>JAJJWX010000810.1:0-2797500 GCA_023529315.1 Papaver bracteatum | reverse complement strand
ATGAAATATTCTCAAGATTGCGAGAGAAAATAAAGATATCCAACTCAAATTTGCGTAGTAATCTCCTCACCGTGCGCAATAATGCTATTGAGAAATTTTGCAAAGATAACGATCTTCCTCTTAGTCTGTATCCTTGTCTTATGGATAATATCCCAACCAGTTCTCAAGTACCAATTGTTTCTGATAGTGAGGCTGATACAAATGAAAATGAAAGCGAAGGTGAGGAAGAAATTAATGATGAAGATAGTGAAGATGAAGGCGAAGATGAAGATAATGATGGAGATAAATAGCTCTGTTTTTTCTTTTTTTGATTTCCCCCTGTATTTTTCTCTTTCTTTCTTTGCGATAATTATCTGCGATAACTTGTAATATTCTGCGAATTATCTGCAGCTCCTGACATCTTTCAATATATAAATTCTTTTTTGCTTCAATCTGTTTGTTATTTATATGAATTTATCATATAATGATGAATAACAATATTTATCATTCTACGCATCATTCCCTTACTTGCCCCTTGTTATTAATCTACAATATGATAAATGAATTATCTCAAATAATGCTGCAAAAAATCTGTTATATGCTTCGCAGATATAACCTCTCTTGTGGTCTTATTTTTCCTTCCTAGTTAAAGGTCTTATTATGCCACTTTTATGCGACAAGATCACAGGACATTCTTACTTTCATATGTAATAATCCATTGATCTTGTCTTATCATTTATTTTGATCTATGCGACAATATGACAAGTCTAAGCTATCTTTCGAAATTAATTTATCTTTGCTTTTTAAGACTTATGAAATTGGCGTCCTTTCGATGAAATCGCAGGACGTTTTTGCGATTTATATCCTCTTATCATTGATTTCATTTATCTCGTCTTTTTTTCTTATCGCAAAAACCCATTGATCTCATCTTAACATTTCTTTTTTGGCTTTTTGGCCTATTATGCGGCAATATGATGGGCCTAAATATTCTTGCGAATATAAAGTCCCATGACATTGCTGTCTGTGTCACGCGACAATATGACGAGCCTAAATACTCTTGCGAATATAAAGTCCCATGATATTGCCGTCTTTTTTGATACACAACTCCCTAAGGAGACATACTTCTTCCATACAAGACTAGATCCTCCCATCCGGTTCTAGAAACAACCAGTTGTTTTCGTAACCTCTTATCCTTTATGACTATATGGCTTATAGTTACGAGACTACACCCTAGTGGGGTTTTCTTTGGGCCGAACACATCGTAAGTCAAGAATTTCCATGGATGGCCAGGGTAGGTTCATTCGTCCCGGGCACCCACATCTCAACCGTGTACCTCGGCGCCTTGATCATACTTTGAATTCCTTAGGAGAAACTCTCGGGCGCCCAACCAGGGTATAACCTTATATAGTTGGGAATCCAAGTTATCTATCCTGAATGGATTTTCTATAATCCCAAATCTCCATGACTAGGTTCCAGCAGCAGTATATCCTTTCCCATAGTCATGCAAAGAGAATCCGCGAACTAAGGACATTGCCTCTTACGGAATAGAATCCGCGAACTAAGGTGTACGCCATAAAAGTTCGTCCCATTCTTATATTTTTAGGTGATTTGCGCCCGTCTTATGCATTTGCATTAAAAATTCTTATATGATTTGAAATCATCATCTTTTTCTTTCAATAGAAAAATTCTTATTTTTGAGCAAAGTTTTTCTTTTAATATTCTGTTTGCATATTTCTTGCTATTTTTGTTCTTCAACTGTTCGCAACATGACATTGCTGCACTCCTTTTCTTAGGTGACAAATGATTATTCGCAATACTTTGTTATTTGTTAACTTTCTTGCGAGAAATGAAGATTTCAACTTTTTTCCCAGCACCTTGCACTTTTTTATTTTCCTGCGAAGAATGAAAATTTCAACCTTGCGCTATTATTCACCATTGATTCTGTTGGCACAAACTATTCTTGTAATATATCCTTTCCCCGAAACTCTATACTGTCCACCATTAATTTCTCTGCTCTCTGAGTTTGCTTCCTGTTATGTTGCCAATTACGATTTCTGGCGTTTCTTTCTTCGCAAGTATTAATGTCAACTTCATAACACTTTTTCCCTTCAAACCAATCACCTTTAATAATCCCAATACCATGAGGATGCGGAAACTTTATTCATTGATGATATGTAGATGCTATGCCCAAGATTCCATGGAGCCATGGTCTTCCAATTAAGGCATTATAAGGAGATTCTATATCCACTACACAGAATTTAATTTTTGAAGATATCTTGTTCAATGGGATATCCATAGTGATTTCTCCTTTTGGCTTATTCGCAGTGCCATTAAAACCATAGATCTTGTAGGTGGAGGGGATTAATTCATCATCTCTTCCACCCATTGTACGGTAGGTATGATAAAATAAGATGCCTATCGAGCTGCCAGTATCAATTAAAACCTTATCTATTGCCCAAGAATCACTTACTGCGTCACTATCATCTTCTTACTCCTCTCTGTACTTTGGATTTATCTCTAACTTTACCACCAATGGGTTGTCATGCATCTTCCCTGGCTCTGGTATCTCTTGTGCAGTAAAAGAAATAACTTGTTTCTGTCATTCTTCTAACAGAGAAATTTTCGCAATATTCATCACCTCTCTTCCCTTTATATCCCTTGCAAATACTCTACTTAACACATTATCATGGAAATCTTCTATTGTTTTCTGCGAATGTACAATTGAATTGAAAAATAGATTTTTTTGCTGTAGCTCCTACTTCAATGACAAATGTTTCTACGTCTTTCGCAACATTGACTCTGCGAATTTCTGGTGCTTGCGGAAATTGCTGGGGTTGTGGATATCTCGCTAGAAAATGATTTAATTTCCCCTGTTCAATCATTCGCAGAATAATTCTTTTTACATTTCTACAATTATTCACAGAATGGCCATGAAAATGATGATAAGGACAGAACTCTTGATTTTGGTTTTTAGGATGTGGTTCTTTCCCCATGTTCCAGGGTGAGGGTATATTCTCCATCAAAATAATCGCTTCCCAAATCTTGTCTATACTGGTATTTAGAGGTGGGAATTTGACATCTTCCCATATAATTTTTTGACCTCTTTGCTCTCTTGAATAATTCTGCCTCTGTCAACCATAAGTCTCCTGCGGTTGATCAAACCTTGGGACCTTATTATTGTTAGTGCGATTATAGAAATTTCTTTCCTTTTCCAATTCCTCCTGATCTCTACTCCCCATTGCTACTATCTTACGTTGATTATCAATCCCTATTTTCTCTCGCTGATTTTGGGAGGTACTTGCTACTGTGTTAATCATTCTTGGTAATAAACCTCCATTTGCTGCAGCTGAACTTGTGCCTGCGAGAATTGGATATGACTCCATCTCATTTTGTTTTTCCTCCAAAGCGATATACTCTTCTTGCAATTCTCGCAATTCTGTCATAGTGATTGTGTTTTTAACTCTAAATACCTGGATGTATAATAGATTTGTGGCAAACATAGCATTTATGAAGGACAAAATGAGATATCTTTCATATACTCTTCCAGCCATTTCACTACACATTGTCCTCCATCTTATCGTTAAGTGCTTTAAACTCTCGCCAACTCTCTACTTCAATCCAAACGCATCTTCAATTCTAGGTCGTGTAGAGTTATTACTTATATATGCTCCTAAGAAGGTAGTTTGCAAGTGCATGAATGAAGTTATTGTATTCTTGGGGAGACTTTCAAACCACTTCAATGCTTTGCCAGTTAAACTTGACGCAAAGTATTTGCACAAAACGACATCATGGTTCTCCCAATGTAGCATGCATCGAATATAGGCTTTGATATGTTGGACGGCACATGTAGTCCCATCAAAAATACTGGTCAACACCGGTAAATTGCATTTTGGAGGTATCCCTCCTAATTGTACCTCTTGAGTAAATGGAGTTTTCGCAGCTTCTTCGATTGCCTCATCAAGTTGTCTTCTTCCTCCTTCTCGTCTGTTACTTATTATTCCTCTAATTTCTGCTAATTCCAGCAAGATTTGTTCATTCTTATCAGAATTTTGCTCCATTGGTCTTTTCAACGCAGCCTCTCTTCGTCTGCGTTCATGCCTTTCTTGTCTTGCGATATTTCGTGCTTCTTCTCCAACATCTTCATTTTGCCTTCTTCTACGAGTTTCTTCTTCTTGAACTTGCAAGTTAATTTGTCTTTCATTCTCTTCTCTGCGAATTTCCTCATCCCTTACTGTTTCTCTTCGTTTCCTTTCCATGTCTCTGCGAATTCTCTCATATTCCTCATTGAGATTACCATTATTACGATTTTGTGCACGTCGTCTTTCTCGATTATCATGATTATTCTGACACAATGCTGCTTGAATTTCTTGTTCTTATACTTCTGCTCGCAATCTCTCTCTCTCTCTCCCGCTAAATGTACTTGCTCAATATAATGCCTTTCAATATCATCTTCAATTATTCTGCGATTTCTTCGAATCTCCTCATCACGTAACGTTCTCCTTCTCTCTTCTTGATTTTCTCCCTCATCTTGATTATGTCTAATGTCCAAAGTTTCACCGCGTGGAATATAACGATCATTTATCAAATTCTCGCCAATATTTTGTATAGGGTGATTTTGTCTTGTTTCTTCTCTATATGATCTTGAACTTGATCTCATGCTTCTTCTTGATCTTCTGTTTTGCAACCTCAAATTTTCCATTCTTAGTTCATGATTTTGCCTTGTAATATTTGCACGTTCTTCTACCTCTAATCTTATTTCTTCCTGTATCCTTTGTCTCAAATCACCTACTACTTCATGCCCTTCATGAATTACTCCTCCATCCACTTCTTGATTTCTTTCCACTTCTTGATTTTCTGCCTCTTCCATCGAATCCGACCTCCAAGTATGCACACTTACTCTATCATAATCCACATCTCTATCTTGTGCTTGTGTTTGTTGATTCGGTGGTTGAATTGAATTTTCTGCTCCATTTATCATTCTACTTCTTCCTGATATGATCCTTAAAGATCCTTCCAATTCACCTATTCCTTCTCCTGCAATTCTTTTACTCCTTCTCACTGTTGTTGGTGGTTCTGATGTATTTCTTCTTCTCCTATCCATTTCTTCAATTCTAATAATTTCTTCAAATCTTTCAGATTGTAATTTGAAATTTCTAAAATTGATTCTCCATGTTTCTAGCGCCAAAATGTAGTTGCAGGAATTCCCACACTACACCCAAATCAAGAATTTATGACACAATTTGAAGATTAAGGACCTTTTTTATTAATTTGATCTTAAAAGAGTTACTGTAATTAAGAATACAAATCACTTAATAAGATTTTCTCTCTCCTAAAAACTTTATTAGCACTCAAAAATTCATCTCTCCCTCTGGAACTATTCATTCCCTTTATATAGGCATTTACATAGTGGATTACAGCTCATGACAGCTCATTTACAGCTAAGATTCCCTTTAGTTTCGGATTTGAGTTCTTGCGATAAATCGCAGTTAGCACCGCATTAATCATTCGCAGGTTTTATTGATCTGCCGCATAAATGTCACACTTTACTCATGTTTCTGTCGTTTTCATCTGATATGTCATTCCTTACGTCACTTTGAGATGTGTCGCAGAATATCATTGATGTATCGCCGAACTGTTGTTTATTTCGCATTAATATTGTTGTGACAATATTCTGATCCTACAGCACCGACCAGAAATTCTTCCATGACTAAAAAGCTTCTTTTGAGTGTGTGTCACCGTACGTTAATTCCGGGTAGAATGGTGAGCTACCCAATTTCAGCACTATTTTGATCTCTTGAGTGTTAATTTTCAATCATGAGGGTGACATCTATGGATGAAAGCCTCCTTCTTGTAGTTCGATTTGCAGTTAGCACCATTCTCTCGCTCGACAACAACGGGTCCATAGAAACACCACAATCATCAACAACAAGGGAGCGACATCAAAATCTACAAGGGAAGTTGAAAAGTTTCAAGGTTTGCAAGCAACAATGGAACAAGAAAAAGAGAAAAAATTTATATCCAAGTAAAGCAACATACAATGAGCAGATTTTACATACATGTTGAAGACTTAAAATGCAATGAGGTAATTCTATATCCAAGTATTAAAACTTATTTACAAGAGCGAAGAAAAGCAAAAGGTGAAAATTATTGAAGTTTATGATTTCGAGACGATACAAGGTATGAAGAATCAAGCGGTAAAGTACTTTTCCACGGCCATGTTTGTTTTGTTTATTTTGTATTTTGTTTCTCTTGTCTAATTCTAATTCTAAAAAAAAAAAATGAGACAAGAGAAATATCTATTATTGTTTTGTTTTGAATAAGCCGTGGGGAAGGAAAATCTATAAGGAAGTTTCAAGCAACAAGGATTCTGAGGAAAAAGGTTACAAATTGTCAAGGATTTATGAAGTTCTAGAATTTATCATCAATAGTTGAAGCCGAAGACCAAGAAGATGAAGACTAGGAGCGGAAGACGTTTCTATTGGATTCCGTGAGAGTGGTGTTATCATAATTGGAAATCGGATGTGAAGGTAAGTAAGTAATCTCATCCTCGATATAAGTGGTTGATTTACTTTCTTAGAGATCGTTAGAAAAATGGTTTTTCAAAATGTTAAAAGATGTGGGTTTTTCAAAATTTCGGAAGTTATCCTTCCCACCATTCAACGTGTTGCAGGAATTCTCTCTTTATTCCTACCTGCGCATATGTGAGACCCATAAAAAAGTCGTCTTTTTGAGTGAAATTATCATAAAACCCTTTTTGGTGAGGCAGAAGTCGAGGCGAAATGCTTATTGGTCATTTCTCAAAAACGCGTTCTCTCATTATGGTGTGGTTATTTCTCACTCAACATTTAAGAATGAGAATATGTTCTTTAGTATTTCTAACTTCTTATTACTAGCATGCAGAAACTCTATGTCCTCATAGCTCCTTGGATGCTTGGGTCGCTGGAAAGCTTTGAAGTTGTAAGTTTTAGTTTGATTTGCTCGAGGACTAGCAAAGTCTAAGTGTGGGGGAATTTGATAGGTGTAGAATACACCGTATTTACTATCTATGGAGTTTATGCTTTCTTTGTTATTTCTCTTGAAAATTATGTATTTTACGTGTGTTTTTGAGTTATTAGGTACTTTGGAGTTGCACGGAAGAAAAGAAGAATAAATGATCCAAATTGAGCAAAAAGGGCAGGATTGTCATTTCACAGGAAAACACTATCGGGAGACGATCCACGGTTAAAGGGAAACTCTCTCAGAGGAGTACTAAATACAGTCTAGCTGTGGTTAGGGGCTGTCATTTAAGGTAGCCCTTATCCAAAAAATGAAGTTACTCAGGGCACCCAGTCTGGGGTGGATCTTATCCCCGGGGTGTACCCATCCATCCCTAACTCTTAACCCTACTAATCGAGAGAGATGTTTTCTCTCATTTTATTCATTCGCCTGAAATTGAGAGTTAAAGACAGCGGCTGCTGCTGCTGCTACTGATCCGAGATTTACAGAAACCGAGAGATGAATAAGAAGGAAGTGGGTTCTGTTAATCAACTGAAGAACACAGTGAAGAATTGGAGCTTTGCCGACTTGCCGTCGAACTCAGTGGATGGGAGAGATGGAAAGTGAAGATGGGTCTTGACCTTGTGAAATAGACGAAGAGTGATTCGGTTGTTGCTGAGTTTGTGATTAATGGTGGGTTTGCCGAAATACAAGATCTGAGTTCATCAGGCAAAAGATGGGTTATGGTTTGTGCTAAGATGTTGTTGTTGGTTTGATTTTGGTTGAAGAACGAGAAGAATTCATGCATAGTTGAGTTTGGGTATTTGCCGATGGGTTTGATTCACTGAGATTGGTGATGAGTTGAATGCTTTAAATTGTAGATGTATGCTAGGCATGTTTAAGAGTGAAGAGAGGCCTGAAATTGGCCGGGAACCAACCTAAAACAGAGGAGACTCTTCCCAAATTTCCCCTCCGGAGATTTGAATCAGAAGCCGACGATGATCCGATTCAGGCGAGTTGACTCGATGCCGGTGTGACCGATCCAGACCAACCCAGACGACTTAGATAACTCTACCTGATTAAGACAGCTGAATGAGCTGGCTGACTCTTTCTGCCTTGACCTGACTGACTAACGACGACTGTTAGTTTGACTTGCTTGACCGTTAGTCCTAACGGTGGACTAAGGGAATATTCCGTCGACTGATAGAATTTTCAGGTGGCCGGCGATGACGAATTCCGTCCAACTTCCGGCCAAAAACACAGTTTTCCGGTAAGCAAAAATACAGAATTTTGGATGGACTTCTCTCATGTGTGTGAAGACTTAGAATTTGGAATTGGATGAAAACTTGGAAGTTTTGGAGAATTGAACTAGAAATTGGAATATGGCTCAAATTGGGAAAGTGGTGTTCTTATGGAATGTGGAATCTTTTCCTACAAAGATATGGAGAGTATTGAAGCCTATAAATAGAGGAGTTCTCGACAACTTTTACACACATCTACTTTAGAGAAGGAGTTAAAGTGCCCAAGGATTGGAGGAAGGAGCAACCATCATCTTTTCAATAAGTTTTCTTTCTTCCTTAAATTATTATTATTGTGTGAACTCCAAACTATGAGTAGCTAATTTTCTTATTGATTGGGGATGAATTCCTAGTTCTTAATATATGATTTGAGTTTTGTTTTAATTCTACTTTGAAGTTTTTCATATGATTATCGATTGTTTTTGATAATATTAGTGTTTATGTTTGATTGATAGGTCGTTTGGGTGGCCAACTAAATTGATTTGTTAATTAATCTAAAGCTAGTGAAAGTTAGGGGATAAGTAATCGTTTCTTGACTATTTACATAAGTAGAAAACACAAGACCTTGCGGAGGGATTCCGTGGAGCGATTGTGTGTAAAAACAACGCTAGAAAGTGGACCTTGATCTAAGAGTTTAACTTCTAATATCAACCTAATAAATTCATGAATCTTAATGCGTTTAACTAAATTACATCTTGGGTGATCTACTACTAGGTGGTTTGGTGAATAGAATCCGGTAGTCGAGAACTTCCGTATCCGGTGAAATAAGGGATTTTGGGGTTAGCACTGATCTAGCTGCTATACCTATGGTTGGTGATAATCTATGACTAATAACAAGTGGAAAAGAACATAACTTTAATCATTGTTTTGCAGCGAAGAAGGATTCCTTGATCTATTCTCTCTCATTGATTTCAACTTACACTTTTAATTACTTTGTTTATTTCTTTTGCTTTATAAATTTTACAACCAATACCCCCCTTTTGTGACAATTTTACAACTAATAATCTCTTGCTCCTCGTGGGATCGATCTTGACTACCCTATATTACTTATTAATTAGGTAGTGAAACATTAATTAATTTGTTGTGGTTACGACACGCATACACTTAATTATTTTTTTCCGCCTTGTGCGGTAGCACAAGTTGACGGGCTTCAGAGCCGGCCCTGGTACTCAGTGACAGAGTGGTTGGTGTTTGTAATTTACTGGAAGTTGAAGTTATGAGATGTGCTTACGCTATAATGACTTAGATATTTCTGAACCCTGTCATAGGTGTTGTTCTCTACTACCTGCAATATGCCCTACATGATTTATATGGATGTTATCGATTCTTGAGTCGATCTTATCAACCAACGATATGGTTATTCAAACTAGTGGTTTACGGAAGAATGGTGGACACTCAGGCCATACTCACCGTGCTATACAGTCACAATGTGTTGAAAATGGTTCACTTCTTGAAATGGAAATCGTTCTCGATAGGTCAATGGAGTGCAGTTGAATGGTGGGTTATTATGAGTTTTACATCAGATGTGTGTCTCATGAAAACATACTGGTACTATGGTAAAGCACCCTGTAAAGTTGAAATTTACAAGCAAATCATTCTCAGGTGTCATCTGAGTTGGAAATCGAGCACTGTGGTGGGGGTTTCCGGGTTGGAATTGCTGTTCTTAGCTTCAAACACCTCCACATGCCTAATGTACATATCTAGCAGGACTGTTCTGAGCTCAACCAACTACCTAAATGAGATTGTGCATGATAATATGAAGACTATATCTCCTGTAGTGCTGATACTCAAATCCAGATGGGAACTTGAAATTGCCTCATGGGAGCTATCACTGCATATCTTATTTTCAACTCCTGATTAAGCTAAGCCTCGCATCACCAGGATTATTATACACAGATTTGAATGGGTAAGTCTACTTCTTCTGATGGCATTACATAGCTTGTTGTTATACAGTCTCTACATCCATGAATATATAATTCTTAGAAGACTTTGGCATGAGATATTCACCACAACAGCTACTTCTCTAGGAGTTAGTACAAGTCACCACAACTGTACAGCTGGTTCAAGGGAAGAAATGAATGTATTCATCTCACACAATGACCTGGTGGAATGCTTCTTAGTTAAGGTTTTGTCATGCGCCTGCAAGAGTGAATATGGGGAGTTGATTTTGAGGCCAAAGTCCTCATCAATTAAATTAATCGGCATCAACATAGGACTGAATTACTAAACCATTTCTGATATTAAGGTTGTCACTACAGAGAGGAATGGGCACTGTGTATCTCAAGCCAGCCTAATATGGGTTGAGTTGTTGTTCCATGGAGTTTTCGAAGGATCAGTTGTACTTCCACAAGTACTAGATGCACAAGCTTTACGAGATGGGATCTGCGAGTACAATACCTACTTATATACTTACTGTACGGAAAAGGGGATATACTTAGACTCGGGGGTTTACTTACTACATTATTCTTCAAGGTGTTATGCAACCCTTCACAGACTTTGCAGTGCTACTTTTGAAGATGAGAGCTCACGATATTTATAACGACTCGCAGAGAAGCTGTTGCCACACACCCTTATTTGGGAGAGCTTATTCTTATTCTTCATCCTTGAGGACAAGGATCATTTGGAGGAGTGGGTATTTGTCATGTACCTGATCTAGGACATGTGCGGTAGTTTATTGTATCTGGGGGTAGTTTAGGCACCCCAAATATTTAGAGTAGTAACTCGGATATTTTATCCAGAAGAAATGTAATGCGAGGCAACGAATGAAATTTAAAAACTCTATCATCTTCTCTGAATTTCTCTATAACTTATTTCTCTAGCAATGTCTTCCCATAATCCCTCTAATTCATCTAATTCTTCTCCCAATTCTCTAATTTCATCTATCTTTCCCAAATCATCTCTATCCTTAGAGATTCACTCTGTTCCTGATAACCCAAATTGTAGTGAGTTCACTACACATTAGGATCCAGTTCTTGTACCTTTGCCAATTTTATTGACAAAAATGGGGGAATTAATATGTAGTTCACACTACAAATACATATGGTTTTTGGATCATTGTGTAAGGTGGAATGGTTTCCATGTGAGATGGAGTATTGACTAAGGGTAAGTGAAGTATCACCATAGTATTTTTGTTAAAGTTGTGATTGATAGGTGCCTAAAATACATATTTTGAATGTCAATTTCTTATACTTTTCTTTACTATTTTCTCTTGTATTTCTGTATATTACGCTTCTTTTGCATTTTGCAGGTATTTTGGAGTCATACGACGTGAAACAAATAAAATAAGAGCTTAATTTGTTACTTGCCGACTTTAAGAGTCGACGGCGGTAGAAATAAAAGCTAGAAGTCTTTAATACGTCAAAAATGGATTGTTACAGGAGGCAAAAACTCAAAACAACTTCAGAGTTATAAAATCGGACTTCAGTTTACTACGGGCTTCCACCTTCCCATTCTAGTTCAAAATCAGAACTAGGTCGACCAACACCCAGACAACATCTTTTCTTCCTCTTCTCTTCAGGTTACGGCAAGTTCTCCACTATGTTGTGCCGCCATAAGCCATGGTTTTGCTGTCGGTTAGACAGGGATGCTGGGTGATTAGAACAAGGATTAGAAGGTTAAGGAAATGAAGGATCTTGCATCATGAGTTTTAAGGAGTCTGGACAGAATTAATACCGGAAAGACAGTGAAGCTTAAGCTGCTGCCACTGATCTTAGCAGAGAAAGGAGATCGAAATGATATTTGAGAGTTTACAGGTTGGGTTTGTCTAAAACTAGAGCTTGAATTGATTATATGGATGTTTGGGTGATGAGTTTGTGACCAGGAAAAGATGGGTTTCTGAAATTAACCAAGCTATGAATTGTTGCAGTATTAGTGTGTTTAAATGAATTATAAATGAATGGGTTGGTGATTGAATGTGAAATCTTCGCAGGGAAGGAGTTGTGCTATCTCCAATATACAGCAAGTGCCTAGCCATGGTCTATTTGATACACGCACTGCAGTTGTTCGACAAAAATCCTAAGCCACCAGTTTTACACATTCAACTTCAGTCACGATCTGGCACTGTAGGTGTATACGGAGTACTAGTGAGAGCACTTGAAATCCAACAGGAATTGAAGTTTGTAGCATTGGGGTCAGTTGGGTATGGCGAGTAAGAGGAATAATGATGGCTCGAATTTGTTGGCATTTGAGCAATGGTGGAATGTTTGGCTTGGAAAATATTGCAGGGACTCGGGAGCTGATTGGGAAAATGGTTAGGATGGAGTGAAGCTGCGACAGTGTAGGTAGTACTGGTATGGTGGTGTTTGAGCTCGCTGCCATGAGATGTATGAAATGTTTCTGTTGTTGAGATTATTACCAATAATTGGAAGAAGATTGAAGGGACTGTCATGGGTTTCTGAAGCTGAGCAAATGATCGAAATGGGTGTTTGTGGTGGAATTCAGATAAAGCTTTAGCTGTTAAAATGGAGAAGAACAGGATACTGATGTCTTGAGAATGTGGTGGTGTTTGACTGTGGTATTATGGACTGGAGAATGTTGAAGCTGAAAGATGTGCACGAGTCAGTGTTGGTGTTGCAGGGAATGCTTTGTGTTGTTGTTGCAGAATGGTGGATCTATGTATCTGGGAGAACAATTGCGCTAGGAATGAATGCAGTAGCAGAATGATTGAATGGAAGAATGGGTACTGGAGGTTACTGATATTGGTGATAGGTGTTGCTGGTGTCTGGAAAAGTGGCTGGTATTGCAGTTGTACGACTGCTGCTGTTTGACTGGAGCTGTTGTTATTCAGTTTCGGAGATGATTGAACTCAGCAGTGGGTTCTAAAGTGGTTGCAGCTCAGAAGCTACAACTGCAGGTGAATTACATGTGCAAGTGATGGAGGTGTCTCCACTGTTGATAATTGGAACTGCAGAGACAGTGCGAAAATGGAGCAGAATTGGTGCACCGGTGAGCCTAGCCCGGAATGCCGGATTTTAGAGGTTAGAGTGTGAATCATGATGTTTCAGTGAATAGTGAAGGGGGTATGAGTCGGATGTAAGAATCGATGGCCGGATATATGAGCTACATGGCACGCTTTTGGGTGCGTTTTCGCAAGAAATAAGAAGTGGGTTGGATGATTCTTGTTGTGAATGTTTGAACTGCAGAGAATTAGTTGAGCTGTTGGGAGTATGCACCTACTGGTGACAGTTTCAGATGGCAAAAGTGGTCTGAGATAAATTCCGGCGACAGGATTCTGGCATGACGTCCACAATTCCGACGATCAGTTTTGGACCCAAAAATTCCAGAGACATATTTCTCACACATGGGCTTGGTGGACTAGTAGATGGACGTGGACTTGAATATTATGAAGACTTAACATAATTTTGGGAAAGTATCCTTTTGGGAGAAAAACATATAAATAGAAAAATCTTCTTCAAAACAGAGGATATCTGATCTTCTACTTTTTCCTAGGGTTTAGAAACATGATAACTTTTCTCTTTATCCTTGTTATGAACTCCTTGAGCATGAGTACTTAATTTTATTATTGGTTATGGAATAGTTGGATTTCACAAAGCATGATTCTTTGATTCAATATATTAGTTTTGTCTCATATTTATCGTTTACGATTATCTGAAAATATAGTTATATGATTGACGTATTATAACATGATTTGATTGATTGTTTTGTCAAGTTGCAAATTGGTAGAACTTCTAATCACATCTATTGCTAGTTTAGGGTTTATTATACGTAAAAGTGATAATCCTTGAATACAAGTAGCATAAATATGATTATAGTTTGTAGTGATATATTCTTATGATCATATGTGAATTGTAACCTTTGTTAAATTGAATTATTACGCTTTCCACGTTCAATTGCTTTGATTGGCCTGATTTCATAGAACTTAATGCATCTAGGGAATTAAACTTGATTAGTGCTTTTACACGTTAGGTTGTTCTCTTAGATAGAACTCATACTCGCATCTTTTAATGTGTTTGTTGATGACAAAAGGAGATTTGCGGGATATTCTTGCTATCAAGATATCCTAGGGATTTTGATAAAAGTTGAGATTAAAATATCAATTCTAATTATTATGACAAGAATATGTTAGTGAATGGAGATGAATCCTTAACCAATATCTCTTCTATTTTATTTGTTTGCTTATTTCTTTATTTTCTTTTTATATTTGTTTGCTTTATTAAAAATCAGAAAAATCCCCCGTGTTACTTATAGGAAACCAAAACAACTTGACAACCTAGTACTCTCTGTGGGAACGATCTTTTCTTTCCCTTGCTTCATTATATTATTTGAGTAGTAAGAAAGTGTAATTTATTTTTGACGCCTACGACAACGATCAGTGATGCAATTGGACTTTGAAGCTGTGTAATGATACTATGACGATGTATAACAATGATTGAGAACCATTTCTTTTCTCATTGTTATAGCTACGGATTTTCAACAACGATGGTGTTAAAATTACAACCTTTGGGATCATTGGATTACTTGGAAGTGACGAAGATTTTGAGTATTTTTGAAGATTAGACGACATGTGGAATAGGAGCTACAAAGTTTATTTATATATTTTGTATTCCATATGTATTAATAGTTTTGCCACTAATATTGACAAAGGGGGAAATTATTAGAGCATTGCTTGGTCGAATTCGCACGCGTTGCTATCTCAAGCATGTTTGTCAATATTAGTGATCAAAACTATAAAGTCTTTGATTTGTAGTATACTATAGCTAAGGTCTCGGACTAGGATAGAAAATGTAGTTGAGATCAAGAGCTCCATGGCGATCATCATACAAGACGAATGAATACTTAAAGAACCAGTGGATCTTCATCGACTAAAAGGTATGCGGAGACTTGAACTTATCTATCACTCAAAATTCTATCTATTCTATATCCTATCTTGAGACAAAAGTCGAATTACTATATAAACTAAGAATATACACATATGATATTTCGAGCTGAGTATGTCTCGCTTATGTATTTCTCGAAATATGTGTTGGTAAAGCTTTCGCTTTAGCCAAGTTCATCTTTACCTAGTGACGAAATTCATGTTATGTTTCAATCATTTTGGAAATTGCTCTAACGAAAAATAGTTTGTGAATAACAATAATATAACGCCCTCTGAGAATTTTTCAATGATTGAAATGAGAGTTTAGACAATATAACCATTAGAGGATATAAGCATTATTATGGCAACACATATTTGTATAAGTCCTTAGTCTTTGAACCGAAGTTTGCGAACTTTGTTGATCAAGTGAAACCGGAAAAGTGCGTGAGCTTCAGTCCGCGAACTGGAGGAAGTTCTCGACTGAGAATTTTTGCTGGAGTTTGTGAACTCCATCCGGGAACTTAAGTCCGCGAACCCAGTCCGCGAAATTGAGTAGGTTATGTCTAAAAACATGTTTGTGAACTTTTCTTAATAAACTAAGGAATGTTATTGCAAACCGTAGCTTTATAGTTCATGAATCGATTCGAGTGAATCACATTGTTTTTTCTTAAATTGTGTCTTGTGTAGTACATAAAGATCTAAGCAATTGAACAACTCTCGAACTAGTTCATTTGAGTCATTTGGACTAGTTATGGTGAAGAAGAATATGGTTGATATGAAAGTTATCATTTGGCTAACCATTTGGTTAACTAGTATCGAACCAACTAATGTACAAGTTTGGGTAAGGTTTTCACAAGCCTACAAACTTGTACTACATGTGTGTATAACAAGCTATATTTTCGATCTAACGGTTGATAAATATTAGATTGTATCTAATCAGGTTTTCATCTAACGGTGAATATTGAATGCTTTGTTACTAAGATAATATTGATGGCAAACCCTGATTTGAAAGACTATATAAGGGAGAACTCTAGCAACTGGGAAACCTGATCCCCACACATTCTGTGTGATACTAGTTTGCTAAGATAGAGTCGATTCTCCTTTAACCTTTGGTTTTCTTCTTCTAAAACCAGGTTAACGACTTAAAGACTTCATTGGGATTGTGAAGCCAGACCAATACTACTTTTATTGTAGTTGTGTGATCTGATCTTGCTCTTGCTATCATATGAGTACAATTGTAATAATTGGCTTAAGATTTCTATCTCCGATAGGCAAGATATAAAAGTAGTCACAAACACTTCGTCTCATCGTTTGTGATTCCTCAATAATCTTCTTTGCTGCGTCGATTAAGTTTATTATGAGGTGATTGATGAAGCTGAGCTTTTCTTCGGGAATATAAGTCTGGTTTATAAATTGGTTCATGTTCACCTTGATTTATCAAAAGACGTAACAAAACTCATAGGTTTATTCATGGGATACGAATTTATCTATCCTTATAGACTTTTCTGTGTGAGACAGATTTGCTTATTAAATTCTACGACTTTGGGTCGTAGATGATTATGGGATAAAAATATTTCTGCTGGTTTTGGTAATTTTGGGTATATGGATGAGAAATGAATCTAAACCCTAAATAAATGCACTGCACGGGAGTGCTTTTGATTCAAGAGATCAATCTATACAATTCTGGCCTAAACCAAGAAATGGACATTCAATACTTGTTTCGGTCACAAAGTGAAGGAGATGAGGTTGATCTTAAGGAGGGAAGCGAAGAAGGTGTTGAGATTGTGAAGGTGTAGGCTTGTTTATGACTTCTAACAGAAAGGTGAGCAGGCTTACAATTAATGCAAGCAAGCTCTGGGTGTTTGAATACGTTTTGTATTAACACTTGGTTTCTGTGTTGTGTTCTGTTTTGGAAATAGGGAGGAGAACCTATTTATACAAGTCACTTGAGCCTTATTCACGTCTCTCGTAGGAATTGGAGGAAGTGGAGTGATGGAGTAGTGTGTTAGTATCACACGATTAGTCTTTCCCACTTCTCCTAACATCACTAGCCGTCCATGTCTTCCTAACACGTTCTTGTGATGGCGCGTTGCACGCTGCACGCCGTAAACCGCCAGACCAATACCCAGTATGTATCCCCCAGTTTGTGACATGATTGATGTCTCGAGTGTGGATCTTGGGACCCATAGAAGGTATCATGTGATGCTAGGTTAAATAACTAAGCTATTTAGAAAGTCGATACTTGTGAAGTATCGAGTGTAATTTATGCAAGTTATGCATCGAATGTATTCAGCATCGTTGTTGAGCATCATGCCCTGCCTACATCGAGTGACCGTTTGGAGGTTGCATGGGCGATCCATGCCTTAGAAAATCACATTATGTGGAAGAGTAGAGGACAGTGATCGCGGTGATATCTCACTTTTCGCCTAACTCCTACTCTAGGATATCCGTCCAAGCTAGCGAAGTTGGACGGATGAGATGGCTTGCGACCCTAATCTGCGACCGTTGGATTAGGGTTTGGGAGGTACGCAAGCTACCACTTTCAGATCGAACGAATTCAAGCTTAGGGAGCGTTTCTGGAGGGACCGATTGGTCTTGCAAGGAGGTGGCACGCTGGTGTTTACGCCCATGCTTGCTTGACTCGCAAAGGTCTAATCTAGACCACTCAATTTGGCCGGCAAAGACGAGTGGTCGAGATTAGATTTCAACAAAAACCCTATGTCACAAAGGATTTGTTAAGGCAGCGTGATACACCACTTTCGGGCACGCAAACCGATACACCTAACAAAGGCCGGCTTTGGCCGATCGGTCGGACATGAATCCGGGCCCACGGTGGTCATGCTAGCATGTTTTAGGGTGATCGTAAATGTCCATCATGTCGGAATATTACTCACAGCTCCTGCCGCTGCCGAACATGTCGCTATCACTATTGCCGGAGATCGTTGCCGCTGCTATCGCCGGGCTTCGCCGTTCGTCAGCAAGGTGAGCGTTTTGTGCATTTTTTATTTACGAAAACCCTAATTTCTTAGGTAAACTTCTCTTGCCCCCGAGAGAGTTATCCCATTGCAGATAAAACTTCTTCACAAGATGTATCGTGATTAACTCCACGTCTTGCTCTTTTCCATTATTACATGAAAAAACTAGCTTTTAGGTTGTAGCTCGAAAAACCCTTGGCTTGGATTTCGTAAGCATAATTCCCATGAATAAAGAAAAATCGTGCTATGATACGTGTGAATGAATGCAGGTCCCCATACATGCTTGATTGAACGTGGGTCCCATCTTGATCAAACATCGACCTTATACCAGCTTTGTGACTTCGACCAATACTGGCTTCGTGGTCTTGAATGGTCCCGCTTGCTGACGTGGCCCAATACCAGCCTACTTTACTGACTTGATATCAGTCTTGCTTGCGTGGATCAGTACCTGCATGACTGTCGCGATTTGGTGACGTGACCTAATACTGGCCTTACTTGAATCTAATACTAGTCTTTCCCTCTTTTTTCGAACATGGGCCCGCTATGTGCTCATAGTCAATCATGATCAAATCCCCAGGATAGAATGTTTCTTGAACTGGATGCTTTTCTTTCCATTGTACGACGATGGCCTTCAAATATTCGATAAATATCCATTGATTTTTATCCCGCGTTTGTAGCCTTTGCAGACGGTAGGTGAAGACTCCTCTTTTCTACGGGATCTTGTTAACTCGTGAAATATAAAGAAGACGTTGAATCTTATCTCATTACAGAATTTTTTATTTCTTTGTTCAGGTATTGCTCAGCATCCATTGTATAACTTGATCTTCTTGGTGATGATTTCTTATTAACATAATCATAGACTCCTTTTGCAGAATGGAGGCGGCTAGCAAGGACTACTCTGGAATATCTCCTGAAAGAATCTTCGAAGTGGACAAACTTGAGAATGATGGTCCGTTCGAGGAGGTGATGGCTAAAATTGATGTTCCGCTTCTTGAGGCTGATCGCGCCATACGGGGCATGCCAATTATGTACCTGCATGTCGCTCGAGAACGCGTTCGTGACCTTCTGACTTTAATAGACAGGGAGGGAAAATGGAGGCTTGAGGAAGCGTCGCAACCACCAGTAAGAGCGAGAGCTGAGAGATTTGTTGCATAGCTGAAAAGGCGAAGAGTCGAACATGAACGTCATCTAAGGGAAGATATGCATGATTATCCGATCCACGATCGTGTGATTATTCTTGATTCTGATGCGAACGAGCCTGAGCTTCCAAAAGTTGTCAACACAATCTCCAATTTTGCGGCGGTTCTTGAGGAAGATATGGAAATTGCCCCTACTGAGGATGTTGTGGAGAACATTGCCGCAGAAATACCCGAAGTGGAATCTGAGGAAGACCCGAAGGAAGAACCAGTGGCAGCTCATGATGATATTGAGGAGGATCCCAATGGTGAAGGAAACACAACCGATCTTCTTGATGACTAAATCTCCATGTTATTTCCCCCCTTTTTTTTGAGTATTTTCCCGTGATCTTGTGAACACTTTTCTCCTTGTACTCAGTGGCGGATGAGTTTAAGGTTTTCTTATTTCTGCTTACTTGTTTGAATTTTTTTCTAATTTTTGAGATAAATCCTTTATTAAGACTTCATCATAGTAGTTGTGCCTTCATATGATTGTATGTGATCCTTGTGAGAAGAGAAGTAATGCCATAATAAAATACCAAGGACCTGTACGTGCCTTCCTGGTGTACGCTCGTCTGCGCTCTCCTGATGTAGGCTGGGACAAACTGTTCAAGATGCTTTCCTTTTTTCTTTGCAGGCATTATATTACTCCAACTTTCCCGAAAGGTGTGAAGTGTTTTATTTTTAGGGTTCTATGGTTTAATCTGGTGGGTAATAATGGTTTAATCTGGTGGTGGGAAATGATGACTCAGGTTGAACCTGGACCTTTGTGTCATGCCCAGGGGTAAAAATTTCTAAAGAAAATAATACTTTGATTAATTGAGAAATTGGAACCCTAATAATTATAAATGCAAGTATTGCAATCATTTTTTGAAGGAATTACAAAAATAGCAAGGAAAGGGAAATTGTTAGAGGAATGCCGGAGGAACCATTACGGAGAACGCTGGAAAGGAAGAGTAGCATAACGTTTCTAGGTATTGTAGGGTTTAAGCCATCGTGAGTGGATCGTCACGCCCTCAAGCTTGTCATCGTTTATGATCTTGCAGTATCCGTCTAGGATGACATCTGCTACCAAAAATGGTTTATCTTCCTTTGTTGCCGACAAATCAGATTGGTTAGTCATTTTTACCGCCACGTTTCCAACTTGAAACGTGGTCCTCTTTGCTACCATATCTCCAATTTGAAACGGATTTGGACTTGGCACATCATCTTGTTTCTGGGACGTTGTCTCTGACTGCTTCTAAGCTCTTGGAAAAATGTTTGAAAGGACCGGAACCTCACTCACATCTCTTAGTGGCGGTTAGGTTGTTGACTGAAATAAGACCCGGAGCCTTAACAGGAGGGAGAGGCTTTACTATTTGTAAAAAAGGTTATTCGATGAGACTTACATGGGATTGGAACATTTTAAGGTATGAATTCGGGCTTTCTCCAGGAAGTTGCGTCACATTTGCAAGGTGTCGATAGGGCAACAAAAAATATTCAGGATTTGACGGCTTGTTGGAGATTCTTTCAGGTACTGAAATCGTCAAAGGACTCTCTCCTAGTGTTGCTTTGTTGTTGTGTATCCACGGGCATCCCAGGATCATGTCGTAATTAGGATAATCTTTTACTATGTAAAATTTAGCATGTGTTACCGATTTTAACTTTGAGGTCAATGTATCCATAGGCGTCTCTGAATTATCCTTCTGAGCTCCTAATCACATATGGGCTGCGAGTAGCTTCATGTTTTGAAATCCTTGCGGCCCTCATAGTCTTGACAATGATGATGTCGAACTCGAAGGCTGCATCAATCAATGTGTTGTCGAACTCAACATCTTTCAAACGAGTGATGGTCAAGAGTCCCCAGTCCCCTTTGTTGGTCGCGTCTTCAAGGAAAGACTGTGGCCTCGATACTGTTTCCTTTTCTGGATACAAATTCCTACCTGACACAACATGGTTGAGAGCTGTGAACATGTCTTGACGTTGTCTCTTTGAGAGATACAAGATTTCACATAAACGTTCCATCATAGTCTGTACAGTCTTGCGGACAGAATCCCTTGAGATCATGCAGCTTCTAATGGGAAGAGGATCCCGATGAACGCCCACGTTTCTTAACTGTAGTTCTCCTGCTTCCACCTTTTCTCTGAATGTTTGCTTCAACTTGTTGCAATCTTTGTTCGGGTGATGGACAAACCAATGGTAACGGAAATATTTGGGGTTTGTTATCTCGTCCTCGGTCGGTGGGCATCTTATAGGTGGTAGCTTGATTGCGTCATCTTGAATCCATGCTTCCAGTGGTTCTATGACTTCATTCATGGGAAAGGGGAAGTTTGGAACTGCGTCTCCGGACTCT
Organism: Papaver bracteatum; assembly: GCA_023529315.1. NCBI lineage: Eukaryota > Viridiplantae > Streptophyta > Magnoliopsida > Ranunculales > Papaveraceae > Papaver > Papaver bracteatum. Next base: position 2,775,952 of record JAJJWX010000810.1, on the reverse strand, counting down.
TGCACATGAGCCTTGTCCGCTTTCTTTTGAGACGAAGTCGTATGTGCTGATGCTGCACGCTTGGTCGGTTTTTCTGTTGCTGACTCTTTCCTATTTCCCCCTTCTCCTACCACACCCACAGAAATGCCGGTCTTGTATTGCTTGTTGATGAGGCACCTACTTCCTCGGCTTTCACGCGCATCTTCATTTCGGATGATCTTAGTTCTCTCCAATAATGCTGGGGCTGTTGTGGCTGATCGTTTAGCGGCTTCATGTAGCTCAGAAAATCTTTGAAATCCCAGGTTCTCTAACAAAGCACGATATATGGGAATCATTCCGTTAATGCATATCTCCACCAACTGGCGTTCGGTGATATCCGGATCATGACAGTCCAGCGCCTGAGTTCTGAACCTATTGACAAAGTCGTTTGGATGTTCGTTGCTCCGTTGAAAATTTCTTCCCAAATCTGAAAAGGTGACCTACTCTGACACGAAGAAATATTTCATGTAGAAGGCGTTGACCATCTCACTCCAATTAGATATACTGTTAGGTGCAATACTATTGTACCAAGTGTATTCTCTTCCGGTAAGTGTCTTCAAGAACTCTTTCAGGCGGAGAACATGATTGTATTCGTGTTCCCCTAAAGATTCCAAAAATCGAGAGACATGTTCACGAGCGTTATCGGTACCATCATAAAGGGATAATTGAGGAGAGGTGTAGCCTCTTGGAAGGGGAATTCATTGCACATCTTGAGGGTATGGAGGCTGGTGCTGGTGCATTCCGCTATATTTCCTTTGCCCCGGCTTCGGAGGAGTCCCTCCAGGTCCTCACGCGTAATGAAGTTGGATGGTTGGCCTCTTTCTCTTGGGTGTTCAGGAGCGTCACGAATTTCCCCATCCATGCGGGTATGCGCCAATGAATTGTCTGCCACGGGTGCATCGAACACGTTCCTCGTTGGATCCAGGGGATGTCGTGGCCCCTGCAGCAATCGTTTGGTTAGGGTTTTGAGAAAAGTAAGTACCTCTTTATGAGTCAAATCCATATCTGTTTGGGATCTAGCAAGAACTTATTGTCTTTCCATCAATTCCACCATGGTGATAGAGGGTTGTCCTCCTCTTGTTCCTACATCCCCTCGTCCTGATGGAGGAGTAGCAGTTGACCTGGTGACGACCAGAGGCATTACACTTGAAGAAATGCCGGGATTTGAGGCTGCTCTGGCTCTGGTGATAGGAGGTGTCACACCTACTGTAATATCCCCTATTCCGCTGGTGTTAGTGGTAGAGGAGATGACTCCACGAGATGTATTGATCACGTTCTGCACGGCAGCTCCACTGACAGGGACAGTAATACCAAGAGTGTTGTCGGCGCTAGCTCCCTCAGGGTTGATTGTTGATCCAGATCTAAGTTCTACCATCTTGAAATCGGAGTTGAAGAATGAAATTGGAAATCGATATTGCAACCGAGAGATTAATCTCCCGCTGTGGTCGCCAATTGTTTATGGGTAAAAACTATTTATGCTGGTTTTGGTAATTTTGGGTGTGTGGTTGAGAAATGAATCTAAACCCTAAACAAATGCACTGCATGGGAGTGCTTTTGATTCGAGAGATAAATCTATACAATTCTGTCCTAAAATAAGAAATGGTCGTTCCAGACTTGTTTCGGTCACAAAGTGAAGGAGATGGGGTTGATCTTAGGGAGGGAAGCGAAGAAGGTGTTGAGATTACGACGGTGTAGGCTTGTTTATGACTTGTAACAGAAAGGTGAGCAGGCTTACAATTAATGCAAGCAGGCTCCGGGTGTTTGAATACGTTTTGTATTAACACTTGGTTTCTGTGTTGTGTTCTGTTTTGGAAATAGGGAGGAGAACATATTTATACAATTTATTTGAGCCTCATTCACGTCTCTCGTAGGAAATAGAGGAAGTGGAGTGATGGAGTAGTGTGTTAGTGTCACACGATTAGTATTGCCCACTTCTCCCATCATCAATAACCGTCCATGTCTTCCTAACACGTTCTTGTGATGGCGCGTTGAACGCTTCACGACGTAAACCGCCAGACCAATACCCCAGTATGTATCCCCTAGTTTGTGACATGATTGATGTCTCGAGTGTGGATCGTGGGACCCAAAGAAGGTAGCATGTGATGCTAGGTTAAATAACTAAGTTATTTAGAAAGTCCATACTTGTGAATTATCGAGTGTAATCTATGCAAGTTATGCATCGAATGTATTCATCATGTATGAAGCATCGCTGTTGAGCATCATGCCATGCCTACTTCTAGTGACCATTTGGAGGCTGCATGGGAGAGCCATGCCTTAGCCGATCACATTATGTGGAAGAGCGGCGGACGGTGATCACGGTGATATCTCACATGTCGCCTAACTCCCATTCTAGGCTATCCGTCCAAGCTAACGAAGTTGGACGGATGAGATGGCTTGCGACCCTAATCTGCGACCGTTGGATTAGGGTTTGGGAGGTACGCAAGCTGCCACTTTCAGATCGAACGAATTCAAGCTTAGGGAGCGTTTATGGAGGGACCGATTGGTCTTGCAAGGAGGTGGCACGCTGGTGTTTACGCCCATGCTTGCTTGACTCGCAAAGGTCTAATCTAGACCACTCAATTTGGCCGGCAAAGACGAGTGGTCGAGATTAGATTTCAACAAAAATCCTATGTCACAAAGGATTTGTTAAGGCAGCGTGATATACCACTTTCGGGCACGCAAACCGATACACCTAACAAAGGCCGGCTTTGGCCGATCGGTCGGACATGAAGCCGGGCCCACGGTGGTCATGCTAGCATGTTTAGCCTCCCCTGATTTTTCATCTTTGCCTTCCATTCAAGCCTGAGAAGATGAATGCTTGAGATGATTTTGCAACACATGGATGATGCCGCAAACCCCAATTAGGGTTTTTCCGGCCGTGTATCACGTCTTGTTTGGGCGCATGAATTGTGAAGACCAAACATAGTTGGTCTTGACCGATCGGTCAGGTATGTAGGCGGGCCCACGGTGTTTGTGTTGACATGCTCTGGGCCCTTTGAATCTACATCTACACCCTCCATCTATGCATGCGAAGATGGACGTTTGCGATCGATTTGCGACACATGTAATATGACGTAACCCTAGTTTTAGGGTTTCACGTCCATGCTGCTATGGCTGGACGAACTGGTAAGCTTTGCTTCCCTCTTGGGGAGGTTGACCATGCGGGGCCCGTATTGGGTCGGTGATGAATACTCCAATACCTGCTTGAGGGTTATGGATTCGATCTGGGCCATCCAATCATGCTGGTGATGTTGGATGGTTGTGATCATTTCTGAGACTAATATGGTCAGTCCGGATACTCAATCGGGCTTGTATAACACTCCGAGAGATGATTCTCTTTGTTAGAGAATTGTGTAGCATGTACGGGTATTTCGTGCATGCGTCATTGCTGGTACTTGGATATTCCTGCTACTCTGCTGAGAGTAATAATTAGTCATCATGCCGCACTAACAATAAGAGTTCTGCTAAGAACATCACAGGAAATACAAGGCGTTTCATGCATTAATAAATAATGCTAAAATTCACAGAATACTTGGGGATTGTTGCTACATGCTCCATTCTAGGTGAATTAATAAAGTGGAGAAGTATTCATCGCTTATCAAATGGCCTTATCCTCTGCAGGATGGCTATACAAAAATTCGGTTTTACAACTTTAGACCTGAACTAAAATCCACCATCAACAATAGCAACTCTTGGTTGTGGGTGAGATTAGCTAAGGAAATCAAGTGCGCAGTATCCTGCTGGGATCAGAGGCGTAGAAGCATAAATGTACCTTGGATCAGTGTGAGATTGGTTGGGGTTCAACTACAGTCCAGACCGAAGTTACCTTGGAGTAGGCTAGTGTATGTAGCGGATTAATATAGTGTATGTTTAATCTGGACTCGGTCCCGGGGTTTTTCTGCATTTGCGGTTTCCTCTTTAACAAAATTCTAGTGTCTGTGTTATTTTTTTCCGCATTATATTTTGTTATATAATTAAAATAATACAGGTTGTGCGTTGTTCAATTAATTAGAATATCCGACCTTATTGGTTGTTGATTTAAATTGATTGACACTTGGATATAGGTCTTTGGTACCATCCAAGTTATCTCTCTTTGATTAGGACTCGCATATTTTATTTGCTTGAGTAAATAAAATTGAGAGATTGAGATAATAACTCCTTGAGATATTTTCTATTGATTGAGTCTAGTCGATTCTCTAGAAAGTAACTCGGAGTTGTCCATATAGATTGCTAATCGAAATATTGGGTGTGGTTGTTAGACCCCCACTTTTTCAAGAGCAACAGTTCACGCTTTTATAAAATTCTCTGGAAAAATTGGATTCACCTATCCATATCCAGTAATGTTCGAAAATTATACAGACAAATATGTGTTTCTGATGAGAAGTTGTGGGCTAGAGGCTACAATATGGTTCCCGGATGTTGTTTTCATCGTGCACATACTGAATATCTTGACTATATGCTTTGGAATTATTCTTTCAGCTTGCAACATTGAAATTGGCCGAGAAGTATTTTCGATTGTGTTAATCCTAATTCAATCTCTAACTTGGTGGTTCTAAACATGAGTAAGAGTTCTATCACCTGACAAACTTGGAATATTGCTTCCTTTATTTTGACTGTAAAAATCTGGTTTGCAAAGAAAAAATGGGTTTTTGAAGCAATCACTCCATCTTATGACAACATCAAGAAAAGATTTATTCATCTAACTCATGAAGGTAGTATTAGATTGACTGGTAATATGTGGAATATTGATCATGGAAGAGATATTCTCAATCACTTTAGAGTTCAGTGTAGTAGACTGAATCATTCTAGCATTATGAAGTTTTTTTATTACCTCCTCCTTCTATTACTTTGATTTGATGTGATGGGGCCTTGAAAGATAATCCAGGCGATGTAGGGTACGGTTTTATTTGCAAAGACCATTTGGGTAACTTAGTTTATGTAGAATCTGATGGAGTGGGTTTTGCAACAAACTATGTTTCCGAAATCATTGCAATTGTCAGAGTTGTGGAGTGGTCTGTTCAAAATGGATTTTTGAATCCCTTTATGCAATCTGATTCTATATCCGTGACTACAATTTTTAGTTCTCAGAGATTGTCTTGGTTTGTTCAAGCTAGATGGAGTTATATTTATCCGATGATTCATTCTATCCAGTTCATGGATGGGTTTAGAAAAATAAATTTCTCATCAGATCATTTCACCAAATAGGGTTCTCGGCTTCTAAAAGGTATATTTATTCAACTTCATGCTCATCCTTCGTCTTTGACAAGACTGGAATGGCCGTCAGTCAGTTACTTCTAATTCAACGAGTTTTTTTTTCTGCTACTTTATTTTGGGCCCAATTTATCCAGTCTGTTGGGCTTACTGCATCTGCCTTTGGATTTTGTTTTGTTTTGATTTTTGTTTTCCGCTTTTGTAATAATTTTTCCTTCTAATAAAGTGGGTTTAAAATAAATGTTTAAGAGTGAAATGAGACAACTCCATTTTGGGTGCTGGAACTTAATATTGGGCGTAGCCGAAAATATTACGTAACATTTATTCTTGATATCAACTTCATTTTCCTATTAAAAAGAAAGTACTCTATAAACTTACCATGCACAATCATCTGACTGGCCACGTATCGATTCTACGTTATGCCTTAGATATGTTTATTGATGAGTTTGATGTCCCGTGACCATGAATTCCATATTATAAATATGAGGCATATAAACTTACCTTGCACGATCGTCTGACTTTTCATGTATCGATTTTACGTTATGCCTTAGCTTGGGTTATTGATGAGTTTGGTGTCCTGTGACCATGAGTTCCATATTATAAATATGGGGCATATAAATTTACCATACACGATCGTCTGAGCGGCCATGTATCGATTTTATGTTATGCCTTAGCTAGGGTTATTGATGAGTTTGATATCTCGTGACCATGAGTTCCATATTATAAATATGAGGTAAAAATGCGGGGGTATAACAACCACACCCAACAATTCATTTGGCAATCTGAGATGACTTACTCCAATATACTTTCTAGAGAATCAACTGGACAGTTAGACTCAACCTAGAAAAAAGTATATACAAGAGTTTATATCTCTAACTCTTAATTCAATCTAAATCAACAAATAAAAATTTGCGAGCCCAATTGAATATAAGAGAAGTAACTTGAACGGTACCAAAGACCAATGTTCAAGGATCAATCAATTCCAATCAACAACCAAAGGTTGGATTTCCTAATTGATCGATACAACTCACAACCTGTGATATTTCAATTATATAGCACAATATAATGCGGAAACGAAATAACACAGACACCAGAATTTTGTTAATGAGGAAAACCGCAAATGCAAAAAACCCACAGGACCTAGTCCAGTTTTGAACACCACATTGTATTAAGCCGCTACATACACTAGCCTACTACCATTGAACTTCGAATTGGACTGTAGTTAAACCCTAATCAATCTTACATTGATTCAAGGTACAATTGTGTTCCTTACGTCTCTGATCCCAGCAGGATACTACACACTTGATTCCCTTAGTTGATCTCACCCACAACCAAGAGTTGCTACGACCCAAAGTCGAAGACTTGATAAACAAATCTGTCTCACACATAAAAGTCTATTAAAATAAATAAATTTGTCTCCCACAGAAATACCTATGAGTTTTGTTCCATCTTTTGATAAATCAAGGTGAACATGAACCAATTGATAAACTGGTCTTATATTCCCGAAGAACAACCTAGTATTATCAATATCCTCGCAATAACCTTAATCGATTAACGAAACAAGATATTATGGAATCGCAAACGATGAGACGAAGGTGTTTGTGATTGATGCGTGTCGTAGGTGCTCAAATTAATACACTTATATTCTACTTTACTAATGAATAATATAGTAGCAAATAAGGTTCGTTCCCACGAAGAGCATGGAGTTTTAGTTGTCAAAAATGTCACAATGGGGGATTTTTTTTTTTAGATTCAAAATAAAATCAAAGAAATTAAAAATAATTAAGTTGCAAGCAATGGAGAGAAATATGATCAGGGAATCCTTCTTCGTTACTAAACCGTCATCAAGTTATTATATTCATCCATTAATACAATTAATCACATATTATTACCAACCGTGGAATAACAACTAGCTCAGTGTTATCCCCTAAATTCCTTATATCACTGAGTACGGAAGCTCTCCAATACTAGATTCTATTCGTCTAAACCACCTAGTAGTAGCTCACTCAAGGTGTAATTTGTCTGAATGCTTTATCTTTTGTGAATTATAGATTGATCCTAGTAGTTAGACTCTTAGCTCAAGGTCCACTTTCTAGTGTTGTTTATACACACAATCGCTACACAGAATCCCTCTGCAAGGTCTTGTGTTCTCTACTTTTGTATGAATTGTTAGACTATTACTTATCTCCTAACTCAATACTAGCATTTGATTGAATCAACAAATTAGTTCAGTTGGCAACCTAAACAATCTATCAATTAATCATAAAAATTCTAATTAGTAAAAACAATCAATAATCATGTGAAGAACTTCAAAATAGATTTATATAATAACTCAAATCATTGTCTAGAACTTAGAATTCATCCATAATCACTAAGAAGTTTAGCTACTCATGGTACTAACAAAACCCGTGAGTTTTATATAATAAAATAGTAAAGAAATAGTTACGGTGATGAAGAATGCTCCAAAACCCTAGCTTTTCTCCCTTGTGTTCTTCTCTCCAAAACTTGATTAAATATTATAAGATTAATGTCCCAAAAATATTAGAAGTTTTCTTATATAGGTGTCCCAATTGTAGTTGTGCCCGTGCATCAAATCCCGGTCGAATGGTTGCCAAAACTAGCCAAAACTCTTCCAAAACTTATCCAAATTCGTGCCTATTCCATATCCCACATAAAAACAGCTTCATGGGCTTGGCATGAACAGTGAAGCCCAGCCCAATAATCTTCGTTTTAACTGAAATTGGCTTGTCAGTTGGCTGGAACTGACATCCTAATTTTTCTCCTCTTCTTACGGATGGGATATCCCATCCGAAAGTTCTCCTGGATGTTTCATACATTTTTTTCCTTTCTATCACGGCTGGGATATCCCAACCGAGACTTCACTTGTGTTTTACAGCCGAAACTTCTAGCCGATAAACTTCCTTTAATATCTCGAGCTTTAACTCCTCTTTCCTTCACATCATTACTGCCACTGCATGCACAAACCAAGTTCGTTAATCACCGAGAACCATCGAACCACAGCTACACCAATCACCGTTACTAGTAAACTTCTCTTCTATGCTCATTAACCGCATCAAATCCATTTAGTTTCACCAACAATCACCACATTTCCCGGCTCGAGCTCTCCTTTGATGCTTTGTTCTCTTTCCATCGAGTTTACCTCCCATCAGCCACCAACCTTCGTTCATAAACCTACTGCCAATAATGATAGCAATAGCTGATTATCTTCCTGGCGTACGTGATCATCATCAGTTCCAACTTCAGTTATCGAAACTAACTACATCCAAGGACAACAACATCTTCCTCATATTTTATTACCGAGATCATGGCTACTTCCAACCACGGCAGAACCCATCAACCGCTCCCGTTCTTCCCTGTATCTCGAACTCAAGCTTCCTCGTCAATGGCAACTTGGCAACAACCAGTCAACTGGTTTCTCCACTCATTCTCTGTCTCAAACTCTCCATTCAATATCAGCAGTAGCCATTGATCATCTCCATGACGCTCATTTATCAGCTTCATTGTTTACAGTCATGGCATACAGGTTATTCTTCCTTAACAGCGTCAATAACTCACTGATATACCTCCCCCTATTTCATCTCGTAACCGACCACCATAATCACATCTCATCACTGAGAATTACCAATCCATTACTGCGATATTCTCTACTGCTAACTATCACCAAAAGTCACCATCTTCCATTCTCGTCTACCAAACTCCATAACTTCCATGCATGCGAAACTGATGTTAAAGAGGATGAAGTTCCCTGAGTAAAACAACTGGGTGCTTTAACAATATTCAACTTCCATCTCCACCCTTTATAAAAGACCTGACTGCCTTTAGCAGTTCCTTTGAAAACAGGTCACCCCTTAACAGAATGACTGCCCCTTATAAATTATGTGCGCGCATCCATTCTTTCGCCGTTGACTTCATATTTTTGTCCTCTTCGAGATGATATCAAGAGCTCCTTGATTTGAATGAGTTACACTTGGTCTTTGGCCTTTCTCCATTTGCGGCTAACTTCTTTTATTGCACAATTAAGTGCCAATTCGCTTCTTTTGGATGATTCACCTAGCAAAACACAAATAAAGAAAAACAAACGTAATATACAATAATTTTGCAAGAAACTAAGCAATTACTAGCATGGATTCGACACTAAATATATGCAAAATATGCACTTAACAAATTCCCCCACACTTGGATTTTGCTAGTCCTGGAGCAAACTATCTAAATACAACAACTCCATGTCGCCGAGGATATGGTTACTCTTAGCATGAATAACAGGCCTTTAAACCCCTAGGTGTCCCTAGTGGACGAGTTATAGTCTCGTGAGGGCTTACGAGAGATATACCCACAAAACCTACTCCAACTTCAAATCTTCCCAGCTTCCCAAGCATCCAAAGAGCTATGAGGACATATAATTTCTGCATGCTAGTAATAAGAAGTTAGAAATACCAAAGAACATATTCATTCTTTAATCTTAAGTGAGAAATAACCATACCATAATGAGAGAAACGCGTGTTTCAGAACGATCAATAAGCATTTTGCCTCGACTTCTGCCTCACTTAAAAGGATTTTATGATAATTGCACTCAATAAGACGGCTTTTTTATGGGTCTCACATGTGTGCAGGTAGGAATGAAGAGAGAATCCTACATATGTTGAATGGTGGGAAGGTAACCTTCTGAATTATTTCTGGAGACTCCACAAAATCGTGGAAAATAAAGATATTTTTTCTGATGGTCTCTAAGAAAGGAAATCAACCACTATAGCAAGGATGGGAGTACTTACCTCCTTCACATTCGATTGAAATGATGATAACACCACTCTCACAGCATCCAATAGAAACGTCTTCCTTCCTTCGGCTCGTCTTCTTCATCTTGGTCTTCGGTCTTCAACTGTTGATGATAAACTCTTGAACTTGTAGAACTTCGACAATTTGTACTCTTTTCCTCAATTCCTTGTTGCTTGAAACTTCTTTATATATTTTTCTTCCACATGGCCTTATTAAATAAATAAAAACCTAAATACAAATCTCTTTGTATATAAATATATATTTTTTTCTTTTTTCTATTTTCTTTTTCTTTTTGTTTATTTTATATATATATATATATATATTATAAGAGAGATTGTAACTAAAACAATAAAAATAAAATAAAATTAACATGGCCATGAAAGAAGTACTTTACCACTTTAATCTTCACAACTTGTATTGTCTTCGTATCATAAACTTCAATAATTCTCATCTTTTGATTTTCTTCGCTCTTGTAAATAAGTCTTCATACTTGGATATATAATTACGCTCCTTATATGTAAGTCTTCAACATGTATATAAAAATATGCTCATTGTATGTTGCTTTACTTGGATATGAAATTTGCTCTTCCTTGTATTGTTGCTTGTAAACCTCAAACGTCTTCAACTTTCCTTGTAGATTTTGATGTCGCTCCATTGTTGATGATGATGTGTTTCTATGGACCTGTTGTTGGCGAGACAGAAAATGGCGTTAACTGCAAATCAAACTACAAGAAGGTAATTTTTGTCTATAGACGTCACCCTTAAGATTGACAAAATTAGCACTCAAAAGATCAAAAATAGTGCTGAATGTAGGATCAGAATATTGTCACAACAATATTCCTGCGAAATAAACAACAGTTCTGCGATACAACAATGATATTCTGCGATACATCTCAAAATGACATAAGAAATGACATATCAGATGAAGACGACAGAAACATGAGAAAAGTGTGACATTTCTGCGATCAACCAATAAAACCTGCGAATGATTAAGGCGGTGCTAGCTGCGATTTATCGCAAGAACCCATATCCGAAACTAAAGGGGATCTTAGCTGTAAATGAGCTGTCATGAGTTGTAATCCACTATGTAAATGCTTATATAAAGGGAATGAATAGTTCCAGAGAGGAGGATGAATTTTTGAGTGCTAAGAAAGTTTTTAGGAGAGAGAAAATCTTATTAAGTGTTCTGTGTTCTTGATTTCTGTAATTCTTTTAAGATCATATTAATAAAAAAGGTCCTTAATCTTCAAATTGTGTCATAAATATTGATAGATTCTTGAATAGGGTGTAGTGTGGGAATTCATTCAACTACATTTTGGCGCCCAGAAACAGGGAGAATCAATTTGAGAAATTTCAAATTGCAACTTGAATATTTGAAGAAATTGATAGAATTGAAGAAATGGATAGAAGGAGAAGAAATACATCAGAACCACCAACAACAGTGAGAAGAAGTAAAAGAATTGCAGGTGAAGGAACATGTGAATTGGAAGGATCTTTAAGGATCAGATCAGGAAGAAGTAGAATGATAAATAGAGCATAAAATTCAATTCAACCACCGAATCAACAAACACAAGCACAATATAGAGATGTGGATTATGATAGAGTAAGCGTGCATACTTGGAGGTCGGATTCGATAGAAGAGGCAGAAAATCAAGAAGAGGAAAGAAATCAAGAAGTGGATGGAGGAGTAATTCATGAAGGGCATGAAGTAGTAGATGATTTGAGACAAAGGATACAGGAAGAAAGAAGATTAGAGGCAGAAGAACGTGCAAATCTTACAAGGCAAAATCATGAACTAAGAATGGAAAATTTGAGGTTGCAAAACAGAAGATCAAGAAGCAGCATGAGATCAAGTTCAAAATCATATAGATAAGAAACAAGACAAAATCACCCTATACAAAATATTGGCGAGAATTTGATAAATGATCGTTATATTCCACGCGGTGAAACTTTGGACATTAGACATAATCAATATAAGGGAGAAAATCAAGAAGAGAGAAGGAGAATGTTATGTGATGAAGAGATTCGAAGAAATCGCAGAATAATTGAAGATGATATTGAGAGGAATTATATTGAGCAAGTACATTTAGCGGGGGAGAGAGAGAGATTGCGAGCGGAAATAGAAGAACAAGAAATTCAAGCAGCATTGGGTCAGAATAATCATGATAATCGAGAAAGACGACGTGCACAAAATCATAATAATGGTAATCTCAATGAGGAATATGAGAGAATTCGCAGAGACATAGAAAGGCAACGAAGATAAACAGTAATGGATGAGGTAATTCGCAGAGAAGAGAATGAAAGACAAATTAACTTACAAGTTCAAGAAGAAGAAAATCATAGAAGAAGGCAAAATCAAGATGTTGGAGAAGAAGCGCGAAATATCGCAAGACAAGCAAGGCATGAACGCAGAAGAAGAGAGGCTGCGTTGAAAAGGCCAATGGAGCAAAATTATGATAAAAATGAACAAATCTTGCGAGAATTAGCAGAAATGAGAGGAATGAAAAGTAACAGAAGAGAAGGAGGAAGAAGACAACTTGATGAGGCAATTGAAGAAGCTGCGAAAACTCCATTTACTCAAGAGGTACAATTAGGAGGGATACCTCCAAAATGCAATTTGCCGGTGTTGACCAGTATTTTTGATGGGACTACATGTGTCGTCCAACATATCAAAGCCTATATTCGATACATGCTACAATGGTAGAACCATGATATTGTTTTGTGCAAATACTTTACGTCAAGTTTAACTGGCGAAGCATTGAAGTGGTTTGAAAGTCTCCCCAAGAATACAATAACTTCGTTCATGCACTTGCAAACTACCCTCTTAGGAGAATACATAAGTAATAACTCTACACGACCTGGAATTGAAGATGTGTTTGGATTGAAGCAGAGAGTTGGCGAGAGTTTAAAGAACTTAACGATAAGATGGAGGACAATGTGTAGTGAAATGGCAGGAAGAGTAGATGAAATATATCTCATTTTGTCCTTCATAAATGCTATGTTTGCGACAAATCTATTATACATCCAGGTATTCAGAGTTAAAAACACAATTACTATGACAGAACTGCGAGAATTTCAAGAAGAGTATATCTCTTTGGAGGAAAAACAAAATGATATGGAGTCATATCCAATTCTCGCAGGCACAAGTTCAGCCGCAGCAAATGGAAGTTTATTACCAAGGATGATTAATACAGTAGCAAGTACCTCCCAAAATCAGCGAGAGAAAATGGGAATTGATAATCAACGTAAGATAGTAGCAATTGGGAGTACAGATCAGGAGGAATTGGAAAAGGAGAGAAATTTCTATAATCGCAATAACAATAATAAGGTCCCAAGGTTTGATCAACCGCATGAAACTTATGGGGGACAGAGGCAGAATTATTCAAGAGAGCAAAGAGGTCAAAAGATTATATGGGAAGATGTCAAATTGCCACCTAAATACCAGTATAGACAAGATTTGGGAAGCGATTATTTTGATGGAGAATATACCCTCACCCTGGAACATGGGGAAAGAACCACATCCTAACAACCAAAATCAAGAGTTCTGTCCTTATCATCATTTTCATGGACACTCTGTGAATAATTGTAGAAATGTAAAAAGAATTATTCTGCGAATGATTGAACAGGGGAAATTAAATCATTTTCTAGCGAGGTATCCATAACCCCAGCAATTGCCGCAAGCACCAGAAATCCGCAGAGTTAATGTTGCGAAAGACGCAGAAACATTTGTCATTGAAGTAGGAGCTACAGAAAAAAATCTATTTTGAAATTCAATTGTACATTCGCAGAAAACAATAGAAGATTTCCATGATAATGTGCTAAGTAGAGTATTTGCGAGGGATATAGAGGGAAGAGAGGTGATGAATATTGCGAAAATTTCTCCGTTAGAAGAATGGAAGAAACAAGTTATTTCTTTTACTGCACAAGAGATACCAGAGCCAGGAAATATGCATGACAACCCGTTGGTGGTGAAGTTAGAGATAAATCCAAAGTACAGAGAAGAAGAAGAAGATGATGATGGTGACGTAGCAAATGATTCTTGGGCAATAGATAAGGTTTTAATTGACACTGGCAGCTCGGTAGACATCTTATTTTATCATACTTATCGTACAATGGGTGGAAGAGATGATGAATTAATCCCCTCAACTTACAAGATCTATGGTTTCAATGGCACTGCAAATAAGCCAAAAGGAGAAATTACTATGGAAATTCCATTGAACAAGATATCTTCAAAAATTAAGTTCTGTGTAGTGGATATATAATCTCCTTATAATGCCTTAATTGGAAGACCATGGCTCCATGGGATCTTGGGCATAGCTTCCACATATCATCAATGCATAAAGTTTCCACATCCTCATGATATTGGGATAATTAAAGGTGATTGGTTTGAATGGAAAAAGTGTTATGAAGTTGACATTAAAACTTGCGAAGAAAGAAACGCCAGAAATCGTAATTGGCAACATAACAGGAAGCAAACTCAGAGAGCAGAGAGATTGATAGTGGACAATATAGAGTTGCGGGGAAAAGATATATTACAAGAATAGTTTGTGCCAAAAGAGTCAATGGTGATTAATCGCGCAAAGATAGGAAAAAGATGAATTCTTCATTCTTCGCAGGAGAATAAACAAGTGCAAGGTGCTGGGAAAAAGTTGAAATCTTCATTTCTCGCAAGAAAATAAAAAGTAACCAGATATTGCGAATAATCATTCGTTACAGAAGAAAAGAAGTGCAACAATATCATGTTGCGAACAATCGAAAAACAAGAACAACAAGAAGTGTGCAGACAGAATATTAAAAGAAAAACTTCATTCAAAAATAAGAATTTTTCTATTAAAAGAAAAAGATGATGATTTCAAATCATATAAGAATTTTTAATGCAAATGCATAAGACGGGCGCAAATTGCCTAAAAACATATAAGAATGGGACGAACTTTTATGGCGTACACCTTAGTTCGCGGATTATATTCCGTAAGAGGAAATGTCCTTAAAGTGTGTCATAAGGGGGGTATCTCTTTGCATGATTATGGGAAAGGCTATACTGCTGCTGGAACCTAGTCATGGAGATTTGGGATTATAGAAAATCCATCCGGGAGAGATAACTTGGATTTCCAACTATATAAGGTTATACCCTGATTGGGCGCCCGAGAGTTTCTCCTAAGGAATGCAAAGTATGATCAAGGCGCCGAGGTACACGGTTGAGCTGTGGTTGCCCGGGACGGATGAACCTACCCTAGCCATCCATGGAAAGTCTTGGCTTACGATGTGTTCGGCCCGAAGAAAACCCCACTAGGGTGTAGTCTCGTAACTATAAGCCATATAGGCATAAAGGATAAGAGGCTACGAAAACAACTGGTTGTTTCTAGAACTGGATGGGAGGAGCTAGTCTTGTATGGCAGAAGTACGTCTCCTTGAAGGGGCAACCAGGGGGAGAGATAAGGGCGATACCCTCCATTAGGGAGTTGTGTATCAAAAAAGACGGCAATGTCATGGGACTTTATATTCGCAAGATTATTTAGTACCGTCATATTGTCGCGTGACACAGATAGCAATGTCATGGGACTTTATATTCGCAAGAATATTTAGGCCCGTCATATTGCCGCATGACAGGCCAAAAAGCCCAAAGAGAAATGTTAAGATGAGATCAATGGGTTTTTGCGATAAAAACAAAATACGAGATAGATGAAATCAATGATAAGAGGATATAAATCGCAAAAATGTCCTGCGATTTCATCGCAAAGACGCCAATGTCATAAGTCTTAAAAATCAAAGAGAGGTTAATCTCACAAGATGGCTTAGACTTATCATATTGTCACAGAGATCAAAATAAATGATAAGACAAGATCAATGGATTATTACATGTAAAAGTAAGAATGTCCTGCGATCTTGTCGCATAAAAGTGGCATAATAAGACCTTTAACTAGGAAGGAGAAATAAGACCACAAGAGAAGTTATATCTGCGAAGCATATAACGGATTTTTCGCACTATTATTTGCGATACTTCATTTATCATATTGCAGATTAATAACAAGGGGCAAGTATGGGAATGATGCATAGAATGGTAAATATTGTTATTCATCATTATATGATAAATTCATATAAATAACAAATAGATAGAAGCAAAAAAGAATTTATATATTGGAAGACATCAAGAGTTGCAGATAATTCGCAGAATATTACAATTTGTCGCAGATAAATATCGCAAGAAAGAAAGAGAGAAATACAAAAAAAAAAAAAAACTATTGGGATTTATCTCCATCATTATTTTCATCTTCATGTTCACCATCTTCATCATTAGTTCGTTCCTCATCTTCGCTTTCACTTTCATCTGCATCAGCCTCACTGTCATAAATAACTGGTACTTGAGAACTGGCTGGGATATTATCCATAAGACAAGGATATAGACTAAGAGGAAGATCGTTATCTTTGCAAACTTTCTCAATAGCATTATTGCGAACGGTGAGAAGATTATTACGCAAGTTTGAGTTGGATATCTTTATTTTCTCTCGCAGTCTTGAGATTTTTTCATTACGGGAAGCAAGATTTTTCGCAAGACCACTTTTTTATTCTTCAAGTTCTGCTACCCTGTTGGAATAACTTCCTTCAGATTCTGCGATGATACAACAACAAATTAGAAATTGGTTGGAAATCTACAAGAAATACAAAAATATTAGAGGAGAAATAAATAACCTTCTCTTTCATGGATCATTTCTTGTATCAATATTGCTTGCTCGGTATGAAGACTGACATCTATCGCTAAGTTTTTCCTAGCGTTATCGAGAATTGTCGCAGCCCATGCGAATTCATCATCACTTTGAATGAGAAGATGGGAACGGATTTGTTTTTCTCTTTTAAGAAGTTTAATGTTTTCATTCTTAAGTCTATCTCTCTCAAGTTCAGTATCAATAAGGGTATTGTGAAATTTTGATAGAGCTTCAGCGCCTTGAAGAGTAATGCGTTCTTTATCCTTCTCAAGTTCATTCTTCGTGGATTTTAAGACTTTGATTTTTTCTCTAAATTCATCTCTGCAAGTCTTTAAACTATTGGATGTACTCAAGACAGATCTATAATCCATTCTCATAAGGGAGATATGATATTTAAGCTCATCAATGGACAAAGTATTAATTTTTTCATCTGAATAGTTATTTAAAGCATCATTAAGACGCTGAAGAAGAGTGGTTTCATCTATGGGTTCATAAAAAGAATTAAGAATGATGGCTTCATCAGTAAGATTATAGGCATCTGCAAAATGGTTGCCCAAATAAGCTTAAAAAAATAAAAGGGGGGGGGGGAAGACTTATACCAATAACTTGTTTGCATAACTTCTCCTTATCAATTAATTTCTGTTGAAGAACTTGAATTTCTACTTCAAGCGATTTGTTTTTATTAAGAAGCTCAGTATTTCCAGTTACTTCCAACTGTTTACATTTTTCGCGAAGAATGGAGATTTCAGCTTCGTATTGTTTATTTTTCTCGAGAAGTTTCGCAGATTTAGATTGTGAATCTGTAAGCCTTTTCTGTGATGATGATAATCTACTTTCTAATTCTGAAGAAATAGAAAAAGAAGCTCTAGCAGTATGTGACTGAAAAGATAAAATGAGAAAGATAGGTAAAAGATATTTGATACTCACGACAAATGTAAAGTTTACTACAAGAAAGATGAAGGAAAGGGGCATACCAATGAAGCTAACGCATGAAGAAAACCTGGTTTAATAAATCTTGAGACTCCTTTAAGATCTTTATTACTATTCAAGATTGAAGCGTCGCAGATCTTTGAGAGATAGTCGCAAGTACGAGTAATATCATCCTCTCCAACACCTTGTAAGGGGTTTCTAAAAATGTTTGACAATTGATCCATTGGAGTCTCGGGTTGAGAAAGACTCATCGCAGACCTAATTTTTGCGGAATAAATATGTATTGAAGTGCCCACAGAGGCATCATTATTAATTCCACTATTTTTTTCATTTTCATTATCTTTTTCAGCGATAAAAGAAGTCTCTCTGAGTTGAGAATTATCAGAAGGAAGTGGTTGAGTTTTTCTTATCTTCTTTGGGGGACCGTCAGCGGTTTGATTTTTATTGCGGCGAGGAGAAGCACCAGAACTTTCATTTGGAGTTTCTAATCTTTTGCCTTTATCTTTGGCTTCAACCACCGCGAAAAATGGTATTTCCTTGAAAACAATCACATATAAAGATAAGAAACAGGGGCAACAATATATTGTTAAAGGTTATAGAAGATTGTTTCTTACTTAATCTGTGAAGGTTTTCAAAATTTGAAGGAGATTGGGACTCCCAGTATTGGCATAGTTAATCTTCATTCTTTCAATCTAATAAAGGATATCTCAATATAATCAATAAGAATGATACATTTGTCCAAATTTGCGAATAATGATAAATTTTGCGAGATATACCTCAGAATTCCTTTCAGGCCAATTAAAAACCCAAGGACAATACGTTGCAAGATTCGCAGGATTCGCAGGAAGATCGAGAGCGCCAGAGATATATGGACCTTCAAGGAGGAGAGGAAATCTACACCACTTATCATCTTTTGAGAAGCGTGGACCTTGGTTTTTACTTGAATGATAATCTATAGCTTGCATAAGAAGTTTATCCTTCGCAACTTTTTTATTCCTATTCAAACGAACAACCCAACACGTGCTCTTTTTTTTCATGGGAATCACTTGATAATTCGCAAAGAAATTCTCCACGGTATATTTCGTTGGAATAATTGGGATATCTTTAAAATCAGGATGTTTCGCAGATTCAGGATAGCGAGATCCTTTACCAGCTCCACGAAAAGCATATTCGAGAATAAGACGAATACAATCTCCACTTAATTGGAAGATTGCTCGTGAAAATTTAACGTCAGAAATAATTTCATAAAAAAGAGGGAGATCTGGGTTATAAAGAGGGATAGGAAGGCCAGCTTCTAGTTGACCTAGCGAAATAAGGATTTTCCCATTGGAAGAAGGAAATTCTGAAACTAGATCAATGGAGAGATCAGAGTCTGAAGATTGACCAGGGATCTCAGAAAGTGTGAAACCTAAGGTTTGGAGCTTCTGTTGGTGTTTTTGGAAAGTAGGTTGACCTGATTTTTTAGCAGGAGCCATTTATTAATATGGGAATGATGATTAAGATGAAGGAGAATAAAGAAACAAAATTGAAACATTAGTAGATCCGGAATTTGCGGAAGAAGATGAAGAACATAAGAGTTGCAGAGAAAAAGAGAAAGTA
Source organism: Papaver bracteatum (assembly GCA_023529315.1). Lineage (NCBI taxonomy): Eukaryota > Viridiplantae > Streptophyta > Magnoliopsida > Ranunculales > Papaveraceae > Papaver > Papaver bracteatum. Next base: position 2,756,699 of record JAJJWX010000810.1, on the reverse strand, counting down.
AAAAGAAGAGGAGAGATTAGAGAAGAAGGTATTTATAAGAGAAGAAGATTCTCGAGAACATCAGTGCATTCAATGAAGAACAGACGTGAATGGTCAAAATTCAACGGTTGAGAAAAGATGTGTCAAGGAATAAATGAGAGAAGAAACACGCGTAAAATATCTAGCGATGGATGCAGAGACGTGTCAGAGTGAAGGAAGTGTGAAAAGACAAGGAGTTGCGGCAAATCAAGAGATTTAAATTCTCATGATCTTTATCTTCTTCGCAGTAAAGATATGAGAAGAGGCAAGATGTAGGATCAGAATATTGTCACAACAATATTCCTGCGAAATAAACAGCAGTTCTGCGATACATCAATGATATTCTGCGATACATCTCAAAATGACGTAAGTAATGACATATCAGATGTAAACGACATAAACATGAGAAAAGTGTGACATTTCTGCGATGAACCAATAAAACCTGCGAATGATTAAGGCGGTGCTAGCTGTGATTTATCGCAAGAACCCAGATCCGAAACTAAAGGGGATCTTAGCTGTAAATGAGCTGTCATGAGCAGTAATCCACTATGTAAATGCCTATATAAAGGGAATGAATAGTTCCAGAGAGGATGATGAATTTTTGAGTGCTAAGAAAGTTTTTAGGAGAGAGAAAATCTTATTAAGTGTTCTGTGTTCTTGATTTCTGTAATTCTTTTAAGATCATATTAATAAAAAAGGTCCTTAATCTTCAAATTGTGTCATAAATATTGATAGATTCTTGAATAGGGTGTAGTGTGGGAATTCCTGCAACTACACTGAAAATGGTGTGAAGTTGGATATCTCACCATTCTACCCGGAATTAACGTACGGTGACACACACTCAAAAGAAAGCTCTTTAGTCAGCTACAAAGAAAATTTGGTCTGGTGCCTTGGTTGATATGAAAATAGGTAGTCTCCACTAATGATTGATCAGAAACTCTAATAATGCATTTCTCCCAGCTCCTAATTTGCATCACCAGTATGATTAAATCCATTATTTAACACTCCAATTCGTAAGAATATTCCGAACGTAGTTCCCTAACACTTCCAAGTTCAGTTATGTCGGTCAGAATCTCTATGTAAACATACCTAGAAGTATGCTAGTGACTCTAAAATCTCTACAAGTTAAAGGTTTTTTATTCAAAATTTTGAAAAATCTATATGCAAAATACTCCCCCACACTTAAACTTCACATTGTCCTCAATGTGTAAAACCGAAAGTTCTGAATTCTAACGTAACAACAAATACAAAACAAAAACTGTGCAAATTGGTAAGGAATTTAAAAAAAACTCCATTTCACAAAAGTTGTTCATCTACGTGTTTTCAACAAAGTGTCAAAAGGGCACATTATTTCGATAAACGATCTGACAGTTATGGTCTCTGGACTGAACTACGCGCAGTCTGAATTTTTCTGAAGAAAAGGTATTTATCATAATTTTCTTCTAAAATAGATTACGGACTCAATGAAATTAAACATGGGGATGCAAATATGATATTAAAACAATAAAAACAAAAAATAAAAGAGTTTAAGATACAAAACCTATGGGTTGCCTCCCATTTAGCGCTTGGTAGCCCGACTTGGAATTCTCCTTATGCTACTCCTCCAGAGGGAGTAAATATTTAAACTCAGGGGAGTCTACATCCACTTTGTCGCGTTGAACCTCCCATAATTCCTTGTGCTTTTCCCCATCACCCAAGTAAGGATACTTTAAGTGGTAAGGAGTCTTAGGTTCTAATTTGAGTGCATGCATAACAAAATATAAGGAAATTTCATCAGTAATGGGCAAAGGCATACAAGTAGAAGTATCAAATTGGACTTTATGTTGTGGCACAAAAGAACCACAATTTTCCACGAAATCAACACCCAAGTCCACGTCCAAAAGTGGTAAAACATGGGAGTCTAGCTTATTTCCATAATTATCAAACACCTTATGATCTAACGAATCAACAACATCAATAGAGAAAACAGAGTGCACATCACTAGGATAACGCATGGCCTCAAATATGTTGAAGCGAATGATCTCCTTATCAAATTCCATAGTAAGTGTACTATTGTCCACATCAATCTTCGTCTTTGCTGTTTTCATAAACGGTCTCCCATGAAGTAACGAAGTAGATGAACAATTATCTCCATTATGCATATCCACAATGTAAAAATAAACCGGAAAGATTAACTGATTCACTTGAACTAACACGTCCTCCACGAATCCCTTAGGATATATATTAGACTTGTTTGCTAATTGAATAGTAATATTCGCCCCTTTTAAAGGTCCAAGATTCAGAGAATCATAAACATCAGCTGACATAACACTTATGGATGCTCCCAAATCAAGCAAATCACGCTCGAGTCGTCGACTACCAATAGTAATTGGCACTGTAAAGCCACCAGGATCTTCACACTTAGCAGGCATCTTCTTCAATAGCATAGTTGTTGCACTTTCGCCCACCTGAGTAATTTCATTAGCAATCAACCTATCATTCCTTGTGCACAAATCCTTCAAAACCGTAGCATACCTGGGTAAGGTTCTGATGGCCTCAATAAATGGAATGTTGATGTGTATCTTGCTGAAAATATCCATGATCACCTTGTCTTGAGCTTGCTTCTTTGATTTGGAAAAATGACTAGGGAAATGAGGTAGTGTGGTAAAGGTGGGAACCATGTCCTTAGGTTGGATGGTTGAGGTTGGCTTTTCCTTTGGGACGATTTCCTCCTCTACTTCCTTTTCGACGTCGTTATTATCCTCTTTTTGTTGTTGTGGCTCTTCAGTTTGTCTCCCACTTATTAGAGTTACTGCATTAACGTGCTCTCTTAGGTTTACAAAAGGTTGTGATGGTAACTTTGTCGAAGCTTGTGCTTTTATTTGATTCATCTCTGTCGCCAATTGCCCCATCTGAGTTTGTAAATCTCTAATAGCGTTATCAGTTTTCAACTAATTTTGATCAGCCTTCTGTTGACTTTGTTGAAACATGGAGATGAGCATGTCCATCTTAGTCTCTTCAGTTGGAGGTTTTTGTTATGGTTGGAATTGTTGTTGGAAACCACCTTGTCTCGCATATGGATTAGGAGCTGCAGCTTGCTTATTCGCATAACTAAAATTTGGATGATCTTTCCAACCAGGATTATAAGTATTAGATTAGGGATCATACCTTGGACTCGGATTAGGAAATATAGCATTTACCTCGGCATCCTCTTCATATGAAGGAAAAACTGCAGATGTTATACGTTGTACCATTTTTTCCACATTACTCATTCGTTGATACATGTGTGAAGAATCTCCCATTTGACTAACTCTTCTAACCACCGATGAATCTCTAGTATTAAATTGCTGCGTATTTGCAGCCATGCTTTCAATCAAACTAGTAGCCTCCTCGATAGTTTTATTATCCAGTGCACTACTGCTAGCCGCATCAATCAAGTTTCTCTTATGAAGTAATAACCCCTCATAGAAGTGTGTAATGACAAGTTGTGGTGATATCTGATGGTGTGGGCAACTCGCCAACAATATCTTGTACCTATCACAATATTCATACAAAGATTCTCTAGTAATCTGCACAATTCCACTGATTTCCTTACGAATAGCTGCAGCTTTAGAAGCAGGAAAATACTTCTCTAAAAATAGCTTTTTCATTCCGGTCCATGTGGTAATACTTATGGAAGGGAGATAATATAACCATGATTCTGCTTGATCCATTAATGAAAACGGAAAAGCTTGTACAAAAGTTGTATCATCATCATAGCTCTTTTTCATACTTCTTATTGTATTCTGAAACTATTGCAGGTGTCAATTAGGATCTTCACCCGGTAATCCCTTGAACTTTGGAACCCAATGAAGAAGATTTTACTTAAGTTCTACTGTGTCAGTTAGAGTAATACACAGTGGTTGAGATTATAAACATGGTGATGTTAGATCTCTCAACGTCTCCCTCTCCGGAGGCGGAGGTGGAGGTGGAGGTGGATCATTCGTACCGCTTACCATTGTTGATGTAGAAGGTTTTTCTTGCAACTTTGGACGTGCTTGTAGTACCGTTCCCTTGATAGTTTTAATTCTGCACCTCTCGTAATTCCAATCCTTCGATGCCAGAGATTAAGTACCTCAAACAAAAATCAAGAAAACAAAGTTAAAAACTAAAAACAAAATAAAAATAAAAGAAACAACTAAAGCTACCGACTGCTCCCCGGCAGCGGCGCCAAAATTTGATGCATGTCGTAGGTGCTCAAATTAATTCACTTATATTCTACTTTACTAATGAATAATATAGTAGCAAATAAGGTTCGTTCCCACGAAGAGCAGGGAGTTTTAGTTGTCAAAAATGTCACAATGGGGGGATTTTTTTTTTTAGATTCAAAATAAAATCAAAGCAATTAAAAATAATTAAGTTGCAATCAATGGAGAGAAATATGATCAGGGAATCCTTCTTCGTTACTAAACCGTCATCAAGTTATTATATTCATCCATTAATACAATTAATCACAAATTATTACCAGCCGTGAAATAAGAACTAGCTCAGTACTATCCCCTAAATTCCTTATATCACTGAGTACGGAAGCTCTCCAATACCAGATTTTATTCGTCTAAACCACCTAGTAGTAGCTCACTCGAGGTGTAATTTTTCTGAATGCTTTATCTTTTGTGAATTATAGATTGATCCTAGTAGTTAGACTCTTAGCTCAAGGTCCATTTTCTAGTGTTATTTATACACACAATCGCTACACGGAATCCCTCTGCAAGGTCTTGTGTTCTCTACTTTTGTATGAATTGTTCGACTATTACTTATCTCCTAACTCAATACTAGAATTTGATTGAATCAACAAATTAGTTCAGTTAGCCACCTAAACAATCTATCAATTAATCATAAAAATTCTAATTAGTAAAAACAATCAATAATCATGTGAAGAACTTCAAAATAGATTTATATAATAACTCAAATCATTGTCTAGAACTTAGAATTCATTCCCAATCACTAAGAAGTTTAGCTACTCATGGTACTAACAAAACCCATGAGTTTAATATAATAAAATGGTAAAGAAATAGTTACGGTGATGAAGAATGCTCCAAAACCCTAGCTTTTCTCCCTTGTGTTCTTCTCTCCAAAACTTGATTAAATATTATAATATTAATGTCCCAAAAATATTAGAAGTTTTCTTATATAGGTGTCCCAATTGTAGTTGTGCCCGTGCATCAAATCCCGGTCGAATGGTTGCCAAAACTAGCCAAAACTCTTCCAAAACTTAGCCAAATTCGTGCATATTCCATAGCCCACATAAAAACAGCGTCATGGGCTTGGCATGAACAGTGAAGCCCAACCCAATAATCTTATTTTTAACTGAAATTGGCTTGTCAGTTGGCAGGAACTGACAGCCTAATTTTTCTCCTCTTCTTACGGATGGGATATCTCATCCGAAAGTTCTCCAGGATGTTTCATACATATTTTTCCTTTCTATCACGGCTGGGATATCCCAACCGAGATTTCACTTGTGTTTTACGGCCGAAACTTCTAGCCAATAATCAACTTCCTTTAATATCTCGAGCTTCAACTCCTCTTTTCTTCACATCATTACTGCCACTGCATGCACGAACCAAGTTTGTTAATCACCGAGAACCATCAAACCACAGCTACACCAATCACCGTTACTAGTAAACTTCTCTTCCATGCTCATTAACCACATCAACTCCATTTAGTTTCAGATCGATCTCTCATCCATCAGGCATCAGTCACCAACCTTCGTTCATAAACCTACTGCCAATAATGACAGCAATAACTGATCATCTTCCTGGCGTACGTGATCATCATCAGTTCCAACTTCAGTTATCGAAACTAACTACAGCCAAGGACAGCAGCATCTTCCTCATCTTTATTACCGAAATCATGGCTACTTCCAACCACGTCAGAACCCATCAACTAGTTTCTCCACTCCTTCTCTATCTCAAACTCTCCATTCAATATCAGCAGCAGCCATTGATCATCTCCGTGACGCTCATTTATCAGTTTCATTGTTTACAGTCATGGCATACATGTTCTTTTTCCTTAACAACGTCAATAACTCACTGATATACCTCCCCCGATTTCATCTCGTAACCGACCACCATAATCACTTCTAATCACTGAGAATTACCAATCCATTACTGTGACATTCTCTACTGCTAACTATCACCAGAAGTTACCATCTTCCATTCTCGTCTTCCAAACTCCATAACTTCCATGCATGCGAAACTGATGTTAAAGAGGATGAAGTGCCTTGAGTAAAACAACCGGGTGCTTTAACAATATTCAACTTCCATCTCCCCCCTTTATAAAAGACCTGACTGCCTTTAGCAGTTCCTTTGAAAAGAGGTCACCCCTTAACAGAATGATTGCCCCTTATAAATTCTGTGCGCGCAACTTTGCTTGCTTCAAATGCCCATAAAATCTTCATGCGACGTCGAAATGACTCCATTCTTTCGCCGTTGGCTTCGTTTCTTCGTCCTCTTAAAGATGATATCAAGAGCTCCTTGATTTGAATGAGTTACGCTTGGTCTTTGGCCTTTCTCCGTTTGCGGCTAACTTCTTTTATTGCACAATTAAGTGCCAATTCGCTTCTTTTGGATGATTCACCTAGCAAAACACAAATAAAGAAAAACAAACATAATATACAATTATTTTGCAAGAAACTAAGCAATTACTAGCATGGATTCGACACTAAATATATGCAAAATATGCACTTAACAGTGATTACTTTGCTATATTGCCTATCAGAGATATAAATATCAAGCCAACCTTATGATTGCACTCAATCATGATAGAAACAACAAGATCAAATCACAGAACTACAGATAAAATAGTTGGGTCTGGCTTCATAATCCCAATGAAGTTTTTAAGTCGTTAACCTACAGGTTCTAGTGAGAAACCTAAGGTTAAAGGAAAACCGACTCTAACTATGCAACTAGTAACACACGAAAGTGTGGGGATTAGGTTTCCCAGTTGCTAGAGTTCTCCTTTATATAGTTTTCAAATCAGAGTTTGCAATCTAAGTTACCTTGGTAACAAAGCATTCAATATTCATCGTTAGATGAAAAACCTGATTCAACCAAGATAATATCTTTCAACCGTTAGATTGAACTTAGCTTGTTATACACCAATGAAACGTACCCTCATTTAGGTTTATGTAACCGTACCTAAATGTGTACACCATGTTGACTTAATAATAGTTAGCCGAGTTTATCCATATGATCACTCTCATATCAACCTTGTTCATCTTAACCATAACTAGTTCAAATGACTCAAATGAAACTAGTTAAAGAGTTGTTCAATTGCTATATTCTCATAGATGTATACAAGAACACAATTGAAGCAAAATTGGTTTGATTCACTCGAATCGATTCATGAACATTATAGCCACGGTTTTCAAAGATTTCATTCCTTATTATATAAATGTTTAAGTTCATGTACACAACCGATTTAAGAAGTTTAACCTTCAAGTATGCAAACGGGTACACATACTTGAAATACCCGGACCAAGATTGGGTTTTTCTAGTACGCAAACGGGTACACGTACTTCCAATCCCAGCAGAAATATTCTGAAGCCAACAGGTACGCGTATGGGTACGCATACTATGGTTCTCGGACATGGAATACATATGTGCAAGATTACACAACATGACATATCCAATAATGGTTAAGTGTTCTAAACTCTTATTTAAATCATTGAAACTTTCTTAGAGGATGACAATAGCTGTTTTCACACACTATTAGCATCAAAGCAATTTTCAAGTTATTCAAATAATCATAACGAAATATTCCAAGTCTACACCAAATGATTGTATCACACAAACCATGTAAGATGTTACTCGGCAATTTTCACATGATCATCTTGTGCCTTGCGTCAAGAATATAAGATGAACTTGGTCGAAGCGAAAGCTTGCCAACACATATTCCGAGAAATATGTATGTGAGTTAAACTTAGCTCGAAATCTCAAATGTGTATAATAGAAAACTATATCATAACACGACTTATGTCTCAATATATGAGATAGAGTAGAAATAGACTTTCCAAGTGATAGGTGAGTTTTAGTCTCCACATACCGTTTGTTGATGAAGTTCCACAAGCTCTCCTTAGTAGTTTTTCGTCTTCAAATGATGAACGCCGTGAAGTCTAAGGCTCAACTACACAATCTATGTCCTAATCCGAGACATATATAAGTAGACTAGAAATCAAGACTTATAGTTTTGATCACTAACATTAACAAACATGCTTGAGATATCAACGCATGCGAGTTCGACCGAGTAGTGCTCTAATAATCTCCCCCTTTGTCAATTTTAGTGACAAAACTATCAATACATATTGATTACAAAATAAATAAAACTTTGTAGCTTCTCATCCAAATGCTTGATCTCCTTGGCATCTTCAACACGACTCAAAATCTTCGTCACTTCCAAGTACTCCATGATTCTAAACGTGTTCAACTAAGCATCATAGTTGTCGAATATCCGTAGCGATAACAATGAGAAAAAAAATGCTCTCAATCATTGTTAAACAGTGTCATAGTATCATTACACAACATCAAAGTTCAATTGTATCACAACTTTGACAACAATACTATGGTGATATGTATCACCCCCCCTTAGTCAATACTTCATCTCAAAATTAAAACCACTCCCCCTTACATAATAATCCATAAACCATATGTATTTGTAGTATGAAACTACTCATTAATTATCCTCATTTTTGTCAATATAAATTGGCAAAGTTACGAAAACTAGTGGGATCCTCTTGAAATTTTTATAGAGATACTTTATGACCAAAAACATACCAACTTATTTAGATGCAATCATATATCCGGAGCTAAATGCATTCATCAAGGAGTTTATAAAGATACAAGATAACTCCTACAATATTCCACAGCTGCAATCCCCCACAAAGATTTTGGCTATTAAGCACAAGTTCAAAAACAACTCTCCCCCATAAAATGTCATTCCCGAAAGAAAAACAAGAGCGACCTTACTTTTACGAGAAAATAAGGATTTCTTTGGACATATTCAAATCACATGAGAACATGAATTTGTATCCAAAAAATCACAATTGAATTAGCCAAAAAAAAAAGATCAATTCAATTGGCCATGCTCAACATAAGAGAACTTAGAGAGCAACACAACATATGCACAGAGATATGGATCATGGAAAGACCAATACTGTGGGATAAATAAAGTTTCATTCTATTTTTCATCACTATTTGCACAATGACATATAATAGACTTAATCTTTGTAAACAAAAGTTCATCCTATCTTCCATTAATATTTGCATAATGACATAATAGGCTTAACTTTTGTTGTCAAAAGTTCATTCAATCTTTTATCAATATTTGCATAAAAACATGTGAAAGACTTAAATTTTGACATATATGGGACAATCATAGTTCACGGACGCAAACACACATATCCCATAACAAGTTGCAATATATAAAATCATGAATATTAATACTGCAAACTCATTTTCCCTTGAAGGTAGAATCAATATTTTTCGCAGGATTTACACCAAGGATGGCTACCAAAGGCGTATAAAAATATTTTCTTAACAAAGAAGAATATACAAAGTCATTAACGATTATGCACCATAGTTTACATAATATGGTTGTGAACATTCAAGAATTTTATAGCAAAGCGTACTAATGCCCATCCTTGAACTTCCTTCTTTGTGATTCACCAACGACATTCTTGTAAAATCTACAAATGGGCTTAGAAGATAATTACTCCATATCCAAGTGCCCAAGTCCATGAGAAATGGACCAAGAGCAACGAAATGGAGCAAACCACTCAAAAACAAGAGTCGGGACAAAGACCAATCTTAACTCTTCCAAATTCAGGAATTCTAATCTCCATTTTCAAGAGAATTCAAAGTGGAAGAGAATGCAAAAAGAATGAGGTCATTCCGAGTTCGTACAAAGAGAATGTATACTATCCTATAGATGTCAATTTACGGTAAACTTATTTATATTCAAGAAAATTCAAAGAGGAAGAGAATGCAAAAATAATGAGGTCATTCTTAGTTCGGACGAAGAAGTTACAGCCAAAATAAGTTTATCGTAAATCGACTTCTACATGCCAGTATGCATACGGGTTTTCAAACGAATTTTCATGACATGGAGTAGTATGCAAATGGTTATGCGTACTATAAACCCCTGGATTTTGATTTTAAATGATGGTATGCATACCTGGTATGTGTACCCATGAAGTCCAAACATCCCGAACTACTATTTTCAAACCTAAATATTCAAGTGAGGTACAAATGAACGATAAGCAAGGTACATGGATCATTATAAGTACTCTAAGCAATTAAAAACACAAATATTACTCAAGTTTATAGACATACCTTTTTTAGAAGAATTCAATCGAATTCTACAACCTTATCGAACATAATCTATGTGCCCAAATTTTCGTGCTTCCCTCAGCGTATACATAACAGGGCATTCCTTGGTGAGGATGCACTTATAACACAATCAAGTTATGTTGAGGTGAACAATGTCTTGCTCACCATAAGTGACTTTTAGATTATCATGAAAGAGATCGCTTTTAGAACCTTTCACATCCAAATCCATCTTTCTAAAGAACTTTTTAAGTTCCAACATCATGGACACTGCCTTATACATAGTCATGGAATTTTATGGGAGATCATTCTTTTTCACACTCAAAGTATCATTGACTTTCTTTGGTATCCACTTCTGAGTGTGTTTAGGAATAATCAGAACCTTCTTCCCATTAGTCTCTTCCAGATTTCTCGAAAGAGAATTGGATTGACTATTCTTTTGCAAGTTAGTATTTCTCCAATTGGGAACATCGGATCTTGTCTCCGTCTTTACAAAGTTATCTTTTGATAATCATTACGATTGTGAAAAGACTTCGTATGACGTTTATAGGCAAACCAAGGTTTATCACAGCACTGATTCCTTTGCCTAAAGGTTGGACAGTTATAACCTGTAACATTAAGGAGATTAGTCTTAACATATGATCTTGGTTTCACAACTTCTTGTGATGCCCAAACATGAACATCATGAAGTTTTTCATTCCTTATACGGAAACAACATCTCCTTTCCAGGTGACCTTTATTTCCGCAATAGTGGCAAACATAAGGAATGTTCTTACCTCGATCCGTGTGTGATGACTTTGGAGGTTGATATACTTTTCTATTTTGAACCTTAACTGCCGGTGAAGGTATTTCACTTTTTCCATCAGTGGAAACCTTTTGTTGAGAAGAATCAATAGCCTTGACAAATTTTACCTCTTTGCTAATACTTGGAGCATCTATTCCCTTATAGCCCAATCCTCGTGTATCACGATAATTTTTACTTTCTCCTAGCATAGTGGTTAATTTGCTTGAACTAGTATTGAATTTTTTCAAGTCATCATCCAACATCTTGATTTTATCAAGAGAAACAGCTAAATCAGCCCCAAGGCATTTTTCTCGAGCGAGAAAAGCGCTTTCTCTGTCATCAAAACTTGCTTGTTGAGAGTTAATTCTTCCTTCAATTTCTATAAGTTTCTCTTCCAACAAGAAGTATTTTTGATAAACATGATCACATTCAAGTGACTTTATACTCAGGCTTTCCTCGGTATCTTTGAGGACCTGTAGGATCAGAATATCGCCACAATTATATTCACGAGAGATTAATGACACTTCTGCGAGCATTACTGAAAAATCTTCAACAACATTTCACGAGCATCACAAAATAATTCAAAGAATGACGAAGTTGACGATTGAAGAGGCATATTAGAAGAGTGTTGTTTCACGAGGATTACAAAAGTTGGCGAATATTAACATTGTAATTACCGCGATGAGATCGCAAAATAGATCCGAAAGAAGGGGAAAACTTAGATGTCACCCACTATGTAATTTCCTATATAAAGGGTTCAAGTAAGTCCAGATGAGGATGATGTATTTTTTAGAGTGGAGAGAGTCTTGAGGAGAGAGAAAGATTTTTCAGAGAGATTTTTAGAGAGAGAAAAGATATTTTTCTTTATCATCTTCTTCCCCAAAACTAGATTTAGAACTCCATTAATGGAGATTATCAAATGTAAAATCAAATGTAAACTTTAACAATCATAGTAGAGAATCATGGATGTAGATCAAATTGATCGAACCATGTAAAAATCCGTGTATCTATTTACAATGTTTAGAATTTTAAATATCAAATTAGCTTAGATCAAGAGATTATTATCAAGATATTACAAGGGGTGTGTTGTGGGAAATCCTGCAACTACATTTTGGCGCCGACTAAGGGGAAGAAGATAAAGAGAAATTAGCAATTATTGATGATGAATTCGATTGAATCTATGAGATACAGGGGAAAATATGGAAATTCTGGGAAAAGAACGATGAAGAACAGCCAACAAAATTTAAGAGAAATGTTTACAGAGAAAGAGAAGCAGAAAAAATTGGGAAGCAGGAGCAGATTCGAAGAAATCTTTATAGGAATAAAGTAAAATGAATCGGCATCAATTAATTGTTTAAACAGGACACTTTCTTTCTTATCTCTTTAATCATATTTAATAATCTGGATCTGGGAGATTTTGAATTTTTAAACGATCACACTTTGTTTTTCACAAAAATTGATGTTTAGTTGATATTTTGAGTTCAAAAGAGTTTTGATCATAAATTTACGTCCACAAACTTTGAATTTAATCATAATTTTGACAACTAATGTGAACATGATTTTTGTGATTGAAGTCAAAAATGAAAGAATAGATCATTACAAAAACATCGATTTTAATCACGATTTTGATTGTTTCATGAAAATATAATTTTGATCGTTTCTGCGAAGTATAAATTTACAAATGTTGTTTTCAGAATCCATTTCATGAAAATTAAAATCCTTGCGAGAATACAATCATTACACTTCCGCTGATATATTTAATTTATTGACTTGATTATTGTTACAGTGAATAACAAGACACACAAAATGTTGGCAAGACAATTCGCAGGAGTCCTAGGGGCATATTCAAGCAAAAATGAGTTGGTGGCAAAGGAAAATTAATGAGAACGAAGAAAGGTGGAAATATAAGAAACCTGCGACATTTATAAAATGAAACTAAACCATATAAAGGAGTTAGCAGCAAAATAAAGAATAAGATTCAAGGGAGATTCCTGCGAGGTGCTCACTAATATTGTCTTTGCGGGTAGACTTTTCATTATTGTCTGCGATGATATTGCGGCAGAACTTAGAAACAGTAAACTTACAAGAAGAAAATTACTGCGAGGTGCTCGCTATTATTTTAGAGTAAATAGTGATGTCTTTAGAAGAAATCAACATAGTATGGCGAGAGGATCACTTTTGAAGAAACTATAAATGATTTGTGTGGGGGACCCATGGGAATAGGAAGAGAAGGAATGCTAAGCCAACGAAGGAGGAAACAGTTAACCAATGGTAAAAAAATTTAAAAGAGAAGGCTGCAGCAATAGGGGGGGCCGGTACATTTTTTATTGTACTGCATGACAGCAGGGAAATGTAAATAGAAGACAATCAATCAATGAAGCAACTCGCCAGAATGTTAATTTATGAGGAGCCAAATTGCATACCATCAACATCCCATCAGGAATAATTCTCATCCCTAAATAATTATCATAGAACTGTCCTTACTAAGTAGACGAATCCACTAGTGACACTAAAAAGTTAAGTGGAACGTGCATATGCCATGATCATAACACCGTAACTTAGTTAATTGTTTTTATTAGTATGTATTTGGTTAGTTTAGTTTTGAAACATTTTCAAACAATTTCATGCTAGGATTGAAATTGATGCTAGGTAGGGTAGGAATATGCCTCAACAAGCCTTACTAGATATGATCCACTTTATTATTTCTTTCATGTATACGTAATTACGGAGTATATGTTAATTCTTTTTGCGATAACCCTTTCATAAAATTATTATAAAAAGTAAAATTTTTAATTGAGTATAGACTTTTGGCGATAGCCCATGTCATACGTAATTATATGTCAACTGACACTTTCCCATGAACTTTTTAATTGAGTTTTACTGTTGGTTTTTGGAGAACATCGCCAGTACAACTTGGAGACCATCACTTCAGATGAATTAGCCAAAGTAAAATTATTATTATCAAGGACGTCATCGCAACTTCAAATCCGCGAGTAGAAACGCTAAAGAGTGAAGAAGGACAAATAAGGCAACCAGTAGGACCAGCAGCGGAAAAAGAGACAAAGAAGTTTGCATGCAAGAGTTTCGCAGATGAATGGAACCGTATTTTTATAGTGTGAAGAGCATTTTCAATCAACAACATGACAAATAAAAAAAATTAAAAATTAAAAAAAATCCCAAAAGAGAATACAGGCAATGACAAAGAAATATGGAGGAGCAAAGGAGAAAGAAGAAAATGAGTTTTACAGTAAGAAATTACAGCTATAAAAAGACGCAGAGGGAAAAAAGAGTACAAACAGATCAACGTCACCAGCGATCTTCATCGCCAACACATGGTCAAGGCACTTGACGTACTCAAACAATTGATTTAGCGAGCATCTCGCAAAAATATGACGAGCACAGTAAAATAAGACAGATCCGGATTTTTATATTCAATAGATTGTTGAAGATGTAGTAGATGCGAATTTCACAATATGATGCCCTTGTTTTATCCATCGCCAACTACTACTTGTACCATGCGTGGATAAAATGGGATTATCCAACTATATTTTTTGTTTCCAAAAAGTTAAGCCAAATTGCGAAGAAGTAGAGCGAAGTGTGATAAAAGAAATAAAAGAAAAAAGGCAAGCACGAGATGTCAACAGATCTCATGGTTTTCTTTAAACTTGCTACGTGTGAAGATAAAATACAGAACCAAATGATATCCATCTCTTAAATGGTATTTATATTTTCGCAAGTTTACCACACCAACACAAGTAGCAATTCGCGGATGACACAAGGAGCACATGGGTTTTCATAAAGTAATAAGTTTGCGAAAGTAAGTGAATCATTTCTGCGAGGAGGTACAACTAAGAAGATTCACTCCACTAGAGCAGCATCAGCACACAAGTGACGGAATTAAAAATCCAGGAAGTGGAAGGGGCGATATAAAAAAAAAATGCGAATCTTACCGTATTAACACAAATCGATGCCAACACAGATGGTTCATGGAGCAATGTGAATATCCACCATGAGCAAGAAATAAAGTTGTCCAATTAAGGTGTAAAGAAGAAATGAATAGCAGGTCTTCTCGCAGAGAAAAGAGTTGACGATTATCCCGCCAAGAATGTTCACCCTGCAAAATAGGTGGCGAAAAATTCAGAAAAGAAAAGAAGAAAAGTAGAACCAAATTGACGAGAGCATCGTGAATATTTAGGATGAATTTCTTTTCTTTTTATCTTATAAAGTTGGAAATGTAGTCTTGCGAAGATGCGCCCCTTCTAAAAAACTACATTTTAGAAGGAAGGGATGGAAATATTGACGAGCAGAAATTGGTACATCTACTTTCCACGAGAGGATTATTTCATTACTTCGCCAAATTGGTCAGAGGCAGGAATTTGGTATTTCATTACTTCGTCAGATATTTGATTATTTCACAAGTTAATTTCGCAAGAGAAGGGTTAGAACAATTGGTATGGTGCAAAAGGCAAGTCAAGAGTTCATTTCTTATTTCTTCTCAATCCACGAGCAAATCAAATACTTCACGAAAGACGACAACCACAGAGAATCGCCAAAAATATAAGTACCAATTCCTTGAATATTTTACTTACGGAAAATGAAAACTTTTGTTACATTATCTCCAGATTTCAAAGAACATTTCTAAAAAATTTATAATGTTTCAAAACATTTCAAAAAAAAAAAAAAAACTTTTGATTCAATTTACCAAAAGCAGTATAATCGCAAGATTTCTAAAATTTCTAAGATTTTAATATATTTCATAGATTTTTTGATTTGATTGAGAAACAACGATACAATCACAAAGAATTCAAAATTTTCAAAAAATTATAAAAAATGAGATCATCGCAAAAAATTTCAAAGATCGCAAAAAAAAAAAAAAAAAATTTAAAGATCACAAAATTTTTCAAAGATTTCAAAAGATTACAGAAAATGGAATTATCGCAAAAATTTTCAAATTTTCTAAGGTTACAGAAAACGAAATTATCGCCAAAATTTCTAAGATTTCAAATTTCCAAAATATGTGAAACAATCGCAAGATTTCAAAGATTTCTCTAGAATATTTCTTTTACAAAAAGAGATTTTTGGTTTAACAAATGTGATAAAATCGCAAGATTTCAAAGAATATTTCTAAGACTTCAAAAGATTTTAAAGAATATTTCAACTCACAGAAATGAGCAAAACAAATTTTTATCAGAGCTGCGAGTGTAATCGCAAGATTATTCAAGATTATATAAAGAATTGACAGAAATGAAAGAATGAAGAAACACGAAAAATCGCGAGAAACGCGAATACAATTTCGCAGAGATTTAAAGAATGGGACAAACCTTTATGGCGTGCACCTTAGTTCGCGAATAAAATTTCGTAAGAGGCAAATGTAAGACCTACAAGCACGTCATAAGGGGGGTATCTCTTTATATGATTCAGGGATAAGGTTATACCGCTACTGGAACCTGAGTCATACAGATGTAGGGGTTAAAGAAAACCTATCCGAGAGAGGGATCTTGGATTTCCATCTTTATAAGTTTATACCCTGGTTGGACGACCGAGGATCTCTTCCAAGAAGTGCAGAGTATTACCAAGGTGCCGTAAGTCTTGGCTACAATGCACTTGGCCTGAAGAAAACCCCACTTAGGGTGTAGTCTTGTAACTATAAGCAATATAGGCATAAAGGAAAAGAGGCTGCGAAAACAACTGGTTGTTGGTAAATCTGGATGGGAGGAGCTAGTCTTGTATGGCCGATGTGCCCTCCTTGAAGTGGCAACCAGGGGGAAGATAAGGGCGGCACCCTCCATTAGGGAGATGATAAGTGTCTAAAGACGGCAATGTCATGGGGCTCTAAGATCGCAAGATCATTTAGGCCTGTCATATTGTCGCGTAAATTATACAGAGGCAAAAAGCCAAATGAGAAAAAGTTAAGATGAGATCAATGGGTTTTTACATGAAAGTGTAAAGACGTCCTGCGATTTCATCGCAAGACGGCAATGTCATGAGACTTTGATCTCGCAAGAGAACTTAGACTTGTCATATTGTCGCATAACAGGCCAAAAAGCCTCGAGTGAAAAGATAAGGCAAGATCAATGGGTCAATACATGCAAATGTAAAGACGTCCTGCGATTTTGTCGCATAAAGAAAAATTGGCGAAATAAGACCTTTAACTAGGAAGGCAAAATAAGACCAATAGAATAATCTCAAACATTAATTATTTTCTTGTAAGAATGCAGGAAATATTTGTTCATCGCAAGAGAGATAGCAAGTACTATTCAGAATCTCTCAGAAATATTATTCAGAGTTTCTCAGAAGTATTATTCAGAATTTATCAAGAGGAATGTCTACAATCTCGTAGCATTATTCACAATCTCGCCACTATTCATGACAACACTATTCAAAGCATTATTTCGGAATCTCGCAGAAACATATAGAGCCTCGCAGAAACATTTATAAATTTTCAGATTAATTCAGCATATTGCATACTATTCCAGAATTTCGCAGGAGAAATGATTATTTCGCAGAATATGATCATTTTATCAAATGAGGCAGAGGCAATTCGTTCATTTAGCATTTTCTCAGGGATTCTTCCTTCATAGATAAAGAACATAGGCAACTGTGGATTACCAAGAAAACATTTTATGTTCTTTATCTTCTCGCAAGAATCATTTCCAAAATGGACTAGGATTTTCACCAAAAATCCAGTAATAATTTCACGAGAACATAGGAAATACTTATGATTTTCATTAAAGGACGGATACTTCTTATATTTTGAAGAATGAGTACTTCTTATATTTCTTCAGGGATACTTCATACTTCACGAGCACTTCAAGAGTTAATACTTCTTATTTACTTAACAAAGATATGGAACTTCGCAAAAGAATAGAGGCAAGTATATACTTTTCAAGTCCAATATTCTTTCGCTCATTCCTTCATCAACAAAAATCAAAGACTGCTACAACAACAGATTTTTTCTTAAAAATTACTTTTCAAGCAATATTCAAGAAAAAAGAGGCAAGATGTAGGATCAGAATATCGCCACAATTATATTCACGAGAGATTAATGACACTTCTGTGAGCGTTACTGAAAAATATTCAACGACATTTCACGAGCGTCACAAAATAATTCAAAGAATGACGAAGTTGACGATTGAAGAGGCATATTAGAAGAGTGTTGTTTCACGAGGATTACAAAAGTTGGCGAATATTAACATTGTAATTACCGCGATGAGATCGCAAAATAGATCCGAAAGAAGGGGAAAACTTAGCTGTCACCCACTATGTAATTTCCTATATAAAGGGTTCAAGTAAGTCCAGATGAGGATGATGTATTTTTTAGAGTGGAGAGAGTCTTGAGGAGAGAGAAAGATTTTTCAGAGAGATTTTTAGAGAGAGAAAAGATATTTTTCTTTATCATCTTCTTCCCCAAAAATAGATTTAGAACTCCATTAATGGAGATTATCAAATGTAAAATCAAATGTAAACTTTAACAATCATAGTAGAGAATCATGGATGTAGATCAAATTGATCGAACCATGTAAAAATCCGTGTATCTATTTACAATGTTTAGAATTTTAAATATCAAATTAGCTTAGATCAAGAGATTATTATCAAGATATTACAAGGGGTGTGTTGTGGGAAATCCTGCAACTACAGGACCGATTCGTAAGAGCGATTCTGACCATAAAGACTTCCGTAAATCCTTTTCAATTTCTTGTTTTCTCTACAGAGAGGAGTCAGAAGAGGTGTGACATGAGAACTTGTAATCTTCTTCATTTTCAACGAACCCAAAACCTTAACATACACCGAGTCTTCCTCATCAACATCTTTGTCAAAATCTGAATCACCTTCTTCAGAAAGTTCATCCAACTGTTCTTCTAGGAGCGTTTCCCAATCAACAGTTTTTACATGAAGAGAATGTTTATATATTGACTTAGATGTGATAGTTTTCTCAGGTTAATCCAAGCTTTCAGAATCATCTGATAATTTTTGAACTGGTACGTTATTAGAGATAGACTCTTCCATAATCATATCACTACAAACACAGACTTATGAGGTCCTAAACGTGTTTGCCTTCTCTGATACCAATTGAAAATGCGGGGGGTCTAATAGCCACACCCAACAATTCATTTGGAAATATGAGAGGACTTACTACAATATACTTTCTAGATAATCAACTAGACAGTCAGAATCAATCTAGAGAAAAGTATATACAAGAGTTTATATCTCTAACTCTTAATTCAATATGTAATCAGCAAATAGAAATTTCCGAGCACGATTGAATATAAGAGAAGTAACTTGAACTAGTAACACACATAAGTGTGGGGATTAGGTTTCCCAATTGCTAGAGTTCTCTTTTATATATTTTTCAAATCAGAGTTTGCAATCTAAATTGCATTGGTAACAAAGCATTCAATATTCACCATTAGATGAAAAACCTGATTCAACCAAGATAATATCATTCAACCGTTAGATCGAACTTAGCTTGTTACACACAAATGAAGTATACCCTCATTTATGTTTATGTAACTGTACCTAAACGTGTACACCATGTTGACTCAATAATAGTTAACCGAGGTTAGTTATATGATCACTCTCATATCAACCTTGTTTATCTTAACTATAACTAGTTCAAATGACCCAAATTAAACAAGTTAAAGAGTTGTTCAATTGATATATTCTCATAGAAGTATACAAGAACACAATTGAAGCAAAATCGGCTTGATTCACTTGAATAAATTCATGAACATTATATCCAGGATTTGCAAAGATTGCATTCCTTATTATATAAATGTTTAAGTTCATGTACACAACCGATTTTAGAACATTAACCTTCAAGTATGCAAACAGGTACGCATACTTAAAACACCCGGACCAAGATTGGGTTTTGCCAGTACGCAAACGGGTACGCGTACTTCCAATCCCAGCATAAATATTCGGACATAAACCTTACACCAGTATTCGAACGGGTGCGCATACTTAGGTTCCGGGATTTCTCAAGCCAACAAGTACGCGTACAGGTACGCATACTATGGTTCCCGGACATGGATTGCATAAGTGCAAGAGTACACAACATGACATATCAAATAATGGTTAAGTGTTCTAAACTCTTATTTCAATCATTGAAAATTTCTTAGAGGATGACAATAGCCGTTTTCACACACTATTAGCATCAAAGCAATTTTCAAGTTATTGAAATAATCATAACGAAACATTCCAAGTCTACACCAAATGATTATATCACACAAACCATGTAAGATGTTACTCGGCAGTTTTCACATTGTCATCTTTTGACTTGCGTCAAGAATATAAGATGAACTTGGTCGAAGCGAAAGCTTGCCAACACATATTTCGAGAAATATGTAAGCGAGTTACACTCAGCTCGAAATCTCAAATGTGTATGATAGAAAACTATATCATAACATGACTTATGTCTCAATATAGAAGATAGAGTAGAAATAGACTTTCCAAGTGATAGATGAGTTTTAGTCTCCACATACCTTTTGTCGATGAAGTTCCACAAGCTCTCCTTAGTATTTCTTCGTCTTCGATGTACGCCGTGAAGTCTAAGGCTCAACTACACAATCTATGTCATAGTCCGAGATATCTATAAGTAGACTAGAAATCAAGACTTATAGTTTTGATCCCTAACATTGACAAACATGCTTGAGATAGCAACGCATGCGAGTTCGACCGAGCAGTGCTCTAACATGAGGCATATATATTGTTGCCTACGAACTACACATTTATAGATTAATTATACACTTGAATTGATGTAATAAGTGGACGAAGTATTTGACACCCTCTTCAGTTTTTCTTTTTTTCCGGAACGAGACAAATATATTAAGTAGCTTCATATTGAGAGAGTCAAATTTTGTGCAACACTCCTTTAAAAAGTGTAAACAAAACTAACCAATAGATTGTTATAAATTATTCGGAGGAATAAGCTGCAAGAGAAAGAAGTAGACCCAACTGTTTAGCAGTTGCTTTCAACATGTTTAGGATGTTATCTTCATCTGTCACGCGGAGAGATCCTTTTATTTCCTTTACCTACAATGAGAAATAATAATTTTAGTAATTTAAGGTATGAAAGTACCAATAACCTAGGACAACCCAAACGGTCACGGGGAGAGATTTTTTTATTTTCTTTGCCTACAGTGGAAAATAATAATTTTAGTAATTAAAGGTATTAAAGTATCAATAACCTAGGACGACCAACGAAAATGGCAAATCGACTTTTGATATGCATTTTATACAAAAGTCATCCACAAAAGTATATTTAGTTAGGATATTTATTATTTTAGTATTTATCTTGATAAGAAAATAATTCTATAGTCTTGGTCCATACCACCAATTTGGCTTATTCCTGCCCTGTGTGGCGATTACAGAGGAGCACCATCTGGTGTTGTGTAAGTTTTTCTCTTTTTCTTTTGCGTATAAAAAAAAATATAAAAAAATGAGCGCAAATTCAATGATAGTGTAGTTTCTCGGGATTGATTAACAAACTTACACGTAGGAAGCAGGAAGATTGCATATGGTGTTGATTGTATTCAGAAACAGAAACATTTATAAAATCAACACCTTTCAGCATTTCTACCGATCTTTGTACTTGACCCATTGCTCCCAACACTTTATTGTATACAATCTTTATCAAATACCTCTCCTCGTCTAGCTTCTCAGCTTCCATCTGAATATATACATATTTTATCAAATGAAAAGGAGGAAAATATTAGACAAATTACTACTGTATATAAGGCTAAGTCCTATGGGCTAGAAATTAGCTGCTAGATTAGCAAAAAAGTGAAGCAATTCAAAAAAAAACAAAAACATTGTCACTAGTTCTCCTAGCATTTGCTCGCATGTGAACTAGCAACGAGATAGTTGTGCTGAATGGTTCAGCGTTACAAAAATCACATTTTCGCTGAATGGTTCAGCACATCTGGATTTATTATTTAATCTGACTACTGAGTTTGTTTACGCTGAACCAAACAGCGCTGAGCGCTGACGTGGACTGCTAATCTTGCTGTTAAATTAACACACCATAAAACTCAGAGCAACTGCAGTGGTGCGATCATAACCAAAGACCAAAGAGTAAAAAAAAGACCAAAATTTGGGTTTAGTCCGTGTTGCAACGCAGTGGAGCGAGACTAAAATTTGGTCAGGCGCAACTTTAAAGTCCGCCAAAATCAGGTGAACTTTAAAGTTGCGCCCGATTTTTTTTTAATTCGGGCGTAACTTTGAATTACGTCCCATCATCAGGCGTAACTTTGAATTACGCCCCACCTCAAACGTAAATAATACCTATGCCCGGTGTTGGGCGTAACTTTAAATTACGCCCGACTAAAACTAAACTAAAGATCAAATATGGTTTGGTTTTTGGTTTTTGGTTTTACTCTAGTTTTTGATCTTTACTCCGCTCGACTGCGTCTGGTTTCTGGACCAAAATTTTAGTTTTGGTCTCCCGCTGTGGATGCTCTTAGGAGGTTGTCCTAACTGACATGGACTACTAATCTAACTGCTAGATTAGCACACCATATGACTTACAGAGCGTTTGGATACACATCCAGAAGAAACTTTTTGACTTCTAGAAGTTAAAAAGCAAGAAGTCAGTTTGGGTGTAGAATTTCAGAACGACTTCTAGAAGCAGAAAAATCGACTTTTTGTGAAGTAAAATATCTAGACTTCTGACTTCTAATTCTGGAGAAGCAGAAGTCAGAAACAAAACTGTATCCAAACGCGCTCTTAGCCTAACAATGAAAGTAATTGTACTTGCACCAAACAGATTTAGGACTCAAATCCCCCACCCCGCGCATTTGGGGAATTTTTTTTTTCTTTCAAAAAGGGCAATTGGATTAAAAATCAACTCAACACCAAGGCAGTGAAGTAGTTGAGAAAGATACAAAGAAGCTCAGTTGTAGTTGAGCTTTCCAGAAAAAGAGAAAAAAATTCAGCAATTGGATTTTCTTTCTTTTCTCTTCTTATAATACACATATAAAAAGCTTTTCCTTAAAAAAATTCAAGACAAGTAGACAGACACTAGGTTAAAAAATGGTGACTAAACGGTGACTAATTTTACTACGTACTACTTGATAAATTTTGGGAATGGGGTTGAAGATTTACTGCGTACTACTTGATAAATTTTGGGAATGGGGTTGAAGATTTACTGCGTACTACTTGATAAATTTTGGGAATAGGGTTGAAGATTTTTGGCACAGTCTAATTTACTTGGTAATGAAAATATACTGCACTAGAAGCATTAGTTATCAAATATAGTACTAAAAATACCTTAATTATAGCTGGAAAAATTGCGCGTTCGGATGGGAATGAAATTATGGCAGGTTCAATTGGTAGTACTGTTTGCAGTAATGGTTGTAGTTGGTCATCGTCAACATTAACATCAACCACGTTCTTCTCTCTGAGTACCATGCCTCGATCGTGACAAGGAATATGGTCCATATTGACATTTAGTACCGAGGAATTAGGTGACATAGTAGAATCTAGCATGCCCTCGCCGTGATCATCAATTGTAGGAGAGGAAGAGATTTTATTCTGATTTTCGATTTCTATTTCTGTTTGCCGAAGTATATTTTGTAGATGAGCCAGAGCATCAACAAGAACAGACCTCTTATCCATCTACATTTATCTCCCATTTATATACACATTTAATGAGGTTAATATGCACGAAGAAGAATGAGAATAAGAAGAGGGATACTAGATAAATATACCTTGGTAATATTTGGGACGATAGATCTCAAAGTGAGCAACTGTCGGTTCAATCTTTTCCTTCTATTACGCTCTGACATTAGATTTTTACTAACTCGTGATGACTCGTTTGGTACTAACTCAACATTTTCTTCCTCTTCATCCTCCACGTGATCAGCTAGAACTTGTTTCTGCTGTCTTCTCCTTTTCTTCTGCTCATCCGTCATTATAATAGGCAACGGAGGTCGTTGCTGTCCATGTTCTTGCGGTCCTTGTTCTTGTTCTCGTACATGTGGTCCTTGATCCTCGGGTGGTTGTTGGTCTGGAGCTGTACGAGGCGGACGATCTGGGAGTTTGTTGTCGTCGGCATCAATGGGTACATTGTCAATAAGAAAAGGCATAAAATGCAATGATGTTTGCGCTTGATGATGATTATAACAAACATCTGCAGCTTGTTGTTGCAGGGTTGATGTCTCGGTCATATCATAGTACTGATTGATAGAACAATTTGCTTGAAAATTATGGGTGACATCCAATAATAGATTATGAGATTGAATTTTATCAGACGGATGCTTTTCATAGGATTGATTATGTGGATGATCAGAAATATCTTGACCCGGCGGATGATTGTACCGATTTTCATCTCGCTCACAATTAATATCATAGTCATCCTCAACACCACCCATACTCGACGCTGCTGCATTATCCGTTTCCAGGCCTGTGCTACTAGTAAGAGTAGAGCTGTGATGAAGATGTTGAACTTGGTGATGATTATGATGCGAATTATCAACTATTACTACTTCCTCGTAAATATTCGCTTCTTCCTCTTGCATCAAAAAACCTACTAACTCTTCGAATAAGTCATCCATGCGATGTGAGATTTTTGAGTTGTAAGTACCAAAAGCGGAATAAATAAAAAGACAAAATGGAGTAACTTGTGGAGAACTGACGATCGAACCAATTATATATAGTGTATATACATTGCAATGAGAAAATCCAAATATAGCAGTGTTGGATACCTGAAAGTAGTACTCCGTCCGCTACTTTTTAATAGGTTGGTTTTGTTTTTAGAGAAATTAATAAAATTAATCATTGAAAGTGGTCCTCATGACACTCGTCAATAAAAGAAGTGAAGTGAAATGGTCCCCATGACACTTGTCAACAAAAGAAGTAAAATGAAATGGTCCACATGACACTTGTCATCAAAAGAAGTTAAGAGAAAAGTGGTCCCAGAAAATTAAAGTAACATTTGACTTTCCCAATTAGGAAACCAACCTATTTTTTAAAAACATTTATTTATAGAAACCAGCTTATTAAAAAGGAACGGAGGGAGTACTATTTTAGTACTATGTTATCTGTTAACGAAAACTATATGGGGACAAAGAAGGAAGATATTAACGTACCTAGTATGTAACTCGTGCTACGTACCGGGGCTGATGGGAACGTGGTGGGGCTTGCCCCGCGCCCGTGGTCAATTGCTTTAGATTTTCTTTTAAACAATCTTTGATTAGATTGAATATACCTAATGATTCGATGATTTAGATTTGATATTATAAACCTAATTTATGTATTAATTTTATGGACGTATATCAAAATAATTAAATTTTACATACCTATATTTATTTGCAATCGCACATAATTACACGTTTGTTTTCTTGTCCAACCTTTTTTATTAACAAATTGTCGTGTCCAACGACTTTAGCTGTAAAATTTTTGGAAGACATCTTAGTTTGTGAAATGCAAATTTCAAAAGAAAAAAATAAATAAATGCAAGAAGTATGCATGCAGTTATTTATGTCGAGATTTTGAAGTCAACCAATGCAGTTACTATGTTGAATCCAATTTCGCGTAGCACTTTGTCAACATTACATTTCTTGAATTACTACTTAAGCGTAGTTCCATGATACAGCTTAACATGCCTTATCTAAGATGGAAAATGGTCTCTATGAAAGAACGTCATGGTAAGATTAGCATCCATAAAAACGTCATGATTGGTTTTTGATTTAAATTTTTTTTAAAAATATATTTGTCGGAGGATAAATATGTTTGCAAAGCTATGTGTCTAAAAATAAATACTCATACTATCCACAATCTCTGCTAATAAGAAAAGACTTTGTTGCCTTCATCTATCTCGACCAACTATGGCATGTCAGGATCCATTTCCATAATCTCGTCCACTTCATCATTATGTTCATCCAGTTCGATCAACATGTCATTGACGTTTTCTATAGTGTCATTTTTTTTTACCAAGTCTTTCTTAATAGGTGTTTGGAGTTGTTTTTTGTTAGAAGTTGTATTTGCCTTTTCGTTTTTATTTAATACATATGCTTTGTCATAATGAAATATATGTCATGATGTGCTTTCAAACCGAGATATATGAACCTAAAGACCTTTGATTTCTCTATTGCAGCTAGTATTTTTATAGTTGTATGCCCGCTTTTCTACAAAACAAAATAATTCTTCAAGAGGTTGCATTCTTTTACTTATTTATTCTTTCTCAAATCACAAAATGAGAAAAAGTGGAGTGAATAATAAATATATAAAGTGGACAAAAGTTTTATTGTTAGTGATGTTATTAACGGATAACATAATAGAATATACACTTTCAAAGTCTTGTGATCAACAAAATGAGAGTAACTGCAGTAAAAATAAAAAGATCCATATGACTCTAAATAAGAGAAGAACAAAAAAAAAGTAGTGACCTCTAGTGCACATGACTGAGGATGTGAACTGGTTCATCGGTCTTTTTTCTTTTTCTCTTTCTTCTTTCTCTTTCTCTTCCCTTCTAAAAAAACCCCAAAGTCCTTTCATCTTTCTTGCTTAGATTTGATCCTTTTGGACTAGATCTGAGCAAGGATTGTTGTGTTTTTTTTGTTTTAGTAGATTTTCTGATTGAATAAAATGTTGTTTTTTAATTTGTGGTGTCTTTTGACGCATTTTTCCACCGTTTTGGTGATTTTATCTTCGATTTTTGGGAGATTCTTTTTTCGCTTTGAGAGCGATTATTTCTTCACTTTGATGGTGATATTTGTTGGTTGGTTCATGGCTTGTTATTTTATATCTGAGAACATCGACGATTCAACACGGCATCACTTTGAGTTCATCTTCAACAAAAAGGATTTAGGGCATCCGGGTTTTTCGTTCATATATACAAGAATAAGGGCTAAGCACTCCTCTCTGTTTGGAGCATCTCTTGTTATAGAAGACAGACATTCAAAATGGTCGGAATTGATTCCGGATTATACCATATTTTTTCTCTACTTTTCATAAAAAAATTGGGTACATTTGCGGTATTTTGCTCTTTCTCTTCGCAAATTACATGTAATTGGTATCTTTATTTGTATTTGGGTTTTAATCTTCATAAACCGCAAGATCTTAAATTGTCCGACAATGTGGGACAAATAATATCAACACGAAGCCACCACAATATGTACTATGGAACTAAAGCAACCATTATCTGTACTAAATACGGTAGCTAGGCATCATCTCGACAAAGTTTTGAGAAAATTTATTGGGAAAATTGTCTAGATAAGCTCAAGTACGGTCCCTTTCTCATCCCAATCGATTCAGTCTCTCACGGTGTAACATAACTGGAAAAAAAAATCTTGAAAGGGATGGGATGTCCCAAAATTTCTTCAGTAACACTTGGCTCCAAATTTTTGGATATCGAGTATGGATGGGATCACATATTTTCTTTATAGGACCATTTGTCTTACACTTGAGTTACAGAGATTCAGTGAAGAGAAAGGGAGAAAAAAAATACCTGACACATTTAGGGGCGACCCCAACGCAATTAGGGGCGACACAAAACGACAAAATAGGTCATAATCGGTAGGTTATTTCCGGAGAATTTTTTTAATGGCCAAACTACCCTTTACAATCGGTAGGTTATTTCACAATCGGTAGTTAATCAACAATCGGGATTAAATTTAGTTTGCATAACTTCCGAATATAAAGTATCCCCAAAATAAAATCCTATATCTTTTGAATTTTGATTATCCTATAATCGGTAGTAAATAAAGTTATCTTGACTCCCGATTATACAGTAGACCTTTGGCAAAAATGCTACCATAATCGGTAGGGAATTTATGTTATTTAACTTCCGAATATAGAGTAGCCCCAAAATCAGAGTTTGCAAAACTCCTCTTTTTTTTTGAATTTTGATTGAGCCTATAATCGGTAAGAAAGGAAGAGTTATCATGACTTCCGATTATACAGTGGCTCTCTTTGCAAATGTCCTACCATAATCGGTAGTCAAGATACTTCATATAACTACCGAATATAGAGTAGCCCCAAAATCAGAGTTATCATGACTTCTGATAATGAAAAAACCCTATGGGAACAGACACGTTTTGTGAAAATTTCTGGAAAACCGAATAGGTTTTCAAATTCATTAACCGAAAAAAATTCCACGAGACGTTGTCTCGCACTCTGCTAGGGGGCATTGCCCCGGCAAACAATCTTGAAAATATCCAACACATATAACTACCGAATATAGAGTTGCCCCAAAATGAGATTTTGCAAACATCCTCTATTTTTCTAATTTGGTTGAGCCTATAATCGGTAGCAAAAATAGTTCATATAACTACCGAGTATAGAGTTTCCCCCAAAAATGAGATTTTGCAATCGGTAGCTAAAAAAAACCTAAACTACCGATTATGGAGGGGCGTAGAAGTATTTTTAACCTATTTTGTCATTTAGTGTCGCCCCTAATTGCGTTGGAGTCGCCCCTAAATATGCCAGGAAAAAATAATCACTTAGTATTTAGTTTAATATGGATGATAAATTAGTCAAATCTAATCATTTCGTTAGCTTCTTTACGGGGGTTTACTCAATAAATACATTTGTAGATTTGTAAAGATTTAAAAAGAGTCATGAAAATTAATAACTTTGCGAGAATTATACAGAATTGAGCAAACTTTTGCGGAGTTATGCAGAGTTGTCTAATGTCTTGCAGACATTTGTAGAGTCTTGAAGAGTTGTATAAACAAATTTTATATGGAAATATGCATGATAGACATAAATATAAAATTTATTGTAGCTTATTTATTATAGTAACTTCAACTATATTAAACTAAATTATTATTTTATATATATAACTTATTTTTTTGGTTCAATGAAATACAATAAAGTGTAACAATAAATTAAAAAAATTATTATTGTACATTTGTACATAATAATTAAAATTAAAAAAAATATTTAATCATATCATATAATTTATACTCATCTATAATAGGAGTTTTATAGATTGTGTATTCATGAAAAAAAATAAGATAGAGTAAAAAACATCTTTATAAAAAAAATGGAAGTCTTCCAAAATCTTACATATTTTGCAAGACTTTTATCAAGGCAAATATATACCCAAAAGTCACTCAAAGTCTTGAAAATAGATAAGTGTGCAAAGTCTTTGAATTTTCAAGTTTACAACGAGTAACACAAACTTTAGAAGACCTTTGACAATCTACAACGAGTAACATAAACTTTGAAAGAGATTTTAAAAGTATACAACCAATAACACAATACTTTGTAAATCCATTAAACTCTTTGGAAATCGATAAAAGTATTTATTGAGTAAACCCCGTTAATATCAAAAATTGGAAAATGAAGTTAACCTGTTTGCTGCTCTTGTTAGGAAAACATTGATGCTCTTGCTAGGAAAACCTCCATCCCCGCATAGTCAATAGTTGCTTCGCAATATGGTCAGGAAAATAAAATTTTAAGTGATGACTGTACTATTTTACCTAACATTTTTAGGGGCGACTCCAAAAGAATTAGGGGCGACTTAATCGGTAGATAATTTTACAATCGGTAGATAACTTCCAGGGCATTTTTTTAATGGCCAAACTAGCCTTTACTATCGGTAGATAACTTTACAATCGAGAGTTAATCCACAATCGGGAGTCAATTTAGTTTATATAACTTCCGAATATAAAGTATCCCCAAAATAAAATCCTCTATCTTTTGAATTTTGATTATCCTATAATCGGTAGTAAATAAAGTTATCTTGACTCCCGATTAAAGTATACCTTTGGCTAAAATTCTACCATAATCGGTAGTGAATTTAGGTTTTTTAACTCCCGAATATAGAGTTGCCCAAAAATGAGATTTTGCCAAAATCCTCTTTTTTTATGAATTTTGGTTGAGCCTATAATCGGTAGTAAATGAAGGTATCCTGACCCTAGTTAGCAATTCGGGGTACGGGTAGTAATTCGGGACGACATACGTACGGGAATTATACGGATTCAGATAGATCGTATTCGGTCAAAAATCCGGTCAACGGTTCGTTGTTCGGGCAGTAGTTCGGAGCGGCATACGTGCGTGCATATTCGTTTTATAAATGTGAGTTCGGAACTTAAAATTCGGCTAACATATATGATAAATTGATAAGTATTATGACCTTATTACGAGACTAATTTGATTCGTATATGATTTATAAGATGGAAAAAAATATTTTAGCGTGATTATTTAACAAGAAGTAAACAATTTAATCGCATAAATGTATTATAAAACTTATAGAATTTTAAACAAAAATCAACACTGGTACCGATAGAAAATTTTAATTGAATAATTGTATTTAAATATAAAGTATATACAAAATCAAACAAAAACCAATCAACAAAACTCTGGTGAGAGAGTTACCTATGGGAGTTCTAGTTTGGAAATATCATTCGGATACGTTCGCGAATCATTCGTGAGGTTCATATAATCCGGGAACTAGGTTCGGAGTTCAAATAGTTCGGAAGTATCATTCGGATTCAGTCAGTTCGGATACGTTCACGAATTATTCGGGAATAATTCGGAGAATTACTAACTAGGATCCTGACTTCCGATTATACAGTGGACCTCTTTACCGAAATCCTAGCATAATCGGTAGTCAAGATAGTTCATATAACTACTGAATATAGAGTTGCCCTAAAATGAGATTTTGCAAAAATCCTATATTTTTCTAATTTGGTTGAGCCTATAATCGGTAGTCAAAATAGTTCATATAACTACCGAATATAGAGTTGTCAAAATAGTTCTAAACTACCGGTTATGAAAGGACATATAAGTATTTTCAACTTATTTTGTCCTTTTGTTTCGCCCCTAATTTTTTTGGAGTCACCCCTAAAAACGCCAGGCTATTTTAGTCGACTTGATTCCGACGGACAACTACATCTACTTAAAATCTTTAGCATCTAAAGACCGTCTTGTATCTAAAAAAAGAAAAAAAATTCACAACTGAAAATTTCAAACTCTGGTTGATGTTTAAAAGGTCGTCGTGTGAATTTTGAGTTTTTTTAATGCTTTCTGTGAACACGCAAAACACGTAGCTCTTCTCCGTGTCCACAACCAATCTTCGCATGTACAAAATGCATGCATTAAAGTACGAATATGGAGCGAGATGCTTGGATAGATGTTGATTCATTGATTCCAAACCCCGCGGGTTGTCATGATCTCCTCAACATCCATAACGATAGATCTAAGAAATGCATACGAGTATAAAGGTAGACAAATGCGGAATGTAAACGAGACAAGGATATATGTGGTTCAGCTCTAAGGCCTACATCCATAGGTCTGAGGGGGGTTTCACTATGTGGTGAATGATTACAAGAATAGTCGAAAGACTTTGGGTGATCTCTGGAACCCAAAGGTTCATGCCCATACTTACTTCTCACTGATCTCTCTTATTCTCTCTCTCCCCAATTGCTCGACCCCCCTCCATGTAATAGGAAGGGTCGTATATATAGCTAATCTATGTGGGTCCCTTGGAGAAGAGATGTTGTAACCTTATCTTCTTGTGTTCTGTGCATAGTCCGCGGACCTCTCTGTCATCCCGCGACTTCTATTATTCCTACGCTCATCACGCTGGCCTGCCTTTGTTCTTGTCGTCAGTCAACCGACACGTGCCCTTCGCGCCAGGTGGTGTCAGTCCTTCCCTGTCGTGTCTGTGTCAGTTGGACTTTCCCTAGCCGTTGATCATATCTTGCCTCGTGATGAGATAAAGTGTAGTATGGAAGTTCTTTGGTGTTACGCGGGTATACCTTTCTTTGATGTTCCTTTATCTTCGATCGCTTATCTTGACATATGTCGCACTATCTAGACCCACGGATGTTCCTGTGTGTCACCCACCTTTGTGACGTGGCTTCCACGTGGGGATGTTAATACACGTGGCGAGGGAGGTAAATAAGTGTATCTACAATTTTCCCCTCTTCTTGTGACTAGGCGCCAGTTATAGTTGGAAGAAGAACTGTGTGATATGTTTTTATCTCCCTCCTCATAACTTCTCCTAAAAAGGAGTCATTTGTATTTATTGTGCACGTTTCCCCTACCCAGTCATGATTGCCCCTTGGGTAGTGGGCGGTTTATTCTGGTTACATAAAAGAAGACAGAATGATGGAATGTGAATTAAATTCACATTCCCTATTTTATTATCTGCCCCATTTTCTTCTTTACCCTCTTAACTTCTTATGCTACCATTACCGTTGCTGCTGCTACTGTTGCCGTCGTTGTTGTTGTTGCCGTCGATGTTGCTGTTGCTGCCGTTGCTGCTGCTGTTGCTGCCGTCGCTGCTGCTTCGTACAACTATTGAGGTTCAGGTAGGGTTTTTGTCTCGTTCGTTCGCCATTTTTGTTCCTGTGGAGTTTTTGATTTTCTGGTGATGAATCATGATGGGTTTTAATCCCATGCATGTCATGGAATCGGAGATTGCCCCTGCTGAACTGGGTGTTTTACCGGCTACGTTTTGATCCTTTTTGAGTGGGGTAATGAATTGAGAGTTTAATCGGCGGCTGGTAAAACTTAGGGTTTTCTTCACGTTTGTTGATGTTCTTGAGATTTCCTTGTTTTTGATCTTCCTTGACTCTGACTTGTCCTTCTGTTCGTGTTTGTGTTCGCAGATATGTCTGATCGTCCGCGGGTACCTTATCAAACTCCTCCGGCGAATCCTCATAGGTCTCCTCGGAGAGATTCTCATACTTGGGGTGGAACTTCGCCTCCTCCTACTCAGGATAACCCTCGGGATGGACGAACCTCCTCGTCCTCTAGTCAAAAACCTTCGCTCCAGAGAGGTGATCCGCCGCGGGGGTCGAGATATGCCGCGAGCCGACCTAGAGATGAGTCTCCTAAGAAGCGGTAGATTCCGCGTACTGAACTTTTAGATGTGCAGCCTCCACCGCGGGTTAATCTTCCTCCACCTCCATCCGTGACTAGCTCAGGCAAGACAACTAGGAATCAGCCCGCGAAGAGGAAGGCTTCAGAGATAGAATCTTCGGGAGACGTGGTTCCTCCTAAGAAGAAGGTAGCGGATTCTGCGGAAGATGCTGAAGGAGACGCTTATGAAGATGATTCTGCTGTCACTTTTCGTCCTTTACCTTTGGGTAACAAGAAGTTCACCTTCAGGCACATAGATCTCGAAGCCTTCGAAGTGAAGCACGGTCTTCAGCACTTCCAGGTGCGCTTTCATGCCCCTGATAAAGATATAACCTTCAAGATGGTTACTAATTATCAGTACTATGCCTTTCACTTGTTGAAAACCGTAGGTGCTTTCGAGGATGGTTTGATGCTGCCCTTGTATAAAGCTGGTGATGATTTCTACTACCGGGTCTTATCTAGCCGTGATACTGCTAAGAAAAGTCATAACCGCGGGGTGCAGCAGCTGACGGGAAATTATCTTCGTCATCTCCGAGAATGCTACCTTCGTAGCAAAGGTCAAACGATGATGACCTTATATGCCCCCAATTTAGAGGAGGAGAAGGGATGGTATACTCCTGAAAATTTTAACAAGTCATTCGGAGATTAAGTTAATAGGAAGACACGCAAGCCTTGGTCCGTGAATCTGCGGAATATAGCTCCTGTCAAGGGGGAAGTCCGCCTTTTGAGTGAAGTCAATGATTCCAATATGGCGAGGATTCCTGGTGCTGAAGGTCTTCCTATTCCTGCTAATGAGAGGATCAAGCGCGATCATGATTATGAATGGTCTTCCACTGTTCTTGAGGTTGTTGGTCCGTGGGCCTATGGCTGGGTTCTTGGACCCCATGGTTGGCAACCCTCACGACAACTCCTACCGCGAAGCCTCTCCTTCTCGTTATGCCCATTATTGCCCTTGGCAGATGAGTTTCAAAGGTATGGATTTCGATTATAGCCGTGATGTTGATGACGCGGATGACGAGGATATCTCCGACGCTAACCTTATGCCGCAGAATGCTAATGTTGCTAAGGTATGTTTGTATTCTTCGTATATATGCCCCTTCCTTTTCTTAAGTAATGTGAATTATGCCAAGGAAAGGAGATACTCAAGGCTATTTATTATTATGTCTCGCAGGTGGTTAGAAAGAAAAAGATCAACCCCAAGCAATCTTCAAATTCTCCCACTGAAGACTCTACGCGCTTCGAGGATGTGAGTAGTCCAGTGAACGCTGAAGAGGATGTTTCCGACGAAGAAGAGCGTATTGATACTTCTCCACCTTTTCCAGAAGGAAATGGTGCTGGTGGCGCTGATGGGGGCGTTGTTGGAGGTGGTGGTGATCAGGCCACCGGTGGTGATGGTGGTGGTGTTGTCGATGGGGCCGCTGGTGGGGGAGTCAAAGGTGGCGATGGTGATCAAGACACTGGTGGTGATGGTGATCAGGCCACTGGTGGAGCAAAGTCGATTGGGGCCGTGGACATGGAGGTCGGTCAGCAGCGGACATTCGCGGACAAGGGCAAGGGAGTTGCTTTTGCAGTTAGCATTGACAAGGAGGGGGGTGCTTGTGGTGAGTTTTCTTTCGGTAATGCTTTGTCCGGGGATCAGTCTTTCGACATGGCCGCGGCTATGGGACTCGTCTTGGACTTCAGTCTTCTTCCCCCTGGTGATGACTGGGATGTTCTTAAAGGTAGTGGTAGGGGTGGCGCGGCACCCGGGTCTGATGTTGAGGTTCTGTTGGTTCATCCGGAGGGTTTTGCTGGCACCTCCTCCGCTGTTGGGGGGGTTTTGACGCAAGGCCAAACTAGTGTCGCACCTGGTAGGAATTCCTTGGATTCTCCTTCTGATGATTTCTCGCAATCCTTGATCGCGGATGGTGATGATGCTGCTCTGGCTTAGCTTAGAAAGAAAGACTTGCTTGTGGTGCCGCACCCTGCCCCTGTGATTGGAGGGGAAAAGAGTTCGGATTGTTTTACCCGCCGCCATATGGAGTCGACCTCTGCGGAGATGGTAGATGTGGAGTGGGATAAGGGTCTTGTGTCCAGCGGGATTGATCTGGTGGTGAATCCTCCTTCTACTGTTGCTGGCATGATGGCTGTTGCTGATGGGTACCAGTATAGTTATCCTCAGCAGCGACTATTGGAGGTATGTCTCGTTCTTTCTAAACCTGATTTTACTTGGATATGTTATGTGAACTAATTTGTTTTTGATCCGTAGGTGATGAGGAGTGAGTATTGTAACCATACTCTTTACCGTCTCTTCAAAGCCAAGTCTCTTAAATTAGAAGCGAAACTTCACCATCATGAAGAAGTGCTTTCGAGTGCTGAAGCTGCGGCCTCTGCTAAATATAGAGAGATAACTGAGCTGAAGGAGCTTCTCAAGCGCAAGGAGCAAAAAATCGTGGATGACGCCGGGCTCCATTCCGAGCTAGCTTCGGTCAAGGAAAAGCTAGAGATGGCTGAGAAGAATTCATCGTCAATTACAGGTTTGTGCCTCCTCTTCTTTACTTATCTGATGTTCCCTATATGTTCTGAGTTGTCTTGTTCTTTCCTCCTCCCGCTGTATTATCTTCAGTGGGCGGAATCCCTGAGTTGATATGGCTTCGTAGCGAGAGAATTCGCCAAAAAGGTCGTATTACCGAGTTAGTTAAGAAACTCAAGAGTGAATCAGTGAAGTGGAATGCTCGCGCGGAAGTCCACAATGCTATGGCCGAGGAATGGCGTCAGAAAAAAAAAAAATTGGTAGATCTGCAAAATCTAAACGATCACGAGCGTGATTTACTCAACGGGGCTCTTTCATGGACGCGGGATAATCTCGCGGAAGCCCGCGGACAGATTTCCGCCCTAGAAGTTAAGCTTAATGATATGGAATAAGAATTGCGTTAAGCGCGCTCTTCTCATCCCTCTGATGTGCGGGTTTACATGCAACGTCTTTCCAAGGAAAGGGACGATGCTTGGGAGGAATCTGGCGCTCTTAGCCGCGCCTTATCCACGTCTCGAGCTGATGTGGCTCGTCAGGCTGAATATGAGAAAAACTTAGAGGTGACTATGTATCGTCTTAACAAGGGGTTGGAATCGAAGAATGATGAGGTTAACCGATATCATAATTCTAACTCAATGCTTCGAGATGACCTTAGTGCGAGCCAATATGCTCATAATCTTCTGCAGGTAGACTATGATAGGTTATCGAATGAATATGATTATGCCGCAGAAGCACGGGATTCCGCGGTTAATCATTGTGAAGGTATATGTCTTTGTTATCGAGTGTGCTTTGTGTTTTATTTGTCATTATTCACCGTCTTCTTCTAATATCCGCAGAGCTCCAAGGACAGCTTCAAGCTGCGAATGACAAAATTGCCGAAGCTCAGGCTAAGGTAGTTCAATTGGAAGGCCAGTTCAGCTACCATCGGGGTCTGTCCTTGTCTCGAGAAGAAGCGATGAAGCACGCTACTGAAAAGGCGGAGCATCTTTCCATTTCCCTAAATCAAGCTGAGATGAAGAGCGTAGCTATAGGCTTTGTGGCTCGTAAGAAGTTGGCGGAGGATATTAACAGGACTCTTGGTGAGATTGAGTTGGATCTCAAGAAGACCTATGGCATAAGCAAGAGTTATACTCGTCGTCCTGTGCCCACGCTCCCTTCAGGTTCCTCCGGCCGCTCATCTGGTGGTAGTGTTCCTTCGTCGTTAAAGGAAAAGCCAGCGGATGGTGCTCCTTCTCAGTAGACCATATCTAATATGTTGGGGATTGATCTCAGTTGCTTAATCTTCTTGGCGTTTTTTCTACTTTTCTTGCTAGGTTCGTAATCAACTGGCGTGTAATAGATCAAACTTTAGCATCCAAATCTGAACTCGTATTATGTTGAATTCGCATCTGTTGGTTTTATAGATGAAATTAATATATTTAGTAATTCCGTAGATTTTGTAATTAAGTAGTTCCTTAGATTTTGTAATCCAGGGAACTAGTTTTGTAATCTGCGGGATTGGTTTTGCAACCCACGGATCTTGGTTTATAGAATTTGAATGTAGTGTTGATGCAATTCCGTAGGTTGGTATCATCGGAATTGTCTTGCGACCTGTCACCCCGTTCAGCTAATTCCCGGGCCAGAGGATTGCTGAGCGGTGGGGGTCTAGCCGGCGCTCAAGGATATCGCGGCTTATAACATTGCTTGGGTATCTCGTTCCATGGGAAGTCACCCCCTGGTCGTACACTTGTAGACACTTATGAGGGAGTTCAAGAGATTGCATGTGTATGCTTTGTTCGGGTTGTTCCCGGTGTATTGCAGTGAGTATGTTCCACGCATTGTGCGGGACATTCACCTTATTAAAGTACAATGCAGGTTTTTAATGATAGTAGCTGCACTCAAGTTTATGTGGTTCATCCATAAGGCCTACGTCCACGGGGTAACGATAGTGTTGACACTTTATTAAGATATGGAATGGTTTTCAATATACATTCATATTTTGTTATTTTGTTAATCTATTTATGTATGGATAGGTATGTGAGTGGTTTGAGTAAATTGACATGAGTATGGGTATATACATGTGTCTCGTACGGCATTGGTTATGGGTATTGAGCGCATCGGGATGCGTATAGGTAATGAGTAGAGTTGTGTCAACTGAAGATGAAAGTTTGTATTGATTGAAAAGTTGAGGTGTGCTATTCCTCCATCAGAGATAGAAACATGCGGACTTGTAAGTCGATTTTCTTCTTCTGAAATGCACACGAAGGTGATAGATTATGGATAGTATGGCTTGAGATATTTGGCGTTCCACGGATGCCTGAGTATTTCCCCTTTCAAATTACGCAGATAGTAGGAGCCATTTCCTGCGACGTCGTGTATTACGTAGGGTCCGCCCCAAGTTGGTGATAATTTTACCCATTTCTTTTCTCGCTGGTATTGGTGAATGGTTCTTAACACATACTGGGCTTTTACAAAATTCCTAAGTTTTACTTTTTTTGTTATATTCTCTGGCCAGCCTGCGCTGGTAGTTTTCCATTTTTTGTAGTGCGGTCTCTCTTCTTTCTTCGAGATCATCAAGCTTTTCTAACATCATGTCCGTGGTGAGGTTCTTCTCCCATGCTTCTGTCTTTGTTGTCGGTAGTAGAACTTCCGTGGGGATTACTGCTTCTGCCCCGTACGTGAGTAGAAATGGAGACTCCCCATTAGCCGATCTTCGAGTTGTCCTGTATGCCCACAGAACGTTATGTAACTTCTCACACCATCGCCCCTTGTACTCGTCTAACTGTTTTTTTAGGATGAGCGCTAGGGTTTTGTTTGTGGCTTCCGCTTGTCCGTTGCTCTGCGGGTATATGGGGGTGGATTTGTTTTTTCGAATTTTGAAGGAGTCGAACAGCAAGTCGATATTTTTTCCTTGTAGCTGTTTACCATTGTCGGAAACTATCTCCGAGGGGATGCCAAACCTGCAAATGATGTTTTGAAATATGAAAGTGAAGACGTATGAATCACGAATTCTCGTAA
Organism: Papaver bracteatum; assembly: GCA_023529315.1. Classification (NCBI taxonomy): domain Eukaryota; kingdom Viridiplantae; phylum Streptophyta; class Magnoliopsida; order Ranunculales; family Papaveraceae; genus Papaver; species Papaver bracteatum. Next base: position 2,718,232 of record JAJJWX010000810.1, on the reverse strand, counting down.
GTGCCTTGGCTTCTACCCACTTGCTGAAATAATCCGTAGCCACTATTAGGAATCTTGTTTTCCCAGTTCCTGATACAAGCGGGACCACTATGTCGATGCCCCACCTTGCGAAGGGCCACAGACTGTCCACCGAGTTCAACTTTGTGGCTGGGGCGTGGATTCTCCTGCCAAATCTTTGACATTCCTCACACCTTTGCGCCATTATGGCTGCGTCTTGGATCATTGTTGGCTAGTAGTAACCCTGCGTCTTTGCCTTATCTGCAAGTGATCTCATTCCGCTGTGATTTCCTGCATCTCCTCTATGTATATCTTTCAGGATGCCATGTCCTTCGGATCGGGACAAACAACGACGCAGTGGCCCTAGGAATTATTTTCTGTATAAGGTTCTGTCTCTTAGATCGTACATCCCTGCTCTGGATTGTATTTTCCTAGCTTGTTTGGTGTCCTGGGGTAGCTTCCCTTCCTGGAGGAAAGAATGGACTCCGAGTCTCCAATCTTCTTCCCGACTGTAATCGTCGTCCTCATCTGCTTGTTGCATTATATCGTCGTCTTGGAAGTCGTCGAATATGAGCTCTCCGATATCCTCATTAGAGACATCCTCCAATGCGGACTTGCGTTGGTTACTCGCGCATATCTCCTAGAGCTTGATGGATGGTTCGTACACTCTTGTCACCTTGATTTCTTTGACATATTTATTCTTGAGCATGGCCGAAACATAAGCCAAGGCATCTGCGTGCCTGAGTACCTTCCTGCGCAGATGTCGGAACTTGATTTTTGGTATTTGGGAAACCAACGTTTGTACCAAATCCATGTATGCCATTAGTGTTTCGTCGTACACGTTGTATTCGTAGACTATGTATCGTATGATTAGCTGGGAGTCACTGGTCAACCGTACTTCTTGTATCCCCATCTCGATTATCAAGCGGAGGGCGTGGACCACTCCTTCGTATTCTATGATGTTATTTGTATGGCCTTCGAATTCCAATCTGAATGCGTGTACGACCCTATCCCCTGTGGGTGTGGTGATAACGATGCCTAACCCCGCGCCCTCTCTATTTTTGGAGCCGTCTACGAAGACCTCCCATTGCCGTGGGTTTACTGGCTCAAGAATATCGTTTGGTTCCTTTTGCTTTTCTATTTCTGGGGCGCCCGCGGCTCTCCATCCCTATATGCGCACTTCTTCTTCGTTGTCCAGAGGTAGGTCTGCTAGGAAGTCCGCAAGTACTTGGGATTTCTGAGAGTGTTGAAGCTCATAGTGGATGTTGAATTGGTCGAGGTATGTGCTCCATTTTTCTATGCGTCCTACCTTTCCTGCCCCTTTGAGGATGGATTCTAAGGGCGCTCGGCACGGGATACGTATGTCATGCGTCAAGAAGTACGTTCTCAGCTTCATGGTGGACCATACGATGGCTAATATCAGTTGTTCGATTCTTGTGTAGTTTCTTTCCGCGGAGTTCAGGGTTTTGCTGACATAGTAGATTGGATGTTCTTCCTTTGTGTGGGTCCTGACAAGTATTGCGCTTACCGCATCATCGGTTGATGCGATGTACAATGCCAAGACTTCGTCAGGGTCCGGTTTCTGAAGGATGGGGATCTCTTCTAGGTATTGTTTGATGCCTAGGAAGGCTTATTCGCATTCTGCAGTCCATTCAAATTTTGTTCCCTTCTTCAATATGTTGAAAACGAACTTGCACTTATCCGAGGATCTCGAGATGAATCTTCCCAAAGCGGCTATGGATCCATTGAGCTTTTGTACTTCTTTTAGGTTCTTTGGGGATGGCATGTCTACTATGGCTCGGATTCTTGCGGGATCTACCTCAATGCCCCTTTTTGTCACCAGATATCCGAGGAATTTTCCAGATGTTACTCCGAAGGTGCACTTCTCTGGGTTTACCTTCATGTTGTTCCCCCTCATAGCTTCGAAGATGTCCCTCAGGTCTTGGTGATGGTTCTTATTGAGTCTGCTTTTCACGAGCATATCATCAACGTATACTTCTAAGCTACCACAAATCCACGGCTTGAAAATAGCATCGACCATCCTTTGGTATGTTGCTCCTGCGTTCCGGAGTCCGAAGGGAATCCTTACGTAGCAATAGAGGCCGTGGGGTGTGTAAAATGTCGTATGTTGCTGGTCTTCTTCTGCTAAAAATAGTTGATTGTACCCGGCGTATCCGTCCATGAATGATAGCTCTTCGTATCCTTCTACTGCGTCGACTAGTTGATCGATGCTGGGTAGTGGGTAGCTGTCCTTGGGGCATGCTTTGTTCAGGTTGGTGAAGTCGATGCAGATTCTGACCCCGCCATTCTTCTTTGGTACAATCACCATGTTAGAGATCCAAGTGGGATATTTGACTTCTTTTATGAAACCAGCTTCCAACAGCTTTCGCAACTCCGTTTCTACTGCTTTGTGATATTCCGTGGCCACCTTTCGCACCTTATGTCTTACCGGGGGTGTGCCAGGTTTAATGCGCAGCTCGTGTTGTACGATCTTTGGATCTATTCCGGGCATGTCAGATAGTTTCCACGCGAAGACGTCCGCGTACTCCTTAAGCAGTTTCACCAGAGAGGCTTCGCGTTCTTCATCCATCAGAGTTCCTATTTTTATCTTCTTTGGACTCTCCTCTGTCCCGATGTTAACTTCCTTCACCACCTCCAAGGATGTGAATGTAGGTTTTGGCTCCCCAAGGTGAGGAACTTTCTTGAATTGCTATTTGGCAGGCTCGGGTTGTTTGTTGGCAAGAGCGTCTTGGATAGCAATTGACGTTGATGCTTCCGTGTTTCCTATGGAGTGTTCTTTGGATAAGCTTTTCCCTGATATTTCTTCCAGGTATTCATCGATGGCTTTGTCCTTCGATATTGCTTTGTTTCGAGCCCTACGGGTTCTCCTTTTCTCGCCTTCTTCATTGTTGAGTTGCATCTGCATTGCCTGGCATTCCTTTGCGGAAGCTTTATCACCCTTGATCTTCATTACTCCTATGGGGGTAGGAAACCTAAGGCATTTATGGTAGGTAGCTGCGACTCCCTTAATATTGTGGACCCATCTCCGTCCAATAATGGCATTGTAGGGTGAAGGCGCGTCTACCACATTGAAACGAGCGTCAACTTTCATGGGGCCTGCGTCCACCTGCAGGAAAATATCTCCGAGAGGCTTCGTAGCCGTGCCATTGAACCCATGGATGGTGTGGTGCGAGGTCGAGAGTTGTTCATCATTAAGCTCCATGCGTTTGAAGGTATCGTAAAGCAGGACATTTACAGAGCTCCCTCCATCGATGAGGATTTTCTTTATGTTGCATCCTGCAATTGGCAAGGTGAGGATCAGGGGATCATTGTGGTCTTCCATATCCTCCTCAATGTCCTCGATTTCGAAGGTTAGGGGTGCGTCCATCCATTCTTCGTGATTTTCCACTTCTCTCCCCTCTAAATTGTAAAGCTAGCAATAGTCTTCAAATTGTTTCCTCAATCTTTTACCTATCTGTGCAGTTAGGGTTGGTTCTTTGCTTTCTGAGCAGGATATATTATGCACTGTGCGGTTGCCTTCCGGTAATTGGACTTGTTTGCTGCGTTTAGTTCTATCTTCCGTTCCATCCTTTTCGATATATTTCTTGAGATCCCCTGAATCTATCATCTTTTGTATCACTATCTTGAGATTTTTGCACTTCTCTGTAGGGTGACCGTTGAAGTAGTGGAAATCACAGTATTCTTCGGACTTCTCTGAAGCCGGTGGTTGCTTCCCCTTAGACCAGGGCCAGTCTAATTTTTCGCGATCCTTGATCTCCTTTAAGATGCGTGAGTAGCTGGTATTGAGCTTCGTGTATACTTGATCTTCGAACCTTCTACCATTCCTTTTGTGGTCGTCTTTCGGATCCCTTTGGTAACCTATTGATCCGCTTGCTTGTTCCGCGGAATTATTCCGTGGAGGTCGTTGAGCCTGCGCTCTCGGGTTCTCCCGTTGAATTTCTTCCAACCTTGCATGTTTTTCGATGATTATCCTCAAATCTCCTTCTGTAGCGGGAATGATTCCGTGGATTTCGACAAACAATGGGCTCATCTTGTCCAGACCCCACTTGTAACAGTTAATACTCACCACGGGATCCACATGTCCTATGGCTTGACATATCTTGTGCCACCTATCCGTGTATTCTCGAATGGACTCCTTGTAGTTGATTGCAAGCGAGAATAGCTTGTCCATTCCTGTGTTCACAACCTTGTTGTACATGTAGGTGGCCAAGAATTTTTCGGTGAGCCGATCATACGAATCAATGGATCCTGGCTTGAGGTTATCAAACCAGGATAGTGCGGATCCTTTCAGGCTTGAATGGAAATATCTGAACAGTATAGCTTCATCGTAGTCCCACCTGGCCATTACCCTGTTGTAATATTGTAGGTGGGCGGCGGGATCCGCGGAACCGTCGTAATATTCGAAGGATGGGACCGGACATTTCTGCGGAATAGTAGTCGTAGCCAACTGGTGCGCTAGGGGGGTAGTGCTAGCCTCCTTCATAACCTGTTCTAGTCTTCCACCTCCTTGCCTGGTCTTGATTTGGTTGATTTCTGCTAGCATTTCTGCACGAAGACTCTCCATTGCCAAATAATGCTCATCTTGAATGGAAGACTGCGCCCTCTTTGTAGATCGCGGCAATGTGGCCTCATCTTCATCGTAGTAGTCCGAAGTCTCCGGATGATAGTCTGGGTCATATCTCCTGCTGTTACGCGCACCTCTTCGAGATATTCCTCTTTGGTTACCTGCTGCAGGGACGCTTTCGAGGATCTCCCTCCGGTCTCTACTCTGTATCGCAGAGTTAGCCTCATCTTGCTTATTCTCTAGCCCCGCGCTTTTGAGGATCTTTTCTCTCAATTGCTGATTTTCTTGGGCTAGTAAGGCCACCGCGTCCGCGTATGTCTTCTGATTCCTTTTTAGCTCTTTTATCTTCGCCGATATATGCGCAGACTGGTTTGACTCTTGACTTAGCGTTCTTGTCTGTCGTTGAGCTTGTCCGTCGGGAACTGCGGTATTGAGTTCTTCCACCAGCTGCACAACCGGTTCGATCATCCCGTGGTATCCTGCTTGTAGTTGTGCATTTTTTCCATTAATCGGCGGCATCCCATCTGGAGGGTCCTGTATTACCGAGTCTACTGCTGCTTCTTAGGGCTCAGTAGGTCTGGCTGTAGCCATCGCTTTGGAGATGGCCGCTTGAGAAGCTACCAAAGTAGGTGTATCAGCTTTTTCCGCCGCTGCCTTCTATGCTTCCATTGCAATGATGCCCGCCTCTGAAAGTAATGCTCCTTCCGCTCCATTCGGCGTCTTGCCCCCGGCTATGAGTCTCTCGCCTGTCTGTTTGCTCCTTGTTATTATTGGCATAGTCCTAGGCACATCTTTTGAAGGTACATTCGATTTCCCTACGTCCTTGTTCTTTTCCATCGTAATATTCTGCAGAGAGGGCAAAGAGGTAAACCGAGGCAGAAGATTCACGGATTAGCTGTTAGTTCATGATATCCACGAGCTAGATTTCTAGCGGCAAAGAGTGTATTCAAACTATTGGTCTTGCGAATAGTATGAAAAACCTAAGTAGATGTACGAAATCAATTGAGATAAAGGGGTCCAGGGATTGTTAGGAGGCTACTTGGTAGAAAATAAGTATGAAAAAATAGTTAAAATATAGATACGTCGGTTAGAGGTTATGAAACGCATAGATATGTTAGTAGAAAACACAGTGATCACAAATACGTGCGAAAAATAGCCCAAAACACAGATCTGCTAGTCGTGAGAAGCCAGGATCTATGAGTATAAAATACGAAGAATATAGGTGTGTGCGAAAAAATGAGTTTAAAACGCAGATCAATCTATGTTCTATAAGTAAAATCTTTGATGGAGAGGCTATAAAATCACAGGAAAAGATAAATCTTTTTACCGGGACAAGAGTCCCTGTTTTTAGCGCCAAATTGTGAACACGCAAATCACGTAGCTCTTCTCCGTGTCCACAACCAATCTTCGCATGTACAGAATGCATGCATTAAAGTACGAATATGGAGCGAGATGCTTGGATAGATGTTGATTCATTAATTCCAAACCCCGCGGGTTTGTCATGATCTCCTCAACATCCATAACGATAGATCTAAGAAATGCATACGAGTATAAAGGTAGACAAATGCGGAATGTAAATGAGACAAGGATATATGTGGTTCAGCTCTAAGGCCTACATCCACAGGTCTGAGGGGGGTTTCACTATGTGGTGAATGATTACAAGAATAGTCGAAAGACTTTGGGTGATCTCTGGAACCCAAAGGTTCATGCCCATACTTACTTCTCACTGATCTCTCTTATTCTCTCTCTCCCCAATTGATCGGCCCCCCTCCATGTAATATGAAGGGTCGTATATATAGCTAATCTATGTGGGTCCCTTGGAGAAGAGCTGTTGTAACCTTATCTTCTTGTGTTATGTGCATAGTCCGCGGACTTCTCTGTCATCCCGCGGCTTCTATTATTCCTACGCTCATCACACTGTCCTGCCTTTGTTCTTGTCGTCAGTCAACCGACACGTGCCATTCGCGCCAGGCGGTGTCAGTCCTTCCCTATCGTGTCTGTGTCAGTTGGACTTTCCCTAGCCGTTGATCATATCTTGCCTCGTGATGAGATAAAGTGTAGTAGGGAAGTTCTTTGGTGTTACGCGTGTATACCTTTCTTTGATGTTCCTTCATCTTCGATCGCTTATCTTGACAAATGGCGCACTATCTAGACCCACAGATGTTCCTGTGTGTCACCCACCTTTGTGACGTGGCTTCCACATGGGGATGATAGTACACGTGGCGATGGAGGTAAATAAGTGTATCTACACTTTCCATAGTAGCTAGGTTTCTAGACAAACTTCTGGTGTAGCATGCAGGCGGTGCATTACTAAAAAAATACAAGACCTTGTACACTATCTTTAAATGATGAAATCAAATTAGCAATTAAGAGAAACCCAACCTTGACCCAACAGACCCCCCACGGTGGTTCACTATGGTCTGAAAAGTAAGAAATGACTCTCAAAATGAGCACATCCGCAAGGATACTAATCACACACTCCACGTGGAACACGAATTCAGCAATCAAAATTATTCAAATCCTCAAATCCAAAAAAAATATATTCAACAAACCTTGAACAGTAGCACCGTTTCGTAATTTCTTGGGAAACACATCTGCTTGCTCTTTGCTTGGTACCAATGATCCATTAAAATATGTGCTTAGTATTTTGATCTTATATTTTCGGAATGCAACCTTCAATATTTATTACTCTAACATTGTAACAATTAATATATATCAGAGCTATATATCCCAAATTAGCTTGTAACTCCAATTATCTGGAGAAGACTTCTCCGTCTCAGTAATATTTTAAAACCAATAAGCAGCTAACTAAACACACCAAAATGAATAATTTTACATACATGAGTTAGCATAACTGCAAAAACTTGTTACCACCTTTTTATTCGCAAATTTGACAAACCATTGCTAATCAAAACATAGAAATTATGCTTATCAACTGTAAACATAAAATGCAACGTCCATTCCGTACATGTAAACATATAAAATGCAACGTCCATTCCGTACATAAAAGAAGGTAACCTAAAAGACGGTAATTTTAAAGTACATAGATGCACAGTCAAACTGTGTACTATGAAAGGTAATCTTAAAGTACAAAGAAGCGCACACTCACATTCCAATATGTCATTGGCAGAAAATGTACATGATTCCTTCGATAGCTTAAAACTGAAGCCATATACACCAAAAATCTTTTGGTGACAAAGTAGGTACATTCTGTATTAACTTTCAGAAAGATGCAATAGAAGATTACTCTACACAAATTCCCAAGAAAATTATTGAAACAACACATAATTCATTTTTAAATCCACAAAATTCATGTCCACTCAAATTACCAGTCACTTAGGTATTGATGCGACTTTCAGGGTTTTGTGTTTTGTGTTGATGTATGAATATAGACATCGTCGCTCCTTTGACTGAGGTAAACGGGCGTCCAAAAAAAATGAATGTGCCTGCAAAATATAGACATCGTCGCTCCTTTGTATCACCTGTTACTTATGTAGACTGGCGTCCTGAAAAAATGAATGTACCTGCAACTTTCCAGTTCACCCTGGACACCAAAATAAATAACTGCCACATAAAAGAGCATGAATATTTAGTTACCTTAACTTGAAGTTGACGCCGAAGCTAACCGAGCAACAATATAAAGTGGAATGGTATTAGCTTTCCTAGCTTGAATTGGATTAGCATTAATACATCTAACGTGTTCAGTTTTTAATGCAAAGACCTTAAATGTACAAATGCTAACCAAATTCAGCTATGAGAAACGATTTCTCCCTCTATAGAATGGAGAGTTCAATAATTTTCCCTTTTTCTATCCTCAAAATCAATTGACAACGATTCACATTTTTGATAAGTAAGAGGACGTACACCATCAACCTAAACAATGTAAAATATGCATACCTTAGTGCTACCTCTCACATGAAAACACTGCAGAATTGCTGACTGCAATTCATTCGCTTCTACCATTCCACTTCATGAGACTCAAACTTCGCAGAACCAGATCTTTGAGCTTTTATTTAAGCATTGACACAAAAACATCATGTAAAACAATATCGCTGACTGCAATTCATTGGCTTCTACCCTTCCATTTCATGAGAAAACTTCGCAAATCCATATGAACTCAACTCATGTTCGGGGATTGAACAATGGGACTTTGCACCTCAACCACGGACATAAAGTATTAAAAAACCTACCTCCTGTAAATGGTCATGGGATGGAAAGTCGGATTTTGAGCTTTTATTTAAGCATTGAAACAAAAACATCATGTACAAACAATACATAAACCAAATATACAACCAGTCAATGAAGATGCCAAACTCAGGATCGATAAGAAAATAAATTTTAACAACTTACTGAAGAGATGATAGGAATTTTATTCGAAATTGTTACAGGTAATTTGCGTCAAGTTATTTTTTTTTTCCTCTGCAGGGATTCTTTTTAGAACTTCCAGAACCTGTGGAAGATTTGCAGAGGTTGCAAACAGAAAGAAGACTATTCAAACAGATCTAAAGTATAAGATAAAAATTTTCTATTTTTTTCTCTGCAGGGATTCTTTTTAGAACTTACAGAACCTATGGCAGATTTGCAGAGGTTGCAAACAGAGTGAAGACTATTCAAATAGATCTAAAGTATAAGATAGAACAAAGATGAAAAGATAATGCGTATATAATTAAGCACTAACGATATTCATTTCGTCATATTCTATTAAAGAATCAAGGTAACTAACACCAACCAACACAAACGACATTCACTAATTTTGTCATATTCTATTACAAAATCACACCAACCAAACATTCAATATATCGTTTGTATAAACCTTTGTAGCTTGGACACCACGAAATTTCTCTGATACTTTCTCTAGCTTGGACAATACGAAATTTCTTTGATTCTTTATCTAAATTTGGCATAAGTTGCCAATGAATTAACCTCCCTTAGATTTGTTTCTCTAAATATACCGAACTTCAACGACAACTTCAAAAGAAAAAGAAAAAAAATACAGTTTACATGTTGTATTAGTAACATAATATCAATCATATCTAAATTGGATGCTAGTTTATCCCTAAAAAAAACTAAAACTAAAACACAAAGAAACAACACGATCAATAACCGATGGCTGATAGTTTAACCCTAAAAAAAGAAAAAAGAAAACTAGAACACAAAGTGCTACTAACTTTGTTCTTGGTTCTTCATCGTTCCATGTTGTTCCTTCTCACCCCTTGAATGCATGACATTAATTGCTTGATTCTTTAAAAAAAAAAAAAAAAAAAAAAAAAAAGAAGAAGAAGAAGAAGAGATTAACTGCTTGATACTTTGTGTGAACGTGAAAATCTGTGAGCTCTGTGCAGCTTATATATATCTCTCTACCCTAAAATCCACGCAACTTCCTTATTTGTTTCTATTCAATCAAATTGCAATTCTATCATAGTTTGTACATAAACTCAGCATTAACTGCCAATGATAGCATTGTTTCCATTGAATAGACATGCAAAGATACCATGGTTTAAATAGAATTTTCGGAAGTTTTTAGATTTGATTTTTGGTTGTCTGGATACTTACGTAAACTCAGCATTAACTTCTAATGATAGCATTTGTTTCCATTGAGTATACATGCAAAGATACCATAGTTTGAATAGAATTTTAGGAAATTCTTAGATATTATTCTTGGTTTCTGGATACTCTTCATTATATGTTTTCTAAATACGAAAATTTACAGATTTGTTTTCACAAAGATTTTCTTTTTTTCCATATAGATATTCTCGTTTATTTTTAAATCATATCCAAAGGTTCGGATTTTATGAAAATAATGTAAACGCGGTGTAGAATCCGCTAAGTGATCACTCAGTTTGGAGCGTTAGATCGGGAAAATTCTATTAAAAATTAACGGCCACGAAATGTAGGGGGTATAAGTTGCTTTTCATCCAATAAGGAGCGAGGGTTTTGTTCACCGGCCGATGAGAGGGGAGGTTACCGCAACTCTCGACGTGGTGTGACAGATGGCGTGGGTTTTTTAGGTTGTTGATGTTGATATGGACAATTCAAGCATAGTTTTTACTCATATGTCACCCCTAACTTGGTTTGGTTTGGGAGATGTATACACATAAATCCGTCACCCGCCACGTGTTGAAAGAACCACACGTGGAGGACACACAGCTTGAGACATCAAGACGCGATGCCGCACCTCAACACCCAAAGGGCATCCATCATATACACGTATCTGCCATTAGATTAATCCAACGATGTAGAACCTAGGAGTATTGAAGCATATAGACACTGAAAAGTACTGAAGAGCACCCTAGCACCTGCTTTACTCCATCCCGAGGAATACACAAGATCAACGGCTGGGGTGGGACTCGCTGACACGGATGTGACAGAGGCTTCCGACATCTTCCCAACGCATGCAGACCTCCCCAACCACCCGCATTAAGTGTACCAAACATAGGATACGTGTCAAGCATCCCCTGGAGGAGGGTACGGCGACCCATCGTCATCGAGGATAACCGCTGGATCCCTCAGACAAGAACGAAGATATAATCGGGATATGCACATGAATCGAGAGGATAAGATTTCAACGGTCTACAAGAGTGGGACCCATAACTTATCCCTATAAATACCCATTTCCATTTAGAGAGAAGGGGTCGACCAGTTTCAAGTAGCTAGAAAAGGATATAGGAAAGAGAAATAGGAAGAATATGTATGAATTTTATTTCCCTAAGCAGCGTTATTCACTCAAAAGTCATTCGATTATCTATGTAATCCCTCAAAATATAGTGAAACACCTCCCCGTGGATGTAGGACTTAGTGCTGAACCACGTAAATCATCATCTCATTTATGTTTTAGCACCGTACTTTATGCTTTTATTATTATGCTTTGTGACATTATGCATCGCAGTGTTGACTTTGGTAAAATTATCCCCTCCTGACTAGACTATGACGAGTCTGAAGACTCTGAGTCAATATGTCTTTCTTATTCCCCTTAAAGTTTTATTTAAAAAGGAGGATATTGTTTGCGAACATGTGAGTACCATCGTAATTTATGTGTTCACAATCTGGCGCTAGAAATAGGGACTTTGTACCGGTAAATGATTTATCTTCTCCAATGACTTTGTTCACTTTTTGTTATCCCCCAACGCCATTCTTTGAAATAATAGCGCTAGGGGCAACTCTAGCAGACTCTTACTTTTCAACAAACTTCTCCATATCTATGTTTTTTGCTAAGAAAAACTCTTGGGATTTGCATTCGTTTATATAATAATTTTCGGGGATAAGTTAATTCAAACCAAGATTCCTATCTACGACTTCAAGAGTTTACTTTAAAAATCTTCAAATAAATCTACGATATTTATTATCAGATTTACGTTTTCACGCATTTACCTTTTAAAAACTTAAAGATTTGTGTAGATTTACGATTATTATTATCATACCTACGTTTTCATGTAGTTACCTTTTTAAAAAAACTCAAAAACCTATGAGTAGATCCATGTTTTTAAAATATCAAATCGAGTCTTCGCGATTTAAACGCCTCTGACCTACATTTAGGAATAATCGGACCCAACTGACGTTGCTAACCAAGTCTGCGTGGCTATCGTTTCTCCGATGATGGTTTATTTGTGCAGCAAAAATAGTTGAAGATTGTAAAAGCGAAAGATGTAGGAAAAGCTAAGGCATCGTCAAAAGATGCACCTAGGACAACCCCAGTCATGACGCGCAACAAGCAGAAAGACGAAAAGCTTAAGACAGCCGACAAGAGACAAGATGGATCTCAAAGCACAATGCTCTTGGATGACAGCGCAATATCAACGGAAGCCGATGCATATAAAGTAGGATCTTCCCGAGTAAGAGCCTCCAAAGTTACATCGGTCACCCGACCCAATGAGAAGCGTGAAGGAATGGCAGAATCTGTAATATAGCAGCCACTCTATGGAATGCCGATCACCAATGAATAGAACTGGCCGCTTCAGATTAACCCAACTCTCCTGATGACAAATCAGCCTGCACAACAACCTTTGGAGCTTCAAGCCCCGCATATTGCCCTCCGGGTCTCTTTAATACAGATCGTCGATGAAGATCACATTGTAGTGGCCGGAGGACAATTGCAGGTAGCAACACCGATCCAAGGATCGAACCATTTTGTCCAGATGATGTCAGAGCTTGAAGAGTTAAGGAAGAACCAAAGGGTGTACGCGGATGCAGTGGCTGCTTTCACAAGAGAATCAGCAACTCAAAGATAGGATGGCCCACAACACAGAAGTGGAAAATATGCACGACGAAGCTAACTCCATGGCACCGTTGCTGAATCAAGACCGAAGGATGGTAGTGGCCAATGTCAACAATCCGGAGCCACTAAATCGAAGAGATGTCAGAGGAGATCGACAGACAGACCCGGATTAAAACCCGGAGGATTCAGACTACTTCGATAGTGAGATCTAGAGACCAGTACGACCTACCATCCATGAAGACCACCAGCTGGAAATGGAAAATCTCGGTACTGAGATGATGACCGAAATAAAGCATCTAAAATATAGGCAAGGGGGAGGGATACTAGAGCAAGTAATGAAGGAAGCCAATACTACGCCCCTAACCCAGCGCTTATCCAAAGCACTTATCTCGCAGAAGTGTTCCGTCCTAGTGTTTGAATGTTACGATGGGCCAAGTGATCCCGCGGCTCATCTTCGATATTACAACCGAATCTTAGCCCGATGGTATTATGACGATGCGGTACTCTGCAGATACTTTCCTTCAATCCTGAAAGGATCAGCATTGTCTTGGTTTGATAATTTTCCAGCTAACCCCATTGATTCTTACAACCAGCTCATTGAAAAGTTCTTTGCAACATACATGTACAATAAGATCGTAAACACCGGAATGGACAAACTCTTCTCATTGGCGATCGCCTATAAGGATACAATCATGGAGTATACTGATAGGTGGCACAATATATGTCAGGAAATATGGAATGTTGATCCAATTGTCATTATCAACTATTACAAGTGAGGATTAGATAGGATGATCCCACTAACGAGGGAGATCTTCAAGTGATCATTGAAAAGAACGCCAGGCTGGAGAATATCCAGTGGGAAAATACAAGGGCGATCTCATCGGACTAATTCTGCAGAACAAGACAGCGGGTCAAAAAGGGGTGTGTCAACCGAACGTCCAACATAAGACGGTAGAGGACGATGGACCGGTCGTCGGGGTGATGATCGGAAATTTGTAAACCAGGTGTACACAAAGCTAAACTCTAATTATGGCTGCATCCTAAGGGAAATTAAGGGTCGGGAACACCTGGAATGGCCATGGTCCAAAGGAAAAAATCCTCCGCGAACTGAAAAGTCAAGAGGCTACTGCAAATATCACTGCTTCAACGGGCATCAGACAGAGAAGTGCAAGAATCTCAAGATAATGATCCAAAAGCTGATTGACGCGAGAGATCTCAAGCAATACGTTCACAATGGAGAAGCCGAAGACAGGGCAAAACGAAGCTAGCAGGTCCAACTCCCCGAGAAAAATCGAACACTTAAATCCGTCTCATGTTCCGAAGACAATGGACCATCACTAACAACTCAGATAGGGAAAAGGATGAGAAAGCAATTCGAGGACTACTGCGAACTATACAATATTGATGGATCATAAGTGGACGAGCACGAACAGTGGGTGGACGCTCCTTTAATTTCCGATAACGAGGATATCGAAGAAGACATGGAAGATCACAACGAGCCTTTGGTTCTCATGTTTCCAGGGGAAGAGTGCAATATCAAGAATATCCTCATCGATGGAGGAAGTTCGGTTAATATCCTATTCCTCAACACGTTCAAACGAACGGAACTAAACGAAGAACAGCTGTTGTCTTCGTATTATATCATCTATGGATTTAACGGAGCAGAAACAAAGCCCTTATGGGACATTGTTTTACAAGTAGACGCAGGACCAATGAAGGTTGATATACGATTCAGTGTGGTGGAAACGCCTTCCCCTACAACGCCATCATCGGACGTAGATGGGTGCATAATCTCAAAGGAGTGGCAGCGACTTATCATCGGTACCTTAGATTTCTAACACCCGAAGTGGAAATGGAAATAAAGGAAGATAATGTATCTTCCCGCGAATGCCAAGCACTACAGAATTAGCTCAACAACAACCAAGACGAGTGGCGAAAATCCGGGAGAAGCCGAAATAAAAAAGCCGCAAAGGAAAAAGCAATTGATCTTTATCTCGAAAAAATCTCTGGAAAAAGCCTGACGAAGGAAACCATTGTTCTAAATGATGTGGCAGGCATTTCCACGGTTGAGAAGGCTCAAGAGCCTACCAAATAGCAGTTAAAGAATGTTCCTCTTTTAGGGGAACCGAAACCTACATTCACATCTTTAGATCCCGCTAAGGAAATCAATATAGGAATGGAAGAAAGCAAGAAGATAATCAAAATTGGGACCCTGATGGACTAAGAAAGGGAGCTACCTCTAATCGAACTACTCAAGGAATACGCAGATATCTTCGCATGGGAATTAAGAGACATGCCAGGGATTGATCCGAAGGTAATACATCATGAGCTTCGCATAAATCCAGGCACCGCACCATTCGGGAAGAAAGTACGAAAGGTGGAACCTGAGTATCACAAAGCGATTGAGAAAGAGCTATGCAAATTGTTAAAAGCAGGATTGATCAAGGAAGTCAAATATCCAACATGGTCATCGTGCCAAAGAAGAACGGAGGAGTGAGAATATGTATCGACTTCACCAGCCTCAACAAGGCATGTCCAAAGGATAGTTACCCACTCCCAAGCATCGATCAACTGGTAGAAGCGGTCGAAGGATATGAAGAACTATCATTCATGGATGGATATTCTGGGTATAATCAAGTAGCTCTGACAGAAGAATATCAACAACATAAGGAATTCTACACCATGCACGGCCTCTACTATTTCACAAGGATTCTCTTCAGACTTAGAAATACCGGGGAAACATATCATAGGATGGTTGATGCAATCTTCAAACCTTGGATTGGGAACACCCTAGAAGTCTAAGTTGATGATATGCTCATCAAATGTAAGATTCGTAAGGACCATCACCAAGACCAGAGGGATATATTTCAAGCAATGAGAAAACACAGCATGAAGGTAAATCCAGAGAAATACACACTCGGCGTCACCTCAGGGAAGTTTCTCGGATATCTAGTGACAAAGAGGGGTATCGAGGTAGATCCTGCCAAGATACAAGCCATCATGGAAATGCCATCCCCGAAGAATATAAAAGAAGTTCAAAAACTCAACGGTTCTTTAGCAGCTCTTGGAAGATTCATTGCCATGTCATCGGACAAATGCAGGCATTTCTTCAAAATCCTCAAAAAAATAAGCAACTTCGAATGGACGGCAGAGTATGAAGAAGCTTTCCAACAAATCAAAGAATATCTGTCCTTGATCCAAATATTACAAAATACCGATCCCGATGAAGTATTAGCTCTCTACATAGCAGCAATTGAGGACGAAGTCAGCGCATTGTTTGTCAAAACGAACACGAAGATAGAATAACCAATCTTTTACGTCAGCAAAACCCTCAATACCGTGGAAAGGAATTATACAAAGATTGAACAGCTGATCTTAGCAATAGTCTTGGCAACTCAGAAGATGAGAACCTATTTCTTGACTCACTACATCCGCGTTCCATGCAAGGCACCGCAGGAAGCTGTACTCAAAAGTGTTGGGAAAGTAGGAAGAATAACAAAATATAATACTCATCTCGATCAATTCAACATCATCCATGAGATCTAGCATACCCAAAAATCACGAGTTTTGGTGGATTTTGTAGTTGACTTACCCCTGGTCAATGACGAAGAGGTAAAAGCAACACCATAATTAGAAGACAAAAAAGATCCAGTTGATATTCTAGAACCATCAAACCAAAGACGATGGGAGGTCTTCATCGACGGGTCAAGGAATAAGGAAGTCGCAGACATAGGTATCATAGTCACTACCCCCACCGGGAACAGGATCATACATGCGCTGAGATTATAATTCAAAGAGCATATCAATAACATCATGGAATACGAAGCCGTGATACATGCTCTCCGTTTGGAAATGGACATAACCGATGTACGCCTCACAAGCGATTCACAACTGGTCATACGGCAAATAAGACTAGAGTACAATGTATACGATAAGACCCTATCAGCGTACATGGCCTTGGTCCAGACTCTAGCATCCCAGATACCCAGCATCAAGTTCCGACACTTATGCAGAAAAGAACTCAGGCATGATGACGCTTTAGCGTACATATCGTCTATGTTGAAAAATGAAAACTTCAAAGAAATCAAGGTGGCAAGAGTATACGAACCCTCGGTTTCTCCTCGGGAATCTTTCGCTACCAGTCGTCAGAACAATGTCAACGAAGACATCACTGACGATGATGTATGGGAAGATATTGCTGACGATGTTCTTGAGGAAAACGAAGACTTCACAAACGAATAAGATTGGAGAACCGAAGTTCATATATTCCTCAAATAAAAAACACTTCCAACGGACTTAAATCAAGCTAGAAAAGTTCAATAAAAATCAGGAAGGTATGATCTTCAGGATGAGATCTTATACAAAAAATCTTTTCTTGGGCCGCTGCTTCGCTGTTTATCAAGATAAGAAGGACATCGGGTTCTGAAAGAAATCCACTACGGTGACGCTGGCAACCACAGTGAGATGAGATCACTAGCCAACAAAGCTAAGATGCAAGGTTACTACTGGCCGCAAATGATACAAGACGCTGCCAAAATGTCCAAAAGATGTGAAGAGTGTCAGCGCTTTGCCAAAAGGATACATGCCCCCGTGAAGAAGCTAAATTCAATAGATAGCCCATGGCTATTTTCTAAGTGGGGAATCGACATCGTTGGCCCCCCTGATCGAAGGATCAGGGAAAAGGCGATTCTTGATCGTGGATACAGACTACTTTATCAAATGGGTAGAAGACAAAGCTCTTGCTAGAATCCAAGACATGGACGTGTTCACGTTTATCTTCCAAAACATCATATGCAGATTCAGCATTTCCCGTAGAAATTGTATTCGACAACGGTAAACAACTACAAGGGAAAAACATAGACATGCTCTTTGACACCTTCAAGATTAGGAAGAACAAATCAACCCCCATCAACCCTTAAAGTAACGGCCAAGATGAGGCTACAAATAAGACTCTTGCTCTTATCCTCAAGAAATAACTGGACGAACTTAAGGGACGATGGTGCGATCAATTACACAATGTGTTACGGGCATACCGAACAACACAAAGGTCCGCTACCTAGGAATCACCTTTCCTCCTCACTTACGGAGCAGAAGCCGTCATTCCAACAGAGATTATCATGCCAACTACAAAGACCGAGGCCTGAGAGAAAAACCTCACAACTGACATGATGCTCGAAAGACTTGATGATCTAGAAGAAAGAAGGGAGACAGTGCTACAAAGGATGGAAAACTACCAACGAAGGCTAGCAAGAGAATATAATAAGAAGGTTAAGCTTAGGAATTTTGTAGAATGACAGTACGTGCTAAGAACCATACCACAATACGAACGAGAGAAAAAGAGGGGCAAATTGGCACCAATGTGGGGAGGACCATTTTTAATACAAGATATTGCAGGAAATTGATCTTATTACCTACGTAATCTGAAAGGAGAGTCCCCGGGCATCCATGGAATGCTAAATATCTCAAGCCATACTACCCATAAAAATAATGCTGGCACGCATCTGCGTAAAGAACGACAGAAGAAGAGGACAGCGCATCCGCTCAACATGTCTTTATCTATGAGTGAGGAATAGAAAACCTCGCCATATCAATCAAAAAGTTTTTTTGCACAATATCTATTGGGGAAAGTAATCATTTACAATCTCTCGGGACTCCACTATCAGTGTTTATAAGTGTAGGACCATAGGAAAGGATTCCAGCAGAAAGATATACCCAACCAATCAACAAGGCAGCGGTTCAGCAGAATGAATACATGTAAATTTTTTTAATAACGCATTACATATTCGGGGATGCTGCATTAACCCCCACCGTTCGGAGATCCTCTGTCCAAGGATTATCCAGCGGGGAGACAGGTCCAAAGTCAATTGTTAGAGCATTGATCGGTTGAACCCACCAAGCGTTGGTATGTCAAGTTTGGTTGTCATATTTTAGTGAACCAAAACTCATTTAAGAGTCGCTTGATTTAAATGTACTAGAGTCAAATTCGTCTAGGTTAGCTTGAAAGTATTAGGGTGAGACATTACAATGCGAAGACTTGAAGAAGTACGGAGCTACAACGAAAATAGCATCCTTCCACTTGAGGTTAGTGATATTTGACTTGAATTGTTTCATTCCCTAACGTATCTTTCAAGTAGTGCATATTGAAAACATAAAACTGTAAAGCATGAACACTCTAGATAGACATAGTATTAAGGAATACAATATGAAGTTTCTTGCTTAACCATTAAACTTTGTATATAAGACATCGACATAATCGTATGAATGCTATTGTGATTATGTATGGGTATGAGGTGAGGATTTCATCCTAGGGAACAATGTTTACATATGTTCTAAGGAAGTAAGTTCACGATATGTGTTGTGAACCGAAAAGGAAATCACAGGCGTTATTGGGGATGTTCTTCATTTCATATCTTATGAACGACCAATATGTGTGATTAGTATAACCGCTCATGACTTGTTTGTATTCTTGGTAAAACTATTCACATGAGGCCTGACTTATGTATTGGTATGACTTTTATTAGTGAAACCAATCTTAAGTAATCACCTGGGGTATGATCGGGTTGTGAGTGTCTTAAACTTATTACTGGGAGAAGGGAAACCGATCCTAGTAAGAGGTGCAGTGAATCACATGGGGAATCGATCCTTGTATGAGGTGCAGCAAGGTTTATGGAAGAAAGGGGAACCAATCCTATGAACATGTGCAACACATTTTTGGGAAGGGGGAATTGATCCTATGGACATGTGCAGTACATACCAGTTAGATACCAAATATATGTGGGGAACCGATCCTAGTACCTAGTCAGTCGTATCTTTGGTAAGTTAGTGTAACTATGCACAATACTCACATGGAGGTAGAACCGTAAACCCATGAGTTGTGATTGAGTGGTACTTGATCAATCACATAGTTCTTTAAAGTCAGATGAACCAATTCTAAACTTGTTTGGAAGTATGGTAAATCAGTTTCAAGTGAGCAAGCATGGAAAAGACTTGCAAGAGTAAGATGTCGTCACACTTTGAACACGGTGTATTAATGTTTATTCTATATTGTTCAAAGATATTCCTTAACGGCTAAGAATGAAGTAAATCCCAAGATCGAACTTAAATAAGTTAAGAATATTTTTAAGTATATATGGAAAATAAAAATTAGTAATGTACATTTACTAGTTAAAGATTTTCCAAGGAGATTTCGATCATATTTTTGGACAGTGCATACACAGGAATTATGAAAACCGAATTTGGGTTAATATGGAAAAATATCTTGAGTATATTTTCGGTTTTGGAAATTCCTTGGTGTCCAAACTTCCTTGTCTATAAATACTTTGAGTTTGCATTTCTAGCAAACTAATCATGTGTAACATTAGACTTACTCTTTTGTCTTTGTTATTGGTGAAGCAGACTATCGGAGAGGAGAGTAATCTAATTAGGTGAAATCTCTTACGGCCGCTCAATTTAAAGTCTTCTTTGGGATTGAGAAGCTCTAGCGCGACCCGTTGGTGGGAAACTAGATATTTCGGTTTATCTTTAGTTTTCGTATTGATTTGACTGACTAACGGTGTTTGAAATTTGATTGCACCTAGTTTGTTTATTCTTGAGAATCTTTTCTTCTGATATAAGATTCACTCAAACTAATTCAAGGTTTCGACATGGATCTTTATACTATTGTTAGATCTAAAGACGATCTTGTGATAATCCATTCTTAACAGACGCCGTTCTGTGTGTGATTGATCACAAGAGATTCAAGTAGTTATGTGCAGGTGTTTATTGAAGATCTAAGAATATTTGAAGACAAAGAAGATATTGAAGATTTCTGACTTGGTTTTTACAATCTTTGGTGTGCACAACACTTGTTTGGTAAAAAGAGGATCTAACTATAATTGATTTATCCTTTTGGGTATTTTTATAGAATAGTTGAGGAAGATCAGCATCAATACGTTTCCTTGTGATTAAAGGTATTGATTGGCTTAATCTTAATGATTGCCTTTGGGTGATTGAATATAAGATCGATCTTGGAACCTGGCAAAGGAGTTTATGTTAAGATAAACAAGGGAACCTTTGCGCAACTCATATCACTTGGTTGAAGAGAGTTGATACCAAACAGATTTGTTGTTCTTTTACTGTTTGGAATACGATCCAAAATAATTTGTCAAAGTACGTGACTTGTTTACAGGTTGGAGGCGTGGGAATACATATAGAACTAGGTGAACTATAGGTTTAGTTGCTTGGTCACAACTATACGAAGTTGGTTTATTTTGTATAGCGGCTTAATCCTGAGAGTATTCTATTCTGGACTAGGTCCCGGGGTTTTTCTGCATTTGCGGTTTCCTCGTTAACAAAATATTGTTGTGTCATTTACTTTCCGCATTATAATTGTCTTATTATAATTAAAGTCAATTGCACAAATGTTAATTCTTTTTACTTGATACCTGAATCCTATTGAGTTTGGTTAAGTCCGAACCTTTGTATCAAGTAAACACACTTTGTTGTTGTATTGTCTCGATCTCGTATCCATAAACGATCACACAAAGTGTGAAACGATTTGTTGTATTGTCTCGACTCAGTCCATAGACAATCACTTTCGTGGAAAAGACTTATAGGAAGAAAAAGTAATAACTTGAGGTATATTTGTGGTACCCTCGCCTTTTCATCAATAACAAAGGTGCGTATCCCCGTTATTGCTATCAAACACTTTCTATTATCTAATACACTAGTTTATTTCTTTCACATAGATTTGTTCATTATCTGAAAAAGTAAATAAACTACCAGTGCAGGTAGAATAGAATTGTATATATCCAAGCAAACGATGATCCATTCCATAAAAGTTGATTACAATCTGGGGAAACTAAACAAAAGAAAAACAAGATACACAAAAAAGCGGCACGAAGCCAAGTAATCAACAAAGATCAACTTTTTATAAGCAAATTTCGAAATTTATTTCTCCTTAGAAGATCCAATGTGATCATCTGGATCCTTTTTCTGGGACGAAGGGACGCTACCCCCCGAAGAGGGATCGGAGATACAAGTCAAGGGCTCAGGAATAGGGCGACGGGGATACTGCTTGACGATGTTATAATCCTTCAAAAAACCTTGCTCGATCCTGGCCAGAGTCTTATTAATCTCTTCGGAAAGTTGACAAAGAGCTTTGTGTGCAATAACAGTAGACTTAAGTTCAGACTGCGCCAAGGCAGACCTCAAGCGAGATACTTCTTTGGATGCCTCATTCGCTGCTTTATCACGGGACCCTGCCAATCCTTCGTAACACTTAGTCTGACCCTCCTGGTACGCTAGGGAAGATTGTTCCTTTTTAATCTCTTAATTTGCAAGGTTAAGATGTCCCTTGAGCTCTGGAAAAGAAAATGCGAATGAGTTAGCAAAAGGGAAGTATAAAGTTACCCACGACCAAACAAATATATACCTTCGACATTAGCTGAAGATATCTCATATTCATTAACTACAGTGTCCCGGGCTCCGTCAAGAAAATCATACTCATAGAATATTTTCTAATAGTCCATCCAAAGGGTCGTAAGAGAAAACTAACACTCATCCAACACTACCTGCTTCACGGAGTCTAAGTGACGAAGCTGGTTCACTTCATCATTCATTTTTTCTATGCCTTTAGTGAGCCTATACATATTAACTTCAAGATCTTTCTCAAAATCAACCAAACGAGCAACGTCGCCCTGAGAAGCAGTTAAAGCCTTGCTAAGGGAAAACGCCTCATCTCTAGCTTCGTCCCTCTCTCGAAAAAGTTATCGTATATAATTTTGAGTCTCAGAACCAGGGGAAGATCTAGCATGATGCAGCTCTTCTTCCAAAGCCGTTACCTTATCTTTTAAACAGGTAACAAACTCACACTCCAAATGAAGGTTCTCACGAGTCCATAGCAAGGTACTATTGAACAACCGACGATTAGAATTATACAGATTTTGCATATTAACCATTTTGCTATGCCTTTCCTTCCACTTAGCCATCAAGGCATTGTGCTCATCGGCACGGGCATTCCTCTTAGAAGTTTCATACTTGATCTGCTGCACCAACTCCCTAATCCGAGAAGCTTGACTATTTCTCTCACTTCGAAGCCATGATATCTCTCTGGGATCACCCGCTAAATATGAGCTGGGAGACTCAGACAACACACTGGGAAGAAAGTAGGGAGAAGTATAATAGAATAAACGAACCTTGGGAAGAAGAAGTATCGTTATGAGCCTTCTCCAACTCAGTACAAGCTAGCGCCAGCTCAAGACGAAGTTTCTCTTCCTCAGCACCAAGACGCTCCTTCCCTTTCAATCGATTCTTTAGCTCCGATATTTCTCGATCCCTAGCAACGATAAGTGCTTCGATATCGGAGAGCTCACCTTCTCTATGATGAAGCTTGTATTCCAGCTTAAGGGCATTAGACTTAAAAAACAGGTAAATGGTATGGTTGCAGTGTTCACTTCTCCTCATCTTCATTGATGACAAATAAATAATAATTACGAAACCTGCGATATTAAATCATTCACCTCGAAAAATATTTCGAAGACTCACCTCAAGAATCCGCTCCTGGGGTAACTATATTGATACCCATTGGCAATAGCCATCATACCAGAAACAGAAGACGGGGGATCAACTAAAAGACTAGGGGAACTGGCTCCTAAGTTTTTCTCCCAGGCCTCTGCAACCTCATCAGGGGACGTCAGCTGCATTCTTTGGGGAGTAAAAGTATCAGAACTCTTCTCCCTAGGGATCACGAGAGAAGGGTTAGGCACGAAAATTAAATTTTTCTTCATTATCCACTCAAGTGTGGCATCATCACCATCGAGCATCATAGCCCTATCAAAGCCCCCCCGAAGATGCCTCAAATGAAGCCTCACAATCGGCTGCTCTTTTCCCAGTATCATAATCTCTCTTAGACTTGGCCTCCATGTTAGCACGGGCTTCGACATCCTCACCATCAGAGCTATATTCCGCCTCATCTGTTTTCTCACCAGCAGTCCCCCCAAGGACATCCCACTCATCGTTCGGAGAAAGCAAATAGAAGTCCGAATCTATCCCCATAGCAGTGCTAATATCGACTTGCACACCAGAGGAATAAATCTTACCAAAATAAAATTCCTGAAAGGACCCGATAGGGATCGAAGATTGAGCTTCAACATCTTTATTCCCCTGGTTCGGGAAAATGGAGAGTGAGGGGTCACCGTAATGAATACCTCCTTGACCGCCAGGGACAAACTCCGCTAGGTATGGAAGTCTCTGTGCATTTCTCATCATCAGAAATTTCTTCTTCTCCCATAGCCTCATCGGTCACAGGACTAGTGACTTCATCAGGAACTTCTGTTTCTCCAATGACAACATTGGAAGATTGAACGGGATTAATTTTCTTCTTCTTCGGTACCTAAATCCACGACGTTTATTATATCATTCAATACGAAGAAATTATTCTTCATACTATGACTAATCTTAAACCAAGAAGAAAAATGGGCAAATATAAGAGATGTTACCTTCGTACTCTTCGAAGGAAGAGTAGCTTCGGAACTTTCCTCTTCGTCCACATCAGAAGCATCGTAGGCATATTTAAAATTCATACCAGCGAAGTTCAACTTCCAGGGGCAAAAATCACCATAACGAGCCAGAGCGCTAGCACGAGGTTGGATACCAGAGATAGGGCGCCATCCATGCTGACCGGGTACCCTAACCATAAGCCCAAGGGCCAACGACTTCAATAACGGTAGCATGCCACTCGAAATCGTGATCGTGCTTAAGATTTTCACGAGCAGGTAAAAGCTTCAGCTGAGAGGACCCTTCGGTACCAGGGACGTAACAAAGATTTGTATCACTCACTTCACTAAGTAAACGAATCTCACTATGAGGAGCAACAATATTACGAAGACCAACACTCCATGGTTTGCGGTTCCTTCCATTAATATAGTCTCCAAATGAGGCTTAAAAATTCTCGGGAGTGTTCCAATCCCTCTCAGCGGGATTAGGAACGTAACAATTCATCGTTTTTTCTCCCTTGCTCCGAATGTAGCTCTCCTTAAGTTCCCGAAGGAAGTTTCCAGTCAGCTGTACCACCGAGTGACAATAAGTATGATGAGTAGAGCCTTCACGATGATACAATACATCGTAGTAGAAGGAGTCACCTGACTTGTATAAAGGCAGCATAAGGCCATCTTCGAAATCTCCCACCGTTGTCAGCAAATGAAAGTAATCGTATTTGTAATGGGTGATAAGATCATAAGTAAGATCATCATCGGGAGCATAAAATTTCATATCAAAAGCACCGAGATCATGCCTCACTTTGAACGCCTCGAGATCTATGTGCTTGAAAATAACTTTTTTCTTACCGACGGAAACGCTCCGCACAATAGGAGCAACATCAGAATCAGCAACTTTAGTTGACATTATTTCCTTCGGAGGACTCATTTCTGAAGCCTTTCTCTTGGTCGAAGGATTTCTTGGAAAATCACCCTACGAGATAGCAACTTTAGAAGACTCTTTCACCATCCCAGAGGCCTGCGACACCTTGGCCTTCGAAGGGGGCATCGTAGTTTGAGTTGACGGTGTAACCTGAGGGGGCAGAGATCGAATAGGTTGAGCTCTTATCGGTTCCGAACGAGGAGGCGGATTGACCGACCGATGTACTGCATATCTAGAACCCTTCGGTGGATCTTCCTTCTGTTGTGAGGAGGACCGGGGACTAGAGGGATTCTTACGATCATGGGGATCATACTGAGAAGGTTTAGACGACCCACCCTTCGGTGGAGACGCACCAGATTCTTTCGGAGGAGGGGATCTGAAAGGACTAGACGGTGGAGTATTGTAAGGGACCCGTTGACGATCACCCATACCTGCAAAGGGGCATAGGAGTTAACAGGAATAAAAAAACAAGACTTATGATCATCACAATTTCTGAAACTCCATCAAAGTATGAAAACTCGCAAGATTGGGTAGTTTTAATCAATTCTGTAAAAACTAAAAACCCTAAAAACGTCGAAAACAGGTTTCAACAAGTTGACAGAAAGGCCATGAGTTTTGCGATGAAGAATATGGGCAAGTATATATACTGTCGTACGTATTGTTCTTTATCACAAAAACTCAGAAACAACAGAAGAAGAAGAATCATAAAAAAAAATTAAGAAGAAAAGTGCCATACCTAGAATCAGGAGAAATACGAAAAGTACGAAGACGATGCGAAGACAAAGAACGACCAACTACAACCGTATTCTCCCGATGACTCTGACCGTGAGCAGCATCAGCAAAATTTAATAGCTAAAGAACAAAAGAAAAATAGAGAATGTTTAGATAAGAGAATGTGAACTGACAAGAACAAGAGAATGAAATTTATTCCAAATAGAACTTCTTTCATATTTATAACAGAGAAGCAAATAAAACCGGCCCATGATTCAAGAGGGAGTTAATGCTAGGAGTGGGAAACGTGTCCTAAGAATAAGAAGGAGTTAATGAAGAGAGTGGGGATGACTATGAAGATAGTTTTTCTCCAAGCTTTGATCAAATTCAAACTTAGAGAAAAGGGTCAAACTGTATACACATAAATCCGTCACTCTCCATGTGTTGAAAGAACCACACGTGGAGGACACACAGCTTGAGACATAAAGACGTGATGCTGCACCTCAACACCCAAGGGTCATCCATCATATACACGTATCCACCATCAGATTAATCCAACGATGCTGAACCTAGGAGTACTGAAGCATCCAGACACTGAAAAGTACTGAAGAGCACCCTAAGACCTGCTTTACTCCATCCCGAGGAAGACTCAAGATCAACGGCTGGGGTGGGACTCCCTGACACGGATGTGACAAAGGCTTCCGACATCTGCCCAACGCATGCAGACCTCCCCAACCACCCTCATTAAGTGCACCAAACAGAGGATACGTGTCAAGCATCCCCTGGAGGAGGGTACGACGATCCATCGTCATCGAGGACAACCACTGGATCCCTCGGACAAGAACGAAGATATCAACGGGATATGCACAAGAATCGAGAGGATAAGATTGCAACGGTCTACAAGAGCGGGACCCATAACTTATCCCTATAAATATCCATTTCCACTTAGAGAGAAGGGGTCGACTAGTTTCAAGTAGCTATAAAAGGATATAGGAAAGAGAGATAGGAAGAATATGTATGAATTCTATTTCCCTAAGCAGCATTATTCACTCAAAAGTCATTCGACTATCTATGTAATCCCTCAAAATATAATGAAACACCTCCCCGTAGATGTATGCCTTAGTGCTGAACCACGTAAATCATCTTCTCATTTATGTTTCAGCACCGTACCTTATGCTTTTATTATTATGCTTTGTGACATTATTCATCGCAGTGGTGACTTTGGTAAAATCAGCCCCTCCTGACTAGACTATGACGAGTCTGAAGACTCTGAGTCAATGAGTCATCGTATTTACGCCATTCTATGTCTTTCTTATTCCCCTTAAAGTTTTATTTACAAAGGCGGATATTGTTTGTGAACATGTGAGTACCATCGTAATTTGTGTGTTCACAGGAGCTTTTAGCATATACTTGCGAGCCGTAAAAATTCACATAATGCGCACATCTATCTTAGGGAAATTATTAAAACACGGTCCGTGTGCCAAATCGTGAACGTTAAAAAACTCCACCATCTAAACCTAACTCAATTTAAAAGAAAAAAACAAAAATTCTTAACTTTTTCTACTCCACCATCTAAACCTAGCTCAATTTAAAAGAAAAAACAAAAATTCTTAACTTTGTCTATTTAAACAACAACTCTCTCCCATAAGGCCATAACTACCAATTGTGGGGCTCAAAAGTGGACTCCGGCTAACTATGTCGGGCCCCACCCTATGTGAGGAGGTTGGGTTGTTTAAGCAGGCTGTATGAATAGAAACTTAAAGAAGATCTGCATCCTAACGGAAATTCCTATGGGATGAACAAACCTAGAGTTTGTTCATTTTGATCCCACTATGGGATGAACAAACTAAGAAAATAGATGTTCAAATGAACAAATCTGTTCATTTGAACATCGAGTCACTCCACCAGATGCGCGTCTGTGTTAATGACGGGCGCTCGTGCAGATGTCGCTGGAGTCAGGTATGTCGATGGAGTCAGTAGGAATGTCGCCCCTCACATATTCTCTCTCTAACACCTGATTATTATAATTATGGTTTATTTTTTATTATTTATTTTATTAGTTAAATAATCTGTGGGACTAAACTCTTATTAGTTTATATAAATAAAATGATTAGTAGGACTCAACTCTTATTAGTTTATGTCAACAAAATCAATAGTGGGACCTTAAAATATCAGATTTGTTCATTTTGCCTTGTTTCCTATAGTGGAGAATGCAGTTTGTTCATCCACGTGGATGAACAAATTTTTATTTTTGTTCATTGCCATAGGAACTGCTCCAAGTGACTCAAGTAATTGCATTTCCTATTTACAAAATAAAAGCTTCTACATTAGTTGGTACATTAGTTCGATTCTAGATGATTGTACTTCTCTATTCAGTTCTTTTCAGTTTGTTGAATTTCAAAATATCTCTAGAAACTTTAATGGGACTGCTGACAATGTAACCAAATATTGTAACAGAAACAGAGTGATGGGTGAATGGCTAGATAGCCATCCTCACTTTATCTCTGACAATTCTGTACCCTGATTGTTTTCAATTAAAATCTTTTTTCTAGCAAAAAAAAATAATAATAATAAAATAAAATAATGGATGATTCTCCACTAAGGACTATGGCAGCTTTAACCAGAAAGTTTTCTCCCCCACCACACACACATTCAAGAATCAAGATATGACAATTTAAAGGACTTGGGGTTCTCGGGCCCTGCTAATACCTAGACCAACAACCAAGAAATTCCAACCCAATGTTTGAGAGGATTGACAGAACACTAAACATACCCGAACTCTATTTTATTTTTAGAAGTAAATAGTTACTAAATCAAGTTTTCTCCCCCCCACCACACACACATTCAAGAATCAAGATATGACAATTTAAAGGACTTGGGGTTCTCGGGCCCTGCTAATACCTAGACCAACAACCAAGAAATTCCAACCCAATCTTTGAGAGGATTGACAGAACACTAAACATACCCGAACTCTATTTTATTTTTAGAAGTAAATAGTTACTAAATCATAATTGGCGGTGAAACTTGTTTTTCGGTTAAAAACCGGCAAGACAAAAATCCCAAAAAAGAATTGAAAGCAAAAAAGTGAATACTAATCTCTCGACCTCTCATTCCAATAAAACCATTGATAAATAATTCCCTTTTCTTTCTCTCTCTAGTCTACACCCTTCTCCTCTCTCGACAGCATTATTACTTGTAGACAAATTTCCTGAATTCCTTTTCTTCTTCCTCTTCTTCACCTCCATGATTCACCACTGGTAATGAAATCTTGATTACGGTCAAAATGATTGGTTTGTTACGCTAAATGATTGAATCACAATACAAATAACTGATCTGAAGAAAAAAAGTGGTGTTAAAAATGGAGGTGCAGAGGTTAAAACAGTTGTTGCTTCTTTGGTCAAGAATCAGAAGTAGTCGATTAGCCCTCGTGGGTGGAAACCACACTGCTGCCAGGTTTTGCAGTCGCTAATCTCTTAACCTCCATTACGTTCTGCTCTCTCCCTCTTTCTTTCTCTGTTTCTCTACCCCTCCCATCTTATCTCTCTTATAATTTTCTTATGCTCGCGTCTAATAATTTTTCATTAATTCTTCCTCTCAAAATCTTGGTTTTCTAACACAGCGATCTTGCTTTTTTACTCTTTAAGATGATATTCATGATGATGAAATACAGTCCTACTAATTTTGATTTCTTTGGAAACCAGAAAATGGATCATAAAAACATGCCTATTGAAGTGATATCTGACAATCAGTTGGTTATTAGGATACCGGATCCTAGAGTTTTGAGGCTTATTGCTCGATCTGTGTTATTGGCTTTAGCTATTCTTGCTATACCATTTATGGGTTCTTCTTTTCTTGGTAGTGTTGTTTCTGAAACTACCCATTTTCATGCATCATCCGCGACATCTTATTATTATTCTGATGATTTTGGTTTATTACCAATGCTGTTTAAAGATTTAAGTTCTGAAAGCTTACTTAAATCGGGCGATAAAGCCGTCTTCTTTAGCGGTAGCGGTGAGAAGATTAATCCACAGATTTTGGTTGTTAATGAGATGGATTTAATCTCTCATTCTGATATCCAACGTCAGAATTCTGTTTCTGATAATACGGTTGATTTTGTTTACGTTTCTGGTTTTCGTGTAAATGAATTCGTTGATAGAATTCTCAAGATAGGCGGAATTGTTACACTTCCTGTGAGTGGCAACCCTTTGAACAGCTTTCAGAAACCGTCTAATTACAGAATTGTTTATATTCGAAGATTCGAGACCACGTTTGTGGCACTGAAGAAAATTAGTAACTCACTGAAAAAAAGTAGGAAACTTCTTTCATTTGATTCGGAAGTAGAAGAAGCCAAGAAAGCTGCATTGAATGGACTAGAAGGTGTTTTACTGGAACCACCAAGAAAATCTTCATCTGAATTCAAGAAGCACTTAAAAAGAACCAAGTACCTACCAGACATAATGGGCGACACACTAGACGAATACCCACGACGAGTTTTCATCGATATAGGATCAGATGGTAAAAATACAGGATGGTTTGAGAGGAATTACCCAACAAGGAATCTAGATTTTAAGAAGTACAAGATAGAGATTGTAAACGAAGAAAGCGAGACAACAACAACGTCAGATATGACAGCAGTACAACAAGTAGGGATATCAGATTGGTTGAGGAAGAATGTGAAGAAAGAAGAGTATGTTGTAATGAAAGCTGAAGCTGAATTGGTTGAAGAAATGATGAATAGTAAAGTTGTATCTTTAGTAGATGAGCTTTTCTTAGAGTGTAAACATCAAGGACAAAAAGGTAGTGGTGGGAAAAAGAGTACTAGGAGAGCATATTGGGAATGCTTAGCTTTGTATGGAAGGTTAAGGGATGAAGGAGTTGCAGTTCATCAATGGTGGGGTTATTAGAAGAAAATTGATCATGACTAGAGAGAAAGAGAGGAAGAATTGTGTTTTGTTTTTATACGTATAATTCTATGTGTGTAAGTAGTGTTTTTCTCTTTTCTTTAGTAGTACTTTATGTGTATGCAAATGCAAATGTAATGAGTGATGAGAGTGTGATGTGGAGGGGGAGTTCACCATTTTTTTTTTTTCTTTTCTTCTCTGGAAGTTTATGTAATGTAATTTATGTTCTTTGTTTTTGCTGTTTGATCTCCTTATATTTGGTCTATAATAAGAGATTTTTATATTAACCTACTCATGTCATGATCTTCGTTTGCAATCTTTATATTAAGAGATTTTTATATTAACTGGACGGAACCAGAGGCCCTGTGGAGGCGGCGGCGCTGGAAATGGGCAAGAAAATCGGATGTGGAGCAATTCTTCTAACGTCTCTTCAAGGTTTCACCTTATATGGTAATACACGGAAACCATAGTTTCACGCTAGGGGCTTTGTCATCCCCCCTAACTACTATCCTTTGATTTGAGCAAACATTTGATTTGAGTTTGTCAGATAATACAATGAATTAGCTACCTGCCTATAATTATGTTAGTAGAAAGGCATCTAGCATCACACCTTTTGGGATAACTCTTCCCCATTCAGGTAGGTTGTGAAAATCCTTTTGGTAGCAATATCATACAGAAGATTCTGCTAGGGGAACAGAATGGCAACGCTGGTCTGTGGTTTTTCATACAAGTCACAAGCTTGAGAAATAGGCCCAGGTAGATGCCGTAAGGTCAGTTCCTATGCCAAATTCAAGGATTTTCCACTTTTGCACTCACTGTGGATATAGTAAAGTGGCAAACACAACTTGCTAAACGGCCAATATGCCCCCAATCCAGTCGCGGTATTGTCTCTACCGAGCGATAAATACTTCATCGCTCGATGGTCACTATATATCGCTCGGTCAGGTTTTCATTGCTAGTGATTGTCTCCTTCGCATGGCACTATGTAGGTTGCTCAGTGGTTCATCAACCAACATCTAGTAATTAACCAATTCTCTATAAATGTTCAATCTCATACAATTCAACTTGTACTTTCTTTACACCGAAATAGCTTGTGCTCGCTTTATTCGAGAAGAAGATGTTGCTCTTATTCGATCTAAATTTTACCACTTTTAATAAGGAACAATATGCATGCTTCGAAGGTTTATGGCGTTAACTAGTAATGAAAATTGTAAAAGAACCAACAACCTTCAAAATAGATTTTCCATTATCAATAAGGATGTGAGGAATCATGCAGAGATTCTGTGGATGATAAACCAAGATCATCATGGATTATCCATCTGCGAGCATCTTAATAACTTTTTACTCTTTTAAAATAGTGCAGAGGCTATCAATGAAAGAAAAGAAAAGAAAGAACGCGTAATTGGGGGATATGGAAACTAATTTGGGGATATAACTAAATGACAAAATAGGGATCCAAATATCCTAGCTGGGTTACCCCTTATATAATTAAATTATTAATTCCTAATCTAACCCTCACTAATTAGGATTAGTAACTAATTATGATTAGTAAAATATTAATGATTTGAGGGATATAATTTGTGTATTTATGTTTATTTGAATTTGTGTGGGTTAGTTGAGAGTAGAAGGAGGGAAAAAAAAAATTGAGTAGAATATTTTTTTTTTTAAATGGAAGATGATTGTGATGAGAGACTTGCAGCTGCTGAATCTTTAGCTCAATTACAACAACAATCTTCGGTTAATGATAACAACTCACAATTGTTGTATGATGAACCAACACCTTTGAATCATGATTTTCGTGACCATGAAGGGTTTTGTGAAGAACCAACTCAAAAAAGTAAACATGTTCAAAGATACAAGCAACCCCACACACATGTAATGCTTCAAAGAGGTCGAAAATTTGATTTTTTTTTTGAAACCGCCATTTCTCATGAAAAAGCTTAGTACCTAAGATGCTCGTTGTATGAATACTATGTCGGCACCTCTATAACCGGCATTGTATTCATACAAATTTGTATGCCGGGACAAAATATCCCCAACTGTTCAAGAACATACCGGCGTGGTATTCAAACCAAGATTGCATGCCGGAACATATACCGGCATCGCAAAGATTAATACGAGTCATGCCGGTTTTGGTTGAATTCTATCCAGGGATTTAAAAAATTTAGGGAACGAAAACCGGCATGGTATGTTACCATACCGTGAACGCCGGAACATATACCGGCATTGCCAAAAAAAAATCGATAGTGCCGGTATGTTTGGTGCAGGGCAATATTTTCAGTAGATCTTCAGTTATGTGGGACGTGATCTTTGTTTGGTTTACTGGTGTCTATTGAAGTAGGTATGATATAATATTTAAGGTGTCAATGGAAAAGGTGAAATGAGTGGTGAAGTCTGTCAGAAATCCGGTGGACGACAAGTATAAGTGTATTCATTGATCAATTCAACAGTACCAATCTTAGTAGTAGCATCACCTTCCAGTATGATGTCACTGGTCTGAGGTCCAAAGCTTGATATGTTAAAAGAGATAGAGTTTACAGATGGAAGGAGAAAGAAGACTAAAAGGAAGTTTTTGAATAGGAACATGGTCATGGACTCTGCAAGATGATACGAGATTTTAGTGGAGATGAGAAGTAAAAGTTTAGCTAATGCAAGAATGAAAAAACTAAATCAGAGCAATTTCATGATGAGGAATCTAAATTGTCGTCTACTTCTATTTTATAACTTCTTGCTTGGACTTAATGACAATCAACTTACCAAATGAAAAAAATGCATGGATCAATTCCTTATATAAACAATTTTGGTTCTATCATGAAAAACCCATGTAGATAGTCTCTGTAACATGGGTCCTCCTAAGTTACCGAAGCAGAAAAGAAACATAATAATATGAGGAGTTTCCATTTTATCACTCTTTTTTGAGTAATGGGGTTGGCTGTATTTTGAAGATCATCCTCCTAACTTCCACGTGAAATACGTGAATATGCCCTTTCATATCCCCCAACAAACACCACTCACTGCCTTCAAGTTCAGAATCAATCACCATCATCGCCGTTGATTCGTCGTCCATGCACACAAAATCCATATTCAAACTGCTTCTTCCATAATCATGCCAAAACTGTTGCCAGTACATCCATTTCCGTTCATGCCAAGAAAGCCAAAACCATCTTCTGTCGAATCCATGCCTTTCACTGCTCAGCTCAAAACCAACAAACAGGCACCAACAATCCACCCATGCATCTTCAATGTTTCTCTGTAAGATTTCAGGCTACGCCGGCAAGAACTGATGATAGCCATTGTAAAAAAAATTGAGAAATGATATGAACTGGACCTGCTAGGTATTCAAAATATACCAAAAATGAGTTTTCTAGGATGCCGATTATTATCTAAGAAGTTCCTGGATAAATAAACAAGACTACTGGCATTCATGTATAATAAAAATCCATGCCGGATTTAGGTACCGGCATAAATTAAAAAAATGTCGATGCCGGTACAGTTTTGGAAGTTCCTGCATAACTAAACACCAATACCGGCATACCTATTAAATAATCATTGATACCGGGATTGAGTACCGGCATTGAAAAGAAAATGTCGAATATGCCGAAAAGAAAATGTCGAATATGCCGAGATTTGTAGGTTGTTACTAAAATGCTATCTTTTTCTTCTAGGGATGGATTGAATGATATTGATCTACTAATTGTACACGAACTCAGTGAAATGTAGAGCGGTACTTATAGCTCTGAAGTGAACTTTAGGAGTAGAGGAATCCATGGATATACTGATAACACCAATACAGTGGAATACTAGATATTAGAGGTTTAGATAACAAGTTATGGAGGTACTGATAGAGCTGAATTGAACTTCGAGAGTAGAGGAATCTGTGAATATGTTGAAAACAGAACTCCAAATGGTATAGGATATGGGAAATATGACTGTAAGCATACAACTGTGATATGTGAACGAAGAAATAATTGTTGAAGTAATTAGAAATAGTTAAGCTAATTAAAATGTAGTGAGAGGATGGATAGTATATAAGTCGCTTGTAGTTGCAGCCTTGTCCTTTATTAACTCGTCAATAATATGGCTAGGGAAGGCTTCTTAGTAAGCATTTTATGGGTAAGAATGCAGGGGATGATTTTGGTACACTAATTTGCTCACAGTTCAGAATAGCATCCTGACAAGCAAATTGTGCCGCACTGCTAATAACCTCTGCAAATCCATGCTTAGTACTCGAGTTACACAAACTCTCGTGACCTCCGAAACCTTTGGGGTGACTGCTCGGTGATGTCACACTATTCAACTATAAAACATACTCTGTTGGATACTATCTGCTAGTTGTCATACATTTTGCATGTTTCTATTCCGTGTTGGACTTCTGCATCTGAAAGCTTCTACACTCAATTCCTCGTGCGTATATTGTTCACTTCACTGATATTATCACAATAAATGATGCTTTACAGTAAGTTGTCGTCCTCCTAAAAAAAATTAGATTTTGATCTCCCGTCCAACTATTGTTGTCAAATATGCCGGAAGTACTTCTGAAGTTCCTGTATACCAACTATAGTTCCGGCATGACATCTAAACTAAAGTATATTCCGGTATAACTCACTAAACCATTTTCTTCACTGTATATTAGAAGTTCAATACCGGCGTGGTCTTCAACCTAGATCGAGTGCCGGTACCTATTAACGGTGTGGTATTCATACTAAATTGAATGCCGAGTGTGTTTACCAGTGTGGTATTCATCCTAGATCGCATGTCGGTATCCAATACCGGTGCGGTATTCAAACTAAGGCGTATGCCGGAATTTCTGAAACTAAAAAGGTTGCAGTTAGGGTTTTGCGATTTTGACCTAAACCCATAGCTACAAATCCATTGAAACACTAATTAAACACTTTAAAATGACTAACCTTCTCACAGAATCCATCTTTAATAGTAGTTTATCTTTCAATTTCTTTTGAGCAATCGCTATTGGGTTCGATTGGGAAGTTGTTGTCTTTCGTGGAAGCGTGATTATAATTTGGGTAGGTTAATCGACGAATAAATTTTTGATTTAACGATTAATCATCGATGAAGAACGGTGAAGAAGATGAAAAAAAAAATTGAAACCTAACCTTAACCCCAACTGTGCCGGTACTTAGAATGGGGGATATTTGATTTGGTTTTTATATATTCTGTTTTAGTAGAAAGGGCATAACCGTCTTTTCATAATGTTTTTTTAATTAATCTAAGGGTGTTTTAGTATTTTCGCGCCCAAAAAATACCCCTTAGCTGCCACCTTTGGTTGGGGGAAGTAATTCATATCCCCCAATTAAAAGTTCAAAAGAAAAGGGTTCATACCTAGGAATAAAGCCTATATAGCAAAGATAATTATTTAGGCCTCGATTTCCCGACTATAAATACAAATCAGAATTAAACTTGAACAAGTCTAATAACATAATGACTCAATTTTATTTAATTGAAATTATATTAACTTATTATTTATTTGTTTTTTCAGAAAATTATAGCTAATTCCAAATTTTTTGAAACCAACGGAAGACAGTTTAAGCGTGATTAATATTATCAACTCTATAAGATCCATGTGCATGAATTTAATGTTGATTAAGTGTTACGTAATAATATTGTTTTTTTTTTTTGGAAGCATAACAATATTGTTATGTAATGCATGCACTATTTTTAGTTCAATGTGAGGTCTAATTGAAAATTTAAAACTTGAGTCCAAATATGTGCACCGCCCATAAACAAGGTTGGTTCCGACTTTTTCTATTGGTTCCCAAATCACTTTAAGTGGTTTTTATTTTTATTTGATTTTCTTCCAGATAACTTAAAATTGCATTTGAAAACGAAAGAGTATAAGAGGACCATCTCTTTCTTCTTCCTCTCTCACATCTGCGTTCCTTTATTCTTCTCGCTTTGTATCTATCTTAATTTTCTCTACACATATTGTATGACGGAAATGATCCAATTCATCGTTTGCTGCTCCTAGAAATCAATTTCCAATTGATTCTAATGTTTAAAAATCAATATATGTATCTTCTTTTTTCTTTCTACAATAACCAAAATTAGAAGATTTTATCTCATATATCATTAACAAGTAAGATCAATTTGATATAAAAGATATATAGATAGTATTTGATTTTTTAAGATTACCAATTTCTCATATGGAGATTCAAGGGTGACGAGAGAAGGGAGGTGCATAAGGGACATGGAAGAGAAAGTTGTATTTATCGAAACTTTACTCTTTTGTATTTTAATATAATTTTAGGGGAAAAAAATGGAAATCACATGAACAACTCAGGTAAACAATAACATGCTCAAAAAAAA
This sequence comes from Papaver bracteatum, assembly GCA_023529315.1. NCBI lineage: Eukaryota > Viridiplantae > Streptophyta > Magnoliopsida > Ranunculales > Papaveraceae > Papaver > Papaver bracteatum. The sequence continues at coordinate 2,681,109 of JAJJWX010000810.1, read as the reverse complement.
TTGCCACAACATTTAAATCCCAAACTGAAGACTTCTTCTCACAAATCTTTAACTTGACAAAATTCCGAACTGGTTTGTTTGTCTCAAAACTTTAATAAAATGATTTGGGTGAACCTTGAGAAATAAAGGTCATCAGAAACATAAAGTGGTATTCCACTAGATTTTAATCTTCTTCCAGGAGACATATTCAGTTTTTCAAATCCTTCAAGTTTTCCCTTCAAGAATGTAGTATCAAAATGGTTAGATTAAAACAATTTAAGAGAGACTATAAGAATATTGATTCGTGTTCATGATATGTTTCGTAGTTCTTGAAAAGAAAGTAGAAATAAAAAATAAAAGTAAAAGAAAGTTAATAAAATAAGTGGTTTTAGAAATTTTAATAACCAATAAGGACGGCCGCAATGTGCACCCTGATTTTTAAGGGGTGCACAAATTTGGACTATTAAAACTTAATGGTTTGGAAGTTAACAAGTTACCGGGGTGCACAAATTTGGAACCTTAAAACTAATGGTTTGGAAGTTAACAAGTTTTCATTATTAAAAAGAAAACAATTACATCAAACACTTGAATTTAAATTACATCCATAAATTACCAATTTCTGTAACCTTTAAAGATATACCACGTCGAGTTTTCTAGATAAAGAGTGATGTTTAACATAGCAAATAAATCACTTCCATTTTGAGTCGAACGACGACTTCTTTGACTTCCACGACTTCTCAAATTTTGTTGACTTCCAACCGCCACAACTTGAACCTACACGACAAACATTTAATAGTATAAATCTCAATAGTTAAATGAAACTTAACCCACAACTTCACTTATTCAATCATAAAAATACATAAACCTCGCAACCAAAACCAATAATTAACATAAAGCAAGGACACTCAAATCCATTAAACAACATGAAACAACGCATAAATCAATATAAATCACAAAACCCACATGCAAATAGATGTCTTATACCATCCTCACTAATCCAAAAATCCAAAAAATGACTAGTTTTCATTTATTTTTTTAATCAAAATAAGGGGTTGTTAATAAGGAGATTAAGATACAAAGCATTATGAAAATGAGAGTGTACCAAGTACACCACCAACTTTTTTGTTAAGAAACATGCATATAGACTAAACCTAATTCAATTGCAAATAGATCCAAATTAAAGATCCTTGAATATTTTTCATATAAAGTTTTCTCTTATCTCTTCCACAATCAACATGTATAAACACAAAGTCTGTGAACCTGATTGTGTAGAAGATATCTTGGACGATCTCTCAAATCAATATACAAGATCAATCTAGTCGTATCCGAATGAAGAGGATCTGAATTCTATCAAGTATGAAACTTGCGATCTATCTTTCAAGATACGAATTAAATAATATAAAGTCTCATTATTTATCACAATTAATAAGGAATTCAACTACCAGATTGATTACATCCTACCTATGTTATTCCTAATATTGTATAAAACAATATAATGCGAAAAATGGAAAAACATAAGAGACCGGAAGTTTTGTTAATAAAGAAAACAGCACCTGCAAGAAAATCCCAAGACCTCGTCCATCTTTGAACACAAAACTGTATTAAGCCTCTACAGACACTAGCCTACTATCATACTTCATGTCGGAATGTAGTTGAAACCGAATTAAACCTCCAAGCAATTCAGTTGTAGTCGTTCTCCTTACATCTCTTGAACCTCGCAAGGCTCTATGCAATTTATTCCCTTAGCTGACGTCCTTTATATCCTAAGAGCTTCCTCAGCCTAAGTGGAGACTTTTGATACCAATCTTCCTCTAGCAGATAAACCTAATTTATTTTCGTTTTAATCGTTAGATATAGGTTTGGGAATGTGTTTGTAATAGAAAAAGCCTAGAAAAACTCACTAATCTTGAACAGTTGCACTCAGTTAGATGAGAATCCTGGATTATTAACCACCTGTCAAGAACAATCCAAAAAAATCGATGAAGAGTTTAGATATCTATCTTAAGGAGTCACAAAGTCTGAGATGAAGAGATTTTTTTTTATTTTATCTATCTCGTTCTTGATCTGAGATAACAAGAACCTCGAAGATCAACAAAAACAAGATCTAGATATACAAACTATCATGTAAAAGATATTCAGATCAGGTTTCACGAATCCCAAAGTAAAGTCTTTAAGTCGCAACCTAATTATGTTTCAAATAGGAAAAATAGGTTTTAGAGGATGATTCTAGCTAGAAACTAGGACATAGAAGTTCCAGGGGTTAAGAAATCATGTTACATAAATCTCTCTATTTATAGATTTTCAAGGCTCTAGGTATCTTTGAATTCAAGCTAAGATAACTAGAGATCTAAGCAAATGCTTTTTAAGTTTAGATAATATTCTTACTAGGAATTCATGTAAGCATGTGAGAAGTTCTCCATGACATTACATAGAAGAATATACACTGCGGTCCAGGGTTCTAGAACTGTGTACAATTGTAGTTCATATTGGAAAGTATGCCTTTTGAATTTCCAAGCACAAATAATGTTCATTAGCACTCAAGACTTAAACCATGATTCAACAAACACATAGTGATTTAGTGAATAAATTTGTCTTTGAAGTGTTTATGAGAGTTGTAGCAATGCCAAAAATATTTGTGAAAATATTTTATGAACATCGGCTTAGTTCTCTACTTGGTAGGTACGTATAGGGGTATGCATACTTAAGGACTAGTCCGTGAACTCATTATGTTGGGGTACACGTACTGGGTATGTATACCCTTAATCATTCAAGAACTCAGATCCTAGGTATACGAGTACTGGGTATACATACCTCACTCCCATTTAATTCCTTAGAATTTAAGGGTACGCGTACTGGTTTGCGTACCTACTCTATTTCGGAACTCAAATCAATAGGATACGCATACTTGGTATGCGTACCTACCATGTGTCCAGAATTTCAGTAAGTTCTGAAAACTCTTTTCATATAATTTGGAACGTTCCCTATCGCACTAGATAATAAATATAATTGCTTGGGAAATTTCCAAATGATCAAATTGAAACAAAAATAGTTCATGAACGTTAAATTTTTTTTAACCAAGATTGTTAAGGATATATGAACATCCATTGATTGAATCATATTTTGATAGATTTATTAAGAATCTATGTACATTCATTGCTTAAATCATGTTTCGAGATATTTTTCAAGACAAGCTTGACTCAAATTTTCTTTTTTTTACAATATTAAATCTACTAAAATCATACGACATAGTCTCATAAGATATAATGGTAAATACCGTGAATAAATAGGATGGTTCAGTATTCACATGCCTCTTTGTCGATAAACTTCTTCAAATGTCTTCTATTGTTCTCCAGTCTTCAATCTTCAAGGGTTATTCAGTGATGTCTGATACTCAACTACCATACTCTAATCCTAGTCTGAGACTTGACTTTAGTAGACTATAAATCAAGATATAGTTTTGTGCATCTAACATTAACAACAATCTTGAGATAACAAAAATTACGAGTTCGGTCGAGCAGTGATGATGGATAAGAATTTTAACGAATAAAAGCAGTAATCAATGGTTAAATGTTGAAGAGAAACTCCCAATTATTTTAATGATACTATGGAATCAAATTTTCGTTATCTAGTTCTCTAACAGTGAAAGAAGAATTAAAAAAAAAAGATAAATTTCTTTTTACTTTTTTCTATGTGCAAGACCGAACAGATCATGAACCGGTTAAGCTAGTTTAGGAACTAGACTCACACTAATTCTTAGTTCATGTCACGTGAACTGCACATGTGCAAACCAAGAATGACAAATTAAAAAAATTCTTGTATATCTTTCCTTGGTCAATAAGTTTATATGTCAACATTAATCTCATAGCATATATTGTTTTTTGCCTAATTTTTTTTTCTCATGGATCATGTTCTTGTCTCTTTCTTAGGATTCTGATAAGCAGGAAGAATTTTTATTTTAAGCATAAAAAGTGTTGATACACACAATGAGTCAGTATATTTAAGGCTTGTAAAATTGTGGATCCATCGAGTTAGGCTGACTTCTAATAGGTAGAACTAAAAATGCATTATTGTCTTACAAAGTCAGTCAAAAACTACAAACTTTTCACATAACTGATGATGAGTGGACACATCTCCAAGGAGCGAAGCTTAACAGAAGGAGACTAGAATTTTCACAATATCTGATAGTGAAATACTCCAATATGAAGATTTTTCTCAGAAAAGCTTGGTTATATTATGCACAGAGTGACTTTTTTTCCAACTATTTTCAATTTCAAAAGGATCGAGAAAAGCATAATTACCTGTAATAAAAAGAAATTTACATGGTGACATCAATCTACATTTACATTTGCATAAAGTGGTGTGATTAAGTGAGAAACCTTGATGCCTCAGCTTATAACTCTTTAGTAACAACGCCTAGAGAAAGTGCTTTGCATTTCACAAGACAACTTTTTTGTTAAAAAAGAGGATTCTTGACTTTTTCATATTGAAAACGATTTTGACTTTATCTTGACTATTATGTGTCCAGAGTTTCAGTAAGTTCTGAAAATTCTCTTTAAATAATTTGAGACATTTCCTATCGCCATAGATAATAAATATAATTTTTGGAGCAATTTCCAAATGATTAACTTGAAACAAAAATAGTTCATGAATAATAAATTGTTCTCGACCAAGATTGATAAGGATCTATGAACATCCATTGCTTGAATCATATTTCAGAGAGACTTATCAAGACAACCTCGACTTGAATTTTTTTTATTTTCAATATTAAATCTACTAAAACCGTACGATATAGTCTCATAAGATAAAATTGTAAATGATGTGAGTAAATAGGATGGTTCATTCTTCACATACCTCTTTGTCGATGAAGTTCTCCAAATGTCATCGTTTGATATTTAGTCTTCAAAATCTTCGAGGGTTATTCAATGATGTTTAATACTCAACTACCATACTCTAATCCTAGTCTGAGACCCGACTTTAATAGACTAGAAAACAATATATAGTTGTGTACATCTAACATTGACACCAATCTTGAGATTGAAAAACTCTCAATTCGACCGAGCAGTGCTATAACACATTGCATTTCTTTCTCCAGTTTGAAATGAAAGTTTTTGTTTATTCTTGACTCGTGTATAAATCTAAGATAATGAACTTGTTGCATTATAGAAAGTTGAATACATGGCTCGATCAACTTCATCAAGATAATAACGATTTATTTTCTATTTTTCCCCATCAATACAACAATAAATTTCTATAAATCTCATTTTTTATTTTCGCTCAATACCCTAATTTCGTAGAAGAGAAAGAGGCGGAATTGGTTTTGGTTTGTGGGTGATAAGGGTTTTCTAATTTTATGGAGAAAATTACAGCAAAAGCCAGAAAGTGTGGCACGAAGATTATACATGTACTACACGTTTACTAAAAGGGTTTTTTTTCTTTTATGACTAGACAATCTAAGTATGCTTTCTCGAACGTGGAGAAATATCATATTTTCAAATTGAATGTCGATTCCAGTAATCTATGCCACTCAAAATCTAAGAAAAACCCTCAACATCTTCTTCATCAGCTCAAATCTAGTTTTTTGGATTTATTGTTTTTATTAATATTAGATATAGTTGATTTTGATTTAAAAGGTATTGTTTATTTTCAATTGTTTTATTATACCGATTCTATCTACATTTTTATAAAAAAAATTCTTATGATCATCGTGTTTTCTTACCTTGATACAAGTACATCGGCGATCCGATCAAGTTCTTCTTCATCAGAAAATAGATTTAGGGCTCCTGATTAATCACTATACATGATTATTTTTTTTTGGGAAAATCACTCCTCCATTACAGGAGTATTTTTTTTCCCAAGAAGATAATCTGTCAAAATGGTTGATTTATAATTTCGAGTAGCATTTCTTCTTCAATCTCAAAGTACAAGAATTTGGGTGTTATCATTGTAGATCGCTCTTTCTTTTCGCGTTTTATTAATTTGTATTTTGCATTTGTTTTTGTACTTGTTTCATATTATAATGTACTTGTTTCTCTTGAAAACCACTATGCAAACGTTATTTATGGAATAAAATACTTATGGTTTGATGATAAAAAAAATATTGGTATTGAAATTTATTTTCGTGCACAAACTCCTTTAAAGAGTGTGAGTTTGACATGTTCATCTGAGTGGTTAAATATTTAAGGATAGTCATATTACCATGTGTACTATAGGAGCGGAATATCACAGCAAATGATAACTTACGAAATTGTGGAGAGAAAATACATTTTGCGAGTATAGAATATTTTGCGAAGATAAAGAAATCACGAAGAACGTTTTACGAGTAAAGAAAGTTCGTGAAGTAAATTTGTGAAGGTTCGTATGATGATTCTTTGATCCGAAATTAAGGGAAAGATTAGTTGTTATCCAATGTGTAAAATCATATAAATAGCCATTTAGGCATGAGAGGAAAGGGAGAGACACATTTTGAGAGAGGGGATGATTTTAGGAGGAGAGAGAAAATTTTAGAGAGGGATTTATTTTCTTTATCATCTTCTTCCCCAAAATTCTAGAGCTCCAAATATTCATTAATGGAGTCTCAATTGTAAAATCATGTAATCACATACAATCACTAGTGAAGCACCGTGGATGTAGATCACATTGATCGAACCACGTAAAAATCTTTGTGTCTCTTTATAATTTTAGTACCTTAATTCTTAGTTTCATATCAAATTAATTAGGTTTAGGAATCATTTTAATGGATTCTAATGAGGGTGTGGTTGTGAGATAATCCGCAACTACATAATTGGCGCTAGAAACAGGGAAAGATTAAATGGATTTATCCTTCCTGTAACTTGCGGTATCAACCATTTCGTTTAATAATTGGTCCTCTTCTCTCTCTACTATTTTCCTCTTTTCTCTACTATTTTCTTAGTTCAATATCATCTTCAGGGAGATGTTATGGTTCATCGTTTACAAATTCGTCATCGGATAATTCAAGCCTTTCGTCCGGTTTCGCATCGTCTAGTTCGAATTTCACATCTCGATCTAGTATTTTTTTTCTCCAGGGATCAGCTTCACTAACTCGTGTGAGTTCATTTAGATCTGTACAAGGATCTCCATCTGTTCATTTCTCAATGGCGGATCATTCAATTCCACCGAGTCGATCAATTACAGCTTCAACTTGTGAAAACTACAAGTAATTGATTAAACGTTCCGTCGTCGACCAAGAAAGCATGTATGTGTTCGTTGACAACTCATCCAGGAAGATAAGTCAAATTCACGAAGAAAGATGAAGTTATGTACTTCGCAAAATGATTATACGTCCCAGCTTGGAGTATACGAAGTCCAGTATACAACTACTTGGAGTATATACTTAATTATGTACTTAATTCTTACGAAGATGAGAAAGCTCCACTATGATAACTTACGAAGAAAGCTCCACTATGATTACTTACAGGAAATCACACCAAATTAAGTATATGCGAAGTATATTACCCCACTTTAGTGTTACCACATTAATTCTTACGAAGATGGTCCCATATACTTACGAAGATGATCCCCATCAAAATTCTTACAAAGATGGTCCCCATCAAAATTCTTTTCTGTCATATACTTACGAATATCATCTTCGTAGGGTAAAATCTTACGAACGTTCGCATAAGCAGCATTTCTACTTTTACACTTCGCAAATATTCACTTTGCGAACGTTTGCAACACCAATACTTCGCAAATGTTCGTTTACTTCGCAAAAGTCCGCAAAACAGCAGAATTCTATTTTGCAGGAGTGGGCTAGAATAATTGGTATGCTATGAGAACATGCAAGACGATGCTAGCTTTGCAAGCAAATCACATACTTCGCAAGAGACAACAACGACTCACATAAAAGCTAAGTACCTCTTTCCTTAAACATTTTATTTGCTTACGAAAAATAAAAGATTTTTGATTTGATTTACAAAAAGCGATTCAATCACACAATTACAAAGATGATACAATTACAAAGATCTCAAGATTTCACAATTACAAAAGAAACCGAGAAAAACATCTCGCACAAATCAATTTATATATTTCTCTTGAAAAATTTACTTTATTTCCAATGATATGATATTCGACATGGAGAGTAGTAGCTGGCAAACCTTTATGGCATATACTCGTAAAAGGCAAAGCACCTCAGTGCGTCATATGAGGGGGTACCTATTAGGATCATTTCCATGGAAAAATATTTGTCAAGAGAGATGAAATAGATAATACAAAGGAAATCAAAACAAACAAAAAGATTTTGAAGTAGCATATAAATAAAAAAATAAGAAATTTTGATAAAAGAAATGTTGAATACTAATCTAAATTTTTATTTACATTACAGCATAGCATGAGGCAAAGAACATGGAGTGAGATTTCGCATGATGGGTTCGCAATATTTCTTACATTTAGAGGATTAAGTACTTCTTAAGGATACTTCATACTTCTTATATATTTCGAGGATTAAGTACTTCTTATACTTCTTCAAGGATACTTCATACTTCTTATACTTCAATGGTTGATACTTCTTATTTACTTCGCAACATTCCGGGACTTCGCAAAAGAATAGAGGAAAGTATATACTTTTCAAGACTAGTATTCTTTCGCTCGTTCCTTCATCAACAAAGATCAAAGATTACTACAACAACGGATTTTTTCTTAAAGATCGCTCTTCAAGCAATATTCAAGAAAAAGGAGGCAAGATGTAGGAGCGGAATATCACAGCAAATGATAACTTACTAAATTGTGGAGATAAAATACATTTTGCGAGTATAGAATATTTTGCGAAGATAAAGAAATCACGAAGAACGTTTTACGAGTAAAGAAAGTTCGTGAAGTAAATTTGCGAAGGTTCGTATGATGATTCTTTGATCCGAAATTAAGGGAAAGATTAGTTGTTATCCAATGTGTAAAATCATATAAATAGCCATTTAGGCATGAGAGGAAAGGGAGAGACACATTTTGAGAGAGGGGATGATTTTAGGAGGAGAGAGAAAATTTTAGAGAGGGATTTATTTTCTTTATCATCTTCTTCCCCAAAATTCTAGAGCTCCAAATATTCATTAATGGAGTCTCAATTGTAAAATCATGTAATCACATACAATCACTAGTGAAGCACCGTGGATGTAGATCACATTGATCGAACCACGTAAAAATCTTTGTGTCTCTTTATAATTTTAGTACCTTAATTCTTAGTTTCATATCAAATTAATTAGGTTTAGGAATCATTTTAATGGATTCTAATGAGGGTGTAGTTGTGAGATAATCCGCAACTACATGTACTTAGGATCTCATCCTTCCTTACGAAACACTTCAAATTAAATCAATAGATGAGTTTAATCCACACCCACAATTATTATAGTGTGCACAAAATCGGATTCTTTATACAGCTAGACTTTAACTTCGTATATACTAAATTTAAAAGGTGTTTACACGTTATTAATTCTCGTTCTTTGATTTAGTTTTGGTTGCTTTATATGTAGTTGCAGGAAATCCTACACTACACCCTTGTTAAGAATTTGTAATTACCAACTCAAATTTGAAGATTAAAAACAACACTTTATTATTTGATTTTCCAAAATGGTTACATGAAACGGAAGAACTCAAGAATACAACTTTTCTCTTAAAGTTTCTCTCTCCTCAAGACTTTCTCAACTCTCAAAAAAATACATCATCCCTCTCTGAATCTAGTGGAGCCCTTTATATAGGAATTTACATAGTGGATGACAGCTAAGTCTTCCTTTTCTTTAGGATTTACTCTGCGATTGTATCGCGACAGCTATAATGTTCTTTCTCGCAAGATTTGTAACCATCGCAGGATAAACATGCTCTTTTCATGTTTCTTCAATCGTCATCCATTACGTCATTCCTTATCCTATTCTGTGACACTCGCCAAGCGTTGTTAATGAACTCGCAACGTTCTCGCAGAAATGTTGTTATTCGCTAGAATACCGTTGTAGCGATATTCTGGTCCTACATCTTGCCTCTTCTCATGTATTCTTCGCAAAGTGGAGAGGATATGAGAATATTCAACTCTTCATAGTGCTCGCAGCTTCTTTTCTTTCCATATTTTCTTCTCGACATGGCTCCGTTATTTTAGCTTAACCGCCTACACGTGTTGTAAATTCTTCTTTTTACCGACACGTCTCTAACCAACAGGTCATCCCCTTTTGCCTATAAAAGGTAGGATTAGGTTATAAAACTAATTTTATTCTTTTACTTTTCTATCTTCTTCATCTGTTTGTTTTGTTTTCCGTCTGCAACTTTTCTCCTTCTTCATATTCTCCTGCTACTGTTCTAATGGAGTCATCAAGGTATGTTTTCCAATTATGATATTTGTTTGAACCAATTTTTACTCATATCTTCCAATCTTCTCTATTTGATTCTTCATAATTCTCATATTATGTTTTCTCTTCAGTGGAACTACTCCTAATGCCCAGTCTATAATTCAAAACCCTAATCCTCGCAAGAGGCCGACTGAAAAGACGAAGAAGAGTTATGCGAGTAATAAGGTAGTAAGAAACACATTCTATTCCTTAATAACAATATTGTTGCCTCTGTTTCTTATCTAAGTTATTATTCGCAGAATGACGAGAATATCGCTAGACCTTACAAAAGATCCCGTCAATTTAAAACTCTTGTGGCTGATATCATCATTCCCTAGTTGAAATATGCAAGAGCTATTCCCACACCTTCGCAATCGAATCCTCCTTCTTTTATCTGCGAGAACCTCGCTATCAATACCCCTATCTCTACTGAGTTTTTGACAAATAAAACTCCTACAATTGCTGTCAACAAAATTCCTTCCAGTTCTTTACAACCTTCAACCGTTATTTTTCCAGACACCCCTCCTTCTGATGATGCTACCATTACAAATAACTCAAATCTCTAACTCACCATTTTTAATACTCCACCTTCTGCATCTCTTCCTTTATCTAAAGAAACATCAATTAGGATCGATGTTGCTTTTAAAATTTTATCCACCATTCTAGATGACGCTAGAAAATCTTCTACTGATCCTCTCAAACATGTTGTTTGCGATTATTTAATCAAATATTTTGGTTCTGACTGCACTGTCTCGTGAGCGTCTTTGGAAAATGAAATTGAAGCTTTAAAGAAAGACCTTCAAGCTAAAACTTTAGAATGTGATGTTCTTCGCCAACAGCTTCGCAATTCTTCTCTTGACTGCGAGAATCTTCGCAAAAGAAATAACGAGTTGAAAGGAATACTTTTCTGCCTCTATCTTTTTGTTTTTCTGTTCTAGCAAGTTTTTATCTTCTCCGTACTTAAGCTTTTTTCTTAAATTCTTGGCTTGTATCTTTAGTTTTAAATCAGAGTCAATTCATTGAAAGACTTAAATTTGAATCTATCGCTGAAGAAGATCGTGTTGAAAAAGATTCTTGGATGGATCAGTTTAATAGACTAGATAATCTCTACACATATTCAGTTGATCAAATAGATAATCTCACTAATGAGAATAATCAATTATCACAGAGCCAACATTTATTAAATAGCGAGATTACTCGTCTCTCATACTTGTTAATCAAATCTAATTTGGCGACGAAATCTTTATCAGATGAAAATAGAACTTTATCTCAAGAAAAACATAAATTTTCAAGCTTGATGGAGATTTCCTCGCAACAATTGAGTAATCTCCAAAGAATATGTGACAATCAAGAGCAATATCTGCGTTCTCTTAAGAATGAACTCAAGGAAGTAACTGAATCATCTACCGCTGAGAAGGATAAACTCATCAAGGGTAGGTTAACTCTTAGTTTAAAGGCCAGCAAGCTTCAAGATCAATAATCCCAATTAGAAGAATCTTGTTCTTTATTGGCAAAAGAAAATTCATATCTCCGTTCCAAAGAAGAAAACATAAAATCTCGCCTGAAGGGTATAGTTGGGGATAAGTTTGACGATGCCATGAATCAATGGGAGAATTGTTGTTCATTAATTCAAAATTTAACTTCTCAAAAAGAAGGTAGTCATTTGACTGCCTCACTTGCTGGTTTTTATGTTAAATTTCTATGTTATATTCCTTGCGAGATATTTATTTGAATATTTTCTTGTTATTTTTGTTACTCACAGAATCTGAAAGAAATCTTCACTCTACCATTTCTGATCTGACTGGCAAACTGGATAAAGTTCGCAAAGAAAACATGATTCTCACTTCTAATCTTGTGAAATTTCGCGACCATGCAGAGAGAAGATTTGATTACCTAGAATACTTCAAGAATATAGAGATTAGAAACCGTGACAGAGGTTTCCTTCGAAAGGTTCATCTTAGTGCTGAAGTTCTTGTGAATGAGATTCTAATTTATCAATATATCCCCACTATATCTGTTCTTCCTCTATAAGTTGATGATGATGAAGTACCTCTTCCCATGGATAAGGAGTTAGAATTTGCCAATGGTGAAGAAGATACTACTCAATAAGACCCAATGGAAGAAGAAGAAAGTCCTTTTAAAGAAGTAGATATAGGTGGTGAAGCAATTGCAGATAATGAAGGAGAAACTTGCAATGAGAAGAACGTTGGTGAAGCTAACAATTCTGACAGAGATAATGAATCTGGCGAGCCCAACGCTGAAGCTTAAATTTCATTTTCGTTTTCTTTTTCTTCTCCTTTCTTGAGAGCAATGTAACTTTTTGCAACTTTTAGAATTCAACTTTTACTTTTGCTATTTTGAATATTCTCAAGGAAGATAATGAGATTTTATTTATCCACTCCTCTTCTTTCCCTTCATTATCTTTCTTGAAATGGTGAATTATTTCCTGTATCTTCTTTTTGCGAGATGTATGGCTATACTTCTTACAAAATATATCTGCGATGCAATGAATACTACTGCGATATTCTGAAAAATTCTGAAGGAATGTGTCTTCTCATATATTCTCCTGCGATGACCAAATCTTTCCTGCATTCTTAAATAGAATAGTTAATGTTTAAGATTATTCTGTTGGTCTTATTTTTCCTTCCTAGTTAAAGGTCTTATTTTGCCAAATTTTATCTGTCTGCGACAAAATCGCAGGATTTCTTAACATTTGCATGTAAAGACCCTTTGATCTTGTCTTATCCATATTTTTTTAACTTCTTTGCGATAATATGATAAGTTTAAACTCTCTTGCGAGAATTAAATCTTATGACATTGCCGTCTTGCGATGAAATCGCAGGACGTCTTTACACTTTTCATGTAAAACCCATTGATCTCATCTTAACTTTTCTCTTTTGGCTTGTTTCCTCTGTATAATTTTTGTCACGCGACAATATGACATGCCTAAATATTCTTGCGATCATAAAGCCCCATGACATTGCCGTCTTTAGACACTTATCAGCTCCCTAATGGAGGGTGCCTCCCTTATCTTACCCCTGGTTGCCATTTCAAGGAGGGCACATCGGCCATACAAGATTAGCTCCTCCCATCCAGATTTGCCAACAACCAGTTGTTTTCGCAGCCTCTTGTCTTTTATGCCTATATGGCTTATAGTTACAAGACTGCACCCTAAGTGGGGTTTTCTTCGGGACGAGTGCATCATAGCCAAGACTTGCCAAGGATGGCCAGGGTAGTTTCGTACGCCCCGGGCACCCTTGACTCAACCGTGTACCTCGGCGCCTTGGTCATACTCTGCACTCCTTAAAAGAGGTCCTTAGTCGTCCAACCAGGGTATAACCTTATATAGTTGGAAATCCAAGATCCCTCTCCTGGATAGGTTTTCTTTAACCCCAACATCTTCATGACTCAGATTCCAGCAGCGGTATAACCTTATCCCTGAGTCATGTAAAGAGATACCCCCTCATATGACATACTATTAGGTCTTACATTTGCCTCTTGCGAAATTTTATTAGCGAACTAGGGTGCACGCCATAAAGGTTCATCCCATTTTATTAATCTCTGCGAAATTTTTATTCGCCTTTCTTGCGATGATGCTCGCAGTTCTTGTTTTGCTTTGTCATCAGAAGAATCTCTCAGTTATAATAGAGAAATAAGAATTTATTATCTATTTCATCATACAACGTACCTATATCTTTTATCTCGCAGAAGTTGTCATTGATAATACCTTTTCATAAATAGTCTATTCCATGGTCTATCAAGTATTTGACCAACATCTCTCCCTTCAGGATCCATTAGTTTTTATGCCCCAGTTCCAACTATCTCTTTAATGATGTACGGTCCATCCCATTTTCTCGCCAATTTTCCACCATTTTCTCGCTGATAACTTGGTGTCTCTCGTAGCACTAAATCTTCAGGTTGGAATTCACGTTTCTTAACATGTTTGTTGTACTCGCGAGCTAATCTTCGCTGGTAATTTTCCATATGTTGTAAAGTCTTTTCTATTTTTTCTTCTAATTCATCCAATTTATTTAAAATCATTCCAGCACTTAGATTTCTTTTCCAAGCCTCTCTTTTTGTTGTAGGAATAGCTACTTCTGTTGGTAACACAGCTTCAACCCCATATGTCAAACAAAAAGGTGACATTCCAGTAGCTTCTCGTTTAGTTGTATTGTAAGCCCATATTGCATTATGCACTTGCTCGCACCATGCTCCGTGGTATCCCTCTAACTTCTTTTTTAAGATGTCTGCGATTGTCTTATTAGTTGCTTCAGCTTGACCATTTTCTTATGGGTATAAATGAGTAGATTTTCCACATTTTATCTTAAATGCATTGAGTAGCAATTATATGGTCAGACACCAACTGTGCTGGAATCCCAAATCTGCAAATTATATTCTCAAATATGAATGTAAAAATATCTTTATCGCGGATATGTTGTAATGCCTTTACTTCTCCCCACTTTGTGAAATAATATGTTGCGACAATTAGATATCTTCTTTGTCCAGAGCCAGGTACAAATGGTCCCACAATATCTAATCCCCATTTCCCAAAAGGCCATACACTTGTTGAAGATGATAATGGTGCTCCTAGTGCATGTATCTTCTTTCCATATCGCTGGAAATCTTCGCAACGCCTTAAGAGTTGCTTTGCATATTCATGCATATATGTCCAGTAATAGCCTTGCATTTTAGTTCTATGTGCCAAAGATCTTCCTCCACTATGATTACCAGCATCACCACTATGCAACATCTTCAATATTTTTTGTCCTTCCTCCCTCGTCAAACATCTTAGCGATGGTCCACTAAAAGATCTGCGATATAATACTCCATCTCTTAACTCATAGTTGGTTGCCCTACTTTTTAATTTATGTGCCTCTAATCTATTTCTTGGGATTTCTCCTCTTGCCAAGTATGCATGAAGATCTTCTCTCCAATCTGTAATGTTGCTCTTTGATTCTTCCTCGCCAACTTCTACCATCATCACATCTTCCTATTCTTCTTCCTTGTTTATCGCTCATAATAAAAGTGTTTGAATTTTTATGCATCTCGCAGCTGGATTTGTCATCATACTGGATATGAAAGCCTTTTGTAAGAAAAATCAATAGTTCTTCTCCCCGTTCAGCTTTCTGTAAGATAGTTATGTTCATTAAATGTTCTTTTATTCCTTGAAAAGCCTTTTCACATTCATCTGTCCACTTGAATTTTGTTCCCTTCTTGAGTACATCGAAAAAATGTTTGCACTTGTCTGAAAATCGCGAGATGAATCTTCCTAGCGAGGCTAAGAGTCCATTCAATTTTTTCACATCTTTTACCGTCGCAGTCGTTGGCATATCGCGAATTGCTTGTACTTTTGTTGTATCAACTTGTATTACTTCTTTTGAAACAATGTACCCCAAAAAAATTCCTGAAGTTACTCCAAAAGTACATTTGTCAGGATTCACTTTGATATTAAATTGTCGCATTTGATCAAAAATCTCTTTCAAATCTTGCACATGATTCTCATCTTCTTTACTTTTAATCAGCATATCATCTACATACACTTCTAATGTTTTGTGGATCCACTTTGCGAACACCTTCTCCACCATTCTTTGATATGTTGCACCAGCATTTCGTAAGCCAAAGGGCATCTTTGTATAACAATATAATCCTCTTGGAGCAAAAAATGCGGTATGCTCTTGATCTTCTTCAGCGAGAGGGATTTGATTTTATCCTTTGTATCCATCCAATGAAGATATTCTAGCATTTCCCGCTGCTGATTCGACCATTTGTGGGATATCTGGTAATGGAAAACTATATTTAGGACAAGCTTTGTTTAAATTAGTAAAGTCTATGCAAATTCTTATCCCCTTGTTCTTATTTGGGACCACCACCATATTTGCAATCCACTCTGGATATTTTTCTTGCCTTATAATTCCTGCATCAAGCATGTTATGTAGCTCTTCTTCTATTTGGGAATGGTATGTTGTTGAGATTTTCCTTTTCCTTATTCTTTGTTTGAATGGTCTTACATCTTTGTTGATTTCTAATTTATGACATGCTATTGAGGGATCTATCCCTGGCATTTCATCCATGCTCCACACGAAGATGTCTTTATATTCCCGCAAAATATTTATAGTTCTTTCTTCCTCCTCTGCCTCCATTTTAGTCCCAATTCTCAATATTTTAGGCTCTTCTTTACTCCCAATATTTACTTCCTTTGTTGGTTCCGCTGCAGTGTAACTGGCTTCAGGTTCTCCCATTGGTGTTGGTGCTTTCATGACTCTCGTGAGTTCATCTCCTTCTCGCGAAATTTCACTGGGTATTCTTTTTCATTCTTTTGCTCTTATCATGTAAATTTTAAAATCTTCTTCTTTCTCCGTTTCTCTCGTCAATTTCCTGCGAGCTTTTCACAGCTTTGGACGCTCTTCATAATTTCTTACTTCAATTTGGTAACACAGTTTCGCAAAACTATATTTCCTCTAATTTCTCCAATTCCATTGGGCATAGGGAATTTGATGCATTGATACAATTTTGATGCTACATCCTTGATTGCATGTATCCACGGTCTTCCCAATATCATGTTATATGGCGATTCCACGTCTACCACACATAATGTTACTTGTGTTTCAATCTCTTCTAGCGGAATTAGTACCACTATTTCTCCTTTAGGTTTTGTTAAAGATTTTCCAAAGCCATGAATATGATATGTTGAACAAGACATTTCTTCATCCTTATATCCCATTTTATTTAAAGTATGATAAAATATTATGTCCACGGAACTTTCTGCATCCACCAAATTTCTATTCATAGCCCACTCTTCTACAGATCTTATTGATTCTTCCTTTCTCATTGGTATAGTGGATACCGTGATTACCAAAGGAGATGTATGACTTAGATTTACTTCTGGTATTTCTGCTGCTGTAAATGTGATCTCCTGCTTTTCCCAATCTTTCAATGATGATATTTTCTCTACCGTTATAATCTTCCTTCCTTCGAAATCCCGTTTATGTATCTTTCCCTTAATATTTTCATGAAATCTATCAATCATTGTTCTTGTTACCATTTCATACTCCAATTTTCTACAATCCTCTTTGATTCTGATCATTCTTCCTTCAATTATTTCACCAATTTGCTTAATGATTTTCTTAATCTTGAACAAGTCTTATCTTCTTCTTCACTTTTTCTGTGATTTTCGTTAATTCAATCCCTGTTTCGGGCGCCAAAATGTAGTTTCAGGAAATCCTACACTACACCCTTGTTAAGAATTTGTAATTACCAACTCAAATTTGAAGATTAAAAATGACACTTTATTATTTGATTTTCCAAAATGTTTACAGGAAACATAAGAACTCAAGAATACAACTTTTCTCTTGAAGTTTCTCTCTCCTCAAGAATTTCTCAACTCTGAAAAAAATACATCATCCCTCTTTGAATCTAGTGGAGCCCTTTATATAGGAATTTACATAGTGGATGACAGCTAAGTCTTTCTTTTCTTTCAGATTTAATCTGCGATTGTATCGCGACAGCTATAATGTTCTTTCTCGCAAGATTTGTAACCATCGTAGGATAAACATGCTCTTTTCATGTTTCTTCAATCGTCAGCCATTACGTCATTCCTTATCCTATTTTGTGACACTCGCCAAGCGTTGTTAATGAACTCGCGACGTTCTCGTAGAAATGTTGTTATTCGCTGGAATACCATTGTAGCAATATTCTGGTCTTACAATATAACTAGAGAAGAAACTTTAAAATGCAAGGAAATGAGAGCAACTGATAATTTATTTATTTTAAAATTTTTTGGAAATCATTTGATAACCACTTAAAAAAATAAGTTAAAAAAAATCAGATTAACACTTCTCAAAACAATGTGCATAAAATTGGATTAACACTTTTTTAAAAATTGAAATCACTTGATAACCACTTATACAAATATTTTATTTTTTATGAATATGAATATGAATAAAATATGTGTGATACGTGTGGCATCACATATATACAGGACCTAACAAAAAAAATAAGGCGTTTCGATTGATCATCTTCTTTGAGTTCGTCTTCAATTGATTCTTTTTGTTAAACTGATACCATCTTATTCTTGATCATCTTCAATTGATCATGTCTTGATAATGGAGTCTCAAGGAACATTAAAGGAGGTATATATGAAAGGTATTGGGAAACCTAATTCAACGAATTTTGAAGGGAAAAAATATTGGGATTACAACAATAGGATGATGTTCGATAATGAAACTCCTCCTCATCCTCACCAAGGGAAGAGGTCTGTGGGTATGGGAAATTGTTGTGTTATGCCACGGATGAATGGGTTCAATTTTTTCGATACTTAGTTGACAAGAATATGGCAATAGGAGTATCCTGAAATCATTGTTGTGCAATATTTATATGATACAAGATTGAACAACTTTTATTAAATGATTGAAGAAAATCTAATTAGTAGACTAAGTAAAGTTTCAAAATTTCTGCAACCATGTGGAAGCTAAGTTGTTTAAGGAAGCTTCAACTAACACAGAGTATAAAGATCTTGTAACATTGATGAGTCGGGTTAGAGTTGAAATCAGAAGTATACGATCTAAAATTAGAAAAAGATACCCTAGAGTGTTTGATAATCAAGTAATATAGGTGGACAAGTGAAGAAGCAGCATGTAGAATATTAGTAGTCAGTCAAAATTGACGCCGCCATATGAATAACTATTGTAATATGTATTTTAAGACACGAATTCAACAAGAACGAGTCTTTTAGTGTGTTTTTTTTTTACAGTTGAGTTAATACTATCTTGGTTTAACGACGTATAACATGTGATATTTCAATTAAAATAATATAATGCAGAAAATAAATAACATAGACATCAGAAATTTTAGATAACGATGAAACTACAATGTTGTAAAAAAATCCCTGACCTAGTCTTGATATAAAACACACTGATTTAAGCTGTTGCAATACTGACTAGATGTAATACCTGCTTTAGTTGTACTCGTGCACCTGTAAAACTCCTAGTAGAACATGAATTCTCTTTAGGAATTTCTCTTGTAAATCTTCTAACATAATGCCAATTCTCTGTAGCACATGCTCTTGAAAATCTTCTAGCAGAACGTTAATTTGTTTTAGAAGATGCCCGTCAAAATTGGGTTTTACACGTTCCACAACCTAACTAATTCTCCCTCACAAAATTACCTAGAAATAATCTAGAAATTTCTTGATTTATCAAATCTATGGTTTATGAAAAACACCTCTGATACAGGTGAAAAAGCGGTGGTTTAACAACCACACCCAATATTTCGAATTAGCAATCTGTATGGACAAACTCCAATATACTTTCTAGAGAATCAACTAGACAGTCAAACTCAATCTAGAAAAAAGTAAATCAAAGAGTTTATACCTCTCTCACTTGATTTGATCTTTACTCAAGCAAATAAAAATCTGCGAGTCTTTATCAAATATAAGGAGATAACTTGGATGGTACCAAAGACCAATATCCAAGTGTCAATCAATTTAAATCAACAACCAAAAGGTCGATATTCTAATTGATTGAACAACGCACAACCTGTATTATTTCAATTATATAACAAATATAATGCGGAAAAGAAATAACACAAACACCAGAATTTAATTAACGAGGAAACCGCAAATGCAAAAAAACCCTGGGACCTATTCCAGATTAAACATACATTGTATTAAGCCGCTACAGACACTAGCCTACTCCAAGCTAACTTCGGTCTGGACTATAGTTGAACCCCAATCAATCTCACACTGATCCAAGGTATAGTTATGCTCCTACGCCTCTGATCCCAGCAGGATACTATGTACTTGATTCCCTTAGTTGATCTCACCCACAACTAAGAGTTGCTACGACCCAAAGTCGGAGACTTTAATAAACAATTATGTATCACATGGAAAACTCTATGGTAATAGATAAATCCATCTCCCACGAATATACCTACGAGTTTTGTTCCGTCTTTTAATAAATCAAGGTGAACATGAACCAATTGATAAACCAGACTTATATTTCCGAAGAACAGCTTAGTATTATCTATCACCTCATAATAGTCTTAATCGACGCGGCGAAAAAAGATATTGTGGAATCACAAATGATGAGACGAATATGTTTGTGATTACTTTTTATCTTGCCTATCGGAGGTAGAAATCTCAATCCAATTATTACAATTATACTCGTACGATAAAAATAGCAAGATCATATCACACAACTACGATAAAAGTAGTATCGGTCTGGCTTCACAATCCCAATGAAGTCTTTAAGTCATTAACCTGGTTTTAGAAGAAGAAAACCAAAGGTTAAAGGAGAATCAACTATATCTTAGCACAACTAGTATCACACAGAATGTGTGGGGATTAGGTTTCACAGTTGCTAGTGTTCTCCTTTATATAGTCTTTCAAATCAGGGTTTGCAATCAATGTTATCTTAGTTACAAAGTATTCTATATTCACTGTTAGATGAAAACATGATTATATTCAAGCTAATATTTATCAACTGTTAGATTGAAAACATAGCTTGTTATACACACATGTAATGCACGTTTGTAGGCTTATGTAACTATACCCAAACTTGTACATTAGTTGGTTCAACAATAGTTAACCAAGTGGTTAACCATATGATAACTTTCATATCAACCATATTCTTCTTTACCATAACTAGTTCAAATGACTCAAATGAACTAGTTAGAGAGTTGTTCAACTGCAAGGAAATCTCATGTACTACACAAGACACAATTGAAGAAAAAACGATTTGATTCACTCGAATCGGTTCATGAACTATATAGCCACGGTTTGCAATAGCATTCCTTAGTTTATAAAGATAAGTCCACAAACATCATTTTTAGACATAACCTACTCAAGTTCGTGGACTGGGTTCGCGGACTTAAGTTCCCGGATAGAGTTCACAAAATCCAGCAGAAATTCTCGGGTTTGAGAACTTCGCCAGTTTGCGGACTGGGTTCGCGGGCTGAGTTCGCAGACTTAAACTCACGCACTTCTCCGGTTCTCTTGATTAACAAAGTTCGCAAACTTTGGTTCAAGGAATAAGGAATTATACATATATGTGTTTCCGCAACAATGCTTATATCCTCTATTGGTTATATTTCTAAACTCTTATTTCAATCATTGAAACATTCTCAGAGGACGTTATATAGTTGTTATTCACAAACCATTTTTCGTCAGAGCAATTTTCAAAGTGATTGAAACTTAACATGACTTTCGTCACTAGGAAAATATGAACTTGGATAAAGCGATAGCTTTCCCAATACATATTTCGAGAAAAAGATAGGCGAGGTAAACTCGGCTCAAAATACCAAATGTGTATAATCTTAGTCTACATCAAAACTACTTTTGTATCAAGATAGGAGATAAATAGACTTTTGAGTGATAGATAAGTTCAAGTCTCTACATACCTTTTAGTCGATGAAGATCCACCAGTTCCTTGAGTAGTCCTTCGTCTTGTATGATGATTTCCATGGAGTTCTTGAGCTCAACTACACTTTATATCCTAGTTCGATACCTTAGCTATAGTACACTAGAAATCAAGACTTATAGTTTTGATCACTAACATTGACAAACATGGTTGAGATATCAACGCATGCGAGTTCGACTGAGCAATGCTCTAAAAATCTCCCCCTTTGTCAATTTTAGTGACAAAACTATCAATACATATGGAATCAAAAAATATATAAATAAACTTTGTAGCTCCTATTCCACATGTCTAATCTTCAACATTACTCGAAATCTTCGTCACTTCCAAGTACTCCAATGATCCCAAAGGTTGTAAGTTTAGCATCATCGTTGTTGAATATCCATAGCTATAACAACGAGAAAACAAGATTTCTCAATCATTGTTATACAGTGTCATAGTATCATTACACATCGTCAAAGTCCAATTACATCACAACTTTAACAACAATACTATGGTGATATGTCACTCCCCCTTAGTCAATACTCCATCTCAAATGGAAACCACTTCCCCTTACATAATGATCCGAAAACCATATGTATTTATAGTGTGAACTGCATATTAATTCTCCCCCTTTTTGTCAATAAATTTGGCAAAGGTACAAGAACGGGATCCGAATGAAACTTCTGTAAGAGACGTTTTATGACCAAAAGTAAGTATATATCATCTTATTTAAATGCAATCATAAAGCCGAAGCTAAATGCATTCATCAAGGAGTCTATAAATATATAAGATAACCCCTATAATATTCCACAGCCGCACTCCCCACAAAGATTTGGCAATTAAGCACGAGTTCAATTAAGAACTATCCCCCATAATATGTCATTCTCGAAAGAACAATAAGAGCGACCTTAATTTCAAAAGAAAAAAAGGATTTCTTTGGACATAACAAATCACATACAAGTAAGAATTTGAATTCAAAAAATATTCAATTAAATTAACCATAACAGAACCTATGATTAATTTAACCAAATATGTTCAACACAAGTAAACTTATGGAGACTTAAAAAACTCAATTAGATTAATCACAAGAGAACCCATAATTAATCTAACTGGAATACACAACTAAACTAATCACAAAATTAATCAATTTAATTGTTCATACTCGACATAAGAAAACTTACGGAGTTATAACTAAATAACCAAACAAGATGATTAATTTAGTTCAATATGCTCGACATAAAGTATCTTACAAAACAATAATTAAGATAATAAAAATAATCAATTTTGGTTGTTTAGTGCTCAACATAAGACACATTACAGAGCCTCATAGTAATACACAGAATATGGATCAGGGAAGATCAATTAATGCACAATACACGAGGATTCATTTTATTTTCCATCACCATTTGCACAATGTCATATAATAGACATAATCATAGAAAACAAAATATTTTAACCTATCTTCCATCAAAAATTGACATAATAGGCTTAACTTTTGTATTTGTCAAAAGTCAATTCATTCCTTTAAGCATATCAACTCATGAACGACTTTACTTTTGACAAGGTATGGGACAATCAAGTTCATAGACGCAAACACATATATCCCATAACAATATTGCAATATAAAAAAACATAAAGATTAATACTGCAATAATCATCTTCCAAACAGTTTTAGAATTTAAACAAATAAACCTTAAAACATGAAGATGAAGATGAAAACGTTGTACATAGCTATGTGTAATCACAATAATGGCTATTCCAAACTTTAGTTATCATTCTAAACAAAACAAGAAAAATAGAAGATTTACAAGGCAAACAGTTATAGTTCATTGATAATCTCATATCTTTTAATGAATCCATCAAAGAAGGTATCACTGATTTTCTTTACTCTCTTGACTGTAGACACACCATGTTCGTGAGTTAGAATACTAACTTTTCGATCAATAACCCGAGCAAGCTGTCTAGCTTTGACACAGTCCATGATGAGATTCTTTTGATTCCGTATCAGAAGATTCTGATTAGAAAGAATTTTGGCCTGACCATCTAGAAGTTGATTTATTTGCAATTGAATATTTGCAAACTCGACCTTTGAATCATTCTGAAAACGAGTTAAATCCTTGACAGAATCATCAATCCAGGAGTTGTGATCCTTTCTTTCAAGCATCTTCTTTAAAACCATCTCCTGAATTGACTCACATCCCTGATTGTCTTCCTCTATATCAAGATGCACAATCTCTTGAGATCTTGCAGAGTTCTCCATACAATTTTAAGGAAGAAGAAAAAAAAACACAATATATAATAAGTATATATGCATTTGTAAACAAAAGTAAGAAACTCTAGTTTCGAAACCCTAAGAGTTCACGAGAGGAGAACGCGGACGTTTGTGGACCGTCAACACAAAAACTTAAACAAAAATATTATACAACATACATGAGTATTCCTCAATTAATTTCCTTGCACCTCTAAAGTTAGAAGAAAGGAAACAAATACCTGGAGTCAGGTAGTAGAGTGGAAGCTAAATCCACTATGATCATTGATAAATGAGTTGTATATATCATCTGACTGTTTGATATTTGTGTTTTTCGCCTTTCTTCGATTGACTTCCATCCCTGAAGGGTAAAACATGGCGTGTTTAACATATCTATCAGATGGCTTTCTCTGATGACTAAATCTAGGATCTCTTGCAATTGGTTCAAGAGTATCAGAATAGATAGGGATCCATATTCTAGACTTAGATTTACCAGAAACATTATTATAAGTATAGGGAATGCTTTCATTAGCAACAAAAGAATTTATGCCTAAATGCACTTGAGACCTGTGATGATTTCTATAATAGAGATCATTTTTATAAGGTTTCTGATTTTCTGTGGGCATGTGATTTACTGCAGTAGTCGACTGACTATTTGTTCCATTTACCGTGAAGAGAAGCAAATTATGAAGTTTAGGAATTTGTTTTCTTCTGGAAAAAGAATGGGTAGCATAGTGATTCATTTTCCCACAGAAGGTACAGGTTCGTGGAGGAGAAACAATAATTATCACCTGTTTCAACTTCATAGCCATATAAGAAGATTGCAAGTTATATAAACCTTTCTTGACACAACCTTCTATTAGAGGATACTTCTTCATGTGTTGTAATTCAATAGAATTAGATTGTATAGAAGAAATTCTCCTTAAGACAGAGTTTTCCTTTTCCAAGGATTTGTATTGTTCATGGGCTAGAGTAATAGATGCATTTAATTTCTATTTTTCGACACAAAGTCTATTAAAATATGATGAATGAGTCTCGATAAAAGTTTTTCTCTAATTGAGTCTTCCTTAAGAATTCTCTCAAGAGCACTAATCTTTTCACGTTGTAGAGTAGTTTCTTGGAGAAGTTTTTCAATATTTTTGGATAAAGACTCAATGATGTTATAGAGTTCACATTCTCGACCAAGAGACTTTTCAAATTCATCAACAAGCTGATCATGATCCTGAAAATCATTAATCTCAGCGGAATTTTTTGAAATTATGGTGAGTTCCTTTTCAGCTTTTGCCAGAGTGTCATATGCTTCATTAGAGGAGGAAGAGATGTCAAAATCTGATTGAATAATCTTTCTACCTCAAGATTCGGAAGAATCAACTAAGGAGTAATCCTTTGAGGTGTTTCCAAGACACTTGGCGTAATCGAAAGCTTTAGGAGATATCTAGGTATGCGTACAAGAGATCTTGTCCTCGGACTCAGATTGCCAAAAAAGACTTGTAAGGTTTTGAACGTGTTTTCCTGCTCTGATACCAACTGAAAAAGCGGGGGTCTAACAAACACACCCAATATTTCGAATTAGCAATCTGTATGGACAAACTCCAATATACTTTCTAGAGAATCAACTAGATAGTCAGACTCAATATAGATAAAAGTATATCAAAGAGTTTATATCTCTCTCACTTGATTTGATCTTTACTCAAGCAAATAGAAATCTGTGAGTCTTTATCAAATACAAGGAGATAACTTGGATGGTACCAAAGACCAATATCCAAGTGCCAATCAATTTAAATAAACAACCAAAAGGTCGTATATTCTAATTGATTAAACAACGCACAACATGTATTATTTCAATTATATAACAAATATAATGCGAAAAAGAAATAACACAGACACTAGAATTTTGTTAACGAGGAAACCGCAAATGCAGAAAAACAACGGGACCTAGTCAAGATTAATCATACATTGTATTAAGCCGCTATAGACACTAGCCTACTCCAAGCTAACTTCAGTATGGACTGTAGTTGAACCCCAATCAATCTCACACTGATCCAAGATACAGTTATGCTCCTACGCCTCTGATCCCAGCAGGATACTAAGTACTTGATTCCCTAAGCTGATCTCACCCACAACTAAGAGTTGCTACGACCCAAAGTCGAAGACTTTAATAAATAAATCTGTATCACACAGAAAAGTCTATGGTAATAGATAAATCCGTCTCCTACGAGCTTTGTTCCATCTTTTGATAAATCAAGGTGAACAGGAACCAATTGATAAAACAGACTTATATTCCCGAAGAACAGCTCAGTATTATCAATCACCTCACAATAGTCTTAATCGACGCAGCGAAAAAATATATTGTGGAATTACAAACGATGAGACGAAGATGTTCGTGATTACTTTTTATCTTGCCTATCGGAGATAGAAATCTCAAGCCAATTATTACAATTATACTCGTACGATAGAAACATCAAGATCAGATCACACAACTATAAGAAAAGTAGTATCGATCTGGATTCACAATCCCAATGAAGTCTTTAAGTCATTAACCTGGTTTAGAAGAAGAAACCAAAAGTTAAAGGAGAATCGACTCTAGCTTAGCACAACTAGTATCATACAGAATGTGTGGGGATTAGGTTTCCCAGTTTTTAGAGGTCTCCCTTATATAGTCTTTCAAATCAGGGTTTGCAATCAATGTTATCTTAGTAACAAAGCATTCAATATTCACCATTAGATGAAAACCTGATTATATTCAAGCTAATATTTATCAACCGTTAGATCGAAAACATAGCTTGTTATACAAACATGTAATGCACGTTTGTAGGCTTGTGTAACCGTACCCAAACTTGTACATTAGTTGGTTCAACAATTGTTAACCAAGTGGTTACCTATATGATAACTTTTATATCAACCATATTCTTCTTTACCATAACTAGTTCAAATGACTCAAATGAACTAGTTAGAGAGTTGTGAAATTGCAAGGAAATATCATGTACTACACAAGACACAATTAAAGCAAAAATGATTTGATTCACTTAAATCGGTTCATGAAGTATATAGCCACGGTTTGCAATAGCATTCCTTAGTTTATAAACATAAGTCCACAAACATCATTTTTAGACATAACCTACTTAAGTCCGCGGACTTAAGTTCCCGGATGGAGTTCACAAACTCCAATAGAAATTATTGGGTTTGAGAAATTTTCCTGTTCACGGACTGAGTTTGTGGACTGAAGCTCACGCACTTCTCTGGTTCTCTTGATCAACAAAGTTCGCAAACTTTGGTTCAAGGAATAAGGACTTATACATATATGTGTTTCCAAAACAATGCTTATCTCCACCATTGGTTATATTGTCTAAACTCTCATTTCAATCATTGAAACATTCTCAGAGGACGTTATATAGTTGTTATTCACAAAATATTTTTCGTTAGAGCAATTTTCAAAGTAATTGAAACTTAACATGACTTTCGTCACTAGTTAAAAATGAACTTGGCTAAAGCGAAAGCTTTACCAACACATATTTCGAGAAAAACATAGGCGAGGTAAACTCGGCTCTAAATACCAAATGTGTATAATCTTAGTCTATACAGCAAAACGACTTTTGTCTCAAGATATGAGATAAATAGACTTTTGAGTGATAGATAAGTTCAAGTCTCCACATACCTTTTAGTCGATGAAGATCCACCAGTTCCTTGAGTAGTCCTTCGTATTGTATGATGATTGACATGGAGTTCTTGAGCCCAACTACACTTTCTATCCTAGTCCGAGACCTTAGTTATAGTAGACTAGAAATCAATACTTATAGTTTTGATCACTAACATTGAAAAACATGCTTGAGATAGCAACACATGCGAGTTCGACCGAGCAATGCTCTAACAACAGGTTTCATAACTATCAAAGAAGATAGCTTGAATATGCTTTAAGAACCCCGAGTAAAGTGTTAGAGCATTGCTCGGTTGAACCCACTAAGCGTTGTCATGTCAAGTTTGGTTGTCATATTTTAGTGAACCAAAACTCATTTAAGAGTCGCTTGATTTAAATGTACTAGAGTCAACTTCGTATAGGTTAGATTGAAAGTATTAGGGTGAGACATTGGTAGGATCGGAAAGATACCTACTTCTATGTATAAACTTCAAGTGCACAGTGTCGACAAGCAACACAGGGCAAGCACAGGTCGAACCACAGAGACTTGGAGAGTGTAGAAGTTGATTCTAAATCCTGATTTAGAGAGTAACCAAAAGGGGTTTGATTTTGTCGATACGACGATATGATTTTCAAGTGAATGAAATAATAAAAGTAAAAGATGCAAATAACAAGGTATGTAAACAATGATAATATGGATACTAGGGTATTCAAATCCACCAATAACCTATGATATGCATTCAACTTGTAATATTATTCTTGTCCTTATAGTAGATTCAAGTCTACCGTATAACTAAGGTGTTTCTCCAATGGATAATTTAATCACAACTAAAGTATTTCTCCAAAGCATTAATTGTCTAATTAAGCACAACTAATCTAAAGATCAATATTTGGTTAAGCATGAGTTGTAGCATAATCAACATAGAGATATTCTAACTACAATGGATACATGGCATACATTGTGAGAGCAAGATGTTGAAAAACTTGGATTAAATTATATCTTTAAACAATTCTAAACTTTCAAGAACAAGATACAAGATATGAATACATACCAATGAGATTAGGGCTTCATCTAAACCCTAGTAAATGAAATTAGAATATGAAGAACATTACAACAAAATTGAAATTTGATAAACTAACATGAACAAGCTACTCTTGGATGAGTTTTCAACACAACAACCCTCTCTATTTATACACAAAAATTCTCTCACACTTGGGATTCGAAATTTACTGTAGCAACCACTCAACAATTAAACAAAACATGTTTTCTTAATTGATGTATAGAATGGAATACGATGGGGGTGAGGTGGATGTTTTGGAAATAATCCAATGGGGGTGAGGTAGATGTTTTGGAAAGAATCCAATGGGGGTGAGGTGGAAATGGATTTGGGTCTTGGATCATGGGTTGTTTAATCCCATGAATTTGTAAACAGGTTGCCACTGATGCGCGAGCGGGTTGCAATGCTTCCAACTTTCTTCTCTTTTGTCTTCTCAATTCTTCCAAGCTTTATTTAGTACTTAAAAACACAAAATTAATTAATACAAATATTTATTCTTGAAGATGGTAAGAATGCAGAATTTTGGGATAATATATGACTTTGAAGCGCGAAAGATGAGTTAAGTGCCAATGAAAAGGTGTATGAATATGCAATATTTGGCACTCATCAAATACCCCCAAACCTGAATTTTACTTGTCCTCAAGTGAAACAGAACTTAAGAAATCCTAAATATACCACTGTCGATGGTCTCTCGAATGCATTTAGCGTATGCATTAAGCCTTTAAACCCCTAGGTGTCCCTAGTGGATGAGTTGTAGTCTCGTGAGGGCCTACCAAAGATGTACCCACAAAACCTTCTCCAATTTCAGAGCATCTATAGAAATGTCTTCGTCTTCGGTCTTCAACTGTAGATGATGAACTTCGGAATTTCGTAGAACCATGAAAATTTGTAACCAATTATTTTTTATTTTTTATTTTTTTTTAAGACCCGCTACACAGCTGATCATCATTTTTTTTTAGTGACCCGCTATACAGCTGGTCATCAGATAACACACTACAAAAGACCCGCTCCACAGCTGGTCATCAGATAACAAAAAATGAAAAAGACTACAAAAGACCCGCTACACAGCTGGTCATAAGAAAATGCAAAAGACTACAAAGGATCCTACAAAAGTCCCGCTCCACAGCTGGTCATAAAAAGACTCACAACGCTAAATGCAAATACTCCCCCAAACCTAAATCTAACATTGTCCTCAATGTTTCAAAAGATAACAGAAACAACAACAAAACGTGAGAACAAAACAGATTCAAACGAAAGAGAATACCAGATGCAAAAAGGTTGGTGCTAACCATAATTGAATGAATGCTATGAAAGCAAACAATATGAGCGCAAGACAAAAATTTTGGTTAGCACACAAATATATCAACAAGATTCAAAATTTACCTACTAGATTATATAATGATGACTCCCCAAACACCAACAATCTAAAAAGTTGAGGATCAACCCAAAAGACGGAATGCGGAAACATCAAAAGCCTTACATATTTATAACAGGACAACAATGCAAGTGAGACTGCATATGTGAATGAGTTACCCCCAAACCTAGATTTTTCAATAGATAAACTTTTGGGTACAAAATCTAACAATTTCAAGGGTGCATCATGCACAAGATCTAGTTCAAAGTGGATTTTGTCAGGGATGGATGGAGAGACATGAGTAAACTCCAACCGTGGCTCATCAAAGGTATTATATTTAGCTGCAAAATAGTCCAAGATGACTTGAGAGGCACACAGTTCAAATCCTAGATTAGGTACTCTTAAAAAAAAAGGTTTAACAATAACTTTACAAATCAAATCTAGGTTGGGTGCAAGATTACCAGTTTGTGACATGGGCAGGGAGGTAGGCACATCATTATTAGTCACATCTATAACTCCTAAATCATTTGCCAATGTCGCAGCATGCTCACATTCATAGAACAATTCATCAAGACCTATTTCATAATCATCATCATCCAAAGTTTTATTCTCATGCATGGAAAGATCCAAAGAGACATCATGTTGTGACCTAGGTATAGAATCAGACACGTCAATTATATTTTCATGCTTAAGATCATTAGTGTCGACAGGAGATTCAACATTTTCTAAGTCAGACACAAGAAATGTGTCATGCTCTTGTTCACAGGAAAATTTCACAGGCTCAAGATCAGTATCAACATCCCATGTATATGGAACATTAGAAGAAACATCACTCATTAAGGTCGAGGCAGAGAAGCCTATTGTCTCTGAACCCAAAGGTTCGACAATATTTTCAGTAAAAACATGTTCTTCTAACATAACATCATCATCATTATCATCACAGAAATGCTTTTCCCTATTCAAAATCGTAGTATTTCTAGTCCCTTCATTTAAAACAGGTTCATATGCAATATCAGTTGCACGAGTAAGACTAGGCCTACTATTTTCACATTTTATTTCATTAGGACAAACAAACATTTCATCCTGAAATTCCTCCCTTCCTACATTTTGTAAACGAATCAAATTCATTTTTAATAATGCATTAAGTTGTTCGATGGAAGGAGAGTCTTCAACAGTAGGAAATTCATAATCAATGCTATATGGTTTATCATGCAATACACTCCTAGCATTATTTTGTTCGATGAGTCTGAGATTTTCCTCCACAGATTGAGAAGTACAAAATTGTTCAACTTCCCACTGTGGTGGATGATACATATGTGCAGGGTCATTAGGGTCTATAAAATACTGATCACAACCTTCGAAAGGTTGATTATGGTCCCAATGACTATCAGCTTTGTAATCTGTTGGCATTTCATATTTTGGATTTTCATGATATTCTCTAGATTGCCTAAAATCATGCAAAATATAGCAATTATCAGCAGGATGGCCTAAGCCTCCACATAAGGTACAAGCATAGATTTCTGATTGCCTAGAAGAATTATATGCGACAGATTCATGCATTTGCATTTCTAAAGCTGCAGTTCTAGCTTCTAACTGGTCCAAAAGTGATGATTGTGAGAGTTGGGCACTGTAAAGATGTTCATTTTCACCCTGTGGTGGATGATACATGTATGAGTAGTTATTACGGTCCATGTATTGATGCTCAGGACTGTGAAAATGTCCATAAAACTCCATATAACTATTGACATCATGGTCTGTTGGAGGCTCATAATATGAAGCATGCCCGTAAGCAAGCTCTCTGATGGATTTGTTTCCATCCCCACCCGTAGACCAGAATCCTGACATGATCTCTAACTAGCACTAGGCTTGTTTCAGAGATTGGGATGTACACACTGAAAACAGACCAATTTTTTTTTTTCATTATTGGTTTTTTTTTTTTTTTGACAAGCCCGTTCTCTAATTACCTCGGGCATACATTAGACAAACAAAATAAAAGAAGAAAAATCATAAACGGAAGGGAAGTTCTATGCAATCGCAAACAAGGCTGACTCCACCATAGTAAACTTACTGATTTCCAGCAAACAAAAAGCATGATGGATCCACTTAGATTGTTTTCTAGACCAGCTTCTAATCCTTCGAAAGGGAATTCGTTACAATCTGAGCAAACCCTTCTGGAATCAATCTGAGTTTAAGTAAATTGAATAGAGGCGAGGGAAGCTGCTAGAGCTTTGATACCCAAGGCCTCACCGTATTACAAGGCGGCGCAGTCACGCATTCAACTTACAGAAACTATCATGAACTTCGAAGTATGCTTAAAGAGTAACCAATATTTTTCGAACGACTTTCCTACTAAGCTCGTTACCTTATAGGTCTCGTTCTATTCCAAATTTTAAAGCTTAGGTTCACGTTAGGTATCATTTTCCTAAGGCGGGCAAGAAGAGAACGGTGATGAAATCCGAACTCTTATCTTGTATGGCCAGTCCTTGCCCTTTACTAGGAAAATAAAACAGCCGTATTCAATTCCTCAACATATATGCAAACGAAGGAATACAGTAACTCGCTAACAAGGGATTCGCGAGTGTTTGGACAAACTTACCTCCCGTTCCATACGGGGTATGAACCGTTGTTGTCGACTCGGGCCACGACTCCTATGTCATGAATGAACCCGAGGGGCCGAGGTGATATTTTAATCACCGTCCTTCTCTGCAAACATTTGATATTTAATAATACCCTTCCGTAGGGTTTAAAAATAAAAATAAAAATAGAATGTCCAAGTCCAAAGTCCAAAATAAAGTGCAAAATAAAATGAAAATTACAAGAGTAGAGGAATCCTAATACAATCTAAAAATAAATAAAATAAACTCTTTTTTTTTTTTTTTTTTAAATAAAAACTTCTTTCGCTTCCTTTCCTTCGCCTTTACAACAGCTACTCCGGCACCTGTTGAGTTCAAAAGTGGTAGTTAGGGTTTCTAAGTTTTAAAGCAAAAGCAAAAATTAAAAAAAAATAACAAAAATAAGTGTAAAATTGACTGTGAATAGTTGTGCTGCTACAGTGACATATGAACAGTAATATGTGAACAGTTCCATGAGATGAAAAAATGAATAGTGACAGGAGATGAAAAATGAACTACACCACTACCGAGTCCCCGGCAACGGCGCCAAAAACTTGGTAGGATCGGAAAGATACCTACTTCTATGTATAAACTGCAAGTGCACAGTGTCGACAAGCAACACAGGGAAAGCACAGGTCGAACTACAGAGACTTGGAGAGTGTAGAAGTTGATTCTAAATCCTGATTCAGAGAGTAACCAAAAGGGGTTTGATTTTGTCGATACGACGATATGATTTTCAAGTGACTGAAATAATAAAAGTAAAAGATGCAAATAACAAGATATGTAAACAATGATAATATGGATACTAGGGTATTCAAATCCACCAATAACCTATGATATGCATTCAACTTGTAATATTATTCTTGTCCTTATAGTAGATTCAAGTCTACCGTATAACTAAGGTGTTTCTCCAATGGATAATTTAATCACAACTAAAGTATTTCTCCAAAGCATTAATTTTCTAATTAAGCACAACTAATCTAAAGATCAATATTTGGTTAAGCATGAGTTGTAGCATAATCAACATAGAGATATTCTAACTACAATGGATACATGGCATACATTGTGAGAGCAAGATGTTGAAAAACTTGGATTAAATTATATCTTTAAACAATTCTAAACTTTCAAGAACAAGATACAAGATATGAATACATACCAATGAGATTAGGGCTTCATCTAAACCCTAGTAAATGAAATTAGAACATGAAGAACATTACAACAAAATTGAAATTTGATAAACTAACATGAACAAGCTACTCTTGGATGAGTTTTCAACACAACAACCCTCTCTATTTATACACAAAAATTCTCTCACACTTGGGATTCGAAATTTACTGTAGCAACCACTCAACAATTAAACAAAACATTTTTCTTAATTGATGTATAGAATGGAATACGATGGGGGTGAGGTGGATGTTTTGGAAAGAATCCAATGGGGGTGAGGTGGAAATGGATTTGGGTCTTGGATTTTGGATTATGGGTTGTTTAATCCCATGAATTTGTAAACAGGTTGCCACTGCTGCGCGAGCGGGTTGCAATGCTTCCAACTTTCTTCTCTTTTGTCTTCTCAATTCTTCCAAGCTTTATTTAGTACTTAAAAACACAAAATTAATTAATACAAATATTTATTCTTGAAGATGGTAAGAATGCAGAATTTTGGGATAATATATGACTTTGAAGCGCGAAAGATGAGTTAAGTGCCAATGAAAAGGTGTATGAATATGCAATATTTGGCACTCATCAGACATTACAAGTATTATGAAGACTTGAATAAGTGAAGTAGAACGGAGCTACAACTACAACATCATCCTTCTACTTGAGGTTAGTGATATTTGACTTGAAATGTTTCATTCCCTAACGTATCTTTCAAGTCATGCATATTGTAAACATAAAACTGGGAAGCATGAACATTCTAGATAGACATAATATTAAGGAATACAATATGAAATTTCTTGCTTAACCATTAAACTTTGAATATAAGACATCGACATAATCGTATGAATGCTATTGTGATTATGTACGGGTATGAGGTGAAGATTTCATCCTAGGGAACAATGTTTACATGTGTTCTAAGGAAGTAAGTTCATGATATGTGTTGTGAACCGAAAAGGAAATCGCCATGCGTTATTGGGGCTGTTCTTCATTGCATATCTTGTGATCGACTAATATGTGTGATTAGTATAACCGCTTGTTGATGGTGGATTTTCATTTAAGGGTAAAATTGTAAAACCTAAAAATTATGCTCTAACATCTTGTAAAAGATAAGGCCATTAATAAGTGATGGATACTCCTTCACTTTATTTCACCTAGAATGGAGCATGTGGCAACAATCCCATTATGTGAATAAAATACACGAAATTCATCCAGGTTGGAGCATGTGGCAACAATCCCATATACCCTATGAATTTAAAGCATAATTAATTAATGCGCGACCAGCCTTATATTTCATGTACTCATTATCAGTGCGGCATGATGACTGAGTGTTGCTCTCAGCAGAGCAACACGAATCTCCAAGCATTATAATGAAACATGTACGAAATACCCGTACAAGCTGCAACTCTCGGTGTGTTATACTAGCCCGATTGATCCACTCTCGGTGTGTTATACTAGCCCGATTGAGCATCCGGACTGACCGTATCATTCTGGATATGATCACGACCATCCAACTCCACCAGCATGATTGGATGACCCAGATCGATTCCATAACCCCCAAGCAAGTATGGAATATCCGCTGCCGAACCAATGCGGGCCCCGCATGGTCGGCCTCCCCAAAAGATTGGCCTAGCTTGCCAAAACGTTCAAACCATAGCAGTATGGATGGAAAACCTTAAATTAGGGTTTGCGGCACATTACATGTGTCGCAAAACAGTCTCAACCATCCATCTTCGCAGGTATAGATGGAGGGTGCAGATGTAGATTCAAAGGGCACGGAGCATGTAAACACAATCACCGTGGGCCCACATACATACCTGACCGAGCGGTCAGGACCAACTATAGTTGGTCGTCCTAGTTCGTGCGCTCCAAACTAGGTACAACACACGTCCGGCAATACCCTAATTAGGATTTATGTCGCGATCATAAGCGTCCATCTTCTCCTGATCGGACGAAGGGTCCAGGAATAGGCTAAGCAGGTCCGGTAAGTATCAACACGATCACTGCGAGCCCACCTATCTCTACACCCAATCATCCAAGATCGAACTCTCTTTTTCTCCTCGGTTCGCGCGCCTCAAACATGCATGGTCGTTTCTTCCAAATTGCAAACTAATCTCAATCGCTCGATTTCTCCGGACGAATTGAGTGGCTTAGATCATGTTTTCGTGGGACAATAAGGCATAGGCGTGAACACCAGCCTACCACCTATACGTTGGAGCAATCGTCCAAGACCGACCAAGCCTGGTCGTCTTGGAACACGCGCCCGAAGTTGGTACGGTGTGCGGGTTTTGCGACACTAGTTTACTATCACAAATTGATCTCGACCACTCAACTTCTCCGGATAAATTGAGTGGCCCAGATCACACTTCCATGGGACAGTGAGGTATGAACATGTGTACCGGCATGCCGTCAGCAAACATGACCGACCGGCCATACCAAAACCATGTCCCAATCTTGGAATCGACCAAGCTGGAAAGTGGTGTTTGCGCACTTTTTCCTAAAACCCTAATTCCATCAACGGTCGCAGATGAGTGTCTCAAAGATCATCTCTTCCATCCAACTTCACCGGCTTAGTTACACATCCCTGGTCAGGAGTTAATTGGTCAGTACGGAGTCATGGTGATCACCATCCGCCACTCTACCACACTATATGGTCGACCAATGGATGACTTATTTGCGCAACCTCCAAACTATCACATGAAGTAGGTTGGACATAAGGTTATTTTAAGACTCTCAAACAGCGATGATTCATACATGCTAAATGTACTCGATGCAGTACCTGCATAGTATACACACGATACTTCACAAGTATCAATTTCCTAAATAACGTAGCATTATATGATACTTTTTGTGGGTCCCACGATCCACACGTTCAAGACATCAATCATGTCACAAACTGGGGGATACATACTGGGATATTGGTCTGGAGGTTTACAGCATGCAGCACACAACGCGCCATCACAAGAACGTGTCAGGAAGTCATGGACGGTTAGTGATGATAGGAGAAGTGGGCAAGCCTGGTCGTGTGACACCAACACACTACTCCACTACTCCATCACTCCACTTTCTCCACTTCCCACGAGATACGAAGGTTAGGATAAAAGACTTGTATACATAGGTTCTCTGCCCTATTTTTCACAAGAACAGAACAAGACGAGATAACATAGGCAAGTGTTGATATAATCGTATTCAAACACCGGAACTGATATCTTACATCCTGAAATCCAGTTCAGCTTTCTGATATAAGTCATACATAGCCAACACCTTCATAATTTTAACACTTTCTTCGCTTCCCTCCCTGAGATCAACCCCATCTCCTTCACTTTGTGACCGAAACAAGTATGGAATGGCCATTTCTTGGTTTAGGCCGGAATTGCACAGATTGATCTCTCGAATCTACAAGCACTCACCGCGCAGTGCATTTGTTTAAGGTTTATATCCATTCCTCATCCACACACCGCGCAGTGATATCTATGAAGGTTCACTCAATCTGTTTGCTGATAATCATGAATGCCCTCTTAACAGTCCTGATCATTCAATGATAAACAATCTTACTTCCCCAGAAGTTTTACAACTAGATAAGGAAATTATATCTAAAAATATTGAAAATCTTGTAAATGAACTGTCAAAGTTAGAAAAGAAGATAATTTTCAATCATGATACTCAAAACCTTTCGATTTTTTTGTTAAGTTGTCAGCAAAATTCTCCGGAGACTATACCCTTCTTAAGTCACTCAAACAATAAGGATGGTACAGAGAATCACAAGGACGTACCTAATCTTACAGATTATACTTGTGATTATCATGACCACGTAAAAGTTTGGAGCACTCAGAAACAGAAAAAACTCTCTTCTACAAAACGTTGGTTACAGAAGAAGAAGAAGAAATCTCATACAAAATCCTCTACCTTTGTGAAAGATATTTCCGAAAGAATGCATAGGTTGTGGAATTAAACAATAAAGGTGTTCAAATCTATGCTAAAAAGGAGAGAGGATGATGTCCACTCATCTTTCTTAAAAACAAGACAGAAATAGTCTATAGCTTCATCACCTCAAAAGAAGTCACCCAGTTCTGAGAAGAATTAGAATATGTACGGTGTTTAACAATGTATTAAGAACCTCTTTGTCTATCCCTCTTAGACAAATAAGTTATAATCTTTGAGAGGGTTGTGATGAAACATTTATGTTCCAATTTTTAAGGTTCTTTTTCTGAGGATAATCAAAATTATGTTAGGGTTTTGGTAAAAGGTTAGTTTGGAAATTTACTTTCTCAGTCTCATTTAAAATAAAGTTTTCTCAGTTAAACATTTTTTCTATCTCTTCTATCATGTCCTCCTCAAGTCTTTCTAGTAAAGAAAGTGATGTTTGGACTATTCTATTTCCATCAAAGAAGATACGCTTTGATTCCTTAGATAATGGTGTGAATCCTGATTCTCATGATTCCTCCCTAGATGGGAACATCTCTGCCTCTCATTTTGATAAGCTCTCCTTGACTATGAATCTAGTCCTGGAACAAGTTTGTGCCCTAAAAAGTGAACTAGAAACTTCTTCCAAGAGACATGAAGAAAAGATGGATAGTCTATAATCTAGAATTGATCTGATCGAAGATGAGCTTGAAGAGTACAGAGAATATGAGAAGAGTATACAAAGTAAGTGAAATGTTTTTATCTAGTAAATCTTCTATTTTTCTGTTTTATTTAGAAGAATAACTAATGTTTTGGAATATCCATTATTGTTATTACACATATCTATATCCAATGATTTCATCTTCTTGTTTTTAGATTTATTGGTTTTAATTCTAAACTTACTTGGAAGATGATGGTTGCAGTATTAACCTTTATGGTTTTATATATTGCAATATTTTGATGGGATTTGTATGTTTACGTCCGTGAACTTGATTGTCCCATATTTTGTCAAAAGTAAAGTCGTTCACGTATTGGTATGCAAATATTGATCAAGGAATGAATGGACTTTTGGCAAAACAGAAAAGTTAATCCTATATTTTCAATTGTTGATGTAAGATAGGTTAAAATCTTTTGTGATTCAAGGATAAAATCTATTATGTCACTTTGTGATGAAAAAATAAAATAGGTCCTTGTTTTTATTATCCATGGTATAGAGCTTAATTGTTCCATATTACTATGTATTACCGTGAAGGTTCCATCTTTTATCTTATGTTGAGCACGATACGACTAAGTCGATTTCTTATTGGCATGGTTGGTTGTTCCATAAAGATGCAATACGTTGAGCATTAAGAACTAAATTAATCAACTTTTGTGGTTATTTAGTTTGTATTCCATGAGTTCTCTCATGTTGAGTACATGTATGGTTAAGGTTGTCATTTCCTATGATAATATTAGTCGGAGTTCCATAATCTCTTATGTTGAGCCTAATTAAACTAAATCAATCATCTTGTGTGGTTATTTAGTTAGCACTCCATAGATTTTTCTCATGTCGAGTGTGGAAAATTGAATTGATTACTTTATGATTAGTTTAATTTTGTAATCCGGTTAGAATATTTATGGATTTTCTTATGAAAAATCTAATCGATGCATTAAGTCTCCATAAGTTTACTTGTGTTGAACATATTTAGTCAAATTAATCTTGGTTCACTTTGGTTAATATGATTGAATATTTTGGATTCCAAATTCATACTTGTATGCAATTTGTTGAGTCTAAAGAAATCCTTCTTTTATCTTGAAATTAAGGTCGCTCTTTTTGTCCCTTGGGAATGACATCTGACGGGGGAGAGTTCTTTTGAACTTGCGCTTAATTGCCAAATCTTTGTGGGGAGCACGGCTGTGGAATTTGTAGGGGTTATCTTGTATCTTTATGAACTCCTTGATGAATGCATTTAGCCTCGGATTTATGATTGCATCTAAACAAGATGATATAACATTTACCTTTTGTCATGAAATGTCTCGTACGGAAATTTCATTAGGATCCCGTTCTTGTACCTTTGCCAATTTTATTGACAAAAAGGGGGAGAATTAATTGTAGGTCACACTACAAATACATATGGTTTTCGGATCATTATGTAAGGGGGAGTAGTTTCCATGTGAGATGGAGTACTGACTAAGGGGGAGTGAAGTATCACCATATTATTTTTGTTGAAGTTGTGATGCAATTGGACTTTGACGTTGTATAATAATACTATGACATTGTATAACAATGATCGAGAACCGATGATTTTATCAATGTTATAGCTACGGATTTTCAACAACGATGATACTAAACTTACAACCTTTGGGATCATTGGACTACTTGTAAGTGACGAAGATTTCGAGTATTGTTGAATATTAGGCATGTGGAATATGATCTACAAAGTTTATTTATATATATTTTTTATTCCATATGTATTAATAGTTTTGCCACTAAAATTGACAAAGGGGGAGATTGTTAGATCATTGCTCGGTCAAACTCGCATACGTTGCTATCTCAAGCATGATTGTCAATATTAGTGATCAAAACTATAAAGTCTTGATTTCTAGTCTACTATAGTTAAGGTCTCGGACTAGGATAAAAAGTGTAGTTGAGCTCAAGACTCCATGGAAATCATCATATAAGATGAAGGACTACTCAAGGAACCAGTGGATCTTCATCGACTAAAAGGTATGTGGAGACTTGAACTTATCTATCACTCAATAGTCTATCTACTATATCTCCTATCTTTGAGACAAAAGTCATTTTATTATATAGACTTAGAATATGCACATGTGACATTTCGAGCTGAGTATATCTCGCTTATTTATTTCTCGAAATGGGTGTTGGTAAAGATTTCACTTTAGCCAAGTTCATCTATCCCTAGTGACGAAAGTCATGTTAAGTTTCAATCTTCTTGGAATTTTTTTTGACGAAAAATAGTTTGTGAATAACAACTATATAACTCCCTCTGAGCATGTTTCAATGATTGAAATGAGAGTTTAGACTATATAA
Source organism: Papaver bracteatum (assembly GCA_023529315.1). Classification (NCBI taxonomy): domain Eukaryota; kingdom Viridiplantae; phylum Streptophyta; class Magnoliopsida; order Ranunculales; family Papaveraceae; genus Papaver; species Papaver bracteatum. The sequence continues at coordinate 2,640,426 of JAJJWX010000810.1, read as the reverse complement.
CCATTGGGGGATATAAACATTGTTGTGGGAACACATATATATATAAGTCCTTAGCACTTGAACTGAAGTTTGCGAACTTTGTTGATCAAGTGGAACCGGAATGTGAGCAGTAACTCAGACCGTAAACCCAGTCCGTGAACTGGCGTAGTTCTCGAACCCGAGAATTTTTGCTGGAGTTGTAGCTCATGTGCAGTCCGCGAACCCAGTCTGTGAACCGACGGAAGCTCTCGAACCCGAAAATTTCTGCTGGAGTTTATAACTTCAACCGATTAGCTTGAGTCCGCGAACTCTGTCCCCGAACTCAAGAGGTTATGTCTGAAAACGTTGTTCGTGAAATTATTCTAAATTACTAAGGAATGCTTTTGCAAACCGTGGCTTTATAGTTTATGATTAATGATTCGAGTGAATCACATCATTTTTTATTCAATTGTGTCTCTTGTAGTACTTGAGATATCATAGCAATTGAACAACTCTCTAACTAGTTTATTTGAGTCATTTGGACTAGTTATGGTGAAGAAGAACATGGTTGATATGGAAGTTATCATTTGGCTAACCTTTTGGTTAACTAGTTGTGAACCAACCATTGTATACGTTTGGGTATGGTTACACAAACCCAAAATCGTCAAGTACATGTGTGTATGTCAAGCTAAGTTTTTGATCTAACGGTTGAGGAATATTAGATTGTATCTAATCAGGTTTTCATCTAACGGTGAATATTGAATGCTTTGTTACTAAGCCAACATTGATTGAAAACCCTGATTTGGAGATTATATAAGGGGAAATCTATCTATTGGAAAAACTAATCCCTACACACTTTTCTTGTGTGATACTAGTTTCTCTAAGCTAGAGTCGGTCTCCATTAACCCTTGAGTTTTCTCTCTAAAATCGGGTTAACGACTTAAAGACTTCACTGGGATTGTGAAGCCAGACCGATACTACTTTTATTATAGTTGTGTGATCTGATTTTTGTCTTTCTATTATACGAGTACAATTGTAATAATTGGCTTGAGATTCTATCTCCGATAGGCAAGATAAAAGTAGTCACAAACATCCTCGTCTCATTGTTTGTGATTCCTCAATAATCTTCTTCGCTGCGTCGATTAAGTTTATTATGAGGTAATTTATGAAACTGAGCTGTTCTTCGGGAATATAAGTCTGGTTTTATCGATTGGTTCCTGTTCACCTTGATTTATCAAAATACGGAACAAAACTCATAGGTTTATTCATGGGAGACAAATTTATTTATTACATGTAGACTTTTCTGTGTGAGACAGATTTGTTTATTAAAGTCTTCGACTTTGGGTCGTAGCAACTCTTGGTTGTGAGTGAGATCAGCTAAGGGAATTAAGTGCGCAGTATCCTGCTGGGATCAGAGGCGTAGGAGCATAACTGTACCTTGGATTAATGTGAGATTGGTTGGAGTTCAACTACAGTCCAGACCGAAGTTAATTGGTAGTAGGCTAGTGTCTGTAGCGGCTTAATACAGTGTATGTTTAATATGGACTAGGTCCCGGGGTTTTTCTGCATTTGCGGTTTCCTCGTTAACAAAATTATGGTGTCTGTGTTATTTATTTTCCGCATTATATTTTTATATAATTGAAATAATACAGGTTGTGCGTTGTTCAATCAATTAGAATATCCGACCATTTTGGTTGTTGATTTAAATTGATTGACACTTGTATATTGGTCTTTGGTACCATCCAAGTTATCTCTCTTTGATTAGACTTGCAAATCATATTTGCTTGAGCAAATCAAATTGAGAGATTGAGATAATAACTCCTTGAGATATTTTCTATTAATTGAGTCTTGTTGATTCTCTAGAAAACAACTCGGAGTTGTCCATACAGATTTCTAATCGAATTATTGGGTGGTGTTGTTATACCCCCGCTTTTTCACTAACAAAGATGAATATAATGCCCCATCCCCCACTGGTACCGGTAACTAATTTCTTTTCCAACCAATATATGCATACATTTAAGAATTATGTGGGATCATAGTATGCTAAAGATTGTCAAATAATCATTTATAGTAGCTAGTGTAATAATAAACGATGGCGGTTGTACCCCTCTACATGAATACCGATATATGTGATTCTTTGGCATATAATCCAAATTAAATTCGATTAATATCTAGATTGATGTAATTTGAATCCAAGACTTAACTCCTTCCAAAATTTCCAAGCCTATTAATTACAAGTTGGTGTATTCATAACGCGTTGTACGAGAAATATAATCGTTAGAAGAACGATTTAAGGATTTTATTATCAGAACCTAGGATTATTTCAATAATATTTTATTCTTGTTATATGATGAATTTGGCATGGTAATCCTTGAAAGACTCGTATTGCATTCCACAAGAGATGTTGTCAGAGAACATATTCAAATTTTTTATCCATAGAGGATTCAAATTAGATTCAAGCATTCACCTGATTCGATTATGTCAGGTTTAATAACTCTTTGTTTGTTTTTTTCTTGAAAAATCAATGACCAAGAGCCAGATTAGTTGATGATATCAAATATATGAGTCTCTTGAAGAGTCCTTAAAAACACAAAAATTCACATTTTAACAGCATAAATATTTTTTTTCTTCTAAATTATGCAGTTTAATAGTTATGATGCATATACAATTTGTACATAGACTAATACGAATTCTGTTTTAATGTTTATTTTTCTACATACTCATTTAATTGAGTTAACATCTATAAATATTCAAAAGTTATACATTTGTACTCTTTTCCCTCTCCTTCAGCTTTTCTCCTATGTGATTTTTCTGACAAGGCTTTAACGAGGTAACGTCTCGTTGATGTTGAATATATTTTATTTAAAATGTTGATATTGTTCTCTTTTTTCTTCGTCCAGATTTTTCCCAACTGGTTTTACTGGAAAGGTTTTAGTGAGGAAATCTATTCAGCATGATGGTCATCCAGGGGGAGTTGTATAATTTCAGTTATTTGGTTGATGCGTACCATTAACTAGGTTTTTTTACTATACCAAATCAAGATAACCAGCTCTCGTCACCCTGACGTAATACCTCTCTCTTCCATTGATACCCTCTGCAAATTCTTTCTAGGGAACTCTTCTAACATACATTCATCAATTAGACTTTTTATTTGTGATCAGTTCTAGCATTTATATCATCTACAAGATTAAAATAAGTCTTTGGGAAACAACAATTCCTAAAATTACCAGCAGAAAGTTACAAACAAAAAAAAATAAATTACTTTCATTCAACCAGTTTCTTACACAATAAAATTTGCATTGCAGCAGTTCATTACATCTATGGAAAAACCCACAAAAAACATCAGAACATCTACAACATAAATATTCATTCCAAAGTTTCAACCGAAAAGTACCACATTAGTACTCACTGCAACACTTCCACTCATCAATTCCGTCATAATTTCTCAGTTAACCATACATCCCATCAGTCGACTAAGAAAAGTACCAAAAAAACTAAAAAGCAGCAGAAACAAACTAGCATAAACACAAACCAAAGTTTCAACTTAAACAATACAATTATAAACAACAAAAGCAAGATTTAGAAGACTAAGAGCAAGTACCAGCAAAACATGTTAGCAAAAAACTTGTTGATCATTATAAGACTTTTTTTCAAAGTCTAACACTAGTGTTCTTACTGATACCCCAAGGAAGATTACTAAAACTCATCCCCATTGTAGCTCCAGTCATCTTCATCACTTGCGTTGCTGTATTCACTTCCAGATGAAGCAGGAGGTCCATATCCATGATCAGTATCCTCAGGAGCATCGGAATCAGCACTAGCATCAGTCTCATCCTACAACACATCTTCATCCTCATTATCAGATTCACCCTTATGCATGGTCCTTAAAAATATTACAAGATAGGCATTCTCTTGCAGATATCGCATATACAGCTTATCTTCCTCATATTTCAACATTCTTTTATTATCCTCTGCAGTATCTGAATCCTCCTGACTTGAATCAATATCCTCTAAAAAATATACATGCCCCCCATCTTCATCCTCTTCTGACTCCGTCTCAGTTGCACTCCCACATCTCTTCATCTTGTACTTCTCTAAATGCTCTTCCATTTTCCTCTCATATCTTGCCAACCTTTTTTCCTTCCATGCAGCATACACAAAAGCATTATCTTATTTTTCCTTCAACCTCTCGGATTCTCTTTGACGACGATCAATCTCAGCCTGAACAATATCTTTCAATCTCCCTAATTCTTAATCTCCGAGTGACTTTGCTATGCTCCTTTCTAAATCAAATACACTGGTGGTTGAAGGGGAAGATGAAGAAGCTTGATTACCATAGTTTGCCATCTCTAATATCTTTTTCTCTGATCTTAATCTTTTCCTTTTCTGGCAATTATTTCTACTATGGTAAATATATATTGATTAACCCATTTTATAGAACTTTAAACAAGACCATTAATATTCACTTAAGACGTTTGGTTAAATGTCATATCCCTTGGAAATTCACGCCTATTCAAGGCTAATCGCACCTTCTCCAGAATCATCATTACCGCATGCAAATTAAATTCAAAACATATTCTCAGACCTTTGATTTCTCAATAAACCTCTTAGTGCTGCTATTAAGAGGGGAACTGGAAATTCACCTAATTTTGATGAGCCACATGGTACACTAATAAGAACTTTGTTTTCTATGCAGGTTCAGGATTGGAAGCACTTGTTGAGAGGCATCATTTCCATCCGGAGTGTATTGGATAGGCTATTTGTAACCATGTCTGATAAATGAACCATGTACCTCAGCCATCATGCCTCTACACTTATCCAACCTTACATACCCCCCCCCCCCCCCACATCAAAATACCATCATAACACCGATGTGCCAAAGTAATTTCCCGCCTCTTACTTCCTCCTTCTCATTCAAATATCAAAACATTATGCTTTAATCACATTTGGAAGTATATAAAATCAATTTCCCTACCTTGGCAAGCAAGACAAAGGCATTAATAATCCACCTAACTTACCTTACATCATCATGATGTACCTTTGCCACAAAATCTATTTTGTCATCTTAGGGAGATTTGTCTCTCCACTAAACTCCAACCTGTGGCACGTGAAGATGTGTACTTCTTATACTAGACCTCATTCTCAAAATGTTAAAAATAATGAAGATTTTGTGGTGTGTACTCAGGAAAGCAGAGATACAAACAAAAACAACATAGTTTCACAACCTTTTTTCTGCTTGCAAAAAGAAAACCAAATACAACCATCAAAAATCTCTCATATTAAGGTTCAGTCAAACCCAGAGACTTGGTTTTTATTGAACATTGTGGTGATATGCCAAAATCTTCACACTCACAAAAAATTATTAGCAATATCATATCCAGATATATATTATTATCCTCATAGCCAATGAAAACATTGATCAAACCCATTTTCTCATATCTATCCTCCTAGTATGTTTTACTTATGTAGATCAGTCAAAAACAAATAACCTCTGACAACCCTCAACTCTAGAAGTTCAAAACCTTTCTGCTTTAATGGCTGAAAAACTTACAATACCATCTTCTCTAACTGAACCAGTCTTTATTGATAAGGAAGTAGTCTTGGCTGAGAATGATATCAATTGAAAATGGTGTATGGTGGGTTATATTTACAGTGAAACCTTGGTACCCACATCTTCTATCAGATATTATATTTGTACTCAATGGCCATTAGCCCAATCACCTATAGTTACAAACTTCAGTGGTTTGAGAAACAAAGTTCTGATTAGATTCCTTTCAAAATGTGATTTTAATAGGGTTAATGAGCAAAGACCATGGTATGATTGTGGTTTTCTTATTGTTTTAAGGGTGGTACCAACAACTAGTTGGCCATCAAACCATCAAATTTCCTTCAATGAAAAACTTATGTGGTTTATCCTCTGCAATGTACCAAAGGAATGCGTTGAATTTGAATATTTAAAACTCCTTACTTTCAGAATTGATGAGTTAATTGATCCTAAAGAACCATATGGTAATCATCCTCTTAAGAAGAATGTTAAGGTTTGTGTTCGTATATCGATTCAAAGAGCTCTACCAGCCGGTATTCCTTTAATCAATAGAGGAAGAATCCAACCATTTCTCATCAAGTGTAGATACTTCAAAGTTCCAGGGAATTTTCGTACTTCATGTCGTATCATTGATCATAAAGATGCTCATTACCCACTTTGGCTGGAAAAAATGAAGGCAAAAAAGGAAATTGATGCTGCAAGTTCTGGAATTACTTGGCCTAGAGTGTCCAAACTAATGATGCCTCCTAAGTCAGTTCTTAATCCTACTTCTTCTGAAGATGTCATTAATAGTAAATATTCTACAATAATTATTGCAGATTCCATTCCTGATACTCAAGATGATACTGTTAATCAAATTGCAAGTATCTGTATAGCCAATGATGAACGTGGTAAAGTCGTGATTAATGTTCATGCAAATAATAAAGCTTCAAATGAATCTTGCTTTCAGATGAGCCCTTTTATTAACAGATTTGATGCTTTAAAGATCTATGATGTTGGTCATGTATCTCATGACAACCCAGTCGAATAACGCAATGGTCTTCCTGTCATTCTAGAGCAAGCTCGTACCCAGAACGAGAGTCTATATGAGCCAATCTTATCACCTGATACTGCTAAATCGGGACTGATTCATACCTCAAACTCTTCCAGGAGATCCAAATCGTTTGCGATTCCGACTCAGGGAACTAATATTTCTAGAGATGAAGTGGTCTCCTTGGAAGCTGAACATGATGCTCTTTCTAACTTCAAAAGAGAAATCAACCACAGAGCTGATCCGAGAAAGCGCACCAGAGCTAGCTCTTGTCTCCTAGCTAGTGTTATTGTGGTACCTGAACAAAACGAATCTTCTGAGACTGATTATACATCTCTCTGTCCTATAATCACTAAATTGGGTGACCCTTCTACCATTAACCTCAACAATTTTACCCTCAATACCCATTCTTTGTTCAATCCATTTGGATGCTACAATATGCCTACTAATGCTACTCCGGTGAGCAATGGTGTCACCGATAATTCTTCTCAAGATGTTGTCAACCTTGGCCTCAATTCTGCACAAGGGCCTATCTATAATGGTGTATATTCGAGTTCCCATCTTAGTGGTGACACTAATTACACCACCCAGGTAAATGCTACAACCTCTCCTCCTTTGAATGATTCAAATATCTTGTCCAATACTTCTTACAACTTTCCTATTAATAATGTTAACCTCCTCTGCTAGAATATTAGAGGCCTAGGAAAAAAATCTGCTAATAAAGAACTCAACCTCCTCTGTAAGAATATCAATCCTGATATTGTCTTCCTATCGAAAACTAAAATAAAAAAATGACATTGCTGCTATAAGGTTGAAAAATATGGGCTTTACTGACACTTTTCATGTGCCTAGTATTGGTAGAAGTGGTGGTCTGTTTTTATCTTGGAAGAAGGAAATTACTCTCGACATTTTATCTTCTAGTAGTAGGGGCATCTATGTTACTACCAATGACATTATCCATTGGGATAGTTTTTGTCAATTGACCCCTATATCTCCAGATGAACCAACTTTCTTTTTAGGATATTTCAATGCCATGTTAAGTCCTAATGATAAAAATGGTGGTCTAGAGGTTGAGGATTCTGATTTTCTTAACCTTAGGAATTTTTGTGATACTTTTGATTTGCATGATCTTGGCTACTCTGGTCCTAGGTTTATTTGGTCTAATATGCAACAAGGTCATGATTTGATTCTTAAAAGGCTTGATAGATGTTTAATTAACCCTTATGCCTAAACTTTGTTTCCTAAACTTTGTGTGAATAACCTTCTTAGAGACTCTTCTGATCACTGCCCCATGCATATTAGTTTCAATTTTGATGACACTTGTATGCCTAGGCCCTTCCACTTCATGTATATGTGGATTGAGGATCCCACTTGTAGAGATATTATAGCAAACCCTTGGTATGTTAATGTTGTGGGATCTCCTGCCTATAAACCTAAAGCCAAACTTTTAAAGACTAAAAAAGGTTTACGTGATTGGAATAAATCTTCTTTTGGCAATATACAAACTACCAGAGAGGAATAAGTGGAAATTCAAACTTCTGCTCTTACAGACTCTACGGCCATCTCTAGGTTTAAAGCTAGAATAGAATACCTCTACAATCTGGAGGAAATCTACTGGAAAAATAAATCCAGGGAGGTGTGAAAGAGAAATCTACTCTATTTCCATAGGGTCACTCTCTTCAGGAGAAAAATAAATGATGTTAGCTGGATTAAGGATTCCTCTGGTACTATCCTAACTGATAGGAATATTATAGAACCTCCTTTGTTGATTATTTCAAAAATATTTACTCATATCATCCCCAACAATTTTGAGATGAGATTCTCCAGGACTTTCCTGTGAAGTTTTCTGATGATGATAATTCCTTATTGAATTCTCCTCTCTCTGCTGAAGAGATTAAAAATGTTGTTTTCCAAATGGGGAAAAAAAAGGCCCCTGGGCCTGATGGTTTCACTGGTCTTTTCTACCAAAAAACTGGGATATTGTGGGGGATGTTGTTATTGATATGACTCAGACTTGATTTAGAACTAGCCACATAGCTAAAGTCTTTAATCATACCAACATAGATCTCATCCCTAAAGTCCCTCTAGCTGAGTTGGTCTCTCAATATAGACCTATAGGACTTTGTAACTTCATTTACAAGATCCTATCTAAAACTCTAGCTAATAGATTGAAACCTTTTATCACTAGTGGAAAATGGGGTTTTATTGACCCACATCCCCGACCCTCATTGGCGGTCAACGGACCATGGACCGGTCAAGACGGTCCTCAATATAATAAATTTTCGTACCACATCTCAGAGCATTAAAATCGGTCGTTCTATAAAAAAAATTACGACTATGTCCCAAATTCATCAACTCACACCGCAACCGCTATACCTAGTTGAATCAGTGCTACTTTTCTTTGGCGGAAAATCTCACTCGTTTCCCTCCATTTCCCACCTCGTTATTATCGTTGCTATATTATCTTCTTCACACCCTTTCTCTCTCCACATTAGTTCATTCACAGAGAAAAAAGAAGACCTCCCAAAATTTCTTCTCTTCTCTGAGAACTCCACCATTGAAGCCTAATTAAGCCTTTAAATCACAAACCCTCACATCTCTTAGTTAGGTTTAATTTTTCAAAATCATCAGGTACAGGTACAGTTAGGGTTTTTTATTGAAGTTTTGTTTTTCTTCTCCTTTTCTTTTACTTGTCGATTTTCTTCATGGGGGTTTAACAATAATTGTTTTATTGGTGGATTTCAGGTAAATCTCAAGAGCTTTAGTTGTAGTTCATATATCATCCTCGGGTAAAGTTAGGGTTTTGGATTCAATTTTTTTTTTCTTTTACTGGTCGAATTTGTTCATGGGGTTTAAACACTACTGCTTTATTGGTTCATTTCTGGTAGATTTCAACAGATTAAGTTGCAGTTCAGAATTTCATCAGGTATATCTGATTTTATTTGATTTGGGTGATAATTTTTAGTTTATGAGTTTGAATCTAGTCTGTGGATCATGTATTAGAGCTAGTGAAGTTATATTGTTGATTCTATTTATGGGTCATGTTTTAGTTTTTTTCTTGTTGAACAAAATCATGTTTTAGTGTTGTTGCTCTTGTTAGTATAGTTTTTTCTTTCTTTGTTCTCCCTCTCTCTCCTGCTACAGTAACTAAAAATTTAGGATTCGGAAAATTCATTGGAAAATTTATTTCGTTTTCAAATCACCGACTGTAAACTACCAGCAGCAAACTCCCATTTCCACCACCATCATCTCGATGGGTTATAGTGGTTTGAGGGGTTTCGTTTTATTTTAGTTTTTATGTTTTCCATGTTGGTACTCTTATGGTGTGTTGATGGGTTAGTTTGTTCATGCTCATTTTGGTTGATTGATTTTGTGCTTTTGAATTGTCATACACCTAGAAAACTGCTTGTAATCGGGTGCTACTCTGTGTGTTTCTGAACAAAAGAGTGGATAATTTATTTAAGCACTCAAACTGTTTGTCATTATGCTTCAATGACAGTTGCAAGTAAAGGAATCATCAGATGTCCGTTTAGAGATTTTCATGGTTGTCCAGATGGGGGGACTGGGAGTAAAGGTTTTTCATGTTTGATTCCCCACCTGAAGAGACAACACCTCTGCAATAAAGAAAAGAAGACTGCACTCCAACAGGCCATAAGAACTGATGTTGATGTCTTCATGAGTTTAGAGGAAACTCTGAGAACTTTAAGACAATGGTTGTGCTTCGAATGTATGAGTATTCAGGCTTGGAGAAGAGCATGCAAGCATGAAGGGAACACTGATATTAAGCCTGAGATATGTGCGAGTTCTGGTGAAGTAGCTGAAATAATTTTTGGAGTGCCTAAGCCTCGTCTACAGGAGGATTTAGTGCAGCTTGACAGCGACTTCGAATTGAATGAAGCAATTGTGGATGCAGTCTTTAGAGCCCTGGTATGTACGGTTAAGAGCATTCCAAGAGGTTGCAGGTTAGCTTTTTCTCATGCCCTGAAAGCGGCACTACAGAAAGTCGCGGCTGAACCTAAAGTCGTTAAACATTAGGTCGGCTTTTGCTGCTCCTCGATGCACTTTGAGAGTGTTCCGACCAAAGGGTAGAGCTGAATGCAGTGTCAGTAATCGCAAGGCGACACAACAGCACACAAATTCTTAGAGCGCTGGCACTTTGGGGTGAACCTAGTGGGACTATAAATCTTGTTCATGAGATTTTAAAGCTGCCGGCAACAGTTAGTGTTAGAGATGATTACACAGAGAAAGACAACAAAGATGATGACATGGGGAAAGACAACATGCTCGGTACCAATATCTCTACTTGTTTGCGCAAGGTGGCGGATGGGCACTTCACAGCGGCTGTTAAAGCCATCAGTTCGTCCGGGGTGGCGCCATACAACGAGAACACAAGGAAAGCACTTGAGGATAAGCATCCGACGATGCCGCCTCCAAGGAAACCAACTCAGTACGTTGCGGAGACACCGCTAGTGTCCGAAGAAGGTACCATTCTTAGTTGTATTAAATCTTTCCCTAAGGGAACTTCGTGTGGAAGGGATGGCCTTCGGGCACAACATTTGTTGGATGCTTTCTGTGGGGAAGGCTCAACTGTGGCTGCTGATATGGTCACGGACATAACTAGGGTTGTTAATCTTTGGCTTGGCGGAGATGCCCTATTAACCTAGCGGAGTTCATTGCATCGGCTCCCCTAACACCCCTCCTTAAACCGGATAAGAGCATTCGTCCCATTGCTGTTGGGACAATTTGGCGTCGACTGGTGTCCAAAGCGGCAATGAAAGGGGTTGGTAAGGACATGGCAGCGTATCTACAGGATTTCCAGTTTGGTGTAGGTGTTTCAGGTGGTGCTGAGGCAATCCTACATGCTTTGTGAATAGGTTTGTCGAAACATCATGTAGACGCTAGCCTCTCTATGCTAATGGTTGACTTTACCAATGCTTTTAACCTAGTTGACCGAACGGCTATGCTTTCTGAGGTACGTAAGCTTTGTCCATCTATATCGCCTTGGGTAGAATACTTGTATGGTCAACCTGCACGGCTCTATGTGGGGGACTCCTTTATCTACTCATCCACAGAGTACAACAAGGTGACCCTTTAGGGCCTTTGTTATTTGCTCTGGTAATTCATCAGCTTATAGCTAAGATAAATGAGCACTGCATATTATCCCTACATGCCTGGTATCTTGATGATGGCACTGTTATTGGCGACACCGAAGAAGTGGCAAAAGCACTCACTATTATCAAAACAGAAGGGCCTGCATGGCTGGGCTTATACTGAATATTAAGAAAACTGAAATATTTTGGCCCTCTTTTGATGGACGAAGGATAAGTGATGGGATGTTTCTGTCGAAATCTCAAGACCAGATAAGGGAGTCAAACTATTAGGTGGTGCGATTAGCCTCGACGATGGTTTTGTGAAGGGCCTTGCCATTAAGAGGGTGAAAAAGCGATGGATTTGATGCAGATTTTATCCAAGCTCCATGATCCTCAAAGTGAATTGCTGCTTTTACGAACGTGTATGGGTATCTCCAAGCTTCTTTTTGGCCTTCGTATTTGTCACCCAGACTATATTATGGAGGCGGTAGATATATTTGATAGAGGCTTGCGAGAAGTGGTGGAAGGCATCGTGGTGTGCGGGGGACCGTTCTTTGGAGAGCTTCGAGTGGAGACTATCTACTCTACCTATCGATATGGAGGTCTTGGACTTTATACTGCTAGGGAGGCATCTCGAGTATGTTTTTGTGGCTTCACGTGTGCAATCTTGGGGATTACAGGATCACATATTGAGGAGTAGTGGTGTGGACGGTATGGATGATAATTTTAATAAGGCTTTGGAAACGTTACAAGTGACTCTTCCTGATTTTGATCTTAACAACTTCACCAATAAAGACAACGCCCCCCCTAAAGCACAAAGCATCCTGGCGAGTGCTCTTTTTGGTAAAGTGGTTAAGGACATTGATAGAGTTTACATGCTAACGGAGAGACGAAAGAGGTTTTTGGTTGTTTGCAAGCAAAGACATGCCCAAGATTTTCTTCTGGCTATTCCGATTGAGGGGCTAGGGCGAGAAGATGTCTCCTTTGGAGTACCGGTCTATCCTCAAATACGGGTTAATGATCCCGCTTTATCCTCTCGACTCTCGCCTGCCCGCTTGCATCACAAGGTTGCTTGGATTCATATGGTGAACATGCAGTTCATTGTAAAGTAGACCCTGGTTATAAATATAGACATGATCATGTGAGGGATATTTTGTATGATGTACTGTGGAGGTCTGGCATTTCGGCAAAGAAAGAAGCACCTGTGCATTTCCTGACAGACCCACTTGAAGGAGATCGACACTAAGACCAGCTGATGTTCTTATTTTTGGATGGGCTAATGGGAAACACACATGTGTTGACCTCACCGGGTATCTCCTTTGGTAGGAATTGGACATGGCACCTTTACAGTCGGGCGAGCAGCGCTAAAGGCTGCCTCGGTAAGATATCGAAGCATGAGAAAGCATGTGTTGACAATGGGCATGCTTTCGTCCCCTTTGCTTTTGATACTTTTGGCTATTTGGCTCCGAAGCGTTGGACTACTCAAGAGGGTCCAGAAAGTCATGCGCAGCAATGTAATGACCCCTGGCTCACGAGATTTTATTTTTAATAGGATAGGTTTTGCTATTCAAAAAGGGCTAGCGGCACAGCTTGTCGCTCGCTTGCCTAGTATGTAATTTTTAACTTTGTAATACATTTTAGCTTTTTTATTGTTAATTAGTTATTTTTTTTTATTTGATGGATTAATAGGTTATTCAATTTTAAGCATGCATAACAATCATTTTTAATTAGTTCCTTTTGTTGAATGACTTGAATAATTTATGATTTGGGGAGTTTTATGTAAAAGTTCGCATGTATCAACTTTTGTGGAAAGTCTTTCACCCGTTCTATAGTAGATTACACTTTGGACCTTAGCGAGTATGTTAGACATGATTAAGTCATTTACTATATTTCTCCGCATAAGTTTTAGCGCTAATGTGCTATTTGAAGCTCACCTATTGATCGGTGCTACTTTCATAGTTGAAGCCTACAAGCATGTATTTAGGTTTTATAGTTTGATTTATGTGCCTGTTGATAGGTTAGTGTTGATGGTGATTTTTAGCTTAGGGCAAGAACTGTAAAAGTCTGTCCGCCTGACCCGGCATCAGAAGTAGTAGACCTTGATATATTTATATTTCGCAAATAATTGGGAGAATATATCAGAATCTAATGAGTGCCTATGTCTCTCTTCAAATTATATTGAAACTCAAGATCCTAGATGAATTGTTCGCTAGTATAGAGCCTAATGAGTATTTAAGCTCCTAGTTGCATTACTCACTAATGCCGGAGCCTTCCTAGTGTTTTCCTATGCTATGTTCTCAGCAGAACTCCCAATATTGACATGACATGACGATTAATATTCACTCTCAGCAGAGTAGCATGAATCTCTTGAAGTGCCAGTATTGAGATCTGCACGAAAATACTCACACAAGATGCATCATTCTCTGATAAAGAGATTTTCGTATCGATGCACTTTTAATTAAGAGATATATCGATCAAGTCCCTTAAGGAAAATCTATATTGTCCATATCAGTCTTAAGAAACGATCACGGCCACATGATATGGCCACACAATTTAATAGGCCTAGCCTACTCCTAACGGAACAAGGGCGATTGTCATGATAGACACCGGTGGGTCCACTAGCACCCCTGCAGGTCGAAATCCTTTAGCTCTTCTGCTACCTCCTTGAACGATCAGCAAAACATGAGTGATCGCGCAATCTTAAAATAGCTCAAACGAGCTAAAACCAGCAAAAACAGTCTTAAAATCCACCGCATCTGTCCAACTTAGTCGGCCTTGTTGGACGGCTTAGATCGCATCTTGAAAAATCAAAGAAGTGCTGATGTGTTCACCAGCGACCCAGCTACACCCATGGGTGATCGATTTGCTCACGACAATCGAAGATCATATGGAATCATTCACCCAAAGTAGGGTGAACGCGCTGCTTTGAAACCCTAATTGGTGTTTGCGGCGGTAAGTTATTACCGCAAATCAATCGCGATCGTCCAACTTTTCCATCCAAAGTAAGTGGCTTAGATTCAATTCCTGGCGGACCAAGAGAGGAAGCGTGCTCACTGGCGCCCCGCTTGAATTAGCGAGCAATGCTTCAAGTTGTTTAGCCAAAATAGGGTTGGATGCACGACCCCTAACTAAAATTACATTAATGGCAATAAAAAAATGTCGCACAACATCTCGGCCGTCCAACTTCGCCAGCTAAGTCGACCATCCTAGATTTGATTTCAGGTGACCAACAAGTTGTTTCCGTGATCTCTAACCACTCCTATTTCATGGGGAATGATCGTCCAAGAAACAACTAGCTTATAAGGATCCCAAATTATCGCCCAAAGGTAACTAGTTACGCTGCTTACACATAATTCAACGGCAGCCATCAACTGCCACAAATCATCTCTTCCATCCAACTTCTCTAGCCTAGTTGGATAGTGTAGATTTGTTTTCAGAAAACCAACAAGGTAGCATTGTGACCACTGGCCATCACTCCTCCACAAAGAGTGATCAACCAAGTGATAGTTTGCCCATAGGGCACTCAAACGATCACACAAAGGTGGCCGGTCGCGCTACCTTTTTTAAGATGCTCAATTCTTGACTGATTCAATCGAGCTCTAAAACAACGATGCTTCTAGTACATCAATTATTTTTCAGCTGCTTGTTTGAAAGCGATGCTTTATGAACATCGACTATAAGCGATCCTATCCAAAAATCGATTTTATAAATAACTTTATTATTCAAACTGAAAGCACTATGTGATGCTTTTAGCGGCGAGTCTCATGACTTGACCCATTTACTCGAGACATCAAATATGTCACAAACTGGGGAATACTCACTGGGGTTTTGGTCTGGCGGTATACATCGTGTGGCGTGCAATATGCCCATTATGAGAAAGTGTCAGGAAGGACGGGCGATTAACAGTAATGAGAGTAGTGGGTGAAAGTGTGACTAGTCTTCCCTCATAACGGAAACACAATGATCACCACCTTCCATACGACTCCACTTCTCCACTACTTAACTTCATCCACTTACCATGAGATCAGGGTGCGCTCAATGACTTATATAAATAGGTTTTCAACCTATTTCAAAAGAAACACAAGTAGCCAGAAACCATTTTACTGAGACAAGTCATAAACAACCACACCTTCATAATTCAACATTATGAACTCAAACACCTTCTTCGCTTCCCACCCTAAGATCAACCCTTCACCTTCACCTTGTGACCGAATTGAATCTGGAACGTCTATTTTTTGGTTTAGGCCAGAGTCTTACAGATTGATCTCTCGAATCTAAAAGTACTCTTGTACAGTGTATTTGTTTAGGGTACTAATTCGTTTCTCATCAACACACCCAAATTTACCAAAAATAGCAGAACCAGTTTTTACCCTCAAACAACTGGCGACCACAGTGGGAGATTGATCTCTCGGTTGCAAAAAATCATTTCCCCTATCCCATTTTAAATTTCCTAAATTTCTCAATAAGGTTGATCTTAGGAATGGTTCAGAAACCCTTAATCCAAATTTTACTTCTCCCAGTACTGACAATACTTCACATGTTATTCCTGAATCTGTTCTTTCATTTAAAACCCTCGTCGAGGCGATGAAGTCTCAATATTTAACAAATATTCATGATTTGATGTAAATCCTGAATGATATTGTCAGGAATCAAGCTACTATTTTCAAGACGCGGAACGAAGTATTTGCGCTTTTGAAAGTCCTCGCGGATCAACTATCAAATGAACCAACGTGCATTCATTCTGAAGGAAACGCCACCAACAATTAATTTTGGATCAATACTGATGGTAGTAGTCCTTCTTCCAAGATTCATATTCCTATTCCTGGTGAGGAAGATGAAGCTTATGGTCACGTCGAATGGAAAGGAAGCCATCGACCTAACGTGTCTGCTCATGAATATTGAGAGATGTGTCCTCAAACTTAGAAAGAAGACTCATGGGATTTATCACGTTCTCATCAGAGTCTTCGCAATAAAAAAGTGATTTTATTATGTTAGAGCATTTCTCGGTTAAACCCACCAAGCGTTGGTATGTCAAGTTTGGTTGTCATATTTTAGTGAAGCAAAACTCATTTAAGAGTTGCTTGATTTAAATGTACTAGAGTCAACTTCATATAGGTTAGCTTGAAAGTATTAGGGTGAGATATTACAAGTATTGAGAATACTTGAAGAAGTGAATAAGTGCGGAGCTACAATGACAACATCATCCTTCCACTTGAGGTTAGTGATATTTGACTTGAACTGTTTCATTCCCTAACGTATCTTTCAAGTCGTGCATATTGAAAACATAAAACTGCGAAGCATGAACACTCTAAATATACATAAATTTAAGGAATACAATATAAAATTTCTTGCTTAACCATTAAACTTTGTATATAAGACATCGACATAATCGTATGAATGCTATTGTGATTATGTATGGGTATGAGGTGAGGATTTCATCATAGGGAACAATGTTTACATATTTTCTAAGGAAGTAAGTTCATGATATGTGTTGTGAACCAAAAATGAAATCTCCAGGCATTATTTGGGTTATTCTTCATTGCATATCTTATGAACGACCAATATGTGTGATTCGTATAACCGTTTATGACTTGTTTGTGTTCTTGGTAAAACTATTCACATGAGGCATGACTTATGTATTGGTATGACTTTTATTAGTGAAACAGATCTTAAGTAATCACCTAGGGTATGATCGAGTTGTGTATGTCTGAACTTATTACTAGGAAGAGGGAAACCGATCCTAGTAAGAGGTACAGTGCATCATAAGTGGAACCAATCCTTGTATGAGGTGCAGTAAGGTTTATGGAAGAAATGGGAACCAATCCTATGAACATGTGCAACAAGTTTTTGGGAAGGGGGAACCGATCCTATGGACATGTGCTGTGCATACAAGTTAGATACCAAATATATGTGGGGAACCGATCCTAGTACCTAGTCAACCGTATCTTTGGTAAGCTAGTGTAACTATGCACAATACTCACATGGAGGTAGAACCAAAACTTGTTTTGGTAGAACCGTAAACCCATGAGTTTTGATTGAGTGGAACTTGATCAATCACATAGTTCTTAAAAGTCAGATGAACCAATTCTAAACTTGTTTGGAAGTATGGTAAATCGGTTTCAAGTGAGCAAGCATGGTAAAGACTTGAAAGAGTGATGTCATCATTCTTTGAACACGGTGCATTAATGCTTATTCTATTTTGTTCAAAGATATTCCTTAAAGGCTAAGAAGGAAGTAAATCCCAAGATCGAATTTAAATAAGTTAAGAATCTTTTTAATTAAGGGTTTTTAATTATATATGGAAAATAAGAATTAGTAATGTGCATTTGCAAATTAAAGATTTTCCACGGAGATTTCGATCATTATTTTTGGACAGTGCATTCACAGGAATTATGAAAACCGAATTTGGTTGAGTAATGAAAAATATCTTGAGAATATTTTCGGTTTTGGAATTGTCTATAAATACTTTGAGTTTGCATTTCTAGAAAATTAATCCTGCATAACCTAGACTTAATATTTTGTCTTTGTTACTGGTGAAGCCGCCTATCGGAGAGAAGAGTAATCTAATTAGGTGAAATCTCTTACGGCCGCTC
This sequence comes from Papaver bracteatum, assembly GCA_023529315.1. Taxonomy (NCBI): domain Eukaryota; kingdom Viridiplantae; phylum Streptophyta; class Magnoliopsida; order Ranunculales; family Papaveraceae; genus Papaver; species Papaver bracteatum. Next base: position 2,622,210 of record JAJJWX010000810.1, on the reverse strand, counting down.
AATTTAAAGTCTTCTTTGGGATTAAGAAGCGCTCTAGCACGACCTGTTGATGGGAAACTAGATATTTTGGTTTATATTTAGTTTTCGTATTGATTTGATTGACTAACGGTGGTTGAACTTTGATTGCACTTAGTTTGTTTATGCTTGAGAATCTTCTCTTCTGATATAAGATTCACTCAAACTAGTTCAAGGTTTTGACATGGATCTTTAGACTGTTGTTAGATCTAAAGACGATCTTGTGATAATCCATTGTTAACAAACTCTGTTCTATGTATGATTGATCACAAGAGATTCAAGTGATTATGTGCAGGTGTTTATTAAAGATATAAGAAGATTTGAAGACAAATAAGATATTGAAGATTTCTTACTTAGTGTTTTTATAATCTTTGGTGTGCACAATACTTGTTTGGGAAAAAGAGGATCCAATTAATAATCGTTTTATCCTTGTGGTAGATTAGATTGACTAATTGAGGAAGATCGGAATAAACACATATCACTTGGTTGAAGAGTGTTGTTAGCTTAATCTTAACAATTGATTTTGGGCATTTGAACATAAGATAAATCTAGGAACCTGGCAAAGGAGTTTATGTTAAGATAAACAAGGGAACATTTGCGCAACTCATATCACTTGGTTGAAGATAGTTGATTCCAAACAGATTTGTTGTTCCTTTACTGTTTGGAATACGAACGAAAGGAATTGGTCCAAGTACATGACTTGTTTACAGGTTGGAGGCGTGGGAATATAGACGAAACTAGGTGAACTATAGGTTTAGTTGCTTGGTCTCAACTATACGAAGTTGTCTTATTTTGTATAGCAACTTAATCCCGAGAGTATTCAATTCTGGACTAGGTCCCGGGGTTTTTTTGCATTTGCGGTTTCCTCATTAACAAAATCTTGTTGTGTTATTTACTTTATATTTCCGCATTATAATTGTTTTATTATAATTAAAGTAAATTGCACAAACGTTAATTCCTATTTTCTTGATACGTGAATCCTATTGAGTTTGGTTAAGTACGAACCTTTGTATCAAGTAAACATACTTTGTTGTTGTATTATCTCGATCTTGTATCCATAGACGATCACACAAAGTGTGAACCGATTTGTTGTATTGTCTCAACTCAGTCCATAGACAATCACTTTCGGAGAAAGGACTTAGGAAGGAAAAGTTATAGCTTGAGGTATATTTGGGGTACCCTCGCCTTTTCACATTATGTGCGTCCTTCTTGGGAAAATATCAATTCCCATATTGCATCATAAGCTGCTAAGAGATCCGTTGCTGCTTTACTCAGTCGATCTGAACCATCCCAGAATGAAGAAACTCGTAAATATGTTCAGGAAAGCAATCATCCTTCCAATAAAAGGTCCAACCTCCAGACAATCACTAGTGAGGGTGGAAAGAGAATGCATCTGGGAAACGGCTATCAACAACCCAAATGTATGGCACTAGCGCAACAAACAACTCAAACCCGGAAAGCTGCGACTAAGACACATGCACAACAACAAGAAACTGGTGAGGCCGCTCTAATTTTCCCGTTTACAATTGAAGAGGTAATCGAAATTCTAGAAACGTTGATTCAAGATGGCGTCATCAAGATACCTCCTACCAGATGTCCTCCAACCAAAGAAGAAATGGCAAATCCAAAATATTATCGTTACCAAAGGTTCGTCCATCACCCCACCAGCGATTGCAACAAATTGAAGCGCATTTTCAAAAAGAAGGTAGATGCATGAGAACTTTAACTAAGCGCTGAAGGAGTGCATATAGATCCTCTTCCGGTCTGGAGTTGTGTAGTTTCTGGGGACTCCGTCCATGAAACTATACAGACCACGATGGAGCATTCATGCAAGCAACAATTGGCGAGTTTCCGCATGCAGGGAAATCAGGGAGGAGCTATTTCACCAAAAAATAAAGAAGGAATAATAAACTAACATACGTGATTTATCAAAGCTCGTCCATTTTCATGGTCATAGCATACCAAGGTTCGTGCTCGTAGCTGCCGCTCCTTCTTTCAAGATCCATGGCCGTAACCACCACTCGTCACCGCCAAGGTTTGTGCCTGTAGTCATAAATCGTCCCTGTCAAGAATCTTGATCGTGGCCATCCAAGATCCAGCCAACTTGTTTTGTACATAGTCATCAACATGGATGCAAGAGGGTGATACCCTCATCATGGTCAACTCATCAACCATACATGATAGAACCACGTAAACTGGGGACTGAGGCTCAGCATGAAATTAATTCTCCGTCAGTCAAGGACTTCTTCAACACAAGAAAGATGGTCAATCAAGAAGCATGTAATTTGCAAGGGAAAATCAAACCGAAGGTTGGTCGAATCCTTAACCATGATTGTTATCTCCCCTATTTCGAATCATCGGAGAGAGCATTGCATGTGTTGATATGTTACAATAGAAACGTTATTCTTTCCCATGAGGAGAAAACACGACTTGCCGGCCAGCACTATTTGTGTGTCGTCTTCCCATCTGCCATATTGTATCGCCTCAGAAGAATGGGAAGAACTCATTTTTCGAAACCAAGGGTTAAGGGCCACCTCACTGGGGTTATCTCCTGAAGCCGCTTCCATGATCTCTCCAGAAGAAGTCGCTTCAATGCACGCTCTCTTCAGAAGACGCTTCAACGCACGCTCTCTCCTGAAGCCGCTTCAACGCTCTTTTCAGAAGCCGCTTCAACGCACGCCCTCTCTAGAAGCCGCTTCAATGCACGCTCTATCCTGAAGCTGCTTCAATGCTCTCTCCAGAAGAAGCCGCTTCAACGCTCTCTCTCCAGAAGTTGCTTCAATGCACGCTCTCTCCTGAAGCCGCTTCAACACTCTCTCCAAAAGAATCCCGCTTCAGCGCTCTCTTCAGAAGACTCTTCAACGCACGCTCTCTCCAGAAGACGCTTTAATTCTCTCCCCAGAAGAAGCCGCTTCAACGCTCTCTCTCCAGAAGATGCTTTAACACACGCTCTCTCTTGAATCCACTTCAACCTCACTCCAGAAGAAGTCGCTTCAATGCTCTCTTCAGAAGTCGCTTCAATGCACGCTCTCTCCTGAAGTCGCTTCAATGCTCTCTCTCGAAGCAGATTTAGCATTCTCTCTTGGAGTCGCTTCAACGCTCTCTTCAGAGGCCGAAACCGCTTCAAAACCTTAGCAGGCCACACATACTAACTGCATCATATCTGCCACATCGCCAACAAAATCAGAATCGGTGTTTCTAGATTTCCAATTTCCTATGGAAGAGGTGCATGAGCTTCCAAAAGTTTGGATACAATACAGATATATCAAACATGACTCTGATCAACAAGTGTCAAATCCAAAAGAGTGTTGCCTTCATCAATTCGTCAACTACCTTACCATCAAATGTAATAGAAGTACGTCTTTCAAGAGAAAATAGGCTCATGATAATTATACCTGAGGACTGACAGCACGGGATGCCTTCACGTCCCTCAACCAGGTTATTTCTGATATTGCATCATCACTGTCAAAGCTTTACGATCCATAGGAAGTTCTCAACATGAATCCATACACTGCATCAAAGACTCCAAAGTATGCCGCAGAGATATTTTCATGTATCCGGCCACACCATCGGATCTAGTACACATCTACACCTCACCGCATTGTATTCCCAAGTGACTCTATCTCTAGTGGCCAGACAGAAGTGTAACTGGGGACTGCTCATCGCATCCTATTCCATACAATAATCCAAGATTCAGAAGATGATTCAAAGGATATCACTTGGAATGAATTCCTTGAAAAAATTGATAGCAACATGTCGGCAATGGAACGCCTCTCAGATCATCTACTTCACTCAATGGCTCCGGAAGATCTTACCCATACAAGATTTCCAATCATGTCATCTCGAAATCAGAGAGAAAAGAATAGGTTTATGAGCTAAAGAGTTAGAATAAATACAATTTCGTGCCAGTCAAGTCTCAAGAGTTTAAAGAACATTTAAATTGCAACTCAGCAGTCAAGGCACTAAGCAACTTAAAGTCAAGGCCTCTTGCAATTGAGCGCAATGGAGTTTGGTAAATTTCGAAACCCACTGGAGAGGTTAGATATTCATTAGTCAGAACCTGATTACACATTTGGGAGAAGATCGGTGGTATTGTTGGATGGATACATGCGAAAAATAGAAAAGAGCACCTGCCTTGAATTCTCCTGGATTTCCTTGCTGCTGATTATAACTATTGGAGATTTATTTGTTGCCGTTGACGCTCGCTCTACCGCCGCTAACAAAGAAAGTCATTCACACCGAGCTGAATATCCATGTTTGATCAACCACCCATGGATATTACACTCACAGCTAAGATACGAAGATAAGATAAACTTACCTTTCAACTGACGATTGGCAAGCTTATGATCGAGCTGCTGACAGTGATGAAGAGGATCCGGTCACTGTAGATAAAAGCACTGATCCAGACGAGCAACAAAGAAAGAAGAGGGTCGATACCCCTTTTCATATGAATGGAGTTTATAGAGTTTGAACAAACAAAGGATTCCTTCTTGCTCCATGAACGGGAATAGATGACTGAGCGCACCGCACCCATACCCCATAGATGAGCTAGCAACACGCTACTATGAAAGCCACTAGCCGCATGATCCCGCTGCTGAATGTCGATTTGGATTTCTGATAGGTGTCTAAAACACCTTGATATTTATCTATTGTTTATGCTTTCTCTGCTAGTTTTCTTATAAATTATGTATCTTATGTTTTGTTTTTGAGTATTTAGGTACTTTGGAGTCATTTGGAACAAAGGAAGAAGAAAAAGGGCAAAAGTGTTGGAGGCGGACTATTTCTCATTATTTGCTTTTATTTCTTCATCTCTGTCTGAAAAGTATGTCGGCTTTAGTGATGCAATTTTTGTCTGAAAAGCATGATAGCTTTAGTGATGAAAGACATTGAAGAGAAGAAGTGAATTTGAGAAATAAGAGACAGATGTTGTTGGCGGAAGATTTAGAGGAAGAAGAAGGCGTTCATGTGGAGCGAAAAGGAATAAAAAGACTAGGCAGTCAGTTTTCTGAAACTGACAGGCTAAATATCACTCTGCGGCCCTTATCCAAGTCACTGGATGCCAATATCCAGTCCGTACAGATAGGTCAAATGCTTTTCAGACAACTAGTTTGTCATTCATTACCAATCACCTCAAATTCAGAGAGTGGCGGCATCTAAAACTCAGGGATGAAAAGGAGGCATTGTTCTGTGTCAATAGATATGTATAAATTCAGAGAACAGGGAAGGAATGTTGCTGATTACTGCTGTCTCGGACTGAGATGTATTTAAAGATCCAGATAAATTCATGGAGAGGTTGAAATGATTGATTTAGGGTTTATCTGAATTGAGATTTGGGAAGAATATGGAATCTGATGTTGTTGTTTGGCTGAGTGGGTTTTAGCTGGATTTGAAGCTGACAGAGTTTAAGGACAAGGAAATAGGTAGAGAAGTCGCTGCTGTTGCCATGGATTCAACAGATTCAAATGGGTTTCAGTTTAAGTTGAAATTGATAAAGCTTGAGAACAAGAAATCATCTGAGAAGGAGGTTGGGGTTTCTGATTGTCGAAATTAGAGTTCTGATACATGGGTGTGTGTTTCTGGTACTGATAAGAAGATGGGTGTTAAGGATTGTGGCAGAAAAAGGTGATAAATCAGGAAACGAATCTATTGATAACAGTTTAAATGGAAGAAAAGGTGGTAGTCTGGTATATTGCAAGTGGTGGTGACTCTGGGAGAAGTGAATTTGCCACAGATATTCATTGCAGTGCAGGTAAAATGCAACTGGTTATGTGTTGGTGTTGTTGAATATGTGCAGGTGCTGGGAGAAGTGAACTGTGGGCTATGTGATATGGTCTAGTGCTGCTGAGAATGTTGGGTTTGTTTCAGATTGGAGTTTGCAGGGAGATTGAAGCGAGGAGACCGGATATTCGACTAGGGTTTGCTTTCGTATTTATTTTCCATCTTCTTTAATTGACTATTGATTATGTTGATGAACTCCATAGCTATGAGTAGATAGATCTTACATTATTGGTTAAGGATGTAGTCCTATTTCTAAAACTTATGCTTGAGTTATGTATTAGTTTCTCTCTTTGTTTTCGTTCAAATCTCTACTGCTTTTAATAATCATATGATTGATGTATTGTGATAGGATTTAGATGTCTGGTTAGTTAAGTGGCCAATTAATTGAACTTGCATCTTGTCCATAGCTATTTTAGGGTTTTTCATCAAGCGATAACCCAAATACAAGTAGCATGATATGATTATAGTTTATAGTGATACACTCTTATAATCATATGTAGAGTTTGACCATTGTCCGAATTGTCATGCGCAATGTATGACAACTGCGTTGATTAGCCTATTTTCCAAACTTAATGATCCTAGGAATTGAACTTAATTAGCGCAAGGCGTTAGGTTATTCTTTAGGTAGAATTCGCATATGCAACTCTAATGTGTGTGTTGGTAAACTTATGAAATTATCAGATCATCTTGCTCTCTTGATATTCTAGGCTTTTGATAATAAAAGAGATTAAATCGTATTTCTAATCATATATGCAAGCACATGTTTAAGATTGAAGATAAATTCCTTGACCAATATCTTTCTCTCATTGATTATTTCCAACTATTTACTTTGCTTTTATTTTACTTATTTTACAAAAATCAGAAATCTCCCATTTTGGTTACTAAGAAACTAGAATTTGATAACAACAATCGCCTCTCTATGGATACGAACTCTTCCTTACTTTATACTTCATTATTATTTTGTTGAGTGAGAAAGTGAATTATTTTTGCTCGGCTGACAACCAGTCAAATTCCCTGGTAATATCTACCTGCTTCGTCTTTTCAATTTTATTTTTCGTCTGTCACCATCTAGTGCATACCCCGCAACAATGTCATTGTTACGTGCTAAGAAGGGGACTTAATGTAGACGGTGGTTTTTAGCTTAGGGCGAGAATCGTAAAAGTATATCTACCTGACCCGACATTAAAAGTAGTAGACCTTGATATATCTATATTTCGCAAAGAATTTGGAAAAATATATCAGAAACTGATGAGTGCCTATGTCTCTCTTCACATTATATTGAAACTCAATCTCCTAGATGAATTGTTCACTAGTATAGAGCCTAATGAGTATTTAATCTCCTAGTTGCATTACTCACTAATGACGGAGACTGCCTAGTGTTTTCCTATGCTATGTTCTCAACTGAACTCCCAATATTGACATGACATGACGATTAATGTTCACTCTCAGCAGAGTAGCATGAATCTCCCGGAGTGCCAGTATTGATATATGCACGAAAAAACTCACATAGGATACATCGTTCTTTGATAAATAGATTTTTGTATCGATGCACTTTTAATTAAAAGATAGCTCGATCAAGTTCCTTAAGGAAAATCTAGACTGTCCATATCAGTCCTAAGAAATGATCACGGCCACATGATTTGGCCACACAATTTAATAGGCCTAGCCTACTCCTAACGGAACTAGGCGATTGTCATGATAGACACCGGCGGGCCCACTAGAACCCCTGCCGGTCGAAATCATTTTGGCTCGTCTTCTACCTCCTTGAATGATCACCGAAACATGGGTGATCGCGCTATATAAAAATATCTCAAACGAGCTAAGACCGGAAAAAAACAGTCTTAAAAACCATCGCATCCGTCCAACTTAGCTGGCCTTGTTGGACGGCTTAGATTGCAAATTGAACGACCAAATAAGAGTTTGTGTGTTCACCGACGACCCAGCTACACCCATGGGTGATTGACTTTCTCACGACAAGCCAAGATCATATGGAATCGTTCACCCAAAGTAGGGTGAACACGCTTCTTTGAAACCCTAATTGGTATTTGCGGCGGTTTGTTACTGCCGCAAATCGATCACGATCGACTATCTTTGCCATCCAAAGTAAGTGGCTTAGATTCAATTCCAGTCGGACCAAGAGAGGTCAGAGCGCTCACTGGCGGCCCATTTTTGCATAAGGCAGATCGGCCTTCTTGAATTAGCGCACAACGCTTCAAGTCGTTTAGCCAAAATAGGGTTGGCTGCACGACCCCTAAACCCTAGAATTACAATAATGCCAATAAACAACTGCTGCAAAAAATCTTGGTCGTCCAACTTCACCAGCTAAGTCGACTAGCCTATATTTGATTTCAGGTGACAAACAAGTTGTTTTCGTGATCACTATCCACTATTCTTTCTTGAGGAATGATCGGCCAAGTAACGACTAACTCATAAGGATCCCAAATTATCGCCCAAAGGTAACTAGTTGCGCTGCTTGCACATAATTCAACGACAGACATCAACTTCCACAAGTCATCTCGTCCATCCAACTTCGCTAGCCTAGTTGGATGGTGTAGATTTGTTTTTATAAAACCAACAAGGTAGCAATGTGACCACCGGCCATCACTCCTCCACAAAGAGCAATCGACCAAGTGATAGTTCACCCATAGGGCACTCGAATGATCACCCAAAGGTGGCCAGTCGCGCTACCTTTTTTAAGATGCTCAATTCGTGACTGATTCATTCTATCTCTAAAACAACGATGGTTCCAGTACATCGATTATTTTTCAGCTGCTTGTTTGAAAGCGATGCTTTATGAACATCGACTATAAGCAATGCTATGCAAACATCGATTTCACAAATAACTTTATTATTCAAACTGAAAGCACTATATGCTGGTTTTAGTGGAGAGTATCATTACTTGATCCATTTACTCGAGACATCAAACATGTCACAAACTGGGGGATACTCACTGGGGTATTGGTCTGCCGGTCTACAGCGTGTGGTGTGCAACGCACCCATTATGAGAAAGTGTCAGGAAGGACGGACGGTTAATAGTAATGAGAGTAGTGGGTGAAAGTTTGACTAGTCTTCCCTCATAACGGAAACACGATGATCACCACCTTCCACACTTCTCTACTACTTAACTTCCTCTACTTCCTATGAGATCAGGGTGCACCCAATGACTTATATAAATAGTTTTTCAACCTATTTAAAAAGAAACACAAGTGTTATCAACACAAGTAGCCAAAAACCATTTTTCTGAGACAAGTCATAAACATCCACACCTTCATAATTCATCATTCTGATCTCAAACACCTTCTTTGCTTCCCTCCCTAAGATCAACCCTTCTCCTTCACCTTGTAACCGAATTGAATCTGGAACGACCATTTCTTGGTTTAGTATAGAGTCCTACAGATTGATCTCGCGAATCTAAAAGTACTCCCATTTAGTACATTTGATTAGGGTACTAATTCATTTCTCATCAACACACCCAAATTTACCAAAAACCCTAGAACCAGTTTTTACCGTCAAACCGTTAGTTACTGAAATTGGATGATTTTGTATTGTGGTTGTTAATTTTTTAAATTGATTTTGTTGTAGACAACTATCCTGTTGCTAGTAGCAGTCGATCCCGGCCTGCAAGTACTAGGTGTGCAAGTACTACTCATAGGTCAATTACAACTAATTGGCCGATGGATTTTCTCAATTTACAATGGTACCCATCAACTAATGGTGTTCACATTTATGCAAGTCCAAGTGAAGGGATTCGTTATCGTTTGTCTTCGTCAGATGGCGAGCATTCTCCGAGCCATGGTAATGGGAATTAGGCTAAAGGATATGGAGGGCATGAGGCTTTTCATCAAGCAAATAATGAAGCTAAAAATACGGAGGAAAGTGGGATTAATGGTAACACAACATTGTATTTCAATTTTTCTTAATGTCATTATTATATTATAATACCTTATCAAGTTATTTTCTAATTTGTTTTTGTTTTCTGGAGATGATCACCTATTGGAAATCAAGTTCAATTCTATGGGACAACCAACAGAAGATGCTTCTAAGAAATATGCTACCGGGGTTGGAACAATGGCCAGGAGTATTGTCCCACCATATCATAAGGATTGGAGGAGTGTTCCTTATGTTCTTAACGGAAAAATATGGAGAGCCATCAAAAATGAATATAGTGTACCTGAAATCATCAAGTACAAGGCTCTAAGGATGGCAAATAAATTATGGAAGAACAAAAATACTACCCTAAGGAAATGGTGTGATCATTTTGATACCGTTGCTGAGAGAAAGAACAACAGACCAAATGGTGTGAAGAGAGAGGATTGGGAAAAATTCGTGGACTTGCATAATTCAGAAGCTGATCAGATACTAAGGGAGATAGGGAAGGAATCAAGTAAGCTTCTGAAAGCTTTACATACTACTTGAAGGGATGGTATTGCACACTGTCGACATGTTATGGAACAACAATCTCCAACTGGTAGTGTAAGCAGATCTGTTATATACTTGGATACACATGTTTATAAAGAAATACCTCAAGACGAACTTCAATTAATGGACCCCAACTGTTATGAAGTAAAATGCAGAGACTATGTTGTAAGTTCAAGTTTCATATTTGGTTTTCATTGACTATCATATATTTTTCTTTGTTGGTTTTCTTAGCAATATTTTTCCACTTACATACAATCGGATGTACTTTGCAGGTACAAGTAAGAGAGCTTAATGAAATCGAGCATCATAGATAGGAAACTCATTTGGACATAGATGCAGTCGCCAAGGTACTCGCACATGAATTTGTGTTGTTTCCAAAAAATCCTTGTTAGTTACTAGCTAGCTAACTGATTTTGTTTATTTCTTTGTAGGTGTTTGGAGTTTATGATAAAGGTTGTGTTCGAGGAATGAGAGGTGGAATATCTAAGACTGGACTGCTTGCTTTTGCAGTTCCTAGGGAGCAGTTACGACAGAAAGTGTTGAAGACTAAAGATGTAGAAGATCGTGTCTATAATCTAGAGGAAATTGTTGAGATACTAATGGATGGTTTAAGTTGCAATGCTAACTCCGGAAATGCTAATGCTCAGGTAATAACATTCTATAACTATTTTTTAGTTTGCAACTTATTACGCTTTTTAGTTTCAATTTGTCAAGATATGATTTTTTTAGTTTGCAGTGTTTTTCTATACACTAGTAAATTCTTATTGCCATATTGGATGTGGTTATGATCTATAGGGTATGGATGGTGGTGGTTGTCAACTAGCTGGATCTCAGCGAATAATTCTGAGAAACATGAGAAAGAGAGTTATTGCAGTGAGCTATATATTTACCAATGGGCCTCCAATAGATGATGAATATCATTTGGTCCTCATTGATGAGGTAAGTTTACCTTATGAGAGTCTCTGTGAAGGTGAAGGAACTTTTAAAGATGTTTCCATAGGCGACAAAATTATGTGGCGACAACAGTATGTTTTTCCAATTGCCTCAGGTCATGCTAGCATTTAATGGACTTGGAGATGGTTCTGTGTGGAGGTTTGGGACTCTTTTGGACTTTTTTTTGGGTATATATACATGGTTGGTATACATGTAAGTTTTTTGGATAAATATTTTGGGAAGCAGGTTTATATATGTAACTAGTTATGGGAAGCTTACTTTCAGATATGTATTTTGGGTTTAGTCAGACTTGCAAGTTTGCATGGTTTTGAGTCTTATCTCTTCTTTTTTTGTGATGAAGAAGAGATTCAAAACATGTAAAGAAGTGTCTTGCAACTTCTATGGATGTGTAGCTTTATCAAGTTTCAGAGCTGATTTTATCTAATCAAATACATTAGCATCAATCTTATTTAGTTTTTAACATTGGTTCAATTTTATTCAATTGTTTCGATGTTCAGTTTTATAAACTCTTTTTCTGTTTTCTAATCTTAAATCTACTTACATAGATTTTACTTCTTTTTCAGTCTTCTACTCTATAATTCTTTGCATAGCTTCTAGCACTTGACTTCAATCCAAATTCTTAGAAATGGCAGATACACATTACCATGAAGAACAAAACAATAGCATATTTTAGACCTGACTCGTTACCATTAGTACTATCTTAGAACTTGAACAGAACTTCCATTCATCTGAGTCAGTTATAAACCTGACTCATTTTAGACAAAAATATCCATCTGAGAGGTGATTCAATCCATTCAGCCGAGTCAGTTATATATCTAACTCATTTTAGACCACATGCTTCTGATAAGAAAAAAGAAAAGCTCGACCTCTCATAAACTTCTCATCTCTTTTTTTCTTTATTCTCTCTCATTGTTTTTTTCTGAAAAACTTTCTCAGAAAATATCAATTCTCATCGAAAAATTTGATCATCGAATTGATATGCAACATCATAATTCACAATAACTTTATGAGGGTACTTACTAGTCAGAGTCTTCATTCTGCGACAAATTTGTTAGGCTTTTAACTCTAGTTTGAGAGAATTTATGAAGTGAAGAAACAATTATTTGATTTCGGAACTCAAATATCCAAATCAACAATTTGTTAAGGTAAATACTTAATTCTAAGTTAAAATTTGTCTGGGTTTAGCCTAATTTATTTGAATTTCAGTTGGAAAGTTTGGTTAGAACCCTGGGATTTGGGTTTTAACTGATTTATGCGTATCTCAAATTTAGGGGTTTTGCCTAATTAGGTCAAAATAACTAATTATATTATGAATCTGATGAGTAATAACTTGTTCTAGGATTTGATTAATCTTCTCATCATCATCATTAATTTTGTTAACTGATTTTAAGGAATGGAGTGAATTCATATTTATCTGAATGTAAACCAATACTATTAGTTGTAACTTCATATATGTACGTGGATTTGGAACATTAAATGTTAATTGTAGAGTTCTATCAATTAACCCAGTTAAGACCTTGTCCCCCCTAAAATAGCTATCATGGTGAATTAGCGTGATTTTGTTTGAGTTGTACTTACTATGAATATTCAGAGTGGATATGGGATTATTATTTTTTTGTTCATTACTTGATTTAATGAGTTCTATATGGATATGCAAATAGTTGTGCTGATATCTAATGTAAATTATTCTCTATTATAAATCCTTCTACTTTAATGTAGTTTCTCCTAAATTGTGATTATATATGTTTTGTTTTGCAGATGTTTCAATATCGTGTAACTACTCCAAATAATGAATGGATGACTGCACCCAAGGTTTCACCTCGATGGATTAAAGGTGTTCAATCTTTCATCTAATTTATAACAGAGAGTCTTGGTGAAGGTATCAAAGAATTTTGATGTCCTAGCATGAAATGTAAGAATTACAGTAGTTTACCAAAATCTCTAGATGATGTATATAGGGATATTCTTGATCATGGGTTTGATGTGTCATAATGAAAATGGATCCATCGTAGAGAGCAACATCGGATGACTAATGTTAGTGCTCGCACCTTACCTGCAAATAATGTTGTGAATTATGCTGATGCATCTCATTCGAAAATATATGACTTGTTCAATGAGGTGCATGGACGGGGCTCCAACACGCAGATATTTACAAATGCTAAACTTAAAGCCTAGCTTGTGGTTGAAGGAAAATAATGGAAAATAGATACTCCATCCCGCACCTTATTGTCTAAGAAAGAAAGGGAAGTTATCTGTAAAACTTTTAGCACTCTTAAAGTTCCAATTGGTTACAGTGGGAATTGGAAGAAAAAAAGTATGCTTGAAAGAGTTCCAATTAAAGGGTCTGAAGTGGCACGATTATCACATCCTTAAGCAGGGTTTAATGCCTATTTTTTTAATGCATTGTTTCAAAAAACATATGCCTTTGCCTAAACTAATAAATGGCCGTTCCAGACTTATTTCGGTCACAAAGTGAAGGACATGGGGTTGATCTTAGGGAGGGAAGCGAAGAATGTGTTGAGATTGTGAAGGTGTTGGATATGTATGACTTGTATCAGAAAGCTGAACTGGCTTACAGGATATAAGCTATCAGTTCCGGTGTTTGAATACGATTGTATCAACACTTGCCTTTGTTATCTCGTCTTGTTCCTTGTCTTGAAAAATAGGGAAGAGAACCTATTTATACAAGTCTTTTAGCCTAACCCTCGTATCTCATGGGAAGTGGATAAAGTGGAGTGATGGAGTAGTGGAGTAGTGTGTTGGTGTCACACGACCAGTCTTGCCCACTTCTCCCATCATCACTAACTATCCATGACTTCCTGACACGTTCTTGTGATGGCGCATTGTGTGCTGCACGTCGTAAACCGCCAGACCAATACCCCAATATGTGTCCCCCAATTTGTGACACGATTTATGTCTTGAGCGTATGGATCGTGCGACCCACAGAAAGTAGCATGTAATGTTAGACTAAATAATTATGTTATTTAGGAGGTTGATACTTGTGAAGCATCGTGTGTATACTATGCAAGTACCGCATCGAGTATATTCAGCAGGTATGAAGCATCGTTGTTTGAGCGTCTCAAAATAACCTCATGTCCGGCTGACTTCACGTGATGTTTTGGAGGTTGCGCAAGCAAGTCCTCCCTTGGCCGACCACATGGTGTGGTAGAGTGACAGATGGTGATCACCATGACTCTGCACTAACCAATTAACTCCTAACCAGCGTTGTATAGCCAAGACGGTGAAGTTGGACGGACGAGATGATCTTTGAGACACTCATCTGCGACCGTTGATGGAATTAGGGTTTATGAAAAGGTGCGGAAGCATCACTTTTCAGCTTGATCGAATCCAAGCTTGGGACACAATTTTGGCTAGGCCGATCGTGCATGCGTGTAGACGGCATGACGGTGTATACGCCCATACCTCATTGTCTCATAAAAGTGTGATCTGAGCCACTCAATTCTTCCGGAGAAGTTGAGTGGTCGAGATCAATTTGCGACAGAAAACTGGTGTCGTAAAATCCGCACATCATGCCATCTTTGAGCGCGCGTTCCAGGACGACTAGGCTTGGTCGGTCCTGGATGATTGACCCAACGTGTAGGCTGTAGGCTGGAGTTTACGACCATACCCTGACATCCCATAGAAACATGATCTAAGCCACTCAATTTGTCTGGCGAAATCGAGTGGTCAAGATTAGTTCGCAGCTTAGGAGGTGCGACCACACTTATTTTGGGTACGCAAATCGAGACATATAGCTAAGTTTGGTCTTGGACGATTGGGTGTGGAGATAGGTAGGATCTCAGTGATCGTGTTGATACTTACCGGAACTGCTTAGCCTATTCCGGGACCCTCCATCCGCTCAGGAGAATATGGACGTTCGTGATCGCTAGACAAACCCTAGTTAGAATATTGCCGGCCGTGTGTCACACCCGGTTTTGGGCGTGTGAATCGAGGTGACCAAAAATAAAAAGAATCCTAAATTAACTATGTACAAATAAAATAAAAATCTACCAAATATCAATATTTACAGAAAAGGAAGAAGAAAAATAAAATAAAATTGGAATATCTGTACTTACCTTTTTGGTGTCCAATTTTATTCTCCAATAAATGTCAAATTAAACCTGCACATAAAAGCTAAAAAGATACCCAACGTAAAATCAAAGAAAATAAAATAAATTCTAAACTACCAAAATATTTACAAAAAAAAATAAAAAATAAAAGAAATCTAAAACCTAACCTAAAGGCAAGTCCGCGTCGGCGGCGCCAAAAACTTGATGTAGTTTTGGTTTTTGATTACTAAAAGAAAATACTAAGACAAACAAATTCTATTTGATTTTTGGTTACCAATGAGAGAAGATTCTAGGGTTTTGGATTCCACTACTTCCAATATTTGTAAACTCAATAAAAATTTCTTTGACAAAATACTCCTATTTTACTCAAAACAGTTTCGAATCCAATCTCATGCTTTGGAAAATATAACATTATAAGCTCTTTCTTTTGACTCTCGTCACTATTCTAAGGCCTAATCCTCCTTCGCTTATAAAAGAACAGTAGAAACTACCCAAAACAATTATTACGAAGCATGTAAAGAAGAGAGAATTTTTAGACAAATTAAAACACAATTTTGGAGTATTTTTGTCAAGGAAAATAATTACTAAAATTCACTCATCAAAAATAGCTTCTTCCAAAACCCTAGAGAATAAATTTAGCTACTCATAGAATCAAAATTGAAGAAAATTTCATTAATCATTGTATTCAAAAAGATATAAATAAGCTTACAATGATTTTGCAGTAAATGATATAATCCTTCTGTCGTTGATAAACGAAACACGTTTTCTACTATTGAATAACGATATTCTTCTGCGACTGTTTCTGGCAGTTTAATGTTCTTGGTGTTCTTGAATATGCAGCAGCACGAGAACTTTCTGAAACTTATGATTTCTCGATTCTAACTAACTATTCTTTCCCTTGGTGTCCGTATGACCTCTATTGGAACTCGTAACCCTTTTATACACTTCCGGCTAAATTATCTCCCAAGTTATCTTGTTTTATTCTTTTCTTTTCTTTTCTTCACAGGAAATAATCCTTCGGGATTGATTTCTTTATTTATTTTTCTTCTCCTACGCGTCTTTGAGTGCTCAATTCTTACCAAGCTCGATATATATGAATCCTATGAGGATACATTTACTCCAGATAGCTCGTAAATTCCATAAACAAAAGCCGAGAATACTTCTCTTCCCATGTTTACTCCAACCCACGCCAACTTCCCTATTTTATCGATTCCAACTCATTTACTAGCCATGTTAAGTCATAACAGGATAATCCAAACCCATTCTTGTGATTGAGTCTCACTCAGACTTGTCTAAAACTCTGCCGGAAAATATCGCAGGTAAACCCGAGAATGCATGGTCACTCTGTTTTCTTTGAATCTGGTTATTAAGCCCAACTGGATCGAATAAAACCACCATACCATCCCTGTTTAGTTGATAAAAGTAAGCCCAAACGATTTGATCCATTGAATCTCATTGAAACACGTTCGATTTCCAAACCCTAAATTCTGCCATTAACAACAATATTTTCCCGCCAAAACCGTGAGAACTGGTTCATCTTCTGCGGATTATCTAGCCAATTCTGATCAAAATAAAGACCATTAACAGCCATGTTTATACCTTAGGAATAAACCCATTCAATTCTAGCGATTTAGTCTCAATGTAACATCATCAAATCTCAAACCCTAATTATGTTCTTCTTTTCCCGCCAAAATTCAAATTCAAAAGGTTGAAGATGACTACCCCTTATGCAACAGAGGTGTCCCTTTAGTAATTTGGGGTACATTTAGTAATTCCTGGGGTGCGAATAGAAATTCATGGGGTACAAAGATAACTTTTCGGCTCTATATAGTGAAAAACTCCTGGGTGACTTTCTAAACTCTTCCGGGACATTTCTTGGGTTGCCTTTAACACTTTTCTGAGTGCTTTTAGTAGTTTCTCGAGCAGCCATCTCTTACTTCTCATATTCACTTCTTTTCTTCAATTTCATCACTAAGGTTGCCATGCTTTTCAGACATAACTCGCATCACTAAAGCCGACATGCCTTTCAGAGATGAAGAAATAAAAGTAAATAATGAGAGATAATTCGCCTCCATCAGCAATTGCACATGAAATGACACTTTAGCCCTTTTAAGCGACGTTTGTTCTTCTTTTGCTCCAAAGTACCTAAAACTCAAAATCAAACATAAAATACATAATTTACAAGAAAACATAGCAGGGAAAGCATAAACATTAGATAAATATCAAGGTGTTTTAGACACCTATCAAATTTCCCCACACTTAGACTTTGCTAGTCCTCGAGAAAATCAAACAAAACTAATTCTAAATACATACAACTCCATCTCGTCGAGGATACGGTCACACTTAGCACGTATAACAAGCCTTTAAACCCCTAGGTGGCCCTAGTGGCCGAGTTATAGTCTCGGGAAGGTTTACCAGAGGTGTACCTACAAAACCTTTTATTCCAAACTCTAGCTATCTGTGAATAACTCAGGAATAACACTAAAGAGTCTCCTTGGTTGAGATACTTTCATTGGTCACAAAAGGAAGTACCCGGATGCGAGTCATATTCATATATATAAGTGACAGAGTTCTATTCAGATAGTCGCACTATGGACATCAATAATCGGAATCACACAAATGAATAGATTAAGAAGATGGATTATAGATATAGATAGTTCAAAACAATGTTGTCTAAGGTCAATGGTGTTTCCCATATCTATCTGAAGGCCTCCGCTAAGATGAACCTATGAATCCTAATGGAATGAGATACTGGTCTGGACTAATATCAACACAGCTTGGCATATACAAGGGAACCAGCGGTCGATAATCCTAAATCTAGATCAACCCACTGGCATATACAAGGGAACCAACGATTGATTTTATTGCACAACTTTTTCATTCAATTTTTCATTTTTTTTTTCATTTTTTTTTTGGACTGCATGATTTGATCTTTTGGATCCAAGCGCATGCTTCTTGTCAGCAGATTACATGATAGTTCCCATGGATCCTGTGTTCCACGCTTGTATAGGCGGTGGAAACAGGGAAGACACACACATATTGCTATTCCAAAGTGTCATCACTTTTTCTTTAATCGACTTTATTTCTTTTGGTATGATTGGTCTGGTCTATTTATTATTTAGTAACTCAATCACTCTATTCCATCCAGCATTGGTAAAAATTTGATGTGTTGTGCCCCACCAAATCACTTAAAGAAACATATAAGTTTTCAAATAAAATAAAAACAGAACGTAGTGTGATGATTCCATTCTAACACCTGAACTCTGTCTTTTTGTGAATAGACTCTGTTATTGGGTTCCTTAAATACTACAACCAAGATGTTTACATCCACTTAGACTGGTTAGTGTCATCCTAAATTGGCACAAATTTCTAGGCTTTTAAGTTTAATTTTTTTTTTTTTTTATTGAAAACTAAAAGATTTTCCCTCACCCCCAAACTTAAACCTAACATTATCCTCAATGTTTCAAATGAAAGCGCAGTACCAAAAATATAAGTAACAAGAGGAATAAAGAGGTAAGTTAGAAAGATAGTACCTGGATGAAGCATAACAATCCTTCCATGGGAGCAAGAAAGAAAGAAAATAAAAACAAAAATAAATCCAATGTACAACAACAACAGGGTCCTCCAGATGGACCTTAATATCACCATGTATGGGTTGCCTCCCAATAAGCGCTAATTTTAGTGTCTTCAGCCAGACATCGGTAGAATTAGTCACCACATAAAATCATATAGCAATAGTCGGAACCTATGTGGGTCATCAAAACTGAATAAAGCTACCACAAATAAAAGGAATGTCAAGAAAATGAACAAATAACGCACACCCTTATCTAGTTTCCTTTTTAAGAAAACTACATCTAGCTGTGGTTCGGGCTCAGGTTCTATGAAAGGGTCTGGATAAAATATTTTCATGGGATTAATTTCCTCATAGGAAGGATTAGGTTGTAGAGTCTGGAAAAACTCAGATAAAAATTTAGTAGCACATAATAATAACCTGAATAATTGAGGATCCTCTAAATCAATTAGATTTGACTTACATAGTTGACCATAATGGTGGTGGTCATTCTTAAGAAGATGTGTCGACATTTTTAATTTCCTAAAATTATTAGGTTTAATTCTAAAAAATATATAATGACACATTTCAAATTGAGATATTACCACATTTGGTAAATAAAATTTTGGTGGGACAACTAAATCAATTCTGGTATCATGGACCGGATTAACCACATCAACCATATGATGGGTTTATATCAACTGAGTTTCTTTCTGGACATATTTAGGTTCAGGAAAATGTGCATGAAGATAGTCTTTTAAGATGGTAGAGGAACATATGTTAAGTCCCAAATTAGGGACCTTTAGGAGAGTCAAAGGTAAACCACGGGGAGAACGATATTCACCCCCAAACCTAGGGTTGTCTATATCCTTGGATAAACTAGTCACAATTTCCTTAATTTCTAAATTATCAGATTTAGGAAAATGGTCTTTTATTTCTTCTAGGTTGTAATTGTGTGGTTCTACATTTCTATAATCCTCAGAAGGGACTATTGTTTCTGAATCACTAGACTCTAAAACATTAGTCTTAGGATAAACTCTTTCCTCTAATCCATCCTCGGCTTCGTAATCACAATGATATACTACACCATCTAAAATTATGGTATCTCTAGTCAAATCCTTATCCTTTTGAATAGGTGAATAATTATCAATATTATTAGGATTTGAACTAGAAACAACATTATCATCATAAGGCTCAATTGGTGTAACAATTTCCTCGTCACTATGACTATATATTTCAAATTCTTCATCTATCCTCATCATCATAATAAGATGGTTGAAATGGTTGAACCTTGTCAAAACATGCAGTGTTTTCTGATCTAACCTCATCCTCTAAATTAGGTGAATAATTATATGTATTATCAAGGGTAAGTTTGGAAACACTATTTTGAAATTCAAGTTCATTATGAGCAATATCCTTAGGTGCATATTTATCCTCATACTTATTAAGAGTCTCACACAGTTTATCTAGGATTATTCGAGATTGACGCGCATTTTCACGTGTAGTTTCATTGAACTTCTTAAGTGATTCTTCTAAAGTAAGACTTGAACATTCATCACTATGTGATATACCCGTCACTTTTTGAAACTGTTTGAGTGCATATTTTAAGGAATGAGTTTTATATTTATCAGGAACTGGTCCCAATTGTTTGATTAAATCCTCTAAAGATGGAGAGCTCTCATTTTTTTCATTATAATATTGCTCATTCGCCCGTGAGGATAGTAATTGGGATCACCATGGTAAGAACCATAACCTTCAGAAGGTCGGTAGTGTTCCCAAGTACTATATACACTTTGGTCATAGTACGGATATTGTCCAATACTCAGTCGAATAATCATAATATTGGTCTTTATAATACCAACTCGCCATTTTATGTGCACATGCAAATGCAGGGTCGACTAAAATTGGTAGGCTCAGGTTACCTCAAGCAGAATATACCTACAGTCAAAGACTGGTCAATGGTACTGGGATGAGTAGAGCTGGCAATTAGGGTCAATACCCGCGGGTTGGACCTAACTCGGCTTGTTAGTTAATAGGGTCGGGCTAGAGTTGAGGTTTCAGAACCCGTTGGTAAATAGGGTTGACCCGTCTAACCCGCGGGTTAACCCGTCAACCCGTTATTTTTCCCGGAAATGATTAATTTTATGATTTTAGGTTATATTTACTATAAAAATCCCCTGAATATCATTGATATAGGGGAAAAACTTGACTGATCATCCATAAATCAGTTCAAAAACCATCAATTTAATTTAATTTAATCATCAATAACCACTAACATCTTCAATTGTACAATCTTAAATGCTAAAAATCCCAAAATTTCATATCTAAAACCAAAAATAATGATTAGTTACATCATCCATGATTCTATATACTCAAACAAAAACAAAAAATGATCAACCCGTACTTAGATTCATTCATACAATGTTTCACATTTTAATAAATACCCATATTAGTAAAATGAAAGATCAAATCTCATATCATAATGAATTAATTCATCATCTAGATTTTATATAATATATAGTTAGAGAGAAATATTGATCACGATTCTAAAGAAAATAGATGAATCAGGAGATGGTGGATGGGAATCGTTTCATTGATTTGAGTAGTAGAAGGAGGACAGAGGACTACTCTCGTTTACAAAGAAAAAGGAAGACTCGCTAAGAGATGTGAAAATGGAGATAAGAGCATACCTACCAGGGGTCTAGGACGGTGATAAAAAGGTGCAAGAAAAAATATAGGGATTTGTACTTTCACCGATTAATAAAATAAAGGGTAATGAAGCCCGTGTGTGGTAATAATAATAGATTTAGTCACAAACAGAACCCTAGACTAGTGGTTAGGATGTTATACTCCTAGTGGAAGGTTCCTGGTTCGATCCCCTACTGCTAATTAAATTTTTTTGGCCTTTAAATTAAGCATAACTAGGTGGACACCCGACACCTAATTTCCTAGGCCCAACCCTAACCCGTAAATATGAACCCGTGGGATAAACGAGCCGGGTTAGGGTTGATCAAATCCAACCCGAAACCCGTCTAACCCGCCACGGGTTGACCCTAACCCGGCCCGTTGCCACCTCTAGGGATGAGGCTTGTGGTGTTTCGGATGTTAACGCCCAGAGGGTTCACCGTACTAAACCACGAGTTTTCCTAAAATTCGGTGTCTGACGATGCAATTGGTGTGTGCATGTGTGTGTTTTTTTCTTTCTTTAAATAAATAAAAAAAAAAAAAATATTTACAAAAAAATAAAAAGAATCCTAAATTAACTATGTACAAATAAAATAAAAATCTACCAAATATCAATATTTACAGAAAAGGAAGAAGAAAAATAAAATAAAATTGGAATATCTGTACTTACTTTTTTGGTGTCCAATTTTATTTTCCAATAAATGTCAAATTAAACCTGCACACAAAAGCTAAAAAGATACCCAACGTAAAATTAAAGAAAATAAAATAAAATAAATTCTAAACTACTAAAATATTTACAAAAAAAAAAAAAAAAAAATCTAAAACCTTACCTAAAGATAAGTCCGCGTCGACGGCGCCAAAAACTTAATGTAGTTTTGATAGTGGTAAGAAGGTTGTCGTTCACTCGGACTCTTTTAAAGATTTGGTTTTTGATTACTAAAAGAAAATACTAAGACAAACAAATTCTATTTGATTTTTGGTTACCAAGGAGAGAAGATTCTAGGGTTTTGGATTCCACTACTTCCAATATTTGTAAACTCAATAACAATTTCTTTGACAAAATACTCCTATTTTACTCAAAACAGTTTCGAACACAATCTCATGCTTTGGAAAATATAACGTTACAAGCTCTTTCTTATGACTCTCGTCACTATTCTAAGGCCTAATCCTCCTTCGCTTATAAAAGAACGGTAGAAACTACCCAAAACAATTATTACGAAGCATGTAAAGAAGAGAGAATTTTTAGACAAATTAAAACACAATTTTGAAGTATTTTTGTCAAGGAAAATAATTACTAAAATTCACTCATCAAAAATAGCTTCTTCCAAAACCCTAGAGAATAAATTTAGCTACTCATAGAATCGAAATTGAAGAAAAATTCATTAATCATTGTATTCAAAAAGATATAAATGAGCTTACAATGATTCTGAAGTAAACGATATAAGCCTTCTATCGTTGATAAACGATACACGTTTTCTGCTGTTGAATAACGATATTCTTCTGCGACTGTTTCTGGCAGTTTAATGTTCTTGGTGTTCTTGAATATGCAGCAGCACGAGAACTTTCTGAAACTTATTATTTCTCGATTCTAACTAACTATTCTTTCCCTTGGTGTCCGTCTGACCTCTATTGGAACTCGTAACCCTTTTATACACTTCCAGCTAAATTATCTCCCAAGTTATGTTGTTTTATTCTTTTCTTTTCTTCACGGGAAATAATCCTTCGGGATTGATTTCTTTCTTTATTTTTCTTCTCCTACGCGTCTTTGAGTGCTCAATTCTTACCAAACTCGATATATATGAATCCTATGAGGATACATCTACTATAGATAGCTCGTAAATTCCATAAACAAAAGCCGAGAATACTTCTCTTCCCCTGTTTACTCCAACCCACGTCAACTTCCCTATTTTATCGATTCCAAATCATTTACCAGCCATGTTAAGTCGTAACAGGATAATCCAAACCCATTCTTGTGATTGAGTCTCACTCATACTTGTCTAAAACTATGCCGGAAAATATCGCAGGTAAACCCGAGAATGCATGGTCACTCTGTTTTCTTCGAATCTGGTTATTAAGCCCAACTGGATCGAATAACACCACCATACCATCCTTGTTTAGTTGTTAAAAGTAATCCCAAATGATTTGAGCCATTGAATCTCATTGAAACACGTTCGATTTCCAAACCCTAAATTCTGCCATTAATAACAATATTTTCCCGCCAAAACCGTGAGCACTAGTTCATCTTCTGCCGATAACTAGCCAATTCTGATCAAACTAAAGATCATTAACATCCCTGTTTATACCTTAGGAATAAATCCATTCAATTCTAGCGATTTAGTCTCAATGTAACATCATCAAATCTCAAACCCTAATTCTGTTCTTGTTTTCCCGCCAAAATTCAAATTCAAAAGGTTGAAGATGACTACCCCTTATGCAACAGCGGTGTCCCTTTAGTAATTTGGGGTACATTTAGTAATTCCTGGGGTGCGAATAGCAATTCATGGGGTACAAAGATAACTTTTGGGCTCTATATAGTGAAAAACTCCTGGGTGACTTTCTAAACTCTTCCGAGACATTTCTGGGGTTGCCTTTAACACATTTCTGGGTGCTTTTAGTAGTTTCTCGAGCATCCATCTCTTACTTCTCATATTCACTTCTTTTCTTCAATTTCATCACTAAGGTTGCCATGCTTTTCAGACATAACTCGCATCACTAAAGCCGACATTCCTTTCAGAGATGAAGAAATAAAAGAAAATAATGAGAGATAATTCGCCTTCATCAGCAGTTGCACATGAAATGACACTTTAGCCCTTTTAAGCGACGCTTCTTCTTCTTTTGCTCCAAAGTACCTAAAACTCAAAATCAAACATAAAATACATAATTTACAAGAAAACATAGCAGAGAAAGCATAAACAATAGATAAATATCAAGGTGTCTTAGACACCTATCAAATTCCCCCACATTTAGACTTTGCTAGTCCTCGAGAAAATCAAACAAAACTAATTTTTAATACATACAACTCCATCTCGTCGAGGATACGGTCACACTTAGCACGTATAACAAGCCTTTAAACCCTAGGTGGCCCTAGTGGCCGAGTTATAGTCTCGTGAAGGTTTAACCAGAGGTGTACCTACAAAACCTTTTATTCCAAACTCTAGCTATCTGTGAATAACTCAGGAATAACACTAAATAGTCTCCTTGGTTTACATACTTTCATTGGTCACAAAAGAAAGTACCCGGATGCGAGTCATATTCATATATATAAGTGACAAAGTTCTATTCATATAGTCGCACTATGGACATCAATAATCGGAATCACACAAATGAATAGATTAAGAAGATGGATTATAGAGATAGATAGTTCAAAACAATGTTGTCTAAGGTTAATGGTGTTTCCCATATCTGTCTGAGGTCCTCCGCCAAGATGAACCTATGAATCCTAATGGAATGAGATACTGGTATGGACTAATATCAACACAGCTTGGCATATACGAGGGAACCAGCAGTCGATAATCCTAAATCTAGATCAACCCACTGGCATATACAAGGGAACCAACGATTGATTTTATTGCACAACTTTTTCATTCAATTTTTCATTTTTTTTTCATTTTTTTTCATTTGTTTTTTTGGACTGCATGATTTGATCTTTTGGATCCAAGCGCATGCTTCTTGTCTGCATATTACATGATAGTTCCCATGGATCATGCGTTCCACGCTTGTTTAGGCGACGGAAAAAGGGAAAACACACACATATTTCTATTCCCAAGTGTCATCACTTTTTTTTAATCGAATTTATTTCGTTTGGTTTGATTGGTCCGGTCTATTTATTATTTAGTAACTCAATCACTCTATTCCATCTAGCATTGGTAACAATTTGATGTGTTGGGCCCCACCAAATCACTTAAAGAAACATATAATTTTTCAAATAAAATAAAAACAGAACGTAGTGTGATGATTCCATTCTAACACCTGAACTTTGTCTTTTTGTGAATAGACTCTGTTATTGGGTTCCTTAACTCCTACAACCAAGATGTTTCCATCCACTTAGACTGGCTAGTGTCATCCTAAATTGGCACAAATTTCTAGGCTCTTAAGTTTAATTTTGTTTTTTTTATTGAAAACTAAAAGTTTTTCCCTCACCCCCAAACTTAAACCTAACATTGTCCTCAATGTTTCAAATGAAAATGCAGTACCAAAAATATAAGTAACAAGAGGAATAAAGAGGTAAGTTAGAAAGATAGTACCTGGATGAAGCATAGCAATCCTTCCATGGGAGCAAGAAAGAAAGAAAATAAAAACAAAAATAAAACCAATGTACAACAAAAAAAACAGGGTCCTCCAGATGGACCTTAATATCACCATGAATGGGTTTCCTCCCAATAAGCGCTAAGTTTAGTGTCTTCAGCCAGACGTCGGTAGAATTAGTCACCACATAAAATCATATAGCAATAGTCGAAACCTATGTGGGTCATCAAAACTGAATAAATCTACCACAAATAAAAGGAATGCCAAGAAAATGAACAAATAACGCACACCCTTATCTAGTTTCCTTTTTAAGAAAACTACATCTAGTTGTGGTTCGGGCTCAGGTTCTATGAAAGGGTCTGGATAAAATATTTTCATGGGATTAATTTCCTCATAGGAAGGATCAGGTTGTAGAGTCTGGAAAAACTCGGATAAAAACTTAGTAGCACATAATAATAACCTGAATAATTGAGGATCCTCTAAATCAATTAGATTTGACTTACATAGTTGACCATAATGGTGGTGGTCATTCTTAAGAAGATGTGTCGACATTTTTAATTTCCTAAAATTATTAGGTTTAGTTCTAAAAACTGTATATTGACACATTTCAAATTGAGATACTCCCACATTTGGTAAATAAAATTTTGGGGGGACAACTAAATAAATTATGGTATCATGGACCGGATTAACCACATCAACCATATGATGGGTTTCTATCAATTGAGTTTCTTTCTGGACATATTTAGGTTCAGGAAAATGTGAATGAAGATAGTCTCTTAAGATGGTAGAGGAACGTATGTTAAGTCCCAAATTAGGGACATATAGGAGAGTCAAATGTAAACCACGGGAAGAACGATATTCACCCCCAAACCTAGGGTTATCTATATCCTTGGGTAAACTAGTCACAATTTCCTTAATTTCTAAATTATCATATATAGGAAAATGGTCTTTTATTTCTTTTAGGTTGTAATTGTGTGGTTCTACATTTCTATAGTCCTCAAAATGGACTATTGTTTCTGAATCACTAGACTCTAAAACATTAGTATCAGGATAAACACTTTCCTCTAATCCATCCTCGGCTTCGTAATCACAATGATATACTACACCATCTAAAATTATGGTATCTCTAGTCAAATCCTCATCCTTTTGAATAGGTGAATAATTATCAATATTATTAGGATTTGAACTAGAAACAACATTATTATCATATGGCTCAATTGGTGTAACAATTTCCTCGTCACTATGACTATATATTTCAAATTCTTCATCGACACTGTCCTCATCATCATAAGAAGATGGTTGAAATGGTTGAACCTTGTCAAAACATGCAGTGTTTTCTGATCTTACCTCATCTTCTAAATTAGGTGAATAATTATATGTATTATCAAGGGTAAGATTGGAAACACTATTTTGGAATTCAAGTTCATTATGAGCAATATCCTTAGGTGCATATTTATCCTCATAGTTATTAAGAGTCTCACACAGTTTATCTAGGATTATTCGAGATTGACGCGTATTTTCACGTGTAGTTTCATTGAACTTCTTAAGTGATTCTTCTAAAGTAAGACTTGAACATTCATCAATATGTGATATACTCGTCACTTTTTGAAACTGTTTGAGTGCATCTTCTAAGGAATGAGTTTTATATTTATCAGGAACTGGTCCCAATTGTTTGATTAAATCCTCTAAAGATGGAGAGCTCTCATTTTTTTCATTATAATATTGCTCATTCGCCCGTTCGTATGATTGGTGGACATGCGGATAGTAATTGGGATAACCATGGTAAGAACCATAACCTTAAGAAGGTCGGTAGTGTTCCCAAGTACTATCTACACTTTGGTCATAGTACGGATATTGTCCAATACTCAGTCGAATAATCATAATATTGGTTTTTATAATACCAATTCGACATTTTGTGTGCACACACAAATGCAGGGTCGACTAAAATTGGTAGGCTAAGGTCACCCCAAGCAGAATATACCTACAGTCAAAGACTGGTCAACGGTACTGGGCTGAGGCTTGTGGTGTTTCAGATGAAAACGCCCAGAGGGTTCACCGTACTAAACCACGCGTTTTCCTAAAATTCGGTGTCTGACGATGCAATTGGTGTGTGCATGTGTTTTATTTTTCTTTCTTTAAATAAATAAAATATTTACAAAAAAATAAAAAGAATCCTAAATTAACTATGTATGAATGAAATAAAAATCTACCAAATATCAATATTTACAGAAAAGGAAGAAGAAAAATAAAACAAAATTGGAATATATGTACTTACCTTTTTGGTGTCCAATTTTATTCTCCAATAAATGTCAAATTAAACCTGCACACAAAAGCTAAAAAGATACCAAACGTAAAATCAAAGAAAATAAAATAAATTCTAAACTACCAAAATATTTACAAAAAAAAATAAAAATAAAAGAAATCTAAAACCTAACCTAAAGGCAAGTCCGCGTCGGCGGCGCCAAAAACTTGATGTAGTTTTGATAGTGGTAAGAAGGTTGTCGTTCACTCGGACTCTTTTATAGATTTGGTTTTTGATTACTAAAAGAAAATACTAAGACAAATTTGATTTTTGGTTACCAAGGAGAGAAGATTCTAGGGTTTTGGATTCCACTACTTCCAATATTTGTAAACTCAATAACAATTTCTTTGACAAAATACTCCTATTTTACTCAAAACAGTTTCGAATCCAATCTCATGCTTTGGAAAATATAACGTTACAAGCTCTTTCTTATGACACTCGTCACTATTCTAAGGCCTAATCCTCCTTCGCTTATAAAAGAATGGTAGAAACTACCCAAAACAATTGTTACGAAGCATGTAAAGAAGAGAGAATTTTTAGACAGATTAAAACACAATTTTGGAGTATTTTTGTCAAGGAAAATAATTACTAAAATTCACTCATCAAAAATAGCTTCTTCCAAAACCCTAGAGAATAAATTTAGCTACTCATAGAATCGAAATTGAAGAAAATTTCATTAATCATTGTATTCAAAAAGATATAAATAATCTTACAATAATTTTGCAGTAAACGATATAAGCCTTCTGTCGTTGATAAACGATACACGTTTTCTGCTGTTGAATAACGATATTCTTCTGCGACTGTTTCTGGCAGTTTAATGTTCTTGGTGTTCTTTATATATGCAGCAGCACGAGAACTTTCTGAAACTTATGATTTCTCAATTCTAACTAACTATTCTTTCCCTAGGTGTCCGTCTGACCTCTTTTGGAACTTGTAACCCTTTTATACACTTCCAGCTAAATTATCTCCCAAGTTATATTGTTTTATTCTTTTTTTTTCTTCACGGGAAGTAATCCTTCGGGATTGATTTCTTTATTTATTTTTCTTCTCCTACGCGTCTTTGAGTGCTCAATTCTTACCAAACTCGATATATATGAATCCTATGAGGATACATCTACTCTAGATAGCTCGTAAATTCCATAAACAAAAGCCGAGAATACTTCTCTTCCCCTGTTTACTCCAACCCACGTCAACTTCCCTATTTTATCGATTCCAACTCATTTACCAGTCCTGTTAATTCGTAACAGGATAATCCAAACCCATTCTTGTGATTGAGTCTCACTCAGACTTGTTTAAAACTCTGCCGGAAAATATCGCAGGTAAACCCGAGAATGCATGGTCACTCTATTTTCTTCGAATCTGGTTATTAAGCCCAACTGGATCGAATAACACCACCATACCATCCCTGTTTAGTTGATAAAAGTAAGCCCAAACAATTTGAGCCATTGAATCTCATTGAAAAACGTTCGATTTCCAAACCCTAAATTCTGCCATTAACAACAATATTTTCCCGCCAAAACCGTGAGCACTGATTCATCTTTTTCGGATTATATATCCAATTCTGATCAAAATAAAGACCATTAACATCCATGTTTATACCTTAGGAACAAACCCATTCAATTCTAGCGATTTAGTCTTAATGTAACATCATCAAATCTCAAACCCTAATTATGTTCTTCTTTTCCCGCCAAAATTCAAATTCAAAAGGTCAAAGATGACTACCCCTTATCCAACAAAGGTGTCCCTTTAGTTATTTGGGGTACATTTAGTAATACCTGTGGTGCGAATAGCAATTCATGGGGTACAAAGATAAATTTTGGGTTGTATATAGTGAAAAACTCCTGGGTGACTTTCTAAACTCTTCCGGGACATTTCTGGGGTTGCCTTTAACACTTTTCTGGGTGCTTTTAGTAGTTTCTCGAGCAACCATCTCTTACTTCTCATATTCAATTCTTTTCTTCAATTTCATCACTAAGGTTGCCATGCTTTTCAGACATAACTCGCATCACTAAAGCCGACATTCCTTTCAGAGATGAAGAAATAAAAGCAAATAATGAGAGATAATTCGCCTCCATCAGCAGTTGCACATGAAATGACACTTTAGCCCTTTTAAGCGATGTTTCTTTTTCTTTTGCTCCAAAGTACCTAAAACTCAAAATCAAACATAAAATACATAATTTACAAGAAAACATATCAGAGAAAGCATAAACAATAGATAAATATCAAGGTGTTTTAGACACCTATCAAATTCCCCCACACTTAGACTTTGCTAGTCCTCGAGAAAATCAAACAAAACTAATTTTAAATACATACAAATCCATCTCGTCGAGGATACGGTCACACTTAGCACGTATAACAAGACTTTAAACCCCTAGGTGGCCCTAGTGGCCGAGTTATAGTCTCGGGAAGGTTTACCAGAGGTGTACCTACAAAACCTTTTATTCCAAACTCTAGCTATCTGTGAATAACTCAGGAATAACACTAAAGAGTCTCCTTGGTTGACATACTTTCATTGGTCACAAAAGTAAGTACCCGGATGCGAGTCGTATTCATATATATATATATAAGTGACAGAAAACTATTCTGATAGTCGCACTATGGACATCAATAATCGGAATCACACAAATGAATAGATTAAGAAGATGGATTATAGAGATAGATAGTTCAAAACAATGTTGTCTAAGGTCAATGGTGTTTCCCATATCTGTATGAAGGCCTCCGCCAAGATGAACCTATGAATCAAAATAGAATGAGATATTGGTCTGGACTAATATCAACACAGCTTGGCATATACAAGGGAACCAGCGGTCGATAATCCTAAATCTAGATCAACCCACTGGTATATACAAGGGAACTAACGATTGATTTTATTGCACAACTTTTTCATTCAATTTTTCATTTTTTTTTCATTTTTTTAATTTGATCTTTTGGATTCAAGCGCATGCCTCTTGCTAGCATATTACATGATAGTTCCCATGGATCCTGCGTTCCACGCTTGTTTAGGCGACGGAAACAGGGAAAACACACACATTGCTATTCCCAAGTGTCATCACTTTTTTTTAATCGACTTTATTTCGTTTGGTCTGATTGGTCTGGTATATTTATTATTTAGTAACTCAATCACTCTATTCCATCCAGCATTGGTAACAATTCGATGTGTTGGGCCCCACCAAATCAATTAAAGAAACATATAATTTTTCAAATAAAATAAAAACAGAACGTAGTGTGATGATTCC
The DNA here is from genome assembly GCA_023529315.1 of Papaver bracteatum. Lineage (NCBI taxonomy): Eukaryota > Viridiplantae > Streptophyta > Magnoliopsida > Ranunculales > Papaveraceae > Papaver > Papaver bracteatum. Next base: position 2,590,956 of record JAJJWX010000810.1, on the reverse strand, counting down.
ATTCAAACACCTGAACTCTGTCTTTTTGTGAATAGACTCTGTTATTGGGTTCCTTAACTCCTACAACCAAGATGTTTTCATCCACTTAGACTAGTTAGTGTCATCCTAAATTAGCACAAATTTCTAGGCTCTTAAGTTTAATTTTTTTAATTTTTTAATTTTTATTGAAAACTATAAGTTTTTCCCTCACCACCAAACTTAAACCTAACATTGTACTCAATGTTTCAAATGAAAGTGCAGTACCAAAAATATAAGTAACAAGAGGAATAAAGAGGTAAGTTAGAAAGATAGTACATGGATGAAGCATAGCAATCCTTCCATGGGAGCAAGAAAGAAATAAAATAAAAACAAAAATAAAACCAATGTACAACAACAACAGGGTCCTCCAGAGGGACCTTAATATCACCATGTATGGGTTGCCTCCCAATAAGCGCTAAGTTTAGTGTCTTTAGCCAGATGTCGGTATAATTAGTCACCACATAAAATCATATAGCAATAGTCGGAACCTATGTGGGTCATCAAAATTGAATAAAGCTACCACAAATAAAATGAATGCCAAGAAAATGAACAAATAACGCACACCCTTATCTAGTTTCCTTTTTAAGAAAACTATATCTAGCTGTGGTTCGGGCTCAGGTTCTATGAAAGGGTCTGGATAAAATATTTTCATGGGATTAATTTCCTCATAGGAAGGATCAGGTTGTAGAGTCTGGAATAACTCAGATAAAAACTTAGTAGCACATAATAATAACCTGAATAATTGAGGATCCTCTAAATCAATTAGATTTGACTTACATAGTTGACCATAATGGTGGTGGTCATTCTTAAGAAGATGTGTCGACATTTTTAATTTCCTAAAATTATTAGGTTTAGTTCTTAAAACGGTATAATGACACATTTCAAATTGAGATACTCCCACATTTGGAAAAAAAAAAATTGGTGGGACAACTAAATCAATTATGGTATCATGGACCGGATTAACCGTATCAACCATATGATGGGTTTCTATCAACTGAGTTTCTTTCTGGACATATTTAGGGTTAGGAAAATGTGCATGAAGATAGTCTCTTAAGATGGTAGAGGAACATATGTTAAGTTCCAAATTAGGGACCTTTAGAAGAGTCAAAGGTAAACCACGGGGAGAACGATATTCACCCCCAAACCTAGGGTTGTCTATATCCTTGGATAAACTAGTCACAATTTCCTTAATTTCTAAATTATCAGATTTAGGAAAATGGTCTTTTATTTCTTCTAGGTTGTAATTGTGTGGTTCTACATTTCTATAATCCTCAGAATGAACTATTGTTTCTGAATCACTAGACTCTAAAACATTAGTCTCAGGATAAACTCTTTCCTCTAATCCATCCTCGGCTTCGTAATCACAATGATATACTACACCAACTAAAATTATGGTATCTCTAGTCAAATCCTTATCCTTTTGAATAGGTGAATAATTATCAATATTATTAGGATTTGAACTAGAAGCAACATTATTATCATAAGGCACAATTGGTGTAACAATTTCCTCGTCACTATAACTATATATTTCAAATTCTTCATTGACACTATCCTCATCATCATAAGAAGATGGTTGAACCTTGTCAAAACATGCAGTGTTTTCTGATCTAACCTCATCCTCTAAATTAGGTGAATAATTATATGTATTATCAAGGGTAAGATTGGAAACACTATTTTGGAATTCAAGTTCATTATGAGCAATATCCTTAGGTGTATATTTATCCTCATAGTTATTAAGAGTCTCATACAGTTTATCTAGGATTATCCGAGATTGACGCGTATTTTCACGTGTAGTTTCATTGAGCTTCCTAAGTGATTCTTCTAAAGTAAGACTTGAACATTCATCACTATGTGATATACCCGTCATTTTTTGAAACTGTTTGAGTGCATCTTCTAAGGAATGATTTTTATATTTATCAGGAACTGGTCCCAATTGTTTGATTAAATCCTCTAAATATGGAGAGCTCTCATTTTTTTCATTATAATATTGCTCATTCGCCCGTTCGTATGATTGGTGGACGTGCGGATAGTAATTGGGATCACCATGGTAAGAACCATAACCTTAAGAAGGTCGGTAGTGTTCCCAAGTACTATCTACACTTTGGTCATAGTACGGATATTGTCCAATACTCAGTCGAATAATCATAATATTGGTCTTTATAATACCAAGTCGACATTTTGTGTGCACATGCAAATGCAGGGTCGACTAAAATTGGTAGGCTCAGGTTACCTCAAGCAGAATATACCTACAGTCAAAGACTGGTCAACGGTACTGGGATTAGGCTTGTGGTGTTTCGGATGATAACGCCCAGAGGGTTCACCGTACTAAACCACGAGTTTTCCTAAAATTCGGTGTCTGACGATGCAATTGGTGTGTGCATGTGTGTGTTTTTTTCTTTTTTTAAATAAATAAATAAATAAAATATTTACAAAAAATAAAAAGAATCCTAAATTAACTATGTACAAATAAAATAAAAATCTACCAAATATCAATAGTTACAAAAAATGAAGAAGAAAAATAAAATAAAATTGGAATATCTGTACTTACCTTTTTGGTGTCCAATTTTATTCTCCAATAAATGTCAAATTAAACCTGCATACAAAAGCTAAAAAGATACCCGACGTAAAATCAAAGAAAAGAAAATAAATTCTAAGCTACCAAAATATTTACAAAATAAAAATAAAAATAAAAGAAATCTAAAACCTAACTTAAAGGCAAGTTCGCGTCGGCGACGCCAAAAACTTGATGTAGTTTTGATAGTGGTATGAAGGTTGTCGTTCACTCGGACTCTTTTAAATATTTGGTTTTTGATTACTAAAAGAAAATACTACGACTAACAAATTCTATTTGATTTTCGGTTATCAAGGAGAGAAGATTCTAGGGTTTTGGATTCCACTACTTCCAATATTTGTAAACTCAATAACAATTTCTTTGACAAAATACTCCTATTTTACTCAAAACAGTTTTGAACCCAATCTCATGCTTTGAAAATATAACGTTACAAGCTCTTTCTTATGACTCTCGTCACTATTCTAAGGCTTAATCCTCCTTCGCTTATAAAAGAACGGTAGAAACTACCCAAAACAATTATTACGAAGTGTAGTTGCAGGAAATCCCACACTACACCCTTGTTAAGATTTTGCTATAATCAACTCATAATTGAAGATTAAAAACGACACTTTATTATTTTGTTCTTAGGAATGTTTACAGAAATGGAAGAATTCAAGATTACAATTATTCTATTGAAGTTTCTCTCTCCTCAAGACTTTCTTAACTCTCAAAAATACATCATCCTTTTCTGGACATATTGGGTCTCTATTTATAAGGTAGTTACATAATGGATGACAGCTAAGTTTTCCTCTTATCTCGGATTTGTTCTTCGATTGTACCGTGATAATTACAATATTCATTCTCGTAAGCTTTGTATCCATCGCGGGACAAACATGCTCTTCTCATGTTTTCTTCAATCGTCAGCTATTACGTCACTCTATTGACTGCTTTGTAACATTCGCCAAGTGTTGTTAAAAGCTTGCGGTAATGCTCGCTGAGAAGCGTTGTTAATCTCGCAGAGAAGTATTGTAGCGATATTCTGGTCCTACATCTTGCATATTCTCATGTCTTTTCTGCGAAGAAGAGAAGATCATGAGAATTTTAAAATGCCGCAACTACTTATCTCTTCAGATTTTTCTGTTCTGACACGTTTCTGTATCTTTCGCCAGCTGTTTTCACATATTATCTCCTCTAATAAATTTACGAAACGTCCTCTCTAATCGCTGCGATCTGACCGTTCATGTATTTTATTAATATTTATTGCATTCATCTTCTTCAAGAAATTTCTTCTTCTATAAATACTTCTTTCATTCTTTTCTTTTCCTCTTTTACTTTCTTCTTCTTTCTCTCCGTAATTTCTCTGCAAGTTTACTGTTCTTCCGTAAATTGCGCGTCTGTTATTGTTGTGGTTCTTTTCTTATTTTCCAACCCTCTCTTTCATTCCCATACTTAAAAATGGTTGCCGTTGGTGCTAAAAATTTGATTTCTTTTGGTGAGATGCAAGAAAAACTCAAAAGCAAAGGTTTTACTTTGTCTACAATTCCAAATCAGAGCCCTAAATCCGAACTTTCTCTCAGATTATTCTCTGATTATCAATGCTCTCGCGAGAAAATTATAGTATCGCTAGGACAACTTGAAGCTGGTCTTCCCATTCCTCTCTATGATCCGGAACTTCCACTATTCTATGAAATAATTTCTGACGAGAGGTTTTCGCGAGCGATATATCAATTGGGTGGAGATTGTATTCGATTGCTGCTTGAATATGCTTCTTGCGGTGCTAATAAAGGATCTCGCTACCCTGAACCTTCATATATGTTCACGGGAGATTGAAGAACTAGAACCAATAAAACCCGCGAGAACTAAGGAGAAATCTTTAAAGGATAAATCTAATGTTCCTCCCAAAGGGAAGTCTTCTGCCCCTCGCGATGAAGAATCTGGTGATCCTCCCTTGAAGAAAAGGAAAACCCGACCTTCTTCTTCTTCAACTCGTCAACCCATTCCAGAAAATCCAAGTGTTGATTTCGACAAGGACAATAATGATGAGAATTTCAACAATAATGATAACTGCTTCCCTTCTATTAAGGATTCTTCTTCTTCTGATTCTTCAATGGCTCATTTATCTAAAAAATTTGACAAGAATATATTTGGTATCCCAAATGAGTACGGATATGAAGCTATTAATGAAATGTCCCGGTCCCTCGCCAAAGTATGCGATGCTCCCATATTAGCTGACAGTGATTCCCTTTGCGGGGTTTCAAGATCGCTGACTCTAAGTCTCTTAAATTCACTTGGGAGTCTGGTATGATTCTATTTGTTCATCCTTTTTATGTATCTATTGATATTTTTGCCACATTTTGACTTATATAGTTATATCGCAGGTTGGAAGAGCTGCTTTTGCCGTTGCTTCTGATTTAGATAATAGGCGTGAATTTTCTCAACAGAAGAATGTTATTCTTTGTCAAAAGAATGAAGAATTGAAATCTGAATCTTCTACTCTTGGCGAGAAGAATGAACAAATGGAAGCTGAAATCGCTAGTCTTCGCGAGAAGAATAAAGAACTTGAGAACAATCTTTCTGATCAATCAGCCAAAGTATCCAATCTTGATATTGTTAACAAATAACTCTTAGGTATGATAACCTTCTTATTTTCCTTCGTAACTTTAAGTTTAACTATTCTTTCTTACTTGATTTATCATTCTCGCAGACGTTTATGGTATCACTGATGAGGCTTTAACCATTCGCTCTTTCCCTGAACCAATAGACAACGATACTCTTCTAGAACTTCTTAATAATTCTTTAAATAACCCTTCCAATGTTAATTCCCTTTCCATAGATGAACTCAGATTTAAGTTTCGCCTCTTAGAACTTGACTACATATCTTTCTTAGATATAACTCACAGACTCAAACAACTTTATCATAATTCCAAAGTTGAGATTAAAACTTTAAAGGCCAAAAACAAAGATCTCTCAAAATACAAAGACCGTATATCTAGGCAAGGAGCTGAAACCTTAGCGAATTTCCATAAGACCATTCTTGAAGTTCAAATTGAAAGGGATGGGCTTATCCGCGAGAAGGAAGGTTTTATTGAAAGAGAGAACCAAATTCGTTCCCGTCTTCTTATAAATAATGACGTGGAATTTGCTTGGGCTACGAAAGTTCTTGACAACGCCTGTAGGAGCGGAATATCACAACAAATGATAACTTACGAAATTGTGGAGAGAAAATACATTTTGCGAGTATAGAATATTTTGCGAAGATAAAGAAATCACGAAGAACATTTTACGAGTAAAGGAAGTTTGTGAAGTAAATTTGCGAAGGTTCGTATGATGATTCTTTGATCCGAAATTAAGGGAAAGATTAGTTGTTATCCAATGTGTAAAATCATATAAATAGCCATTTAGGCATGAGAGGAAGGGGGAGACACATTTTGAGAGAGGGGATAATTTTAGGAGGAGAGAGAAAATATTAGGAGAGATTTTATTTTCTTTATCATCTTCTTCCCCAAAAAATTCTAGAGCTCCAAATATTCTTTAATGGAGTCTCAATTGTACAATCATGTAATTACATACAATCACTAGTGAAGAATCGTGGATGTAGGTCATATTGATCGAACCACGTAAAAATCTTTGTGTCACTTTTATAATTTTAGTACCTTAATTATTAGTTTCATATCAAATTAATTAGATTTAGGAATCATTTTAATGGATTCTTATGAGGGTGTAGTTGTGAGATAATCCGCAACTACATAATTGGCGCTAGAAGGAGGGGCCTAACCTTGTTGGTTCAAGAAAGCTAGAAAAATTGGTTACTGTTGGTGATGAATTGTACCGGACCTATGAGTTTTGAAGACATAAATGGAAGTTCTTTTATTGGCATCTTCAAACAACAAACACATTAGTAGTAGTTCAGGAAGAGAGATGTGGATATGGAGAAATCGTCAAGCAAAATGAAATTTACACATGCTACGTCAACAATCGCTTCCAAAAAGGACAATTTTTTTCTCACTTTTCTTATTCTTTGTTTCATTTTTCAAAATTTGGGAATTTCAAAACACAAATTGAAAAATAAATTTTTTTTTTTTTGCGATCTAAACTTTGCTTTATGTAGAAATTTGATTTATTATGGAAATTTTGAATTTAAAAATGTTTTTGATATAAATTTGTAGTAACCAAATCTCGTTTTACAAATTTGTTTAAAGAATTTCTGACAAAATCAAAATTCAAGATTTTCTGTTGGTTAGAGATTTAAAGATTTACATTTCGCAAGAACAAAAACAAGTAGAATATATGGAAAGTTTTCATTCTTCATAGGCAAACATTACTTATCTTAATGATCTATAAACTGTTAACCAAATTTACTGATCGTTTGCAGCAAATTTTTTGCAAAGTTCTGCGTCATTGATGAAGAATTATCATTCCTACAAAGAAACGGGATAAATGTCATCATGAGTTCGAATCTTACGAACAGAAATGTCCAGGGAGAAGAAGAAGAAATTCAGTAGGACGGGGTGAAGTTCAGTAGTTCATTTTGCACAAGACAATTCAAGTTACATAAACTGTCCAGGGAGATATAAATAAGCAAAAGAACAAAAGAAGATTTATGCACAGACGTTCATTTACGTACAGACGTTCATTTACGTACTTACGAAAGAGATTATCCCAATTACGAACAAAAGAAGAAGTATACGAAGAAGAAAGTTCGCAGCTACTAATTCTTACAAATGAAGTTACGAATGAAGTTACTAAAGGATGCTTTAGTCACGTGTGCTGGAAAACTAAGATGCTATACTTTAAAGTGTATGAGAAGGCTACTATTCGCAAGAAGAATGTTTCTTACAAATATTAAAAATACTTTAAAGTTCGCAGTAAGAGACAAACTATATACTGAGTTGGAAGATTAAGTTTCAGATGCTGAGTAATTCCACCACATTTGAAGGTGGTATTCAAATACTTTGAACGAGAGATGATTCAAATCAACTTAATCGACTTGGGAAAGCTCAACTTCATAAGTAGGAGCTTGCGATCAATTCCTTTTTGAATATTTGACTCCCAGCAACTTGAGCAGAAATGATTAGCAAAGAATGTTTCTTACGAACGTTCGCAGCTATAAAGAAATATCGTGGGTTTGAAATTCTGTAAAGAATTTTTTTTACGAAAGTTCGCAGCAAGATTATAACAACATCAACCAAGAGCTCTCTCACTGCACCAGACATATCAAGACTTGGATTTTCAACTTTAATCCTCAAACAGAAACCTTGTCCTGAGCACACACATTGCAGCTATTACAGTTTATAACAAAAAGAAGAACATGGACTTTTGCCCATGCATAGAGCAAAATCACTTTGGAACAAATGAGCCAATTCGGAAAGGAAGTTAACTCGTAAAGACGCAAATATAACGTCAGATTGAGAAGAAGAGATATATAAGAAGTTTACTTAAAGGGTGGTTCCTGCAAAGATTAGCTTTGTGGTTACCAGAGAGGGAATCATTGACATTACTTGGTACATCTAAGGAAGAATGAAACATCAGCATCAGCATGAGAAAGAGCACAGGTCTAAGGAAGGAATTCAAAATACGTTTGCATGTTACTATATACTTAAAAGAAGACGTTTGACTACACCAACGATGAAGAGAATTTGAGAGTAATGTTGCCAGCAATGAAGAAAGGAATGATAAGCAGACGTTGGACTTAACAGCTGATGGAGATTCGAAATAAATTAAGCAACAAATATAGTAACATGCAAAGTCAAATCCCAATCGACTATTCGCAACAAATTTCGTCACCAGCTCCATCAAAGCAATCAATGAAGCTGCGAACAACACAACCAAAGCAAGAAAGAGGATCAACCATATATAAACGAGTAAGAGACGATTGATCAAGATTGACAAACAGAAGACGTCGAAGCCACAAAACTGGACTTTCAGTGAAACAAATAATTCAAAAAGGCATGCAGACCAATACCAAACATCTGAAAAAATACATAGAGATTATAGTTCTGCGAACAACACACCCCTATGCGAAGTTATGAAAAAGTATTTAGAATTATTTTTGCGAACAAGAATCATGGGAAGAACAGTTTACTTCGTAAAAAAAAATAAAAAAAAAAAGGAAGGACGCAGATGTATAAGCCCGCCAACACAAACAGAAGGTAGCACATCAATGAAGCAACAAGTTTACAAAAATCCATCAATGGCTCTTAACGAACAAATTTTAGGAGTTAACAAGCAAAGTAAGGTCACGTAGCAGACATCATCATCAACGATATAGCTCCATGAAGGTCAATTTGCATGATTACTCGACATGGCGGAATGGTCAATTTGCATGATCACAGTTTGATAGAACAGCCACCATCAGTTTCATACTAGAATTACTGGCAGCAAGCATCCTCTTCGTACGATAACTCTCATTTCGTCACACAGCAAACGAATCCAGCTAGTTACAGAAGTAATCAAAGAAAGAAGAAGAAGTTATGGAAAGCTTATTTCGCCTAAGGCAGTAACTGGAATCCACTTCCTGGAGAGGGAAACTCGAAATATTTAACTTCGTGAAATATTTCTCTTCGGAAATATTTCCTTCGCAAATATTTATTTTAGCAAATACTTCCTTCGCAAACATTTTTACTACGCAAACATTTTAACTTCGCAAATATTTCTTTCTCCAGCTGGTCAACCATTGGGTATAAACTTTCTCCCAACATAGTTCTCTGCTGATCAGGTGATGCATTGGCAAGAGCACTAGCTAAGGCACCAATAGGGATAGGTTGTGAAACAGAATCTCTCATTGGGATTCCAACCATGTCATATGGAACTGACAACATGCCTCCAGCAGTGCCCGACATTGGATCTTTAGGCATGATACGACCAGGAGGATGTTCGTTTACTTCGTGCAAATTATTACTTCGCAAGATTTTTGGATATTTCGCAAGAAGAGAATGGAAGATTATTTCGCAAGAAATGGAAAGTCATATACTTCGCGAAAGACAACAACAAGCCGTAAAAAGGTAAGTGCCATTTCCTTTAATACTTTATTTACGGAAGATAAAAGATTTTTGAATTTATATACTCGCAAAATTTCTACAATTTCAAAGATTCCAAAACATTTTAAAGATTTTTTAGAATTGGTAAAAAGCGACACAATCGCAAGATTCTAAAATTAATTCATCGCAAAAATTAAAATATCTCAAAAGTTTTCAAAGACTTCAAAATTGCAAAAAAAAAAACAGAGAAAATTCAATTCCTATATTTCTATAGAATAATTTTGATTTAAAGATGTGATATGGATACTTCTCATACTTCTTATACTAAACATTTCATGAAAGCATTCAACATTTTATATACATGAAAAATTTACGATGAATTTTTAAAAAAAGGCGAAAAAATACCGCCAAAAATCAATTGCGATTAAAATTTCATTAATTTGCGAATAAAAGACCGCAATCTGTGATCAGCCTCCAAAAAAGAAAAAGAGCCGCAGAAAATTTTATACAGGCAAACCTTTGTGGCGTACACCCTAGTTCGCGAAGCTATATTTCGTAAGAGGCAAAGTCCTAAAGTACGTCATTTAAGGTGGTACCTATAACGTGGCTAAGGGTAACCGGAACACCACCAAGGGCCCTTAGTACATGGTAAAAATTTATGGGTACAACCCAATAATGGGGTACCTATCCGGGTTAGACACCTTGGATTCTCACCTAATCTAGCGACATTACGCAATATAAAATGTGGTGTAAGAAGATTTAGGTTGGGCGACTAAGGCATACTGTCTTTCCCAAGAAGTGCAGAAAACGATCAAGGCGCCGAGGTACACGGTTGAGTCAAGAGTGCCGGGTGAGGTTGAACCACATCTTCCATTTTTGACAAGTCTTGGCAAATGATGCACTTGGCCCAAAGATACCCCATAGGGTGCAACCTCGTAACTATAAGCCCTATAGGCAAAAAAGGATAAGAGGTTGCGATCAAAAGCTGGTTGTTGGCAGAACCGGATGGGAAGAGCTAACCTTGTATGGTCGATGTACGCTTCCTTGAAGGGGAAATCAGGGGGAAGATAAAGGGCAGCACCCTCCATTAGGGAGCTGATACGTGCTATAAGACGCAAATGTCACGAGGCTTCTTGTTTGCGAAAACATAAAGGCTTGTCATATTTGTGCAACAATTGAACTTCTGCGAGCCTTCTAAAAAAAAAAAAAAAAAAAAGAAAGAAAAAGAAAAAAAGAACTCATGAACATAACAATGAAGATAAGATGAGATCAATGGCTTTTTGCATGAAAGTGTAAAGACGTCCTGCGATTTCATCGCAAGACGATAATGTCACGAGGTTGTATATTCGCAAGAATGTTCAGACTTGTCATATTATCGCAAATACAAAATATTATCACAAAAGAGGTGGAAAAATAAGACCTTTACTTAGGAAGGCATGATAAGACCACAACAATTAATTCCATCGGTATCATTGAAGAATTTTGAAGAGAATATATATCATGAAGACAATCCCATTGAAGAAACAAAGAAGACAATCCCATTGAAGAATTTTCACGAAGAAGAAGCGATTTCATTCGCGATCAAAGACGAATATATATAAGAAAATACATAAATAAACTTGCGAAGATAGTTATATGAATGGAAGTAACTCAAAGTTATATCAATTTTACTACGGCAAAATGAGCTAAGTAACAGAAATCTTAGAAATATGCATTATAATAGATAAGTATTCACATCATACAAGCATCATACTCGCATCATTCAAGCATTATATTTGCATCATAAATGCATTGCATAAACATTTCATGGCATAAGCATCGCATACATATTTCATAACATAATCATTACATAAATATTATATTCGCACAAGTATTGTACAAAATTTTACAGGAAAATACCATGAAACTTCGCAGAAAAGTTCATAATTCGCAGGACTATTCATAGTTCGTAATACTATATTCGCAACAGTACATTCGCAACAGTACATCCGCAACAGTACATTCGCAACAGTATGTTCGCAGCACTATTCACAGACATTCGCAACAGTATGTTCGCAGCACTATTCACAGCACTATTCAGAAGTTCAGAAATGCGCAGAAAAACTCAGGAATTCGTAGAAATATTCAGAAGATAATAGGGTTACCACTTGAGGCAGAGGCAACATAACAATAGAGATGCAATTTAATTATTCAACATTTTCTCAAGAATTCTCTTTCGAAGATAAAGAACAGAGGCAACTATGGATACCCAAGAAAATATTTGATGTTCTTTATCTTCTCAAAGAAGAATCCTCACCAAAAGTGGAATAATAATTTCACATGAACAGAGGCAATATTTATCACTCTCTTAAGGATACTTCATACTTCTTATATATTTCGAGGATTAAGTACTTCTTATACTTCTTCAAGGATATTTTATATTTCTTATACTTCATACTTCTTCAAGATACTTCACATACTTCATACTTCGCAAGATGATACTTCTAATTACTTCTTAAAGCTTCAGAACTTCGCAAAAGAATAGAGGCAAGTATATACTTTTCAAGACTAGTATTCTTTCGCTCGTTCCTTCATCAACAAAGATCAAAGATTACTACAACAACGGATTTTTTCTTAAAGATCGCTCTTCAAGCAATATTCAAGAAAAAAGAGGCAAGATGTAGGAGCGGAATATCACAAAGAAATGATAACTTACGAAATTGTGGAGAGAAAATACATTTTGCGAGTATAGAATATTTTGCGAAGATAAAGAAATCACGAAGAACGTTTTACGAGTAAAGGAAGTTCGTGAAGTAAATTTGCGAAGGTTCGTATGATGATTCTTTGATCCGAAATTAAGGGAAAGATTAGTTGTTATCCAATGTGTAAAATCATATAAATAGCCATTTAGGCATGAGAGGAAGGGGGAGACACATTTTGAGAGAGGGGATAATTTTAGGAGGAGAGAGAAAATATTAGGAGAGATTTTATTTTCTTTATCATCTTCTTCCCCAAAAAATTCTAGAGCTCCAAATATTCTTTAATGGAGTCTCAATTGTACAATCATGTAATTACATACAATCACTAGTGAAGAATCGTGGATGTAGGTCATATTGATCGAACCACGTAAAAATCTTTGTGTCACTTTTATAATTTTAGTACTTTAATTCTTAGTTTCATATCAAATTAATTAGATTTAGGAATCATTTTAATGGATTCTTATGAGGGTGTAGTTGTGAGATAATCCGCAACTACAACGCCAGAACTAATTTAGGTGTAGATGTTAGTCTTCATGCTGAACAAGCGGCTTTAATTAAATACATGATTTCTGAAAGAGAAGGTTATCACTCTTATGATTTCACTAAATTATTTCCTAATTGAATCATCCTTATATGTATTAACTTTGTTATCATTTTCTCGCAGCATCCGAAAAGAACTATCGTAAAATATTTGATGAGTTAGAAGAAGAGAAAAGCCAACTCGCTGGAAATATATCTTCTCGCAATGAAAAGTATTCTAGATTGAAGGAAAAATTGAAAATATCATCTTAAAATTTTAGTAACGCCCTTATCCATGTTCGTAATAACGCTGTTAAACTAGTCTGTGATGATCATGGTATTCCTCATTCTACATACCCCGATCTTGCAAAGGAAATTCCAGCTGACTCCCCAAATCTAGTTATCTCTGATAGCGAAGATGAAGATTCTAGCGAAGACGATAATGATGAAGAACTATCTGGCGAGGAAGAGAAATCTGACGTAGATAGAGATAATAATGATAATGATGAAGAAGAGAAATCTGGTAATGAGGAGAAATCTGAAAAAGAAAAAAGATCTGATGAAGGTGGTGATGGATCTACTTAGTCTTGTTTCTTCTCTTTTTCTTCGTTGTAAATTTTGTACATTTATTTTTTGCTTCTCGTAACATTGATGCGAGCTTATCGAACTTGATGTATGAACTTATTTTGCTTTTTATCTGTACGAATTAGAAAACAATTCTTTTTCTGCAACATAATCAATCAATCATAATTATTATCCTTTAATTATTTGTATAAATGTGTCATCTATGCAATTTTATCATATGATGGATGAATAATAATTTCATCGCTCTATGCATTCCCATACTTGCCTCTATTATTCATCTGCAATTTTATCATATAACGGTTACACGTTACTCTATTCCTCCACCACTCAATCGTTTTCACTTCCTACGAGACCAGGGTACATTTTAATATGACTTGTATAAATAGGCTTCACCTATTTTCACCAAACAACAAGCTTTTTGTTGGCAATAATACAATATCCAGAAATCACATGGTAGATTTCCATTCTGCTAGCCAGTTCTGCCTTCTAATACAAGTCGTAAACAACAACACCTTCAGAATTAACAATTCTGGTCTCAACACTTTCTTCGCTTCCCTCCCTAAGACCAACCCTTCTCCTTCACTTTGTAACCGAAGCAAGCCTGGAATGACCATTTCTTGGTTTAGGCCAGGATTGTACAGATTGATCTCTCGAATCAAAAGTACTCCTGTGTAGTGCATTGTTTAGGTTCTAGACTCGTTTCTCACCCACACACCCAAAATTACCAAAATTAGCAGAAAAGGTTTTCACCCACAAGCAATTGGCGACTACAGTGGGAGATTAAATCTCTCGGCTGCAACTCCAATTTACATAAGATGGTCGGTCTTAGAACTGAGTCCATGATCCCAAATTTTACTAAGAATCTAGAGAATAACGATGTCTCTTCTCCCAACACGGCACCTAATGGCATAGCCAATGAAGAAATTCCAAGGTTGGCCGAATTGGCACGGGTTCCGGAGATCCACACAAGAAACATGGACCTGATGAAGGAGACGATAAACATCATACTCAACTTTCTCATCCGATTTACAACAGATTTGAGTGATCCACTCGCCCCGGAAGTTCCAGCATTGGGGACTGACGTCCCAGACGATCGTTTTCAAGTCAACAGTTTTACCATCAATCAGAAACCGGTAAACCAAGAAGCATCCGCGTTGGTGGAAAGTTTGTGTGAACTTCTGCATATTTCAAAGGATCAGCAAGCGGGGAAATTTACTACAATTAATCAAATATCCCTAGATGCGTGTTTGGTTCCTTTATGCTCGGAGACTCCAATAGTATCAGATATGTCCATCAACAACATTACATTTACCGAAGACGACATGATGGAAGAAGAAGGGAATTACCGGGCCCTACACGTCACTGTTCGCATGAAGGATTCAGAGTTCAAAAGGGCCCTCATCGACAAGGGGGCGTCCTCCAATGTTATAACTCTCAAAACGCTCAGGACAGCCAAGGTGCGGTCAAGAAAAATTGTACGACAGCCTACCATGATGACAGATTTCGAAGGTAACCTAACCATCACATATACATCAACGGAAACCTATCAGTACGACCAATCCAATCGAAGGTAAAGTTCGAGGTAATCGAAAATGAGCCAGACTACCACATGATACTAGGAAGACCGTGGCTCCACGATAACAGGATCATTCCTTCAACATATCACCAGTGCCTAAAGACCACGTTGAATGAATAAGTTATTCGCATTCCTGCGTCATTATATCCTTATGCACCAATCTATGGTATGGATATGTTCGAACCAAAGGAAAATTCACGGGACTCGTCAGGAAAATTTCACTGCACTCCGATCCCGACATTGGCATCAATCGAAGAAGAGGACAGGCTTACATTGTTGCACCAAGATATCCAATCTCGTGCCATCCCCCCAAAAGAAAATCACGCCAATTTCCCCTCCTCAAACGGAAGTATGACCCATACTTATACTAAGCGGGAGCGGACTTTTATTGCTAGTCATGACAGAAAAGGGAAAACTGTATATCGGCGCCGCTGTTAGCAATTAGCAGGGGAGACTACCACCCAGTCACTCTGCCCAATGGAATGCAATCACAGCAGCGAGCCACAAGAGGAGATGTCAGATGCACCACGATAACTGCGGGACGGAACCAACTCCACCATGTTGTAGTTTTTACAGTGGTAAGAAAGTTTGCGTTCACTTGGACTCGTTGAGGTTTTATTTTAAGACTTAATAAAAGAAAACACTAAAAAAATAAATAAAATATATACACAAGTTTTGTTATAAATATCGAGAGGTACTAAGACTCGGGATTCCACCATTAATCAAAATCGAGTGATGCATATATTGATTCTTAACAATTATAACTCTTTTATGGACTCTATTTCTTTGCCAAAAGTAGATTTTGTAAAACATTAATTGCAAATCACAAACACGGCGCATCAAAACTCTAGTTCTAAACATACGCCATCAAACAAAATCACAAATAATTAGTAAAAATCATAACTCAATTGAATCAAGTGCAAAAAGTCATAAAAAATCAAATATAGTTACCAAACCGTTGTGAAATAAGGCTTCCTCTGTCGTCCCGGCGATGGGGTTTAGCTCTTCATGTCAAAAACACGATCAAAATATTTATTCATGGCTCAAACAGTGTTTTTATTGAAGAAATATGGGAAAAAGAATGGAAGCAGCTCAACTGAAACGTTTATAATTGTTACAGATTGAGTGTTACAGTGGAAATAGAAAAGGTAAGACTGTTGGAGAATGACAGTTGTCTGTGTATTTGATTCCGCGACAAATATCTGCGACTGACACATGATGTCTAATGTTCTTCGTTTTCTCCTTCTTCAGCAGCAGCAAAGAACTCCTCTGCAAGTTTTATTTCTTCGATTCTCTGGCCTCTGACCGGACCCCAAACTATCGATACTTCTGCTGGAACTCTCCCAAGCCTATATATATATAGCCAACATGGGTAAGAAATCACGAATAAATCTCCTATTTCTTCTCTCCCAAGTTCGGCCTTTTTTTCTTCTCCCTATACGCGTCTAGATTGTTCCATTCTTCCCTAAACTGTGTAATAAAATCTTTAGAGAAGATATTATTTCCATTTCTACACGTTACTGCCATATCAAACATGAACTTGATTCTCTTAGTTCCCGTGAATAACATATCCTTTCATGTTTGCCCCCAGAGATTTTATCTTCCTTATTTTCTTCACTTACACAGATTATATCTTCTTGAATATTCTCTAATTTGATTGATATGACTTCTTTCAGGTTTATCTTCCATGTATACTGCGAACCATCCTTAAATATCCAAAGTATCCCGAAACAGAAACCCGAGATATCCTATACTGTGTTTTGTTGGAATTGTGATTTCTTTCCAACATAAACTCATTACCAGACCTGTTTGGTTCTAACAGGACCATCTGACTCCTAGCCTGCAAGAAAACCCAAGAAATTCCCAACCAGAATCAATCCAAAAATTACGCAGTGACTGAATTGTTTTCCCGCCAAATTGTTTCTTTGAAATGAAAATGATAACCTCCCCCTAACAGCTAGATGCGATCAACTAGGTGCCCCTTATCCAAAATGAGAGTCTGAATAGTAGGTGTCCTCCAGGGTACCTTTATCAACTTTTCGAACCGATTTCGCCGTAAAAGTCCATTTCTCCAAAAACACCTACAAATACATAAAATAGCAAAATAAGCACAAAATCGAGCATTAACAATATACATAATTGAGATTATATTAGACACATAAATGTGTCTATCAAATACCCCCAAACTTATTATTTTCTAGTCCTCGAGCAAACTAAAATAAAATAAAATCTTAACTCACTGTCGCAGGCATCGTCGGTTGCATTTAGCGTATGCAACAAGCCTTTAAACCCCTAGGTGGCCCTAGTGGCCGAGTTATAGTCTCGGGAGGGCTTACAAGAGATATACCCACAAAACCTTTAATCTAGACCTTATCTATCTACGCAGAGCACTAAAGAATCTCCTTGGTTGGCATACTTATTGACTACAGGAGGAAGTACCCTGATGCGAAATTCCAATTGTTGTACACGAGTTTGCACTCAAGCATACTAAAATTCATATATAAGTGACAAAGTTCTACTCAGATAGTCGCACTATGGACATCAATATCCGGAGTCAACAAATCACATGTATAGATTAATAGATGGATATAGAGAAAAACATATATGGTTTTGATGTTGACTAGGTGAACTGTGTTTCTCATATCTGTCTGAAGGCCACTGCCAAAATGAACCTATCCTAATGGATTGAGATATTGGTCTGACTAGTATCAACACAACTGGCATATACAAGGGAACCAGTGGTCGATAATCCTAATTTTAGATCAACTCGTCTGGCATATACAAGGGAACCAACGATCGATTTATTGAACATTAATACATAATTATTTTTTATTTTATTTTATTTACAACATGATTAGATCTTGTGGATCCAAGCACATGCTTATTGTCAGCAGTTTACATGGTAATTCCCGTGGATCATGCATTCCACGCTTGTTTAGGCAACGGAGACAGGGAGAACACACACATATTGTTATCCAAGTGTTAATTTTTATTTATTTTTGAGAATTATTCCGTTTAGTCTAATTGGTCTAGTTTTTTTTTTTTATTAGTAACTCAATCACTCTATTTCACCCTATCAGTGGTAACAACTTGATTCGTGAGCCCCACCTAATCACATAGAAACACATTTTAAAAAGAAAATAAAATAAAAACAGAAGGTGAAAAGGACTCAACGATATATAGCGAAATTACCATGTTATTTCTAACACCTGAGATCTGTTCTTTTATGAATAGACTCTTATAGATGTTTCCATCTACTCAGATTGGTTCCTCAACTCCTACAACCAAGATGCTTCCATCCACTTAGATTGGTTAGTGCCATCCTTAATAAGCATAAATTTCTAGGCTCTGGAGTTTAATTATCGCAACTAACAAAAAGTTTATCTCATACCCCCAAACTTAAATCTAACATTGTCCTCAATGTTCTAAAGATAAAATTAAATGCATGAACAAGGAGAACCTGTTACCATTTGAAGCAAAAGAGTTAAGGAAAGATATTACCGTGTTGCATGAGCATGGGTTACCTCCCAATAAGTGCTAAGTTTAACGTCCTCAGCCAGATATAAGAAATAATTAATCACCTCATATCATAAAGCAATAACAGAAACAACTGTGAATCATATGCATCATAAAGTGTTAACACAGATAAAAGGAAACTGCAACAAACCAAGAATAAGCATAGCACACCCTTGCCTAGTTTCCTGTTTAAGACAACTACATCTAGTTGTTGTTCAAGTTCAGGTTCTATAAAGGGGTCTAAATAAAATATTTTCATGGGCTGCACCTCCTCATAAGTAAGATCCGAAAGATCAGGTCCTAAGATCTGGAAAAAATTAGAAGCACATAATAATAACCTGAATAATTGAGGATCCTCTAAGTCATTCAGTTTTGACTCACACAGTTGACCACAATGAGAGTGATGGTCATTCTTAATCAAATGTGTGGTTTCTATTTTCCTAAAATAATTAGGTTTAGTCTCAGAACTTAATAACTGATATATTTGGAATTCGAACATTCCCACAACTGGTAGAAAAATATTTGGTGGAAAAACAAAGTCAATCTGGGTATCATAGCCTGGGTCAACCACATTAACCAGAGGATGGGTTTCTAACAACTGGACTTCTTCCTGGACATCATTGGGTTCGGGAAAACATGTCTGAAGATGATCTTGTAAAATGGTATAGGTACATATGTCAAGTCCCAAGTGAGGGATATTTGTAAGAGCTAAAGGTAAGGCACTGGGAGAATGATAATCACCCCCAAACTTAGAGTTTTAGGAGTCTCTAGATAGACTAGCTACAATTTCCCTAATTTCTATATCATCAGAATCCTGAAAAATCTCTACGAGTTCATCTTCTTTATCTAAGACTATTGTTTCTAAATCCTTAGACTCTAAAACAGTATTCTCAGGATAGACCCGTTCCTTTAAACCATTATCGGCTTCGTAAAAAGGAAATACTACATCGTCTAAAACGGGGGTATCTCTTGTCAAATCCTCGTCCCTTTGAATAGGTGAATAATTATTAAAATTATTTGGATTTGAACTAGAAATAACATTATCATTATAAATCTCAATTGGAGTAACAAATTCCTGATCACTATGCCTACATATTTCAGATTCTTCATCAGCACTATCCTCATCATAATCATTATTATAATAACATGAAAATGGTTGAACCTCATATAAACAAGTAGTGTTACCAATTCTAAACTCATCATCTTGATTATGCAAATAACTATCCTCATTTTCAAGGGTATTATTGGAAACACCATATTGGAAATTAAGATTATTTCGAGCAATTCTTTCTTGTGCCTCTAACTCAAGTTTACGTGTCGACTCAGTTATCCTCTCAAGGGTGTGTTCTAAAGAAAGTTATCTTAATGATGTATCTAAGTTTTCACTTAACCTCTTCTGGATATCTTCTAAAGAAGGTTCACTTGTTACAATTCATTCATTTGTCTTAGCTGACTCATATATTGACTCATGTAACTTACGTGTTGACTCAAGTATCTTACGTGCCTCTTCTAGTCGAGGAGAAGTATAAGAATCTTGATCGTATGACCGATATGCATGTGGATAGTAATTGGGATCACCATGGTATGACCCATATTCTTCAAAAGGGAATTCCCAACCACTATTCACACGATGGTCATAATAAGGATAATGCCCGTTTTGAAAATCAGTCGGATATTCACTGTACTGGATATTATAATACCAGTTCGACATTATATAGTGCACATGCAAATGCAAATGTTGGGGTTGACTATATATGGTAAGCTCAGGTTACCATTAGAAAAATATACCTACAGTCAAGGACCGGTCAAAGGTACAAGGCTAAGGCTTGTGGTGTTTCAAATGATAATTCCCAGAGGGTTCACCGTACTAAACCAAGTGTTTCCTAATAATCGGGGCCAGACGATGCAATATGAAGTGCACGTCTGCTTTCGTGTTTTTTTTATATAAAATATATACAAACAAGCAAACAAAATATAAAGGTTCCAAGCAGAAAGCGGAGGGACAGAAAGCGGTTTTTGGTTGTTTGCAAGCAGCACATGCCCAAGATTTTCTTCTGGCTATTCCGATTGAGGGGCTAGGGCAGAAGATGTCTCCTTTGGAGTACCGGTCTATCCTCAAATACAGGTTAATGATCCCGCTTTATCCCTCTGACTCTCGCTGCCCGCTTGCATCACAGTCGCTTGGATTCATATGGTGAACATGCAGTTCATTGTAAAGTAGACCACTGGTTATAAATATAGACATGATCATGTGAGGGATATTTTGTATGATGTACTGTGGAGGTCTGGCATTTCGGCAAAGAAAGAAGCACTGTGCATTTCCCCGACAGACCCACTTGAAGGGAGATCGACACTAAGACCAGCTGATGTTCTTATTTTTGGATGGGCTAATGGGAAACACACATGTGTTGACCTCACCGGGGTATCTCCTTTGGTAGGAATTGGACATGGAACCTTTACAGTCGGGCGAGCAGCGCTAAAGGCTGCCTCAGGTAAGATATCGAAGCATGAGAAAGCATGTGTTGACAATGGGCATGCTTTCGTCCCCTTTGCTTTTGATACTTTTGGCTATTTGGCTCCAGAAGCAGTTGGACTACTCAAGAGGGTCCAGAAAGTCATGCGCAGCAATGTAATGACCCCTGGCTCACGAGATTTTATTTTTAATAGGATAGGTTTTGCTATTCAAAAAGGGCTAGCGGCACAGCTTGTCGCTCGCTTGCCTAGTATGTAATTTTTAACTTTATTATAATGTTATAGTCTGAACAAAAATAAATAAAATGAATAAGAGATTGAGATTTTCTGCTCTTTTAGGCACGTCCAACTTTCCACCTTTAGCTTCCAGTAAAACCTGCACACCAAAAACAAAAATACCCAGAGTAAAATCTAATTAAATAAATTAAATATAAAAAAATGTAAAACGTAACCTAACCTAAAAACAAGTCCGCGTCGGCAGCGCCAAAAATTGATGTAGTTTTTACAGTGGTAAGAAAGTTGTCGTTCACTCGGACTCGTTGAGGTTTGATTTTAAGTCTTAATAAAAGAAAACACTAAAAAAATAAAGAAAATATATACACAAGTTTTGTCACAAATATCGAGAGGTACTGAGACTCGGGATTCCACCATTAATCAAAATCGAGTGATGCATATATTGATTCTTAACAATTATAGCTCTTTTATGGACTCTATTTCTTTGCCAAAAGTAGATTTTGTAAAACATTAATTGTAAATCACAAGCATGGCGCATCAAAAGCTCTAAGTCTAAGTGTACACCATCAAACGAAATCACAAATAATTAGTAAAAATCATAACTCAATTGAATCAAGTGCAAAAAGTCATAAAGAATCAAATATAGTTACCAACTCATTGTGAAATAAGGCTTCCTCCGTCGTCCCAGTGATGGGGTTTAGCTCTTCATGTCAAAAACACGATCAAAAGATTTATTCATGGATCAAACGGTGTTTTTATTGAAGAAATATGGGAAAAAGAATGGAAGCAGCTCAACTGAAACGTTTATAATTGTTACAGATTGAGTGTTACAGTGGAAATAGAAAAGGTAACAGCTGGAGAACGACAGTTGTCTGTGTAGTTAATTCTTCGATAAATATCTGTGACTGACACAGTACGTCTAATGTTCTTCGTTTTCTCATTCTTCAGTAGCAGCAGAGAACTCCTCTGCAAGTCTTCTTTCTTCGATTTTATGGCCTCTGACCGGATCCCTAACTCCCGATACTTCTGTTGGAACTCTCCCAAGCCTATATATATAGCCAACAGGGGAAAGAAATCACGAATAAATCTCCTCTTTTTTCTCTCCCAAGTTCGGCCTTTTTTTCTTCTCCCTATACGCGTCTGGATTGTTCCATCCTTCCCTAAACTGTGTAATAAAATCTTCAGAGAAGATATTATTTCCATTTATACACGTTACTGCCATATCAAATATGAACTTGATTTTCTTAGTTCCCGTGAATAACATGTCCTTTCCTGTTTGCCCCCGGAGATTTTATCTTCCTTATTTTCTTCACTTACACGGATTATATCTTCTTGAATATTCTCTAATTTGATTGATACGACTTATTTCAGGTTTATCTTCCATGTATACTGCGAACCATTCTTAAATATCCAAAGTATCCCGAAACAGAAACCTGAGATATCATATACCGTGTTTTATTGGAATCGTGTTTTCTTTCGAACATAAACTCATTACGAGACCTGTTTGGTTCTAACAGGCCCATCTGACTCCTACCTGTAAGAAAACCCGAGAAATTCCCGACCAGAATCAATCCAAAAATTATGCAGTGACTGGATTGTTTTCCTTCCAAATTGTTTCCTTTAAAATGAAAATGATACCTCCCCCTAACAGTTGTTGATGTATGAATAGTTGCGGTCAACTAGGTGCCTCTTCTCCAAAATGAGAGTCCGAATAACAGGTGTCCTCCGGGGTACCTTTATCAACTTTTCGAACCGATTTCGCCGTAAAAGTCTATTTCTCCAAAAACACCTACAAATACATAAAATAACAAAATAAGCAAAAAATTGAGCACTAACAATATACATAATTGAGATTATATTAGGCACATAAATGCGTCTATCAAACCACAGATGAGCTCGAAATTGTCAACATCGGAAGCGAGGAATCTCCACGACCTGTTTCCATCAGCTCAACTCTATGTGCCGACGAACGTGCAAAACTTGTGGACCTTCTCAAGGAATATGAAGATGTATTCGCGTGTACGTATGTGGAAATGCCTGGTTTGGATGAGAAACTGGTCACTCATCATCTACATATAATACCCGGATCCAAACCGGTCAAATAATCTCTGAGACAGTTCAAACACGATGTGGAGAACATATCAGGACGGAAGTTCAAAAATTGCTAGCCGCTGGTTTTATCAAACCCATTGACCATCGCACTCGGTTGGCCAATGTGGTTCCAGTAAAGAAGAAGAGCGGCCAAATCAGGTGTTGTGTTGATTTTAGGGATCTGAACAAATGCTTCCCCAAGGACGATTTTCCTCTTCCTAACATTGATATGCTGGTAGGCGCCACCAGTGGACACAACATGTTCTCTTTCATGGACGAGTACAGCGGATACAATCAAATAAATATATACGAGTACGATGCAAGTAAGATAGCTTATCGAACTCCTCTCGGAAACTTTTACTATACCTTGATGCCTTTCGGTTTGAAAAATGCTGGCGCCACCTACCAACGCGCTATGGCCGCAATTTTCCACGATATGATGCATAAGCAAGTTGAAGACTACATAGATAACATAGTGGTTAAATAAAAAAAACCATGCGGCCCATACAGAGGTTCTGCGACAGGTGTTTGAAAGGTGTCGTGAATACAAACTAAATATGAATCCTTTGAAGTGTGCCTTTGGCGTCTCTTCGGGCAAATTTTTAGGTTTCCAGGTGACTGACGAGGGAATCAAAGTCGACCCATCCAAAACCTAAGCAATACTCATGATACCACCTCCACAAACTGTGAAAGAACTCCGGAGCTTCATGGGTAAGGTAAACTACATCCGGCGTTTTATACCGGGTTTAGATCAACTTGTTGCCTCATTCACCCCCTTGCTGAAGAAGGGGGCAAGTTTTGTGTGGACGACGCTATAATAAGAGGCTTTTCGAAAGATTCAACAGATACTGTCATCCCCAGCCATCATGAAATCTCTTATACAAGAAAGACCGTTGTGTCTCTACACTGCTTTTAGTGATACTTCCGTCATAGCTCTTCTCACCCAAGAAGATGGTGAAGGAATTGAGCACCCAATATACTACTTTAGTCGGACCTTGAAGGATGCTGAACTCAGATACCCTAAGGTAGAAAAATCATGTCTAGCTCTGATTCACTCCATTCAGAAGTTTAGGCACTACCTGCTCTCAAATAAAGTGGTACTGATATCTAAGGTCGATCCTGTGAAGTTCTTGCTTTCAAAACCGGCCCTGATAGTAAGTCCAGCCAAATGGCTCCTCCAAATGTCAGAACTTGATATACTGTGTGTTTCCCCAAGAGTTATCAAAGGACAAGCGATTGCATATTTACTAGCAGCTTTCACCGAAGAGGGTACCACAGCACTTCACGAAGTCCTTCCTGAAGAGTTTCCGGAAATCTCTTTTGTCAAAGAAGAGGCGTGGCTACTATTTTTCATTGGATCCGCCACCCCTAGCAATAATACCGGAGAAGCGATCGTGGTTCTAGTATCCCCAAACGGTGAAGTTTTATTGCATTCCTTCAAGCTAGACTTTCATTGCACCAACAATTCAGCAAAATATGAATCCTTTCTCATAGGGTTGTCATTAGCCAAGAAAGACGGAGCCACACGTCTGAAAATAAGGGGTGATTCTAAATTACCGGTTAACCAGATGAATGGAGTATATGCACTGAAAGAGGTGACACTTGCCTCATATAGATCTGAGGCACAAAAGCTGCTAAATTACTTCCCTGGCGCAACTATAACACATGTTGGATGTAACAACAACAGACGTTCTGTTTGCCTATCCATATCATCATCAAAGCTGTAGTTCGAAGGTTTGGAAGAAACCTTGACAGTAAAAAAGACGAACCGTGGCATCAACATGCCTTTCACGATCTAAGGAGACTGAAGCCAATGACTGGAGAACACAGATTATTCAAGAACTTAATAGCTCGTTTTCCCAAGGGAAAATCAGTCTCAAAACCGTATAAAACTTTTTCATGCTCCACGGGATGTTGTACCACCAGAACCCAGATGGATCCCTGTCAAGATTCCTTGGAGATGAACAGGCACGACAACATCTTAACCATATTCATAGCGAAATTTGCGGGCAAACGTTGGTGGTAACACTTTACCATCGTCTACAATGCCTTGGATACTACTGGCTATAAATGGAGGCTCAATCTCGGTTTCTACAAGGATCTTGTTCCAATTGCCAAGCACCGCCACATCAATTGAAATTTTTCAATATTAACCACGTTGGGGACTGGCAAAAGCCGTACATCAATTATATTCACGACGGCATACTCCCTACCAACAAGAAAGATGCAACCAAGATAAAGCAAAGATCCAAGAGATTCATACTCCATGAGGGAATCCTGTATCATAAAAGTTTTGGAGGAGATTTATTACTATGCCTGGGCGAGGCAGAAATCCCAATTATGCTGAAATAAATGCACGAATGCGAGCACCAAGTAAAAAGGAAATTGTCTCTACAAATACACGAGCGATACTAATGGACGACCATGGAGGACGATGCGACTGATTTTGTTCAAAGATGTCACAAATGTCAAATTCATGGGAATCTTATCCGCGCACCCTCTACTCCCCTCCAATCGGTAAGTAGTTCGTGGCCGTTTTATAGCTGGGGACTCGACATCATTGGGAAGATCAACCCGCCATTATCAAAAAAGCATGAGTATATAATAACCACAACAGAGTATTTCACTAAATGGTTCGAAGCCATCCCTTTACGAGGGAATACTGGAACCACAGTTACAACGTTCATTAAGGAATATATCATTTGTCGTTTTGGTATGCCTAAACATATCATCACCGACAACGGCACTCCTTTCGCCAACAAGCAAGTGTGGGAGTTACTTGAAGAATATGAAATTAAACAAGTCTTCTCCACCATCTACTACCCCCAAGGGAATGGACAGGACGAAAGCACCAACAAGACTCTAATTCAGATCCTCAGCCGGTAAGTGCATGATAACCCTCGGACATGGCATGAACAACTGCCAAAGGCGCTTTGGGCATATCGGACATCACCAAGGAGATCTACTGGCGCCTCCCCACTATTCTCTCGTCTACGGCGCAGACGTCATTCTCCCAGCGGAAATTAAATTCCTATCAGCTAGGATTGCCGAGGCAAGTGGAGTCCAATGGAATTACCACGCCGCCAAATCCTAGCCTTGGCCACACCGCCAAGCCCTACTTTTACCACGGCGCCAAATCCTAGCCTCGACCATGCCGCCAAGCCCTAATTCTTACCATGGCACCAAATCCTAGCCTTGGCCACGCCGCCAAGCTCTAACATTAGCCACGGCGCCAAATTCTAACCTTGTCCACGCCGCCAAGACCTAACTTTGGCCACGACGCCAAATTCTAACCTTGGCCACGCTGCCAAGCCCTAACTTTGGCCACGCCGCCAAATTCTAACCTTGGCCACGCCTACAAGCTCTAACTTTGGCCACGGAGCCAAATCCTAAGTTCTGGCCATGCTACTACGCCACAACGTCACGGCTACGCCACTCACATGCCGCTATATCATGGCCACGCCAGGCGCCACTGTTCCAATGGCGCAACTTTGCTATACAACGATATATGTCCATAATCAATGGTCATCCTTCCTCGTGATATGCAATCTCAGCCATCCAAGTTTGCCACCGAACAGACAGACTTGTGGCAAGTTTTAGGTGACCAGCCACCTAAATCTAGTGGCCATGGCTACGTCAGGCGCCACTTGCACCATCGTGCCACTGGCATGCACGACTATTTGTGGGTGAAAACTATTCCTGCCGGATTTGGTAATTTGGGGTGTATGGATGAGGAATGAATCTAAACCCTATACAAATGCACTGCGCGGTGAGTGCTTTTGATTCGAGAGATAAATCTATACAATTATGGCCTAAACCAAGAAATGGTCGTTCCAGACTTGTTTTGGTTACAAAGTGAAGGAGATGGGGTTGATATTAAGGAGGGAAGCGAAGAAGGTGTTGAGATTGTGAAGGTGTAGGCTTGCTTATGACTTGTAACAGAAAAGGTAAGCAGGCTTATGAATAATGCTAGCAGGCTCTGGGGGTTTGAATACGTGTTGTATTAACACTTGGTGTCTGTGTTGTGTTGTCTTATTTGGAAATAGGGAGGAGAACCTATTTATACAAGTCATTTGAGCCTTATTCACGTCTCTCATAATAAGTGCAGGAAGTGGAGTGATGGAGTAGTGGAGTGGTGCGTTAGTGTCACACGATCAATCTTGCTCACTTCTCCCATCATCACTAACCGTCCATGTCTTACTGACACGTTCTCGTGATGGCGTGTTGCACGTTGCACGCTGTAAACCGTCAAACCAATACCCCAGTATGTATCCCCCAGTTTGTGACATGATTGATGTCTTGAGTGTATGGATCGTGGGACCCACATAAGGTAGCATGTAATGCTAGTTAAATAACTAAGTTATTTAGGAAGTCGATATTTGTAAAGTATCGTGTGTATTCTATGCATGTTATGCATCGAATTTATTCAGCATATATGAAGCATCGTTGTTGAGCATCATGCCCTGCCTGCTTCACGTGATGGTTTGAAGGATGCGCTAGCAAATCTTCCCTTGACCGACCACATGGTGTGGTAAAGTGGCAGACAGTGATCACGGTGATACTTCACTGGTCTCCTAACTCTTATCATAGGCCGTCCGTCTGAGCTGGAGAAGTTGGAAGGATGGGATGACTTGCGACCCACATCTGCGACCCTCGGATTAGGGTTTAGGAGGTGCGCGAGTGTACTCCTTCATCTTGGTCGAATCCAAGCATGGGAGGCATTTCATGGAGGACCGATCAGGCATGCGTGTAGAAGGCATGCTGATGTCCATGTCCATGCTTCACTGTCCCACGAAGGTTTGATCTAGGCCACTCTAATTTACCGGTAAAGTTAAGTGGTTGAGTTCAATTTGCGACAGAAATCCTATGTCGCAAAGGATTCTTAAAGGGGCGCGGTATGCCACCTTCAAGGCGTGCGTTTCGAGACGACCAAGCTTGGTCGGTCTCGGACGTTTGGTCCGGCGTGTAGGTGGTAGGCTGGTATTCACGCTTATACCTGACTGTCCCATGGAAACGTGATCTAAGCCACTCAATTTGTTTGGCGAAGTTGAGTGGTTGTGATCAGTTTGTGATTTGGGAAGCGCGACCACGCTAGTTTGGGCAAGCAAATCAAGGCGCTTGACCAAGGTTGGCTTTGGCCGACCGGTCGTTCATGAAGTCGGACTCACAGTGGTCATGCTAGCATGCTCGACCTTCCCTGAAGCTTTATCTTAGCCTTCCATTCAATCCTGCGAAGATGGATGCTCGAGATGATTTTGCAACACAAGGATGGTGCCGCAAACCCTAATTTAGGGTTTTTCCGGCCGTGCGTCATGCTTGGTTTGGCATGCACGATTTGGGACAACCAATCACGGTTGGCCCTGACCGTTTATTCATATGTGTAGTCGGGCCCACAATGATCGTGTTGACGTGCTATGGGCCCTTTGAATCTACACCTACACCCTCCATCTATGCCTATGAATATGGATGGTTGAGATCATTTTGCGACACATGTAATGTGACACAAACCCTAATTTAGGGTTTTTTGTCCATTCCGCTTGGTTTGGACGGTTTGGCAAGCTATGCCGCCCCTTTTGGGAGACCGATCATGCGGGGTCCGCGTTTGGTCGGCAGTGAATGTTTCAATACCTGCTTGGGGGTATTGGATTTGATCCCGACCATCCAACCATGCCTGCGAATTTGGATGACCGTGATCGTTTCTAGACTATTACAGATAGTCTAGATGCTCAATCGGGCTAGTATAACACACCGAGAGTTACATGATCAATCAGGCTAGTATAACACACCGAGAGTTACAGCATGTACGGGCATTTCGTGCATGCCTCACTGTTGGCACTTGGATATTCATGCTACTCTGCTATGAGTAACAATCAGTCATCATGCCGCACCAATAATGAGAGTTCTGCTAGGAACATCACATGAAATACAAGGCCTTCTATGCATTAATCAATAATGCTAAAATTCACATAATATTCGGGGGATTGTTGCTACATGCTCTATTCTAGGTGAATTAATAAAGTGAAGAAGTATTCATCACTTATAAAATAATTTCATCCTCTGCAGGATGTTTACACAAAAATTGGTTTTACAACTTTAGCCCTGAACTAAAAATCCACCATCAACATTAAGTCCCCTGCCTAGCATATAATGGTTACACTATTGTGGGGTAGGCATGAGATGGTGACAAATATTCGGGAGAAAACGAGATAAATGAAGCTTACCCGGAAAGCCTTGGTCATCCGCTATTAATCGTGCATGTGAACATGTTGTTGCAAGCATGGAATCCCGAGTGGGACCGGTTTCCTTCTTTGGGTGTTTGAAACAAAAGAGGAGTTCAAAAAGAGGAATCCTTGTTCTATTTGGATTCTTCCAATTTTTGTTTATAAAAGGGGAAGACCCCTTTTATTTTTCTCACGTTTTTTGTTTGGCAGCTCCCGTCACTCACAACACTGCAGTACTGCCACCGTCCGTCAGGTAACATCCTTTTTTCTTTTTTTTTTTGCAAACCCTAATTTCTTAGGTAAAACCCTTTCACTCTTTGAGAAGACCATCATTGGATTGAACTTCGTAAACACGATTCCCATGAGTATAGAAAGATTGTGTTATGATATGTGTGAATGAATACGGGTCGTTATGCATGTTTGATTAAACGTGGGTTCCATCCTGCTCAAAGATTGACTTTATACTCGTCTCGTGGCTTTGACCAATACCGGCTTCGTGGTTTTGACTGGTCCTGCTTGTTGACGCGGCCCAATGCCTGCATGACTATCACGATTTGGTGTCGTGACTTAATATCGGCCTTGCTTGAATCTAATACCATCCTTGCCCGCTTTGTTCGAATATGGGCCTGCTACATGCTCGTAGTCGATCAGGATTAAGTCCCCAGGATAGAATTTGGCCTGTTTCTTAGACTGGATGCATTTTTTATCATTGCACGATGATTGTCTTCAAATATCCGATAAATATCCACTGATTTTTATCCCGTGTTTGTAGCCTTTACATACGGTAAGTGAATACCCCTCTTTTCTCTAGGACCTTGTTAACTCGTGAAATGTAAAGAAGACGCCGAGTCTTCTCTCATTGCAGAATTATTTCTTTCTTTGTTCAGGTATTGCTCCACATCCATTGTATAATTTGATCTGTGATGACTTATGTTAACATAATCATATATTCTTTTTTGGAGAATGGAGGCAGCTGGCAAGGACTACTCTGGTATCTCTCCTGAAAGAAGCTTCAAAATGAATAAACCCGAGACTGATGGTTCGTTAGAGGAGGTGATGGCTAAAATTGATGTTCCGCTTCTCGAAGCTGATCGCGCCATACGGGGCATGCCAATTCTGTAACTTCGCGTCGCTCGAGAATGTGTTCGTGATCTTCTGACTTTAATCGACATGGAATAAAAATGGAGGCTTGAGGAAGCGTCGCAACCACCGGTAAGCGCAAGAGCTTAGAAATTTGTTGCACGGCTGAAAAGGCGAAGAGTTGAACATAAACAGACTCCATGGGAATACATGGGTAATTATCCGATCGGCGATGGTGTGATCATTCTTGATTCTGATACGGATGAATCCGAGCTCCCAAAAGTTGTCAGCACGATATCCAATGTCGCAGGCTCTTGAGGAAGATATGGAAGTTGCCCCTACTAGGGATATCATGGAG
Source organism: Papaver bracteatum (assembly GCA_023529315.1). Taxonomy (NCBI): domain Eukaryota; kingdom Viridiplantae; phylum Streptophyta; class Magnoliopsida; order Ranunculales; family Papaveraceae; genus Papaver; species Papaver bracteatum. The sequence goes on along the minus strand of JAJJWX010000810.1, from coordinate 2,560,020 downwards.
AATGTGGTTGCAGAAATACCTGAAGTGGAGGCTGAGGCATACCCGGAGGAAGAAGCAGTAACGTCATGTGATGACGTTAAGGCAGACTTCAATGATAGAGAAGACACGGTCGACCTTTGATAACTGAATCTTCCTGTTATTTCTCTTTTCTTATTTTCTGAGTATTTTCCCATGATTTTGTGAACACTTTTCTCCTTGTACTCAGTGGCGGCTTAGTCCAAGGTTTTGCTTATTTTTGTTCATTTGTTTGAACAAGTTTCTTATTTTTGAGGTAAATCCTTTATTAAGACTGCATCATAGTGGTTGTGCCTTCATATGATTATATATGATTCTTGTGAGGAGAGAAGTAATGCCATAATAAAATTCCACGGACCTGTCCGCACTCTCCTAGCGTAAGCTCGTCTGCGCCCTCCTGATGTAAGCTGGGACAAATTGTTCAAGATGTTTTCCATTTTCCTTTGCATGTATTCTATTCCTCCAACTTTCCCGAAAGGTGTGAAGTGTTTTAGGGTTCTCTGGTTTAATCTGGTGGGTAATAATGACTCTGGTCGAACCTGGGTCTTTGTGTCATGCCCAGGTGTAAATATTTTTAAATAAAAATACTTTAATTGAGAAATTGGAACCCTAATAACTATGAATGCAAGTATTGCAATCATTTTTTGAAGGAATTACAAAATAACAAGGAAAGGGAAATTGTTGGAGGAACACTTGAGGAACCATTGCGGAAAACGCTAGAGAGGAAGAGTAGCACAGCGTCTCTAGGTACGGTAGGGTTTAAGCCATCGTGAGTGGATCGTCACGCCCTCTAGATTTTCAGCATTGATGATCTTGCAGTAGCCGCCTAGGATGACATCTGCTACCAAATATGGTTCATCTTCCTTTGTCACCGACAAATCAGATTGGTTAGTTATTTTCACCGCCATATTTCCAACTTGAAACGTGGTCATCTTTGCTACCATATCTCCAATTTGAAACGGATTTGGACTTGACACATTATCTTGTTTCTGGGACACGTTGTTTCTGACTGCTTCCAAGCTTTTAGCAAAACATTTGAAAGGACCAGCACCCCACTCGCACCTGTTATTGGCGGTTAGGTTGTTTATTGAAACAAGTCCCCGGGACCCAGCAGGAAGAGGCTTTACTACTTGTAAAGAAGGTTGTTCGATGATACTTACATGGGCTTGGAAACTTTTAAGGTATGAATTCAGTATTTCTCCAAGAAGTTGCATCACACTTGTAAGGTGTCGATACGGCAACAAACAATCTTCAGGGATTAACGGTTTGCTGGAGATTCTTTCAGGTACTGAAACCGGAAAATAACTCACTCCTAGTGCTGCTTTGTTTTCGTGTATCCACGGACACCCCAGGATCATGTCGTAATTCAGACACTCTTGGACTATGTAAAATTTAGCATGCGTTAGAGTATTACCGATTTTAACTTCGAGGTCAATGTACCCATATGCGTCTCTGAATTATCCTTCTGAGCTCCTAATGACGGTTGGGCTGCGAGTAGCTGCTTGTTTTGAAATCCTTGCGGTCTTCAGAGTATTAACGGTGATGATGTTAAACCCGGAGGCTGCATCAATCAATGTGTTGTCGAACTCGACATCCTTCAAACAAGTGATGGTTAAGAGTCCCCAGTCCCCTTTGCTGGTCGTGTCTTCAAGAAGAGACTGTGGCTTCGAGACTACTTCCTTTTCTGGATACAAACGCCTACCTGACACAACATGGTTTAGGGCTGTGAACATGTGTTTACGTTGTCCCTTTGAGAGATACAAGATTTCACACAAACGTTCCGTCATGGTCTGTACAGTCTTGTAGACAAAATCCCCCGAGATCATGCAGCTTCTAATAGGAAGAGGGTCTCTATGAATGCCCTCGTTTCCTAACTGGAGTTCTCCTGCTTCCACTTTTTCTTTTAAGATTTGTTTCAACTTGTTGAAATCTTTGGTCGGGTGATGGACAAACCTATGGTAGTGGCAGTATTTGGGATTTATCATCTCGTCCACGGTTGGTGGGCGTCTGATAGGTGGTAGCTTGATCGCGTCATCTTGAATCCATGCTTCCAGGAGTTCTATCACTTTATTCATGGGAAAGGGGAAGTTTGGAACCGTATCTCCGGACTCTTGTACAGGAGCTTTGTCCGCTTTCTTTCGAGACAGAGTCGTATATGCTGATGCTGCACGCTTGGGCGGTTGTTCTGTTTCCGAAGCTTTCCTCTTTCCTCCTTTGCTCACCACACTCACAGAAGGACCTGTATTGTATTGCTTGTTGATGAGGCGCCTGTTTCCTCGGTTTTCACGCGCATCTTCTTTCCGAACGATTTTTGTTTTTTCCAACAATGCTGGGGCTGTCGTAGCGGAGCGCTTAGCGGCTTCATGAAGCTCCGAAAATGTTTGGAAGACCAGATTCTCTAACAAAGCACGGTATATGGGAATCATCCCGTTGATACATAACTTCACCAGCTGGCGTTCGGTGACATTCGGATCATGACAATCCAACGCTTGAGTCCTGAACCTTTTGACGAAGTCGTTCGGATGCTCATTACTCCTTTGAAAGATTCTTCCTAAATCTGAAAAGGTGACCTGCTCTAACATGAAGAAATACTTCATGTAGAAGGCATCGACCATCTCACTCCAATTGGATATATTGTTAGGTGTGAGACTGTTGTACCAAGTGTATGTTCTTCCGATAAGTGTCTTCGAGATCTCTTTTAGGCGGAGAACATGATTGTATTCGTGTTCTCCTAGAGATTCCAAAAATCTAGATACATGTTCACGAGCATTACCAGTACCATCATAAAGGGATAATTGAGGAGAGACATAGCCCCTTGGGACAGGAATTTGTTGTACATCTTTAGGGTATGGAGGTTGGTGTTGGTGCATGTCCGCCATATTTCCATTGCCCCGGCTTCGGAGGAGTCGCTCCAGGTCCTCACGCGTAATAAAGTTGGATGTTTGGACTCTTTCTCTTGGGCATTCAGGAGTGTCACGAGTTTCCTCGTCCATGAGGGTATGCACCATTGAATTGCCTACCCCGGGTGCATCGAACACGTTCCTCGTTGGCTCCAGGGGCTGTCGTTTCCCCTGCGGCAATCGTTCGGTTAGGTTTTTGAGAAAAGTAAGTATCTCTTTCTGAGTCGCAGCCATATCTGTTTGGGCTCTAGCAAGAACTTCTTGTCTTTCCATCAATTCCACCATGGTGATAGAGGGTTGTTCTGCTCTTGTTCCTCCAGCCCCTCGTCCTGATGGAGGAGTAGCGTTTGCCCTGGTGACGACTGGAGGCGTTACACTTGAAGAAATGCCGGGATTTACGGCTGCTCTGGCTCTGGTTATGGGAGGTGGCACGCCTACTGGAATATACCCCGCTCTGTTGGTGTTAGTGGTATAGGAAACAACTCCACGATATGTACTGATCACGTTCTGCACAGCAGCTCCACTGACAGGGACAGCAATACCAAGAGTGTTGTTGGCGCTAGCTCCTTCAGGGTTGATTGCTGATCCAGACCTAAGTTCCACCATCTTGAAATCGGAATTGAATAATGAAATTGGAAATTTTAAAATCGATATTGCAACCGAGAGATTAATCTCCCACTGTGGTCTCCAATTGTTTGTGGGAGAAAACTATTCCTGCCGGATTTGGTAATTTGGGGTATGTGGATGAGGAATGAATCTAAACCCTAAACAAATGCACTGCGCGGTGAGTGCTATTGATTCAAGAGATCAATCTATACAATTCTGGCCTAAACCAAGAAATATCCGTTCCAGACTTGTTTCGGTTACAAAGTGAAGGAGATGGGGTTGATCTTAGGGAGGGAAGCGAAGAAGGTGTTGCAATTGTGAAGGTGTAGGCTTGCTTATGACTTGTAATAGAAAAGGTGAGCAGGCTTACGAATAATGCGAGCAGGCTCTGGGTGTTTGAATACGTGTTTTATTAACACTTGGTTTCTGTGTTGTGTTGTCTTGTTTGGAAATAGGGAGGAGAACCTATTTATACAAGTCATTTGAGCCTTATTCACTTCTCTCGTAGGAAGTGGAATAATGGAGTAGTGGAGTGGTGCGTTATTGTCACACGATCCATCTTGCCCACTTCGCCCATCATCACTAACCGTCCATGTCTTCCTGACACGTTATTGTGATGGCGCGTTGCACGCTTCAAACCGCTAGACCAATACCCCATTTTGTGACATGATTGATGTCTTGAGTGTGTGGATCGTGGGACCCACAGAAGGTAGCATATAATGCTAGTTAAATAACTAAGTTATTTAGGAAGTCGATACTTGTAAAGTATCGTGTGTATTCTATGCATGTCATGCATCGAATGTATTCGGCATATATGAAGCATCGTTGTTGAGCATCATGCCCTGCCTGCTTCACGAGAGGGTTTGAAGGTTGTACTAGCAAATCTTCCCTTGACCGACCACAAGGTGTGGTAGAGTGGCATACAGTGATCACGGTGATACTTCACTGGTCACCTAACTCTTATCCTAGGCCGTCCGTCTGAGCTGGAAAAGTTGGACGGATGGGATGACTTGCGACCCACATCTGCGACCCTCGGATTAGGGTTTAGGAGGTGCGCGAGTGTACTCCTTCAGCTTGGTCGAATCCAAGCGTGGGAGGAGTTTCATGGAGGACCGATCAGGCATGCGTGTAGACGGCATGCTGATGTCCATGTCCATACTTCACTTTCCCACGAAGGTTTGATCTAGGCCACTCAAATTTACCGGTGAAGTTAAGTGGCTGAGATCAATTTGCGACAGAAATCCTATGCCGCAAAGTATTCTTAAAGGGGCGCGGTATGCCACCTTCAAGGCGTGCGTTTCGAGACGACCAAGCTTGGTCAGTCTCGGCCGCTTGGTCCGGCGTGTAGGTGGTAGGCTGGATTTCACGCCTATACCTGACTGTCCCATGGAAACGTGATCTAAGCCACTCAATTTGTTTGGCAAAGTTGAGTGGTCGTGATCAGTTTGTGAATTGGGAAGCGCGACCACGCTAGTTTGGGCACATAAATCAAGGCACTTGAATAAGGTTGGCTTTGGCCGACCGGTCGGACATGAATCCGGGCCCATGGTGGTCATGCTAGCATGCTCGGCCTTCCCTGAAGCTTTATCTTAGCCTTCCATTCAAGCCTTTGAAGATGGATGCTCGAGATGATTTTGCAACACAAGGATGGTGCCGCAAAACCTAATTTAGGGTTTTACCGGTCATGCATCATGTTTGGTTTGGAATGCACGATTTGGGACAACCAATCACGGTTGGCCCTGACCGTTTGTAGTCGGGCCCACATTGATTGTGTTGACGTGCTCTGGGCCCTTTGAATCTATATCTACACCCTACATCTATGCCTGCGAAGATGGATGGTTGAGATCGTTTTGCGACACATGTAATGTGCCGCAAACCCTAATTTAGGGTTTTTTGTCCATTCCGCTTGGTTTAGACGGTTTGGCAAGCTATGCCTCCCCTTTTTGGAGACCGATCGCGTGGGGTCCGCCTTTGGTCGACAGTGAATGTTCCAATACCTGCTTGGGGGTATTGGATTCGATCCCGACCATCCAATCATGCTTGCGAAGTTGGATGACCGTGATCGTTTCTAGACTATTACGGACAGTCTAGACGCTCAATCGGGCTAGTATAACATACCGAGAGTTACACACTCAATCGGGCTAGTATAACACACCGAGAGTTACATGATCAATCGGGCTAGTATAACACACCGAGAGTTACAGCCTGTACGGGCATTTTGTGCATGCCTCACTATTGGTACTTGGATATTCATGCTACTCTGTTGCGAGTAACAATCAGTCATCATGCCGCACCAACAATGAGAGTTCTGCTAGGAACATCACATGAAATACAAGGCCTTCTATGCATTAATAAATAATGCTAAAATTCACAGAATATTCGGGGGATTGTTGCTACATGCTCCATTCTAGGTGAATTAATAAAGTGTAGAAGTATTATTCACTTATAAAATAATCTCATCCTCTGCAGGATGTTTACACAAAAATTGGTTTTACAACTTTAGCCCTGAACTAAAAATCCACCATCAACAACGAGCCATGTCATCCATACTATATTAACACTGGCGTACACCAAAACGCCCATGCTCCATTATCAGGCGCTAACACAAGGTAGCCATAATAATTGGCTACCCTCCCTCATGAAATGCAATCTCAGACATCCAAGTTCGCCACTGAACTGACGGACTTGCGGAAATCCCCAGGAAACCTACTACGCCAGGAGCCAATATGCTAATGGCAACACTTTGTTACACAACAAAGATATGGCCATAATCAATGGCTACCCTTCCTCATGATATGTAATCTCAACCATTCAAGGTTGCTACCAAACTGACGGACTTGTGGCAAGTTTTAGACGGACGACCAAGGAAAGCCTAATAGCATCACTTGATATTTTCCTATGGCAAAGTCTCTTGAATTTGACTTGCCACATATAGCAACCTACTACACGTTTTCCACGAAAACACTCGAGACATCAAACATGTCACAAACTGGGGGATACTCATCAGGGTATTGGTCTGGCAGTTTACAGCGTGCGGCTTGCAATGCTCCCGTTACAAGAAAGTGTCATGAAGTAGGACAATTAGTGGTGGTGAAAAGTAATGGTGTAAACAATTCATTACCTTCATCATGGAAGCGTAATGACTGACGGTTACACGAATTCACTTCCCTCATCATGGAATCATAACATCTAACGGTTACACATTACTATATTCCTCCACCACTCAATCGTTTTCACTTCCTATGAGACCATGGTACGTTTCAATATGACTTGTATAAATAGGCTTCACCTATTTTCACCAAACAACAAGTTTTTGGTAGGCAACAATACAATATCCAGAAATCACCTGGTAACTTTCCATTCTGCTAGCCAGTTCTGCCTTTTCATAGAAGTCGTAAACAACAACACCTTCAGAATCAACAATTCTGGTCTCAACACTTTCTTCGCTTCCCTCCCTAAGACCAACCCTTCTCCTTCACTTTGTGACCGAAGCAATCCTGGAATGTACATTTCTTTGTTTAGGCTAGGAATGTATAAATTGATCTCTCGAATCAAAAGTACTCTCGTGCAGTGCACTGTTTAGGGTCTAGACTCGTTTCTCACCCACACACCCAAAATTACCAAAATCAGCAGAAATTGTTTTCACCCACAAACACTAGTCCAAATGACTCAAATGAACTAGTTCAAGAGTTATTCAATTGCTTAGATCTTATAGAAGTATACAAGATACAATCGAAGAAAAATCGGTTTTGATTCACTCGAATCGATTCATGAACTTCATAGCCACGGTTTGCAAATATGCATTCCTTAGTTTATATATACTAGTAAGGATACATGTGTGATGCACATGCTTGAATTTTTTACTCATCCAACAATACTAAATTTGAAAGCCATGAATCTTTTTTCCTAAAACAAAAATTTACTATTCTTGTTTGTACTCGTTACGTATATAATTGAAAGAGCTTTTCAAATATATAAATTTTACAAAAATCCGACGTATATTTTGAAAGATATTAAGTTTTAAAATTTCTTGATCTATTTTTAAAACAATGGTATTTAAGTAAATATCTAAAAAATAGGGACAACTAAGTAATTTAGGGGGTCTCCTACCAAAAAAAGCTCTTTTCTTTATATTAGTATAAGATAAGATTTAAGTCACGAATAAACCGTTTTTAGAAAGTAACACACTTAAGTATGCATACGGGTATGCGTACTTAAGTAACCGGATTTGAGTTTGTTTTGGTTTCCAAACTCGGCAGATATTCACGGACGTGTACTTCCGCTAGTATGCGTACGGGTATGCATACTTACCCATTCTCCATCAACCATTTAGTACACACACAAGTATGCATACATTTGGTTCCCGGTTTTGGACATATACACTAATGCGCGAACACATATATGCTTATATCCAAAGATGGTTACATGTTATAAACTCGTTATTTCAATCATTAAAACATTCTTACAGGATGTTAAATAGAGGTTATTCACACACTATTCTTTATCAACTTAATTTCAAGATGTTGAAATAATCAACATGACTTTCGTCACTTGTAAAGATGAACTTGGCCAAAGCGAAAGCTTACTAACACATATTTCGAGAAAAAGATAAGCGAGATAATCTCGGCTCAAAATAGCAAATGTGTATAATCGAAGTCTATATAGCAATACGACTTTTGTCTCAAGATAAGAGATAGAGTAGATAGACTTTTTGAGTGATAGATAAGTTCAAGTCTCCACATACCTTTTAGTCGATGAAGTTCCACCAGTTCCTTGAGTATTTATTCTTATTTGTATGATGAACGCCGTGGAGTCTAGAGATCAACTGCACTTTCTATCCTAGTCCGAGACTTAGCTATAAGTAGACTACAAATCAATACTTATAGTTTTGGCAACTAAACTTGACAACAAGCTTGAGATAGCAACGCTTGCGAGTTCGACCGAGCGGTGCTCTAACAAGAAGTATATCTGATAATATCCTTCTAGCTAATAAGGTTATTTATGTTTTCAACCATCATGATAAAGCAGTTGGCATTGCTTTTATCAAACTTGACATGTCTAAGGCTTATTATAAGTTAGAATGGTCTTTTCTTGAAAAAGTTTTGCAAAAAAAATGGGTCTCTCAGACCATTGGGTTAAACTTATTAATCAATGTATTTTGTCTGTCTCTTATTCTATTCTTTTTAGTGGTAGTCTTGCTAGACTAATCAATCCTGAGAGAGGATTAAGACACGGAGACCCTCTGTCTCCTTAACTTTATATTATTTGTTCTGAGGCTCTGTCCTCTTATATTGATACTCTTACTAGGAAAGGTCTGGTTGAAGGTATAAAAGTGTGTAAGAATGCTCCTGTAGCGCCCCCTAATCTAACAGCTGACTAATCCAAGAGATTAACTAAAAATAGAGGCACTAAAATCCAAATTAAACACTTAAACTTTCAATTAAGAAATCTGTTATAAAACTTAACCCAAAACTAACCCCTCTCAGAAATATATATACAAGATCATCTCTCAAATGATACATATATAATAGTCATTTGGTTTTCAAATAAAATATACAACATAATAAACATAACAGAAATTAATCAACTAGCGAACTCAACCCTTGAAGCTTTCGCTGCGCAACTCTGATCTGTCACAGAAACTGAAGTGGGAATAATCAACATTTAACCTTCTAAGTAATCATAGGAAAGATTTGGAATACAATACATGTTTTCCTAAACATCAACAAGTGACCAAGCCACTTGAAATACACAAACATGTATATGGACAAACTCCTTCTTCAAACAATGTATAATATTGATGTAAATCCCTACCCGGCAATTCACACCTAATAGCTATGGATGCCACCAAGACCATGATGACCAATACTCTAAACAATAAAAGCTGAATTAAAGTAGGTAGAAATGTGAAGGACCGTATCCTATATACCACAAGTGGAAATTCTCATTTCCCATAACAATTCATATTGACAACAAAACAATACAAGTCCTTTCCACATCGTGGAAAGATTCACCGAATCGACAGGATTATCATAATGCATTTTAAATAAAACATGGAATGCAGAAACAGAGAATGCGTGAGTTCGTTAAGCATAAACTTTTGTGAAAGCAACAATAATGAATACAAAGAGTCAAATGCATTCCCACATCTTTTTGATGACACGCCACGCCTACCTCGAGATCCACGATCCACTGGTTCATTCTTTGAGTCGATCGTTGTTAATAACTAACTGTTAATCACACAAGAAGTCTAAGAATCTATCCAAAATGGCTCATACAAGAATCATATAGTTCCATCTCACAATTGTAGGCCCATTTATGATTCTACACCTTTTCATTATCTATTATTAGCAAATCTAAGGTTTATTAATTCAATTAGGTTGGTTCTATAATCTACTAGCTAAGTCTTATGAATGTCTACAACTTTGTAGAAGAAGTCAAAGGTCAATTCGGACCATAAGTGGTCCAAAACATCAATATAAGATAATTAGTCTAAAGCCCAAGCCCACTTAAACAAACCCATTAATAAAGTCCTGGCCCAACTGGGTCAATCTAACGGTCACTAACATTTGAACTAACAGTCAACGTCCAGGTCAAGTCAAGGTCAGGTCAAAGTCCAGGGTTGAAGTCTAACTCGGTCAATGTCAACTGAGTCAAATCGATTTAACTCAGTTTAATAGGGTCAACTCGACTCAGTCAGATTAACTGAGTCATCTAAACTAAAACGATTCAGACTGACTAAGTTCAGTCAGACAAGCCAAAGGTTCTTACCCATCTGTAATTCTAATATCAGTTCAATTTCAATCTATTTCATTACATCAAAACATTTATTTCAATTTATAACTCTAAATTGACTTACAAAAGCATTACAGCTTACCTGCAAAAGCAGTAACTAGCTTTCCCTTAGAGATTCACTCAACACCTTCATCTAACCCTCAAACCCAACTTCAAATCAACCTCAGACATACAAACCAACTCAGCATATACACACACAAACTCCAAGAGTTGCGCACATCTGCAACCACTATTTTCTGCCACTGACTATTCTACTCAATAAGAACAACTCTGCACTCATTCCTACAATCCATACCACCATCAAAGATCAATTACATTACCCTCAGAACCATCATCTTTGCTTCTGCGACATCATTCACCCTAAGTCCTTATAACAGATACATTTATACCCATTCACATACACCCATTCAAATACAAACACTAATTTCAACTCCATTTTCATGAAACAACACCATCTGAACTACTGTAACACATAAGCATACTCTGTAATAACAATCCTCACATTAGCAGCAACACCACCAGACCCATTTGAGAGTCACACACATCCTTCAGTTCAATTCATTGTATAAATCCATTACTTGCATATCCATATACAAGCCTTCCCATACTGAACTTCACTTCAACTCTGTAATACACAACTCTATCTCCCAATCCTTGTTCAATCCCTTTACTACCTCTCACTGCAACTCCAGAAATCAAGCAATTCTTCCTTGCCATACCACCCTCTAGTTACAACACCTCACATTCAATACCAGCAGCATCAACAAACAATCTCCAACTCCATCTCCAAAACTACAGTTCATCAACAAATCAACCCCCAACACTTGCAGTCACCACCCATATCAATTCATAACACCCACAATCAAATTAAAACAGACACCATCACCACTTTTAACCATAATTCTTCATCTGGTATTCCCCTACTTTCCAATCTCAATTCTTATTCAAAAACAACACAATTCTCTTGTTCAGTTAATCACAATCAATACAATTCTCTGTAAATTAACATAAACCTAAACCATCACTACATAGTATCATTCAAATATCTTTTAACCTAAACAATTCAATGATTCATTCTTCAAATAACACAATTAAGGCAGTTAAGAACTTACCCAACAACCAGCATCCACTGAAACGCTATTTCCTTGCTTGAGTCTTGATTGTACCTGAAATTCCACCTTAATCCACTTAATTACCGTCTACCAACACCACCTGATCTTCATCATTATCCTTCATTTACAGAAGACTCCATATTCAACACCGAAACCCTAATTCCTACTTTGGTTAAGAATAACCACAGATCCTAAATCTCTGATTAATTAACTCATCACTTCAACTGTTAAATCAACACAATACCCATCTTCAATTACTCCATTAGAGCATCAATTTCGTCTTCTACATCTTCCCTGAATTACTCTTAAGAACTCTAATTGTCCATTTCTTCATGAACAACTCTGTAATATCCAATTAACCTCAATTCATCCGACTATGCTTTAATTCAGAGCAAACCCCTCATTAATTCAATCCTTTTTATATCGATTTCATCTTCTAATTCTTCATTGAACTTCTGACAAAACCCTAACTTTGGATTCAATCAATAGAACGACTCTGCAGCTTCAATTAAACATCAACCCCTTTTTATCATAACTATTAACAACTCAAATACTAATCAATTCAACTAAAACCAAACCTAAATTTCCAAACCCTAATTCCAATTACGACAGCAACACTATCCTCTTCATCCCGTGATCAAATAACACCAAAAGCACCACTAACACTCTATGATCTTATCACAATTCCTACCGATCAAACATTCTCCTCTTGATCTCATAATTTCTCGCAGAAGAGAATTAATAGAAGAAAGAAATAGAAGAAGAGAGAATAACGAAGAAGAAAGAAAGAAGAAGAATGAAGAGGAAAAGAAAAGAAACGAGAGTTAATATTCTCGATCGGGTGAAGATAAGACCAAGGTTAACACTATTTCACCCACTTGATTCACTAAGGGGATCCCATGTCGGTCTAATTATGAAAAGACTATTTTGCCCTTTAAATCAATCTGATGATTACTTCTTTGTCTGGTATCCGAATGACACGTTCGGGTAGTCCATTTTGGGTAATTTTCCGAGATCTATCTAGCAATACTAATTTCGTATCTAGAACGTTGTTAGATTAATTTCTAATAATTAACATTCGTGTTAAACTAATTGGGTTATTATCGACTAAAACGTCTCTTGATTATAGTTGGACCAGTCAAATAGCGTTGACGAGCTAGCTTGAGGATCCTTACAGCTCCTGCCATGACACATCTTTTATTTGTTGATGATTCCTTACTTTTTTCTAAGTCTACTATCCAATATTTCCAAACTATCAAAGATTACCTTCAAAAGTATTGCTTGGCCTCTGGACAAGAAATCAATTTTGACAAGTCTGAAATTCTATTTAGTAGGAAAATCCATGAACATATTTGAAAAAGCGGGGGTCTAACAACCACACCCAATATTTCGATTAGAAATCTGTATGGACAACTCCGAGTTACTTTCTAGAGAATCAACTAGACAGTCATACTCAATCAATAGAAAATATCTCAAGGAGTTATTATCTCAATCTCTCAATTTGATCTATACTCAAGCAAATAGAAATCTGCAAGTCTTTATCAAAGAGACATAACTTGGATGGTACCAAAGACCAATATCCAAGTGTCAATCAATTTAAATCAACAACCAAGAAGGTTGGATATTCTAATTGATTGAACAACGCACAACCTGTATTATTTCAATTATAGAACAAAATATAATGTGGAAAATAAATAACACAGACACCAGAATTTTGTTAACGAGGAAACCGCGGATGCAGGAAAAACCCCGGGACCTAGTCCAGATTGAACATACACTGTATTAAGCCGCTACAGACACTATCCTACTCCAAGCTAACTTCGGCCTGGACTGTAGTTGAACCCCAATCAATATCACACTGATCCAAGGTACAGTTAAGATCATACGCCTCTGATCCCATCAAGATACTGCGCACTTGATTCCCTTAGCTGATCTCACCCCCAACCAAGAGTTGCTACGACCCAAAGTCGAAGACTTTAATAAACAAATTTGTATCACACATAAAAGTCTACAAGGATAGATAAATTCATCTCCCACGAATAAACCTATCAGTTTTGTTTCGTCTTTTGAGAAATCAAGGTGAACAGGAACCAATTGATAAAACCATACTTATATTCCCGAAGAACAGCTCTGCTTTATCAATCACCTCACAATAAACTTAATTGACGCAGCGAAGAAGATTATTGAGGAATCACAAACGATGAGACGAAGTATTGTGGCTATTTTTATAGCTTTCCTACCAGAGATAAAATCTCAAGCCAATTATTAAAATTTTACTCGTACGATAAAAACAACAAGATCAGATCACACAACTACGATAAAAGTAGTATCGGTCTGGCTTCACAATCCCAATGAAGTCTTTAAGTCGTTAACCTGGTTTTAGAAGAAGAAAACCAGAGGTTAAAGGAGAATCGACTCTAGCTTAGCAAACTAGTATCACACAGAATGTGTGTGGATTAGGTTTCCCAGTTGCTAGAGTTCTCCCTTATATAGTCTCTAAAATCAGGGTTTGCAATCAATGTTAGCTTAGTAACAAAGCATTCAATATTCACCGTTAGATGAAAACCTGATTAGATTCAAGCTAATATTTATCAACCGTTAGATCGAAAATATAACTTGTCACACACATATGAAATGCACGTTTGTAGGCTTGTGAAAACTGTTCCCAAACATGTACATTAGTTGGTTCAATAATAGCTAACCAAATGGTTATCTATATGATAACTTGCATATCAACCATATTCTTCTTCACCATAACTAGTCCAAATGACTCAAATGAACTAGTTAGAGAGTTGTTCAATTGCTTAGATCTTTATGTACTACACAATACACAATCGAAGAAAAAATGATATGATTCACTCGAATCGATTCATGAACTATAAAGCCATGGTTTTCAATAGCATTCCTTAGTTTATTAAGATAAGTTCACAAACATCGTTTTTAGACATAACCTACTCATGTTCGCGGACTTAAGTTCGCAAACTCCAGCAGAAATTCTCGGGTTCGAGAACTATGCCAGTTCACGGACTGGTTTCGCGGACTGAGTTTGTATGCTAAGTTCGCGGACTGAGCTCACGCACTACTCTGGTTTCACTTGATCAACAAAGTTTGCAAACTTCGGTTCAAGCAATGAGGACTTATACATATATGTGTTACCACAACAATGCTTACATCCTCCAATGGTTATATTGTATAAACTCTCATTTCAATCATTGAAACATTCTAAGAGGGCGTTATATAGTTGTTATTCACAAACTATTTTTCATCAGAGAGATTTCCAAAATGATTGAAACATAACATGACTTTCGTCACTAGGTAAAGATGAACTTGGCTAAAGTGAAAGCTTTACCAACACATATTTCGAGAAATAGATAAGCGAGATATACTCAACTCAAAATATCCACATGTGTATAATCTTAGTCTATATAGTAATACGACTTTTGTCTCAAGATATGAGATAGAGTAGATAGAATTTTGAGTGATAGATATGTTCAAGTCTCCACATACCTTTTAGTCGATGAAGATCCACCGGTTCCTTGAGTAGTCCTTCGTCTTGTATGATGATTGCCATGGAGTTCTTGAGGTCAACTGCACTTTTTATCCTAGTCCGAGACCTTAGATATAGTAGACTAGAAATCAAGACTTTATAGTTTTGATCACTAACATTGAAAAACATGCTTGAGATAGCAACGCATGCGAGTTCGACCGAGCAGTGCTCTAACAATATTAAACATCATCTTTCCAATATCCTTGATATCAGTAACAAAGACTTAGGAGAAAAATATTTGGGCACACCAACTGTGTTCCAAGCTTCTAAAATACAAACCCATATGGGTATTCTCCAAGCTGTTAATTCCAGAATCTCTATTTGGATTCATAAGCTCTTGTCTCAAGATACTAGAACTACTTTAATTAAGCATATTGACCAGGCTATCCCCCTCTACCAGATGGGTGCTTTACTCATACCTAAACATCTTTGCAGAAAAATGGATTCTTATTTATGCAAATTCTGGTGGGGGGAAACCCTTGATCCAAAAGATAGAAAACTTCATATTTCAGGGTGGGATATCCTTTGCTTTCCTAAGTCTAAAGGATGCCTTGGTTTTAGAAAAGCTAAACTCAATAATCTTGCCATGCTAGCAAGAAATGCATGGAAAATTATTGAGAATCCTAACTTCCTTTTGGCCACTGTCCTTAAAGCTAGATACTTTCATCGAACTGATTTCTTAAATGCTAAGTGTCCTAACAATTTTTCATGGACATAGAAGTGTCTCCATGCTATTAGGGAACTTATTAAACCTTTTATCACCTGGATAGTTGGATATAATCAATTTATTAACCCCTGGTGTGACAAATGGATCCCTTCTCTATGATCTACTATACCAAACCATTTGGTTCCTCCTGATCCCACTATCAAAGTCTCTTACTTCATTAATTATTCTACCAGATCTTTGGATGTTAATATATTAAACACCCACTTTGATGATGCTTCCGTTGAGAAGATTGTCACCATTCCCTTAAGCCAGATTTGCACTCCTGATAGGAGGGCTTGGGAACTTTCAAAGAATGGTAAATTTATATCTAAATCTGCTTACTTGGGACTTCGGGGGCTTAGACCCTCCCCTTGTAGCTCTCTTTGGAATTGCATTTGGAAAATTAATGTTCCTTACAGAATTCAAGTCTTTACCTGGAAAGCCACCAGAAATGCTTTACATGCTAGAACTGTATGAAATACTAGAATGCCTATGCTTTCTGTTGATTATACTAGATGTAATGATCCTCATGAATTTGTTCTGCATGCTTTGGTTATTTGTCCCTTTGCTAGTCGTGTTTGGTTCTTCTCTTCTTTTTACATTAACACTCAGGTTTTCAGTAACAAATCTTTTACTGGATGAATTTTTGGTTAGTTAACCCAGCTTCTAAACTCACTGAAGAAGATCAGTGTTTCTTTGTTGCTATTCTTTGGTCCATTTGGCAAAGTAGAAATAACTTGTTTTTTTTTCAAAACATCAAAGAAAACCATTCTACTGTTTTGATGAGATCTAGAGCTATGTTATTAACTAGAAAACCTTGTCCTACTATTTCCCATACTATCCCAGTTGGTTACCGTGACAAATGGATGCCCCCACCTACTGGTTGGATAAAATGCAATACAGATGGAGCTTATGATGATATTTCTGGACATAATAGTGCAGGCTATGTGATGAGGGACTTCTCCTACAATACCTCCTTTTGTGCATCTATAATTTTGAAGTAAAGTCTGCTGAAGAAGATGAAGCCAGAGCTATTTGGGAAGTATTGAAGAAAGATGTGGAGAAAAAGCTTACTTATATCATCTGAAAAGGCGAGGGTACCCAAATATACCTCAAGCTATTACTTTTCCTTCTTATAAGTCCTTTCTCCGAAAGTGATTGTCTATGGACTGAGTCGAGATAATACAACTAATCGGTTCACACTTCGTGTGATCGTTTATGGATACTATATCGAGACAATACAACAATGAAGTATGTTTACTTGATACAAAGGTTCGGACTTAAACAAACTCAATAGGATTCATGTATCAAGTAAATAGAAATTAACGTTTGTGCAATTTACTTTAATTATAATGAAACAATTATAATGCGAAAATATAAATTAAATGACATAGGAAGATTTTGTTAACGAGGAAACCGCAAATGCAAAAAAAACCCGGGACCTTGTATAGAATTGAATACTCTCAGGATTAAGCCGCTATACAAAATAAACCAACTTCGTATAGTTGATACCAAGCAAATAAACCTATAGTTCACCTAGTTCCGCCTGTATTCCCACACCTCTAACCTGTAAACAAGTCACGTACTTGGACCAATTCCTTTGGTTCGTATTTCGAACAGTAAAGGAACAAAAAATCTATTTGGTATCAACTCTCGTCAACCAAGTGATATGAGTTTCACACAGGTTCTTCTGTTTATCTTAACATAAACTCCTTTTCCAGGTTCCAATATTTATCTTATGTTAAATCTTCAAAAGGTAATCGTTAAGATTAATCCAATCAACACTCTTAATCCAAAGAACTGTGTTGATGCCGATCTTCTCAATTAATCAATCCAATCTACCACAAGGATAAACCGATTATTAATTGGATCCTATTTTACCAAAACAAGTATGGTGCACACCAAAGATTATAAACACCAAGTCCGAAATCTTCTATCTCTTCTTTGTCCTAAAATCTTCTTAGATCTTCAAATAAACACATGCACACTAATTGAATCTCTTGTGATGAATCACACATAGAACGGAATTTGTTAACAATGGATTATCACAAGATCATCTTTAGATCTAACAACAATCTAAAGATCCCTGTCTAAATATTGAACTAGTTTGAGTGAATCTTATATCAGAAGAGAAGATTCCCAAGCATAAACAAACTAGGTGCAATCAAAGTTCAACCCCCTTTAGTCAATCAAATCAATACGAAAACTAAAGATAAACCGCAATATCTAGTTTCCCACCAACGGGTCGTGCTAGAGCTTCTCAATCCCAAAGAAGACTTTAAATTGAACGTCCGTAAGAGATTTCACCTAATTACATTACTCTCCTCTCTGATAGGCGGATTCACTAGTAACAAAGAAAAAAGAGGAAGTCTATTGTTACGAAGGAGGAATTAAATACAAGGAAGTTTGGACACCAAGGAATTTCCAAAACCGAAAATATTCTCAATATATTTTTCATTACTACACCAAATTCGGTTTCTATAATTCTTGTGAATGCACTGTCCAAAAATATGATCGAAATCTCCTTGGAAAATCTTTAATTAGCAAATGCACATTACTAATTCTTATTTTCCATATATGATTAAAAACCCTTAATTAAAAAGATTCTTAACTTATTTAAATTCGATCTTGGGATTTACTTCTTTCTTAGCATTTAAGGAATATCTTTGAACAAAAAGAATAAGCATTAATGCACCGTGTTCAAAGTGTGTCGACATCTTACTATTGCAAGTCCTTTTTCATACTTACTCACTTGAAACCGATTTACCACACTTCCAAACAAGTTTATAATTGGTTCATCTAACTTTCAAGAACTATGTGATTGATCAAGTAACACTCAATCACAAACCATGGGTTTAACGGTTCTACCTCCATGTGAGTATTGTGCATAGTTACTCTAGCTTACCAAAATTTGGCTGACTAGGTACTAGGATCAGTTCCCCACATATATTTGGTATCTAACTTGTACGCACTGCACATGTCCATAGGATCGGTTCCCCTTTCCTAAAAACGTGTTGCACATGTTCATAGGATCGGTTCCCCTTTCTTCTATAAAACTTGCTACACCTCATACAAGGATCGGTTCCCCTTGTGATGTACTGCACCTCTTACTAGGATCGGTTTCCCTTTCCCAATATTTTTCAGACACTCACAAACCCGATCATACCCCAGGTGATTTCTTAAGATTAGTTTCACTAATAAAAGTCATACCAATACATAAGTCAGGCCTCATGTGAATAGTTTTACCAAGAACACAAA
This sequence comes from Papaver bracteatum, assembly GCA_023529315.1. Lineage (NCBI taxonomy): Eukaryota > Viridiplantae > Streptophyta > Magnoliopsida > Ranunculales > Papaveraceae > Papaver > Papaver bracteatum. The sequence continues at coordinate 2,541,081 of JAJJWX010000810.1, read as the reverse complement.
CAAGTCATGAGCGGTTATACTAATCACACATATTGGTCGCTCATAAGATTTGCAATAAAGAATAGCCCCAATAACGCCTGACGTTTTCCTTTTAGGTTCACAACACATATCATGAACTTACTTCCTTAGAACACATGTAAACATTGTTCCCTAGGATGAAATCTCCACCTCATACCTATACATAATCACAATAGCATTCATACGATTATGTCGATGTCTTATATACAAATTTTAATGGTTAAGCAAGAAACTTCATATTTTATTCCTTAATATTATGTCTATCTAGAGTGTTCATGCTTCGCAGTTTTATGTTTTCAATATGCACGACTTGAAAGATACGTTAGGGAATGAAACAGTTCAAGTCAAATATCACTAACCTCAAGTGGAAGGATGATGTTGTGGTTGTAGCTCCGTTCTTCTTTACTTCTTCAAGTTTTCGCAATACTTGTAATGTCTCACCCTAATACTTTCAAGCTAACCCATACGAAGTTGACTCTAGTACATTTAAATCAAGCGACTCTTATATGAGTTTTGGTTCACTAAAATATGACAACCAAACTTGACATACCAATGCTTGGTGGGTTCATCCGAGTAATGCTCTAACATAATCATTGAGAGCGATGCTCAGAATATGATCAACCAATTTTCTGTTGGCCAGTTTGATGGAGATCCCAGAACAGATGATATTTTCAAGGATATTCAGTTTTTCTCTTTTAGCTTAGTTGCTTGTTTATTTACTTTTCAACCAAGAATATGTAACTCTGTGGCTCATGAACTAGCCCTCTGGGCCAAAATAAACAATTATACCATGTACTGGTATGTTCCTCTAATTTGGATTATGCCATTTGTTGAAGGGGACCATTAGCCTTTTTGAGGGCCTTTGCTTATAAAAAAAAAATCAAGATAACCATCTCCTAGGAACTTGGATGTCCTTTTGAAAGGGTTAGTCACAAATACGGTTTTTGTCCACGTATGATAATGTACTCGTATCTTGACACTTTGTTATAGAAACTATATCAACTATTTCTGCAAACCATCTCTAGAAGCTAGTAATCCATGGCACACGTCTTCAATATGTTGAAGAAGAATGTACACTCAACAACAGTATTATTAGAATACAATACTGATTGTGCTTCACAAAGAATACTTTGTCAATTAGAAGATTTTTTCACAAAGGCATTGCATTCTCCTACATTCAAGAAATTCACTAAATAAAATTGGAATTTCTTCGATTCAAAGATTTGCAAGCCAAGATTTAAATGAATGGCGCATCAGGGGGGGTACTATTATAAAAGGTGCATTTATTGGACTTATCATGTTGTACACTTTTTTCTTCGTCAATGTTTTGTCCCACTAGGTTTTCCTTTTAAGGTCTTAAATAAGCAACATATGTGTGTCCAACAATGTATGATTCTTTACGGTGTTATGAACAAAATTTATTTAGGGCTATTTAATGTTTGGTACCCAGCAAATGACCATCACATTGGTTTGGTACCTAACATTTCATAAATTAAGGGATGGTACCGAGATCTGTCATTGACTGTCAGGTCAACACGTTGACCATAGAAAGTTGTAACTTCTGTAACTAAACTTCACGTATTACCTTATTATCCTTACAAATGGTATAAATGATTGAGATTTTCTTAACGTCCAGTTAGTGATCATGTTTTCATCCATACGTGTCACACAAATAAACGGACACGATTAATCTAGTCCAACCATGAAAACCCATTTATTCTTATATATGTTGTTATCGCCGGAAAACTAGATAGGAGATTTTGTAACATGAGCAGGGGAATCGAGTGATTTATGTCAGTATTGATGGTGGTATTTCGTTTAGGGTTAAAATCATAAAACGTTAAACCCTAGCAGACATTTAAAATAAGCATTTACTAGGCGCATTAATAAAAGATGTTAATATGTCCCTAATAATTACCAGGGTATATTTTTTCAAATTAGGGTTACGGAAAACCAAACCCTAATTCCCCCGCGTGCCAATGGCAAATTATGCCAGCCACGCCTAGCCCAAGCTAGCCGCGCCATGCCAATCGCATCGTGCCATGGCCCTAGCTATGCTAGTCGCATCTCGTGTGCCAATGGCAAATCATGCCAGCCACACCCTACCGCGCAAAAGCATGCCAACCATGCTAGCCGCATCCGCGTGCCAATGGAAAATTATGCCAGCCACGCCTAGCCCAAGCTAGTCGCGCCATGCCAATCGCACCGTACAATGGCCCTAGCTATGCTAGCCGTATCTCATGTGCCAATGACAAATCATGCCAGCCACACCCTACCGCGCCAAAGCATGCCAACCATGCTAGCCGCACCCCGGGTGCCAATGGAAAATTATGCCAGCCACACCTAGCCCAAGCTAGCCGCGCCATGCCCATCACATCGTGCCATGTCCCTAGCTATGCTAGCCCCATATCGTGTGCCAATGGCAAATCATGTCAGCCACACCCTACCGCGCCAAAGCATGCAAACCATGCTAGCCGCACCCCACGTTCTAATGTCAAATTATGCCAGCCACGCCTAGCCCAAGCTAGCCGCGCCATGCCAATCGCACCGTGCCATGGCCCTAGATATGCTAGCCGCATCTCGTGTGCCAATGGCAAATCATGCCAGCCACACCCTACCGCGCCAAAGCATGCCAACCATGCTAGCCGCACCCCGCATGCCAATGAAAAATCATGCCAGCCACGCCTATCCCAATCTAGCCGCGCCATGCCAATCGCACCGTGCCATGGCCCTAGCTATGCTAGCCGCATATCGTGTGCCAATGGAAAATCATGTCAGCCACACCCTACCGCGCCAAAGCATGCCAATTATGCCAGCCACGACTAGCCCAAGCTAGACGCGCCATGCCAATCGCACCGTGCCATGGCCCTAGCTATGCTAGCCGCATCTCGTATGCCAATGGAAAATCATGCCAGCCACACCCTACCGCGCTAAAGCATGCCAACCATGCTAGACGCACCCCGCGTGCTAGTGGAAAATCATGCCAGCCACGCCTAGCCCAAGCTAGCCGCGCCATGGCCCTAGCTATGCTAGTCGCATCTCGTGTGCCAATGGAAAATCGTTCCAGCCACAACCTACCGCGCCAAAGCATGCTAGCCGCACCCCGTGTGCCAATGGCGAATCATGCCATCCACGCCTAGCCCAAGCTAGCCGCGCTATGCCAATCACACTATGTCATGGCCCTAGCTATGCTAGCCACATCTCGTGTGCCAATGGCAAATCATGCCAGCCACACCCTATCGTTCCAAAGCATGCCAACCATGCTAGACGTACCACGCGTGTTAATTGCAAATCATGCCAGCCACGCCTAGCCCAAGCTAGCCACGCCATTCCAATTAAACCATGCCATGGCCCTAGATATGCTAGTCTCACCCCACGTGCCAATGGCAAATGATGCCATCCGCGCCTAGCCCAAGCTAGCCGCGCCATGCCAATCGCACCATGCCATGGCCCTAGCCATGCTAGCCACGTCTCGTGTGCCAATGGAAAATCATGCCAGCCACATCTATCCTGAGCTAGTCGCGTCATGCCTTGGCCCTAGACACGCCATGCACCCATGGAAAACCTTTGGACGCATATGCCAAACCATACCAAAGCATGCCATGCTACGCCAAGGCATGCCATGATAGCCTGGATGTAACACCCCGTATTTTTAGCATGCTACGCCAAGGCATGCCTGAGATGAAGCTTCATCCAAAGCATCCGTGGGTTGGTAAGAGGTAGATTGGCTTAAGTCCAATATCGCACCAAAATGGCGCATTGCGTTTGAAATTTGGCCAAGAGCCAATTCTCGTGTCAAAGGATGCGTTTGGCCAAGGGCCAATGTTTGGTGCAAGAGTCCAATGTTGCATCATCATGATACATAATGCCAGAGAGGGCTGGCTGAATGAATGTTTTGGAAGTGCAATCATTGCACGCAATGATTGCGATGAATGGTGGAACGCAATCATCTCGAAAGAACACAATGATTGTGAAGTAACGCAATCATTGCGAAGCAGTGCACAATCATTGTGATGAACAGTGAAACGCAATGATTGCGGGGAGTAGATGAAAGAATTTTGGTCTTCTTTCCATACTTGTAGAAATTCCATTAAGACATATATAAGGAAGGGTAGTTGGTTGAAGGTGCATATGCGGACTATGCACCAAGTGAGCTCCATAGCTTAGCCGGAAGTGTATAAATGATGCCTAAGGCTCATTTATAGTTGTGTATCCTTGAGAGAGGGCATTTGATGCTTAGTCATCACTATGCCACGGCGCGGACCCGATGATGCATAATCATTGTGCATCTTTGACGGAATGTCCTACGGACCATGCCATTACTATTTTTGCTAGACTATGGACTAGCAAACGAGTTGGAATAAGTTGCTTGTCCCTTCGATGATGAACTAAGGTCTTTGCTTGATCCCTTTAGAGTAGGGAAGGGTACGTAGGCAGCCGCAATAAGTTGCAGCATTGCCGGTTCAGTACGTTGTCGCTCATATCATCTAATTGTGAGATGATTGCGGCAGATTGGCCCCTCATATCATCTAAGATCGGTAGCTCGATGCAATAGATGATTGTGGTCAAGATTTATGAGGCTTAGTTGCATCCCAACAAGTGGATGCTCATACTTCCTATCAAGCTACAAAGAGAAAGTTATAGCCTATTTGGAGGATAAAAATCCAAGTGTCGTAATTTAGCTCAAGAGGAGTCCATTTTGATGGGAAACGGCCCAAATATCAAGACATGTTGATCTATAGATCCACATGGTCACCAGAATTTAGCCAAATTCCATCGTTTAGGGCTTCAAAGGGTTGTTTTTGCCGTATTAAGGAAGTTTTTGGCTCTCTTAAGAAACCCTTTACGGAACAAGGGTGAGTTGGAAGGTGTGGAAGCTAAGTTAGCTGCATGATGCTCCACGAGCATGCTTGCAGGGGAAAATGGACGTGCATTTGACTAAGCTTTAGGTCCCGGATCGTAGCTTCATCATGGCGCATCGGGGAAGTTACGGCCGCGGGGCAACGCGCCAAAGGCATAATTTTCCGGTCTGTCACACTGGCCATGTCGCCGTCCCTCATGAAATATTCCTGAGTTTTACTTTTAGGCTGTTTTCCCTCCCAAATGAGTTCAAAACCTAAATGTCCCCTAGGAAGGAGATAGGAAATTCTTTTCCGGTTGATTTGAGGGGTGGACCATCAAAATCCGAGTTCGTACTAGAATTATGTAGCGGTTCTAGTGAAGGGAACCAATTAGGGTTTCTAAACCAAATTGAAGCCAGACGCCCATCAACGGTTTCCCTTCAATCCCATGAGCAAATCATGGCCGTATAAGGTCTCCTCATGACTTTAGCCCTAGCTTGGTCACGTACCTATCCAAGCTAGCCGCGCCATGCCTCTCCATGGCCCCTCATGCCGCGCCACCATACTGACCTTCCCCATGCGGCTACCGAATTAAAGCCAGGCGCCCATCAACGGTTTCCCTTCAATCCCAGGAGAAAATCCTGTCCGTCTAAAAGTCCCCTCACGACCTTAGACCCGAAACCATAGCTTGGTCGCGCACCTAGTCCAGGCTAGTCACGTCATGCGCCCATGGAAAACCCTTGGCTCCTCATGCCAAGTATAAACACACCCTGGCCATGCCACCCTGTTGGACCTCACTACACGGATACCAAAACAAAGGAGTGCAACGATCAACGGTTGCCCCTCCTCTCAGGATAAAACATCTCGACCGTCGAAGGTCACCTAGCTAGCAAGTTCCCCAAGCTCGACTTGCTAAGCCGCAACAACGTTTTACATGTTTTCTAAAAACATTCGAGACATCAACACAAACAGGGGGGATTCTCTTTGGGTATTGGTTTGGTAGTCTACAACGTGCGGCGTACACTACGCCCCTCATAAGGAAGTGTCATAAGGGTGAGGCGCCTAGTAAATATGGGAGTTATGTGGGAAACGTTCATGGGACATAAAGTCGTGAGTGAACAAACTTTATGGACATCAATTCCATAAAGTTAACAGTTTCATGAAATTCAATTTCATGCGTTAGCCACTTTATGAGACATCAAATCCATGCATACGGTTACCACCTCCTACCATTTACTCCTCACTCCTTAATGAGACCAGAGTACGTTTGTACTACAACTTGTATAAATAGGTCTCACCTATTTCCATTCGAGGAGGAAGTTCATTCGGACAAGAGAATACTCAGAATACTTACCTGCTAGCTCCCCTCACGAGCTCTCGTACTTTTATGAAAACAAGTTGTAGAAACCCAATTGCTCTTCCAGAATAAAATATTCTGGTCTCACACTCTCCTTGCTTCCCTCCCCAAAACCAACCCATTCTCCTCCTCTTTGTGACCGAAGAAAGTCTGGAATGGCCATTTCTTGGTTTAGGCCGGACTTGTACAGATTGATCTCTCGAACCTAAAAGTGGTCAACGTGCAACACATTTTTTTAGGGTTTAAACCAGTTTCTCAGTCACCTACCGAATTTACCGAAATCGGCAGAATCTATTTTCACCCATAAACAGTCAGATTTATCTTTTTAAATCTAAGGGTTTCGCTAGATCTACTAATGTTTAAGATGGGTATTATCATATTTGGGATTCGAAGATAAAATCAAGACAGTTTCAAGGCCAATTGAGTAGCAAAATTTGAAGCAGATTTTACTTCTATCTTTAATGTTTTACTATAATATAAGCGGAGATCCGTGTATTGTAGTTGAAGATTCTCTGTCTTTCTCTTCTATGTCATTACAATTTTATCTATCTAGGCTCTTTTTTTTAATGCATGTGAATGGGATCTGGATTTAGGAAGAAGATCAGAGGAGATTAGGGGAAGGCTAAGGTGAATTTTACGTTGGAATTTTTGACCCAAATCGTAGAATGAAAACCACGAATTAGGTTGTTCATAATGGGTGTGTGCAAATTGGAAATTTTATTCAAAGTTCCCATCTCAATCACAGAAATTGTACTACAATTCTATTGTTGTTTGTGCAAATAATTTTGATGAATCAAAAGTGACGATGGTATGTTTCGATGATTTATAACCGATTGAATCGAATGAAATTATAACCGGATAAATCGGTTGTAATGGGTCAAATATTGTTTTTCAACTCACGTGCTAACATTTAGTTAACGACGTCAAATAATTAAAAAGAAATTGATATTTATTCATAATTTTAACTATGCAGGTAACAGTCTGTCAGGTAAAGGGTTTGACTTGACAGTCAATAACAGGTCAAGATGGTAGGAGAAGGCGACTCACTCCAACTCAGTCACTTGACGATTCGATTATCAGTCATGACACAACAAGGGTTGGTTGAGGAATCCCCAAGGGTTAGAAGCAAAATGGTCCGCCTAGGGATTGATGGCTCGGTCATTAGACAACTCAGCAACGATTTGGAACACTGGGGACTTCCCTCATCCATGTTTTTCTAAAAACTTGGTCCTCCGCCTGGAAAGTTTATTTTCATCAGAAGACCTGAGAAACCGAGGAACTATTATTCTGGAAAAATACGTGGTCTGCTTTTTCAAGTTTGATAAAACCTATAACCATATTCCATCCCGTGTCATCTACCAATACACGGTTCCATGGCCTACTTGGGACGTGTGCATCACTTTCATTCATATCCATTTCAATTCTAAACATTTATCCAAAAATATATAATCAAAAATTGTCAAGTTAAATTTTGTCCATCAACCCCAGAAAACCAGAAAATCAAAAACCCGGCGTCTCTTTCGCCTTTCAAAAAAAAAACCTAAAGGTAAGAGGTCTAGAAGATAGATATACATTCAAGGAAAGTTTTACAACAACGGATTTCTCCTCTTGGAGAAGGCCTCCTTTGTGCTCTGGAGAGCTTCCCATTTCAATTTCAATCGCCGGCTCAGTTTCTTGAATTCTGCTTCCTGCTTCTTCACCGTATCCGCGGATGTACCTTCGACTGTTTCGCCCAGAAACCTTTCAGCAGCAAAGAGACCTTCAATGAACCAAGGAATTTTGAATTCGAAGCCCATGCACATGTCACGATGGAACTTCCAGCTCGAGATTACATCCTCAGAAACCTTGTAACCAGTCACATTACGTATCTCATCAATCGAAGATAAGGCCTCCTCTACACGCTTGACCAACGCATGTCGACTGGTGATCTTCTTAGTCGTGGCGATATGACCATAGTTCTCCCAAATCTTGGTGTATAACTTCACATATCTAGCCGGCACGCTGAAGCCTCCAATTAGCACATGGCCTGGGAAAGGGACCAAGTATGGAGGGTCAAAGATGGCGCCTGCAACTGAACCAACAACTGGCAGGAGATCCCTAACTACAATTTCACCTCCCCGAAGAACCCTCCTCCACCTGAGTTGCGGCGGCGCCCTTAAGACAATGAATCTTCATGTTCAAATTGCTGGCTGGTGCAGTTTCCGTAGTAGGAAACATGTTTACGTCTTCGCTCTGGTGGTCTTCCCATTCAAGATCATCCTCAAGAGCCGTTTCCTCCTAAAAAAAAATCAAGATTTAGTTTGCTGCAAAAAAAAAATATGGAGGGGACTCACCGATTCAGTTTCAGATTGACCAGACGAAGATTCAACATTGCTATCGGAAGAATTGCTCTCACCACCACCAGACTCGGAACTTTCATCCTACTCAGATTCTTTATCACCATGGAAAGGCTCGCCCTCTTAATCTTCTGTCTCGAAAATCGATATTTTCTGGCTGCTTGCAAGTCTGGCAAAGGCGTTTGTGCTGCTGAAACCCTGGACGAAATACAAAGACGCCTTCTCAAAAAAAAAACATATGAAATAGACAGAGAAAAGGGGAAGGGAACATAAACGATCCAAGCTAAGTCTATAAGAGAGCCGCACATACCCGCATATTGGATGAACTAAAAGACGGCAAAGCCGTGGGATCCGACTGGAAACCGCCTGCGCGATTCTTAGATCTTCGCTCCTTCACTTGGGGACTGTCCACGACCAGGAAAACGGGTTTCCTTTTGGTTAAAGGAGTACTCCTAAATAACGGATGTTTTTCTAAAATCTCGGCAAAAGGCCTACCGCGGGTGTTCTTCACTACACCTTTCACAAATCCCTCGATGATGAGAAATTCACTCTGCCAGAATGCGTTATACTTGGAGGTTGTTGATGGATTCTGTTACGTAAGCAAGAAAGGGAGACTTTTACCCGACACAAGAGTAACGGCATCAAGAACAATCGACAACGGGACTTCCAGAACAGCTAGCTGACGAACAAGTGGGACCCCCTGATCGAAACCCATGTGCTGAGCTGCTCTATTGATATTATAAGAGGTTTCTTTACAAGATCCTTGGAAGAAAGACGGCACGTGACCAGGCGTGCAACTTCGCCAGAATACCATCTCTCCGACACTCAGGTCCTCTTTATCAGAAGGCAAAGACATGTTTGGAGTATGAGCAAAGGTGTCAACCTGGGTCATGGACACATGCACTAGAGCCCACAGACGGAAATTAACTGCGTACGAGCTGTCGAGAGGTCCAACCAGGTTCGAACCAGTCTTGGGGTGCCTGTTTAGCCAACGCAGTATCCTCGAGACACCCCAAGACTCCGGGAGTACATCCAACGGTTTCGGGGCATGCTTATCGAAGTGCTCCCATAGCCACGCTTGGAGAAAGGCGGCATGAACATAGGAATAAACTTTTATATAGCCATTTGAGGCACGCATGTCCGAAACCCGTTGATCCAAGTGTGCATACAGAGAACCAAGAAACAGACCACCAATAGGGAGAACGACGCCCTTTTCCAATTTTATGGCAAATTTAATAAGACCATGTCTTATATCTTTCTTGCCCGAGCCGTCATCAAAAATATCTCTGGATAGCCAAAGAACCAAGAACGCCGCAACGTGAAGTGTATTGTTCTTCTGATTCGACTCTGAGGCGTCAGGAAACCACTGAGACACCCACCAGTCGTAGAAGCACTTTGTCTCATTTTTCTTCCGAACAAATCCTTTTAATTTCGCGACCAGGACGTCATGCATCTCTTCTTCATCTTCGGACAACTTAACGTCAAGGTTTCCAACTACGGGAAGATTCAGCAATATAACCACGCTTTTTAAGGAAATAGTCACCCCATCTACATACGGCCGTATGGGTGTCCGGACACCATCTGGAAAAAAAAGTGACCAAACCTAGGATATCTCTCCTAATCTGAAGCACTGCGGAAGCAGCAACAACATCAATGATCTGCTCCTTGGACAAATTAGTTCTTACATGCTCTTGTCTCATCATGAACCGCATCCATTTCTCGAAGGAACGCAATGGACACACTGGGGCCCTGAAATCGATAAAATAAGCAGAATACTCTCCCATATGAAGATAAAACCGTATCACACTTTCGGGAGGAACCGAACGATCCCCTCCCTCACTCTTTAGGCCGTTCAGAAGTAGCGGCACATGTTTAAGGGGACTCCTCCTAGCAGATATGATCGTAAAAAATTCATCAACCACGTTCGGCTTGGAGTTTCCAACATCTTTCGCGGAACTCTCCTCGAGTGACATTATAACGAAGATTTTTCTCAAACAACTACAATGGAGCAATGCAAAGGGACGTTATTACAGAAGGGAAACCGTACACACGGTCACACCAAAATGGGGAGCAACCCCTAAAAGCTAGGGTTTCGTGAGAAGACATGGCCATTGCTATTACACACCTACCTTGCAAGGGCGGTCAACATTACTATGATACTCGTGCCTAGGTGCCACGACAAGCCAGGGAAAAAATACCTAGGATTCACGCCAATATTTCTACAGGGTCGTGAAAAGGAGTGCCTACACCTAGGGTTTACACCAACAAAAAAAAAGGGGGAGAGGGAAAAGCAAAAGAAAAGTGTTTGAAGACATACCTAGGGTTTGCTTGTATGCTTATCTCTACTATTGTCGCGCGGCTGGGAAGAATGGATAAGTGTAAAGAGGGGAAGCCGGTCCTCCTTTTATATTGACATGATATGTGGGAGTTTGAGAGAAGAGAGGATTTCCTATTTTGAGCCAAGAAGGGAAAAGATGAAGCCGGTCCCGCGCCCAAGAACGCCCACGCCATTGTTGTGGCTCCCCTTCCTGCTAAATACGTATCGTTCCAGACCGCGCCCCGCCTTTCCATGGTCCAAACCGCGCCTCACCTTGCCACGGCCCCGACCAAGCCATCACTCTGTTTTTCCGCGACCCCACCATGCCTAGTCGCCCCTGCATGCTCCACCATACCACTGTCGTGGCCAAGACCACGCCTCCTCTCGGCCCTTTCAAAGCTACCCACCTGCTCCGCCTTCCGAGACCGCGCCCCCTTTGCCGTGGCCACCAACATGGAAAAACAAAACTCGCCCTACCACTTAAAAGGTTAGTCGGACTCTCCTCACCATCTTTGCAATGATTTACGTTGTCTATCACCATCATATGCTTACCCCGCAACAAGGCACCTGTTCCTAGCTAAGCAGGGGACTTAATGTTGATGGTGGTCTTTAGTTTAGGGTTAAAATCGTACCTAGTAGACATTTAAAACAAGCATTTACTAGGCGCGTTAATAAAAGCTGTTAATATGTCCCTAATAATTACCAGGGTATATTTTTTCAAATTAGGGTTATGGCAAAACAAACCTAAATTCCCCCGCGTGCCAATGGCAAATTATGCCATCCGCGCCATGCCAATCGCATCGTGCCATGGCCCTAGCTATGCTAGCCGCATCTCGTGTGCCAATGGCAAATCATGACAGCCACACCCTACCGCGCCAAAGCATGCCAACCATTCTAGCCACACCCCGCGTGCCAATGGCAAATTATGCTAGCCGCATCTCGTGTGCCAATGGCTAACCATGCCAACCACACCCTACCGCGCCAAATCATGCCAACCATTCTAGCCACACCCCGCGTTCCATGGCAAATTATGCCAGCCACGCCTAGTCCAAGCTATCCGCTCCATGCCAATCGCACTGTGCCATGGCCCTAGCTATGCTAGCCGCATCCCGTGTGCCAATGGCAAATCATGCCAGCCACACCCTACCGCGCCAAAGCATGCTAACCATGCTAGCCTCACCCCACGTGCTAATGGAAAATCATGCCAGCCACGCCTAGCCCAAGCTAGCCGCGTCATGCCAATCGCATCGTGCCATGGCCCTAGCTATGCTAGACGCATCTCGTGTGCCAATGGAAAATCATGCCATCCACACCCTACCGCGCCAAAGCATGCCAACCATGCTAGCCGCACCCCGCGTGCCAATGGAAAATTATGCCAGCCACACCATGCCAATCGCACCGTGCCATGGCCCTATCTATGCTAGCCGCATCTCGTGTGCCAATGGAAAATCATGCCAGCCACACCACGCCAAAGCATGCCAACCATGCTAGCCGCACCCCGCGTGCCAATGGAAAATCATGCCAGCCATGCCTATCCCAAGCTAGCCGCGCCATACCTATCGCAGTGCCATGGCCCTAGCTATGCTAGCCGCATCTCGTGTGCCAATGGAAAATCGTGCCAGCCACACCATATCGCGCCAAAGCATGCCAACCATGCTAGCCGTACCCCGCGTGCCAATGGCGAATCATGCTAGCCACGCCTATCCCAAGCTAGTCGCGCCATGCCAATCACACCGTGGCATGGCCCTAGCAATGCTAGCCGCATCTCGTGTGCCAATGGAAAATCATGCCAGCCACACCCTACTGCGCCAAAGCATGCCAACCATGCTATCCGCACCCCGCGTGTCAATGGAAAATCATGCCATCCACGCCTAGCCCAAGCTAGCCGCGTCATGCCAATTTTACCATGCCATGGCCCTAGCTATGCTAGTCGCGCCCCGCGTGCCAATGGAAAATCATGTCATCCACGCCTAGCCTAAGCTAGCCGCGCCATGCCATGGCCCTAGCCATGCTAGCCACGTCTCGTGTGCTAATGGCAAAGCATGCCAGCCACACCTAGCCTGAGCTAGTCGCGCCATGCCTTGGCCTTATCCACGCCATGCACCCATGGAAAACCTTTGGCCCTATATGCCAAACCACACCAAAGCATGCCATGCTACGCCAAGGCATGCCATGATAGTATGGCCATGCCGCCATCCTTCATGAAATCTTCCTGAGTTTTGCTTTCAGGATGTTTTTCCCTCCCGAACGAATTCAAAACCTAAATCTCCACACGTTAGGAGATTGGAAATTCTTTTCCGGTTGATTTGAGGGGCGGAACATCAAAATCCGAGTCCGTACTAGAATTCTGTAGCGGTTCTAGTGAAGGGAATCAATTAGGGTTTCTAAACCAAATTGAAGCCAGGCGCCCATCAACGGTTTCCCTTCAATCCCAGGGGAAAATCCTGGCCGTATAAAGTCTCCTCATGACTTTAGCCCTAGCTTGGTCACGTACCTAGCAAAGCTAGCCGCGCCATGCCTCGCCATGGCCCCTCATGCCGCGCCACCATACTGACCTTCCCCATGCGGCTACCAAATTGAATCCAGGCGCCCATCAACGGTTGCCCTTCAATCCCAGGAGAAAATCCTAGCCGTCTAAAAGTCCCCTCATGACCTTAGACCCGAAACCATAGCTTGGTCGTGCACCTAGTCTAGGCTAGTCACGCCATGCGCCCATGGCAAACCCTTGGCTCCTCATGCCAAGTATAAACACACCCTGGCCATGCCACCTTGTTGGACCTCACTACACGGATACCAAAACAAAGGCGTGCAACGATCAACGGTTTCCCCTCCTCTCAGGATGCAACATCTCGACCGTCGAAGGTCACCTAGATAGCAAGTTCCCCAAGCTCGACTTGCTAAGCCGCAACAACGTTTTACATGTTGTCTAAAAATATTCGAGACATCAACACAAACAGGGGGGATTATCTTTGGGTATTGGTTTGGTGGTCTACAACGTGCGGCGTACACTACGCCCCTCATAAGGAAGTGTCATAAGGGTGAGGCGCCTAGTAAATATGGGAGTTATGTGGGAAACGTTCATGGGACATAAAGTCGTGAGTGAACAAACTTTATGGACATCAATTCCATAAAGTTAACAGTTTCATGAAAATAAATTTCATGTGTTAGCCACTTTATGAGACATCAAATCCATGCATACGGTTACCACCTCCTACCATTTACTCCTCACTCCTTAATGAGACCAGAGTACGTTTGTACTACAACTTGTATAAATAGGTCTCACTTATTTCCATTCGAGGAGGAAGTTCATTCGGACAAGAGAACACTCAGAATACTTACCTGCTAGCTCCCCTCATGAGCTCTCGTACTTTTCTGAAAACAAGTTGTAGAAAACCCAATTGCTCTTCCAGAATAAACTATTCTGGTCTCACACTCTCCTTGCTTCCCTCCCCAAAACTAACCCATTCTCCTCCTCTTTGTGACCGAAGCAAGTCTGGAACGGCCATTTCTTGGTTTAGGCCGGACTTGTACAGATTGATCTCTCGAACCTAAAAGTGGTCAACGTGCATCACATTTGTTTAGGGTTTAAACCAGTTTCTCACTCACCTACCGAATTTACCGAAATCGGCAGAAGTTATTTTCACCCATAAACAGTCAGATTTATCTTTTTAAATCTAAGGGTTTCGCTAGATCTACTAATGTTTAAGTTGGGTATCATCATATTTGGGATTTGAAGATAAAATCAAGAAAGTTTCAAGGCCAATTGAGTAGCAAAATTTGAAGTAGATTTTAGTTTTGTCTTCAATGTTTTACTATAATGTAAGCGGAGATCCGTGTATTGTAGTTGAAGATTCTCTGTCTTTCTCTCCTACATCATTACAATTTTATCTATCTAGGTTTTTTTTTCTTCTAATGCATGTGAATGGGATCTGGATTTAGGAAGAAGATCAGAGGAGATTAGGGGAAGACTAAGATGAATTTTACGTTGTAATTTTTGACCCAAATCGTAGAATGAAAACCACGAATTAGGTTGTTCATAATGGGTGTGTGCCAATTGGAAATTTTATTCAAAGTTCCCATCTCAATCACAGAAATTGTACTACAATTCTATTGTTGTTTGTGCAAATAATTTTGATGAATCAAAAGTGACGATGGTATGTTTCGATGATTTATAACCGATTGAATCGAATGAAATTATAACCGGATGAATCGGTTGTAATGGGTCAAATATTGTTTTTCAACTCACGTGCTAACATTTAGTTAACGACGTCAAATAATTAAAAAGAAATTGATATTTATTCATAATTTTAACTATGCAGGTAACAGTCTGTCAGGTAAAGGGTTTGACAGGTCCAAGCAAGGTAGTTAATTTCGGATTTCGGAGTGATACAACTTTGTATCGGGGGAATTTCGTTTCCAAATTTCGGATTAAAATTTTACACTAATATTATATTTATGGTGAAAATTACATGTTGGATATGAAATTGGGAAAAAAATAATATAAAAAAACAATTCCAGCCGAAACGCACCGATTTTGACCGAAATATATTGATTCCGGCCGAAAAAACCGGCGACTTTTCGTTTAGGAGAAATTTAGGTTTTCGTATGTCCCAAACCCGAAATCCGAAATTCCGCCGAAATTTCGGCCGAAATTGACTACATAGGGTCCAAGTACTATCCCTTAATTTTTGAAATGTTGGGTACCAAACCAATGTGCTGGTCATTTGCTGGGTACCAAACATTAAGATGCCCTTTGTTTCTAGTATTATTAGGGTTTCCATATAACGGGAACCAAGTCTTCTCTGCAAACAAAGGCTTAAATCTATATATACACATCTGAATAATTTTTTTTTCTTTCTTTTTAATATATTTTTTTTTTGTGTGTTCTTTATTTCACAACATCTTTTTATCTTTTTGCTTCAAAAAAATAATAATAATCTTAATCTTTTTATTTTTGGAAATTCGAGTCTTGAAAAGGTCTAAAGGCGCCTGTACCCGTGAAACTCAGCTAGATCAGTTAGTTCTAATTAAGATTTTCAGTAAAGCTCTTATTTATATGCCGTGTTTTTGTGCACCGGCCACAACCTCACTTAGGTTGGGCAACTTAAACGATGTCTTGTCAATAGTGAGTAATATGGTAACATGAGTTGAACATGAACCTAGATGACCAACCAAAATGTAAGTATTTTTCCTTGCTTTCTAGGTTAGTTGGTAGATTAGTTTGGTTTTTATTATGTTTTCTACTTATCTATACTATTTTGGTGGTTTTATCTACTCTTTTGAGGTTTATTTTAGCTTTAATGGCGATTCTTGGTTATTGGGTTGGGTTTTTAGATCGATAGTGATTCTCTCCAAGCTCTCTAACGACGAAATCTTCATCTTAGTTATCTTCGGCGACGGAATGTTCATCATCAACTTATCCGACGGCGGAATCTCCATAGATGGTCTTTTTGACGACGGAAGCTTCATCACTAGCTATAAGAGATTTGAGCAAATCACTCCTATTTTGGAAGCATTTCTTTCTATAGAAGAAAAACAAACTAAATGGTTGGAATTTAATTCCGAGAAAAACCATCATTCTTCCGATTTAATCGGATCTTATTCATACTTGTATTTGACTTACTTCGGTAATCCTTCTCTTTCTCTTGTCGGATTTCTCGGTATTGTACTCTTACGGTATGTTCTTGTTACTTTGTATTCTCTTATCTTCGATTTTAAATTCATTGTAAACTTGAAATCCCATTAATGAAAAGGTTCATTGTTTATAAAAAAAATAAAAAAACCTAGAGAAATGAGTGAAGGAGAATGATTGTATTTCACACACACATACAAAAGAGTACAAGCCTTTATATAAGTAGGCATCAATTGACAAACTGTCACAGACAGCTATACTAACTAACGGAAAGTAAAGAGCCTCTAACAGACGTTAAAGGAATGTAACAGAAAGACTTAGATACAGTCAATCACCGAGTGAGACTGTACTCATACTAGGACCTATTATTACTTCACTTTGTTTATAGTCATTCATCCACAATTTGGTTAACTTTTGGTTGTCGATGATTCTACACGAACCGAGGCAAAAAACAAATAAAAAATCGGATGTCTCACATGATGGTGGGCCCCGTGATAAGGGAGTTAATATGGGATCCCATTAAAAGGTAGGTGAGCCCTATTTTTTTGTCTCACTCCGGTTTTGGGGGAGTTTATTTGTTCGGTACGTTAGTCTTTTTTATTTGGTTGTGGAGGGGAAAGAAATTTGCTCTAGCAACGCTAGAGCATTTTTGATCTAGCGCTGCTAGATCCGTTAGATTGGTGGATCCAATGGTGGTGGTTCCCAGTGCAGTTTTTTAGTCTAAGGGCAAAAATACAATTTCCCTTGGTTTCCACCATAAACCACCACCACCATTGGATCCACCGATCCAATGGCTCTAGTAGTGCTAAATCAAAAATGCTCTAGCAGCGCTTCCGGGTGGAGGGAGGTGGAGAAAAAAGATTTGAGTAATTATCTCTTTTTGACGTGCTCATCACCTTGTAAAATGGAATCGAAAGGCAACAGAGACTCTTGATAATGAAGCACCCATTTCAAGACTTTTATGTTCTGTCTCTACCTCATAACTTGCTCCTCCAAAATAATAATAATCATGAATCTGACTTCTGAGGACCACAACGAAGATAATAGTCAAAACGAACGAAACTTGGCAAACAATGGATTCATTGTATTCAAGACACTACCGTTCATAACTTTTTTGTTTGATAAGAAGTGTATGCCGATTGTCAGCAACTAAGTAAGATCTTTAATTAGTCGACATGCATATATATCTGCCCCTTATAAATGCTTATTTGGCTTACCGTGTTGTTCCCTGCTTATAATTAATTTGAAAGGGAAAATATTAGTTGATGCAATGTAAGCAACTGCTCAACATATTTAGGTTGTGAATGATGATATAAACAGCAGGGACCATGAGTGTGCTTTCTTTGACGTGTATATCACATGGTATTTAGGTGGGATGAACTAAATTTGGTCATCATTCTAAACAATTGTACTAGAACTAGAAAGTACTGCCCAAAAGCTTTGAAGATTTCTTAAAGAAACAATTTACAAACAGATGGAACTGGCACTGATTCAATTTTGGTAAAAGTTTTTTTTTCAAATTCAAAGCAGTAGAGTGGACTAATTCTTTGCTTTTTTTATTTTATTTTATCATTAAATGCAAATACAGGAAAAATTATCTCGCATTAGTATTTTTTTCTGCCGTCTAACTTTAAATTTTCTTTCCTAATTGGGTGGTGATAAGTGAGAGATCTGATGTTTTAAGTTCCAAAACCATTAACCACGCCGTTAGTCTTTGCTGACAAATGCTATCCCGTACCGTTTTGTGGAAAGTTATCCCACTCAAGCGGCTTCTTTACCGTTAGATGATCAAATTAATGGTTGGATTCGTATTCAGGAAATGACCAACCATTTTTAGGAAACGACCCATCATTTCCTCTAAAGGGTTCAAGGTTGTTGGATCTGGGTTTTAGAGTAATCTAGCGATAAAGAAGCCGCTTGAGCGGGATAGCTTCCCGCAAGATGGTGCGGGACAACACTGTGTCTTTGCTTCTCTTTTTCCTTCTCTTCTCTTCTTATCTTATCTTTTTTTTTTGCAATATTTGTACAACTTTTCTTTACACATCTTAACACTTTTAACGGTCGATGTAAGTATAGAAATCGATTTCAATTCTTGTTTTTGCGAATTTCAATATATATATATTTTAAGCAAGAAAACGAAATTACATAACATTTGTGGTGCTCCTCCTGAAGTCTCCACAAAGAGCAAGGAGTAACCAAATTGGCGGGACAACCCAGACCATATGGGTTGCATTTGTTTTCCCCTACTGAGCTAGGTCATGAGCAGCCCCGTTACACGTGCGGTTAGCAAATGTAAAAGATAACGATCGGAAATTAGATATTAGGGATTTTATATCTTGATACAGGTAGTGAGTTCTCAAATCTCCCAAGAAAGTTTTTTTGTTAATCTTTTCAATTACTTCGGCTGCGTCTGCTTCAATTATTATCTGATCTATCTTCATTCTTTTTGCAACAATCAACGCTTCTCTGATTCCATAAACTTCAGCTTCTTCCGCTGACAGACACTTTAAATTCATTGATTCTGCATAAAAAAAATCTGTGAGATGAATCTCTTATTAGTAAACCCAATCCCCCCACTTCAGAGTTAGGGTTCCAAGCACCATCCGTGTTTATTTTAAACCAATTTCCAGGGGGTGCAAATTGATTGGTTTTGTGTTATTGCAGAGATACGACTGATGATAGAAGTTTTGGGCATATTCTGCATCATGGCTTTTGCTCTTGATATGATAATCATTGGTTCTTCTTGTTTGTCATTGTGAACTATATTATTACGGTTCTCCCAAATTGACCACAAAACCGCAGCAATCAAAGGAAACTGCTCAGCCCTTGAGGGTGAATCCTGATAGGGATACAACTGCAACCAATATCTGGTCAATTGCATAAAGGTAAAATCCTGGAACTGATTGTTTTGAATGTTTATGAGTTTCCATACTCTAAATAGATTTTTACAAGTAACTAGAGCATGTATAGTTGATTTAGACTTCATTCTGCATTTAGGGCAAGTATAGTCTGAAATATGAATTCTTATGTAGTATTTCTCTTACTGGCAAAGCACATTTTAGTGCCTTCCAAACAAAAATTTGAATCCTTGCTGGAGCTTTTAATTTCCAGATTGCACTCCATAAATCAGAATTAGTTTCATCCCCTCTCACACTTAGGGTTGAATAAGCAGACTTTGTAGAGAAGACACCATCTTTAGATGGGGTCCAAATTCTTCTATCATTAGAAGGTTCAAGGCTAAGACTAATTTGTTCAATCTTTTATTTTGTGTCTTGATCAAAAACAGCACTAATCTTTACTGCATTCCATGTTCTCGTCTTCTGATTAATAAGATCATGCACTTTTAGATTTTTTATCAGGGACAGAGTTTACTCTTGGAGTAGCAACCCCTTTCCATGGAATCCAGTTATCACACCAGGGGTCTATGAAATTTCCTTCCCCCACCACCCATGTAATAAAGAGTTTTATCTTGTTCATGGTGTTATGTAGGCATTTCCATGCCCATGAAGCATTGACAACACATTATTTAGAGTTCAATATGTCACAATTGGCAAAGTATTTCGTTTTTAGAACTTGTGCTAGGAGGGAAGATGGATTCTCCACCAATCTCCATACACTTCTAGCCATCATGGCCAGATTATTGATTTCACTAATTCTAAATCCTAAACCACCATCTTTCTTTGTTTTGCAGATGTTCACCCAAGCTATGATATGCATCTTTCTCTTGTTCGATCTTGGATCCTCACCCCACCAGTAATTGTTAAGGTGAGAGTCTATTTTTTGGCACATACTTTTAGGTATTAAGAAAGTAGCCATTTGGTAAAGTGACGTTGCTTGTCCTACATGCTTCACCAAAGTAATTTTACCTGCCTGGGATAAAAATTGAGTAAACCAGTTATTCACCCTTTTCTCAACAAAACTTAGTAGGGAAAGATAAGTTTGGGTCTTGGACTTTAAAATAGTAATTGGAACTCCCAAATATTTTTCACCAAGATTGAGGTTTGTGATATTTAAAATTTTAGCCAACATTTTCTTGTGCCTTGGATGGACTTTAGGACTAAAAAACAGTCATGACTTGTTGAAATTGATCTCTTGACCACTTTCCTTACAATATTTATGCAGGTAATCTTTAATAGCATGGAAATTAGGTATTGTAGCCTTAGTGAAGAGGATCGTCAGCAAATAAAAGATGGCTAATGGATGGACCAGACTTGACACATTTTATGCCTTGTACCAGGTTAGTAGCTTCCAAATGATTTATATAAGAAGTTAGAGCTTCTGCACAAATAATGTACATGTAAGGGGACAAAGGGTCCCCTTGCCTTAATCCTCTTTCAGGTTGAAACTTTCCAATAGGACTACCGTTTAGAAGGATAAAATTGGATACTGAACTTAGACAGTTCATTATGAGTCTAATCCATTTTGGATTAAAACCCAAATTTTTCATTGCCTTAGACAGGAAGGACCATTCCAATCTGTCGTATGCCTTAGACATGTCTAATTTAATAGCTACACTTCCAGTTTTCCTTCTATTCTTTTTAATAGAGTCTATTAGCTCATGACCTAGAATGATATTATCAGCAATTTGCCTTTTTGGAATGAAAGCAATTTGATTTGGAGAGATCACTTTATCCATCAATGGCTTCATTCAATTAGCTAGAGTTTTTGAAATCACTTTGAAGACAAAGTTGCACAACCAAATGGGCCTAAATTGATCAGCTGATTCATCCATGGGGGTTTTTGGTATTAGCGCTATGTTGGTGTAATTGAACTGAGTTAGAAGATGCTCAGTTTCAAAAAATTATTTTGCCATTTGAATTACACTATCACCCACAATATACCAATAGGTCTGGAAGAAAATCCCAGTAAATCCATCTAGCCCTAGTGCTTTTTTTGCACCCATTTGGAAAGCTGCACATCTAATTTCTTCACCAGTAAGAGGAGTTTCCAGGATGGTATTGTCTAACTCAGATAGTTTTGGTTTAATAGTGTCTACAATGATATCCTGCTCAATTGGAACAGAGGTTTTGTAGAGCTGTTGGAAGTATGATATGAATTCATCCCCAATGGCTTCCCTTGTAGTCAGCCAAGTTCCATTTCTAGATTTTAGCCAAGAAATGTTGTTCCTTTTCCTTCGAAACATTGTGCATTTGTGGAAGTATGGCATATTTTTGTCGCCTTCATTTAACCATAGCTCCCGAGATTTATCTTTCCACAATATTTCTTCCAAGGAATACAAGTAGGTTAATTTATCAGTTAATTCAGTAATCTTCCTTGTATCCCCTGGATTATTTGTTTGTACAATATGAATTTCAGATTTGGTATCCCGTAGAGAAACACTTATATTGCCAAAAGAAACTTTGTTCCATAATTTCAGTTTAAATTTTGCATGATTTAGTTTTTGCTTAAGTTGGAAAGCTTTTGAGCCTCTAACTTCCAATAACCAAGCTTTTTCAATGACAGTTTTGCAGGATTGATCTTTAGCCCACATAGACATGAAGTGATAAGGTTTTTGAAGATTCTCAACCCCAGGGTTTAAAGATACTAAAATGGGTGCGTGGTCCGAGCTAATACGGGTAAAATGAAGAGTATGAGAATGTGGAAAGTTATCTTCCCATAAATCATTGGCTAGAGATCGATCAATACGCTCCATAACTAAATTTTCCCCTTCTTGTTTGTTAGTCCATGTAAAATCTGGACCTGAGAATGGTAGATCTCTCAAGTCCCATTTATTCATTAGATTTTCCAGATTTTTTGTATCATATTCAGTTACCGGTCTTTTCCCACATTTTTCTTGAGAATGTAAAATACAATTTAGGTCTCCTACTACTATTGTAGGAACAGAATAATTGAATGGTTGGGCCATAAAAACTTCCCAACTATTTTTCCTCAAATTTCTATTTGGCTCTCCATAAATAAAGTACATGTTACATACCGTATTAGTTTTGATTGAATTGGTGGAACAAATGAACCCTTGTTGGCTGGACTGATTAACAAAGATATCAAAACCGTCCTTCCATGCGAGAGCGACGCCACCTTTCTTTCCTACCGACGGTAACACAGAGTAGTTGTGGTAACCTAAAGATCTCAACTTTGTTGTTGGAGTTTTTACACTGCTCATGGTTTCACATAAAAAAATTATATCAGGCGATTTCATTTTAATTAAATCCCGAAGCTCACGAATTGATTCTGGTTTACCAAACCCATGACAATTCCAACTTAAGATACTCATAGTGCGCAAGAGTCGGAGAAACACTTCCTTGAGAGCAAATGATAATAAACTGTGGGCTATGTTTTCAAATTTCACCAAAGAAAAAGAACCGAAAATTGAGATTAATGACAGAGAGGGTGATCTTGGTGTTTTCAGGGTCTTTTGTCTTGAGTGTAAGTGACTAAGTGTCTTCGGTAACCAAATAGGGGTCTTTAGAAACAGAGGGTGACTTTTGAAAAACTAATTTCAAAATTTTAAAGTAGCAAAGATCTTTAGTAATTGAAAATGGGTTAAGATAAATGGATAAAAAGCATACGAAAATGGATTCTGCAACTGTAGAAACATAAAAGGTTTTAAAATTTCGATGGAGTTTAAAATCTCTGGCGGTGTTTTCCGGCGGAATATGACCGTTGGATATTGCAGTACGGTAAGTTTCTATATGTTGGTGGTGGTTATGTCAAATCTCATAGGTGTTCCCGTAGCTAAAAGCGGTGGAGAGAGGAGAGAGAGACTCTCATTTTCAGCTAAATTCTTTGAAAATGCGAATTTCAATCAATAATTCAGTTTAACCCACTAGTCAAACCCACCGCTTACGTGGCAATAATTTGACTTGACTTTGTAATTTGGCTAATATTAGATTTTTTAGATTATCTCCCTTTTTGGTTTGCAGAACTGTATTTCACGTTCTCCATTTTTTTTCTTCTTTGTTTCACGATCGGTTTGGGTTTTTTGGAGAAAGGATTTTTTACTTCTCTAGTAATCTTTTCTCGCGGGGACAATAAGTTCCACAGTGGTAACTTATATTCAAAAAACTCTTATTATTCAAATCTGATTTATTTTATTAGGAAAAAATAAATATTTTTATTTAGGGTTTATTGATCTTAAATCAATTTATCAATCAACAGTAGGGTTTGTAACTTAAATCTTAAATAAGCTTTTTACATAGGTTTGATTATAAAAAATACATACTAATATATATATGTATATGTTGTTTTACCCGCAGCTATGGATGGAGTTGAATCAGGTGATGAAGAAGTTGAAATTCGCAGTAGTGTATTGGACGATGGCAGTTACCAAAATGATCAAATAGTCGAGCCGAAAGTTGGTATGAAATTTAACGATGCTGAAGAACTATTTGAATTTTACAGTCGCTACGCATATAAGAAAGGGTTTTCTTGTAAGAAACGAACGTGCAAGAAGGAAGATGGGATATTAAGATTTGTAACTTATTCTTGTACCAAAGAGGGGAAGAACCAAACAGTCTCAAACTCACCGTTAAATCTTCCTCCAACATAAAAAACTGGTTGCAAAGCAAAAATATCAGCTAGACTATGTGTCGATGAAAAATGGATGATAAGCGTCGTTGCTCTTGAACATAACCATTTAAACAGTCCATCTAAATCTCGATATTTAAGAGGCCACAAAAGAATCGACACAGCGACAAAGAAGAAAGTCATATTAAATGACAAAGCAGGAATCAGGATGCACAAGAGCTACAATGCTTTAGCGGTTGAAGCTGGTGGGTACGAAAACCTCTCGTACGATGAAAAAACTCTCATAAACATGCTTGCTAGAGAAAAAACTTTACAACTAGGCGAAGGAGATGCTACATCATTTCTAAATCACTTTACAAAGATGCAAAATAAGGATACAAATTTCTTCTACAGGGTGGACATAGACGAAAAAGGTTGTCTGAAGAATGTGTTTTTGGCTGATCATAGGTGCAGAGAAGCTTACAAAGAATTTGGTGAAGTTGTCACCTTTGACACGACATACTTGATGAACAAGTATGACATGACTTTTGCTCCGTTTGTTGGGGTTAATCATCATGGGAAATCAATTTTATTTGGTTGTGGATTGATTTCAAATGAGTTAAAAGAAACTTTTGCTTGGTTATTCAAAGCATGGCTCGATTTTATGAATGGAGTCGCTCCACGTGGTAATAATTACAGACCAATGTAGCTCGATGAAATGGGCAGTTGAGAAAGTTTTCAATGATACCAAACACCGTTGATGCTTATGGAACATCATGAAGAAAATACTAGAAAAGTTGAGGAGGTACGAAAATTATTTAAAGATTAAATGTAGGATGAAAAAAGTTATTTATGACACACAGTCTCCAGCAGAATTTGAACAACATTAGAGTAAGATGTTGGAAAAATATTCGAGCTTGCAACAGAATAAATGGTTGGGAAAATTATACAGGGAGAAAAATCGATGGGTGCCTTGTTTTGTGAAGACTACTTTTTGGGCTGGGATGTCGACTACACAACGATCTGAAAGTATGAATGCATTTTTTGACGGGTATGTCCATTCAAGAACATCTTTGAAACAATTCGTTGAAAATTTTGATAATGCATTGAGGTACAAAATGGAAAAGGAGCTTAAGGCAGATGCTAGATCATTTTCTACAATCATTCCAACCTCAACTTCGTATAAAATGGAGAAACAAATTCAAAGAGTTTACACCCATGCGAAGTTTAAAGAGTTTCGAAATCAATTGATACGGAAGATGTATTGTGAAATAGTTGATGTCCAAGATGAAATTAAGGATGGAATCCTGGTTCAAAGATATGACATACAAGAAGAAATTTACTATCAGAAACCACCCGAAGATGAAGAAGAAGTTGATTCTGATGATGATGATGATGAATTAGTTGCACCAAATGAAGACAATATGGAAAATAATCCACCAACTGAAGAATCTGAATCTGAATCCGAACCAGAACTTGATCCCGAAATTGATTGGTCGATGAAAAAAGTTATCTTTAAGGTATGGTTTCAAAAAAATGAAAGCAAAGTTTAGTGTAGTTGCCACAGATTTGAATTTCGGGGAATACTTTGCACACACGCGATATGTGTGTTACTCCGTAATGATATTTTACTAGTCCCAGATAATTACATATTAAGAAGATGGAGAAAAGATGTGAGGTTGTTGCATACAAAGGTGCCAGTGAATTCTGATAGTTGGCATTTGACTCCAGCAGAAAAAAGTTACAAGGAGTTGTGTGATTATTTTGCGGAATTTGCAGACGCAGCGTCAAAGGATATTGATAAGTGCAGTGATATTAAGAAATGGATACGCGAAAAATTGATAGCATTAGGGGAAAAAAAATCAGGTGTTGAAACAGAAATAATCAACTCTGAAATTAATCAAGTTACAAAAATAGGTGATCCTCCTCATGTACAGGGAAAAGGCAGGCCTTGTACTAAGCGTTTGGAACCTAAGCAATATAAAAGAAAAACCAGCAGCCAAAAGAAAAACAACGTCACTGTGAGTTACTTGTTCCAATTGTACTGTTTAGTTTTAATCTCCTGAGAATGTCCAATTTGTTAGTCTAACTGTGATGTCTATATGTTAAAACAATGAAGAAATCCCGAGTCAACAAAGCTTGGTAAGTAATGTTAAGTCGAATAAGAGAAAAGCCAGTAGTAGAAAAGAAAATGTACAGGTGAGTAACTAATTTCTTTTGGATTATTTATGCTTTAATCTTGTGAAAATGTTTGTACTGTTAGTCTCATGTGATTTTAAGTTTCGATATGTATTTGCTAGACCAATGGAGAAATCTCGACTCAACAAAGTTCGGTGGGTACGTTTCAGTCTTCGGGCGGAGCCGAAACCAATAATCTAAATAGAGGATGGTACGACCAATTATTGGTCAGTATGAACTCGCATTACTTTGTTACAATTTTTCTTTTTTAGAAAATTATCTATGCCTTTCTGAGTGTCTTAAGAGATTACTATGCTTAAGAGAGACTACTATGCTTAAACTTATTATGTACTGGCAATAAAATTGAGTACCGTCTTCGCATTCATATTGCTTACATTGTAAGCCTGGTCTTTCTATGTCATTTAACCTGACATATTTTTAAATTTTCTTATGTTTACAGCACTTAGCTAAACTCCAAAGTGTCGGAAACATACAAAATATAGTGAGACAGTTCCGGGCACCACTAGTTTCATCTTATGGAAACACTGACAGTGCAATGACTGCATACGGAACACCTTATGAACATTCTGGGAATGTTGCACCTGCCTTTGGTGTACCTCAACCATGGAGAAATCCCTATTTTGCGATTCCTGCACTAGTATATGAGCATAATATGATTCCATTGCAAGCAAATTTTAGCAATGAAGGATTTATCCGAAAGCAAAATTAGCTCTATCTGGAAATTATGTAATTTGCATTACCTTATTTCTGTAATTGCTGCAGAAACTCATAAAAATACTTATATGGTTCTGCTTTATATGGTTATTTAAAACAGTTGAAACTTATTATGATTCTGTTTCTATTGGTTTAATATTCCTTCAATTCTAAACGCATCATACCTCCTAACACAGGAACATTCTTAAGCAGAAGGTTAAAATACCATATCTTTCATATTACAGATTAAACATTTTATACAAAGTGGGCGTTTAAAAGCTTACATTTTCTATTATTAATAAGAAAAACTGTACAATTTATTATCAATACAGACAAGTTCTAGTGATCAAGAAACCCAAAAGAACATCAAGTACAAAACCAACTCCAGTAAAAAACTTCACAAACTAGAGATAAAGTCAAAATCCAAAGACGGTGACTGCTTATTCGGAAAGATGTCCCATGTGAATATCCACTCGCTGAAGGGTATTGCAGTTGCAGGATGATAGACTTTAAGCCACTAAAAGATTAAACCTTTAACGTTACAAGCCAACTGGTGTGTAGTTTGAGAGTGCAGAGGCTGGCAGAGTAGCAATGTTAGGAGTGCCTGAAACCATTTTTCATATTTAACCAAATTGGACGACTACAACATCCGTATTCTTTGTCAAATAAACCAGTTGGATGAAAAATTAATGAAAAATTGCTGGATAGATTGCAATGCAAATCCTCTTGAAAAGGAATAGGAGTAGATTAAGTTTTGTAACCTGTTCAGTTGTCGGGATACAGTAACATCGTTTTATAATTCCACAGCTAAGAAGGCTAGTCCCCTCTTGTTGTACTGGATTTTCTTCACATACATTTATAGTCAAAAGAGAGTTACCTCAAATGCGAAAAACATTACCTCAAATGTGATTCCTGTTGCACAAAAGTAATCCGATTGTATATCAACAGTAGCTGTATTGAAAGTTCCAGTTCCAGTTTCATTTCCATTTATATATCTCTATCAAAAGCTTTGGTATTCCATGATATTACAGTTTCAACATTTTTATACGCAAAGAACGAAACGTAAGGTTTAGTTTTAGGCAACAACAGGGCAGATTCCAATGGCATATACAGTGAGGCAACCTGGAAGTAACCTCACTGAAACTCAAGTCAAGGACTTCATTGCGAAGCAGGTAAGCATTACTTTCACAAACCCATGGAAACACTCTCAACATTACTTCTTAAAATTTGACATATGTAATTATCGGCTTCACAGGGCCATTTCAGAACTTAATTTAAACTCGTACTTTAGGATATTCATTCACAAGTGGATTTCAAGAAAAAACCTAGTATCACAAGAGACTATTATGGTCACATTTGACATATTGAGCTAACACAAATAATGATAAACAAACCAAATGAGAACTTAAACTTATGACTACCACCGAACACAGATTGAAATAAATTGTCACAAACCCATATAAAAAATTGAAATGAACCAATGGGAACTGCAAACACATGGTGTAGAGAAAGATAAAATTACCTGAATTGATGACCAACTCTGATACCCAACTTCACCGTATTCAATTTGATTTTAATAAGCTAAAATCTTGAACTTGGATGCAGCATAGACTTGTTCAAATACTAAATACCTTTTGTTCGATGGATCTGATTGCTGAAATTTTGCATGATAAATTCTATCTTTTTTTTTCTTATTTTCAACTTCTTTTTGAGCATGAAATTCACGAAATGATAGAGGAATAAACAAATTGATAGGAGATTAGAGTTTATTATTTGTGAACCTGAAGGAGAGCAACTCTTCATTTTTGATTCCTTCCATATGTTCAACCCTCTTGTTATCGAACGCTCTTCTGTGTTATAAATTATTGGTAGCTTTTCTTGTTTTTTTTTTTTTTTTTTTTTTTTATGATACGGAGTGGGAGTTAATCAAAGGAAGAAGAAAGCTAGAAAGTCAAGTCAAAATATTGCCACATAAGCAATGGGTTTGATCGGTGGGCTGAACAGAATTATTGAATTTCAATATTGGCCTTTGAATGATATGGATAAACGTACGCTAGGGTTTTGCACTATATTTGGTTGCTTTCCTTAATCTTTCTCCATTCGTCACCAACCGGAAGTGTGTCAGGTGAATAAATTAACTACTTATTAATAACGATGTTGTTTTCATACTTTTACTGTTTCTGTTTAGAAAGATCAACCAATTCTCTAACTTTTCATCCATATTATATTTATATCTAAATTTAATACGAGAAGTTAATGAAGGTATAAAATGTCTTTTCTTGTTCTTGGCTTTTCACATTTTTGTTAAGTCATTCTGCTTCTCTTTAATTATACTAGCGTTTACAGTTATTCACCACCCTGCTTTGCACGTAGTTGGTCGGTTCGAGCGTGCATGACAGACGATCCTATATATTCATCGTCACAATGATTGATTTAAGATTTCAAGTGCATGGATGTTGCAACCGTGCAAGTCTTTTTGGTACCACAGATAAGATTCCAATGGGTATATAATATCTTCTCGAGGCAATCTTGGGGAAATAGCTAGGACTGTGCATGAGTCTACTGTCTAGGACCACACGCTGGAACATTATATATTTTGTCAGGATCATGAAATAATGTATTCTAAGATGTTCTTTTCTTCTCCCAGCTGCCTAGCAGCCAGCGACGGAAGCAGGATTAAAAATTTAGGTGGGCTAAATCAAATATATTAGGATAAAAGTCAAATTTTAGGATGGGCTAAAAAAAAATTCCTAAAAATTTTGCCTTTGAAAAAATAAAAAATGGGTTATATTTAGAATTTTGGGGGTGGCTGGAGCACACCCAAGCCACCCCAGTTCCGTCACTGCTAGCAGTAGCAGCGTACGTGATCATCACCACCAACCTTTAAGTCTACGTTGTCTTCTAGTATATTGGAACATATGTCAATTTCTCTATCAATTACCACCTCTTTTATAGAGAGGAGTCTGTATTGCGCCTGTTACCTAAACCAGAACTGATAAAAACAAGATAGCTTTGCTTGCATGTAGAAATCAATTACGTATTTCCCTCACCTCTTGGGAGAATAAAGGGATATATGACTCAAAGATCCTTCAGATAAAAACTTTGTTTATGATTAAAAGACAATGATTCCGTCGTATCTTGAAGCCGATACTTTAAAAAAAAAAAACATAATCTACAGAATGCGATGGAAAATCAATACTTCGGACTCAAAAACACTTGAAAATGCTGGACATATGAATCAGACAGACTCTAAAATACTTCTTACCCGTATAACTATTATGAACGCGTATAATACTCGTCTGATTCAAACTCCAATCTGAACTCGCAACTTTGGCAGACATGAACATTTGATTTTACGTATAATCAATCAATCAAAGTAAGACCCCAATGTAGACAACAGTTGAAATCGAAAGGAGTGATGTAATGATCCTATTGCATGGTGCACTCCATCATCCAATTGGCTGGAATGTAATGCACTCAAAAGTGAAAGAATCCACGTAGGGTTCCACAAGACGGTGGAGGTGGGTCCAGCAGGACCTTAATTTCTGATGGTCCTACTTTATTCGGATAAATATATGAAAACGGGTTTCGAATAATATTTGGTTTGATCAAAGAATTCATACCTTTCTTCTCATCTAGCCGACTAGCCCCCTCATTCCTATTCTCTGTTTCCTTCTCTCCCCTGCCCGAAAAATTTATTGTTATTCGCTGCCCCAAATTATCTATGGGGACATCCTGCATTCACACATTAGAGAGGAGGCTATATGGGATATCACAATGCCACCACTATTTCCTCAACCACACATGCTGGTCGATAGTCTAAACACGTATCTACTAGGCAACAGATTTTGCATATTGATGTATTAGTTGTGCACACAATAATAGTTGATTACTACGACGGAACTATAAAATTTATTTAAAACGAATTCAACAAAAACAATTAAACAGAAACACACACAAAAAGCAACTATTTTATATTTTTATCATTTTTTTCCAAATTTATCCTAAGAAAAAATTAAAAACGAAAACCACTCTAATATTAAGATAAGCACTGGTAAAGTCGTCCCGGTCCTTTTCTCACTCGAAATTTCCTTCCCTTAAATCCCCGGATACCCAGCAGTCACTTTCGTACAAAAGAATCAGCTCCGGACAGGCTATACCTCGGAGAGAATCAGTATAGTAAATAACAGCAGTCCCACAAAATACCTGCATGTAATATTTAATTACTTACCTCAGTTTCTTAAATTATCTTCTCTTACCATAATAAACAGTAATTAGTATAATATTATTTTATTACATATCTTGAATTAATTAACTCATTAATATGGTAATAACTTTCTATTTCTTTTTGTCTGACTCTGACTGACTTGAACGAAACCCATTCTCTCTGACTCCACCACCTCTTTCTTACTCTATTCTTCTTCTAAAAAAAACTCGATCTAAATTTATTTTTTCTTTGTGCTTGGATTTTCTCTACCCCGTCAACACCTCACAAAACTCTGCCCTTTTTGCTTCTCCAAGCGGCAATCATATCATCAAAATCATACTTCTCTTCTGTTTGTCCCGTTACATACAAACTCACCAATCAAAACCCATCTTGAAATTTTCAATTTGGTTGAACAAAACAGTGTTATTTGGGAGGGGAGGGGGGAAATTTTGTAGAAAAATTGTATGTACAAATTACTCAATGTGTTTTTCTGAAGAAGATAAGAAGAAGAAATTTGAATGCTTGGTGCAGGTTAAATGCTGGTTCCCGGGGATCTAGGGTTTCCTCCGGGTTTAATTTGGGGATTTTTTAGTTTTTTCTGTTTGATTTCTGTATTGATTATTAGAAGAAAATGGAGAATTGCAGAAGAGAGAAACATGGAGATTTTGAGACTTATGGCTCTGGCTGCCGAAGAAGACAGAAGGGTTGAATTTGAAGCTTCTTTAGAGTACGGTGGTTACAGCAGTGTTGTTTCTCCTCCTGCTACTTCTTCTTCTTGGTCTTCTGCCGCTTCTGTTAATTCTCCTCTTCCAGCTCCTCCTCCTCCTCCTCAGTATCAGTGTGCTGTGTGTTATGCCCCTACCACGACTCGATGTTCTCGGTGTAAATCTGTTCGTTACTGGTAATTTTCACTTTCCCCCAATTTCTAGGGTTTGGATTTTTGTTTATTCTACAACTTTTGCGTAAGTATTGAAATTTGATATGTTTTGCTTGTCAGCGTATCTGTTGTGTGGTCTTTCAAAGGGAGATTTGATGTTTTTGCTCGCTTTGGATGTAAATTGAGCTAGAAAATGAAATCTGATGTAGAGATGATAACTGTGATTTTTAGGTTTTCACTGCGAATTTGTTGAAATCTGTATTGAAGATTGAGAATTTGCCCCTTTTGTATCTAGATAACACAGAGTATTAGTAGCCTTCTGAAATTTTACTCTTTATTGAATTTGGTAAATGCTGTTTTGGGGGGAATTTGAGCTTCGTTACAGGATGTCCAGATTTGCTTACAGCAGTCTTTTCCACTACCTTTACTTTTTTCATCTTGTGTTGTGTGAACTAGAAAGTTCTTGAAATTAGCATGTCCAAATGTTATTGGTTGGTTCAAGTAGTTTTAAAATGACAAGCAAAGGGTTAGGTTGATTTAGTATAAGCAGAAGTAGAATTTCAGGCTGTTCTTTTCCATTAGAAATGAATACATCAACAATCAGAAGTGTGATTGTCTAAGTGTCGTCGGATACTACATATATGGGTTGCAGAAACTGATTATTGTTGGATGGATAAGCTGATTTTGTTGAGTTTATCTGTTCAAATGTTCAGTTGTGGTATTGTCTTTTATTTATGTCATCTCATGTTTATAGTCTGCACTAGTATTTTTATATGCTCTTCATTTTCTGTTACAATCCATTGTCTTTTTATCTCAGTAGCAATGTCCGATAGGAACTAACACAACTTTATGCACTATACTAGTCCTAACTAACACAACTTTATGCACTATACTCTGTGGTAGTAGTGTGTCACCAACTCATCATTTGATCTTCCATTGACTCGTTGATTAGTACTTGTGGAACTAGCCTCCAGAGGAGTAGAGCTGTAGAGTATAGAAAATAGCATAATTAAAGTCTCCCAACATTTACCTGCCTATTTACAGAAATCACTTTTTTGAACTTGCACTTTGCAGCTCTGGTAAATGTCAAATTATTCATTGGAGAAAAGGTCACAAAGATGAATGTCATCCTCCAAGCCCCAATATTCAGTTTAATGGTCCAAAAAGCGATTCTGATGGGAAGACAGGCTTGGAAAGAGAAAAGCATGAATCTGTTGGTAATGGTTCTGAACTGGGAAGCGGCTTGGTTGCGGAACCACTTGAAACATTTCCTGAAGAACCCAGATCAGTTGAATCCAGTCGATTACCTGAGTTTCCAAGTAGTAAGAATGTTGAAAAAGCTGGATCTGTGGAGGATGGCAAAAGAGCAGGTGCTGTTTCTGAATCCTCCAGTAAGCTTGTTGGCATTGCTAAACGAACCACCGCTACTGGGTTGGTTGATGCTTCTGCTAACAGTTCTCCTATTTTAAGTAGTTCGGAGAGTTCGAAAAAGTCTACATTTGATAATTCTGGCTGTAATGGACTTGAGAAAAAAGTTGATGTTAGTGATACGGAGCCTACCAGATCATTACCTCAAAAAATTAGTGGTTTAGATGCTTCTTTAAATGATCTATTTTGTGCAGATAACCGGCAGCAAAGTGTACCTAGTTCTTCTGGTAATGGAAAGTCAAGATCCATTAGTTCTTCGGGGGGATCTAGTCTTAAGAGATCTGAGGTTTCATTAACTACTCAGCCGTCAAAAGCGAAGTCTGGTTTCCTGGAGGAAAGTCTTGATTCAAACAGGTCTGGAAATGATCTCCATGGTGATTTAACTAAGTCAGGTATTAGGGGAGGTGGTAATGGTAGCTTGTCACATTTGTCTCCCAATTCCTTTCAACAAAGTGTCCCCCACTCACGTTCAGAGTCCAGGATTCACGCATCTGATGTTGCCAACCCTGTTACCTTGGAGAATGAAATACCTGCCAGTGGAACTTCTCCATCCGAGAAGAAAGCTCCAGTGGCTTTCGCGCGGCATTCACCAGTTTTTGGTTCTGAAAGGTCAGCTTCTGTGATTACCAACCAAAATAATAAATCTGAATCACGAAAGCCTAAAGTTATCAGATCTCTATCATCAAGTGGTTCTGAGAATCACCCAACTTCTGTTAATGGAGAATATTCTTTATTGAGTGAGAAATCATCAAATGGGGAAAAAGTGCAAGTAGTTGCTACGAGATCGAATGATGTTCCAGTGTCTTCTCATAATGTTAACAATGGCTCGAAAATGTTCGTGCAGAAAGTTGTTCAGCATTTTAAAGTGCCTAAACTTTCCCTGCATAATCCTTCTGGAAGTGATGTTATTGATGACAAGGTTTGTTTATACAACTCACCCAATATTTCTCGAACTTTGTATGTTTCTTTTGTTCAATCTAATTTTGATCTTTGTTGTGTTGGCTGTCTTTTCAGATGCTCTTTCCTTATGAAGTATTCATCAAGCTTTATAATAAGGACAAGGCGGAACTTCACCCGTTTGGCCTTACAAACTTGGGAAACAGGTAAAGTAATAAATTTTTCTTCACACTGCATGGTGTTGTGTCATACCCTTCCAATGTCACCAGAGTTCATGGGGATGTAGCATCATGTTATTAGCACTGGTATTTTACTTTGTTCTTTGGTACCTGATTTGTTCATTAGCTCACATGGTGTTTCTAATATCGAGTTTGACTTTCTACGCAGCTGTTATGCTAATGCTGTCCTTCAGTGCCTCGCTTATACTCGACCTCTTACTGCGTATCTTCTGCAAGGACTTCACTCGAAAGCATGCAAGTTCCTTTCCTAATCTCCTTCATGGATATCTTGTTTTCTTGTATCTTTGATCTGTATATTTGCTAACCTGTTCTGTAAACCTCAGGCACAAAACAAGAGTGGTGTTTTATTTGTGAGTTTGAGTCTCTGATTCAGAAGGCCAGGGAAGGAAAGTGTACACTCTCTCCAAATGGTATTGTCTCCCATCTACACAAAATAGGTAGCCATCTAGTTCATGGAAAACAAGAAGATGCCCATGAATTTTTAAGGTTAGCCATAGCTTTCAGCAGTTTGAACCAATTAAATGACTGAACACGGTTTTATAATTTTGCTTTATTTTTGCAGTTTGTTTATTATTTGTTTATGTATGAGCTTTTCAGGTTTTCTATCGATAAAATGCAATCTATTTGTCTGAAGGAAGCCGGGGCAAAGGCTGGTCGTCCTCGTGCAGAAGAAACAACTCTGATAGGCCTTATTTTTGGGGGCTATCTCCGATCTAAGGTACTTTAGCTTCCTCTGGAAGATCTTATTAAATATTGTTAGAAAGCTTAATTATCGGTATCTTATGTATTAGGAGTGGCCTTTTTCAATCATTTCCTGAGTTGTCTGTTATGTAAAATTGATAATTGGCGCAACACAGATAAGGTGCATGAAGTGTCATGAAAAGTTTGAGCGCGAAGAACGGATGATGGATCTTACAGTTGAAATACAAGGGGATATCAGTACTTTGGAAGAGGCGCTTGGACAATTTACTGCTACAGAAATCTTGGATGGAGAGAACAAGTACCATTGCAGCAGGTTAGTCGGTTTTCTGTTTTGTCATGAAGTTCCTGGTTGCAACTTTTTAACATCTCTAGCAGGTTAATCGGTTTTGTGTTTGGTTATGGAGTCCCTGGTTGCGACTGTTTGATCCCCTGTTCATTTCTGTTTACTCCTAGCATAAGATTTAGATTTATATTTCATGTCCGTTACCAAAGTCTTATAAGTTAATGATTCGCGGAGCTTCAACTATAATCGGTTTTCTGTTTGGTCATGGAATTCCTGGTCGCGACTTTTTAATATCCTGTTCATTTCTGTTTACTCCTTCTAGCATAAGATTTTGATTCACATTTCAAGTCCTTCACCAAAGTCTTATAAGTTAGAGATTATGAAGCATCAACACTTTTCTGTTTGGTCACAGAGTTCCTGGTCGCGAATTTTTCAACATCCTGTTCATTTCTGTCTATTCCTTCTAGCATAAGATTTCAATTTATATTTCATGTCCTTCGCCAAAGTCTTATAAGTTAGAGATTTATGAAGCTTCAAGTATAATGAGAATAGGATATCGAAATGTTAGTTTGTTAACTAGAGTTACTAGATTTGTAAGTATAGAATTTGTTAGTATAGATGACGATTGCTGTTATTTAATTTCTCTACCAAGTGTGGGACTCTAACTGTTATGAGTTTCCAGGCATTGTTATATACTTACTATGGTTCTTTGAGCACTAAGAATATTGGTGCTTGTTCACTCACTTTCTGTACTCTGCTACAACCTCTTGTATCTGCAGATGCAAATCTTATGAGAAAGCCAAAAAGAGGTTGACGGTGCTGCATGCGCCTAACGTCCTTACAATTGCTCTAAAGCGGTTTCAGGTGATTCTTTAGTAACATAGAGTGATACTTGAAACCTTCTATTAACTTTCTTGACATGATGCCTTCTTTGTTTTGTGCTATTTACAGTCTGGCAAATTTGGGAAGCTCAATAAAGCTGTGCGGTTCCCTGAAGTGCTGAACTTGGCTCCATATATGAGTGGGACAAGTGACAAGTCTCCTATATATAGTCTTTATGCAGTGGTAGTTCACTTGGATGTCACGAATGCTGCATTTTCCGGACATTATGTTTGTTATGTCAAGAATAGCCAGGGGAAGTGGTTCAAGATGGATGACAGCACTGTAGGTTCCATGTCTTTCATCGTCATTCAAGCATGATCTTATTAGTTTATTCTTTTACGTGACCAGTGTACCTTTAATGAAATTTTCCTGGAGTTACAGATTTTAAGACTTTGATGCCTTTGTTGCTGGTCTTGGTTTGTAGGTGAAACCTGTGGAGCTTGAGAGGGTCTTGTCCAAAGGAGCATACATGCTACTTTACGCAAGGTAAGATATTCGTCGATCCCATGGTCCATTTTTTGAACTTTTTCAATAAACTGAGTGCTGGCACTTGAGCAAAAATTGATGGTCTTTCTCAGGTGTTCACCACGGGCACCGGGTGTGATACGGAAGACAATGCTACTTAGTGATAACAAGATGAAATGTACCAAATGTGTGGAACCTATTTCGTCCAGCGGAAACAGCAGTACTGCTACCAAAGCAAAGTCGATCTCTGTGGTGTCCGGAGTTGCTTCTACAGCAACCTGCAGGAGTCACGATGAATATTCGTACTGGGGAAATATGGGTCGGCTCGCCAATAATGGAATTTATGATTCGTTTGACAGAAGGTTGCCTCCAGTGCTTGGGATACAGAAAGTTGACTCATTGAGCGACAACTCCTCTCTCCTAAGTGGCTCAGATGAAGGCTCCTGCACTACAGAAAGCACCAGGGACAGTGCTGATGAAGTGTCTGATTATTTATCGGGAAGGCACCGTGGTTGGAACTGCCCATTGTACAGCCCATTGAGTACGTCGGATGACTCCAATAGTTCATCTTCACCTTCTCCTTCTTCCACAATCTCAGACGGAGACAGACATAGATCGTGTTACCCTGAAACCAGTACATACCCGATATACAGTGGAGGTGGGGATCACGATGAGCCGGGGACGAGGATAAAAGCCAATGGGGTTGGTAATGAGGGTTTGCGAGATAAGGGAGATAATCGTCCCTTTATATATTCTGACACAACTAATCACTGTACAAAGTTAAAGGGTAGTAATAGTATCAGCCATAACAGTAGTAATAGTAGTAACACTAGAGAGACTGACTTAAAAGGGTGGAGTAAATCTTCCTTGTTGAGAAGATCAACTAAAGAAAGAAAAACTCAACCACTTTACTAAGTTACAAGTAAAGGGTCTTTTTTGATGAGCTATTGTTGTTGATTAGAAAAAGAAGAAACATAACACAGTAATTACGTGGTTCGGCTATAGCCTACGTCCACGGGAGAAGAAAGTGATTAGGTTTTCTTATTCAACATCAATGGGATTACAGGGATTATATAGATTACACCATATCTATCAATAGTAAGAGTACTGCGGAATATATGGAGTATATATTCTTACTGTAAGTACTAAACCATATATACGGAAGTAAAATCTGACCGAATATTTCTTCTCCATTCAACACTCCCCTCAAGTTGGTGCGAAGATATTGATAGAGCCCAACTTGGACAGTATCCCTTGAAATTGCGTAGCTGGTAAACCTTTAGTGAAAACATCTGCAAGCTGCTGATGGCTACGAACAAAAGGAGTGCAAATTACTTTGGCTAACATCTTCTCTCTAACGAAGTGACAATCTACTTCAATATGCTTCGGACGCTCATGAAAGATAGGATTAGAAGCAATATGTATCGCAGCCTGATTATCGCAAAACATCTTGGTTGGCTGAGATGAGAGGAATCCCAAGTCTTTCAATAATGCCCGAAGCCAAACAATCTCGCAAGTAGTTGATGCCATGGCCCTATACTCAGCTTCGGCACTAGATCGAGAAACAACATTTTGTTTCTTACTTTTCCATGTGACCAGGTTACCACCAAAGAAAATGCAAGACTCTGTTGTTGATTTGCGATCAATTGGACATCCTAAGCATAGTCGCATCGGAGTATCTTTGTTATACAGTAACTAGAAACTGAATCATGTCCACTTTTACTCATCAAAACTCCTTTACCCGGAGACCCTTTTAAGTACTGTAATATCCTAGTTACCGCATTCATGTGTTTAACCTTTGGAGCATGCATATATCGACTAACTAAGCTTACTGCATATGATATATCGGGTCTAGTAATGGTAAGATAAATAAGCTTTCCAACTAATCTTTGGTATGAACCTGTATCTTCTAGCAAATCACCATTGTTATCAAGCTTATTACCACTTTCCACAGGAGTATCGCACGGTTTTACTCCCATTTTTCCTGTTTCCCGTAACAAGTCCAGAACATATTTTCTTTGATTAAGAAAAATTCCCTTCTTTGAATAAGCCACTTCTAGACCCAAGAAGTACTTCAGTATCCCTAAATCCTTGATAGCGAACTTGGAATGAAGCATTGCTTTAAGATTCCGAATTTCTTGTTCATTATCTCCTGTTATGACAAGATCGTCAACATAAACTAAAACAATAGTGGTTCCAAGGTTACCTTTCTTTATAAACAAGGAGGGATCAGCCGAGCTTCTCTTAAGCCCACATTTAACAAGAACTGAGCTCAACTTTGCATACCATGCACGCGGTGATTGCTTTAGCCCGTATATCGCCTTCTTTAGTTTACAAACCAAATTGATGTTATTTTCTTGAGGATGCCCAGGTGGAATATCCATATACACTTCTTCTTCAATTTCTCCATGTAAGAAAGCATTTTTCACATCCATTTGAAATAACTTCCAATCTTTATTTGCTGCAAGAGACACAAGAACACGGAAAGTATTCATCTTTGCAACTGGTGCAAATGTTTCCGTATAGTCTTCTCCATATGTTTGAGTGAATCCTCTAGCTACTAATCTCGCCTTATAACGTTCCACAGTTTCGTCACTTTTGTACTTGATTTTAAACACCCACCGACATCCGACAGTCTTCTTTCCTGGTGGCAACTTGACAATACTGAATGTATCATTTTCGTCTAAGGCTTGTAGTTCATTTTTAATTGATGTGTTCCATACCGGATTCAATTTGGCCTCATTAAAATTTTTAGGCTCTTGAGTACTGGATATGGCACTTAAAAATGCAGAATGGGAAGAACCTATATGATCATAGGTTAAGTGGTTCTGCATAGGATAAGCAATGAATGATATGTGACAAAATCCTTAAATTTTTCAGAGCTTTCTTTTGCCGATTTGAAGTCCTCCTCCCGGTGGTACCACGGTATCTTCTATTACTGTAGGTTCAGGTTGTTGCGGCACAATTTCCGCAACCAAATCATGATCGACAGCATTATTATCTGAAGCTAAATTATGAATTACTTCATCTTGTGGAGCCAAAAATTCCTCAACTGCAAAGTCATCTCTTTGGGTATCTTTTAAAGTAGGTAACTCATTACCGATAATTGGAAGTGGTGACAAATCATTGAAAGACTCCCTCTGGGCACGACTTCCTGATTCACCTTGAAAATATGTCGTAGTTTCATCAAACACAACATCACGAGAAATTGTAATTTTTTGAGTAGCTGGATTGTAACAGACGTACCCTTTTTTAGTCGAAGAGTATCCAAAAAACACACACTTAACAGCTCGTGAGTCAAGTTTGTCACGATCTTTTGCCTGTAAATTCACATAACAGACGCATCCAAATATTCGAAGATGAGAAATATCTGGCGTGTGATTTTTTAATACCTCTAACGGAGACTGAAAATCCAGAACACGACTAGGAAGGCGATTGATTAAGTATGTGGTTGTCAAGGACCCATGCGACCAATATTTTTTCGGGACATTCATTTGAATCATAATAGAACGAGTTGTTTCCAGAATGTGACGGAGTTTGCGTTCCGCAACACCATTTTGCTGAGACGTACCAACACAACTTGTTTGATGAACAATGCCATGACTGCGAAGATAACCTGGTAAAAAACCCTTGACAAACTCGGTACCATTATCTGATCTAAAAGTTTTGACTTTAGCATCAAATTGATTTCTTATCATAAGATGAAAATCTTGAAAAACAGATGATACTTCGTTTTCAGATTTGAGTAAATATATCCATGTAGCACGAGACCAATCATCTATGAATATGACAAAATATTTGTATCCATCATACGAATCAATGGGAGCAGGACCCCATAAGTCTGAATGAATTAATTCAAAAGCCATTGTAGAACGAGACAAAGAATTAGAAAATGGTAAGCGAGATTGTTTAGCAAATTGACAAGCATCACAAACTTGCGATCAATGAAATCGAAGGAAAAATCCTAGACAAAATACGACTGGAAGGATGACCAAGTCGTTTATGAAAAATGTAACTTTGATGCGAGCTTTTGGTGAGACACGCCTTGTCACTGGAAGTTAACAGGTAGAGTCCATGAGAGTATATGCCTTTACCAATCGTCTTCTTCGTCTTTCGATCCTGAAAGATGACCGAAGTAGGGGTAAATGTAACATCACAATTCAGAGAATTAGTGATTTTCCCGACAGATAGTAATTGAGTAGGAAAAGATGGAACAACAAGCGCATCATAAGGTGGACAATGAGAAAAAAAGTTAACTTGCCCACTCCCTAGCACAGGAACAGTAGTTCCATTAGCAACAGAAACATCTTTATGAGAACTAGGAATAAAATGATGAACCGACGAAGAATCATTAGCCATATGATAAGTTGCACCTGAGTCGATAATCCAAGTACTGAATCTGGAAATAGTCGAGGTGAGAAAAGCGAGTAAATTACCTGCAGCATGAGTGGACTTTGGATCCGATTTATTTCCCAACTGTTGGAAAAATTCCTTCAATTGATTCATGGTAAATGAAGTACTATCAGCTACCGCAACTCGGGAAGCCTTATTCTTTTCGAAATTAGCCTTAAGATGAGGATAAATATCCCAACATCTATCTTTGCTGTGCCCAGATTTGTTACAATGATCACAATGAAAAACTTCACGCTTACCCTTACCACGAAAGTTCTTTCCTTTCTCTACAAAGAAACGCTTTTTTCTTATCATCTTTCTCGGGTTAAAAGAGCACTTTGGATTCACTACATCCAGATCTGATGTCACTTTAGAAATAGGATTCATGACTTTCTTTCGTGTTTCTTCACGCCGCACGTTGCACAAACACTAGACAAGCTTGGTAATTCAAAGACTCATGAGAATATTGCTTCTAAGATATTCATATTCTGGTTTGAGGCTGCTAAGTACATCAAAGATTTTATCTTCTTCAACCCTTTTTAAAAGGTTTTTGCATCAGTTGTGTGAGGACGATAGGAATCGAGTTCATCCCACTTTTTCTTTAAGTACCCATAATGTTCGATAAAAAGCTTTTCTCACCTTGTTCAAGATCATCAATTTCACGTTTCAATTCAAACACTCGAGCAAAGATTATTTTGTAAACCGTAGAGGCCAACAACGAACTCCACAGATCTTTCGCGGATTCGAGAAAAGAAAAAAATTCTGCTATATGTGGTTCCATTGAGTGTAGAAGCCATGTTCTAACAAGTTGATCATCACCAACCCAGTCATCATATTTTGGATCTTTAACTTCTGGACATACGCTTTTCTCACTAATATATTCATATTTTCTTTTACCCCCAAGAGCAAGAGCAGCAGCCCTTGACCAAGTTACATAATTAACATCGTTTAAGAGAACAGATGTTAACCTTAAACTAGTATTGTTATCAGATTATGCCATGATAAAGAAGAAAGAAAAACAAATCAAGAGACTAATACTTGATTGTAAAATAATGGCCAGGATCTTTAGAGATCCCCTGATACCATGTTGTTGATTAGAAAAAGAAGAAATTTAACACAGTAATTACATGGTTCGGCTATAGCCTACCTCCACGGGAGAAGAAAGTGATTAGGTTTTCTTATTCAGCATCAATGGGATTACAGGGATTATATAGATTACACCATATCTATCAATAGTAAGAGTACTACGGAATATATGGAGTATATATTCTTACTGTAAGTACTAAACCATATATACGGAAGTAAAATCTGACCGAATATTTCTTCTCCATTCAACAGCTATTTAAAGTAATTAAAATGTGAATCCATTTTATTCTTCTTCGTACTTTCTTTCTGCTATTGTTTGTATCAAATGGCCATCTGACATTCGAATCCTTCATGCATACCCCGGCGGCCCGACCAGGGGGATTTAGTCTCCCTCTCGACAGCCACCAAATTTATCAACTCTTTCTTGCATTTACGGCTGTGAGCTTGTTATGACCTTGCCAGATTCGCAAAAGAGATTTCTGGTGTAGCCAACAAAAGATTTGAAGTGCTTCAAAGCAGACGAAACCAAATGACAGCGAGTATAACCCCGTATTACTCCCTGAAACTAAACCTTCGTGTCAAAGCAGTATCATCTCTGTTCATAATCACTGGAGCAGCATCTAAGAGAACTATGGTTACCACCACTTCGAATACAGGAGATTCTTACACAACAATCAGTGAGAGAATCTCTGTAGAAAAAGAAATCAAGAAAAGCAGATTTATTGCTATTGCTGCTCCTGTCTCAGACGAACAATCAGCTCATTCATTTCTATCAGAGGTAAAATTGCTCAACCATTGTTAGGGTTCTATCAATTTTGATTGAATTGGATGGAATTATGTGGTGAGATGATGAAATTTCTGTTGTAGGTTAAAGATTCACGCGCCAATCATAATTGTTGGGCGTATAAGATAGGAGATCAAT
This sequence comes from Papaver bracteatum, assembly GCA_023529315.1. Lineage (NCBI taxonomy): Eukaryota > Viridiplantae > Streptophyta > Magnoliopsida > Ranunculales > Papaveraceae > Papaver > Papaver bracteatum. Next base: position 2,497,844 of record JAJJWX010000810.1, on the reverse strand, counting down.
ATCGAAGTAATGACGATGGTGAACCGTCAGGTACAGCTGGGAAACCAATATATTCAGCAATTGATTCATCAGGAATTGATAGGGTTATGGTTGTTGTTATCAGGTAAATTGATATCTTTTTGTTTGGCGATATTTTGAGTATTTAAATTGTTTCACTCTCGATTCTGGAAGCAGTATTGATTCATGATATGGAGGTGATGAACATTATACAGGTACTTTGGAGGTATAAAATTGGGAACAGGAGGATTGGTAAGGGCTTATGGAGGAGTCACTTCCGAATGCTTGAAAAATGCCCCAACTTGTCTTGTAAAATCCAAAGTAATGAAGTTATCTCCTATAACATGAATATTGTCTTTGAAATTTCCATAGAATTTGTTTAGTGACAATCTAGTCTAGCAGTTTCTTGTGGATGTAGAATTTTGCTTTCAAGTTACTGATACTGTTGTTTCTGGTTTCTGGTTTCTCATCATTTAGGTTCAAATTGATATGGAAGTTCCTTACGATCTGTTAGGACTTGTGTACCATCAGGTGAGACTGCTAAGACATTGTTATATATGTATATATAAACAAGTATGAGATGTTTATTTCTATTCATCACTTGCTGTTTGGTGGTTAACAGCTTCAACATTTTCAAGTTGAAAATATCAAGCAGGACTATGATACTGGTAATGACGGTATCACTGTTGTTAGTTTCATGGTTGATTATGACAAAGTGGAGAGCTTGGAGAATGCAGTCAAAGACAATTGCAGCAGGAATATTGTCTTTCTCAAAACACTAAAACAAAACTAGTATGATTCTGTACTCCCAAGATTATTTTTCTTTAAGTTTAGATGTTCTACTATATGATTTGGTGCTATTGCAAAACTACCTTTTGTTAGATATGTATATGTTGTACATACACTTGTGTGCTCTCAATGAAATTGATATCTGCTGATTAGTATAGATTTATCTCAGGTTTGAATCATCATAAAGTTTTCTGTTTATGTTCTCTTTCTTCAAGCTAGAACACATGATTAAGGTCTATACTTGCACATATAATGTATGATGCAACCAAACACAATAGTAGTTTAGTAGTTCAATTGTACTTGAACATATGTGTCTCATACTGTAACAGCAAAATTCATGGAATTTAAGGGTTTTGCTATTACAGCTATCTTCTATGGAACTGCAAGAGCTGATACATGCTTTGGGCAGAATAGAGAATTTGTGAATGTCTTGACTATAGGATTATCACCACCATTGAAAATAGAATCCACAAAATGGAATAACTGACTTAAGACGCAGAAATATGTCATTCAGATAGAAACAAAGGCCTGAATGTTGTTGTTTTTATTATTTTTTACCTGGATCTTTTAGTAGATATAGCGGCATAATCTTTTATTGCAAATTTATGAAACTACAGATAAATAGTGCGACTTCTGGTCCAAATCCTTCTCTGTCGGAGTTCAATCTCCGAACTTCGATTGTATTGATCAAAAAGATGAAGGTGGGAGTTTTCCTTGTAGGAAAGACTTGAAGAAGGTGAGAGCCCTAGCTGGTTGATAACTTGGAACGAAATGTCCAGCTCCTCTTATTGTCACAAATGTTAGGTTTTCATATTCCACTGCATACCCACCAACCTTCATAGACCAAAGAGGTGGTATTGGAAGAAAGACATTAACACAATTCATCAACCAATTAAAATGGTGCATAACAATAATAATTCTTAATTACCTGCTTTTGGCTATACCATGGATACCACTTAGTCTTGACGGAAGCTGCAATGTTGTTAATGGAGTATCTGCTACTTGTTACTGGTACTCTACCATCTGTGTCTCCACTGCACATAACAAATTACTTTGTAAATTCAGATATTCAACTTATTAAGTAGAAATTCATAATACCCTGGTACTTCCTCAGCAATTAACTAACCTACCTTTATATCCACACCGCAATGCCACTAGTCATGAGCTTTTCAATTACTGGCAATACTGTCAATGGCCCATCATTCCATAGTGTAAGTATCTCTGGGCTGTGTTGTTTTTTTCAAGAATTGCCAAGAAAATTGGATGAATGAATTCCTTGTTCTTTTTTAAGTCCTCAGGAATAGATATAAAGGATTGTCCAAATGTGGAGAATTTGTTACCTGCAAGACTCCCACTGGTAAGGAAGACCTGTAACGTTTGCATGAAGAGCCTTCTGAACTTCGGGGATATTTAGATAATAGTCGATGTATTGGACAGAGCAAGGATCAAATATTCCAGCCTGCTTAAGACATTAATATTCTCAATTAGTTGAATGGTTTTCTTAGTGGTATTATTACTTAGCTAATGGACAAAAGAAGCTTCAAGGTTCATACAGGAGGTGCACTGCTGGGAGAAGAAGGGCATAAAGGAGCATAGATATCATAAATGAAGATGTCGCCTATGTCTGCTTGTCCAAGAAAGTCTTTGCATTTTTCTGTAATTGTGTATGGTGAAGCAAAATTGCAGTATAAGCCAATACCCTGATTGGCTTCATCAGAAATGAGGGAGTGTGTCCAGAAGAAATCGTACATTCCCGTATAATTAGTTTCAAAGTCGACATAGGCATTCCCAATCTATAACATCATACAAGTTAAATGAAGGACAAATCGATTAATCGATATGAAAAATTTATAGTACACTAATACGTACGTAATTAACTGCAAATAAGCATTTACTTACAGCTATTCCTTTCAAGTTAATGATGGTTTGGTTGGTAATCTTGTTGTTATGAAGGATAAGTTGAGCAAGCTGAGGTACGTAGTTCCCTGCATAGCTCTCTCCTGCTAGAAAGAAATCCCTGGTCTTGTATTCAGGAAACCTCTCTAACCAGTTAACCAAAAATGTGTGAATCTTCGGCTGTTCTCTCATCTCCACTCAAGTTGTAGTCTGATGTTGTATTAGAATATGAAAATCCAACACCAGCTGGTGATTCTAGGAAGATGACATTTGCAGCTGTATTTACACAGAATTAGTGCAATAGTGTCCATTCTTGCGAAGCAACAACCCGCCATAATTCAAAAAGAGAGGGAGTGAGAGAAGGAGAAGGTAAACTCACCATTGTTCCATGAATATTCATTAAGGTCGAGAGTCATTCTATCACGTTTGACTCTGAATGATCCAAGTTCCATCATAGCTCCATTCCCAAATGATGAACAACCAGGTCCTGCACCCCACAGTAATAAGAAAAGTTGGATCAGTCACGGTCAGTTATTATATGTGCAACAGTAAGCATTATTTAGGGTTATCTCTAAGTACCTCCATTAAGCCATAAAACTAAAGGATTAGTTGAAGAATTTCGAGGAGATTCAACAAAATAGTAAAACAGCGCCCTTCCTTTTCCACCATCTACCATTACATATCCTGAGTACTGATCAAAATCCACCCCCTGTTCAGGTTGTCCAGGTAAACTATCGATCTTATCGGCTTCCTTCAATCCTTCTTGTGGACTCATGTACACTGGTGAATACTCTGATGACAACTTTGTTGTCTCAACCACCAGTTCAGATGACTTGAACGATGATAATTGCCGATTTAAGATTTTACCTAATGGATCGTGTCCACTGCTTCCATAACCTTGAACTGTAAGTACAAAAGAAAAGACTAGTACTGACAGTATAAAGAAGCTCATTATTGTTGATTTCTTATGGATACCATCATATTTGCTATCAATTTATAGACCTTGAGAAATGGAGAATTTTCAAAGGTAAATAAGTTGGTTTCATGTGGCCAGATTTACAGATAACTGTCCCTGTTATCATCAATTAATGTCAGGTTTCTCTTGGATTAGTATACCTTATTAGCATATAATTCGTCAAATCGCATGGGTCCAACTCTCTTTGGAATCCGCCTTGCAAGGAATGGTTGTCCATGACTCGTACACTCTCAATTAAGAAGTTTAAATTAATTTGCTATATATATGTTACTTGTTCAATTCATACTCTCTAGTAGACAGGTCAGTATCTGCATGTAGAGAGCATGTCTTTGTGTCAACAAGAATCTAAAAATTATTTTCAAATTTCTTCATTCAACAAGAATATGGGGTACACTGGAATCTGGTATAAATAGGTAGAAGACAGGATTTGTGTACCCACAAATCTTACACATGACAAACTTATTGGATAATGAAAATTCAGATTAGCTATTATATATGTATTTCGCGCCCCAGACTTGCAAAGTACTTCGGCCGCTGAAATATGCACCATCTATTCATGCTGGTTAAAAAGATGAAGGTGGAAGTTTCCCTTCAAGGACTTGAAGAAAGCAAGACCTCTAGCTGGTTGGTAACTTGGAACAAAATGTCCAGCTCCTCTTATCGTTACGAATGTTAGGTTTTCATATTCGATCGCGTACCCACCAAACTTCACGATAATTAGATTAGTTAATAATCTTTAATTTAAACTGATCAAGTGTGAATAGGTTTCTATAACAATAATTCCAAGATTACCTGTTCCTTGTTGTACCATGGGTACCATTTAGTCTTCACAGAAGTTGTCAGTTTGTTAATAGGGTATCTAGTAGATGTCACTGGTACTCTACCATCTGTATCTCCACTACACATTACAGGGACGGGCCTGGCAAGGGGCTGAAGGTGGCTATAGCCCGTCCCTAATTTTTGGGTAAAATTTTTTTTGTATAGAAACTTAGGTCTAATTTTATATTTAGCCCACATATTAGTTGTATTTAGCTAATTGTATGTGATTTTTAGCCCATACTATGAGGTGATCAAAATTTAAATCATGTTTAAAGTAAATAATCTTCTTCCACTCATTACCTTTCTACTCCTACTTTCTTCTATTTTGGTAATCACTTTGTTTTTCTGTTATTTGTGTTCGTTTTAACTTTTATTCCCCTAGCTATTTAGTATTGTACGGATGGATCACTCTTTGGCCACTAATTATGTGATATATTTCAAAAAAAATTGCCGCGGCCTTCGGCCGCATTATCGGCTGTTACAATCCAACCCTACCCAAGGGAAAATCCTGGGTCCATGCCTGACACATTAAAGAAGAACTATCAGGACTTGTGCTAAGTCATTTAGAACCCCAGTTCTAGAGAGAAATACTATAGTAATGAGCCTATTAATTACCTATACATCCGGACAGAAATCCCACTGTTCATGAGCTCTTTAATCACTGGAAGTACTGTTAATGGAGAATCATGATAAAGCTCTTCTACCATATCGCCGTTCTTTTAAGAAAATTACAAAAAAGATAAAATGAGTAACTATTCTTTCACCGAAGTTATTTGGAATTTGTATAAGAAAGAAATTGAATTTAAATGAAAAGAAGAAGAAAAGTGAATAATGTCATGGAAATGTGGTGTGTTGTCTTACCTGCAAAACTCCCATGGATATGGAAGAGCAGTGACATTGGCATGAAGAGCTTTTTGTACTTGAGCAATGTTTAAGTAATTGGAAATGTAGTTGTCAGAACATGGATCAAAGGTTGCAATATGTTCAAGTAAGAATAGACTAATTAGAGTTATTGACAAATATATCAATGTTCCCGTATCTTACTATCTTACTAATTTACTAATATAAAGAAAAAAACTCTTTTTGGTAAGAGATTTCCTAAATTACTTAGTTATCTCCATTTTTTACATATTTATATAAATATTATTGTTTTAAAAATAGATCAAAAAATTTAAAAACTTAATATCTTTTAAAATATACATCGGATTTTTTTAAAATTTATATATTTGAAAAATTCTTTCAATTATCTACGTAACGAGTACAAATAAGAATAGTAGAGTAAAAATTAGGAAAAAATTCCATAACTTTCAAATTTAGTATTGTTGGATGAGTAAAAATTTAAGCATGTGCATCGCACATGTATCCTTACTAGTTGGAAAGAAAAGCATGACTTTTTTACGTACAGGGGGAGTGGTTGAAGAAGAAAAACACAATGGAGCGTAGATGTCAAAGATGAAGATATCTTCCACTAAATCATCTGCCTCGTCAAGGTAATCCTCACATTTCTCGGTTACAGTATTTGGGGTAGAAAAATTGCAGTTTTGTTGAATACCTTGATTGGCGTGAGTCCAGAAGAAGTCATACATTCCTTTGACACCCGTTTCAAAATCGACCCAAGCATTTCCAATCTAAGTAGCCAGATCTATGAAACTTATAAAGAGCTAATTAACAAGTTATATTTGATTAGTTTCATGTTATAAATACTCACGGCGATTCCTTGGAGATTAATCACAGTTTGGTTGGTAATCTTGTTATTTTGAAGGATGAGTTGAGCAAGCTGAGGTACGTAATGTCCAGCGTAACTCTCTCCTGCTAGATAGAAATCTCTAGCCTTGTATTCTGGAAACCTCTCAAACCAGTTAACCAAAAATGTGTATGAATCTTCAGCTGTTCTGGTGTCTCCGCTCAAGTTGTAATCTGATGTTGTATTCGAATATGAAAATCCAACACCAGCCGGTGATTCGAGGAAGATTACATTTGCCGCTGCATATGACACGAAAAATTAGACAATCGTTCTCGCAAAGAGAGGAGTGGTGGGGTAACTCACCATTGTTCCATACTTCCATGCATATTCATTTAGCGAAAGAGTTTCTCCATTACTATCGACTCTAAAGGGTCCAAGTTCCATCATTGCACCATTACCAAATGAAGAACATCCAGGTCCTGAATGCACCACAGCAATATCTTATTATTCGCAATGCATTCAGCATTATTCATGTAAAATTAGCAAGATTGGTCACTATTATTTACCTCCATTAAGCCACAAAACTAGAGGATTAGTTGAAGAATTTTGAGGAGACTCAACAAAATAGTAAAAGAGTGATCTTCCATGTCCAGCATCAACTGTCACATAACCTGAGTATCAGGTTGCCCAGGCAAGGCATCGATTTTATCGCCTTCCTTCAATCCATTTTGTGTGCCCATGTAAACGGGCGAGTATTCTGCAGTCGATTTGGTCGCGTATCCTTCAGCTAGTCCAGACTTTGAAGACGCCAACTGTGACTTCATGATTTTACCTAATGGGTCATTTGCTTTTCCAGCTCCAAAACATTCAACAACAGTGGATACTGTCAATGAAGAGATTAATAAGAACATAAATACCTTATTATTTTCCATTGCTAATCTGTACTTTGTAGTGCTTAATGATCTAGTTGTGAAATCACCTGCAATAAGTTTTTGCATTTATATAGGAAAATGTGGCGATTTTTTCTAAGAAATTTTAGTGAAGTTGCTTTTACATATGCGGTAACGATTAATTCATACAAATTTTAAGCCGGATTGAGTTATTATTTCCAAAGTAAAAAAAAAATTGTTAACCTGATATGATTGTCGTTAATAGGAGTTTTAGTGTCTTTTCTTGGACTCAAACCTAGTTATTACCGAGTGTATGCTGTACAAATTAACTTATGTGTGTTCGACTGAAACTCACGACTAAAGGAGTATCAAATTTTTATCAGAAGATCACACTGCCTTTTTTTTTTTTTTTTTTGATAGGTAAAGTTTTTGATGCTAGCGAGTTTCGAACTCAGGTCACTGATATCATCACCGAGTGACTTTACCACTGTACTACATTCTTTTTTCCTGATAGGTAAAGTTTTTGATGCTAGCTTTTGAACTGACACGATATCATCAAAGTTTTACCACCGTACTTTACAAGTTACAAGTAACAGTCAAAGAAACAGCCGACTATAAGACTTTTGTTAAAGAGAGCAAAATGTGATCCGAGGAGAGCGAAAATCGACTCGTTAATTAGGACCTATCCAATATAGTTTTCTAACTCGGACCAAACTGCCCATACTAAATACACCCACTATTCACACAAACCCCGCACCCATTTCCCAACGGCTTCCCTAACCTCCACAACCACCTCCATAAAAATACAGGAACCCTAACTTCAAATACTATAAACACAAATTAAATTCCAAATTTCTTCGCATCAACTCTTCCTAGACATATAATCATCGGCCAGGACAAAGAGTTTTCTATGTTTCGATCCATTAATTTCTTTTGTCTATTATGCTTATGTGAATGATTTAAATAATAACAAAACCTCTGATTAACGATTAGCGTTATATCTCTCCCTCTTGCGATTATAACGCTTACAAAATTAAATTCTTGAACCTAATCACAAAGAGATAACTTGGGCTGTACAAAAAATCAATGTCCAAGAATCAATCAAGTCGTATCCAACAAAATAGATCGGATGTCTCTACTATGATTGATCAACCACAACCTGTGATATTTCAATTATAAAGATAAACAATGTAATGCGGAAAAAGAAATAATACAGACACCAGAAGTTTTTTTAATGAGGAAACCGCAAATGCAGGAAAACCCCGGGACCTAGTCCAGATTGAACACCAAAATGTATTAAGCCGCTACAGACACTAGCCTAGTACCAATTAACTTCGGACCGGAATGTATTTGAGCCCTAAAAGGTATCCCACCGATTAAGGTACAGTCGCGCTCCTTACGCCTCTTGAATCCCAGCAGGACTCCGCGCAATTGATTCCCTTATATGACGTCACACCAACTAAGAATTGCTTCAACTCAATTTAAGAATTTAAACCAAATCTTCCTCCCACAGATTAAGCCTATATAATTGATTTCCTTTTACAATCAAATACTATGATCAAAGGTGTGGAAATCGATAGCAATAGACACAATCTAGCTAACCTCAAAATCCGAACTTATGCAACCCGAAGTGCAGCCTTGATTATTATTTACCTCACAAGTATAAAACCTGTGGAATCAACAAATTTTGAGATGAAGAGAACTTTGATGATTTCTATTTATCTTGATCGATGGAGCAACCTTTACAAACATTCAAGATCAGGATACTCAAGTTATCATGGAAAAATAACTAGACCTGGATTCACGGATCCCTATGAAGACTTTGTAATCGCTAAACCCTAAAAGGGTTTTGTTATGAACCTAGATGTGATTCACAACAAGAATAGGATAGAGATAGTAGTAACATCAAGATCCTCACGAATTAAGCCTCCCGGTTCTAAAGAACACGGTTCGATCGATTGGAACGATCTATTCTTTTCATTAATTTCTTAGATAAAGATCTCTCTTACAGACTCCTGAGTTTATAAGGCTTTACCCCAAAATACTACCCTAAATCTAACAGCTACAACGCCACTAAATGCTTACATCTAAACCACTCATTACAAAGGATAAAGACACCCCTAATTGGTTAAAGGCTACAACTAAAGATTACACTAAATACCGTCGTCGAAATGATATGGGTGCCGTCCTCCAAGGTTTGGGACATGACAAATACCATCCCCTTCGGAACATCCTTGTCCGCAAGGATGAAGGTCAAAGAAAAGAGGCATGTTAAGTTCACAAGGGGAAGATCTGCTGCTGCCTTTGTGTAATCGAAATGATATGGGCCGCTCCACTCTCATAACAGGGACATGATGACACTTTGCTGTCTGTTTCCTTGCTAACATTTCACTTGTCGTAGCACCATGAACTCTTAGTTGTATGTAGTCCGTTCTTTAAGGCCTGTAAGAACTCCAACTCCCAGTCCAGCCATTAACTGACTGTTTTCCATTTTAGCTCGAAATATTCATTCAAAACCACCCCAATAGCCTTGGTGGGAGTAACTATCGTGTCCACCCCAAAGAATAATATCTCCTTAGAACGCCATTTGTGTCGAAGTAAGAAGCCCAACAACTTACAGCAACAAGGCAAGGTAGACAATTTGGAACCCTCGTTGTCCTTATGAAATAAAACACCAAAATTTCCTCTTAAAAGAAATGTGAGACTCGTCATAAGTGGAAAATTATGGAGCCCCGCGTGCTGACCAGATGAAGGAAAGACATCCATCAGTTGGTAAGACAAGGTATTCGTTGGCATAGAAGCCCCTTTAAGCTCAAGCAAATCAAACCGCAGCTGCAAGGAAAAGTTCTTTGCCTTCTTCTTATGAGACACTTGACTAAAAATTTGATATGCCTTCTTAAATCCCACCAATTTCTTCCACTGATGTGTTACAATACTCTCAAGTATACTATCTCTGCATGGAATTTGCAGAAACCACAGACCACATACACCACTATCACCATTGTTAGCCGACAGAAACACAATCAGATACCTAAATTGGATTTCTGAACTGTACCCTAGTCTTAAATCCAGCTCATAAACAAGGTTTCCATTACCATTCCTTAAAATTGATCCAGCAATCCTTTTCCCACGGTCAAAGACGGAACACAAATACTTAGAAAAATAAACAGCACTAGTCAAACTCCACATCCACACACAAGAATTAGAGTCATGTTGAGTGTAATGCAAGGATTGGAGAACAAACTTGACAAAATCTAGATGCACCTTCTTTTCTTCTTCTCGAATGGCTAGGCTTTCATAATTCTCAGAAGTAGGTAATTTAAGCTTCCACCTTAATTAAACCACCAACATGGCCACAACTAAATTTTGGATCACAATGAAAAATAACTCAGTTCCAAACTTCCTTATCAAAATTCTGGTCCAGCTACAAGCTTCCCTTACATGATATACCAATTCACACAGATTGATGTAACAAGGAAGTAGATGTTGAGTAAAAACAAAATTATACATACCCGTCACTTGGTTGCAACCTGAATTAAGATATGGAGCAAGGTAAGACGTGTACGTACAATTCCAATATGGATGTATAACTGCCACAAAAATCTCCACTCGCAACAGCGGCGTGGGGACGGAAACAAGAAGTATTGACAAATAGTGAAATTCCTTGTAGGAAATTCTTAAGAATTTAAAGCAGCTTCTTGAAAGTATGATCATCAGCATAGAAGAATGATCCTTTGCGTCGAAGATTCCAGTCATTTGGATGGATAGCGTAATTGCGAAGATACAATCCTCATTAACGAATTCTGAAAAATAAACAACACCATCGCCAAAACTCCAATTAACACTGTCAGGCAGGTTGCCAAATAATGCATGTAGGAAACAACTCGCTTTCAAGGGTTCAAAACAGCGCAGCCTCAAGATTTGACACTGTGTATCGCTAACCCAATTACATCTTCCACTATGATGTGTTTGATCATATAGGTCTTGAGCCTTGCCATCAACACCTCCCTTTGTCATTTGAAGTAGAAAAACAGTCAAGGGAGCCTTAATTTGCTGTAACTTCTTATAATTAAAATAAGGATAATTACAAATACTATAATCACCCCATGGCTGCAACACTTGATGAACAAGAGCACTAAGACGCACTCTACAGAATCCAAGATAAAACATAGTTGAAGCATCAAATGGAGGTTGTTGTAGACATTTATACCTTCGATTGAGAACCTCACAACAGTAACAACACATCCATTGCTTACTCTTTCCTTCCCACTTTATGTACAGTTCACTACTTCCACAGCCAAACAAGAGAAGTAAGCTAAATAACATAATGATAAACCGTTTTGAACCACTTCCCTCTCCCAGAGACTTTAAATCCATTGGAAACACTTTAAATTTTCACTTCAAGTAATCTACTAGCATCAGCATGTCTAGGATTTGAAGCACAACACTATCTGTATAAGAAAACAACACAAGATGGAAAAGACCGCTAAACTGCGGTGCCAAGGCCTCAGTAGCCAGAATTTTCTTATTGGCAGCTTCACAACCACCCCACTGATTCAACAGAATTCGAACTGAGTTAAGATGAAAAATGGAAGTAACTATTAACTCATACTTCTGCTGCAACGAATTAGAAGCTTTTCCCCAGGTACCCAACACTAGATGAGTCATCTCTATAGTAACCATTCCCACACACAGAAGTGAAAAAGTACTTCTAGTTATATTACCTCTTTGTGACATTTTCACAAACACCTTTATACCATTACCACAGTCACTATTTACAACCATTATTAACATAATTGAATCTGCAAAAGACCATACCCAATTTTTAAAACACCCTCATAAACAACTATCTCATCAGATTTACCCATTAGAATCAACCCATTGGAAACAATCATACAATAAATAAGTATGCCAAAACCAAAATGAGAATTGCTTGCATTGTGATAAGAATACCTCTTAATACCTTTAAAAAACTTTCCTCGATCAAAACTCCTACGAGCAGCAACAGTGATAGGGAAGACACATTCATAATTTATTAACTGGCAACTCACCTTACCCAACTGAGGTTACAAGAGAAAACCATCCTCAAAACCATTCAAATTCCAAACTGTACTCTTAGGGGTTTTATCAAACAGCTTGCCAGCGATATGTCTGTTTTTATTTTTAACCGACAAAAACTGTATTGAATCCTCAAACAATCTTTCCAATGTAAACCCATGTTTTGGGACATTCCCATAAACAGATTTCCAATCAAATTTATCCACCTGAACTGAACATACACCGGGTACCAAAGAACCAGGCTTATTTGAAATAGTACAATACTTATAATTCCCAACATCAGAAAAACCCCTCATAATTTCAATTTCTCTGCCATGATCAAATATAATACGAGAAGAATTGATAATAATGTAAAAACTTTCACAAATTAATCGGTTAGGGTTGCTATTCGTTGTTACCTGTAAGCTCATCAGTTTTTTACAATTCACCTCATTATTCATAACTTGCTTAACATTGACCCCATCAGGCAATTCTTCCTCTTCGTCGAAGAAAAACAAGGGAATGAGCACTTCGGAATCGACAGTAACTTCATCTTCTTCTTCGTCAAAGAAGTAAGAAGGAATCAACTCCAAATCTAGAGAATCATCTTGTTCTTCAAATAAATAAGAAGGAATAATCAGCTCGAACTCATCTTCTTCCTCCCTGTCAGCAACCTCTGGAACTCCATTAACTAATTGTTCTTCAGATTTCTGTAGCTGATTTGTGACAGTAGGTTTGTTGAACGATTCCAACTCTCTCTCAGTCATGGAGATAAGAAGCTCTGTTAATTAAAGATGAATATATCGATTTGGTAAGCTTCCATCCGCTAACAATATTAGTTTCTCCAATAGATATCCATTTAATTTCGGACTTAATTTCAATTCTTCCAATTGTTTCTTCATTGCAGAGTACGCACAAAATTTTCCGGATGATACCAATTGTTATGAACCTAGATGTGATTCACAACAAGAATAGGATAGAGATAGTAGTAACGTCAAGATCCTCACGGATCAAGCCTCCGGTTCTAAAGAACACGGTTCGATCGATTGGAACGATCTATTCTTTTCATTAATTTCTTAGATAAATATCTCTCTTACAGACTCCTGAGTTTATAAGGCTTTACCCCAAAATACTACCATAAATCTAACGGCTACAACGCCATTAAATGCTTACATCTAAACCACTCATTACAAAGGATAAAGACACCCCTAATTGGTTAAAGGCTATAACTAAAGATTACACTAAATACCATCGTCGAAATGATATGGGTGCCGTCCTCCAAGGTTTGGGACATGACAGGTTTCCGGAGAGGATGACTCTAGATACAACTATGACATACCAAAAAGTAGTGTCAGGATTCAAAGATCCCAGTTGCTTGAAGTTCCCCTTTTATAGACATTCAAAGTATAAGTTGCTTTAGGTTTAAGCTAAGATATCTTTGGAACCAAGCAAACAATATCCATCGTTAGATGAATCTTTGAATCTGATTTGCATAAGCAAGATATACACTCTGGTTAGGTGAGACCGTAACCGAACCGTGTGCAAAGACTATGTTCAACATGGTTAGCCGAATAACTAGCCAGTTTGAACTTAAAAGCTTAACCTTCATTTTTATGAACACAAAAGACATTAAATCTGAGTCACAAACATGTGATCAAATAAGTCTAGTGTTTTTTTGAGAATTAATCAAATGTTAATTATCTCGTAGAAATAATTTAAAAACACTTGAAAATATAATCGACATGGTTAGTAGGTGTACAAGGTACAAATACCATTGCCGTTCGTGAGTCGGTTCAGTCACAGTACGCATACCGGTTTGGAAACTTTAAACCAACACTAAAGTTGCGGAGTTCACAGAAATTATTAGGTTTGCGTACCGGTTTGTAAACTTTTCACCAAACCTAAGTTCCGGAGTTCACAGAAATTTTTAGGTTTGCGTAGCAGTTTGGAAATCATAAGACTGTCGTCGGTTCCGGAGTTCACAGAACTAAATCGGTTTGCTAGCCAGTTTGGATACTAACCCCGGTTCCGTAACCACAGTTTAAGAATGGTTTGCATATGAATATGCATACCTATCTGGTTCACGAGTCACAAAGATATTCATATGATATACATAAGAATATGCGTACCACTAATCTGTAAGTCGATATATAGCTATTATGTTACGTGTACAAGTACATGTAATATGGGTTCATACATATAACAGTTTTCCCCGTAAAACTGATGCCATGTCTTGTATCTGAATCAATAGTAGTTTTATATTTCTCTAAATCGATTTGAAACATTCCTGAATAACATCAATGTCACATATCATTGTTCCAGGCTATTTTCGAATGATAAACTTGAATCATGATTTTGATTTCGAACAATAAATTGTCCTTAACCGAAATTTATCAAGTTTGAACAAATGTTCATTAAGCTTAGTCATTATATTTCGAGAAATTCGTTAACTAGATAAATAGTTCTCTACTCGAAATTCTTGTCTATGCATACTAGTCTAATTAGTTATTCGACATTATCTCAAATGATAAAAAAATGAATATAACTTGAGATATATGTGGTTCAGTCTTCACTTAACTTTTGTTGATGAAATTCTCCAAAAACTTCGATTGATCTTCGCCTTCAAACGGCAGAACGAAAATGATGACTGTCGTGATCCACTATTTCTCAACTACATTTCTATCCTAGTCTGAGACTTAACTAATTGTATACCAGAAATCAAGATATAGTTTTGACAACTAATTTGAAAACAAGCTTGAGATACCAACACTTGTGAGTTCGACCAAGCAATCCTCTAACATGTTATATGAAAACGCTCAAGCTTATAGTTTGGTTGGCTAGTTTCGACTAACCATTGATGAGTGTGGTCTTGTACACGGTTCGGTTATGGTTCATCCTAACCAGAGTGTATATCTTGTTATATAAATAAGATTCAAAGATTCATATAACAGTGGATATTGTTTGCTTGATTCCAAAGCTATCTTAGCTGAAACCTAAAGCAACATATGCTTTAAATGTTTATAAAAGAGGAACCTCAAGCAACTGGGATCTTTGAATCCCGACATTACTTTTCTTGTCCTAGTTAAAAAAACTAGAGTCGTCATCTTCCTAAAACCTTTCTAGGTTAAGCGACTACAAAGATTTCATAGGGATTCGTGAATCCATGTCCAGCTATTGTTTATCTTGATTGCTCGAGTATCCTGATCTTGATTTGATTCTTTAGTTTGCTTCGTCAATCAAGATAGATAGAAATCATCAAATTTCTCTTCGCCTCAGACTTTGTTTATTCTACAAGTTTAATACTTGTAAGGTGAATAATAATCTAGGCTACACTTCGGGTAGCATAAGTACGGATTTTGAGGTTATCTAGACTTTGTCTATTGCTATCGATTTCCAATCACCTTTATCTATGATCGAAAAGGAAATCACACATACATGCATATTTGTAAGAGGAAGATTGGTCTAAAGTCTTCAATTGAGTTGAAAAAACTCTTAGTTGGTGTGATGTCAGCTAAGGGAATCATTTGCGCGAAGTCCTGCTGGGATTCAAGAGGCGTAAGGAGAACAACTGTAACTGAACTGCTGTGAGGGTTTAATTCGGTCTCAACTACATCCTAGTCTGAAGTTAATTGCTAGTATGCTAGTGTCTGTAGCGGCTTAATACAGTTTGTTGTTCAATCTGGACTAGGTCCCAGGGGTTTTCTGTATTTTCGGTTTCCTCGTTAACAAAATTTATGGTGTCTGTGTTATTTCTTTTTCCGCATTATATTGTTTATCGTTAAAATTGTCACAGGTTGTGCATTAATCAATCAAGGTATATACATCCATCCTTGTTTGTTGGATACGACTTGATTGATTACTTGGGAAATTGATCTTTGGAATCACCCAATCACTGTCACACAAGAATTAGGTCCACAAACTAGTCTTTGTAAACTTTATGATTGTGAGAGAAATAGATATAACTTTGAATATTATTCTTTTATTGAGATTCATTAAGTTGAACTCTCATAATTATATTTAAGTTTTTCCATACATGTTGCCTAAGAAAAAGTTGGTGGTGTATTTTGGTACCCCCACGTTTTCAAATTCTTTTTAGTCGTTAAACCCTAAAAGGGTTTGAAGGAGAATACGACTCTAGTTTACAACTAGGATACACAATAATAGTGTAATGGTTTCAAAAACCCCAGTTGTTTGAGGTTTTCCTTATATAGAGTTTCAAGATCAAGGTTGATTTAGGTTTAAGCTAAGATAACTTTGGAACCAATCAATCAATAATCGCACCGTTAGATGAAAAACTTTACTTGAGATTAACATAATAGAATATACACTTTGTTAGGATGGTCCATAACAGAACCGTGTACAATGACTTGTTCATGAAAGGTTAGTCAAAACTAGCCTTTTGAACTATATGCTTAACCATTTTCTTATAACACTTTAAGATTTTTCTAGAGTCACACATATGATCAAAAATGTCTAGATGGTGTTTTTAGAGAGTTGTTCAAATGTCGATTATCTTATAGAAATAATTCTGATGCATATAAAAATATTCGATAGGGTAAGTACGTGTACATGGTATGTGTATTGTACTTGTTCATGTATATGTTTGTCATAGTACGTGTTCCGGGTATGGATACCCATAAGACAAAAACAAGTTCAAGAACTCACAGATCTTTTATGGGTTGCATAATTGGCATGCGTATATTTCCTAGTTCACGAGTCACATATTTTTTGTGGTATAAATATCGGGTATGTGTACCACAAAGTCGCTACCGAACAATAGCTACGTCGGAACGTGTACTGGGTACATGTAGTGCGGATTCGGACTTGTAACATTTCTCCCAGTATTGAACTGGTATGCATATTGTCTTGTATCCAAATTAACAGTAGTTTTATATCTCTCTAATACTCAATTCGAAATATTCCCACATAATATCAATGACACATATCACTGTTTTATGCTATTTTCAAATGATTAAATCTTGATTCATAATTTAAGTCATGAACAATAAATTGTTCTTAACCAAATTCATCAAGTATGAACAAATGTTCTTAAGCATAGATAGTCATATTTCGATAACGATATTAAAGATAACCTTGACTCGAAATTTTTGTTATGCATGTACTGTGTAATTTAGTCATGCGACAGTGTCTCGTAGATAGAAAGGTGAAAACTTGAGAAATAGGTGGTTCAATATTTACTTACTTTTTGATGTTCTAGTTCTCCGAATCTCCAGTTGATTTTCGCCTTCAAACGGTAGAACGCGGTGATATCTGATTCTCAACTACACACTTATATCCTAATCCGAGACCTGACTAAATGTATACTAGAAATTGAGATATAGTTTTGACAACAAGCTTGAGATAGCAACACTTGTGAGTTCGACCGAGCAATGCTCTAACAATCTCCCCCTTTGTCAATTTTAGTGACAAAAATATTAATATGTATGGATTAAAAAAGATAAAGCTTCAAAACTCCATAATCCATCATGCTTGATTTCCTTGGTTCTTCAACTCCTTGAATTTTTCGTTACTTCAAGTTGCAATGATTCTGAACGTGTTCAATTCAGCATCGTTGTTGTTGAAGATCCGTAGCGATAACAACTTTGAAAAAAGATATTCCCAATCGTCGTTATACATAAACATAGTGTTATTATCTTCTCCAAAGTTCAATTGTATCACAACTTCGAAATAATACTACAGTGATATGTTTCTCCCCCTTAATTTACTTACATATTTTGCATAATTGGTGAAACCTATAGATGTGATTCACTCCCCCTTACATAATGATCAGTAAACCAAATGTATGTAGTGCAAAACTACTAACTAATTCTCCCCCTTTTTGTCAATAAAAATTGGCAAAGGTACGAAAAATATGGGATCGTAATGAATTCAATCAATAGATATTTCAAGACTTAAAGGAAATGCATATCAAATTTTATATAGATGATATCACAGAGTATAAAATACTTAGCACTCATATAGGAGATTTAAGATACAAGAATCCCCTTTAAATTCCACATCTAGTCTCCCCATAAATATATAGCAATTAAGCACAAGTTCATTTAAGAACTCTCCCATATTTGATGTCCTTCCAAAGAGAACAACATGAGTGACCTTACTTTAATTAAAAAGAAGGATTTTGTCGGACATTAACAAATCACATAGATTTGTATCCTGAACATCGACATAAATTAATCTCAATGCCAGTTACGAACAAATAGACAATTTTAACAACATAAGTAAATCTTACGGAGTTGATAGTGTAGTAATTGAACAAAAGTGTGATCACAAGTAGAACAATATTGCGAAAAATTCTCACAATGTTTGTTCTATTTTTAGTTCAGAAAACATAATAGATTTTAATTTTAAGCATATATGAGATATCAGTTCAATTCACATAAAGTAAAGGACACACATATCTCATAAGACTTTGCAATAAATTAAACCAATAATGATTAAATATTGAAAGTTCATCTTCCAAAAACTCTAGAATTTAAATAAATAAATCTAAAAACATGCAAGATGACAATCGTTGGAAACAGCTTGTGTAATCACAATATTTTCTTACCAAACTCTAGTTATCCTTCTTGAACACAATAATAAATTCTTATAAGAAGTTTCCTAGAAACATAGATAAAAACAAAATAAACTAGATTTTTCCAGTCTCTTCATTGGTATTGAGACCCTTGAATATATCATCAACTGTGTTCACGAACTCTTCATAGAAAATATCCTCATTGAGAAGCTCACGAACATGAGATTTCATGAGAACAAGGTCAGCAGAAACCCTTTTCAACTCAGTTTATAACATGTCTAGACCTTTTAGAGTTTCCACAAGTTCCATCTTTGTTTCCTCAAATTGTTTAAGAAAATCATAAACAACATTAACATAGATCATATCTTCATAATCAACATCTTAATGATCATAGGCGAAATAAAAATTCACACCAGAAAGATCTTCAGATGATTCAACCACTTTGTCATCAACCAGAGTTCTATTCTTTCCTCTTGCATTGTTAGAGCATAGCTCGGTTGAACTCACCAAGCGTTGATATGTCAAGTTTGGTTGTCATATTTTAGTATCAAAACTCAATTAGAGTTGCTTGATTAAATACTAGAGTCAACTTCGTTTAGGTTAGACAAGAGAGTCTAGGAATGTTGAGACATACAAGTATTACTCCAAAGACCTGAAGAATGTGAAGAAGTAGAGAACTACAACGACGACGACATCCTTTCACTTGAGGTTAGTAATATTGACTTGAACTATTTCGTTCCTAACGTATCTTTCAAGTTGTGCTATACTGAAAACATAACTGCGAAGCTGTATATTGTATAGTACTCTGGTGATGTGACATGATCATAATTGTATGATCATAGTATTAGGGAATTACACTACGAAGTATAACGTTTATCTTTTGAACTTCGTAGATATGACATCGAAATAATCTTGTATATATTGTTATGATTATGTGAATGGGTTGTGATGAAGATTTCATCCTATGAAACAATGTTTTACTTTTGTTTAAAGGAAGTACATTCATGAACTTGTTTCGTGAATCGAAAGGGAAATCATTAGGCTTATTGGTCCGGCCATTCATTGCTAATCTTTGGATGACCAATATGTGTGAGATGGTAGAACCGATCTTAACTTAGGTTATATATCTTGGTATAACTAATCATAATGCCTGACTTATGATTTGGTATGATTGGTTGTTATTAATTGGTGTAACCGATCCATAGTAATCACCATGTGATGGTATGACCGATCCTTGTAATTGGTGTGACCGATCCTAGTAATTGGTGTGACCAATCATGAGTATATGTAACTGATCCTTATAATTGATGTAACTGGTCCTAGTAACTGGTGTGACCGATCCATGTGTATATGAAACCGATCCTTATAACTGGTGTAACTGATCCTAGTGACTGGTGTGACCGATCACAAGTATTTCCATAACTAGGTATAACCGATCTTAGTGATGGTAGAACCAATTGAACCCATGTATGTGTTTTGGTATTTGATCAATCACATAGTAGTCTTGGAAAACAGGTGAACCAATTCTAAACTTGTTTGGAAGTGTGGTATAACCGATTCCAAGAATGCAAATCAATGTAAATATGAAATAAGGATTTGCAGTGAAAATATGTCAACATACTTTGAACACGTACAATAACTCTTATCATTTATTATTCAAAGATATTCCTTAGTACTCAAGGAGATCCCATGCCGAGATAAATTGAGAATTTTTTAATCAAGGTTTTTAGTTTTATATGCTTTAATTACCAGAAATTAAATGCATATTTCTAGAGAATAAAAATTAGTAATGTGCATTTACTAATTGGAGATTTTTTATTGAGAGATTTCAGAAATATTGGACAAGCATTTATATTGGAATTATGAAAACCGAATTTTGACATTCATTGCATATTTTGAGAATATTTTAAGTTTTGGAAATTCCTTGATGTACAAACATACTTGGTCTATAAATACCTAAGTTTTCATTTCTAGCAAACTATCCAAAGAGTCAGGCAAACCTTATTTCTTGTTGTTTCTGATGGAGCCGTCTATTCGGAGAGGAAAGTATCCTAATTAGGTGAAATATCTTACGACTGCACGTTTAAAGACTTCCGTGGG
The DNA here is from genome assembly GCA_023529315.1 of Papaver bracteatum. Lineage (NCBI taxonomy): Eukaryota > Viridiplantae > Streptophyta > Magnoliopsida > Ranunculales > Papaveraceae > Papaver > Papaver bracteatum. The sequence continues at coordinate 2,477,121 of JAJJWX010000810.1, read as the reverse complement.
ATCAAGAATCTCTATGAGTACCGGTGGGAAAATATATTATTACAGTGTTATTAGTGTTCGATTGATTTGATTGACTAACGGTTGTTGAAACTTTGATTGCACCTAGTTTGTTTATTCTTAAGAATCTTCTCTTGTGATATAAGATTCACTCAAACTAGATCGAAGTATGGACTGGATCTTTAGAACTGTTGTTAGACAACTTGTGATAATCTATTATTAACAGACTCCGTTCTGTACGTGATTGATCACAAGAGATTCAAGTGGTGTTATGCAGGTTATTGAAGATTAAAGAAGATTTGAAGACGAAGAAGATTTCTTATTGGTTTTCGTATCTTGTGAATTGTGTGCACAAACCTTGATCGGATGGGATCCAACTAGAATCAAATTTATTTGATTGATTAGTTGTGTGAGATCGGCATTCTCAACATGTCTTTTTGAGATTTATTTTGTTTGAGTGCGAATCTATACTTGACTGTTTCGGTAGTTAAAATTAGATTGATATAACCGACAAAGGAGTTTATTAGATTAAACGGAAGTTCCTTTGTCAACAACTTATCTATATCTTGTAGCAAAGATTGATTAGAGTGGTTACCAAAAAGATTCTTCCTTTGATATTTGGAATACGATCCAAAGGACTTGCTATTCACGTGCGTGACTCTAAAAGTCGAAGGCGCAAGGATACTGAGGGAACTAAGTATCTATGGGAAGTCTACTTGGTCTCAACTATACGAAGTTGGTTTAGATTTTGTATATCGGCTTAATTCCTAGAGTACTCAAAACTAGACTAGGTCCCGGGAGTTTTCTGCATTTTCGGTTTCCTCGTTAACAAAATCTTGCTATGCCATTTACTTTACTTTTCCGCATAATAATTGTTTTATTATAATTAAAGTTAATGCACTTTACGTTAACTCCATTATACTTGATAGTGATCCTATATAGTTTGGTTATTACCGAACCTATTATCAAGTAGCACACTTTGTTTGTCGTATTGTCTCGATCTTGTATCCATAGTCAATCACACAAGATTATCTTGTTATAGTATTGTCTCGATCTCGTATCCATAGACGATCACACAAAGTGTGAATACCGAAGTTAGTATATTGTCTCGACTTTGTCCATAGACGATCACACTTGGTAAGAGGACTTATAGGTTGAAACAAAAAGATTGTGGTGTATTTGGGTACCCTCGTATTTTCATGTATCAATAACACCGCAAAAGTTAATAGCTTCTTCCATACTTTCAAAGGTTCGTGACATAGAAGACATGTTTGTATACGGAATGGATGATAATTTTCCAATCACAGGTTAGGGTATATAAACAAGTTTACAAAAGGTATTCTCTGGGTAAGAGGTCGTTTCGTGATTTTTCCTTGGGTACAACGGTACGTAGGCCATCATTCTTATACGGTTTTGAAACACAGACTTTTTCAGGGTAATAAACATCTTTAGAGAGCACAAAAATATTTTTCAGTACTGCAATTTTTCTACCCTTTTCTATTATATGTAAATATTTTTTCTTGAATCATAAATACATTCTTAGCTCAATAAACAAAGTTTATAGCAAAATAGTATTAATATTCATGTGAATAAAATATCATTGAATGCTTAATTTTTCAGGAGCCTGGCTCAACATGAAATTTTGGCAATCTTAAATAACCATAGAAAATACTTAAAGGTTGCAATATTAAAAAGATTATAGCTCATCACAAATAAAGCATTACTTGAGACAAATAGTTGATAGACACATTTTTGTGTCTAATTTGTCTCGATTCTATATATTGATAGTGCTCATTTTTGTACTTATTATGATGTTTTATGTGTGTAGATATTTTTGGCCAATTAACATTTTTGGAAAAATCGGCTCGAAAAGTTGTCTAAAGCACCAGGAGGATTCGCTATTGGCACCCACAGTTTGGATAAGGGGAACCTCCAGGACACCCCATAAGGCACCTGCTATCGGCACCCCTACTCTGGTTAGGGCACCCTTTTCTCATCACTCAAATCACGTTTTTGGTGGGAAAACCCGTTGTTCACCTGCGTAGTTGCTGGAAGAGGATTGGTAGAGTATATTTGGATTTGGTTTTCGAGTAAGACTTGGGGTATGCCTATTTCGATAAGACAGGAAGGTTACATCTCTCATATTCGAGAAAATAGGTAGTTTGGGTCGAGTTGGGACAAACCAGAGAAGCGTATCTTCTCCGGTATTTTCTTGGTTTATGGATGGAAGTTTTGAGAGAAGTTTACGCCGGGATTGTAATGAATCGAGTCTTTATGAAGTATAGAGGGATTTCAGATGCATTGGTTTGGCACATAAGACGTGTGAGAGAATTCAGGGGGAAGAAAATATCCGAGACTTTGAGGAAAGGAAAAGAATATATTCTCGAATTTTACTCGAGATTTTTGGGACTTGTTGGCTATATATAGAGTTTCTGAGAGTCATGGAGGGGTTAGGAAGTCATTGGAGCAGTTGCAAAGCACTTTAGAACACCACAGAGCTGAGAAGATCGAGTTGCAGGAAGTTTTCGTTTTCTGCTGCTGCTGCTGCTGAAGAACGAGTGTTGCAAATAAGAACATCGTCCTAATTTTGCAACAGTGATATGGTGATTTTTCTGTAACAGTCCGTCCATTGTAACAGCTGCTTTGTAACGCCATTACATCGTTGCAAACAGTCTGTTTTATTGTTTCTCTTCTACTTAATTAACTTTTGAGCAATAAAGATGTATTTTGAGAACATGGTTAATATGAGAAGCTAGACCCCATTGTTGAGGCGACAGAGAAAGCTATTTTTCCAACAAAAAGTGGTGAACTCTTATTTATTTAATTATTGCAATTATTATTATGATTATTTGCCTTGAACTATTATGAATATGATTTTTATTTGAGTGATTGTGATCTATTTTGATGGAGTATGCTTAGTTTAAGACTTTTGATGCTTCATACTTGGTATTTACAATTATTACTTTTGAAAATCTACTCGTTGCAATATTTTAGAATCAAATTATACGAGAAAATTGCATAAATATAAGTATTGGGTTAATCACTTTGAACTTGGAAAATAGTGGAATCTTAGCCTCAGTTGTCTTTTAATATTGATATCATCTTTGTCAGTGTTTGCTATAATATTTAGTGTGTTTTCTATTTTAGTTTTAGAATTTAAGTCTGAAAAAAATTCTTCACAAGTCTGAGAAATGACACTCTTTTTACCACTATCTACAAACACATCAATAGTACACCTATTATACATCAATTCCTTATCCAGTATGATTTTTATGGATAAGGTTTCAATACATCTAACAAGCTAGCACAAGGGTGAGTCAAACTCTCACTAAGAAAATTATGCTGACATTTACCCTTAATTTTTCCTTTTGAGCGTGAAAAATGTTCATAGAATTTGTTGTCATCATGGAAAAAGACAAGATTAAAATCCTTACATGATTGTCTGGAAGAAGATGACAGTTAATCAATGAAATCCTTATATCCTGTAATAGGGCTGCACATGGGACAGGACAGTACGGGTTTTTTCCTTGCTCGGTACATGTACCTCCCTATGTCCGGTACCTATACATTGTACATGTACATGTGCAGCACAGGACGGGACCTGTACCTGTTTAATTCGATACGGGACGGGATGGGACCGGTTCTTTACCTGTAGCATATGTAAAAAGAAAAAAAAATAGATATTTATTTTGAATGTAATTATTAAAGAACCAACTATATGTTTCATAGTAAGTTCCAACAAAATACATGTCATCAATTTTGTAAGAGTTATGCATACAAACCAAATTACACAGATCGTCCAGCAATATACTATTAAAATGTCTTCAATTTTGTAAGAGTTGATGTTCACTAAACCTAAGACATAACCAGGAGCCACTGAGCACATCCTTAATTGCCTAAAGCCAAATTTCACTTGTGTTCAAACATTTATTTTCATGCTTTCTTCTCTTTATCCACTAACGTATGACTTTTCTTAACTTATTTCCATCGAGTGTTATTCACAACAACTGTCATCTTCTTGTAATTGCGTGCAAATAATACTCTAGCAAAGAGTTCTTTACACCATTGAGTTAAAACTAGGGGTGAGCATTTTATCTGTAATCCGCGGATTTAACCGGGACCAACCGTATTTTTGCGGATTGATGCCCGGAACGTTCGCTAATGGATTGGATGCGGATGAGATTTTTGAAATCCAACGGATTACAGATTGGACCCGGATACAACCTTGAAAATCCGTTGTACCTCCATATCCGTTAGATTAAGGGAATTTATATAGTTTCTAGAAAATATATAGATAGTTTTGAAAATTTTAAGGTGTTTGCTTGGAATGTTTTCCATGACACTTCTATATTTATATACATATATAAAATGTGTAGGTTATATAAGAAGTCATCTATATTGGTTTTTTTTTCATTATAAATTTTAATTAATACAAATCAATTGGATTATCTGCACCCAATCCGTTCGTTCGTGCATCCATTGGATGTCGGATTGGATGCGAATGCCAAATTTGAAATCCATAGTGGATTGGATTGGATGCGGATGAGGTAAAAACCAGTCCATACCGACCCATGCTCACCATTATTTAAAACTGAACCACGAAATTTAGGTAAGAAAGGAAGACCCTCCAGCTTGATGAAGAACAAAATAAGGAATCATCTGATGATGAGATGGGCCTCCTCGATTTTCACTGCCAGCTTCACCGTATGAAATCATGTGAATGCTAGGAGTCCGAATTTGTGCATACTCCTTAACGAGTGTGCACGTAACATTTCAATTTCTTCCCTTGATTTAATTTAGGGAGTTATGGAACGAGGGTTGTGATTATAAACATGGAGGATAATGGGGCGATCAGTTAAATAATCAACCAATCAGAAAAATATGTGAAATATACACTCGTTAGAGGAGTGTGAACAAATTTGTACTCGAGTGCTAGGGTTATAGTATTCGACATTAAGGTTAATATTAGATTCCTTATCTAAAACAGTAGTTGAGTTATAATTATACCCATGATTTTGAACCTTGGATTTAGCGGTCAGTATTTAACCCTAATATCAATGGATACAAATCCGCGGTACTACGGGATGGGAAGGGAATAGCCTAGAACCGTTACTTGTACCTACTCTAAGCACGGTATCAGTTTTTGGTACTTGTATCTGTCCCATCTGACAGCGGTTCCGGGACGGTTCCACGGGATGGGACGGTTCCTGTGCAGCCTTATCATGTAATGATCAAATTCATGTTAGCTTTTTGAATATTTTCATTGATGAAAACATCAATTTTCTTAGGAGGTGTATGAGTATCCTTATGAACCCATATTTTTGACGGTTTTTCTGAGTTCTTCTTTAACCGATTTTGCATACTACCTTTTTGACTTGTTCGCATATGCGGAGGTATCATCTTTAGAAGTATCATCTCTGTTTTTTTTTTCTTCTTTTAACCAAACTCAGAATTTTATTAAGGAATAACCAAAGCTTACAACCAAAGGAGAGTAAAGGAGAAAAAATAAAAAGGCTAAAGCTGACAACATGTTATAAGCCAAAATAAAGCAACAATTCAGAATCTGTAATATAATGTATCCAAGTGTTCTATTATATGCATAGAAGGAGGTCTTTCATTAAATTTTATTACTTGACCTTTTCCAAGATAGCCACCCTTCTTTGCAAAGAAATCAGCAGAGAAGTTAATCTCTTTGTAAACATGATTGAAGTGGATTGTTTTAATATTCCTGCAGATGTTTTCCCATCTATTCCAGACATACCAAGGCATTTTTTTTTTGTGAAAGCTATGATTGAGGATTTGGAGTCAGAGTTGATAATAACCTTATTTTTTTCCTTAAGCATGGCCCATTCCAGTGCAGCAATAATCCCTATCACTTCAGCAATGAAGTTGGTAGTAATTCCCAGTCCTCCACATTCTGCTGTAAGAAAATTCCCTGCATTATCCCTTGCAATAAAACCATATCCAGCATAACTAGGGTTACCCTTGGAGGCATCATCACAACATCGAAGTACAATATTTGGCTCAGGTAAAGAAAAGAAGCATTCAATAGCTCTAAAATATTTAAGCCTTCTGCATCCTATATTGAAATATTTCAGAATTTGCAGATCATAAGTAGTATTGTTCATATGTCCTCTGAGTCTTACTTCACTGTAATGAATCTTCCTCTTTAATCTTTGAATGGTTTTAGTGATGTCTAGTTTAATATTCTCAAAATAAACATTGTTTCTAGTGAACCAAATATCAACCATTATGTTGAAAGAAGCAATAAACCATATCTCTTGGATTACAGGACTCCTATTTCTGCAAGCTTTAATGACTTCTTTAAAAGATTTTGGACTTTTAAAAGAAAAAACTCCACCAATCCATTTCCAGATAATTTGACCATAGTCACAATCCCATAAGATATGAGGAATATTATCTTGATTTTTAGAACATAAATAATATCTTGAAGCTAGATTCATACCTCTTTTTTGTACATTATCATCAGTGTTGCAAGCCCCTCTATAAATTTTCTATATGTTACTAGTTGTTGAAGGATGGTCACATGTTTTCCAAATTTTCTTGTACCAATTCAACTTTGGTTGTTTTCTTCTGACTATATTAACAACATTATGAACTGAAAAGTTCCCATCTTTAGTAGCTGTCCAAATTAGTTTATCTGGACCAGAAGAAGGTAAAGGAAGATCTTCAATAGAAATAAAAGATAGTACTTCTTCTGGAATGAAGCATTATCTTTGAGTATAGAATCTACTCTCATATGAAGGTGTTGCTGAATAAATCCATTTTCAGGAAAACGTTTAATGATACTACTCTCAAGGATCCAGGTATCATACCATAAGGAAATATTTCTTCCATTACCCACAAGCCATCTAGTATTTTCCTCAAACTCAGGGATTATCCATTTGATTCCATGCCAAATTGTTGATTTTTTATAATAAGTAATTCACTTGCCATTTTTATCCTTGTATTTAGCCAAGAATTTTTTTTTCCAAATCTTCTTCAGAAGTAAGAATTCTCCACGGCAGTTTCATTAATAAGGCTTTATTGATATCCTCCATTCTTTTAATTCCCAAGCCACCCTTTTCAATTGGCGAGCATACTTTATCACAAGATATAGTTATAAATTTCCTCTCTTCTGCATGACCACTCCAAAGGAAGTTTCTAATAATCCTTTCACAAGCATATATTACCTTTTTTGGCAATTTGTAGATGGACATATTATAAAGAGGTATACTACTCAAGGCAAACTTAATCAGAGTAATTTTATCTTGAAAGTTTAATAATTTACCAATCCATGTGGCCAATCCCTTTTGTAACATTTCAACAAAAGACCATAAATGTTCAGCTTTTATTTTACCTTGAACTAGCATCACTCTCAAATATTTGTCAGGAAAAGAAGACATTTCCATATTCATAAATTCTGCAATGTGTATTTGTCTACTGGATGAAGTACCATCTATAAAACACTTGCTCTTAGCAGCACTAACTAGTTGGCCTGATGTAGATTGGTATTCTATAAGCAGATTCTTGAGATGAAGTAGAGATCTTTTACAGCCATTACAAAATATAAAAATGTCATATGCAAAAAATAGATGAGAAGGATAAATACCTTTTATGATGACCATTGGTTGGATCTTCTTTTGATGGATAAATTGAACCATTTTCCTACTCAGAACATCGGTAGCAAGAATGTATAGAATGAGAAATAAAGGTTCTCCTTATTTAACACCCATTCCAACACCAAAATAACCAATTGGACCTCCATTTAATAAAATTGAGATTTTTGTTGTTTTTAGAAATATCCAAATCCAATTGCAAAATCTTTCAGAAAAATCATATTTCTTCATAGCAGCTAGTAAGAAGTCCCAACTAAAAGTATCATAAGCTTGGGATGTATCCAGCTTTAATCCCACATTACCCCCTCTTCTAGTTACACTCATTTCATTTACAAGTTCAGATGCTATAAGGACTTGTTCATGAATATTCCTCCCTTTGATAAATACACATTATTGTGGAGAAATCAAATTGTGTATGATGTTATTCATTCTTGATGTAATAATTTTGGTAATAATCTTGAAACAGAAATTGCTCAAGCTAATAGGTCTGAATTGGTTTACCTTCTTTACTCTTTTAATCTTGGACATTAAAGTAAGGAAATTTGAGTTTAAACCTGTAGGGATGGTTTGATTAAACCAACAAAATTTAATGGCATCAATAATATCTTGACAGATGATATCCCAAGCCACCCTATAGAAAACACCAGTGTGGCCATCAAGACTTGGAGCTCCATCTTGGTTTAATTCAAAAGTAGCTTTTTTTAATTTCATCTTCAGTAGGAACCTTCTCCAGCAAAAAGTTATCTTCATTTGTTACTAAATGGGGGGTTGCATCCAGAATAGTTTCAGATATATGAACTGGCTGAGCTGAAAATTTTGACTGAAAATAATTAATGAGCAATGTTGCAATGTCAGACTGATTGGTGATAAGATTACCAGAGTCATCTTCAAGTTCAGCTATAGAATTTTTTGTTTGCCTTATGTTAGCATCACCAAACTTTATCCAATTGATTCTTGTTTTTTGACTTAACATAGTGTGATAATTTTGAGCAGCTACATCTCTGATTCCCCTAGAAGTTACATAATTATTCAATAGTTCATTGTTAGAAGGATCAGCATCAGATAAGATGTTTGTTTCAGTAACTATTTTTTCAGATTATTGTAGATTAGTATGCACATTGCCAAAAACTTCCCAATTCTAAATCTTCAAATAATTTTAGGTCTCTTAAGTTTATTCATAAAAATGTAAATTGCATTACCATCAATATGTTCCTCCCAAGAGTGCTTGACCAACTATAAAAAATCAGGGTGATTAATCCACATTTGTTGAAACTTGTAAGGGGAGTTATTTGGTTTAGAGATATCTGAATCAGTACCAACCAAGAAACTGTGATCTGAAATCCCTCTAGAAGATACATGATATTTCCAGCCATTGTCACATTTATCCATTGAGAGTTAAATAAATCTCTATCCAGGTTACAGAGAATTATTTTACTACCACACCTTCCATTTGACCAAGAGAAATGTAAACCACTTTTAGGAGCTTGAAGTAGTCCACATTGATCAATAAAATCAGTAAATTCAGTAATAGTTGTTGACATAGGACTTTTACCACCTTTTTTTTCTCATGAATTGAAGTATCATCTCTGGAAGTATCATTGATAGGTGTATAAAACACCCAATTTTGATAACGATTTCTCATACTTTTCTTATTAGTTTTCTTGTAATTTTGTATATTACATTTCTCTTTATTTCTTTTTAGGTACAATGGCTGGAGCTAGCGAAAAAGGGAGAAAAAGCATCGAAATGGAGCATAAATGTTCAAAGCTCATCAACAAATTCTTGTCATCAATAACTAGCCGAGATAGGCTGGTAAACTCTTGAGATGCAGACAAAAGAAATCAACAAGGCACTATGAAAAGTGGTTCTCAAGTACTGAGACCATATGAAATGGCGACATGGGCCTAGCACTAGTCTGGCTAAGTGGTACCAGCTGGAGTAAAAGAGGTGTGTGTTTGCTAGTAGAGGAAACAATCCAAAGAAGTGAGAATTTAGGTATCTTTGTGACAAGCTGCCATGATACCGATGAGTACTTACCAAGGGCTGAAGTTTAAGAAGTTGAGATTTAGACGGAATTGGCTGGAACTGTTGAAGGTTTGGACCGAGTTTACTCATGCAGAAAGACATGGAAGAAGGATGAGCTTTGTTGTTAACTTCTGCCGGTGAGCGAAGATGATTAATGATGATTCTCTGAATTCAGAAAGGTTTAAAAGAGTGGGTTTGATTCGAATTTGACTTTGGCAGCAAACTAGATGAGGTTATAAAGGTTTTCAATGAGCTTCCAACCGCAAGAACACATGGAGGAAATTGAACTTGCTGACATGAATATAAGGTTGAATTGAAGAGACCAATGAATGATTTCTGAGTTTGTATGAAATATAAATGAATCAGTTTGATGTGTATGAAATTATGAACTCGTGTTTGCATGGAAGGAGTTATGTATGATCTCCAATATACAAATAACACACAATCTTCACCAGTGAGAAAGACGCCTATCGGCTGTTTGCAGAAATGCTTGAATGAGCAACTATTCACAGCAAGTTCAGCCGTGACCAATGTATTGCTCAATCTGTCATGGAGTGAGTTGAAGCATAGATTAGGAGAGATGGGTTCAATGAATTTCGGGGATTTGTATCAATTTCAAGTTCTAATCTCGTTGAGAGAAGGAATACAGATAAGTAAAGGGGATCTGTTGAAAATAGAAGATGGATTTGTTGGTGGTTGAAATGGAGTCTGATGATGCAATCGATTAAGATAAGATGGGTTCAACTCATATTTGAGTTTGGATCGATTTATGGTTGAATTTATGTTGGTACTGTGCAGGCTTGGAATGTATACAAGAAAATGGGTTTTATGATTGTATTGGCTGTGTAAAAGATGCAAGGGACATTTGAAATGAATCATGTTATGCCTGAGATGGATGGGAATAAAGTTGCTGAAATTGTAGGTGCATAAACTGGTGGATTGAGCTATTGAAGCTTGGAGCTTCAGAATTAATGAAGTTGTTGTGTTACTGAATAAAGAATGAGCTGGCGTTTGAATCAGGTGGAAGTGTTTGTTCTGGTGTATTGCATCTAGAGATTCAAAGGAAGGGCGGTATATGTGATTACAGGGATGTAGTGATGTTGGGAAAGCTTGAACTGTGGTGAAAGAGAGTACAGCTGGAGATGTAAAGTAGAGCAGAAAGATGAATGAGTTGTGCATTGGCCATGGTTGCAGTTGGGAATGATTATGAGATGCAAATGACCCTTAGGCGTTGTATGTGTTGATTGCAGGTGACTTACACATGGAATGTAGAAGGCAGTGGAAGGAAATGAATTTGCAGCCGGTGCTACATGGAATCGAATTGGCTCGACTGAGTATGCAGATAATAGAGCCTGGTGGAAACTACAGGGAGTTTAAGCTATTGAAGTGCAGGTGGTCTTGTAGATGTGCAAGGAGAGGGTTCAGGCTATGTGTTGCTACTGGATTTGAGGTATTGCAGGTGGTAATGCAAATGGAAGTGTTGGATTATGAGCTGCAGATGGGTGAGTTGGAGATAGAATTCTAGTGTTGCTACCGAAGTTGAATGTGTTGTGGCTTGAGAATTGAAATGATGTAGGTGAAGGTTATAGAGTTGTGAATGGGTTAAGTTGCTATAACTGGTTGTAGAGTTGGAGCTGTGAAGCTACAGGGCTGCAGGTGCAGCGAGCGATGATGGAGCTATCAATGGATTATGTGTTATTTGTTTGGCTCAAAAAATGGGTTCTTGTGGTTAAAACAGGGAAGTGATGGATTTGAAATAAAGTTGAAGAAGCTATAGAAAGTGCAATGAAGGAAGAGAAGGGTCATATGGAATTTAAGTGATGCTGGTAAAGAGTGGCAGCTGGTGGAGTTCATTTGTTGAGATGATAGAGAGTGAGGTTTTAGTGATGAATGAATGGGTATCTATCAATAACTGGATTTCAAATTGGTGGAGTACTGAATTGGGTCAAGAAGAGGTGAAAGAAAATGGTGACTGGAATGAGGATGAGCTGCAGGTTATGAAATTGCAGGCGAAGGCTGCTAGGACTGCAGGATTGGAGGCTGTGAAATGAATGTTGAGCTATTGGTGGCAATGGATCGAAGTGGATATGCTGAGAAATTGCAGCTGCGGCACAGGAAGATGTGCTGCTATTGAAGCTCCAGTATGGCAGAATGGACTACATGGAGTGATTGTTGTTGTGAGCTAAGGTGGTTGTGCCAGAGATTGATATGAAGGCTAGAGCTGTACATGTGTGGTACAATGGTGGAATTGAAGCTGAGATATAGCAGGTAGTGCAGCTGCGACCAAGAGCTGGTACCTGAGTTAGGAGATATGACTGAGACAGTGGACGGAGTCAGGTTTCCGGCGACCGGAATCCGGCGCCGATGACCAGATTCTAGTGATGACGTCAGCAATCCGGAAACCCGGTTTTGGACCCAAATTTTCCAGAGACTTATTTTCACTCATGGGCTTGGTGGACTAATTTGAGACGGATTTTGAGAACTTGACCTATTTTTGGGTATCCTTTTGGGAGAGGCATATAAATAGAACTTTTTCTTTAAACCTAGATATATCTCCATTAGGGGGCTGCTGCTACTTTAGGGTTCTAGGGTTTAGAAACATGATAGGTTTTCTCTTCCTTCTTGTTATGAACTCCTATGCCATGAGTAACTAAGTTTTTATTATTGGTTAAAGATGTAGTTGGATTTTGAAAACAAGTTATGATCTTTATGAATTAGTTTTCTCTCAAAACCATCATTCACTTTCTACTGATTATAATAATTGCATGATTGATGTATTGCAATATGATTGAATGTTTGTTTGGTTGAGTCTAGAATTGATTGAACACACATCTTTATCTATAGCTATTTTAGGGTTTTCATCGAGCGATAACCTTGAATACGAGTTGCATGATATGATTATAGTTGTAGTGATACATCCTTGTAATCATATGTAGAAGTTGACCTTTGTTCGAATTGTCATGCACAATGTATGATAGTTGCATTGATTATCCTATTTCTGAAACTTAATGCTCCTAGGAATTGAACTTGATTAGCGCAAGGCGTTGAGTTATTCTTTAGGTAGAATTCACATACGCGGCTTTAATGTGTGTGTTGATGACTTAGGAAATTTACGGAGTATTCTTGCAATAAGGTATTATAGGGCTTTTGATGATAACGAGATTAAATAGGAATTCTAATCATACATTCAATACTTGTTTACAATTGAAGATGAAACCTTTATCCAATATTTTCACATCCTTGATTTGTTTGTTTACTTTTTATTGTCTTGCATTTATTTTATTTAGTATATAAAAATCAGAAAAACCCCCGGTGTTTTATATAGGAAACCGAAACATTTTGACAACCTAGTCCTCTCTGTGGGATCGATCCTTTCTTGGCCTTGCTATATTTTATATTTTGAGTAGTAAGAAAGTGTAATTTATTTTTGACGCCTACGACAGCGATCAATCATCTTTGGAAGTATCATCATGAGAACATGTCATCCTTGCAAAGTAGCCGTGACATCTATATCATGTCTCCTTCAATATATCATTCGTAGATGCAAATTTCATCATCGTAATGGAATTAAATCACAAAAAAATAATAAGGACGCTCACATCAGCGTCTACCAAAATGGTAACTTTTCAATTCTTACCTTTTACGATACTACTAACAGTAGTGATTGTGATACAAGAGTTAATACTTCAAAAAACTTGCTTGTTCCCTCAAACCTGCAAAAAACGAGCAAAACTCGTTATTCAGAAATCAAAACTTGATTTTTCAAAAAGCCGTGAACATAGTTTCCACTAGGTGAACATCCACTAACTTTTCATTGTGTGAATATCCATTATTGAATTGTAAAAACTTACACCAAGACAATATTTCATCATAAATAATTGTCTACTTTTAATGATTATTCAAAATCAATATTTTGATTATCAACAAAAAAAAATGTTTACTCACGTAAATTTTGAAAAAAAAATTCAAACGAGAATAACTCATGTAAATAATTAATCAATAATAAAAAAATTCACTCGAACAAGCGTTCGACTTCGAAACGAGAGTTTATACTATTTTTTGTGAAAATTCATACATTAAAAATAATATTTTGGTTTTCATGAAAGCTCATAGACAAAATTTTATCATTAGACGCAAGTTTATTCAAAAAAAAATATATCTCTATTATGTTAGAGATTATTGTTTGTTTCTTAAACTAACGAACGTCAGTTCCTAAAACATGGATTTTTGTGAAAGCTCACACATATGTATATGTTTACCTATACATATAATTTTTTACATGAACAAATCATGAACAAGTTACAAACGGTAAAAAAAATAAAAATTCGTACTTGGTCGGTGCCGAACGGAATTTGGCCGCGACAACCGGTCGGCGACAACGGGCACCGGCGATTTTTTTTTGCTCCTATTTTCTGCTTCTCGGACATAAGGAGAGGTGAAGGAAGCAAGTGGTCGGTTGTTGGGAGAAGAAAAATAAAAAAGGGTGTTTCTTCCCTTTTATAACAATTTTATTTCCTAAACCTAATTAAAAAAGGTTTCCTTTCTTGGGCCTGGCCCCGTGAATCCTAAACCGACCAAGTTTAGACGATCCATCACCCAAATCAGAGGTGCCACACCAATTTACGCTCGTTAGATGACGCTATATCATACTACCAGGATTTATATCTCGGCAACTGCTCGTACGTGACATAATTGGAGCAAATCAAAAAATCTGGTAACATTCTTTCTTACGGCTAAGTTCAATTACTTATTTCGTCAGTGACTAAAAATCACCATCTAGTGCTGACAGAGGAACATGATTGTCCCTCACTAAGCAATGGACTTAATGTTGATGGTGGATTTTTTATAAAGGCTAAAATTGTAAAATCATAATGTTGCATATTCCTAGTCCAGAAATCAGATGAGTATTGAGATTCATGTCTCTCGTTTAAGCATGAAAGTTCATGCCGCGATGAACTCTGACTTAGTGTACTGCTTCTCATAGCATACATGAATATGCGGTTATTAAAGTCTCTCAACTAAGTTATTTTGTATATTTCATCAATATTGATCAACTTCAGTAATCACTTCTGTATAAAATCAAAAATTATTGGACGACTCCTAGATATATTAACCAATAGTATAGAGCAATAACGTCTTTAGGATGTCTCAATATTCCCTGATTATATAGAATAAACATTCAGAATGAGTATGACGCTTCAACTAGCTCATACCTTGATTTTCGAATAATTGTAATGCTCCTAGACAGCGTGCCTGCTAGTATAGAGCCATCAATTATTCCTAGTCGCAAGATTCATCAATTGATTTCCTAGAAAATATTCTACATTCTTTATAATATTTCGTTACTTCAATTCATGGCTTTTCCCAGCATAATTCCATGGGTTAGTAATAAATATTCAATGTACGGTCATCTGGGCCACCGCCGAGTGAGCCCCGAGAAAACGGTGCGAGTGTACTTAACAATAATGCATGAACGAGCATTCAAAAATATGGACGAATGAGGAAACCTATGCAAAATAGGGAATAATAATAATAATAATAAATTTGAAAACCGCCATGATATGGTTCGGGACCTCTTTGCTGAACTGTGCTATAAAGCAGGCGTATTCGCAAGGAGAGAAGCATCATTGGGCTTCACCCTTAAACCGGCAGATCTTTTGATATATAATTGGGAAAATGGCAAAGATATTTGCCTAGACGTCACCGGTGTTTCACCTTTCTCCAGGGGGGGGAATCGTACTTTCACGCCAGGTCATGCTATCTCCTCTGCAATCACACGCAAACACACCAAATACGTTGACCTATGCTCAACCAATGGTTACGGTTTTGGAGTCTTAGCTTTTACCAATATTGGGGAGCTAAGCGAAGACACCGTAATACTCTTGAAAAGATTGAAGAACTGCATGGCGAGTCACGATGTCAATAATAACTTAGGCAATTTCCTTTTCCTTAAGTTAGGCATTACCATTCAAAGAGGCATCGGGGCGCAACTTGTCGCGTGCCTCCCTGCCAAATCTCTGTAAACTTTTATTTGTTTCCTCTTCTTAATAAAAGCCTTTATGGGCCCTTTTCAATTTAAAAAAAATAATAGTAATAATAAAATAATAGAGGGGCGCCCAGGGGGCCGGTCCCATGCCTCTCACTTTTATTTTATCTTATTTTGTTATTATTATTTTTCCTAATCTCATGAAAACTCAATCATTCGAGCAAACTTCCTCATTCGAGCAAAACTCCTAGTTTCTCCATATTTCCTCACACGATGAAAATAATAATGTAAAATAAGATAGAGTGTCACGGAACCGGGGCCACTGGCCGGTCCCACAACCTCTCTAATTCCTTATTTTATTATTATTCCTTCTCTCATCTCATGAAAGTCCTTCGTTTGAGCAAAAACCCTGATCTTCCCATATTTCACCAATATTGCTCAAACTAGCAAAAGCCAAAAGTCAAATGGTTACATGACCGACTAGGATTCTCACGACAAATATTAAAATATTTATCGCATGGGCAAAGTTCTATTTGATCATTCAAGAAAAATTGAGAGTTTCAATCAAGATTAGTGGCGAAGCCAGACTTTGAAAATGAGGGGGACTAAAAAAAAGTTATACATACATTAGTAGGCTAAATTTAAAAATTAGATGGACTAAATGTAAAATGTATTATAAAATCAAGGGATATTTTATGATTTTGGTGATATTAGGGGGGGGGGGGTGCTAGAGCCAGTGTTAGTCAACCATTGGCTCTGCCCCTGGTCAAGATCAAACTCTTATGAAAATCCAAAATATATCTCGAACGCACGTCAGAAAATATCAAAAATTCTTAGGCCACGAGCAATATCGTGACACGGTATGCCACTCTTACCGAGCAAGGTCGGCCTTTTGGCTTGCGAGAATCCGGTCCCACACATCTTCATAATTTGACCTAATTTGTTTTCTACAGTTCATATTCGGTTCAAACTCTTTCCAAACAACTTGGAATTTGATCAAACGACCATCAGTTGGTCCCACGACCACCAAGGGCCGGTTCTATACCCCCTGGTCAGTCCCTCATCTCTCCATAATTAGGTTTGATTACCTAATGCTTAGACGAGCACTATTTTAATAATAATTAAACCAACATTTAATAATTCTTTCACCAACTGGTCTGCAAAGGACTTTGGTGCTTGCTCATTCGATCATCTGGGGCTACATGGTCAGTCCACCATCCCATGTAGCTGGCCCTTCTTATTCATTGATTTTCAGTAAATCATCAATTAATCAGCAATCGATCAAAATTAGGGTTTCAAATCAAATGCTTTGCAAAGCATAATTCTGAACAGGTTCAAACACCAATATTTTTATGTTGATCCAGCAATTAACATTCTAATTAATTATATTCAGTCCAGCTGCAAATATTTTAAATTAATATTTTATTTGGCCATGCTACCAATATTCAATAATTCATCAAATGAATAATATTTGCTCAGAAGAGCAATATTTGCTCACACTAACAATATTGATTCAATAATCAATATTCAGTAATTCATCAAACGAGCAATATTTTCTCAAACTATCAATATTTATCATGTTGATCCAACTATCAACATTCATTCGAGGATTATACATTTGTCTCAACAGACATGCTCAATCCATGAATTATAGAGCATTCGTCAATCATGCTCGACTCAGTAATTTCAAGAATCATCGTCTAATCAAGTCTGAAGAGATGAGGGTACCCAAATATACCTCAATATTAAACTTTTCCACCTATAAGTCCTCTTACCGAAAGTGATTGTCTATGTACTGATTCGAGACAATACAATGAATCGGTATTCACACTTTGTGTGATCGTCTATAGATAGAAGATCGAGACAATACAACAATGAAAGTGTGGTTACTTGATAATAGGTTCGGACCTAACCAGACTCTATAGGATCACTATCAAGTAATACAGAGTTCACGTTTATGTAATTTACTTTAAATTATAATAATAACAATTATAATTGCGGAAAACAAAAGTAAAATACACAACAAGATCTTGTTAACGAGGAAACCGCAAATGCAGAAAAACCCCGGGACCTAGTCCAAAATTGAATACTCTTAGAATTATGCCGTTATACAAAATCAACCTAACTTCGTATAGTTGAGACCAAGCAACTAAACCTATAGTTCACCTAGTTTCTTCAGTATCCCTGCGCTTCCGACATTCAATAAGTGCACGCACTGGAACAATTCATTTGGTTCGTATTCCAAACAGTAAAGGAATAACAAATTTGTTCGGTATCAACTTTATTCAATCCCAGTGATATGAGTTAGACAAAGGCTCTTTTATTTAATCCAATAAACTCCTTTGCCGGGTTTAGATCTGTCTAACAGACAACTAACAAGTAGTCGAGTTTAGATGTTGCAATTAATAGTAGGATCTATCCAGATACTAAATACTGATACCGATCTACGCAACTAATAAATCAAATCTACCAAAGATAAACCGATTATAGTTGGATCCCAGCCGATCAAGTTTTGTGCATACCAAAGATTATGAACCCAAATCAGAAATCTTCCTCATCTTCAAATCTTCTTAAATCTTTAATAAACACCTGCACACAACTGTTAGAGCATTGCTCCGTCGAACTGGAATGCGTTGCTATGTCAAGCATGTTTGTCAATATTAGTGATCAAAAATATACGTCTTGATTTCTAGTTTACTTATGACTAAGTCTCGGTCTAGGATAGTTAAGTTTAGTTAAGCTCCAGACTTCATGGCGATTATCTTAGGAGAACGAAGAACTACTCAAGGAACCAGTGGAACTTCATCCGACCAAAAAGGTACATGGAGACTTGAACTTATCTAGCACTCAAAAGTGTATCTATCTCCTACTCTTGAGACAACAGTCGTTTAAGTATGATAGTTTTCATACATACACATTTGCTATTTCGAGCCGAGTTTACTCACCTATCTTTTTCTCGAAATATGTGTTGGTAAGCTTTCACTTTAACCACCTTTCATCTTTACCCGTGACGAAAGTCATGATGATGTTTCAATCTTGAAAATATCTTTGATGACGATAGTAGATTCTTTGTATCTAATGACTATTAACATTATAGAAGAATGTTTCAATGATTGAAATGTAGAGTTGAGATTAGGTAACCACCTATGGATATAAGCATATATAGTGTGTTCGCACATTAGTGTATAAGTCCATGTACCGGAAACCAAGTGCGTGCATATGTGTGCATGCGGTATTGATGAAGGAGACATGTTGGGTACGCGTACCCGTATGTGTATTGGCGGAAGTTTTCAACCGATTTTTTTTGTTGAGTTTGTGAACTCAATTTCGGTAGCTAAGGTACGCATACCCGTACGCGTACCCAAGCTGGTTATATTTCTTAAATCGGTTAGCTCATGAACTTAAAACAATAACTCAATAAGGAATGCAATCTTTGCAAACCGTGGCTATACTTTTCATGAATTGATTCGAGTAAATCAAACCGATTTTGTTTCAATTGTGTCTATGTATAAAGATCTAAGCAATTGAATAACTCTTGAACTAGTTCTTATGAGTCATTTGAACTAGTTATGAAGAAGATGAATATGGTTGATATGAAAATGCTCATATGGCTAACCATTGGTTAACTATTTGTGAACCAACTAAGTGTACACGTTTAGGTATGGTTACTCAAACATAAATGAATGTATTTCATTTTTGTGTGTGACAAGCTAAGTTTCGATCTAACGGTTGAAAGATATTAGCTTAGATAAATCAGGTTTTTCATCTAACGGTGAATATTGAATGCTTTGTTACCTAGGTAACTTTGATTGCAAACCTTGATTTGAAAACTATATAAAGGAGATGTCTAGAAACTGGGAAAACCAATCCCCACACCTCATGTGTGATACTAGTTAGTTTGCTAGAATCGATTCTCCTTTAACAATAGGTTTCTTCTCGAGACCCTGTCGGTTAATGACTTAAAGACTTCATTGGGATTGTGAAGCTAGACGAAACTACTTCTCTTATAGTTGAGCGATCTGATCTTTCCATTTTCTATCGTATGAGTCAATCGAATAATTGGCTTGAGATTATATCTCCGATAGGTCAAGATAAAAAGAAATCGCAAACATCTTCGTCTCATCGTTTGTGATTCCACAATATTTAGTTTTGCTACCATACGATTTATATTATTGTGAGGTGATCAATAATTCTAGGCTGTTATCTGGGAATATAAGTACGGGTTATTGATTGGTTCCTGTTTACCTTGATTTTATCAAAATACGGAACAAAACTCATAGGTTTGTCTGTGGGAGACAGATTTATCTATTATCATATACTTTTGTGTGTGATACAGATTTGTTTATTAAAGTCTTCGACTTTGGTTCGTAGCAACTCTTGGTTGTGGGTGAGATCATCTAAGGGAATCAAGTGCGTTGTATCTTGCTGGGATCAGAGATGTAAGGAGCGCAATTGTACCTTGAATAAGTGTGATATTGATTGGTGTTCAACTACAGTCCAGACCGAAGTTTGTTTGTAGTAGGCTAGTGTCTGTAGCAGTTTAATACAATGTGGTGTTCAATTTGGACTAGGTCCCACGGTTTTTCTGCATTTGCGGTTTCCTCGTTAACAAAATTTCTGGTGTCTGTGTTATTTCTATTCCGCATTATATTTTGTTATATAATTGAAATATCACAGGTTGTGCGTTGTATCGATCAATTATGAAATCCAACCTTTGGTTGTTGATTGGAAATTGGTTGATCCTTGGATATTGGTCTTTCGTACCATCCAAGTTTATATCTCTTTTGTGTTTGATAAAAACTTACAGATTTCTATTTTCTTGAGTAAAGATCAAATCAACTGAGAGAGATATTAACTCCTTGATATACTTTTCTCTAGATTGAGTTTGACTGTCTAGTTGATTCTCTAGAAAGTATATTGGAGTTAGTCCATACATATTTCTAATCGAAATATTGGGTAAGGTTGTTATACCCTCGCTTTTTCAACAACAACTTGAATCTCTTGTGATCAATCACGCACAGAACGGAGTCTATTAACAATGGATTATCACAAGACGTATTTAGATCTACAAACAGTTCTAAAGATCCCGTCGACACTTCGATCTAGTTTGAGTATATCTTATATCAGAATAGAAGATTCTCAAGAATAAACAAACTAGGTGCAATCAAAGTTCAAAAACCATTAGTCAATCAAATAAAATCTAATAATACTGCAATTATATAGTTTCCCACTAACGGTACTCGTAGATCTTCTTGATCCCACAAAAGTCTTTAAACGAGCGGTCGTAAGAGATTTTGCCTAATTAGGTTACTTTCCTCTCCGAATAGACGACTCCACCAGTAACAATACAACAAGGTAGTTTTGCTGGCTCTTAGGATAGTTTACATGATATGCAAACTTGGGTATTTATAGACCAAAGAAGTTGGAACCAAGGAATTTCCAAAACCGAAATATTCTTAAGATATGCAATATATTTCCAAATCGCTTTTCATAATTCCTAGAAATGCTCTGTCCAAAAATAACCGAAATCCTACTAGAAAATCTCCAATTAGTAAATGCACATTACCAATTTTTATTTTCCAGAGATATGCATTTTCATTGCTGGTAAAAAGAATATAAAAATTAACAACCTTAATTAAAAGATTCTCAACTTATTTCGGTCTGGGATCTCCTTTATCTATTAAGGAATATCTTTGAAGAATAAAAGATAAGAGTTACTGAACATGTTCAAAGTATGTCGACATCTTAATTATTTGTAAATCCTCTTTCATATTTACAATCTTGGAACCGATTATACCACACTTCCAAACAAGTTCAGAACTGGTTCATATGATTTCCGAGAACTATGTGATTGATCAAATCAACACACTAATCATGGGTTTACGGTTCTACCAAACACAAGGATCGGTTCTACCTTAATATGGTTATTGGGACCGGTTACATCAGTTGCCAAATTGGTCATATCAATTACCAGGACCGGTTACCATATTCTCATGGTATTACTTGTGATCGGTCACACCAGTTACCAGGATCGGTCACACCAATTACAACTATCGATCATACCATCTTAGATGATTACTTAGGATCGGTTACACTAATAAAATTCGTACCAATATATAAGTCAGGCACTGTGACTAATTTTACCAAGATACATAACAAGTTATCATCGTATCTACTAACTCACACATATTGGTAATACAAAGATATGCAATGAATAACAATACCAATAAGCCTAGCGATTTACCTTTTGATTCATAAAACAAGTTCATGAATATACTTTCTTTAAACGAATGTAAACATTGTTTCCTATGAAGAAATCTTCACCCATACCATACATATAATCACAATAGCATTCATACGATTATGTCGATGTCTTATATACGAAGTTCAAAAGATAAGCGTTATGCTTGGTATTCTAATTCCTTAACACTATGTCTACTAGAGTATAATCATTCACAGCTTCGCAGTTATGTTTTAATAAAGCACGACTTGAAGGATACGTTGGGAATGAAACAGTTCAAGTCAAAATATTACTAACCTCAAGAGGAAGGATGATGTCGTCGATGTGGCTCTTTACTTCTTCACATTCTTCAAGTCTTCGAGTAATACTTGTATGTCTCATTATCCTAATCTTTCTAGCCTAACCTATACGAAGTTGTCTCTAATACATAATCAAGCGACTCTTAAATTGAGTTTTGATTCACTAAAATATGACAACCAAACTTGACATACCAACGTTTGGTGGGTTCAACCGAGCTATGCTCTAACAAAGTCAACAACTGACTAATTAAATACATGTCTGCCTTGCAGAATCCACAATCATGAGACATCAATAATGTCACATGGGTGGATATTGATGAGGTGTCAAACTTACAAAAAAAAAAATTCCTTACTCTTCTTACACTAACAAGTAGCACAAGGATAAGCAGGTTCGTTCCTAAGGGAGAGTTGAGTTAAAGTTGTCGATTTAATTTAAGAAAATATGAATAATGCAAAAACTACAAAAAAAATATGAATGTGGACAATGAGTATGAGAATGATTAGGGGTTCTTTCTCCACTAGTGAACATGAATCTTCTTCAAAATACGTTTATTAACAATCCTAGACAAGTTATAAGTTCAACAAGTCCATAAAACTCCAAAGTCACTTCGTAGAATAAGTTCTCTACTCGTGTCTAGTTAATAAAGCCACTTTGAATAAGCTCTTTAGTGTAACTTAACCAACCGGTTTGCTCTATGAGTCGGATTTATCCTAACCACATGCTCGTAAGTTCGACATGTTAACTTAGTGTTGTCATATACACATCAAAATCCCATTGCAGTGTTGATGCTTTGGTACTTATGATTATGTCCTCTTAACAATTACGGATTAAGACTCCAAAATCTAGCATTAGTATTGCAAACAAGTCATCTAATTGGCCACTTAAACAACTTGAACTCAATTCATGGTCATAAGAACGATAAAACACAAGCAATAAAATAATATTGGGAAAAAAGATTAAACTTGATAAAATATCAAAGACAAGTCACATAGCTTCTAACACAATCAACATTCATAAATCTCACAGTTTGTCAGCAAGGATCAATGGCAGAAAACACTTTCTTCGGCTGTTATTGTGACAAAAACTTCATTCTTTCCATGTTTTGTTGCCAGGAAAACTTCATTCAAAACCCTTCAAAGCTCATCTACGTAGCTTCCAACTCGAATCAGAAACTAACTCATTTATCCAAGCTTTCATGAACTATAAAACACCCATTTAATCTCATTCATTGACCATTAGTAATCAACAGCATCATAGTTACTTCCTTCACTGGTTTCTCGGCCAAAATAGTTAATATTGTGTATTGGTATCGTATCGGGCGGGTCCTATACACCTATACAAAAGATATTATCAGTTTTTATCGGCTATCCATTATTAAAATTATTATTTCAAATATTTATAAAAATCATACTAAAAAACAATAATAATCATAAACATTTCTTAAACTTCCAAAATAAGAGGTAGTTAATATACATTCTCATTAACTCCCTTTCCTCGAAATTTCTAATGCACAATCAAAACTTAATGCTGACACTCTAACAAGTTAAGGGTTGCAGAAAAATTCTCAAACAAAGAAGGCAATTAGTTTTCCGCACCATTAACGATTTATGGATCAATTTGTTTTCCGAAACAAAGAAAATGCCCTAACTCGTTCGTATTTAGTTTACTAGATCTTTACTACAGATTATACTAAAATGCCTAATTTTCCTTACATAGATTTCATCTTTATTAAAAAAGATACTGGAACCGATAATATCAGTGTATAGGTAAAACCAATATATCGGTCGGTACCGGCCGATACGAACGTTTTTATCGTTCCGTCTTCGTATCGGCGATATTTTCGATATCGTATAGGTATTTTCCGATATCCGATAAAACCCTGTAATATCGGCCTGTACAACCGATATTGATTATCTTGTTCTCGGCTCAAACCAAAACCCAAAACTATCACAGACTCGTACGACTGCTTTCTTCTTTTGTCTTGAATTCGAAGCCCTCTCTGTTTCCTTGGTACTCAGCCATCGAGCTAGTCCTGCCGGCAAAAGATCTTGGTGCACTAGGTTCAATGGGGAGAAAATTGAATTGTATGATAAGACTGCACTTGAGTCGATGTAGTTAAGTTATAAAGGATGAGGTTCCCATTGACGAACTGTAGCCTGTCTTTAGCGAATTTATGAGGTGTTTCCCCATATCCTTGTCTGGACTCCCAGTAGCACTTGCCTATAAATGACGATTATTCCCATTTTATACCCATTTCTCCCTTTTTTACTCCAATGACTCCAAAACACCTACAAAATGCAAAACAAGCATAATACCCAAAAATACAAGAGAAAATAGTAAAGAAAAGTATATGAAATTGATATTCAAATGATGTATTTTAAGGTCATATCAGATATTTATTAGGGTTTTGGTATGGCGGCCTACGGCAAAGCGGTGGATGGACGATCAACCAAGTCTCCGCAGACATGGAATTGGTTAAACCAGGATCCCCCACTTTCACACTCTTTTACTCAAGCAACCATCAAACTTAAGGAGATCAATGTGTCTACATTCTAGAAATATAAATAAGTTTCGAATTCATGATTGAAGGGGGACCACAGATATACGGGAATTATCACAAGAATTCTCATCTGAACAATCACTCTTAACAAAGCAGAATTCAAACTTATTCGAACCCAACAGTTCATCAATTTGCAGAAACCTACAACACATTCACAATCCTTTGATCATCATTTATCCCACATACTTTTCAGCTTCCCTCCTATAGACCAATCCATCCTCTCTCGTGACCTAATTGACTCTGGAATGACCATTTTCTTGGTTTAGGCCGGAGTCCTACAGATTGATCTCTCGAATTCAAAGCACTCCAGTGCAGTGCATCTGTTTGCAAAATTTTAAAGAAATTTTCTCGGTCGAAGATTCTCCGCCTACACGCTCGAGTCTCCGCATTTCCTAAAAAACAAGCAAATCGTTGTTCCCCATCAACACTCCCGTTCTAATTTTGAATCAAACTCATCAGTAAGATAATAAGGATTACATTCATCAATTTTCAACTGTTTTATGGAAACAGAGTGTTCATCTATATGAGAGTTTGAGAACTCAAATTCTTTTACATAATCCATAACAATAGTATTTCTCAAACTGGTGTTTATCAGATATTTTATCTCTGTCCATATATTCAGATTTCTTCAAACACAGACTTATTAGATCTTTCGTGTGTTTGCCTACTTTGATACCAAATGAAAATGTAGGGGGTACCAAAATACACCACAAACCTTTTTTTAGGAAACCTATATGGACTAAACTTGAATACAATTCCTAGAGTTCAACTTAATGAATCTCAATTAGGAATTATATGAAGAGCTTATATCTCTTTCTCTTACAATCAGAATATTAACAGATGCAAGTCCGTGAACCTGATTATGTATGAGAGTACTTGGACGATTCCAAAGATCAGTATCCAAGAACCAATCAAGTCGTATCCAACAAACAAGGATGAATACATCTACTTTGATTGATTAACGTATAACCTTTGATATTTCAATTATAAAGATAAACGATGTAATGCAGAAAAACAAATAACACAGACACTAGAAATTTTGTTAACGAGGAAACTGCAAATGCAGATAACCCCAGGACCTAGTCCAGATTGAACACCAAATTGTATTGAGCCGATATAGATACTAGCCTACTATCAGAATTTCAGACCGGAATATAGTTGAGACTGAATTAAACCATCACAGCAATTCAGTTATAGTCGCGCTCCTTACTCCTCTTGAATCCCAGCAGGACTACGCAGAATTGATTCCCTTAGCTAACGTCCTTTATAGACTAAGAGTTGCTTCAACTCAATTGAAGACTTTAAACCAATCATCCTTCCACATATAAGCTTATATGTGATTTCCGTTCTGATCAAAGATCAATGTGAAAACGTGGGGGTACCAAAATACACCACCAACTTTTTCTTAGGCAACCGATATGGACTAAACTCGAATACAATTACGAGAGTTCAACTTAATGAATCTCAATCAAGGAATTATACGAAGAGATTATATCTTTTTCTATCACAATCAGAAAGTTTATAAAATCGAATCTGTGAACCTGATTATGTATAAGAGTACTTGGACGATTCCATAGATCAATATCCAAGAATCAATCAAGTCGTATCCAACAAACAAGGATGGATGAATCTACTTTGATTGATTAACGTACAACTTGTGATATTTCAATTATAAAGATAAACAATGTAATGCGTAAAAAGAAAAATAACACAGACGCCAGAATTTTTTTAACGAGGAAACCACAAATACAAAAAAAAACCCGGGAGCTAGTCCAGATTGAACACCAAGCTATATTAAACCGTTACAGACACTAGCCTAATATCAGAACTTCGGACTGGAATGTAGTTGAGACCAAATTAAACCGTCACAACAATTCAGTTACAGTCACGCTCCTTACGCCTCTTGAATGCCAGTAGGACTCCATGCAAATGATTCCCTTAGCTAACGTCCTTTATATCCTAAGTATTATTTCAACTCAATTGAAGACTTTAAACCAATTTGCCTCCCACAGATAAGCCTATTTGTGATTTTTGTTCTGATCAAAGATCAAGGTGAGGTAGGAAATCGATTGCAATAAACAAAGTATAGCAAACCTAAAAATCCATTCTTATGACTCCCGGAGAGCATCCTAGATTATTATTCACCTCACAAGTCAAAACTTGTGGAATCAGACGAAGATACTTTGTGAATTCTATATACCTTGTTTGAGTGAAGCTCAGGATATGCGAACTATCAAGATAAAGATAGTTGGACCCGGCTTCATGGTAGGCTTATAAACAATACCTACAATGACTGCAGGTGCACAATTTCTAATAAAGAAAGGGAAAATACAGGTCGATCCCACAAAGACAAGGTGGGTGTAGAGTTGATTCCAAAGTATCACTAAACTGATTCAAATGAGAGTAACACAATATTTGTTTTGGGTGTCGATACGACAAGATATTTGGTAGTGAACAAGTAATAAAGCAAATTGTAAAAATATAAGTATAAACAGGTTGTAAACAAAGGCTAGAGAGCACTAGGGTATTTGAATCCACCTCTTAATCCTACGCTAAGGCAATACTTATTCAAATTATGTTCTTGTTCCTTTCGAAGGAAGAATACAATGGATGATTTATTAACTATTCTCACTAACTCACCCCTAGTATAAGTTGTCTTCTTACAGTACAACCTATCACAGGCTCATTTGATCAAAAATCTAACTAACCCTTCATATATCAATTAAACACAGATCTTCTTCCAGGGAAGTCTTTAATGGATGATTTATCAACCAATCTCCCTAACTCACCCCTAGTATAAATTGTCTTCTTACAGTACAACCTATCACAGGTTCATTTGGTGTTAGAGCATTGCTCGGTCGAACTTGCATGCGTTGTTATATCAACCATGTTTGTCAATATTAGTGATCAAAACTATGAAGTATTGATTTCTAGTCTACTATAGCTAAGGTCTCGGACTAGGATAGAAAGTGTAGATGATCTAAAGAACTCTATGGCAATCATCATACAAGATGAAGGACTACTCAAGGAACCAGTGGATCTTCATCCACTAAAATTTATGTGGAGACTTGAACTTATCTATCACTCAAAAGTTTATCTACTATATCTCCTATCTTGAGACAAAAGTCGTATTACTATATAGACTAAGAATATACACATGTGATATTTCGAGCTGAGTATATCTCGCTTATCTATTTATCGAAATATGTGTTGGTAAATCTTTCGCTTTAGCCAAGTTCGTCTTTACCTAGTGACAAAAGTCATGTTATGTTTCAATCACTTTGGAAATTGCTCTGACGAAAAATAGTTTGTGAATAACAACTATATGACGTCCTCTGAGAATGTTTCAATGATTGAAATGAGAGTTTAGACAATATAACCATTGGGGATATAAAAAATTGTTGTGGTAACATATATATATATATATATATATATATATATATAAATCCTTAGTACTTGAACCAAAGTTTGCGAACTTTGTTGATCAAGTGATACCGGAACTTGAGCAGTCAACCCAGTCCGCAAACGCGCGTAGTTCTCGAACCCGAGAATTTCTGCTAGAGTTGTAGCTCAGTTTCAGTCCGCGAACTGACGGAAGTTCTCGAACCCAAGAATTTCTGCTGGATTTTGTGAACTCCAACCGGTTAACCTGAGTCCGCTAACCCAGTCTGCGAACTTGAGTGGTTATGTCTAAAAACGATGTTCGTGAACTTATCTAAATTATCTAAGGAATGCTTTTGCAAACCGTGGATTTATAGTTCATGAATCTATTCGAGTGAATCACATCGTTTTTGCTTCAATTGTGTCTTATGTAGTATATAAGATCTTATAAAAATTGCACAACTCTCTA
The DNA here is from genome assembly GCA_023529315.1 of Papaver bracteatum. Lineage (NCBI taxonomy): Eukaryota > Viridiplantae > Streptophyta > Magnoliopsida > Ranunculales > Papaveraceae > Papaver > Papaver bracteatum. The sequence goes on along the minus strand of JAJJWX010000810.1, from coordinate 2,448,543 downwards.
ACTAGTTCATTTGAGTCATTTGGACTAGTTATGGTGAAGAAGAATATGGTTGATATGAAAGTTATCATTTGTCTAACCATTTGGTTGAATAATATTGAACCAACTATTGTACACGTTTGGGTACGATTACACAAACCCAAAATCGTCAAGTACATGTGTGTATGGCAAGCTAAGTTTTCGATCTAACGGTTGAGAGATATTAGCTTGTACCTAATAAGGTTTTCATATAACGGTGAATATTAAATGCTTTGTTACTAAGATAACATTGATTGCAAACCCTGATTTGAAAGACTATATAAGGGAGAACTCTAGCAACTGGGAAACCTAATCCCCACACATTCTGTGTGATACTAGTTTGCTAAGCTAGAGTCGATTCTCCTTTAACCTTTGGTTTTCATCTTCTAAAACAAGGTTAACGACTTAAAGACTTCATTGGGATTGTGAAGCCAGATCGATACTACTTTTATTGTAGTTGTAGCGCCCCCTAAGCTAACAACTGACTAAATCAAGAATTTAACTAAATAAAGAGGCACTAACGAATCCAAATTATACACTTGAACTTTCAATTAAGAAATCTGCTACAAAAATTTAACTCAAAGCTAACCCCGCTCAGAAATACATATACAAGAATTCCTTTCCAATGATATATATATATATAATAATCATTTGGTTTGCAAAAGAATATACAACACAATCAACATATCATAATATAATCAACTAACGAAGTTAACTTCTCGGAACATTCGCTGCGCAACTCTGCTCTGTCACTGAAACTGAAAATGGGGAATAATTAACATTTAACTTCTAAGTAATCATATGCAGATTTGGAAAATGATTTGGAAAACATTACATGTTTTCCCAAACATTAGAAGACAACAAAACCACTGAAATAAACAATCATGTATATGGACCTAAACTCCTCCTTTAGTTTCTGCGGTGACATTTACACACCTTATAATTTCTGTGGTGACATTTACACACCGTAATACTGAAGACGTAAAGCAATCTGTGGGTGAAAGTTACACACCCGTAATATTGATGCCAATTCCACACCTATTATTAATATTTCGGTGTATCGCCCTAGCCATAAAATATGAAGGAGCGTATTCGATATACCATAGTTGGAAATTCTCATTTCCCAAAGACAATCATAAAGACAAACAAAGCAAGGAATATGCGAATAGACAATGCAATTAAGAAATAGACAATGCATGAGTTTATCAACAAAGACTTTCATAAAAGAAATAACAATGATTACAAAACTGTCAAATGCATTCCCACCTCTTTCGATGACAAGCCTCGCATACCTTGAGATCCATGATCCACTGGTTCATTCTTTGAATCGATTGTTTTTAATAGAATATAACTGATAATCACACAAGCACTCTAAGAGTTTAGCCAAAAGGCTCACAGAAGAATCATACAATTCTATCTAATGGTTCTAAGCCCATTATGATATCTTATTCTCTATTTTTGGTATAACTAAAAGTTTACTAATCCAATTAGATTGATTATATAGTTTGTAGCTAAGTCTTGTGAATATCTACAACTTTGTAGAAAGAATCGGATGCTAATTCAGACCACAAGAGGTCTAAGATGTCTAATTAAGAAACGGTCTTAAGCCCAAGTCTCATAAAACAGCCCAATAACTAAGGCCCAATCCATATGGTCAACAAACGGTCACTAACAGTCCACTTGGTCAACGTCTAAGGTCAAGTCAATAGTCAAGGTCAAAGTCCAGGGTTAATGGTCAATGAGTTAACTCAGTCAACTGAGTCGGATCGGGTCAACACCTGGTAACCTAATCACCTCAGTTAGATAACTGAGTCAGACCTGGTAAATTAGTCAGACATCTGACTGGGATGACTAGTAGCTTAAAACTCAAGAACTGAATTCTACACGACCACTAAGCATTACGTTCAAACAAACAGAATTCAATAATTCCATACAATACAATTGTAATTTGAGCCTACATGCAAAAGCAGAGTCAAGCTTTCCTTAAGATCCACTTAACAACTTCATCTAACCCTCCTTCCCAATCACAAACCAATCTCAAAACAAACAAACAACAGACCACAACCATTACATTACCACTTTCAATTTCGGTTAACACTCCTCTACTACGTTCCATGAATTTCAGTACCAACACAATCCATCTCAGTCTCAGCTCTACGCCAACTTCAACTTCATATCCCAAACAACTTGTTCATCACTAACTCTGTGGCTTCATTATAGCACCACTACCAAACTCAGTTCATGTCCCTCAATGAACTGTCAATCAAAATGATATCGCTGGCTATATCCAACCACATCTCAACTTCAGCAAAAACACAACATTCCCTTGCACCTTACATCGCCACCACAGTTAACTCAACTCTAACTATTTCATTATCAAAATTACCTATAATTCCCATGTCTTAAAATCACCCACTCATCCAAATTATAACAACAGACTCAAGCATGATGCTAAACTCATTCACTTTTAAAACACCGCCTACAACTGACTTAGTATCCATCTAACATATTCTGGATTTAATCCACACCACAATCTTATTAACAACAATAATTACCCAATCTCAATTATGAACTTCTCTGTCTATAGACAAATCAATAGATTCAACAACACAATTTGCATAACTTAACCAAAATCACAAAGGAGAACAATTACCTCAAACGATTCTCCTCACCAATTGAAATCAACCCTTCTTTAGATTGATCCGATTCAGCTCATCAACATCTAATTCCTAACCCACAGTTCATCACAGCATATTCCCAAAATCTTCACTCAAACAGAACCAAACCATAATCCTTTGATTCACAATCAAAACCAATCTTCAACCTCAATTAAACAGAACCCATTCGTTCTTCATCTGTTAACAATTCAATAAACCTATTAATTCCTTCCAAACCCTAAATCAAACTGAAACGCTAATTCCTTGATTCTTCCCCGAGAACTGAAATTAAATTGTTAATCTTCTTCCTTGCTCGCAACTCATGATACCCATCACTAATTACTTGACTTCATCCTCAAAACAACCTAAATCCTCAAATGAAACTCATTACTCAGAAACCCTAGTTTTGATTCGATCTTCAAATCAACTTCAGAACAATCCCACAACTTCTATCAAACTCAATTAGGAACAACCCCATCTTCAATTTCATCTTAATCTTCAATTATCAACTCAAATCGATCCTTTATCAATTTAACAGAACCCTAACTTCTGTTTCATAAAACATCATCAACACTTTCAACTCGTCATCAACATCAACAACTACTTATACTACATTTAATCCTCACCAAAGATCGATTCTCTCAATCGAATTCTCAATCTTTAGACTCAAACACGCGCAGAAGAAAAGAACAGAGAAGAAGAAAGAATGAGGAGAACGAAGAATGAAGGAGGAGAAGAAAAATAAAAAGAGAGTTAATCCTCTCGATTTAGGAAGATAAGGTCGACCAAATGCTAAAGGAACCCAAGAATTTGATAAGGGAAAGCCACGACGTGTCCTTGTTATATCCAAAGGCATTTTCCCAAAAATGACTATTTTACCCTTCAAATAGTCCTGGTGTTTTCTTCCCCGTATGATATCAGATTCACATGTTCGAGTAGTCAGTTCCACGTAACTTTTCGAGATCTATCTAACGATATTAGTTTCGTATCTAAATCGTTGTTATATTAATTCCTATTAATTATCGCTCGTGTTAAACTAATCGAGTTATTAACGGCTAAATTTGTCACTTGACCGGTCTAATAACGTTGACGAGCTTGAGGGTCATTACATTCTCCCCACCTTTAAACATTTTCGTCCTCGAAAATCGAACTGTCTTCTAGTCTTGAAAACTCCCCACCTTATAGAATAATGTCATCTCTTGCCTAAGCGCAACCAATAGAAAATAAAGCACAAACTTATATGGCTTCTACAACTGAAATCTAAAATTTGTAGCTCTAGGTTCAACTATACTGACTTAGATTCTATCAAATAGGAAAATCTGAGTTTCTTACGCTAATTTATATTTTATGAAATACTTATCTCTAGCTTCAAGGAAGAATCCTACAATTCTTTCTAAGTGACTTTATAATTATCGGTTTTCTTGAAAAAAATTTACACATATAGAAATCGGTGAGTTGAGGAGAGAAACTGTCTGCAAATCGGTTCCCCAACTCGGATATTTTCTTCATCTTTCTTCGAGTTTTAACATTAAAATCTCGATCCAAATCTCTGCGAATTAATTATTGATTTGTTCTTACAATGATTTGTTCTAAGTAGAATAAATCCTAGTATGAATATGAACTTAAACAGTGAATCTCAGTCTCCTGAGATGCGTCATTCGGTGGTATATCTTTCCAAAACTTATGAAGATCAAATTTCAATCAACTTAATCGATTCTCAGGCAAATACAAGGTATGATCTGTGGAAACACTCTTTGATTGGTCGTCTTGATTTACAGAAACTCAAATTTGTAGATGCCTCAGCTTTATTATTGAAGCAATGGAAGTTGAGTGGAAAATGTCAATTAATTCCTTTAGGTAAAGGTTTTTTCACAATCAAATTAGAAAATGAAGTGGATAAAAATTATATTAAATCTGGTAAATGGGAAGTTAAGGAGCAATACTTAAGTGTTAGGAATTGGATTCCAAATTTTAGACTTGAAAATCAAAGGACATCTAAAGCAATGGTATGGGTTCATTTTCCAGGGTTGAGTTTAGAATATTGGGATGAAGAAACACTTTTCAAATTATGCAGAGCAATAGGAAATCCAGTCAAGGTAGATGATGCTACATTAAACTTTCAAAGTGGGTATTATGCAAGAGTTTTAGTAGAAATTGATTTGGCAAAAACTATTCCAAACAAGTTGTGGATTATTACAAAATATGGATGTTTCTCACAAAGTGTGGTTCTTACTAATTTACCTAAATTTTGTTGGAGATGTAAAAATGTTGGTCATCAGCATTTTGAGTGCAGAGTGAAAAATCATACAGAAGGTAATACTAATCAAGCATCAGAAGTTGGGAAGCAAGAAGTTCCACAAGATCCTAAAACTCCTAAACTTCCTCAACAAGAAGTGGTAATGGAACCATTTGATATATGTCAAACACCTGAAAAGGTTCATGAAGTTATTGAAGTATTCAATCCTGAATCATCAAATAATATGCCAAGTACAATCATAATTTCAAAAGGAAAGTTCAGTCCATTACAGGATGATACTGCTGTTAAAGAAGCTGAATTAAGTCCTTCAAAAATTTCAAAAGTGGTAGAAGATAATTCATTAAGGAATAGTGCAGTTAAATTCATTAATGGTATTGATGGTTCTATTTCAGAGGAAAGAATTCCAACTACTTCCTGGTCAAGAGTAGTTCAAAGACCTTCAAGTTCAAAAACCCCTGCAGATCATACTGAGGAAATTCTAAAGGAAGTAAGTACAAAACCTCAACCCAAATGGAATTTTAGAAAGAATCCAGGAAAAGGAGGCACAGTGGGCCTCCATTCCAAACCATGAAAGTCTTATTCTGGAATTTAAGAGGCCTTAGAAGACCAAGGTCTCAAAATAAATTATGGTCTCTTGTTAATCAATTTAATCCTTCAGTAGTTTTTGTTGCAGAGCTTAAAGTTAGATGCATTCCTTATTTTTGTAATAAATTAAATCTGCCAGGAATGCAGAATATGGTAATCCATAATTCAGTTAACAACAATAAAGGAAATATCTGGGTTTTTTGGAATAAAGCTCTTCCTACTCCTTCAGTAGTTTCTATGTCAAGTTAGATGATAACTATTAGTATTGGAGATCTGCTTATTTCTGGTATTCATGCACATGTGGGGGTGAACCAAAGGAAATATTTATGGGCTGAAATGGAAGCAATTAGTGATCTTCAAAAACCTTGGTTGGAAATAGGTGATTTCAATTCTATTACTTCATCTGAAGAGAAAGTTGGAGGTAGAACTCCTAATAGAAGGTCAGTGCAAGATTTCAATACTTGTCTTAACAATTATGCTCTAATGCAAGCTCCAAAAACAGGAATTTCACACTCTTGGTCTAACTGTCAACAAGGTAAAAACAGAATTCTTTGTCATTTGGATAGAGCAGTCTATAATCATTTATGGTTCCAAAAATTTGCAGATTGGGGGTACAAAGTGGGGCTCAGAATTGCATCAGATCATGCCCCCTTATTGGGAGGAAGTGCTAGTGTCCCTAAACCAGCAAATATTCCTTTTAAATTTAAGAAGATGTGGTTGGAACATCCAAATTTCATGGAAGTGGTTACTCAATGTTGGTCTGAAGAAGTTTCTGGAAATCCAGCTTATATTTTCCAATATAAACTAAAGAGACTAAAAGCCATTTTAAAAGATTGGAACTGGAAAGTTTTTGGCAATGTAAATGAGCAGATAAAGCAAGCTGAAGAACAAGTTAAATCTGCAATGATCATTTCTGACAGTGATCCAGCCAATATTGATGATTTTAACAACTTGGTTCAGGCTCAGAATCTTTATAACTCAAAAGAAACTCAACTTAATTCTATGTTGAAGGAGAAAGCAAGAATTAAATGGATTAAAGATGGTTCTTCAAATACTGGTTTTTTCCATGCTAATTTAAAGATTAGACAAGCAAGGAATTTTATCAGTGAACTTCAAGATTCAGATGGTGAAATAACTTCAAATCAAGAAAGAATATCTGAAATTTTGGTAAATCATTTTCAGAAAAAATTTGAGTTTAAAAGTGTAGAGCAAGTTGATCATTTATTAGATGTCATCCCTAAGGTAATTGATGAAGAAGACCAAAAAATGCTTGATGCAATTCCTAGTGCAGAGGAAATAAAAGAAAATGTATTCAACATAGACTCAGATAGTTCTCCTGGACCTGATGGATAATCTGGAGCCTTTTATAAAGCTTGCTGGGAGGTAATTCATTATGATGTCATTAATGCTGTTCAATTCTGCTGGTCTAGGAAATTTATACCAAAGGGTCTTAATTCCAATTTTCTTATTCTAATCCCTAAAGTTGATGGAGCAAAGAACCCTAATCAATTCAGACCAATAGGTCTTAGCAATGTGAGCTTTAGAATTTTCACAAAAATCATTAACACAAGAATGAGTACCATTATGTCAAAGATGATAACTCCTCAACAATCAGCATATATTAAAGGAAGAAGTATTCCAGATCAAATTTTTTTAGCCTCAGAAATGATCAATCAATGAAATGAAGCAAACAAGAAGATGGGGAAATGTAGGAGTTAAGCTTGATATATCACAAGCTTATGATTCAGTAAGCTGGGAGTTCTTATTCCAAGTTTTGCTCAAGTATGGTTTCTCTAATAGTTGGTGTCAATGGCTGAAAATCCTATTTGAATCAGAAGAATTTCAAAGATCAATTAATGGTGGTCCTCATGGTTTCTTTTCAGTGGGAAGAGGTTTGAGACAAGGTGACCCCTTGTCTCCAACTCTTTTTGTTATTATGGAAGATGTTCTGAGTAGATGTATAATAACTCCAATGGTGATTAGAAAAGGGATTTATCCAACACACTTATTTTTTGCAGATGATGTCTTCTTGTTTTGTAATGGAGCCAAAAAAAGTGTTGAAGGTCTTGCTAAGTTATTGGAAGATTATCAAAAAGGTTCAGGGCAGATGATTAATAAATCAAAAAGCAAATTATTCATTGATGGAACCACTCAGCTAAGAAAGCAACAGATTAAGGAGATTCTTCAAATGGAATTAAGTACTTTTCCAGATAAATACTTGGGAATAATTCTTGCTCCTGGTAAAGTTAAAATAAGCTCAGTGTGGCCAATGGTTGAGTTAATGCAAAAAAAGTTGGCAGCCTGGAAAGGAAGACTTTTATCATTTCAAGACAGATTGGTACTAATCAAGTCAGTTCTGCAAATTATTCCAATTTATAATATGGCAATCTATAAATGGCCCAAGTCAGTTATTAAAATTTGTGAAAGAATAATGAGGAATTTCCTTTGTTCAGGTGATGGAGAAACTAGGAATCATACTATCTTATCTTGAAAGAAAGTTTGTACACCATATGATGAAGGAGGACTTGGCATTCAAAGGCTTGAAATCTTAAACAGAGCTCTTCTCATGAAAATGATGTGGAGAATTATTAACTCAAAGGAAGATTGGGCTATGTTTATTAAATCTAAATTCATAAACAGAAAAGGGAAATGGAGTGATAATTGGAAGCAATCTACTATATGGCCAGGATTAAAATGGGCTTGGAATGCTCTTCAAAAAAATATTAAATGGTGTGTTGGTAATGGTCAAAACATCTCAGTATGGAATGATACTTGGGCAGGGGATACTCCTCTAATTCTTAAAACTGAATTTAATTCATATGTGAAGGAAAATCTGCACATGAAGGTGTCAAGTCTAATCCATAATAATAGGTGGAGAGTGCCAAAGGAAATGCAGATAATTCTGAATGAACATAATTTGCCTGAACTGGGAGAAGGTAATGATCAACTAATCTGGACTGGTAATTTGCAAGGTAACTTCACAACTTCCTCTGCTATATCTATTTTAAGGCATAAAGAACCAAACAAGAATTACTTCAAATATATATGGAATTCCTATTTACATCCTAGCATAGCTGGCAATGTTTGGAAGATTCTTCAAGGAGTGTATGTAGATGATACTATTATGGTGGAAAGGGGATATGAATTAGCCTCAAGGTGTTGTGTATGTGAAAACTCCCAAGACAGCATGGATCACTTGTTATGGCACTGTTCTTTTAGTGTGAAGATTTGGAATTGGCTAAGGGCTATATTTGAAGTTAATCTTCCTATATCCTTTGATAATATCTGGATAAGTACAAAAAATAAAAGCCCTCTTATGAAAGAAGTATGAATTACTGCTGCTTGCTCTATTATTAAGGAGCTTTGGTTTCAAAAAAACAGGAAATATTTTGAGGAGGTCAAACCAAATATTCAGCAATTCAAGCAAAAAATCATCAAAATGGTAACTGAAGGAGGAAGAAGAATGAAGGGAAATAAATGGAATCAAACTTATGATATTCAGATAATTGAGTTATTCAAGCTAGGTTGCAGATATAGTAAATTTCAGTTCATTAAAAAGTTCTTTTGGAATCCTCCTCAAATGGGTTTTACCCTCTTCTGTTGTGATGGAGCTTCACAGAAAACCCCTGGGGAAGCGAGGTTTTGGAATTGTAGTAAGGGATTTCCAATGTCGAGTGATCGGGGTTATGGTCGGAGGTATTGGTATTGCCACCAACTATATTGCAGAAACTTATGTTTGTAGTGTGTGCAATTGAAATGGTCATGAAATGGGTGAAAAAAATATAATTATCAGCTCTCATTCCCGAGATGTTATCTCAATTTGCAAAAAATCAAGTGCCTTAGTTCATTAGAATGAGATGGCTAAAAGCAAGGAAGAAAATCTCATCAGTTCAGTTCAGACATGGCTTCAGAGAATGCAACTTCTCAGCAGATACAGTAGCAAAAAAGGCAATCAAGCTCAATGCAGGTGAAAGGAAAATCTTCTTGGGCAGACCAAAGTTTCTAACTAGAGTTGAAAAGCCAGGAATAGAGTACTTCAGATTCTGCTGAAAATTTGTAATGAATTTCCTTCTTGGGCCTTTTCAGGCTCTCATTTGTAGTCAGTTTTTGGGCCTCATTAGTTAGCCTACCCCATTATGTTGGGCCTATGTAGTTGGCCTTCTTTTATACTTTTCTTCATGTAATCTCCAATTTTTGGATCTTTTCATTTTAATATTAAATCATATGATTCAGAAAAAAAATTTTTATCGGTTTTCTAAAGATTTAAATTATACTTCTATGATCAGTCATCTCTGAATGCAGTTGCCCTGTCAAGGTTGGCCAATCCCAATAATGCCTTCCTACAAACAGAGAAAACACAACCTTCACTATTCTCCAGTGCTAGATAAACTAATTATTAATTTATTAAAATTAATTAGTCTTCAACTTTTATCTTAACTGGTGTAATTATAATAAATTTACTTCGTAAAATATATAAATAGTTCTCATCATTTTAAACAATTTCGTCGTCTGAAATTTAATGACTATTATAAGTAAACCCAATTCGATTGTTTTAAGTGCTAACTTACTATGACTGATTAATTTCTAAATTCTATTGTAATTGCTTTAACTTGAAGATTTTACTTTATAAACTATGTATATAATTCACAACATTTTAAACAATATAAACATCAAAATTTATTTTATCTTATTTATTTACATGAAATTAAATTTTAATTTCAAATGAAACCATAATATTATAACTAAATAATTACTTAAAATTCATGTACTATTTTAAAATAACTGAATGTTATAACTATTATCCAATTGTTACTATTATTATTTCCAGTGTGTCTATTTGTTTATTTCATTATGCAACTTGTTAAAAGTAAATAACCACTTTAAATTTTTTATTTTTTTATTTTTATTTTTATTTTTTATTTTTTATGTCATTTGGTATTAATATTTAATTATTATTATTACATACATTTCTTATTTTTTAGACTGATATAGTTACTCATAATTAATCATAATGCGAAGTTTAACTTTATTATTAATACTAGATTTGATTTGATCTAACTTTATTTCCTTAAGTTTATATTATTGTTAAGTAATCCTTAAGTTGTATTATTAATAAAATCTACATTCTGCTATTACTATCCAATAATATTATCCAAATGATATTTACAATAATTCTAAATTTTATAATAATTAATATTAGACAATATTATAATTTGCTTATTTTATCGAAAATTATTGTCTTAATTATACTATCATTTTCATTATTGTTTTATCAAATTTTCTTATTTGATTACTAGTGTAATTAACATATAATTAAAATAATTGTTTAATAATGATACTTAGTTTAATTTTATTAAGCCCTAATCTTGTAAATATAATTTTAATTTCACGAAGGATTGAAATAACACATTTTGTTTATTCAGATTGAATTGGTAATATACGTGTTACATATTGGCGTTAGTAATTTTAATATGATTTTAAACTTTGAGTCTGCATAAAGATTTAATATGTCTTAATAGTCTTTAGATTTTGGTATTAATTATAAGTGTCTTATTCATATACAAATTTATTCTCCTTTAAGTTAAATTTTGTACTAAGCATTCAAATATTATAAATATTACTTCATGCATATTTTAGTGATTTAGTAAATCATTTATTGGACTAAAAATAATCTAGGTGTAAGATTGTTAACAATTTTTTTGTCTTTATTATGAGTCTTATATGACCTCACGTTCTTTTATTCCTACTTAATAAGTCTTGTTTTAACTATCTTATTTAAATGCAAAACATATACTTCTAATTTGTTATTTTTAACTTTGCAAATCTTAACCGTAGCTTCTTAGTCTTAGTCATTATTTTATCGTTGTATATTTGTTAATGATATTTTTATTTAAATTATGCTCAATACAGTACTAATTTAAATTTTAATAGCTCAAGTTTGTCATACTAACTTTTCATTTCAAAAGAAAATTAATTTATTTATAAAGAAGGATTCTGTTAGTATACGAATTTATTTCCTTTTAATTCTAATATTACACTAAATATCCGATTGCTATTATTACTATTTCATGTATATTTGTTTCATTCTAAAGATTTATTGAATCATTTATTAGATTAAAGATTAAAGATAATTTGTAATTTCATTTAATTTACAAAACTTAATTGAAGATATGCGTAAATAATTTTCGTAGTTATTTAATCATAATAATAATTATTATTTTTGTTGTTCTATATCCTTATCGGAATTTTGTTAAATAAAGTTGATACTAATTGTGAATGCAAACATTACTTTATTAAAATTATTATTACTCTTATTAAATTATTATCATTTACAATTAGCAATTATTAATATTGATGGTTGAATTATTATTTTAACTACTCTTACAAATATTAATAAGTCCCAAAAATTACTATCAACATTTATGTGGTTACTCCATAATTTATTTACTCTTCACATAAGTCCATGTGTTCAGTAAGTTTCTATTTGATTTACAAGTTATATCAATTATACTAATTTCACTATTATTATTATAGTATTAGATTATTTACGTTTTCAAACTTTTTAGATTAATTATTATTAAATCCTAAAGTTATTGGTGTACGTAAACAAACAATCAACAAACAAATCAATCGATCAGATAAATCTTTTAATTATTGGGAGCTTTTAGTGATTAAGATTTATCTCACAACCCAACCCAGTTCTAAACTAATCTAGTTCACTTACTGGCACTGGCTATTTCTATAATTTCCCATATAAGATCTAATAATGAGCTCTGATACCAACTTTGTAGCGCCCCCTAAGCTAACAGCTGACTAAATCAAGAATTTAACTAAATAAAGAGGCACTAACGAATCCAAATTATACACTTGAACTTTCAATTAAGAAATCTGCTACAAAAATTTAACTCAAAGCTAACCCCGCTCAGAAATACATATACAAGAATTCCTTTCCAATGATATATATATATATAATAATCATTTGGTTTGCAAAAGAATATACAACACAATCAACATATCAGAATATAATCAACTAACGAAGTTAACTTCTCTAACATTAATTGCGAACTCGCTCTCATCATCAAACCAAAATGGGGAATAATTAACATTTAACTTCTAAGTAATCATATGCAGATTTGGAAAAGCATTTGGAAAACATTACATGTTTTCCCAAACATTAGAAGAAAACAAAACCACTGAAATAAACAATCATGTATATGGACCTAAACTCCTCCTTTAGTTTCTGCGGTGACATTTACACACCTTATAATTTCTGTGGTGACATTTACACACCGTAATACTGAAGACGTAAATCAATTTTTGGGTGAAAGTTACACACCCGTAATATTGATGCCAATTCCACACCTATTATTAATATTGCGGTGTATCGCCCTAGCCATAAAATATGAAGGAGTGTATCCGATATACCATAGTTGGAAATTCTCATTTCCCAAAGACAATCATAAAGACAAACAAAGCAAGGAATATGCGAATAGACAATGCAATTAAAAAATAGACAATGCATGAGTTTATCAACAAAGACTTTCATAAAAGAAATAACAATGATTACAAAACTATCAAATGCATTCCCACCTCTTTCGATGACAAGCCTCGCATACCTTGAGATCCATGATCCACTGGTTCATTCTTTGAATCGATCGTTGTTAATAGAATCTAACTGATAATCACACAAGCACTCTAAGAGTATAGCCAAAAGGCTCACAGAAGAATCATATAATTCTATCTAATGGTTCTAAGCCCATTATGATATCTTATTCTCTATTTTTGGTATAACTAAAAGTTTACTAATCCAATTAGATTGATTATATAGTCCGTAGCTAAGTCTTGTGAATATCTACAACTTTGTAGAAAGAATCGGATGCTAATTCAGACCACAAGAGGTCCAAGATGTCTAATTAAGAAACGGCCTTAAGCCCAAGTCTCATAAAACAACCCAATAACTAAGGCCCAATCCATATGGTCAACAAACGGTCACTAACAGTCCACTTAGTCAACTAACGGTCAACGTCTAAGGTCAAGTCAATAGTCAAGGTCAAAGTCCAGGGTTAATGGTCAATGAGTTAACTCAGCCAACTGAGTCGGATCGGGTCAACATCTGGTCACCTAATCAACTCAGTTAAAAAACTGAGTCAGACCTGGTAAATTAGTCAGACATCTGACTGGGATGACTAGTAGCTTAAAACTCAAGAACTGAATTCTACACAAACACTAAGCATTCCATTCAAACAAACAGAATTCAATAATTCCATACAATACAATTGTAATTTGAGCCTACCTGCAAAAGCAGAGGCAAGCTTTCCCCTAAGATCCACTTAACAACTTCATCTAACCCTCCTTCCCAATCGCAAACCAATCTCAAAACAAACAAACAACAGACCACAACCATTACATTACCACTTTCAAGTTCGGTTAACACTCCTCTGCTACGTTCCATGTATTTCAGTACCAACACAATCTATCTCAGTCTCAGCTCTACGCCAAATTCAACTTCACATCCCAAACAACTTGTTCATCACTAACTCTGTGGCTTCATTACAGTATCACTACCAAACTCAGTTCATGTCCCTCAATGAACTGTCAATCAAAATGATATCGCTGGCTATATCCAACCACATCTCAACTTCAGCAAAAACACAACATTCCCTTGCACCTTATATCGCCACCACAGTTAACTCAACTCTAACTTTTTCATTATCAAAATTACCTATAATTCCCATGTCTTGAAATCACCCACTCATCCAAATTATAACAACAGACTCAAGCATGATGCTAAACTCATTCACTTTTCAAACACCACCTACAACTGACTTAGTATCCATCTAACAGATTCTGGATTTAATACACACCACAATCTTATTAACAATAATAATTACCTAATCTCAATTATGAACTTCTCTGTCTATAGACAAATCAATAGATTCAACAACACAATTTGCATAACTTAACCAAAATCACAAAGGAGAACAATTACCTCAAACGATTCTCCTCACCAATTAAAATCAACCCTTCTTTAGATTGATCCGATTCAGCTCATCACCATCTAATTCCTAACCCACAGTTCATCACAGCATATTCCCAAAATCTTCACTTAAACAGAACCAAACCCTAATCCTTCGATTCACAATCAAAACCAATCTTCAACCTCAATTAAACAGAACCCATTCGTTCTTCATCTGTTAACAATTCAATAAACCTATTAATTCCATCCAAACCCTGAATCAAACTGAAACCATAATTCCTTGATTCTTCACCGAGAACTGAAATTAAATTGTTAATCTTCTTCCTTGCTCGCAACTCATGATACCCATCACTAATTACTTGACTTCATCCTCAAAACAACCTAAATCCTCAACTGAAACTCATTACTCAGAAACCCTAGTTTTGATTCGATCTTCAAATCAACTTCAGAACAATCCCACAACTTCTATCAAACTCAATTAGGAACAACCCCATCTTCAATTTCATCTTAATTTTCAATTTTCAATTATCAACTCAAATCGATCCTTCATCAATTTAACAGAACCCTAACTTATGTTTCATAAAATATCATCAACACTTTCAACTCGTCATCAACATCAACAGCTACTTCTACTACATT
Source organism: Papaver bracteatum (assembly GCA_023529315.1). Taxonomy (NCBI): domain Eukaryota; kingdom Viridiplantae; phylum Streptophyta; class Magnoliopsida; order Ranunculales; family Papaveraceae; genus Papaver; species Papaver bracteatum. Next base: position 2,433,413 of record JAJJWX010000810.1, on the reverse strand, counting down.
TAATCCTCACCAAATATCGATTCTCTCAATCGAATTCTCTATCTTTAGACTCAAACATGCGCAGAAGAAAAGAACATAGAAGAAGAAAGAATGAGGAGAACGAAGAATGAAGGAGGAGAAGAAAAATAAAAAGAGAGTTAATCCTCTCGATTTAGGAAGATAAGGTCGACCAAATGCTAAAGGAACCCAAGAATTTGATAAGGGAAAGCCACGACGTGTCCTTGTTATATCCAAAGGCATTTTCCCGGAAATGACTATTTTACCCTTCAAATAGTCCTGGTGTTTTATTCCTCGTCTAATATCAGATTCACACGTTCGAGTAGTCTGTTCCACGTAACTTTTCGAGATCTATCTAACGATATTAGTTTCGTATCTAAATCGTTGTTAGATTAATTCCTATTAATTATCGCTCGTGTTAAACTAATCGAGTTATTAACGGCTAAATTCGTCACTTGACCGGTCTAATAACGTTGACGAGCTTGAGGGTCATTATAGTAGTTGTGTGATCTGATGTTGTTGTTTCTATCATACGAGTACAATTATAATAATTGGCTTGAGATTTCTATCTCCGATAGGCAAGATATAAAAGTAATCACAAACATCTTCGTCTCATCGTTTGTGATTCCAGAAAAATCTTTTTTCGCTGCGTCGATTAAGACTATTGTGAGGTGATTGATAAAACTGAGTTGTTCTTAGGGAATATAAGTCTGGTTTTATTGATTGGTTCTTGTTCACCTTGATTTATCAAAAGACGGAACAAAACTCATAGGTTTATTTGTGGGAGACGAATTTATCTATGTTGTAGAATTTTCTGTGTGAGACAGATTTATTTGCTAAAGTCTTCGACTTTGGGTCGTAGCAACTCTTAGTTGTGGGTGATATTATCTAAGGGAATCAAGTTAGCAGTATCCTGCTGGGATCAGAGGCGTAGGAGAATAACTGTACCTTGGATCAGTGTGAGATTGATTGGGGTTCAACTACAGTCCAGACCAAAGTTAATTTGGAGTAGGCTAGTGTCTGTAGCGGATTAATATAGTGTATGTTTAATCTGGACTACGTCCTGGGGTTTTCTGCATTTTTGGTTTCCTCGTTAACAAAATTCTGGTGTCTGTGTTATTTCTTTTCTGCAGTATATTTCGTTATATAATTGAAATAATATTGGTTGTGCGTTGTTCAATCAATTAGAATATCCGACCTTATTGGTTGTTGATTTAAATTTATTGACACTTGGATATTGGTCTTTGGTGCCATCCAAGTTATCTCTCTTTGATTAAGACTCGCGAATTATATTTGCTTGAGTAAATCAAATTGAGAGATTGAGATAATAACTCCTTGAGATATTTTTTATTGATTGAGTCTAGTTGATTCTCTAGAAAACAACTCGGAGTTGTCCATACAGATTGCTAAACGAAATATTGGGTGTGGTTGTTAGACCCCCGCTTTTTCAATTGGTATCAGAGAAGGCATACACGTTCAAGACCTTACAAGTCTGTGTTTGTGGCAATCTGAGCCTGTGGACTAAATCTCTGTTACACATACTAAAATGTCTCCTAAAGCTTTTGATGATGTCAAGTGTCTTAGAAACACCTCAAAGGATTACTCCTTAGAAGATTCTTCCGAATACCTAGGTAGAAAGAATGTTTAATTTGATAATGACATTTCTTCCTCTCATGAGGCATGTGACACTCTGGCAAAAGCTGAAAAGGAGCTCACCATAATTTCAAAAAATACAGCTGAGACTATTGATTTTAATGATTATGATCATCTCATTGATGAATTTGAAAAGTCTCTTGATCGAGAACGTGATCTCTATTACATCATAAAGTCCTTCTCTAAGAATATTGATAAACCTCTTCAAGAAACTACTCTTCAACGTGAAAAGATTAGTACTCTTGAGGATATTATTGAAAAGGACTTAATTAGAGAAAAACGTTTGCTCGAGACTCATTCATCAGATCTCAACAAACTTCGTGCTGAAAAAGAGAAACTATGTGCATCTCTTACTCTAGCCCATGAACAGTGTAAATCCTTGGAAAAGGAAAACTCTGTTTTAAGGAGAAATTATTCTGTAACCAATTCTCATGAATTGTCGCATACGAAAAAGTGGTCTCCAGTAGAAGATTGTGTCAAGAAAGGTTTACATAACTTGCAGTCTTCTCATATGTCTATGAAGTTTGGACAGGTGCCAATTATTGCTTCTTCTCCACGAACCTGTACTTTTTGTGGGAAAAGGAATCACTATGCTATCCATTATTTTGCAAGAAGGAAACAAATTTCTAAGCTTCGTAATTTGCTTATCTTCACTGTCAATGGAACAAATAGTCAGTTGAGTAATGCAGTGAATCACATGCCCACAAGAAACCAAAAATCTTATAAAAATGATCTCTATTCTAGAAATCATCATAGGGCTCAAGTGCATTCTGGCATAAGTTCTTGTGTTGCTAAGTAAAGCATTCCATGTACTTATAAGAATGTTTCTGGTAAATCTAAGCCTAGAAAATGGATGCCTATCTATTCTGATCCTCTTGAACCAATTGCAATAGGTCCTAGACTTAGTCCTTAGAGAAAGCCATCTGAGAATTTTTTAAGAACGCCATGTCTTATCCCTTAGGGATGAAAATCAACCGAAGAAAGGCGAAGATCAAATAGTCAGATGATGTATACAATTTCTTTCCTTGATGATCATAGTGGAATTAATTTCCACTCCACTACCTGATTCCATGTATTTGTTTCCTTGTTTCTAACTTGAGAGGTGCAAGGAAAATAATTGGGGAATACTCAAGTATATTGTATATTATTTCTGTTTGAGTCCTTTTGTTGGTAGTCCACAAACGTCCGCGTTCTCCTCTTGTGAGTATCTATGGTTTTCAAAACCAGAGTTTTATACTCTAGTTGACGAACACATATATACTTGTTCTATATTATGTTCTCCCTGACCTAGAAATCTATGGAGAATTCTGCAAAATCTCAAGAGATTGTGCGTCTTGATATGGAGGAAGACAATCAGGAACGTAAGTCAATTCAGGAGCTGGTTCTAGAGAAGATGCTTGAAAGAAAGGATCACAACTCCTAGATTGATGATTCTGTCAAGGATTTAACTCGTTTTCAGAACGATTCAAGGGTGTCGAGTTTGAAAATCTTCAATTGCAAATAAACCAACTTCTAGATGGTCAGACCAGAATTCTTCCTAATCAGAACATTCTATTTCAGAATCAAAAGAAGCTTACCATGGACTGCGCCAAAGCTAGACAACTTGCTCGGTTGGTTGATCGTAAAGTTAGTGTTCTGACTCATGAACATGGTGTGTCTACAGTCGAGAGAATTAAGGAAATCAGTGTTACATTCTTTGATGGTTTCATTGAAAGATATGAGGTTCTTAATGAACTCTGATTTCCAAATACCTAATAAATCTTCTATTTTTCTCTTTTGTTTAGAAGAATAAATAGTGTTTTGGAATAGCCATTATTGTGATTATACATAGTTATATCCAATATTGTTTTTCATCTTCTTGTTTTTAGATTTATTGGTTTAAATTCTAAATTTTTTTGGAAGATGATGGTTGCAGTATTAATCTTTTGATTTCATATATTGCAATATTTTGATGGGATATGTGTGTTTACGTCCGTGAACTTGATTGTCCCATATTTTTTCAAAAGTAAAGTCGTTCGTGAATTGATATGCAAATATTATAAAAGAATGAATAGACTTTTGACAAACACAAAAGTTAAGCCTATATTGTCAATTATTGATGTAAGATAGGTTAAAATCTTTTGTGATTCAAGTATTATGTCTATTGTATGTCATTGTGCAAATGGTGATGGAAACATAGAATGAATCCTTGTGAATTCCGCAATAATTGAGCTTGCCTGATCTATCTCTTGTGGATTACTGTGAGACTCTGTATTGTGACTTATGTTGAGCATTAGACAACCAAAGTTGATTATTTTTTTATAATTAGCTTAGTTGTGTTCCGTAAGGTACTTCACGTTGAGTATTTTGAACTAAATCAATCATCTTGTGTGGTTATTTAGTTATCACTCCGTAAGTTTTCTTATGTTGAACATCTCTTCGACTTGGTTGGTTACTTGTGATTAACTTATTCATTGCTCCATAGAAGTTCTTATGTCGAGTATGGCCAATTAAATTGATTACTCTTGTAATTAGTTTGGTTGAGTATGGCAATTAGATTATTTGCGAGTTTTCTTGTGATTAATCTAATTGATTTATTAAGTCTCCATAAGTTTACTTGTGTTGAGCATATTTAGTCAAATTAATCTTGGTTCGCTTGGGTTAATATGATTGAATATTTCTTGTTGGATTCCAAATTCATACTTGTATGTAATTTGTTGAGTCTAAAGAAAAATACTTCTTTTGTTTTGAAATTAAGGTCGCTTTTATTTTTCCTTTGAAAATGACATATTATGGGGGAGAGTTCTTTTGAACTTGTGCTTAATTGCCAAATCTTTGTGGGGAGTGTGGCTGTGGAATATTAGAGGGGTTATCTTGCGTCTTTACAAACTCCTTGATGAATGCATTTAACTTCGGCTTTATGATTGCATCTAAATAAGATGATATACATTTACCTTTGGTCATGAAATGTCTCTTACGAAAATTTCATTAGGATCCCTTTCTTGTACCTTTGCCAATTTTATTGACAAAAAGGGGGAGAATTAATATGTAGTTCACACTACAAATACATATGGTTTTCGGATCATTATGTAAGGGGGAGTGTTTTCCATGTGAGATGGAGTATTGACTAAGGGGGAGTAAAGTATCACCATAGTATTGTTGTTGAAGTTGTGATGCAATTGGACTTTGACGCTGTGTAATAATACTATGACATTGTATAACAATGATTGAGAACCGATGATTTTCTCATTGTTATAGCTACGGATTTTCAACAACGATGATGCTAAACTTACAACCTTTGGGATCATTGGACTACTTGGAAGTGACGAAGGTTTCGAGTATTGTTGAAGATTAGACATGTGGAATAGGGGCTACAAAGTTTATTTATATATTTTTCGTATTCCATATGTATTAATAGTTTTGCCACTAAAATTGACAAAGGGGGATATTGTTAGAGCATTGCTCGGTCGAACTCGTATGCGTTGCTATATCAAGCATGTTTGTCAATGTTAGTGATCAAAACTATAAAGTCTTGATTTCTAGTCTACTATATCTAAGGTCACGGACTAGGATAAAAAGTGTAGTTGAGCTCAAGAACTCCAAGGCAATCATCATACAAAATGAAGGACTACTCAAGGAACCAGTGGATCTTCATCGACTAAAAGGTATATGGAGACTTGAACGTATCTATCACTCAAAAGTCTATCTACTCTATCTCTTATCTTGAGACAAAAGTTGTATTACTATATAGACTAAGAATATACACATGTGATATTTCGATCTTAGTATATCTCGCTTATCTATTTCTCGAAATATGTGTTGGTAAAGCTTTCACTTTAGCCAAGTTCGTTTTTTCCTAGTGACGAAAGTCATGTTATGTTTCAATCATTTTGGAAATTTCTCTAACGAAAAAACAACTATATGACATCCTCTAATAATGTTTCAATGGTTGAAATGAGAGTTTAGACAATATAACCATTGTGGGATATAAACATTGTTGTGGTAACATATATATGTATATGTCCTTAGCACTTGAATCGAAGTTTGCGAACTTTGTTGATCAAGTAAAACCGGAACTTGAGCAGTCAACCCAGTCCGCGAACGTGCGTAGTTCTCGAACCCGAGAATTTCTGCTGGAGTTTGTGAACTCCAACCGGTTAACTTGAGACCGTGAACCCAGTCCGCGAACTTGAGTGGTTATGTCTAAAAACGATGTTCGTGAACTTATCTAAATTATCTAAGGAATGCTTTTGCAAACCGTGGATTTACAGTTCATGAATCGATTCGAGTGAATCACATCATTTTTGCTTCAATTGTGTCTTGTGTAGTATATGAGATCTCATAGCAATTGAACAACTCTCTAACTAGTTCATTTGATTCATTTGGACTAGTTATGGTGAAGAAGAATATAGTTGATATGAAAGTTATCATTTGGCTAACCATTTGTTGACTAATATTGAACCAACTATTGTACACATTTGGGTACGGTTACACAAACCCAAAATCTTCAAGTACATGTGTGTATGGCAAGCTAAGTTTTCTATCTAATGGTTGAGAGATATTAGCTTGTATCTAATCAGGTTTTCATCTAACGGTGAATATTGAATGCTTTGTTACTAAGATAACATTGATTGCAAACCCTGATTTGAAATACTATATAAGGGAGAACTCTAGCAACTGGGAAACCTAATCCCCACAGATTCTGTGTGATACTAGTTTGCTAAGGTAGAGTCGATTCTCCTTTAACCTTTGGTTTTCTTCTTCTAAAACCAGGTTAACGACTTAAAAACTTCATTGGGATTGTGAAACCAGACCGATACTACTTTTCTTGTAGTTGTGTGATCTGATCTTGCTGTTTCTATCATACGAGTACAATTGTAATAGTTGGATTGAGATTTCTATCTCCGATAGGCAAGATATAAAAGTAATCACAAACATCTTCGTTTCATTGTTTGTGATTCCACAATATATTTTTTCGCTGCGTCGATTAAGACTATTGTGAGGTGATTGATAAAACTGAGTTGTTCTTAGGGAATATAAGTCTGGTTTTATTGATTGGTTCATGTTCACCTTGATTTATCAAAAGACGGAACAAAACTCATAGGTTTATTTGTGGGAGACGAATTTATCTATGTTGTATAATTTTCTGTGTGAGACAGATTTGTTTGCTAAAGTCTTCGACTTTGGGTCGTAGCAACACTTGGTTGTGGGTGAGATCATCTAAGGGAATAAAGTGCGCAGTATCTTGCTGGGATCAGAGGCGTAGGAGCATAACTGTACCTTGGATCAGTGTGAGATTGATTGGGGTTCAAATACAGTCCATACCGAAGTTAATTTGGAGTAGGCTAGTGTCTGTAGTGGCTTAATACAGTGTGTGTTTAATCTGGACTAGGTCCCGCGGTTTTTCTGCATTTGCGGTTTCCTCTTTAACAAAATTCTGGTGTCTGTGTTATTTCTTTTCCGCATTATATTTCGTTATATAATTGAAATAATACAGGTTGTTCGTTGTTCAATCAATTAAAATATCCGACCTTATTAGTTGTTGATTTAAATTGATTGACACTTGGATATTGGTCTTTGGTACCATCCAAGTTATCTCTTTTTGATTAAGACTCGCGAATTGTATTTTCTTGAGTAAATCAAATTGATAGATTGAGATAATAACTCCTTGAGATATTTTTTATTGATTGAGTCTAGTTGATTCTCTAGAAAACAACTCGGAGTTGTCCATACAGATTGCTAACCAAAATATTGGGCGAGGTTGTTAGACCCCCACTTATTCATTTGGTTTATTAGCTAATTGTGATTCCTAAATCAATTTAGGCACATCAAGAAAAACATGAAAACTGATTATCTTAGCATACAATCAAGGGCTTCATCTAAACCCTAGTTATTAAATTAGAACATGATAGTAATACTGAAAACAAATATAAACTACAGCTTGGTGCACCTGCTAATCCGGCATGCGTTTTACATACAATTACCATCCCTATTTATTCATGAAAATCTCCAATTGGGTTTTAATTCAATAATAAGTCTCTACCCACTCACCATAATTGCCTGAATTTCTTGTCCCCTCTGTTATTGCTTCTCTGCAACTTGATTTGATTCTTGCTTTAGCTATTGAATATAAACCTAACTCTATCTCTCTCAATCATAGCTTCTACGGTTACTATTTTTGATTGGGAAGAAGATAAGATGGAGAGAGATAGAAATTAGGAGCTTGAGTGTGATTAATGGTTGCTGAGACGGTGGCTAAGCTCAGAGGCTGTCGGGGATGGAGTTGTACTGGTAGTTTTGCAGAGATTGGAGAGAAGAAACGAAGTGAAGGTTTGTTTGGCTTCTGTTCTATTTGGAGATGAATAATAGGTGCTCCAGTGTTGGGCGGAAGCAGCAAATGTCGATGTATCGCAATGTAGATGCCATTGGATGCTCATCAGCTATATTGAATCTGAAGGCGCGGGATGGGTACATGCTTGGATCTTTTATTTTATCTCTTCTAGGAACATGGCTTCTTGAAAGCTAATATCTCAAGCCCACTTCTAGTTTTGAGTTGTGCAAATGGCATTCTTCACTTGCGGATGAGGTACAAACAATATTCTTCACTGCTTTCTAGCGAAAGCTTTGTCGTCTCTCTCTCTCATTGTCTTTAATTTTCTGCTCTTTTGGTTCCTTAATTCATCCAAGCTTTATTTTACTACCTAAAAACACAAAATTAATTAGTACAAGAATTTATTCTTGAAAACAATGAAAATAGAGAGTTTGGGATAATATATGACTTTAAAGCGCAAAAGATGAGTTAATCGCCAATAAAAAAGGTGTAGAAATATGCAATATTTGGCACTCATCAAATACCCCCAAATCTGAATTTTACTTGTCCTCAAGTGAAACATAAATTAAGATATCCTAACTATACCATTGTCGTTGGTCACTCGAATACATTTAGTGTATGCACTAAGCCTTTAAACCCCTAGGTGTCCTTAGTGGACGAGTTATAGTCTCGTGATGGTTTACCAGAGGTGTACCCACAAAACCTTCTCTAACTTCAGAGCGTAATAGAGTCCCAAGCATCCAAGGAGCTATGGGGAAATAGAGTTTCTGCATGCTAGTAATAAGAAGTTAGAAATACCAAAGAACGCATTCTCCTTAAGAGTTGAGCGAGACATAACCACATCATATGAAAGAATTCGGGTTCGAGAGTGATCACAAGCCTTGACTTTCATGATAATTGCACTCAAAAAGATCGCTTTTTTAGTCTCTCATGTGTGCATGTAGGAATAAAAAGAGAAATCCCGCACGTTGAATGGTGGGAAGGAGAACCTTCCGAAATAATTTCTGGAGACTCCACAAAATTGTGGACAAAAAGAATATTTTTCTGAAAAGAATATTGTCCTCAATGTTTCAATATATAAGCGGAATTATAGCAACATACCAGGAGAACATTGCAGAGTAGATTTAAAGAAAAGAGATTACTAGATGTCTGCGAAAGCAATATTAGAGCTTCATTTTTCATGGCTAGAATCCAACAATAACTCAGTTGATGTCACATTGGATTAGCACAATATATACAAGATAAAAGAAGACTCAACTGACTCAAGATAAAATATTATCTATTGGATTATATACAAGGAGAACCCACCATACATTAACAATCTGAAGAGTTGGGGATCAACCCAAAGGAAAGAATGCAGAAATTTTAGCAGTCTCATACAATTATAATAGCGCAGAAATGCAAGTGAGACTGCAAAAAAAAATGAGCTACCCCCAAACCTGGATTTTTCAACGGATATACTTTTGGACACAAAATCTCGCAGTTTTAAGGGTTCATCATGCACAAGGTATAATTCAAAATGGACTTTGTTAGGAACTGGCAGAGATATGCATTTCAACCGTGGCTCCTTCGAAATATTATACATGCAAAATATTCCAAGAGGACTTGGGAGGCACACAGTTCCAATCCTAGATTAGGTACTCTCAGAATAGTTGGTTTTACAATCTTATTACAAACAAAATCTAGGTTGGGTGCAAGATTATCTATTTGTGACATGGTCAGGGAGCTAGACACGTCTAAGTTACATTCATTTTTAAGCTCAAAAGTTTCATTACGTAGCCTAGTATTTTCCCAGTTAGAAACAAGTAATGCAGTATCATGCTCATAGTCATTGAACAAATTAACAAACCCCAATTTAATATCATCAGCATCCAAAGTACCCAAATCAGTATCACAAGAAGAGTCATATTGTGACCTAGGAAGGGAATCAGACATATCGAAATCATTTTCATGAATAGAATTATTAATGTCTACAGAAAATTCAACCTTTCTTAAGTCATACATATCTTCACTGAACAGTTGTACAAGCTCCAAGTCAGTATCAACATCACATGTATATGCATATGGAATACTAGAAGAAACATCATTCATGAAGGTCGAGGCGGAGAGGCCTAATGTCTCTGAACCCAAAGGTTCCACAAAATTTTCAGAATAAACATGTTCTTCTAACATAACATCAAACACTATTTTCAAAATTTACCTCATTAGGAATAACAAACATCTTATCATGGAGTTCCTCCCTTCCCTCATTTTGTACATGAAGCAGAATCATATCTAAATGCATTAATTCGTCCCATGGAAGGAGAGTCTTCAACAGTAGGTATCCTCATAGCATATGGGTATTCAGTACATGGTTGCGCATAAGGGTCACTACCAAAAGGAAATTCAGAAGCAATGTTATATGGTTTATTATGAAATGCATTCAATTCAAATTCAACATTGTCTTGTTCAATGAGTTTGTGATTTTCCTCAATAGATTGCATACAAGGGGGCATGGAAGTACAAAATTTTTCAACTTCCCACTGTGATGGGTGATGCATGTGTGCACGGTCATTGGGGTCTATAAAAGACTAATCGCAACCTTCAAAAGATTGATTATGGTCCCAATGACTACCAGCTTCATAACCTGTGGATATTTCATATCTTGGATTTGTTGGAAATTTTGGGTATAAAACAGAGGATGATAACACTAAAAGAAATTGTTGTTGTACTCAAAAGCTTTCAAGGCTCGGGTGATTTCTTTTAGACGATTATTTCTACCCTCCCAATATAAATTGGCGATTGCAACAGGTATGCGAAATAATGCCTTCAGGATACAATGAAAGCCCTACAACAGGAAGTTGGATTCAAGGTTTGCACCCCTTGACCCAACCAAGAACACATGAGAGAGATTTCTGATGATGCTTTATATGGAGAGAAAACAGGTTGAATTCATTCTCATGAATGGGAGAATTCCTTCACTACTTATAGGGTTATTCATGCCTATTGGAGATGCCTCTTCACTTCCAAAAGACACATAAGGTGTCTGTTGGGAATGGTTGTGTCCTTTATGAACTATCACACCTATTAGAGGTGTCCCTTCATCTCCAACTAACATCCATTGTGTTTATCCAACACAGAACACTTCCCCATCATAGTGACAAACCAAAAACGAAAACAGTTTTATTTTCTAAGTTATTGAAAATATCCAACAATCTCCCCCTATTTTCAAAAACCAAAAACATAAAATAAAATAAAACTTATAAAACCGGAGTGGCTGCATCACTCAAGTGACTGCCTACGTACCCGAGTGGGATCAAGCCAACATAGTTCAAGAACAATTGGGACTAAGCATCATCGCTGAAATCAATACATAAATGATAGGTACCTTCTGGGTTTGAACCTTCACTTAGTGTAAGAAACTCAAAGCCTTATCGAGATTCTATGGTGAAACCAGTCTTGAGCCAAGTATCCCTTATGATAAAACCGGAGTCTCCACACATATTGATTCCATAAATCATGTGTTCTGTAGCCAAGAACTATAAAGGCCTTGTGCTTATATCCTTATTCATGAGTCTTCTTTAGAGAACGGTCTTCTTCTCTTAGGAAACGACCCACATTTCCATACTCATATAGGTAAGTCTCGAAGGTGTTTCTGCGAGACACCTTTTACTAATCACAGACTCATTAAGGATTTACATCCATCCTATTTTCTTGCAGAAAAACCAGCACTAACTTGAAATGGGAAGTTTTATGTTAGTGCTCCATAATCTACATCCATAACTTGTTGGTACCACATTGAACCTTGTTTATCGTTTTCAAAACATAGGTTGGGTTTCTGCTATGGGAGATCAACCTTCCTTCACAGACCTTAGTCCCATTTCTATATACTTCATTGAAATTAATTCCTTTGGGAGACTCTTCATAAGTAGGTCTACCAAGCTTTTCTCCGTTTCAATGGTTAACTGCAATTACTCCTTTCTTGAGTAATTGACTTACCGTTCCTTGTCTAAGACTTGTATGTCTTGAATTTTCATTATAAGTCTTGTTAAAGACGTTATAGATCATATCCTGATTCACAATTAATCAAGACCTCCTGAGATGGCTTCTTCCAAAATAGGATCTCTACAAGTTAGGTTTTAAGCCATTTCTTCTCATTAATTGCATCTACTAATGCAATCAATTCTGAAAACATTACTAAAAAATGTTCCTCTTTGATTTTACAAAATAATTGTAACTTCTCTAGTGATCCTAATTAACATTTACGGTTAATTCACAAGAAGTCATTATAGACTTGCATACACTAGAGGCATAGAAAATTTGTAGGCAACTTATATATTTGCTATCTCAACAAATATAATACCTTGATGAGTAACTATTTTACTCATGCCCAATCCCCTACAAATTCATACCCAAAAAACATAGACAATGTCTATTTAACATTCTACATTATGTAATGCAAATGTTCATAATTTATGTATCGGTAATATCGTAACACCTCATCGTTGGATATTTGGTCGGCCTCCCAATCTTCCAATATGTTACATATTGACCGGTATTCCATTTTTCCCTTTCGATGTCATTTAAGACCTGCCAATTTCCAAATTTGGAACCTATAATTCTTATCGCAAGAATTATGTTCATGCCATACCATTGTTGTCTCAACAATTATGACGATTTTGGTTTTAAAATAATCCACCAACTAGAAAAATTTTATACGACATTTTCGTATAAATTCTCCCCCCTATTTCATGATAATTCTCAAATGCCAAAATGCAACTCAATATCATGAAATACCATTTGTGTCAAACATGTACCCCATAATTTCTAAATAGAAATTAAAACCTCAAATCCAATATACCTAAAGGGTACCATCATTATGGATCTGGCTTTCCTTTGCAAACATTCTAAACAAAGCCTCATTCAACTGCCACATGCGGGTAAATTGAACAGTCAATTTAAACCACGTACATCCAACCGTTATGCACCCTTAAAGGATTCTGAACTTCTAATACATTTATTAGATATCTCATGCTATCATAAAATATATATATATATATATATATATATATATGGCATTACTAACCCCAATCAAGAGGACTAAGCATTACTGTGAAAACCAATCATGTCACAGATGAATATTTGGATGTAAAAATCACAGTTGCAAATTTATGATATGCTTTACGAACATAACAGAGCATTAACAAAGGCTAGACGATAATATGCACAGATTGTGATTATAATGGCTCATCCACATAACATACACATGCCGTAACTATTTCTAAGAAACCGAGATACTAAGGATGTATTAGTCTTTAAGATTGTTGGAAATATTATACTTATCTGATTTCATGGAAGTTTCCCTTGACCACAACCCTTGAGAGTTTGCGCGCCAATGATTGAATCAAATTCCCATAAACAACATCATGTTCCCGAACACGGTTTCCACTATAAATTTGAAGCTTGTTTTCCAACTTCCTTATTCTCGTTTCCTCTGTCTTGTCTGAATTTAATCGTCTAAAACTGTTGGAAATTTTGGGTATAAAATGAGGATGATAACACTAAAAGAAATTGTTGTTGTACTCAAAAGCTTTCAAGGCTCGGTGATTTCTTTTAGACGATTATTTCTACCCTCCCAATATAAATTGGCGATTGCAAATGTATGCGAAATAATGCCTTCAGGATACAATGAAAGCCCTACAACAGGAAGTTGGATTCAAGGTTTGCACCCCTTGACCCAACCAAGAACACATGAGAGAGATTTCTGATGATGCTTTAGATGGAGAGAAAACAGGTTGAATTCATTCTCATGAATGGGAGAATTCCTTCACTACTTATAGGGTTATTCATGCCTATTGGAGATGCCTCTTCACTTCCAAAAGACACATAAGGTGTCTGTTGGGAATGGTTGTGTCCTTTATGAACCATCACACCTATTAGAGGTGTCCCTTCATCTCCAACTAACATCCATTGTGTTTATCCAACACAGAACACTTCCCCATCATAGTGACAAACCAAAAACGAAAACAGTTTTATTTTCTAAGTTATTGAAAATATCCAACATGATTTTCATGGTATTCTCTAGATTGCCTAAAATCATGCAAAATATAGCAATTCTCAACAGGATGGCCTAAGTTACCACATAAGGTACAAGCATAGATTTTAGATTGCCTAGGTGAATTAGATACGACAGATTTCTCATGTATTTGCACTTCTAAAGCTGTGATTTGAGATTAACTGAACCAAAACTGACGATTGTGTGAGCTGGGCATTATAAAAATGTTCATTTTCACCCTGTGGTGGATGATACATGTGTGAATAATCATTAGGGTCTGTATATTGTACCTCGGGACCTTGAAAAGGTCTATAATATTCCCTATAAATATCAGCACCATGGTCTAATGGAAACTCAAAATGTGAATCATGCTCATATGCGAGTTCTCTAATAGATTTGTGTGATGATTTCTCATCCCTAACACCAAGTCCAAAATCCAGACATCCTTTTTTCTTTTAAACAAAAACTACTATCCGAAATGCTACTAATGAATCCTAAACAGAATGATGCATATAAGAACGTATACAATCTACTAAGACAAAATACTATAGGCTAAACACACTATACAAGATTACATTACAATAACAAAAACTAACAAGAAAAATTAAAAATGATGTTGTTGTACCAACGGCAGAGAGCTCCGACGTCTATCAATCCTAAACGGGGTTTCTATTGGATTAAGGCAATAAAAATATGGTCAACTAACGAGAGGCCAACTCGTATGTGTTAACAAAATATGAAGCTCACATGTTAAATCCAATATTAAACCATTCAGGGTAAGAAATTACAAAAGAGTCCTAGACGTCATGATGTTGTAGTTCTTAAGAAACTTACCTCCGGTGCTCATCCGGGCAGAGGCTATTTGGAATTGAATGTTCTCTCTTTTCGGTTGAATCTCCCTTGTTCTCACCCTTTTAATGGAAGTTTCTCTTAACCACAAACAACTCCAGCGACAAGCTAGAGTAGGTACCACAAATCTGCCTTTACTTATCTTCTTCGGGCCAATAAAGAGGTCTTTCAGTCACCTGACAACACTGCGAGAACGTCCGAGAATGTGAACATTAATAAGGACCTGCCTTCCTCTTCTTTTGTCAATAAGGTGAGAGTATCCCAGTCACCTGATAACGCTACCCTTGACGTTTTAGCAATAATTGAATCCTACAAAAACAACTAAATGGTAACAACAACAACACTAAAGAAAAATGACCAGCAGCATGGTACGCTGCCGTAGTCAAGCATACCAACAAAACACCAAAAGAAACAATGATTCTATATTAGATAAAGGAGATACTGATATAAATTAAAACACAAAAGACAAACTACAAGTATTAGTACTTAATGACTAAAATAAATAAATTTATGTACAAGACTAGGGAACTGATGACATACACTAACAGAACTGCTAAGTCGGACATTTACTTATTAAGTTATCTATGTACATACTATGTAGCACAATTAGCTACAAGAGAAGACTAAAACAGAAACTAATTTATGCTGGTGTTATGCTAAAGATAAGCTACATGTGAGAAAGAAGACTAAGTAGACGAAACTATGTACATAAAAAGGAAATGATTAAAAACTACAGGATAATGAAGTAGGCAACCAAAATATACACAGATGCAGCAATGCAAAGGATGGTAGAAATAACTAAGAATGATTAAAATTTAAACCAATATATTTACAGCCTACAGATGCAGTTGTGCGAGCGACAATAGAATGATAAAAACTACAGCTATAGCAGCAGGTTACAGATTATAGTGACAAATGAAAAATTAACAATTGTGCTAACTTGCGGGCACTTGATTGAAACAAAACTAGCAACTACTGGAAGTATTAAAGCTTATTATACAAATGATACACTATAAGAACAGAAACTTAGCAGATGTTTGACATACATATGCAAAATACATGACAGAACACTGCAAAATATGAGTTATGCTACAGCAAGAGATTTTCCACAGGGTAGTTTTGCAACATCTGAAACAGCTCCAAAGAACTTGTAGATTTTTAATATGGTCAGATGCAAACTGAAGCAGATGCTACTAGTTACAGATGAGATCAAGTGAGAGCACCTTTATCTTAACAGGAAAGAGATATGACAAGAAGCTACAAGATGGATTGACAGACAACTCTCAGTAGAACAGATGCAAGATTTATGATGCTGCAGATGACTAGAAACAAAAACTACCACTTAACAGGATGCAGACTATATAGACAAATGAATTACACTACTAGGATGGAATTCTTCAAAAGTAAAATGAAAACTACTTAGAAAAATAAAAAAAAAATTATGAAAACTACAGCATACACTAAAGAGATGAGATGAAATTATATACACAGATGGTTGAAATAACAAGTTGAACTAATAACAAACAAGCTATAATTAGTACCGAAACAGATATATACATAATTTGATTTGAGATTAGTAAGATGGAACCAAAAAACAATTACACCGCTACCGAGTCCCCGGCAGCGGCGCCAAAAACTTAGTAGGCTTATAAACAGTACCTACAATAACTGCAAGTGCACAATATCTAATGAAGAAGGGGCAAATATAGGTCGATCCCACGGAGACAAGGTGGGTGTAGAGTTGATTCCAAAGTCTCACTAAACTAATTCAAATGAGAGTAACAGAATATTTTTTTTGGGTGTCGATACGACAAGATATTTGGTAGTGAACAAGTTATAAAGCAAATTGTACGAAGAGAAGTAAGAACAGGTTGTAAACAAAGGCTAGAGAGCACTAGGGTATTTGAATCCACCTCCTAATCCTACGCTAAGGCAATACTTATTCAAATTATGTTCTTGTTCCTTTCGAAGGAAGAATACAATGGATGATTTATCAACTATTCTCACTAACTCACCCATAGTATAAGCTGTCTTCTTACAGTACAACCTATCACAGGCTCATTTGATCAAAAAGCTAACTAACCCTTCCTATATCAATTAAACATAGATCTTCTTCCAGAGAGGTCTTTAATGGATGATTTATCAACCAATCTCCCTAACTCACCCCTAGTATAAATTATCTTCTTACAGTACAACCTCTCACATGTTCATTTGGTTTATTAGCTAATTATCAATCCTAAATCAATTTAGGCACATCAAGAACAACAACATGAAAACTGATTATCTTAGCATACAATCAAGGGCTTCATCTAAACCCTAGTTATTAAATTAGAACATGATAGTAATACTGAAAACAAATATAAACTACAGCTTGGTGCACCGGCTAATCCGGGCATGCCTTTTACATACAATTCTCATCCCTATTTATACATGAAAATCTCCAATTGGGTTTTAATTCAATAATAAATCTCTACCCACTCACCATAATTGCCTGAATTTCTTGCCCCCTCTGCTATTTCTTTTCTGCAACTTGATTTGATTCTTGCTTTAGCCATTAAAGATAACCCTAACTCTGTTACGATCACACTAGAAAATATGGTAATGGAAATGGATAATGGTTTGAAGATGGGAATATGCAGTGGAGATAAATGGTAATGGTGATATTTAAGAAGAAGATAAAGGGTTTACTGACGAACCCTAACCGTACAAGGCCTATTGAGGAGCCCTAACCTCCAAGCCATTTGTTTTAACATAATTTCTCAGTCTCCTCTTCTCACCAATATTTATACCTAAACTTAATAACAACACAGAGTGCCATTTGTTTTAACATAATTTCAGTTCCATGAATACTACAAATGTGGTAGCAAAGAGAACACGTGATCCCGCTTTTGCCGCAAAATTATACCATAGTAAATCTAATCCATCCATTATTCACGTTTGACATTACTAAAAAAAGAAAATATGGGGTAGTAACTAACGCCCCACCCATCTTCTCTTTCAAACTCAAATGCTAACTAAACAAAGACGTGTAATATTGACCGACGGCATCATAAAGTTTGAGGAAACACTTCATCCCTTATTTTGGGTTGGATTTAAGACTTTGTCCTCAGGAGTACATACTTGATCAATCTTGAGAAAATCTTCAAAGATGAATTGAAACTTTTTGAATCCAAAATTATATAAAGAATAAACCTAGGTGTATAAGAAATTTTTGGTCATGTGCAAGTCACCATGTACATCAAATGTCACTCATGCTTTTCTACACGTGAATTTTCTCAAACTTACTTACAATTCCATGATCGTTTTTCTTAGAAGTAATTGGAGCCCTAATAAGATGAAGAGCTTATTAGCGCAACATCCGCATAATGGTCGAAACTTGAAACTTATCCCCGAACACCTTCAGAGCTCTAACTCAAGCAAATTCTTGTAAAGAAAATCCAAGCTTAAACCACCTATCTTGCGACCTAAACTTAATAACAACACAGAGTGCCATTTGTTTTAACATAATTTCAGTTCCATCCTCTTCTCATTAATTGTTCCAATATTTATACAGAGACTTACAAACTGTAACTACCTAAAAACAAGGAACATAAACACATGATCCTACTAACACAACATGTATGCACGAACCAAAACAGTTTCCTAAAGACATGGAATACTGAGAACACGTTAAGTAATAAATATTATGGTTGAATTAGTAAATCTAATCCATCCATTATTCACGTTTGACATTACTAACTAACGCTATTTCAAGTTGTTACTCCCATTTTCTTTCGAGCAGTGTAGTTCATAAAAATGATAACAACTAAATATTGTTAGAGAAAATGGATTTCCATAGCTTGTAGATTTTTGGACCGATGCAATAACAAAACCTGAAACTTCGTCATTTGCCGGTACTTCAAATATGTTTAAAAAATCATAAATATTGAAGGTTGGCAAACCTCTAATTCTTGTTTTTGTAATTTCCGAATTTTATTCAAATACATCAAAGAATTCACACAAGTAGAAACTTCTTCGTTTTGGAGATTTGCTAAGGGTTTTTTGAGAGTCTTGAAGAACTTGTTGAAAATCTCTGCAAGCTTTAATGATTTCTTCAAATCCTTTCAAAACTTCTTGAACTTGAACTGAAGATTGTGTTTTGCGGAAGCGAAAACCTTGCTCTGGTAATACCACTTGTTACGATCACACTAGACAATATGGTAATGGAAATGGATAATGGTTTGAAGATGGGAATATGCAGTGGAGATAAATGGTAATGGTGATATTTAAGAAGAAGATAAAGGGTTTACTGACGAACCCTAAACGTACAAGGCCTATTGAGGAGCCCTAACCTCCAAGCTTCAGTCTTGCGACCTAAACTTAATAACAACACAGAGTGCCATTTGTTTTAACATAATTTCAGTTCCATCCGCTTCTCATTAATTGTTCCAATATTTATACAGAGACTTACAAACTGTAACTACCTAAAAACAAGGAACATAAACACATGATCCTACTAACACAACATGTATGCACGAACCAAAACAGTTTCCTAAATACATGGAATACTGAGAACACGTTAACTGGTTGAATTAGTAAATCTAATCCATCCATTATTCACGTTTGACATTACTAACTAACGTCATTTCAAACTCAAATGCTAACTAAACAAAGACGTGTAATATTGACCGTATCAAACTCTTTCTCTCTCAATCATAGCTTCTAGGGTTACAGTTTTTGATAGGGAAGAAGATAAGATGGAGAGAGATAGAAATTAGGATCTTGAGTGTGATTGATGGCTACTGAGAGGGTGGCTGAGCTCATAGGTTTTCGGGGATGGAGTTGTACTGGGAGTTTTTCATAGCTTGGAGAGAAGAAACGAAGTGAAGGTGTGTTTGGCTTCTGTTCGATTTGGAGATGAATAACATGTGCTCCAGTGTTGGGTGGAAGCATCTAATGTCGATGTATCGCAATGTAGATGCCATTGGATGCTCATCAGCTATATTGAATCTGATGGCTCTGGATGGGTACAAGCTTGGATCTTGGATTTTATCTCTTCTAGGAACATGGCTTCTTCAAAGCTAATATCTCAAGCCCACTTATAGTTTTGAGTTGTGCAAATGGCATTCTTCACTTGCGGATGAGGTGCAAACAATATTCTTCACTGCTTTCTAGCGGAAGCTTTGTCGTCTCTCTCTCATTGTCTCTACTTTTCTGCTCTTTTGGCTCCTTAATTCATCCAAGCTTTATTTTACTACCTAAAAACAAAAAATTAATTAGTACAAGAATTTATTCTTGAAAACAATGAAAATACAGAATTTGGGATAATATACAACTTTAAAGCACAAAATATGAGTTAATTACCAATAAAAAGGTGTAGAAATATGCAATATTTGGCACTCATCACTTCACGAATCCCCAGGTGAAGTATTTTTATTCGCTAAACCCTAAAAGGGTTTGAAGGAGTGGACGACTCTAGTTTACAATTAGGACACATAAGAATAGTGTTAGGGATTCAAAGATCCCAGTTGTTAGAGGTTCCCCTTTTATAGACTTTCAAGATCAAGGTTGCTTTAAGTTTAAGCTAAGATAGCTTTGGAACCAAGCAATCAATAATCACCGTTAGATGAAAAACTTGACTTGAGATTAACATAGAAGAATATGCACTCTAGTTAGGATGGACCGTAACCGAACCTGTTGTTTGTGGGTGAAAACTATTCCTGCCGATTTTGGTAATTTGGGGTGTGTGGATGAGGAATGAATCTAAACCTTAAACAATGTACTGCACGGTGAGTGCTTGTAGATTCGAGAGGTCAATCCGTGCAAGTCCGGCCTAAACAAAAAAGAATGGTCGTTCCAGACTTGTTTCGGTCACAAAGTGAAGGAGATAGGGTTGATCTTAACTAGGGAAGCGAAGAAGGTGTTGAGATTGTGAAGGTGTTGGCTATGTATGACTTGCAACAGAAAGGTAAGCAGGCTTGTAATTAAAGCAAGCAGGCTCTGGATGTTAACACTTGGTTTCTGTGTTATGCTCTCTCTGTTCTGTCTTGTCTTGTTTGAAAAATAGGGCGGAGAGCCTATTTATACAAGTCTTTTAGCCTAACCTTCGTATCTCGTGGGAAGTGGAGAAAGTGGAGTGATGGAGTAGTGTGTTGGTATTACACGACCATGCTTTCCCACTTCTCCCATCATCACTAACCGTCCATCACTTCCTGGCACATTCTTGTGATGGTGCGTTGGGCGCTGCACTCTATAAACCGCCAGACCAATACCCTAGTATGTATCCCCCAGTTTGTGACATGATTGATGTCTCGAGTGTGTGTGGATCGTGGGACCCACAGAAAGTAACATGTAATGCTACGTTATTTAGGAAATTGATACTTGTGAAGTATCGTGTGTATACTATGCAGGTACTGCATCGAGTATATTCAGCATGTATGAAGCATCGTTGTTTGAGAGTCTCAAAGAAACTTCATGTTCAGCCTACTTCATGTGATGGTTTGGAAGTTGCGCATGCAAACCCTCCTTTGACCGATCACATGGTGTGGTAGAGTGACGGGTGGTGATCACCATGACGCCACACTGACAAATTAACTCATGACCAGGGCTGTATAGCCAAGCCGGTGAAGTTGGACAGACGAGATGATCTTTGAGACACTCATCTGCGACCGTTGATGAAATTAGGGTTTATGAAAATGTGCGCAAGCATCACTTTTCAGCTTGGTTGTATCCAAGCTTGGGACGCAACTTTGGCTAGGCCGGTCATGCATGTGTGTAGACAACATGACGGTGTAGGCACCCATACCTCATTGTCTCACAAAAGTGTGTTCTAGGCCACTCAATTCGTCCTGTGAAGTTGTGTTGTTGAGATCAATTTGCGACAGAAAATTGGTGCCGCAAAAGCCGTACATCGTAGCAACCTTGAGCGGGCGTTCCAAGACGACCATGCCTGGTCGGTCTTGGCCGATTGCTCCAACGTGTAGGTGGTAGGCTGGTGTTCACGCCTATGCCTTACCATCCCATGAAAACATGATCTAAGCCACTCAATTCTTCCGGAGAAGTCGAGCGGTTGAGATTAGTTTGCAGCTTGGGAGGTGCGACCACGCTAGTTTGGGCGAACGATTTGGGATAACCAGGCATGGTATGCCTTGGACGATTAGGTGATAGGATAGATGGGTCCACGGTGGTCATGTTGGTATGGACGGATCTGCTTTGATCTAATCTCGGACCCTCCATTCGTGCCGGAAAAAATGGATGCTCGTGATTCAAAACCCTAATTTTGGGTTTCAAGGCCGTGCGTCATGCTCCATTCAGGCGTACGATTTGGAACGACCAACAATGGTTGGTCCTGACCGATTGGTCAGGTATATAGGTGGGCCCATGGTGATTGTGTTGACATACTCCGTGCCCTTTGAATCTACATCTACATCCTCCATTTATACCAGCGAAGATGGATGGTTGAGACTGTTTTGCGACACATGTAATGCGCCGCAAACCCTAATTTAGGGTTTTTACGTCCATACTGCTATGGTTTGGACGTTTTGTCAAGCTAGGCCAATCTTTTGGTGAGACCTACCATGCGGGGCCCGCATTGGTTCGGCAACGGATATTCCATACCTGCTTGGGGGTTATGGAATTGATCTGGGCCATCCAATCATGCTGGTGGAGTTGGATGGTCGTGATCATATCCAGACTGATACGGTCAGTCCGGATACTCAATCGGGCTAGTATAACACACCGAGAGTGGCTCAATCGGGCTAGTATAACACACCGAGAGTTGCATCCTATACGGGTATTTCGTACATGTTTCATTATAATGCTTGGAGATTTGTGTTGCTCTGCTGAGAGCAACACTCAGTCGTCATGCCGCACTGATAATGAGTACAAGAAATACAAGGCTGGTTGTGCATTAATTAATAATGCTGGAAATCACAAGGTATATGGGATTGTTGCTACATGCTCCAACCTGGATAAATTTCGTGTTTTTTATTCACAAAATGGTATTGTTGCCACATGATCCATTCTAGGTGAACTAGTAAAGTGAAGGAGTATCCATCACTCATTAATGGCCTTATCTTTTACAAGATGTTGGCGCATAATTTTTTAGGTTTTACAATTTTACCCTTAAATGAAAATCCACCATCAACACCTGTATAATGACCTGTTCATGTAGGTTAGCCGAAACTATCCAATTGAACTATATACTTAACCAATTTAATATAACACTTTAAAAAATTTCATGAATCACACATATGGTCAAAAATTTCTAGATAGTGTTTTTAAAGAGTTAATCAAATGCCGATTATCTCATAGAAATAATTTTGATGCATCTGAAAATATTCGACAGGGTAAGTACGTGTATTGTACTTGTTCGTAAATATATTTTTCATGGTACGTGTACCGGGTATGGATACCATAAAGACAACAAACAAGTTCAGGAACTCACATATCTTTTATGGTTTTCATACTGGGTATGCGTACCATTTTCGGTATCAAAACCAACAGATCTTTTCCTTTTTTTGTACTGGGTATGCATACCTTTTCTGGTTCAAGAGTCAAAGACTTTTTGTGGTATTGAACCGGGTATGCGTACCACAAAGTCGCTGCCGAATAATATCTACGCCGGTACGTGTATTGGGTACTTGTACTGCGACTTCGGACTTGTAACAATTCTCCCAGTATTGAACTGGTATGCATACTTTCCTGTATCCAAATTAACAATAGTTCTATATCTCTCTATTAATCAATTCGAAACATTCCCGAATAACATCAATGACACATATCACTGTTCTAGGCTATTTTCAAATGATTAAATCTTGATTCATAATTTAAGTCATGAACAATAAATTTTTCTTAACCAAATTCATCAAGTATGAAAAAATGTTCTTAAGCATAGATAGTTTTATTTCGAGAACGATATTAAAGATAAACTTGACTCAAAATTTATGTTATGCATGTACTATCTAATTTAGTCATGCGACAGTGTCTCATAGATAGAAAAGTGAAAACTTTAGAAATAGGTGGTTCAGTCTTTACTTACTTTTTGATGTTGAAATTCTCCAAAGCTCTTGTTGATCTTCGCCTTCAAACGGTAGAACACAGTGATATCTGATTCTCAACTACACACTTCTATCATAATCCGAGACTGGCTAAATGTAGACTACAAATCAAGATATATTTCTGATGACTAAATTTGACAACAAGCTTGAGACACTTGTGATTTCGATCGAGAAATGCTCTAACAATCTCCCCTTTTGTCAATTTTAGTGACAAAACTATCAATACATATGCATTAAAAAATAAAGCTTCAAAACTCCAGAATCCATCATGCTTGATTTCCTTGGTTCTTCAATTCCTTGAATTCTTCGTTACTTCAAGTTGCAATAATTCCGAAAGTGTTCAACTCTGCATCGTTGTTGTTGAAGATCCGTAGCGATAACAACTTTGAAAACAAATATTCTCAATCGTCGTTATACAGAAATATTGTATTATTATCTTCTCCAAAGTTCAATTGTATTACAACTTTGAAGTATACTACGCTGATATGTTTCTCCCTTTTAATCTATGCTTACATATTTTTTGCATAATAGGTGAAACCTATAGATATTGATTCACTTCCCCTTACATAATAATCCGTAAACCATATGTATGTAGTGCGAAACTACTAATTAATTCTCCCCCTTTTTGTCAATAAAAATTGGCAAAAGTACGAAAACATGGGATCGTAATGAATTCAATCAAAAGATATTTTAAGACTTAAAGGAAACACATATAAACTTTTATTTAGATGATATCATAGAGTATAAAATACTTAACGCTCATTTAGGATATTTAAGAAACAACCATCCCCTATAAATTCCACAGCCACATACCCCCACAATGATATAGCAAAAACAAGTTCATTTAAGTACTCTCCCCCATCGAATGTCATTCCTAAAAGAACAACATGAGTGACCTTACTTTGATGAAAAAGAAGGATTTTTCCGGACATTAACAAATCACATGGACTTATATCCTAGATGTAGTTTGGGAAAATATATTTACCACAATCAGTAAAACTCTTCATGTGAAAATGTATAAATAATGCTTTACCAGTCAGACAGATTCTTGCATGTTGTATGGAAAATGTAGACAATAGATGTGTTTCTGCAATCACAATAATGAATCTGTACAACCTTTATGACTTATTCTTTGACTATTGGTTTGCAAAAATTATATGGTCATTACCACCTTTCTCTGGAGGAGTAATGACTACTGCTGACATGAATATAAAATAACACTATAATTTGTGGTATGCAGTGAATGACAAGACATCTACAATTTGTGCAATCAAATGATGGTTTATCTGGAAGGAGAAATGCACCCGAATTTTTGAAGATAAATCTACATCTTCAATCCAGATTTCAATCTCAATCCAAAGATATCTAAATTTCGGGTGTATGTAAATCTCAACAGATTAACCGGAGCTCATGCTTAAATGCAAGAAGTA
The DNA here is from genome assembly GCA_023529315.1 of Papaver bracteatum. Classification (NCBI taxonomy): domain Eukaryota; kingdom Viridiplantae; phylum Streptophyta; class Magnoliopsida; order Ranunculales; family Papaveraceae; genus Papaver; species Papaver bracteatum. The sequence continues at coordinate 2,408,102 of JAJJWX010000810.1, read as the reverse complement.
TAAAACACATAACTTTATGGATAAAACCTGATAATAATTGCAACAAATTAAACTTTGATGCTTCGTGGATTTCATCTATTTCAAATGATGGTTATGGACTAATCCTAAGAAATAGTGCAGGAAATGGAATCAAATCTAAATATGGAGTATTACATGTCCAGAACAAGATGAAGCGTTAGCTTTGCTGTAAGGAGCAAAATGGGATAAAGAGATAAATCTAAAGGATTTCTGGATGGAAGGTGAATGTGAAAGAATTACGAAGTTTGTATAGGGAAAAGAATCCATGATGGTCTGGAAGAATCAGAGTATTGTCAAAGGGTTATGAAAATTGTGTGGGTATCAAGTTCACAAGGACAAGTGGGAATCAAGTGGCAGATAAATTGGAAATAAAGGCGAGGAAATCTTCTCTTTTCATGACATGGAATGAGGAAATTCCAAACTTCTTATCCCAATTTCTTTTAGTTGATAGTAAGATAGTAGTACTTCTAATGAAAGCAGTCAGTCTACTGCTTATGTAAATAATGTTGGATTTAGGTGTGTAACTCCTATGGAGAATCATGACTCTGTTTTCACTTTGCTTAATGTCTCTGAAAGAATGTTGTATGATAATCATAACCGAGAGCATGTCCTTGTTGTGATAGTATGAAAACATTCCATTTTCAGGTGACTGATTTTTTATTTTTTTGGTTATTCCTGTTTGTTTCTTTGTTCTGGTAATATATCCATCTTTATCTTAAAAAAATGATGAAATAATAGAAAACTGATATCGTATGCTTTATTACCCTCCTTCAAAGTGAAGGGAAGAATTATTTTGATAATTTTTCCTGATATGAAAACTTGATCGATTCGGATATTAGTTTGTCATACCGAAGAGCGAGGTAACGATTTATTTTTATGTTTGTTAATCGTTTTCATGTAAAGAAAAGCTGATTTAAATTGTCTATTCTTGCTTTTGCTTAGCGAAATAGAAGGTTCAATTTTTTTAGTCCAATTGATTCTTGATAAGAAAAACTAAGTTAATTCTGATCTTAGTTTAGGCTTATCAAAACGAGGTACGATTGTTCAAGTCCAATAAGATCCTTGATAAGAAAACTAGTAACCTAGTTTATCTTGTCTAAATGAAGTACAATTATTTATGAATAATTGGATTCTCATACGCAGTGGAGTTAATTCCTAATCTTTTTCTGACTTATTAAATCAAAGGGAAAATTGCTTCGGGCAATTATTTCCAGGATAAGGTGCTAAAACAATTACTTAGATAATTTCGGTTTTAGTATTGTTTATCTAAAATGGTATGTTAGACCTTCGTGCTTAACTCTAATAGGTTTTATAACTTGTAAGATCCTTTTAGTTTTCTCTTGTAGTTTTCATGTCTTTGTCATTTTCATGACAAAAAGGGAAAGACATATATGGAGTATACGGGTGATTTACAATCACTAAGAAAGAACATATGTGCTGGAAAGTATATATTAAACAAAATAATAAAGCTTAGACTAAGGGGGAGAAACATATCATCTTGTTATATAGCATTCTATACTACAAAATAGGAATAACAAATAGGTTCGAACTGAATATCTACCTACCTTTCCTTTAGGGGGAGTAAATCTTTTATTACTCAAATGCGTCAACAACAACATTTATTTTTGAATATGTGCAGGTTATGAGCTGTTGAAACTTGGAATCAAGCATATGGAGAATGAGTTAAGAGAATGTTATGTAATGTAATATCTTTATTTTTTAATTCGTGTATTATTCATATGTAATATATTTTTGTCACTAAAATTGACAAAGGGGAGGGGGGATTGTTAGACCATTGCTCGGTTGAACCCACCAAGCGTTGGTATGTCAAGGTTGGTTGTCATATCTTAGTATCAAAACTCATAAGTCGCTTGATTATTACTAGAGTCAATTTCGTTAGGTAGACTAAGAAGTCTAGAAATGTCGATACATATAATTATTACTCTAAAGACCTGAAGATTACGAAGACGTATCAACATCAACAATGACATCATCCTTCCACTTGAGGTTAGTAATACATGACTTGACTTTTTATCATTTTTATATCGCAAGCTTTCAAGTCGTTTCTGATTGAAAACATAACATGTGAAGTTATATATATGAAACTCTAGTATACTAGACTTGATCATCATATTGCAATGGTGACATGATCAAGTGGACAAATTAGAGTTTGCAGTGTGAAAAAAGATTGAATTCAATTTTAATATTCAATATATGACTTTGGGTTGCTAGTATATTTTTTTGATTTGTAATCGGAAATTCTATTTTTCCAAAAGTTATGTTGGGTAATTAATAAAGTTAATTTCAACGGGTTCTATTTCTTTTTTAGAATTTTGTTTCGCGTTCAGATTCGGTTAAACCGAAACTAATTTTAGGTACATCAAATTTGAATATGATTGAAATTTAGATTCACAAAATCTGAATACCAAAGTCTGAATTAGTATCCAAATAACGATGGAAGATTCTCGTTTAAATTAGTAATATTATTTTTATAAAAATGCCTCTTTTATGGCAGATACCAACCGTTATTTTGTACAATAACTGTGATACTTAATAACATATTATGTACGTGACTTTAAGTCACAATATTCGTCATATACTCGTGAGTAACTCGGGTACCGACCTTTGGCAGATACGATCCTCAATAATTCAGCCAATTCTGTTACAACTTTTCCACCATTTTTCTCCTTCCACATTCGATCCTTTTACAAACAATTCATCTGAGAAAAATCTCACCTGGGATCGGGGAATGCTCGGGGATTGGTCCTCAACCAAGCCGAGGCCGATCCACGAGTTGTATTATATTGCTTTGATCCACCAAAATAAAATAATCATTTGATTATACAGAAACGTTGTTACATAACATATTTTAAATTCGAAACCATCGTCTTGTTTTGACTATTCTTATCCAAAGATTGTTCTGGACAATTTGTTAACTTAAACGAATACAAAACAATTAAGGAATTCAAGTCTCAACTAATTATGATTTTAACTGTTTAATATGTGTTGTCAGTCAATTCTACTGAAAAAATAGTTTTAGAAAACGTCTCTAGAATCTAATACACATTAATGCTCTAATTAATACCAATACGATATGAAATTTTTTGTTGTTAAAGTAGATAATCATGGTAGGAGTTTGATATTACGAGGGTAAGGTTTATCAGTAACCAGATTTCATTGGCGTTATTGATTTCAATATTATAGTTTGTCGTTTTATTTCATTTATTATAGATCATGATGAATTACTTTTACGAGTAATTTTTATTTCTCTAAATAAGCAAAGTTGGACCAAGCCTCCTGGATAAATTCAGACAACCTGAACATCCCCCCAGGTAACCTAGTCTTTCAAACCAGTTATACATTGCAACACTCAGGGTTACCTATATCTTAAACTTCTTAAACGAGGGAAAGACTAAGGTTTGAACCCCTGGTTGTGCGGCATTGTTAAATCCTGTAAAATCTCAGCCTATCAAGGGATCCGTCCTCTATCTCTATCCCTGTATATATATATATATATATATATATATGACTAATGTTGAGAACAGTGACATGCTTACTAAATGTGTTACGAAAGCACAACCGAAGTACACATAAAGGATGCTCAAACCAATTATGTAGAATGATACCATTTTTTTTTATCATACTTGATCACTTTGTCACTCTCCGACATACTAAAAACAAAAACTAAATTGTTATTTACAATAATCTTTAATCAAATGTAATACGCCTCGGCCGAGACAGCCGATTTACTCGCGAGTAACTCGGATGTCGGCCTTTGTCCAATATGATCCTCAATCACTCGGCCGAGCCTAGAATTTTTCTATTTACTAGCTGAGTTGCAGTCTTACCGAGTCACGCGTAACTCGTCAGGCTAGGGTCAAAGTAGTAATCCGTTCCCAAACAATTTTACAAGTGGGGAAAACCCTAAAAAGTTAAAGCAACAGTGGAGGCGCAAGGGCTGAACTGCTTTTCCACCATTTTTCTTCTTCTTTCGCATCTAATCCTTTTACAAATACTTTACACATCTCGAAAAAATCTCAGTTGGGATCGGGTAATGCTCGGGGATTGGTCCTCAGCCAAGCCGGGGCCGATCCTCGAGTCATATTATATTTGATCCAACAAAACAAAATAATCATTTGATTAACTGATTATACATAAAAAAAGTTGGTACATAACATATTTCAAATTCAAAACTACCGTCTTGTTTTGACTTTTCTTATCTAAAGATAGTTTTGGACGATTTGTTAACTTAGACAAATACAAAACAATTAAGGAATTCAAGTCTCAACTAGTTATGATTTTAACCGTTTAATGTGATGTCAGTCAATTGTACAGAAATGCTGCCAGTTAATTCTACTGAAAAAGTAGTTTCAGAAAACGTTTCTAGAATCTTATGCATATTAATGCTCTAATTAATACCCAATATAATGCGTAAAATTTTGTATATAATCATGGTTACGAAAGTAAGGTCCATCAGTAACCAGATTTCATTGACATTATCGATTCCAATATTAAAGTTTGTCATTTTATTTCATTTATTGTAGATCACAATAAAAAAAATTAAGGACAATCTTTATTTCTCTAAATAGGCAAAGTTGGACTGAACTTCCTAGATAATTTCAAGCAACCTGAACAGCCCCACAGGTAACCTGGTATGTTGATTGTCAAACCCCGTTAAACATTACAACAGTCATCTGTTGTAATGTAGGTTCAAACCCCTGATGTTTAGTGTTATTTTCATAAAAGCAACAAAAAATCCACATATATGCATAAGACTAAGTCTTATGGGGTGCTAGTCTAGCACCTAGATTAGCAGTCAGGAATACCTCATAAGTATTATGGGAGTGCTAATCTAGCAGCTAGATTAGCAGTCCACGTCAGTCCAGCGTTGAACCGTTCAGCGCCCCGCGCTAAATCATTCCGCGCTCAGCGCTAAATGGTTCAGCGCAACCAATCTCAACCGTCAGATCAAAAATAAATCCCTCAACGCTGAATCATTCCGCGAAAAAGGTAGTTTTTCTAGCGCTGAATCATTCTGTGTATCTAGCATGCTACTTCACATGCTAGCTACTGGTAGGAAAGAGAACTAGTGTTAAATTTTTTGCTACATATTTTTTTGGAATTGCAACACTTATGTGCTAATCTAGCACCTCCAATCTATCCCATAAGACTTAGTCTAATAACACCTCGGAAAGGCAACATAGTTAGAGCAACTCCAACAGAGGGTGAATTTTTAATTTTATAGTGACATATAGGATTTTAGACTCCGTTTGGCATAAATTCATCTCCAATAGTAGGGTCCTAAAACTAGGAGGGACCAAAAACTAAATATGAATGTGTTCACGAAACTGTTATCTACACCTCCGGCTTCACCTCCACATCATATTTTTCACTATTTTTTTCAAAAAGTTCTCTACTGTTGGAGATGGTTTTTTAGACATGAGGTCATATATTTACTCTATGTACAGACCCCATAAATTAAAGGACCAGATAAAAAACCACAAAGGATTTTTCGCACCTTCTGTTGGAGACGCTCTTAGAGCATCTCAAATATCAGGTTTTAAAAATCCTAGGTGGAATTTTTTTTAAGACCCTTATTTAAGAGGATTTGCATATATAGTAAATATAGGACACCGTGACTAATAAACCATCTCAAATAGTGTAGAGGTTTGACCCTTAGAAAACTTAATATGATGAAATCTTAACCGTTTGATTGTATTTTAATTAATTATTAAAAATAAAAAATATGACATGGAGGTCATTCCGAAGGTTAAGATAAGACTTTCTTTGAAACCTTCAAAATTAATATTTCATCCCTCCTATTTTGTAGGACTTACTGTTTAGAGATGGATTTAGTTAAAATTGAGATCTAAAATCCTACGTGTCATTAAAAAATAAATACTTCACCTTCTACCGGAGATGCTCTTATAGGAACGAGAGGATAGATTAAACATCCGGGTTTATAGTCAGCCGAGTTGGTAAAGAAAATGGGAAGCCTTGAAAATCAAAATTTATCACCATGAGAGCAAGTTTCGTATCCTCGTCAGGAATTCGAACCATTGGATACGAGAAGTTTTGGAATCAAAACTTGTTGGTGATAGCAACTTGTATCGAAACAGACGGAACACTGAAGAATTTTTAGACCACTCCAAATCTATCACTAACTTCAAAGTTAAGATTCACCGAATCAACTGCATATAATTTGATGTAATTAAGCTATATTTTATCCAAATAATTCTGGTTCCAAGCTGTTAATTAAATCAATTCATAAGACTGGAATCTAACTGGTAAAAATTTAATTCCTTTACTACCCCTACCCCAAAACTTGTATCAGCTAACTTGTGATGAACAAAAAAAGCCCTACACAATCTTTCCTTCTAACTCATTCGCAGAAAAGGCAAACGTTTGAATTGAATTCTAATTTGCTTTTATAAAACCAAAACAACTAATAATACCTTGGCAGCGTATCTTGAAATATGGTCACAAAAGAGATATATCCCATACACATGGAGTCAAACTTAGGTCCTGCAGCCCAAACCTTGCAAATGCGCCCTAACCACATGACACATTTCATCACAAACAAGGGCTGAACGGTCTTTTTGACTAGTGTCGCCTCCAAGATTCTTTCTACTTTTATTAAGCTGTGGTCCCTACTTTTTACTTAATGCTTAAGAACTGCCCCATTTACAAACTAATAAAAATAATTAACAAGTAAATCAAAGCTTTTTAATACTAAATAGTTATTGTAATTAGAAACACAAAATATTTCCATCGATCGAATTAAAAAGAGAAAAATATTCTTAAAACCTTTATCTTCGGCCCCTAACATATGAGGGGAACTCGTCCCTACCGAATATTCTTTAAATTACAATATTACCCGTTCCTTGGTGGAACAAAAAGGTCTTGAACTTTGAACCCACTAACTCTCCTCTAGGGGTGCAAACTTGTCTCAGTAGTCGGTCCACGTCGAGAATAAAGTTTTTGTTAAACATTAATTTCCTTTTCCGGGCTAAGGAGTAAGGACACATCAGGTGAACTCCCACCACATTTGTGCTCTTGGTCTCTCCCGGTCAGATTTTTCCTTATCACTAAATTCAGAGGCACAGGCTGAGTGCATTTAAATCATTAATGCGTTTCCTTAACATCACACTAGATTAATTATTAATGTATCATAAATTTTCACTTTGCATAGGTAAATCAACCATGAACCATGAACCTTCCCTTCATGATTTTACATACGATCCGATACAGAAAACTGAAAAACAAGTCGCGATATGATTCACACGTCAAAAATCAATCAAGAAATATCATGACCACTTAAGTCATTTGTAAATAGTTATGAGGGTAGTGTGGTCATTGAGAGGGGAATATAGTATTAGTAGCAGCACTACTCATATCTCTTTGTTTTTCTTATTCTTTTTTCTTTCTTTCTTCTCTTCTCCTTTCTGTACCTCTCTTTCGTTTCTCTCTCTTCTTCTCGTCTTTGTCATTCTCCTTCCTCTTCTTTTCGATAGCTTTCCGTTTTTTCAGGTGACTCGTGATTTATTTGTTTTGTATTCCGAAATCTCAAAAAAAAAAAAAAAAAAAAACCTAATCCAACCAAACCAGATGGTTGTGTATGGTTTGAAGAAAAATGGAGTCTCATCAACAAACCCTATCAACAACTGAAGCTCAACAACACCTGGCCATGTATGTTAAACTTAAACCCCCCTCTTTACTACTCTTCCTTTTTTTTATATATATTTTTATTTCTTTTTTTAGCTCCTTTTTTTTTTCTTCTTCTCCACCATTCTCAGATTCTATATTTAGCTTGTTGTTTTTAATCTTGATTCATTTTCCAAACTTGGAAACATCTTAGATATCCTTGTGGGTTTTTTTTTTTTTTTTTTGGGTCCATTTTTTTTCTTTTCCATTTTCAGATTATACTCTGAACTTGATGGTTTAATCATCTGTGTATTTGGTTTTAATTCATTTTCCAAACTTAAGGGTTTTATATTAGATTTTCAAAATTGTATATTTGATTGTTTTAGATACGATTTTGATAAGATTCATTCATTGATTAGTTGTTGTTAATGGAGATTTCAACACGTGGGTCTGTTAGATTTTCATTTCCTTGTTTGTGGGTTCTGGGTTTTTCAAAATATAGTGTCTTTTTGTTCAAACTTAGCAAGAACTGTTTTAATGGTGGGTAAAATACCTACTTTTGCTGTTTTATGCATTATTTGTTAAGTTTTTTTCGGTGTTATATTAAATTTAGTGTATAAATTGATAAATACTTAGAAACAAAAACAACATTTTGCGTAATCATTTCAAATCTATAAATGATGTAAGCAAAGGTACAGCCGTTATTTTTCCAATTTTTTTTGGGGGGCTTGGGGAGAATTAGTAATTATTTCTTGCAAAATGGAAATGGAATGACATTGCCAAGTGTGGACATCAAATGATGTGATGGCTATCTTGATTCTTGGTGTGGTGTTGCGTTTCTAGCGAAATTGAGTTGTTGCGCCTGGTGGGCATTATTGCTTCTCTTTGTCAATATGTGTGTTCATAAAAAATTGTCAAGATGTGTGTTCATAAAAAATTTAAGAATAGAATCACGGTTAGAACTAACGGTCATTGGCTGAGGGGACTGGATGTTGTTAAATGAATCAATTTCTTTGGTGATTCAGTCTGTAGTTTGTTCAGAGTCTAAATGCGTTGACTCTTTTCATTGAATTTTACTAGGTCTTATACTTTAATTTTGTCTTGTCGTCGTCTTTTTTGCGCTTTTGTATTATTGGCAAAGAAATGTATTTGGTTGAATTTTGTTTGTATACCTGTGAAAATCAACTGATATCAGTTTATAATTTGTTTTTTGTTCAGGAAAAAAAATTCGTCAGCGCAAGGGTTGCGATTTGTTTTGCTTCTGTCATGTATCCTTCTTTTGGTGGCTACATGGGGGCCATGTGGTGCAAAAAACCATATAGTGGCAGAGATGGTAGACCAGGTTGGAGATAGTTTTGACACCTGTGCTCGCGATCTTCTTGGTGGTGATATAAATGCAGAACATCATAAAATCAACTCTGCGACCTGCTCTAGCGCTGAGAAATTCTGTGGAAACTCGAAAGTATTTTGCGTTCCTTCAACATTGCCGGGTTTTTCAGCTGAAGTAGACAACTCCAAAGCAGCATCTGTAGAGGGTCAAAGTAACTCATGCTGGTCATCGGATGATTGGATGTGTTCATTGTATAAAGGAATGCCAGTAGTGTCATGTTCTTTGACTGATGAGACGGAGCTCCATGATGTAGGTACCAAAGCTGATCAACAAGCTTGGTCTCTTAAAGGACCTTCGCCTAAATGTAGTATGCCATATGTGATCCCAGATAAGAATTTTGTGGTGATGAAATCAGATCTTCGCGATGCCCTCTCGTCTCCGAGCATAAAAGTAAGCCCTCCTATCTTCAATTGGGGACTCAATTTTATGTATTTTTCTTCTGTAGTAGCTTCCTTAACAGTAGTCCACACTTACAATGACAGCATACTACATATTTACGAACTACCTAGTTCAGATGAACAGTTTTACCCATGTGATTTTGGTGAGGTGGTACTTGGTGTTGACGAGGTTGCTTCTATTTTTTTTATTTTGTTACCCTGGATTACGGGTCCTGCAAACAAACGTTGGTGGTTCTCTTTGGAACCCAGGGTGAGTCTCTCTACAAGATAGGATCATTCATAGAGCTGTAGATGTATTCTGATGTAAGCTGGAGTAAGTAATTGTCTGTACACAATCCTTTTGGTGATACTGTGCATGTGAAGGAGGTAAATGCATGGACACTAGTTCATTTAGGATATAGGTCTCACAGTGCAGAAGCAGTTTGTAAATTTAACTCTTTTCAAGGCTGTTATCAGACATTAAACGTTAAGAGTAACAAACTTGGTGTGCTGCTAATGGGATTAAGACCACATAGTTAACTGGGAAATCAATCCTCACAGTACTGCGAATTTTATGGAGATTGACTTCTTGTCTGGTGCCCATTGACGTGTATTTGGTGCTTTCCATTTATAGTTGGAGAGTTCTTCACATGATAGGATTGAGACAATTATAATTCCTCTTGATGCGCAGTTGCATGGTAAACCAGCTAATAGTTTTCCTAGAGGACCAGTTTCAGTGTCTCTTGACTCTGTTGGGCCACGAGATGGCAGTGAATCAGTACTGATTGTTCACTCTAAGAAACAGAGCTGCATATCTGCTTAAGGTTCTCAATATAAGTGACTTCGCGGAAGGCAATGAAATTATTGATATTAAAAACATACATGGGTTGCTATTGTCCCCTGGTACTGTTTGTTGCGCCGCTGTGGTTACATATGACTGCTTGATATAGTTATTCTCAGGAATTCCGTTTGAGTCTCCTGATATGGTAGACTTGCATATATTGACAAATGATTTTGTTAAACAACTGATTGAGATACCCTGCCAAGACATAGTTGATACCTGCTAACGACATCAAAATAGGAATAGCAAGTCTGTGAATGAATTAAGAGGATTAGCTAGTGCCATTTAGTCACCATCACAGATAAAAGTAAGTAAACGATCTGTATTTTGGTTACTTACCATCTCAGTAGCCAATTGGGTGGTGTCTTTCCTCTTGATCCAGTTGGCTTACTCTGTTTCGTAGTTAAGGATAAGTCTGGATCTGTTAGATACAACAATGTTGTGTTTTTAAATGTGAAAAACATGAAAATATAGCATGAACCATAGAACGAGCTGCGTCGTGCTCTTCACAGCACATCCGCTAGGCACGGATTTCTTCTTATATAGTCCTTTTGAGTTCATTTGTTGCGACTGCTTGCTTTTTTTTTTTTTTTTTTTTTTGTTGCTTTTGATCTTATCATTAAGACACTAAAAACTTTTCTATCCAAAAAAGTATAAGAAAAGAACTATGACTTTTATATGTTTAGCACTGATTCAGGGTTTAATTGTGGAACAGTTGAAGGCATTGGAGGGTGCAGAGGCAGATGAACTGTTGCTAAGAAATTGGAGATTTCAAGGAACTACAAGTGACATGTCTGTCCTCGAAGAGGAAGAGGTGCTGTTCCCTGTGGTTCAGATTGGTAATCACCATTCTAAGTGGATCTCTGTGAAAAACCCTAGTGCACAACCGGTAATAATGCAGCTCATCTTGAATTCTAGAGAAACCATAGAAGCTTGCAAAGCTGCAGATATGCTACCCTTGTCAAGCAGTGTAGTTCATGACGACTCTACTAGACCAGCCAGGTATGGATTCTCAACAGCAGCAAGTGCGATAACCGAGGTATATGTTCATCCTAATGGAAGAGCTTTTTTAGGCCCAGTTGTTTTTCACCCCTCAGAACGATGTGCATGGAGAGGTTCGGCGGTGATACGTAATAATCTATCCGGTGTAGAATGGTTGTCTTTAAAAGGATTTGGTGGGTCACTTTCCCTGGTCCTGCTTGATGGCTTTCAGGCTGTTCATAGCTTAGAGTTCAACCTTAGCATAGAGAAACCATTTGATCTATCATATCCAGAAAAGTTATACCACAGTGTGGTTAAAAGTCCTGCCTGTTCCAAGCCTTTGTCAAAAGTGATATTTGCAAAGAACTCAGGAGACCTGCCTCTGAAGATAAAAAGTATTGAAGTGTCAGGTGCGGGTTGTGGGTTGGATGGGTTCAAGGTACACACTTGTGACTCTTTTTCTCTTAAGCCTGGGGAATTAAGGAAACTTTTGATTTCTTACCAACCAGATTTTTATGCTGGAGTGGTTCACGGAGATCTGGAGCTTGCCCTTGCAACAGGCATTTTTGTCATACCAATGAAGGCAAGCATTCCTGTCTACATGCTTAGTATTTGCAGGAAATCAATCATTTGGATATTGCTGAAGAAATTCGCTCAGTTGGTCTTCATCGTCGCTTCCATATTGTTTTTCCTATTCTTTTTTGTTCTTCCTCAAGTGATAACTTCAGATCCCTCGGATTGCTTGTTCAAGACCGAGAATGCCTGTATCAGCAGGGTTAGAGGACCATACTGCATACACCCTAACCATGGAAAATGTAGGTTTTCCATCTCTTGTTACATGGACAACATGTTTAAGTCAGTCAGGGAAGATGAAACTTCAAAGCTCGGCTTTGCTAGTAGATACTCTGACTACTCGACTGGGGCCCAGAAACAGCAAATAACTAAGCATATGAAGAATGTGCATGATTTTCAAGACTCACAAGTTTTTGGCATCTGTGGGCATCAAAACAATACATCCACTTTGAGATGCAATTCAGAAGCAAAATCTGGGGGGGGAGAAGATAATAAGAAGGGCCAGCCGGAACCTCAAGAATCTGGGAATCTCACAGTAAGGACTGGAAAAGAAAGTAGAAGGCGAAAGAAGAAAAAAAGGTCTGCAGGTGGTGCAGGACTGCTTGAAGTTTCAAGCAGTCAGAGTGGAAATTCTACACCATCTTCGCCCTTGTCTCCTCTGACATCTTTCACACCCAAACAGACCATGCCATCTCTTGAAGTTGAACATGTCGTCAGTGGCATTAGTTCTGTTGATGTAGCAGATAAGAGGAATAAGAAAGGAAAACCCCTCTTAGCTGCTGATGTACCAAAAGTGTTGGACTCCAAAGTTTCTGCCAAGTACAAAAGAAGTAGTTCTTTACTTCAAGATCCACCAGATACCCCTGTTCCAAGAAAATCAACCAGCAAACCAGCTCTACTACCTTCTGCTACATTTCCGAGCATGAGTCGTCGTTTACCTGGTTTGGTTAATGCTTCACCACTTCATACTTCAACTTCTTCCATTAACTTGTGTGATCGAGCTCCGGGGTCCAATCTATGCCGAGGTCCTAGTGCAAAAACAGAGGAAAAGCCAAAGGAGATTGACAAGTTTGCATACGACATTTGGGGTGATCATTTTTTTGGATTTCATCTTGGGGGTAATAATGAAGTATCTTCAATAATAACAAATGCTTCGTTGTCAGGAGACTCACAGAGCTTCTTCGCTAGGGGTCCACAAATCCTTATGCAGAAGTCTCAAGTAAGATCAGTATCTCCTATTCATAAGTTGGGTCAGTCATCTGTAACTTGCCCTCTTCTCCAAAATGGTTAAATTATAAACCAAGTAATACTTAGGTTCCTTATCGCTTCTGATTCTCTCTTAATCATCCCATTTTTGCATATGATAATGGTACAAGTCAACTACCCAAATTCACAGAACCACAAGCATCTTTCTTCCCTAAAATGAACTTGCATGCTTCTTAAGCTTTTTGTTAGCTTTCAAATACACAAGTCGTTTGTTTTCCGCTGTTTTTTTCCGACTTTTTTTTGGTGTCTTTTTTCACCAAATGGTTTTTGTGATTTGCATCTTTTGGTTTTCGGTGTTCCTTGGGTTCTCACTTGGAAATTCCGTTTAGTTCATTCCAAGTTTTAAACCACACAAGACTATATACGACTGGTAATGTAAATATTATTTTTAGCAGCTTCCTGCAAGTAAAATACTTTATCACTCGTCTGTACAAATTTACTTAGGTGAATAAGAACTAGATATGGAAAAGAACAGTGTTGCCAGATTGATGTATAGAGAAACAAGGATGGGTAATTTTCTGAAGTTGATTGTTGCATTTAAGCTTGTCTGTAGCTTTTAGCATTATCGGTGGTCCTCAGTTGCTTAACAAAGCCAATAAAAAGAAGCAAGATAGCAATCATATTTCAGAATGCTGAAACATATAGGGTCGAGGGAAAATGTGAAAAAGCTAAAGTAAGACACTAGTGAGGAAAAAGATGAACCATAGTTGGGCAAACAAAACTTAAAGTGAAAACATGGAATTCATAAGAGGTAGAAAAATGGTTGATGAAAAGCTGAAACTGGCTTTGGTCAAGGACCCTCTATGTGGATATGTACGCCAGTATGTGTATGGTAATGTACCTTCTACAAAGTTGACTTGTCATTAAAAGCACCGTTCTAATGGAGATTCGTATCAGATTTTCTCTCAAAGATCTTTTGAGCTGTCTTGATTTTCTTTGACTTATAAACTCATTTCATTAGGTAAAAATGATACTACTAGTAGTGCTGCTGCATTCCAAGCATTTAGGGCAATCAAACGATGGGAGTATCTTGGTTGGGTTGAAGAAGAAAGGAATTGACTCTCTATTGAATAATGGCTCGTTGTAGTAGCTACCAAACCTAGTGTAGAGACAGGGTCAGCTCAATCAAATTCTCACAAAAGCTAGCTGTTTGTGTTTGGTGGTGTTGTTGATAAGGCTGTAATTGGGATGATTGGACCACCACGTCTAATATCATTCACATACAGCAATTCGTATTATTAAGAAAATATAAAGGATGGTAACCCTTCTTTGATATTGGACCACAGTCAGTGAGTGACCACAATTCACACCGCACCCATATCCTCCCTCTCTGCTAATTTCATGGTCGTGCAACACTAATGCTGGCTGCGCATACATGAGAGAACCAATAATCTGGATATCTGATGCTGTTGTTGGTTTATGGCGTGATATATACTTTACAGAGAGTCCTGGCCAGCTTATTAAAAACCTTGATTATGTTGTACCTTGATCCTATTACTCGGTCTGACTTATGGATTTACGTACGGAGATGGGGAATCTTGTATGCAAAAAACAAAATACACACTTCACCATGCGGATGCACTACTAACCGCCCCGCGAGTACATACAACTTTTTTGGCATTACAATATGGTGGTGGGGGCGGTGACTGGGCCGTTTTGTGCGTGTGTGAGCTGGGTGGTGGTGGTGGATGAGGCGGAGGAGGAGAACAAACACACTCAAAGACAGCATTTTGAGGTTTAATACATACAGTCGTACACTATTATTGGATTTACATGTACAGGCAGGCAGGCGTACAGCTATGAACAGTTTCATAAACCAATGTTGAAAATTTAAGTTCGTTTTTTAAGAACAAATGAGCACATTTATGGGTAAATTCCACAGCAACTGAAATAGACGTATGCAGCGGGTTGTATGCGGCTGATACCATTCAGCCGATCCAACGGTCTGGATTGCTTAAGATTTTTTTGTCCTATATGAAATGGTATCAGCCCCAAACAATTTGGTATCAGCCTATATCAATTACCCAAAAATCTATTCATTTATGTGGGAATGTTATTTGTGCCCCTACTATCCATGGGTCATGCACAAACACCCTTATGGGTCTTTACAAATACCTCTAATGGCATAATTGAAATTATGAATAAAAAAATAATTCACATAATCCCATTTTTAACCTTTACTTCTTATACTTCATCTTCTTCTTTATTCTCATTCGAGAAAAACCAATGAAACTCTCTCCATCTCCATCTCCGTCGCCACTACAACCACCACCACCATCTTCATCGTCACCACCGCCGTAGCAACACCACCTCCACTACATCACCATCTCTACTTCCACTAAAACTCCAGAATCATTTTTACTCGAACTTCTCCATAATCAGATCTCATAAAAATAAGGTTTTCAGATTCAGAGATTTAAAGTTCGAGATTTTGGTTCGGGTAATTTTTGAATTCGATTTGCGTGTTTGAACCATTGAAACTTAGTTATAATTTTGTTATTCTTTCTCTTCTGATTTCAAACTAGATTCAGAGATCAATTTGAATTTTAGTTTTTGATTTTATAATTTCGAGTCGAGATTTAGATTTGGTGTTGATTTTGATTTGAAGATTAAATTGATCAATTTTATTATTGAATTCATAGGGTCAATAACAGTGGTGGGTTAATGTTTTGGTCGTGTATTGGTGGTGGATGGCGTTGTTGGTGTTGTGACATCGGTGGTGGTGGAAGTTTCAACAATGATGTTTTGGTGAATGTTATTCTTTGTGGTTTCTGTGTGTTTGATAGAGACGGAATCAGAGAGGAATCAGTGAAGAGAGTCAAGGGAGAAGAAATTTGTTGCTGTGAATTGAAGTTGGTGTTGGTTGAATTAGGTTTGGGGTTGTCTTGGTTGTAGCACCGACAGGAAGTGGCAAGACAATTTGTGCAGACTTTGATGTGTTGAGGAATCATCAGAAAGGATCGAATAATGTCATGCGCGTTGTTCACATTGCTCCTTTGGAAGCTCTTGCAAAAGAGCATTATCGTAATTGGGAGAGGAAGTTTGGAAAGGGATTGGGCTTGAGGGTTGTGGAACTGACTGGTGAAACATCATTAGATATGAAACTGCTTGAGAAAGGGAAAGTAGTTATAATCACTCCTGAGAAATAGGTCTCGCTATCTCGCAGATGGAAGCATCGCAAACACATTCAATAGGTTAGCCTTTTTGTCATTGACGAGCTACACTTGATTGGGGGTCAAGGTGGCCATATTTTGGAGGTAATTGTTTCTAGAATGAGATACATCGCAAGTCAGGGTGAGAACAAGGATGCAAGTAATGACAAAACAAACTTATGTTGTCATTGTCCAACATGCCAGGAATGGAAAAACCACACTTGCATTTGTTCTTACGAGGAAGCATGCCAGGCTTACTGCGGATGATTTGATGACTTGCTCTAATGCTGATGGGGGAGTCCTCATTTCTACCGAAATCTGAGGAAGAACTGAGTCATTCATTTGTTCGAAGTCGGTCGGATTCGAGTCTGCGTTGCAAAGCATTCAATGAGTCAGGGAATTCCGCTATCATCTTATCTCGTGGTCGTTATGGGAACACAACACTATGATGGGAGAGAAAACACTCATAATGACTATCTGGTCACGGACCTACTGCAGATGATCTAGTGGACAGTGCATTATATTACCTGGATATTTATGTATAGGAGGCTCACTCAAAATCCGAACTACTACAATCTCCAGGGAGTTATCCATAGGTATCTCTCGGATCACCTTTCGGAGCTCGTGGAAAAAACACTAAGTGACTTGGAAGCAAGTAAATGTGTTTCTTTGGAGGATGAAACGGATCTGTCTCCTCTGAACCTGGGAATGATTGCGTCCTATTATTATATAAGTTACACAACCATAGAACGATTCAGTTCTTCACTGACGTCCAAAACAAAGATAAAGTGGCTTCTAGAGATTTTGGCTTCGGCTTTAGAGTATGCTGAGCTTCCATACGGAGGCTGATTGACCATCAGAGATACTCACTTGAAAACCCCAGATGTACAGACCCGCATGCGAAGGAAAATGCGCTGCTCCAGGCACACTTATCTAGGCACACAGTTGTTGGGAACTTGGCGTCTGATCAGCGAGAGTTTCTACTATGTTCTAGTATGCTTCTGCAAGCAATGGTTGATGTAATCTCTTGCAATGGTTGGCTTGATTTGGCTCTTCTTACTATGGAAGTCAGTCAAATGGTCCCTCAAGGCATGTGGGAACGTGATTCCATGCTTCTTCAGCTTCCACACTTCACCAAAGAGCTGGCTAAGAGGTGTCAAGAGCACCCAGGAAAGAGTATAGAAACAGTATTTGATTTGGTGGAGATGGAGGATGATGAGAGGCAGGAGTTGTTGCAGATGTCAGGTTCAGAGACAACTTAAAGTTCACTAAGCTGGGAACACGATATTAATTGCTACATAATATACTTTTGAAGGTATTTATATGTTGGTTTGAATGGATTGCATGTTTTGATAGTTCTGTAGTAGTATTTTTTGCAGTTGCTATGAAGATATAGATACTGGAGTTGTGGACGCAGTTGGTTTTCTGCGGGTTCAAATTGCCAGGTGATGGAGCTATGCATGGAGTTTCAGTGCCGGTGATGATTTTCTACAACAACAGTGGATATTACTCAGTGTCGAAGTGGGGTTCCACTGGTGGAGCTAACTGGTGCATGTATTTAAGGTATAACTTAAGTGGGAAATTATCTTTATGTATACATCTATGAGTAATCACGACGAATCTGTGGTGCAATGGTAGCACAACTGATTATATGTCAGAATATGTGTGTTCGACTCACACTAGGTTCACTTATTTGTGTATAATTTTTATTTTCTAGAGACAATTTGTGATAGTTGCCTCCATATTTGGAGACAACTTGGGCTAGTTGCTTTCACTTTTGAAGACAACTTTGTGTTAGTTGCCTTCACTTTTGAGGACAACTTGAGCAAGTTGCCTCAAATTCGAAGACAACTTGAGCTAGTTGCCTCCATTTTGTTTTGCAACTTATTCCTGTACACTATTTTTTGGAGACAACTTAAGCTAGTTGCCTCCACTTTTGGAGACAACTTAAACTAGTTTCCTCCAATATGGACATTATTTATTGGAGACAACTTGAGCTAGTTGCCTCCACTTTTGGAGACAACTTGAGCTAGTTGTCTCCGATATGGACACAACTTCAGCAAGTTGACTCCACATGGTAGTGGTAGTCGGCGGTGGTTGGCGGCGGTGATGGTGGTCGACGACGGTGGTGGTTGGCGGTGGCGGCGACGGGTGGCGGCGGTGTTGGTGGACAATGGTGGTGGTTGGCGGCGGTGGCGGTTGGCGGTGGTGGACAGTGGTAGTTGTGGTGGTTGGTGGTGGTGGTTGGCGGCGGTGGGGGTCGGTGGTCGGCGGTGGTGTTCGGTGGTGGTGGTTGGTGGCGGTGGTGGACAGTGGTGATGGCGGACATTAGATGTTTTTTTTTTTTTTTTTTGTGGTTGAATAGTGGTTAGTGGTAATGGTTTTGTATATACGTTACACAAAAGAGGGTATTTTAGTAATGTATTATGCTTAGGGGTATTTATATAAGTTGATAAGGGTATTTTGGAAGGGGCCCTATAGTAAGGGTATTTAAATAATGTTCCCTTCATTTATCATGGCATTATTTTTTCACAAAATTTGTTAAAAAGACCAAAATCAACAATTCCTGGGTGAAAAAGACATCTAGATTTTGATACCTTTTAAATAGACAAAAATATAAAAATAGCCAGGATATAACCAGTTTCATCCTACCCATTTTCAAATACTTTTTCTTATTTTTAATTTACATCAGGATGCATCCAGTTTCATCCTCGCTATTTTTTAAGTTTAAGCCAGGATGAATCCAGTTTCATCCTTGCTATTTTTTGTGTCCATTTAACCCATAAAAATTTTACTCGTCCATTAGAACCATATTTTAAAAATATTTGGACAAATAACACATTTTCCGTTATTTTTTCTTCCTATCCTGAATAAACCAAGAAGCTACTATAAGAAGCCATGACTATTTAAGGGGTCGCTACTGCCAAATAGCGAATAGAACTGCCATCAAGAGCACGACACTAATTTGTACTACCGAAACAAATTTACTAATTCTATGGCAATCAATTTTTATTTTTTTTTGTTGACCCACGTGGATGAACAAACACGTTTTTGCATTATGGGAAACTAGAGTAAAATGACGAGGAAATGGGTGAATTGGACGGAAAAAACAATAAAAATTGTTGAGTTGGACACATAAACTATTGTGTTGGCTTAAATGGACGGATGCCACGTCATCATAAAATGGACAAGTATACCCCCACTACCACACAACTGAAAACATCAACACGCTTTTTCTTTCTTCACCGTAATCAAAATTTCTTCCTCATACCGATCAAAAACACCAACAACATCGTATCCACGACCACTGAGCATATCTTTCTCCAACACCACAAATATCGTCGACACCATCACCACCACAAAAACCAACAACATACCTTCCTCCACCAGCTTCACCACCCCAAACAACAAATCCAGTAATAAAATCATCTTATTTCTCCATTATCCACCAACAACACCACCACCAAAAACCATCAAACTCTTTCTTTCATATCTACATTAATCACCATCACAAAACACCAAAAACCCTCATCAATTTCATCTCTTAATTACCACCATGGCCACTTCAATCGGAAGTTATTATCATCACCATCAACAAAAACACCAAAAACCCTAGTAGATTAATCACTACCATGAAGAGGGTGATTACACTTTAGATATATTAATTTTTGGTGTTCTATGATTTTTTTTTCAATTATGAAATTAGTTTCATGTGGTCATCTATCAATTTTGGTTATCTATTGTTGGTGCATATGGTCTTATCTTGGTTGAGGTTTAATTAGATAATACTAAAATGAATCTAGGTTTATAACATAAAAATTGTTTTTAGCATTTGTTATAACTGAATGAAACCGATATCATCATTTGTTGTCATTGGATGAAACATTTACACACCCCATGTGATTGTCAGATGAAACTAGTTTCATCATATGTTTCCTTGGATGAGCCTGGTTTCATCCAAGCTTAAAATTGTTTCATATCGTGTTGTCGCTAGATGAAATATGATTTTAAAGTTCAACTGGGTGAAACTGATTTCATCATGTGTTATTAGTGGATGCAAATGATTTCGTTATGTATTTCCACTAAGTGAAAAATTTTGTACACCTCGTGTAATTTCTGGATGAAACTGGTTTCATATTATGTTACCACTGGATGAGTCTGGTTTCATTCAGGTTCAAATAACCATTATGAATGAAATATTATTTAGTTGTCGCAGGAAGCAAAATCTGGGCAAAACTGTTGGTGAATCAAGAACAAAGAATGGAAGGTTAACATCAGTCTCTGAATCGACCCATCTATCAGATCAGAGGTTTCCCCTGAACGTACATCTTCGTCCTTTCTAATTAAAATATTATCACTCCATCTCTATCTTTGATTTTTTCCGATTTTCATTTTCCATAAAAAATAAAAAAGAAAGAATCACACATTCACTCAACACACATACCTCCTTTTCCTTCCTTCCATATTCATCTTTGTTTTTGGCTCTAATTTTGTCTTCCTTTTCCTTCCCTATTGGATTCGATTCGGGTATTAATAATGGAAGATTTGATTTCCCCTTTTAATTTTATCATTGTATTTATGATTATTACTATAATGATTCAATCCGAATATATATCTCCCTTTATTTCAGTTGCTTTTCATTACTTTACTCAATATGGAGATGTATTTATGTATAAATTGTTGTATTATATATGGGAGATATTGAGGAGAAGACAAATATTGAAACAGAAGATGATGAGATTCCTCTTGGATTATAAAAAACTTGGTTTACGGGGTATTTTAGGTAAACTTTTTTTTTTCCTCATTTTTTTCTGGGAAAATTACTCAAAATGATTAATAGAAAAGTATCTTTTTAATTCTTGTCCATTTAAACAATATCAAATTTTACATGTCCTTTTCACCCATAAATTGTTGTTTTAGGGCTAATTGACCAAATTGAATAGATTTGGTTTTCTAGGGTCCCACTATTAGTATTTTTAATATAAAATATTTTGTAAGGATACTAGGTCTCAACCCCTGCCATAACGGCACATGCAAGGATATGTGTTTCAAATGATCAATCGATTCATACATGTCGTAATTGTTTGAGAAGAATCGAACCAATCGATCCAGGTCTAAATGTTTTGAGGAGTTGGTTAATAAACATGTCCTTATCCTCGAATATTTTAATATTGTGTATGTATGTCATACAACCCTTTAGGACAAACATAGTTAATTGCTAGAGAAAATCCTATGGGCAGTAGAACATTACTTTGTTCACTACTTCAAAAAAAATATCATCAAAAGTGATATTTCGATTAGCAATCTGTATGGACAACTCCGAGTTACTTTCTAGAGAATCAACTAGACAGTCAGACCCAATCAATAGAAAATATCTCAAGTAGTTTATATCTCTATATCTCAATTTGATTTACTCAAGAAAATACAATCTGCGAGTCTTAATCAAAGAGAGATAACTTGGATGCTACCAAAGACCAATATCCAAGTGTCAATCAATTTAAATCAACAACCAAGAAGGTCGGATATTCTAATTGATTGAACAACGCACAACCTTTATTATTTCAATTATATAACAAAATATAATACGGAAAACAATTAACACAGACACCAGAATTTTGTTAACGAGGAAACCGCAAATGCAGAAAAACCCTGGGACCAAGTCCAAATTAAACATACACTGTATTAAGCCGCTACATACATTAGCCTACTCCAAGCTAACTTCGGTCTGGACTGTAGTTGAACCCCAATCAATCTCACACTGATCCAAGGTACATTTATTCTCCTACACCTCTGATCCCAGCAGGATACTGCGCACTTGATTCCCTTAATTGATCTCACCCACAACCAAGAGTTGCCATGACCCAAAGTCGAAGACTTTATTAAACAAATCTTTCTCACACAGATAAGTCTACAAGGATAGATAAATTCGTCTCCCACGAATAAACCTATGAGTTTTGTTCCGTCTTTTGATAAATCAAGGTGAACAAGAACCAATTGATAAAACCAGACTTATATTCCCGAAGAATAGCTCAGCTTTATCAATCACCTCACAATAAACTTAATCGACGCAGCGAAGAAGATTATTGAGGAATCACAAACGATGAGACAAAGTGTTTGTGACTACTTTTATATCTTGCCTATCGGAGATAGAAATCTCAAGCCAATTATTACAATTGTACTCGTATGATAGAAGATGCAAGATCAGATCACACAACTACGATAAAAGTAGTATCGGTATGGATTCACAATCCCAGTGAAGTTTTTAAGTCGTTAACCTGGTTTTAGAAGAAGAAAATCAAAGGTTAAAGGAGAATCGACTCTATCTTAGCAAACTAGTATCACACAGAATGTGTGCGGATTAGGTTTCCCAGTTGCTAGAATTCTCCCTTATATAGTCTTTCAAATCAGGGTTTGCAATCAATGTTAGCTTAGTAACAAAGCATTAAATATCCACAGTTAGATGAAAACCTGATTAGATTCAAGCTAATATTTATCAACCGTTATATCGAAAAGATAGCTTGTTATACACACTTGTAATGTACATTTCTAGGCTTGTGTAACCGTACCCAAACTTGTACATTAGTTGGTTCAACACTAGTTAACCAAATGGTTAGCCGTATGATAACTTTCATATCAACCATATTCTTCTTCACCATAACTAGTCCAAATGAATTAGTTAGAGAGTTGTTCAATTGCTTAGATCTTTATGCACTACACAAGACACAATTGAAGCAAAAACGATGTGATTCACTCGAATCGATTCATGAACTATAAATCCACGGTTTGCAATAACATTCCTTAGTTGATTAAGGTAAGTTCACAAACATCGTTTTTAGACATAACCTACTCAAATTCGCGGACTGGGTTCGCGGACTTAAGTTCCCGAATGAAGTTCACAAACTCCAGCAGAAATTCTCGGTCGAGAACTTCTGCCAGTTCGCGGACTGAAGCTTACGCACTACACCGGTTTCACTTGATCAAAAAAGTTCGCAAACTTCGGTTCAATCACTAAGGACTTATACATATATGTGTTGCCATAACAATGCTCATATCCTCCAATGGTTATATTGTCTAAACTCTCATTTCAATCATTGAAACATTCTCAGAGGGCTTTGTATAGTTGTTATTCACAAACTATTTTTTGTCAAAGCAATTTCCAAAATGATTGAAACATAACATGACTTTCGTCACTAGGTAAAGATGAACTTGGCTAAAGCGAAAGCTTTACCAACACATAATTTTAGAAATAGATAAGCGAGGTATACTCATCTCGAAATATCATATGTGTATAATCTTAGTCTATATAGTAATACGACTTTTTTCTCAAGATATGAGATAAAGTAGATAGACTTTTGAGTGATAGATAAGTTCAAGTATCCACATACCTTTTAGTCGATGAGGATCCACTGGTTCCTTGAGTAGTCCTTCTTCTTGAATGATGATCTTCATTGAGTTCTTGAGCTCAACTACACTTTTTATCCTAGTCCGAGACCTTAGCTATAGTAGACTTGAAATCAAAGACTTTATAGTTTTTATCACTAATATTGACAAACATGCTTGAGATAGCAATGCATGCGAGTTCGACCGAGCAATGCTCTAACAAAAGGTCACTTACCAAACTTGTAACAAAACTAAAAACACCTAAAATTACTTTAAAATCAATTATATTAATCTTGCAAAATTTGTTAGCATTAGAATTTAATTTTTCTATTTGATATAAATTTTTGGGTTCCCAATTTACATAGATTTGTGTTTATTCATTTTCCTAAAATATTATAATAATATTTAATATTTGATCAATTTCTTTTCTTGTCTCTTTACCTATGATCATGAACTATTTCTCAAGAATGCACAATTACACGAAGTTGGGGGGAAATGACAAAAACAAAAATCATGAAAAAAAAGGGGAATAAAGAGAGATGTGAGAAACTGAATTGATTACAATTAATTCACGCGTAGCCTTGCATGATCCCATGAAGTAGGGGAGAAATAATGACAAAAACAAAAACCATGACAAAAAAGGGGAATAAAGAAAGATGTGAGAAACTGAACCGATTACAATTAATTCGCGTGTAGCCTTGTGTTTGGTCAATTTCTTTTTATATAAGTTTCATTTTTCTTCCTGCCCCCTACCCGACAAATCTTAAAATCACAACATCTTCTTTTAGGAAAAAACTGGCCTTTAAAAATTATTTTAATTTTTTTTTTTTAAAAAAAAAAGTATTTGAAAACTAAAATCAAATCAAAACAAAAAAAATTAACCAAGGGTGACTAAATAATTTACCTATCTTAGGACACCTTTTCTCACCCTACTACGACTACTTCTTCCACCACCACATTATCGTCACCACTTCACCAGTCTCACCAATACCCACCACCATTATCCCTATAGTTGATCCACCACCAGTGCTTAATTTACCTATTTAAGGACCCATTTTCTCACCCTACTACCACTAATTCTTCCACCACCACATTATCGCCACCACTCCACCAGTCTCACCAATACCCACCACCATTATCCCCACCACTGCCCACCATCACAACCACCATTAATGCTTACTGATATGGTTAATATCAAATATATTTATTATATATCAACAAAAATATATTCATTTGATTAATTAAAGAAACATTTATTATGAAATATCAATTTGACATTTATTATTAAATTTTAATTAAACATGATCATTATAGCGGTAGATTTATGTTATGCAAGTATATATTTGATCGTTCTTTATCTAGCCTAACTTGTCCAAACTTTTTTTTTGTATTCTGGAAATGTAATCAATTTTATGTAAATACTAAAAATCGTGATTTATTCGATCAGGTACTATAAATAGCTGGGATCCCATTTGGGTGATCCAGCGGTCATGACCATATCGTCTTATATAATTTAGTATCCTCCTCAAAATATTTATGTTTTGTCCTTACCAGTTGTGCTAAAAACATCCAACTACATCTATCACAATAAAATGTTTCCAATTTTGTAAAGACACAAAACTACTATTGTCCACTACTATTCACTAACATCCACCACCGTACGTAAAAACCTGCCACGCACACTATTTTTTCCACCACCAGTAATGTTACCACCTCCACCACTCACAAATACCCACCACTGTTTCCACCACCAAGTTCACTACCACCATAAAAACATTATTAATATAATTTTTAAACGGGTCACTGTAGTAAAGTGGTAAAGACATTGGGTAATGATACCAGTAACCTAAGTTCAAAAATCGCTAGCACCAAATTCTTTACCGATCAATATATATATATATAGTTTTTAATAAACTTATATTTATTAATAAAAACATGTATTTATTAGATTCATTAAATGAACATTTATGATGAAAAATTAATTAATCATTCATCATGAGTAATTAATAGGACACTAATTAATAAAATATTTATAATGGTTAATTGAAAAAATCACGGCCGTAGATTTATCCCTCCTAGACAAATCTTGGCCACTCTTTATCTAGCCTAACTTAGCCAAGCTTTGTTTTGTATTCTAGAAAAGTCAAAATATAAAATATTATATTTAGGTGACACTACACCATTTTAAGGGATTAGCAACTCAGATTAGCAACAACACTATTGCCGTTGCTAATTTTCTGTTGCTAATTTTTGTTGCTAATATTTCGCAACCGTAGGTTATTGTTGCTAATTTTGCAACCGCAAAATTTAGGTTGCGAATAGCAACTGCTGGTTGTTTACGCGTGCGGTTAGGCCGTGTGCTGGTAACACCTTAGTTTGACATGTTGACTTGACTTGAAGTGTGTTAGATACGTGTGTGGGATCCATTAAAACCCTAGATTCTAGTATTAACCCTCTCTCTATCTGGTCTTCTACCTCTCTCAATCAATCCGCTTTCTTCTTCTACTTCTTCTCTTCTGCGTCAAAAAAAACGGAGATTCATTAACGAAATCCTTCTATTCTCTTCATCAACACTAACTATAAACGAAGATTCACCAACAAAATCCATGAACAACATCATTTTGGTATGAATCGATGAAGAACAGTCGATGAGGATCATCAACAATAGTCAGATTACGTCTCTTCACTTTTATATTGTCGGTAAGGGAAACCCTAGTTTTGTTTCTTTGTTAATTTATGCTGGTGGTAATTTGAATTTAGGGATTTATCAAATGGGAATTTCAGGGATTTATCTTTAAGCTTGAAGAAACCCTTATCTAAAATTTCAGTGATTTAGTTTTCTGAATCATTTAGATTCGATTTTAGTTCTTATTGATTTGATATTTTTATTGTTGAAAAAGGTGTAGAGATATGATGAAGATGGAAATCAATGGAAAGAAAGATAAGTTGGATCTGTGCTAATCATCTAGGTTTGTTAGTTTTGGATTGATTTTTGTTTTATTTGATATGTTTATTGATCTGAGAGTTAATTTAGGGTTTCTTTTATGATTTTGATTTCTTGTATTTCTAAAAGGCATACAATTATGAAGTATTTACCTCCTGAATTTGCCTATTGCCCGTGCAGTTAGTGAATCAAATCCTTCATACCCATCCTATAAATCAGAGTTGGGACTTGTTGATTGGGACAAGTTAGAGGCAGAAATTATATTTTGTAAGTCTGATCCATGCCATTTTTCTTTCTTTCGTGATGTAAATTACCTGTTAACACATTGTTCCAAGTATTGTGTTAGTTTCTACACATGTGTTCCATGTCTTTGTTGGTTTTGTTTGTTTGAAGGTCAATGAATCAGTGGTGCTATAGGTAGAGAAAGGTAGACATAATTTTGATGATGAGGCCAAGCCGATATTGCATGGTCTTGTTCAGATCTATATAGCATCTATACGCTTGAGATCTTGCTGCTGCAAAAATTGGTCGAAGATCTCTTTCCTTATGTAACAAACAAAATCCCTAAGTCTAATTCCGAGTAATAACTTATAATTCCATTTTGATTTATAGCCCTAGATGATGGTTGCCTTTTTGGTGTTTTAGGTGTTGGATAATATCTACAACTTCGCAAAGAAGGGTTTAACTTCATCATAGAGTTCAACTACATCATCGTATTTTATTTATTTTTTTGTATTTCTAGAAAGCATACAATTATGAAGTATTCACATCCAACCAATGCTGCAGGATAGTTCCTTACGCCAGGATTTGAGCAACTCAAGCTTCCCGTTACCTCGTCCACTCAAGTTTGAGACTTTAGATACCATCAGGCATTTGAATTCTATTTTATTGACTTCGATTGCGTTCTGCTGTCTTCCTTGTCAATTGTTCTCCTTAAGTCATGATGTGTGTTTGGTTGAAAAATCATACTTTCATGGCCCAATGTTCGTACAGACTAAATGCATGTTTGGGATATCTCTTATTGCATGGATGTTAATTTTCCCCTGCTCCCTTAATGAGATATAAGAAGAGATTAATCCCCTTCATGTTCATAAGTACAGGGTTACAGGTCAAGAAAGGAAAGTTTCATGTTTGTCCTCTCAACTTGTATGTATATGATGTTTTTTGTCTTATGTTATCTCGGTAGGTGTTCTTATATTGAACATTTATGAAACATTTCTAACTTTTATCTTTGTGAGTATTTTATTTTGATATGGATGGCAAACTCTTTTGTTTTTAGCTATTCAGTGCTTTTCTTGTTTTGATTGCCAGGCTCCTTTTTGTTTTGTTTTGTTGATGTGGGGTTTTCTTCTTCTCTCTTTTATGATTTCAGGAACGACAAGGGTGAGAACCTCAATGCTTCTTACTACCACAATTTCAGTCCCTTGACCAATACAGCTGTTGGTGCTGAGCTTGCCCATAGTTTCAGCACAAATGAGAACACCTTGACCATCGGTACCCAGAAAGCTATGGACCCATTGACTTCTATAAAGGATAGGATCAACAACCATGGTAAGGCAAGTCCTCTTATCCAGCACGAGTGGAGGCCAAAGTCCCTCTTTACCATCTCTGGTGAGGTAGACACAAGAGCAATTGAAAAGAGTGCTAAGGTTGGTCACTCTGTGGCTCTTAAGCCATAGAGAATCTATGAAATAAGGAGTAAAATAATGCAAAGATTTATCAAAAGGAGGAAAGTAATTCAAGAAAACCCTGGTTGGAGAATGCTGTAATGAGTTTCCAGCTGAAAAAAGGTATCAGAGGAATTCTAGATCATATATTGGTAATCATGTCATGTGCTTTGATTGATTCCAGTTTAATGGTGTTCAACACCAATTGTCAATGTAAATGGTAGTTTGAACTTTACCCACCTAATTGCTTTTCAAACAGTCTGGAGTAGATGCTTGTTCAAGGGTTATTCCTAAACACGACCTTATGACGAGTTGGAAGCAATGCATTTAGGTGTTCAGCTTGCTCTCAAGTACAAAATCGTTAGATTTCTGGTAAGGATCATTGGCATGTTTAATTTCTCTTTTTTTGTTATGTGATTTGATACTTCTAAGCCATCGCAAGGCGTTAAATTTGTCTATGGTTACCCAAATTGATTACTGAAGTGAACATATTAGTAGTTTGGGTATACCGAAAGTATGGTAAGTATGATAAGTATCTCCAAAATGGTTTTAGGACTATCAGAAGTCTTATAGTTAATCCTTGTTTCAATATCAAAGTCATATCTTTGGTTGAAGTTGCATATGTTTCCGTCATTATTAAAGCTAGGTGACCTTGGGATCAGAAAACATGTTGCATAATCAAGTATGTTATGTGCTACTACAGAAATCAGATATTTCAGAATCTCCAAGTTGTGCTTTAAGTACCAATATATGTCCAATTTGGCAATTGTTACAAAAAAAATCGTAGTTTGGGCTTTCGTATTTCATTAATGTCAGTGTGTGATATTATCTTGAGATAATGTGCTTGTCAACGTGTATATTTATGGGTAATGATGCACATGTCATCAACTAGTAGCCTACCCAGAATCTTTTGTAGTTCGAACTTCCAATTTGGAATTCTTTAAGTAATTATCAGTATGACTTGATGTATAAAATGCATAGAGCATGCACAAGCCGACATATCTTGTTGCTTTTCTCCCTTTTGTGTGTAGCATGTGTCAGCAACTACTATCATACCCAGAATCTTTTATAGCTTGAAATTCCAATTCAGAATTCTTTAAGTAATTATCAGTATGAATCCCAATAGTGTTCCATTTAAAAGTTAAGGTATATTGTTGATTTGGTGGTTTTCTCCTTTGTCTTAATATCATACTTTTTAATTTTCGATTCAGCAATGTCTGATAGAGTTTTAATGCAAATATGGAGGGACTATCAAAGCTTGAAATGTAGAAACGATGTGGGAAAGATGCAGCCAAGAAAGGCCAAGGAAGACGTGCTCTCAAACGTAAGAGTAAAATTTGTTCAAACAAGTCTTAAATCCAACCATCTCATTTTGTTGTCACAGTAATGTTATTTTAGTTTATTAATAGCAGATGCATGCAGATAGTTTGTGAAATTCTGTTTCGTGATAAATGTAACTTGGTAGCTGAGTGATGTGCTTCTGCAGTTCTGCTCTCAAGCAAGCTGGTGCCAAGTTTGAAATTGTTGAAATTTTTAGGACTTGAATCACTTCTCTTTGTAGGACTTGTATAACTTTTCAATAACATGAATTCCAAGTTCATTTGATTTTGTAAATTTCATAATGTTTGATGGGGATTCTCAGTTCGTCTGATTAAAATGGTTTGTATGTCATGGCCGATAAGTTGTCATGTTGTTTGTATGGTATACATTGGACTCCGTGGCTTAGAGTGAAGTCGTGGCTTAGAATCGAGCCGTGGCTTGGTTCTAAGCCTCTTTTTTTTCTGTTGCTAAAAAATTTCGCAACGGCATTTATATGTTCCGAATAATTTTTTTAGCAACGGAAAGTACCGTTGCGAATGTCCGTTGCTGACCGAGATTCGCAACAAAGCTTATGCCGTTGCTAAAAATTGCGACACCGTGTTTAGCAACAGCGAAAGCCTGTTGCGACCATGTTTAGCAACATCTATGGTAGGTTGCTAATACCTTAAAATGGTGTAGTGTGATATAAAATAGGATAAAGTGAGATAAAATAGGATAAAGTAAATAACGAATAGGAAAATATTTTGTTTGGATAGTTTGCGTTTGTGGAAGATCCTCCCGCAGATTTAGTTGGTTTGCATGGCTCTTATTTAAGCGCGCGGTTAATGATCGACCTCACTCAACAAACCAATAATTTTGTTGGTTTGTTCATACATTTTTCATGTTTATTGAGTCTATAGGAACTGCTCTCACAACTAATAGAATAGGTTGCATTTGCATTAGTATGTGAAACTAAGGCTAAAGCTATCTGATTTGCTGTTTTACAGATACAATTAAAAATTAACAGTTTCCGATTCTGATAGTCCAAAAATATAACGTATCCACGGAAATTTGGCTTGTCATGCCAAGCCATTCTTCATTCCTTTGAACTCCTTAACTAGATTGTTGTAATTAGACTCTAAGAGAACATTTTCCGTACCGAGTTTCCGGCTCTGCACCTCTACTTCGTCTCTGTTTCGTGCATTTAGAGATTTGATCCTTACTTCCCTGCAATTTCTTAAAACAAGTACAACAATTCCCAAATTAAAGTTCTTGTTCCAACTAACTAAAAGTTTATTTTAATTGTATTTCTTGAAGGTAACTCCCAGTGAACAGGTTTCTTTGAACTTAGGGATTTATGTTTAGTGATATGTAAGCTTTTACATTGTCTCGCCAATAAGCCGTTGATGCTGAGAAGGTATTTCCTGGCTAGGTTGCGTTCCTTTGAAAATCTTGTCGCACCTAATCTTCCAAATGTGCCATATGACTGAGGCAAAATAAGCACTCCAAAGTGATGGTGGAGTATGATTGGATCGTCGCACCTAACCTTCCAAATGTGCCATTGGAGTGTGATTGGATTTTCGCACCTAACATTCCAAATGTGCCTTGAAAATTTTGGAATGTTATGATGAGTAATAAGTAAACCAAGCACACACAATAATCATAAACAAGAAATATAAATCAAATATTTATAGTGATTCAACAATATATACGATGTATATATATTGTCTATGTCCACTTTGAGCCACACCAACTCAAATCCACTATGATTACAACGTAGAACGCCTTCATGAGAATGCAAGTAAATTCTTGGTTACACCGCAACAACTACCCGAGATGATTCCATTGTCTCATATTTCTAACCAATTTGCACTCTTCATGCAACCCTATCTTTTTCCCCAACAAGGTTTTACAAGAAATATCTCACAATCTCTCTACAACTGTACATCTCTCTTGAACTCTCTACAAGGACAAAAACCGATTTATATAGGTCACAAACTTAACGTCCAAGATTTGTATCCGACTAGGAAAACCGTTTCTAAAATAAGACTATCCTAAAGTAGGAAATAAAAAACCCTCCAGTTTGCAAACCTTCGCAAACTTAATAAAAATTAAAGTGTCCAGTAACATCTCTTTTTGTACAAGTTTTCGAACTAATTAAAAGGAGCACCTATTTTTCTGCTAGTTTGCAAACTGTCAAGTTCAGCTCGTGAACAATTATTAATTCTCCAATATTTTTTAACAATCTCCCACTCTGGGCTTGACAACATAACATCGATACTTCCCCATTAGATCACCTTAGGGTTAGAGATGTGGGGTTTTATCATAAAAGGCATCGATACTACGTAAATAAATATTCAAGCTTTTTAATCACCATAAGAAACTCTGCTTACTCCATGTGGGACTATTCTTAGCCATCACATTGTGTTTTATTGAGCACAGGTAGGGCAATCACTATCAGAGCTCAGGTTGGGCTACATGAGATCGGGCATAAAGTGATTTTGGATATTACCCGGTTTAGGGCGCGGGTGGAGCCAGATTTAATGTGGAGAAATCAAGGCCCAAAGTGAGCAGGGGCTCAAGGTGGAGTTAGTGCTAGCCTTCTTGTTAACTTAGGTGGAGCAGGGATCGATGTGTGTAAATAAATGCTCCAGTTGAATAGAG
Source organism: Papaver bracteatum (assembly GCA_023529315.1). NCBI lineage: Eukaryota > Viridiplantae > Streptophyta > Magnoliopsida > Ranunculales > Papaveraceae > Papaver > Papaver bracteatum. The sequence continues at coordinate 2,375,906 of JAJJWX010000810.1, read as the reverse complement.
TTCCAAGGACAGTAGTCATGTTCGATGCATAACTTATACAAAAGCAATAATACGGTATAGTTGTACGAGCTAGATGTACCACCAGTGTTGCAGAGAATTGGAGTATGATTGTGTTGGTGAGCTTGTTTAATCTCACCAAGGTGGAGATTTTTGATGCGTATAGCTCGACGAAACACATATGAGATAGCTAGGAATAGTCCTGCATGGAGTAAGCGGAGTTCCATATGGTGATTAATAACTTAGACTTCTCCTTATATAACACCTAGGCCTTTTAGGATGAAACCCCACACCTCTAACTCTAAGGTGGTTAAGTGGGGAAATAACAGTGTTATGTGGTAAATCTCGGATTGGATCTGAAAGTTCATAAATCCTAACAACTGATACCAGAGCATTGAACTCGGTACAATTTTTATTGATTTTCTTTGAGAATAATTGAAATGAGAGTTATGGGTGATAATAAATTTTTAATGGAAAGACTTTACGTTTTTATAAGTCTCAGATGGATCGAAGCCTATCCATAGGATAAATACCTTGGTGTTCTATTAGGTGGTCGAGAAAAATGGAACACTCAAAGATGAAGAATGGTTAGTTCTTGACCACAAGTCATGATCCATAAATATTTAACTTACAAGAGGTTACTAGTACGAAGATTCTTATGGATATACTAAAGAAGTTGTACAAAAAGTCACCATCCTCGGGGAAGATTATGTTCTGTGAATAACTGTTCAATCTGAAGATGCAAGAAGGCGAAGCGATTTCATCACATCTTGTTTAAATCGATTATTTTCGTGCTTTCAAAATTTAGTATTACTTTTGGTAAGAAAAATTAAGATATACAGTTATTATCTTTATTACCAAAGAGTTGGAAAAAACAATTATACGTAATTCTCCATGGAGTGAGAAATTGAAGGTTGATGTTATATAACAAACATTGATCGCCGAAGAATACATAAGAGTTGAAAAAAGTTTATAGTGGTTCTAGTTCTTCATGTTCATCCTTAATTATGCGGGAAAATAACAAAGGCAGAAGTCCAAATAGGAGCAATGACAAATCTAGACGGAAGTCTAGAGAAAAATCTAGCAGTGGGGGGGGGGGGATTCTCAATCACGATTTAGAGGTACTGTTGAGTGTTGGACGTATAAAAAAATAGGACAATGTTAGAGCACTGCTCGGTCAAACTCTCATGCGTTGCTATCTCAAGCATGTTAGTCAATCTTAGTGATCAAAACTATAAAGTCTTGATTTATAGTATACTATATCTAAGGTCTCGGACTAGGATAAAAAGTGTAGTTGAGCTCAAAAACTACATGGCGATCATCATATAAGACGAAGGACTACTCAAGGAACCAGTAGATCTTCATCGACTAAAAGGTATGTGGAGACTTGAACTTATCTATCACTCAAAAGTCTATCTACTCTATCTCCTATCTTGAGACAAAAGTCGTTTTACTATATAGACTAAGAATATGCACATGTGACATTTCGAGCTGAGTATATCTCACTTATCTATTTCTCGAAATGGGTGTTGGTAAAGCTTTCGCTTTAGCCAAGTTCATCTTTGCCTAGTGACGAAAGTCATGTTATGTTTCAATCACTTTGGAAATCGCTCTGACGAAAAATAGTTTGTGAATAATAACTATATAACGCCCTCTGAGAATGTTTCAATGATTGAAATGAGAGTTTAGACTATATAACCATTGTGGGATATAAACATTGTTGTGGAAACACATATATGTATAAGTCCTTAACACTTGAACCGAAGTTTTCGATCTTTGTTGATCAAGTGGAACCGGAACGTGAGCAACAACTCAGTCCACGAACTCAGTCCGCGAACCCAGTCTGCGAACTGGCACAAGTTCTCGAACCCGAGAATATCTGCTGAAGTTGAAGCTCAGGTGCAGTCCGCGAACCCAGTCCACGAACTGACGGAAGTTCTCATCCCGAGAAATTCTACTGGAGTTTATTAACTTCAACCGGTTAGCTTGAGTCCGCGAACTCAAGAGGTTATGTCTGAAAACGTTGTTTGTGACTAATCTTAAATTACTAAGGAATGTATTTGCAAACCATGGCTTTATAGTTCATGAAATGATTCGAGTGAATCACATCGTTTTTGATTCAATCGTGTCTCTTGTAATACTTAGGATCTCATAGCAATTGAACAACCCTCTAACTAGTTCATTTGAGTCATTTGGACTAGTTATGGTGAAGAAGAATATGGTTGATATGAAAGTTATCATTTGGCTAACCATTTGGTTGACTAATATTGAACCAACTATTGTACACGTTTGGGTACGGTTACACGAACTCAAAACGTCAAGTACATGTGTGTATGACAAGCTAAGTTTTCGATCTAACGATTGAGAGATATTAGCTTGTATCTAATCAGGTTTTCATCTAACGGTGAATATCGAATGCTTTGTTATTAAGATAATATTGATTGCAAACCCTGATTTGAAAGACTATATAAGGAAGAACTCTAGCAACTGGTAAACCTAATCCCCACACATTCTGTGTGATACTAGTTTGCTAAAGATAAAGTCGATTTCTCCTTTAACCTTTGGTTTTCTTCTCTAAAACTAGGTTAACGACTTATAGATTTCATTGGGATTGTGAATCCAGACCGATACTACTTTTCTTATAGCTGTGTGATCTGATCTTGTTGTTTCTATCGTACGAGTACAATTGTAATAATTGGCTTGAGATTTCTATCTCCGATAGGCAAGATAAAAGTAGTCACAAACATCTTCATCTCATTGTTTGTGATTCCTCAATAATCTTCTTCGCTGCGTCGATTAAGTTTATTGTGAGGTGATTGATGAAACTGAGTTGTTCTTCGGGAATATAAGTATGGTTTTATCGATTGGTTCCTATTCACCTTGATTTATCAAAAGATGAAACAAAACTCGTAGGTTTATTCGTGGGAGACGAATTTATCTATTACCTTTAGACTTTTCTGTGTGAGACAGATTTGTTTATTAAAGTCTTCGACTTTGGGTCATAGCAACTCTTGGTTGTGGGTGAGATCAGCTAAGGGAATCAAGTGCGTAGTATCTTGCTGGGATCAGAGGCGTAGGAGCATAACCGTACCTTGGATCAGTGTGAGATTAGTTGGGGTTCAACTACAGTCCAGACCGAAGTTAATTTGGAGTAGGCTAGTGTCTGTAGCGGCTTAATACAGTGTATGTTTAATATGGACTAGGTCCCGGGGTTTTTCTGCATTTGCGGTTTCCTCTTTAACAAAATTCTGGTGTCTGTGTTATTTCTATTCTGCATTATATTTTGTTATATAATTGAAATAATGCAGGTTGTGCGTTGTTCAATGGATTAGAATATCCGACCTTATTGGTTGTTGATTTAAATTTATTGACACTTGGATATTGGTCTTTGGTACTATCCAAGTTATCTCTCTTTGATTAGACTCGCGAATCATATTTGCTTGAGTAAATCAAATCGAGAGATTGAGATAATAAATCCTTGAGTATTTTCTATTGATTGAGTCTAACTGTTTAGCTGATTCTCTAGAAAACAACTCGGAGTTGTCCATACAAATTGCTAATCGAAATATTGGGTGAAGACCCCCGCATTTTCAATAGGTATCAGAGCAGGCAAACATATTAAACCTGATAAGTTTATGTTTGTTCGGTCCTTGAAATTTGACTCATGGGAAATTTCTTTGGAAAATTTGTTATTGGTATCTGTAACGCACACCAGAAATTCTTGAAGATTGATCAAGATCTTTTATGGTCAAAACCTCTGATCTCTCATGATAATTTCCTTTCATCTGAGAAGGAAGGTTTAGATGATATGTGTCGATCTAAAGAAAAAAATAAAAAGGAGGGGAGATTAAAGAAACGTTCTTGGCTCTCAATGATATGGATTCTCACGATAACAACTACAGATCTCTATGAGAAGTACTATCATGATGGATCAGCTGATAAAGATCTTTTCAAAGCGTTCGAAGACGTTTTTAGATCCTTATAAAAACTTAATTCTGTTAAGTCTAAGAATCACTCCAAAAAGGACTCAGTACATACTAAACCCTTGAATAACAGTGTACAACCCGGAAAACGGATGAGTCCTCCTTCTAGGCATATCAAGCGAAGGAATGAAAGCACAGATTCCCCTGAATATCATCATTATGGTGATTACCTTACTGGGACTGTTTACACTGATCAACCAAAAATATTGCATGAAAATTTCTCTGCAGATTATGCCTCTGTGTAACTAAACTGGCACTACCCCATATGTATATGTCTTTAAGTGGGGCAAGAAATGGTTGAATCATGTACAGGATTTAAATTAAGTTTCTATGTGCATCCTTTATGTTGCGAAATACATAATCCTTGATATGCAAACGTTTAACAAAACCTTTCCTCGTTCATTATGGGTTGAAGTTCGCGAACCGGTCCAACCCCATTTTTGGTATTTTTAAAGGGAAGTTCACATACTTTCTTCTTCCTCTCACCGTCCGCGTACGTGAACTTCTTGGTTTTGTGTGTCATCTCTATTAAAGACTCTTTGGAGAAACTAAGAGAAAGGGTGTTGAAGATTCACTCCAAGTAAGTAAAATCCTCTTGTTCCTTTCAATTTCTTGATTCCCATGATAAACTCTAAGGACTTAAAAAGAATTCCCAAGGTGTTAAATAACTCTAGTATGGATCCTCCTTGTGATCAAAATTCTCTTAGGATTAGATTTGTGGATGATTCATGTGCTAGAAGTTTTGATAAGATTTCATCTAAAGGTTTTATTTTAGAAAAGAAATTGGATTTGTCTAGTGGACATGATGAGGATATAACTTGTTTCAAAAAATTCAATCTTGGAAATATCTTTGATGGCCTTGGTCAAGGTTTTGATTCTCTAACAAGAATTTTCTATGCCAATATCCATGATGTTGATCTTGATAAGATGGAATTAAAATCCATGGTAAATAGAAAAATGTTTCTTGTTAATAGATAGTTAATTACAAAGATTACCAACATATCGTTGGGAAACGTGCATCTCCCTAGACCAAGTGATGAACGTCCCTCGTGTGATGATATCTCTATGGGGATTTGTGGTAAGAAGGTATATTGGAATCAATGGAAGTTTCCTACTAATGATCTTAGTATTGCATTAATGACATTCAGAAAACTTGGTATTCCCAACCTTTGTCCCTCCATAATTGAGAACTCTTGGTGGAGTCACGAGTTTGCTGAATTAGTCTACTTTCTTGAATCTGGAGTTCAGGGTCTTGATATTTGTGGATTCATTGTACATCAAATGGTTTCAATGACTTCTCCCGTCAAGATATTAGGCTATCCTTGTTTGATTAGTCAAATCTTCCATGATTGTGGTGTTACTCTATTGGCAACTCTCTTGGGGTACCCAAACCGGTTCGTCCCTATACCTTCAGGCGCATAAGGGAGAATGTATGCAAAAGACAAAGAGATGCTTCATTGAATGAGTGTGACCCTACCGCCTTGAGTTTACTTCAAAAAATTCACAAGGGTGTGTGTAAGGTAAATTCAAGGGTCAAATGAGTTCAAGAACAATTGTCGGTGGTTGCAACTAAGTTTCCCGAGCTCAAAAATGAGATGAACACAATTCAAGCTTCTTGGTGTATCTCCGATGAAGATGATGAGTAATGTGTTGAAGTCAAGTAAATCTTCTATGTTTTCTATTTTATTTAGAAGAATAACTAGTGTTTTGGAATAGCCATGATTGTGATTACACATAGCTATATCCAATGATTTCATCTTCTTGTTTTTAGATTTATTGGTTTTAATTCTAAACTGGTTTGGAAGATGATGGTTGCAGTATTAATCTTTTTGATTTTTTATTGCAATATTTTTGATGGGATATGTGTGTTTACGTCTGTGAACTTGTTTGTCCCATATTTTGTCAAAAGTAAAGTCGTTCACATATTGGTATGCAAATATTGATAAAGGAATGAATGGACTTTTGGCAAAACACAAAAGTTAAGCCTATATTGTCAATTGTTGATGTAAGATGGGTTAAAATCTCTTGTGATTCAAGGATAAAGTCTATTATGTCACTTTGTGATGGAAAAATAGAATAGGTCCTTGTTTTGTTATCCACGGTATAGTGCTTAATTGTTCTATATTATTATGTATTACCATGAAGGTTCCATTGTGTATCTCATGTTGAGCACGATACAACTAAGTCGATTTCTTATTAGCATGGTTGGTTGTTCCATGGGATGCTATATGTTGAGCATTAAGAACTAAATTAAACAACTTGTGTGGTTATTTAGTTTTTATTCCATGAGTTCTCTCATGTTGAGTACATGTACAGTTAAGGTTGTCATTTCCTATGATAATCTTAGTCGGGGTTCCATAATCTCTTATGTTGAGACCAAAAGAACTAAATCAATCATCTTGTGTGATTATTTAGTTAGCACTCCATAGATTTTTCTCATGTCGAGTGTGGACAATTGAATTGATCACTTTGTGATTAGTTTAATTGTGTAATTCGGTTAGAGTATTTGTGGGTTCTCTTGTGAAACATCTAATCGATGAATTAAGTCTCCATAAGTTTACTTGTGTTGAGCATATTTAGTCAAATTAATCTTGGTTCGCTTTGGTTAATATGATTAAATATTTTGGATTCCAAATTCATACTTGTATGCAATTTGTTGAGTCTAAATAAATCCTTCTTTTCTCTTGAAATTAAGGACGCTCTTGTTGTTCCTTTGGGAATGACATCTTATGGGGGAGAGTTCTTTTGAACTTGCGCTTAATTTCCAAATATTTGTGGGGAGTGCGGCGGTGGAATTTTTAGGGGTTATCTTGTATCTTTATAAACTCCTTGATGAATGCATTTAGCCTAGGCTTTATGATTGCATCTAAACAAGATGATATAACATTTACCTTTGGTAACGAAATGTCTCTTACGGAAATTTCATTAGGATCCCGTTCTTGTACCTTTGCCAATTTTATTGACAAAAATGGGGAGAATTAATTGTAGTTCATACTACAAATACATATGGTTTTCGGATCATTATGTAAGGGGGAGTGGTTTCCATGTGAGATGGAGTATTGACTAAGGGGGAGTGAAGTATCACCATAGTATTGTTGTTGAAGTTGTGATACAATTGGACTTTGACGCTATGTAATAATACCATGACACTATATAACAATGATTGAGAACCAATGCTTTTCTCATTGTTATAGCTACGGATTTTCAACAACAATGATGCTAAACTTACAACCTTTGGGATCATTGGACTACTTGGAAGTGATGAAGATTTCGAGTATTGTTGAAGATTTGACATGTGGAATAGGACATACAAAGTTTATTTATATAATTTTTGTATTCCATATGTATTAATAGTTTTGCCACTAAAATTGACAAATGGGAGACTGTTAGAGCACTACTCGGTCAAACTCGCATGCGTTGATATCTCAAGCATGTTTGTCAATCTTAGTGATCAAAACTATAAAGTCTTGATTTCTAGTCTACTATATCTAAGGTCTCGGACTATGATAAAAAGTGTAGTTGAGCTCAAGAACTACATGGCGATCATCATACAAGACGAAGGACTACTCAAGGAACCAGTAAATCTTCATTGACTAAAAGGTATGTGGAGACTTGAACTTATCTATCACTCAAAATTCTATCTACTCTATCTCTTATCTTGAGACAAAAGTCATTTTACTATATAGACTAAGAATATGCACATGTGACGTTTCGAGCTGAGTATATCTCGCTTATCTATTTCTCGAATGGGTGTTGGTAAAGCTTTCACTTTAGCCAAGTTCATCTTTGCCTAGTGACGAAAGTCATGTTATATTTCAATCATTTTGGAAACCGCTCTGACGAAAAATAGTTTGTGAATAACAACTATATAACGCCCTCTGAGAATGCTTCAATGATTGAAATGAGAGTTTAGACTTTATAACCATTATGGGATATAAACATTGTTGTGGCAACACATATATGTATAAGTCCTTAACACTTGAACCGAAGTTTGCGAACTTTGTTGATCAAGTGGAACCGGAACGTGAGCAGCAACTCAGTCCGCAAACTGGCGTAAGTTCTCGAACCCGAGAATATCTGCTGAAGTTGAGGCTCAGGTGCAGTCCGCGAACCCAGTCCGCGAACTGACTGGAGTTCTCATCCTAAGAAATTCTGCTTGAATTTATTAACTTCAACCGGTTAGCTTGAGTCCGCGAACTCAGTCCGAGAACTCAAGAGGTTATGTCTGAAAACGTTATTCGTGAACTAATCTTAAATTACTAAGGAATGCTTTTGCAAACCGTGGCTTTATAGTTCATGAAATGATTCGAGTGAATCACATCGTTTTTGATTCAATTGTGTCTCTTTTAATACTTGGGATCTCATAGCAATTGAATAACTCTCTAACTAGTTCATTTGGACTAGTTATGGTGAAGAAGAATATGCATGGTTGATATGAAAGTTATCATTTGGCTAACCATTTGGTTGACTAATATTGAACCAACTATTGTACATGTTTGGGTACGGTTATACGAACTCAAAACGTCAAGTACATGTGTGTATGACAAGATAAGTTTTCGATCTAACGGTTGAGAGATATTAGCTTGTATCTAATCAGGTTTTCATCTAACGGTGAATTTTGAATGCTTTGTTACTAAGCTAACATTGATTGCAACCCCTGATTTGAAAGACTATATAATGGAGAACTCTAGCAACTAGGAAACCTAATCCCCACACATTCTGTGTGATACTAGTTTGTTAAAGCTAGAGTCAATTCTCCTTTAACCTTTGGTTTTTTTCTCTAAAACCAGGTTAACGACTTATAGACTTCATTGGAATTGTGAAGCCAGACCGATACTACTTTTCTTGTAGTTGTGTGATCTGATCTTGATGTTTCTATCGTATGAGTACAATTGTAATATTTGGCTTGAGATTTCTATCTCCGATAGGCAAGATAAAAGTAGTCACAAACATCTTCGTCTCATTGTTTGTGATTCCTAAATAATCTTCTTCGTTGCGTCGATTAAGTTTATTGTGAGGTGATTGATGAAACTGAGTTGTTCTTCGGGAATATAAGTCTGGTTTTATCGATTGGTTCATGTTCACCTTGATTTATCAAAAGACGGAACAAAACTCGTAGGTTTATTCGTGGGAGACAAATTTATCTATTACATGTAGACTTTTCTGTGTGAGACAGATTTGTTTATTAAAGTCTTCGACTTTGGGTCATAGAAACTCTTGGTTGTGGGTGAGATCATCTAAGGGAATCAAGTGCGCAGTATCCTGCTAGGATCAGGGGCGTAAGAGCATGTACCTTGGATCAGTGTGAGATTGGTTGGGGTTCAACTACAGTCCAGACCGAAGTTAATTTGGAGTAGGCTAGTGTCTGTAGCGGCTTGATATAGTGTATGTTTAATCTGGACTAGGTCCCGGGGTTTTTCTGCATTTGCGGTTTCCTCGTCAACAAAATTCTGGTGTCTGTGTTATTTCTATTCCGCATTATATTTTGTTATATAATGAAATAATACAGGTTATGCGTTGTTCAATCGATTAGAATATCCGACCTTATTGGTTGTTGATTTAAATTGATTGACACTTGGATATTGGTCTTTGGTACCATCCAAGTTATCTCTCTTTGATTAGACTCGCGAATCATATTTGCTTGAGTAAATCAAATCGAGAGATTGAGATAATAATTCCTTGAGTATTTTCTATTGATTGAGTCTAACTGTCTAGTTGATTCTCTAGAATACAAATCGGAGTTGTCCATAAAGATTGCTAATCGAAATATTGGGTGAGGTTGTTAGACCCCCGCATTTTCAGACACTACATACATAATTATCCAGAAAGCAAATATGTTACTGATAGTACATATAAAAATAATCAAGAAGATATCAATGTAGTTGCAGTTGCAGAACCATTGAATGTCCTTGTTGATGAAAATAAGGTGATCACATAAGGTTTTCTACGACTCTCTGAGGACAAGCAAGAGGAGTTTTGGATTATAAACTCGAGAGCTTCTTTCGAAGCAATGAGAGATAAGAGTATTATTCTCTCTTACAAGGAAGGATACGACGACCAAGTATTGTTATGTGATGGTGTATCATGTGACATCATTGGTTTGGGTTATATAATTGTGAAAGTCAACGGTTCAACATAAAATTTGAAGGATTTTAGACACGTTCCAAATTCGAAAAAAAACTTGGTGTTTGTGGGTCAAGTTTGCAATGATAACTGTGAAGTTTTGCTTACAAAATACAATTGGAAAATGAAGAAAGAAGTTATGGTGTTGGCTCGAGGATTTAGAGTAGATACTCTATACCGGACTTTATATGGATATACTTTAATAGTAGCTAGTATAGGTGAAGACACTAACTTATGAAAAAAATGATTGAGAATATGAGTGAGGAAAACATGAAGGTTTTTTATTCGATAAGTTATCCACCGAATGTGCAGTATGTTGATATCAGTTTTTGTGAAGATTGTTTTCCAGAAAGCAAAAATAGGTTAGTTTCAGAAGAAGCAGTAGAAGCTTAAGAAGCGCGAGACTTGATTTGGTTCATACTGATGTGTTGGGACCAATTAATTGATATTGCATCTCATAGTCCTTTCCAGTATTATGTCACATTCGTTGATGATTATTCAAGGAAGGTATGTCCTTACTTCATGAGGAGTAAGTATGAGGTGTGTGAAATTTTTCAAAAGTATAAAGCTTTAGTTGAAATAAAATTTGGTATGAAGTGGAGTTATATAAATTCAAATAATGTTGGTGAGTATGGTGAGATAAAATTCCTACATTTTGGTAATGGAATTTGTTTGGATAGGATGCTTCTAGGAACACCACAAGAGACTTGAATAGCATAATGTATGCATTAGATGTTGAACGTGTGTGCTAGATGTATGAGGTTGAAATATCATTTACGTGAGACCTTGTGGATGCATGCAATAGAGATGGTTATTTATAAAATCAACATGACACCTAGTAGTCCATTATATATAAATAAATATATAATAAGTTCGGACCGGAAAAAGGTAAATATTTCATATTTGAAAGTCTTTGGTTGTGTTGGTTATGTTCGTCTTAGTCCTGGTGATAGGTCTAAGATATGTGCTTAAGAAAATAAGTATATAATCACTGGTTATGGAGGTAACACTTTTGAATATAAGTTTTGGAACTATGAAAGTGTTTTATGTATAAAACAAGTAAAGTGAACGTCGAAGTATTTATGTGAGTTTGAAAGACCAAAATCGTATGGAACTCGCCTAAACCGAGAAATGGTTGTACGAGCGCCGGTAGAGTCATAAAGAGAGGAAATAGAATTGATATAAGGTAGGAAAGCATAGAAAGAGATAGATACTTTGGTGGTGATGTGACTGTAGGTGATATATTCGAACTGTGAATATCAAGTTCTTAGACTTACTGTAAATTACTACTATGATAATTCTCTGATCTTGCTAATAGATTACTTGGTATATATTTTTGAGTTACTTTGAAATGATTTATGATTAGGCTGATTTACCTATTTGTTGTAGTAGTAGCACACCAATCTCCCGTAAGCATTGAAAAATATGTCGAAAATAAAAGGATCGAGAAGATATAACAAACATGGTAACAATATTTTCTGCACTATTTGGAAGACTGACTAATATTGTTCACTTTTTCTTTTTTCACCTCTGCATTTATTACGACTTAGTCGCTCTCTTTTATTAGTATGAGCTGGGATACCGCATCTACCCTAGACCGCCATACCAAAACCATAAATAATATTCCCCATGTGACATGTTTGATGTCTCGTAGAATTCAACAAGTAGAGTCAATATTCTACTACTGTTCAGTTAACAGACTTGTATGAGACAATTCGCTCAAGTAATCGAATGATGAGTCTCGTAAAGACTTAACAATTAGTCTAATAGAGTAGACTACTAGCTCTAATGAGCAATGAGCTACACGTAATAAGACATGGACGACGATCTCTAACCAATAGGATGTGAGCGATGATCTCTAAGAAATAAGTTGTGAGATGAGTTATAAGCGATGATTTTATGTAGTAAATTGTGAGCCACGAGATCTAAGTAATGAAGTGTGTACAATGAGCTCTAGTATGCTAGTTGTGGCAGTTTATTTTGATGGATACTCGGTAGTATATCACTCCACATCACTGACGCATGGTCATGAAAGGAGTAATAAGTAATGATGTCAAATATCGAGATATAAATTGAAATATTTATTCGTCGCATACTCGTAGCCCAGAACATGGAATCATAGTACCAGTAGCTTGTCGTTGATAGAGAACCAGCATTGTCTTGCTAGTGTTGGAGAGTATAGGTTGTTGGAATATGAATTAATGATGAAAGGGGATGGAAAAGGCCATATAGCTTGTTTTATAGCATTGGCATAAAGGTGTTAGTGCTAGCGTGTTATGCACTGGACAATTCTGAGATATCTTTGGGATGCTGGTGCTGTATACACTAGGAAGTAAATGTATCAGTGCTAGGAGTCAATGACGCTTGTACCACGGATGTTCCAATGCCATTGGAACTTTTATTTCATGTCGTGTCTCGTATTTCGTGGCATATGCAATTATTTATACAAGAAATGTATTTTTACATCTATATTCTAGGGTTTACCCCTTCTGGGAGAAACCGTGAAATATCTTCTTCTTTATTTGCATCATGAATAACTAATATATTATTAATCAAGGATGAATTCAATGTCCTAAACATGAAGCTTCATTATTTATACAAGTTTATTTGGAATTTTAATCATCTTATCGTTTGTCTTCATATGGTTGATATCTAGATTTTTTTAAGTGTATAATTAAATTAAACTATAGATCAATATATCGCTAGTAGAGCGTTAAGTAATCAGTAATTGTCAAGCACATCTTTGCACAAATAGTAAACGTAAGACCTTGCATATGTATTTCGTGTGCGAAGAAAAAACTAGTAAGTACACCGAGCTTATGTGTTTGATGCTAGGATCAATCTAAATTCAAAACCTTAATGCATTTGACTGGGTTATACCCTGAGATATTATTCATGGTATATCAGATTGATAGAATCTGGTAGTCGAGCGCTCTCATATCCAGTGACAGAAAGAGTTTTGGGGGTAGCAGAGCTTATTGCTATTCTATGGTTGATATATGATTCTAACAAAAGTAAAAGAAATATGTTAAATTTAATTAATATTTGGTAACGACAAAGGATTTCTTAATATTTTTCTTCTTATTGCTTTATCTTATGAACCAATCTCCCTTTTAGTATTTGCTTTTGTGTCTATTTAACTAATCCAAAAAGCATGTTGATTACATAACTCCTTTTAGGATAGATCCCTACTACCGCTATATTACTAATTAATTAGTGAGAAGTATCTTAAGTAATTTGTCGTGCTTAAAAAAGACCATTAATTACGATGACATATTTTCTGCAATTGCAAAGATGATTAATATCAGAGAATTGTAAAGTGTAATGGTTTCTGAAGATCTCTACCTTGAACAGTTGGATGTTAATTTTTCTTCATGGTGACCTAGATGAAGAAATTTACATGAGAAGGGTTCCTAGTAAGAAGAGATGATATTGAAACTAAAGACGAGCTTATGTAATTTTAAATAGTTTTTGAGACAGTGGCACAAAAAGTTTGATAACTTTATGCAAAGAAATTGTTACTCAATGTGTAATGCAGATCACTGTTGTTACTTCAAAAGGTATGGTTTCGACCACATCACATTACATTGTATGTGGATAATATGTCTGTTGCCAGAATATCCCTACAAAAAAATTGAGTTTTTAAAGAAATAATTAGCAAGTGAGTTTTCCATGAAATATATTGGTGAATCAAGACATATTCTTGGTATGAGAATCGTAAGATGGACAAAGCCAAGGGTAACTTATGCTTAGTCGGGATTAATATATTAAATGATTGCTAAAGAGATTCATTATTGAGAATGCTAAACCAGTCATCTTGGAAGACAAATTCGTCTTTCAAATATGCGGTGTGCAGTGACATGAAGAAAAAAATACCCAAGTAATGTACCATATTCTTCGGCCATTGAGGGTCCAATGTATGATATGGTTTGCATGAGACCAAATATAGCACATTCAATTGGAGTAGTGAGTAGATATGCAAGTAACCCAGGGGAAAAAACATTGGGAAATGGCAAAATGGATACACTCATGGTTTGAGAGGTAACAAAAACATATTGTTGTTTTATGGAAGAGGTGGTTCTGTCTTGAGGGGTAATGTGGATGCAAACTTTGCATGTGCTTTATATAAAAGGCGAAATACGACCGATTATGTTTATACTATAGGGTCGGTTGCAGTAATTTGGAACTCACAATCATAAAATTCGATAACATTGTTTACTACAAAAGCTGAGTATGTAGTGACAACAGAAGCGAGCAAGGAAATGATTTGGTTACGAGGTTTTTAGCTGAGTTACACAAGGAACAATGGGATAATATTATGTATAGTTCCGGTCAAATAATTGTAACTTTATCCAAGAACTTAGCATATCATGCTAGGATGAAACATATAGATATTCATTACCATCTTATTCAGGATCTTTGAGAAGAAAGAAGGAAATTGGAGCTCGAGAAGATTCTTGGTTCAAAGAATCCTGCAAATATGTTTACAAAGGGACTTACATCAAACAAGCTAAAGCTCTACAAGCTTTAGTTGATCTCTCATAATGAGGATCTGGGAGGAGAGCTGCACCAACAAAGAAAGTTGTTAAGCAATCCAAGTTAGATCGATACAAAGGAGAACCGAAGAGAATAAAAAATCTTTAAAAATTTATCATACTAAGACAAATCTGTTGACAAAATATGATAATGTATGACATTATTGTTGGAAAATTGATTTAAGGTTGAGGGTGAAAAAAACATACAGAATGGTATACCACTGATTTCAATGAACTTTCGATTCTTTAGACAATAATTCGACTCTTCCCAAATAAGTTGTGAGTACAACAGATCAATGAACTATGCATTTAGGATTCAATGAAGATCTAAGACGGTAATCGAATTCGACTTTCTTGACCTGACCAAGAACACACTGTTTAAAGTTTATGATAATACTATTAGAAAAGAAGTAACAATAAGTTTTGATATTCATTGGAGGTGCCTTTTCACTTTCAACAGGCATCGATAGTGACTATTGGTAAATTCAAATTAGGTTTTGAAATTAAAAACCAAATAAATTCTATGAAACATTGTATCGGGCAACAGCTTTCGTAGCGGCAAATAAAATACATACATTCTGCAAATACGTGATTATTGGTAAATTCAAATTAGGTTTTGAAATTAAAAACCAAAAAAATTCTATGAGACATTGTTTCGGGCAGCACTGTCGTAGCGGCAAACAAAATACATGCATTTTGCAAATATCTAACATCCATTATGCGAACAAGCTCTAGAAACTCCAGCTCATGTCTTAAGAGATTGCAACTTCCCTAGATTGGTTTGGTTCTCAATAATAAGGTTTACTTCCAATGGCCTTCATAGTCTTTCAGATTGGATATGCAGTTGGTTTGAAGATCTCCACCAGAAGAATATTACAATGAAAGAAATATGCAATAGAGCCATTACGGCATGGTGCTTATGGTCTTCCAGATGCGACAAAGTATTTCAGAATGTCAATCCAATGCCAAACAACACCATCAAAAGATGCCGTCATTTTATTGAAGAGCATTCTACAAGTCTTAACAAAAGAACCACTACTAACAAAAAAATATGTCGTCACTTTGTGCATTGGTTACCTCCTCCTATTGATTTTGTAACCATTAACTGTGATGGATCTTTCTTGCATGATGATAAATCTAGAGGTATAGGACTGATTATTCATGATTTTTCAGGGACACAACATGTAGCAAAATGCATCCAACTGAAGGACATTAGAAGTGCAGAGAAAGCCGGATGCATTGGACTGTGGGAAGCTGTGAGATGGGAAAAGGAGTTAAAGCTAGAGAGAGTGCACTTCGAGCTTGATGCTAAAAGAGTAGTAGATGTTGTCAACAATAATGCTACAATAGACTGGCAGCTTTTAAATATGATAAAAGATATTCAAGAGTATTTTCTTTTTTTAGTTTCTGGAAATGTTTTTATTAAAAGGTTTTGGTTTAAGCTTCCTTGATCCCTTCAAGGGTTCGGGACATCTATATATATTGATAATGAAGACGTACAGCTATATAATATAATTACATTAAATGGTGATTGATCTTTGACTAGTCCTAGCATAAATCAAGCAACTAATTCAGTAAATAAATAAACCAAACCAATTACAGAATATAACAAAGATACTTCTGGAAAGTTCTGGAATGTATCATGGCTTGTCATCTCCCCTCAAGATGAGTGCGAAGTATCCTTAAGTGAAAGCTTGGATCGAAGTAAACTGAATCATTTGTATAAAAATCCCTTGGTGAAGATTTCGGCAACCTATATCCGAGTTGGAATATATCGGATTTGAAGTGATCCCCTTGCAAGTCGCTCCCGTACAAAATGATAATCGATGTGAATATGTTTACTCCTAGAATGTTGAATCGGATTGGCTTCCATATATGTGGCACTTATATTATCGCAAAGAAGGATTGGAGGGTCTTTCAAATATACCCCAAGATCAGTAAGCAAGTACTGTATCCACGCGACTTCAGAAGTTGCAATTGACATAGCTCTATACTCGGCTTCGGTAGATGATTTTGATGATGTAGGCTGCTTCTTACTAAACCATGAAATAAGATTTGTCCCAAGAAAGATACAACTACCGAATGTGGAAGTACAATCATCCGGTGTACCACCCTAACCAGCGTCGGAGTATGCCAATAATTTGGGTGACGCAATACTAGAAAGAAATAAACCTTTACCAAGTGTACCTTTAAGATAACGTAATATGCGCTTGACAACCATAAAATGATCTTCAGTTGGCGAGTGCATGAAACGACTAACTTGATTTACGGCATAGGTAATATCAGGCCTGGTAATACTAAGATACTGTAGAGACCCGACTAAGCTTCTATACTTAGTTACATCACCAAATAACTTACCACCTAAAGCTGACATTTTCTTTCCATGAGAAACCAGAGTATTGATAGGCTTAGATAGTAGTAAGTCAGACTTTTGAAGAAGATCCAGTGTATACTTTGTTTGAGTCAGATGAAGACCTGCTTCATTTCTATTAACCTCCATGCCTAAAAAATAATGCAACTCACCTAAGTCTTTCATTGCAAATTCACAACTCCGACAGCCATAAAATGATCTTCAGTTTGCGAGTGCATGAAATGACTAACTTGATTTACGGCATAGGTAATATCAGGCCTGGTCATACTAAGATACTTTAGAGGCCCGACTAAGCTTCTATACTTAGTTACATCACCAAATAACTTACCACCTAAAGCTGACATTTTCTTTCCATGAGAAACCAGAGTATTGATAGGCTTAGACAGTAGTAAGTCAGACTTTTGAAGAAGATCCAATGTATACTTTGTTTGAGTCAGATGAAGACCTGATTCATTTCTATTAACCTCCATGCCTAAAAAATAATGCAACTCACCTAAGTCTTTCATTGCAAATTCACAACTCTGACTCTTAAGAAGTGATTGGATACCATCTTTGTCCGAACTAGTAACAATTATGTCATCGACATAGAGTAATAATACTATAATACTCAGAGAGCTTCGACGAATAAACATCGAATTATCAGATTTAGATTGAACAAAATCAAGTTCTTGCAAATAACTTGTAAAATGATGAAACCAAGCACGAGGCGCCTGTTTTAGTCCATACAAGGCTTTATGAAGTTGACAAACATGGTGTGGATGCTCTTTATCGATGAACCCCGGTGGTTGTACCATATACACAACATCGTCTAATTTACCATGTAAGAATGCATTTTTAACATCTAATTGGTGAATAGACCACGAGGAAGTAACTGCAATATTAAGAACGAGACGTACCGTAACCGGTTTAACCACAGGACTAAATGTCTCTTCGTAATCAATCCCATGCTGTTGGTTGTACCATTTTGCTACATGTCGAGCTTTGAACCTATCAATAATTCCGTTAGCCTTGTGTTTTATTTTGTATACCCATTTATACCCTACCAAATTCATGCCTGGGTGCCAAGGTACGAGAGTCCAAGTTCCATTTTGCATAAGTGCAGTATACTCCTCATGCATAGAGTTATTACACTTAGGATCTTTAGAAGCTACAGAATAGCAAGTTGGTTCCGTGAGCTTATCACAAGCAAGACTAACATAACACTCAGCAACAAGATGTTTTGTCGCAAGAAGAGAAGGTAAAACCTTTGGTTTGCGAGTTCCGTCTCGAGTACGTGTCACCATGGGATGATTGGACATGAGAAGAATTTGGAGTTTTTAGTGCATCTTTTTGCTGAACAATAAGAAAAGGAAAATAATTTTCATTAAAGGCGACATTACGCGATATATATACACGTTGTGTTTCTGGTTCTAAACACTTGTATCCTTTATGTATATCGTTGTAGCCAATAAATATGCAGGGTTTAATCTTGTACTGTAGCTTGTGTTTATTGTATGGGACTAGTAACGGATAACATTGACAACCAAAGACTCTTAAGAATTTATAATCGGGTACCTTGTTATATGCCTTTTGATAGGGGGACAGGTTTTGAAGGATGGGATATGGCATTCTATTGATGAGATAAATAGCGGTTGCAAAGGATTCAACCCAAAACGTAGAAGGTAATCCGCTATGATGCAAGAGAGCAAGACCAGTCTCAACGATATGTCAAATTTTTCGTTCAACCATACCATTTTGTTGCGGTGTATGTGGACAAGATCTTTGAGGAGATATACCATTGTCTACAAAGAAATTTAATAGTTGATTGGATACAAATTCACCGCCACCATCACTCTGCAAGATTTTTATATTTGTAGAAAACCTATTTTGAACTAGTTTTTGGAAATTTTGAAAACATTTGAAGGTTTGATCTTTACTGTGTAGGAAATAAATCCAAGAGAAACGAGTATAATCATCCACTAGGATGAGAAAATAGCGAAAACCATTATTAGATGTTACCGGAGCAGGTCCCCATAGATCAGCATGAATACGATCTAATATATGAGTTGCACGATGATGAGAAGGAGGAAAAGGAGACTTGTGGAGTTTGGCATGGACACAACTTGAGCAGAAAACAATAGTAAGTAATTTAGGGTTTAATTGAAGCTAATTATTTTTATTAATCATTCTAATTATCTTAGGATTTGGATGACCTGGGCGCATATGCCAAAGATCTCCGTTAATACTAGCTGAAAAATGAGCTACATGTCTTGGCTTGGTACTTGATTTAGGAAGTGGTTTGATCGGATAGAGACCACCCTTACTTGGCCCTTGAAGCAGCAACCTCCCCGTTTGCCTGTCCTGTATCATAAAACCAAATTTGTCAAAAACAAATACACAGTCAAGGTCTCTAGTGAGTTGAGCAACAGAGATGAGATTTTTGGTAATGGTTGGGAGATGAAAAACATTTGTTAAGCAAATGGGAGATCTTGAAGTGCGCAAATGGATATCACCAACACCCGTAATAGGTAATTCATGTCCATTACCTACAATAATTCGATCATTACCATTATAATCAATTCGATTCGCCATCTCAGAGGATTCGGCAGTCATATGGTTTGTAGCACCAGTGTCGGGGTACCAATGTTGATCATATGGAGTGGATGCGAGTTGCATAGCAGTGAAGGACTGAGGCAAGTCATAAGGTTGATAAGTTTGATTGAATCGATTATGACACTGGAGCGCAGTATGTCCAGGTTTGTTGCATACTTGACATAAAACTCGAAGTGATTTGTCTGTAGGTGGAGCACCAAGTATAAAACGAGAGGAAGATGTTGGATGCTGGTTGACTAAGCGACCGCGACTACTGGAGCCATTACCTCTACCACGGCCATTACCTGGGTGTTGAGATGAGCGACCACCACGCTGGTTGGAGTTGTTGTTGTTGCCACGATATGGATTAAATTATCGAGCAACAAAGGCAGCAGCGTTGTTTTCTGGGGGAACGCGATGAAGATTATCGTGTTCAACTCGAATCTCTTGTTGCAAGAGAAGAGCACATAGCTCAGTGAAGGTGGGAAGTGGAGGACGAGTTGTGATTGCAATAGTAAAACCATCATACTCTGGACCAAGACCTCTTAAGGCATTGAGGACCAGATCAACATCAAAAACTAGTTGAGCGGTTGCGGCAAGCGAGTCAGAAATATTTTTGATTTTAGAGAGACAACCAGTAATGGTGGAGTTCCCTTTTTGCATATGATGTAATTGGATACGCAGCTGCAAAGTACGAGCGGCATTGTTGGAAGCACAAATTGATTCAAGAAAATCCCATACTTCTCTAGCAGTTTTCAAACCAACAACTTGAGAAAGGATTGGTTCTGTCAACGTAGCATTAATCCATGACAGGAGGAGCTGATCAGTTTTGCGCCATTGAGTGTAAATTGGGTTTTCTGTTTCTTCTTTGGTGTTAGGATCTGTGAGAGTGGATTTTGGAAGGGGAACTTTTGGATCAACAATTTGATATAGATCTTGACTATGAAGAAGGGGAAGCATCTGGCTTTTCCACAATAGGTGGTTGGATCTATCAAGCTTAATGGATACTAGACTTGTGATATTTTTCAGAGATGGAAGAGTGGAGGTGTTTTTAGCGGAAGAGGCCATTTGATTTGATTTTTTATTTTATTTTTGCTCTAGTATACCATAAAAGGTTTTGGTTTAAGCTTCCTTGATCCCTTAAAGGGTTCAGGACATCTATATATTGATAATGAAGACGTACAGCTGTAAAATATAATTACATTAAATGGTGATTGATCTTTGACTAGTCCTAGCATAAATCAAGCAACTAATTCAGTAAAGAAATAAACCAAACCAATTACAGAAGATAACAAAGATACTTCTGGAAAGTTCTGGAATGTATCATGGCTTGTCAATTACATTCCTAAGGAAGGAAACAAGATAGCTGACATTTTGTTTAGGCTAGCAAAAGTAAATGGCCCGACTATGTCTTGGTCTGACTCTTCTCCAATTGAGATCAGAGCTCAACTTAGAGCTGATATGAACTCTGTACTGAATTCATAATCTAATAATACATTCCTTTCGCTTCAAAAGAAAAAAAAAAAAAAAAACCATGATCAAACTCCACCGAGTTAAAGCCAAGCTCATTCATGGGATCAACAGTAATACGCATAATTTTATGTCCAATCTGCGTGGGGTATCTAATGGACCCTTGAGCCATCGATTAAGACGATGAGAGGGCAACTATAGTCGGATGCATGAAGAATTATAAAACTGGGCATATCCATGGCAATTTTGGGAGAAACGAAAGAGAGTAAAAGTGTTAAATTGCGTGTATTATTAATATCCACGATCAAGTAGAAATTCCTTAAGGCAGTTTCTACGGCAATGAATAAATATATTTTTTTGTCGAGCCACGGTGATAAGCAAACTGTGTTTTCCACTATGAAAACTAGAGCAAAATAAACAGATTTGGTTTTCTAGAGCTCACTAATATTTATTTTTAATATAAAATATTTTGTAGGATAAAGACAAAATATAATATTTAAGAGTTTAGAGCAACCACAGTTATGGACCAAAACTAAAAATTTGGTCCAAACAGCAGGCGCTACGGGAGTGGAGTAAAGACCAGATACCATACCAAAACCAAAAACCAGAGTATATTTGGTCTTTGGTTTGGTTATGGTCGGACGTAATTCACGATTACGCCTGTTTGGGACGGAACTGCAGGTTAGGCCTCACCGTGAGGCGGAACTAATATTTGCGCCGGGTTGGGGCGAAAGTGCAGGTTACGCCCGATGAGGCGGAATTACAAGTTGCGCCTGATGCCAGGCGGTGTCATAAGTTACGCCCCATTTAGGCGTAATTATAGATTACGCCCCATCAGGCGCAATTATCAGTCCCGCCTGACTCCAGGGGTAATCATAGGTTACGCCTGATTTTGAATGGGGCGCAACTTGGTATTACGCCCCGTGAATTAAAATTTGCGATGGCATGCCATGTAGTTTCTACTTTTTCTACGTAGCAAAAAACCTAAACTTGTTTGGCAGAGTTTGAATTTCTTTAACGGAATCCTCAATAATTTTTCTCTTATGTTTGACGTGGGCCTATTCTGGTCCCAGACCATGTATGTAAAGTATGCAAAGCAAGTCCCATTGGTGCAATGGGATACATTATAGCAGCGAGACCATCAACTATCACCTTGTTCTGGTGATGACAATCAGTAATCGAATCTTTATCTGAAATTGATTCGTCGTCCATTGAACAATTCGAACAGAATTCATGGAGAAAAAGTGGTCTCCAATGAACTCCCCATCCGGCGTAATCTGTTCTATATGTTTTGGGTTACGCCCCATCAGGCGGAGTCTTTGATTGCGCCCCATCAGGCGTAATTCTAAACTGTGTCCCATCAGGCGTAATTTCAAATTACGCCTCTCCGTCGGGCGGTTTTTAGATATTACGTCCCACATCAGGCGTAATTTAAAGTTACGTCCGACATCAGGCGTAATTTAAAGTTACGTCTCATTCGAGCGTAGTTTATAACTACGCCCCGTATCAGGCGAACTCGTATATATCCGCTCCACCATATTTACTCCAGCACCGTAACGTGTGAGCACCGACTAAACCCATTTTTTTGGTTCTCATTTACTCTTTATTCTTTAGTTATGGTCTGATGACTGCAGTTGCTCTTAGGCGGCTCAGTACCGTTGGCGATGAGATAAAATAGGATAAAGTGAATAAAAAATATTAAAGTAATTGTTGGGAATCAGGAATTGTACTGGGCGTGTGAGGAATAGCCGCGGGCGGTGGAAGAAAATCCGCCAGCGATTGATGATGGCCCGCGCGTTTCTGGCTAAAACGCCAGCGATTGTGGCACGATCGCCCGGCCTTCTTTCACGCGTGCGCTTGTTCTTCCATCTCACTCAACAAATGTTCATCCGTTTCTCATGTTTGTTGAGTCCATAGGAACTGCTCTTAACATGTTGAATAATTTACTCAGCAAGGGAAAATGGAATATCTGGTTGATCTTGATATCCTAGTTAGCAATTCGGCGAATGATTCGCGAATCCGTACGAATCCGTTGCATTCGGCCGAATTATCCAAAGACCGAACAGGTTACGCGCATTATATGGGGTTTCTGAATCCGAATTATCCAAAGACCGAACAGGTTACGCGCATTATATGGGGTTTCCGAATTATTCGCGCATTATATGGGGTTTCCGAATTATTCGCGAATAATTCGGATTCGTGTACGATTCTGCGAATCAATTCGGGCTGGTGACTAGGCGATTCAGACATGTGGCTCGGCGATTCGAACCCATTTAAGTGTTTTTTTGAGAGTTATTAAAAAGAAGTTGGTGTTGGGGATTGAACCCATGACCTTTTACTTGCTAATTAAGGCTCAAACCATTGAGCTATTTGATTGTTTTTGTCTATTCCTAATGTACTATCTATATAATACAATAAAATTGGTTTAAATCATTCTTTCAACTCCATAAAACCTTAAAAATATACTTTTTATTAATTTGATGTAACCCGAATTTTCCGTACCGAACTTATATTTCTAAAACGAATTATAAACGTACGTATCCGTTCCGAACTACCCTCCGAACAACGAACCGTTGACCGACTTTTTGACCGAATCTGACCTATCCAAATCCGTAAAGTTCCCGAACGTATATCGTCCCGAACTCCTCTCCGTACCCCGTATTGCTAACTAGGCTTGATATTAACCAGCAAAGTTAGGAAGAGTAAAGCCCCCACTGCTGAAGATGTTGATTGCAGGAGATAGAATAAAATACAGGGATAGCCTTTATTCTGGGTCCTATTTGTTTTCTCTTTTGTGTGTGCATCAGGAGATTAAACTT
Source organism: Papaver bracteatum (assembly GCA_023529315.1). Lineage (NCBI taxonomy): Eukaryota > Viridiplantae > Streptophyta > Magnoliopsida > Ranunculales > Papaveraceae > Papaver > Papaver bracteatum. The sequence continues at coordinate 2,352,037 of JAJJWX010000810.1, read as the reverse complement.
GTAGTGAAAATCATTAACTAAAGGGAAAGGAGAGGTTAAGATAAGATTATCTAACATAAGATGATTAATTTTGAAGTATAGTCTTTAAATCACATGCAATAATACAACGTCATTGTTCACCTAAAAGCGTAGCTTCCGTCATTTTTATTAAACTACAAGGACAGGGCCATATGGGGAGACAGCCATCATCCACCTAGAGGTCTCTCATTAAGCGAACATTCATTAGTCATTCGTCATTACCACTGTTAAGGAGACTTATTATTATTAAAGCTTGGTAAAGGGGCTTCATGAAATGGTAGAGGGGCGTCAAGTGTGATAGCAATGTCCCTCTTATTGGTTAGGGGGTGTCCTATAGGGGTGTAGATTGACTAGATTACCCTTTCACCTTAAATTAACCAAAATCAAATCAATTTTTTTTAATTAACCAAAATCAAATCAGTTTTTTTTTTCATCTTCATCTTCTCTTCTCCTCCATCAACCCTAACCTCCATTAAAACCGAAAATTTCATCGTCTTCGATTAATCGGCGATTTGAAAAATGTTTGGAAAAACCCAGTTAGGGTTTAGTTTATCGTGTTGGATTTAAGTTAATTTTGTATCAAAAATTAGGGTTTTGAATGAAAATTAAAATTGAAATTTCTGGGTTTATGCTAGTTACGGTTGGTAATAACTCAAATACGAACCGTAACTGTTGATTGGGTTGATGTTACGGTTGGTTTAAACTCAAATACCAACCGTGAGTTCTTAGTTTTGAGAATATGTTCGATTCACGGTTTGAAACTCAATTAAACTAACCAACCGTAAATTATCCTCAAGGTTAACAACTTATCAAATAGTTATGTACGGTTCAAAAGTTAAGATGACTTACCAACCGTAGGTTAGTTACTGTTGGTTTTTATTCATTAGTTACCAACCGTAGGTTAGTTACTGTTGGTTTCTATTCATTAGTTACCAACCATAGGTTAGTTACGGTTGAATCTAGCTCCATTCCAACCGTATGTTCTTCCTCCGAAATTTTGGGTTTTCCCAAAATTGAACCGCTATTCTGATTGGTAATTGATACATTACGTCATCGTAATATATAGTTCTGTTGGTAACGAGCTCAATTCCAACCGTATGTTCTTCCTCAATTTTAAAAAATTTGATTTGTTACGTACTTTTTGAAGTATACCTAGTCATTTTCAATCTTTGGGTTTTTCACTTTGTTGGTTAATTTCTTCAATTGGTTGAGGTTGACCTTCACAAATATCACAAAAGTTTCTTTTTCTTTTCTAATTTTTTTTTATAACCTATTTTAGAGTTATGAATCATATGATAAGTGAAAATTAATTATCAACATTAATCTTGATTATCAACACTAATTTTGATTATCAACAATAAGGGCTAATTAGTCATTTCCAGATTTTATTTGATAAGGGACAATTAAAAATTACTTGTAATGACATTTTTGTCTTATTAGGGTGACGCCCCTCTACCATTATGTGACGACCCTTTACCAAGCTTGTTATTATTGTTGGATACATTTTTAACATCACTGTCGTTTCAACTATGATGGGTAGAAAGAAGAAGTGGATATTATTATATTATTACAGTAGTAAAACTTTTTTTGTGTTAATATTAGTGACTTAATTTTGAAACTCGTCAACATCAACTTATTGAGTGTACTATATTGAATCAGTAGTTCTTCCTTGTTCGAGTGTTATGGGAAACGCACGTCTCAAAAGCACCATGTTCAAACACGAACAAAGTGTATGGATGCAAATTCTACTATCAAATTTCTAGTTTCCAACAGTTTTTAACTATTTTATTTGGCTTTGATTGGACTAATGCAAAAGGTTTTGGAATTAGGATAAAATGATTAAGGAAGATTAAATAGGCCATCCGCGAATTAAGCATATAGCTAGCTTGACAGAATTATGATGTCTCAAGAAGTCGATGTAAATATTGTTGATTAGTAGCATAATGCTATATAAAATTTGCATGTGTAGATTAGATTAGAGCTAACTTATATTTAAAGATAAGATAAAGTGAGATTAGAGAAGACAGTTGGTTTGGGTTTGGGATCATCCTGTTCACGCCTGTCCACGTGAATTGCACGCTCACTGTTAGTGCTACTTATTAATTACGCTTAACTTAATCAACTACTAGTAGTATTTTTCTCCGCAAATAATTCTATCACACCTCCATCAATGACAGGTAACTAGAATGTGTTGCAATCTGCATGACAGGTTAGCAGTATGTTTACACCACAGAATTATGTAACATCTGGGTTTGAATTTGCTAATATGACATGTAGGTGAAGGATCAATATCAATCGACCACAAACTTTTCTTGATTGACTATCCGGTGTAAAGTCTAGTTTTGCTAATACAGGATCTAATCTGATCTGATCTCATGGCGAAGAACAACTTTTTAAATAAATAATTTTTATTTATCAAAGTATATCTGGAAATACAACAAGCTAGAATTACACACTAATAAATTATTATGTTAGGTGAATTATTTTTTAATTTGCGAGAGAAAATTACATATTTTTTGTTAGCAACCTAGCGATAAGTTGACACCCAACACTTTTTTGAATTTTTTACAAAAGAGAAAAAAATGAGAAAGGAAAGGAATTATCAAGTTGGATAGATAGAGAGAGAGCATGTGAATTTGGGCAGCTTTAGTTATCTCTTTTTCTCAATACTCACCCATGGAGGAAACATGACTAGTGTGCGAGAATGAGTGATAACTGAGGAAGGATACATAACCAAATCATCCCCTATCCTTTTCTCTCTTTCTGCCTACAGTATGGATGATGATGATAATTCTAACCAAAACCATGGTTAAGCAGAAATTACCCAGACCCATTATTTGAAAGGAAGAAAATCTGGTAAAATGTTATAGTAAATGCAAGTAAAAAAAAAAAGAAACAGAGTAGGAGGGAGCGCATAGCTGATCATGAATAAGTATGACTGTCACGCTCCACCTCTCTCTCTCTCTCTCTCTCTCTATATATATATATATATATATATAAGAAGTGATTTTGAGAATTACTAGTAGAGAGCTTAGCGATGATGATCAGGACGGAGAGTGATGATGAAGATGATTAAAAGAGAGAGTCGTAATTCTAATAGTAGTCTATCTGTCTCTCACTAGCTAGCAATTTCTTTATTTATTCACTTTCTCTCTCACTCTGATTAAAAAATTGAAAAAAATTAGTTTGGAATTGGAATTTGGATATAGCCTCCTAGTGTCTTTCTTTTCTTTTGTTCTTCTCACTCGCTCACTCATGACACACATACAGGCACTCACACACACTGTTCAATAATGTTTAATTAGCTCCAAATATCGTCGTCTTCTTCTCTGGGATTTTGTTGCTTCTTACTACTCTTTTGTATTCACACGCTCTTCGAGAATTTTCTTTCACCATTATTCTTAATTCACAGTATACCTACCCATTCCTGTACAAGTATTCTTTTTTCTTTTTGAGGAAACATTCATTCAAGATTTTCACTCTGTCAAAGGAATATGAAGTTAGAAATTTCAATCAAGGTACTGAATTTAAGTCAGTAGTAGTATTCCAGTCTTCATCTTTATTAATAATAACGAAAACATTCTGTTTTCAATGTTATCATCTCATCTCATTCTATTCTATTTCCTCATGGGTTTGGCAGGGAATTAATATCAAGTAATTAGAAGATGATCAACTCAAAAGCTAGAACTACAGTGAAGATCACGAAACCTTCAGTCAAAATTGAAAATGTAGGATTCTTCTTTATCAAATTCAATCTGGGTTTTTTCTTGTTTTATAATAATTTGGGAAATGGCTCCAATTACAATTGAATTTTCATTACTGGGGTTCACATTAAGGGAAAAAATTCTTTGATTATCGATCGTGTGTTACAGATCATGTTCTGAAATGGGTTGTTGATTTGTTTGGAAAAGAAATGTCATTATTTCGGTCTAATTCATTTCCTTTTCTTTTTTTTGGTATGAAGGAAAAACAGGGGAAAAGACTAATGGAGGCTGAAAAACCAACCTTGAATAGACGACTCTCTCGCAAAGAGAGAAAAATTGCCTTGCAGCAAGATGTAAACTTTAACAGTTTCACACCCAGAAATTTCATTTGAATCTCGATCATTTTAGTTTTATTCTAATAATTGAGTGCTAATTACAGTGTGAACTAATTTTTTTTACAGGTTGATAAGCTTAAAAAGAAGTTAAGACATGAAGAAAATGTGCATAGAGCTTTGGAGAGAGCTTTCACTAGACCTCTGGGAGCTTTACCTCGTTTGCCTCCTTATCTCCCTCAAAGTGTGAGTGTTGATTCGTGCTTTCAATTCCAATTTCTTATTTTCGTAGTCTCTGCAGCTGTTTGGAGAGTTTTCGAAATGAGCAGTCTAAATGAGAAGGAAACATTGTTGAAGGTGTCCAATTACTAGCTTATCTAATGAATTTTGGTTTGATTTCATTGAAGACATTGGAGCTATTAGCTGAAGTAGCTGTATTGGAGGAGGAGGTTGTCCGACTCGAGGAACAAGTTGTGAATTTCAGACAAGGCTTGTATGAAGAAGCTGTCTACGTTTCTTCTAAGAGAAACATGGATACTCCAGCAGAGTTATGCAACTCAAGTAGAAAATATAAAAAAGAGCAACCAAAACCAACCTCTCAAGGAGGAGATGGCAATTCACCAACAATGTACACACAAAGCGGAAGCAAGGCGTCGAGTTCAACGCACTTGGCGTCAAATGTTAAATCCGGGCATTCTCATAATCAGCCTGCACTGGTGAAACAACCCTCGCGAAGGTTTACACCAGCTATATTATCAGTTGCAGAAGAAGAACGGGGCAAAGAGAATCATTCCTCTATCAACTCTTCCAAGAACAACAAAAGTCTCCCAAGTCAACCAATTCAAAGAATTAGAACCACTGGAAGAAGTGCACCAATGGAGAGTACGTCACAGGAGAAACATTTGGTTCCTCTCAAATTACAGGTATGTTTAATGAATTGACAACTTACTATGAACATTTGTTTTTTTTCAAATTACTTCCTCATGGGTCATCTAAAATGGATTTTGTGAAATTCCAGCTAGAATGCAGAACAATAGACCGGGATGGTGCTAAAGAAAGCTGTTCGGTTCTTCCAGACCAGAAGAATTTGGGAGAAAGAAACAGTTGTCCAAACAAGATATCTGAGGATATTGTAAAATGTCTCTCGGCCATTCTCTTGAGGATGAGGACACAGAAGGTCAAGGGATCTGATTCCTTCGAAGCCGAGTTTAGAGATCCTTATGGTATCTGTAAAGAATTTGAGAAATGGGATGTAGGCCCATATAAGCACTTACGGGCAATCGAAGCTAGCTCAGTCGATCCCAATCCAACGCCAGACTCTTCTATTCTGACACAGAGACTGAAGTAAGCTACTTGAGCCTTACAATTAGATTGCATCCCTCATTTAAACAATGCCATGACAATGCTAATTGTTTACTCATGAAGTTTCTCAATTTTGTAGGCTCCTTCTTGGGAAACTTAGGTCGGCTGACTTGCGTGGCCTCAGTCATCAACAGAAGCTTGCATTCTGGATCAATGTCTATAATTCATGCATGATGAATGTATGAATAGCTTAGCAGAATTTACTGTTTCCTGTTTACTCTTTTTATTGGAGGTATCCAAGTTCAATGATTTAGGCAAAAAGATTCCTTTCTGATTCTATACTCTTTTGCTTTAGGCATTTATAGAGCATGGGATACCAGAAAGTCCCCAGATGGTCATTGCAATGATGCAAAAGGTAAGATCCATCCCCCATCTGTTGCTCAATTCTTACAACCTGAGAATACATTGCTCATGCATATCAGTTTTTGTCTTCCAGGCGAAGATAAATGTAGGTGGGCAGTCACTTAACGCAATGATAATTGAGCATTTCATCTTGAGACTACCTTATCATTCAAAACACGTATGTTGGCTCCGTCTTCAAAACTACCAAAGTTTCCCTTCTCCAATCTTTCTCATTCAAATTGCTGACATGTTTTCAAAACGTTTGTCATTTAATGTCCATCAGACCTACTCAAAAGATGCTAAATGTAATGAGCTGATATCGAGGACTTCCTTTGGACTTGAGTGGTCTGAACCATTGGTCACATTTGCACTCTCATGCGGAAGCTGGTCTTCGCCTGCTGTAAGTTTACTGTTCCTTTAAGTTTATGTTAAGCCTAATCATCTGCTTATGATCCCCATTTTGCTACTACACGTTAACGCGTAAGTATTTGAACTCTAATCCGTAAATGTTGCTATGTTGAAGGTAAGAGTGTATTCAGCGTCTGAAGTCGAAAATGAGCTGGAAACTGCAAAAAGAGATTATTTACAAGCAGCAGTCAGTATTACGAACTCCAACAAGTTAGTGATTCCAAAGTTGTTAGACTGGTATCTATTAGACTTCGCAAAGGATATGAAATCTTTGCTGGATTGGGTCGCCCTTCAGTTACCCAATGATCTGAGGACTAAAGCCGTTAAATGCTTAGAGAGAGGAAGAAATGAACCTCTTTCGCAACTGGTACAAGTTACGCCATATGAATTCAATTTCCGGTACCTTTTACACCAATAAAAATATCGCTTCTCTCATTTTATCCTCTCATCAGTGGCCTACAACGCTGCATGCATGCATGGCAGGGATTTCATATCAAAGAGTCTACACAGCTTATAGCAAACATATTACAAAAGAGTAAAAATAAATATGTCTATATAATGTTATCTATCCATCTGTAATTGTAATAGAAATGTTGTTGTCTTACCACAAGGCTTTTTTTGGATTGAGATTCAATTCATTATATTTTCTTTTTTGCTAGATGATTGTTCTTTTTTGGAGGCACTTGCGCTAACGAACTTTGTGTCGATGAGTTCTTTGGCTGAATTCAGGGATTTGTATTATATATTGTATGATTTGAAACAACTTGCATCCTTTGCCAAACAAAGTCAAGAACTAAAAAGAATCTCTCAATATTTTTGGCCAAAAGACAAATGAAATAAGAAGGGGTTTTCTTGAATACTATCTGTTAAACTGACAACAAACTATGTAACTATCGATCAAACTTCTAATCTAACTTTATCTCAATGTCGGAAAGTAAAATATATATTCTGGGAAGAGAGCATAGTGAACGAGTAATTGGTAGGACAAAACAGGTCGGGTGGTCCTTGCTCATACCATTAATATAAGGTTGAAGCAAGGAACAAAGCACTTTCTCTTTTTACAAAGTTGGGGAAAAAGAAAGATGTCGCAAAGTTAGTCCCAAACTTGGAGCCAGGATGAAAATCTGAACACACCGCGGCAGTCCTCTTCCTGCACACTTGATCGATTATCTTCTTCCAGGAACAAAACATTATCACCATTAGAAAATTCTAATCATACAATGACTCTAGGCACCAATGACTCCGGTTACATGCCGGACCAAAGCACATGAACATTAAGTTTACATGAATGAGAAAAATAGCACTGAATGCTATAAACTAACAATGGCGCATGAGGACACGCAAGAATATGGAGGTATTCGGGAGTATTATCTCTATATATGGATTTTCAGTTTTGCCATACTTGGAAAATACATAACCATTTCATCACACCTCGCTCTATTCATTAAAATCAATCACTTTTTGGTACAAGTGTTTATAATCCCTTTGACAAAGGAACTACAGAAAATTACAAACAAAGACGATATATATCTATGGAATGCCTCAACAATAGCTAATCTAAGCAACTTGCGAGAAAAAGAAGAAAAAATATGAGAGAAATACATAGATAAAGAGACCTACAAAGAAGAAGAAAATTGAAAACCTCCTTTATGAACACAAAATCAACATATAATACAACTTAGACTCATCCAAATGGAGTAGCAGCAATGGGCCCAACAACTGCATCTGATCTTTTAATGCTTCCCATACCACATATGATGCATCCAGGAGCCGTTAGGGCAGAGAATTTTGCTCCACAAAGATCACAAACATCATACCCAATGGTGGAAAGGCGGCTGAGTGTGGCAGCACAGAACTGCGAAGGATCTTCCAGTGGATCGATAGACTTGTTAGTCAATCCCCTTTGGACACACATGTCGATCAAGCTTCTCAATTCGTCTTGTTTGCTAGGAGGTGCTTTAGAAAGGAGAAGATCGAGCATCTGTTTGGCGTAAGAATAGTTCTGCACCTCCATGTTCCGTTTGATGGCAGTCCTGATGCAGCTTATTCGATGTTTTGCTTGGAGAGGCAAAGAACCCAGATGACGGGAAAGCCTTCCCATCTCATCTTTAGCACTAATTGCTGCACTGGTGCCTTGAACCTTTTGCAGCCGTCCAATTTCCTGTCATGACACCAAAATAATCATGTTACCAGAAGTAAAAGGTGTTTTGACTTTCATTTCTACTGCTGGAAGCCTCTTATGTCTTGTTCTGTAGATTTGTTATGTTTATGTTAACAGTGTTTGATAGGCCAACGATACCTGAAGTAATGCAACTGCAATCTTGTACTGAGCACAGATTGTGGCTTGAGCTTTGATGTCAGCTCCACGAGACTGGTCTTTTGCCAGAGCCAGGAAAGCTTCATCGAAACAGGATAATGCATCTGAAAGTTGATTCTGCTCCAAATGAACAAGTCCGGTTTTGTAACATATTGCAGCACCTGCTCCACGGGGAACCTACAAAAAAATGAAAAAGGATATTAGTCACCAGATTACTATCACAGTATTAGAGATTTTACAAACTTATTTCACAATCATATGGATGAGATAATAGACGAATGGGGATACCTGTCCAGGGCGCACAGTTGACGGCGGTGAAGCAGGTGCTGGAGGCTTTCCAGTGTTAGCAGCACCAGGACCTTCAAGTGAGCTCAGATCGATGGGTTGTGACGTTGCCTGAGACAACTGAGCCTGTGGCAGCATAGGCACACCAACAGGACCCATAGGTTGTTGGGGTGGGACACCACCATCAGGAAGTCCGATAGACTCCATGGGGATAGTCGGTTGTTGAGGTGGAACACCACCTCCTGGAAGACCGATATCAGATGCCACATTAGCCTGGTTCGAAGCTGTCTGGTTACCATTAACCCCTTGAGAACTCTGATCCATTGAGGTATACCTTCCAGGAAGAGGTAAAGAAGCTGCAACCTGGAAGGACGATATGGTATTTTGGAAAAAATCCTCAGGGATAGGCGCTGGTGTTCCAGGGCCAGGCGCAGTTGCCCCTGGTGGTGCAGGTAGTGCCAAAGTGTTGATTCCAAACATATCACCAGGAGGAGCAGAAAATCCAGGTGTTGTCATGTTTGTTGTGGCTGGAAGACCTGGTTGGGACATCATCTGTGATAGATCTGGAGATCCTCCAGATAACGACTTTGTCCTACTCATTGGTGGGCCTAACCCCTCACCAAGTTTAAATTGCCTTGTTGCTTCTTTGATCTTATTAACATCCACCGCCGTAGCTGCAGCCGGTTTATCTCGTATTCTTATGCGTATCTTTTTGGTCTTTGATACTCCATCTTCATCGCTGCTGCTATCACCCCCAGCAGCACCATAGAGTGATCTTTTAAATTCCTCTTCTGCTCTTGCCTGTTCATCAGCAGCAGTTGAACCTGCTTTACCCAGTGTTTCGAGACCTGCTAAGTTCATAGTGTTACTACCACCAACTCCGCTCGGCTTATCCGATATAAGATTAGCTGCAGATGCGTGAATACCATTTGTCTTTATGTCAGCCCCTGCTGCAGTAAAAGCTTTAACTAAACCATCCTCCCTTACTTCTATCACATTTAACCTTCCTTTAATTACACCCAAGTACACGCCAATGTGGTCCACGACGACGGCTGGGATGGGACCATCATCAGTCTTCATATATGGCATCACCTCTGCTGCCAAATCCCACTGCGGTATGCCCTTTGTTTCTGTAGGTGTCTTGATTTCCCAGTTTCCCCCTCCCCACTCAGGGCCTTTGGGAACCATACTTTCAGCAGCAAAATTGGCAAAAATACCTTGCGTCCATCCTGTTGAACGAACTCTCAAAATCCTTTCACAGTATCGCCTTAGTTCTGAATCAGTTCCGGCATCTTCCAACTTCTGAGCAAGACGCCTCATGGCGCTAGGATTCAGGTGGCATATAAATAAGTCAAGCATACTTTCAAAGTCCGCAATAACTTCAAATGTTTCTTTCGCACTGTCGAACTGACCATATCTGCAATTTCATCTAGCAGGTTATAACTCAAAGAATGCAGTTATTAAACGAAGGAATTCGATATAGTTGGTGTTAAACATAGGTTCAAACAGCATTCATCAAAGATGTTTAACACCAGGGTTTTAACAATGTTAGATTAAACATCCATACTTGATACAGGCATATCCCAACTGGCGAAAGCGGTGGAACAAATGGGATGTTGGAGGGCATTGTGGATAATCTCTTGATCGCAAGAACTCATCTTTCAATACTGACAAAGCAGTAGAAAAACGGAGAGCTTTGATTGCGTAGATGCACCGCAAAACCTAAGACAACGAAAACACGCTCAAGTGGGTTAAAATGAGGGTTGAGCATAAGAAACTAAAATGTATGCATAATATTAACCACATCTGAAAAGAAAACTTTCTGCAAGATTTATTTTCATACACCACATGGACAAAAAATGCAAAAAAAAAAAAAAAATGCATAGAAATATATACAAAAAAAAAAATCTGCATAAGAAATATGTTATATGACACCTGAGTAAACTGCGGTCCTGATTGGGATAATGACACAGCAAGATCTCCACAAACAGGAGAACCTCCGGTAAGAATATCAAGGGACCTTGGAGTAATACGCAAACTGTCGAACCTACATTACAACAAGGCCGAGAAACATTCAAACGTTATTATTAGGATCATTTTGTTTTGTTTTTAAATAAAACCCTCTATTCAGCTATAACTTGAGAAAATCATGTATTCAAAGTTAACCAGAATCAGATTCAGTAAATAGCCAGATAAGGGAAACACGAGACTGAAAAGGTGAAAAAGAACCTAGATGTTATCTGGTAAAGGATTTCAGATAAATCAAGCTTTTGCTCAAAGTACTGCTGCATTGTGGAAAATCCAATAAGAAGAGGTTCAAGAAGCCCAACAAGACAGCTCCTTATCTCGATCCCTTTCTTTTGTCTGGGATTTATATCTGTTGGGTTAGCAAGTAGTATACGATCGTTCAAAGCACCAACTAACACTGCATGGAAAAAGTTAATGCTGATGGGTCAGAGAAAGAAATTGTTTGGGGGGCAAACCAGTCGATAAAATACGTTGAGACAGGACACTTCACAAGAAGATTACCTGAGTATGGCATACTGATAGAGAGAACCGTTCTGACTTTGCTATCCCAGCCAAGCACACTAATGGCAGTTGAAGTTGAAAAAAGAAGTGCGGGCCCAACCCATAAAAGGGATCTAAAGTGAAATGGAATTAAGGTTTAAACAAATATATAATATGCTGATCCTACAGTTCATAAAATCTTGTTTTCATTGTTTAATGTCATTCACAGAAAAACCTATTTTTGAAGGATATTGGAGGCATTCCTTTGTCGAATTTCGCAGAAGTGGTTGCCAGTATTTGCAGATCTGCCGAAACAATCAGCACCCTGTGGCTCGTCAATAGTCCTGCAACATAACCTCTAAGAGTTTCTTGCCATTGAATCTGTAAAATGCAGAAGAACCATATATATCACTTGTCGGAGAGATCCAGTTTATGTGCATGATTAACAATTAAGCTTTAACTATGTACGGCCTCCTAAATATGATAAAAAGAGCCTCAGGATTCATCTAAATATGATAAAAAGAGCCTCCTAAATATGTACGGCTCCTAACTATGAGGCTCTTTTTATCATAAACGGGTAGAGCAGTGCCAATTACCTTCAATACGATCTCATCCACTTTCAATTTGATTAATTTTTTCCCTTCCGCTTTTGCTGGTCCTTGTTGGCCATCATTAGTTGACAAAAGATATCCCTGGATAAGCTTTGCCAAACCAATATGATTCCCATGAATTGCATAAATGATAGTTGATTCTACAATAAGAAATAATAATAGCATTATATAATGTTTGTCAATAAATAGGCTGTAAAATGTGTAGATCCTTTTTTCATTGAAAACCTATTGGTGCAGAAAAGATGCGATCAACTTCGGTTTCAAAGGTAAACTGAACCGGTCCCCGGATTGAACCACCATCAACATCAGCAGAAGCGTTAACATCCGCAGAAGCGTCAACATTAGGAACTTCATTTTTGCCAACAGCTTCCTTTTGAGCCCCTGGCAGGATATACAAATTTAGACCAGTTTTCTCATCGTCCAGGATGGCAAACTGGTTTTCATTAGGGCCAATAAATGCTGCATCTCGACCTACATTACAAACAGAAAAGATTAAAGCAAAAACTTACATGCCAAAACTCAAAAAAAAAAAAAAAAATCAAAAGATAAAAATAAGAAAGTTCACGGGGGTAACAAACCTTTAATGGTGCTTTCTTTACTAGTAGCTGAATGGAAATTAGTCTTTTCCCAATAAACTACAACATCCTTAGTACCACCACTGAACTCAAAGACAACAAGAAATAGGTGCTGTTTAATACTGTAGTGAATGGTCTTTGAGTAGCACTCTATATGCCCTGGAATCTGAAACCAAAAGGCAATGGAGTATTGTTACTAATGATGATAGATATGACATTGAGTTCTATAAGGGAAATAAAGTGTCACCAGTACCGAGGGGTAGAGCTTCTTGTATATGTTATCAGCTCCAGTGGAAAGGTTATGTGCCATAAGGTTGACTCCATCTACATAAAACACCCTTACTGGGTAGTGAAGAACCCTGTTCTCTTTATTAAAAAAACTGAGCTCCAACTGAAATGGCTGCATGATTTGGTGGAATGAGTTAAGATATGAAATCAAGCTACACAACAATTAGGATATAAACCTACTACAAAAAGTACCTGACAGACAGGGATGTCCTTGAGATGATGGTTAGCATCCACTACAGTGATAAGAGGCAACCGAGATATTGGAGCACTTTTGGAGTGACCTTCCATGAAATGCTATAAGGAAAGAACACAATTCATAGAAGAACTATTTTAGTGAAAAGAACAAACAATGGAAAAATGTTGCTTGAATCCAGATAAGGAATGGGTATGATCCACTGCCCAAGAGTGAGGCCACTAGAATCTCTGACCTAAGTTCAAATTCAAGTGTAATAATTTGTCTATTTCCAGTATGTTGTACTAAATAGAGCACTAGCCACTACCAATATGTAATAGTATTTGCACAGCTTACTAACTAGGAACACCAAAGTCATTAAAATTCTCTTCTGCGGTTGTTTATTTGGATGGATTCATGCAGGAACCTAGAAATTTTCATTTTGAATACCCTGTTTAGTTTTTTAACGGATTTAGAACCCATGTAAATATGGTCCATATTCACGTCATCACAACTGCAATCAAGTTATCAAACAAAAGCAATGGTATGTAAAAGAAGGAAACATACACTGTGAAGAAACGCCTTCCGCGCAATATCTGATATAGTAAGCTGACTTTGGCTGGCAGAAAAAAGAGCACGCTGTTACTACATGCAATACATATTTTGCAGGAAGGAAATCCAAGGTCACCTTCTGTTAAAGAAACAATAGGATGCAATAAAATGATCCTTGTCAAATATCAACGCACCCCTTTGAATGATGCTCTTGAAGCTGAACCTGAAGTTGATGGTCAGCTAAAACTCCAGAAGAACCTAACAATGAAAGCTTTTCCTTCAAAGCAGAAGCTGCACAGAACATCTAGCAATAAGCAGATATTTCACATCTCAAATAGATTTGTAGTTGGCTGGATTCATAGTAGAAATAATCCAATAATATCCAAACAAGCACCTGATGATCCCCTCGCGTTCTGAAGAACTGCGAAAAGCTGCTTACGGCCTTCTCTAGTGTATGCTGCCCTATTTTTTGGCATGTCCGAACCTACATGCTGTAAAGAAAAAAAGAAAGCAAAAGCCATTCCTTAAGTATCAACTGGTCACGTTATTTTGATAATCTTGACAATGAGTGTATGAAATATGGTTATGGACTTAACTGCAAACAGTAATGCAGCTAAATTCAATTTGGGATGCACTACTATATTTCTGATTCGTGGTAATGGATATACGGCTTCTCCCCCATGCTGAGACAGTATTTTAGTGATGTCAATTGACTCTATGACTGCAAAATAGAAAAGAAATATCATCTTATACTTTCATTTATACACCAGTAACTATATGCAACAGAAATAAAGCAAAGCAAAAAAATAATACTCCCTCCGTCGCCATTATATAGGCGGAGAATTAGTATTCTCTTAGAATAAGAAAATGTTAGGTTTTCACAAATTTTCTCTTACTTTCCTAATTTACCCTCATATTAATAGATCTATAAATCTCCATCTCACATTTGACTACATTGTATGATAACCATGCATCATAAATAAAGGGTATTTGAGGAAAAAATAGCCTTGAAAATAGAACTTCGCCTATCTAATGGGACTACAAAATTTACAAACTCCGCCTTTATAATAGGGACGGATGGAGTATTCATAACTTCAGCGTGTACTCAAGAGACTTCTGCCTACTAAAGGACTTGAAATCAGATAAACATTTCCGTGATGATGCAGACATATAATAACTAACTTGACCAACCTCAGTCAGCACAAGATATCAACTTTCAGGACAATGTTATAGTGAGGAGAGATTTGGTGGAAAGAAGTGACTAACCAGCAGGCTCGAAAAAGCTTGCTTGCACAGGTGGCCTATTCGGATTAATTATAACTCGTGTTTTCCAAACTTGAAGTGTTCCATCCTTGGAAAGTGTGACTAATAGCCGGCACATAGGAAGCCATGCAACTGATGAGATTGGCTGTGAACCCACCTGTGTACTGAAGTAGCAATTGTCAGGGCAGTGAAATGTCAAAACAATCACAAAAACTATACAAACAGTAGCACCATGCCACCATCTGCATGCACTCTTATTATCAATAAAACAACCAATTAGCAACTTAACCGCAAGAAACTTACATTCCAATCATATTTGGTCTCTCTGTTGAAACATCCCATGCCAAAAGGGTACCACGTCTATCACCAACAAAAATCCACTCCAGGGTTGGGTGAAAAGCAAATGCGCCAGCACCGATAAGCTTAATAGTATTATCAACTGTTTGGGGAGCCAATGAAAATATTACAATTACGAGATCACTTGCAAGGAAGAAAAAAGAGAGAAAGAAACAGGGTAGAGCCTTTCAACTAATGTGTCATCAACCACTAAATAAATGTAAGAATCTTACGTTGCAGGGTGTAATGAACAGCATATGTATGGATGTTGTAAGCTCGTATCAAACCATCTGCATAAGCAACGTACTGGAGCCAAAAAGCAAAACACCTGTTAAATGTTTTTCACGAATAGAAGAACTCAGCTGTACTGATTCACTGAGGAATAGACTGCACTAACTCAAGTGATATGGTGCATATTACCAGAACAGGAAGTCGGGGATGACAAGCAAGATTGACAACTGGTTTTTTTAAATCTGTCTTAATTTTGGTTGGTGGTCTTCCTCCTTCGACAGTTCCAACAACTTCATGCAAAAGAAGCGATAAAAGATTTAGAAACATCCACTACTAATCTTATCATGGAAATAGAAATAAGAATAAAAGGAAAAGGATATTACAGAAGAAGAACCTGTTACACTCATCCTTTTGTGGAAACCAAAGAATACAACGGGTTGGAGAGGTGTTAAGGCAAGATGGACTTCTGTATCAGAAGAAATGCGTTCTGACTTCTTTTCAGGTGAATGTAAAACACATGTCTGCTCAGTGTCAAAGTCACATGACCGAATTGTACAGTCCTAGAACCAAAAAAGAAACATAGACGTATTTGAGAAAGGCACTGTTCAAAAGCAAAAACTATATATCAAGAGAATGCTCAACATCCCTTGTCATTATCTGATGTTGGGACTCTGGATAGGACATCCCACCAAATTGCAAGGCAAATGGGAGCTGGAACCTACACTTTGAGGTCAGGATGGGCAGACCTATATCCTGATTGCCCAACTAATATCAACTTCTTGCCTTACAACAATGCAATGTGATGTCTAAGTCAGAGTTCCTAATGTAAAAAAGAGAGAAAGTAAGCCAACCTCGAGTATAGCAATTACAGAATGCCCAGTTGTAGGACTATATAACATACGTACAACAGGCGCACCAATGTCAACTGTAGAAATCTTACTTCCAGTAAGTGCATCAAATTCTGAGAAAAACAAAGGTTACATCAGACAATTACTCTAGCAAGTGCAATTTGTTACTTGCATAGCAACAAGTACAAATCTTCAAGCTTCATCATCTATATTTAAACCATTCTGAACCTCCAACAATAGAACTACACTAACTTTACTAAAACGAATCCAATACAGTTCAATTTAATCTGAATTGAAGATCCTCATATCGTCAAACTTAATTGTTTCCTCAATTTATATGCGCAACCTAACCATTAAGGAGATCTGGAGTTTATGATCCAGTTACCAATCTAGTTTTCAGAAATCAAAACTTCACTTAATTCTGTTGGAGTTTGTAGGGTGAATTACTGACCAATTAAATAGTTTCCAATGGCAGCAGCAATAAGTGCTTGAGTAGGATGAAATGCAGCAGCATGAGGTTGTAAAGGTTTGAGTCCACGATCAACATGACGAAGATCTAAATGCTGTACCGTTCCCCACTCCATTCCTACTCCCCCTTCGAGAACTTGCCCTACAAATCTGCAATCCACAATTCGTATTATAAAACCCTAAACCAGATCAAAACGAGATATACATATATATAAAGAGAGACTGAAAGATCTACAAAGGGAATTCAGAAAATCATCTTCACCTGTTTAATTAGGGCATGAAAGTGAGGAACCGGTGAGAGATCTGAAGATGATACTATTGGTTCTATTCAAGAAATTGGGTAAAGCCGAGTGGGGAAAAAAAGAACGGAACTGATTTTTAATAATGATGATGACAAAATTAAATTAATTGAGACGAAAAATGATGAGAGTTTTGCCGGAGATTTTCTTGTTGTTAATTTTATTTTTATTTTTATTTTTACTTTTTTCATTTTGTAACCTTTGGGTTATAGATATGTGTATTGATTTAATCCGACGGCTGCAGTTGAAGTTAACTTTATCATTACAGTGTGTAGCTTGTTTGTCCTCGCACTGTCTGAATGAACTGGCTGCTCTTTATATAGCAGAACTTCCGTATATTAATAATCTCTATATATTAATAAAAAATTATGGTCCCAATTTAGGCCTGTGAGAAATAGTAATAACCATTCCAGTTTAATATTAATGATTTTTTCCAGTTCCGTCTTAAACAATTTACCTCCGAATAGTAATAATCAATATTATACTAAAAATATATATATCTAGTTACATTAAATTTATGACTAAATAAAATACTTATCTATAGTTGTTTGAGGAAAAAAAAAATTGGATTACTACAACATCTTTTAACTTGCGGATGCGTAATATCTCATCAACATAGACACCTCAAAAATATTTCCAACTTGTCGAGCATGTTTAAAGCTTCTTGGAACTACAAATTCCAAGATATATAAATGCACTTGTATATTGGAACTATAAAAATGTATATACATCATCTAAATACAACTACAAATACATTGCCATACACTGAGCTTAAATTCTTACATTTTCTATGGGTACCTCTCTATATTAATAACCTCCCTATATTAATAATTTTGTGGATGTCAAGAATATTAATATAGAGAGGTTCTACTGTAGTGAAGTTACAGAGCTCGTGCTTGTCCATTCTGTCTTGCCGTAAGTGGAACGATCTGAGTCTCATCAGAAATTTAAGGGGATGTCTCGACTTCGGTGAAGACAAAAAATGAAAGAAGAATGTCTGGCGGCTTGATCAGCTACTGAAAGTCTGAAACAACTAATTTGAACTTAATCGGATCAATCTGGTAGCTGTCATGGTGCAGCTAATAACGACTTCAATGTGCCGTTGCGGCATAATTGAATTAAGGTTCTGGTACTGATGATTGTCCCTCACGAGGAACTTGAGGACGGAGTCATTGTTGTGAACTTGAGCTTGAGCTTGTCAAAACTGAAAGATGTATGTGGATTGTGGAGGCCCCCTATGTATATGTATTGGCCGAGTTCAAGTAGTCTAATTTCTTTTTAATCCAAAAAGAAGAATGAAGTATGAAGACAAAGTGCAGGTTGCCAGATTGGGAGGTTAAAATTAAATTGTGCCGTTTGTCACTTGTTGCCAAGCTCTCATCATATTGGGCTTCTTATTCTTTTACTTTTTGAGTATTAGATGTTAACTTTCACAGCCCAAACATATGTGTACACTGTCTAGGGGTGTGCAAAAAAACCGGAACTGCGGTTTTCCCCCGCAACCGTCCGCAAAATTGCGGGTGAAAACCAAACCGCAAGAGGCTACGGACCGGACACGGTTGAGTTTTCAAATCCGCAAGGTTTAGCGGTTTGGTTGCGGTTGGATTCGTAGAACCCGGTTTTAACTGCACCGTAGGGTAGTAAAGGCCTTAACTTCCCTATCTAGTTCTGTGGGATTGTGTAGCAACAAGTTTGGGTTATATATATAAAGTATAAACCATGATTCTAAATTTCTAAAGCATGTTAGAACAACTAAGCTAGGGGCAACAGCTTCAACACCATTGTACAGCAAAAAAAGGGCAAACCCTTTCTGAACTCTTGCACATCACTCATTGTCAAGGTTCCGCTGACTAAGGAGTGCCCGTCTGTATGCAGCCATTGCTTCCTGGTAACAACAACCAGCATGTTTCCAAAGCTCTGGAAGGATCTCAACAGCCTTACTAACTGTCTCTTGCAACTTACTGTCCACTATAGCATCAGGAATGGCGTTATTATTATTTTTACTTTTTTTTTCCTGAGTAAATCCGCGGTTGATCCGTAACCGGACCGACCGCGGGTGATTGGACCGGACACGGTTTGATTTTCCAAAACCGCAACTTTTACGGTATGGTTGCGGGTGACCCCTAATCCGCAACCGTTGCACACCCCTAACACTGTCCAGGCATTTCTATAGAACGGTTTTTTTTTGGGACTACTCAAAACAGGTAGGGGACTACTCTCCTTTTTTTTGGGTGGATATTTGAAATAATTTTGGGTCACCCCTTATCTAAATTCTTTTTTAATACCAAATTTACCCTTGGTAATTAAATTAGTTAGTTTATTGATTAGTTAGTGTTAGTGTACTGATTAGTTAGTTATTAGTGATTAGTGAGTTATAATTAGGATAGTTTTGTTAGAATCATAATTATTGAGAGAGAAGAAGAAGAAGAGGAAGAAGAAGAAGAAAAAAAAAATGAAGAAAAAGAGGGAAGAACCCAAAAAAATCTTATTTTGAGTTTGGTAATTATGATATGAGTGATTCATGTGATGATACCTCCTCCTCAGAATCAAAACCCTCTTCATCTCCTAATATATTTGTCAATACTTCTAACGATCCGGGTATGAGTTATTTGTTAGATGATGAAAGTTTTTTACCCCAAACTCAACCCAACGACCCAAATGATGAATTTTATCAGCCACAACCAGAAGATGAAGTTATGGGTACTCATGTATGGCTCAAATTTAGTTAATGTTGCTTGAATTGTGCAAAAAATTGGCCAAATCGAAAATTTCAGGAATAAAATACGGCTAGGTCAAAGTAGTTCGGTTAGCTATTATGTAGAACAGGTAGCCGAACTCTCCTGTATGTGCAGTTCGGTTGTTTATTTCAGCAGATGCAGGTAACGGAACTCTGTTTTAATGGAGGTTTTTGGGAGTTCGATTATCTTTTTCCAGAAAACGTTGTTGAACTATTTTTATAAAGTATACAATTAATAGTTCGGTTTAGTCGAGTTTAGCAACTTTGTTACCGAACTTTTTGTTCGGCAAGATCGCAGATCACGTTCGTTGAATAACTAACCAAATTATGTAGTTCGGTTTAGTCGAGAGTACTAATTATGTTGTCGAACTATACCATAGAATATCCAAAGAACAAGTTCGCCAAGATCGCAATTTTTTTAAAAGACTTCATAACCGAACTTTCTCTTCGGCAGGGTCGTGTATTATTTTTACATTGCCGAACATTTAAGTATTTCTTATTTTTGGTTGGTATTGACGTTGTGTTATTACTCATAGGTTGCATTTGATCCAATAGAACTAATGGAAAATCAACCTACCCCTGCTAATATTTTGTACGATGACACATCTCATCACTACATGAATGATTTGGTATTCAAAATTCCTTTAGAGGCAAAGAGTTGGGCTAGACAACATGCACAAAAAGACATGTGCGCAATAGTATTGAATGGGAGAGAAAGAAAAACCTGCTTTTAAATGGTTTGTGAGAGAAGTGGTGATCCCGATAAAAGCCACAAGAGGAAGGGTTATGTTTATAAATGAAATACAAATAGGAAGAACAAAACTTTCTCAAAGAAGATTAAATGCCCATTCAAGCTTGCATTTAATTACAACGAATATTTAGATGGATAGGTTCTCTACAAGGTTATGGAAGGTTGTCATAACCACCCTCATCCGGAGCATCTTGAAGGACATTTCATGGCGGCCAAGCTAACTCCTCAAGAGATGGACAAGGTAGCTAAAATGAGGAAAATGGGGCTTTCACCGATTCAAATGCTCCAAATACTAAAGTAGGATAACAAGGATAACCACTCATCTTTGTTCACCATTTACAATGCAATTGAGACAATTAGAAAGAATGAATGGAGAGATAGACAAGTGATGCAACAATTGTTTTTTTTTTTTGGCCAAAGAGAAAGACTACGCGGTTCAAAAGGATGTGGATTCGGACGGAGAGATAACATAAGTCTTCATTGCGCATCCAACGAGTGTTCGATTAGCTCAATGCTTTCATGAAGTTCTAATAATGGATTGTAGTTATAAGACGAACAAGTACGAGATTCCATTGTTGAATATTGTTTGGCGTACTTCGACGAAGTCACCGATTACCGTGGCGTTTTGTTTCTTAAGGGATAAGCAAGAACCTAGTTACATTTGGGCACTACAACAAGTTAAGGCAATCTTAAGCGTCTTAACTAATATAACCAATAATGTGCATCCACCATATTTCCAGAAGTGTCGGGAAAAATAACAACTCCTAACTGATATAACCAATAAGCAGTGACATGACGCTTAAGCATTTACTCGTCCATCACCAACTCTCCCTTCTTACCTTATTTTTTGTCTTTTCAAATGCTTCCTTCAACTTTACCAACTTGAACTTTTTGTTCATCTTCTTCCAGGCTCCATTTTCTTCATAGGGATTATACAATCGCCTTTTTTAGGCTCCTTCACAGAACGTCTAAACTCACATCGGGTCTTTCTTGCATCCCATCCTAAACACTTTAGAGCCAATGCATCAAGAGCTTCATAACGCATCGATGGATTGTAGCCTTCTCGAAGAGATTTACCTTCCACTGGTAGGTCGGTGATTCTCATGAAATCATCGGGAGTAATTTTCATCTCGCTAAATAGAAGATGCATGGTGGCTGTCTCCGGATAGTATCTCTCAAGAAATGCAGATACGCTAACAACGTCAAATTGCTCATGTGCGTAACTGATGAGACTCCATAACACACATTATTTCACCTTCGCAACAAGCTCATCACACTCATATTTAAGATCCCATGATTTTGCCTTTTGACGATGAATAAGACGGACTGCATCATTATGATCCTACAAAGAGAACATCACACTATTAATACTTAACGAAAGAACTAACGAAACACGTGTCCAAAAAATAAAATAAAACTTGTTTAGTTTGTTAAGAATGTTTCTCCTCCGTCTTTTGGAGTACCATAAGTTGGGCTCCTGGGTGACAAACACAAATTAGCAGGAGGAATGTGTGAATATCTAGGACCAGTCGGCCTCGGCTTATTCTTCTCTTTAACAGGAACAATCTCTCTAATTTCTTATTTTTCGGCCTCTTCCTCTTCTTCAGAGTCATCCTCTTCATCGTCTTTATACTCTTCCTCTTGTTCTTCTTGTTCTTCGGACTCTTTGTCTTCTTCTCCTTATTTGCCTTGTTTTTGGTGTTCTACCTCTTCTTCTTCATCCTCTTGTTCTTCATCTTCATCCTTTTCTTCTTCCTCTTCACCCTCTACATCTTCATCCTCTTGATTGTGTTGATCTTCATCTACTTGCTCATCTTTATCATCTTTTTCTTCTTCAACAACATGATCAATTGTATCCATCACTTTTTCATTGACATCTTGGATGACATTACGAACATTCTCTTGGTTGACTTTCGGTAACGAGCCCCCTCCATTTTTAGCATTTTTGGCACCACGGTTTCGGAAATCTAGATGTTTTTCTCCACGAGGGGTGGGAGTTTTCAAATCCTCATCTAGGTGTGGATTAGATCTTTTCCTTTGTTCTTAATGAAAAAAAACCAACGTATTAGCTAAACTGAATATAATATTGTGTTATCAAGTAAAATTGAACTAAAGAATGAAGTTAACACAACATTTGGAGTAAACAGAAAAAAGTTCGGTTACCATAAAGAAATTGCGAGGTAACCGAACTACATATTACCAAAATTCGGCTACCAAAAAACATTTATCGACAAAACCGAACTCATATTTTCCTTTGAAAAAATGAGTTCGGTTAGGAAGGTTTTTTTTGCGAGATCACCGAACTATGAAGTTCGGTTACCAGGTATCAGGCTACTTCACCGAATTGTTCTTATTTTAAGAAGTTCGGTTATAAAAATCTAGGGTTTTCTAAATTTCTCTTAGCCGAAATATCTACTGTAACTGCCATTTTCAAGGGGTTTTGATGATTTCTTCAACAAATAACGAATTTAAAGGAATGGGTTTAAAGGAAATTACTCGCGGATTTTCATTTGACTCAAATCAGACTTTTTGTTCTTGTTGGATGCTTGATTTGGTCTCTCAACTTCGCTTCAAGTACTTTATCAATTTGAAATTCATTTGGGTGACTCTCTATATTTGCGAGTCCCGAACTAGATCCTGGAATTCTTGGAGTTTGTTTGGCACGCATTGTTTATAAACGATTGATTAATCAACGATGAATTTTTTTTGAATCGACGATTAACCTCGATGTTTATGAAGAAGAGGAAAAGAAGAAGAAGAAGAGTAAAAGAATAGGAGAAGTTTTTGTTTTTAAAACTGATTTTAATTAGTTGGGTTATTTAGGTTTTAATTAGTGGGTTAGATTAGTGGGTAATTAGGGTTAGTTATAATTTTAATTAGAGTGAGGACATATTAGTCTTTGTAAGGACCCTCAAACTCATCAACGCTATTAGACTAGTCAAGTGACGTCTAAGTCGATTTTTGCTCGATTATCTTAACACGAACATTAATTAGTAAGAATTAATCTAACAATGATTTAGATACGAAATTAGTATCGCTAGATAGGTCTTGAAAATTTATGCGAATGGACGACTCGAACGTGTCGATCGGATACCGGACGAAGAAGATATCATCGGATGAGTATGAGCGGAAGATTAGTTATATTTCAGTTTAGCCGCCTTGGCTGCCCTTATCGTTTCTCGGGTGTCTTTGGCAATTCTCGTCGGCATTATCCCCACAACCGATCGAGAAGAGCACGTTATCTTCTTATTTCTTTCTCTCTTTCTTCTTTCTTCCCCGTATTTCTTCTTTTTTTCCGTTCTTCTCCTGCGATGATTCTGAGAATCAAAATAGTGGTTTTGATATCAAAGGAAGGAGATACAGATCGAGTAATAACCGATGCTGGTAGTTTTTCTTAAAATTAATGATTCGGTTTTGAGTAAAAGGTGAAACGGAGGATCACAGTTAGGGTTTGTAGGAAGTTGATTCAAAGTTGAGTTAGTGATGTACAAGATGAATTAAGGAGTGGGTCTAGTCGAATTGAGAAACAGAGTGAAGTTAATTAGATGTCGGAGTTGTTCTGGGGAAGATTTAGGAATTTGGGTTTTGGATTCGATTTTAGTCTTGCATGGGGTTGACAGATACATGATTGGAGGGTTGTTGTTAAGTTGATGTTAATGGAACTTAAAAGAAGACGGAGTGGGTGCTACTGTAATATTTGAATTAGAATTTATAGAATTGATTGATGTTCTGAATATTTAAAGGTTGAATTATGGAGCTTTTGTTGATGAGGAGTCATGGGTGGTTGTTTAATTGATGCCTTGAGGTCGATTGAGTGACGAATCATTGAAGAGACGAGAATTGGGATTTCAGTGGAATTGGCTTGGTGAACTAGCAATTCAAAGGAAGCTAGAGAATGGGTAAGTTTCTATATTGCTTAAATTTCGTATTTAGTATTGAATTGGTGCTTTGTGAATCAAGTTAAAATAAGAAGAGTAATCTAAATTCAATTGTTTGAGTGTAATCTTCCTGAGGTAATTGCTCTTATAATTGATTAGTGAAGTTATTTGTTGATTGAGTATTATGGTTGACAATTGAGCGGAGAAGCCTGTGTTGCTGTGTATGTTGGTATTTTTTCCTAGAAGAACTGACATGAGAATGAATCAGTTATGTGAGTATGTTGTTGAGTGATGATTAACTGTAAGATGGTGGAAGTAGTGGTGCAAGTTAGCATATGTGGAAGTAGTGATGAAGTTGATGGTCTGTGTAGAATTGAATGCAATTTTGATCTTCCTGTGGTGTTAATGGTGGTGTTAAAGAAGATTTAGAAGAAGAATTTAATAGTGGTGCTGGGATTTACTGAATTTATAAAGTTGAGGAAAAGAAATCAGAGGAGATGAACTAGATGGTGCATGAGTAAATGGGTTTGAGGATTGAGCAGAGTTGAAGGTTGTGATGTGGTTGAGTTATTGTTGGGGGTTATCTGAAGTTGTGAGTGATGCATTGCAGATGTAGATGAATGAGAAATCACCGGTGTAACTGATGTGGCTATTTTGTTGGTGGTCTAATGAGTTGCTGTTGAAGTTATAGAGTAATGATTAACTGGCGAAGGTATAAAGGGTATATATGTAGGTAATGATGTTGCAGTGAGAGCCGAGTTCGAGTTACGGTATGTGAATGAGAAGGCAGTGGCAATATAGTAGAGAATCTAGTTGTAGTTGTTGTGGTGTTGGAGGTGGAGATATTAGTGGAGTTATTGTTGATCTGAGTTGTAGATGTGTTAATTGATCTGTGCTCAGCTAGTAATGGTTGTAAGCTTTAGGTATGACTGCTGGTGCTGATATGGAGTTGCATGTGGTGTTGGTTTGGTAAGTACAGGGTCATGGAGTGGTTAAGGCAGTTGAATTTCAAATTTATGGGGTTAATGTGAATTGCAGGGTTTGAGATTGGTGTCAATGCTGTGAGAGTGTAGTTGAGAATAAGGAAGAGATTATGGTGGTGAATGAGATGAGGTGATGTTGTTGTTGTCAGAGATTTTAGTTCTGATATTGTATCTAAGCCGTAGAGTTTGGTTCTGAAAGTGTTATTTGATAAATTGATTGTATTGAATAGAGTTCAGTTGAAGTGGTCTACAAATTGGATGCAACTGATGGACTGAGCTTGTAGAAAGAGTTTGGCTTAGTACTGCAATTGCAGGTAAAGCTTAAATACAGTTGTATTGAATTAGTGAATTCTATTTAAATAAATGAAATGTTTAGTAATTATATGAACTTATGTTCTGAAGTTTTAGACCTATCAGTCATCCCAGTCAGATGTCTGACTCAGTTAGTTGACTGAGTCGACTAGTGTTGAATCGGAAATGACTCAGTGGACCTTGACTCAGAGACCTGACCAGTTGACCTTGACTTGACCGAGTTAACCTTTGATTGTGAACTTGACTTTGACCTTTGACTGACGTTTACCGTTAGTTGACTCAGATGACTATTAGAGACAGTTAGTTGACTAGTTGGACTAGGCCTCTGTTTAGTGGGCTTAATTAGTGAACTTGGGCTTAGAGAAATTAGATAAACTTAAATGATTCTTGTGTAAGCCATTTTGGGTAGATTCTTAGAGTGCTTGTATGATTAACAGTTAGTCTTTTAACAACGATCGATTCAAAGGACGAACCAGTGGATCGTGGATCTCGAGATAGGCGCGGCCTGTCATCAAAAGGTGTGGGAATACATTTGACTCTTTAGTAATCATTATTGTTGCTTTTATAAAATTTTATGCTTAATAAATGCATGCATTGTCTGTCCGTGCATTCCATGCTTTGTTTAAAATGCATTATGATAATCCTGTTGATTCTATGAATCTTTCCACGATTTGGAAAGGACTTGTATTGTTTGTTGTCAGTATGAATTGTTATGGGAAATGAGAATTTCCACTTGTGGTATATAGGATACGCTCCTTCACATTTATATCTACTTTAATTCAGCTTTTATTGTTTAGAGTTGGTCACCATGGTCTTGGTGGCATCCATAGATAAATAGGTGTGAATTGCCGGTTAGGAATTGACAACCATATTAGTACATTGTTTGACGAAGGAGTTTGTTCCATATACATGTATGATTATTTCAGTGACTTAG
The DNA here is from genome assembly GCA_023529315.1 of Papaver bracteatum. NCBI lineage: Eukaryota > Viridiplantae > Streptophyta > Magnoliopsida > Ranunculales > Papaveraceae > Papaver > Papaver bracteatum. The sequence goes on along the minus strand of JAJJWX010000810.1, from coordinate 2,325,523 downwards.
TCACTGTTTAATGTTTCGGAAAAACATGTACTGTTTTCCAAATCTTGCTTATGATTACTTAGAAGGTTAAATGTTAATTATTCCCACTTCAGTTTAATGATCAGGGTTGCGCAGCGAAAGCTTCAAGGGTTGACTTCGCTGGTTGATTAACTTCTGTTATATTTATTATGTTGTATATTTTATTTAAAAACCAAATGACTATTATATATGTATCATTTGAGATAAGATCTTGTATATATACTTCTGAGCGGGGTTAGTTTTTGGGTTAAGTTTTATAGCAGATTTCTTACTTGATTATTTCAGTATTTTAGTTTTAGTTCCTCTATATTTAGTTAATCTCTTGGCTTAGTCAGCTTTTATCTTAGGGGGCGCTACAGTCTTCTCTAATATTTTAGGACACCCCTTAAAATGTAGGGTGGATGTTCCTATCACTTAGTAATCCCCCACCTTTTTTGAGTAGTCCCCAAAAAATTGTTCTTTCTATAGGCCAGAGCTAGAGGTGTAAATTGAGCTGTGCCAATATGAGCATAACCCAGCCTAGCACGCTAAAATTTGAGCCCAACCCAACACGTGACTTAGCTCAACATGACATAGCATGCTAGCTTCATGTGTTATGTTGCGCCAGACTAATCGGCACAGTAGCACAACATAGCATGTGACACGGATAAGCACGTGGCATAGCACGCTAACAAAGCACGTTATAATATGCATACAACACTACAGAATACAGAACAATACAACACATTTTGTGTATATTTTACAAAAGAATGTTTATTCTAGCCAATTTTTGACATTTTATCTTTATTATGTTGAGTTATTTCTATAAATAAAAACACATATCATATCTAAATTTCAAATATTTAATTATGAAAAATATAAATTAAATGTATCAGGCACAGCACGGCACAACACGATCATTTTCATGGCATAACACATCACAACAAGTCCTCAAGCATGACACAACACGTCATGCCTTATTCTCTGGTATGTCATAACACCACACATGGCACGCTGGTATCGCCTTTTAATGGGCTGTGCCGGCCCGTTTTACATCTCTAGCCGGAGCAACCTTATATTTTAATATTGGATAAAATGAGCTTTTAATAAATGATTTTAGGTCTTGGTGTAGCTTTATCTTATGACCTAAGTAGGGGTGAGCAACAGACGGACCCCTCGAAGATGCGGATTTGGAAAATCCAACCGTGTCTGGCCCAATCACCTATGGATTGACATCCGCGGATCAGTGGGTGATATGGTCCGGATGCGGATTAACCGCGGATTCAGTCAAAAAAAAAAGGTAAAACAAACCCAAAACATTTGTTGTGAATTCTGGTGATAATACTTTAACTACTCTGAATTCTTATTTACTAGTTGAAAATGATGATTTGTTGATACATATCCTAGTACGTTTGCCAGTTAAAAACTTGGTTAGATCCATGTCAGTAAACCAATGAAAAAAGAAATGTCAGTAAACCAATGAAAAAAAAAACCCAATGATCTCTGAGTTATACTTGAACCGATGGTCGTTTGAGCCTGAACTAATATATGCACTTATCCCTCTTGATAAACAAGGTGTCAGTAAACCAATGAAAAAAAAATGTCACTAAGGGTATCATAAATGCAATTGACACTACAGATATCTCATTCAAAACCCAGAATTTTTTGAATGGTCGTGTTGATGTATGTATGAAGATTGTACATTCTTGCAATGGTGTACTATGCTGCAGAGATACGAAAATCAAGGTTTTCCAGAATCTACATTCAGGAAAGATAGTTGTCCTACGGTGCGGGTAAATCCGTAGATTATAAAGTCCAACCGCAACCAAACCGGGAAATGTGCGGATTTGAGAATCCCACCCTTGTCAGGCCCATAGATCTTACTGATTGGATTTCATCCGCAATTTTATGGACGGATACGGGTGAAATCCACGGTTCCGGACTTTTTGCTCACCCCTAGACCTAAGGGTATTCTGGATTCTCACTCATTTCCTTTGAGTGAATGAAACTCTTTAGTCCCACATTGGGTTTACTAGAGAAGGATGTCCTCCATATACAATAATATGGGATACAATATGGCAGTATACAAAATGGGAGGGCGGGCACGGGAGGGCATACAATACATGGCTCAGCTTATGCCATATGCGCTTATACCATGCACCAAGTCTTGTGTCTACTCTAAGTTACTTTTACAAGTTTCTCTTAAGGAAATTAATTTCAAAAATATTTTCTATAAGAAACATAAAACTTATTTTATAAACCTTAGATTTATTTTTCTCATATAAATAAGAACTCGAGTTTTGTAGAATACTTTCCTCCGGAAGCGGCTATTATCCCGTCTTATTTTCATACCTGCTTGCTTTGTTTTCTGCACTGTGTATTTATTTACTTCCAATCCTTGTTGCTATGTTCAAGAGTGGGTAGCTTGCGTTGTGCTAACACAAGCTATATCGGGCAGTCTTATCCTGGACACATCTTCGCACGATGGGGTTTAGCTTTACTCATTCTTGAGTATGCCCGAAAATTAATGTGTTAATGACAACTTGTCAAACCTGTGATTCTGCTCTCATTAAGTGGTTTGTGGTATAGTTGTTTTGATTCAGTTTTTTATATCTTACTTTGATATATTTAACATTATTGTTCGTTGTTGCAAGATTCCGACAAACTTAATCCATTATTATTCCTTGTAACAATGGAAAAGAACGACGTTGAAAGACCATAGAAATTCAATGGAAAGGATTTCAAGAGATGGCTATCCAAGATGTTTTTCATGAGTCATCATGATTTGGACGCAGTACCAATTCCTTTTGATGAATTTTGAATGCCGAAGCGAATTCTGAAGATGATAAAGCGTTTTACATTAGGCATAATTATCTAGCTAAAAAAATAATATTCTATATTGTTTGAAAGATGTGATGTATAATTTTTTATAACGCTAAAGAAAATTTAAGTGCTTATGATTTGTGGACTTCATTATAAGAAAAGTACCTTGCAGAGACTGCTGGTAGCAAGAAATTTCTGGTACCGAAGTTTATGGACTTCAAGATGATGAATGATAAGCCTGTTGTGGATTAATTCCTTGAACTTCATCAAATCATCAATGAGATTCTTTATGAAGGCATCGTCATTAATAATATGTTTCAAGTATCTGCACTAATTGAGAAGTTATCATCTTCTTGGACAGAGTACAAGAGAAAACAGAGATATGAAACTGGTGAGATGAACATGGTTGAATTGGGAGAGAAGATTTAATGCGAGAAATATTATGCAACAAAGATAAAAACATGTCATATGCAAGGTATATGACTAACAAATCTCATGTGATTGAACATAAATCTTCCAAAGATGAAAAAGGTTAGAACAAACGCAATTCAAAGCATGGTACTTACAAGAAATGTATTTTTCGTAAACTATAACATGGTATTATTAAAATTAAGGGTGCTTGCATGTGTGTAATTCCTGGCCACATGGCAGTTCATTGTAGACAACGTAAGGACCTTAACAAGAAGAAGAATGTTAATTTGGTTGAGTAGAATACATAAGAGTTTTCTGCTATAGTTCCTGAAGTTAATTTGGTGACCAATGTTATGGACTGATGGGTAGTTTTTGGAGATACCAAGCATGTTTGTGAGGTCAGATACATGTTCGCCTCCTATCAGAATCTAGGGGATGGCAAGAAACTCTATATGGGTAACTCATTTGCAGCAGATATTGCAAGAAAGGAAAAGGTCAGTCTGAAGCTCACATATGGCAAGACTGTCACTTTGAATGAATTTCTTCATGTTCTAGACATCTGCAAAAATCTTGTCTCTTGTTCCGTTTTAGATGATAAGGGTTTCAAAGTTGTATTGAGTCTGGGAAAGTTATAATTACTAAGGGAAAATATTATGTGGGTAAGGGTTATAAGGTTGAGGATATATATATAAACTTAATGTAACTTGTCCCGAAGTGAAATTGAATTATTCTTCTGCTTATATATGTGTGATATTGAATGTTTGGCATGGTAGACTTGGTCATGTAAACTATAAATAATGCATAAATTGGCTAGTGTAGGCTACATACCCAAATTCGATATGGATAGAAATCACAAATGTGAAATTTGTGTAGAACCTAAGCATGCTAAGAAATAAGAATGTCCAGAAAAATTCCAAACCCTCGGAATTAATCCATTCAGACCTAGTTGATCTGAAGTCAGTTCAAACTAGAGGTATCAAGAAATGGTTTCTCACTTTTATAGATGATTGTACGAGGTACTGTCATGTAGACCTTTTTCGGGTTAAGTATGATTCCTTGTGTTAGAGCACTGCTCGGTCGAACTCGCATGCGTTGCTATATCAAGCATGTTTGTCAATGTTAGTGATCAAAACTATAAGTCTTGATTGCTAGTCTACTATAGCTAAGTCTCGGACTAGGATAAAAAGTGTAGTTGAGATCAAGAACTCCATGTCGATCATCATACAAGATGAAGGACTACTCAAGGAACTGGTGGATCTTCATCGATAAAAAGGTATGTGGAGACTTGAACTTATCTATCACTCAAAAGTCTATCTACTTTATCTCATATCTTGAGACAAAAATCGTTTTGCTATATAGACTTTGATTATACACATTTGCTATTTCGAGTCGAGTTTATCTTGCCTATCTATTTCTCGAAATATGTGTTGGTAAGCTTTCGACAGGGACGGAGCTACTAACATTCTAGTGGAGACATTTTTCCCCCATAGATTTTGTTATGCTTCCTATATAGGTTCGGTAATATGGAAATTTTAGTACATAGGGGGGACAAGTTTATAGGAGATAGTTGGAAAATCGGTAAGGGAAACTAGAATTTGGTATTCTTCCCTTAATTACTAATAGTTTTCCAAGAATAAACTGTGTATGTGAAAGTTTTCCTGGAATAAATTGTGTGTGAAAACTTCAGATTGCAAGCAAATTTAAGAATCCAATAAGCAATATGCTCTGAAGACGGTAAATTGATTCAAAATGGTTAGATATTGTTAGAGAATTGCTCGGTCAAACTCGCATGCATTGTTATCTCAAGCATGTTTGTCAATGTTAGTGATCGAAACAATAAGTCTTGATTTTTAGTCTACTATAGCTAATGTCTCAGACTAGGATAGAAAGTGTAGTTGAGCTCAAGAACTTCATGGAGATCATCATACAAGACGAAGGACTACTCAAGGAACTAGTGGATCTTCATCGACTAAAAGTTATGTGGAGACTTGAACTTATCTATCACTCAAAAGTCTATCTACTCTATCTTCTATCTTGAGACAATAGTCATTTTATTATATAGACTTTGATTATACACATCTGCTATTTCGAGCCGAGTTTATCTCGCCTATCTATTTCTCGAAATATGTGTTGGTAAGCTTTTGCTTTGGCCAAGTTCATCTTTACCTAGTGACGAAAGTCATGATATGTTTAAATCACTTTGAAAATGGCTTTGACGAAAAATGGTTTTGTGAATAATAAATATATAATATCCTCTAAGAATGTTTCAATGATTGAAATGAGAGTTTAAATTATATAACCATTGTTGGATATAAGCATTGTGTGGTAACACATATATGTATAAGTCCTTATTCCTTGAACCGAAGTATGCGTACTTTGTTGATTAGGAAAACCGAAAAAAAAGCTGTGAGCTCAGCCCGCGAATCGGCGGAAGTTCTCGTTCCGAGAATATCTGCTAGAGTTTGTGTACTCCTACCAGGAACTTAAGTCTGCGTACTCATTCTGCGTACTTAGGTTGGTTATATCTAAAAACGATTATTCGTAAACTTATACTTATATTATCTGAGGAATACAAGTTTGTAAACTGTGGCTATAAAGTTCATGAATCAATTCGAGTGAATCAAATAATTTTTGCTTTGATTGTGTCTTGTATACTTCTATAAGATCTAACTAATTGAATAACTCTCTAACTAGTTCATTTGAGTCATTTGAACTAGTTATGGTGAAGAAGAACATGGTTGATATGAAAGTGCTCATATGGCTAACCATTTGGTTAACTATACTATTGAACCAACAAATGTACATGTTTGGGTACGGTTACACAAAACTAAAATCGTGGATTTCATTTGTGTGTAACAAGCTAAGTTTTCGATCTAACGGTTGAAAGACATTAGCTTGAATCTAATCAGGTTTTCATCTAACGGTGAATATTGAATGCTTTGTTACTAAGCTAACATTGATTGCAAGCCTGATTTGAAAGACTATATAAGGGAAAACTCTAGCAACTGGGAAACCTAATCCCTACACCTCCTGTATGATACAAGTTGTATTAGCTAGAGTCGATTCTCCTTTAACCTTAGGTTTCTTCTCGAGACCCTGTAAGTTAACGACTTAAAGACTTCATTAGGATTATGAAGCCTGACCGATACTACTTTCTCGTAGTTGTGTGATCTGATCTTGCTGATTCTATCATGTTGAGTATAACCATAACGATTGGCTTGAGATTAATAACTCTGATAGGCAAGATATAAAAGTAATCACAAACATCTTCGTCTCATCGTTTGTGATTCCAGAATATCTTCTTTCGTCGTGTCGATTAAGATTATTGTGAGGTGATTGATAATACTGAGTTATTTTTCGGGAATATAAGTCTGGTTTATCAATTGGTTCCTGTTCACCTTGATTTATCAAAAGACGGAATAAAACTTGTAGGTATTTCTGTGGGAGACAGATTTATCTATTATCATAGACTTTTATATGTGATACAGATCTATTTATTAAAGTCTCCGACTTTGGGTCGTAGCAACTCTTAGTTATGGGTGAGATCAGCTAAGGGAATCAAGTACGTAGTATCCTGCTGGGATCAGAGACGTAAGGAACACAATTATACCTTGGATCAGTGTGAGATTGATTGGGGTTCAAATACAGTCCAGACCGAAGTTAGTTTGTAGTAGGCTAGTGTTTGTAGCGGCTTAATACAATGTGTGTTCAATTTGGACTAAGTTTTTCTGCATTTGCGGTTTCCTCGTTAACAAAATTTTTGTGTCTTTGTTATTTCTTTTCCGCATTATATTTTTTTATATAATTGAAATATCACAGGTTGTGCGTTAATATCAATCAATTAGAATATCCGACCTTTGGTTGTTGATTTACATTAATTGATGCTTGAACATTGGTCTTTGGTACCGTTCAAGTTATTTCACATAATAATCAGGCTCACGGATATCTATCTGTTCGATTTGCTGATTACATTGTGAAATAGAGATATTAGAACTCTTTGATATACTTTATTAAGATTGAGTCTAGTTGATTCTCTTGAAAGTATATTGGAGTTAGTCCATACAGATTGCTAATCAAAATATTGGGTGTGGTTGTTAGACCCCCTCTTTTTCAATTGGTATCAGAACAGGCAAACACGTTCAAGACCTTAAAATTCTGTGTTTGTAGCGATATGACTTTATGGACATATGTGCTATCTCAATAAATGCACCACCAGATCCAAGGATTTCAGAACTTTCTTCCATGACTGATTTAATAAAATCCGTAGAAGAAATTCTATCTAAACCTCCACCAGGTTTAAAATACCTTGAAGAATTTTCAGGAATTAAAACAAAACTTGAAAGCCTATCTTCTGATGTTGATCTATATCTCCAGAGTAAACAAGATTCTATTGACATGATAAATCAAGTTATGATGAATAATAATTATGTTGAAATTGATATTTACTTGTTATTCAGAGAATTCAATACTTATCCTCAGTATATTCCACTGTTGCAAGAGGAGTTTAAATCTCAGACATCTGAGTATATCATATCAATGCATAATAAATTTTATTATTCAATTCATGATACTTCTTATAAGGATAGTAGTATTGACTTCATTTATGAAGATGCCAGGAAATTCTCCTGTTCTAAAAGGATTTTCCTGTGCAATACTAAAAATTATCCGCAAGAACTGCAATTTCGTATGTCTTGGAAAAAAATAAATCATAAACTCATTAATCTTTCAAAACTCTTTGAAAAAACATATAGAAACAACATTTTGGGTACTTCTCAACACTATGAGATGTAAGAGTTGTTGGAAAGAAACACTCTCTTGGTGTCACGGGATGGATGGTTTATTTTTGTTTATACAATAAATTTCTCAAACCAAATAATGATTGAGCATTTGCTCCCTTTGGCTGATCCAAACGAGCCCTTCTCTTGTACACGTGTGGTTCACACGTGTTGAACTTTGAACCATTTCATGAACGAATCCACATTGAGTACGTGTTAAAATGGTTTCCATGACACACAAAAAGAAAGAGAAGTACTTCATTCCTTTCACCCTTACCTCTTTCCAGTTCGAGTACGCGAAAGAAACCAGACAGTTCCTTCTTCTTTGAGCTTCGTCGATTCTTCGTTTCTTAACCCGATTGAATTTGGATTGTGTCTTTGAACTCAGGAGAAGCTCGGGTATTTTAGGTGAAGAACAGTTTTTGTGATTGACAACTGTTTGTGTTTCTGCCATTAGAAACAGTTCACGAACCAAGTAAGTTTCTCAATCTTTTTGTTCACATACTTTTCAAAGAATGTTTTATAGGAATAGAACTAGTCGTGGAGAGAGTTCGGCTACCCAAATTCATGATGAGTCCTTTTATGATTCAAGCTTACGAATTAGGTTCATGAACACTAAGGCTCGTGATTACTACGTGGAATATAGTACTAAGAAGCCTATTATTGAAAAAAATTATATTCTTGTTGAACTTAGAGAAGAAGGTCTCCCTAGGTTCTTTGATAATCATGATTGGGGAATTATTCATCGTCCCATGGGCATTGCCTATATGGAAATAACTGCTCAATTTTATGCTAACTTGCACGAGCCCGACTATGTAAATTGTACTTTCAAGACTCATGTTGAAGGAAAAGTAATTGTTGTGGATCGTCAAGTTATTGCTCATCTTTTGTACTTGACTTATGTTGGTGACTTTCTTTTACCTCCTCCTGATCACCTGAGACCCTCTCCAAAAGTACTCTCAAATTTCCTTCTTGCAAGGGATGTTTCCTGGAGTGATGGTAAGATTGATGCACATGATGCTGCATTGTTCCTCAGGGCTGCTGGAAAATTACTAGTAGCTAACTTGATGCCCAACACACTTGACAGACATCTATGTACCAAAACGCTTATAGAATTGGTTTATTATGTTGTTGAAGGGAGAAATATTGACTTCTGTGCCCTCATTATTCGTCAGATGATAAGCGTCAGACAGATTTCAAGGAAGACTCTTGGATTTCCTTGTCTTATTTCAAGGATCTGCAGTAAATTTAGAATTGTTGCTATTAGAACTAATCTTGGAGGACCAAAAGTCTTAACCATGAACAGTATTGCAAAAATTTCCAGAGCTCCCGCACCCTCCAATTCTGACTTCCTTCGTCACCAACATGAAAATGATGTCTCGAATGAATACGTGGACTATGCTCGGACATCTTATCCTGAACTGGCAGGAAAGTTTTATGAAATTGCTAGGGATATGAGATGATTAACTAATATATGTTTTTGCTTCTTATGGTTCGATGGACATCATGTTATTCCTATTTTCCAGTACCTGTTTAATCCCTTTATGTTGAACTTAAGTTAATACCTTTGCTTGTAATAACTTTTATGACACTTTGGCTTTGAATGACTTTATGTTAAATCTGTTAATTCATAAGGAGTACGGTTAAGCAGGTTCAAAAGTTAAGTCTTTCATATGTCGATATGCATGTATTGATAAAAGAATGAATGATCTTTTGATAATACAAAAGTTAACCCTATTATGTCAATTATTGATGGAAGATAGGTTGAAATCTTTTGTTTGCAAGGATTATGTCTATTGTATGTCATTGTGCAAATAGTGATGGAAAATGGAATGAATCCTTGTATATTTCGCAGTATTGATCTTCCATGATCTATATTTTGTTTTATGTTTATATACTGTGTTGCTCCGTAAGGTTTCTAGTGTTTGAGCATAAAACAATTGAGTTGGTTATTCTTTTATGATTAACTTAGTTGTTGCTCCTTGAGGATCCTTACGATTGAGCATTACCAATTGAATTGATCATACTCGTGTGGTCAATTTAGTTATTGCTCCGTAAGTTCTCTTATGTCGAGCATTACCAATTAAATTTATCACTTTTTGTGGTTAATTTGGTTAAAGATTTTCGATTAAATTAATCATGGGTTTTCTTGTGGTAAATTTAATTGAATATTTTGGATTCAAATTCATATTCGTATGTGATTTGATATGTCCAAAGAAATCCTTCTTTTCTTTTGAAATTAAGGACGCTCTTGTTGTTCTTTCGGGAATGACATATTATGGGGGAGAGTTCTTAATTGAACTTGTGCTTAATTGCCAAATCTTTGTGGGGAGTGCGGCTGTGGAATATTATAGGGGTTATCTTGTATCTTTATAAACTCCTTGATGAATTCATTTAGCTTCTGTTATATGATTGCATCTAAACAAGTTGATATGTGCTTTCTTTTGGAAATTTCATTAGGATCTCGTTTTCGTACTTTTGCCAATTTTATTGACAAAAAGGGGGAGAATTAATATGTAGTTCACACTACAAATACATATGGATTTCGGATCATTATGTAAGGGGAGTGGTTTCTATGTGAGATGGAGTATCGACTAAGGGGGAGTAATACTTATCGCCATAGTATTGTTGTCGAAGTTGTGATATAATTGAACTTTGATGCTGCATAATGATACTATGACACTGTATAACAATAATTTAGAATACTTGTTTTCTCATTGTTATAGCTACGAATTTTCAACAACAATGATGTTGAACTTACAACCTTTGGGATCATTGGATTACTTTGAAGTGACGAAGATTTCGAGTAATGTTGAAGATTAGGCATGTGGAATAGGAGCTACAAAAGTTTGTTTACTTATTTTTGAATTTCATATGTATTGATAGTTTTGTCACTAAAATTGACAAATGGGGAGATTGTTAGAGAATTGCTCGGTCAAACTCGCATGCGTTGCTATCTCAAGCATGTTTGTCGATGTTAGTGATCAAAACTATAAGTCTTGATTTCTAGTCTACTATAGATAATGTCTCGGACTAGGATAGAAAGTGTAGTTGAGCTCAATAATTCCATGGCGATCATCATACAAGATAAAGGACTACTCAAGGAACTAGTGGATCTTTATCGACTATAAGGTATGTGGAGACTTGGACTTATCTATCACTCAAAAGTATATCTACTTTATCTCCTATCTTGAGATAAAAGTTGTTTTACTATATAGACTTTGATTATACACATTTTTTATTTCGAGCCGAGTTTATCTCGCCTATCTATTTCTCAAAATATGTGTTGGTAAAATTTTGCTGTGGCCAAGTTCATCTTTACCTAGTGACGAAAGTCATGATATGTTTCAATCACTTTGAAAATGGCTTTGACGAAAAATGGTTTTGTGAATAACAACTATATAACGTCCTATGAGAATGTTTCAATGATTGAAATGAGAGTTTTGATTATATAACCATTGTTGGATATAAGAATTGTGTGGTAACACATATATGTATAAGTCCTTATTCCTTGAGCCAAAGTATGCGTACTTTGTTGATTAGTAAAACCGGAACAAGAGACGCGAACCGGCGAAAGTTCTCATTCCGAAAATATCTGCTGGAGTTTGTGAACTCCTTCCGGGAACTTAAGTCCGCGTACTTAGGTTGGTTATATCTAAAAATGATTATTCGTGAACTTATACTTATATTATCTAAGGAATGCAAGTTTGCAAACCATGGCTATAAAGTTCATGAATCGATTCGAGTTAATCAAATCGTTTTTTGCTTTGATTGTGTCTTGAATACTTATATAAGATCTAAATAATTGAACAACTCTCTAACTAGTTCATCTGAGTCATTTGAACTAGTTATGGTGAAGAAGAACATGGTTGATATGAACGTGCTCATATGGCTAACCATTTGGTTAACTATATTGTTGAACCAACAAATGTACATGTTTGGGTACGGTTACACAAACCTAAAATCGTACATTTCATTTGTGTGTAACAAGCTAAGTTTTCGATCTAACGGTTGAAAGATATTAGCTTGAATCTAATCAGGTTTTCATCTAACGGTGAATATTGAATGCTTTATTACTAAGCTAACATTGATTGCCAACCCTGATTTGAAAGACTATATAAGGGAGAACTCTAGCAACTGGGAAACCTAATCCCTACACCTCCTGTGTGATACTAGTTGTATTAGATAGAGTCAATTATCCTTTAACCTAAGGTTTCTTCTCGAGACCCTGTAGGTTAACGACTTAAAGACTTCATTGGGATTGTGAAGCCATACCGATATTACTTTCTCGTAGTTGTGTGATCTGATCTTGGTGATTCTATCGTGTTGAGTACAATCGTAATGATTGGCTTGAGATTAATATCTCCAATAGGCAAGATATAAAAGTAATCATAAACATCTTCATCTCATCGTTTGTGATTCCACAATATCTTCTTTCGCCGCGTCGATTAAGATTATTGTGAGGCGATTGATAATACTGAGCTGTTCTTCGGGAATATAAGTCTGGTTTATCAATTGGTTCTTGTTCACCTTGATATATCAAAATACGGAACAAAACTTATAGGTATTTATGTGGGAGACAGATTTATCTATTATCATAGACTTTTCTGTGCGATACATATTTATTTATTAAAGTCTTAGACTTTGTGTCGTAGCAACTCTTAGTTGTGGGTGAGATCAGCTAAGGGAATCAAGTGCATAGTATCTTGCTGGGATCAGAGACATAAGGAGCACAACTGTACATTGGATCAGTGTGAGATTGATTGAGGTTCAACTATAGTCCAGACTGAAGTTAGTTTGTAGTAGGCTAGTGTCTATATCGTCTTAATACAGTGTGTGTTCAATTTGGACTAAGTCCCGGGGTTTTTCTGCATTTGCGATTTCCTCGTTAACAAAATTTTGGTGTCTGTGTTATTTCTTTTCCGCGTTATATTTTGTTATATAATTGAAATATCACAGGTTGTACGTTAATATCAATCAATTAGAATATCCGACCTTTGGTTGTTGATTTACATTGATTGACACTTGAACATTGGTCTTTGGTACCGTTCAAGTTATTTCACATAATAATCAGGCTCACGGATTTCTATCTGTTCGATTTGCTGATTACATTGTGAAATAGAGATATTAGAACTCTTTGATATACTTTATTAAGATTGAGTCTAGTTGATTCTCTTGAAAGTATATTGGAGTTCGTCCATACAGGTTGTTAATCGAAATATTGGGTGTAGTTGTTAGACCCCCGATTTTTCAGATACCCTTAAAACTGTCAACCACACCCATCCCTAGCCTGATTATTATACACGAATTCATATATTGTAATTTAACAAATATTTCAATGGGTTGGAAACCCAAAAATACATTATGAAGACGAGAAAAAATATTGCGGCCTTCGACCGCCTAACCAGTTTTAGAACATGACTTTCATATGTCCCCCCTGAACAAAAGTTCTAGCTCCGTCCCTGGCTTTCGCTTTGGCCAAGTTCATCTTTACCTAGCGACAAAAGTCATGATATGTTTCAATCACTTGAAAATAGCTTTGACGAAAAATGGTTTGTGAATAACAACTATATAACGTCCTCTAAGAATGTTTCAATGATTGAAATGAGAGTTTAAAGACATCTTATAATAATCCATTGTTAACATACTCCATTCTGTATGTGATTGATCACAAGAGGATTCAAGTGTTGTTGTGCAGTTTTTTGAAGGCAATAGAAGATTTGAAGACGAAGAAGAATTCTTATTAGTTTTCATATCTTGTAGATTTAGTGCACAAACATTGATCGACTGGGATCCAACTAGAATCGGTTTATCTTTAACAGACTTGATTCATTAGTTACGTGAGATCAGTAACTCTCTATAGTTTCTCTTTGATATCTATATCGATTGAGTGAGAATCAAGAACTTGATTATTTCGGTAATCAATATTTAGATTGATCTAACCAGACAAAGGAGTTTATTAGATTAAACATAAGAGCCTTTGTCAACGACTCATCAAATATTTTTTAGCTTGATTGATTAGAGTGGTTACCAAACATATTGTTCCTTTGTTGTTTGGAATACGATCCAAAGTGTTGGAGCATTGCTCGGTTGAACCCTCCAAGCGTTGGTATGTCAAGTTTGGTTGTCATATTTTAGTGAACCAAAACTCATTTAAGAGTCGCTTGATTTAAATGTACTAGAGTCAACTTCGTATAGGTTAGCTTGAAAGCATTAGGATGAGACATTACAAGTATTGCGAAGACTTGAAGAAGTGAAGAAGTACGGAGCTACAACCACAAAATCATCCTTCCACTTGAGGTTAGTGATATTTGACTTGAACCGTTTTATTCCCAAACGTATCTTTCAAGTCGTGCATATTGAAAACATAAAATTATGAAGCATGAACACTCTAGATAGACATAGTATTAAGGAATACAATACAAAGTTTCTTGCTTAACCATTAAACTTTGTATATAAGACATCAACATAATCGTATGAATGCTATTGTGATTATGTATGGGTATGAGGTGAGGATTTCATCCTATGGAACAATGTTTACATGTGTTCTAAGGAAGTAAGTTCATGATATGTGTTGCGAATCGAAAAGGAAATCGCCAGGCGTTATTGGGGCTGTTCTTCATTGCATATCTTATGAACGACCAATATGTGTGATTAGTATAACCGCTCATGACTTGTTTGTGTTTTTGGTAAAACTATTCACATGAGGCATGACTTGTATTAGTGTAACCGATCTTAAGTAATCACCTGGGGTATGATCGGGTTTGTGTGTGTCTGACCAAATTTGGGAGAGGGGAACCAATCCTAGTAAGAGGTGTAGTACATCACAAGGGGAACCGATCCTTGTATGAGGTGCATCAAGGTTTATAGAAGAAAGGGGAACAGATCCTATGAACATGTGCAACACGTTTTTAGGCAAAGGGGGCCAGATCCTATGGACATGTGCAACACATACAAGTTAGATACCAAATATATGTGGGGAACCGATCCTAGTACCTAGTCAGCCGAATATTTGGTAAGCTAGTGTGACTATGCACAGTACTTACATGGAGGTAAAACCGAAACTTGTTTTGGTAGAACCGTTACACCCATGACTTGTGATTGAGTGTTACTTGATCAATCACATAGTTCTTGAAAGTCATATGAACCAATTCTAAACTTGTTTGGAAGTGTGGTAAATCGGTTTCAAGTGAGTAAGTATGAAAAAGGACTTGTAAGAGAAAGATGTCGACACACTTTGAACATGCGCATTAATAAGTATCTTTTATTGTTCAAAGATATTCCTTAACAACTAAGAAGGAAGTAAATCCCAAGATCGAATTTAAATAAGTTAAGAATCTTGTAATAAAGGTTTTTAATTATATATGCAAAATAAGAATTACTAATGTGCATTTGTTAATTAAAGATTTTTCAAGGAGATTTCGATCATAAATTTGGACAGTGCATTCACAGGAATTATGAAAACCGAATCTGCTTCAATATGAAAATATCTTGAGAATATTTTAGGTTTTGGAAATTCTTTGGTGTCCAAACTTCCTTGTCTATAAATACTTTGAGTTTGCATTTCTAGCAAACTAATCCTTTGTGATAGTAAACTTCCTCTGTTGTACTGTTACTGGTGAAGCCGCCTATTCAGAGAGGAGAGTAACCTAATTAGGCGAAATCTCTTACGGCTGCTCAGTTTAACATCTTCTTTGGGATCGAGAAGCTCTAGTGCGTACCGTTGGTAGGAAACTAGATATTGCGGTTTACCTTTAGTTTTTTTATTGATTTGATTGACTAACGGTGGTTGAATTTTGATTGCACCTAGTTTTTTTTATGCTTGAGAATCTTTTCTTCTGATATGAGATTCACTCAAACTAGTTCAAGGTTTCGACAGGGATCTTTAGACTGTTGTTAGATCTAAAGACGATCTTGTGATAATCAACTGTTAACAGACTCCTTTCTATGTGTGATTGATCACAAGAGATTCAAGTAGTCATGTGCAGGTGTTTATTGAAGATCTAAGAAGATTTGAAGACAAAGAAGAGATAGAAGATTTCAGACTTCGTTTTATAATCTTTGGTGCGCACAATACTTGTTTTGGTAAAAGTTGATCCAATTAATAATCGGTTTATCCTTGTGGTAGATTGGATTGATTAATTGAGAAGATCGGCATCAACACAATTCTTTGGATTAAGAGTGTTGTTGGATTAATCTTAACGATTACCTTTTGGTGATTGAACATAAGATAGATCTTGGAACCTGGCAAAGGAGTTTATGTTAAGATTAACAGAAGAGCCTTTGTGCAACTCATATCACTTGGTTGACGAGAGTTCATACCAAACATATTTGTTATTCCTTTACCAGTTTGGAATACGAACCGAAGGAATTGGTCCAAGTAAGTGACTTGGTTACAGGTTGGAGGCGTGGGAATACAAACGGAACTAGGTGAACTATAGGTTTAGTTGCTTGGTCTCAACTATACGAAGTTGGTTTATTTTGTATAGCGGCTTAATCCTAAGAGTATTCAATTCTGGACTAGGTCCCGGGGTTTTTCTGCATTTGTGGTTTCCTCGTTAACAAAATCTTGCTGTGTCATTTACTTTATATTTCCGTATTATAATTGTTTTATTATAATTAAAGTAAATTGCACAAACGTTAATTCCTATTTACTTGATACGCGAATCCTATTGAGTTTGGTTAAGTCTGAACCTTTGTATCAAGTAAACACACTTCATTGTTGTATTGTATCGACCTCGTATCCATAGACAATCACACGAAGTGTGAACTGATTTGTTGTATTGTCTCGACTTAGTCTATAGACAATCACTTTCGGAGAAAGGACTTATAGGAAGGAAAAGTTATAGCTTGAGGTATATTTGGGTACCCTCACCTTTTAAATTGGTATCAGAGCAGGCAAACACGAAAAGATCTAACAATTTGTGTTTGGTGTGATCCATCCTATAAGAATTGAATCCATGTATGATTCAGTTAACGTTAAGCAAGAGTATGACTACTCAAACGTTGAAGATGTTACTACTTCGTTGACTCATGATCCAGGAGTTGCTAAAACATCTATGTCTTTTTCTGATGAAAAAGAAGATGCTGATAAAGAGTTGGTAAAACTCCTAAAGCCTATAAAATCTATGTCTTCTAAAATGGTGATTTAAAGACAGAGTCAAATCTTCTTAAACATGAGATCAGAAATAAAGACAGACAACTGGATAGTCTGGCTGAAGAGAATATGAATCTCACTGTCAAATTAGAAGCTCTTGTTAATTCTCTTAATAAAGAGATATGTCCAATGACTCTGAAAAATGATGCTGTTGTTTAAGTCACATCTAAAATAGATCAAGATGATGGGAGTTTGCCAAACTACATCAAGTCAGAAGAGGATGAGAAACAAGCTTCTATATCTACTGATGATCAAATAAAATATTGTCCAGAGGAAACTTTGAACCTATTCCATGACAATGATCTTAAGGAATACACTTTTTAGTCACTTGATAGGAAACTTATACTTCTTCAACATACTGTGGTCAAAATATTGAAGGAAGTTTCTTGTTTTAAAAAACTAAAATATCATTTCTCAGTAGAAAGATAAATTATGCCACAACCCTATAATATCAACTCAGAATTAGAGGAAAGAGTTGACAATAGCTTCTGGAAGAAGGTTCCTCCTCACCCATATCGAAACAATTCTTGTTTTGATGAAGAACGATTCCAGAAGGAAGGGAAAAAGAGAATCTTTGCCAAAAGAAATAATGAGGAATTTCCAATAATTATTTCAGATAATCACACTGATGTGAATCATAAGGAAGACCTTAGAATGAGAAAATCATATGAAAATCTAATTGAAAGAATTAAGAGAGATCTATTAATCTCTGAAAATTCTCACATCGGTACGGTTTATCCACGTGATCATATCTCTAGAGTTATAGAAGATCATCGTCTCGGGAGAAAATATATTGGGCAGAAATTCCTTAAAAGAAACATGAACTATGTTTCTGATATTCAATATAAGCTTGAAAAAGCTTATTCCGATGCAACTTAGTTGTATCAAAATTGTGCATTCTCATCCTTGTAGGGACAGAATATCGCTACAACAATGTTCCTGCGAGATAAACAACACTTCTACGAGAATACCGCGAACTCTTCAACAACACTTTGCGAGTGTCACAGAATAGGTTAAAGAATGACTTAATAGCTGACGGTTGAAGAAACACGAGAAGAGCGTGTTTGTCCTGCGATGGTTACAATGCTTGCGAGAGTTGGCATTATAACTGTCGCGATATAATCGCAGAGTAGATCCAAAAATAAAAGGAAAACTTAGCTGTCATCCACTATGTAATTTCCTATATAAAGGGTTCTTATAGATTCAGAGAAGGATGATGTATTTTTGAGTGTTGAGAAAGTCTTGAGGAGAGAGAAAATTTAAGAGAGCGGTTGTATTCTTGATCTTCTTCCTTTATTTGTAAACATTTCTAAAAATAAAATAATAAAGTGTTATTTTAATCATCAAATATGTGTTAATTACTGTAAGATCTTATCAAGGGTGTAGTGTAGGATTTCCCGCAACTACATTTTGGCGCCCGAAACAGGGAGGAATTGATGATTATTTGAAGAAAAATATAAAAATTGACATTGTGATTGGAAGGAATTTGGAATAATTAGTGAAAGATCTTACACAACATTCAATAGATTACTAAGATTAATGGCTAGAAGAAGAAGAAACACATCATAACCACCAACAACCGTAAGGAGGAGTAAAAGACTTGCAGGTGCAGAAACAAATGAAATGGGAGGATCTTCAAGAATAAGCACAAGAAAAAATAGAACAAGGAATGATGGAGAAATTCAGGTTCAACAGCCAAATCAGCAAACACCAATACAAGATAGAGTTGTGGATTATGATAGAGTTAGCTTGCATACTTGGCGATCAGATTCGATGGATGAAGCAGAAGATTGACAGTTAAGAAATGAGAGAAGAGAAGAAATTAATCAAGGAGTGGTTGAAAGATTAATTCATGGAGAAGGCGAAAATGAAACAACAGATGATTTAAGATAAGGAATACAAGAGGAAAGGAGGTTAGAAGCAGATGAACATGCAAATTTAACAAGACAAAATCACGAGTTAAGAATTGAAAATTTGAGATTACAGAGTAGGAGATCAATAAGTACTGCTAGATCAAGTTCAAGATCATTTAGAGAAGGACCGAGGCGAAATTCCCCTATGAGAAATGCTAGAGAAAATATCCGAGAAGAAATGCAAAATCCAAATGAAGAGCAACGTCATGGAGCAGAAGAGATAATTAATGATCGTTATGATCCACGCGGTGAAGTTTTGGATGGTAGACGTAATAATAGAAATCAAGAAGGTGGAAACAACCAAGATGGTGAAGAAAATCGAGAAGAAGGTAGAAGAATATTACATGGGTGAGAAATCCAAAGAAATCAAAGAATCATTGAGGAGGAAATTGAGAGACATTATGCTGAACAAGCACGTCTGGCTTGCGAGAGAGAAAGATTAAGAGCAGAAGTGGAAGTGGAAGAACAAGAATTCCAAGAAGCAATACGGCAGAATAATCATGAAAATCGAGAAAGGATACGCACGCAAAATCGCCATAGCAATAATATCAATGAGGAATATGACAGAATACAAAAGAGAATAGAAAGACAGCGAAGAGAAACGATGAGGAATGAAGAAACTCGCAGAGAAGAAATTAGAAGACATAATCAGTTGCGAATTCAAGAAGGAGGTGAAGAGGAAAATCGCAGGGGAAGGCAGAATGAAGATGCAGATGAAGATACACAGAATCCCGCAAGACAAGAAAGACATGAACACATAAGAAGAGAAGCTGCACTGAAAAGACCAATAGAGCAAAGTTCAGCTGGGAATGACCAAATTTTAAGAGAATTAGCAGAAATGAGGGGAATGTTGAATAACAGGAGAGAAGGAGGCAGAAGGCAACTTGATGGATCCATTGAAGAAGCTGCGAGAACTCCATTCACTCAAGAAGTACAACTAAGAGGAATTCCTCCAAAATGCAATTTACCAGCGTTAAACAATATCTTTGATGGGACTACCTGTGTTGTTCAACATGTCAAGGCTTATGTTAGGTGTATGTAGTTGTAGGAAATCCTACACTACACCCTTGTTAAGAATTTGTAATAACCAACTCAAATTTGAATATTAAAAACGACACTTTACTATTTGATTTTCAGAAATGTTTACAGGAAATGTAAGAACTCAAAAATACAACTTTTCTCTTGAAGTTTCTCTCTCCTCGAGACTTTCTCAACTCTAAAAAAATACATTATCCTTTTCTGGACATATTGGGTCTCTATTTATAGGGTAGTTACATAATGGATGACAGCTAAGTCTTCCTTTTATCTCGGATTTACACTGCGATCATCATCGTGACAACCATGATTTTCCTTCTCGCTAAATTTATAACAGTCGCAGGTCAACACATGCTCTTTACATGTTTCTTCATTCATCAGTCATTATGTCATTCCTTAAGCAATTCTGCAACACTCGTTAGATGTTGTTGAAGTACTCGCGATGTCCTCGCAGAAGTGTTATTAATATCGCAAGAATATCGTTGTAGCGATATTCTGATCCTACATATTGCCTCTTCTCATGTCTTTTCTGCGGAGAAGAGAAGATCATGAGAATCCCAGACTCTTCATAGCGCTCGCAACTTCTTTTCTTTCCATATTTTCTTCTCGACAAGACTCCGTTAATTTAGCTTAACCGCCTCCACGTGTTGTAAATTCATCTTTTTACTGACATGTCTCTACTCAACAGGTCATTCCCTTTTGCATATAAAAGGTAGAGTTAGACTTCAAAACTAATTTTCTTCTTTTATTTCTCTATATTCTTCATCTGTTTATTTTGTCTTCCGTCTGCAACTTTTCTTCATCTTCATATTCTCCTGCTACTATTCTAATGGAGTCATCAAGGTATGTTTTTTTATTATAATATTTATTTGAGTCAATTTTTACTTATATTCTTCGATCTTCTCTATTTGATCCTTCATAACTCCCATATTATATTTTCTCTTCAGTTGAACTATCCCTAACACCCAATCCTCAATTCAAAACCCTAATGCTCGCAAAAGGCCAACTGATAAGAAGAAGAGGAGTTCTGCGAATGATAAGGTGGTAAGAAACACATCCTATTTCTTAATAACAATATTGTTGCCTCTATTTCTTATCTAAGTTATTATTCGCAGAATGTCGAGAACATCGCTAATTCTCCCAAAATACCTCGTCAATTTAAAACTCTTGAGGCTGATATCATTATTCCCACGTTAACATCTGCGAGAATTATTCCCACACCCTCGCGATCGGATCCTCCTTCTTTTATCTGCGAGAATATCGCTGCCAATACCTCTATTTCTTCTGATTTTTTGACAAATCAAGATCCTGAAATTGCTGTGACTGAAACTCCTTCTAGCCCTTTATTGCCTTCAACTGTTGTTTTTCCAAATACTCCTCCTTATGATAATACAACCATCGCAAATGACTCAAATCGTCAACTTGCCCTCATTACTACTTTACCCTCTGTATCTATTCCTTCATCAAATGAAACCTTAGCAGGAGTTGATGTTGCTTTTAAAATTTTATCTAACATTTTAGACGATGCTAGAAAATCTTCTACTGACTCTCTCCAATATGAAGTTTGCGAGACTTTACTCAAATATTTTGGCTCTGATAGTACTTATTCGCGAGCATCTTTAGAAAATGAAGTTGAAGCTCTAAGAAAAAGCCTTCAAGTCAAAACTTCTGAATATGATACTCTGAACCATATGCTTCGCAACTCTTCACTTAACTGCGATAATCTTCGCAGAAAAAATGACGAGCTGAAAGTTACAATTTTCTTGCCTATACCCTTTTGTTTTTCTATTTTGCTTTCATATCCTCTGTACTCAGGCCTCCTTCTTAAATTCTTGGTTCATATATTAGTTTCAAATCAGACTCGTTTCATGGAAAGACTTAAATTTGAATCTATCGCTGAAGAAGCTCGTGTTGAAAGAGATGTTTGGATGGACCAGTATAATAGATTAGATAAACTCTACACATATTCAATCGATCAAATAGATAATCTTACTAATGAGAATAATCAACTATCGCAAAGTCAAAATTTATTAAGTAACGAGGTACTCGTCTCTCATATTTGTTAATCAAGTCTAACTTGGCGGTAGAATCTTTATCAGATGAAAATAGAACTTTATCCCAAGAGAAACATAGATTTTCAAACTTGATGGCGATTTCTTCGCAATAATTGAGTAATCTACAAAGAATATGTGATAATCAAGAGCGATCTATTTGCTCCCTTAAAGATAAACTCAAGGAAGTAACTGAATCATCTGCCGTTGATAAGGATAAACTTATTAAGGGTAGTTTAACTCTTAGTTTAAAGGCCAGCAAGCTTCAAGACCAATACTCCCAATTAGATAAATCTCATTCTTTATTAGCGAAGGAAAACTCGTATCTACGCACCAAAGAAGAAAACATGAAATCTCGTCTGAAGGGTATGGTTGGCGATAAATTTGATGACGCTATGAACCAATGGGAGAACTGTTTCTTTACATTAATCCAAAACTTAACCTCTCAAAAAGAAGGTAGTCAATTGACAGCCTCATTTGTTGATCTTTCTGTCAAATTTTATGTTATGTTTCTTGCGAGATCTTTGTCTGAATAATATTTAATCATTTTTGTTGCTCGTAGAATCTGAAAGAAGTCTTCATTCTACCATCGCTGATCTTACTGATAAGTTGGATAAAGTTCGCAAAGAAAACAGGATTCTCACTTCCGATTTTATAGAATCTCGCGACAAGGCAGAGAGAAGACTTGATTATCTCGAGTACTTCAAAAATATAGAGATTAGAAATCGTGACTGAGGTTTCCTTCGCAAGGTTCACCTTAGTGCTGAAGTTCTTGTGAACGATATTCTGATATCCCATTCTCTCCCTCCTGTATCTGTTCTTCCTCTAAAAGTTGATGATGATGAAATCCCTCTTCCTATGGACAAGGATTTAGAATATGTACCTGTTGAAGAAGATGTTGAAAAATATATTTCTCAAGATAATCCAGAAGAAGAATAAAGTTCTCCTAGAGAAGGAGAAACTCGTAATGAGAAAAATGTTGGTGATGCTGACAATAATGGAAAAAATCCTGAGTCTGGCGAGACCATCGCTGAAGCTTGAATTTCATTCTTGCTTTCTTTTCATTCTTCTTTCTTGCGAGCAATGTAACTTTTGCAACTTTTAGAATTCAACCTTTATTTTTGTTTACTTTGAATATTCTCAAGGAAGATAATGAGATTTTATTTATTCATTACCCTACTTGCCCTTCATTAACTTTCTTGAGATGTTGAATTATTTCCTGTATCTTATTTTTGCGAACTGTGTGACTATACCTCTTGCGAAAGTAGGAATATATCTACGATGTAATGAATTCTTGCGATAATCTGAAAAATTCTGAAGAAAGCTGCCTTCTCATATATTCTCCTGCGATGAACAAATATTTCCTGCATTCTTAAAATAGTTAATGTTTAATATTATTCTGTTGGTCTTATTTTGCCTTCCTAGTTAAAGGTCTTATTTTGCCAAATTTTTCTTTTTGCGACAAAATCGCAGGACATCTCTACATTTGCATGTAAAAACCCATTGATCTTGCCTTATCCATTTTTCTTTGAATTTTCTGCGACAATATGACAGATCTAAATCCTCTGGCGAGAATAAAGTCCCATGACATTGCCGTCTTGCGATGAAATCGCAGGACGTCTTTACATTTTCATGTAAAAACCCATTGATCTCATCTAAACATATCTCTTATGGCTTGTTGCCTCTGTATAATTTACGTCACGCGACAATATGACAGGCCTAAATGTTCTTGCGATCATAAAGCCCCATGACATTGACGTCTTTAGACACTTATCAGCTCCCTAATGGAGGGTGCCTCCCTTATCTTCCCCCTGGTTGCCCCTTCAAGGAGGGCACATTGGCCCTACAAGACTAGCTTATTCCATCCGGATTTACCAACAACTAGTTGTTATCGCAGCCTCTTGTCCTTTATGCCTATATGGCTTATAGTTACAAGACTGCACCCTAAGTGAGGTTTTCTTCAGGCCAAGTGCATCATAGCCAAGACTTACCAAGAATGGCCAGGGTAGTTTCATACGCCTCGGGCACCCTTGGCTCAACCGTGTACCTCGGTGCCTTGGTCATACTCTGCACTTCTTAGAAGAGATTCTCAGTCGTCCAACCAGGGTATAACCTTATATGGTTGGAAATCCAAGATCTCTCTCCTGGATAGGTTTTCTTTAACCCCAACATCTGCATGACTCAGGTTCCAGCAGCGGTATAACCTTATCCCTGAGTCATGTAAAGAGATACCCCCTTATATGGCGCACTATTAGGTCTTATATTTTCCTCTTGCGAGATTGTACTCGCGAACTAAGGTGTACGCCATAAAGGTTTGTCCCATTCTTTTAATCTCTGCGAAATTTTATTCGCGTTTCTTGCAAGTATCAGAACTCTAATAAAATTTCATTTCTTTGATCTTCTCTCTTCTTGTAAAATTTTGCAATTCTTTCAAACAGAGTACTCTTTTTCAATACTTTCTAACTTTTATTATTTTACCTTTCTATTTACTACTTTCTATTGCTGCCTTCTTATTGCGCTTTTCTATTTTCTCTTCACTTGCGAGCCGCTCACCTCCAACCATTAATTTGTCACTTCTTTGATCTCGCATCATTTCATCTTCTCGCTGTTCTATTGCATCAACCATCAATCTTTCACATCTCTGTCGTTGCTTGATGTTGTACCTCCAATTACCATTCTTCTCAGCTCTTTCTTCGCAAGATTTTATATCAATCTCATAACATTTCTTGCTTTCTCCCCAATCTCCCTTAATGACTCCAATACCATTAGGATGAGGAAATTTAATACACTGGTGAAAAGTAGATGCTACACCTAATATACCGTGTAGCCAAGGTCGACCAATCAGGGCATTGTAAGGTGATTCAATGTCCACAACACAGAACAAGATCTTTGAAGATATCCCCTTTAATGGAATCCGCATTGCAATTTCCCCTTTTGGTTTGTTAGTTGTTCCATTAAAGCCATAAATTTTATATGTTGACGGTATCAAATCCTCATCTTTTCCACCCATGGTTCTGTAGGTATGATAGAACAAGATGTCGACTGAACTCCCTGTATTTATTAAAACCATGTTGATGGCCCAAGAGTCTTCAGTTTCATCATCATTTTCTTCATATTCTTCTTCTACTTGTTTTGGATTTATCTCTAATCTTATCACCAATGGGTTATCATGCTGCTCGCCATGCTCTGGTACTGCTTGTGCTGTGAAATATATAGTTTGCTTTTTCCATTCTTCTAATGGCGAGGCTCTCGCAATATTCATTATCTCTCTTCCATTTGTGTCTCTCGTGAAGACTCTGCTTAGAACATTATCATGAAATCCTCAATAGTTCTGTATGAATGTACAATGGAATTACAAAACAAATTTTTTGCTTTAGCCCCAACTTCTATTACGAATGTTTTTGCTCCTTTTACAGCATTCACTCTGCGAATTTCTGGTGCTGGCGGTAATTTCTGAGATTGTGTATGTCCTACTAGAAAGTGATTTAGCTTCCCCTGATCAATCATCCTTAAAATTATCCTCTTTACATTCCTGCAATTATTTACTGAGTGACCATGAAAGTGATGGTAAGGACAAAATTCTTGACTTTGATTATTTTGATGTGGCTCTTTTCCCATATTCCATGGTGATGGTATATTTTCCATCAAAATGATAGCTTCCCAGATTTTTTCTATACTAGCATTTAGAGATGGCATCTTAATTTCTTCCCATATTATCTTCTGATTACCTTGGCTTCTGAAATTGTTTTGCCTCTGACCACCATATGTTTCCTATGGTAGATCAAGTCTTTGAATTTTGTTATTTCCTCCGCGATTGTAATAATTTTTCTCCCTTTCATACTCTTCTTGATCTCGACTGCCCATCGTTACTAACTTCTGCTGGTAATCAATCACCACTTTCTCTTGTTGTGCCTGCGAGGTGCTCGCCACATTGTTAATCATTGTAGGAAGTAAACTTCCATTTTCCGCTACTGAGCTGGTGTTTGCGATTGGATATGATTCCATTTCATTTTGTTTCTCCTCTAAAGTAATGTATTATTCTTGTAACTCCCGCAGCTCTGTCATGGTGATTGTATTTTTGATTCTGAAAATTTGTATGTATAGTAAATTAGTTGCGAACATTGCATTAATGAAAGATAAAATGAGATATCTTTCATCCACTCTTCCAGCTATCTCGCTGCATATTGACTCAATAAGACAGCTTTTTTATGGGTCTCACATGTGTGCAGGTAGGAATGAAGATAGAACTCCTACACACGTTGAATGGTGGGAAGGAAACCTTCCGAATTATTTCTGGAGACCTTATGGTTAAGTGCTTCAAATTCTCGCCAATCCTCTGTTTTAATCCAAATACATCTTCAATGCCTGGCCGCGATGAATTGTTGCTTATATATGCTCCCAGAAATGTAGCTTGTAAATGATCAAAAGAAGTTATAGTATTTTTTGGCATTCCCTCGAACCATTTTAGCGCCTCGCCAGTTAAGCTAGACGCAAAATACTTGCACAATACATCATCATGATTCTCCCATTGTAGCATACACCTGACATAAGCCTTAACATGCTGAACAGCACAAGTAGTTCCATCAAAGATATTGGTTAATGTTGGTAAATTGCATTTAGGAGGTATTCCTCTTAGTTGTACTTCCTGAGCGAAAGGGGTTCTCGCAGCTTCTTCAATAGCTTCATCAAGTTGCCTTCTACCTCCTTCTCTTCTATTGTTTATTATTCCCCTCATCTCTGCTAATTCTCTTAAGATTTGCTCATTCGCAGCTGAATTTGGTTCCATCGGTGTTTTCAATGCAGCTTCCCTTATCTTGCGTTCATGTACTTCTTGTCTTGCGAGATTTTGTATATCTTCATCCACATCTTCATTCCTTCTTCTGCGATCTTCTTCTTCACCTTCTTCTTGAAATCGCAGCTGATTACGTTGTCTATTTTCTTCTCTGCGAATTTCTTCGTTTCTCATCACTTCTCTTCGTTGTCTTTCTATTCCCCTTTGTATTCTATCATACTATTCCTGAATATTATCATTATGGCGATTTTGCATCCGTCTCCTTTCTCGATTTTCATGGTTATTTTGCCGTATTGCTTCTTGGAATTCTTGTTCTTCTACTTCTGCTCTTAATCTTTTTCTCTCGCAAGCTAGACGTGCCTATTCAGCATAATGTCTCTCAATTTCATCCTCAATTATTCTTTGATTTCTTTGAATTCCTCGCCCATGCAATATTCTCCTACCTTATTCTCGGTTTTCTTCACCATTTTGATTGTTTCCATCCTCCTGATTTCTATTATTACGTCTACCTTCCATAGTTTCACCGCGCAGATCATAGCGATTTTCTATTACCTCTTCTTCTCTATGACGTTGCTCTTTATTTGGATTTTGCATTTCTTCTTGGATATTTCCTCTAGAATTTCTCATTGGAGAATTTCGTCTTGGTTCTTCTCTTAATGACCTTGAATTTGATCTAACAGTACTTCTTGATCTTCTACTTTGTAATATCAAATTCTCCATTCTCAACTCGTGATTTTGTCTTGTTAAATTTGCACGCTCTTCCGCCTCTAATCTTCTTTCCTCTTGTATTCTTTGTCTTAGATCATCTGTTGTTTCATCTTCGCCTTCTCCATGAATTAATCCTTCAACCACTCCTTGATTTCTTTCTTCTCTTCTTCCGTCTCTTAATTGTTGATCTTCTACATCTTCCATCGAATCCGATCTCCAAGTATGCACACTTACTCTATCATAATCCACATTTATATCTTGTATCGGTATTTGTTGATTCGGTCGTGGAATTTGATTTTCTCCTTCAATCCTTGTTCTATTTCTTCTTGTTCTTATCCTTGAAGATTCTCCTAATTCATTTGTTTCTCCACCTGTAAGTCTTTTATTCCTCCTCATAGTTGTTGGTGGTTCTGATGTATTTCTTCTTCTTTTAGCCATTTCTTCAACTCTAACAATTTCTTCAAATCTTCAAGTTGTAATTAGAGATTTTTTAGCTTGATTCTCCCTGTTTCGGGCGCCAAAATGTAGTTGCAGGAAATCCTACACTAGACCCTTGTTAAGAATTTGTAATAACCAACTCAAATTTGAAGATTAAAAACGACACTTTACTATTTGATTTTCAGAAATGTTTACAGGAAATGTAAGAACTCAAGAATACAACTTTTCTCTTGAAGTTTCTCTCTCCTCAAGACTTTCTCAACTCTCAAAAAATACATCATCCTTTTCTGGACATATTGGGTCTCTATTTATAGGGTAGTTACATAATGGATGACAGCTAAGTCTTCCTTTTATCTCGGATTTACACTGCGATCATCATCGTGACAACCATGATTTTCCTTCTCGCTAACTTTATAACTGTCGCAGGTTAACACATGCTCTTTATATGTTTCTTCATTCATCAGTCATTATGTCATTCCTTAAGCAATTTTGCAACACTCGTCAGATGTTGTTGAAGTACTCGCGATGTCCTCGCAGAAGTGTTATTAATATCGCAAGAATATCGTTGTAGCGATATTCTGGTCCTACAGTGTATATTACAATGGGAAAACCATGATGCTGTATTATGAAAATATTTTGCATCTAGGTTAACAGGTGAGGCGTTAAAATGGTTCGAAGGCTTACCTAAAAATACAATAACTTCTTTCGACCATTTGCAAGCTACGTTTCTGGGAGCATATATAAGCAACAATTCTTCACGACCCGGTATTGAAGATGTATTTGGATTAAAACAGAGGATTGACGAGAGTCTGAAACACCTAACCATAAGATGGAAGACAATGTGCAGTGAAATGGCAGGATGAGTGGATGAGAGATACCTCATTTTATCTTTCATTAATGCCATGTTCGCAACCAATCTGTTGTACATACAAATTTTCAGAATCAAAAATACCATCACAATGACTGAGCTACGAGAACTACAAAAAGAATACATTGCTTTGGGGGAAAAATAAAATGAGATGAAATCATATCCAGTCGCAAACACCAGCTCAATAGCAGCGAACGGGAGTTTACTTCCTAAAATGATCAACAATGTGGCGAGCACCTCGCAGCCACAGCAAGAGAAAGTGGTGATTGAAAATCAGCAGAAGTTAGTAGCTATGGGAAGTCGAGATCAAGAAGAGTATGAAAGAGAAAGGAATTATTACAATCACGGTGGAAATAATAAAATTCAAAGACTTGATCATCCGCAAGAGACTTATGGTGGTCAGAGGCAAAATAATTTCAGAGGACAAGGGAATCAAAGGGTAATATGGGAAGAAATTAAGATGCCACCTCTGAATGCCATTGCCAATATAATTTTTTTTTTGGGAAGCTATCATTTTGATGGAAAATATACCATCACCCTGGAACATGGGAAAAGAGGCACATCAAAATAATCGAAATCAAGAATTTTGTCCTTATCATCATTTCCATGGACATTCAATAAACGATTGCAGGAATGTAAAAAGAATAATTTTGAGGATGATTGATCAGGGAAAGTTAAATCATTTTCTAATAGGACATCCACAATCTCAGCAACTACCACCAGCACCAGAAATTCGCAGAGTGAATACTGTAAAAGGAGTAGAAACATTTGTGATAGAGGTTGGAGCCAAGGCGAAGAATTTGTTCTGTAATTCCATCATACACTCATATAAGACTATTGAGTATTTCCACGACAATGTTCTAAGCAGAGTCTTCGCGAGAGACATGGATGGAAAAGAGGTAATGAATATTGCGAGAGTCTCGCCATTAGAGGAGTGGCAAAAGCAAACTATTTCATTTACTGCGCAAGAAGTACCAGAGCCTGGCGAGATGCATGACAACCCACTGGTGGTAAGATTAGAAATAAATACAAAACAAATAGAATAAGAAGATGAAGAAAATGATAATGGCGAAACTGAAGATTCCTGGGCAATTAATAGAGTTCTAATAGATACTGGAAGTTCAGTTGATATATTATTTTATCATACTTACATAACCATGGGTGGAAGAGACGAAGATTTGATACCATCAACCTATAAAATCTATGGTTTCAACGGTACCGCCAACAAGCCCAAAGGGGAAATTACAATGCAAATTCCATTAAAGGGGTTATCTTCTAAGATTCTATTCTGCGTTGTGGATATTGAATCACCTTATAATGCCCTGATTGGTCGACCTTGGCTACATGGGATATTAGGTGTGGCGTCAACCTTTCACCAATGTATTAAATTTCCCCATCCTAATGGTGTTGGAATAATAAAGGGAGACTGGGCTGATGGTAAGAATTGCTATGAAATTGACATGGAATCTTGCGAGGAAAGGGCAACAAAGAACAAATATTGGAAACGAAGCATCAAGCAAAAACAAAGAGGTGATAAGCTGATGGTTGACACAATAGAGCGGCGAGAGGAGAAAATACTGCGAAATCAACATGAGTGTATGAATGGCGAGCAGATCGCAGATGCAAAACACAAAAGAGTTGAAGCATAAAGTAGTAAGTAGAAAGGTAAAATGAAGAAATTTAAGAAGTTAATGAACGATTTGTTGAAGAAAATATTTTAAAAGAATATTTCATTTGAATAAAAAAAAATGGAATTGAAAAGTTAAAATGAGAATGAAAAGAAGATCCAAGAAAAGAAATTTCATCAGAGTTGCATTACTCGCAAGAAACGCGAATAAGATTTCGCAGAAACGTAAGAATGAGACAAACCTATATGGCGTACACCCTAGTTCGCGGATACAATTTCGCAAGAGGCAAATGTAATACCTAAAGTGCGTCATATAAGGGGGTATCTCTTTGCGTGGCTCATGGATAAGGTTATACCACTGCTGGAACCTGAGACACGGAGACTGGGGTCCATCTCTTTGAGATACCTATCCAGGAGAGATACTTTGGATTTCCAACTATATAAGGTTATACCCTGGTTGGACGACCGAGGGTCTCTTCTAAGGAGTACAGAATATGAATAAGGCGCCGAGGTACACTGTTGATTCAAGGATGCCCAGGACGGAAGAACCTACCCTGGCCATTCTTGGTAAGTCTTGGCTATGATGCACTCGGCCTGAAGAAAACCCCACTTAGGGTGCAGTATTGTAACTATAAGCCATATAGGCATAAAGGACAAGAGGCCGTGAAAATAACTGGTTGTTGGTAAATCCGGATGGGAGGAGCTAGTCTTGTATGGCCGATGTTCCCTCCTTGAAGGGGCAAACATGGGGAAGATAAGGGTGGCACCCTCCATTAGGGAGCTGATAAGTGTCTTAAGACGGAAATGTCATGGGGATTTATGCTCGCAAGAGCATTTAGGCCTGTCATATTGTCACGTGATAGAGATTATACAAAGGAAACAATCCATGAGAAAAAGTTAAGATGAGATCAATGGGTCTTTACATGAAAATGTAAAGACGTCCTGCGATTTTATCACAAGACGGCAATGTCATGAGGCTCTGTTCTCGCAAGGGAACTTAGACTTGTCATATTTTCGCAGAGAAATTGACAAAATAAAGATAAGACAAGATCAAGGGATTTTTACCTGCAAATGTAAGAACATCCTGCGATTTTGTCGCCAATATAAGATGTGGCAAAATAAGACCTTTAACTAGGAATGCATAATAAGACCACAAGAAATCAAGATTGAATGACTGCAATACTGACGCAGAGATAATGATACTTGCGATATTATCGCAATGATTGAGTCAAAAATATTTAAATACACTTTATTCACAACTAATATCTAAACTCTACTCAATTTTCTCATATTACAGATGAATAACAGAGGCAAGTATGGGAGTGAACAGGGTGATAATATTGTTATTCATCATTATATGATAAAATTATATAGATGTTATTATATGATACATTTATACATATAGTTAAACATTAATAACCATGTTGATTGATTATGTTGCAGAAAAGAATTGTTTTATAATTCATACAGATAGAAGCAAAAGAAATTTATATATCAAGGAAATCTACAAGTTGGAGAAACTCGCAGCAATATTACAAAAGGAAGGAAATAAGTGTACAAAAATTACAAGGAAGATAAAAAGAAGAAACTGAACTAATTAGATCCATCGTCATCTTCACCAGATTTATCTTCTTCTTCATCTTTATCATCATCTTCATCCTCGCCAGACTCCTCAGCTTTACTATCAGAGATAACAAGGTTTGGTGTATCTGCTGGAATTTTTTCTGCTAGATCAGAATATATAGAATGAGGAATGTTATGATCATTGCAGACCATTTTAATAGAATCATTACGAACAACAATAAGGGCATTGCTAAAATTCGTAGAAGTAATCCTTAATTGGTCCTTCAACCTTGAATATTTTTCATTGCGAGAAGATAGATCTCTTGCGAGTTGGATTTTATCTTCTTCCAGTTCTCCAATTTTATCCGGAAGATTCTTTTCAGACGCTGCGAACAAAAGCAAGAGTACAAGTTAAATAAAAATAATGATGATTTAATCAGAAGATGAATTCTTGAAAAAACAAGAGTAATAACCTTCTATTTCGGCAATCATATCTCTAATTAAGGCAGAATGATCAGCTTGAAGACTAACATCTACACCTAAATTAATTATGTCATTGTCAAGAACCTTCATAGCCCAAGAAAACTCATCATCGCTGTTAATGAGAAGACGAGAGCGAACTTGATTCTCCCTCACAAGAAGATCTCTATTCTCGCAGATAACTCTGTCTCTTTCAACTTGAATATCGAGAAGAGTTTTATTGAAATTTTCTAAGGCTTCAGCTCCCTGTCTAGATATACGATCTTTGTCTTTTGAAAGATCATTATTCTTGGCCTTTAAAGTTTTAATCTCTACTTTAGAATTGTGGTAAAGTTGTTTGAATCTGTGAGTTATATCTAAACAAGATCTTTGATCAATTTCTAAGAGGCGAAACTTAGATCTGAGTTCATCTATGGAAAGAAAATTAATATTGGAAGGGTTATTCAAAGAATTATTAAGAAGCTCTAGAAGAGTATCATCATCTATTGGTTCAGGAAAAGAACGAAGAGTCCTTGCCTCATCAGAGAGGCCATAAATGTCTGCGAGAATGATGAATCAAATAAGAAGGAGCAATGAAAAGTAAAAATGTGAAAGAAAAGAAGAAAAGTTTCATACCTAAGAGTTGTTTATTAGCATTGTCAAGATTAGATACTTTGAGCGATTGTTGAGAAAGATTTTTCTCAAGTTCTTTATTCTTCTCGCAAAGGCTAGCAAGTTCAGATTCCATTTGTTCATTCTTCTCGCGGAGGTTAATGAATTCATATTCTAGCATCTCATTATTTTTGCGAAGAACATTATTCTTCTTTTGAGAAGATGCACGCCTTTTATCCAAATCAGAGGCAGCATCAAAAGAAGCTTTTCCAACCTGCGAGAGAATAATAAAAATTAAGATATGGCGATAAAACAAATACCTAAACACGGTGAAAAAATGAAAACATACCATAATACCAAGCGAATTTAAGAGGCTGGGATTCAGCGATCTTGAGATCCCTTGGAGAGAATCATTATCAACCAATAGGGAAGCATCGCAGACTTTAACGAGAGCCTGGGATACCCCATTAAGAGCTTCATCTCCATAATCATTAGCGATACCATGTGTAATATCGCCAAAAATCTTGGATAATTGAGTCATAGAAGACTCGGAAGAGGAAGAATTCTTCATGGAAAGGACGTCATTATCATCATCAAAATCATCATCATTGTTGTCCTTATCAAAATCATCACTTAAATTTTCTGGAATAGGTTGAGGAGTTGAAGAAGAAGAGAGTTGGGTTCTTATTTTATTTGAGGGGGATCATCAGATTCCTTACTGCGAGGAGCAGTAGGCTTCCCTTTGGGAGGGGCAATAGATTTACCCTTGCGATCAACTGTAGATTTCTCCTTAATCCTCGCGGGTATTATTGGTTCTAATTCTTCAATTACCTGCGAACACAGATAAAGATAAGAAATAGGGGCAACAATATATTGTCAAGATTCATAAAGGGATATTTCTTACTTCATCTGTGAAGGATAGTGTTGGGTTTCCTAAATTTCTGGTAGTTGAGTTTCAGCCTGTCAATCTGGAAAGATTGAAGTAGTCAGCGAGAATATAAAAATATGAGAAAGACAATAGTGGTAATTGTGCAAAAAAAAATTTAATTTGGAGGGAACATACCTCTTTAGTCCTTTCAGGCCAATTAAACACCCATGGTTGATATTCTGAGAGATTCGTAGGCAATGTATGAAGACCAGAGATGTAGGGACCCTCAAGACATAATGGAAAAAGAAACCATTTGTCATCGCTAGAGTGGCGAGGGCCTTGATTAGTACTTTTATGCCAATCAATGTCTAACATAAGAACTTTATCTTCAGCGATATTATCCTTCTGGAGCGTAAAGGTTTTGTGGGTATATCTCTTGTAAGCCCTCCCGAGACTATAACTCGGCCACTAGGGCCACCTAGGGGTTTAAAGGCTTATTGCATACGCTAAATGCAATCGACGATGCCTACGACATTGAGTTAGGATTTTATTTTCTAATTTAATTTACTCTAGGACGAGCAAATAATAAGTTTGGGGGTATTTGATAGACGCATTTATGTGTCTAATATAATCTCAATTGTATATATTGTTAGTGCTCGATTTTGTATTTATTATGGCCTTTTGTGTCTTTGTAGGTATTTTTGGAGAAATAAACATATGTGGAAAATTGGCTCGAAAAGTGGTATTTGCGCTCTTGGGAGAAATCTACTAAAGGCAGTCTTCATTTGGATAAGGGGCACCTTAATTACTAAGGGG
The DNA here is from genome assembly GCA_023529315.1 of Papaver bracteatum. Classification (NCBI taxonomy): domain Eukaryota; kingdom Viridiplantae; phylum Streptophyta; class Magnoliopsida; order Ranunculales; family Papaveraceae; genus Papaver; species Papaver bracteatum. The sequence continues at coordinate 2,290,610 of JAJJWX010000810.1, read as the reverse complement.
CACTACAGGTCATCTGATAAGGGCACCCGGATATTGGTTAAGGGGACACCACCTTCTTCTTCACGTTTAAACGTATTTTGGCGCGAAAAATGTGTTCATAAAGTACAGAATTTAGGGGATTTCTGAACGATTTTGGAGAGATTCAATCGCTCTATTCTATTGGGCTAGGCTTGAACGGACAAAACATGGATTGTATAGGTGTTGGATACGATCAACCTTGGCTGGATAATCGGTTCACGGTAAACAGGGGTGGAAGATATTTTCGGCTTCTTTTGGTATGTTATTGGAAGATACGTAAGGGGATTGGATGAGATATATTCTCCAATGATTTGACTCAATTGAATTGAGGGTTTGGTAGTAACAGAGACACGTGAACATGGTCTAGAGAGAAAAATCCGTGGTTAGGCAGGGAAGGAAAGTTATCGGGTATTTGGTTGTATTTGTGGAAAGTTACGTGAAAATAAGTAAACCGTATATCCTGTGAGATTTGATGCTATCCTATAGAGAGTTCAAGGACGTTGGATTACCAAATAAGACGCGTGAAGATAAATATGGAAGTTAAAAATCCGAGACTTGGAGGAAAGAAAAAGGAGAGATAAACTCGGATTTTGTCGAGCTATATGGACCCTGTGGTATATATATAGAGGTCTGAGAGCAAAAGAGGGGGTGCCGAGACATTGGGGGACCGAACAGAGGTGTGAGGGAAGTTGCTGGTGGAGTTGCAAAGTCGTAGCAGCAGCAGGAGGAAGAAGAAGTGCTGAATAACATAAGACAATCAAAGTCAGTCGTTGATCCAAAACACAGTCATTAATTCTGTTGCCTAAACTTTCAAACTCAACAATTTTTCCAAAAATTAGTTTGAGTTCGCAACACTTCTGTTAGGGTTTTCTGTAACGGTGGCTTATGTCACAATTATATTTGTTACAAGACTCGCTGCTTTATTAGTTACCCCTTGTTTTTCACTCTTTTGAGCTATGAACACCTATTTTGAGCATGTGAATAACATGAGGAGCTAAACCCCATCACTGGGACGATGGAAGAAACCTAATATCATGCGTGTGGTAATTCTATTTATTTCTTGTATGACTATTTGCACTATTATCAATCGTTTTATGATTTTTCTTAATTGATTGTGATGTCGTATGATGTTGTATGCTTGGTCTAAGTGCTTTTGATGCATCATGCTAGTGATTTACAGTCAATCTTTTAAAAATCTACCTAAGCAAAACATAGAGTCAATATTTTTTTATTATTTGAGATATAATTGTCTAGAATAAATATATGAATCGCATGAATGAGTTTATGGTGAAATCCCGAGTCTCAGTACGTCTCGATATTTATGACAACCTTTTGTATATATATTTTCTATTTTTAAATTTGAAATTGAATCTCTACAAGTCTTTGAACGAACTTTTACTACCACTTTCTACAACTTGTTAAAATTACATCACTTGGTAACTAAACAAATCCCAAAGAACTTGTCTCGTGCTGAGAGGGACAAACTTAAGAGGTTAGGGAACCGATACATATGGGATGATCCATACTTGTGGAAACATTGTAGTGACCAAGTAATAAGAAGGTGCGTTCCCGAATCTGAATTTCACTCTATCTTGTCTTTTTGTCACTTTTATGCTTGCGGAGGACATTTTGGAAGTAAGAGAACCGCTCACAAAGTACTTGAAAGCGGTTTCTATTTTCCAACCTTGTTTAAGGATGCATATACATTTTTTACAACTTGTGATAGGTGCCAAAGAATAGGCTATCTAGGTGCCCGAAATCAAATGCCACAAACTTTTATTCAATTTATTGAAGTTTTTGATGTATGGGGTATTGATTTTATGGGCCCTTTTGTCAACTCTCGTGGGAATTTTTACATCTTACTTGTTGTTGATTATGTCTCTAAATGGGTGGAAGCTAAGGCCACCCCAACTAATGATTCCAAAGTTGTTTCAGATTTTTTGCAATCTAATATCTTTGTAAGGTTTGGAATTCCAAGAGCCATAATTAGCGATGGGGGTTCTCACTTCAAAAACAGGATTTTACAAAGCTTGTTGAAGAAGTACAATGTGTCGCACAAGATTGCAACACCTTATCATCCCCAAACAAATGGACAAGCCGAGGTTTCTAACCGAGAGGTGAAGTCCATACTAGAGAAGACGGTGAATCCAACAAGGAAGGATTGGAGCATGCGACTTAATGATACTTTGTGGGCTTATAGAACTACATACAAGACACCTATAGGGATGTCTCCCTTTAGGCTTGTGTATGGTAAACCTTGTCACTTACCCGTGGATATTGAGCATAAAGCATTTTGGGCGATTAAGCAATGAAATATGGAGTTGAATGGTACTGGAAAGCAAAGGAAGCTACAACTCCAAGAGCTAGAAGAGCTTCACAATGATGCATTTGAAAGCTCCCGCATTTACAAGGATAAAACGAAGGCCTTTCATGATACTATGATTTCTAGAAAATAATTTTGTGTTGGGCAGAAAGTGCTTTTGTTTAATTCTCGCTTGTATTTATTTCCGGGTAAATTAAGGTCACGTTGGATTGGACCTTTTATTGTTACTAATGTGTTTTCTCATGGTGCAGTATAAATTTGTAGCATAGCTACAGGAAGGGAACTTAAAGTTAATGGGTACCAGTTGAAACCATATTATGAGAATTTCACTTCCGAAGTGGTGGAAGGAGCTAATTTTATGGATGCACTCCCTCTGGAGGAGTCATAGAAAGCAAGGAGATAGTCGGGCTGATGACTTTAAACCAAGCGCTAAATAGGAGGCAACCCATAGGATGAGTATTTCTTGTTTTATTTTTATTTTCTTTTCTTGTTTTTAGTTTTTTCTTGTCTTGTCTTGTATTCATATTTTCTGATTTCTTGTCATATTTCCTGTAAGATTTCCCACCTTGACTTACTTTGGATGACTCAATTTACATTGAGGACAATGTTAAGTTTAAATGTGGGGGAGTGGTTAAGCATTTTCATTGTAAAATTTTCAAAATTTTCAACTTTTGTGTAAATTAGTGAATGAAAACTCCAACTTGTAGTTAGTTTAGAGTCACATAGTATACATGTCGCTAAGATAGAGATGACAGAGAACGTGATCGGGTTTCTTAATTGTATGGGAGTTAAAGTTGGATTTAACCATGCCAGTGGCAAATAAGGTGCAGACTGAATTCGGTATTAGAGTAGTGGTCCCCTATAGTGGAGACTACCCAATGTTACATCATGAGAGGCACCGACCTTCATTTCTTTGTACCTGTCTAAATATGTGCTTTTAGAGTGTGTGTCACCGTACGTTAATTCCGGTAGAATGGTATACATGGATGTTATTAACTCCACTAAGAAATTATTGAATTAGAACTTCGACAAGAAAGACCTAGGATGAAGATTAGAAAAAGTTCTAATGGCTATAGTATGAGGCAATCTCATTATGTTGAATCCATACATAAGAATTATAATCAGTTTTACTATAAACATGTTTATTACTCCATACGATTCTTCTTGTGATCTCAAGAATAATAAGGATGAAGGAGTTAACCAACTCGAATACTCGAGAGTCAAGGGAAGTTTAATCGATGTATTTAATGAACTGTCTGAGACCAGATATTTCTTACGTTGTGAGTAGGTTAAGCAGGTATGCTTATAATCCAGGGAAGATGCATTGTGATGCACTTATTAGAGTACCACGGTACTTAAAGTACACAATGACCTTTTGTTTGAGTTACGAAGGGTACCATGCCATCCTTGAGGAATTTTATGATGCAAACTGGATAACAGACTCAGATGAGTTTAAGTCTACGAGCAAAATGTTTTCGCTCTAGCAAGTGCGTCTATTTCTTGGAAGAGTTCTAAATAGGCTTATATAGCTCGATCCACCATGAAATCGAAGTTTATTGCGTCATATAAAGTAGGATAGGAAGTCGAATGACTAAGATGCTTTTTAGAAGACTTTTTTCTCTGGCATAAGCATGTGCTAGCTTAAACCTATACATTGTGATAGTGAAGTTTCCGTATCTAGAGCTAAAAACATCATTTATAATGGGAAGTATATACATATACGTATAAGATACAATTCTCTCAAACAACTAATATCGACATGCGTTATTTCCATTAATTGGCTAAGGTCCAAGGAGAATATCGCAGACCCTTTGGAAAAAGGTTTGTTTAATGAGATAATTAGTGATGCATCGAAGGGGTGGTAATTAAGGTCATGAAATAAATTTCCAAAAGGGATACTCATCCTTGCTAACAGGAGATCCCAAAATCAAACTTTCGAATGAGACAACTAATTTGTGGTGATAAAAGGTATGCACTATTAAGGGAATCAATTCTCCATCCCTCCCTATGGTGAATTGTTACGATGGTGTGACCGTATGTGAAGGATGACTTTTCAAAAGTCTTAATGAGTTTTATAGTTCCAATTTAAGTTTGACATCGGGTATAGTGGTAACACTCTTGATAAAATTCACCTATCTGAATGAGGAAATGGGTCGCTTCCTATGAAAATATGAGCTTTGATTCTGTAGAGTATTCTGAGAAACAGGATACATCTAGGGCCAAAATGAACACAACGGAACGATATTAGCGACGCGAGAAGGATATCATGCATAGTTGTTATCGCGAATTACATCAAACGTTAGCAGTTTAAGACATCGACAACAACGTTTCATAATCGAAAGGAAATCGTGATTGGTCTTATTATTCTTTGGATATCTTTTGGATGACCGGCGGAAGATGACTTTGGTAAAACCTATCTTAACTTGTTGAGATTTATGGTATAACTGGTCATAGCCTATATAATTTAGTTTGTTTCAGTCGGTCATGAGCTTCATTATAAATCTAGTTGTAAATGATCACAAGCTATATTAGAATGCAAGTTGTAATCAGCCTTAAGTTAATTTGGAATCAAGGTATAACCGGTCACCAGATGAATTAGAAGTTAGTTGTAATCGATCACATTATGGTTTCCAATATTCACATATATCTGTAAGTTTTGTGTGAATCTTGGAATTAGGATTTTGTTAAGAAACTTCTAGATGTCGACATATTTGAACATGTATATAAATCTTATCATTTATTTTTCAAACATATTCCTTGATACTCAAGGTGATCCCTGGTCCGAAAAAGTGAAAAGCATTTAATTATAATTTTCATCATATATGTTTTAATTACCGACATTTAAAACATATCCTATGAAAAATATTATTAGCTAGACTAATAATAGAAGTTTTTCCATGAGAGTTTTTGGAAATATTGATTAACATTTATTGGGAATAGGAAAACCGAATTTAGGTACTTTGATGCACATCTTGAGAATTTTTTCGGTTTTGGAATTTCCTTGCTGTCCAAACAACTTGGTCTATAAATACTTGAGTTTGTATTTCTTGCAAACTATCCTAAGAGCCATACAAACTTCATTTCTTTTTGTTTCTGGTGGAGCCGTCTATTCGGAGAGGAAAGTATACTAATTAGGTGAAATCTCTTATGACCGCTCGTTTAAAGACTTATGTAGGATCAAGAAACTCTAAGAGTACCGTTGGTGGGAAACTAGATAATTACAGTGTTATTAGTTTTCAATTATTGATTTGATTGACTAACAGTTGTTAAAACTTTGATTGCACCTAGTTTGTTTATTCTTTAAAATATTCTCTTCTGATATAAGATTCACTCAGACTAGATCAAAGTATCGACGAGGATCTTTAGAACCATCTTCGGATTTAAAGACATCTTGTGATAATACATTGTTAACAGACTCCGTTCTGTGTGTGATTGATCACAAGAGGATTCAAGTGTTGTTGTGCAAGTTTTTTAAGGCAATAGAAGATTTGAAAACAAAGAAGAATTCGTATTAGTTTTCATATATTGTGGATTTAGTGCAGAAATATTGATCAGCTGGGGTCCAACTATAATAGGTTTATCTTTAATAAACTTGAATGATTAGTTGAGTGAGATCGAAAACTCTTTATAGTTTCTCTTTGAGATCTATGTCAATTGAGTGCAAATCTAGAACTTGATTATTTTGGTAATCAATATTTTGATTGATCTAACCAGACAAAAGAGTTTATTAGATTAAACATAAGAGCCTTTGTCGACGACTCATCAAATATCTTTTAGCAAGATTGATTAGAGTGGATACCAAACAGATTCTTCCTTTTTTATTTAGAATACGATCCAAAGGATTTGGTATTCACGAGCATGACTCTAGAAGTCAAAGGCGCAGGGATACTGATGGATAGTCTGCTTGGTCTCAACTATATGAAGTTGGTATTAGATTTTGTATAGCGGATTAATCCTAAGAGCATTAAAAACTGGACTAGGTCCCGGGGTTTTTCTACATATGCGGTTTCCTCTTCAACAAAATCTTGTCGTGTCTTTTACCTATTTTTACGCATTATAATTGTTATTATAATTAAGTAAAATACACAAGTATGTTAACTCTATAATTCTTGATATTGATCCTATAGAATTTCGGTTATTTCCGAATCTATTATCAAGTACAAACTTTGTTGTTATATCGTCTCGATTTTGTATCCGTAGTCAATCACACAAGTGATCTTGTTATCATATTGTTTGAATCTCGTATCCATAGACGATCACACGAAGTGCGAACCGAATTAGTTTTATTATCTCGACTTTGTCCATAGACGATCACATTCGGTAAATGGCGTATATGTGAAAAAAATAAAAGATTGTGGTGAAGTTGGGTACCCTCGTCTTTTCAAAGAGGTAAAAGGGTTAGAACAATTTTTTTATATTCTGGTTGCATTACTTACCTAACCGAGTTTAAGACACAGACTTATAGAGAAGCCATGAATTCTTCTGAACCTCCATGTCGGAAGAAGCTTTCATTACCGAAATGGATTCCATTCAACAAAAAGGTGTGCGGGATATTGAACATTTACATCTAGGGTATAAGCCCTTAGATGGGACTATTTAAAAAAAAACAGGGCTAGGTTGGTATTTAGAGGCTACAAACATAAAAAATGTATATTTATTTTTTGACACATATTTACCATTGACTAGAATTACCTCCATTACCTAGAGATACATCAAATTGATATAAAGACAATGCTTCTCAATGGTGAATTAGATGAAGAGATTTTTATGGAACAACTCGAGAGATTTATTATAGTGAAGGGTCGTGAAAAAAAAGTTTGTGAACTGATAAAATATTTGTACGAATCGAAACAAGCACCTAAACGGTGGCATGAAAAATTTGACCATGTAATGATTTCTAGTGGTTTTAGAATTAATGAATCTGATAAGTGTTTATACTAAACTTATGAAGGATGCTTGTGTGAATGTATGCTTGTATGTTGATGATATGCTTATACTAGGTATAAACATGGATGTTATTAACTCCACCAAGAAATTATTGAATTAGAACTTCGACAAGAAATACCTAGGCCCGATTGATGCGATATTAGGGATGAAGATTAGAAAAAGTTCTAATGGATATAGTATGAGGCAATCTCATTATATTGAATCCATACATAAGAATTATAATCAGTTTTACTATAAACATGTTTATTACTCCATACGATTCTTCTTGTGATCTCAAGAATAATAAGGGTGAAGGAGTTAACCAAATTGAATACTCGAGAGTCAAGGAAAGTTTAATCGATGTATTTAATGAATTGTATGAGACCAGATATTTCTTACGTTATGAGTAGGTTAAGAAGGTATGCTTCTAATCTAGGGCAGATGCATTGTGATGCACTTATTAGAGTACCACGATACTTAAAGTACACAATGACCTTTTGTATGAGTTACGAAAGGTACCATGCCATCCTTGAGGAATTTTATGATGCAAACTGGATAACAGACTCAGATGAGTTTAAGTCTATGAGCGGAATGTTTTTGATCTAGCAAATGTGTCTATTTCTTAGAAGAGTTCTAAATAGGTTTATATAGCTTTGTCCACCATGAAATCGAAGTTTATTGCGTCAGATAAAGTAGGAGAGGAAGTCGAATGACTAAGATGATTTTTAGAAGACATTTTTCTCTGGCATAAGCTTGTGCTAGCTTAAATATATACATTGTGATAGTGAAGTTTCCATATCTAGAGCTAAAAACATCATTTATAATGGGAAGTATATACATATACGTAGAAGATACAATTCTCTCAAACAACTAATATTGACAGGCGTTATTTCCGTTAATTGGCTAAGGTCCAAGGAGAATATCGCAGACCCTTTGGCGAAAGGTTTGTTTAATGAGATAATTAGTGATGCATAGAAGGGGTGGTACTTAAGGTCATGAAATAAATTGCCAAAAAGGATACTCATCCTTTCTATCAGGAGATCCAAAAATCAAACTTTCGAATGAGATAACTAATTTGTGGTGATAAAAGGTATGCACTATTAAGGGAATTAATTCTCTATCCCTCCCTATGGTGCATTGTTACGATGGTGTGACTATATGTGAAGGATGAATTTTCTAAAGTCTTAATGAGTTTTATAGTTTCAATTTAAGATTGGCATCGGGTGTAGTGGTAACACTCTTGATAAAATTCACCTATCTAAATGAGGAAATGGACCACTTTGTTTGTAAATATGAGATTTGATTCTGTAGAGTATTCTGAGAAACATGATACGTCTAGGGTCAAAATGAACATAACTGCACGATTTTAGTGACGCTAGAAGGATATCATGCATAGTTGTTATCGTGAATTATATCAAACGTTAGCAGTTCATGACATCACATTCACTGTCTCTAATAAGTATTTTCGTTAACTTCTCACTAAGTAAGGGTTCAAGACCTTATGGACACCTTTGCCTATATGGTATTTTCTGTTTTCTGATTTTTTACTTTTTACAGAGATTTCATTCATGTAGGGGATTGTTGGATAAAATGAGTTTTTAATAAATATTTTTTGGTGTAGTTTGATCTTAGGACCTAAGGGTTATATGGATTCCCATTCATTTCCTTTGAGTGAATGAAACTCTTTAGTCTCACATTGTGGATACTAGAGAAGGATGGCCTCCATACATACTGTTATATATAGTATGGGTGGGCGTGCAGGGAGGGCTGACAATACATGCCATATGCGCATATACCATGCACCAAATCTTGTGTCTACTCGAAATTATTTTTGCAAGTTTCTCTTTAAGAAATTCCAACAATATTTTCTTTAAGTGTATATAATTCCTTTTATTTTGCAGTGGAAACATAGGGAAAATATAGAGATAGGGGAAAGTTTCTATTGAACAACATCAGTCAGTTACATAGAACAATATCATATATATACATGTAGGAAGAAACCCTATATACTATATTGTGCCTCACACTCATGGTATACAAGCCCTACAACACTCCCCCTTGTGCGGTCCAGTAGAAATTCATATGTAGTGCTTCATATTTAGTGCTTCTGAATATAGTTCATCAATTGTCGTCCTCTCCTTGATGACTTGTGCCGAAATCAATTGCCTCATTAAAACTTTAACAAGGAAAGACCCCATGGGATAAAACCTTAGTATAACTCTTCACATGTAGTATTTTACATGTTGTCTCATACTTTACATGTAGTTCATCACATGCAATATGATCTTCAAAGATTGACGAATCTAAGTTAATTGCCTCGTTAAGACTTCGTCAGGAAAACCCATAGGGGCAATACCCGAGCTAAAGAAAAAGAGTACAATATAAAGAAAACTTAGAACATAGTTGGACTCGAATATGTCGCCTCATTAAAACCTTGACAAGGAAAACCCAGTGGGATAAAATATTGACGAAGGGAAAAGAGTACAAGGTGATAGATGCAAGTAAAGGTGATCCGCTGCAGATGATCACTTTGCTCCGTTGAAGTTGACTAGTGCACCACAACTCTTAAGGCATAAAATACTCGTGGGAAAGACAATAGCCTTAGTTGGGAAATTATATTCATGGTGTTTGTTGTTGTCTCATTAAAAACCTTGCCGAGTAACAAAACCCCATGGGAAAAAGTAACCTCGGTGAAGGAAATTAGTTCAACACACCATTAGATGCTCCCCCTGATGTCAGACAATTTTCATTAGTCTAATGCATTCAAAAGTAGTTTATCACACTTTACTTTGGTGAATATTTATTAGATCATGTTGTTGATTCTGGAAGTTACGTTGCTTAAGAGAATATCACATTTCATTTTTTTGATTTAGATATTTTCAGTAATATCAACGCGATCTTTATATCTTCAATGTTCAACATACTTGATGTTTTTAGTGTTGTCTCATTAAAAACCTTGTCGAATAACAAAACCCTTTGGGGAAAAACTATTCTCGATCGAAGGGAAAAAGAGTACAACAAAACTTCAATTTTGAAGTAATATATGTCGACATCATATCCTTGGATCCTCCCCCTGATGTCGGCATCTCCCCCTGATTACTTTCAGAGTTGTTCTAGACAGTTCCTTAACTCATATATATTTCGAAACTGAATATCGGTAATGACTTAGAAAATAATATACCATATCTCCCTCTGATTACTTTCATTGGTGAAGAGGTTATTGTTCCTTCATAATCAACAACTTTTTGATTGCACTTTCATTATCATTCCTTTTAATGTCTTTGCAGGGATAAAACAAATTTATGTCAATGGTTACTTTTAAGTACATGATTATATTCACTATACCATTCCAATGACATTGCGTTGGCGCTGAGCTATATCTAGCTAACAAGTTCCTTGAGGATGCAAAATTTTATCGAGTACATTATTATTATACTAAGTACAAAAATTCGTCTATTGTACTTAGATATGGGAATTTCATCTCCCAACACATCTTTGTCATCTTCCTTTAGACGAAATGGTCACTTACTTACATTTGAACCTCGACTAATCATGGGAGTGCTATCAGGATGCATGTCTTTGTTAAATTTCCTGACAACTTTAGACAAATGAAAACTGGTGGGATAATATACCACAAGCTCAGTATTCAGTCGAGCTTTCCCCAGATTTTTTATCTCAAATTCGGATTTCAAATAGCTTTTAAGGTCTCTTATTATATCAAGAGTACCCATCATGTCCGTACCATCGACATAGAAAGCTACAATTCCAAATCAGGAACTTTCTTGTGAATACACAAGGAAAAATAACTTACTTGTCTATCCCCTCCAAATCAAATAGTAACTTAGATGGGTATACCACATCCGCCTGATTGCTTCAATATATAAGTGAGCGTTATATCTAACTATAAACGCACTCTGTGGTTTAGAGTCACTTGATTTGGGAAACAAAAGTCTATTAATTACTTTTGTAAATATCTGATATCTCTTGATTCTATCAGAGATACGTAACAACCACATACATATGCTGCATTTCAAGTCCTTTTGAAATTACCAAGCTAACTAAGTAGTAGAATGTTATAATGTTCATTACAAGAGAACAATTCCAGGGCTTTGTGAGAAACCTCGTGCCACAAGGCGAGTCTTTATCCTTTAAGACTTCTTTATTCTCATTATGCTTTGTGACAAATTAATCATGTATGTCGAATAGGATTTACACTTGGTTGGTTAGCACTACCATACCAAATACCCGTTTATTTGTCAAAGAACCAAGTTCTACCTGGATTGTATAGGCAAAATATGCTCTTCGTTGACATTAAGCAACAAGGAGATGGTTCGATCTCATGTTTCTCTATTTCCTTAAGAAAATGTATATGAAATTAATCATCAATATGTTCGCATAATCTTTCCATTGACTCTTGCGCGTTCTCATAATCCACTTGGATGTCATTGTTCTCTGGAATCATTAAACTTCGTAGCGTCCTCCCATTTGATTCATGGACATATTCAGAGACAATATTATGAGATGATTTCTGATGATATAAATAAGTTGTGCCTTACTCACCTACTTCCTTTCTAAGTGAGCATTGATCGAACCAAGTGGTCTCTCCAACTTCCTTTATGAAGCCACGACCTCAACCACACTTCCACTAAGTGTAGTTGCAACACCTTAGTCTATGGTGTATATCCCTTCTTGAGGATTTGTAACCTTGTAGGTAGGTTTTTAGCTGGTATGTGTGATCTCATCACTTTAACGATATCAGTGTACATTCTAAAAATCGATTATTCTTTGTTACTTCACATTTATATTTGTGGAGTACTAGAATCAATATGAGACACAGTGGGAACACACCACGAAAATTCCTGTTGTTCCCTTAGAAAAAACTTTTTCTTATCTACCCCTAATGACGGGAAGACTGTCTCATTAAAATGACAACCCGCAAATCTAGCGTTAAGAATTCTCCTGCCAAAGGTTTTAAAAAGACAGATAATTGTTGAAAATTCTTGTCCAACATAGTCACTTAATCATTTTGATGACCCATCATAGTACGATGTGGAGTCGTAAGGGCACATATATAGCACAACCAAAATTGGGTAAGAACAAAAAAAATGTCAGGCTTAAATCCAGTTACCAACTGGTACGAAAAGAATGGTTGACCAATTGTGGGTCTAAAACGAATAAGTGAAGATGCGTGTAATATTGCATATTCCCCAAGTAGTTAAAGGTAGGTTTGTATACATAAGAATGCCTTAGGCACCATCTGTAAACTTTGATGATAGCCTTTGCGAGACCATAGGGTATAGGATGCTCTACACTGATCCTATTAAACATGCAATAACCATCAAGTCCTTTTGATGTGCACTAGCTAGCATTTTCAAGGGGTGGTGAGCCCTTATATGTATAATATGTGCTAGTAGTTTTCCAAACGCAAAACTTCTTAGGAACTATAACTAGTTCAAAACATTCACCAGAGTCATAAGTCACTTTAATGGTCTGCATTCTGCATGAATATTTTTCTAAATTTCACCTTGTTATCTTTGTAATATGGATTGTTTACCATTTGCATCTTAGGATGGTCTCGATCCTGTTTTACTGAAGACTTTGTGAAATGAGTGATGTGCTTTCTTACTTAAAATCATAAAGAGGAGGGGGGGGGGGGGGTGTGCATCTAGTTCTTTAGATAACACTTATTGAGAGATATGTCGTCATTTCACATACTGTCAATATTTTTCCCGTTTTCGTTCACTCAAACACAACGATGTATGTATGAGCGAAACATCATGTCACAACCAAAGTGCCTTTATGGTAATGTCAAAGTCTGTATGAATCAATTTTTGACATTTCATCGTCGGAGTCAATATGGATTCAATAATCCAAATCAATAATATAGTGATTTACATTTCACTAAATTGACTCATTAATCTCTCTAAAGTATGTTTCTTTCCAATACATTAGTGACTATAAAAGATGCAATCAATTACATTATCATCACAGTAAGGTTTCACATGATATCTATTTACATGAGTTTCTTTGGAATTTAACAAGGTGTGTTTATCTCTCAGTACATATAGATATTTTATGACGTCTTTGTTATATCTTGAAAACAAATTTTTGAGATAGTCAATTGCCCGACAAAGTTCTTGTTGCCATTAAAGTTGATGTGAAAATTTGTTGCTACTATGATACACACATTACATTGTATATATCAACACCTATGACTAGGTGCATTTACAACTCTTTCATTTATGATGGGAGCTAGAATTACATCTTAGCTTCATCATATATTCAGCTGATACCTGTACTTTGGTGTCATTACTACTGGGGAAAAATACATCTTTGTCTCATGATATATATGTCCCTTTTCACATGCTTTATATGAGTCATTAAGTCTAACCCTTATTACTTCGAGGTTCTTTCCATTTTCAATTTTGCTACATTTAGCTTAATCTGAGAAATTTCTTTATCTCAATAGGCCAAGAGAATCTCACTACACATGTCAACCAATTACTTTAGCTTGAATAGATTACTAAAGATAGTTATCTTGTTGTCGTATTTTAACATATACTGGTTCGTTAGTATCATGGATGAAGTAGAGAAATTGAAATTTTCTGACTCATATCATCTTTTGTGAGTTCTTCCACAAAATTTGGAATACATGTGATTTTATTTGCAACATATCTTTTGAAAATACCGACCCTTAACTTAATAGTCGAGCCAGTGGATTGCATCCCACGGAACATTTCAAATTTGGGAAGAAAATATCAAGTACACAATAATGGTGCTCAAGTACTTCCAAACCCCAAACAAATACATTATAAATTGAGTTGGTACAACCAATTAAACAAAAAAAAACACCATTCAAATATAGCCAATATCATATCCAAGAGAATAAAATAACAAAGAAACCAAAATCTTAACGATCGAGATCAACAATCATAATTAATATGGACTTATCTTATCGGAAAAGCATAACTAGGCATATTTCAAAAATAAATAAATCAACCCATACGGTATGCAATGTTAAAACTCGCAATAGTTACGTACCTCAAATCCAGCTTTGGTTCCATCTCAAATATACACAAAACCATAACAGTCTTGGTTAGGCACCATCTAAGACAGGAACAGGAATGTAACTGGAACCGACTGAAAATTGGAATAGCAACGAAGATGGACAGTAAAAGCCATACCGGTTTGGGGTGGATCGAACCGGATCGGGGTGGGGTGGATCAAACCGGACCGTTTGGGGTGGATGGACCGGATTTTTACTTTCGCACAGAAGATTCTTTCTTCTTCCTCAGAAACGTCTCCCACGAACAAAAAACGAACATAAGATTTTAATAGCATAAATTAGTACCCACATACGGAGATCTAATAGGACATATCAAATCATAACAAGCCAAATCAAATCCATACGAACCTTTTTTTTTCTTTCCCAGTCAAATCAAATCCATAAGAACCCTTTTTCTTTTTTCTTTTTCAACAACTGTTTCGCTTGTTATTTGGTTAAAATTGAAATCCCAAATTAGGATGAAGATAATGAGTGATGCAGAACATTCATCCTTTTGATGAAGAACAAGCCGTAGTTTCTTCTGGTTTTTATTTTTCACTGCTGCTTTCTTCTTTTTACATGGGACTGCGAACAGACGAACGCTTCCCCAATCACGAATTACTATAATAATAATATAATATGAAATGTAATCAGTAATTATGGGATGGGATTTGCATAAATAATGATCAAATTGGATAACGATCAAATTAATTTGATTATGCCAAAATAAAAAAATCAAATCAATCGTATTAGTACAAATCAAACCAAATCAACAGATTTTATTTCCTTCATTAAATAAAATCAAATCGAAAAGGAAGAGGAACACTTAGCTTAATGATGATTCCATAATTGCGTTGATCTAAACTGTCCATGTAAAAAAAAAAAATCGCCCGATTCAATTTAGCTATGCGGTAGCTTCGTGCATGATAACGTTTTGCAGTGGAACTATAGGGAAAATATAGAGATAGGGGAAAGTTTCTATTGAACAACATCAGTCAGTTACATAGAACAATATCATATATATACATGTAGGAAGAAATCCTAGATACTATATTGGGCCGCACACTCATGGGCTACAAGCCCTACAACATTTTACCAAATTTAAGATCAATTATTTTACGAGAAACCTAAAAATTGTTTTACATGAAATTTGAAACCCTAGATTTACTTTTATCCTATAATAAAGAACTCGAGTTTTGTAGAAAACTTGCATCCAGAAGCGGCTATTATTCGGCCTTCTTTTCACATCTTCTTACTTTGTTTTGCGTATTGCTTGTTTATTTACTTCCAATCCATGTTGCTAAGTTCAAGAATAGGTAGCTCGCATTGTTCTAACACGAGCTATATCGTCCAGTCTTGTCTTGGACATGTCTCCACATGTTGGGATTTAACATTGCTCATTATTGAGCATACCCGCGAACTAATGTGTTAAGGCCAACTTTTTGAACCCTTGATTCTTCCCTCGTCAAGTTGTTTGTGGTAGAGTTGTTTTGATTCAGTTCTTTATATATTAGTTTGATACATTTAACGTTGTTGTTCGTTGTTGCAAGATTCCAAAATCTAATTACTAGTATTCTATTGATATGCATGCAAGTAAAGTAGAAAACTGATTCTAATACTTGTTCGTTTGAATTTGATTTGGGATTTAAATTTGACTCGGCCCAAGTAAACTGTAAGGTCAATTTTTCTTTTTCCATTTTGTTGACATGTGACTTAAGATCTGACTCATTATGTATACAATTTGTTGATTAATATACGATTTTATACCCAATTTGTTGGGGATATACATGGCTGGATTCAAAAAAATAAATTATGATCCTACTATCTAATTATTTTTGTTTGAGACATAATAAGTTTAATTTAAGTGCAATAAGTCAAATTTTTCTAGGAGAAATTAGGTTTTTCCATTTTATGTTTTGCCTTTTTTTTCACCTAAGCTGGTTGTTTGCTTTAGAAAAATCATAAGTTAGAATTTCCTTTTTGGTAGGTGGACGTGTAGAATACTTTTAGAAATAGCAAACAAAATACAAATGTATATTAGTTGGAAGGTACTCTAGGCTTTACATTCTCTGGAAGAAAGTCTCATTCCTTGTGGGAAAATAGAGGTTGGGGATTGGTGTGTTGTGCAATGCCTAGGGAGTACGGAGCCGTAAGAGCCTTGAACAAGACGTCTAAACAAGATGCAGTATCATTCAGCCATGGATGTCATGAATCTAAACAACATGTATCTCTCTGTCTTCAGAAATGCTTCATAGCTACACTACACTTGAGGAGTTCATCTCGTTGGAAAGATCAACACAACTTTATCTAAGCGGATATCTACTTCATTCAGTAAGTGGGTAGAAGTCATTTCTCCTCAAATAATGACCAGAGATAGTAGAAGGACGGAGAGGGTATCTATTAGCCAAACAATGGCTGGCCATTATATGCACCAATCTAACTTACAGAATTGTTAGAAAAAAAAACTATGTTTTCTTAAAATCAAAAATGCTTGAACCATGTTTTGATCCCTAGACCTATTGCTCCCTAGATGTTTTTTCATGTGAATGAATAAAACATTAGTCCCACATAGACTAAAACACTTAGAGTTTTAGACTTAAATACCATGGGTTTAGCCTTAAGGGCATGGCCCTTTGGGTCTTTAGACCTTTGTGTATGGGGAAAGCCCTAGACTATGGCAAGGTTGCCTAAACCTTATTGCATTTCTTATTGCCTTTCCCGTTCGCACTGAAGCACGCACGATCGCTCGGCTCGGCTCGGCTCGGGCTCGGGCGAGGGAGTGGGTGAGGGCGAGGGAGTGGGTGAGGGTGAGGGCGAGGGTGTGGACACGTTTCTCCCACACATGTGAAGAATTTTAACAGCCACTAGAAGCATCTTTAGTCACACACGGTTAATTCTCACGCGTGAATTCTCTTAACTGTTTTCATCGTAAAGAATCTTTAATCTCACGCGTGTGGACACCTGTGCACAGAGATTTCTCGTCGAGAAGAATCTTGCCCGACAGATGCGTTTTTTACTGTTATTTTAACGGATGTTTTTTGCTTTTACTCGTCCGACAAATTGAACGCGTGATTTACGGATCTGTGTCTCAAACGTTCGAATTCTTACCTATAAATACGAGTTAAGGCTTTCATTTTAAAACATACCATTCAGAACTCTTATCTTCTGAATTTCTCCTTCTTCTCTAATTATTTTCAGAAACTTAAGTTCTTATTCATATTTGTCTTAAAACTCAGAAAACGTTCGTTCTTTTCTCAAACAAGTTGCAGTTCTAAAAACATAATTTTGTATAACTACTTCTTGATTTACAAAATTTTAGTTCACGTAAATATAGTTTACGAAACATAAAATTGTTTTTACATTACTCGAAACAATTTGTGTTTTTGTTTTTACTTTTGCTGCCAAGTTCTAAGGGTTCTCTCTGTGTATGCTACACATAGAGGAGAACTAACAGTAGTTGTATCCTGGAGGTAGTTTGCTAATTGCTATAGCATCTCAGAGGAGTAGCAGGCAATATTACCTTTAGCTCAGCGTATCTCATACGTGCCTCTACTAAGTTTATTGAGTTATTTGTTACTACTATCAGTGTAATCTAAGTATTATTTCCCATTTGCATTCATTTATTGTAATTAATTCCAACAATCTAAAGGTAATATCGTGCCTTATTGTAATATTGTAATACTGTAATATTCTTTGTTGTAAGAACATGGGAAAGAATACTGTAGAAAAACCACCAAAGTTCAGTGGTAAGGACTTTAAGAAATGGCAGTCTAAAATGCTATTCTTCCTAAACGACCAAAGGTTAGATGGATATGCTTTAGAAAAACCCTTGAGAAAACTTCATCGCCGTGGTAATGAAGATAAATTGGACAGGTGGAATAGGAAGAATTATTTGTGCAAGAATCATATTCTTAACTGTCTTGATGACTCTTTGTACGACTTCTATAATGCAAAAGAAAATTTTAATGCTTTTGATTTATGGGAAGCTCTAGAAGAAAAATATCATGCTGAAGCTGCTAGAAGTAAGAAGTTCTTGATGGCTAAGTTCTTAGAATACAACATGACTGACGAAAATCCTGTGGTAGAACAGTTCGTCGAACTTCAACTCCTCATCAGCGAGATTCTTGCTGAAGGCATGACTTTTGATGAAGCTCTACAAGTATCGGCTGTGATTGAAAAGCTTCCACCCTCATGGAGCGAATACAAGAGGAGGCTGCGACACAAGACTCGTGAAATCACCATGGTGGAGCTTGGCAAAAAGATCCAGGTTGAGGATCTTATGTGCAGCAAGGACAAGAGCATGATGCTGAGCAAAAACATGTCCAACAAAGCTCATGTTTTGGACGATAAAGCTGCTTCAAAGAAAATTCATGTAGAATCCAGCAAAATGGGTAATAGACGTAACAGACGTCGAAAACCCGAGGGTAACAATTTTAAGCCTAGAGGTGGTGTCACTAAGCACACCATCAAAGGCGACTGTTTTAATTGTGATAAACCTGGACATATGGCTAAAGACTGTAAGGCCCCTAAAAGGATCAAATATGATCCAAAACAGAAAAATAAGGCAAACATAGTAGAGGACTCGGGATATTTCACTGGCATGGTGTCTGAAGTCGACCTTGTCTCTAGTATGACTAATGTGAGAGACTTGTGGCTTGATTCTCAGAGCCACCAAGCATGTCTGTAAATACAGAAATGCTTTCTCCTCCTATGCCATAGTAGGAGATGATGAGAAACTGTTCATGGGAAACTCTTCCACCACGAAAGTGGTGGGGAAAGGCAAGGTCGAACTGAAGCTAACTTCAGGAAAAACTCTCGCATTGAATGACGTATTCTACGTCCCAGACATATGCAAAAATCTTATCTCAGAAACCATCCTGCTAGGAAAAGGTTTTAAAATTGTTGCTGAGTCCAATACTATTGTGATTTCTAAGCATGGTGAATTCGTAGGAAAAGGTTATGTTACCGATAACATGATTAAGCTTAGTGTATCTGATTTGAAATTGAATGTTAATGCATCTTCTTCTGTTTATGTTTGTGACTCCTCACATGTTTGGCATGATAGACTTGGGCATGTTAATTTCAAATCGCTAGAAAGACTTGCTAATTTAGGTTGCATACCAAAAATAAACTTTGATAAAAAACAAAGATGTGAAATCTGTGTTGAATCTAAATATGCAAGAAAACCATTTAATAAAAGTGTTGAACGTAGAACAGTTCCTTTGGAATTAATACACTCGGATTTAGGAGACTTGAAATCAACACCAACAAGAGGTGGTAGAAAATGGTATATCACTTTCATAGATGATTACTCACGATATTTATCAGGTTCATCTTCTTAGAAGTAAAGATGAGGCCTTAGAGGCTTTCAAGTTTTATAAACTTGAAGTAGAAAACCAAAAAGGAGTTAAGATTAAAACTCTTAGGTCTGACCGTGGCGGTGAGTATGTGATACCCATAGGAGAGTTTTGTAAAAATAATGGAATCATTCATGAAACCACCGCACCATATTCACCCGAATCGAATGGTGTAGCCGAAAGAAAAATAGAACACTCATAGATATGGTAAATGCTATGTTGACAAGTTCAGGGTTATCTTCGAACTTGTGGGGGAAGCTATCCTCTCGGCATGCTATATTTTGAACCGAGTTCCATTTAAAAAATCAGATAAAACTCCCTACGAATTGTGGAATGGTAAACAACCTTCCTATGCATACTTTAAAGTGTGGGGGTGTTTGGCCAAGGTGGCCATTCCTCATCCCAAGAAAACTAAAATAGGTCCTAAAACAATGATTGTGTTTTCTTAGGGTATCCTGAGCATACAATTGCACACAGGTTTATGGTCATCAGTTCTGACCATAATAACATTGGTCAGAATACCATATTGGAATCTAGAGATGCTGTGTTTTATGAACACATATTTCCTTTAAGGTCTGGACCTCGAAAAAGGGTCCATGATGACCTCTCGGATGTTTCATCGACTAGTCAAACCCCAACTTTAGAGTATGAGACTGAACCAAGAAGAAGTAAGAGGGTTAGAACTGAAACAAGTTTTGGCCCAGATTTTTTGACTCTTACGGTAGAGTCTGAACCCCAAACCTACAAGGAAGCTATGACTTCTCTAGAAGCTCCTTTCTGGGAAGAAGCTTCATTAAATGAATGGGAGTCCATTCAGCAAAACGAAACTTGGGAGCTTGTAGACTTGCCTCCTGGAAGTAAATCCATAGGTTGCAAATGGGTGTTCAAAAGGAAACTTAGAACAGATGGAAGTATAGATAAATATAAAGCTAGGTTGGTAGCTAAAGGCTATAAACAACATGAAGGAGTAGATTTCTTTGATACCTATTCACCAGTCTCTAGAATCACCTCGATTAGAATGTTGATTGCTATTGCTTCAATTTATGATTTGCATATACATCAGATGGATGTTAAAACTGCTTTTCTATATGGTGAATTGAATGAAGAAATTTATATGGATCAACTCGAAGGCTTTATAGTAAAATGTTATGAAAACAAAGTATGCAAGTTAAACAAATCTCTTTACGGTTTAAAACAAGCACCTAAACAAAATGGTGGCATGAAAAATTTGATCATGTTATGATAATTAATGGCTTCAAGGTTAATGAATCTGATAAATGTATTTACATTAAATCAGGATGATTCTCATGTTATTGTATGCCTATATGTTGATGATATGCTCATATTAGGCAAGAACCTTGATATTATTAATACCATTAAAAGCATGCTTAGAGATAATTTTGACATGAAAGACTTAGGCCCTACTGATGTAATCTTAGGGATGAAAATCGAAAAGATGTCTGATGGATATAGTCTTAGTCAATCTCATTATCTTTAACCGTACTAAAGAGATTTAATTATGAAAATGCTAAACCTGCATCTACTCCTTTTGATCCCACTTTTAAATTGAAAAAGAACAAGGGTAAGGGTATTGATCAACTTGAGTATTCTCACATTATTGGTAGT
Organism: Papaver bracteatum; assembly: GCA_023529315.1. Classification (NCBI taxonomy): domain Eukaryota; kingdom Viridiplantae; phylum Streptophyta; class Magnoliopsida; order Ranunculales; family Papaveraceae; genus Papaver; species Papaver bracteatum. The sequence goes on along the minus strand of JAJJWX010000810.1, from coordinate 2,269,315 downwards.
CTTATGTATTTGATGAACTGTACAAGACCTGATATTGCTTACTCGTGAGTAGATTAAGCGGTATACTTGCAACCCAGGGCAGGATCACTGGAATGCTCTCTTCGAGTTTTACGTTACCCGAGAGGGACCTCAAACTATTGCTTAAGTTTTGGGAAGTATCCCGCTTTGTCTTTGAAGGGTATTGTGATGCCAACTGGATATCGACTCGAAGAGTGAAAATCTACTAGTGGGTACATCTTCTTGCTTGGAGGTGCGTCTGTCTCATGGAAGTCTACCAAACAGACATGTATAGCTAAATCCACTATGGAGTCTGAGTTTATAGCCTTGGAAAAAGCTGGAGAGGAAGCTGAATGGATGCGATATTTCCTGGGAGGAATTCCACTCTGGCCCAAGCTTTGTGTCTTCAATCGCCATCCACTGTGACAGTAAAGCTGCTCTTGGTTGCGCAAAGAACAATGTATACAACGGAAAGTCTATACATATACGTAGAAGACACAAGACGGTGAAACAACTACTCTCTACTGGTATTATCTCGATAGACTTTGTAAAATCCAAAGATAATCTTGCAGATCCTTTGACGAAAGGTTTACCGAGAGAGGAAGTTAAATCCACATCGAGGGGGATGGGACTTAAGATCATAGAATAAATCACCATGAAGGATACTCAACCTTGTGATTGGATTTCCAAGATCAAGGTTCAATGAGACAACTAATTTATGGTGATATTGTGAAAGCACTATCTTAGTCCCTCCCTATGGTGTAACCGTGTGATAGTGCAGCCTGCAGAATTTAAGGATGATATTTTGAGATCTTAATGGGTTCCATGGATTTGATTAAAGCGGGGTGTGGCGGGACACTCTTTATGGACTCACCTTTGTGGATGTTGGAAGTGAGGCCGCTTCCTATGAGAATTTGAGCTAATTCTCTAGAGACATTCATTAAGTCCGGGATTTTAGCCCACGGTCAAAATGGGCACAACCGCAAGAGCTTGGCAGCTGTTTTCTTCGGTTGAGGCATCAAGTGTGGCTGTTATTTCTGAATTGCATTCATTGTTGGCGGTTCAAGACATTGCGTTCACCGTATCAACAAGCAGTTCAGGTAACCTCTCACTAAGTTAAGGTTCAATCTTTGGGACACCTTAGCCTAAATTGTTGCCTTATGTTTTCTCGTGTTTTATCGACATGTTTTATTATTCATGTGGGGGATTGTTAGAAAAAAAACTATGTTCTTAAAATCAAAAATGCTTGAACCATGTTTTGATCCCTAGACCTATTGCTCCCTAGATGTTTTTTCATGTGAATGAATAAAACATTAGTCCCACATAGACTAAAACACTTAGAGTTTTAGACTTAAATACCATGGGTTTAGCCTTAAGGGCATGGCCCTTTGGGTCTTTAGACCTTTGTGTATGGGGAAAGCCCTAGACTATGGCAAGGTTGCCTAAACCTTATTGCATTTCTTATTGCCTTTCCCATTCGCGCAGTGCTTCGCACAGAAGCACGCTCGCTCGCTCGGCTCGGGCGAGGGCGAGGGCGTGGGCGTGGGCGTGGGCGTGGGAGTGGGAGTGGGAGTGGGTGAGGGTGAGGGTGTGGGTGTATCCGACCCTTTCTTTTTAGTGAATTTTTCCACACGTTTCTCCCACACATGTGAAGAATTTTAACAGCCACTAGAAGCATCTTTAGTCACACACGGTTAATTCTCACGCGTGAATTCTCTTAACTGTTTTCATCGTAAAGAATCTTTAATCTCACGCGTGTGGACACACCGCACGTATATTTCTCGTCGAGAAGAATCTTGCCCGACAGATGCGTTTTTTACTATTATTTTAACGGATGTTTTTTGCTTTTACTCGTCCGACAAATTGAACGCGTGATTTACGGATCTGTGTCTCAAACGTTCGAATTCTTACCTATAAATACGAGTTAAGGCTTTCAGTTTAAAACATACCATTCAGAACTCTTATCTTTTGAATTTCTCCTTCTTCTCTAATTATTTTCAGAAACTTAAGTTCTTATTCATATTTTTCTTAAAACTCAGAAAACGTTCAGTTATTTTCTGAAACAAGTCGCAGTTTACAGAAACATAATTTTGTATAACTACTTCTTGATTTACATAATTTTAGTTCACGAAATATAGTTTACGAAACATAAAATTGTTTTTACATTACTCGAAACAATTTGTATTTTCAATTTGTGTTTTTGTTTTTACTTTTGCTGCCAAGTTCTAAGGGTTCTCTCTGTATGCTACACATAGAGGAGAACTAACAGTAGTTTTATCCTGGAGGTAGTTTGCTAATTGCTATAGCATCTCAGAGGAGTAGCAGGCAATATTACCTTTAGCTCAGCGTATCTCATACGTGCCTCTACTAAGTTTATTGAGTTATTTGTTACTACTATCAGTGTAATCTAAGTATTATTTCCCATTTGCATTTGTTTATTGTAATTAATTCCAACAAGAATACCATTAGAGCCGAGACAGTGAATATTGATGATAATGTTGAAGGAAGTGAAGCATAATCAACAGAACCTCTCAACATCAGAATTCTTATACGAGTAAGAAACTTCCTCCTCTTACCTAATCACGTCTAGAGTGTGGACTGCATTCCTACTTATGCTACTTACTTCAACTACACTATTCTGTTGTTGAAGACATGTAACACTAGATATGGAATTCTCAAGTGACTTCATCAAGTCCTCTCATTCTTCAAGAAATACCTCAAGGACAATACCTTTAGTCATTGTACTCCTCTTAGCTGTCAGTAGTAACAAGATAGCCATAATCATCTCCAACACATGATAAAATACAATAAAATTAGTGCTTTAATGACAGTTGAAATATTGTATTACTGCTATTTCATTATAATATGATAAAATTCGTACTCTAATATAAGCACTACTTATGACTTTTTGATTTCAAGCCTTTTTGAAACTCTTCTCGAACAAAGAAAAAAAGATATAATTTGGCTTAAATTGTTTATCAAGTTTTAATTTTTTTACTCCAGAAGATATTAAAAATAATATTCAAAAGCAAAATTAATATCTTCTGGAGTAAAAAAAGAAAACTTGATAAATTTTGCTTTTGAATATACCAGAAGAGATTGGGAAACTCTGGAGTCTAGACCAAAAAGTCATCCTTGAATGAGACTTTGGTTGCGCACTTGCGTCTTTGAAGCTTCGCCCAGCCCATTAAATACGCCCCATAAAAATTTCGACAAGCTAGTACTATGTTACGATTGTGTAGGCAAAATAAAAAGTATAAATTGACGGTTAGTACCAAAGTTTGTGGGCTTTGGACGTTTTAATCCCCTCATCTGAAGCCCAGTACAATCTAATCCAAAAAAACCCGGATGCTACAATCTAGTCCAAACTTGGACGAGTTGGTCCAAATTCATCCGGGTTCCCGAGTCTGCGATTTTTAGATATACCAAAATTACCCTTTAAACGATTTCGTATATATAAGGCATGTTTTGAAATCGATTTTTTTTATCTCAAATTCAAAACAGGTAGCAAGTCAGAGATTAAACAGTTTCAAAGAGACGATTTAATAGTTTAAGGGAGGATTTGATCGTTTCATATAGGTTTTCATCGTTTCTTCATCATATTTCAACTCAGGTTACATTCGAAAGTGTTCTGAAATCGAAAATTCACGACAGATCGAGAGATCGATCGTTCCAGGTTTGAATTCAGAGGTGATTTAACAGATTCATAGAGGTTAGGTTTTATTTGATTGTTAATGGAGTAGAATTCAAGCTCAGATTAGTTTTCTTTTGGTTGTATTTCATCTGTTACATCTAATTTTCAGGTTTTGTTTCTGATTTTTAGTTTTTCTGAGTTTATGAGTTGATGATATGAATTCGTATGATCTTGAGTTGATATTTTGTTATATACTAGCTTTTGATTCTCTTGATGATGATGATTTACTGTTAATACTAGATCAATTCGATTTTTGTTTACTGTTGTTTGATGATGTTTTTTTTAGTTTTATGATGAATGATATGAAATCGAACTGATACTAGATCCTAGGCTTCTGATGATTATTCAATTATGTATTCTAGTAAGATTCTGGAGCTTAATTGATTGAGTATTTTATCTAGGTTTACTGTTACTTGATGTTTTTGCCTTCGATTAAATGTGTACTTTCCTGTACATTGTTTACTTTTAGGTTATATGAAATCGTTGTTTGAAGCTTCAAATGTTTATTATCATTTCTTTTATAATATGTAGGGGTATCAAACAGGTCTGAGAAGTTTATTAATGCTGTTTTGAATCACGGTGAGCATTCTGCTGCTTTTCGTGTTAATACTAAAATAACCGTAGAAGAATTGAAGCATTTTGCATGCAAGCACTGGAGGTCTTTGTCTCCTGGGAGTATATGTTTCAGCTATATGATAATGGTCAAGTAGTTTTTGTGCAAGGTGATATACAACTGCAAATCTTAATTGGTTTCATGATTCTTATTGATAATGAAGATGTCTATTTGAATGTCGATGTGATTTTGAAGCATACTTCTCGTTCTAATTATGGTTGTAGCACTAGTTCTGGTGCCAGTAATTCTCGTTCTTATGTAAGTTAAAGTCCTAAGCTTGTAAGGATGGTCGATCATGATGCGTACAAGGCCAAGCCTCTCATTATCGATGAATGGAATTATATTTTTGACAATATTGGTAGAGAATTAATGGGTGGTGTTGAAGCTGTAAGGATTGATGTTGGTAAGTACAAGATGGCTACTGGTCACAAGGTTGTTATTCTTAAAAATGACAAGACTCATTTTACTGCGAAGTGCGATGAAGATGGTTGTGGTTGGAGGATTCACTTTAGCCCTGTGAATGGTGACATTTCTCGGTTTGTGCTTAAAGATTCTAATGCTCACAGGTTAGTGGTGCTCATATTAGTCCACATTACTTATTCTTGTGTTTTGTGATCAATGTTATTTATTTTTAGGCTTTAATGTGTAGACTTGTTTTAGGTGTACATTGTGGTGCACATTACTTGTTGTAGGCTTTTTAGGTGGCACATTACTTATTCTAGCTTTTTAGGTGTAAATTTCATATTCTTGCTTTGTTTGTGCTCTCTTTTTGCATATGTGTTGGTGGTTTTGAGATCTTATTAGGTGTACATTGTGGTGCACATTACTTATTCCAGTTTTTTTTTTTGTAGTTGTGGTGTAGGTTTGAGATTGAAGAGTCCTGCAGTGACAACCAAGTTAGTTAAGCATTTGATCGCTGACAATATACAGGGTGATCCCACTTTAAAACCCAGACAGATCATGTCACTTTTTAAGAAGACTTATGGGTCCAATATTAAGTATCACCATGCCCGTAGAGGGAAAGAAGTTGTATTTGAAGAACAGTATGGTGACGACGAGAATTCATATAGCGATTTAAATTGGTATGTCAAAGCCATTGAGCAAACTATTCCTGATAGCTTTGTGAAGCTTGAAGTTGATCAATAAATCGGAAGATTTCAGAGGATTTTTCTTTGTTTCGGTGCTTTCAAGAATAGCTATAGGTATCTCAGGCCCATGATTTACTTGGACGCCACTTTCCTTACTGGTAGATTCAGAGGTACTTTGATGACTGCAACATGTGTTAATGGAAATGATGGTTTTTACCCATATGCCTTTGCTATTGTGTCTACTGAAAACAAAGACAATTGGTTTTGGTTTCTGGATAATCTTAAGCAAGTGGTCGATGATCTTCAGATTTTTTTCCTTAGTGATCGTCACGAAGGACTTTTGCAAGGCATTCCCAGAGTATTTCTTGGTTCATATCACAGTTATTGCTTTTACCACATCAAGTGAAATCTCCCTGTTGGATCAGGTGATGTGAATAACAAGGCCGCTATTGATTTGTTTTACAAAGATGCATATTCTTACACACCAGCGAACTTTGAAGAAGCTTTGCGGGGCATGCATGCAATTGGATGTGGACATGTTGCTAACTATATCAGGACTAATCCAAAGGAGAAATGGGAAAATGCATTTTTCCCCTGTATACAGATATGCTGCTCATTCTTCATCTATTCCGAGTCATTCAATAACTAGATTCTTGAGTTCAAAAAGCTGCCTTCTTTTGCTCTTCTCGATGCGATATGGTGAGTTCTATGTTTAGTGTTTCATTCTTTTACTTTTTATTGTCGTACACATGGATTTCCTTGATGTGTACATACTTTTACACATGTTATATTTGTTATTTTGCAACTGTGTGTACATTTTTGTACACATGGATATCCTTAATGTGTACATAGTTGTACACTTGTTTTATCTGTATTTCTTCTAGAACATGTTTTGATTCTATATTTTGTGTTTTTATTATCTTAGTTTGAAGGTTATGAAGATGAATTCTAAGAGAAGGGTAGAAGGTCTTGAGAATTTCAAAACTAGGCTCACTCCCGTATACGAGGCTATGCTAAAGGAAAACATCAACATTGGTCGTACTTGGACTGTTGTTGAATCCATGGAAAGATTGTATGAAATCAAGTCTCCCATGTCTCATTCTGTAGATCTATTGCAGAAAACTTGTGCGTGTCACAGGTGGCGAGTAAATAGTTTTCCTTGTGCACATGCTTGTGCTGCCATTCAAGCTACGAGGGAGGACATTTATTCATTTGTTGAGCCACACTTCAGCACTGAATGGTACAACAGGGCATACCAGGAGATCATCTTGCCGATCCCCAATTATGACAAGCCGAAGTCTTATGATCCTAGTGATAAAATTATTGTTCCTATTCCTGTTCCTCTACCTGGTATACGAAAAACACAACGTATCAAGGGTGCTTGGGAGAAGCAAAAGAGGCCTATGATGTGCACAAATTGCTTCACCCTTGGTCACCACAACAGAGCTACATGCCCCATGATTTGATGCTTTTATCTATGTTTCATTTATTCAAAAGATTCTATGTGTTTGGTCTTTACTTTTGGTAATGTCTTTTCAATTTTTCTTTGGCGTGGATAATTAGTACCAGGATATGTGTACCATTATGTACACCTTCACGTGAACTTCAGTTTTTCTTACATGTCTTCTTTTTACATGTGTACCACTATGTACACCTTGGTGTATAATGGATGCTACTAGTCTATTTTATTTAGTAATATTCTATGTTTTTCAGATCTGTATAATTAGTAATTACTTTTGCTATGTTCAATTTTTATGTTTTCAGTTCTGCATGATATAAAAAATTTAGTAATATTTTTATGTCTTCAATTTTTATACTCTTGATAAAGTATGAAAATCTGTCAGTACATGTGTACCTTTATGTACACCTTCTAAACATTTTCTGCTCTGTCAGTAAATGTGCACAATCAAGTACACCTTAAGGTTTTGAAACATGTAATATACAGTTCAATGGTAGTGATAAGTCATAAACTTGTAACATCAATAACATCAATATTGAAACTAATAAAAATATTAATTCAAGGTGTTGATAAGTCATAAACAAAGTGATAAAAGCTGAAATTTAAAAAGTTGTCTGAAAGATAGAAAATGTTTAGAAGAAATTCAGTAAAATAAACTCTTCTTCCTCTTCAATGGTTTCATCTCTTTACTCAAGCGCCACTCCTTGTGGTAGTCATCAGTTGCTATATCCCACACCTTTTCATACACTCCGACTTTTTTAAGCATCTTGGCCACCAATATTGCTCTCATTCCCTGACAAATTTGTTCGGCCCTCTGCTGATCTCTTTCAATACTCTCTCTCTTCTTCATACTTCGTTTCATAAAGTAGCAAGTGTATAGCAGGCAGTCTAGATTGATACCTTGAGCAGGGCATTGCATGATGTTTATGTCATGTGGTTCTATAAGTGGATCACCATTTAAAGCTCTCTTCTTATTGAGTTCCACCTGCACCACATTTTCCAGTTGCTGTGCATCTTCTTTGTAGTCCTCATTTGACTACAACGAGTTGTACTACTTCCACTATTCATCTTCAAAATCAAACTTCAGAAGCGACCAGTGAAGTCATACTTCCATTTTTTATGTAGAGTGATTGACGGGGATTACAAGAACTTCTAGATTGTCAGGCATGTCCCGTATGAAATCAACCACAAGCGCTTGTACAGTGCTCATGATATTGTTCTTCACATAATACTGCGATCAATAAAATGAATTAGGTACACCTAAATTACACAAGACAACTAAGAAGCATCTATACTACCACATATCAAACATTTTAGGCCTGGAAACATATGTATGGCATAGATGTATCCATGATGTATGACATAGGTGTACAACTATGTACACATCTAAATAAAATCTAACAATCAAGCATCCATGCAAACACTTAACAGAGCATGTGTCAATCATATAGAATATTGGTGTACATCTATGTCCACACCTAAAGAAATCAACAAACACATAGAACACGCCATGCCAATCAGGTGTACTAGTATGTACACATCATAAAAGTATATATATATATGACATTTTTGATTTGTTTTTGAGAAACTTACACATGCAGTAGGACTCATTACTTCACATCTCATGTACTTTTGATCATCTGGATGACAAATGCTATCTCTTACCATTGCTCTACAACGTTGATGGACATAAAACTGAAGTACCTATTGGTCCAGATACTTGTTGAACATCAATTCACGAAGTACTTTTCTCACAATCATAATTTCTTCCCTGACTGTTGGATCTTCGAGCTTTGTTAGTTCCCAAGCTACAGAGCTGCAGAATCATAAAGGAAATGTTAACATGGTGTACATAGTGGTGCACATAATAATTTGTATAGTGCTAGGTATTGTTTTCTGAACTTATGTCAGGCTTGCATAGTTGAAGAATTTCTGTATCCTTTTTTTTCCGGTCCTGGTTCCATGTCTTGGTATAGTTCTGATTGATGAACATCTGGAAGTGGGCAAGGAGGATGATACTCAGTTTCTTTTCTCTTTATTGGTGCAGGGTAGCCTGGTTCTTCGACCTCTTTTTGGATACCATTGCCTTTGTGATCCACTTTCATCCTAACTTGTCTGTTTTTACCCTCGGCAGTGAAATCAGGAGGAAGTTTTTTCTTTGAAACTCTCTTTGGTGGTGTCTTGGACAACCCGCCAGCCGCTTTTGTCTTCAGCATCTCTGCTTCCTTCATCTTCCCAGATCTTGTCTTTGCTGGTGGTGTCGTCTGCTCTTCTACTTCTTGACTGCTAAAAAATGCATCTCCATGCTATTGGATGAACTGCACTGCTTCAGCAACGACCCTTTCTCGTACATCTTCATTGGATAATGATCTTTGCGACGACTCTTCTTTTGGGTCTTCTTGGCTCAACAATTGAAAGCTTGGACATTCGTGGATCATGTTTTCCATCTTTTCCTTCAGGTTAGATGATGCTATTCTGTAACAACCCTTTTCAAGATTTATGAAAACACTTTCAAACAAGTTGTCTAGAAGGTCCTCAATTGATGCATAAGGATCATTCTGTTGATCTTCTCCCTGTGTGAGTATAAGCACATCTTCTTCAACCGGCAACATGCCTTTAGGGTCCAGCTGAGATATGGCTGCAGCTACGATTATCGTTGCCTCATCAATTTCAGATGTATATGTGGAATCCTGGTTTTCATGTTATGCAGCTGTCTCTGGCAGAGAAGTGCTGAAAAAATGCATTTTTTGTTAGGTTCTACAAAAGTGTACATCTTTGTACACACACACAGAGAATAAATAATTAAGGTGTACATCTTTGTACATATATACAGAAAATGAAAATAAATGCGAGTTGAGATCATTTCATACCTAGGCTTCTTAGCAGTTTCAGACTCAACACCTTGCCTTGTTCCATCATTTCCATCCTTCACTTCATTTGTCTTTGACAGAGGAGTACTTAAAGATTCAAGTTTAGAGAAAAGGTATTAATTTCAGCACACTGGTGTACAACAATGTACACACATAAAAACATATGACTGCCATATTTAATAAGAGTGATTTTATACCTTCTCTTTTCAGAAGTTTCAGACGGACCTTCATTCTTTTCAAATTTGCTACCCTCGTCATTACCACCTTTGCCACCTTCATGCATATCACCACCTTTGTCACCCTCATCGTTACTATCATTATGCATATCACCACCTTTGCCACCTTCGTCATCATCATCCTGCATATCACCACCTTTTCCACCTTTTTCTTCACTATCCTGCTCCTCATCACCACCTTTGCCACCTTCGTCTTCATCATCCTGCTCCTCATCACTACCTTTTCCCCCACCATTTTCCTTATCCACCTTTGTAACTTTTCTCACCTTTCTCACCATCATCATTACTATCATCATCATCACTATCAGCGTCACCACTTTCATCGTGCTCATTATCATCACGATCATCCTCCATTTTTAATTCTTTGATAAATGAAAAGATTTCTTGCAAGGAGTCAACAAACAAATCAACAAGATCCTTATCATCTTGCGCATTACCTTTATTAGCTTCATAAATTTTTCTGCCTTTTTCTTCAATGAAGCTAACAAGTTTTTCATGTTTAACCTGCAAGCCAGAAAGATCTTCCAATGCTTCATCTCTTTGCTGTAGTGTTATGTACAGCTTTTATTTCAGTGTATCTCTGCTATTTTCTTGCATATTCCTTCTGTACTCATCCATAATCTGTTGCTCTTCATCACTGCAAGCTTTTACCCATCCTGGTTGCATCTGAAAACATGCCAAAGTATCAATATGGATCACAGGTGTACATCTTTTTACACATGTGCTACAGGTGTATATTGTTGTACACATGACAAACTTTTGTCACCATTTTGAAGACATTATCAAGGTGTATATCTAATGTACACATGTAGGAAGAAATCACTATCAATAGAAAGTTATCGAGTCACCTTTTTCATAGCTTCATTAAGGTATTTCTCGATTGTTGCACTGATGTCACTTATCACCCACCTTAGAAACCTTGGGAAACCTTGTTCATTGCTTGGAGTCATGCTGTTGTTGTGTTCAGCAAACAAATACTGCATTAACAAACATGTAAAGAGTTACAAATATAAGGACCCAACAAATACAACGAACCAAAGAATGTAAATTGGTACAACTTAAAACTGGTGTAAAACAATGTACACATGTAAACTCACCAACAGGTATACCATAAGTGGTGAGTCGTTATGTTTCTTAATGCTATCCATTAGATATTTATGTATATGAACTGGCCAGTTGGTTTTTTTCATTCTGTCCAATGATTCAAAGTAGGGAGCAAACTGGCTCTTGGTAATCCCGCTTCCATTTGCTATGGTAAAAAAAACAGTGATGCACAGGTACATCCCAAACAACACTACCAAGTCCTCAACATTTCTCTCAATCTCCCTATCCAACTTTGGTTTTAACTTCATTATACACAAGATTTCATTCTCCACATCTTTTTTCCCCAACCTAGATTGATCCTTAAGTTTCATTCGGTTTATCAGTGAACCATATCTCGTCTCAGCTCTAGTTTTGGTACTTTATCATTCTCCAGGTTCTGATGCCGCCAAATCTAATCCAAAAATTAAAAACAAATCTTCTGCATACTTTCGACTTCCACAAACTTTTTCGCCTTTGCAGTATTGAAAATAAAAATATTTTTCCCTGAGTTATCATGGCGGAACTGGTTCACAACCTTCAAGATTGATTATGGATTCTTGAACCACACATCTCTCTTTTCAGACTTTTTCTTTTCTGACGTTTTGTCATCTTTGTTTTCAGCTTTCTTGTGAAAAAATACGTCTTGTACAGGCCAAAAAGGGCTTTCCTTTTGCTTCTCTAACTGATAGTCAGTGAACCAGACTTTATCAAGATCATTTTTCCTTACTTCAGGATCCTTCTCAAGGTGCTTGTTCACAAAATCATTGATTGCATTAAAACCTGACCTATAAGGTTTGGTTGTATCTACGAAAACAGAGAAATGCGAATAAGAAAAGAGAAGCATACAAAAATGTTAGTGTACAAACCAGTACACTGCTACAAAAATATAACAAGAGCAACAATAATTCTCATACAATATGGCATAGATCACTATAACACCATGATGGTGTAAAAATCTGTACACTCCTATAGAAACATCTTTAAACAGAAATAACATGCCATGAATCACTGCAATAGAATGCTTGTGTACAAGTATGTACAACTGAAATGAAACAAATCCATAAAGCATATAACATGCCATGAATGACATAAAACCACTCACAAACTCACATAACAGGACATGTTAGATTACAAATTTGTACACACCAGCAAGAAATCTCATAAAAAATGCTCAAAATAGACAGAACATGACATGAATCAGTGCAACATCATGGCGGTGTACTAGTATGTACACACCAACAACAAATCTCATAAAAAATGCTCAAAAAGAGACAGAACTGTACATGAATCAGTGCAACAACATGGCGGTGTACTAGTATGTACACACCAACAACAAATCTCATAAAAAATGCTCAAAAAGAGACAGTACTGGACATGAATCAGTGCAACAGCATGGCGGTGTACTAGTATGTACACACCAACAACAAATATCATAAAAATTGCTCAAAAAGAGACAGTACTGGACATGAATCAGTGCAACAGCATGGCGGTGTACTAGTATGTACACACCAACAAGAAATCTCATAAAAATGCTCAAAAAGAGACAGTACTGGACATGAATCAGTGCAACAACATGGCGGTGTACTAATATGTACACACCAATAACAAATCTCATAAAAATTGCTCAAAAAGAGACAGTACTAGACATGAATCAGTGCAACAACATGGAGGTGTACTAGTGTGTACACACCAACAACAAATCTCATAAAAATTGCTCAAAAAGAGACAGTACTGGACATGAATCAGTGCAACAACATGGCAGTGTACAGATCTGTACACATATATAAGAAATCTCATAGAAATTGCTCAAAAATATACAGAACTGGACTTGAATTGTTACCTTTTTTTAGTTTAACAAATGATGAAGGCTTTGAAGACTTTGGAGGATTTGGAAGCTTTGAAGGCTTTGATTTCTTCTTAGGTGGTGAAGTTTTTGAAGTCTCTGGTACTGATATTGATGTTGAATTTTGTAAATCTCTCTTCGATCTTCTCCTTGGTACTGCAACTGATGGAGTTGGGGATGCAATTGATGTTGAATCTTCCACTGTTGGTGTTGTTTTTGTCTTTGAAACTAATTTTTTTCCTTTCAACATGATGTTACTGAAACTGAACTCATGTAGGTGTTTTGATTAGGGTTTTGATTAAACGTTTCCAATGGTTTGAACAATTTTTCTAGGGTTTGAAAGGAAAATTTCTTCCGAAATTGTTCTTCTGGTTTTAGTCTGCAAAAGCAAAATGAGGAATTTAATGTTTGTCTGTTACGCAGCAGTTTTTAATCCGTTTTATTTTTGAATCAAACGTGTCACGTCCACGTTGAATCTGAAGTTACAAAACAGTTTTCACTCGTTGTACGTGTGCTTTATGAAACACGTGTGGAGGTCAACAACGTATTTATACATTTTCTGGACTAAACTGTTCCTAGTTGGAACGGGGTGGACTAATTTGTTCTTTTTCGGGCGATTTTGGACGGAACTATTTTTTTTTTTTCCTTAGAGCATGTAGGCAACACAACGAAAAAGTAAGAAGAAAAATCACTGCCCCACGGCTACGGCTCACACCCCAAAATGAGGTTCAGGGTCCAAGGACCAACTGCTTGTTTCAGTCAACATCGGACCAACAGCGGTCGTGGTCCTTGCATTCACACTTCACATGGGGATTGGGAAGTAGTTACTGGTTGTGCTGCATCCGTACACGAGTCGTATTAATAGCGTCCACAAGTCCAAGTCTGACTGGATTTAATTTTGGTGGTCGGATTACGGAATTACAAACTGCTCAGCCCGATCTTGCAAATACGATTACGAGCAATGAATTTATTGCATATTAAGTACTGCTTCACACACTTTATATCGTGATCACAAATTTAATCTAAATTCCCATTTCTGCCGCTAAGTAGGGTTCAATTTCTATATGTGCAGGTCTAATTAATTAAATTAGTTAGGGGGTCAGCTAGATCGGCCAGGGAAGAGGATGTACGCTATTGCGTATAATATTGTCTTACCTAACAAGAAAGAAAGAATACCAATGATGAATGGATGATGATGATAATTAATAACGATAATGATTACCATCCATCAAATAGTCGGTTATATTGATCGGTCAATGACTTGATCTCAACATTCTAATGATGTATAGGGGCGACCTGGTCCTTGACCAAAACAACGACATACGAAAGAAATGAGATTGTTTCGCGAACTTTTCAGTTTAATTTGTCTCTGACTACCAAATTTTCAACGGACAAGCTGTCCATATATAATCGTTGAAGCTTGTAATAATTAGCAATAAATATTTCTAATTTTACAAAATAATTCTGTTAGAGATTGTGGTTATTTGCTGATGAATAAATGTGTTGCAGAATTTTGCCAAAAAAAAAAAAAAAACTACCATAGCATACAATGCATATTGTACCCAACTTTCCTACACTAAAGCCCGGATTGTTTTTTGGCCTATCCTCATGGAAATCCACGGGTTTGGGTCAAGTCTCCCATCCCGACAAGGTTTCAGTCAAACTTTATTGACGGACTGAGTCAAACGGGTCCGTTCTAGTTGGGAGAGATTCATACCAGAATTACGTTGTTATCCTTTTATCAGTTAACTTAAAGTTAGATGAGTGGAGTAAAAAACTCATACCCGTTCATCTGAACCCGATCTTTAACCAATTTTTTCACGTTTCCTCAGCCTTTTGTTTTTCTGTTTTTTCGAAAGAGGAGGAGAGATAAGTTCAATGCAAATCTTTCCTTCTGATCTTAAGTTAATTGTGGTTAATTTTTTCATTTGAATCTATAACTTCAACCTTCATATCTCAAAGTTGGACCCCATTTTAGTGGTGGAGATGATGACGACGGAGATGGAGGAGAAAAGAATAATGGGTTTTTACTAGATTGGTTGAATTTGACTTTAAGTGATCCAATAATCATTTTGTCGTGTTTGTTGTCTCAATTGCATTTAGATCATTCATTGCTGGACCTAGATTCATTCATTCTATATCAATATATCATACTTTTGATGTTTGTGTTATAATTGTTGTTGAACATGTTTTATACTAGAACTTTAGAAAACTATCTATAATGAGTTGTTTACATGGAGAGTGGACAAAAGTCAGTTGGATTATTCACCGGAGTTCGTTCCTTGTGTGTCGATGGAGGAAACAAAAGAGATGTTGTTGCCGAGATGAATGGAGATGGCAAGGACGAAGGTGGTATATTTCTGAAATGGGTAATTGTAGGTGACGATTGAGCTGCTGGAGTTGAATATTGCCTGAGTTTATCAGGGCCGCTGAATGGAGAGTTGGACGTGACTGAGAAGGTAGTAGTAGCGAGAATGGAGATGGATTGAACTGCCGATACTCGAATGGCAGATGGCTGCAGAAGAAGAAGTCTGTGTTGATGAACGGGAACAAATGAGTTGTTTTATCTATCTTGAGCTTGGCAGTAAGGATGCGGGGTTGATTGGAGAAACTCGTCAGTTGTTTGTCGAGGGTATTTGGCAGTTGTTAACTTGGAAGGAACGAAAGAACAAAGATAGGAAGTTTTAGCTGTGTGTTGGCAGAGTTGAGTTGATGTGATGTTTTTGAGTCAGCTTTGCAGCGACCAAAGAAGCTGTTGTTGAGTTTTATAGAGACTGACGACATGAGCAGTGGTTGAACCCACTTGGGCAAATAAGAAAATGGAGGAACTAATGGTTTTTATTGATTTGATTTTGGGACATACCTGGCCTGAACTGTGTGCCGAGAAACCAACTTTGTCGTTGGTTATCCATGTACTTTACAGTGGGGATTGAAGTAATTTCAGTCCAGGTTCTATCCATGAGATCAACTGGTGATTAACTGCCATCATGTTGGGATTTGCGCGAGAAGGTATATATGCTGCTGATGATGGATTCGATCTACTGGTATCGAGATATTACTCCTCTATCTATATTACAAGCTAATGGTCGTGAATTCATATCATGGAGTCTCGGCATTTGGTTGATGAACACAATAATAGGCAATGGATTTTGGGGGGGCTTGATTATTAATGCAACTGCTCGGAGAATAGACGAACATAAATTTTGGTCAGTCTGGGATGTACATGTATGAATGGAGATTCAGCTGCATGGAGTCTATGTCTGAGATGAGTGCAGTCGGTAGATGAGTGGTCGGCATTCTTCAGTTGTCACTTAATAAAGACTTGTAACTTTTTTGTCAACAACAATGGTTCAGATTTCTTAAGGCGTTGCGCTATAATGATAGAAACTAACACCACTTGATACATTAGATACAGGTGTAAAGAAGGTACTAGAAAGCAGAAAAATCTTCTTATCCTTACTTTTAACACGATGTAGGTGTAAAGAAGGCAATATTATTTTCAGAATTACTGGGTCTACTGCAGGTTATTTAGTCGGTTGCCATAATCACCCGAAATGCAAGTTAGTATCTTACAATATCATCCATTTGTTTTTTTATGTACCAGCCCATCACCTTTACTCTATGTGACTGTCACTATATGGTGAAGATAGAAATGTTATAGGAACTAATTCTTGATCTCTTTATACATCACTAAAATATCATGTGGATTATGGTTAGATTATTATCCATATCAAAAGTGAGTTGGTCTAATGAATTTTATATGGACTAATAAGTAATTCCTAAAATCCTTAAGTGCACAAACTTCAGAAATTCATTGTTACAGTTCCTAAATTTCTTTTGCCATTCTGTTGAACCTCTTTAGAAATCTTTTTAACGGAAATGATTTCTTTCATAAAACAATCCAGAGTTTGGTACATTTAAATAATTAAAGACATGGTTGAAGACTAAAATGAAACTATTTCACATTTAATTTTCCATGACATCGTTATCTCGTTTCTTGTTTCTTCGTTTATCACGTTCCGTTTCTTCCAATTCTTATTATATTGTACCATTGATAACTTCTTTTGCTTCAAAACCTATCATCACAACCCAATGATTTCTGAAATCATGATTGCTGACAAATAGATGCATATGAAGCACTGTTGCAAACACAAGGATTTGCAACTCGATTATTCCACAGTCATGGATGCGATGTATCTCTGACTCACACAACCAAAGATTGTCTCAATGTACTCAAAGATTTTTCTGTCTTCTTCTTTTGCAGTGGCTTAATTGTTTCAAACTCTTGCATTCAGTTGGAATTCACTAACTTGCAGGAATTAGTTAGATTGAGACAATCTAACTCACTTTCCCATTTTAATTTATAGCACCATATGAACCAGTTACCCATTTTAATTTATACGCCTGTCCCACCAGAAAACCTAATTTATTTTATAGGACTGTCTTAGTGAGGCATCCAATTTATTTTATACGACCTTCTGGAAAAATCAAAATGAGTGAGAACAACAAGTAGTCAGAAAATTAAAGTCGAACTCTGCAGAATATCTGAAATTATTTTCATAGAATTAGCTCTAGGAGCTTCTGACATATTTGAAACATGCTTCTTTCATTGGGATCTACCGATCTTAGTGCTCTCTTGATTTCATATCGCAAGACCCATTGTTTTCTCATTGGCTGCTGAAGGTGAGGCTGGTATAAGAAAGGTACTATACTCTAGAGTGTAGATGCTTCACGATGCATTTGAGTTGACAATGACCATAAGTGGATGCCAATCCAGTGCCAGAAGATTTTATGCGGTCATTTAACTTCCACAAAACCAATGAACTTGATTTGTTTGTGCGCAAATAAACCATTCTCCGTATTGATAGTAAAAAAAAATGAAATAAAAAGCAAGAGATTGAACCCAAGAAAGCAAATTACTCACGGTGACTGTAGCAAGAGAAGAAAAGGAAAAGATTGAAAGTGGTTACTGATATAATCGTGGGTTTAGGGCGGTGATTGTAGCCGGAGAAGAAAAGGTAAAAGATTGAAAGTGGTTACTGACATAATCGTGGGTTTAGGGTGACTATATATATCAGTTAGGTTTTGGATTACTATCTTCTAGGTACAGTGATAAACGAAGAAACAAGAAAACAGATGAGGATGATAAGGAGAGTTTATATACCCTAATTAAGTAGACAAAACAAACGCAAGTTGAAGTGAAAAAACTTAACTTATATATGTAGTACCCATATTCCATGCGGGTTATAAAAACTATTCATATAAGAAACGTGATTTAAAAGGTAACTACAGTTGTCTTCTATTAACTAGGGTTAAAAGATAAACTTTTGATAGAAAAACAAAACTTAAAAAATATTGACGGACAACCGATTTAGTCCGTCAACAAAGGTTGACTGAAATTTTATCCTTCTATGAAGCTTGACCGAATCCTTTGGATTTCCATGATGTTAGCCCTTGTTTTTTTTCCTATCAAAAGCACTTTGTAACAAACTTTTACCAATTTTTGTGTTTGGTAAAAAAAAATCAAAATGGTTTTGGAGAGAAGTACTTCCATTTTAGGCCTGCTTTTAAAAGCTACTCACCACTAGCTTTTAAAAGCTGGAAAAACAGAAGTTGTGAACCCATATAATTTGATTTGATTAATTCTCCATTTTAACCTTGTTATTTTATTATAAAGACAAATTTTATCCTAAAATATTGTATAATTATCATTATATTTCTAACTTCTATTTCATTCTTCTATTTATTTTGAAATAATAAATAAGAATTACAATAAAAATATTTCTTTTGAAGTAAACTGCAATCATTTTTTTTTTAATTAAATGATAAAATAATTTGAAAATGCACTATGTCAGGGAGGTTGGTTTGGGGATATGTCAACATCATATTGCTACTCTTCCTATCATGGAGGGTGGTTTGGGGATATACACTATGTCAGATACGAGTAAATATTGCTTTTTGGCTTCATAGTGTCCAACTCGTTCTATCCAACGTATCATCATGAACAGTGTGTACTCTGGTGTCACTAGTGACTCTTACCAGCTTGCGTTACAATCTTTCATTCAGGTGTGTGGTTTGCTTACTATTCCATGGCGTCAATCACTTACTTTGAGGCTATTAAAAAACAGATCCCCTCCACCATTAATATGTATGATCGTGATGCAATTTTGTGTCAGTTCAATAGAGTCAAGCATGATCAAGATTGTCTTCTAGCCTTACCCATTTGTTGGGTAATCAGAGTCTTGGGACGAGGCAGTTATGGAGTGTAGGAAGGTAGTTTGTGCTCTAGCTGCAACAGGGAGATGGATAATTTTGGAGATCAAACATTACATTGTTCCAGTGATGTGTGGCTCAAATTCAAAATGACATGGTTCGAGATGTTTTTGCTGACATTTGTTACAAGGATGGTGTACCTTCTTGGAAAGAGGTTGCTCTGGGCTTCCTGTCTGACGAAGGTAATGCTTTGAGGCCTGCAGATGTTATGGTTTACAATTGGGAGAATGGCCAGGATGTTTGTTTAGATGTCACTGGTGTCTCACCTTTCACAAGGGGTGGTATCAGATCTTTTATTCCCGGTCAAGCTATTTCTCAGGATATTCAGCGTAAACGCACTAAGTATTTGGACAAGTGTGTGGCTCACGGTAATGGCTTTGGTATCCTGGAATTTTCAAGGTGAGCTTGGCGAATATTTTATTATCTTTTTGAAAAGGTTAAAGAATTCTTTAGTGAATAATGTGCAAACGCTAGTTCTGGCAGTTTTCTTTTTCATAGAGTAGGAGTTCAAAAGGGTGTTGGAGCTCATCTTGTGGCGAGGCTCCCATCCAATCTCTTGTAATAATCTAAATTTGGTGTTTTATGTATACATTTTGGTATTTTGCATTACGTACCACTAGCCCTGAGGCACTACAAAATGTCGCTGATCGCTTTGCTTGTCATCTCATGCAATACCTTCGTCGCCTTTTGGTTGGTGATGGGGCTAATTTTGGCTTAGTCCAGCGACGATTATCCATACCTCCCATCAAAGATGGAGGCTTTGGCATACTCACTATGTCAGACACTATGAAGTATTGTTACCTCGCATCTCAGGCGCAGACCCAGCATTTGCAGAATTCCATTTTGAAGTTGCCTACAACAACTGAATTCTGTCATGATTTTCATAATGCATTACAAGGTTTCACGCAAGCTTGTGGAATTTCCTCTCCGGATTTCAATATTAACGATGCCGCCCCCCATTATATGAAATCTTTGGCGGCTATCTACTTTGGTGCTGTTCGGGAAAAGGTATCCCCTAGCTTCTCTTTATCTTCACGTGAAGCTTCTGTTTGGCAATGCAATAGATCCAACCATGCTATGGACTTTCTTAAGGCCATTCCTATACCAGGACTTAATCAGGCTGTTGGGACTAGACAGTTTAGCTCTGTCTTACAGTACCGTTTGGCCATACCCCTTTTTGAGGAGGATAGCAAGTGTTCTTGTTGTGGCAAGCCTATGAACATCTTTGGCGACCATGCCATTCATTGTGCTAGTGAAGTGGAGCTCAAATTTAGACACGATTTAGTAAAGGATATCTTGGCAGATATATGTTACAGGGCTGGAGTTGTAGCTAGAAAAGAGGTTTCCTTGGGTGTCATCAACAATAAATAGCTTCGTCCTGCGGATATCATGGTTTATAACTGGGAAGATGGTAGGGAGGTTTTTCTTGACGTCACAGGAGTCTCTCCCTTCACTACTGCTAGAACTCGCAACTTCATACCAGGTCATGCCATTTCTGCAGTTGTCACCCGCAAGAATAATAAATACTTGGATGTTTGCACTTCACTTGGTTATGGTTTTGGTGTATTGGCATTTTCCACTTTTGGTGAGCTTGGTACGGATTTTATAATTTTTCTGAAGAGAATAAGGAATTGCATGGCAAGACATGATGCCAACTTCAAGATGGGCAATTCTCTTTTTCATAGGTTAGGGATTGTTATTCAAAAAGGGGTCGGTGCCCAGCTTTTTGCTAGGCTGCCCACCATCCCTTGTAATGTTGACTTTGATGTTGATTTTTAATAATAATAATAAAAATAAAATAAAATAATATTTGTATTATAATACTAATAATAGTTTATTAGTATTATAATACTAATAATAAAAATAAATATAATACTAAATTAGGCTTAAATATATTAGAATACTAAATTAGTATTATAAGATAAATTAGTATTATAATACTAAAAATAATTATGATATAAGGTAAAAGAGTATTATAATTCTAAAAATAATTATAATACTAAATTTGGCGAACTTCTTTTCATTATAATACTAATAATTAAAATAAATAAATATTACTTATAAAATAAATATTACTTAAAATATTACTTATACATTTTGGTGTTTTATAGCTTATAAAAAAATAAAATAAGTATTACTTATATTTATTAAATATATTAGAATTTAAAATATAATTTATTATAATTACAGTATATTTAAAATTAATTTTTAAAACATGTCTATTTTCTTCATTAGCTACATCACCAACACTTTAAAATACCAATTTACCAAAAAAAATCTACAATTTGTTAATTTCACAGGCTTTTTAAATTATAGTTTACCAAACATCCTACCGCTTCATTTTCACACCAACGCACAACACAGCACAACAAAAAATCACTTTTCTAAAACTCATAACAATACCAAACTAGGCTTAAAATGACAATCAAGTTTACAAGCTGTTTAAAGACTCTCTTAGTGGGTCGTGGCATGGATGGAAGAAAATAAATAAAGTTTTCCTTTTTCCTAATTTTCCTTATATCATATATAGGAAAGAGAATTGAAACCCTTCTTTAATTTTACCCTTGAGTATTTTCCAATTTACATGGTGCCAGGTATTACCAATTTTAAGTGGAGGATGATTTTGTAATTTTTGGGTGTTCGGATCAAAATTAGGGTCATACTAAAAAGGCCTATTTTCTTATATTAATTAGATGATTTTTTTCATGCATTTATCTTTACAACATCATTTAATTGTAAGGAAAATCTGGAATGAGATAAACATGCATGAGAATGAGTAAGGTTTTTGTGAAAATAATTTAGGGGAGTGTAGGTGTAAATTATCTACAGATCCAGGTGGCAACATCCTAGACCCAGTGCACCCAAATACAAAGAAACGCGAAGTATAGAGCAAAGATTAAAGAGCGCGAGATTTAAGGAAGCCACGTGGATCGGGCGTAATAATGTCGGACAAGACTTGACCCAGACTTCTGATAAAGTTGACAAGATAAGGCGGGACGGGACAAACGAGGAGCTACAGTCAAACATGCAAGAAAGTGTGGAACACATCGGCTGATCATAAGGGCGACTATCGAGACAGCCGACATCGCGTCAACAGAGGGCCATAAGAGATTGGCTCGAATGAAATACAGGCGAGGAGCCAAGATGCATCGACCGCACAAGACGACGTGAGTCGGCCCGATCACAGAACATCTAATTAGATCTAACAGGGTCAACATTCTAACTTCGTTGTATAAAATTTCTCCTATAAATAGCGGGACTTGTATTCTAGAGAGGCAGGTTGTAATTTTTGGGAGAGAAAGGAGAGAGAAACCCGAGTTAGCATTAGAAAGAAGTGAATGAGAAGTAAGTTCATCTTGTAAGGAAATCCCACTAAGAGCAACACCTTTGTAACACCGTGAAGTAATAAGATTCATCATTTCACCCCCGTGGACGTAGGTAATCATACCGAACCACGTATATCTTGTGTTCATGGTTGAGTGTTTACTTTCGTTTGAGAAGAGTCGTACATTTCTATCCTTTGGATGTAGTTTGTAGTAAAATACATCTACATTCTGGCACCGACTAAGGGGACACGACTAAGATCTCCGGATACCTTGCCATTAAAGTCTTCAGAGACGATCAACAGCTCCTCAATACACGTTAATGTGTTGGATTAGAAGCTACGATGAACTCTGTTGGCCGAAGTAATGGTTGTTTTGAGTCATTTATGAGCATTTAAAGTCATAGTAGTAGCAACGTCTTCTTAGCATCTTCAACAGTTTGATCGACAGAGAAACTTCACGAGCTCACCAGCGACTAACAGTTCGGGTTAGAAGCTACGTGAAGAATCTGTTGAAGGGACGACTGTTTGTTCTTGATAATTGTGTGTTTGTTAGCGTTAAGCGAGTTGTTTTTAGCTGCGTTAAGAAGTTGGGTGCTCGGAGTTACCAAAAGTTAGCGTTTTAGATGTTTCATCGTGTAATGAACTGTCGACCTTGTATAATTTTTAGCCGACGGTGTAGCATAAGTCGTCGGAAAGGTCATAATTAAATCTCGAGAAAGTGGAGTTGGTGCAAGTTCAAATTAATTCTAGGGGTTACTTGCCGTACTTTCTAAGCATCACGTGCATAAGATCAATTATTTGGAGCATGTAGAACAAAGGACAAACCAACTTAAATGCATAGGTCGAGTACAGAGAGCGACGTCGTACGGAGTGATAGTGACGGGGACGTGAGTACAGCCACAGATTCAGCATAAGACCAAAATAGGGTAGATAAACGGAACCCACCTGATAACCAAAGTTGACCCTGCATAGTGACAGTAGTCATAGAGTCGAACGTCTCGCCTTTTTTGTCTGTGCATTTTGTTAGAAAAATTAGGTCGAAGTAAGGGGTTCTTTTTCGTATTTGCTGACGTAGGTATGGGCGATACTCGGCTTATCACGCGACGTAACTAATGGCTAGCACTTCAGGGACGATAAGGATGTTGAGGAATCACACGGTCACTAGCAGGAAGATGCGAGCAGGGATAACGGGGACGAGGCAAGGGAACAGTCGACAACCACCGCCCGAGGAATCTCATGCAGCTACGCGAGGGATGCCTGTTGTATACGAGGAAGTAGATTTGGGGCGGGATGATAACACCTTACCTATGCACCAGATTATACTAACTCAGAGAAGAGTCTATCAAGTCGATGGACTCACAGATTCAGACACCGATGACGATGAGGAAGCACTTGCATCGCGAGCTCAGAGGCAATCGACGAGGCGACAAATTGAACACCAGGAAGCTTTGGGAAGGGAACAAGAGCGTCTTAGGAAGATTCAGTTGGGGCGAGCAATAGAAAGTGACATCGGCCCGACAACCGTTCAAGCTGTCAATCATATAACCAATCCAATACCGCCCCCACCACCCACATCAGCACCATTACAACCTCGGCCACACCAACCCAATGGACATTCCAGTCATGAGAGTACGGACCCGACGTTGTTGGCCATTTTGGAGAGTCAGAGGAGGCAAGAAGCGGCACTGAGGGAACTCCAGCAGCGGAATTTCGCCTTGGAGTATGAGAACTACCAACTGAGGAACCAACGGACCAGATCAAGAGGGTCGTCAAGCCGAGGAACATCGGGTTATCGTGGCCGATCCGATCACTTGCCACCCATGATGGGGCAGAGTAACATTAATCATCCCAATCAGTCAGGTCCGCCGCCATTACCTCCGGTTCCCCAAACGCAGAGATATGGACCACCCGAGGACTCGTCCACCGATGAAGAAAGGCGAGGAAGGGACGGGCGACAAGATCAGACAACTAAAGCCAAGCTTAAGGAGTTGGAAGCAAAAATCAAGGAACTTTCGGGCGGAAGCGAAGAGGATAAGCTGGCCGAGATTATGAGCGAAGCCGAGAAGACGCCTTTCTCTCAAGAATTGGAACAAATGTCGTTCCCACCTAAGTGTACTTTACCTTCATTCCCCTCTAGATTTGATGGAACTGGCGATGCGACCGAACACCTTAAGATGTATACCATGTCGCTGATCCAATGGAGAAGTAACCCGGTAGTTATGTGTAAATTATTTCCAGCTAGTTTGGAGGGCGAGACGCGAGATTGGTTTTATTCGCTCGCACCTGGTTCGATCAACGGGTATGATGCGCTAGTCGAGGCCTTCCTTGAGACCTATATGCATAACAGTCGACCTCGACCAAGAATGAACAAGTTGTTTACCCTCGCCCGAAGATTCAGAGAGCCATTGAGAACCTTGACCGACAGATGGAGGAAACTGTGTACTGAAATTGGGAAGGTACCGGTGGACCAAGCCATCTTTGGGTTTGAAAACGC
Organism: Papaver bracteatum; assembly: GCA_023529315.1. Lineage (NCBI taxonomy): Eukaryota > Viridiplantae > Streptophyta > Magnoliopsida > Ranunculales > Papaveraceae > Papaver > Papaver bracteatum. The sequence goes on along the minus strand of JAJJWX010000810.1, from coordinate 2,244,340 downwards.
GTTGGGGAGATCGGACCCCATTTGGATTGCCATGTTTTTTGAAAAACCTAAAACCTTAAAGGAGATGAGAAGAATGCAAGAACACTACATCGCCTTGGAAGAAATTCAGGCTGAATCAAGAGATAGAGGGGTACAAGAAGCCAGTGCTGAAGTCGGTAGTGAAACTAAAACGGTCACGGACGACCATATCAGGCGATCAGAAAAAAGATCGGACCCTCCCCCGAGGAACAGTGATAAGAGAGAATGGATGGCCAAAGGGAATAAGCCAAAGCAGGAAGCCCGATCGTATACCCCACTAAACGCTTCTTTGGAAGAGGTGTTCAAGGAAGTTGAGAAGAGGAGCGACATCAACTACCCAGCATCGAGGGGGGTACAGTTCCAAGAGACCCGAGATCATCCCGAATACCGCCACTACCATCGCATAGGGGCCATTCCACCAATAACTGTCGAGAGGTGAAAGATATTTTTCAACACCTCATCCGCGATGGATATTTGAGGCAGTATGTCCGCCACCCCTTCGGCCTGAAGCAACACCCGATGCGCCGGTTCATCAAGTCCGCATCGATAGGGGCGAACCAATTCGTAAACACCATTTCACATTCGGATATGCAAAACTACACTCTCGGCCCAATAATCACCACTAGGATCCATAAAAGGGATCGTGACGGTAAAGATATTCAGCGTAGCCAAGTCTCTTCCCATGGAACCCCGGATGACGGTGCCCATATCGTTCTCGGCTAAGGATGTCCCAAAGAAATGACAGGCACACATCGATCCACCGGTCATCACAATGTTGATTGAAAAGTGGGGAGTAAGAAGGATTCTTGTGGATAGCGGAAGTTCAGTCGAGGTCTTTTCTACGACACGTTCAGAAGAATGAAACTCTCAGACGATATGCTCGTCCCAACCACATACCGTATCTACGGCTTCAACGGCACAGTAACCATCCCGAAGGGCGAAGTAACTTTAAGAGTTTCAGATGGTGGTGGCTACCTCGACACACTAACCACTTTCTGTGTAGTCGACGTCGCTTCACCTTATGAGGCCATTATCGGGCGCCCATGGGTTGCGGGGATAAAGTGCGTAGCATCGGCCTTCCATCAAAGGTTAAGGTTCCCGACTTGCAAGGGAATAGCGGAAGTTATGGGCGACTCCCAGGCGGCACGACAATGCATGAAAGTTGATATAGAAATAAATGAGCGACGGCAAGCTCGGCAAAGGCAAGAAAAGAACAAAGAAAAGGAAGTGAAGGCAGCAAAAGAATGAGAGGAGGATATTTCTCAAGCGGTCCTGGCACACGAAACGCGAGAACAAGACCCTTTATAGCAATTAAAGGAAGCATCCCCAGTCAGGGAGACCAAATCAAACTTCTCGACAGTCGAGCCGACTAAAGAAGTAAACTTGGGAACTATAGAGGAACCTAAAGTAGTGAGGATCGGGGCATTACTATCGGACGAAGAAACCAGTAAACTCACGAAGCTATTAAAAGAAAACCTGGAGGCATTCGCTTGGGAAGTGCATGATTTGGAGGGTATTGACCCAAAGGTCTGCTGTCATCACTTAAAAATTGATCTGAAGTTCAAACCGGTTAGACAAAAAATGAGGCGTATCGCGCCAGAATTGCAAGCGGCGGTCGAGGTCGAGCTGAAGAAGTTACAAGAATCCGGAATAATAAGGAAGTCCCACTACCCACAGTGGATATCTAACATGGTCTTGGTACCAAAAAAGAAAGGGGGAGTCCGAATATGTATTGATTTCAGCGACTTGAACAAGGCCTGCCCGAAAGACAAATTCCCCTTCCCAAGATAGATCAATTAGTAGAATCAATAGTGGGATACGAGGCGATGACTTTAATGGACGGATACATGGGATACAACCAAATACCACTGGCGCCCGAGGACCAGGAACACACCTCCTTCTTCACGCCAAGAGGATTGTATTGTTACACCAAGATTCCATTCGGACTTAGGAATGCTGGGGCTACGTAACAGAGATTGGTAGGCGATATATTCGAAGACAAGATTCACGATACCATAGAAGTTTACGTGGACGACATGTTAGTTAAGAGTCGGAAATCAAAAAACCACGTCCGAGACCTTCGAGAGATCTTTCAAACAATGAGGAAACACAAGATGAAGATTAATCCTGCCAAGTGTGACTTCTGGGTCACATCGGGGAAATTATTAGGCTACATCATCACTCCCAGGGGAATAGAAGCGGATCCCGAGAAGGTACGAGCCGTCCTTGACATGCCATCTCCTGCGACGGTGAAAGACGTGCAGAAACTAAACGGTTGCATAGCCGCATTGGGACGATTTATGTCACGATCATCGGACAAATGCAAGGCTTTTTACGACATCTTGAAGAAAGGAGAAAAATTCCGATGGACGGATGCAAGCGAAGAAGCTTTTCAAAGTATCAAGCTACATCTAGCTAGCCTCCCGGTCCTTCAAAGGCCTGAGCCGTCAGAAATTCTCACTTTATACTTAGGAGCGACACCCTATGCCATAAGTGCGGTATTGGTTAAAACAGAGATGGGCGTGGAAAAGCCGGTATACTTCGCCAGCAAAACTTTAAGTCCGGCCGAGAAGAACTACACTATAATGGAGAAGATGGTGCTCGCGCTAGCCTTTGCTGCCTCTAAACTACGAACATATTTTCAAGCTCATCGAATACGGGTGCTCACCAAATCGCCTATCGAAGCGGTCTTGGATAGTGCTGGGCGATCAGGGAGAATCTCCAAGTGGGGAGCCATAATCAAACAATATGATGTGATATACGAGACAAGAACCGCGATCAAAGGACAAGTAGTGGCCGATTTCTTGGCAGACTTCCCCCTCAGTGATGAGGATGAGGTAGAAGATATACCGGGAATGACAGAAGAACAAGAGGGGCCGGCGGACCTGCTAGCCGCTAGTAGCCCAACATGATGGGAAGTATTTGTTGATGGGGCATCTAACAAATACGGATCGGGTCTCGGGTTGGTGTTCACCATGCCAAAGGGGAGGAATATTGTGCATTCGTTCAGGTTAGAATTCAAGGCAACGAACAACGTCACCGAATATGAGGCGGTGATCCATGCCTTACGGATAATTGTGGAAATGGGGCTGCATGAGGTTCGACTGACTAGTGACTCTCAACTAGTGATCCGGAAAATTATGGGCCAATACGCTACACATGATCCGGTGCTGCAAAAATATTGGGATCTCGCCCAATTTTACATCAAGCAAATCCCAGATATTAAATTCCGCCACATCTGCCGAAAGGATAACAGACACTCGGATGCTCTATCATACATCGCCTCACAGTTAGTAGACCCGAGCATTGAAGGGATACGCGTTATGAGGCTACTTAACCCGTCTATCCCCGAAACACCGAAGCACGGATCGAGGTGGCCGTTAACACAGCCGAGAGATACAAAGAAGGCTACTGGAGAAAGCTGATACATCAATACTTAGAGACGGGTGAGCTACCTAAGAGTCGGCCCGAGATGAACAAGATCAAAAGTAAATCGGGCGCCTACGAGTTAAGGGGGGGATCTTATATCGGAATTCCTACCTAGGGCCACTCTACGATGCTTAGCGGGAAGAAGGCCATATAATCTCGCATGAGCTACACTATGGGGCGGCTGGAAATCATAGCTCGGGAAGAAGCTTGTCGGCTAAGGCAAAAACAATGGGCTACTTTTGGATGTATATGAACGAGGACGCAAAGCAAATGGCAATATCTTGTGAAGAATGTCAGCGTTTCGGGAAGAAAATCCATGCTCCGTGCGGTCTTAGTTAAACTCGATCGTAAGTCCGTGGCCTTTTGCTAAATGGGGAGTGGACATTGTCGGGCCGTTACATGTAGGAACGGGGCAAAGGAAGTATTTGATCGTGGCTACGGATTATTTTACCAAGTGGGTCGAGGTGGCACCACTGAGGCATATTCGAGACAAAGATGTTTTTAAGTTCATTTGGGAACATATCATTTGTCGCTTCAAGGTCCCGACTCGCCATCGTCTCGATAATGGAAAACAACTACGGGAGAGAACATTGATCTTCTATTTAACACTTACAACATCGGGAAGAGCAAAGCTACCCCGATTTACCCCCAGTGCAATGGGCAGGCCGAGATCACTAATAAGACCATCGCCGATAACATGAAGAAGAAACTGGACGGGGAATATGGCAACTGGTGCGAGGAATTATATAATGTCCTATGTGCATACAGAACCACACGGAGGGAAGCTACGTGGTTCTCCCCTTTTATGCTTACCTACGGAACCGAGGCGATTCTACCAACAGAAGCAATGATACCTACCACAAGAACTGAAGCGTGGAGGCGAAACATGTCGTCCGATCTGATCTTGGATAAACTCGACGACTTGGAAGAAACAAGAGAAATGGCGCTACAAAAAATGGAAAATTATCAAAGGAGGTTACAACGGGAGTACAACAAGTGCGTTCGACCAAGAGAGTTTAATCCCGGGCAGCAGGTATTGAAATTTCTAGCTGAATGGGAGCGCGACAAAAAAGGCGGAAAACTAGCACCAAAATGGGGCGGGCCATATATAATTGAATCTAAGGCGGGCGAGGGATCGTATCGACTACTGCGAATCGACGGAACAAGAGAGCTCAAACCATGGAACATCCGATTCCTGAAACTCTATCATCCTTGACGGGCAATGCGAAAAAAAAACGGTAAGCAAACGTGTCTTCTATCTCTGTGAAACCGTGAGGGGTATGGGATAGGGCACAAGCGACTAATGGTCATTCGTACTCGGGGAAAAGTGTGGAAGTTCCGAGGTGACTTACACTCGAATGGTCATTCGTACTCGGGGCAAATCCAGTGTGGAAGTGCCGAGGTGACTTACACTCGAATGGGCATTCGTACTCGGGGCAATGCCAGTGTGGAAGTGCCGAGGTGCCTTACAGTCGCCTGGTTATTCGAACTCGGGGCAGTGGCATTGTGCAAGTGCCGAGGTAGCCTAAAGGTTCTGGTGGTTGGAAACCAGTTCCAAAGGTTGTTTAGACGCGAGGTCTACTCAACTAGGTGGCCTACTTACATCTGAAAGGTCACCACCATTGCAAGTGGGCGTGTCCACTTGACCGAGATCGGTTGATCGATAACCACTCGGGACCATCGGGCCTAGAACTAGGATGCCTGATACCCTTCCACTGAATCCAAAGAGATAGTGATGAGATACCCCGATCAGGACATGGCATAGGGCCCGATGACCCTCCTTGTTGGGTGTGTTCGACAGAAATGGTTAGAGTTCTAACATATAAAAGCAACAATTGCAGGGCATAACACCAGGAACAAAAGCGAAACAAATAACGTCATGCGTTAATCAACAAACAGTCGGGGCAACATGCGGAACAAGAAACAAATCGATCGTGTCGTGCAACAACCAACACCCAGAGGTGCAGCATACAAAACGAAAACCACATCGATCGCATGGTACATCAATCAACAATCGCCAGAATAACATAAGAAACAAAAGATAAATCGATAACACCAAGCGTCTAATAACAAACTACGGAAAGCATCGCGCGGACATACGAAATGAAAAGTTTAGCGGAAATGAAACAAACAACATCGGTGACGCAGCACCCCCATTAAAACGAACAAGCGAGGTAGCGGAAATGAAAAAGGGGAGAAGTGTTTAGAGCGATTTACAACCCGATGTAAGGGGCAACATAGTGACGCAGCACCACAAAAAGAAAGCTTAAACCTTGGGAGGAGCCGCGCCGGCCTTCCTCTCTGCGCGACCTCGAGCCGCTTCTTCTCCACCCATCCATAATGCCACTGAAATTTCGATATAACTCCTCCGCATGGGCGACCCGTTCATCCTCGAGTTGTTGGGTAATCTGGGAAGCGTTTTCCTCGAATTTCCTCGGCTAACTTGAAGCCCAAATCGACCTCGGCCTGTTTCAATCGGCGAACCTCCAGATCAAGCTCCTGCGAACGTTTTTGCGCGGCTACAAAACCACAAATATAGGATGTTATTCATCGGATACAACTTAACATTTTTGCAAGAATAAAGCGTGATCTGGATCTAAAAAATGGCCTCAACACATCGGCTAAGAGACCTGACAGGGCGGGTAACACCGACTGAAGCGACTCTACCGACTTGGACAACTCATCCTCGGTCCTGGACAACTTCATGGTTAATTCATTATAATGTTGATCGTTGAACTCGTTACTAGGGAAATACTTCTTATGCTCGGCCCAATCGTTCATTAACCGATTACGCGACGCTTGGAGAACCACAAGCTGCGATCTACTCCACTCTAAATCGCCCATAACTTTATCAAATTAACGCACTCGGCCCAGTAAATCGCTGTTAGCTCGCTCCACCACATACTTATCTCTCAATATTTGTCGGCGGTCCTCGTGAAGATCTCGATTCTGTAATTGAAGAGCGTTTACCCTTTGCTCCAAACTCGTGGCTAAAGCATTTTTTTCGGCAGCAAGACGCTGAGAAGATCCCAAATGAGCCCGTAAATTGTCCATCTCGGAAGGATCATAATCAAACCGGCGATGTCGTTCTAACTCGTCCTCAACACTTGAAATCTCCTCAGTTTGACGGTCTATTTTGTCGTCTTTGTTGGCCATTCGTTGACGCAGATTTTCCACAAGGTATTTCTCAATATCCCATTTTCTCTTCAGAATCCTAAACTCCGAAGTAGCGTCTATACCTATACTAGATACCTCGGCTAAGAAGAAGGATACCCGACTCAGGATACTGGCACGATAAACTCAATCAACACAAGTCAAGAAGAATCATATACCTTGAGCATCGGCAAGTTTGATCTCCAGCTCGTTCGCGCGACCCTTCTCATTCTGAAGTTGAAGTTGGAGAGACTCTATCAACTGTTTATCTCGAAGGCGATTGGCGGCATCCAAGCGTACATGGTTCATGATCTAACACAAACAAACAAGTTTGCATCATAATCGACACTAAGGACAGAAATCAGAAGTGGGGCATTACTATACAGAACCGAGTCGCTCACCACAGTGTCAAGTGTCAAGGCGATGTCGCCATAACAGGGTACAACATTCAACATTTCTTTACCAGTATACTTCCCAAAGTCGGAGGAAGTAAGCGCACCCAAGGAATTCATGATCGGGCCAGAAACAGTGAAGCAAGTCTCGGCGCTAGAAGACGATCCCTTAGTAAACCGGGGCACACAGGGAAGCTCTACCGGAACACTAGTAACAACCTTCTCTATGGCGGGCGTCTCCGAGGTCTCCTGCTGGTTGCCCACACCTTGTTCACCGACTTTGTCACCCGGCATAGTCTCTCCAAACAACTCATCCTCATCGGAAAGATCAATGAGGGGGCTCGTTTTCGGCGGTGGCTTAGCAATTTCTTTACCTCTACCAGGATTACGCCTAAGCGGAGTAGGGTCGACATCGTCAAAATCATCATCATCGCACCTCGGGTGTTTCTGCACAAGCGTCTCGTCAGAACATGTGAAGGCAAAAAATAGGGGCAAGTACATGTACTTATAAGGGAATCATTATTTTTGTTACCTTCCCCTGGTCTTCCTCAACCCTTGTGCCAGCACCTCTTTTCCTAGACCCGATAGTTTTTGTGGAACTGATCTGAGATTTTCAAATAACAACAAATGACTAACTGACGCCCGAAGCTAACAAGATAGAAATCAAGAAAAGCGCGTACCTTATCGGCCTTGTCATCATTAACCACCCAGAAAGAATAGGGCTCGGCGGGAAAAGTAGGCGACGAGAAGTCACCATGAAGGATAGGACCTCGGACAAGAAGCGGAACTCGGGGATAGTTCGGATCATTAGAATGTCGGGCTCGCCTGTTGGAACCATGGCCGATAGGATCGGCATCCAGCAACATTCTTTCGACACCCTCGGGCATAGTTTTGACCCGATGAGGACTTGCAAGAAACCAGCAAAGAAGATCGCCCAAGGTCGAAGTACCAGCTCGATAGTTGACAAGGAAATTGGCAACGGTATACTCAGGAGCGTCCTCGGGCTTGTAGGTCGACCAATCAGCAGTAGAACCATGACCATCGCGGCGATCCCTCCACTCGTTCATAATTCGGAAAGTATTGCCAGTCCATTGAGCTAAATCACGAGAAGGCCGAATCTGGGACAAAATCTTGTAATAAAATGGGCTATCAGGGTTGTATAAGGGAAGACGAAGGCCTAGCTCCAGCTGAACCAAGGTGATGACCACACAATTAGCCGATTGCTCGTGCTTCTTCATATTGGTTTTTTTCAAACTACCGTTTCGGCCCGAGAGAAGGGTCACTTCGTAATTTTGAAGATCGTACGTCTCCTTCAACTTCTCAATGAACTCTTCATCAGAAAGATCTTTCACCCTTTTATCGGACCTGCACGAAATAGAAGAAGAGCTATCAGCAAAAATAGATCTCATCGTGCGATCATCATACCTAGAAGGGCTCTCAAGAAAAAACAGAGAAGCAAGGGGGGGGGGCATCAAACTCGGAAAAAACATCATCAACAGACCTCTTTTCATCCATGGAAGGAGAATAAGCCATTAACGAAGATAATGCAGAACTCGGTTTTCAACAAAGAAATATGAGGCAACGGCAGCTACTGTAACGATCGATGAGGAGAAAAGGACGAAAGAAAATCAAGAAAGCTAGGGTTTTTTGAGAAGCGTAAGATATGAAGAAACTTGGAAGAAAACCACAGCAGCAGAACAGAAGGGCAGAGAAGAAGAAGGAATAAAGGAGCGGGCTATTTAAAGAAGAAACTTTGTAACCGACGCTGACGGTTACCAGTCATAAAGTGGAAATTAGTGGGGCGCTGCATGGTGGGATTAGCGGCATGAGCGAAGACATGGGCGGTTAAGACGATGTTCTTCCACTCGTGCCTCCCACACGGGTGGAAGAAGGGGCATAAATGTAGGTGTAAATTATCTACAGATCCAGGTGGCAACATCCTAGACCCAGTGCACCCAAATACAAAGAAACGCGAAGTATAGAGCAAAGATTAAAGAGCGCGAGATTTAAGGAAGCCACATGGATCGGGCGTAATAATGTCGGACAAGACTTGACCCAGACTTCTGATAAAGCTGACAAGATAAGGCGAGACGGGACAAATGAGGAGCTACAGTCAAACAGGCAAGAAAGTGTGGAACACATCGGCTGATCATAAGGGCGACTATCGAGACAGCCGACATCGCGTTAACAGAGGGCCATAAGAGATTGGCTCGAACGAAATAAAGGCGAGGAGCCAAGATGCATCGACCGCACAAGACGACGTGAGTCGGCCCGATCACAGAACAGCTAATTAGATGTAACAGGGTCAACATTCTAACTTCGTTGTATAAACTTTCTCCTATAAATAGCGGGACTTGTATTCTAGAGAGGCAGGTTGTAATTTTTGGGAGAGAAAGGAGAGAGAAACCTGAGTTAGCATTAGAAAGAAGTGAATGAGAAGTAAGTTCATCTTGTAAGGAAATCCCACTAAGAGCAACACCTTTGTAACACCGTGAAGTAATAAGATTCATCATTTCACCCCCGTGGACGTAGGTAATCATACCGAACCACGTATATCTTGTGTTCATGGTTGAGTGTTTACTTTCGTTCGAGAAGAGTCGTACATTTCTATCCTTTGGATGTAGTTTGTAGTAAAATGCATCTACATGGAGTATTTGCATTTGAGTAATTACTAATTGGAATGGCTCTACCAAATTACTAATTGGAATTTTAAATGTTGGAGAGGGTCTTACCATCCCTCTCACATGAGACAAATTGCAAGGTAATATCATCGGTACTTTAATCATTTTCGATTTGTATCTGTATTTGAAATTGAAAACAAACTTATCATTTTGCGTGGCTTAGATGAGTATCTGCTATATTTTTATTTATTTTTTCGAAAATTCTTAAGATGACTCATAAATAAGGGAAACAAATTATCTCCATGAATTTAAAATATATCTATCTAAATGGATGGACAATAAAAGACCTAAATTTATCTCAATAAAGTAGACGGAATGAGCGCTTTTTTTTTCTACTCCACTCATTTTTTTTTTTGATACAATAAGCTGGGATCTTTTTGATGTTAGTCTGGATAGAATAAAAAGAATACCGATGAACATTTTTATGGGGCACCATCAATAGAAAATTGAAAATGTATTGGGTGACCTGGTCTAAGAATTGTAAAACAAAAAAAGAGGAATTTGGATGTGAAAATTCGAGAATGATAAAATTATTTGTGTAAATGGGTATTCAAATATATATTCAAGAATAACTCTTTTTGGAAGAAGATAGCGCAAATGAACTTTAAATTAAACCATGAATTACTATGCACACAGATCCTAAAAGCAACAATGTAGAGGTATGTGGATGTAATTAAAATTGCACCAACACTATAATAAAATTATTATAATTTCAGATTTAAAACTAGATACTGTCATATTTTGGCAAGACAAGTGGATAACTGATTATTAACCTTATGACGTTAAACAAGCTTATAGCACACTCATGAAAAATAAGTACAATTCTGTAATTCTAGAAAGGAGAATAAATGCTAGTGTACAATTGGAATGATGATTATTATGTAGGGGATTGAGATACGAGAATGAAGTAGCTATAATAAGAGATTTCAATGTTAATAATATTCTGAAATTCTGGCATGATACATTTTATTACCGCTAAAAAATAAAAATCTGCAGAAGATGAACATTCCACCAAAGATCAGTTTTATGTTATGAGTAACTTTTCATAATTCCTTACCTATTAGAACAATACTGAGGCATCACAAAGTTAGGTTATTCGTGACGCTCCTCTTGATTCTGTTCATGTGATGTTTTATTGAGCTTATTCTCTTGAAAACGAGTCTTATTATATCAAAGCTTTTCGAATAACATGGACAATTCCACAAATATTTCTTTTACATTTAATGCTTGAAGATCTCACTAGAAGGTGTAAAGAGTTTTTAAATACTTGATGAAGAGATATTTCATAAAAGGGTCGTAAGTTTAGTGTCTAATAAGGAATTGGGTCGTGGAATACGCAGTTGATGTATCTAGGTCGTTGACTGACATAAGATCATTTCAAAACTGTCAGCTGACTTTTTCTACTTTGCTACACACCTTGACCACCAGTTGATCAACGACGACTATTCAAATATTATCGAGGCATATGGTTCTTTTATCCTTTCCATCTTCTTCCATTATTATACTAAAAGCACAAATTTAGACAGGTACAAAGAATTGAAGGCTCGTTCCTCATTTGATGTAACAATAGGTAGTCTCCACTAATGAGAGATCAACAACTCTAATATTAAATATCTTTCTGCACCTAATTTTCCACCGACATAGTTAAATCTAAATTTAACTCCCTAACAAGTAAGAAACCCGAACGTTGTTCTTTAGCACGTCTAAGTTCAGTTATTCTTGCAATAACTCTGTATGTAAACTTAACGACATGTACACTAGGTGACTCTAGGATATCCGTAAGTTGGAGTTTTCATGAACTTATTCACAAAAAAGTTGAAAATTTTTGATTTTTTTTTACAAATCTAAATGTTAAACCTAGTGCTGGCAACGGATAAATATCTACCGGATATTGTCCATACAGATAAGGTTAAGGTCAAGGGTTAGCGGATATCCGATAACATCCGACGGCACCAGAAAATTTCAATCTGATAAGTTTAAGGTTAAGCTATCGGAACTCCGATAAAATCCGGTTTTGTGGGAATAGAAGTAAATGCTCCAATTGTCCCATATGATTCCATCTTCTGCAATTGCAAAACCAAGTTGGTATTATTGTCAACAACAGAAAACAAGCCTGTGCCTGTGACTATGCCAAATGGGAATTTTCCAAGAAAAAACACTATCTTGGTGAGTCCTGCAAAGGAAATTACATACTCGGTAGAACCAAATATTATAGGTAGAAGCAAATTCATTCCTAGTGCAGAGTAAAGAAAAAAAATTCTATTAGTGGTTTCAAATGTTAAAGCAACTGTCCATTTACCAGAAGAAAATTTTGAAAGTATGGACTTGCAAGCAAACACCATTCCGGTACAGATGATAAAAGTGAAAATGGAGGTACTGATTGTAGATAAAAACTGCATAAAGACTACTAACCGATACGAAAATGGTTGAGCTGGGAACACTACGATTCCATCTAAATAGTAATAGGCTCAGCTATGTCATCTCAGCTGATTCCAAACTATTCATTTAATTTCATCACTTGTGTTCGGATGCACGACGAAACAAGGATCATTAGACAGCAAAAACAAAATGAAAAAAACAATCACAACTCATATCTACATCGTCTTTGTATGCTAAACCATTCATACGGCTGTGAAGCTAATAATATTAAGAATCTCAATTTCCTGGTCTTTTAATTCTCAAAATTAAACAATAAATATAAAAACATTCATGACTTAAATCCCAAGGCTTATCGATATCGGATATTAACCAAAAAGAATCAGCATATTCCGATTCCGATAGGGTTAAGTAGTAAAATCAGATACAATATCTGATTTTGATAGCTGGTATCTGATATATCAGATTAAATCCTATAGGATGCTGGATTTTCGGAAACGGATCTCGGACTTCGGTTATCCGTTACCAGCCCTAGCTTAACCACTCCCTTATACTTTTACGTTGTCCTCAATGTAAATTGAATTATTCAAGTAAAGTTAAGGTGGGAAATCATATAATGATATAAAAATAAATCATAAATTAGAAAAAATTAAACAAGACAAGAAATACAAAACCAATGGGTTGCCTCTCATGCAGCGCTTGGTTTAAAGTCGTCAGCCGGATTTGAAAGTTAGATTCCCCATACACCGACAATCTGAAAAGTTGGAGATCCATCCATACAACATGTTTAGAAAACACTATCTTCACACAAATATTAGTTATATAAGAGAGAAACTAAGCTATCAACCGATAAAGTTTCCCCCACACTTGGAAGTGTATAAAAAATATAGAATTTGGGAGCTTATATGGTTTCTTGTTCCAAAATCTGCATAATATGAGAATCAAGTATCTCTAATGGTGGATATCGAGAAGCATAGTCATTTAACAATACTTCCGAAGAGCATACATATAAACCAATAAGAGGTAAAGCAGGAGACTCAATAAGCAAAGGATTAGTCAAACCTTGCAAAAACTCTCGTATCATGTAATCGTATTCATCCATAAAAAAATCAAGTGAATTACTCACCTCTTGTATATTGTGGTCATCCATCAAGCCTTATAACCATTCTTCATCAGTTTCCGCCTTATGCGAAGTCTCAACATCAACATCATTATTACAATCCTTTATAGGTTTAATTGGGTCTTCCACAATATTACTCAATTTGGTTTCACTCTCAACATACTCCTCTTTATTGTTAGACTCAAACATTGTTGTAGAATCAAATCTCGTCGCAAGGAATTTTTTTAGACCACTAGTTTCATTATACTTATATGCCTTTTGAATAAGTGCCTGATCATTATTAAGATCAAGAGTTGAGTCAACTACACTAGTGTCATCAAGTATCTCCAAAGGTTGATATTGTTTAACAAAATCATCTTCATTTCAGACTCACCGTAATAAGAATCTGCGTTAGTTTCATAACCTTTATCCCGACGTCGTTTAACTTCCATATATACATATGGTCCTACAAATTTCTTCGATAAGCTCTTACGGGGATGCGTCATCTTCCAACCTGTATAACTTTCGTGCAAGTTTCCTGATGTTCACACGCTTTCCACCATTCACTACAGTAGACTCCCTCGCCCATGACTCTTTCATTTGAATGGGTGAATGATCATGACTACGATCAGGAGTCAGTGTAAGAGAAAGTGTTGTAAAAATCAGTTTGCGCCACGTTCTCTTTATCACGGTCAAGTTGGTCTAGTCTATGTTGCATGACTTGTAGTCCATTCATAACATGCATAAAACTTGAACAAAGCCAATTGGAAGTAGAATTTTCCCACCTTGGTGCTTGACTTACATACCAGCTACAAGGTTATTGTTAGTATATATAAAAATCACCATAAGGTTCTCTAGGATATTGATCATAGACAATAAATTGGCTTCGATTATATCCCATAGATGGTGGGCAATTGTCATTGTGTCGAGGAGGTTGAAAACCGTATCCATTGCTCCAATATGCTCTTTCCATGTGAAAATAGATACCTGAAACAAGAATTCTCATAACTATATCAAAAACAAGAAAATAAGAAAAGCTAAAACAAAACTAAGAACAAAACTAAGAAACCAAAAACAAATAACAACTCATTGCCTCCCCTGCAACAGTGCCAAAATTTGATGTGTGTCGTAGCACGTCAAAAATAATATACTCTCTTACTACTCAAAATATATTATAAAGTAAGGGAAAGAAAGGATCATTCCCACAGACATGACTAGGTTGTCAATTTGTTTCGATTTATTATGGAAAACAAGGGGGGATTTTCTTATTTTATATAAACAAAACTAACCTAAAAGCAAAACAAACAAATACAACAAGCAAATCAAATATCTGAAAGTATTGGTCAAGGGTTTCGTTTTCATTCACAAAAATGTATTTGAAATACTAACTAGAATTGATATTTGATCTCAATTTTGTCAAAATCCCTAGGATACCTTGATCGTAAGAATATCCCGCTAATTTCCTGATTGTTCTTGTGAATTTCTCCATTTCTCTGAATAATGGTGCCGCCATTTCCGCTTCTCTTTATTTCAGGTAAACTCAAATGATAAGAGAAGAAAAACATCTATCTTGATTTTAGGGTTAATAATGATTGAAATTTATATTGCCACGCATTGCTAAGATAAGGCTGCCAAGCTGAGGTCCCCTTATTTCTGAACTTGTATTGGTAATGTCTTACAATACTTCTGACTCACATTCTCCACTGCCTCTTATCCTCCACTATTACTTGCACATAAAATAAGGATTGTACCCTTTTGGACATCAATACTTCTCCTTTTGTTCCAAGTTACTCCAGAGTACCTAATAACTCAAAAGCAAAAATAAAATACATAATTGAAAAGAAAAATAACAAAGAAAGCATAAACAATATATAATAATCAAGGTGTTTAAGACAACTATCAGTATAAGATAAAAAAAAAATTCATACATCACCACCATTTGAAGATATAATTTCTAAAATTGCTGCTAATGAATATTTCACCATCAATGGCGATAATTACACTCAGGGGTATTCTCTAGCGGACACAATCCATCCACAATGGTAAACTTTAGCTCAATCTTACAGTGGATATTATAGCATACGTGTTTGGACACAATCCATCCATCCGCATGTTATACTTTAACATGGTTCAAATGGTTGTGAAAAAAAGGATGTTGAACACGCATTCAGAATTCCTAAAAGAAAGTTTGCTATTCATATGTGGTTCACATCGTTATTTTAGTACAGTAGAAATGAACAAAATAATGCTCACTTGAATTATTTTTGCATAATATGATTATTGAGAAAACATACAAGATCTTACCTATAATAATTGTTATGATAAAGATTTGAGGGAAGATTTTATTGCACAAAGAGGTCGTTTCCCTATAAAGTATAGACTAAACACTGACATAAATCAAAACCGTAATCTCTATGAAATGCTAAAAGACGATCTAACTGTGCATTTTGGGTTGATTTTTGGATAAAGGGTGCAAACCTTAAAGTTTAGTTTGTTTTACCATTTGCATTGTTATATTTTGTCTTTATTTTTTTATTTTATTTTATGTAATTTGAATTTTATTTAATGAATTTTTTTTTGCTTAATTTAAGTTCAAACTAACAATTATACTTAGGTTAAAACTTACAGCTACACATAATTTAAATATTACGTTTAAGTTAAATCTAAAAATTATATTTAATTTGAATTAACTATTATAATAGACAAAACTAGTTGAAGTAGTGCATTGGGAATGAAAACTATTCAAGCATCAAACTCAAAATTTTCTTCTTTATCATCATTTTTATCAGAATTTTTTTTGGTGGATAAATTGGTTGTCTTGGTGTTCCATTACCTTGTCACATTATCCTTATATTTTCTTCGGCCACATCTCAAATTGTTGCGACTTTTTTATCGTGGAAGTGTCAAAAACAATAAATGTTTATGGAAAACGATGATTTTGGGTTTTCGAATTCAAGTTCGACATATTGCAAGTTAATCTTATAGATTTACGTACAATAATGTTTAGTCACAGTACAGTAAAAACTCCATATATTGATACTTCATATATTAATAAACTCTATATATTAATAAAAAATTATGGTCCCAACTTGGGCCAATTACAAATAGTAATAAACTCCACATTTTAATATTAATAGATTTTTCTAGTTCCACCTTAATGAATTTACCTCCATATATTAATAAAATCAACATTATAGGAAAATTATAGAACTTGTTACATCAAAATTTAAGATGAAGGAAAATATTTATCTATAGTTGGTTGAGAAAATGATGTGATTTTTTGGATTATTATGGCATCTTTTGATTTGCGTATGCGTAAGACCTCGTTGCTATGTGCACCATCTTGTTGAAGCCAAAATATTTCCAACTTGTCGAGCATGTTTAAAGCTTCTTGGCATGAAACTTTTGGTATCTCTGTACTATCATCATCGGGATTATTTTGGTATCTCTGTACTATCATCATCGGGATTATCTGCATCCGCTTCTTGTCTAATTCCATTGATTATTTCTTCTTCGGTTGAAGCATATACGACTTGTTTCTCATTGGGATGATTAAGGAAGACGTCCATATCCATTCAATTATTGTAGTGCAACTGTTCAATTTGATTACTCATAAGTATCTTTTAACCATTTCGCAAGATCTTTTTGCGTCCAATTTGGATGTGATTTTTTATTTTCACACAACTCTATACGAATTTTATCACTCGTATGAGTTCTTTCCTAACATTGGATGAAATTGATTTGGTTGAGAAGAAGAGAATATTAAAAATAATGAATTATCTTCTAATATATCTAGTACTATTTATAGTATAGAGAAAATTGTAAAAATTCTTAATAGGATATATTATTCAATATATTAAAGGATATTCAATATATAATAAAGGATATATATTATTCAATATATAATTCATTTTTTTTTGTATACCTCTATATATTAATAATTTTGTAAAGTCCCAAGGTTATTAATATATGGAGTTTTTACTATATAATAATGTTTAATAGGTGTCCATCAAAAGAAGCTTATTCATGTTTGCATTAAGTAAAATAATATTTCTCTTGCGAAAGAACACTTTTTAAAATTGTTTGATAAAATAACCATGTTGTTTTGATGTAACATATTCGGTTGCACACTCATATATTAATTATTTGTACACTTGTTTATGTTAAACTCTTTTAATATCCTTTTTGGATTTATTTTCTCGTTGAATTCCTTTGACCGTTTTTTTTATTGCTAGTTTTACCATGAATATCGAAATTGGGAATTAAGTGAGAGAGATATTAACCCACCTATATGAGTAGTAGGAAATTGGGGTAGCGATTTTGATTCTAGCGGGGAATAGGGGGAACCGTGCTAAAATGTTTGAGAAACAGGTAAACATGAAAATCTAGGTGGGTGACCATAACCATCCGATAATGTAAGGTCAAATGTGTTAATTTCTACGAGGATGCTGTAGCAGTTTTCGTACCGAAAATATTTGGTTATGTTATCTTCAAGTATTGTATGTATCTTTGTTTCAACATTTGAAATAAACAATTTAGTTTAAAGATCACAACTTAAGTAATTCAATTTTGAATACTATAACTTTCGGATCGCCAGTTTCATCGTTTTTTCTGTTCATACTCATTTGCATCACCTGAACTACATATTCACTCACTTATTTTTTGATAATATGAATATGACTCAACAACCTTCCTAATGACAATTGTTGGTGTTCCTGGTATCTGCACGTAATTTCTCAAGAAATTTATACCAAAATGATAATTGTTGTAGTTGTTCACCATTATAACATCAGGTGTGTAAAATATGCAGTAATCTACAGATGGATTCATCTTCCTTCATTGAATATGTTGCACTTTGAACTCTAGTGGAAGCTTGGGAAGATCTTGGTTGGGATCCTATTTCCATTTTCCTTGGATGTTTTGGTAATAAGTAATAAAAAACCGAGTCGTTGGATGATATAACCATAAAGAAGGATAGAACTGCCTCACGGTTCAAGCATTGCCGCTCAACAACAATGTTATTACCGCTAGGAGTAGGTTCTATCATGCGGCAATAGTGTTGTCAAGTGATAGAATTACCACGATTGAAAAATGCTCAAATTTGGGCATTCATCCGTCCTTTTTATAGATTTGTCCATGTTAGAGTTTAGGAAACTTAGTGTTTGTTTCCTATTAAAACTGTGAATTCTGTTTATAGTTTTGAGTTATAATAGGTATGTCTTGTATGTCGTATATACGACAAGTGTAATAGGTTTATAGTTTTCCTATTTCTCACGTTTTGTAAACATATAAATATATGCAATCTCTTCTCTGGTTTTCTCACGATTTGAGAAACCTATTAATTCTAAACCTGTTTTGGTATCAGACAGGCGATTCTACTACAACCTGTTTTCTTTACCACAGCTTCTTTACCTATTCTTCTTAACTTATTCTTCTTCATCATCATGTCCACCGAATCCTCATCAACTTCTTCATCAACAACTTCTTCTTCAACAACTTCTACTTCTTCAATGTCTTCTTTCTCATTCGATCAGGTACCCTTTGAGCGTCTTCATGGTGCTGTTTCGGAGAAGCTAACGGGTCACAACTACTTGCTATGGAAAGCTCAGTTCACACCCTATTTACAGGGTTATGATTTAGAAAAATTTGTTGGTGGTTCCTTTGCAGATCCACCTGCCTTGATTAATGAACTTCATAACCCATTGTTTCTATCTTGGAGGCGTACAAACAAACTACTCCTTGGCTGGATAATGTCATCTCTTACTGCTGCTGTTTGATCGCTGTCGTATGCGTCAAAAATAGTTACACTTTCTTACTACTCAAAATATAAAATATAGCAAGGGCAAGAAAGGATCGATCCCACAGAGAGGTCTAGGTTGTCAAAATATTTTCGGTTCCTTATATAAAACACCGGGTATTTTTATGATTTTTATATACTAAAATAATATAAAAGCAAAACAATAAAAAGTAAAGCACACAAATCAAGGTAGTGAGAATATTGGTTAAGGATTCATCTTCACTCACAAATATGGTTTCTTCACAATAACTAGAATTGATATTTAATCTCAACTTTTATCAAAAGCCCTAGAATATCTTGATCGCAAGAATATCCCGCTAATCTCCTTTTGTCATCAACAAACACATTAAAAGATGCGAGTATGAGTTCTATCTAAAAGAACAACCTAACGTGTAAAAGCACTAATCAAGTTTAATTCCCTAGATGCATTAAGTTCTATGAAATCAGGCCAATCAAAGCAATTGAACGTGGAAAGCGCACTAATTCAATTTAACAAAGGTTACGATTCACATATGATCATAAGAATATATCACTACAAACTATAATCATATTTATGCTACTTGTATTCAAGGAATATCACTTTTACGTATAATAAACCCTAAACTACCAATAGTTGTGACTAGAAGTTCTACCAATTTGCAACTTGACAAAACAATCAATCAATCATAAAACAATATTTTCAGAGAATTGCAAACGATAAATATGAGACAAAACTAATATATTGAATCAAAGAATCATGCTTTGTGAAATCCAACTATTCCATAACCAATAATAAAATTTAAGTACTCATGTTAATGGAGTTCATCACAAGAAGGAAGAGAAAACCTATCATGTTTCTAAACCCTAAAACAAAAGTAGTAGAATAGATATCCTTTTTTTAGAGAAAAGTCTTCTCTTTTATATGTTTCTCAATTTCCATAAAGGATACTCCTTCCAAAATTAGGTCTAGTCTTCTCAAAGTCCATCTCCAAGTAGTCTACCAAGCCCATGTGTGAAAACCCGTGTAGAAAATATGTCCCAAAACTCGTCGCCGTAAAACTGGTTTTTTGGCCGGAAGTTGGCTGGAATCCGGCAAGAAAAGTTCCGCCGGCCGCCTAAGATTCCCATCCGTCGACGGAATATTCCGTCACTGCGCCGTTAAACTTAACCGTTGACCTAACGGTCGACGTTAGTCAATAGGGTCAAGGGGAGTCACTGAGTTAGACCGAGTCAGAACCGAGTTAGCTAACTAACTCGGCTGACTGGTCTGAGTTGGAGTTTGCCAAGGCCATTTGCACAGTCCACTTGCATTGCTCTCAGCCATGATGGCTGAGCATTCCATTCCACCAATTCATATGCCAACACCACTTGAACTTGATCTCCTCTGCCTCATACTCACTACTACATCCAACATTCCAGCACCACTAGCACCAATACTGTCAGTTCCATCACTTTCAGGCCATGAGAATCAAACCAGTTCATCAGTCCTAACTCCAGAAAATTCTCGATTCCAGAACATCCACCACCAACAAACTTCCACCTG
Organism: Papaver bracteatum; assembly: GCA_023529315.1. Classification (NCBI taxonomy): domain Eukaryota; kingdom Viridiplantae; phylum Streptophyta; class Magnoliopsida; order Ranunculales; family Papaveraceae; genus Papaver; species Papaver bracteatum. The sequence goes on along the minus strand of JAJJWX010000810.1, from coordinate 2,223,873 downwards.
CAAACTCATACCACCAGCACTCTGTAACCGTTCTTCACCTGCTACAATGATAATTAACTGCAGTCACCAACTTCATTTGCATTTCTTGCATCTCAAGCTCTTGTAGTTCTCAGCTGCAACTCCATCCACTGGATCAACCAGCTCCATATAAGCACCTCAGTTTCACTCCTAAACATCCATCCACTTCTGCATACTTCACATTTATCATCTCAATTCAACTCAAATTATTTGCAGCTTCTTAATCCAGTTATAAACCATCACTGATTCCACCTGCAACACTGGCTCACCAGCTCAATGCAACACAACACCATCACCTGCTTATTTGAGCTCCAATACCCAGTTCTGCCATTCACTAGCATCTGTATCATTGCTTCAATCACTCTTCCAATCTCAATAACCCTTGAAAATCACCCATTATGCACAGCAATTGAGCAGCAACAACTCATAACTGTTATCTCCACCAATTCTTCATAGCCATCTGCATCTTCACTTCCTTCTCCTGCTCGATTCGTTGAGACAAATCTCAACATCATCTATTTCAGAACCGAGGTCCATACAACCAGCATAATTCTCCACCAATTGGCATAATATCTCTCCAGTGCCATCTCCTGCATTATTCCCTCAACTGCCACCACTTCTATCACTTCCAGTTACCTGCTATTTCCTGCAACTCTGTGGCTTCAATTAACAGTCCAGCCTTTACCTCAGTTCATCACTGTAAAACTTGAACTGGGTAAGAACCCATCATTCTAGACCTTAACAGCAGCTGGGTCCTTTTCTTCATCTTCTCTTCATTTCCTTACTCAGTCACAGCTTCCACCACCTTCATTCATTCACAACACCACCATTTTTTTTTCTGAAACTCAAGCACAACCCAAATCCATTCAATTCATTACCAGCTCCATTTCAGGCACAAAACCAACCACTGCACAAACGAGCCTCTGCAATTACCTCAACCATATCTGTTCTAACACACCAGCAACCTCCTCCTTGCACTAATACCTGCAGAGTTTCCTAACATACATCTAGGCAAGCATCACAATAACATTCTAACCTCCAACACATCCTGACCAAAACCACAATATTGCTGCAACAGAATCCACCAAATTCAACACCATCATTTCTTCCAGGAGCTCAATTTGAGCTTGAAACCCTTGCCTACGTTCATCGCCATCTCCATCGCAACATCGACAGATTTATCTAATACCACCACCAACTCTGTCTGCTTTACGGCTTTACTGCAACATCAATTCTTCCTTCAAACCGTTATTGATTTCTCGGATTTACAACTCTATTGCTCGGTTTCAGGTGTGGGAAGAGAATGGAAATGATTGAAAAGATTCTTCTTGATTTAGGTTAAGTAAATCATTGGGGTGGATAGTTACACCCCAGAGATATTTGCACCCATTCATGAATGATAAGGGACACCTTGAATGGCAGCCCCTTAACCACCATTGGTCTGTTTTTAGCACTTCTATGAGAGAGTCGCCCCTTAACCTTGACTGGACTCCCGACAGTGTTCGCCTATGAAATGGCGACTTTGTCCTTTTCGCTCCAAACAGCTGGTTTGTTCTTCTTTTCCTCCGTGTGACTCCAGAGCACCTAATAGACCCAAACTCACACATAAGATACATAATTTACATGAAAACTCGCAAAGAAATCATAAATACTAGATATAAAATTAGGTGTTTATCACACCTATCACTGTTCTAGCTAAAGTTAAAACCTGCGATACATCTTTCTCAAACTGGACAAAACTTGATGCTCTTTTTGCATCTAAAACAGATGCACATCTCATTCATCTTAAAGAGTCACTTTCATCCGTTAAGAAGGGAGGTTCAACTATGACATATGACATTCAATCCGTGAAGAATATAGTGGATTCTCTTGCTTCCAGTGGTGTTGAAGTCTCTGACAAAAAATTTCGCCATTATGTTGTTAAGGGTCTTGATTCATCGTATGAATCAATTGTTAGCTCTTTAATCACCACCATGGGTGTTATTACAACTGATGAATTTGAATCCATGCTTCTCTCTTATGACCTTCGTGTTACTTCACAAAATCAGGTAGCACTCTCTTCACCTCTTGCTAATATTGCTTCTGTGTATCGCAATGACGAGGTTCCGCTTACACGAGATGGAAAACCAGCTGTTATTTGTCAAATTTGTATTATACCTTTTCATAATGCTCGTGATTGTCGTAAGAGGTTTGATACAGTGACTTATACTTCTCGTGACAAACGCCCACAATCAAAGAATAATACTACTAGAGGACGACGACCTCTTTCTAATGCTCCAGCTGCTCATGCTGCGTCCAACAATTCTGTTTATGCCTATGATTGGCTTCCTAATAGTGGTGCGACTAATCATATGACCAATGATCTCAGCAACCTGCACACTCATTATGAGTACAATGGACTTGATCATATTCGAACTGCTGGAGGGTCATCCTTGCCGATTTCTAATACTGGTGATGGTATTCTTGCTACTCTCACTCGTAAGTTTCTTCTTCCTAATGTTCTTCATGTTCAACATCTCTCCAAAAATCTCTTATCTGTCTCTAAATTCTTCCTTGATAATAATGTCTTTTTTGAATTCTATGACTCCTTTTGTCTTGTGAAGGATCGTCAAACTGGGGAGGTAGTACTTCGAGGAATGCTCAATAAGGAGGGTCTTTATACTCTTCTTCCTATTTCACCGGTTTCTACTCTTGTTGGTGAACGTACTTCTTTACAAACATGGCACTCTCGTTTAGGGTATCCAATGCTTAAAACAGTTAAAGCCATTGTTTCGAAGCATAGATTGCCTGTTTCTGGTTTTCAATTTTCTATGTGTCAGTCGTGTTTAGCCAATAAAAGTCATAAGCTTAGTTTTCCTATTAGTACTACGGTTTATGAACATCCATTGGATCTTATTGTTTCAGATGTTTGGGGTCCTGCTCCACTTTTATCTAATGAAGGTTTTCGGTACTATATTATTTTTGTTGATATTTTTAGTCGTTTCACTTGGATTTATCCCATGCATACAAAATCCGATGTTATTGGTATTTTTGACGTCTTTTATCGCCAAGTGCAAACTCTCTTTGGTCGAAAGATTAAAATTTTCCAAACTGATAATGGCACTGTATATAAGAAACTCAATAAAATTCTACAACTAAATGGTACCCAACATCGCCTTACTTGTCCCCATACATCTACTCAAAATGGTCTTGCCGAAAGACGACATCGTCACATTGTTGAAACTGGCTTAACACTCCTATCCATGGCCTCCGTTCCGCCTAGTTTCTGGTATGATGCTTTTTCTACTGCCACTAAATCTCCATATGAGCTGTTGTTTAATAGAGTTCCGGATTTTTTATCTCTTCGGACTTTTGGATGCTTATGTTTTCCTCATCTAAGAGATTATCGAACTAATAAACTTGAGTCACGCTCTTCTCCTTGTGTCTTTCTTGGATATTGTGCAACTCGAAAGGGTTACAAGTGTTTGCACATTCCTTCCGGTCGAGTTTATTGGTCACGTCATGTTGTTTTCGATGAATCTTCTTTCCCTTTCGAAGGTTCCAACTCCTCGGTACTACTATCTTCCTCCGACCCTTCACAGGTAATCTCCTCTCCACTTATTTTTCCATCATTTACTGCCGTGTCTTCTCCTACTCTTTCCGCTGCCTTACCTGCTCCTACTGCCCCGGTTTCTAGTTCATCTCCTCTGTCTTGTAGTTCTTCTATTCCTCTACAGGTTACCACTCCTGCTGGTCCACCAGATTTGATCACACATCATCAGAGTACTGCTGACACGCGTGAGTTTGATGCTCCCAACAACACATCATCTGTTGTTCTTCCAACCACAGCTTCCTTTCAGCTGCCCCGACCATTATCTGCAGCTATTGATAGGATGTCTCCAACATCTCCTGATGTCTCTCGACAATCATTGCCTTCTTCAGATGACCCTGCTACAGAAGATGAACGGTCACTCCCTACAGATCAACGGTCTCCTTCTACAGCAGTCCACCAAACTCTCCCTTCCGTAGCTGCTCGTTTTGGTACTACCTACAGAAGACGGATACCTGTCATGTCTTCGGAAGTTCAAAGGTCTTTTACTATTCCACAAAATGACGTGCCTATTCTTTCTCACCACCAAGGCGTTTCCACTGTTGTACCAACCCAGCCTATTTTGCCGGCATCAGTCCCTGTTGCTGACCACCAAGACGTTTCTACAGTCGTGGCACCACAGCAAATTTTGCCGGATCAATCGAATGTCCCTATTCGACCACCAACTATCAATGATCATTCCATGATTACTAGGGGAAAGGATGGTATTTTTAAACCAAAAGCTCTCTTAGCTTCAAAATATACCAAAATTACTGATGCGTTTTTTGAGCCGACTTGTTATTCACAGGCGAAGAAAGATCCAAACTGGCATCAGTCTATGGATGATCAATATAATTCTCTTATTCAGAATGGGACTTGGTCTTATGTTAAACGTACTCCAGATATGAATTTGGTCGGATGTAAATGGGTGTTTCGTGTTAAACGTCATGCTGATGGCACTATTGAACGTCGCAAGTCTAGTCTCGTAGCACAAGGCTTTCATCAACGTGAAGAAAAAGACTATGGGGAAACTTTCAGTCCGGTAATTAAGCCTTGTACCATTCGTGTTGTTCTTACTTTGGCTCTTACATCTTCCTGGCCTATTCGCCAACTTGATATACAAAATGCGTTTCTCAATGGTTTTCTTACGGAAGAGGTTTATATGAAGCAACCTCCTGGTTATATTGATCCGAATTATCCTGATCATGTTTGTCGGTTGCATAAATCGTTGTATGGTCTCAAACAGGCACCAAGGGCGTGGTATACTCGGCTTAGTGTATTTTTACAACAACTTGGTTTTGTTACTTCTCGAGCGGATTCTTCCTTGTTTATTTGTCGTTCACATAGTGATGTTACTTATCTACTAGTGTATGTTGACGACATTATATTAACATGATCCTCTTCTTCTTATTTACAACACCTTATTGATACTCTTCACAAAGAATTTGCACTCAAGGATCTTGGTGAGTTGTCTCTTTTTATCGGTGTTGAAGTTACTCGAACAACTGATGGTTTGTTTCTTTCTCAGCGTCGGTATATAGAGGATTTATTGGAACGTGCCAACATGCAAGGGGCTAAGCCCGTGACTACTCCTTTTACTACTTCTACTGATCTTAATCCGCAAGGTGGGGTCCCTTTGAAAAATCCTACTGAATATCGAAGTCTTGTTGGGGGTCTTCAATACTTGTTAATCACACGCCCGGAACTTGCTTTCTAAGTTAATAAAGTTTGTCAATTTATGCAACATCCTACTGACAAGCATCTTCTTCTTGTTAAGCGGATCCTGCGCTATCTACTAGGTACTTCTTCGTATGGTCTTACTCTTCGGCCCTCTTCTTCTTTGCAACTTAGTTTTCAAGCATATACGGATGCTGATTAGGCCGGAGATCCAACTGATAGACATTCCACTAGTGGCTATTGTGTTTACTTAGGATCGAATATTATTTCTTGGAGTGCTAGAAAACACAAAATAGTCTCTAAATCTAGTACCGAAGCTGAATATCAAGGACTTGCCATTGCCACTGCTGAGCTCATGTGGATTGAGTCTTTACTCAAAGAACTTCAAATTCCAGTTTGCACTCCTCCTGTTTTATGGTGTGATAATCTTGGGGCTACTTATCTTACTATGAATCCTATCTTTCATGGTCGTACTAAACATATTGAAATCGATTATCATTTTGTTCGTGAAAGGGTTCAACGTGGTCAGCTAATTGTTCGTTTTGTTTGCTCAAAGGATCAGGTTGCAGACGTCTTTACTAAGCGTCTTTCAAGAGATCGTTTCTCTTTTCTTCGATCCAAGCTTACTGTTTCTGATCACCCGCTTCGATCGAGGGAGGGTGTTAGAGTTTAGAAAACTTAGTGTTTGTTTCCTATTAAAACTGTGTATTATGTTTATAGTTTTGAGTTACAATAGGTATGTCATGTATGTCGTATATACGGAAAGTGTAATAGGTTTATAGTTTTCCTGTTTCTCACGTTTTGTAAACATATAAATATATGCAATCTCTTCTCTGGTTTTCTCACGATTTGAGAAACCTATTAATTTTAAACCTGTTTGTCCATCCCATAACGGAACGAAATGATCAGTTTGTTAATTTACTTGTCCCATGAGATCATAATGTGTTAGTTGAGCACCCTCTTATTTGATCATTTTATACTGCTTGATAATCAAATATAGAGGTGTAAAATGTGTCGTGCCAACAAATTTATGGTACAACACAGTACAACACAATACAATACGCTAAAATTCAAACATAACACATCACCTGATCTAACACGACACAAGCACAATACGTTGTAGTTAGCTTAATGTGTTGCGTTGTGCCATATTAATGACGTATCACAGCATAGCACTCCCTCTACCGTGGCATGGGACAGACAACGCACCTGAATCTTTATCCCAACATGACACGACACGGCAACGCAATTCGTGCTTTCCCGGGCTGACCTACGCTGGGCAAGCAGTATTCAAATGACATGATGAGGTCGGGTCGGCAAAGTCAAAGTCTGACAAAAGTCACAGGACCAAATCCATCCATTTATTAAAAAATTATGAGAAAAGGGAGCACCAGTAACGACTAACGAGTTTGGTTTCGTTAACTTGCATATTTAGGTGGGTTAGTAAAATTTCCCACAACATCTGTAACTACAGAAAATCCATAGTTACACCCACTCACGAATTAGGTAGATATCAAGTCGAATGAAAACGAGTTTATACACAAATCTACTTCTCTTTTATTAAAATCCTTAATATCTCAAGTTACAAGTCGCTCAAGAACACTCTAGATCTAGACTGCTCTCTTACAAAGATTCTCTCTCTCCAATAATGTTCCAACCCCCTCTCAAGAGGCTAAGTTCCCCTTTTATAGTGCGATATTGCATAATGGAATACAGCTCGATTTATCTCGGATGGACGCTTTTATCTCGCTCCAAACAACTTTTATGCTTACTTTTTTCCTTAAAGATCGGTTCATGTCGGGGACAGCTGTCCCTTTTCTTGCATAACAATCCACACTTCGGGTTATTACTTCGGGAAACCTCACTATTTCTTGGACAACAAGTCATACCTCGCGCAATCGACTTCGCGCCCCTTCCCTTTTCTTGTGCAACAATCCATACCTCGTTAAATTTCTCCTCGAGCAAGTTATGTCAACCTCGCCAGATATCTTTCCGAGCAAGGTAGCTCTACTACGCTAGATACCCTTCCGAGCAGGTTGGATCTACTTCGCTGGATATCTTTCCGAACAATATAGCTCTACTTCGCTAACGGGACCTCGTTAAGGCAGATCTGACAGTTAATTGGACCATTCACTTACACTCCTTCGGAAGTGGTGAACAATATCTTTCTCGAAGATACTTCTCATTATTCCGCCGAATTCTCCTCGGACACATGGCGAAGTGGTTTTCTGTACATACATTTTGCCTTTTCTCATTCCTTTCGCGGGTACCAAGAGAGGAAAGAGAATCCTGCATTAATTTCGTAACCGCCACGTACGCGGATTTTCCGCTAACTTGTCTCCCGCGATTCTTATCTACAGTTACCAACCGGTTCTCCTTCTTGTGTAACCGTTTCTCTAGGTCATTCTTTGGGTCCATTATAAATAGTCATCTCTCTCATCTTCTTTTCTTCTTTACGTCTTTCAATTTCTTCTTCCCCAACACTATTTTCTTGTATACTCTGCCCGCTTTTGATCTCCTTAGTTTTCCTCACTTCTTTCACTCCGTTCTTTCTTTTTTCAACAATGGCGCCCATAAAATTTCCTCTTGCCACTACGTCAAAGGACCTCGAAGATTTCCAGGCTGATTTCAAAAAACTAGGTTTAACGCTGTCATCGGCGATGGATCTTACAGTAGTGCCTCCGGTAACCGCGACCAGACGGATGGAGTTGAATAATCGTTGGATTGAGGCAGAGACATGGTCATCTACCAAGATGATTGCCACTTTGGGTCAATTGAGAGCGGGTTTAACCTTCCCGCTGTATGATGCCCGGAATCATCTTTTCTGTGAGATTCTCGCTCATCTCAATAGGGGAGCCTTCCAGTTGAATGGTAATTCCATTCGAATTTGCAACGAATTTGTGAGGCGTTCCTCCGGCGGTTTATCCCAGATCCCAGCTGTGGCGGAGAGCTTCAACCCTGCGGACTACAACCTTGCTTCTTTCTTGGAGAATTACTTCGACAAGACTCAAGGTAAAAGAAGGAAATTTCAAGAATGGGGTGTTGCCTTACATCGGAGGTCCCTGAAGGATTCTTCCAAAGTTCTCCTTTTGGATGTTGAGCCTGCTGGTTCTTCGAAGGAGGCCCCCAAAGGCACCTCCTTGCGTCTAACTAACGATGAGGACTGGATGATGTTCCCTGTTGTTATCGAAGGTCCCCTCGTCTGGGGTTATGATGAGTCCGGGAATGCTCGGGAAGGCCCCCTCCCAAGTCACGTTCATCTCGCTTCCTTTGAGCCTTGGAGGTTCAACTGGTCCGAGAGGCCCTCCGATGTGAGCTCGCTGGTCTTTTCGCTCTTTTCATTTTGGTGTCTTTTATTTGAATTCTTTTTTTTTTTTGGGTTGTGTTTTATATATATATATATATATTTTGTAGTATTCGTTGCCTGCTCCCGGCTTGATCAAGGATAGATCCTCTAAGAGGCTTGCCGTTGGATCTCCTTCTACGGACCAGGTAAGCCGTTTCCTGCTTCGCTTCTGGTGTTCAAATTCTGCTTTCAGACTCTAACCTTTGATTCTGACAGGAGGAAGAACCCGTGGAAACCCCCGTCGTAAACCCTCGTGTTATGAAGAGAAGTCACCGGGAGAGCTCTTCTGATGCGGCTGCTGCTACCAAGGTATCCTGCTACCATGTTTACTTCGTAATAGTACTCCCTTTTTGTTGCCTTAGACATTTCTCAACTCCTGGGTACTAACCCCTGTTTCCTAGGTTCCTCAATCCACACCTGCTGCTGAACCCAAAAAACGCCGTAGAGTTTTGAATATTGGGGATCTCACCCGTATACCCTCTGCCCAGAAGCCATCAGAATTTCCTTCTCCTCCTGGTAAGAACAAGCCCGAGAAGCTAAAGAGCGCCACTCCTCCTACGAAGGTTCTCATGCCAACTCCTAGTATCACAGTGGAAGAGCCCCCAGCTAGACCATCAGCAGGTCCTTCTAGTGAGAAGACTCGGAGAGTTTTCGAAGCAGAAGATCCAGACTATGCCCCCGACATGGACTTCTTAAGGAACGCTCTTATTTTAACTCGGGAGAACCCTTCCACGAGGTCTTCAGCCATGGAATCTATAATCTCGCTGTGCGCTGACACTTTTCTAGCTCAAGATCAAGCTTTCATGCAGAACGCTTCGTTGAATCTTTCCACCAACCAACACGCTGCTATTATGGCCCTGGTTAGTATTACTGATCTTAAAAGAATTTGTCATACAAATCCCCATCTTACTGAAAATACTTCACAGGAGTTCAACCGTCACATGGCTCAGCTCGTGGAGATGAGGGTTGCTCGGGAGAATCTGAAGACTGCCAATGAACGACTTCAGGATCTCAGGAACGATCTCGCTGATGAGAAGGAGCGCTCCTCTAAGAAAGATGAAAAGATTTCGGAGCTCCTCAGTAAGTTTAATCTTTTCTCGGTCCTTATTTCTATCTCGTTCTCGTTTTTACTATCTTGTTGTTTTCGTCAAGCCCGTTCTACGAAGTATTATATGAATTTTGAAGAAGCCAAGTCGACCATGGATGATTACCAAGCAGAACAAGCAAACCTTTTGTCCCAGATTAATTGCTACATATCTGAAAAAGAGATCTTGAGCGAAAAACTTTCGACGTCATATTCTCTGGCTGATCATCTGGCTAACGAGTCCGCTACCCATGAAGAGTCGAATTTCCACCTTCGTGAGGAGAATGAATGATTGAGGACCGAGCTTCTGCAGATCAGTAATTCTCTCACCAATTCCCGTAATCTTCACTCCTCATCCATGGACCGAGCTAGGCGCCTTGAGGAGGATAAAGAAAGAGTAATTAAGAGAAAGGACAGGTCCGAAGCTGAACTTCGCAAGCTCCAGAGTGAACTCAACGAGTTGAAATCGGGATATGAGAAGCTAAAGGCAGAAAATGCTAGGTTAAGGAACGAAAACAACGAATTGAATGGCGACATGTCTTCTATCTTGGTTCGCTTGGAGAGGCTTTAGGGAAAGAAAACTGCTCCCGCTCCTCCTGCGAAGAAGAAGCTTGTCGTGCCTCCTCGAGGTGGTAAACTTGTCATCGGATCCCCTAATGATGATAGACCCATGTCCGGACCTGGAGAGGACGTGGAAAAATCACCTCTAGAACTTCACAGCTTTCTCGAATCAGAAATATCAAGACTTGACCATTTTAATCTTGACGTCCAGAAAACCTTAAATTCTGTTATTTCGCAGAAAGAAGGTAGCTCTATGTATTTTTGTTGCTTCGTGCTTCACTTAGTTACTCTTGTTTCTCATTCTGCTGTTATCTTGCAGAATCCGAGGAGAGTTTGAAGAGTCAAATTTTGCACTTGTCTCGCCAAAAGGATAGCTTGACTGAGGAGTTATCCAAATTGCAGGGAGAGCTTGCTTCTTTAAAAGAGGATTGAGATAAGATGGAGGAGGATGCTAGGAAGGTAGCGAAATGGACTCGTCGGAATGCCCAGAAATAGAAGGTGAAATTTGTTACCGAGTTCTGCTAATCTCATGGTCTCGACGTCCCTAACATGAACCTTGAGGTTTTCTCCGACGATGAACCCACTGTCTTCGCCGAAGCTGAGAACGAAGATACAGAGTCTGATGAAGACATTGAGAAACCCCGTCACGAGGACCGTCAAAGCACAGGAGGTAACGATGCTGGGACTGGTGCCAATACTGGAGATGGTAACAATAATGGGGCTGCGGGATTTGATGTCAATCCTGATGAAGAGGGAGTTAACAATCCCTGATTATTTGTTGTGATACTTTGGTTCTTTGTCCTTTTAACATTTTATCTGGGCGCTCACAAGCTTGGGGGGCATGACAATTTTTGCTCGTATTTTGCCTTAATATATTAGCTTTTTCCTTTCTTCGCTTTTACTTTATTTGCTTGTGATAATTACATAACCTGCATGTTTGTTAATGGCCGCCTTGCCATGGTATTTCGGAATCACTCCGAGTATATACTTGACGAAGGAAATAATCAAAGAATAATTTATGTTGCTTAAGTATATACTTGCCCCTTATTCTTTGGGTATTTCCGAAGTAATTTTTTTTTTTTGCCTTAATGCGAAATAAATGCTCGAAAGAATAAAATTGTATTTAAAGTATATACTTGCCTCTTATTCTTTGGTGGATTTATGTATCATACCTTGTGCTTTTAGCTCCGATCGTTCTTCCTTAGTTGTTTATGCGAGTCGATCTCGCATTGTTGTCATCTCGCTGCTTCTTTGCAAGTATACACTTTCCTTTTTGTTTTGCCTCAGGTCTCATGTTTTTCCTCACATCTCTATCATCAGTTCGGGGTCTTATTTTGCCTCCTAGTTAAGGTCTTATTATGCCCCACCCCGTTGGTCAGGGATTTTCGACGAAGTCTCAGACACTCTTTACTCTTGCGAAGTAAAGACCCATCAACCTCGCCTTATCTCGCTCATTGAGGTCTTATTATGCAACAATATCACAGGCCTACCTACTCCCGTGAGTACCAGCCCCATAACATTGCCGACTTTGGTGGTCACTCATCTCCCTAAAGGAGGGTGCCGTCCCTTCCCCTCTGAATACCCCCGTGCTTTTGGGCTTAGGCATCAGTTGCTTCGTGACCTCGTGCCCTTTTTCCGATATGGCTCCTGGTTACGAAGTCACACCCTAGTTGGGGTGGTTTTGGGACCGAGCGGAAGAACTACACCAGGCCATATTCTTCTCCACTGGTTAGTTCTTACACCCCTCACCGAAGGTTACCCAATTGGGGCCCTCGGCGGATGGGTCTTACGATTGCCCCGAGCTAGTGGTTTTTAGCCACTTCTGAGGTTATCTCGTGACGCGCGTGTAGGTCTTACATTTTCCCCTTGCACTTTGTGCGAACTAGGTTGCACGCCATGAGGTCTCAGCCTCCCTAAGTAGAGGTTTTATATAGGACTTATAATCGCCTATTTTGAGGGTCGTAAGCAGACCTCCTAAATGAGGTCTTACTTGTGTCCCTCGCATTTTCATGTTTTGAATTTACACACATATATATATATATATATATATATTACTGATTTTCCAATGTTGTTCAACAAATAGTTCATTCATTTTTGATTGATACATATATTCGTACCTTCCCCTTTCTTTTTTTTATCAAATCTTCACTAGTCTTTTCTGCTCATGGGTAATATTTCTTGATGTAAATTGGATTCCATGGGTGGTCCAATCTTCGACCTTGCCTTTCTGCTTCACCATATACAATGTCCCCGTTACTGTCTGTATCCTTTCCTTCACAGTCCGCGAGTTCATAAGCTCCGTTTCCTACTTTTCTTTTTACGATGAAGGGTCCTTCCCACGTAGGCTCTAGTTTTCCTCCGGGTCCCTTTTGATATGGGGTATTTCGCACAGGACCAGCTCCCCTGGGACGAAACTTCTTTCTTTCACCCTCTTGTTGTATTCACGAGATAATCTCCGATGATAGTTCATCATGTGTTGTAGAGCCATCTCCCTATTTTCCTCCAAGTCATCTAACTTTGCTAGGATCATGTCCGAGTTTAAACCCCTTTTCCAAGCTTCTTTTTTTGTAGTGGGGAACATGATCTCAGTAGGTAGAACCGCCTCAACTCCGTATGCCAAACAAAATGGAGACATTCCCGTTGCTTCGCGTTTCGTGGTTCTGTATGACCATAGCACCTTCGGAACTTCTTCGCACCAGTTATGGTGATGTCCGTCTAACTTCTTTTTTAAAGTGGCTGCTATCGTCTTGTTCGTTGCCTCCGCTTGCCCATTACTTTGTGGGTATAGCGGGGTCGATTTCGCGGACTGTATCTTGAAAGCACTAAATAACATCTTCACGTTTTCCCCCTCGAATTGCATCCCATTGTCAGAAAAGATTTGCAGAGGTACTCCAAACCTACATATGATATGTTCAAGTATGAAATCATACATGTCACCATCTCGTGTGTTCTTCACAGGCTTTGCCTCAACCCATTTTGTAAAATAATCCGTTTCCACTATCAGTTACTTCCGCTGCAAGCTTCCGGCAACAAATGGCCCCACGATATCTATTCCCCATATGGCGAATGGCCATACACTTAGCACGGAATTTAGGCTTGTCGAGGGTGCATGTATATGCTTTCCGAATCTTTGACAAGCTTCACACCTCGTTGCCACACCTTTTGTGTCTTTATGCATGCTCGGCCAAAAGTATCCCTGCGTCTTGGTTTTATAGGCCAATGATCTGGTTCCGCTGTGATTTCCAGCGTCTCCGTAATGTATTTCCTTCATAATTTGCACTCCTTCTTCTCGTGACAAGCATCGCAATAGTGGCCCCAAGAATGATCTTCGATACAAGATTCCTTCTATTAGTTCATAATTTGTGGATCTCCCTTTGATTTTGTGCGCCTCAAACCTGTCTCTAGGCAGATCACCCTTCTCGAGGTATTTGTGAATAGGTGTCCTCCAGTCATCTTCTTCCACCCTGTCAGGTGCACTACCCTCTACTATCATCACATACTTCTCTTCTTCCAACTCGTTTGTTACTGAGGGGTGCATTAACCTTTCAATTCGGATATATTTTTCCGATGTGTCTTCTATCATTGATGCAATAAAGGCTAAGGCGTCTGCGTGTCTGTTATTATCTCGGCTTACTTGTCTCCATATTATATTGGGAATTTTCTTTGAATATTCTTTCACGAGTTGCAAATAATGATTCATCACCGCTAGAGCTGCACAAGACCCGGTCCGGATTACCTGTACCGACCCAGAACCGAAAGAAACGGACCTGTACCGACCCGGACCCGAAGTTACCGGTACATGTACCGGTTCTGAAAATTGATACCCGGAGTAGACCGGGATAGGTACCGGTTATTACCTTATTCCCGGTCACCTAGTACCGGTAGTACCAAAAAAACCCGGTCCATAGATTATAAGGTTAAAATCTATCCTAACCGTCCACTTAACATATGAGAAAGTCCGTTTTTTTTTTTTAATATATTATGAGAACATTTTAAATATATTTTGAGAATATTCAGGGACCGGGTTTACCGGTACAGGTACAGTACGGGTACAGGTACAGGTACTCAAATTGAAGAACCGGTCAACACCAGGTACAGGTACCGGTTCCGTGAGAAACCTGGACCGTACCGGCTCATGTGCACCTCTAATCACCGCATCGTTCGCTTGATACCTCCCTTCTATCTGCCTTACTACCAGCTGTGAATCGCTAGTTATTCTTATTTCTTCCAACTTCATCTCGATAGCCAGCCTCAAGGCCTGTATGACTGCCTCATATTCTGTCTCGTTGTTAGTGGCTTTATATTCCAATCGGAAGCAAAATACTGTCCTTGCTCCTTTTGGCGAAGTAAATACTATTCCCATTCCTCCTCCAGTGTTGTTGGATGATCCATCTACAAATATCTCCCATCTCCTTGGGTGATTTTCTTTCAATAAATCTGTAGGATCCGGACGCTCCTCATTTATATCCAACATTTCTTCCACTCCTTCGTCTTATTCTATTGGGAACTCGGCTAGGAATTCCGCAACTATGTGTGACTTCGTTGAAGTTTGTACCTCGTATTTTAATCCGAATTGATCTATTCGGGTGTTCCATCTTTCGACTCGCCCAACTCTCTTCGTATTCTTTAAAGCTGACTCTATAGGGATTCTCGTTAGAACTTTTATCTTGTGAGTCTGAAAATAAGTCCTTAATTTTTCTGATGAATACACCAGCGCTAGAATCAACCTTTCTATCTTTGTATAGTTCTTTTCAGCAGCATTAAGTGTTTTGATGACGTAAAAGATAGGTTTTTCAACTCCTTCATATGTTCGAAGCAACACTGAACTGATGGCATTTGGCGTAGCTGCGAGACAAATTAGTAGTTCTTCGTTTGGCTCGGGCTTTTGGAGAATTGACAAGTTGATAAGATATTCTTTTATATTTTGCAGGGCCTGTTCGCATTCTTGTGTCCACGAAAATTTTGTTCCCTTCTTCAAAATATCGAAGAAGTGTTTGCACCTATCCGAGGATTTAGAAATGAATCTTCCCAGAGCTGCCAACTGCCCGTTCAGTTTTTGCACGCCTTTTATCGTTACTGGCGATGGCATGTCCAATATGGCTTGAACCTTTGATGGATCTACTTCGATCCCTTTCTCGGACACGATGTGCCCCAGGAACTTCGCTGACTCCACTCCGAATATACACTTCGCAGGATTTATTTTCATTTTAAACACTCTCATCTGCTCGAAGATTTCTTTCAAGTCTTCAACATGGTCCCCTGACTCCTTAGTTTTAACCAGCATGTCTTCGACGTAGACCTCCAGCTTGTTGTGCACCCATTTTGCAAAAATCTTCTCCACCATCCGTTGGTAAGTTGCCCCTGCGTTTTTTAGTCCGAACGGCATTCTTGTGTAGCAATACAAGCCTCTAGGAGCGAAAAGGCCGTGTGCTCTTGGTCTTCTTCCACGAGTGGTATCTGGTTGTATCCACAATAACCGTCCATTAAAGTTAACCTCTTGTACCCCGACGCTGACTCCACCATTTGCGGTATATTGGGTAGAGGGAAACTATCCTTTGGAGAAGCCGTATTTAAGTCGCTGAAATCTATGCATATTCTTATTCCTGTAGTCTTTTTTGGTACTATCACCATGTTAGCTATCCATGTTGGATACTTCGCGGGTCTTATTATTCCCGAGTTTAACATTTTCTGCAATTCTTGCTCTATTTTCTCATGATAAGCAGTGGCTATTTTTCGTATTCGTTGCCTTATTGGTTTGATTGCTGGGTTTAGATCCAGTTTGTGGAAAGAAACTTCAGGATCTATCCCAGGCATCTCGTTCATGCCCCATGCAGAGATATCACTGTATTCTTTCAACAGCCTTATCAACCTTTCCTCCTCATCCTCCTCCATCAATGTTCCGATCTTCACCGTTTTTGTTTCGTCTTCGCTGCTCAAGTTTATCTCTTGCGTGGGTTCTACTGCTGCGAAGTTCATGATTAGTTCTCCAAGCGGAGATGGTCCCTTTAGTTGCTGCACGGGTTCGTCCTTATCTTCTGGGATTTCACTTGGGATAGCCCATCATTCCTTTGCTTTGACAATATACACCATTAATTCTTCCTCCCTCTTTGCTTCTTGCACTCTCTTCTTTTGTTCCTTTTTTCGCTTTATCTTCTCGTCATAGTTGTGCACATCTTTATCGTTACATTCTCTGGCTTCCTTCTGATCTCCCTTTATCTCGCCAATACCGCTTGGCATAGTAAATCGAATAGCTTGGTGATATGTGGATGCTATTCCCTTAATCCCATGTATCCATGGTCGCCCGATCATAGTGTTGTAGGGAGATTCTATATCCACCACGCATATTGTTACCTCGGTTTCAAGTTCCCCTGCGAATATTTTCACGATCAGCTCCCCTCTTAGCTTCGATGCTACTCCGTTAAACCCATAGATATTATAGGTTGACGGTACCAGATCCGAATCTCGGTAGCCCATTGCTTTAAACGCGTGGTAAAATAGAATATCTACCGAGATTCCTGTGTCCACCAAGATCCTATCTATTGCCCATATTTTCTTTTTTCCTGCGGAATTTTCTTCCCACTTCGTATTCTCTCCGAAGTTCAAAGTGATTACCAAAGGATCTGTGTGCAAAGCTCCTCCTTCCGGGGCGTCTGCTGCTGAGAAGGAAATAGTCCTTCTCTGCCACTCTTCTAATGGTTCTTTCTTCGCGATGTTGTATATCTCGTTTCCTTCAAAATCCCGCTTATGAATCCTTTGTAACATATTATCATGAAAGTTCTGTATATTTTTCGCAGAGTGAATGATGGAGTTGCAATTTAACTTCTGTGCTCCTCTGTCGATTTCAATTCTGTACACTTTTGATTTCTTTTGATCACCTCTTGGAGGTGGGGGCGGGGGTACAGGTCCTGAATTTGCCAAGAAATGCTTGAGTTTTCCCTTTTCAATTAGGCGAAGTATTATTCGTCGAATGTTTCTGCAATCTTCCGTGCGATGTCCGTGGAAGCAATGATACTTGCAAAAGTCATTATTTCTCACACTTGACAAGGGCTCCACCCCAAAATTTCCCGGGGGTGGAATTTCTTCCGTCAAGACAATTGACTCCCATATCTTCTCGACAGTAGTGTTGAGCTCGGGCAAAACTACATCCTCGAACTATGGTTTCTTTCTCCCATATTGCTGCCCTGGTTGGTATCTTCGTGAGTTCCTTAGATTATCATCTCGGAATCCTTCGTAGTTCCGAGGTTTGGGATCGATATACCTCGGATGTTGATCTATCCATTCTTGGTCCCCACTGGATACTGCTACCAGCTTCGCGGGTATTGTGGCCAATGGTTCCGCGTCCTCATATTTCATATCGCCTTCTATCACATTTGTTATTCTGGGCAGAAGACGCGAGTTTCCCTCCTTGGATTGAATTGGGGCTGCTTCAATTTCCTCCCTTTGTTTCTCCTCCAATGCCACGTACTCCTCCTGATACTCTCGGAGTTCACTCATTGATATTGTGTTACGAATTACAAAAAGCTGCGTGTGCAAGAGGTCGGTTGGTATTAATGCGTTTACGAAGGCCAGGATAAAATTTCTCTCATCTAACATTCCCGCGAGTTCACTGCATACGGTTCTCCATCTCGTAATTAGACTTCGCAAGTTTTCTCCTGGTTTTCTTCGCAAGTTGGACAAAGTTTCTATTCCTGGCCTTAACATGTTATTGCTTATGTAAGTTGTCAGGAATACTCTCTGCAAATCTTTAAACGACGAGATTGAACCCTCTGCTAACCCTTCGAACCATTTTGAGGCTTCCCCGGTTAAGCTAGCTGGGAAATATTGGCACAAGATCTTGTTTCATACCTCGCCCACCGCATTAATGAAAGAGTGTCTTGTTTCAGTCTGCACTGCATTCCCTGTTCGGTCGAATATGCTTCCGAAGGTAGGCAATGAACACCTTCCTGGGATTCTCCCCTCTAGTACTTCGCGCGAGAATGGTGATTTGTCAGCTTCCACGATTGCCTCGGCCAACTGTAACCTTCCTCCTCTTCGTGGATTATTGAGTAATGCTTTCATTTCCTGTATTTCGTTCATTACTGTCTGATTAACTTCGTCCCTTCCTTCTTCTCGCCTTCGTTTTCCCCTCTTGTTACTTCGCTCATCATCACCTTCTCTCCTTTCTTCCTCTTGTCCCCTTATCTCTGCTCGGTATCTCTCCTCTTCCTCTGCATACTTCCTTGCTTCCTCCTGCCACTGTTGTTCTCTATATCTTTGCTCTTCCCGAGATCTTTCCTCCCTCCGGATCCTCTCAGTTTCTCTTCGCCTTTCGTCTTCCCAAAGTCTCTCCTCCTCCCGAGTTCTTTCTTTCTCGAATCGTCGTCTTTGGTCTTCCCAGGTTGTTTCTTCCAGGGCTCTCCTAA
The DNA here is from genome assembly GCA_023529315.1 of Papaver bracteatum. NCBI lineage: Eukaryota > Viridiplantae > Streptophyta > Magnoliopsida > Ranunculales > Papaveraceae > Papaver > Papaver bracteatum. The sequence goes on along the minus strand of JAJJWX010000810.1, from coordinate 2,205,217 downwards.
GCAACCTTTCTTCGCTGCTTTCCCTTCGACGTCTCCTTCTCCGTTCTCCTCTTTCTCCTTCCTGTTCGTTCTGATACACTCCCCCTCCTTGATTCACGTTTTCTCCCATTTCAGTTTCACCTCGTGCATCTCGAGCAGTCCGTTCTTCATCAAGTTGGTTGTTTCGATGTACCAAGATCGCGTTTTGCCTCATGAGTATGGTTCTTTGCTCCATTAGAGCTCTCTCCCTTTCCCTTTCTAAGCGCAGCACCTCTCTGAGCTGCTCCAATGTCATATTTTCTTCGTCGGCAACTTCCCCTCCGTTCTCTTGTAGAGGTTCTTCTTCCACCTCCGTTTCAGCGTTAACGGTATGGATCGATCCTTCCCAATAACGTTCGTCCTCTTCCTGTGGGATCTCACCTTGCCTTCCTCCTCTGCTCGATGTTTCACCTATTTCCATCCCGCCTCCTCTTCCTGCTAGACGCAAGCTTCTCCTAGATGCGGTGAGATGCCGTGCTCGTTCCGGTACTCTTGCCATGGACAACCTGTTAAACTTTCTTTCTTCGATTTACCTGTTTTTGACCAGATCTGGCTTTCTTTCCTTCTGGTCAGCAGGTTTCTTCTTCGATCTACCTTTCCTCTTTTAGCACTATCAGGTTTCCTTGACCACTATTCTTCAATTCCTGCAAAGTAACAACCCACTTAATGATTTGTGTGATAACAGATTTCCCAAACAATCTCAAGTGAGACTAGAATCTCAACATGAGATCCCTGTTTCTCGGCGCCAAAATGTAACTACAGAAAATCCATAGTTACACCCACTCACGAATTAGGTAGATATCAAGTCGAATGAAAACGAGTTTATACACAAATCTACTTCTCTTTTATTAAAATCCTTAATATCTCAAGTTACAAGTCGCTCAAGAACACTCTAGATCTAGACTGCTCTCTTACAAAGATTATCTCTCTCCAATAATGTTCCAACCCCCTCTCAAGAGGCTAAGTCCCCCTTTTATAGTGCGATATTACATAATGGAATACAACTCGATTTATCTCGGACGGACGCTTTTATCTCGCTCCAAACAACTTTTATGCTTACTTTTTGCCTTAAAGATCGGTTCATGTCGGGGACAGCTGTCCCTTTTCTTGCATAACAATCCACATTTCGGGTTATTACTTCGGGAAACCTCACTATTTCTTGGACAACGAGTCATACCTCGCGCAATCGACTTCGCGCCCCTTCCCTTTTCTTGTGCAACAATCCATACCTCGTTAAATGTCTCCTCGAGCAAGTTATGTCAACCTCGCCAGATATCTTTCCGAGCAAGGTAGCTCTACTTCGCTAGATGCCCTTCCGAGCAGGTTGGCTCTACTTCGCTGGATATCTTTCCGAACAATATAGCTCTACTTCGCTAACGGGACCTCGTTAAGGCAGATCTGACAGTTAATTGGACCATTCACTTACACTCCTTCGGAAGTGGTGAACAATATCTTTCTCGAAGATACTTCTCATTATTCCGCCGAATTCTCCTCGGACACGTGGCGGAGTGGTTTTATGTACCAACAATCATCGTTAAAAAAATACATCCCACATAAACATTACTGTAGAGTTGACATATAAACAGATCACGTCAATCGTACTCTTTGGACGCAACATGTTTCTATCAATCACACTCGGGTAACTAAAAAAACTTGTACTACCGAATTGGATCATAAAAACGGGTGTCATATTGAGTTAATGTTGCATTTGTATAGGTATGAATGTAAAAAAAAATAAAAAAATCACGCTCTCTCACATTTCTAAGTACGATAACTATACTTCGGTGCGGATTGTGTATCAGTGGCAAAGAAACAATGAGATTGATATGCAAATTGGGATATAGCATGTTATGTGGGATTGGCAAAACAGGAAAACACAGCAGAAGTAGCCTACTGGCTACTACACAGTCTACACTACAGCCACAGGGTTCTCAAGCCACGACGAGAAGCAGGTAACAAAGTCTCCTAGTAACACTTTGAGTTCATCACCCACGTTAGCGTACGTATACAAAGTCTGAAAGGTAGAAAAACAAGGGACTACTAGAAATTGGCGGCTAAACATCTCCCCGTATATTTTACTCTAGTCAATCATCTCTGCTTGCCCTGTCTCTCTTCTCTTTCCTGGTTTCCTCTCTCTCAATTTCTCTACAAAACACAAAGTCCAACTAATTTCACTTTCTCCTCACAGAAAAAGGCAGAGAAGAGAAAAATAGCTAAACAGAGAGATGGCAGCAGTGGTTACACAATCACCACCACCACCATTAATGGAATTCAACCATGATAGTTCCTGTTCAACACCATATATCAGTGCTCCTTCAAGTCCTAAACTTATTACTCATGATTTATATTTCAGTGCTCCTGCTAGTCCTACAAGTTTCACTTCAATCTATCGAGAATTCAACAAAAACCCAAGTATTAATGGTGTTTCTAATTCTATGGTTCCTTTTAATTGGGAAGAAAAACCAGGTACACCCAAACACAGGCTCAAACCATCAGAAGAAGAAGAAGAAGAAGAAGAAGATGAGGATGATGATGATGATGGTGAGTTTGCTTTCGATTTCAATAGTCAATTTGAGAAAAGCTCAGCACTTTCTGCAGCTGATGAATTATTTTATGGTGGAAAAATCCGACCATTAAAACCACCACCTGGAATAAAAATCGGTTTCGATGATGATCGGAAAAGCTTAGTTTCTTCACCTAGATCACCAAGATCACCGATTTCACAAGGAAAGAAGATTATTCGCGACGCGTTTTCGCCCAGGCAGAGAAACAGAGATATTGATCCTTTTGCTGTTGCAATGGAAGAAAGCCGAAAACAAGAACAAGAACATGAACAGAGAGGTAGAAACGAGAAAAGGACCGGTTCTAATTCAAAGAAAACTTCGACACATAGATGGACTAGATCACTTTCTCCATTTCGAGTTTCTGATCAATTCGAAGAAGATGAGAAACAAGAACCAAAAGTACCAACAAATTCATCAAAATGGTCATTTGGAGGTTATAAGAAATGGAGATTAAGGGATTTGTTATTGTTCCGAAGCGCATCAGAAGGGAGAGCTAATGATAAAGAAACAATTAGAAAATTTGCAGTATTATCAAAGAAAGAGGATGTGAAAAGTTCAAGCTTCAGGTCTACTGATAGTACTGGTTCAACATCATCGAGAAGAAGAGTAAATGTATCAGCTCACGAGTTACATTATACGATGAACCGGGCGAACTCAGAAGAGTTGAAAAGGAAAACTGTTTTACCATATAGACAAGGATTCTTTGGTTGTTTGGGATATAATCCAGCGGCAAATCGAATTGCTAAAGGGTTTAATTTGTAGTGCATGAACAATTCAGATCATTTTACTCCGTGATCTCTCTCTCTCTTTTTTTTTCCTTCTTTTTTTGAAAAACCAGAATGTTATTGAATTCTTGAGTTATCATTGTGTTTGTTGTTTTCTTTAGTGTAAAGATCCAAAAAAGAGGAAAAAGAAAATAAAAACTTTGTTGACAATTGAGAGAATGTGCCGGTTGTGCTGTCTAATATTTACTTTCAGAAGCTTAAATTTTGTTTCCTTGGTCAAATTAGAGAGTATAAAGTGCTTAATTGTCCATTATAATTGATTGAATCTCAAAGAAACTTTTAAAGATGTAAAAATGGAGAATGAAATCCCATTCCATTCCAGTAAAAAAAGGTCATTCTCTGTTACTGTTAAATGAATTCAAGTTACTGTTAAATGAATTCACTGTCATGTACCCAAGACTATTAGACCGAAACTGAGTTGGGTACTATGACTCACCGGGTTAACTAGAGTAGTGATGAGTAGACAGTTTTGTGTAAAAATTCTATTTCCTCGAGTTCCCCTTCTTCTTGATGTAACTAGGGCCGTTGATGTCCATCATCTTCGATTGGTGGTTAAATACCCAATCATTGTAAGACCCTAATTTATGATGAATGAAAACCTAATTTGCTTTCAATTTGAAAGTTAGGCTCCGATCTTCAGAGAGAAAGCAACTTGGTGCTAGTTATCATATTCTTCATCTTGTAGTTGTACCTTTGTACACTACAATTGGTATCAGACTCCATCCTGGAACCTGTCGCCATGGAAAATAGAGAAAAAACTTCAAGAACTCACTACCACTGTTACTGAAAGCACCACTTCCATTAACGAAATCAAAGCTGAAATTACTTCACTGAAATCTTCAGTAACTGAAGTTGGTTCCAAATTGAATCTTATCCTTCGTTTGATGGAAAACAATCATCAGCCACAACTAGATTCCAATTTACCTCTAGATCCAAATTCCTCGAGTGAATCTCAACTTGATCCTGCTATCTCATTCACTAATCTTCGTCAGATCATCAAGAATTTAACTCCTCACAACAACAGTAAGTTCTCTCGCACACCCAAAGTTGATTTTCCGAGATTTAATGGTTCTAACCCTCGCGGTTGGGCCCTTAAATGTGAACGTTATTTTGCGTTTCACAAATTTCCTGACGAAGATCGTGTAGATATGGCTGCCATATACTTTGATTCTCAGATAGATTCATGGTTCTTAAATTATCAACAAGGTAAAGAATTTATTCAGTGGAATGATTTTGTTCGTGATTTATGTATTCAATTTGAGGATATTGCACATGATGATTATGTGGGTAGCTTTAATAAATTAGCTCAAAATACTACTGTAGAAGATTACTATGATAAGTGGGAACACTACAAAGGCTTTATGGTTGCCAAAAATCCCTCTTTACCAGAGAGTTTTTATACCCTCAGCTTTATTAGTGGTTTGAAAGATGATATACGCAATACTGTGAAGATGTTCAAGCCCGAAACTATATCCGAAGATTTTTTCTTGGAAGAATGCAACAAGCTTCAATGCACCATCAGCCAAAACCTATAAAATCATTCTATAGACCTTTTACTCCTCCATTATCTGTTTCTCATCCACCCTTAACTGTTAAACCATTCTTTTCTTCTACACCCACTTACAGTAAACCAAATACTTCATTCAATACTCCAATTGTGACATACCCTACCACTCCTACTAAAACTTCACCTGATGACTCATTCCCACCAATTAAAAGACTTACTCATGCACATATGCAGGTGAGGAAAGATAAGGGATTATGTTATAATTGTGATGAATTCTATAGGTAGGATCACAAGTGCAAAACTCAACAACTCTTCATGTTGATATCTGATGAAGAGATAGAAGAACCAGAACAACCAACCCTTGAGGAATCCATATTACTTCTCTTTCCACTAGTGATTCCCCTATTGAAATTTATCTTCATGCTTTAACTGGCCATGTTGCTCATTATACAATTCGTATTTCAGGGTATTTACACAACCATCCTATTATGGTTCTTGTTGATACTGGTAGTACCCACAGCTTCATAGACTCTCAAATTATTGACAAGCTCAATCTTCATGCTTCTCCTACATGACATATGTTAGTCACAGTGAAAAATAGGGATAGCATCACTAGCAATGGTTTATGTCATAACCGTCAATGAAAAATGCAGGGATATAAAAAAAATTCAGACTTGAGGGTTCTACCCTTAGGAGGCTATGACATGGTTTTGGGAGCTGATTGGTTACAACAATTACGAGATGTCACCTTCAACTTTGCTCAACTGAAGATATATTTCATGCATCATGGTAGCTACATCACACTTCAAGGAAGTTATTCTAAACCCTCACTTAGTCTTATTTCTGGTTCTTCATTGAGAAAATTTATCAAAAGTAACACTCCTACCTCAATTGGTCAGTTTTTTGCTATCTCCACTCCACCCTCAACTCCTATACCTCCCCAATTTTCTATAGTTTTGTATTCTTTCTATGATGTTTTTGTAGAACCTACTACACTCCCACCTTCCAGAAACTTAGACCATAAAATTCCACTGAAACCCAATTCTACACCCACTTCTCAGAGACCTTATAAATGCCTTTACATTCATAAATCTATAATGGAAAAGATGGTTCTAAAAATATTATCTGCAGGTCTCATTCAACATAGTAATAACCCTTTGCTTCTCCCATTCTGCTTGTGATAAGAAAAAATGGCTCCTGGAGGTTTTGTGTTGATTATAGGAAGATGAATGAATTGACTATTAAGGATAAGTTTCCCATTCCTTTAATTGATGAGTTGCTAGATGAGTTAAAAGGAGCTGTTATTTTTACAAAATTGATTTAAGATCTGGCTACCACCAAATCAGAGTTTTTGGTCCTGATATCTACAAAACAACTTTTAGAATTCACCAGGGTCATTATGAATTTAGAGTGATGCCCTTTGGCCTCACCAATGCCCCTGCTACCTTCCAAGCTCTTATGAATGACATATTTCAACCCGATCTGAGAAAATTTATGTTAGTTTTTTTTGATGATATCTTAATATACAGTTTTTCCTTGGAGGAACATATTCTTCACTTACAACAGATATTCTCACTTCTCAGACAACATTCATTGTATGCCAAGCTGTCTTAATACATCTTTGTTCAACCTCTGTTGGAGTATTTGGGGCATCTTATTTCTTTTGATGGAGTAGCTGCTAACCCTGACAAAATCTTAGCTATGCAAACTTGGCCACTACCAACTAACTTGAGACAATTAAGGGGATTTTTGGGCCTGACAGGGTATTATAGAAGATTTATTAAGGGCTATGGTACAATTTCTAAACCTCTCACTGAGATGCTGAAAAAAGATGCCTTTTATTGGTCACCCACGGCACATCAAGCTTTCACCGATCTCAAAACTGCAATGACAAAGGCTTTAGTGCTAACACTACCTAATTTTTCAAAGTAGTTCACCTTAAAGACTGATGCATGTGACAGAGGAGTAGGAGCATTCCTAATGCAAGAAGGATGGCCAATTTCCTTCTACAGTAAGGTTTTGGGTTCTAACACTACAAAACAGAGGGCCTTTAGTGACGGTTTATAAACCGTCGCAAATAACAAATAACCGTCACAAATGTTAAAAAAACCGTCACAAAAACACATTTATGACGGTTGATAATCCGTCGTTACTACTGGGGTCAAAAATGTTTTAGTGACGGTTTGAGATCATTTGTAACGTTTAGTCAACCGTCACGAATAGTTATTATATTTGTGGCGTTTGGTCAAACCGTCAAAAAAGCGTTTTCGCCGCCGTCAAATATTTTCCGGCAACAGCCGTCGTCGGATTTTTATATTGTGACGGTTTACATACCCTCACTAATAGACACTGCCGGAAATTGATACCGGCCGCCGGTTGCTGTTCTCCGGCACCGGACTTTAAATTCTCAGAATTATAGAATTCTCAGAAATCTTAAGCACTCATACAAAAATATAAAAGCTTATACCATTCGCACTGAAACAGAAACTCGCATCATTCACACTGAACCAAACACTTGTACCATTCATAACAAAGTTTTACATTGATGCGCCATATAAACTTACATATCTGACAGTAAAATGTTTAACTGTTTAAAAAACATAAAACTGGGCAACAGAACAAGACCCAGAGAGTTCAAAAAGTTGGTAACTAAGATTATCAACATCCAAAATTCATGTGGAAAGTTTGGAAAATATGATAAGAACACACCTGATGGCATGAAAAAAAAAAAAAAAAAAAAAGACCATCCCATTCCCAATTTTCAGAAAAACAAGCACCTGAGTCGCCAGAGTTATATCTATGTGCACCAAGATCTTCCATTCCTGGACTGTTCCTGATCTCTGTTTCAATCGATGGGGTAACAGTCTTGTATTTCCTGTAAGACGTTCTAAAACATTTCAGATTTTGAGAAGATATGGATTCAGTGGTTATATGAAAAAACATGCATATGTTATTGTACCTTTATTTCAAGTACCACATTCTCAATGAATCCATGTAAGGTATATTGGCACACTCCTTGCATGGACACTTCACTTTGTTATCTTCTGTAACAAACCCATTTTCAAACACATAGTTCTAGAACATACACAACCCTTCATGAAACTCCTACTTGATCTTTCAAAATGAACATAACTTTTGTCCATTTATCAATCACAATAGTCATGAACAAGAATAACGACGGATACAATCAGTAAAAATTTATTCAAGCAATATCCTTGGACCATAAGTACCTGACATCAAAGTAGAAAGGAACATTAGAAAATTACAGACTTAATAGTAGAAACAATAAAAACATATAACAAAAGAAATTACATGAAAACCAAAAAAAAAAAGGACATCAACAAGAGCCAACTATGTTTCAGTGACATTTTAGAGTACCCAATATATCTACGTCATTAATCTCCCTTTTGGTTTATGCTCTTTATCAAACATGTTCGAGCTAACATATAGATGGTACTGGAACATAACATAACCAAAATTTCCAAGTCTAAGAGAAAATCCTAAATGGCCAAAACATTACAATGGACTAGGTAGCATACACGGTCATAAATGGCCAAAACCAAACACCAGACAAACAAATTGAATTATTCTTACTAAATAATATGAACTACCGCTCAGCTAGCAATTATTTATGGCAGTAATAATATGAACTGCATAGCAACGCTATCCCAAGTATTAAATAATAGCATTTTACCCAAGAAGCAGAGATAACAAGCAGTGAGTAATTAATCGCGATGGGAATGGACAAATAAAAGTGTAAGTGGAAGGGAAAAAGTAAATGGAACATGCAAGACTTTTCTAGATGCCGATATGAGACCAGAAATGAAAATATTAGAGTTTGTATACGTTTTCCAAGTGAAACCACCAGAATAGCTGAACCGGCAACATATAAATTTGATTATTTAGTTCACATTAACAAGCTAGCTAGCAGTGGAAGTTTGATCTAGTTACTTACCAATTAAGATAATTTAATGTCTTGTTTATCATAGTTTAAAATAAGATCAAATCAGTCTAAAGCTAGATTACTTACGTGCAAAACAATAGTATCTTAAGTACTAAAAATAAAATTCACATCCCCATAAAAACTCAAGAACTTGCCTGCACCATTCAGTAAATAAAACGCCTAACGTCATTACAAAATGAATTAACAATCCATTCTATAATCATTGGCCTTATTCAACCTAGACCACGTTGCCTCCTACTTCCATCATATCAAACCTCATACATGAAATGATCCCTAAGATTCTTAGTAGCAAGGTGTGGAAAACTAAAATGAACTATATTCGTAATTCCGCATTGTCCTGAAATGGACCCAATTTTATTAAGCAAGTCATAAGCCATCGTCTCATTTAGATACCATTCAACCCAAGTAAACATGGTGGAACTCCGACGAGGATGTAATTTCCTACGTTTACCATCCCCATCAAAAATAAAATATACAGAACAAACAGACCTAACTTTGATTTAGAATGCCTCAGAAAAACAGCCAAAGGTTAACATCAACGAAATCAGACGGTAATTCCAAATAAGTTTTGATCCTCACAGCAGTCAATAATAAATCTACACAACTATGAACTTCAAAAGAAAATGTAATTGCACAAAACGGCTCTGTAAATGAATGGCAAATCAGTGTACAGATTCTTATCAAGATGCGAAACATGGAATTTGTATAGGTCCAATCATAGCATTGACGGTCATTGTCTTTTTGATTATCGTCAACATGGCTCGGACCAAAGAAAAAGAAAACTGCAATATTTGATTATAAACATATACCCTCAGATTCACAAAGATGGAACATATTTGAACACACACAGCAGAAGAAACGAAAACAACCACTGGTGGTACTAATCTCAAGAGACCTTTAACCTGATAGTGAAGTGAGATCATAAGAGAACATTATAATGAAATTAAATTATACTCCTCAGAATTGCAGCAATTAAGAAGCATGAAGATTCATTCATAAAGACGGTGTTTCATATCTGGTATCATAATTTGCGTAAAAACGTAACAATTGCAACAAAAGAGTATATACCAGCAATTTAGAATGAAATGGGTATAAAACATGTGGAGTCCGAATGGAGAAGATGCGAGCATTGAAAAGCCAAAAACACACCTGCAACGACAAACACTATTTTTATATCCCAGACTTGTAACTATGTAAACCGTTATATTTTAATTGAAGAAAACATATGACTGTCTTCCTGCAACAGGTTTCTAAACGGAGAATCAGGCAATACACTATTGTCAATGTTCCATCTTTCTTCATTTGGATAAATCAGTATCTAGATCCATAGAAAAGTAACATAACGCCTCAGTTAGATCTACTATTGTCATATGAATGTAGTTTCCCCAAGGGGTTCTCCCTGCGAACAGGGTCTCAGTTCCACTACTTCTCAATTAATTGGATAACATCGTCATAGGCTTCTCAATTAACAATCTAATTCATACCATAAATCCTTACACAAATCAACAAAAATCTATAAATCTAAGTAGGCTCAGATATATTTCAGCTCTCTCAATCAACAATTTTCAGAAATAGAACTGAGTTAAAAATGTGTAATGATCATCACTGCCGAAATCAATTTAGCTTATGAAAAATGTGGAGTCCGAATGGAGCAGATGTGAGCATTGAAAAGCTAACACACCTGCAATGACGAACACAACTTTGATATCCCAGACTTGTAACTGTGCAAACCATTTTTCAACTGCAGAACACACATGACTAAGTCTTGTTTAATAAAATATCAGTACGATCCAATAATCACTTGGCTCAGGACACCAAAATGAAAAGGTTCAGCCTTTTCTCATGCTTTCACATTCAATAGAAATTAGAGAGAACAACACAAACACAATCAAAAACTAAGAGATTTCACAAAACCCCAATATTTGTACAAAACAGATAAAACTCAAACCTAAATCAGAAATTCTTAGGTAAAATTTAAGAAATTGAAAGCTCAAACCACAATATGAAGTTCCATCAACAGAAACCCATATTTAGATTTCGTTTCTAGACCACAAATCCATAACACAAACCCTAAGAAATTAAACAACATAAATCCATAACACAAACCCTCAGAAATTAAAGAAAATAAAATTTTCCAGCAAACCCTAAGAAATTGAAACTAAAACAAAAAACAAAATTAATTTTTTAATCACAGTAGTGAATACAAAGAAAAAGTATGGAAATTTCACCTGAAAGTTTACTCCTTCAAATCCTGCAGAACAAAGAAGCATGAATTAAAGGTATTACTAAGGAAGCCAGTCCTTAAACAAAGAAACGAAAATTAAAAATAATATTAAGCAAAAATAACCTTCGATTGAATCCTTTAGATCCTGCAAAACAGAGAAACAAATAATTAGAAGTAATATTAAGCAAAAGAAGAAGAAAACCCCATTAATGGATGAGAGTAATAAGATGAAGAACGGTGATGGTTACAGACGAGATGGACAGAGAAGCAAACCTCTCGGCAAACTTTTTCGGCGGAGAAGACAAGAAGGTAAGAGAAGAAGAAAACCAGATCTGGTAAGAAGATAAGAGAAAGAAATAAAGAAATATAGGGATGAAAAAATTGGCAGCGATTGAAAAACAAATTCTTCTGTCGGACTCATAAAACTGATGAATTTTGTGGTGTCGGATTCTTAAAACTGGCAAAGAATATGTTGGACTTTGACCGACTCAAGTATTTGTGACAGTTGGTCCAAAAACCCTCACAAACTATTCCGTCGGACCCATGTAACCGACCGAATTTGAGTTGACTTTGACTAATTTAAGTACTTGTGACGCTTGGCCATAAACCCTCACAAATAACTCTTATTTGTGACGCCCCTCATTAAAAAACCCTCACAAATAAGACATGTTTTTGTAGTGTAAAGCATTGGCCTTGTCCACTTATGAAAATGAATTTTTGGCCATTGTAATGGCTGTCAAGAAATGGAAATATTATCTTTCTCACAGTAAATTTATCATCAATACTGACCACCAGAGTCTACAATACTTAATGGACCAAAGGATATCCACTGACCAACAAAAGTGGTTCATCAAGTTGATGGGATTTGATTATGTTATCAAACTAGAAAATAACCCGTGCCGTAACGGCCCGGGCTTTCAGTTTTGTTCTATCTCTATAATACGTATGAATGATTTTCTATCTGCGCTAAAATCCTCCCCGACATGTAGTATCACTGTAGATACATATAGATAACATTAATGCACATGCATTGATAACTTCATGCAGTGTAAAATTATGTATGCGATGAAGCGGAACTTGTTAGTACTAAAGTTATTTCATGCCAATTTACACATCTCTTTGATCTATGAGATATAAAATAAATTCCTTCCCTTGTTATAATCCTGCATTCCGTCTGAGTCACCATTATATTAGTCTTCATAAGAACCTTCTCGGAAATCCCACTGTTCTTTGTGCATTTAAATTTGTAATGGTGTAATAAACCTAGGTTTTTGGAGCAGTATTGACAGTCAAGTTTGTCCCATGCTAAATTAATCACCCAGTCTAATTTTGTATCGAAGAAAAACAAAATTAATCATCCAGATTTATCCCATATGCAGGCTCTATAATTGTCGCTATGGTGCCACCAAGAGATTCCTAACCTAGGGGTAACGTAGAAGTATCTGAACACAGGTAGGATACACTATTTTTCTGTTGCATCAATAATTTAATTCACGGTATGATGTCATGGCCTTTCATACAAATATTACAACGTTGTGCATCATGTCTGAAGAAGAAGAAGAATTAAGAACCAACGATAGGGCCTTGCTCTGGTTGACATGCACTTGTAAAGTGAGCTTAAACCATGTCACATAGCTTAAGTAATAATCGGCGTGTTTTTTCAGGATTTTTCAGGCCGTAGATACATTAAGATCCCCCAATTAATCTATGTACAATATCCCGGTTGGTCGTTCCTAATAAAATGCATTATTCTAACTTTAATATGTGCAGATACACAACACAACATTTTAACTGCGAAGAATATAATTCTAGAAGGAACAGTAGGGGGGGTACTCAAAAAAAAAAATAAAAAAAATTATGAAGTAATTGAAGTACCCCTTATCCAAGTGTGTTTGGGGGATGCTTCGAATAATATATTTTGATTAAATGAAAAAGAAGGACTTTGGAAGATTTGTGCGATATGAGAAGGTGTTTAAATTGATTTTAATGACTCTTAATTGCAACCTTTTGTAGACAATCAAACTTTCATCTATGAAAAAACCTCAAACTAAATCTCAATTCAAACACTAAGTCAATCAAATTTTGCATTTACAGAGCCATTATCGGTATTGTATTCATCGGAGTAAACAATACCGAAAGTACTTTCAGTATTGCATTCATCGGACAAAACAATAGCGAAAGTACTTTCGACATTGTATTCATCCAACAAAACAATACCGAAAGTACTGTCGGGTATTGTATTCATTCCAACAAAACAATACTGAATTTTAACATGCTACGAAATTCAAATTCGATTTTTTTTATTTAAATACAATTTCGATTTTTTTTTATTATCATAATTTGCGTCGCTACTCAAAATGATTTTTTTGATAACCTAAATTAAAAATCATTCATCATGATTTGTATGATTTTTTTGATGGAAAAGAAAAGTGAAAATAGATTTTTCTTTTTTTTCTTTTTATTAAGGTAAGGATAATATGGTTATTTCACACCTAAAAAAAAGAACTCCTTAAACAAAATACAACCCCATTTAACTTTGAGTATCCTCCAATTTGTGGAGGTATCCCCCAATTGCGCCTTCTAATTCTAGCCATGAATGAAATTATTTTTTAATTTTATGTATTTCTTACAAAATACATTTTCGTTTCTATGTAATTCTTACAATTACATTTTCATTTCTATCTGAATTGAGAGGTAAGCTTTTTATACTCAGAATATTCTCGTGTAGTAGTCTTACACATCTCTTTGAGGTTGTGCCTTTGTTGTACTTCCTGACTCCTCTTCCATTGGCTTAACAATCTGCAGAAATATAGATTCTGCAAACGAATTAGCAACTTCCACTCCATGCCAGACGAAGGTGAATACATGTATTCATACATATTATTTAGCTATATTGTATCCTTATAACTAATCTCAATTCTAAAATATTTGTGATAGGACCTCAAGCCACTAAACTTTTGCAAAAATCCTTGAATTAGTTAGCTTTGCGGCACAAACCTGGCATCATTGGATTTTCCAGACTTTTACTCACCGGAAAGGAAAAGTAAGGGTATGTGCAAAATCCGTGGGAGAAAAAAGGTGGAGATTCTGGCGAAGCAAGAATCAAACTGGTGGCAACAGTAATATTTTCTCTTGATCTTCAAGAAAATGCATTCTTGTATATTGATTGTTAACTTGGATTGTCCCTCATCATATTCCATACTGATAAAAAAAATCAAAAGACTCACTTGAATATAAGTAATAAATTTTTCAAAACCATGAAGAAGAACAAAAAGAAAGAAAAAGTTGCAAAATTCTAACTACCTACACGGCTACACTAACAAACATGGCACCTAAATCCAGAGAGCAATGACGAAGTTCCATAAATCGCAAGACTCCCTAGATAAAAATGGAGATAAACTGTGCCACTACATCATTTACTTCTAGAGTGGCCAAGTTTGCAATATATTTTCTTCGTATAGGAAGAAAAAAGAAACCGAAAAATATATAGGTAGCTTACGTTTGGGTCGGGCAACAACAAATTAAAACGGGTAACCTCTTTGGTATCCTTGAAGCAAACTACATCCCAGTTATGGTTGAGCCTAACTTGAACCTGAAATGGTCTCCCTTTGCCATTTCAGGTATCTAGTTGATAATCATCATATACCTGCTAATTGGCTTTTTCTGGGGAGACATATACCGGTTTTGAGATGCCATTAGAAATCACTACATCACCGATAACGAAAAACTGAAATCATATCAAAAAGCTACTAAGGCGAAGTAATCAAATAACATTCTTGCTATATATGTGATAAAGTATAAGGTTATATTCTCTATGAAACTGGGATGCCTTTGTGATTTTTAAATTGATAAGTTTGAAAAACATAACATGGAGCTGAAGTATGTATCACAAAAATCAAGTTGATCCAAACTATGATAGTTATCACACATTAAGATTTTGTTGCTAAATTGGACTGTTTGAAAAATAAGAAATATGAAACAATAAAAAACAAAACTATACCAATCTTAGTAGATTCTAATGAACGCCAGGAAACCATAACAAAAAGTAAAAGAAAATGACTATCCATTAACAATACTCCAAATTCATATATATATACACCATCTCTTTGTAATCTTCAAACGTAGAAATTAAGGTACATGATTATGTAGTCTTATGAGTTATATTATGCTTCAATATTGGATTCTTCAATACTAACCCATAAACATTATATTCACACACAGAAAATACAATTCCCTATATGCAACTGACATAGATGCCTTTTAGTACCGTTAAAAGGGAATATAAAAAATGAAGCTACTATATGTGAAGCCTATATTGTTCTATCTAAGTTCGTCTCTTTGGTGCAGTTCATCGCAACAATGGGAATTCATAAAAATTGAAGCTTGGTAGAATCATAGGCTCGGGAAACTCCTTAAACTAATCGGTAGTTCAGTACGTACTATCAAACATGGATCAATAAAAAAAAATACTAAAGCCATAACATTACTTGATTTCCATAAGAATTGCACTTCCAATTAATCACTTGAATGATTGTACAAATTATATCGAAATACTCCAGATGGGAGAGCAAAAGCCCTTAAAAATGAAGAAAAAATGGATAATAAACATAAAGAACATAAATAAAAAAATTTAACAGCAAATTGCGAAAAACAAAAAAATGTTAAATCAACAAAGCAGCAAAATAACACTAACTAATACCTGGATTATACCGAATGATGGAGAAGGAATTTTGTGTCTACCCTGGGCTTGAAAATCACATCAAAAATCAAAATTAATTTGAAAATCACATCAGTACAAACCCCTAATTTTAAAGTGATACCGAAGTCTTTTGGCATCTTATTTTCTAAATTGATATCAACTTTTGGCGGAGAATACTCTTTTTTTTAAAAAAATTTTTTTTAAGTAATATGCATTTAAATATTTATCTCTATACTGCTATACGTAATCATATAGAAATGCTTACCAACTGAACCATAAGACGATGCTTCTTAGCAAATGTAAGCTTTCCGAAGAGTTTTATTGAAAAGATGTTGACATGTACTGGATCTTAATGGTTTAGGTAGATTTTGCAACTCTTTAGCTTGATGCCACTCCATCGTCTCATATTTGTGGTGAATGTATGCCGGCATTTTCTCATGTAAGGCCTTTGGGAGTCTATTCGTGCTAACTTATGCTTTTCATCTTTCTGTTAATAGAATATATTTTGCTTAATTTGTTTTACATAGATCTCTATTGACATGAATGCATGTAATCTCAAAATGAATAGTGTATAAAAATGTTTTTATACAGTAGGGTGCTGAAATTTGAGTTGTGTCCAGTTAGTTGAATTTCTTCCTAAGGACATTGGAAAAAAGTAGATATTTGAATATACAGAACTAAACCGCAGTAAAACTTTTTCGAGAATATTTAGCAGTAGCAGTTAAATTAGTACAGGTGACCATGTAGACGAAAAATCATAAGAAAAGTGTAAGAAATAGTATTTATGAACATAAATGGACTTCATGAGAATATTATTAAGGTGCACAGGGGAGTGGCTCAAATTGCTTTTGCTAACGAAGCCATAAAAAACATCTTAATTATAAGCCATCCAAATACGAAATAAAATAAATTAAGCAGTAGAACAACTTACTCATCCATTAGAAAGAGCAATAGGGGTTTCTACACAACAGCTCCAATAAGATCAAATCAGCAACTTCAAGAACTGATTCTCCTGAAATTTGAAGACAAAATCTTAAATTAAACTCATAATCACAGAACAAAAAATTATAGCAATCAAATCAAATCGACATAAAAAAATCTAATTTCAGATATCCAAATTGAGATTATAATTGAGATTCATCTTTGAAAGAAATAACATTGAGATTATAATCAGGAACTTACCTGTGTTGTCAAACAAAACAATAACTTTCTACAATACTTACGAATTTTCACCACTGAGTAAGAAAAAAAACTAATTACTTCCAATTTTTCCTGGAAAGATCTGGGAATGAAAACAAAAACAATCAAATTGGTTTGAACAAAGCATCACACCATTTCACATAAACCAAACATGACAAAAAAAAATTTGAAAATAAATCTTTGAAACCTAGATTGTGTTTGCTTCAATCACCAATATAAGATTCCATTCCACCGATTGAAAAGAAAAAGAAACGGCTTCAATTCTGTTGATTGCCAAGAAATTACTGAGCTTTAATCCCATTGATCACAAACAATTCGAAACGGCTGGTATTTTCATCGAGGAAGTAATGAGAAACAGTAATGGAGAGTAATTATTATGCCGAGAGCATAATGGAAATCCAAGGTGGCTCGATCATGTACGTTGAATTAGGCATGAAGAACGGAATCATTCTAAGCCACGATTTGTCTCTTGCACTTTCAGACGAATAGGAACCGTCGATAGGTGGAGAAGGCAAATTCAGAGCCAATGGATCAGGAAAAACACATTTGTTTTTGTAAGATAGATACAAGAAGGGCCAAGACAATGTAGTTGATGATGCCTTGTACAGACTACCAGCTCAATCTGCAGCCTGCAATGCTATATCTCTGAGTACTCCTCAATGGACACAAGAGATAATTTATAGTTATGAAGGTGACTCTGTAGCTCAACAACAGATTGCAGAATTACTTATTTCTCAAAGCCATCAAATTTTACTCATTCCCATGGCATCTTGAGTTTCAAGGACATACTTTACATTGGCTCATGTAATGAAGTTAGACAATCCATTCTTCAATTCTAACATTCTTCTGCTATTGGGGGTCACTCAGGCATGCTAGGTACATATCACAGAGCCAAATCACATTTCTTTTGGCCAAAGATGAAATATGATATTATGTAATTTGTAGCCACTTGTGAGGTGTGTCAGTGCAACAATGGCAATATTTCTTTTCCTAGTGGACTTTTACAACCTTTACCTTCCCAAAGAGAGCTTGGAAGGATATTTCCATGGATTTTATTGAGGGACTACCAATGTCCAGTAAGAAGAGTGTCATTTTGGTAGTTGTTGATAGACTTACCAAATACAGCCATTTCCTTCCATTGAGTCATCCCTTCACAGCTATGTCAGTAGCCAAAGAATTTCTCAATCATATCTTCAAGCTTCTTGGCCTACCTAGCTCCATAGTCAGTGACAGAGACAAGATCCTTGTGAGTCACTTTTGGCAGGATTTGTTCAAGTCCTTAGGCACCACCCTCAAACTCTCTACTGCCTATCACCCACAGACAAATGGCAAAACTGAGAGAATTAATACATGGGTGGAGCAATATCTCAGGTGCATGACTAGCTCTAACCCTAAGCAATGGACTCAATGGTTAGCTCTTGTTGAATAGTGTTTTAACACCAACTATCACACTAGTCTGAAGATGTCACCATTTCATGCCATGTATGGTTATCAGCCTCCTTATCTCATCTTCCCCATTATGGATACCACTTCAGTTGCTTATGTGGAGAGTTACTTGAAGGAGAGAGATGTTATTTTACAGCTGCTAAAAGAAGACTTAGCCAAGGCACAAGATAAAATGAAGTTTTTCCCCGACAAGAAACGCTTAGATAGAGAATTTATAGTGGGAGATATGGTCTTTCTTAAACTTCAACCATATAAACAATATTCAGTTGCTATTAGAAAGAATTTCAAGTTGTCTGCCAAATACTTTGGCCCCTTTGCAGTGCTGAAGCGAATTGGATCAGTGGCTTACAAATTGCAGTTACCAGTGGGGTCTCGGATGCACCCTATCTTCCATGTGTCTCAACTTAAGAAACAAATTGGGCTCAAAGCTTCTACTCTGCCCTTCCTGCCAGTGGTAGATGATAATAGTCATTTTGTGGTTGAACCGGTGGCTGTGTTGGACACTCGTAACACCCTCAGAGGTAACCAATATGTACCTCAAATTCTCATTCGCTGGTCTAACTCTACTGCAGAAGATGCTACCTGGGAAGACACAACTCATATACAAGCTCAGTTTCCAAACTTTATCCTTGAGGACAAAGATCTTTAAAGGGAGAGACATTGTCATGTACCCAAGACTATTAGACCGAGTCACTTAACTGAGTTGGGTACTATGACTCACCGGGTTAACTAGAGTAGCGATGAGTAGACATATTTATGTAAGAATTCTATTTCCTCGAGTTCCGTTTCTTCTTGATGTAACTAGGGCCGTTGTTGTCCATCATCTTCGATTGGTGGTTAAATACACAATCATTGTGAGACCCTAATTTCTGATGAATGAAAAACTAATTTGCTTTCAATTTGAAAGTTAGGCTTTGATTTTCAGAAAGAAAGCAGCTTACTGCTAGTTATCATCTTCTTCATCTTGTAGTTGTACCTTTATACACTTCCTTCACGTGTACACCAGTGTACTACACTGATATTGGCAAAAAGATTTTTTTTTTCTCTTCCTGAAAGTGAATTATGGGATGGGATTGCAGCTAGCATTGCAATGTGATGTAAACCGAATATGAACTTGGAAGTGGAATGATTAAGAGAGAAATATGATTGCATTTGGTTATGCTTTAGTGCGACATATTTGTATAGAGGTTCAATAGGGTGTAAAGTGGAAAATTTGTGGTTGTTTTGTTAGATATCTATTCATGTGTGGGGAGAAAAGTTGGATTCTTATCAATGAAACTATTGAAAGAAACAGTAGAGGTTAGGTTTTATTTAAATGGAAAGGTAAGATATGTCTAATGTAGAGGAGACCCACGAGAATGCCTTAATCATTCATCATTTTGCTTTTCATGGATTTAAGTTGGCAACCCTTTAATCTTCTTGTGTACTATTTCTCCTGTTTTAGTGGCAACGCACGCTGTTCATGTCCCTTCATTGTTTTTTATGTTTGTTAATATTCCACGGATTAGCCCAAATTCCCTACACTACGTGAACAGAAAATATGAGAAGATTTCTTGCCTGATATTTATTATCAGACTAGCCAAGTGTCAATATTCTTTTTGTGAAACGTAGTAATATACTACTGCAACTGATGTTTAAATGATGGGTCGTTACACAAAGAAATCCATCTAACACTATTGCGGAATGTACCATGTATCTAACAAAGAATTGTGTGACAACAGTGAAAACAAAAGAAATTGTGAAAATGAATTTTAATATGCAGTTGAATTATATGAACGACAGGATAAGTAGTTTGAAATAATTCCTTTCGAAACAAAACAAAATTTTTGAAATAACTTGGATTTTCTTTTAGAATAATAACTTGGATCTTGTCTTACAATGTAACATCATCAGATGTAACTTGTATTTGAGATATTCTCTCTTCTGAAAGCTATATTAAAAATGAGATTAAGTGTCTGCGAGTATAATCTCCGAAGGAACAATTTTTATTGATTGTTGAGTTGCGGAAACGTGTACACTTCATAATTTAAAAAATAAAAATATTCCTAGCAATGAATGGATTATAATTTGCATTATATAACTGAAATTTAAGCCAAGATTATTGAACTAGTATCCTGTATACTTGTCTTAAACAAGTGTAAATTAGTCAAGACATTCTTCCTTTGCCAAGACAAAGAATATATAGGTACGATACATTCGCATACGCGTGATCAAATACGTGCCTTCAAGTTACTAACACGTCGCCGTAACAATTTCGCTGTACTTGCCTGAAAAGTTACGAATTGCAAGTATAATATCGGTTGTGTGTGCAAATTAGTTTATCTGGAAAAAACACAAACAAATTGCAAATTAGTTAGTTTATCGGTTGTGTGTGCAAATTGCAAATTTCCGCCCAAAACAAAACGGAAACGAGGAGGGAAGGGCCAAGTACTCAGTCGAACCCAATGTGAACTTTAGGTGTCATTATATTATGATAGCGAGGGACTGTGAGCTGGTTTATTTTTGTGTTCACCAATGAAATGGTTTAATTAAAAAGAAAAACTAATTTAATTTGCAATAAAATGAAAGCATTAAGCATCATACATTGCACTCAATGATAGCAACAACATTCATATATAAAAATGAAACAGATAAGATAAGGTGTAAACCCAAGAAAAATTCAATAAAAATTTATGCATCATCTTAACAAATTGACAATCACCATATTTATCTAATACTCCAAATATCTTAGTTACCAACTCTTGATTTAAATGTGTTAGTAGTAAAAAGACATGCATGTTTAGTTTTAAAGGTGGGCTAACAAAAATAATCTCCATCCCATGTCATGAGTCTCATGACACCTTCTGGGATGGTTGGTGCAAAATCTACGACCTTGCGGTTTACTCTGACCAGAGTCTTCTACAATCAAGGCTATACGAGAAGTCAAGAATGGCTGTGGACTATTTGTTTAGTTCTCATGTGAAAAACGACACAATAAAAATATACACAGAATGCAGTGCTAATACCAAACACATTTGACTAAAGAGAATGGGACCTGTGGTGCAACGTAAATTTTACAGGTAGAGCTTCCATTCAACAGTTTACTTATTGTAAGATCGAATGCGCAAATCTTTACTTTACCAGCAAAAAATGACCAATAGAGAGTTTCAGTGGATTCACTTTGCTAGCCTATATGGGAATATTCAACCAATTACAAACACAGACAGTTAGGTTGAAGGTCCATAGTTGTTGAACGAGTAAACTTGGGGATGGACCTGACTGAACTGCAGATAAGGGACACTCCAGTTCAGTTACTTGATTGATATTGATACACTGCTACTCTATCTGTTATACCACAATCTACAGTCGGTAATTTTGGTAAAGGCCCAGCAAGGGTTTTTCTCTTTCTTCCATTCGTTTCTTCGCATCTTCTCTGGCTTTAAGTGCAGCTGCTTCCTCTTTAGACACCACTTTTGGTTTCTTTTCCTCTTGTCTCTTCCTTTTATTGACAGCGACTGACGATGAATCACCTTTAGCTGACCTTGATGGATTTAGAGAAGACCCCTGAATAACCAATCCAGGAGCCGGTCCACCATTACTTTTGCTCCCACCTTCTGAAGCTGCTGATAATGGCTTATTTGAAAGTGATCCTTTCGGTTTAGGTTGGGCTGAGCCTCCTATAGCAAATGCCTCTTCCTGTGTCACCCACTTGCCTGGTTCAACCAAAGACCGTTGTATTTAAAAAAAATCGAACACTGAAAAACAAAATAAAATAAGAGACAAAAAGAAAATTCTGTAGAAGGCATGTATTAAGCGAAATACCTATTGCATCCGAATAGTAGAAGCCCGAGTTCGGATCATAATAATATCCATTTAGTTGATTGTAGTAATAACCCGATACACTATCAAGCTCCCAGTCTGCAATCATCTGAAGCTATTTCAGGTAACTAAACAAAATAAATTGATAAAACCTAAAGTACTCAAGAAAACATACATCAATACTCAACAAAACGAACATGGCGACATCCAAGGTGATTAAAAATGCAAGTGAACATGGTGTGTATGAACTACCTAAATCTGGTCATCCAGGTCGAGCAGCTCTCCAAGTTCATTGATGAAACCTACAAACTAATTACATGGTAAGAGCTAAGTTACATGGAAGCAATACAACAATATTACAGCAATACCATTAGTCATATGGTGCCTTGATTTAGATATCCAGTTATCACACGCTATGAGCCATCTCGACCATGTTGACCTTTTAAGGCATATCATTCATATCCTTGAGGAGGAATGAGGGCAACCACTGATGCGTCCAATTGTTTGGACTTCCTGACCACCATAAAGAATCCAGCAGTGTCAAGACTGTCATAAATTTAAGGGTATCTATTTGGGTTCTGCACAGTGCACCACACCTTCGCTATTCTATAAATAAGGTTACCTAGTAACGAAAAAGAAAATTGATACAACAATTTCAATTTTACCACCTCTGGAAGCTGAAGAAAATCGACCAGCGCCCACACTCTCCTCTTGAGCTTCTACAGCACGAGTATTTGAATCCCTGACCTCTTTAACAGCAGCTAAATCCTTCTGATAGCTGCGTTTAGCTTTCTGGTAACAATAATCAGAATGAAAGACATACATCAATCAATCGAAAGCACGGTACAAAAGAAAAGATACAAAAAAATAATTATCATTCAAGAGAGTAGATAGTGATGAAAGTCAAACTCGTATAATTTTCGAGATCAACATAGCTAGACTTTTAGGTCAAGGTGACATGCCATATCACATGCAGTGTAATAGTTCTTCACTTCTCTTGATAAGGGATAAGAAAAGAAGGCACAACAGGTCTTCACTCTACCAAAGAGGCCACAATGAAAACCTTATATTCATGGAAACATTTCTATAATGCTACTGGAAATCAATACAAGTCACTGAGTGCTGACAACTTGAATTTGAGTAATGGTAAATCACTCGTAATCTACTAAAATGCACACATGAGAAACAAAACTGCAAAAATTATATTTGGTAAACTTACTGCTTCGATTTGCTCCAGAGCACGTGCTGCTTCTTTTTGTTCCTTCTCCTTTGCGACATTATCTTTTCGCATAGTATCGAGCCTCTTAGCAACACTATCCTTGTGACGCGTACCAAGTTCATGTGTTCTTATACTTAGAGGATTGTTTGAAATATAAATCTTGCAGAAGTCGCACCATTTGTTTCCCTGGCTAACCCAATACTGCAAAACATACAATTAATAGACCTATTAGAAGAGTTCATTACATGCTTATGTCATACGAATAATCATAACTACAAACAAGAATATACAACGTCAAAGTGCAACCAGATGTCCACTTGAGCACATCAGAATGCATATAAACAGAGTACAGCAATACAAATCTATCAATCAAACAGGACATTTTATCTGTGCTTTCCATCTCGATATTTTCTAACACAAGAACAATTGTTTTTGCTTTAATGACAAGTTCCAAGAACTATTGTACTTCAAGGACACTGGTATGCTAGTTTCGGCTTCAACAACAAACCAATTCTCCCCAACTTACAAGCTTCACAAATCTAGTTTACTCGATTTATGATATGGGATACTAATGGTACCAATAATCCTATAAGGTGTATCTTCTAGGATATATTAGTTAGGTTTTGTCATTCCGTGTGATTGATTTTTCAGTGAAATCTCCTCAATGTGATTTAGGGTTATTCATCAATTAGGGTTTTCTAAATTTGTTAGACATAATGTGTTCTGCATTTTACCAACTATCGTTAGTTATAATTTGATCTAAAACTCAGAGTTTGATGCATTTCGTACTTATGTCTAACGACTTATAAGCTTCTACGAATAAAAGGAGATAAACACATATATCGATAGAAGGACGAAATTTACCTCAGTCATGATTGCAACCGGAAGTTCCTGTGATGAATTCGAAAACCCTAACTAATCAGAAGGAGGGTAAGATCAAAACTGGTGCAGGCAGAAGATTAATATCTTTAACTCCAAAAATAATGTCTCCGGGATTTTTGCTTGGAACTCTGCATACAAAACTTATACGGGGGACTTCGATTGTGTTGTCGAAACTAGAATCGGTTCTGCAGCTTTTAAATCCCGTTTAAGATTAAGATTAGGAATACGAGGTGTAAGACTCCTCCTGCCTAGTACTAGGGGTGTGCATAAAATCCGGAACCGCGGATTTCATCCGCAAGAGTTAATGTGCATGACACGGGTGAGTTTTTAAATCCGCAAGGTTTAGCGGTTGGTTTTGTAAATCCGCGGATTCACCCGCACCGTAAGGTAATAAGAGAATTCTCATTCATTGTTGGGACCAGAGAAGTACATTCAGTTGGGAGTTGGAAGGAACTGAATTTTCTCGTTATGAATAAGAGCAACATTTCAGTCTTATAACCATCATTAGCAGTATTGGTTATCCTCCATAAAAGATCACCTGCACAAATAGTGGATGATCTATGAGTGTCTTATACTCCACCGTTTGTTGTTATTTTTGACTGCCGTAAACAAGTCTTTGGCCATGGATTTTCAAACTTCTTCTCTTTTAGTTCTCGGCTCCGTTGAAAAAGAAAGATATCTGAGTTCTTATCGAACTCGATATGTTCTCCTAACTCCTCTCAAACTCGGTCTCATTATTTTCCCGTATCTTCTCCATTTTCATGATTTTCATCAATCGCCAATACATGATCACACTTCCGGCATAAAACCCGGTAGACTCCATCAATTAATAGCAACCAACAAGAGAAGCAAGCTCTAACTATTCCCTGGTGATAACTGCATCAACGAATCACCTAATGATGTAACATCATGATCATCACTCAGAAAACTCCGAGAAACTTCCTATGCTTTTCCAGACCATTCATCCATCTTCAATCGACCACAGCAGCTCCAGGATCTTTCTTCGGTCCCAACCCAAGTTCTCTGTTGTTATCACCATTTATGTCTCGTCCAGACATTACCGATCAAACATGAGCTCAACACCCATTATCCCTCTGTAGAAATCCTGCCTTTTTCTCGATCTCCAAAACTGATGCAATCAATGGTTGTAAAACCATTATCATCAGCCGTCATCACCCATGATCACCATCGACTGCCAAGGATCATTCCATCACCGTGAAAACTCCCTTCTTCCTGTTATAATTCACGATCAAATCCAACCAACTATATCCGTTGTAATTCATCGAGTCCCGCTGTCATTGACAGGGGACTTGCAATTTTTTTCCTGAAAGTTCAGATATCTTGCTTGCTAACAGATTTTTTTTTCTTCTAACCAACACGCAGTTAATCCGCAACCGGTCTGTATTACCCGCTGATCCGCGGATATAAAATCCGCGGGTGATTGGGTCGGTCACGGTTCAATTTCCCAAATCCGCAACTTTGACGGTTTGGTTGCGGGTGACCCCTAATCCGCAACCGTCCGTCCGTTGCACACCCCTACCTAGTACCTATTACAAGGGCTCAAGCATTTGGTTTGGTTTACAAGACGACCAAATTGGGCCATCAAATAACAATCAACATAACCCCATATCCTATTAGTTTTGTTATTATGCCCTCGTTTAATTAAGGTTCCACCTATTTGCCACCCTCACTTTTCCTATTTTCCACCTTCATCAGAATTTCTATAGTAATTTTAGTTTTCAGCTCTACTTTTTCCTATTTACCACTTATAAAAGTCAATTAAATTTGACTATAACTACCACCACTTAAATTTGTTTTTTTCCTCCATTAGTCTCAGTTTTCATTAGAAACCCATTGAGAAAACATTAACACTAAACTAGAATTCTTTTTAATTGGTACACCGTTTTGTTGAATTGAAATAACAAATGATAGATACAGGTGATTAACCTTGGAAGAAGAAGACGAAGTTAGACAGTGGCCACCACCACATTCTTAATTTTGTCTTAAATTAGTACCAATCAATCTGAAAGTTGATACAATCAAAAGAAACTATATTAATAGTTTTAATATCACTACAGAAGTAACTTATCTTCACACTTCTCCATCCAAATTCCAACACAATACCTTACATTGTGGAGGAAAGGCCGAAAGGGCCGTACAATAGGCATGCTTCTTTTTTTATGCATATACAAACATCATTATAAATCCAAGCATAGATTAATCTGTTGCGAACAGATTTCATTTTACACTATCCTCAGTCGGCCAAAATTGGATGACTAAACATCAGATTTTTTTTTTGTTCAAAAAATATTATTAGGTTTAGTTTTACCTCTTTTTGGATTTTGAATTTGTGTGAACATTCCCTACTTTTTTCTAGAGGCATCTTTTTGATATAAAATCGAAAAATTAGAAGAAAAAAATTAAGAATGGGAGAGATGGAGTAGATGAAGTTGCCAATGAGAGATTAATTTGTAACTTAGGGTTTCCGAATTTTATAGTTACTAGGATTGTTTTATGTTGGGTGTAAACAAAATGTCAAGAAGTAGTATTTAGGATATATGAAAAAATATATAGGTGGCAAATAGGAAAACTGAGGATGGAAATTAATTAGGGTGGCAAATAGGAAAAGTGTGGGTGGAAAATAGGTGAAGCCTTTAATTAATGTTAACAAAATTCGATTAACTAAATTAAGTATGTTAGTGATTAGATCAAATCAATAGTTAGACTTAAATTCGTGTTTGAAAATCAAAAATTATTTAAGGAGAAAATATAGAGAAGTGTTGTGATATAGAAGACAAAGAACAAGAGACACAAAATAGAGGGGAAGAGAGAGAGAAATTCTTATTCATATGTGTGTTATAGACTAACATTAGAGCCGCTATTTATAGGGCTAGACACAAGGGCATCCCAGTAATAAACGGGATTTGCCCTAGATATTCTTAACATAATTACACGTTTATAACACTCCTCCTGATGATATTGTGTCTAAGCTAATTTCCTCGTTAAAACCTTGTCAGGAAATTCCAAAAGAACAAAACCTGATCGAAGGGAAAAGAGTACAATTAAGAAAACTTAGAAAATATTTGGACACGCAAATGTTGCCTCATCAAAACCTTGACAAGGAAAACCCAATGGGGAAAACCTTGATGAAAGAAAAAGAGTACAACGTGATAGTCTGGTAAAATACCTTGTAATTTGATACTCCCTCTGATAAGTACTTCAGTTAAATCTTGGCTTGCAAATCTTCGAGTCGAGTCAATTTCAATAAACGAATTTCTTGAATGCTGGAGATAGCAATGCATTCGTGAAAAAATTCCCAGTTGATGAAGTCTTCTTTTGTGTTATCCTTCTAATGGTATTGTGCTCGAGTCTTCAGTCTTCTTTAAATACATTGAGGACTTGCTTCTTGGATTGCTAGCTTCTCGAAGATGATTTCTGGAAGTAGTTGATGTAATTTCTTCAACAAAGTGCCAATATTTAGTTACAGTTGCATAGGTGAACAAAATATGTGATCATACCATATATGGATTAGAATAATATCCAAATTCATAGGAGACTGTTATGTTGATGTGGTCTAACAAAATAACCTAGTTAATGGTGGGAATCCACCAAATAACCAAAATAGATACAACTTCTCCTTGGATGACCACCATGTTGAATTAATTTGCCTTACTAAAACCTTGCCAGTAAAACCCGATGGGAAAAAAAATGGGCGAAGGAAAAAAAGAGAGCATAAATATCAACATTTTGAAAGAAAATTAAATGTCAATGAGATGTTGCCTCATTAAAACCTTTGTCAGGAAAACCACATGGGACAAAACCAGAAACTAAGGAAAAAGAGTACAACTTTTGACGTAAATATGGATGCGAACCCAACTATATGAGTTTTTCAAAAGATAAGCATCAAAAGAATAACTCTAGTCTATATCAAAAGACGAGTTTAAGCTAGCATAATTCTAACTGTAGATTTAAGAAATAAGAAAAGAATAGAATTTATGCTGCTAAAACGTGGATTTTAGTGTTTTTACGGACTCCTCAAGAGACCTATGAAGTTTACATAAACAACTAATTAATCCGTATTTTTTGGTCGTGTACCAAATTTCTAAAAACACATAAAGGATTGCTAAACCTGATATAGTCGATTCAGGTGGCTGCATGGATATAGTTTGAGTACTTCAAGGATTACAAATCCTAGTATGTTCTCTGATCAAATACGAGTCCCTCAAGGACTACCACGCCAAACATATCAAATAAGGAGAACAATCATTGAAGCAGGATTTAAGCAAAAATTAAATCCTCAAATCGTTTTTAGTACGATTAATTTCTCTTAATAACGAATCACGACTACACCAACTTGTAATTTTAAGAATTCAGCCTTGCACATTTAAGGTGTTAAGTGTTGGATCCATAAATTGCGTTATTCAAGAGATTTCAATCCAACATAATTTGGATTTTGTGCATACTAATCACTGATGTCGATATTTCTTTGGAGAGGGATTAAAAACCACCATAATTTACTATTTCAGTAGCTACTATAAATGAATATTCGACAATAATTTTCTTATCACGATCTCACACAACTTCCAGTGTATGCATACTTTGAAAAATTCAAAATTTACTGGTACCAGTGCCCACAGGCGTGATAATCTCCTACTATATTCAAATAAAGAGATGTGAATTTTTAGAATGTGAATCGTATTATGATAAACTTTGTAGCCTATATAAAAATGCTACATGTTTGCTAGATGTGATTGAGTTTTCCTTTTCAAATGGCATAAGCTTAAACAAAAGCTATATGGAATATTTTCAAGCCTAGTAAATGACAGCCTTTTTCGATTTGATCAAAATGGGAGAAACGAATATAACTTTGAAGTTAATTAATACCAACGTTTGGTAATGTATATTCCCCCCATGATTATGGCGGAAATATTTTAATTTCATATGCGAAAAAAAAGTTTCGTAAAGTATTATCCGATTAATTCGAGGACATATACTCGTAATAATTTCTGGATTATAAAAAAATCCAGATTGGAAAGTAGATACCGACTCCAAGAGCCATAAAAAATTTGTCCCCAAATTATAATCTACTTGTGATACAAATTACACATCAACCATGGATTTTACTGGTCACGACCATACATATCCAGAAAAATAAAATCGTAACCAATAGGGTCAATGAGATTTTGGACAATAATTTAGAAAGAAATTATGAACAATTTCTTAATACAAAATTAAGATCAATATAGTCACTACAAGGACTAAAAATATTGGCTAACAAGCCGGGTGCGCACCCATGATCTTGAGTGTCCAATTATATTCTAATTCCAATTGGAACGATCCCAAAATTTGGAGATAATTACCACGAAGAAAATTAAAATTACAAAATAATCCAACAAGAATGCAGCAATTCCTCGTTTTATTGGTATTTGTAACTATGAATACCATAATAACGATATCCATTCTTCGTAGTACTGATAAAATACCAATTCCAATTGGTTTACATGTTTCTTTTGGAGAAAATAAAGAAATCGTAGTCGTTTTCTGTGTAGGAAAATATATACTTTTTGGTTGATGAAGATTTCTCTAGTAAAATAGAAATCAAAAAATTGGCTAAATATACTTGGAATGCCAATTTTATTTCTCATTATAGAGAATTCATGGAAAAAACTAGTACTGATTGGCAAAACGATATGCCAAAATTGTATCGACGATTGGAAAAGAAAAAAAATGTCGTTTGCCATGGAAAATCCATTGTGTGGTAAAAGAATGGTTTATTTAAAGAACGGAAACCAAATACGAATCACATGATCATTGTCCAGTGGACAAAGATACCAATATTAACTGGCCGGAGGTTTTTCAACCATGCATGTGATTAGTTACCGTAGAAGTAACTAGATTGTGGTAACATCAATTTTTTTGTGATCACAGTTTCATTGATGGAATAGAAATTGTAAACCATCTATCGATGGATTTCATTTTCTTTTATTCTCTATTAAAAAAAAAATAAGAGAAGAAAGGAAATCAACTTATCGGACAAAGTTGATCACCGGAGCCTCATAAAAATAGGCTATGTCTATCATCTAGGATTAACCAATGGATGTTAATTATACCGTAAGCAAGATATAAAATCCATCATAGAAAAATAATCCAAAGTGTTTAACATATTTTTAGTTTCATAGACCCCGTTAATGTCAAAAAGACAATACAATAACAAATGTTAAATATAAAA
This sequence comes from Papaver bracteatum, assembly GCA_023529315.1. Lineage (NCBI taxonomy): Eukaryota > Viridiplantae > Streptophyta > Magnoliopsida > Ranunculales > Papaveraceae > Papaver > Papaver bracteatum. The sequence goes on along the minus strand of JAJJWX010000810.1, from coordinate 2,174,682 downwards.
TATATAAGACAAATTGATCTGATATGCCAAATATGTATCATCATTGAAGAGATTATATGGAGCCTTCATGCTCAAAAAATAATAAACAGTACGAAATCAGGAAGCATATAACATACAATTTTAAAAAGAATGGTATTATAAATTAGTGAGTGGATGCATATTTCACCGTGGCTTGTCCATGGATACGAGTTAATCCAGACATATGTATTTCAGCGACCAAGTACATGCAAAGATAAACCAGATGTCAATACACCATCCAATAATGTTTAAATAAATCAACTTATAGAAGAATATAAAATTAAACATAAGAAGAATATAAATTAAACATAACCGCCTCTTGGCTTTCGGCTTTGGGTTTTGAGATGATTTATAGCTTTATGGTTAGAGCTACATTGCTGATGACGTGTTGTGATATAGAAGACAAAGAACAAGAGACATAAAATAGAGGGGAAGAGAGAGAGAAATTCTTATTCATATGTGTGTTATAGACTAACATTAGAGCCTCTATTTATAGGGCTAGACACAAGGGCATCCCAGTAATAAACGTGATTTGCCCTAGATATTCTTAACATAATTACACGTTTATAACAAGAAGAAATAGATCTTATTCATTAGATATCAATGTAGTATTACATAGGAATAAGCCTATATTTATAGGCTAGAGTGTCAACCCCGGTTACATATAGATGGGCCGCACACATGGGACAAAGGCCCTACAACACTCCCCCTTGTGCGGTCCAATAGTAGTGCTTCATATGTAATGCTTCCGATGTAATGCTTCAAATATAGCTCTTCAGATCTAGTTTCTCTCGTCGATGACCACTGTATCTAAGTTTATTGCCTCATTAAAACTTCGCCAGGAAAACCCATAGGGACAAAACCTGAACTAAGGAAAAAGAGTACAATATTAAGAAAACCTAGAACAGAGTTGGACTCGCATATGTTTCCTCGTTAAAACCTTGACAAGGGAAAACCCAATGGGATAAAAACTTGACGAAGGGAAAAGAGTACAACGCGATTAAGTCCGGAAGTATGCCTTTGCTGGATACTCATAAATAACATCTTATCTATGTTTATAGATGATTGATGAACACCTAGTACTGATAAGCAATAGTATTATCAATACTACTAGTTGACTTGTGCCGAAAAAATGTTTCCATGTAATCCTTGCTTTGTTGTGCTGATTCCGGCATTGGTTTCACTTGATAAACTATCGAGGTTCGTTTCTTTGATCTTGATATTGTTCAGCAAGCAATCTACAGTTCTTCGACATTTATCATGTAGTTGGTGTAGTTATGGTTGCCTCGCTAAAAACCTTGCCGAGTAACAAAAACCCTGTGGGAAAAAACTAATCTCGATCGAAGCGAAAAAGATTACAACACAGCTTCACATCTCAGAGTCAAATATTTCGACATCATATCCTTGAATCCTCCCCCTAATGTCGGCATCTTCCCCTGATTCCATTCATAGGAGTTTCTAGACAATTACTGTAGTCATATATTTTACAAAAGTAAATATAGAAAATAAGTCATGTCTCCCCATGATTACTTTCATGGGAGAAGAGATTATTATTCCTTTATAATCAAAAACTTTTGGATTGCACTTACATTAGCAGTCTTATTTATGTATTTGTAGGGATAAAACAGACTCATGTCAATGGTTTCTTTTTAAAATAAACTCATGTCAATGATTATTCAAAAGACGATGTGTTGGCCCTAAGCTGTATCTAGCTAACAAGTTCACTGAGGATGAAATATTTGGTCGAGTACATTATACTAAGTACAACAATGCGTTTATTGCACTTAATATGGGAATTTCATCTCCCAACACATCTTCGCCATATTTATTTAGAAGAAATGGTCATTTACTTACATTTGAACCTCGACTAATCATGGGAGTGATAGCAGTATGCATGTCCTTGTTAAACTGCCTGACAACTTTGGACATATGCAAACTGGTGGAATAATATACCACAAGCTTGGTGTTCGATCGAGCTTTCCCAGATTTTCATTTCAAATTCGAATTTCAAGTAGCTTATATAATCTCTTATTTCATTAAGAGTACATACCATGTCCATATCATCGACATAGATAGCTATAATTCCAATTCAGAAACTTTCTTTGTGAGTACGCAGAGAAAATATCTTAATTATTTTCCCTTCCCAATCAAATAGTCACTTAGACGGGTATACCAAATCCGCCAGATTATTTCAATCCTTAAGTGGGTGTTCCACTCTAATTTGAAACGTACTCTGTGGTTTAAAGTCTTTTGATTTGGGAAACAAAAAGGCTGTTATGCACTTTTGTAAACATCCTTATCCCTTAATCCTTGTAGAGATACGTAATAACCACATAAAAATGCTGCATTTCAAATCCTTTTGAAACTACCAAGCTAACTAAGTAGCGTAACACTATAACGTTCATTACAAGAGAACAATCCCAGGTCTTTGTAAGAAACCTCGCGCCACAAGGAGAGTTTTTATACTTTAACACTGATTTCTTCTCATTATGCTTTGTGACAAATAATCATGTATGTCCAATAGGCTTTACACTTGGTTGGTTAGCACTACCACACCAAATACCTATATATTTGTCAAATAAATAAGTTCTACCTGGATTGTATAGGCCAAATATGCTATTTATTTGAAATTAATCAAAATAAAGCATGATTCAATCTCATTGTGCTCCACTTCTGGAGCTATTATTTATGGATTATATCATCATTGTGCACACATGATCCTTCCATTGACTCATGTGCATTCTCATAATCCGTCAGGATTTCATTGTTCTCTAGAATCATTTAAAACTTCGGAGCGTCCTCCAGTATTGATTCATGGACAGTGACAATCAAATGAGATGATTTCATTAATGATATAAATTAGGTTGTGCCTTACTCATCTACTTCCTTTATAGGTGAGCATTGATCGAACCCGATGGTCTCTCCATATTCCTTTATGGAGCCACGGCCTCAACTACACTTCCACCAAGTGTAGTTGCAACACCTTAGTCTATGGTGTACCCTATACTGAGGATTTCTAACTTTGCAGGATTATTTGCAGCTGGTATGTGTGATCTTGTCACGTTGCCGATATCAGTGCACTTTCTGAAATCGATTATTCTTTGCCACTTCAAATTTAAATTTGTGAAGTACAAGAATTAATGTGAGACACAGTGGGAACACACCATGACAATTCCTGTCGTTCCCTTAGAAATTACTTTTTCTTATCTCCCCCCTAACGATGGGAAGACCGTCTCATTGAAGTGATAACCCGCAAATCTAGCGGTAAGAGATCTCCTGCTAAAAGTTTTAAAATGCGTATAATTATTGGGAACTTATTTCCAACATAACTACTTAATAGTTTTGAAGACCCATCATAGTACGATGTGGAGTCGTAATGGCACATATATAGTGCAACCAAAACTGCGTAAGAACACGAATGTCAGGCTTAAATCCAGTTACTAACTGGTACGCAGAAAAGGTTCACTAATATTGGGTTCTAAAATGAATTAAGTGAAGATGCGTGTAATATTGCATATCCCCCAAGCATTTATAGGTAGGTTGTTACCATAACCTATCCTTAGATACCATATGTAACCTTTGATGGTAGCCTCTATGAGACCATGGGGTGAGGATGTTCTAAATTGATCATATTAAACATGTAATATTCATCAAGTCCTTTTGATGAAAATATCTAGCATTGACAAGGTCGGTGAGACCTTAAATTATATAATAAGTGCTAGGATTGTTTCAAAAACGCATAATTTCTTGTGAATAATAATTAATTCAACACTTAGAATCATCCACCAGAGCCATAAATCACTTGAATGGTCCGCCTTGTGCATGGATATGTTCACAAATATCACCTTGTTTATTTTGAAAGAATGGGTTGTTTATCATTTGCATCTTAGGATGGTCTCAATCCTTTTTACTAAAGAATGACTTTGTAAAATGAGTTACATGCTTTATTACTTTAAAAGCATAATGGGGGGGAGGTGGTATTTCTAGTACTTTAGAAAGAGTTAATTATGAGAGATGTCGTCACTTTGCATTCTTTCAATATTTGTAATTCCCATTTTCCTGTTCACTCAAATAAAAGTTCAAAACAGAACATCATATCACAACCAAAGTGTCTTTATGGTTATGACAAAACCTGAATGAGTCAATTCCCAACATTACATTGTCGGTGATGATCTGGATTCAATTATCCAAATATTAGTGATTTACAGTTCACTAGACTAATTGGCTCATTATTTTCTCTAAAATGTGAGTCATTTCACATTCATTAGAGGAAATTTATAAATGCATTCCCATTCTCACATTGAATTTTTGTACGATAACAGTTCGCACAAATTTCGTAAGAACTTGACAAAGTGTGATTATCTCTTAGTTCTTACAGAGTTTATGTAACTTTTAATCGTTATACCAATTAGACAACAAAGATTGAGCATTCCTCCGCTATTACATGTAATGATCCAATCATCACATGGTATTATATAAGGAAACAATTCAACAAGCAGTTTAATATATTTCCTTAAGAGCTTCGTGCAATAAGTGGTGTGGCCTTATTACGTAACAAAAGAAAATTTATCTCATTTACTTTAGAGTCTTACAGTTCATGAAGATGATATACTTTCCATCATAATGTACGGATGATCCTTTCAACTCAAGTACTTTTGAGTATATCTCAAATTCTTTAAAGTATTTCAGTCTCATGGAAATGATATACTATTCATTCCGTAAGAGCATACAATGGATATAATTCTTTGCAAAAAAGTTTTCTTTATTTTAGTTAATATAATATCGGTCAAACTATCATGTAGACAATAGTTTAGGATCAAATCATGAAAAATATAGAATTTAACCATACAAATTCGATTGAATAAAGATAAACAATAAGAAAAATTGGCAAAGTTCTTGTTGCCATTAATGTTGACGCCTAGCTAGGATATGACCTTCTCCAAGAATATGGTGAGTTCGTTTTCCTTTAAACTCCCCATATCTCTTATAGTTGACTACTAATATATGATACTTGCATTACAACCCTTGTACCATTCTCAGTAAAATGCTTATACCAAGATTTGAAACTCTCGTTGATATGAGTCAGAATTACATCTCTGTCCCATTATAGGTAGATAATTTACTTTGTATCATTACTACTAGAGCCAGAATTACATCTCTGACTCATGGAAACTTTTGTGAGTTTCTCCTTTCCACAAAAAATGAGGTGTGATTTTAATTACAACATATCATTGTCGAAGTTATTGACTCATTATAGTCTAACAAGTGGATTACATCCCACTGAACATTCAAGTTTGGGAGAAAAATAAATGTTTCGACAAATTTCCTTCAAATCATTACATCGCCTGAAGTCAATATGTCGCCTTAGAAATGTTGAAGGTATAATTTCCTCTTTGAACGGTGTATCTTCATAAGTTGGAGATTTTTATGAAGAAAGTATTGTACTTGTGGACACATACTTCCAAATCATAGACTCTTTAATGGTGCTCAAGTACTTCTGAGTCCAAAAAGTTAAACTAGAGTTGAATTGGTTTAATCAAAGTTCGGTCAACTGTTTGGTCAAGAGACGGTCCATTGGGTTGACAAGGTCAAGTTTAATGAATATAAACATATATGGTCTATTATATATGAAGTATTCAAGCCCATTGATAATAGCATATCATTAACCCTAAAAATTGAAAAATTGTTCTTTCAACTGTTCTGATCGACAGACAAATGCATCATAGTCAGATCATGATGAAATTCATACGGTTGATTCATCCCAGTAGTTATCCAAACATAATAACATTTCAAGGAAATCCAATGGCCAGATAAGAATATATTAATGATTCCGTATGACTGTTCCAATTAACGTTTCTGTGGACACATCTGGAAATATCACGCACTTTGGAGTATTTCACATGGTTGGATCTTTATGAAAATTTTAAAGTGGTTAAAGAAGAACAATATGTAACACATAACCAAATTACAGAATAATCCAATGGTTGTAATTCCTAAACCTTAAGTTTTTCGAAGATGTTATAAATTAGGGTTTTCCTGAACGTACACAGATTCATTAAAATCTAGTTTTTGAGATTGCATCATATTTCGATTTGATTTAAATTTTTATAGATTATGTAATACCTAATTGGTTCCCACAAATTCAGATTTTGTGAAAATCGAACGGTTAAATCTCTATGTTTTTACAATCATATATTCGTGGAACCCTAGAAAATACTATGAAAACGAAATTCTTTTGTTAAAAAGAAATACATGGTGACGCATCCATAATATTATAACCATAAGATCCGAACCACGGTAATATTCAAGAATTAATCCATCACATTTCTCGAACGATTAAAAAGATTGCACAGTTGATAGAGTTGTGCTGATGACGTGTTTAAGGAGAAAATATAGAGAAGAAATAGATCTTATTCATTAGATATCAATGTAGTATTATATAGGAATAAGCCTCTATTTATAGGCTAGAGTGTCAACCCTGGTTACATATAGATGGGCCACACACATGGGACAAAGGCCCTACAACAAAAATCATTTTTTTTGATATTTTTGAACAAACTGAACTTGCGGTTGGGAGTTTATATTTTTCCAACCTTAGAGAAAGCCAACATGACCTACGATTGGAAAAATTGCATAAAATAGCTACTCAAGGTCGGGAACATTCGTTTTTTTTTTTTTTTTTGACAATTTAATATACTATTAGGTTTTCTAACCGTAAACTATATACGGACGGGAGTTCATATTTTCTCAACTGTAAATATAAAATTTCTACGATTGAGAAATATTGGTTTTTCAGTCGTATTCAGTTCTGAAACTAATTTCTAAATCCCTAGTTTAATCAAATCTAACCTATTCACGAAATCAAAAAAAAAAAAAAAAAAGAGGATGGGTTTTTCAATTTTACATAACTGAAATCATTGTTGACTGAGATAACCATCATTGAAGAAGAAAAAATTGAAGAAGAGGAAGGAGAAGAAGAGGCCGTAGTTTTCTATTTTAATTAGATTTAGGTTAGTTGTGAAAGGGTGTTTTTATATCTTTGTATTAAATTAGGTCCCCTTCATCGATATTTAGGACAATTGAATCCACATACGCCCTCAAAACCAAACCTTTGGAATCCTTATAATAGGATTCCTTAGTACTCAACGCGATCCAGGCTGGCCAATTTAGGCTCAACATTTATCACCTAATCTGCCGACCCAATCGGCTAGCCAACTTGACTTTTTATAGGATAATGTATGATTTATACATTGATAAATCAGATGCGGAGTGTCATTTTTGAAATTGTGTGCAGATTTAAAGATTTTTTTATTGAAGATGACAATATGAAGTGTATATATAATATAAGAACTACATAAATAAATTAATTAATTTTTAACAACATTCTTAAGTAGAGATATAATAAATATGGTTAGAAATCCTTAGTGCACCACAACATAGACTACTTTTTTTATTTTAAAACAATTTACTTAATTACAATCGATACAAATTTCGGACTAAAGGTTATTGCAATGATTTCCATCACCATTTTTGTCTTTGAAAAAATATAAAGTTTTATTGAATGCAAAGAGTTAAAAAACATACTGACTCCACAAACCTCACAACAAACACTCAAACTATATCACAGACTACCAACAAACATACAACAGACTCAAACTAAACAACAAACATACAGAGTTTGATTCAAACCTGACAACATACAAACAACCAAACTAAACCATATCCTTCCACACCATAACATGCATGAACGTCATATACTAATACTACTTCACAACTTTGACCGATATCATCAGAACACGCATTATGCATTTAAAAAGACCATATAAATCATAATCGGTATAATGAGAAAATTTATGACGTTCTTTTTTCTCTCTCCATATCTTATTGTAAAACTTGAAATCCATTATACACAGCTGCATTATATCCTCTTATCTACCTGAATCCATTTGATGTTATATTGGAACTGAATCCAAACTTGAAACTTGCCATGTATTGGATTAAACACGAATAAGGAAAGATCCAACAATCCCAACTGATGTTCACTCCTACCTACTAATACCCATGATGCATGACGAGAAACGTTACAATTTTTAGTTTGTAACAAAGCTTAATGGAAGGCTCTCAGACGACCTCTACATGTGATGTTGGAGTACTTGACATTACTATTGGTGTAGATACTTCTTATTCAAAAGAGACAGGCTGGACTTAGTGAGAGCAATATAGTCGACACTCATATAGTTGATAATAATAATAATGATGGTGAGAGGATCTCATTTAGATAGGTCTAAGAAGTAGGTTTGTTATGTTCATGATGACCAAACCTTGGCGTAATTCCAAGAGGTTCTTTCAAAATCTCAGAAAAAAAAAAAGCAGGATAACATGCGATGTAAGAGATGTTGCAATATAAAGCTCTACAATAGCCAACTCCTATTACTTGGAACATGTGACCAAGGGAGGTATACATTTTCATATTTCAATGAGGACACTCTATTGGAACGTATGTGGTGTCTTCAATGAAATGACAATAATAACACTTTCTAGTTACTGAGTTTAAGCTATATTTTGTTTTTTTATGGCGAAGCCTTGGGTTTCTAAAATTTCAATATTGGATTCTTTATTGGAGTAAACTAAATATGAAATCAATGTGTGTTAATGACAGTGTTCCTTGTAACCTAATTTGTTGTGCTTTTGCGATATTAATCATAATACAAAATTTAATTGTTGGACTTCACAACAAACTTCTTAATTATGAGTTGTTATGTGGGAATACAATAACTTATAGTTTTAGGTGTCTATATTTTGACTTGACTATTTAATTTGTACGAGGTTACACCAATAACTAATAGATTTATTGAAAAGGTTGCAGGGTCCTTGGTGTATTTTGGGGGATTTTAGCGATTTGTTTTCTCATGAGAAATCTAGTAGACCTCTTCCACAAAAGATTTCTTCTGCGAGTTTCTTCTCTTCTCTAAGGTAAATGACCAACACCATTTGGATTTGGGATGTACATGGTAACGTTTATCAGGTAAACCGAACCGAACCAAAATGAGCAATCTACTAATAGTTGGTTTTGGTTTAAAAGACAAAAACCGAGAGTAATGGTCTCGGGTTTGGTTTGTGTAAAACCAAACCAAAAAATACCAATGGTAAAACAGATTAGGTTTGATGTAATTAATATCAACCATTAGATCTACCTTAGATTAACTATTTTTAATCTTATTTGTAAATTTAAACTATAAAAGTCTATATTTAATTTTATGTGTAATTTATATGTATAATTTTTGTGTAACTACATTTAATATTTCCTTTTCTGTGTGTATTTTTTTTTAATTGTCATTTACATGAAACTGAAAAAATAATTGATTTACCAGAACCGAATGGTAAAACTGAAACTGATTTGGTTTAACTCAGAACCAAACCGTCGGTTAATGACACGTTTTGGTTCAGAAAACAAAAATCGAGAGTAATGGTTCGGTTTTAGTTTGAGCAAAAACCGAACTGAACCGAGCCATGTACATCCCTAACTTGGATACTACAAGAGTTCAGTTTACATGGAAAAATGGTCGTAAAGATAGGCATCACATAGAATTGCGTCTTAACAAGGTTTTGTGTATCGAAGATTGGTTGTTATATTGAAATTTCTCAATTTTTAGCACTTTTGTAGGAGGTAAATATGATTGTTGCCATCTTTTGTTTGAGTTCATGAACGGTGATAAAAGTTTGATTATTTTTTCAAGTTCCATGTTTGCAACATCCCGGGTTGAGAACTTAGTTCATATTAAATGGAAACTCATTTTTTTGATCGTCCTATGTGTATGCTTATGCAAAATTTGAAGCATTTTAAAGGTGTGTTAATGTTGAGGAATAAAGACATTCTTCATATAAATATGGTTATTGACACGATAACTCATGATCTTAAGCTTATACAACAAAGATTCGCTTTTGATGGCTTTTCTGATGTCATTCACGTCCAAGAGTTGGAGGCGTCGAATAATTTTCTAGGGGATTTATATATTTAGAGTTATTGGAGATATACGTCCTATATGGTGATGCCAATGCAAATTTTTTCATATAAAATCCCTAAAATCGGATCCTCCATGAATAAGTTATCGCATTTAAAGGTGAATGGTGATTCACAGCTCGATCTTAATGTTTTTTTTTCTGAACACATTATTAGTTACTTAAGTGATCTTTACACCCCGAGAACTCAGATTGTTGGAGATTGATTTCATTAACTACGTAGGTTCTAGCTTATGACATTACTACCCTTAATCTTATGCCAAGTTGTTAGAGCACTGCTCGGTCGAAAGCGTTGTTATCTCAAGCTTGTTTGTCAAGTTTATTTCTAATCTACTTATAGCTATGTCTCGGATTAGGATATAATGTGTAGTTGAGCAGAGATTTAGACTTCACGACGTTCATCGATCGAAGACGAAGAACTACTAATGGGAACTTGTGGTACTTCATCAACAAAAGGTATGTGGAGACTTGAACTCATCTATCATTCAAAAGTCTATTTCTATTCTATCTCCTATTGAGACAAAAGTCGTATAGCTATATATACTTTACTTTATACACATTTGATATTTCGAGCTGAGTTTAACTCGCTTACATATTTCTTGAAATATGTCTTGGTAAGCTTTCGCTTTAACCAAGTTCATCTTTTATTCTTGACAAAAGTCAAAAGATGATCATGTGTAAATCGCTTGGTAACATCTTATATGATTTGTGTGAGATAATCATTTGATGTAGACTCGGAATGTTTCGTATTGATCTATTGATAACTTGAAAATTACTTTGAAGCTAATATTTTGTGTGAGACATCTATTCCCGTCTTCTAAGAATGTTTCAATGATTAAAATGGAGTTTAGAACGATTAACCATTGATTGGATATAACACAGTATGCGTACTTGTATGCTAACTGTTGCAAGTTATTCCAAGTCCGGGAACCATAGTATGCATATCCGTATGCGTAATGGTTTAACAGTTGAAGTCCGGGAACTTAGTATGCATTCCGTATGCGTACTGGATTAACAATTCAAGTCCGGGAATTTAGTATGCCTAGCCGTTTGCATACTAATTCAACTGAGTTCGGTCGTGAACGACAATATGCATACCCATTCGCATACTGGCGGACAGACCAAGTCCGGAACTCTAAGTATGCGTATCAGTCTGCATACTTGAGTGGGTTAAGTTCTAACATCGGTTTATTCGTGAAAAAATACATTTATATAATTGCAAATTGTGGCTATAATGTTCATGAATTGATTCGAGTGAATCAAAATCGATTTTGTTTCAATTGTGTCTTGTATACTTCTATAAAAATATAAACAATTGTGTCTTGTATTCTTCTATAACTAGTTTCATTTGAGTCATTTGAACTAGTTGTGATTAAGATGAACAAGGTTGATATGAAAGTGTTCATATGGCTAACTTCGGTCAACTATTGTTGAGCCAACTAAGTGTACACGTTTAGGTACGGTTACCCATATCTAAATATAGGTACATTTCATTTGTGTGTAACAAATTAAGTTCGATCTAACGGTTGAAAGATATTAGCTTGAATCTAATCAGGTTTTCATTTAACAGCGAATATTGGGTACTTTTGTACCAAGGTAACATTGATTGCAAAACCCGATTTGAAGACTATATAAGGGAGAACTCTAGCAACTGGAAACCTAATCCCCACACCTCCTGTGTGATACTAGTTATGACTAGAGTCGATTCTCCTGTAACCTAGGTTTTTCTAAAACCATTATAGGTTAACGACTTAAAGACTTCTTTGGGATTCTGAAGCCAAACCCAACTATTTTCTCTATAGTTGCATGTTCTGGTCTTACTTTGTTCTATTGTATTGAGTAGTATCTTCTGTGACAGATCAGAGATTTTTTTATCCCAACCCGACCCGCTTGGAAAGCTCCGACTCTCTAATGCGCCACTCAAGTAAAAAATTCCATTCATAATCCTGCACATGGTAGAAATTTCATTAGTCTCGAGGTTAGAATTCTATGAGCATATGTCCCATACCATAATACTCATAGAACTCCACAAGGGTTCCAATATCCAAAAATAAGAGTCGGCCGGTTGCCAAAATAAGAGACGGCCAGTTGCCGAATATAAAATATAGCCAATTGCTAAAATCAGAGACGACCAATTGCCAATGATAACAGGCGGCCATTTGCCGTAAATAACAGAGGGCCAATTTCCCAAGATGACAGACGGCCAATTGCCGAAAATAACAGAGGGCCAATTTCCCAAGATAATAGACGGCCAGTTGCCGAAAGTAACAGAGGGCCAATTGCCCAAAACAACAGACGACCAATTGTCAAAAAATAAGAAACAACCAGTTGCCAATTCCAACATGTTATATGGACAATTGCCAAAAATGGGAGATGGCCAGTTACCAACCCTAATAATTTACACGGCCAATTGCCTAACATGAGAGATGATAACAATCATCTCTGACTAGGTAGTATGAGCATCTAATACTGCAACTACCTCTTACCAACGATATATTACCTGGCAAGATTGGGGTATACCCAGATTAATTGGGGTATACCCAATAAGACAAAATAGGATCATTTTGAAGTAAAGCCAAGCCACCCCTTAATCTTATACTTTCTAAATGGCTAATATGTCCTTGATTAATTAACACTAAAATTCTGATTAGGTTAATTAATTGAGTTAATTAAAAATTCAATTTTATGAATTCAATGATTAAACCTTTAACACCCATCTTATGAGTTTGATTTGGATCAAAAAAAAAAAAGTTTTGAAAATGTGAAAAGCCAGCAAGATATTGGTTTGAATAAGGTGTAAAGTGTAGTTCTTGAAATTAAAGAATGTCCACTTTGAATAATCTGCCAATTGGCCACGGTCTTGTGCCGCAAGGTGGACTTTGAATAAGTCACGACCCTATTTCAGCCGGCATTGTCCTTGGATGAAGAACATGCCGGCTATCTTGAGCAAAAAATGCATGATTGGTCTAAGCTCAAGGTTTTAATTTCATAACCTACTGATCGAAATATAGCCCGAAGGTACAAGGATGAATACCATGCCGACTTCGTAAAATGTTAATTTCAGAAATGAAAAGTTGGCAAGTTCTCCAAAAAAACACCTAAAATTGGGCAAGTTCCACAAACAAATACCCTGCCGACGTATGAATCACACAGGGTTTGAAATTGGGTATAATTTCATACCCAATCTCAAACTGTTTATAAATTTTTAAACGGTTTGAGATTGGGTATGAAATCATACCCAATTTCATTTCAAATCCCGTGGCCAATTTTTTTTTTTTGTTTGATTTTTGATTGAATGCAACAAAAATGTGTTGATTTGGTTTTGATTGATTTTTTGATTGACTTTTGAAAATCATTTGGTTCATCAGTCGGCCGGCAGGGTATAATAGTAAGGATAATTTGGTATTTTAGCATCTTTTAAACACCCCTTAGCACTCTACTTTGGATGGGAACAAAAAGGGTATACCCCAATTAATCTGGGTATACCCCAATCAAGCCAGGATATATTATGCCAAAGTTGGAATCATCTCCAAATAGGTGGTGCGAACTGTGAAGCAACAACCAACCTTTTTCAGATGACATGAACAACCTTGTGGATTTGTGCTGAACCGTATAACGGCTGCCTACGTACCCTCTCCGTTGCTCGAAGGGATCAAGCACGGCCATAGTTCGTCATTATTTATTTGGATAATATGAACTATCCTCAATGGTAGTAATTATCTCTTACTGTGGATGGTATGAATTGCATAGCAATAACCACGCCTTGACCTTAGCGAATTGCAGTTAATGGAAAAATGACCGACAATGATACCGAATGATTGTACCTGCCACTTAAAATCAATTGTTTAATAACAAAATAATGCTTCGAGTAATTTAACTCAATTTACATAAATATATTAACTTTAAAATCCAAATGAAATGAGAAATATATTTAACGAAGCCTGGTCGCAACAGCCACGTGCTCTAATTACCTAGCAGGTCCATAAAACAAAAAGATATCACTTAAGTCTACATATAGCTAACACATAGGCCATCAGAAAATGTCCTCAGTCCTCACTACAGTTATAACCACTTAGGCCTAGCCTTTCTTATGCCCACTTATTGTTCTCTGGCAAGTCATGGAATGTTGACAATAAAGAATACATTTCAGAAATATGTACATCATTCATAAAGACTAGAACCTTAGTTCTAGCCAATGTACCTGAACAAGAAAATGACGCACAACGGGACCAAGATCTGTTTGTTCTCTGCACTCGCCATTATATATTTCTCCACTGTCCACGCCAAAATTCAGTTTATGAAGATGACAATAAAATTTAAACTATGAGCGAAGTAGTATAGCATGCATCCACAGATCACATATAAAGTAAAACTAGCATTATGTTAAAAATATAAGATCTAAGACTTAGCTAAAGTCACAAGTAGTACTTGAGTTTCTGTATTATGCCAAGAATATATTATTTTAAGGCAACCTTTCTCCACATATGCTCACTAAATCAGACCCTCCTTTTGGTTCCCTCTTGGTCCGATTGTGGTCGATCTAATCTAAATAAACACAATGAAACTAAACATATAATTCTTGATAGAACCATTCTCCCAAATGTCTTACGCATTCACGCTAAATTATTTCTTGAAATAAAATATAAATGACAATCCAGCTGCGGATAACACTGGGGCTCCGGTATGACACAAACCTAATTATTAAGCAGATAATAGGTAATTCAAAATGTTCTGCACTATCAGCTAACTTCACCGGGAACTAGTACGAAACCTTAACTGATATTAATCTCGAAGTTCTAACTATAATGACAGCAGATGTATTTTAGCAAAACATATATGAAGTGCACATTTACAAGAGTGGTTTCTAAACTCAACACAAACTCAGAATCCAGTAGCCAAAGAAAGTTCATTTACTAATTAAGAGTTTCCACTTGAAAGGTAGTGTGACACCTCAAATAAATGAGAATACAAAGACCGAATTATCAAACGACGACTAAAATATTATATAATAATGGTCTCATACTAACGAAGTGATACACCTTAAAATTGATAAGGCCAGCAACAAATCTCAACTTAAATTAAAAATATTCTCTTCCCTTAAAATTTATGTTTCAACTGCCCTAGTGTAAGACATCACCCACCACCAGTATACTTTTTAGTAGGAATAGAAATTTAGTAAGAAATGTGGCATTGCAATTTCAAACACATTATGTTACAACCCATACGTGAAAACTAGGTGATAATAGAGCACGTTTGACAACTCAAAACAATTGTGGAAGGTCAATATGGGACTACGTCTACATTGATAAGGTAGTGAGACCACCTATCAAAAATCACGCCACTTTTCATATGAAAACTAAAGTTGTAGCAATTGACAAAAATAAAAATTAAACCACAAGGATGAAATCGATGGTGATAGATACAAGTACAGCGAGTAGATATTTCATGGTGGATGATTCTTGGTGTAAGTAAGAGATAGAACCTGCTCCCACATTGACAGGTGAATGTAATACCTTGGTGGTTGATACAGATGCTATAAACATCTTGATCCATGAAGAAGTCCCATCTCCGCAAATTAAAAACTCGTCAATGGGAATTAGCAGTTCCACAATTTTGATCTTCATCAAGAGAAGCCCACTTTAGAATAAAGCTAAAAGAACACACATATTAATCATGGATTTATCCAAGTAATAAGAGTAAGT
This sequence comes from Papaver bracteatum, assembly GCA_023529315.1. Taxonomy (NCBI): domain Eukaryota; kingdom Viridiplantae; phylum Streptophyta; class Magnoliopsida; order Ranunculales; family Papaveraceae; genus Papaver; species Papaver bracteatum. The sequence goes on along the minus strand of JAJJWX010000810.1, from coordinate 2,158,942 downwards.
AACATAAATTTTATATATCCAAATTCCAAATTCAATTAGATGACAATTTTAGGCTTTTTATCGAACTCCTTGCAAGCATGAAACTTGTGGTGAGGAGATAGCCTTGGTTATGCATTCCAAGCCCTTTACCCCTTCTCCTGAAACTTGTCTTGATGCTCAGTTTACTGTCTAGAAAATCCCTAGTAACAACTTCATCTATTTCAACCAATTTATTGCCGATACTCCTGGGATACACTCCAGTTTCGAACCAATTGCTATTTGGAAAAGAATTCTCTTTGTTAGAAAATCTAGTATCACGACTCAATTTATACATGCAAAGACAATTGATCAAACTCATTCTTAAGTTTTTATCAATAACTTGTAAACAAACCGAAATACATCAAATTCCCTAATAATTGAATCTAAAAGCAATATCCAATTCCAACAAAATCAATATCTCATTCAACGTAAAATCAGTAAAGCAAAAAGTAATACCAAACTTCCCAAAATTTATATTGTACTCTCGTCGTTTCTCCCTACGAATCTCTAGTGACCAAAGATATCAATTTCTCTGCTCCTTCCTCCACTTGTTGACGAATGTTTTTAGGAGATAAAGTGGTAGCAAAATTTTCAGAAGAAAAGATGTATCTACAAACGAGTCATGGATTAAATGTCCAGCTTCAAATACAAGCACCTACTAACGAATTAATACCGAAATGAATTTCAACTTCAAGGCGCAGAAATCACCAGAGTGATAGGAGAGAAAGTGAAAGAAGATCCAATCCCTTTTCTCTCAGTTTCAAAGATTTTATGGTAGTAAAAATTATGACACGTACCTAACTGCATGTAGAGCCTTCTAGGCACTCATGTTTATGATTGGAGCAGCTAGTTGTCCCTCTAAGAACCATATTTTGGATTTGGGCAGACTCATACTCACAAAAGCACCCAAGCGTAGGTTTCTTTAGCACTGACAAATGGAATTCTTATGATTTGCAACTCTAGTGAGTCAAAAATTGAACCCGGTAAAAGCTAAGGGCCTTACATCTTCTCTAAGATTTGCTCGAGATTCAATCTTTGATAGGTAAGATAAAAAGTAGTCACAAACATCTTCGTCTCATCGTTTGTGATTCCACAATATCTTGTTCCGCTTCCATACGGTTAAGATCAGTGTGAGGTGATTTATATTACTAGGCTGTTCTTCGGGAATATAATTCTGGTGTATCAATTGGTTCCTATTCACCTTGATTTATCAAAAGACGGAACAAAACTCATAGGTATTTCTTTGAGAGACAGAATTATCTATTCAATAGACTTTTATGTGTGAAGCAGATTTGTTTATCAAGTCTTCGAATTTGTGTCGTAGCAACTCTTAGTTGTGGGTGATCAGCTAAGGGAATCAAGTGCGCAGAGTCTTGTTGGGATTCAGAGGCGTAAGGAACACGATTGTACCTTAATCAGTGTGAGATTGGTTAGGGCTCAACTACATTCCGAAGTTAACTTGTAGTAGGTGATAGACGCATATATGTGTCTATTTTGATCGTAATTACGAGTATTGTTAGTGCTCGATTTTGTACTTATTTGGTTTTTTATGTCTTTGTAGGTGTTTTTGGAGAAGTACACGTATGCGGAGAAATTAGCTCGAAAAGTGTTATTTGGACGTCCAGGAGAAAATTACTAACGGCGCCCCTCAGTTGGATAAGGGGTACCTCACTGATAAGGGACACCTAATTTCTAAGGGAACCTTTGAATTTACTAAGGGGAACTCATCCCCAACCTTTTGAAAACTGAATTTGGCGGGAAACAAAAGATGCTATGAGTTCAGATTAAGGTTCGATTTCTAGGATATTTTGGGAGAGACTTAATTGAATATTTTGAATGGGATGGATTTGTTTCGACTTATTTGTATAGTTGATTTCTGCGACTAAATTTGGCCAGGTCACCTGTTTTGGTAAAACAAGCGTCGAGGAATACTCTCGGCTTTTCCGAGAAAGTTTTAGAGAAATTTAGTCGGGCATTGGTATTGTTTTGGACTGGGAATGATCCAGTGCATCGAAACAGGGAGGATATTGAAGATATGATTCGATAAAAAAGGAAGATCACCAGACTTGCATCGAAATAGGGAAAAAAGAAAGTTTTTTGGGATAGTTTGGTGGGAAGTTACATACAAGTTTGGAGAGGATATTGTGTTTGGAGAGAAAAGTTTGGACAAATTTAGAAGACGCGTAAGAGAAAAGAAAGGGAAGAATAAACTCCGAAACTTTGGAGAGAAGAAAAGGAAAATTAACACGATATTTTTGGACCTGTTGGCTATATATATAAGTCATGGGAGTTCCATCCAGAGAATCGAGACATAGGAGAGAGTTAGGGGACCGTCAGAATTTAGACAGAGAAGTTGCAGGCGAGTTCATCACCAGCATGAAGAATAAGAAACTGAAGAACAAAATACCTCCCAAGTCAATCGCAGATAGGGAAGACTATTATTCTTTTTGTTGCCTATTCATTCAAATTTTAACGCTTTGTAACAGTGTTCCAACAATTACAACTGTTAGGATTTCTCTATAACAGTGGGTTCCGTAACAACTATATTTGTTACAAACTCGCAGCTTTATACCTTTTCTCCATTTTTAATCAACTTTTGAACTATGAAAACCTATTGTTAGAGCATTGCTCGGTAGAACTCGCATGCGTTGCTATATCAAGCATGTTTGTCAATATTAGTGATCAAAACTATACGTCTTGATTTCTAGTTTTCTTATGACTAAGTCTCGGTCTAGGATAGTTAAGTATATTTGAGCTCCAGACTCCATGGCGATTATCTTACGAAGATGAAGAACTACTCAAGGAACCAGTAGAACTTCATCTGACCAAAAAGGTATATGGAGACTTGAACTTATCTAGCACTCAAAAGTCTATCTATCTCCTACTCTTGAGACAACAGTAGTATAAGTATGATAGTTTTCATACATACACATTTGCGATTTCAAGCCAAGTTTACTCACCAATCTTTTTTTCGAAATATGTGTTGGTAAGCTTTCGATTTAGCCACTTTTCATCTTTACCCGTGACAAAAGTCACGGTGATGTTTTAATCTTGAAAATAGCTTTGATGAAGATAGTCGATTCTTTATGCTAACGACTATTAACATTATAAAAGAATGTTTCAATGATTGAAATGTAGAGTTGATATTATGTAACCACCTGTGGATATAAGCATATATATTGTGTTCGCACATTAGTGTATAAGTCCATGTACCGGAAACTGATAGGATCCGAAGATGCCTATATAATAAACCGCAATCGCACGGTGTCTAACTAGTAGACAAAGGAAAGTATGGGTCGAACCCACAGGGAGCGGTGAAAATACCAATAATCAATATTTCTAATCGATTAACCAATCAAGATATTGAGATTTTAAAAGAATAAGATAATGAGAATAAACTAAAATAATAAAATAAATCCAATGGAAAACTAGGTAACCAGGGTTTACAGTATCCACCACAACTTCTATTTGATTACTGAAATAAAATATAATTCATGAATTATTTATCGTATGTTCTATTGACATCACATATTATATGTATTAGAGTCCCAAATATCACTGGGACGCCCTAAGCATGACACATCAAAAGCATAAACCCAAGCATGCACCATTAGATTGCTTTAGTGGGAAAGTTATACGAAACTAATTATAGGTTCACAAATAATACATGACTATTCTAAGCATACCCCATCAAAGGATTTAACCCAGCATGACATATCAAATAAGTATACAAATATATTTGCAATCATAAAAGTTAAGCACATAGGTTACTGTAATGTACAGAACCGGTGAAGCAACAACTAATTTAATCATTGAATCAATATATAAAATCATGGAATTAATTTATTCAAATCATAATAGTCTTTTGTTATATAAATCAATTCAATTAACCTCAAACTCCATGTGGTTTCAATAATAAACCCTAGTTACAAAAGCCTAGCAACACATGGCTTTCTCAAAAGCCACAAATATATTAAAGAGAATGACAAACAAATGAAAACGGATGCGAAATGATGAAACTGCAAACCGTAATCCTTTTTATCGCTGCCAAACCTCTACTCGTTTCCTTTGGATTTGGCCTGCAGCCGCAACCTCTCTCCACTGAACTCCAGCTGGCCTCCCTTCTTTATGTCGACCTAAGTCTCTAGTTTATTCCCATCTGAATGACCATCGGACTCCTCCTTCTTGGACTGAACTGAAATCCCACTAAATTAAGTGACCATCAGACTCCTGCCTTCAAAATCTTGTCAGTAATTATATAGCACCGGCAAATACTGACTCCACTCGGATCAATATAATTTTAGTTGTATAAACGAACTCAATATCTTTGGAACTGTTGGCAACAGATCAACGGCAACAATTCTGATACTTCCATATTGGCAGGAAGCCAAACTCAGGAAATCACCATCACTCTCCTTCCTTAACAGCAACCACGTCACAACAGCCGCAAGCAGCAGAATAGCTTCCATTGACCACCATCTCGGTTTCAGACTTCAGGTTCTTCTTCGCTTCCCATCTATCCACCTACAGTATTCACCACCAGCATCACTCAACATCGAGAACCAATTATCATCCACTTCACATAATTTGCTGCCATCAAGTCCGGCCAATGCCTTCCTAAATGAGACCACGAAAAAGTCCATCTTTTCTTAGTCCTTCAGAGAACTTCGATCCTCTAGCTCCCTCTATCTTCTTGTCCTCTTCCAACACAAACAAAAACTTCAAAAGCAACACGACATTAACTTTCTTATATGTCCATATAACCAACTACAACCAGCTCCACCAACGAACTTTGCTTTTCTGTCAATCAATCACTGCCATCGAACCTTCTCAATTGAACATCTGCAACCAGTTCGACTGAAGGTTCTTTCTTAGCACAACAATAACATCACAATTGCAAATGGATTATCCAAAGGACCCATACAAACCCAACTTTCTTTCTTTTCAGTACAATTTCAATTCGTGCCATATAACATCCAGAAAACACCACTTCCTGGCTCATCTGCATATTCACCACTGCCAGCAAACACGCGTCTGCACTTCCACTCATTCCTCCTTGCTTCATACAACCACCAACCACTTCAGTTTGATGCCAGGAATCACCTTGCTGCAGCCATCTCCCTCTCGATAACAACCCCATATGGAGACAGTTAAGCCAACACATGTATCTCTTCTAAATTCTCAGCTGCCCAATATTAGCTCAACCTCTCCACTTTCTTTAGCAGATAAGCTCGCTGGGTTTTGCTTCTTTTACGTCTCAAAGCAACTCCAACTTACCAGCGTAGCATACTCGCTTCATTGAACCAACAAAATTCCAGCCAATACACTATTCTCTGTCAAATTGTTGACTGCAAAGGGAAAACTCCATTCAGGTCCACGTCCAAGCTCTCAAAAAATCCGAGATCCATTGCCAACATATTGTCCACAGCACCAGACCACCTTCAGAAACCCTGGATTCCATGTTCATCTTCGTCTGCAGATCATTGAATGCCGAAAATGGGTAAAACCCATCTCTGCATTCCCTATTTCAGTTGTTCCACCAGCTGACCACTTTTCCTACACCATCTTTACTGAATTTCAAACCATGAACGGCAGTGATGACGGCAGCTGCTTGGTTGGGAAAGACAAAAAATGCATGGCTTCTTTTACATTTGAACGACACATAAAACTTATATTTTATTCACCAGCAAGAAGTGGTGGAAAGTTAACCACGTCTCCCATTTAACCTTGAGCCCATAGTGGATTTGACGTGGTTGTTTCAGGCAAAGAAACTCAAAATCTCTGTCCATGAAATGGAAAGCTAGTGTGGCACATGAGTCGTTGTTTCCTATCCATCCAACCAACAAACTTTAGTAGAACTCCGACTTCATTGCTGGTAAACGCCAATTTAGCTTCTAATTAAGCCATTTAATTTCGGATGATCGCATTTCCTTGTACTTTCTACAAAAGCACTAAAATAGAGTCATGAGTCAAAATATCGAGTCCTGGCTAATATAAATATGGGTATAAAATGTAGCACTTACGTTCTTATCAACACCCCCACACTTATATTTTGCTAGTCCTCGAGCAAAATAAAGAATTGACCCGCTACACAGCTGGTCATATCATAAGACAGAGTTAGACCCGCTACACAGCTGATCATCTTTTTTTAGACCCGCTACACAGCTGGTCATAATATTCAAATTTTTTTTAAAGCCTAACGAAAATGCCACTCCCCCACACTTAAACATTACATTGTCCTCAATGTAATTGAGTCATCCAACGTAGAAGTTAAGGTGGGAAATTTAAAATGCAAATAAAAATAAAAGATAGAGTAAAGGGAACAAATCTGATGGGTTGACTCCCATGAAGCGAAAGGTATTTTTTTCCCTACTTGTGCCAGCAAACAATCTCAACAAGGTGTTGATACACCAATGTAAGCTGCAAGGCATATATACAAAGTCTGAAAAGTTGGGGATCAATCCAACAAATCATATCAGCCGCCAAAATGATCCTGCAAACACTATAACATTCCAAAAAGATGTGTAAATCCACTCCCAAAAGAAAACAGTCCTTAGTAGAGATAAAAAAATAACTCACATGGACAACAACAATAGAATGCATATTATTTTCTATTCGGGAAGCACACTCTAAATCAGGTTCCAAATCAGCTGAAATACATTCGGTCGATACATTATCTTCACTAGAAATCAAAGGAAGCAATGTATTGACAATGCAAAAAGGTACTTGATTATCAAACTCACCACAATTGTTTAAACTTGTATCTAATGGTTCAAGTTTATGAAAATCAGTAACTCTTAAATCTGGTTCTAAGTCCTCGGAAATAACTTCCATAGTTGAGTTACCTTGATTACACATTGGAGACCGCAATGCATTGACAAAATCAATAATCATAGGATCATCGGAATCTGCAAAGTGGGATAAACAGACCGAGATTGGTTCAAAATCAGTAGTTACCTAACCAGTACCAATTGCCACCACATCGACATCAGCAATCAGAAAATCACAAGATGGGTCAGAAAAACATGAGCTCAAAGGAACAACAATATCATGAATAATCGCCTCATTATTATCTGCAATTAAGTGACTTATAGGAATCTCGTTATTCAAATGATTAGAAAATATCTCATTATGCACGTCTACTGTCTTTAAGTCATCAGACTCAACAATAATATCTTCTGTTTAAATATGTTCTTCTAAATCATCATTATCTGAATAAATGGCGTCTTTAACACAACTACCGTCCTTTTGAATAGACATATAATCAGTCAAATGCTCATGAGTTGGGTAAGATACAATAGATTCGGATATTATATCGGTATCATAATTCCTAAAATCACTTTTAATGTCAAGTTCATTTTCACCCTCATGGTATTGGGGTTGATACTCATCTGAATAACCACCCATAGCGAAATTACGTGGATACCAAGTTCCATACCTGAGACGATTATAAGCAAGAACTTCCTTATACCGTGATCCATACATGTATTCACCAAGCGTCATAGACGGCGTCTCGCGAAAAACATTCATAGTTCTCAAAAAGGTACCTGAAAAAAATATATTCTAAAACAGAAAACAAGTCAAAAGGCAATTTAGTGCAGTTCTCCAGTATAGGCTAGGGATCCCCCTTTTTGAATTGGATGGTGTTTGTCCCTTCTACAAAAGGGATATGGATGTTTTCGGTGATCATGCCCTACATTGTGCTAATGAGGTGGGTCTTAAGTTTAGGCATGATTTGGTACGAGACACCATTGCTGATATGTGTTATCGTGCGGGAGTGGCAGCTAGGAAGGAGGTTGACTTGGGTTTCTGGCTAATAATGGCACTGCTTTAAGACCAGCTGACATATTTGTGTACAATTGGGATAATGAGAGAAAACCTGTGCTTTGATGTGACTGGTGTTTCACCCTTTACTGAAGGAGGGGTGCATACCTTTGCTCCGGGTCAGGCCATAAAGAATGCTATTGCTCGGAAGAATACCAAATATTTGGAGAAGTGTACGTCACAAGGCTACGGTTTTGGGATACTTGTCTTTACCACTTTAGGGGAACTTGGTGATGATACCACGGATTTTCTGAAGCGCTTGCATAATTATATTGCTTTCTATGATGCTAATGTGCGGGTTGGGGATTTTCTCTTTCATAGATTAGGAGTGGTCATTCAAAAGGGGGTTGGAGCTCAGCTTGTTGCTAGGCTTCCAACTAATTTCCTACCGGATGTTTGTCCTTCTGAGTTGTAATTTACATTGGAAAATAGAAAAACCTTTAATTTACAAAATAAAAAAAACTGATTACAATATTCCTCAGCCGCTCCCCGGCAGCGGCCCCAAAAATTGATAGGCTTTCGGGAATGCCTATATGTATAACCGCAATCGCACGGTGTCTAACTAGTAGACAGAGGAAAGTACGGGTCGAACCCACATGGAGCGGTGAAAATACCAATAATCAATATTTCTAATCGATTAACCAATCAAGATATTGAGATTTTAAAAGAATAAGATAAAGAGAATAACTAAAATAATAAAATAAACCCAATGGAAAACTCGGTAACCAAGGTTTACAGTATCCACCACAACTTCTATTTGATTACTGAAATGAAATATAATTCATGAATTATTTATCGTCCGTTCTATTGACATCACCTATTATATGTATTAGAGTCCCAAATATTACTGGGACGCCCTAAGCATGACACATCAAAAGCCTAAACCCAAGCATGCACCATCAGATTGCATTAGTGAGAAAGTTATACGAAACTAATTATAGGTTCACAAATAATACCTGACTATTCTAAGCATACCCCATCAAAGGATTTAACCAAGCATGACATATCAAATAAGTAGACAAATATATTTGTAATCATAAAAGTTAAGCACATAGGTTACTGTAATGTACAGAACCGGTGAAGCAACAACTAATTTAATCATTGAATCAATATATAAAATCATGGAATTAATTTATTCAAATCATCATAGTCATTTTTTACATAAATCAATTCAATTAACCTCAAACTCCATGTGGTTTCAATAATAAACCCTAGTTACAAAAGCCTAGCAACACATGGCTTTCTCAAAAGCCACAAATATATTAAAGAGAATGACAAGCAAATGAAAACGGATGCGAAATGATGAAACTGCAAACTGTAATCCTTTTTATCGCTGCCAAACCTCTACTCATTTCCTCTGGTTTTGGCATGCAGCCGCAACCTTTCTCCACTGAACTCCAGCCGGCCTCCCTTCTTTATGTCGACCCAAGTCTCTATTTTATTCCCATCTGAAGGACCATTGGAGTCCTCCTTCTTGGACTGAACTGAAATCCCACTAAATTAAGTGACCATAGGACTCCTGCCTTGAAAATCTTGTCACTAATTGTATAGTACCGGCAAATGCTGACTCAACTCGGATCAATAGATTTTTAGTTGTACAAACGAACTCAATATCTTTGGAATTGTCGGCAACAGCTCAACGACAGCAATTCTGATACTTCCATATTGGCAGCAAACCAAACTCAGGAAATCACCATCACTCTCCTTCCTTAAAAGCAACCACGGCACAACAGCCGCAAGCAGCAGCATAGCTTCCATTGACCACCATCTCGGTTTTAAACTTCATGTTCTTCTTCGCTTCCCAGCTATCCACCTGCAGTATTCACCACTATCATCACTCAACATCGAGAACCAGTTATCATCCACTTCACATAATTTGCTGCCGTCAATTCCGGCCAATGTCTTCCTAAATGAGACCACAACAAAGTCCATCTTTTCTTAGTCCTTTAGAGAACTTCGAGCCTCTAGCTCCCTCCATATTCTTGTCCTCTTCCAACACAAACAAAAACTTCAACATCAACACGACATTAACTTTCTCATATGTCCATCTAACCAACTACAGCCAGCTCCACCAACGAACTTTGCTTTGCTTCCAATTAATCACTGACATCGAACCTTCTCAATTGAACAGCAGCAACCAGTTCGACTGCAGCTTATTTCTTAGAACAACAATTGCAAATGGATTATCCAAAGGACCCATACAAACCCAACTTTCTTTATTTTCAGTACAATTTCAATTCGTTCCATATAACATCCAGCCAACACCACTTCCTGGCTCATCTGCATATTCACCACTGCCAGCAAACACACGTCTGCACTTCAACTCATTCCTCCTTGCTTCATACAGCCACCAGCCACTTCAGTTCGACGCCAGGAATCACCTTGCTGCAGCCATCTCCCACTCATATATGGAGAGAGTTAAGCTAACACATGCATATCTTCTAACTTATCAGCTGCCCACTACTAGCTCAACCTCTCCACTTTCTTTAGCAGATAAGCTCGCTGGGTCTTGATTCTTTTACGGCTCAAAAAAACTCCAACTTACCAGCGTAGCATACTCACTTCAGTGAACCAAAGAAATTCCAACCAACACACTATTCTCTGTCAAATTGTTGACTGCAAAGGGCAAACTCCATTCGAGTCCACGTCCAAGCTCTCCAAAAACCTGAGATTCATTGCCAACACATTGTCCACATCACCATACCACCTTCAGAAACCCTGGATTCCATGTTCATCTTCGTCTGCAGATCATTGAATGCCAAAAATGGGTTAAACCCATCTCTGCATTCCCTATTTTAGGTTTTTCACCAGCTGACCACTTTTCCTTCACCATCTGTACTGAATTTCAAACCTTGAACGGCAGTGATGACGACAGCTGCTTGGTTGGGAAAGACAGAAAATGCATGGCTTCTTTTACATTTGAACATTACATAAAACTTATATTTTATTCACCAGCAAGAAGTGGTGGAAAGTTAACCACGTCTCTCATTTAACCTTAAGCTCATAGTGGATTTGACGTGGTTTCTTCAGGCAAAGAAACTCAAAATCTCTGGCCATGAAATGGCAAGCTAGTGCGGCACATGAATCGTTGTTGCCTAGTCATCCAACCAACAAACTTTAGTAGAACTCCGACTTCTTTGCTGGTAAACGCCAATTTAGCTTCTAATTAAGCCATTTAATTTCGGATGATCGCATTTCCTTGTAATTTCTACAAAATCACTAAAATAAAGTCATGAGTAAAAATATCGAGTCATGGCTAATATAACTATGGGTATAAAATGTAGCACTTACGTGCTTATCAACCAAGTGCGTGCATATGTGTGCATGCGGTATTGGTGAAGGAGACAGGTTGGGTATGCATACTGGCGGAAGTTCACGTCCGTGAATTTCTGCTGAGTTTGGAGTTTACGAACTTAAAAACTAGTCACCTTAGGTACACGTACTCACGGAAATTTTCATCCGAGAATTTCTGCTGGGTTTTCAAACCCATTTCCGGTAGCTAAGGTACACATACCCGTACGCGTACCCAAGCTAGTTATTTCTCAAATCGGTTGTTCACTAATGCAATAAAACAATAAGGACATATTGTTTGCAAACCGTGGCTATATTATTCATGAATTGATTCGAGTGAATCAAACCGATTTTTATTCAATTGTGTCTTGTGTAGTACATAAGATTTCCTTGCAATTGAACAACTTTTGAACTAGTTCTTATGAGTCATTTGAACTAGTTTTGAGAAGATGAATACGGTTGATATGAAAGTAATCATATGGCTAACCATTGGTCAACCATTTGTGAACCAACTAATGTACACGTTAGGTATGGTTACTCAAACCTAAATGAAATACATTTCATTTGTTTGTGACGAGCTAACTTTCGATCTAATGGTTGAAAGATATTAGCTTGGATAAATCAGGTTTTTCATCTAACGGTGAATATTGAATGCTTTGTTACCAAGGTAACTTGGATTGCAAACCCTGATTTGAAAACTATATAAGGAGACATCTAGCAACTGGAAAAAACTAATCCCCACACCTCCTGTATGATACTAGTTAGTTTGCTAGAGTCGATTCTCCTTTAATCGTTGGTTTCTTCTCGAGACCCTGTAGATTAACGACTTAAAGACTTCAATGGGATTGTGAAGCCAGACGAAATTACTTCTCTTATAGTTGAGCGATCTGATCTTGCCATTTTCTATCGTACGAGTTCAATTGAATAATTGGCTTGAGATTATATCTCCGATAGGGAAAGATAAAAATAATTCACAAACATCTTCGTCTTATCGTTTGTGATTCCACAATATCTAGTTTCTCCACCATACGATTTAGATTATTATGAGGTGATCAATAATTATAGGCTGTTCTTCGGGAATATAAGTCCAGTTGTTCCTGTTCACCTTGATTTTATCAAAAGACGGAACAAAACTCGTAGGTTTATCTGTGGAAGACAGATTTATCTATTATCGTAGACTTTTCTGTGTGATACAGATTTGTTTATTCAAGTCTTCGACTTTGGGTCGTAGCAACTCTTGGTTGTGGGTGAGATCAGCTAAGGGAATCAAGTGCGTAGTATCCCACTGGGATCAGAGACGTAAGGAACATAACTGTACATTAAATCAGTACGATATTGATTAGGGTTCAACTACAGTCCATACCGAAGTTAGTTTGTAGTAGGCAAGTGTCTGTAGCGGCTTGATACAGTGTGGTGTTCAATCTGGACTAGGTCCGGGGGATTTTCTGCATTTGCGGTTTCCTCGTTAACAAAATTTCTGGTGTCTATGTTATTTCTATTTCGCATTATATTTTGTTATATAATTGAAATATCACAGGTTGTGCGTTGTATCGATCAATTGTGAAATCCAACCTTTGGTTGTTGATTGGAAATTGATTGATCCTTGGATATTGGTTTTTGATACGATCCAAGTTTATATATCTCTTGTATTTGATAAAGACTCGCAGATTTCTATTTGCTTAAGTATAGATCAAATCGAGAGATAGATATATTAAATCCTTGATATACTTTTTATTAAGATTGAGTCTGACTGTCTAGTTGATTCTCTTAAAAGTATATTAGAGTTAGTCCATATAGATTGTTAATTGAAATATTGGGTGAGGTTGTTAGACCCCGCTTTTTCAATTGGTATCCGAGCAGGAAAACACATTTAAGACCTCAAAAGTCTGTGTTTGTAGCGATCTGACTCTATGGACAAAGGTGCTATCTCTATTAACGTACCACTAGTCTTCAATGGATCTAATTACTTATGGTGAAAAATTGCTATGCGAGCTTTTCTTCAAGCGCGAGAATTTAAATGATGGGTATATGTTGTTAATGGATATGATGCTCCCGATGTTGCAGTAGGTAACGTTAATGTTCCAAAAAATATTAGAGAATACGATACTGCTGAGATACTTGCTGCAAAGCAAAACTCCGACGGTTTGAATGCCATCATACATGCCATTACCCCAAATCTTCAGCACCATATGTCAAATTGCACTTGGTCTAAAGATGCTTGGGATATCTTAGAAACCGTATTCGAATGTAATACCAGTGAACATGAAGCTAGGCTTCAAAACCTTAATTCCGATTGGGAAAACCTTAGTATGGCAGATGAAGATTCATTTGATGAGTTTAATCACAAAGTGTCTGTAATTGTTAATGCATCTTTTGCATTGGGTAAGACTATTCCTGAAAAGGACATTGTGATGAAAATTCTCAGATCGCTGCCATCTAGATACGATTCTAAGAAGCATGCCATCGTAGAGGGAAATAACCTTGATACTCTCTCCAGGAATACTCTGGTTGGGAAGTTAAAGATTTTTTATCTTGAACAACAACAACGAGAGAAACATCATTTGGTAGTAAACTTTGTTACCAAAACTGATAAGAAATCTCGCTACCCAAAGGTGATTGAAAAAATGAGAATAACTTTAATTCATCTTTTTCATTGTTTATACAACAGTTGAAAAAGATACTCAGACAAAGTAAAAGAAAGTCTCATAAGAAAGATATCTCAATCAATAAGGGAAATAACAAAAATCAAAAGAATCATAAAAATAAGTCTTGCTTAAAGTACTACAGAAGTGTTCATACTTCAAAAAATCCTGATGAGAAGGTTAATGAGTTAACAAAGGTTTGGATGACTACTCTTGACTACTGTCAAGAGGAAGAAGTCTGTGTAAGTTCATTTAACTTCTTTGCTGACAATCACATGTGCTCGTCAAAAACTCAAGCCCACTCCAAATTACCCAATCCTGTTCCCTCGAAGGAAGAAAATCCAATGATAAGGATTGAATATTTGGAAGATCAACTGGATGTTCTAAGATAAGAAATTGCAAACGTTCGCAACTGTGATTCTAATAAAAAAATACCATCTCTGACTATTTCTTCTCAGCAAACTTCTCTTGACCCTATTGATAAGCACGTAAGTGCTACATTTTATACCCATATTTATATTAGCTAGGACTCGATATTTTGCTAATAACATTATTTTAGTGCTTTTGTAGAAAGTACAAGTGAATCCATTCACCCAAAGGAATAAATGGCTAAATTGAAGATGAATTGACATTATAAATATGAGCAAAGTCATTCAAATCAACAGGAGGAGCCAACTCAATTGTGAAGCTAACAACTCATGTGTTGCACCACCTTTTGCGACCAGGACGTATGTCAGAATGATACAAAGGAATTACATTTCTTATTCTAAGCATGTCAGTTCCACTAACAACAAAGAGATAAGTGGACCTTGGTGATCAAAGTGCTGTTTGGTATTTGCCAAAGAAGTTTAAAAGGGAACAGAAATTTCTTTATTAGCTCAATCACGTGAGCTACACCAGTGGGGTTAAGAGAATGGTGGACGTGGCTTCTTTCTCTCGACATCTCGTTTATGAAATGTCGAGAGCATTTTGTTTTCTCTGCACATTTCCGTTCTTTGTGAAGGATAAAGAAATACTTATATCTTATCCATGATGAACAACAAAGGTACACTTCTTAATGTTGGATGAATTCATTTACCGCGGGTTTAACGGCTGTGCATGGGGGACGTACTTGCAGTTGCAATGGGTGAAGGTGATGTTATATTTGAGCGTCTGTTGTAAAACGCAGTATTTGATTGCTCGTCAATGAATATCAACAGAAGCAGCCCTTGTGGACGGTTGAGCATCTGCAAGAAGTGATGATGTGTACTGCAATAGGAATTATTGTTTCTGGTATGCGAATGGTTTTGTGTTGCGCTGGTGGATTGGCCACAGCTATGAACATAGGGAGTTATTAAAGGAGATACATTTATGTCTGTCTAGTACAATGAAGTCCAACTTTGGTTCGAACTGTCAAGTCTATACAGGGGTATACGTTAGCTTAGTGACTGCACTGGGAGAACTCGAAAATGGACCTGAATGTGCCAACTCAATTGAGATGAATCTGTGGCGTAAATGGAGAAGGCTTGGTTGCAGTCGATCGAGTGATGTTCGCAATCAGTGGTGGCTATAAGTACAGGGGATAATACCAGGAGCAAGGGGCTGCATATGATAAAGAATGTGTTGGCTTAACTGAGTTGAGTTCGACATGCTAGTTGAGCTGTTGCAGTCGGGTAGTAGATAATGGATGTAGTTAGGTTGAGTGCAGAGATGCGAATGAAGATGGGTCAATGATAAGTGAGAGTTTCCAATAAAGAAAAATGCGGCAGCGGCACATGGAATTTGATCACGACAGAGAATGAGTGAAGTTTGCTGCCATTTTAGGATCGTGAGAAGAACTGTTTATCAAGTCTAGTATGTTGTTTCAATGGTACAGTCAAGAAGAGATAGATAGGGTTTGTATATGAACTGAAATAGGTTGTCGTCGATGGCTGAACAGCTGCTGGAAGAGATGAGTGGACGGTGCGAGATTTGGATTTCACAAAGAGATACATAATGAATAGGTTGCCGGTGGTAATGTCTTCGTCTGCCGGTATAAAGAAATCAAAATAAGAAGCTGATGTTGTTTTCCGTGAACATAAGTGGAAGTTCCGTGAAGAAGAAAGGCGTTGTACATGTTTGAACGGGTGCTGCATTGTTTTGGTTTTAAGCAGTTGGGGTTGAACAAATATGAAGATATTTGGACAGACAGAATGAAGTCTAGGATCGTGATGCGAGATCGAGATTACATGGAGAAATGCAGAAGTAAAATAAGAGGAAATCATGCTCCACGGAACTGCTGATTGTTGGTGATCGAACTATGTGGGGCTGTCAGCTGTGTACTCAATCGGTGGAGAAATTTTCTGAAGGAATGAAAATTGAAGAGTTCGTTGGTTAAAGTTGGTTTGGGTGCTACGGTTGGATATAGGAAGCAGTTGGGTTTGGAAATTGAAGTGGGTATTGGACCGGAATGGACTGGGCCTTCAGCTGCAATTCGCTAGGTCTTGGATTTCTTCGCAGCAACTTTTTATAGACGAAGAGAAACAGACAGAAACGGGGAGGCCGTTTTGGAATTCGAACAACAGGAGGTTGCGGCTACCGAGCCAAAACCAGAGAAGGGAAAAGAGGCGACGAAGGTCGTGAGTCATAGAGAAGAAAGACGGTTTGAAGTTCCATTACCCCGATTTTGTTTTGATTTGCTAGTGATTTTCTTTGATTTGTTTATGGCTTTTGAGAAAGCCATGTCTAGCTAAATGATAGGTGTCTAAAAAACCTTATTTTATATCTAGTATTTATGCTTTCTTTGCTATTTATTTTGTAAAATATGTATCTTATGATTGCTTTTGAGTTTATCAGGTACAATTGAGTCCTTGGGAGCAAAAGAAAGAGAAATTGTCCATTTGAGCGTTAAAGGCAAAAAGGATCAATCCACGGGCGAAAGATATGTGGAGCAGGCTAGGTTGCGCTGCGAAAGAGCGGAAGAATGAATTGTCAGTTGTTTAAAACTGACAGTTGAGCAAGAAAGAGATTAGGCATGTCAGTTCTCTGGAACCGACAAGCAATTCATCATCTGGGTACCCCTTATCTACTTCACAAGGGTGGCTTTATTGACTAGCCTTATTACTACACAACCATAAAAATCAGAGAGCAATAATTCTCTTACCATTGCCTTACTGTTTCTCTTTCTTACTCCACCTGAAATTCAGAGAAGACGGCTGTGGCTGAGATAAACCGAGAAGAAGAGAAATAAGAGATGAAGAAATTCTGCTGCTGTTATAGTTCTGATGCTGTGATGGGTTTCTGAGTTATTGTTGGTTGGATGTGTTATATTGAAGGTGGTACTTAGAATTGTAGTTGCAGACATCAAGTTGAATTAGGGTTTTGTCATTTTGAAGATTCAACAAATGTGTCTGTTGGGAAAGGTGGAGATTCAGATGTAGGTATGGGTGAACAATTGAGGTGATGGTACTGTTGAAGAAACCAGATTTGATTGAGGAAGAAGAGCTCGATTTCAAGAATAATACGATGGGTTATCTCAGAGTTGAGTCTCAATTGAAGTGGTGATGATGATATTCATGAGGTTTCTGTGGTGTTAAAAAGGACATGAAGGTTGGGTGTTTGTCAGAATTCGAATTCCTGAGTTCTTGACAGAGATTCAAGCCAAAAACTAGGGCTCTTTGTGGTTGGTTCTGGTAGCTGTGAAAGATGATAGAGAAGAGATTGTAGCATTGATGTTTCAATTTATTGAGCTACTGAGGTGCAGCTGCAGAGAATGAATGGCAGAAATGGTTAGGTTGCTGTGCAGGGGATTGAATATGCTATTGGGCAATGGGATTGTAGTCAAGTTGCACTGCTAATTGTGTGGCTGTGAATTTGAGCTACAACTGATAAAAGGGCAGAGATGTTAGTGTTATTGGAGTTGAGCAGCATTTTATGGAGCCGATGGGTTACAGGTGATGTGTTCAATGGTTGTATGCTGCTGGTTCAGTTGAAAATGCAGTTGGTGTTCTCAGAATTGCAGAGTTGGAGAGAGCTGTAATGAGAGTTCTTGAGATGGTGGTGACAAAGACTGATGGAATGGTTCAATGGTTGACACTGAGAGCTTATGGTATTAGTGGTAAAGTACAGAATGAAGCCAAAGATGCAGCAGAGAATGGTGGAACTGAACTGGTGGTATTGCAGCTGGATATCACAGGGAGAAGAGAAGGTGGTTTGCTGTGACAATGTGAATTGAGGCTACAAAAAAATGAGCTGAGAACAAGGCAGAATGGGAATTGCAAGGTTTGCAAGAGGCTACAACTGGGTCCTGGTGCTGTTCTGGTGATGGCAGATGGTGTTGGTACTGATAATTGCAGTTGGCTATGTACAACCAACAATGAAATGGTTGTGCTATGTGTTGTTGCTTATGAGATCAGTGATGGTGGTCATTGTTCAAAAAATGGGTTCTCACAGTGATTGAATTTGTGGTAGAGTTGTTGCTGCTGCTAAGTAATTGTGTTGCAGTGGAGCCATGGTAGGTTTCAGGGGGATGATGGCAAAGACATGAATATGAATGTTGGTACTGGGGCTGTAGCTGGGAATGACTGTTGCAGGGAATGCTTATATGTGGACTAAAATCTCAGTGGAAGGAAAGTTGGTGGTTACAGCTGAGATATCTAGAAGAATTGGATGGAGGTTTGAATGGATTTGCTCATTTAAGATGGTCTGGCATCTGGTTAATGCTTCTCAACAATGGTGTAGTGATGTCTTGTTATAGCTTTGAGAAACTGAATGCATGAGAAGGTCACTGAAATTGTAGATGAGGGATTTAATGTGGGAGCTCATATGGGTATGGCTACATGGAGTTGTGATTGAATTTAAATTGTAGTTACTAGCCATGGTTTGATGGCTATGCAAGAGACAAGAATAAACTGTGTAGCAGTAATGGTGCAATTCAAGTGGTGCTGGGATGGCCAGATGGCTGTGAGTATTGCAGTCAAATATGACTAGGTTTGTGATATGCAGCTACAGGGGAGGGCACAGCCATCATGGCTGAAGTGCAATGAGTTTGGCCAGTGCAAATGGCCTATGGCCTGGCAACTCATCCCAATCAGCCAGAGAAGTCTAACTCATTTCTGATTCAAGACTTTGACCGAGTTGACCGTTAGTCAACCGTCAGTCGTAACGGTTGACTGTTAGTTCTGACCGGTGACAGGGTGAACTTTTCCGGTCACCTGAGCTACTTTCCGGTACCGGATTTCGAACTTATTCCGGCCAAAAACACAGTTTTCCGGCGAACAATTTTTGGGTCATATTTTCACACGGGTTTTTCACACACATGAGTTTAGTGGACTTCTTGGTATTGGACCATGGGCTTTGAAGATCTGATTTTGGAAAGTTGAAAGCTATAAAAAGAAAAAGTTTCTATTCTTTTTGGGGGATTGATATATCACGTATTTTTTACTGGAGTTTGGAGGAGAGCGATTCTACTAGGGTTTGCTTTCGTTTATTTTTCATGTTCTTCATTTTATTTTTGATAATAATTATGTTGAATCCAAACACTATGAGTAGCTAAATACCTTTTATTGGTTATGGGATAAAGTGGATTTCACAAATGATATTTGATTCAATGATGTAGTTTTGTCTCAATACTTTATTGTTTATGATTCATGGTTTATTTTGTTTTATGATTTGATTGTTTATTTGGTTGAGTCCGGAATCAATCCGATTTGCTTTCATATCTAGAGATATATTAGGGTTTTCAATACGAAAACGTTGTTTATCCCTGATTCTAAGTAGCATAAATGTGGGTAGTGCTTGTAGTGAATATATCCTACTAGTCACATATGAATCATAACTTGGGTTAAATCGAATTAGTGCTTTTACACATTTTGGTTGCCTTGATTAGTCTTATTCCATAGAACTCATTGTTTTTAGGGAGTTAAATCTAATTGTGCTTTTACACTTTAGGTTGCTTTCTAGGAAGAATTCACATATGTATCTTTTAATGTGGTGGTGATGAAATCAGGGAATTAGCGGGATACTCTTGCGATCAAGGTATCCTAGGACTTTTAGTAAATGAGAGATTAAAATTTCAATTCTAGTTATTGTTGATAATTCGAGTTTGTGAATGAAACTATCCCGTGACCAATACTTTCTCCTTATTGATTACTTTTATTATTACTTTGCTTTCAATTCATTTTTATTTCTTTGATAAATCAAACCCCCCCCCTGGTTACTAAGAAACTGAAATTTTTTATAACAACAAAAGCCTCTTTGTGGATACGAACTCTTTCTTATCGCATACTATTTTTATTTTAGGAAGTAAGAAAGTGAAATTATATTTGACCGGCTGACAACCGATCAAAATTTTGGCGCCGTATTGTTATTAAGTTTTTAGTTTCTTTTTATCATTTTTCTGCTTGCATATTTTCTTTCCGTTTCTTGTCTTGTTTCTTACTTGTTTGCGAGAATTGTTTTTCAGGTACTAATCCCTGGCTTCTAAAGATTGGAATTATCCAAGGTGCGGGATAGCTACTCGAAGAGGCACAATACTCCAACCAAGTCAAGACACAACGGAAGAAAAAGTCTTGGAAGTAGAACACGAAGCTCTTCATCAAGAAGTGGAAGAAGAGTTACAACTAGAAGAAGAACTAGAGGTTCCATTCGTAGAAGAACCACTAGTTGAAGAAGAAGCAATGGAAGACGCAAATCGTACACTCAAGGATTTGGCTTCTCATAGGCTTGATGCACAACGGTGGTGTATCCAAACAAACTCAACTTTTGAGATTAAGCCGGGGTTGCTTAGAGAGTTGCCAAAGTTTCATGGCATGGAGAATGAAGACCCAAACAAGCATATTATGGAGTTATATACCATTGTCAAGGCTATTCCAGCGGAGATGGTGCAATGATGAAAGTTTTTCCATTTTCTATGGTAGACAGCGCTAAGGATTGGTTGTATTGTTTTCCTGCCGGAAGTGTCACTACATGGAACGGATTGAAGAAATCTTTCTAGAGAGGTATTTTCCTGCGTCAAAGACCACTCAAATTCGCAAAGAGATTTGTGGAATAAAGCAACATGCGGGAGAGTCTTTGTATGAATGTTGGGTGCGATACAAGAGATTGGTGGCAAGCTGTCCTCACCATCAATTCAGCGACGCTATGATAATCCAATACTTCTACGAAGGTCTTCAATCAAGTGATAGATATCTTCTTGATACAGCGGGTGGTGGTGCACTAGTGAACAATACGGTGGCCCAAGCTACCGATTTGATTGAAAGTATGGCTGCAAACTCGCAACAATTCTACACAAGTGGTGAACCAATGTCTAGAGGAGTGCATGAAGTTAGTGATTCATCATCATCACACTGTGATCAAAGGATGGACAATATGGAGCGAATGATGCAAAAGATGGCTGCGGTTATATTACCTTCGTATGGTGAAGAGTTGGAGCAAGCTAATGTGGTTTTTCCAAACCAACAAAGAAGGTATGATCCCTATTACAACACCTACAATTCGGGATGGAGAGATCATCCAAATTTCAGCTATGCCAACAAGCAAGGTGCGGTTCAAAAACCTACTTTCAACCGTCCGAGTGGATTTCAACCGCAACAACAACAATTTCAACCGCAACAACAACAATTTCAACAACAACAACAACAACAATTTCAGCAACCACAACAACCGGTTCAAAACCAAGGTTCCGATATCGATGCAAAGTTGCAAACAATGATGCAAGGTATTTCTACCATGTTCATGGAGAGCTAACAAGAAACCAAGAGTACGATTAAGGATTTGCAGACTCAAGTGGGCTCCATGGAAATTGATATCAACAAGTTGAAAGCACAAAATAGTGGGAGACTCCCTTCTCAACCCATTAACCCAAAAGAGGGTGTTAATGCTATTACGTTGAGAAGTGGTACACAACTTGAGCAACCCAAAGTTGCTGATTTGGGTGAAGTGGAATCTCCAAAGGAGCCGGTTTTGGAGGAAGAGAGGGATGAAATTCCCCAAACACCCGTGGTACCTATTTCTAACTCTAAGACTCCTATTCCTACTTATGTTCCTCCTATACCTTTTCCTCGCAGATTTGCAAGTTCTAAGAAGGCGGAACTAGAAAAGGAGATTTTAGACGTTCTTAAGAAGATTCATGTGAATATACCACTCATTGATGCGATCAAGCAAGTTCCCAAGTATGCAAAAGTGTTGAAGGATTTGTGTACCAACATGCAAAGGCTTAAAGGCAATGAAGTGCTAAGTGTGGGGGAGAATGCTTCGGCAATCTTACAACACAAACTCCCACTGAAATGCAAGGATCCCGGTAGCTTTGACATTCCCGTCACAATTGGTAACACCACTTTTAACAAAGCAATGTTAGACTTAGGTGCATCCGTTAATGTTATGCCGGCATCCATGTATAATTCACTTAATCTAGGTCCTTTGAAAAAATATGAAATTGTGTTGCAATTAACCGATCGCTCTAATGTTTACCCAATGGGTATTGTTAAGGATGTTCTTGTGCAGGTTAATCAACTTGTATTCCCTGCTGACTTTTGTGTGTTAGAGATGGATGAAGGTTCACCGGATTCCATTGCTACTTGGGTGTCCCTTCATGAAAACGGCTAAAACCATTATTGATGTGGATACGGGAACGTTGACTATGGAGTTTGACGGAGAAATAATACGTTTCAACATTTTCGAAATGATGAGATATCCTAGTGATGTCCACTCTTGTTTCTCCGTTGATGTTATGGATGCACTGGCACAAAAAGTGTTTGAATTGAATGGTGATGATGCTTTGGAAACTGTTTTAACTACATCCATGGATGATGGAGTAGAGTGTGGTAACGAAGTTAAGAAATCCCTTGGTGATCTTAACTCACTACAAGGATGTCCGGAAACTCATAATATCTCTTTTATTCTTTACCATGCAGTGATGAAAAGCTTTTACCTTCTATTGTTAAATCTCCAAAGTTGGAATTGAAACCTCTTCTAAGTCACTTAAAGTACTTGTACTTGGGTGACAATGAAGGGTTTACCTGTGATTGTTTCTAACGAGCTTAGTGAATTACATGATCAAAAAATTATAAGGGTGCTAAGGAAGCACAAGACGGCCATAGGATGGAAAATCGCCGATATCAAGGGTATAAGCCCTGCCGTTTGTATGCATAAGATTCGTTTGGAGGACGATGCAAAGCCTACAAGGGAAGCGCAACGTCGTTTGAACCCTCCCATGATGGAAGTTGTGAAAAAGGAGATACTCAAGATTTTGGAAGTGGGTGTTATCTACCCCATATCCGATAGCAAGTGGGTGAGCCCGGTACAAGTTGTACCAAAGAAATCAGGTGTAACGGTGGTAGAGAATGATGAGAACGAACTTGTCCCAACTCGTGTGCAAACCGGTTGGAGGGTTTGTATTGATTATAGAAAGTTGAATGCCACTACTAGGATGGATCATTTTCCTTTACCCTTTATTGATCAAATGCTTGAACGTTTAGCTGGACATGCATATTATTGTTTTCTTGATGGTTATTCAGGGTACAATCAGATTGTGATAGCACCGGAGGACCAACAGAAAACCACTTTCACTTGTCCGTTCGGTACTTTTGCTTATAGAAGGATTCCTTTTGGCTTGTGCAATGCTCCATCTACCTTTCAAAGGTGTATGGTAAGTATCTTTTCCGAGTATGTTGAAAACATCATTGAAGTGTTTATGGATGACTTTAGTGTCTTTGGTGATTCATTTGACCTTTGTTTGAACAACTTATCTTTAATCCTTGAACGATGTGTTGAAACAAACCTTGTGCTAAATTGGGAGAAGTGACATTTCATGGTAACTCATGGCATAGTTTTAGGCCATATAATATCTTCTAAGGGCTTGGAAGTTGATAAATCTAAGATAGACCTTATTCGTTCTCTAACCCCTCCCACTACGGTGAGGGAGATACGTTCTTTTCTTGGTCATGCAGGTTTCTATCGTAGATTTATCAAGGATTTTTCCAAGATAGCATCACCACTTTGTACCTTATTGCAAAAAGATGTGGTTTTTAACTTTGATGAAAAGTGTATGGCGGCATTCAATCGTTTGAAAGAACTTTTGATTTCAGCCCCTATCATTAAACCACCGGATTGGAGCAAGCCTTTTGAGCTAATGTGTGATGCTAGTGACTACACGGTTGGTGCGGTGCTTGGGCAACGTGTGGGGAATATACCTCATGCCATTTATTATGCTTCTAGAATGTTAAATGAAGCCCAACAAAACTACACAACCACTGAAAAAGAGTTTTTAGCTATTGTATTTGCATTGGAGAAATTTCGCTCTTATCTAATTGGTACAAAAGTTGTTGTTTTTTCTGACCATGCATCTCTTAGGTACTTGCTAATGAAGAAAGAAGCGAAACCGAGGCTCATACGATGGATTCTACTCTTACAAGAGTTTGATATTGAAATCAAAGACAAGAAAGGAATTGAGAACACCGTTGCGGATCACTTGAGACATCTTGTTGTGGACAAGTAAGCTATCCCATTGCGTGAAAGTTTCCCGGATGAGCAACTATTCTCAATTGCCTTTGATGAACCATGGTATGCGGATATTGTGAATTACTTGGTAACTAAACAAATCCCAAGGAACTTGTCTCATGCTGAGAGGGACAAACTAAAGAGGTTAGGGAACCAATACATATGGGATGATCCATACTTATGGAAACATGGCAGCGACCAAGTAATAAGAAGGTTCGTTCCCGAATCCGAGTTTAATTCTATCTTGTCATTTTGTCACTCTTATGCTTGCGGAGGACATTTTGGAAGTAAAAGAACCGATCACAAGGTACTTGAAAGCGGTTTCTATTGGCCAACCTTGTTTAAGGATGCACATATATTTTGCACAACTTGTGATAGGTGCCAAAGAACAGGCAATCTAGGTGCCCGAAATCAAATGCCACAAACTTTTATTCAATTTATTGAAGTTTTTGATGTATGGGGTATTGATTTTATGGGTCCTTTTGTCAACTCTCATGGGAATTATTACATCTTACTTGCTGTTGATTATGTCTCTAAATGGGTGGAAGCTAAAGCCACCCCAACTAATGATTCCAAGGTTGTTTTAGATTTTGTGCAAGCTAACATTTTTGCAAGGTTTGGAATTCCACGAGCCATAATTAGCGACGGGGGTTCTCACTTCAAAAACAAGATTTTACAAAGCTTGTTGAAGAAGTACAATGTGTTGCACAAGATTGCAACACCTTATCATCCTCAAACTAATGGACAAGCCGAGGTTTCCAACCGGGAGGTGAAATCCATTCTAGAAAAGACGATGAATCCAACAAGGAAGGATTGGAGCATGTGATTAAATGATGCTTTATGGGCTTATAGAACCGCATACAAGACACCTATTGGGATGTCCCCTTTTAGGCTTGTGTACGGAAAACCTTGTCACTTACCCGTGGAGATTGAGCATAAGGCGTTTTGGGAAATTAAGCAATGCAATATGGAGGTGGATGGGACTGGAAAGCAAAGGAAGTTACAACTTTAAGAGCTAGAAGAGCTTCGCAATGATGCATTTGAAATCCCTCGCATTTATAAGGAGAAAACGAAGGCCTTTCATGATACTGTGATTTCTAGAAAATAATTTTGTATTGGGCAGAAAATGATTTTGTTTAATTCTCGCTTGCATTTATTTCCGAGTAAATTAAGGTCACGTTGGATCAGACCTTTTATTGTTACTAATGTGTTTTCTCATGGTGCAGTAGAAATTCGTAGCATAGCTATAGGCAAGGAATTTAAAGTTAATGGGCACCGGTTGAAACCATATTATGAGAATTTCACTTCCAAAGTGGTGGAAGGAGCGAATTTTGTGGATGCACTCCCTCTGGAGGAGTCGTAGAAAGTAAGGAGATAGTCGGGCTAACGACTTTAAACCAAGCGCTAAATGGGAGGCAACCCATAGGATGAGTATCTCTTGTCTTATTTTCATTTTCTTGTCTTGTTTTAGTTTTTTCTTATCTTGTATTTTATTTTTCTGATTTCTTGTCATTTTTCATGCATAATTTCCCACCTTAATTTAATTTGGATGACTCAATTTACATTGAGGACAATGTAAAGTGTAAGTGTGGGGGAGTGGTTAAGCATTTGCATTGTAATTTTTTTTCAAAATTTTCAACTTTTGTGTAAATTAGTGCATGAAAAAGCTCCAACTTGTAGTTAGTTTAAAGTCACATAGTATCCATGTCGCTAAGATTACATCGAGATTCTCATAAGAGTGACTGAACTTAGAGATGACAGAGAACATGATCGGGTTTCTTATTTGTATGAGAGTTAAAGTTGGATTTAACTATGCCAGTGGCAAATATGGTGCAGACTGAATTCGGTAGTAGAGTAGTGGTCCCCTATAGTGGAGACTACATATGTTACATCATGAGAGGCACCGACCTTCATTTCTTTGTACCTGTCTAAATTTGTGCTTTTAGAGTGTGTGTCATCGTACGGAAACTCCGGGTAGAATGGTGAGCTACCCAACCTCCCACCAATAGAAGCACTATTTTGATCTCTTGAGTACTATTTTATCAATCATGAATGGTGACATCGAATTGCTAACTTACATATCACTTGTAATCTTGTTCGCAGTTAGCACCATCCACTTTATCTCTCTCTACACCAACAGGTCCATAGAAACACCGTCATCATCAACAAGGGAAGCATCACAAGTTCGAAGGAAAATTGAAGACGTTCTAGGTTTACAAGCAACGGTACAAAAATGAGCAGATTTCAGATTCAAGTATAGCAACAAAACAAGGAGCAGAATTTTTACAAGTTGAAGACTATTGTACAAGAGTGAAGATTATCAAGATGAGAATTCAAGAAGTTTATGATATCGAGACATACAATTTGTGAAGAATCAAGCGGTAAAGCACTCACACCATAGCATTTGTACTTGCATTTTTATTTTTATTTTGTATTATATTCTCTTGTCTCAAAAAAAAAAAAAAAAAGAATTGGAACATAGTTATCATTATGCTAGTTCCCTTAAAAAAAAGGAAAAAAAAAATTCATTGCATCATATTTTGGTTTGTTTATTCAATAAGCCAAAGAAGAAGAAATATCTACAGTAAAGTTTCAAGCAACAAGGAATAAGAGGAAAGAATCACATTGTCAAGATTTTACTAAGTTCAAGAGTTATCATCAAGAGTTGAAGACCGAAGACGAAGACAAGGATTGAAGACCGAAGACGTTTCTATGGATGCTGTGAGAGTGGTGCTAGCTGCACGCCGAACGGATAACGAGGTAAGTAAGCATATTCCCATCTTCTTTAAGTGGTTGATTTCCTTTCTTAGAGATCGTCAGAAAAAAGAGTTTTCAAAATGAATAAAAAATGTGGGTTTTCAAAACATTTCAGAGGGTTTGCCTTCCTACTATTCAACGTGTCGCAAGATTCTCTCTTCATTCTTACCTGGACACATGTGTGACCCATAAAGAGCTGTTTATTATTGAGCGCAATTTCATAAAACCCTTTCTTGTGAGGAAGAGTTAAGACTTTTGATCACTCCGAACCCGAATTTCTTTCGATAAGGGATGGTTATTTCTCTCTCAACTTTTAAGAATGAGATTGTGTTCATATTTGTGTCTAACTTCTTATGACTAGTGTGCAGAATCTCTATGTATTCTTAGCGCGTTGGATACTATCATTTCGGAGAACTTGTAAGTTGGAAATGTAGGTTGTGTGGGTAGTTCTCTAGAAAATGCTTACGGGAATTGTATGTATATTTTAGAATAAGTTTTGTTTGATCTGCTCGTGGACTAGCAAAGTCTAAGTGTGGGGGAATCTGATAGGTGTCTAAAATACATTATTTTATATCTAGTATTTATGCTTTCTTTGCTATTTATTTTGTAAAATATGTATCTTATGATTTCTTTTGAGTTTATCAGGTATAATGGAGTCCTTGGGAGCAAAAGAAAGAGAAATTGTCCATTTGAGCGTTAAAGGCAAAAAGGATCAGACCACGGGCAAAAGATATGTGGAGTAGGCTAGGTTGCGCGGTGAAAGAGCGGAAGAATGAATTGTCAGTTGTTTAAAACTGACAGTTGAGCAAGAAAGATATTAGGCATGTCAGTTCTCTGGAACCGACAAGCAATTCATTATCTGGGTACCCCTTATCTACCTCACAAGGGTGGATTTATTTACTATCCTTATTACTACACAACCCTAAAAATCAGAGAGCAATAATTCTCTTATCATTGCCTTATTGTTTCTCTTTCTTACTCCACCTGAAATTCAGAGAAGACGGCTGTGGCTGAGATAAGCCGAGAAGAAGAGAAATAAGAGATGAAGAAGTTCTGCTGCTGTTATAGTTCTGATGCTGTGATGGGTTTCTGAGTTATTGTTGGTTGGATGTGTTATATTGAAGGTGGTACTGAGAATTGTAGTTGCAG
This sequence comes from Papaver bracteatum, assembly GCA_023529315.1. Classification (NCBI taxonomy): domain Eukaryota; kingdom Viridiplantae; phylum Streptophyta; class Magnoliopsida; order Ranunculales; family Papaveraceae; genus Papaver; species Papaver bracteatum. The sequence continues at coordinate 2,130,806 of JAJJWX010000810.1, read as the reverse complement.
ACATCAAGCTGAATTAGGGTTTTGTCATTTTGAAGATTCAACAACTGTGTCTGTTGGGAAAGGTGGAGATTCAGATGCAGGTATGGGTGAACAATTGAGGTGATGGTACTGTTGAAGAAACCAGATTTGATTGAGGAAGAAGAGCTCGATTTCAAGAATAAGACGATGGGTTATCTCAGAGTTGAGTCTCAATTGAAGTGGTGATGATGATATTCATGAGGTTTCTGTGGTGTTAAAAAGGACATGAAGGTTGGGTGTTTGTCTGAATTCGAATTCCTGAGTTCTTGACAGAGATTCAAGCCAAGAATTAGGGCTCTTTGTGGTTGGTTCTAGTAGCTGTGAAAGATGATAGAGAAGAGATTGTAGCATTGGTGTTGCAATTTATTGAGCTACTGAGGTGCAGCCGCAGAGAATGAATGGCAGAAATGGTTAGGTTGCTGTGCAGGGGATTGAATATGCTATTGGGCAATGGGATTGTAGTCAAGTTGCACTGGTAATTATGTGGCTGTGAAGTTGAGCTACAGCTGATAAAAGGGCAGAGAAGTTAGTATTATTGGAGTTGAGCAGCAGTTTATGGAGCCGATGGGTTACAGGTGATGTGTGTAATGGCTGTATGCTGGTTCAGTTGAAAATGCAGTTGGTGTTCTCAGAATTGCAGAGTTGGAGAGAGCTGTAATGAAAGTTCTTGAGATGGTGGTGATAAAGACTGATGAAATGGTTCAATGGTTGACACTGAGAGCTTATGGTGTTAATGGTAAAAAACATAATGAAGCCACAGATGCAGCAGAAAATAGTGGAACTGAACTGGTGGTATTGCAGCTGTATATCACAGGGAAAGAGAAGGTGGTTTGCTGTGACAATGTGAATTGAGGCTACAAAAGAATGAGCTAAGAACAGGGCAGAATGGGAATTGCTAGGTTTGCAAGAGGCTACAACTGGGTCCTGGTGTTGTTCTGGTGATGGCAGCTGGTGTTGGTACTGAGAATTGCAGTTGGCTATGTACAGCCAACAATGAAATTGTTGCGCTATGTGTTGTTGCTTATGAAATCAGTGATGGTGGTCATTGTTCAAGAAATGGGTTCTCACAGTGATTGAATTTGTGGTAGAGTTGTTGCTGCTACTAAGTAATTGTGTTGCAGTGGAGCCATGGTAGGTTTCAGGGGGATAATGGCAAAGACATGAAGATGAATGTTGGTACTGGGGATGTAGCTGGGAATGACTGGTGTAGGGAATGCTTATATGTGGACTAAAATCTCAGTGGAAGGAAAGTTGGTGGTTACAGCTGAGATAGCTAGAAGAATTGGATGGAGGTTTGAATGGATTTTCTCATTCAAGATGGTCTGACATCTGGTTGATGCTTCTCAACAATGGTGTAGTGATGTCTTGTTATAGCTTTGATAAACTGAATGCATGAGAAGGTCACTGAAATTATAGATGAGGGATTTAATGTGGGAGCTCAGATAGGTATGGCTACATGGAGTTGTGATTGAATTGAAATTGCAGTTGCTAGCCATGATTTGATGGCTATGCAAGGGACAAGAATAAACTGTGTAGCAGTAATGGTGCAATTCAAGTGGTGCTGGGATGGCCAGATGGCTGTGAGTATTGCAGTCAAATATGACTAGGTTTGTGATATGCAGCTACAGGGGAGGGCACAACCATCATGGCTGAAGTGCAATGAGTTTGTCCAGTGAAAATGGCCTATGGCCTGACAACTCAGCCCAATCAGCCAGAGAAGTCTAACTCATTTCTGATTCAAGACTTTGACCGAGTTGACCGTTAGTCAACCGTCAGTCGTAACGGTTGACTGTTAGTTCTGACCGGTAAGCGGGTGGACTTTGCCGGTCACCTGAGCTACTTTCCGGTACCGGATTCCGGCCAAAAACACAGTTTTTCGGCGACCAATTTTTGGGTCATATTTTCACACGGGTTTTTCACACACATGAGTTTAGTGGACTTCTTGGTATTGGACCATGGGCTTTGAAGACCTAATTTTGGAAAGTTGAAAGCTATAAAAAGAAAAAGTTTCTATTCTTTTTGGGGGACTGATATATCACGTATTTTCTACTGGAGTTTGGAGGAGAGCGATTCTACTAGGGTTTGCTTTCGTTTATTTTTCATGTTCTTCATTTAATTTTTGATAATAATTATGTTGAATCCAAACACTATGAGTAGCTAAATACCTTTTATTGGTTATGAGATAAAGTGGATTTCACAAATGATATTTGATTCAATGATGTAGTTTTGTCTCAATACTTTATTGTTTATGATTCATGGTTTATTTTGTTTTATGATTTGATTGTTTATTTGGTTGAGTCCGGAATCAATCCGATTTGCTTTCATATCTAGAGCTATATTAGGGTTTTCAATACGAAAACGTTATTTATCCCTGATTCTAAGTAGCATAAATGTGGGTAGTGCTTGTAGTGATACATCCTACTAGTCACATATGAATCATAACTTGGGTTAAATCGAATTAGTGCTTTTACACATTTTGGTTGCCTTGATTAGTCTTATTCCATAGAACTCATTGCTTTTAGGGAGTTAAATCTAATTGTGCTTTTACACTTTAGGTTGCTTTCTACGAAGAATTCACATTTGCATCTTTTAATGTGGTTGTGATGAAATCAGGGAATTAGCGGGATACTCTTGCGATCAAGGTATCCTAGGAATTTTAGTAAATGAGAGATTAAAATTTCAATTCTAGTCATGGTTGATAATTCGAGTTTGTGAATGAAACTATCCCGTGACCAATAATTTCTCCTTATTAATTACTTTTATTATTACTTTGCTTTCAATTCATTTTTATTGCTTTGATAAATCAACACCCCCCCTTGGTTACTAAGAAACTGAAAATTTTTATAACAACAAAAGCCTCTCTGTAGATACGAACTCTTTCTTATCGCATACTATTTTTATTTTAGTAAGTAAGAAAGTGAAATTATATTTGACAGGCTGACAACCGATCACTAAATCTTGTAACTAGGGTTTATAGTAGAAACCACTTTGAGCATTAGACCATTTTAAATTGAAACACATGGTTTGAAGGATATAATGCATTGATTTTATTGATTCCATAATTTTGTTTATTCAATAAATGATGATATTAATTGTTGCTTCGCCGGTTTGCAGAAAACCTCATGCGCATAATCGTTAGAGTATTATGAATATATTTGTTTCATTATTTGATAATCCATGCTTGGATAAATGTCTTTGATGGGTTATGCTTAGAATAATCAAATATCATTCGTGAATCTATATTTAGTTTCGTAAATTTTGTCACTAACACAATTTGATGGTGCATGCTTGGGTTTAGTCTTTTGATGTGTCATGCTTAGGGTGTCCCAGTGGTGTTTGCAACTCTATACAGATAATAGGTGATGTCAATAGAATGAAGAATAAATAAATATTTTTAGAGATGTCTCTTTGCAGAAATTAAATAGAAATAGTGGTGGATACCGTAATACCCTAGTTATCGACTCTCTCCCGTTGCATTTTGTTACTTTAGTTTTATTTTTATGTTATCATTCTTTCGAAAATCTAAAAAAAAAATTTCTTTGTTGGTTACTCTTTTTAGAGATATTGATTACAGTATTTCCACCGCTCCCTGTGGGAACGACCCGTACTTGCCTCTGTCTACTAGTTAGACACCCTGCGATTGCGGTTATATACATAGGTATCTCCGGATCCTATCAATTTTTGGCGCCGTTGCCGGGGAGCGGCTGAGGAATATTGTAATTATTATTTTTGATTTTGTAAATAGTTAGGTTTTTATTTTTTTATTTTTTGTACAGTATTTTTATTTTAGCATTTATTTTTCCTTTTGACTTGTTTTCTGTTTTAGAATTTTATTTCAGGTACCTTTTAAGGATGATGAGTGCTTCTCAGAAGATGTCATCTAAGATGACACTTGCAGAATATAAGCTTAGAAGTGCAAATTATCAGGCAAATTCACCTGAGATGACGCTTGGAGAATATATGCATGGGCAACGGTATGGAGTTTTTTCTCCACATACGGTGAGTGAAGAATCGCCTCTAATAATTTATAAGAAGTATTACAAACACACACCACTTAGTTTGGAACAAAGGTTAATAATTCTAGCATGCCAAAAGTTATATGCAGATGATGATTTAGAGGAATCTATTTATACAGAAGATACTATTGTTGAGTCTAATGACTTTGAGACAGTAGATGTTCATCATGAGATACCTTCTAGTCATTCGAATAGTGAGATTCTAGTTGCAGATAATGATGAGGCGATTCATGATATTGTTGTCCCATTGAGCTCCTCTTTCTCTGATCCGTCTTATGATTTTATAAATGCGGATGTGAATGTTAAACATATTGATATTGGTCAGATAACTTGTACCCATGATTTTGAGCCTTTATTTGTTTGTTTAGCACACTTTGCTGATTCGGATGACCCGATGCTTATTGACATTTTCAATGCATTGTGCCCTCCAATGGTTAATCAAGGTAACTCAACTATGGAAGTTATTTCCGCGGACTTAGAACCAGATTTAAGAGTTACTAATTTTCATAAACTTGAACCATTGGATACAGGTTTAAACAATTGTGTTGAGTTTGATAATCAGGTACTTTTTTGCATTGTCAATACATTGCTTCCTTTGATTTCTAGTGAAGATAATGTATCGACCGAATGTATTTCAGCTGATTTGGAACCTGATTTAGAGTGTTCTTCCTGAATAGAAAATAATATGCATTCTATTGTTGTTGTCCATGTGAGTTATTTGTTTATCTCTACTAAGGACTGTTTTCTTTTGGGAATGGATTTACACATCTTTTGGGAAGGTTATAGTGTTTGCAGGTTCATTTTGGAGGCTGATATGATTTTTTGGATTGATCCCAAACTTTTCAGACTTTATATATATGCCTTGCAGCTTACTTTGGTGCATCAGCACCCTGTTTGAGATTTTTGCTGGCATAAGTAGGGAAACAAATATATTTCGCTTCATGGGAGTCAACCCATCAGATTTTTTCCCTTTACTCTGTCTTTTATTTTTATTTTTATTTGCATTTTAGATTTCCCACCTTAACTTCTACGTTGGATGACTCAATTACATTGAGGACAATGTAATGTTTAAGTGTGGGGGAATGGCATTTTCATTATATAAAAAAAAATACATATTTTGACCAGCTGTGTAGCGGGTCTCTAAAAAAAATACATAAAAAAGATGATCAGCTGTGTAGCGGGTCTTAAAATTTTTTTTATCATTATGATTTTCAGGGTTATGACCAGCTGTATAGCGGGTCTTTTGTAGGGTGTCTTCTATGACCAGCTGTGTAGCGGGTCATGTGTATGGAATTTCAATTTTTTTATTTTATGACCAGATGTGTAGCGGGTCTAACTCTCTTTCTTATGAAATGACCAGCTGTGTAGCGGGTCAATATTCTGTTTTACTCGAGGACTAGCAAGATATAAGTGTGGGGGTGTTGATAAGCACGTAAGTGCTACATTTTATACCCATATTTATATTAGCTAGGACTCGATATTTTGCTAATAACATTATTTTAGTGCTTTTGTAGAAAGTACAAGTGAATCCGTTCACCCGAAGGAATAAATGGCTAAATTGAAGATGAATTGACATTATAAATATGAGCAAAGTCATTCAAAGCATCAGGAGGAGCCAACTCAATTGTGATGCTAACAACTCATGTATTGCACCACCTTTTACGACCAGGACGTATGTCACAGAATGATACAAAGGAATTATATTTCTTATTCTAAGAATGTCAGTTCTGTTAGGAAACAAGCATATCAAAGACACAACGGAAGACTTGATTCAAAACTTTTTCCTAAACCAGAAGATCCATCTACTTTGATTATACATATGAAACAAAAGAACACGGTTGAATAACTTACCTTCTTAGCAGTAATTGAGAAGACCCAAAGATTCCAACGTTGACTTCTTGCTCCTGTGTTTTCTTCACCAAAACTTCAAACAAGAATAGTATACTAATAATGGAAAATAATTTTACTGCTTGGGTTTTCTTATACCTAAAAGTCTTAACCAAGTTATCAGAAGAAAGAGAAGATATTTTCTATGCTAGTGTGGGCGCAACAAGAAAATAGTCTACTATATCTATATATAGCAGTTTTCATTCCACTCTCCCACTAAGATAAAATGGTTAGGTCTTTTAGGGTTTAACATTCATTAGCTAAATAATCGATCAAACCCTACCACGTCTCACGTAATTGGTTTAGCCGACAATTAATCACAAATCACTCCACTATAGATTTGTGATTGAACCCTCTAATTCATGTTGTATTTATTAATAAACCCTTTAGCCTTGTTACAGTCACATAACAGTCCCTCCATTGTACCTGGCATCCATAAATAATCCATGGCATAGCAACTCTTGCTTGTCAGTGTCATTACGATTATTTATGTCTTATATCCTCGACTATTACGTGTGCTGGACAACCGTTATTAATCTAATAATCGTTCAAACAATTTGAGTGATCACTGGCCAGTTTAGAATAATAATTACTGCACTGTAATACGAGGGGATGTCACAATTCATGGACTTCATATTGAATCATGTAATCCTACTATGTCATCATAACTATCCATCTCGTTCAGAATATTGGATCAACGTTTACGACCTCACTGCTTAACGAGACAAGATGGAGATGATGAACATGTAAGGTATACATCAATTCTCAGAATTAAGAACTTTATGAAATAACAATAAAGAAGTACCCTTTGTTTACTGACATAGTAAAAGAGTTTCTAGTAGACCCATCAATATGATCTCATCACATTGATAGATAACTCATATACCTGCATATAAGTTAATCACATAGTAATTTATTCAACAATATATCTCATGTGTATTCAATAATCATTTATTAAACTACTTGAAAATGTCACAATAATTGTTTTAGGGCATTAATCCCAACAATCTCCCACTTGCACTAAAAACAATCAATCAATAGTGTCTTTAACTCCCATTCCAGTAACATGTGAATCAAAAACCTTTTGAGGTAAAACCTTAGTAAAAGGATCTGCTAGATTCCTTGCACCTGGAATTTTGGTGACAACAATGTCACCTCTTTTAACTATATCCCTGATTATGTGATATTTCCTCTCAATGTGCTTCTCCTTTTGGTGATCTCTTGGATCCTTACTATTTGCAACAGCACCACTGTTTTCACAGTAAAGAACAAGTGGTTGCTTTGCTTCTGGTACTACAGTAAGTTCTGTTAGAAATATTTTAAACCAAACACCTTCCTTGGAAGCTTCAGAAGCTGCCACGTACTCGGCTTCTGTGGTAGAATAAACAATGCATTTCTGCTTCACACTTCTCCAACTCACTGCTCCACCTCCTAGAATAAATACACATCCTGAAGTTGACTTTCTTTCATCAACATCCGATTGAAAATCAGAATCAATGTAACCAATCGGTACTAAATCCTCACCACCGTACACGAGCACATAATCTCTAGTTCTCCTGAGATATTTTAAAATGTGCTTAACCACGATCCAATGGTCTTGACCAGGATTAGATTGATATCATCTAACCATGCCTACTGCATGACAAATATCTGGTCGAGTGCATATCATGGCATACATGAGACTTCCCACGGCAGAAGCATAAGGGACAGTCTTCATCCTTTCCTCTTCTTCAGATGTTTTTGGACATTGATTTCTAGAAAGAGGAAATCCATGTCTATAGGGACTAAATCCCTTCTTAGATTCTTGCATAGAAAAACGCACCAATATTTTGTCAATATAAGTAGATTGGGATTAACCTAATGTCCTAGTTTTTCGATTCCTTAAAATCTTAATTCCTAGAACATAACTGGCTTCCCCTAGATCTTTCATACTGAAATGATTTGATAACCAAATCTTAGTTGATGACAATGCACCTACATCATTCCCAATGACAAGGATGTCATCTACGTATAACACAAAAAATGTTACCACAACTCCATCTAATTTCATGTATACACATGGTTCTTCAGGATTTTGAACAAAACCAATCGATTTAATGGCTTCATCAAATCTGATGTTCCAGCTCCGAGAAGCCTGCTTAAGTCCATAAATGGACTTTCGCAATTTACAAACCATATGCTCTTGACCAGGTTCTATGAAACCGTCTGGCTGGACCATATATATTTCTTCTTCAAGATTGCCATTAAGAAATGCAGTCTTGACGTCCATTTGCCAAATCTCATAGTCATAATGCGCAGCAATAGCTAAAAGTATCCTGATGGATTTGAACATGGCAACTGGCGAAAAATTATCCTCATAATCAACTCCTTGTTTTTGAGTATACCCTTTTGCCACCAATCTCGCTTTAAAAGTTTCGACATTTCCATCAGGGCCTCTTTTCCTCTTGTAAACCCACTTGCATCCAATGGGTTTAATATTAGATGGTGGATCTACAATATCATAGACTCCGTTGTAATATATTGAAGCAATCTCATCTTTCATACCCACTTGCCATTTTGCTGAATCTTTATCACGCATTGCTTCATCATATGTAGTTGGATCCGAATCAGATTCATCTGGGATAGCTTCAAAAGTTTCTCCCAAATGTAAAAACTTTGGGTTAGGCTTTCTGATTCTCCCACTACGACGAACAACTGGTGCATCTACATGATTATAAGGGACGGGTTGTACTAGTTCAGTTTGAACTTGACTTTCAGGTTCTTGCTGTACTATTGGTGTTGTTGACGTACTTGGACCTGGTGTATTATCACCAATTTGTTGTGTACCAATTGCATTATGATTAGTATGAGGATTATTCAAGTGGGGTATCCCTGAAATTGGTATCGACAAAGTGGAAGCCACGTCGTTCATTATGAATGGACTTTGTGAACTTTGTACACCACTAGTTACTATTGATTCAACTTCGGATAACTCCTCAATAATTACTTTACTACGAGGCTTGTAATCCATCATATAATCTTCTTCGAGAAAAATTGCATTTGCGCTAACAAATACCTTTTGTTCCCTCGGATTATAAAATAGACCATCTCTAGTTCCTTTTGGATATCCTACAAACAAACATACTTCTGACCTTGATTCCAACTTGCTAGACTTACTTTTCAGCACATGTGCTGGACACCCCCATATCCTAATATGTTGTAAACTTGGCTTGTGGCCAGTCCAAAATTCCTTAGGTGTCACAGCAACAGCCTTGCTTGGAACTAAATTCAAAATGTATGCTGCAGTTTCTAAGGCGTATCCCCAAAAATAAATCGGCAAGGTTGTATAACTCATCATAGATCTCACCATTTCTAGCAAGGTTCTATTTCTTCTCTCAGATACACCGTTCTGTTGCGGAGTACCGGGTGCAGTGAGTTGGGATACAATCCCATTTTCCACTAAGTATGCTCCAAACAAATTAGAAAGATATTCACCGCCACGATCTGATCGGATAGCTTTTATCTTTTTACCTGTTTGGTTTTCCACTTCCATCCGATACTCTTTGAACTTTTCAAAAGATTCAGATTTATGTTGCATAAGGTAGATATGGCCAAATCTCGAGCAATCATCAGTAAATGTAATAAAATACTCAAAGCCACCTCTTGCCTTAACATTCATGGGACCGCATACATCTGTGTGTATTAATTCTAATATATCATTAGCTCTAATTCCTTTACCAGAAAAAGATCTCTTAGTCATTTTACCTTCCAAACATGACTCACAGAGAGACCATGGTTCAATATCTAGTGAACTAAGAGGTCCACTTTGTACCAATCTCTTGATCCTGTTAAGGTTAATATGACCAAGTCTAAGGTGCCATAGATATGTAGAATTAACACTAGGAGACTTCCTCTTATTTGAGGAAGAAGATGCAATTATTTCCTTATTATAAATGCAAGGTATAGTAGGAGATAAAAGATATAAACCATCTGATAGTAAACCAGAGAAAATAATTAAACTGCCTTTAATTATCAAAACCTTGGTGGAATTAAATTTAACTTTCAAACCATCTTTAACTAGACAAGAAACAGAAATTAAGTTCCTCCTAAGATCCGGTACAAATAAACAATTTTTTGACAAAAACTTAAGGTTCTCACTTCATAATTTGTGTATTGATTGTGTATATGATTCTTTACAAGGTGACCTATTTATATACATTACAAAAGACATATTGTCAAAAAGGAAAGGAAGAAAAATAAGGGATGTTGTCAAAAAGGGGAGGAAGAAGAAATAAGGGAGGAAGAAAATAATGGCCATTCTAGAAGCCATCCATTCTAGAAGCTAACATGTGTTTCATATTCACAATTAATACCCTCCCTCAAACTCAAGATGGTGCAACACACATGTTGAGTTTGGAAACCAAAAAACTCAGACGAGCTGAAGTCAGTGTTTTGGTGAATAAATCAGCGAGTTGCAATTCCGAGCGAACAAAAGGTAAAACAATAGTCTGTTCCTTGAAGTGATGTCGTACAAAGTGACAATCGATCTCAATATGTTTCGTACGTTCATGAAACACGTCATTATGGGCAATGTGAATAGCAGCCTTATTGTCACAACACAATGGAGTAGGTTCTGATAAATGAACTCCCATATCTTCAAGGAGCCATCGTAACCAAACAATCTCAGAAGTTGTATGAGCAAGAGCTCGATATTCAGCCTCAGCACTAGACCGAGAAACTACACTTTGTTTCTTACTACGCCAAGAGATCAAAGATTTTCCTAGAAACACACAATATCCTGTGGTTGAGCGTCTATCTGTGATGTCACCAGCCCAATCTGAATATGCATGAAGACAAAGATCAGAAGTAGATGAGAACTTTATACCTTGATACAAGGTGCCTTTGATATAACGTAATATCCGAAGTACTGCAGCATAATGTGTGGACCTTGGAGCAGACATAAACTGACTAACTACATGAACTGCATGGCTAATGTCTGGCCTTGTGATAGTCAAGTAATTTAGACTTCCCACAAGTTGACGATATAATGTAGGATTGGATAAAACTTTTCCTTCGAAGGGATTAAGCTTCACATTTAGTTCAAGAGGTGTATCTGCAGTTTTACTATCTGTTAACCCAGTACGTTGAAGAATTTCGGAGGCGTACTTTACTTGTGAGATGAAATAACCATCGATGACTTATCGACCTCGATACCAAGAAAATACCTTAAAAAACCTAAGTCTTTCATTTCAAAACATGAACTAAGATGAAGTTTAAGAGCAGTAATTCCTTCTAGATCATCACCTGTGATAACCATATCATCAACATACAAGAGGAGAATAACCATACCCTTCTTAGTTGATCGAGTAAACATTGTTTGAATCATAAGCACTTTGATTGAATCCATACTTTGAAGGATAGCATTAGAAAACTTCTCAAACCAAGCTCGTGGTGCTTGTTTAAGTCCATACAAGGCTTTACGAAGCTTACATACTTGATTTGGAGAATGAACCATTCCTGGTGGTGGTCTCATATACACTTCTTCTCGAAGTTCTCCATTAAGGAAGGCATTTTTGACATCCATTTGATGCATATTCCAATTATGAGCAGCAGCAAAGAACAAAGAAGGAGAGTACGTCTAGTAGTCATACGAGCAACAGGAGCATATGTTTCTTCATAGTCTATACCATATTCTTGGGTATATCCTTGAGCAACCAAACGAGATTTGTAACGATCTATCTTGCCTTCGAATTTGTTTTGATCTTGTACACCCATCTACTTCCAATAACAAGTTTTCCCTGGTGGTAAGTCAACCATATCCCATGTACCAGCGTCCTTGTGTCTTTGTGAGTTCTTCCCCCATAGATGTTTGCCAGACTGGACTTAAAGATGCTTCCCTGTATGATTTTGGTTCATGCATAGATAAAATGGATGACAAAGAACAATGATAATCTGCAAACCTGGCTGGTGGTCGACGAGTTCGTGGAGGCAAAACATCATTTTCGGTACAAGATCCCCTTCTGGAGAAGCAATGTCAGGATTTTCCATAGAGTGGTCATGTGGAGTTTCGAAATTTTCAAGAGGAGTGACTTCTGTGGTGGTTGATGGAATAATTGTAGGCTGAGAGTTGGATATAGATATATCCTCAAAAGGATCTAGATACGTAAACTGTTCTAGAGTAGAAGACTTGCTACTAGGAAGAGACCAAAAAGGTATATTTTCCCAAAATGTAACATGACGAGAAACACGTAAGCGTCGACTTTCGGATCGTAACAACGATAACCTTTTTGTTCAATACCATAGCCTAAAAACACACAGATAGCATTCTTTTTTTGAGTTTGTTTCGTTCTCTTTCGTGAGAAGAACAAAACAAGTTGAACCAAAGACACGAAGCTCGAATAATTAGGTTTCTTATCATAGAGACGTTCATAAGGTGATATTCCTCCTGTGACTATAGATGGAATGCGGTTTATTGTGTAAACTGCAGAAGGACCGACTCACCCCAAAAATTTGATGGAACTGATCTTTGAAAGAAGTTGGGTTCTAGCTGTCTCTATGATGTGACGATGTTTTCTTTCTGCTATACCATTTTGTTATGGAGTTTCGTACAAGATAATGAAGAATAGTACCTTCTGTTTTGAGAAATTCTTTGAAAGGAGTTGATATGTATTCACCTCCTTGATCAGCACGGAAAGTTTTAATGGATTTTCTAAATTGAGTTTTGACCATTCTAGAGAAATATGTGTATATTTTCAAAAATTCTGATCTGGAACTGAAAGGTATAGCCATGTAAAACGAGAAAAATCATCAATGAAGATAACATAATATAAAGCCCCTCCCTTAGAGGCAATGGGAGACTTTCCCCACACATCTGAATGAATAAGATCAAAAGGTTCAACTGAATGTGTAACACTATTATTAAAAGGAAGCGCAGGTTGTTTACCCAACTTACACGAAATGCAATAAGGTTTTTTATCAACTTGAATTGTTCCTAACAGTCCTTTATTGATCATATATGTAAGACGCGGAAAAGAGACATGGCCTAGCTTAGAATGCCAAGACATAAATGGGGACACAGTAGAAGGAAGGGAGTTTGCAACTGTGCAGCATAAGTTCATTCTTTGATTGTTGAGGAACAATGAGAGTTTCAAGGAGATATAATCTACCAACTCTACGGCCTATCCCAACAAGCTTCTCTGTCCTGGGATCCTGTATTACACAACCAAAGGAGAAGAAATAAATGTTAAAACCCTGATTACACAGTTGCCCAATTGATATAAGATTCATCTTGATCTTTGGAACAAGTAACACATCAGGTATACGTATTTTATCTGAGACTTTAACATGTCCAATATGACTAGCAGCTATTTCGGATCCATCTGCAGTTTGGATTTTAGGTGTAACAATAGGATGCTTTCTTTCAAATACATTAGAATTGAATGTCATATGATTAGAAGCACCTGAGTCAAGAAACCAACCATTTGAAAAGGTACCTGTGGGAACTGAAAAAGCAGATGTTGTTGTAGAATTATTATTACCAATTGCAAGGGCTTGTTTGAGCATCTCTTGAATATCAGCAAGATTATTTGATGTAGATGATGATGATTCATGGCTTCTTTCTAACACAGGTGCTGCAAGAATGGAAGGCATAGATGTGTATGCAGTTCCATTTAACCTTCTTCTTTCTCTCATGTTTCTTGAAAATGGAGATGTACAGTTTCCTCTTTTGTATGACCGGGTTCTTTACAATAATTGCATTGAATTTGTGAGTTTGATCCTTGGTGAGTTGGAATTTGAGATGCTGATGTTTGTGACATACTCTGTGTTGTTGGTAAAGTGCAGTTCTTGGCCAAGTGACCAGGTTTCTTGCAGTTGTAACACTCAACCTGTGACATGTCACGGTAGTTTCTCTGAGAGTTGATAGTATTATTAAAAACTCCACGCGAAGGAACGGCAAACACAAGCGGTATCTCTGGCTTGATCCTTTTTCGAGTTTCTTCAGTAATAAGCTCGGACAATGCAGCTTCTACAGTAGGGAGAGGAGATCGATGAAGGATTGAAGCTCTTACGGTCTCAAAATCATCTCTTAACGCCATTAGGAGTTGAACCGATCGCGACTCTTCTCGTATTTCGCTTACGCTTCGATATCTATAGTCCAATTGGGTTCCATCGGTGCTAGCTGATTCCATATAATTGACATCTCGAATGAAAGTCTGAGATCGACTGATCCATCTCGTGCTTCATAGAACGAATATCTTGTTCTAGTTTGTAACGTTGAGCAAAGTTGATTTGGGTATACCTTTTTGAAAGAAACTCCCATGCGTCTTTGGCAGTCTCAAAACCAGTAAGTTGCATACTTATGGAGGTGATTACTGTATTGCTTATCCATGTGAGTATCTTGTGATTGTTGGTCTCCCAGTCTTGGCGCTTTCTCCTTCGGTTCCTTTGTCTTTCTTGCTAGGATCAACTTCTTTATCTGTAACAACAGCACCAGTAGAGACAACACTGGGCTTCTTGGATTTTCCATCAATATATTTCCACATAGCTTTTCCTTTGAGGAAACTTCTCATAAGGAAGGACCAATGGTTATAGTTTGTTCCATCAAACTTTACGGTGATAGGTTGATAATCTTCACGCGACATATTGAACGATAACAGAAAGGATTTTGGATACTAGAATTTTTGGATACTAGGCTCTGATACCATGACAAAAACTTAAGGTTCTCACTTCATAATTTGTGTATTGATTGTGTATATGATTCTTTACAAGGTGACCTATTTATATACATTACAAAAGACATATTGTCAAAAAGGAAAGGAAGAAAAATAAGGGATGTTGTCAAAAAGGGGAGGAAGAAGAAATAAGGGAGGAAGAAAATAATGGCCATTCTAGAAGCCATCCATTCTAGAAGCTAACATGTGTTTCATATTCACAATTAATATTTTTAAGTACCAAACTTTTATTCCTACTACTAGAATTAAAACTAGAAAGAAGTCGGACTTCTCCGATAGCTTTGGCAGCAACTCTTGCTTCCGAACCAAGGTTTAGATAGATTTCTCCTTCACTTAGGTGCCTGGTTATCTGGAACCCCTGCAAAGAATTGCATACATGATTAGTGGCTCCAGAATCAACACACCAAGAATTTGGTATGTTAGTAGCAACATTTGCTTCAACAACTAAGGATTCAAAATTACCTGCAGCCTTTTTCTTTTCTAGATAATCCTTGCAGTTCCGCTTCCAATGCCCAGTTTGGTGGCAGTGGAAACATTTCCCTTTAGGCTTATCACCTTTTCCTTTCTTGACTCCAAGAGCATTAGTTGCTACTGGCTTCTTATTAGCATTCTTCTTGAACTTCTTCTTCTTTCCCTTAGCCCCAGATGGACCAGAAGAAGACTCACCAATATGAAGTGTTCCAGTAGGCCTTTGCTCCTTAATTATCCCCTCAGCCGTTTGCAAATGTTGGAGTAGCTCAGGGAGAGCCATTTCCATCTTGTTCATATTAAAATTAAGCTTAAAATTTGCAAACGACGGAGGCAGAGAATTGAGCACCATGTCTACTTTCATTTCAGTGTTCATGGTTGATCCCAAAACATCCAGTTCATTGAAAAGGGACATCATGTACAATACATGATCTCGAACTGGAGTTCCATCAACCATATTGGTGTTCATTAGCTTCTTGACAGCTTCAGTTTTTGCAGGACGACTATGTTCCGCAAACATGTCCTTGAGGCTTTCTAAAATGTCAGCAGCAAACTGACAACCTTCATAAGTGTATTGCAAAACATTGCTCATAGACCCCATGATATAGCACTTGGCCATATCATTAGCCTTTGTCCACTTAGCAAAGTCATCTTTCTCTTCTTGAGAAGCATTCTCAGCAGGAACTTGAGGTCTTTCCCCAACAATAGCGAACTTATAATCGTGAGCAATCAAACAAATGTCCAAATTTCTTTTCCAGTCCACATAGTTAGGTCCGGTCAACTGATTCTCTCTTAACAAATTAGGCAAAACGTTCATATTCGACATCTATTCAAGTAACAATAAAACATACAGTGAGATACAAAGCATTTTCAGAAGAAAAAAAAAAACAAAAACTTTTGTTCATTACACCACTTTCATGTCATAACAAACTTGGATTCATAATCAATGCATACATCTACTCATTCTAAGGAATAAGCATACATATATATTATTAAGAGAATCTCATTCAACTTGATTCAATTTATCTAACATCTCATGTAAAATTAATCAAATAATCCAATAAAATTTAGCTTATGAATATGATAACAATATGTTCCTATGGGAACCATTATTATTCATGATTCAGTTAAGTGTCATCCATTAACTTAACTTAGAACACATCACAAGCTAGAATAGTTTCCTAAGGGAAATCCATATTAACTTGTTTGTCCAAGTTTTAACCATTCGGTGATCCATGACGATATCCGACTAGAGTATCATTCCTGAGGGAATTGAGTACATAGTCATATCCATGGACTGCTAATGGAGAGCTGTAGGTATCTTTCTACCCTCTCCCACTTAATGATTCTTAAGAACAGAGTATGCAAAAAAAATATATTCATACATCTAACATACTTTGATTCACATGTGAGCAATCAGTACTACGATCAACAATTCAACATGTTACGCATATTAAATGGTCATATATCAAAATGCTTCTCATTGTTTTATACAGTCAAAACAATCATAAGGTGATCAAGATCAATATACAGTATATAATTAATTTCATAAACAGTATACAGCTAAACATCAAAAAAAGATGTTATTAGTATATAGCAAAACAGAACTTTACACCCAAACAAGCCTTAACCAGATTTGGATTCACTCCAGAACCAAAACAGACAGAACCCAACTAACTCCAGAACCAAACAGAACTTAGAACCAAACCAGGAAACCAGTTCTGGACCATTCTGGGTTATCCTGAAAGGTTGGATCAGAACTGTTCTGATCCATATCCGATTCAAAACAGTATGGATCACTGATCCGGATCTGGTTACTTAACCTAGTTAGGATTAGGCCCACTTAACCATTTTAAATACAAGATTTGAGTTCCAAAATAATAAGGCCCAAAACCTATTATTTACCAAAATCAAAATATTTAAAATCAAGTAAAACCTAAAATCCTATTCTTACTCGGTCAAACTTTGAAAAAATATTTTGAAACAACTTTTCAAGTCACGTTTTCAAACAAAACACGTTTTCCTTTTATTTATTTATTTTCTAAAAATAAATCAAATCAAATCCTAATATATTTAATTAGTTAAAATTAAAAATATACTTTTGATAATAAAAAAAACGTGAATAGATCATTCAAAATCAACCATCATATCTCATATTGATTTGCACAACATGTGATTCAAACAAATATAACATATAAACAGATCTCATCTTCTTATATATTAATTAGTAACAAAAATAAATCACATATACAAATCAACCAATCAATCATATATATAAAAAGCCTTTGAAGGTCAGATTACAAAAAGTTGGTGGGTAGCCTGGCATCAATCATTATTAAAAAAATAATATTAATCATGATTAATTATAATACATACATACAATCATAGTAGAAGTGGCTCTGATACCACTGTTAGGAAACAAGCATATCAAAGACACAGCGGAAGACTTGATTCAAAACTTTTTCCTAAACCAGAAGATCCTTCTACTTTGATTATACATATAAAACAAAAGAACACGGTTGAATAACTTACCTTCTTAGCAGTAATTGAGAAGACCCAAAGATTCCAACCTTGACTTCTTGCTCCTGTGTTTTCTTCACCAAAACTTCAAACAAGAATAGTATACTAATAATGGAAAATGCTTTTACTGCTTGGGTTTTCTTATACCTAAAAGTCTTAACCAAGTTATTAGAAGAAAGAGAAGATATTTTCTATGCTAGTGTGGGCGCAACAAGAAAATAGTCTACTATATCTATATATAGCAGTTTTCATTCCACTATCCCACTAAGATAAAACGGTTAGGTCTTTTAGGGTTTAACATTCATTAGCTAAATAATCGGTCAAACCCTACCACGTCTCACGTAATTGGTTTAGCCGACAATTAATCACAAATCACTCCACTATAGATTTGTGATTGAACCCTCTAATTCATGTTGTATTTATTAATAAACCCTTTAGCCTTGTTACAGTCACATAACAGTCCCTCCATTGTACCTGGCATCCATAAATAATCCATGGCATAGCAACTCTTGCTTGTCAGTGTCATTACGATTATTTATGTCTTATATCCTCGACTATTACGTGTGCTGGAAAACCATTATTAATCTAATAATCGTTCAAACAATTTGAGTGATCACTGGCCAGTTTAGAATAATAATTACTGCATTGTAATACGAGGGGTTGTCACAATTCATGGACTTCATATTGAATCATGTAATCCTACTATGTCATCATAACTATCCATCTCGTTCAGAATATTGGATCAACGTTTACGACCTCACTGCTTAACGAGACAAGATGGAGATGATGAACATGTAAGGTATACATCAATTCTCCGAATTAAGAACTTTATGAAATAACAATAAAGAAGTACTCTTTGTTTACTGACATAGTAAAAGAGTTTCTAGTAGACCCATCAATATGATCTCATCACATTGATAGATAACTCATATACCTGCATATAAGTTAATCACATAGTAATTTATTCAACAATATATCTCATGTGTATTCAATAATCATTTATTAACAAGCTTGGTAAAGGGGCGTCATGAATTGGTAGAGGGGCGTCAAGTGTGATAGTAATGTCCCTTTTATTGGTTAGGGGGTATCCTATAGGGGTGTAGAATGACTAGATTACCCCTTTCACCTTAAATTAACCAAAATCAAATCAATTTTTTTTAATTAACCAAAATCAAATCAATTTTTTTTAATTAACCAAAATCAAATCAATTAACCAAAATCAAATCAGTTTTTTTTTTCATCTTCTCTTCTCCTCCATCAACCCTAACCTCCATTAAAACCGAAAATGTCATCGTCTTTGATTAATCGGCGATTTGAAAAATGTTTGGAAAAACCCAGTTAGGGTTTAGTTTATTGTGTTGGATTTAAGTTAATTTTGTATCAAAAATTAGGGTTTTGAATGAAAATTGAAATTTCTGGGTTTATGCTAGTTACGGTTGGTAATAACTCAAATACTGAACAATGAATCAGAGATTTGGTTGATGTTACGGTTGGTTTAAACTCAAATACCAACCGTAAGTTCTTAGTTTTGGGAATTTGTTCAGTTACGGTTTTTATTTGCATCATATTTATCAACCGTAATTGAGTTACGGTTTGAAACTCAATTAAACTTACCAACCGTAAATCATTCTGAATGTTAACAACTTATCAAATAGTTATGTACGGTTCAAAAGTTAAGATGACTTACCAACCGTAGGTTAGTTACGGTTGGTTTCTATTCATTAGTTACCAACCGTAACTAAGTTACGGTGGGTAACTAAATTAAATTACCAACCGTAACTGGGTTTACGATTGGATCTTCCCCAAATTTAACCAGTTACGGTTGGTATTCGATAACTTACGAACCGTAACTAAGAGTTACGGTTGGTCACGAGCAAAATTGCAACCGTAAGTTCTTCTGAAAATTCAAAATTTTGATTTTGTTATGTAATTTAGATAATTTTGAGCGAGAAAAATCTAATTGGAACTAATTTAGAAGTATATCGGGTCACTGGAATCACTCATTTTGGTGGAGTGAATCAAAATCTAGGGTTTCACAAATATCACATAAGTTTTCTTCTCCTCAATTTTTTTTATAACTCTAAAAATCTGATTTTAGAGTTATAATACACTAATCTTGATTATCAACACTAATCTTGATAATCAACACTAATCTTAATTATCATTACTAATCTTGATTATTAACAATAAGGGCTAATTAGTCATTTACAGATTTTATTGATAAGGGGCACTTGAATTTACTTCTAATGACCTTTTTTGTCTTATTAGTTTGACGCCCCTCTACCAATTCATGACGCCCCTTTACCAAGGTTGTTTATTAAACTACTTGAAAATGTCACAATAATTTGTTTTAGGGCATTAATCCCAACAAGTTCCACTAACAACAAAGCGATAAGTGGACCTTGGTGATCAAAGTGTTGTTTGGTATTTGCCAAAGAAGTTTAAAAGGGAACGGAAATTTCTTTGTTAGCTCAATCACGTGAGCTTCACCAGTGGGGTTAAGAGATTGGTGGACGTGGCTTCTTTCTCTCGACATCTCGTTTACGAAATGTCGAGAGCATTTTGTTTTCTCTGCACATTTCCGTTCTTTGTGAAGGATAAAGAAATACTTATATCTTATCCATGATGAGCAGCAGAGGTACACTTCTTAATGTTGGATGAATTCGTTTGCCGCGGGTTTAACGGCTGTGCATGGGGGACGTACTTGCAGTTGCAATTGGTGAAGGTGCTGTTATATATGAGCGTCTGTGGTAAAACGCAGTATTTGATTGCTCGTTAATGGATATCAACAGAAGCAGCCCTTGTGGACGGTTGAGCATCTGCAAGAAGTGATGATGTGTACTGCAATGGGAATTATTGTTTCTGGTATGCGAATGGGTTTGTGTTGTACTGGTGGATTGGTCACAGCTGTGAACATAGGGAGTTATTAAAGGAGATACATTTATGTCTGTCTAGTACAATGAAGTCCATCTTTGGTTCGAACTGTCAAGGCTATACAGGGGTATACGTTGGCTTAGTGACTGCACTGGGAGAACTCGAAAATGGACCTGAATGTGCCAACTCAGTTGAGATGAATCTGTGGCGTAAATGGAGAAGGCTTGGTTGCAGTCGATCAAGTGATGTTCGCAATCAGTGGTGGCTATAAGTACAGGGGATAATACTTGGAGCAAGGAGTTGCATATGATAAAGAATGTGTTGGCTTAACTGAGTTGAGTTCGACATGCTAGTTGAGCTGTTGCAGTCGGGTAGTAGATAATGGCGGTAGTTAGGCTGAGTGCAGAGATGCGAATGAAGATGGGTCAATGATAAGTGAGAGTTTCCAATGAAGAAAAATGCGGCAGCAGCACATGGAATTTGATCACGACAGAGAATGAGTGAAGTTTGCTGCCATTTCAGGATCATGAGAAGAACTATTTATCAAGGCTAGTATGCTGTTTCAATGGTACAGTCAAGAAGAGATAGATGGGGTTTGTATATGAACTGAAATCGGTTATCGTCGATGGCTGAACAGCTGCTGGTAGAGATAAGTGGACGGTGCGAGATTTGGATTTCACAAAGAGATACAGAATGATTAGGTTGCCGGTGGTAATGTCTTCGTCTGCCGGTAGAAAGAAATCAAGATAAGAAGCTGATGCTGTTGTCCGTGAATATAAGTGGAAGTTACGTGAAGAAGAAAGGCGTTGTACATGTTTGAACGGGTGCTGCATTGTTTTGGTTTTGAGCAGTTGGGGTTGAACAAATAAGAAGAGATTTGGACGGACATAATGAAGTCCAGGATCGTGATGCGAGATCGAGATTACATGGAGAAATGTAGAAGTAAAAGAAGAGGAAATCATGCTCCACGGAACTGCTGATTGTTGGTGATCGAACTATGTGGGGCTGTCAGCTGTGTACTCAATCGGTGGAGGAATTTTATGAAGGAATGGAAATTGAAGAGTTCGTTGGTTAAAGTTGGTTTGGGTGCTACGGTTGGATATAGGAAGAAGCTGGGTTTGGAAATTGAAGTGGGTATTGGACCGGAATGGACTGGGCCTTCAGCAGCAATTCGCTAGGTCTTGGATTTCTTGGCAACAACTTTTTATAGACGAAGAGAAACAGACAGAAACGGGGAGGCCGTTTTGGAGTTCGAACAACAGGAGGTTGCGGCTACTGAGCCAAAACCAGAGAATGGAAAAGAGGTGACGACGGCCGTGAGTCATAAAGAAGAAAGACGGTTTGAAGTTCCATTACCCCGATTTCGTTTTGATTTGCTAGTGATTCTCTTTGATTTGTTTATGGCTTTTGAGAAAGCCATGTCTAGCTAAATCTTGTAAGTAGGGTTTATGGTAGAAACCACTTTGAGCATTAGACCATTTTAAATTGAAACACATGGTTTGAAGGCTATAATGCATTGATTTGATTGATTCCATAATTTTGTTTATTCAATAAATGATGATATTAATTGTTGCTTCGCTGGTTTGCAGAAAACCTCATGCGCATAATCGATAGAGTATTGTGAATATATTTGTTTCATTGTTTGATAATCCATGCTTGGATAAATGTCTTTGATGGGTTATGCTTAGAATAATCAAATATCATTCGTGAATCTATATTTAGTTTCGTGAATTTTGTCACTAACACAATTTGATGGTGCATGCTTGGGTTTAGTCTTTTGATGTGACAATTTTAGGGTGTCCCAGTGGTGTTTGCGACTCTATACAAATAATAGGTGATGTCAATAGAATGAAGAATAAATAAATATTTTTAGAGTTGTCTCTTTGCAGAAATTAAATAGAAATAGTGGTGGATACCGTAATACCCTAGTTATCGACTCTCTCCCATTGCATTTTGTTACTTTAGTTTTATTTTTCTGATATCATTCTTTCGAAAATATAAAAAAAAATTCTTCTTTGTTGGTTACTCTTTTTAGAGATATTGATTACAGTATTTCCACCGATCCCTGTGGGAACGACCCGTACTTGCCTCTGTCTACTAGTTAGACACCGTGCGATTGCGGTTATATACATAGGTATCTCAGGATCCTATCACCTATATCTAACGAAAAGGATGATATAGAGAACCACAAGATTGTTTCAAAAAACTTTGAAATCTTGTGTGAAAATCAGGATAATGGCTTAAGCACAAAAAATCAAGACATTGTCTTCTCAGTTAAAACGTACTTACCAAAAAGGAAAAAGAAATCTTCCAAGTGTACTATCAAAAGTACAAAAGAGAACTGCAAGGGCACTTGTAGCCTACAGAGATCAACAAACATAGCTCTCAAAATAGTTCAAAAAGGAATGAGTAACACTCTTAATTCTGTTCACTTGAAGGCTGAACATAATCAAGATATAAGTACTCCCTTGATATGGAAACCTCCCAATCCTATTATGGATAAGAAGGAACTTATTCTGTAGGAAGAATAAAAATATGATTATTGTACCCTCATTTATCAATAAGAACCATATCCTACAAAGAGGGGCGCATATCTGTTCTTAAGTTGTTTCTAGGCTCTGTTTGGTTTGATTAAGATTTTTTTGGTAAACATTCGTAAACGGGTTCTCCTTTAAAACCGTTTTCTCATACCCTTCCTTGATTAGGGTTTTGGTCAAAGATCCTCATGGAATATCTTCTCCTTTAAGAAGAAGTCTCATTCCTTGAAGAACTAAGCATTTCATTTCTCTCTTCTATCATGTCTTCTTCCAGACTCTCAAGCAAAGAAAGTGATGTGTGGACAATCCTATTTCCATCCAAGAAGATTCGTCTCGACTCATCTGATAACAAACTGTGCTATGACAAACATGATGCTTCTTTTGATGAAAATCCGTCTGTATCATAGGTTGAGAAGCTCTCCTTGACCATGAATCTCGTTTTGGAACAAGTAAGTGTTCTGAAAAATGAACTGGTTTTATCCTCCAAAAGGTTAGAATAAAAAATTGAAAACCTCGAATCAAGGATAAATCTGATTGAAGATGAGCTTGGAGAATATAGGGATTATGGGAATAATTATGAAAGTAAGTGAAATGTTCTTTTTGTCTAGAAAGTCTTCTTATGAGAATTTTTTCTTGTGTTTTTAGGAAGAATAACTAGAGTTTGGAATAGCCATTATTGTGATTACACATAGCTATGTCCAACGTTTTCATCTTTTGTTTTTAGATTTATTTATGGGTATTTACAAAAATAGTCCCACTTACTAATGCAGGTTCACAAATGAGTCACAGTGTTACAAAGTATTTGCAGACTAGTCACTAGACAGCTAACGAGAGAGTTATGTGGCTCGTCAGAGTTATATCAGGTGCTGGAATTACCTAGTTATCCCCAGACAAATTCAATTACGTTTATGCCATCGGGTTTGCAAATCTCTAAGAATTTTGTGATGTTCGATCAAACTAGGTGCTGGAATTACCTAGTGAAAAACTAACATATAACTCTCAAGATCTATCTCCTACCTCATTCACCCGCCGCTTGTGTTCTATATTTTTTTCTCTGCAATTTTTTCTCTGCAACAATGGAGAGAATGGTGAGGTGAAAGAAACCCTAGTTTTTAATTTTGGATTTTTTTTTTGTCATAAACTCTAAAATTGTGAAAGAAATTGTTTGGGATTTTTTATTTTTCTGTAATTTGTTGATTTTTGATAAGATTATATGTTACCCCAATTTCGATTCAGAAACTTTAGTTTTGGGGTTGTTTTCTTATAAGCCCTAAATTTATGAAATTGGGATTTTTTTTCTCTGATCCCTAGTTTGGATTGTGTGTTGTTAAAGATTGTGTGTTCAAATTAGGGGGTTTCTGTTACGAATTGATATGTGAAGTGTTTGAATGAAGAAATTAATTTATTTGTTCTAACATTCAACTCTAATGTTTGCAGGAAATATGTGTTTTGGATAATTACAGGGTGTTGAATGTATGTTTTATTAGTGTGGAGGAATAAGGATTAGGAACAGATTCGTGATTAAGATGGCTTTGGTGGTTTTGATGGAGGTGTTAGAACCTTTCAGTGGTGCTTCTTGCTGGTGGTGGTGGTGCTGTTAGAACCTTTCAGTTGTGCTTCTTGCAGGTGGTGGTGGTGGTGCTTACAGGTGGTGGTGGTTGCTACTGCTTGCTGCTGCTGCACCGGAACTTCAGCCCACATTCAGGATCGTTCCATCACATTCCCTAGAAGGGTTCACCGCTTCCTGTCTTGGGTATAGCCACTACTACCACCACTATCATCACCTCAAGAACTCTAGAGGGGTATTTAAGACAAAATTCAGACTGTTTTTCTCAAAACAGTTAAGTCGGATGGAAAAATACCACTTTGTAAACACTAATTAAAGATGTGATCATTTTGTAAAACCAATTAAGAAAGTGTGACCATTCTGTAAAACACCCTTTATTTATTTAAACTCTAAAATTGTTTGGAAGATGATTTTTCCAGTATTAATCTTTATGGTTTTATATATTGCAATATGTTATGGGATATGTGTGTTTGCATCCGTGAACTATTATTGTCCCGTACGATGTCAAAAGTTATCTCTTTTATATGTCGATATGCAAGTATTGATAAAGATCAATGAACTTTTGACAAACAAAAGTTAAGCATATTATATCAATTCATTGATGGAACATAGGTTAAAATATTTTGTTTACAAGGATTATGTCTATTGTATGTCATTGTGCAAATAGTGATGGAAAATAGAATGAATCCTTGTCTATGCCGCAGTATTGATCTTTCCCTGATCCATATTTTATATGTAATTCAATGCTCCATAAGTTTTCTTGTGTTGAGCATAAAACGATTGAGTTTAATCATTATTTTATGGTTAACAAAGTCGTAGCTCTGTAAGTTCTCTTATGTCGAGCATATTCAATTAAATTGATCACATTTGTGTTTAATTTGA
Organism: Papaver bracteatum; assembly: GCA_023529315.1. Taxonomy (NCBI): domain Eukaryota; kingdom Viridiplantae; phylum Streptophyta; class Magnoliopsida; order Ranunculales; family Papaveraceae; genus Papaver; species Papaver bracteatum. The sequence continues at coordinate 2,105,326 of JAJJWX010000810.1, read as the reverse complement.
TTTTGTACTCCGATTAAATTGATCATGAGTTCTCTTGTGGTTAGTTTAATTGAGAATTTTGGATATAGAAAATCATTTCTTATGGTTTTTGGTGTCCAATAAAATCCTTATTTTCTCGTAAAAGTTAGGTCGCTCTTGTTGTCCTCTCGGGAATGACATCAAATGGGGAAGAGTTCTTTTGAACTTGCGCTTAATTTCCATATCTTTGTGGGGAGTGCGGTTGTGGGATTTTTAGGGGTTATCTTGTATCTTTATAAACTCCTTGATGAATACATTTAGCTTTGGCTTTATGATTGCATCTAAACAAGTTGATATGTCCTTTCCTTTGGTCTTGAAGCGTCTCCGTGAAAATTTCATTAGGATCCCGTTTTCGTACCTTTGCCAATTTTATTGACAAAAAGGGGGAGAATTAATATGTAGTTCACACTACAAATACATATGTTTTTCGGATCATTATGTAAGGGGGAGTGGTTTTCGTGTTGAGACGAAAGTATTGACTAAGGGGGAGTGGTACATATCACCATAGTATTGTTGTCGAAGTTGTGATATAAGAACTTTGATGCTGTGTAATAATACTATGACACTGTATAACAATGATCGAGAGCTTTTGTTTTCTTATTGTTATGGCTACGAGAGTCTTGTTGTCTAACAGAGTCTTGATTATTTCCAAGGATTTATCGAACCGCGCCAAGGAGCTCGATTGGGACCTCACCATATTCTCTTGTTTATGGGGCCGATGCCATACTACCGGCAGAAATCAAATTTCCTTCAGCAAGGATCGCAGCATCCAGTGAAGTGCAATGGGATAAAGCCGAAGTGTCCAACTCGAGAGTTGCTGAACTGGACATGCTCGAGTCAAAGCGGGCTAAGGTGGAAAAATATGTAGAAACCTACAAGCAAAGAATCTCCAGAGCTTACGACAAAATGGTAAGACCACAAACATTTCAAGTAGGGGATATGGTATTAAAGACAGCAAAGCACATTCAACAAGACATGTCTGCTCACAAATTCTCTCTGAAATGGGAAGGACCGTATGTAGTCACCAAAGCAGTATCCAGCGGATACTACAAAATCTTAAAGATTGATGGAGGAGTAGAAGGAAATATAATCAATGGCAAATGGCTCAAAGCATATTACGCGTGATCCATAGAAAACAACTGCCTTTTCATCATTTCATTATTGCAAGAATATTCAAAAATGTAATTTCCATTCCTCCAAAGAGAATTCAAATTCTCATTTGTTCATTAAACATTTCATAAATGAGCAAAATTCATTCGTACCATGATCAATTATTCCACCTAGCCAGAAACTTAAACCAATTCAAAAACAACAACCATAAATGCTCACTCAGAGCAAACCATCTAGCAGTGGATAATCCCTATAAGAAACTCTATCAAGTTTCTTCTGAAAGATCCTAGTCTTTACCTTCAAATCCTCAAATGCTTTCTCGACCCTAGCAGATTCCAGAGCCAGTATATTCTCCTCCTCTAATAAAGCAGTGTTCATGGAAATCGCATCAGCAGCCTCCGCCGCTTTATGAATCTTGATTATCTCAAGTCGACGACGAAGCCACTCACATTAAATCGCAATGTCTCACAGTTTGAGATCATCTCATCCAATTCATGAATTTCATGGTTTTTAAAATCTCGCAAGTGCATCTAGTTCATTTCCTCAATAATTGGCAATAGCCCAGCTACCGTGGTTAGGAGAGTTGGAAGAAATCCTTTCCATACCTCTATAGTGGTAATATGGCCATACTTCTTCCATATATTAGTATACAGAGGCGCATGGCATTTGGGAACGACGAACCCGCCAACCACCTCATTGTCCGGGAAAGTATTGATCAAAGGGGTTTCGAATGGGAGTCCAGCTGCAGGGTATTCACGGGCATGAACACTGTCTCCTATCCCCACGGACTCTATAGAATCTTTACCGACTCGGTCAGTGCTATCCTCAACCTCAACTACTGTCACAGACTTTCCGCTCCTTCTTCTTGCATCGACAACGACGCGAATATCCGCCTTCAATGAAACAAAGGAGTATTTAATTTAAATAGAGCACATTATAATCTCAAGAGTTATAAGATTGCTTACAGATGATCCAGCCTCAGCACGAGACGACCTATACCGGACAGGATCTCTAACAGTTCGCTTGGGCCGAGAAAAAGCGTTCTTCTGATTATCCTGCAATAAGTCGTTTTCTTAATGATCAAATCGTCATATTGATCAGGCAAAGATGAAAAAAGATGCAACTTATTGAGATGGACGCTGCTATTTCACGCCTTGACTGAGTATCATCTTGAAAAGAGATACCATTGCTTGACATGGCGGAAACAAGGTATGATCAAGAATTCTTTGCACGATGAAACTAACTCAGGAATGGAAGAAATATTTGCGTAGACGATAGACTCAAAGTCTTGAAGATATATGTTAGACACGGTGGAGGTTTATCTTCTGTGGAAAGTCAATTCAGTTGCGGGTTTTACTGAAACCCTAAGATTTCACCAAGGACGACACTGAAGATGCGGAGAAAAACAACTGGGGAATGACGCACATGGTCAAGATTACACGGATTCAGGTGTAACACGTATTCTCTCAGCCCACGCAACACATATCTCAGTACTTTCTGCAAACGGGAATCACTAAGACGAGTAGAAGGTCATGATGAATTTTAGGGCACGAACATTGGTTCGTTTATTCAATCCAAGAATAATCAACATTAATAAAAGGGTTTTCTCATTCAAAGAAAATTCTAAATTAGAAGAAAATTTGTTCAAATCGTCGAAGAAATATCTACTACGAAGCCTAAGGAACATTCAAATGTTTCACAAAGAAAAGAAGACGGAAATAAATCTATTCATTAGATTCATCATCACTATCCTTATCATCATCTGAGTTATCAGAGTTTGCATCACTATCCTCCTCTTCAGAATCAGAATCAGCGGCGATGGGGTTCAGACGAGCTTCAGGATCATCATCTGAATCCAAATCTTCTTCCGATTCAGCTCCAATTTGCTTCATAGTCCTCTGGTACTCTCTTTCACATTTATCATACCAAGTCTCGGATACCTCCCATATGTATTCTCAGAATCATCAACATCAGAGTTAGCAGGCCTCCCGTCCAAGAATTGACGTTTCTCCTCAGTCCTTTGTATTTTGCGCCTGATTCGATCCTTTTCACGCCGAGCCTTTTTTGCATCATCCTCAGCTTTATTTTCCTGAGTTCATCGAAAGTAACCCTCCGCTCATTCAAGGGTATGCTAGACTTCGGCCCCTCACCCTGAGAAGCCTTGGACTTCCATACAAGAACTTTGGAATCCTCATTAGAATAACTAGAGGAAGAAGAATAATTGTTGTTGTCGGATATTTTTCTGGAATCGGAAGCACAAAAGATTACCAACATGCAAACAAATCCATCGGCAAAAATGGTAATCCTTAACTCTTACCTTTTACGCTTCCACTAACAGTAGTGAGAGTAATGCTAGAGTTAACAATTCAATGTCATTCGTTTCTTCGAAACCTACAGAAGACAAACAAAACTCAGATTTTTCATAAAATCATGAATATTTCTACTGTGTGAACATTCACCATGGAATCATGAAAATTAAAATATTATTTCATCATAAATAATTGTTTATTTCTAAATAGTATTACACAAAACTCAAGTTTTAATTTTAGAGAAAATAATATATATTTGCATATATATATATATAAAGAAAACGTTTTATTTACTCACGTAAATAAATAAAAAATTTCAATGTGGGAAAGGCTCATGAAAATAAATTTGTGGACACTCTACGGTTTCAAAAAAAAAATCCTTGAATAGACCATGGTTTTATAAAATTCTTTTCCTTCGTGTCGTCGTACGTATTTGAAACGAAGGTTTATTTCGATTTTGTGAAAACTCACACATCATAAGATAAAGTATTGATTTACATGAAATCTCATACACAAAATTTTATCACTGGACACAAGTCCATATATATATAAAGAAGAAAAACTTTTCTTCGTATCATTGTCATTCCTTAAAATAAAGGTTTATTTCGGTTTTATGAAAATTCACCTTTTCCATGATAAAACTTTGGTTCACATGAAAGCTCATAAACATAGTTTTATCACTGGACTTAAATATTCATATATGAATAAAAATCTCTCCTAAATCAGGGATTATTATTAGTTTTCAAGACTAATGATTAAACGAACATACGTTTTCAAAAACGAGGGTTTTCGACAAAACCCACAGTCATATATGCACATGTATATAATTTTATCATGGTCAATATGTGAATAACCCATAGAACTCATGAACATCAGCAAACATCAAAAAAAAAATCGCACTTACCTGGTCGGCGCCGGCCGGAAACTGTTCGGACGGTGGCGGTGCGATCGGCGGCGCTAGAACTCCGGCGTGAAAATTTTCTCCCTCTCCTGTGCACGGGCGTGAAGTTGATGAAAGGATCAAAGCTATGGTCGTGGAAAAATAATAAATAAAAAAGAGAAACCATTTATTTTATATCAAATTTTATTTCCAAAACCTAATTTTCTAAGGATTTCCTTATTGGGCCCGGCCTGCGAATCCTAAATGACCAAGGACCCGTCGTCTGAATCAGCGGTTCAACACCAATTCATGCTCATCAAACGACACTCTATCATGCCACTGAGATCTTCATTCAAGTCATGATTTTCTCGTACTATCGAAGTCCGGTAACATCTTAACTTACGACTAAATTCAATTACTTGAATTTTTTATGACCGGAAAATCACCATTCAATGCTGAGTGAGGAACACGGCTTTCCTCACTAAGCAGGGGACTTAATGTAGATGGTGGATTTTGGACAAAGGCTAAAATCGTAAACCCATAATTATACGAACCTCTGATCCAGCAATCAGACGTGAGTACTGAGACACGGGTCTCTCATCGAATCCTCTGATTAAGAATACTTTAGCTCAGAGTACATGTAGATATGTGGTCTCACGGCTAGACAACATCATATCTCATGAATACTGAACACTTCAGTAATTATTTTTATATAGTATCACGGGATGGACGGCTCCTAGAAAGCTTGCTCTGCTAGTGTGGAGCGATAACGTCTTAAGGATACAAACAACGAGTTTACCATGACTATATAAAGGATATGAAGCTCCAGCAATCTCATATCGGAATAATTAATGCTCCTAGATAGCTTGCTTTGCTAGTATAGAGCCATAAGTTAATTATTCCTAAATTCTTGGATTCATCCACATAATTTCCGAAAATATTCAAATATTTTCGCAAATATTTCATTACTGCAAACCATGGTTCATCCCAACAGAAATCCATGGGTTAGTAATAAATATTCAACGCACGGGCATCTGAGCTACCTCTGAGTAAGCCCCGATTTAAATGGTGAAAGTGTACTCAACGACGATCCACTAACAATCACCGCACGAACGAGTATTTCAAAATACGACGAGACGATGAACATATGCAAAATAGGAAAGAAAATAATAAATAATTAAAAATTGATCAAGGCGCTGGGAGCATGGGCCCACTGACCGGCCGAACGTGCCGTGGTCAATCCCACGCCAGTTTCATATTTTTATCATATTTTTTGTTATTTTCCTTGAGTTCATGAAAATTCTTTCATTTGAACAAATATCCTTCGTTTTGAGGAAACTCCTCAGTTTCATGGTGTTTCTTTCACACCAAAGAAATAATATAAAATTAGGGAAGAATATTGTGGGGCGTGACCATTGGCCAACCAGCCATGCCTTGGTCCCAGCCGTCCCCACACACATGGTTCCTCATTATTTTATTATTTCCCTAATTTCATGAAAACTCCTTAATCTCATGATATTTCCTTGGTCCCATGAAAAATAATATAAAATTAGGAAAACCGTGTGCACGGGCCATAGCCGGTCGGCCAAACCTTAGATGGCCTCACATGTCCCTTTTTATTTTTATTATATTTTTCATGTTTTCATAATCCCATGAAATTCCTTGATTTCATGATATTTCCTTCAAATTATGAAATTTCCTTTAAATTGTGAAATAATATATAAAATTATGGAAAACGCACGTGACCGGGCCCTGGCCGGCCAACCATGCTCCAAGCCGGTCCCACACTCCACACGTCCCTTATTTTATTATTATTATTTTTTATGTTCCCTCATCTCATGAAAACTCCTTGATTTGAACAAAACTCTTTAATTTTAGCAAAACTCCTTGATTTTATCATATTTCCCTAAAATCATGAAAATATTACGAAGATTTTGGAAAAACATGTGGGATTGGCCCCTTGGCCGGCCATCCATGCCTTGGCCATATCTGGTCCCACACTTCATAATTCTTTCACTTTTTCATTATTTTTCCTTCATCTCATGAAGTTTTGACGGTTTTATAAAAAAAAAACCTGGTTTCTTCATATTTTCTAAAATGATTGCTCAAACGCACATCCGAAAATATCAAAATTCTCAGAACTGAGATACGAACACTTTGGGGACATGATCATGTTACCTTGACCGACCAAGGTTGGATCTTTGGCTCTCAATGAGCCGGTCTTACATATGTTCACAATTTGACCTAATTTGCGTAATTGCATGTATTAGGTCCAAAACTCTTCCAAACGACTTGGAACTTCATGGAACGATCAAAACTTGATATCGTGACCACCCAGGGCTGGTTTCATGACCCCTTGGTCGGTCCTCCACTTCTTCATAATTAATTAGGTTTTATCACCTAATACTGAACCCAACAATAATTCGAATAAATGATTAAACCAGTATTTAATCATTCTTTCATCAACAAGTCACCAACTCTTCAAGAGGTCTTGATGTTTGATCACGTGAGCATATGGGTGTTACATGATTGACCCACGGTCTCATGAAACCAATCCTTCCTTCGTTCCATGGTTCAATTCCTAACAAACCATGAAGTGGTCATCAATTGATCAAATTAGGGCTTCTGAGTCCAAGGATTATAATTCCAGATTCAAACACTAATAAATTTATGACTATCTCATGATCAGTATTCTTATTAATTATACTTGATTCAATTACCAGTATTTTAATTAATATTTTGGCCACGCTGCCAATAATTCATTAGATGAGCAACACTTGCTCAGATAAGCAATACTTGCTCAAATTAGAGAATATTGGTTCAACTATCAATATTCAGCAAATCATCGAATGAGCAATACTTGCTCACCTCAAATATCAACGTGAGGATCATGCCCACTTTCAATCCATGAGTTCCAGAACATTTATACAAAATCATGTTCAACTAAGTAAGTACATGGACTCACCGTACCATGATATCACGAAGTCAGCAACTGACTAAACTAACCACGAGACGTTAATCGTGTCACTTGGGGGGATATCAAATAGGGTTTTGGTCTGGCGGTCTACGACACGTGTGTTCAAACACACGATAGAATGTGAGCAATTCGTGAAATCAGTTGAAGGAGTTAACAAAGTAGTGAGTAGAAAATCAACCAAGTCTCCGCACGATGAGCAACTGGTTTCAAACACTATTTCCATCTCTCCACTCTTTGATTCCATCAACTGTCACACTTCATGGGATCATGGTGTCTACAATTCTAGCAATATAAATAAGTCTCTGAATCATGATTGAAAGGACAACAACGACGAGAATATCACGTCTCACCGAGATCAATAACTCATCAATTGATCAATTACTCTAAACTGAGCAATTTCAATCATTCAAAACATATTGTATTCAGAATTCACAACATACATACAATCTTTGATTACCATTGATTCCACACATTTATTAGCTTCCCTCCTACAGATTAACCCATCCTCTCTTGTGACCTAATTTACTCTGGAACATCCATTGTCTTGGTTTAGGCCGGAGTAATACAGATTGATCTCTCGAATTCAAATCACCCCCTTTGCAGCGGTGCATCTGTGTGAGGTTGAACATCTCTCTCGGTTCAAGGAGTCTCCTCTGCACGGTCATCTCCTCAATTCCATAAAAACCAGTAGATCGTTTTTCCCCATCTACAATATGTATTGATAGTTTTGTCACTAAAATTGACAAAGGGGGAGATTGTTAGAGCATTGCTCGGTCGAACTCGCATGCGTTGCTATATCAAGCATGTTTGTCAACATTAGTGATCAAAACTATACGTCTTGATTTCTAGTTTACTTATGACTAAGTCTCGGTCCAGGATAGTTAAGTATAGTTGAGCTCCAGACTCCATGGAGATTATCTTATGAAGACGAAGAACTACTCAAGGAACCAGTGGAACTTCATCTAACCAAAAAGGTATGTGGAGACTTGAACTTATCTAGCACTTAAAAGTCTATCTATCTCCTACTCTTGAGACAATAGTCGTATAAGTATGATAGTTTTCATACATACACATTTTTGATTTCGAGCCGAGTTTACTCGCCTATCTTTTTCTCAAAATATGTGTTGGTATGATTTCACTTTAACCACCTTTCATATTAACCCGTGACGAAAGTCATGATGACGTTTCAATCTTGAAAATAACTTTGATGAAGATAGTCGATGATTCTGTATGTCTAACGACTATTAACATTATAGAAGAATGTTTCAATGATTGAAATGTAGAGTTCATATTATGTAACCACCTATGGATATAAGCATATATAGTGTGTTCGCACATTAGTGTGTAAGTCCATGTATCGGAAACCAAGTGCGTGCATATATGTGCATGCGATATTGGCGAAGGAGATAGGTTGGGTACGCGTACTGGCGAAAGTTCACGTCCGTGAATTTTTGTTGAGTTTGGAGTTTACGAACTTACAAACCAGTCACCTTAGGTACCCGTACCCGTACGCGTACTCATAAAATTTTTCATCCGAGAATTTCTGCTGGGTTTTCAATCTGGTAGCTAAGGTACACATACCCGTACGCGTACCCAAGCTGGTTATTTCTCAAATCGGTTTTTGATGAACTTAAACAATAAAGCAATAAGGAATGAAATCTTTGCAAACCGTGGCTATATTGTTCATGAATTGATTCGTGTGAATCAAACCGATTTTGCTTCAATTGTGTCTTGTGTAGTACATAAGATTTCCTGGAAATTGAACAACTCTGGAACTAGTTCGTATGAGTCATTTGAACTAGTTATGAGAAGATGAATACGGTTGATATGAAAGTACTCATATGGCTAACCATTGGTCAACCATTTGTGAACCAACTGATGTACATGTTTAGATATGGTTACTTAAACCTAAATGAAATACATTTCATTTGTGTGTGACAAGATAACTTTAGATCTAACTGTTGAAAGTTATTAGCTTGGATAAATCAGGTTTTTCATCTAACGGTGAATCTTGAATGCTTTTTTACCAAGGTAACTTAGGTTGCAAACCCTGATTTGAAAACTATATAAGGATACATCTAGCAACTGGAAAAAAATAATCCCCACACCTCCTGTATGATATTAGTTGGTTTGCTAGAGTCGATTCTCCTTTAATCGTGGGTTTCTTCTCGAGACCCTTGATAAGTGCATATTTCACATATATTTGGTGTTAATTCCATGCTAGTATTTGATAGTTTTCTTGCATATTATTGTTTGTTACGCGTGTTTTCTCTTATTTGTGTGTTATTAGGTGAATAATCCAAAAAGAAGTAAATTCGAGCATAGTTGTGCAATGAAATAATCTAGCTAAGAGTGGAGAAGGGCCAAAGGCCAAATGTAACTCGTTAAAATACAAGATTTCTACTTTTCATTGGGTATAGGACGAGAAGGCGAAGCCAACGGCGAAAGAACGAAGTCAATCGGAGTCCGTATGAAGAAGTTATGGGCAAAATAAGAATGAACTTGGAATTAAACCTGTCGCCTCTTCCAGATCGACCAGTTGAATGGGCATCTCTTGTTAAGAGACACCCTCACTATACGTTAAGGGACACCTTCATGTTAAGGGGTATTCAGTTTAAGGGAACTGCTAAAGACAGTCAGTCATCTACTAGGGGGCACCTCAGTGCGAACACCCGCTATTCGCAGTCCCGGTTTGGTTAGGGGGACACCGTCTACAACATTTCAAAAATCCAAAGAGGAGCTCGAGCTTGGGCAGTAGGGACAACGAAGTGATGCTGTTGGAGTACATGCACGGAAGAGGAGCTCGAGCTTGGGCAGTAGAAAGCAGTGAAGCATGGTGATGAAGCCATGGACGAGAACACGTCTGTTGTTAGGCAATGATGGCTGAGGTTGACGATGAGCGTGGCTGTTGCAGCTCGAGCACGGAACGTGATGAACATGGAGACGCAGTGAATCTTGATGATGGTAAGCTTAGTTCAATGGAGATATGAGTTGAACTTGTTGGTTAGCTCGTGCATGCAATGAAGGTGATGTTCAACTCGATATGGAGCTAGTAAGGAAGAAGAGCTTGAGCTCGTGCTTGGCCGACGGAGGGTGAAGCTGTGATGAAGCTCCGGCTGTTTGAGCTCGGGTTACTGTTGAGCTCGAGCAAAGGCTGCTGCTGTGGCAGTCTCGAGCATGAAAGAGAATGGATGACGGGACTGCTGCCATGATTAATGTCGGGTAAGAAACATGGGAGTATGGACAGCATTGGAAGTTGCTGCTCAGAGCACGAGAGATGAAGCTAAGCTCAATGAATGATGACTAGTTGTTTCGCTGGAAAGGAAGAGAACATGAGAACGTGAAGCTGATGATGACAGCAACGGAACCGACAGCTGATGATGGTTGCTACATGCACGCTGATAGTTGAGAACGTGATGGCATGTTAGAGCTCATGAGAGCTCGACAAAGAAGGGAAGCAAACACGTGAAGAAATGAAGCCCGAGATGATGGCAGATATGGAACGGTGATGGTTCGAATTGATGATGGCATGGGATGACGACGATAGTGGTTGCTGCCATTGAAGCTCGAATGAAGAACAAAGAACTCGTGATGATGATGCCAGGAGTTGATCGATTTTTGTTGTTGTAATGATGGTTACGTCTTGCTGCCATTTCGATGGTTCAGAGAAGATAAAGAAGTGGCAGACAAAAGAGAAAATGTGCCCATCACATTCACATGCGCCAAAAGTAAAAGGGAAAAGAGAGTACGCACAGGTAAGCAGAGGCACGCTGTGTCGGGTATTTTACCCTATAAATAGGGAGCTTCTGCGGACATGTTAGAAAATGACTACATCCCAAACCACTAAATCCCACACCTCTCTTCCCACACCTCTTCTGCATATTCTTCTTTCATTTCTTCTTCTGTTTTTAATTTTTCTTTCATCTGTTGCGAGAAACAGTGAAAGCTCCCGGCTTTCACTCTAGGCTTCCATTTTTAGTTTTATTATAAATTCCTTCTTATTTATTTATTTATTTGTTAGTACTTTTAATTATGAGTAGCTAAATTTTTATCTAGGATTAGGGAGGAAATCCTACTATGTGTGCTATAATGTTTTGATTATTTTCTATAATAATTCTCTTGGTCCTTATTCTTGATTCGTAACGGTAATAATTTTCTTCATGTGTCCTATGATGCTTGATAATTGATTTATATATTCTATGTTAGAGAATAGCATTTTATAGTGAAAAAAATTGTTAATTATTTGAGAAAAATAATTGTTTGAAAAGATTTATTTTCCGAGACGTATTATTTGTCCTAAATCGTCTTGAGTAATTTTGGGAGAATGTTATAGGGAATAGTTATAATCATTTAGTATGTGTAGTAGTGATGGAATCTTGACATCCTAGACTCTTTTAATTGAACACAAAAATCATTTTTAGCATTTCCATTATTTTATAAGTTTTATAAAAATCACCATCTTTTTGTCTAAAACCAAATCTTTAAAAAAGTCCGAGAATCAAACCCCTATACTTACCACTTGTAAAACTGCATCAACCCTGTCGATTAACGACTTAAAGACTTCATTGGGATTGTGAATCCAGACGAAACTACTTCTCTTATAGTTGAGCAATCTGATCTTGCCATTTTTTATCGTACGAGTTCAATTGAATAATTGGCTTGAGATTATATCTCCGATAGGGCAAGATAAAAATAATTCACAAACATCTTCGTCTCATCGTTTGTGATTCAATAATATCTAGTTTCGCTACCATACGATTTAGATTATTGTGAGGTGATCAATAATTCTAGGCTGTTCTTCGGGAATATAAGTCCAGGTGTTCCTGTTCACCTTGATTTTATCAAAAGACAGAACAAAACTCATAGGTTTATCTGTGGAAGACAGATTTATCTATTATCATAGACTTTTCTATGTGATACAGATTTGTTTTTTCAAGTCTTCAGCTTTGGGTCGTAGCAACTCTTGGTTGTGGGTGAGATCAACTAAGGGAATCAAGTGTGTAGTATCTCGCTGGGATCAGAGATTCAAGGAGCCTAACTGTACATTGAATCAGTACGATATTGATTAGGGTTCAACTACAGTCCAGACCGAAGTTAGTTTGTAGTAGGATAGTGTCTGTAGCGGCTTAATACAATATGGCGTTCAATTTGGACTAGGTCACAGGGTTTTTATGCATTTGCGGTTTCCTCGTTAACAAAATTTATGGTGTCTGTGTTATTTTTATTCCGCATTATATTTTTTTATATAATTGAAATATCACAGGTTGTGCGTTGTATCAATCAATTGTGAAATTCAACCTTTGGTTGTTGATTGGAAATTGATTGTTCCTTGGATATTGGTTTTTGATACCATCCAAGTTTATATCTCAAGCATTTACTAGGCACATTTAATGAAGCCTTTAATGTGTCTCTAAATAATTACCGGGGTATCTTTTTCAAATTAGGGTTACGACAAGCCAAACCCTAATTCCCACGTGTGCCAATGGAAAATCATGCCAGCCATACCGACCGTGCCAAAGCATGCCAACCATGCTAGACGCACCTCTATGCCAATGGAAAATCATGCCAGCCACACCAACCGCGCCAAAGCATTCCAACCATGTTATCCACACCTCTGTGCCAATGGCAAATCATTCCATCCACACCAACCGCGCCAAAGCATGCCAACCTTTCTAGCTGCACCTTCGTGCCAACGGAAAATCATTCCAGCCACACCTACCGCACCATGCCAAACGCACCTCTCCATGGCCCCATGCCGCGCCACCATACTGGCCTTCATACGCGGATATCAAAACGAAGGCGTGCAACAATCAATGGTTTCCTTCAATCCCAGGAGCAAATCTTAACCGTCTAAGGTTACCAAACGACCTTTGCTCCACATGCCAAGCCAAACCAAACCTAGCCAAGCTAGCCGCGCCATGCCAAACGCACTTTTCCTTAGACCTAGCCATACTAGTCACATCATGCCAAGCCAAACTCCCTGGCCACGCCATACGCCCATGGCAAACCCTTGGCCCCACATGCCAAGCCGAACCAAACCTAGCCAAGCTAGCCGCGCCATGCCAAACACACTTTTCCTTGGACCTAGCTATGCTAGTCATGTCATACCGAGCCAAGCGCCCTTTCCTTGGCCCTGGACACGCCATACTCCCATGGAAAACCCTTGGCCCCACATGCCAAGCCAAACCAAACCTATCCAAGCTAGCCGCGCCATGCCAAACACACTTTACCTTGGCCCTAGACATGCTAGTCACGTCATGCCAAGCCAAGCGCCCTTGCCTTGGCCCTAGCCATGCCATACTCCCATGATAAACCCTTGGCCCCACATGCCAAGCCTAAACACACCCTAGTCACGCCACCCTGTTGACCCTCACTACACGGCTACCAAAACGAAGGCGTGCAATAATTAATGGTTTCCCTTCAATCCCAGGAGCAAATCCTAGCCATCCAAGGTTACCAGACGACACATGGTAACCTTTGGCCCGAAAACCTAAGTTTTTCCACGCCAAACCATGCCATGCCAACCTAGCCATGCCACCACGTTGGCCCTCACTACGTAGCTACCCAAACAAAGGCATGCAACGATCAACGGTTGCCCCTCCTCTCAAGATGCAAAATCTCGACCGTCGAAGGTCACCAGGCTAGCAAGTTTCCCGAGCTTGACTTGCCAAGCCACAACAACATGCTACATGTTTTCCAAATACATTCGAGACATCAACACAAACCGGGGGATGCTCATTAGGGTATTGGTTTGGTGGTCTATAGCGTGGGGCATACACAAATGCCAGTTTCAAGATAGTGTAATAAGAATAAGACGGTTAGTAAATGCAGGAAGCAACGGTGAAACGCTCTTTCATTATGGAACATCAATTCCATCAAATTCCATCAATACTAGGCGTTACCACCTCTTCCCATTTAACTCATCCGTTTTCTTTTCTTATGAGGCCAGAGTACGTTTCTTTTTGGACTTGTATAAATAGGCTTACCTATTTCCTCCTGAGACAACAAGTTTTTGGTCAGGGAAAGATACCACACTCAGAAAGGCACTCTTGTTAGCTTTCTCAAAGCTTTCACCTTCTGATAAAAGTCAAGTACTACTCTTCCAGAATTATTCTGGTCTCAGCACTCTCTTCGCTTCCCTCCCTAAACCAACCCTTATCCTCCACTTTGTGACCGAAGCAAGTCTGGAACGGCCATTTCTTGGTTTAGGCCGGACTTGTACAGATTGATCTCTCGAATCTAAAGTACACCCTTCCAGTACATTTGTTTAGGGTTTAAATTGTTTCTCACTTTCACACCTGCAATTACCGAAATCAGCCGAAACCATTTTCACCTATAAACAACAACATAGGAAATTTATTGATATACCAGTAAAATTTCTTCTGAATAGTAAGAACTAGGTTCTTCTGTTTTAGTAACTTTTAAGAGTTAAATGATAAGATCGCAATATGATCTTGAAAATAGTTTAAGCACACGTAATAAGACTCAATAACATTACAAGGTGGAATATTACGTTTTGGGAGTAAAGTAATTCATAAATTAAGAAAGTACTTAGTGAAATAATTAAATTACCGAAGTTAACTTAAAAATAATTGTACAAAAAAAAATTGATTGTTATTTATAATAATGACAAGAATTAAAAAAAAATAGTAATAATATAGTATAAATTTTCATACAAAAATAAATTTCTATTATTAAGTTGAGTAATATTTAAATAATTAATAGAATATCGAATTAATAGTAAGTAATATTTTGAAATTTGTAGATAATGGTAATTTCAGAATTTTAAACTATGCTACAAGAATTTAAAAATTATTTAAAAATAATATGGTTTAATTTGGAAGTAAAATTTGGTTTCACCCTAAATGAATAAATATGTAACCAAATGCAGTACTCTTAAATTTGACTAAATTTCAATAGTATTTTCTATTTGAATTTTTAATTTCAAACTCATCTTATGTGAATTTGAATTTCGTACGTTTATAAGTATGAGCAATACTTGCACTTAGACGATAAATAGTGTTTCTTTTAAAGGTGGGGAGTTCTGAAGACCAGAGGATGATTAGATTTTCGAGGACGAAAATATTATAAGGTGAGGAGAATGTAAAGAGATGCAAGCACGTCAACGCTATCAGATCGGTCAAGAGACGATTTAGCCGATAATAACATGATTAATTAAATATGAACAATAAATTAATTAGAGAGGGAGAGATGTATAACTAAAGACTAAGAAGAGCTTAAAAGAGATATCAAAAAGAGATGAAATTATTTGGAGTTTTTGATCATGATGAATATTGTATGGGTGATGTTGGAAAGCTTAACTAGTTAAGGTAATCTTTTTAATTTAGTTCTAACTTGTTAATCTGATTTGGGTGGTGCTTTGATAAACAAAATAGTTATAATTAAACAAGTTCTTATTGTCATGAAAGCTAGGATTTTTTGATACTTTTGTGTCACTGCATGAGATGTAGAGACTTAATTATGTAACTTAAAGAGAAAATTGGACATCTCTCTATAAATATAAAATATAGTACGCCGGGTGAGGTTTCTGATCATATAAAGTTTGTCTAATTTGATTAAGAAAAGAGTGAGATATCATCGACCGAAAATGACTCGACGAAACTGAACTTGTGTGCAAACAGTCACAAGTGACCATAAGTGTGAGCTGTTTTTGATAGGTTTGATTGAGTACTGAAAAATTATCAGAACGTGTAACTTATAGACATAAGCCTCTACATTATAAAGAGCCTAAGATTGATCATTTTGGATATTTAATGAGTAGTACAGAGAGCTTCAAAGTTCACCACATATGTTGTATAAAGTGTTGGAATTTTTCAGAAATAGTGAAGAAGGTAACCGGGTCGAGTGAGTTAGGTTAACTCAGTGAGTCTGACCCAGTTAGACCGAGTTAGTTAGGGTTAGGTCAGGATCAGGTTAGCAGACTGGTGTGGCGAGCCGGTCCAAGTTGGTCCACAGGCTAGGTTAGGGGAAGATTCATTCTTTTGATGTTTTGGACCCATTATGATCTGAATTAGCTTTCGGTTCCTTCTACAAAGTTGTAGCATTTTTCGAGGGATTTCCGATGACATCTAATTTTATCCTATTTGGATAAGTAGATATTCATTTATGCCTAGAACATTAATTAGCATGTTACAGAACCATTAGTTATTTCACTTAACGTATACCTGGAGACTTGTATGAATTTATTTTATGAACCTTGTATGAGTCTATTGACTAAATCCTTGGAGTGCTTGTTTGATTAACAGTTAGTCTATATTAACAACGAACGATTCAAAGGATGATGAACCAGTGGATTGTGTATTTCTAGGTAGGCGTGGCTTGTCATCAAAACAGGTGAGAACTCTGTAACCTTCTTATAATCATTGAGCATTCTTTTTATCTGCGAGCATGATAAGTATTTGTTACTTTTGGAAAGTTTTTGTGTGTTACTATATATGTAAATGTTTGTATGTTTCTTGATGTGTGTATAATATGCATTGTATGATTTCCCCGCGAGGAGTGTCTGTGTATCCACATAGCTCTTAGCTAAGTCAAGTATGGCGGCTTCTTCCCCGTTTTAATATTACCTAGCAGGGTGGGTTCTTCCCCGTTTTAATATTACCTAGTAGGGCATCTTCTTCCCCGTTTTGATAGTATGCATATTAAGAATAGTAGGGCGGCTTCTTCCCCGTTTTGATATTACGTAGTAGTGCGGCTTTTTCCCCGTTTCGCTATTATATATACTATTTTATTTTGGGGAAATCACTCGTGTGCATATTATAATTGTTTGTCTAACTTTCTGATCTTGATGGTGATATTCTGAATCATGGTTTGTATGGGCACTCTGTGTGGAAGATGTTATTATTATTGATTAGGGTTGCTCACGCGTCGTCTTCTCCAATGAGTTTGGCGAGGTTAGAGTGACACTTGCTTCATGATGCATAAATAGTTGAATAATAAGTTTCTTCTTGTTTCTTTGAATTTATATTCTTTTAGGACTGTGAAGCATGTTAGTGATTACTTGAGAGTTATATGTTTTCATTGATCACCCTTTCGGGATGATGTGCTCACTTGTTCCCACTTCAGTTTCAGTTACCAGAAGAAATGGTGCACTCGAAGATATCCGTTTTCGTAGTTTAAGGCGTTACCGAATTGTGTTACATTTATGTATCCTTTGTATATGTGTATTCCTTATTTATTGTAAACAACATACTAACATATTAATATCATTTGAGAAATTCGTGCAATCATTTGGAAGAGTCAGCAAAGTAGTGGGTGGAAAATTAACCAAGTCTCCGCACGATGAGTAATTAGTTTAACACGATTTCCCACTTCCCCATTCTCTGATTCCAGCAACTGTCACACTTCATGGGATTATGGTGTTTTAAACTCCAGTATTATAAAATGTCTCTAAATCCTGATTTAAAAGACAAGATTCGAACACTTGAACATTCGTCTAGCGATTTCTCATCAAAGTTCATACAGACAATCTTTCGTCTACACGAACTCAGAGAAATCACTCTCAATTGAGAAAAATTCAACCATTCAGAGCATTTTCACGTTGAATTCATAACATAACTACAATCTTAGATCAACATTGATCTCACGCATTTCTCATCTTCCCTCCTACAGATCAACCCATCCTCTCTTGTGACCGAATTGACTCTGGAATGGCCATTGTTCTTGGTTTAGGCCGGAGTCTTACAGATTGATCTCTCGAAATTAAAGCAATCCCTTCTTGCAGTGTATCTATGTGAGGTTCAAAATTTTACTCGGTTCAAGGAGTCTCCACACTGTCGACTCTTCAATTCCGTAAAAACCAACAAATTGTTTTTCCCCATCTATAGGTGTTTGAATAAGTTGTATCAACACTTGGTTTCTATCTGTCTTGTCCTGTTGGAAATAGGGAGGATAACCTATTTATACAAATCATTAAGCCTAACCCTCGTGTCTCGTGGGAAGTGAAGGAAGTGGAGTGGTGGAGTCGTGTGTTAGTGCCACATGATCAGTCTTGCCCACTTCTCCCGTCATCACTAACCATCCATGACTTCCTGATACGTTCTTGTGATGGCGCGCTGTACGTTGTAAACCGCCAGACCAATACCCCAGTATGTATCCCCCAGTTTATGACATGATTGATGTCTCGAGTGTGTGGATCGTGGGACCCACATAAAGTATCATGTAATGCTAGATTAAATAACTAAGTTATTTAGGAAGTCAACATTTATGAAATATCGTGTGTATTTTATGCAGGTAATGCATCGAATATATTCAGCATGTATGAAGCATCGTTGTTGAGCATCATGTCCATCCTACTTCATGTGATGGTTTGGAGGCTGCGCAATCAAGTCCTCCCTTGGACGACCACATGGTGTGGTAGAGTGGCGGATGGTAATCACCACGACACCTCACTCACCAGTTAACTCCTGACTAGGGTTGTATAACCAAGCAGGTGAAGTTGAACGGACGAGATGATCTTTGAAACACTCATCTGCGACCGTTAGTGGAATTAGGGTTTTTGAAGAGGTGCGCAAGCATCACTCTTCATCTTGGTCAAAACCAAGCTTGGGAACACTTTTTGGCAGGGCCGATTGAGCATGCATGTAAATGGCATGCCGGTGTACATGCCCATACCTCATTGTCTCGTGAAAGTGTGATCTAGGCCACTTAATTTGTACGGTGAAGATGAGTGGTTAAGATCAAATTGCGACAGAAATCCAGTGCCGCAAAGGCCTCGCGTCATGCCAACTTTGGGCAAGTATTTCGAAACGACCAAGCCTGGTCGGTCTTGGCCGATCAGTCCGGCGTGCAGACGGTGGGCTGGTGTACACGCTTGTACTTCATTGTCCCATAGAAACGTGATCTGAGCCACTCAATTTGTCCGGCAAAGTTGAGTGGTCGAGATCAGTTTGTGGTTGGGAATTGTGACCACGCCTAGTTTGGGCATATGAATCGAGGCAACCAGATATGGTATGCCTTGGCCGATCTGGTGTAGAGATACGTGGTCCCACAGTGATCATGTTGATGTTCACCGGACCTTCTTAGTCTATTCCTAGACCCTTCATCCGAGCGGGAGAAGATGGACGCTCGTGATTGCAACACAAACTCTAATTAGGGTTTTTCCGGCCGTGCGTTACGCCTTGTTTGGGCGCACGAATTGGGACGACCAACCAAAGTTGGTCTTTACCGATCAGTCATGTATGTAGGCGGGCCCACGATTTTTGTGTTGACATGCTCTGGGCCCTTTGAATATACATCTACACCCTCCATCTATGCCTGCGAAGATGGATGGTTGAGACTGATTTTCGACACATGTAATGTGCCGTAAACCCTAATTTAGGGTTTCACGTTCGCACTGATTTGGCTGGATGAATTGGCAAACCATTGTAACCCTTTTGGGTAGGCTGACCATGCGGGTCTGCATTGGGCCGGTTATGAATACTCCAATACCTGCCTGAGGGTTATGGATCCGATCTAAGCCGTCCAATCTTACTGGTGAAGTTGGATGGTCGTGATCATTTCTGAGACTGATGTGGACAGTACAGATTCAAATATGCTTGATCGGGTTAGTATAACACACCGAGAGATGATTCTCTTTGTTAGAGAATGGTGTAGCCTATACTGGTATTTCGTGTATGCCTCACTGTTGATACTTGGATATTCATGTTACTCTGCTGAGAGTAATAATCAGTCATCATGCCGCACCAATAATGAGAGTTCTGCTGAGAACATCACAGGAAATACGAGGCGACTTATGCATTAATTAATAATGCTAAAATTCACAGAATACTTGGGGATTGTTGCTATATGCTCCATTATAGGTGAATTAATAAAGCGGAGAAGTATTCATCACTTATCAAATAGCCTTATCCTTTGCAGGATGGTTGCACAAAAATTGGTTTTACAACTTTAGCCCTTATCTAAAATCCACCATCAACACTCATATTATGCTTTTAATCACTCACTGGTTTAAGGATAAATTTTGCAAAAAGTCATTTATTTGGAGTTGGTTATAATGGTGATATGAATGATATCTCTCTTAGGTTGCCACAACTCAGTTTTGCCAACTATTTATTTGGTTCTTTATTTGGGGCTTCTATTAAGTGATAAATATAAAGTCATTTATGGGATAAAATAATAGACAGGTTAAATGCAAAGCTTGCAGAATGGAAAAAAACTTTTCTCATAAGAGCTGGTAAAGTTGTTCTTATTAACAGTGTTCTCTCAAGTTTACCTGTTTATTTTATGTCTTTGTTTGACATGCCTAAATCTGTTGAGCTCAAACTGGAAAGAATGATGAGGAACTTCCTGTGGAATAATGACATATGAAGCTGCATTTGGTTAAATGGGGTGTTATTTGTAGGAATAAAAGAAATGGAGGCTTGGGAGTTAAAAAAATTGAGAATGATGAATAATTCTCTTTTATTTAAACGGTTTTGGAGATTTTCTAATGAGTATGATGCTTTTTGGAGGCGTATTATTGATGAAAAATATGGTACTGATGGTTTAGAATGGCTTTTTAAGAAGACAAAAAGTACTTATGGTGTTTCTGTTTGGAAGGGTATTATGCAGAGAAAAGATTTCTTTTTACAAAATTTTAATCTTAAAGTCAACAATGGACCGAAAACAAGATTTTGGGAGGATAGATGACTTTTGGATGATGCTCTATGTAATGTTTTTACACATTTGTATGCAGCCGCAAAATCTAAGTTTCTCTCTATTGCTTCTCTTTGCTCAGGTACCCTTTCTGATCTTTTTCAAAATCTTAAACTCCCTAGAAGGTTATTAGCTAAAGTTAATAGAGAATTTGATATTATTCAAGAAAGTCTGACAAACTTTAGTTTAAATCCAAACTGTGAAGATGTTTTTCAATGGGCTCTAACAGCAAAAAAAAGACTTTCTCTGTTAAATCATGCTATAACAAGTTATTGGCAACAGTTGAAGCTCCAATTCAAGATATATTTCATTTTTTCTGGCAAAAAAATATCCACCAAAAGTAGCTTTCTTTATCTGGTGCACAAGTCATTTCATATTTCCCACAAGAGACTCTATTATTCGAAAAGATATTACAACACCATCAACTTGCCTTTTCTGCAATAATGATGAAACAACATCTCATCTTTTTTTACAGTGTGAGTTTGTAACTCAAATCTGGCGGCACTTCATGGGAAAGTTGTATTTATGTTTCATAATGTTATCCAATGTCCTTGCAGCTCTTTTAGCCTGACAACTGAATTTTGATATTGTTCAAAAGAAGTTAATATGAAATCTTTTAGCAACTGCAATTCTATGGTGTACCTGGAAGGAAAGAAATGCGAGATTTTTCACCAACAAAGCTCATAATACGGCTCATGTTATTTATAAGGTGAAATAAAGTTTTTTCGAGTGGGCTTTGGCTATCAAAGAATTTGAAAATGTCGCTTTTAATGTTGTGGCTGAGAATTTGGTCAATGTTTACTTATCTCCTTAGTTTGTTTTAGGGGTTTTTTGGTGTTTGACTTTTCAAGTCTTTTTTCATTCTTTCTTTTTCTTTTCCCCTTGGCGGTTCAAGCCTCTTGTACCTCCTTTTCTGATCAATAATATTCTTTCTTTATCGATCAAAAAACAAGAAAATACAGTATTAATTTGCAGACAATGTTTAAGGAAGCTTTATACTTGTATAATCTTGATGTTACGGTCAAGGAAGATATAGTTCTCCTTACAGAACAAGATATGCTAGATTGTTATGAAAATGAGTGGTCTCCACCCTCTCAGCCCAAGACCAAAATTAACTTTAATGGTGCTGCTGGTATGAAAGGTTATGCTTGGCTGCAGTGGCCAGGAACTGCTACTTTGGGTTTGAAGATTGTCAGACTATGGCTCTTGATTTTAGCTCTCCGGTGGAAGCTGAAGCATATGGTGTCTTGGTTAGAATTAATATATCTATCAGTAAGAGACTGAAGCACGTAATCATCGAAGGCGACTCTCTCATTGTGATTAACTCTCTGAAATATAATAGTTCAACTATTCCTTTGCGGATCAAGAGTACTATCTCCAGAATTAAGGAAAAGATAAGCATGTTTTCTTTTACTGAGTTTAGTTTCATTAAAAAGGAGGCAAATGTCATAGCTCATTCCTCAGCTCAGCAGTGCACGCTGTTGAATACCATCTGTCTAATCAATGTTGGTTTCTCCTCTTTCGAGTATTACTCACTTGTTAAGTGAGTGTTCTTACCTCTCTTAGTTTTTTTTGTTGGTTTGTTTGTTTTTTTACCTTCAAAAAATATATATATAGGCTCGGTATTCCGTAATTTGACATTGGTAGCACTTGCCCTAGTTGCAACAACAGGGAAATGGATGTCTTTGGGGACCACGCTTTACGCTTTACATTGTGCGAGTGATGTTGGGCTTAAATTCCGCCATGATCTTGTTCAAGATGTTTTTGCTGACATTTGTTACAGAGCGGGTGTTTCGGCAAGGAAAGAGGCGTCGCTTGGTTTTCTGTCTGATAATGGCAGTGCATTATCCAATGCAATTATGTGTATACACAGTGAGTACTTAGACAAATGCAGTGCCCATGGTTTTGGGTTGGGTATTTTGGAGTTCACTACTCTTGGAGAGTATTGCGCCAATTTTGATGCCACAACTAAGTTAGGTAGTTTTCTTTTTCATAGATTAGGCATAGGCATATAGCTATTCAGAAAGGGATCGGTGCCCAATTTGTTGCTAGGTTACCAGTCAATTTCAAGGACTCTATTACGTACCGAAAATGCTATGTCCACCAATATCTTCCCCCACTCCTTTCCACCGCTTATGTGTCGTGTAGGCATTGGTGGACTTCACTAATAATGAGACCCCCTACTTTCCCATGGTGATCAAAATAAGTAGAATCTAGGATGTGGATGAAGCCACCTAATGGGGAAGACAATGGTGGAAACGGTTGGTGGAAGTGTAGCACTTTCGATTACGTACCCTGGTTTATGATAATATTACAGGTAAAAGGCGAAAATTACAATAATACAGTAGATCAACTAAAACTAATGGACAAACAGGCCAATAGATTGGTTTCGTTTGCAAAATGAAAAAAAAAAAGGATAAACAACTAATTTGTACAGATATTCTTCCCGCTACCACCACACAGCAAACCACTACTAGCCTCACTCATTGTCAGTACGATGGTACCAGCAGGATGCATGCATTTGCATTTGGGCCACCACCTATCACGTATCCTGTACCAGCTTAGGACCCGCATGCGCCCCCCACCATAGATTCACGAATCTACCGAATATAAATGAACAGCCAGACTATGACCAATTAGTTGCTATAGTAGCAACTGGTAAACTTATAGAAGCTAGTGGAGGTCAATCTCAAAGGTCCAGGCAGTTGGATCCTGCACATGCAAGTGCCAGCATGTCTGGGCCACTGCGTCCGGGTTTATCAAACGCCCTCCCCCACCACCAATTATTCCAACAACTTGCTGCTGATGACTTAAATTTTGTTCCCCTCCTCCTCCAGCACCCGTCAATGATCTCTGTGTTGACGATGACGATGGTGATGGCGATGGCCAAGTCGATATAGACGTCGAGGACAACCTGCGATACATAGTTAAATAAAGTTGGCATCCATTTGTTACTGATCTGATTAAGGAGGGGATCATTGACATGATTTTTTCACACTATCTTACCGATTAACTCTTATAAAAACCAAATGATAATAAATTTAAAATTAATTTTTGGATAATATGTTCTTCTTATATTGCCACGGAAAATAAACACATCCTATATGAAATCTCACCATCTAGTGCTTTTAATTTCAGTCAACGGTGAATTCAAAGTGATAATGGTGGCGCTATACATTTCAGATTATAATAATTCAAAGTGATAATGGAGTATTATAGATCACTGCCTCCTAAAAACTAGTTTCAAATTCATTATCATTTGAATGAACATTTTATAGCCAATGAGATAGTGTAAGAAAAACTATGTCTACTGACCCTCCCATGCCTGGTTAATTTTTTGCAAAATAATAATCATTTAACCTGTTTGGTAGAGGAAGGACACCATTGATGATAACATGCGCAATGTGGATACCCATCGGTTGAAATTCTTTCGCCATGCACTGTGATAGTGCTCTGAGTGCAAACTTGCCACAGCCTGCATGCATCAGCTTAGTTGCTTAATATTAAGAACACAAATCCATTAATAAAAATGAAAAAATGCTAATCAAATTAAATGTTCTGATTTAGGTAATTAACCCATACTTAATTCAGATAAACCAGAAATGCCGTTAAGAGATGCAGAGCAGCCTGTGAAAATTATAGTCCCTTTCCTTCTATTAACCATTCCAGGTATTACATGTTGGGCACACTGTAAAGCACCAACTGTGGAGACCGCAAGAGATTTCTCGAAGGAATCGATACGGATATCGGTGAAGTTGGTTGGAAGATTAAGGTTATTAGAGTTAGGAGTGTAAACAAGTACTTCCACAAATCCAAGTGACAGTACAGACTCAAAAGCTTCTCTAACACTTCTAGAATCAGAACAATCTATACGTATAGCAAAAACTTGTGCCTTTTCTTCTCTAGCTATTTCTTCTGCAAATCTCGACAATCTCCCTAGATCTCTGGCTAAGATTGCTACGGTGAAACCTTCACGAGCAAATTTTCTTGCAATGGAGAGTCCGAGTTTTGGTCCTACACCAACCACGGCTGCTATGCCTCTGTTTGGTGATGTACTTGCCATATTCCTCATCTTTAGATGTTGGTTTTTGACCTGATTGCATGAACAACAATGAGAGAGTACTTACTTTCCACCACTACTGTATCTGCTATAGCTAGATATGTAGTTGCGTCGTTTATTGTTAGTTCGCCTTCTCTGAGACTAGATCAATGGAACCACGATGTTACATATATAGTTGATACTTGATAGTGCTTCAAGATATCTCTGGTATCTTTACCTCTGTTGATAGTGGTTCAAGATGTCTCTGGTATCTTTACCTCTATGGACAGTGGATGAAATTTAACCTTTTATCCAAATATACATCTAGTCATCCACTAGGGAAATGTGGATGACAGAGTGCAGTAAGATTCAGATTCGTGTATGCACCATACCCATATGCAATTCATCGATTTGATCGAGTGGATAAGACCAAGCGGTGGGCGATTCCAGCAAAGCAAAAATGAATACTCGGTAAAGAAGATCCCCTCTCTATGTAGTATAACTAGCATCTAGTAGTTTACAGTAACCTAGCTAGACAACCCATTGAATCTCTCTGGGTGTTTTGTTTCAGCCTCCAAGAAGGTCAATTTACATTTTCTTTCTTCTTTCCAGCTAGGATTTGTGTGGCTGGGGATCTAATCGAATATCCGTGTAAAAGGTTTTGTGACTTGTCGGTTGAAAGTTTTTTTTTGCTTTTGTTTGATTCTCGTTGGAATTTTTTTTTTTTGAAGCATTTTCTTCTCCTTGGAATGGGAAAAATATTTGATGGAGGCGTTTTCTTACGGGGATATGGGAACGAATCATACCTTGACACGTGTTTTTGTTATAAATTGATTCCATCAAATTATGTTTCCAAATATATAAAAAAATTATATTTTTTTGTGAAAATACTGGTTAACTTGATTGGTAATATTTTATCCTTTATATTTTGGGTAAGAAAATTTGTTAAAATAATTAATTAGAAAAAACACATGTCAAGCCATGATTTGTCCCCCATGCCCCCATCATAAAATGCCCCCATCAAATATTTTCTCCTTGGAATGGGAGAGAACAAGATATATTTTGTCGAGGCAGTAATAGTAAATAGTAAAATGTGAAGGGTTGATTAAAGTGTTTGTGGTGTGAGTTTGATATTCCATTTCATTCTGCAGGCTTCTTAAATAGTTGGGCATTTTAATAAAATGGCCAACTTTTTGCAGTATAATTAAGAAAGTGGTCGTTTTTTTGAATCATTATATAAAGTGGCCGAGGTTATGTGTCAGTTACCTGGTCTACTCAAAAGACATTTATGTACCTTAAATCGACTCACTCGGTCCAAATAATGAAAAAAATCCACCATTATCAAGTTCATCTTCTTCCCAGTTGATTCAATTCTTTTGAGTACAATGATTCATCAACAAATTCATATGAAAACAAGTACATATTCAGGATCTTCAAATTACAGATCAAAGCTCAAATTCAGGATCAAAAAATAAAATCAGTATTAGATAAGACCTTATAATGTTGATGATGATATTGGTGATAGTAGAACTGCTGGTGTTTAACCGGTGAAAAGACTTGGTTCGAGAACTGGTGACAGCTTAAATTAATTTTGTAAGGAACTACATGGCCAAGCTTTTTCACAAACACTTTCTGTGTGTCTCGTTGCTGAATTAGGAATGAGTTTATTGTTTCTTTTAAGCTTTGTAATATCTACTTCCCTGTGTAATTTCATTTTGGGACAACAACCAACAATCCTAACCACACACAAACATTAAAACAACGGCAACAACATCACTTCTTCAACTGATATTTCAACGAATCCATTTTCAGCTAATAATGGAACTCTTTATCCTCATCGATCTTCATTATTCGTGCAATACAAATCAACACAAATTAACCTTAACTAAACAAAACAAAAATAGTCAATCAATCACCGACATAAAATCAGGTAACTTAAAGAACAAAAAAGGGAAAGAACCCTAAACCCTAGAACTCAAATCGATTTTAAAACCTAAACATGAGTTTTCATCAAATACTAAATTAAATAATGTGGGGGTTCTAAAAAACTTACCTGGATTTTGATTTCTTCATCCATGATTTGTACTTCATTTTTCATCCAATTAATGAGACCCTAAAACTTCAAAATTCCCAAATATTACTAATGTATTCTTCTTCTTCTTCAATTAATAATGATGTATACCCTGCTGATCACTTGTTCTTCGTTCAATCACCCGAACTTCTAACCCTAGTTTTGACGAGAAGAATTGTGACATAGAGATGGAAACAGGAAGATATGAAATAATATTGAAGGAATGGGTGTGAGTCATGACATAAAGGGTGGGGATATTTAGGGCAAATTAAGCCTTAAATTGACCAAGTCAGCTCGTTGGACTATTTTGGTAGGACCACATGAAATAAGTAACGGAAATGCCATTTTATAAAAGGTTTTAAAAATGTGGCCAGTTTATTAATTAGGGGTGTTGAAGCTGGCCACTTTATTAATTTGCCCTAAATAGTTTCCCAAGGCCTGTACCAACTGCATCCATTGGAAACAACAATATGGAAGAATATACTTAAAAACAAGATGGAATATATTTTGGCCCAGTCTACCCTTCAAAGCCTTCACACCGTTGACATTGATATCCAACAATCTTAAAGGAGCAACATATCTACCACCAACAATTTTGAATTTAGATGCATACATGGAAGGGTTTTGTTATCTTGTGTATCCATACACAAGATAACGCCCAATCATTGCATTAGGAATGTGAAAAAGCAATTAAAAAAAATAAGAGAGATGTTTTTACTTGCATTGGATATTGTAAAATTTCACTCTTAATGAATGCATGTTTAGTATATCTATGTTAAATTTCATTTTCCAATGCAAGTTTAAAACATCTTTCTATTTTTTTAAATTGTTTTTGCACATTCCCAATGCAATGATTGGGCGTTATCTTATGCATTCATGCAAGGAAGAAGGATTTTTTGATCTAACTTCTCCTATTGATTTCAACTTACACTTTTGATTACTTTATTTACTTTCTTTTTGCAAACTTAAAACAAGAAAATCCCCCTTTTTGTGACAATCTTACAACTAAACCTCTTGCTCCTCATGGGAACGAACTTGACTACTCTATATTACTTGTTAATTAGGTAGAAAAATATTAATTAATTTGTTGTGGTTATGACACGCATCATGTACCAGAAATATAATATATATACATATCTAACGAAGTGCCCACTTTTTATGGTAGATCGTTATGCTACTACTACTATAAATATGCAACTCAATCTATTCACGAATTATCTCGAATATAGAACGTGATATCTCAGCAAGATCAGGGAATTCTCATAGTAGTAGTTTTTCGTAAAGTCTAAGAACTTGATATTCACAGTTTGAAGACATCACCACTATGATCTCTCATTCTTTATTTGTTTTCTTTCCTAAGATCTACCATATCTCCTCTCTTTGTGACTGAAACGGTGCTTGAACAACCATTTCTTGGTTTGGTGAGTTATATATGATTTTGATCTCTCAATCTCACATAAATACCCCTACTCTCACTATATTTGTTTTACACCTAAAACAACAGTATGACAAAAGAAAATTATAATATCCGCGTCACCCTTTAGAAAACAGGATGATATGATTGAAATTTATACTAAGAACAAGCCAACCACGTTCAAAGAAAAATTGAACCGATTTAGAAAATCCCATTGCATTATGCTCCATAAATTCATAAAAAACATAGCCCCAAAACCATCAGGAATAGGAGCATTGGTAGCATTCATATCAAAGACATCCTCTCTGATTTCTTGCATACTTGTAAAAAAGCGGGGGTCTATCAACCATAACCAATATTTCGTTTAGGTAATTTGTATGGACAACTCCAATATATTTCCAAAAGAATCAACTAGACAATCAGATTCAATCAAGGAAAATACATCCAAGAGTTATATCTCTGTTTCTCAATGTAATCAGCAAATCAAACAAATAGAAATCCGTGAGCCTGATTATTATGAGAAACAACTTGAACGGTACCAAAGACCAATGTTCAAGTGTCAATCAATTTCAATCAACAACCAAAGGTTGGATTTACCAATTGATTGAAATACCCACAACCTGTGATATTTCAATTATATAAAATATAATGCGGAAATGAAATAACACAAACACAAGAAATTTTGTTAACGACGAAACCGCAAATGTAGAAGAACCCAGGGGCCTAGTACATATTTGAACACCACACTGTATTAAGCATCTACAGACTCTAGCCTACTGATGTAGTTTTTACAGTGGTAAGAAAAGTAGTTCGTTTAAGACTTGTGAATGATGAGTTTAGACTTAATTCAACGTTAAAATAGAAAACAAATAAACTTCGATTTCAAGATAGTAGAGAAAACTGAGACTATGGATTCCACCTTTAACCAGTTATCAGTGATTCAATCAATAACAATAACTATGCAACTCATACATTTAATTTGATTCTAAAATATTGCATAGACAAGTAGATTCTCAAAACAATAGTTGTAAATCGAAAGCATGGACCATCAAAAGACTAAACCTATTAGGACCCTCAAGAACGTCAACGCTATTAGACTAGTCAAAAGACGACTTAGCCGCTAATAACTCGATTAGTTTAACATGGACTTTAATTAATAAGAATTAATCTAACAACCATATAGATATGAAATTAATACAGTTAAATAGATCTCGAAAAGTTACGTGGAATAGACTACTCGAACGTGTCGTTCGGATATCGGACGAAGAAGATATCATCATATTTATTTGAAGGGAAACGTTAACCGCTTGACTGCCCTTATCAATTTTCGGGTGCCTTTAGAATTTTTGATCGGCCTTATCAACCCAACCGAGAGGATAAACTCTCATTTCTATTCTTTCTTCTTCTGTATTATTTCTTCTTCTTCTTCTTCTTCGTTTCGTTCTACTTCTCTGTTCATCACCTGATTGAGATTTGAGAGTACAATTCGGTGTTTCTACAATCGCAAAAAGGTGGGAAAGATCGTAGCGTGACTGTTGGTGGTGATTTTGATGTTGATTTGTCGTGAGGAGAAGAAGAATTGGTATCTAAAGAGAATCGGGGTAACCAAGTTAGGATTTTTGGATTGATCTTTGGATTTGTGTGGAATTATTATGTTAACTGAATTGTTGATAGATGAAGGATAAAAGGGTTGTTGTTTAATTGCGGAGATGAAGTAGTTTTGAAGATGAATCAAGAGCTAGGGTTCTCAGAGATTTGAATTAGGGTTTTTGGAAGATTTCAAAGATGAAGCAGAATATGAAATTAAAGCTTTAGAAGTTCAATTAGAAGTGGGTTTGACACGAATTAAGAGTTAAGTTGTAGAATTGATTAAGATTGATAGTTAGGGATTTCTTTCTGTTGGAGTGAAGAATTTGAGAATTGTAAGGGTTAGATGGTGATGTGTTGATTCGAATCGGTCTAAAGAAGGGGTTGATTTCAGTTGATGGAGAGAGTCTTTTTGAGGTAATTTACTTCTTAATATCTCAGTAAAGTTTTTTGATTTCATTTAACGAATTAACAATTATGGATGTTGATGAGGATGTAATAAATTGAGATTAAGATGATTATAGAATGGAACTATAATTGTGGATATGAAGATGTTGAATTGTGAACAACAACTGCAGGAAATGGTTGAATTCTTTATGGTGGTTTGGGTGTGGTATGAACTGTGGTTGTAGTTTAGGTCAAGATAGAGTGAACTGATGGTGTTGTTTGTTTGAATGGGTTGAGTTGATAATGTTGAGAATTGAATGGAGGGAATGAATGTGTTATTGGTGGTTTAGAATTAGTGTTCTGCGACCAGAGAATGATGATGTTGTTTGTGTATATGAAGTTGTATGTATTATGGGATGGTCTGAATAAATGAGATGTAGCAGGAAATATGTGTTTGGTGAGGTGATTTTGATATGGTTATGAAACTGAGAATAGTAGTAAGAAGAATGTTTTAGAAGTTGTGGTTGTGTTGTGAGTCGAATTACAGGAATGATTGCGTCATGTTAGTGGTGATGATATGAACTGAGTTTGGGTAAGGCTGTGAGAGTTTGTAATTGAGTTGTTTAACTGAAGATTGTTGATTACACAGGGTTGTAGTTTGTGCTATTGTAAAGCTTTGAACTGCTAAACTGCAGGTAGGCTATAGTTGTATTTGTAATTTGATTTTGAAGTTCATTTTAATAAAATGAATAGATTTGTAATGAAAATGAAATATGTAATATAAGTATGCATGTTAGTTATCCCAGTTAGATGTCTGACTAAATTGTTTAGCTGACTCAGTTAGTCTGACTGAGTTGAGTCGTTGTGACTCACTGGTTTCCCTGTTAACCTGAGTTGAATCGGTTCGACTCAGTGACCTGACCTTGACTCGTTGACCGAGTTAACCTTTGACTTGACCTTGACTAGTTGACCTGACTTTAGACATTGACTGTTAGTTGACCTTGGACCGTCATTTTGACCGTTAGAGACCGTTGGTTGACTCAGATGGACCAGAACTTTGGTTAATGGGCCTGTTTAAAGAACTTGGGCTTATGAATAGTTATCTTAACTTATGTAGTTGAGTTAGACCTCTTATGGTCTGAATTAGCCTTTGGTTCTTTCTTCAAAGTTGTAGAGATTCATAAGACTTAGTTATGGATTATATAATCAATCTAATTGGATTAGTAAACTCTTAGTTATATTAAAGATATAAAATAAGATATTATAATGGGCTTAGGACCATTAGATAGAATTGTATGATTTTTCTGTGAGCCTTTTGGCTAAACTCTTAGAGTGCTTGTATGATTAACAGTTAGAATATTAATAACGATCTTTCAAGGATGAGCAAATGGATCATGGATCTCAAGGTAGGCGAGGCTTGTTATCAAAATAGGTGGGAATCGATAACGAACTCTCTTATATTCATTATTGTTTTACAAATCAATCTTTGTGTTGTGAAATTCATGCATATCATTGTGTGCTCTGTGTGGTATGAGATGTGTGCCGACACAATATCAGTATTCTATGGCTAGGGAGATACACCGCAATATTACACGGCTAGGGAGATACACCGCAATATTATTCTTCCTTTATATATATTCAGTATTCTATGGCTAGGGCGATATACCACAATATTATTATGGCTAGGGCGATCCACCGCAATATTATTCTTCCCTTATGTGCGGAAACACACATCTCATATATGGATGTTTACTGTTATTTATGAATGTCTTTGAAGAAGTTTCTACGTTACGTTTCCTTGTATTACTGAATTTCGATAAAACCTGCATTATCTTCAAATCATATTAATGATTACTTGAAATCTAGTTGTTATTTCTACTGGGCACCCCTTTTATGGATGATGTGCTCACCCATTCCCACTTTCAGTTTCAAAGACAGATCAGATTTGCGCAGCGGAAGTTTCGTGGCGTTGAGTCTTCTACTATGTTTATTATGTTATATAATCTATTTGCAAACTGAATTACTATTGTATATGTAAAATTTGAGAGGAGTTCTTGTTTATATGTATTTCAGAGTGGGGATAGTTTTGGGGTTTTGTAGTGGATTTTTTTTCTTATTTGAATGCTTAAGTGTTTGATTTAGATTCGTTATTGCCTCTTTATTTAGTTAAATTCTTGGTTTAGTCAGCTGCTAGCTTAGGGGGCGCTACAAAACCTAAGCATGACCCATCAATTGAGAACAAAACTACTTAATCAGAATCATATATTCAATTTCCATTCAGTGCAAATAATCATAAAAAATTGCAATAATTAATTTAATAAAATTTACCGCATAATAATTGGAAAAATGGCTTCCTCCGTCGCCTCAGCAAAGGGGTTTAGCTCCTCATATTAATCTATAGCTCATAATAGGTGTTCATGACCCACTGTTACAGAGAAATCCTAACAGTTGTAATTGGTGGAAAATTGTTACAAAGCGTTAAAATTGGAATGAATATGCAACAGAAAGAATGATAGTCTCCCCTATCTGCGATTGACTTGGGAGGCATTTTATTCTTCAGTTTCTTCTTCTTCCTGTTGGTGATGAACTCGCCTGCAACTTCTCTGTTTTGATTCTGACGGTCCCCTAACTCTCTCTTAGCTCTTTATTCTCTGGCTGGAACTCCCATGACTTATATATATAGCCAACAGGTCTAAAAATATCGTGTTTATTCTCCTTTTCTTCTCTCCAAATTTCTGGAGTTTATTCTTCCCTTTATTTTATCTTATGCGTCTTCTAAATTTGTCCAAACTTTTCTAAATCTGGTAATCAATCCTGGCATAATCCAAACACAATATCCTCTCCAAACTTGTATATAACTTCCAACCAAACTATACCGAGAAACTTTCTTCTTTCCTTGTTTTAATGCAAGTCCGGTGATTTTCCTTTTTTATCGAATCATATCTTCAATAACCTCCCTATTTCGATACACTGGATCATTCCTAGTCCAAAACAATACCAATGTCCGACTAAATTTCTCTAAAACTTTCTCAAAAAAGCCGAGAGTATTCCTCGACCCTTGTTTTACCAAAACAGATGACCTAGCCAAATTTAGTCACAGAAATAAACTATGCAGACCCTGTTTAGTCGAAACAAGTCCAGCCCATTCAAAATATTCGATTAAGTCTCTCCAAAAATTGCCTAGAAATCGAACCCTAATCTGAACTCGTTGTAGCTTTTGTTTCCCGCCAAATTCAATTTTCAAAAGTTAGGGGATGAGTACCCCTTAGTAAATTCAAAGGTTCCCTTAGCAATGAGGTACCCCTTATCCAACTTAAGGGTGTATTTAGTAATTTTCTCTCAGGCGTCCAAATATCACTTTTGGAGCTAATTTCTCTGCATAAGTGTATTTCTCCAAAAACACCTACAAAGACATAAAAAATCGAATAAGTACAAAATTGAGCACTAACAATACACGTAATTGAGATCAAAATAGACACATAAATGCGTCTATCAAATACCCCCAAACTTATTATTTGCTAGTACTCGAGCAAATCTAAAATAAAAATAATAAAATCCTAACTCACTGTCGCAGGCATCGCGATTGCACTTAGCGTGTGCAACAAGCCTTTAAACCCCTAGGTGGCCATAGTGGCCGAGCTATAGTCTCGGGAGGGTTTACTAGAGATATACCCACAAAATCTTTACTACAAACCCTAGATATCTACGCAGAACCTTGGAATAGCACTAAAGAATCTCCTTGGTTGACATACTCTCATTGACTACAGTAAGAAGTACCCTGATTCGAGTGACAGAGCTCTACTCAGTTAGTTCCACTATGGACATCAATATCTGGAGTCAACAAACCATAGTCACATGTGAAAATACTAAGAAGATTGATATGGAGATAATAGATGGTAGCAATGATGTTTACTAAGATCAACGGTGTTTCCCATACCTGTCTAAAGGCCGCTGCCATGATGAACCTATCCTAATGGCCTGAGATACTTATATGACTAATATCAACACAACTGGCATATACAAGGGAACCAGTGGTCGATAATCCTAATCCTAGATCAACTCGTATGGCATATACAAGGGAACCGACAATCGATTTTATTAAACAATTTATTCCGGTTGGTCTGATGCTCTGGTCTCAATTTTTTTTTCCTTTTCACTTTTTTTTTTTGGGTAACTCAGTCATTCTATTCCACTCTAGCAGTGGTAACAACTCGATGTGTGTGCCACACCAAATCACTTAGAGAAACATATTTTTAAAAGAAAATAAAATAAAAACAGATGGTAAAAAAGACTCAACGAGATATGGCGAAACTACCATGTTATTTCTAACACCCGAGCTCCGTGATTTTATGAATAGACTCTATTTAGATGCTCCCATCTACTCAGATTGGTTCGTCAAATCCTACAACTAAGATGCTTCCATCCACTTAGATTAGTTAGTCTCATCGTTAATAGGCATAAATTTCTAGGCTCTGGAGTTTAATAATGCAACTAAAAAGTTTCTCCCATACCCCCAAACTTAAATTTAACATTGTCTTCAATGTTCTAAAGATGAAATTAAAAGCATGAATAAGGAGAAACTGTTACCATTTGAAGCAAAAGAGTTAAGTAAAGATATTACCGTGTTGCATGAGCATGGGTTTTCTCCCAAGAAGTGCTAAGTTTAAAGTCTTTAGCCAGACTAAGAAAGAATTAATCACCTCATATCATAAATCAATAGGCAGAACAATTGTGGGACATCTGCATCAAAAAGTGTTATCACAGATAAAAAGGAACTTCAACAAGCCAAGAAAATGAACAAACATAACACACCCTTGCGTAGTTTCCTATTTAAGACAACTACATCTAGTTGTGGTTCAGGTTCATGCTGTATAAACGGGCCTAAATAAATTTCTTTGGGCTTGTGTTCCTAATATGTAAGATCTGAATTATCAGGTTGTAAAGTTTGTAAAAACTCAAATAAGAACTTAGAAGCACATAATAATAACCTGGATAATTGAGGATCCTCTAAGTCAATTAGGTTTGACTCACACATTTGACCACAATGAAAGTGATGGTTAATGTAGTTTTAACAGTGGTAAGAAAGGGTTTGATTCTCGGACTTGGGAAGTTGTTAATTTTAGACTTAAAAATAGAAAACACTAAAAATATATACACAAGATGTCACGATAACGAGAGATACTAGGACTTTGGATTCCACCATAAACTCATTCATGCGATTCATATATTTATTCTGGACAATTATAGCTCAAACAGAATATTGACTTTGTTTCTTTGCCAAGGTAGATTTTTGAAAAGCAACGAATGTAAATCTAAAGCATGGGATATCAAAAGACTTAACCTAAGTATAACCCATCAACCGAAATCACAACCGTTCAATAAAAACCATAAAACAATTAATAATCCATGCAAAAAGTCATAAAAGAATTAAATATAATTACCACATGCATGAAATATGGCTTCCTCCATCGTCCCAGTGTTGGGGTTTAGCTCCTCATATTATCCACGTGCTCAAAATAGTTGTTCATAGCTCAAATAGGTGAAAAACAAGAGAAAACTAATAAAGCAGGCAGTTTGAAACGCTATAGTGGCGTTACAAACAGCTGTTACAACCGATGTTGAACTGTTACAGAGAAAAGATGACAAGCTTATAAACAACGATATTTCTTTTGTGCAGTTCTAAATAAGACTGCCTCTGCGAGTCTGTTCTTCGTGTTCTTGAGAACGACACTTCTTTTGTGTCGTCTGCAACTCTTCCTTCTTCTTCTCTGCTGCTGCTGCGATTCTTCTATGCATCTTTGTTCTTAGCACTGCAGCTACCCCAAACTCCCGATAATCCTTTTGTGACCTCCCAACAATCTATTTATATATCATAGGCCTATTTAATATCTCCCAAATCTCTTCTTTCCTTCCTTGAAAGTTACGGTATCTTCATTCCTTTTTAATCTCACACGTCTTCTGTTGAGTACGAGTTGTTCCAAACTTCCCAAATAGATAGCACCGAATCTAACAGGATATCTACTTTTCTTTCCATAAATCAAACGAACAAACTCGTGTATATCTTCTTACCGCACGTAAAAACCAAACATAAACCAAAACAATGCCGAGAATATTTCACTTTCCTGCCTCGTCGATAACTCATATATTCTCTCCATTCTAGCACGAGTAGCAAATCCTGTTGTGTTATAAAAACTAATACCAAATCCAACAGAACATCAACCAAATATTCCCTTGTTTCCTTAAATAATTTTCTTCCCTGTTTTGCTTCCAATCAATATCTATCCAAATTTAGTTGAAGTAAGGGTTATACCATACCTGTTTAGCATTAACATGCCTAAAAAAATCATAATCGGTGAATGAATCTCTCCACAACAGCTGCAAAATTCGAATCCAAATCTGTCAGCAAATGCACTTGATTTCCCGCCAATTTATGAATTTTAAAAGGTGGAAGAAGGTATGCCCCCTATCCTCTGCTGGGGTGCCTATAGACATGGGTATAAATAGTAAAGAAGCTTCCCCTTAACATTTGAGTACCCCTATCCATTTGAGGGGTGTCTTTAATAATTTTCTCCGGCGAGTCCAAATATCACTTTTCGAGCCAATTTCTCCGCGCATGATTATTTCTCCAAAAATACCTACAAAGACACAAAATACCAAAATAAGTACAAAACTGGGTACTAATAATATATATAATTGAGTACAAAATAGACACATAAATGCGTCTATCAATGCTCATTCTTAAGCAAATGTGTCAATTTCAATCTCCTAAAGTACTTAGGCTTAATCTCAAAACTTAATACTTGACATATTTGAAACTTATATATTCCTCCTCTTGGAACAAAAATATTTCGTGGGAAAACAAATTCAATCTGGATATCATAGCCTCGGTAAACCACATCAACCATTGGATAGGTGTCTAACAACTAAACTTCTCTATGAAGATACTCTTGTGAAATGGTATAGGCATATACTTCAAGTCCACCCCAAACTTAGAATTTTGGGTGTCTCTCTAGATAGACTGATCACAATATTCCTAATTTCTAGACCATTAGTTTTCTTAAAATGGTCAATTGTTTTCTCTAAGTTATAATCAGGTGGTTCATCCTCTAAATGCATCTATTGCATACAAACTGTAGGACTTATGTCCTTAATATCCGCTATGGTACACCCTAAAGATTTTGTATTGTCTTGAAGAACGGTAATTGGCCTACCCTCTGATCACTATCCAAATCGAAAGCTATAATCACAGGCAAAGTCTCAGGTGGACCTAAATATGCATAATTAGGGTCCAACTCAGGAGGCTCTTCTAAACAAGGGGTTAAGGTAGACTCGGAAGCTAGTAATGGTTCAAACCTAACTTTCCATCGATCGGTATCTAACACATGAATAGAATCCAACAAAGCATTTACTTGTTCAATGTTGATATCAACATCGAAATCTAGGCTAAAATGGGATAGACAACTCTCTAACAGATCTTCCAATATAATTTTTGGTAATGCCTCCTGAGCTAAGGTTCCTATCATGTTCACCTCTTCAATGCACGTGTCATCTAGCTCAGAATGTAGCTCATTGACATTAAAAATATTCATCTCACACTAGTGGAAATCACCTGTTTCGCGACCGACAAAGCAAGTCATTTAACTCGTATCTATGACTTGCTTTGTCGGTCGAAGAAAGGGTCGCTGTTTGAGCATCTTTTTCATATATGACGTGGCTGTGTGGGTCGCAAAACAACCTATATCAACGACCGATTTTAATGGTCAATGTGTTATGACTGGTTCTAGTCAGTCGTAGATATACATTTTAATATAAGAAAATAATAGATTCAGATTGGCTGACTTGCCTGCACTGAATATGTCTGAGCTGAAACAAGTCTGACTGAGACTAAAATGAAATTCAAATTACAATGAAATAAAACCTGGATTCATAAATTCAAATGTCAATTAATTTAAAAACCAGTATTCATTGTACAATACATACAGGATGAAATTGCAAAATTTCAATGGAATGAAACCTGCACTTAACTTCAAAATCAGAAAAAAAGAAACAGAAAAAAGATCATGTATTTGCACCAATACAAGTCTTAGCTGATACGTTCACATGTTTCTTAAAGAAATTCTTAACTGCAAGTGCAAGTCTGAATACCCTTCAATGAACCAACTTTCTTCGCCGGAACCGCCTCACAAATAGCAGAGAGACATGCTTGTTTCTTTGCTGTGAACCCATCTCTGTCAAGTATAACACAGCCTTGAGAACGGCGCAAGATTCCAACAAGATTTGTCTGCAATATTTGAGATAATTGCAATGGTGAACTGAGACAAAGTTAACATAAGTACAAAATTGAGACGTTAGGGAAATGGTATTACCTTCCTGCTTGTCCCGAAGGTAGTAATCTACTGCCATCAGCTACAAGACCTTTGAACCTAATTGAAAACTTATGCCTTCACAGAATTCTCCCCTTCACCGACAAAAAAAAAAAAAAAAAAAAAACACAAGAAAGGCGATGTATCAATATCATCAAGCTCTACTTATAGATAGGTATTATAAAGATACAACACCTTAGGCTTCATAACCTCCATTGTATATGTACATATTGCAGCATGCCACTGGTTTGGATCCGCATGCTGCTGAACCATACACCGGATGAATCCTAAATTTAGGCAGATTAGTTTGGTACCATGCGTACAACACTTAAATAGACAAATATTTAAGAAGAAGGGGCAAAAATCATCTTTCACAATCATCCCTAAGCTAAAACTGCATTTTACGTGCCATGTATAGTGGTTTAGGGCATCAGAAATTACTACCCTATGGTTCGAGTAATCAGGGAATGGGAAACCCCAATGGAGAACTGAAGAAGAATATCAGTTTCACAATAAACATATGGTTTAATGGAGAAGATTGCAAGGATAAGATATGTGTATACAGTTGAGAAAGCAGAGATGTAGAAATTACACAGAAGTAGGAATTAGTCAGACTGGTACCTCTTTTAGAATTGTTATGCTACCTTGATGAGGACATATAATGAAGTACTTATCAAAAATCTCTCAGGCATCTTTCCCCTTTAAAAATAGTAGAATTACCATTTATCAGTATTGAGTACATTAACAAGATGATAGCCTATTCAACTGATGGAACAAGAGCCTCTTAACATATATATATATATATTGAGCATTTGGGATTTTTAATTAATTGGTTTAACATCCTTCAGGATAAGAGGTAAGGTAATTGATTCTGTAAACCTCTTCAAAAATTTAACAAGCACATAAAGATTCTACAAGATTTTGATACGAAGGGTGTGAATATTGCAAATGTGAGAATTCAATACAACATGTAAAATAACTTCACATCTGCAACATAAATCTCTTCCTATCAATCACAGGGTAGATACACAAAAATTAAAATTTTCAAGCATAATGATGAGCATCATAGCACACATACCTCGAGCACAGAACGACATAGCTCATTTCTTCAATCTCAGATAAGTCTAATGAATGAATACTATCTGAATCTGACTTCTCTTGTCCAGTTGTTAAATTCTCAACCTATAAATAAAAAACAAAAGAAAACAAGACACAATAAACTGATTAGTTAAGCTACTAATAACAGAATCGATCAGGAAACACAAGGAGAAAGATAAAGATTAATAAAGACTATGGAGAATGCACGATCTGCATGGTGATAGTATAAATATAAAAAAGAAGCTAATTAATAAAAAAAATAACAAGATGCGCAATACAAAAATACAAAGTAGATTAGGTAGCATTCCATGCATTCACACAAACAGAATGCTCAAATCCATAGTAACAAGTATACTATGCAGCATTTGATGATAGAACCCCTAGTCTGCAAATAATACAGCCATGTACGGTTACATGTAGATTATGCAGCATCTCAGGACAGAATGAAAAATCTGTAACGCAACCCATGTAATAATTACAAGCATATATTATACAGCATTGCATGCCTCCACACAAACAAATCGCACATAATCCATAGTACAACCAATAGAACCATTCAGCTTCTCTATTTTTACCCTAACCAAAACAAACAAAAAATTTACCAAACCCTAAAAAAATATACCTGAGCATAAATACTAGGCAATGCGTAAGCCTCAGGGTCGGTAGAAACAACATGTAAAGAAATTGGTAGGAAATCAACTACATAACCCAATTCCCTATCTACATCACTCGACCAAATAATTCGTCTGCATTACAACAACAAAAAAATCAAAACATTAGAGGTTAAAAAAAAAATCTAGAGAATTTTTTTTTGCTACAAAAATAATAGGAATGATAGATAATAATAATAATAATTACTTGGTGGTTATGTAAAGAGTTCCAGGAGATTCAGGAGGTCGATTTGCAAGAACAATGGCTAATAAGGGTTGGATATGCATCAATTATTCACCATTCACCATCTCCGATTCTGTCTGTGAAATTTCTTAATTCAAGTGAAACCATTATGATGATAATGAAAGAATGGAAAATGAATGAGAAGAACTAAGTACTGCCGGACACATCAGAATTGTCCCATGTTGACTAATCACACTCGTCTATAACATAATTGAAAAGCAACTCTAACTAGGCACCATCCGTCATAAAGAAACATCAAGAGTTTACCTGTTTCCAGGCAACGATCAGTTCCCATTGCTATGGTCACACTAATTCCAGGCTCAAGATTCTGGTCAACGACAACATTCTGCACAATTTGGAAAATAAACAATCAGCTGGAAACCAATCATACTTCGTAAAGAAGTATTTTATGTGGTTACTTGCTACTAACAGATGCATTTGATTTAGAACACCAAGAAGAAATCTCATTTAAGAAAGCTTGAAAATATCAATAACAAAGAGATTTTATTGTCCACATTTTGCAATTCTTTCTTTTGGCTTTCATGCTAAAAGAGAAAATGTCATCCTTGGGGAAAACACGATAAATCAAATAGAAACATTGGCATATAAAGTCAATAAAAATGACAATAACTCTTAGCTAAAACTATTTCAAGAGGCGATTGAGAACCATACCTTCGTTTAACCAACATCGACTTGTGTACCGGTGTTATTCGGGACCTCTTTCTTTCTGTGTAACACCTGCAGATGCATTACAAGGTCAACTATTAATTCCATAGGTGAGAATGTTTTCAGTTTTCACAATGAAAATAAAAACATACAAAACTAACCTTCCCAATATGGACCCCATTCATGCTTACGCAAATGATGAGGAGCATCAAGGGGTGGTAACAAACCCTACGCACAAATGCAAGCAGATTTTGTAAATTCACATCCATAAGAAATTAGACAAATTTATACATGTCTAATACATACATTATAGCAAAATTTTGAAGGACAAAAACATACCACAAATCTTGAGCTTGTATGCATCTGCTAAAGCGCACATCTCAGATACTGAGGTGCCTCTAAATACTTCAGTACTCTTATAAGAAATTGCATACCACCCTCATTACCGTCGGCATGTTCTTTTATTGATAATCTCAAATCATAATCTGAACCATTATTATTGTCAAATATCAGCACTTGTTTACACAAAACAAAATCCCTCTCATAAGCAAAATTCACTTAAATCTTCTGTCTCTGAGTTTCTCAATAAACCCACAATTCCTATTTCCTTAAACCTTCAAACTAATCATTTTTTTTATCGAAAAAATGAAGCCCTATGATCAACTCTATTCATTTTCCCTTGAAGACGAATCCCTAGCTGTAATAATAAATGAAACCACATAGGGTACAATCTTTAAATAATCTTTGGTTTTTTATGATAATTTTTAGATTTAAGAACTACAAAAAATAAACAAAAAAAAATAGCATTACGAAACAAAACAAAAACCTAATTAGAATATATCACTAACTTCATCGACTCTGAAATTTGTAGCTACACGAGCTATCTGACCAGATGAAAGCAAACACTTCAGGACGTAACCATCATGTGCTTGTAGTTTATGAAGCGGCTCAAAATCATAGTCTGCATCATAAGAATAGTATCCAAAATCGTTGATTCCTTCATACGCATTCTAACCAAAAGCATAAAAAGAAAACAAAATCAAAAACACTTAACCTTTAACCCACTTCAAAAACTCATTAAGAAACCCATAAAAAGATGACTCACCAACATAACCACTCAGTGAGATCTTCTCAACACTATTGCAATTCTTAATCAATCTTCAGAACAACTCCGTAACTTCAATCAAATACCAATTAAGAACGAACCCATCTCTAAATTCATCTTATTCATCGCTAATCGAACTTCTAAGCAACCCTCTGAGAAACCATAATTATTTGATTCTTCCCAAAACAACCCTACAATTTCAATCAAACATCAACCCTCTTAATCTTTGACTATCAGCAACCCACTCTTCATCTTAATTCCAAATAATCCCAACATCTAAACTGAAAACTCTAATTTCAGTTACAACAACAACAACATCAACATCTCCTCTTCTTCCCATAGCTAACCAACATCAGCACCACCGACAGCAACCACTACTCAAACATCCCCATCTCTCTCTCGATCTAAAAATCTCTCTATTTCAACAACTTGATTCACCAGCAGGTGAAGAACGAAGAGGAGGAAGAGAAAATAAGGAAGAAGAAGAAAGAGAAAGAGAAAAAGTAGATAAGAGAATGGATTTTCTCTTCGATCGGGTTAGGGATAAGGCCGACCAAATTGATGAGACGCCCACTCGTCTCGACACGTGCGACCACAAGAGTAGTATCCAAAATTACTATTTTACCCTTCGAAAATAGATTGACAAATCTTCTTCACCCGGTGTTCGATTGACGCGTGCAAGTAGTCTATTTCGCATAACTTCTAGAGTTCTATCTAACGAAACCATTTTCGTATCTAGATGGATTTAGAATTGAAAATCACAGGTTCAAATATTATCAGAGTTGGACCTGAGTTTGTCGTTCGGATGCACTGGGGGACGAAATATATCAGAATTGAACATCACATGTTCAAAGATTACCAGAGTTGGACGTGATTTTCTCGTTCGGATGAACTGGGGACGAAATATATCAGAATTGAACATCACAGGTTCAAAGATTACCATAGTTGGACTTGAGTTTCTCGTTCGGATGAACTGGGGACGAAATATATCAGAATTGAACATCACAGGTTCAAAGATTACCAGAGTTGGACCTAAGTTTCTCGTTCGGATGAACTGGGGACGAAATATATTAGAATTGAACATCACATGTTCAAAGATTACCAGAGTTGGACCTGAGTTTCTCGTTCGGATGATCTGAGGCTATGTTGTCATGGGCGTAAGGCGCCGCGTGGCATTGGGTGTAAAATCCCGAGCCGCGGCGTAGAACAGTAATTCCCATATAGGTTTATGTTCTTGACATAACTGATAATTAGCTTAGGATTTTCTATATTAGCATGTAAATCTTAAAGAAAAAGATTTGCAAAAAGTTTGGAAAGATTATTTTCCCTTCAATATTGTTAAGGTAATTAACAAAAACAGCTAGGAATAATCTGTTTCTTAGCATAATTAGATTAGGGTTTTAAAATATTAATGTATGACTTAATGAAAAAGATTTTGGCAATAATGTTTTTCCTTTTTTGGCATCAAAATGCCACTTTAGCGCCCAACAAACTAGCGCCTTGACCTGAGCGCCTAGAAAGGCGACTCATGGGCGCCAGTTTTTAAAGTGGCATCTCCTAACCCACTGCGTGGCGTCCAAGTTCGGAATAAGGCCACTTTGGCGCCTTGGCGACGCCTTTGACAACATAGATCTTAGGACGAAATATATCAGAATTGAACATCACAGGTTCAAAGATTACCAGAGTTGGACCTGAGTTTCTCGTTCGGATGAACTGGGGACGAAATATATCAAAATTGAACATCACAAGTTCAAAGATTACCAGAGTTGGACCTGAGTTTCTCGTTCGGATGAACTGCGGACAAAATATATCAGAATTGAACATCACAGGTTCAAAGATTACCAGAGTTGGACCTGAGTTTCTCGTTCGGATGAACTGGGGACGAAATATATCAGAATTGAACATCACAGTTCAAAGATTACCAGAGTTGGACCTGAGTTTCTCGTTCGGATGAACTGGGGACAAAATATATCAGAATTGAACATCACATGTTCAAAGATTACCAGAGTTAGACCTGAGTTTCTCGTTCGGATGAACTGAGGACAAAATATATCAGAATAGAACATCACAGGTTCAAATATTACCAGAGTTAGAGCTGAGTTTCTCTTTCGGATGAACTGCGGACGAAATATATCATAATTGAACATCACAGGTTCAAAGATTACCAGAGTTGGACCTGAGTTTCTCGTTCGGATGAACTGCGGACGAAATATATCAGAATTGAACATCACAGGTTCAAAGATTACCAGAGTTGGACCTGAGTTTCTCGTTCGGATGAACTGGGACGAAATATATCGAAATTGAACATCACATGTTCAAAGATTACCAGAGTTGGACCTGAGTTTCTCGTTCGGATAAACTGGGGACGAAATATATCA
This sequence comes from Papaver bracteatum, assembly GCA_023529315.1. Lineage (NCBI taxonomy): Eukaryota > Viridiplantae > Streptophyta > Magnoliopsida > Ranunculales > Papaveraceae > Papaver > Papaver bracteatum. Next base: position 2,060,374 of record JAJJWX010000810.1, on the reverse strand, counting down.
GAATTGAACATCACATGTTCAAAGATTACCAGAGTTAGACCTGAGTTTCTCATTCGGATGAACTGAGGACGAAATATATCAGAATAGAACATCACAGGTTCAAATATTACCAGAGTTAGAGCTGAGTTTCTCTTTCGGATGAACTGCGGACGAAATATATCATAATTGAACATTATAGGTTCAAATATTACCAGAGTTGGACCCGAGTTTCATGAACTGCATAAATATATCCATTACATGTTCAAAGATTACGAGTTGGACTCGAGTTTCTCGTTCGGATGAACTGAGGGACGAAATATATCGAAATTGAACATCACATGTTCAAAGATTACTGAGTTAGACACGAGTTTCTCGTTCGGATGAACTAAGAACGAAATATATCGAAATTGAACATTACATGTTCAAAGATTACCAGAGTTGGACCTGAGTTTCTCGTTCGGATGAACTGGGGACGAAATATATCAGAATTGAACATCACAGTTTCAAATATTACCAGAGTTGGGCCTGAGTTTCTCATTCGGATGAACTGGGGACGAAATATATCAAAATTGAACATCACAGGTTCAAAGATTACCAGACTTGGACCTGAGTTTCTCGTTCGGATGAACTGGGGACGAAATATATCAGAATTGAACATCACAGGTTCAAAGATTACCAGGGTTGGACCTGAGTTTCTCGTTCGGATGAACTAGGGACGAAATATATGAGAATTGAACATCACAGTTTCAAATATTACCTGTGTTGGACCTGAGTTTCTCGTTCGGATGAACTGGGGACGAAATATATCAGAATTGAACATCACAGGTTCAAAGATTACCAGAGTTAGACCTGAGTTTCTCGTTCGGATGAACTGGGGACGAAATATATCAGAATTGAACTTCACAGGTTCTAAATCTACTAGAGTTAGACCTAAGTTTCTCCGTTCGGATGAACTGAGGACGAAATATATCAGAAGTGCAATAAATAAAGTAAATATTACATATTGTGAAAATGACCATACTACCCTTATTGGAAAAAAGTGCAATAAATATTATGGAGACTGTGAAAATGACCATACTACCCTTATTGGAAAAAAAGTGCAATAATAAATATTTTGGAGACTGTGAAAATGACCATACTACCCTTATTGGAAAAAAAGTGCAAAAATAAATATTATGGAGACTGTGAAAATGACCATACTACCCTTATTGGACAAAGTGCAATAAATATTATGGAGACTGTGAAAATGACCATACTACCCTTATCGAAAATAAGTAAAGTAAATGTTACAAACTGTGAAAATGACCATATTACCCTTATTGGAAATAAGTGCAATAAATATTACGGAGACTGTGAAAATGACCATACTACCCTTATTGGAAAAAAAATGCAATAAATATGATGGAGACTGTGAAAATGACCATACTACCCTTATTGGAAACAAATGCAATAAATATTAGGGAGACTGTGAAAATGACCAGACTACCCTTATCAAAAATAAGTAAAGTAATTATACAGACTGTGAAAATGACCATATTACCATTATTGGAAAAAGTGCAATAAATATTATGGAGACTGTGAAAATGACCATACTACCCTTATTGGAAAAAAGTGCTATAAATATTACGGAGACTGCGAAAATGACCTTACTACCCTTATTGGAAAAAAAAGTGCAATAAATATTACGGAGATTGTGTAAATGACCATACTACCCTTATCGGAAATAAGTAAAGTAAATGTTATAAAGTATAAAATGACCATATTACCCTTATTGGAAATAAGTGCAATAAGTATTTTCTGGATTTTCACATTCTGTAATATTTATTACACTTAATTCCACTAAGGGTAATATGGTCATTTTCATATTTTGTAATATTTACTTTTCCTATTTCCGTTAAGGGTAGTTTGGTCATTTTCACAGTCTCCATAATATTTATTGCAGTTATTTCCAATAAGGGTAATATGGTCATTTTCACAGTAGGTAATATTTACTTTATTTATTTTTGATAAGGGTAGTCTGGTCATTCCCACAGTCTCCATAATATTTATTGCACTTATTTCCAATTAGGGTAATTTGGTCATTTTCACAATATGTAATATTTACTATATTTATTTTCAATAAGGGTAGTTTGGTCATTTTCACAGTCTACATAATATTTATTGCACTTATTTCTAATAAGGGTAATATGGTCATTTTCTCAGTCTGTAATATTTACTTTACTTATTACACTTAATTGGGTAGTCTGGTCATTTTCACACTCTCCATAATATTTATTGCACTTATTTCCAATAAGGGTAATATGGTCATTTTCATAGTCTCCATAATATTTATTGCATCGATAATAACGATATGAGAAAAGGAGGGTCCCGCCTAAGAAAAGTAGCAGTGATTCAACTAGGTACAGCAGTCGCGGTGTGGGTTGATGACTCGGGGAAATAATCGTAATTAAAAAAATTATACAACGACCGTTTTTAACGCTCTAATTTGTGCTCCGAAAATTTATTATATCTACGACCGTCTTGACCGGTCCACGGTCCGTTGACCGCTATTGAGGGTCGAGGATGTGGGTCGTTAAAACCCCCTTTTCCACTAGTGTCAATAGTCTTCTTACCAAAAGATAGATTCATAATACTATTTTGACGCTTAATGATCGCGTTAGAGGTAGCTAAAAATGGGCGACCTAAAATAACAGGTATCAGGTTCTATGGGTCGGGGACAGGTTGTGTGTCTAGGACTACGAAATCCATAGGATAAATAAACTTGTCGATCTCAATAAGAACATCCTCTATCACACCACAAGGAATTTTAACAGGCATGTCAGATAACTTGAGTGTTATCTTGGTAGGCTTCGATTCACCAAGTCCTATTTGTAAGTACACATGGTACAGAAGTAAGGCTTACTATCGGGCATGGTTAGTAAGTCCAGTAAAGCTTTTTTAACCCGATGTTTTCATATCGTGCAAGCAATGGTATGGGCATCTGGGTCTTTATATTTAGGAGTTGTGGTGTTTTGAATGATCGAACTTACATGATTAGATAAAAAGCCCTTTTTAGGGACACTGAGATTTCTCTTTCGCGTACACATATCCTTGAGGAAATTGGCATAAGCTGGCAGTTACCTAATTGCTTCTAGTAATGGAAAGTTTATGGTAACTTTCTTAAAACCTCCACTATGTCATTAAAGTTGGATTCACTCTTTGTTGGTACTAGTAGTTGTGGAATGTGGCTCTAGGCATAATATAGGGCCTCTCAGGAACCGAATTGGCATCATCAAAAACTTTATCAGTCTCCTCAGCTATGGATGGTCCTGAGGGGTGAACTACATTATGCTTACTATCGGGCATGGTTACCTGATTATCTACTACTCTACCACTCCTAAGGGTTCTAATTGAATTCAACTAATGTGATGGTTTTGCACTTACTTCATGAACTCCTCTAGGGTTGGGTTGTGTTTGACTAGGAAACCTACCTTTTTCTCTTAAAGATTCATTTATTAAACCAACATGGGTTTTTAACTCGGAAATAGCCTGAGAGTTAGCCTGGACCAGCTTTTTATTTTCTTCTAAACCTTGTACCATCGATTGATGAAACATTGTAGTTTTTTGGGTTAACACGGTGAGAGATTCCTCTAGACTTAAAATTTTCTTATCGGACTGATTATAAAACTAAGCTGGTCCTAAAGGATTCTTAGTATAGCCAAAACATGGGGGAGCTTTCGAATTACCAAACTGACCTTGAATCTGGTCCTAAACTATGACAGGTTCAGATGGTTTCTTCAACCAGGATTATAGGTTTCTGAATATTGGTCAAATTTCTGACGGTTATCGAATCTAGTGTTATTATTATAAAGAGCATTGGCTTGCTCTTCAGTAGTCTGGCCTTCCCAAAAAGGCTCTATTCTACCACTAGTGTGACCCAATTCTAAAACTTCTAACCTTTTAGCTATTGCTGCAATTTTGGCATCTGATTCAAAGCCTCCTTCTACCCTATTAACGTTTCCTCTGCCTAAGAATTTTTTTCTGGGGTTCCCTAATATTTTCCCATTGCTGGGTTTTCACGGTGATCTCATTCAAAAATTTCATCGCCGTATCAACAGTTTGGTTTTCAAACCCACCAGTGCATAGAGACTCAACCATGGTGTTGTCGAATAATCTAAACCCTCATAAAGAATCTGAACTAGCCTAACATTTTCTAAACTATGATGAGGACATTAGGCTAATAGATCATTGAACCTTTCCAAATACCTACGCAATGATTCTCCCTCTTGCTGGGAAAATATGCATATTTGCGTCCTAATAGACGATGTTTTGTTCCTAGGGAAAAACTTATTGAAAAAGGCAGATGTAAGTTGTTCATATGTTTCAATTAAATCGTAAGTCAAACTATACATCCAAGATTTGACTTTATCTTTTAGAGAGAAAGGAAATAACCTAAGTTTCAAAGTATCATCATCAAGGTCTCTAATTTTTCGGGTACTACAAATTTCCTCAAAATCCCTAACATGGAAATATTGGTTTTCATTTACTTTCCCTAAAAAGATTGGGAGCACCTGTAGAGTCACAGGTTTCAGTTCATAGGTGGCTTCAGTGTCAACTAACTTGATACATTATGGACGAGTTGTCCTAGTTGGTTTCAACACAACTTTCAAAGTTGCCATTTCTGGTACTATTGGAGTACGAGGGATATTTTTCTCAATGTGATAAGAACGTCCAAAAATAGGAATCTCAAGATTAAGGTGATCAAGATTCTTTTTTTCTGAAATATCACTTCTAGGTTTTTCATGCATAAACCGTCCTAGAGCATCTCTCTTACGTTCAGGCATACAAGAATTCAATAATAACCGTGCACATGCAAATGCTGGACTCACTGATTTAGTTAAGCTTGGGTTACCTACAACAAAATATAGTTACCGTCAAAGACTGGTCATAGGTACAAGGCTGAGGTTTGTAGTGTTTCGTATGATAACGCCCAGAGGGTTCACCTTACTAAACCACTTTTTTTCCTAAAATCGATGCCTGACGGAAATGCAACTTGTGTGTACGTGTTTTTTTTTATGATAATAAATAAAATACTAATAAAAATAAACAAACAATAAAAGAAATTACAAGTCCAAATAAAATAATGTCTTTGGTTTTCTTTTTTTTTTTTGGCAAGTTCGATTTTAGCTTCGAGTTAATCCTGCACAACAAAAACAAAAATACCAAAGATGTAAAATATAGCAAAAAATCTAAGAAAATAATAAAAATAAAAATACAAATACAAAGCCTAAAAATAAAATAAACCTAAAACCTAAACCTAAATACAATTCTGCGTTGGCGGCGCCAAAAATTGATGTGGTTTTTACACTGGTAAGAAAAATGGTTCGTTTAAGACTTGAAGGATGATTTTAGACTTAATTCTAAGTTAAACTAAAAACAAATAAAATTCGATTTCAAGATAGTATATATAAACTGAGACTATGGATTCCACCATTAACCAATTATCAGTGATTCAATCAATAACAATAACTATGCACCTCATACATTTAATTTGATTCTAAAATATTTCCTAGACAAGTAGATTCTCAAAACAATAGTTGTAAATCGAAGGCATGGACCATCAAAAGACTTAACCTAAGCATAACTCATCAATTGAGAACACAACTACTTAATCAGAATCATATATTCAATTTCAGTTCAGGGCAAATAATCATAAAGAATTACAATAATCAATTTAAATAAAATGTACCACATAATAATTGGGAAAATGGCTTCCTCCGTCGCCTCAGCAAAGGGGTTTAGCTCCTCATATTAATCTCTTGATCATAATAGGTGAAAAAGCGGGGGTCTAACAACCTCACCTAATATTTTGATTAGCAATCTGTATGGACTAACTCTAATATACTTTCAAGAGAATCAACTAGACAGTCAGACTCAATCTTAATAAAAAGTATATCAATGAGTTAATATCTCTATCTCGATTTGATCTATACTCAAGCAAATATAAATCTGCGAGTCTTTATCACAAAATATAGAGATGTTACTTAATGCATTCAAGATAAAGTGCGGAAAATCTACTCCTTTATACCCACAGGCCAATGGTCAAGCTGAAGCAACTAACAAAACAATTGCAGATATTCTCAAAAAGAAGTTAGAAGGGCATCATAGAACGTGGTGTCAACAAGTTCATAATGCAGTTTGGGCTTATAATACAACACGAAGAGAAGCAACTAGGGAATCTCCTTTTTGTTTAACATATGGGGTTGAGGCAGTATTACCAACAGAAGTTGTTATTCCTACAACAAAAAGAGAAGCTTGGGAAAAGAATCTTAGTGCTGGTATGATTCTAGACAAACTTGATGAGGTAGAAGAGAAGAGAGAAAAGTCATTACAACATATGGAAAACTACCATCGCAAATTAGCTCGTGAATATAATAAACGAGTAAAGAAGCGTGAGTTCCAAGTTGGAGATCTAGTTCTGCGAGAAACACCAGAATATCAACGAGAAAATGGAGGAAAATTAGCGAAAAAATGGGACGGGCCATATATCATCAAAGAAATAGTTGGAACTGGAGCATATAAATTAATGGATCCAGAAGGAAGAGACATGGGTCAAAGACTTGGCAGACCATGGAATAGACAATATCTAAGAAAATATTATCAATAAAGGTTTGAAAGACTAGAATGAATGGATTACACGCAATAAATTGCGAGAGAATAAAAGAGATGTTTTGCAAGAACAAAGTTGGTTAAATATAAAAGCTATTTTCCGCAATAATTTGCGGAATAATTAAGAATTTTAATGCAAATGCATAATATGGGCGAAAATTGCCTAAAAACATATAAGAATGGGACGAACTTTTATGGCGTACACCTTAGTTCGCGGATTCTATTTCGTAAGAGGCAATGTCCTTAAAGTGCGTCATAAGGGGGGTATCTCTTTGCATGGCTATGGGAAAGGATATACTGCTGCTGGAACCTAGTCATGGAGATTTGGGATTATAGAAAATCCATCCGGGAGAGATAACTTGGATTCCCAACTATATAAGGTTATACCCTGGTTGGGCGCCCGAGAGTTTCTCCTAAGGAATGCAACGTATGATCAAGGCGCCGAGGTACACGGTTGAGATGTGGGTGCCCGGGATGGATGAACCTACCCTAGCCATCCACGGCAAGTCTTGGCTTACGATGTGTTCTGCCCGAAGAAAACCCCACTTAGGGTGCAGTCTTGTAACTATAAGCCATATAAGGCATAAAGGACAAGGCTGCGAAAACAACTGGTTGTTGGCAGAACCTGATGGGAAAGTGCTAGTCTTGTATGGCCGATGTATAATCCTTGAAGGGGCAACCGGGGGGAGAGATAAGGGCGATACCCTCCATTAGGGAGCTGTGTATCAAAAAAGACGGCAATGTCATGGGACTTTATATTCGCAAGAATATTTAGGCCCAAATCATATTGTCGCGTGACACAGACAACAATGTCATGGGACTTTATATTCGCAAGAATATTTAGGCCCGTCATATTGCCGCGTAACTGGCCAAAAAGCCTAAAGAGAAAAGTTAAGATGAGATCAATGGGTTTTTTCGATAAGATCAAAAGATGAAATAAATGAAATCAATAATAAGAGGATATAAATCGAAAAGACGTCCTGTGATTTCATCGCAAAGACGGCAATGTCATAAGTCTTAAAAAGCAAAGAGAGATTAATCTCATAAGGTGGCTTAGATTTATCATATTGTCGCAAAGATTAAAATTAAATGATAAGGCAAGATCAATGGATTATTACATGTAAAAGTAAGAATGTCCTGCGATCTTGTCGCATAAAAGTGGCATAATAAGACCTTTAACTAGGAAAGCAAAATAAGACCACAAGAGAGGTTATATCTGCAAAGCATATAACAAGATTTTCTTACAAGAGGCAAGCATGGGATTTTCTTACAAGGGTAACAAATTCAATACTTCACAAGGAAGATTATGAGGGGCAAATATGGGGATTATAAAAGAATATTTCATTATCTTCCTTGAGAAGAAGTAAAATAATAAAAAAGAAGATAATCAAGTTACAAGAATTTATGAAGATTGGATTCAGATTAATAAAAATATATAATCAGAAGAAGATGATGGAGTTACAAAAACTGCAATGTTTCGCAAAAGAGATTCAGAAATTACAATCATTTGCAGGACAAGGAAAAGAACAAGATATTTCGCAAGAATATAAAACTTCATAGAATATTCTTCCTTAATTTTATCATTCTTGCTCACTACTATTATCTTCATCAGCGGCACCTTTTTTAGTTTGGATTTATCCATCACCAGTGATTGTTTTGTGAGGAGAATTATGTTCTTCTGATTCTTTATGTGGATTTTCTTGATATTCTCCATCATTGAGAGGGTTCCCTTCTTCTTCTATTTCTTTAGGTGGGTTTTGTTCATCCTCAGAAAAATCTTCTTCTTCATTACTTGAATAATTTAGATCTTCATCTATGGGATGGGGAACTTCGTTATTATCTATCTCCAAGGGTTTGATCTTCATAGGAGGTAAAGAATGAGAGAATAAAACATTGTTTACAAAAACTTCAGCGCCTAAATGAGCCTTGCGGAGGCAATTATTTTCCCGGTTTCTGATCTCTATATCTTTGAAATATTCAAGATAATCAAACCTTCTCAATGCTCTGTTGTGAGAGTTGGAAAGCGCGGTATTCTTTTTGCGAAGTTTGGCTAACTTCATAGACAGATCAGAGATAGAAACTTGAAGATGTTTCTCAGATTCTGCGAAAGAAAAATTGCATATTAGATGGAATTCTCGCGAAAAATAAGATGGGAAGATACAATGAAGTAATTAATAGATGAGGCAGTCAAAATGACTACCTTCCTTTTGTGAAGATAAAGTATGAATTATGTTAGAGAAGCAACTCTTCCATCGATTCATAGCATCATCAAAATTATCCCCAACCTTACCTTTCAAACGAGATTTTATACTTTTTTCACAATTGCGAAGATAAACATTTTCTTCTTTCAATCGAGTACAATCATCTTTGAGATTGTTGACTTTTACACTTAGAGCTAACCTACCCTTTATAAGTTTCTCTTGTTCAAGAAGAGATGATTCGATTATCTTTTTAAGTTCATCTTTCAATGCACGAAGGGATTGCTCTTGCTCCTTACACAACTTTTGAAGATTGCCTAATTGCTGCGAATAAATCCTTGTTGTATCCACAAAGCTACGTTTCTCTTGGGATAAAGTTTTGTTTTCATCTGATAAAGATTCCACCCTCAAATTAGTCTGATTTAGCGAATATAAAAGTTGAGTGGCTTCATTATTTAGGCGATCTCGTTCACAAATTAGCTGATTATTCTCATTCTTAAGATTATTTATCTCGTCAATTGAATATGCGTGGAGAGTACTCAATCTATCAAATTGATTTTTCCAAGACTCTTTACCAATGTGGGTCTCGTCAGCGATTGTTTCCCATTCAAGTATCTTCAATAATTGGTTATGTTTTGAAGCTAAATATGCGACAACAAATAAATAAAGAAAAATTGAGTACATAGAAGATAAAGAATTAATGAGGCAAAAACAGAGGCAAGAAAATTATACCTTTCAGATCATCATTTCTGCTGCGAAGAATTTCGCAGTCTAATTCAGAATTGCGAAGCTTATGATTGAGAAGTTCACATTCTAAAGTTTTTGCTTGAAGATTATTCTTTAAGGTTTCAATTTCACTTTCTAAAGCAGTTAGCTTAGACGAAGAACCGCAGGATCCAAGATGCTTATTTAAAATCATACAAATATCTTGTCTCGCAGGGTCTGTAGAAGATTTCATAGCATCATTTAAAACTTCAGATAACATTTGAAAAGCATCTTCAACCCCTGTTGCTATTTCTTGAGAAGAAGGAAGAGAAGTAGAGGAAGAGGTTTTGGCGACAATAACTTGAAGATTAGAATCATTCGCGGTAGTAGGAGTAGAAGAAGGAACTTGGTTAGTCGCAATTACAGTCTCATTCGTCGCAACATCTTTCATTGCAACTTCACTCATCACGACTTCATTTACCGCAGTTTCATTTACCGTAGCTTTATTCACCGCAGCTTCATTTACCGTAGCTTCATTCACCGCAGTTTCATTTACCGTGGTTTCATTCACCACAGTTTCATTAATCGCAGGATCATTGGCTGCTGATTCATTCACTTTAGTTCCAGCTATTAAAGGTTCATTCATCGTAACTTTTGAAATATTGATGGAAATATTAGCATCAATAGTTTCATTTGGAATTGATGAAGAAGTAGTGTTGGTGTTAACATTAGAATTTACACGAGGAGAAGGAGAAGATTTATCTTGCGGCGGAACAGGGTCTGCAGGTAAAAATTCAAGAATATCCACTTCATCTGAAAGAGCTTTAACTTGACGAGAACGCTTAAGAGGTTTAGAAATATTCTCTTCAATCTGCGAATAATAATGCAGATAAAAAACAGAGGCAACAATATTGTTATTTCAAAGAAATAGATATTTCTTACTACCTTATCATTCTCAGATCTTTTTGTCTTCCCAACATGCCTTTTCTGAGAACCCTTAGGGTTAGGGTTTTTGATAGTAATTTTAGTATGAGAAGTGGTATTACTGAAAAAGATGATAAAATATGGGGATTATGAAGAAAATTGGGCGATAAAGATAGCATAACATGAACAAAATAAGATCCAAGATAAGAACATACCTTTGAGTCTCCATTAGAACAGCAACAGGAAGGATACCAGGAAAGAAAAAGTTGCAGACAAAAAATAAAGGAAAAGTTGAAGAGAAAAGAGAAGGTGAAAGAAGAAAGAAATACTCTCGAGTGGAACCTTTATTTATAGATGAAGGATGGGTAACTGGGTTAATCGGTAAAGATTGACACTTGTCAGCAGTAAAAGCGTAAAGTAGGAAACTTTGTCGGGTAAAAAGTAAGGAGTTGCGGAAAATTAAGAAACTTAAATTCTCATGATATTTATCTTCTTCGCAGAAAAGATATGAGAAGAGGCAAGATGTAGGATCATAATATTGTCACAACAATATTCTTGCGAAATCAATGATATTCTGCGACACATCTCAAAGTGACGTAAGGAATGACATATCAGATGAAAACGACAGAAACATGAGTAAAGTGTGACATTTCTACGAGAAACCAATAAAACTTGCGAATGATTAAGGCGGTGCTAACTGCGATTTATCGCAAGAATTCAGATCCGAAATTAAAGGGAATCTTAACTGTAAATGAGCTGTCATGAGTTGTAATCCATTATGTAAATGCCTATATAAAGGAAATGAATAGTTCCATAGAGAGGGATGAATTTTTAAGGGCTAGGAAGGTTTTTAGGAGAGAGAAAATCTTTATCAAGTGTTCTGTGTTCTTGATTTTTGTAAAATTCCTTAAGATCATATTAATGAAAAATTGTCTTTAATCTTCAAATTATGTCATAAATATCGATAAATTCTTGAATAGGGTGTAGTGTGGGAATTCCTGCAACTACAAAAGTAAAAAGAGGGAAAGAAAAGAATGAAAGAAGTATTTATAGAACAAGAAAGTTCTCGAGAAGATGAATGCAATTCATGCAAAGAAAGGACATGAACGGTCAGATCGCAACGGTTGAAAAGAACGTGTCAAAAACTGAATGGCAAAAAAAGTACGTGAAAACAGCTGGCGAAGGATACAGAAACGTGTCAAATCAGAAGAGCGCAAAGGGATAAACCGCTGCGGCATTATGAAAGATTCAGTTCTCATGATTTTTCCTCCTTCGCAGAAAAGACATGAGAAGAGGCAAGATGTAGGACCAGAATATCGCCATGATATTACTCTTGCGAGATTAGCAACACATCTGCGAGCATTACCGCGAGTTCTCCGATAACACTTCGCAAGTGTCACGGAATAATTAAAAGAATGACGTAATAGCTGACGAATGAAGAAACACGGGAAGAACGTGATTGTCCTGCGATGAATACAACTCCTGCGAGAGTTAGCATTATAACTACCGCGAGAGCACCGCGAGCCAGATCCTAAATTAAAGGACAGCTTAGCTGTCATCCACTATGTAACTACCCTATATAAAGAGACCCAGTAGATTCAGAAAAGGAGGATGTATTTTTGAGTGTTGAGAAAGTCTTGAGGAGAGAGAAAATTCAAGAGAGCGGTTGTATTCTTGATCTTCTTCCATTACTTGTAAACATTTCTGAAAATCAAATAATAAAGTGTTTTTTAATCATCAAATATGTGTTAATTACTGTAAGATTTTATCAAGGGTGTAGTGTAGGATTTCCTGCAACTACAGTTTCCTTGATAACATATTGAACTAAATTTCTTTTGTAGTTTCGGTTTTAATATCGGTTATCTAAAATGGTATGTAAAACCTTCGTGCTTAACTCTTATAGGTCGTACAAGTCTTATAGATTTGTAAGATCCTTTTGGTTTGACCTTTATTTGCTCGAACCTTATTCATTTTGTGACAAAATGGGGAGAAATATATGGAGTAAACAAGTGATTTTTAATCACTAGGAAAGGACAATTATGCTTAAACGTTATATTTAACGGAAGAGTAAAGCATAGAATAAGGGGTACATTATTTATATGTCCTTACTTTTGAACCCCAATAAATATATCCTTATACAACAATAAATATGTTCTTAATTTTTAATAATCTTATCCATTTAAAATTAGATTACCTTAATACCCTCACCCATATATTATATCTCAAAATGGTAAAAATTTCTTCCTCTACCACTTCACCACCAGCACCACTAGCACCACCACCTTTCAACAACACCACCTACCAACCGCCATCACCACTAATATTCCACCACCACCATTACACCACCACCATTCCTCCACCACCAATAGTCTATCGCCGTCGCCACCACTAGTCCGCTACCGCCACCACCACCGCCACCGCCGCCGCCACCACTAATTCAGATATTTTTATATCAACAACAGTAGTTGATCCAAATAAAAATAAAACCAACAATAGAAGTTGATCCAATTTAGGGGATCAACAATGGTAGTTGATCCCCTAAATTGGATCAACAATGAAAGTTGATCCATGTAAATGGAATGAACTTGGCGTGAGTCGAACACGCATCATCTGACATGGAGTCAGTCATGCTACCATTGCACCACAAGTTCAACATTGGAACAAATTTACATGATTTAAACTACAAGCATGATTATACTTATCCAGAGGAAATATTATCAATAACAGGAGTTGAAAGGATCAACAACAGTAGTTGATCCCATAAAAAATTGGGTCAACAACCAGAGTTGATCCCATAATAAAGTACATAGAAAGAAATTGAATAGGGAATGAACCTGGAAATGGATAGTGAGACGAGCAAAGTGAGCGGTACAAGTGTTACAAACATCATCAACAATACCACCAGCTAACAAGTGTGAAACAAATCTGATCAAGGAATGTTGTTATTGATGATAGTTTCTCACTCCACAACCATACCACCACCACCACCACTACCACCAGGATTTACAACTACTCATCTTACTGGTTTTATTTTGACACTCATTTTTACAAAACTAAAATGCATAAATCTCTAGCCCCCTCCCTGCAGAAACACCACTATCATTAGTATCACCAATGTATTACTAGACATCACCAATTCCATATTCATATTATAACCACCATCTTCCATTATAGATCCAAATCTCTCAATAATCAATATAAGCATTGAATAACGCATCTTTTAATCCTATTTCTTTTATATTAGCTGTTGCTATATCAAATGGATATGAAAATTCGAATTTGTTACTATATCGATTGAGAAGAATAACTTTTAATTGATAAAATAACCCTTAAATCTGTAAGAGACATTAAAAATGAAGTAGAGATATATTCCAATACATACCACCTCCACCATCGCCGCCACTATTACTATTAATTTTTGAGCTTCTATAATTCGAAGAAGTTCACTTCTAATATTATCAGAAATCGAAACCTAAAATCAAATCTCGCATCTTTGAATCTGTTATTGGTAATAGTTCTAGTATTTTTGAATTTGGTACATTAAAAATAACGTTGCTGGTGACGAGATGAAAATGATGATGGCAGTGGTGCTGGCAGCGATATAGATGATGATCGCAGGGGTGGTGGTGAAGCTGAATATGGTGGTGGTGGGTTTGGTTCGAATTTGGGCAGAAAATCTCTCTATCAATCTCAAAATTCTTCTCTGTCAAATATGTTTCTCTCTCACTCTGAAATAATGGTGGTGGTGGTGGTGATTGTGGCAGAGAGGATCGAGATGGCGGTGGTTGTGGCAGAGACGATCGAGATGGTAGTGATGGTGGGAGGGATGGAGATTTTTCTCTGGATTATAAAAAAGAAAACAAGGAAAGTAAGAGTGAAAGGTTAAATAAGGAATCATATAAATTCAGATTTTAGATAAAAATTACAATTATACCATGAGGGATATTTGTAAAGTCTGTTAGGGATATTTGTAGAGGCCCATCAAAAGCAAGGACAATAGTTCGATTTCCACTAGAATAAGGAGGAGAAACATATCATAATGTTGTGTAGTATTTCTGACTACAAAATGGGAATAACATCAAAGATGTTCGGATTGAATATTAACCTAACTTACCTTTAGGGGGAGTAAAATCTTTTGATATTCAAATGTCAACAACGTCATTTATTTATTGAATATATGCAAGATATTGTGTTTTTGAGACTTGGAATCAAGCGTATGAAGAATGAGTTATTTTATAATTCTTTTAGCTCCATATGTAATAAGAGTTTTGTCACTAAAATTGACAAAGGGAAGATTATTAAAGCGTAGCTCGGTTGAACACACCAAGCATTGCAATGTCAAGATTGGTTGTCATATTTTAGTATCAAAACTCATCTTGAGTCGCTTGATTAAATACTAGAGTCAACTTCGTTTAGGTTAGACTAGAAAGTCTAGGAATATTGAGACACACATGTATTACTCCGAAAACCCGAAGAATGTGAAGAAGCCAACGACGACATCATCCTTCCACTTGAGGTTAGTAGTATTTACTTGATCTTGTTTCCATTCCTACAGTATCTTTTAAGTCGTGCTATATTGAAAACATAACATGCGAAGCTGTATATATTGTATATAATACTCTTGAAAAAGTGAGGGTCTAACAACCACACCCAATATTTTGCATAGCAATCTGTATGGACTAACTCCAATATACTTTCAAGAGAATCAACTAGACAGTCAGACTCAATCTTAAGAAAAGTATATCCAAGAGTTATATCTCTTATTTCTCAATTCAATCTTCAATCAAACAAATAGGAATTTGCGAGCCCGATTGAACATAAGAAATAACTTGGACGGTGTCGAAAACCAATATCCAGGTGCCAATCAATTTAATCAACAACCCAAAGGTGGGATTCACAATTGATTGAACTTACGCACAACCTTTGATATTTCAATTATATAAAAATATAATGTGGAAAAAAAATAACACAGAAACCAAAAAATTTGTTAACGAGGAAACCGCAAATGCAGAAACCCGGGATCTAGTCCAGATTTGAACACCACACTGTATAGAGCCGCTACAGACACTAGCCTACTCCAGGTTAACTTCGAACTGGAATGTAGTTGAGCCCTAACCAATCTCACACTGATCAAGGTACAGTCGTGTTCCTTACGCCTCTGAATCCCAACATAAATCTACGCACTTTATTCCCTTAGATAATCTCACCCACAACTAAGAGTTGATACGACCCAAAGTCGAAGACTTGATAAACCAATCCGTCTGACACAGAAAAGTCTATTAAATGCATGAATCTGTTTTTCACAGATAAACCTATGAGTTTTGTTCTGTATTTTGATAAATCAAGGTGAACAGGAACCAATTGATATACCGGACTTATATTCTCGAATAACAGCCTAAAAATATCAATCACCTCACAATAATCTTAATCGTATGGTAGCGAAACAAGATATTGTGGAATCACAAACGATGAGACGAAGATGTTTGTGATTACTTTTTATCTTGCCTATCGGAGAATAAATCTCGAGCAAATATTAGACAAGATAATACTCAATACGATAAAAAATAGCAAGATCAGAACACACAATTACAGAGAAATAGTTCGGTCTAGCTTCACAATCCCAATGAAGTCTTCAAGTCGTTAACCTACAAGGTTTCCTGAAAAACCTAAGGTTAAAGGAGAATTGACTCTACTCGCAACTAGTATCACACATGAGGTGTGGGGACTAGGTTTCCCAGTTTCTAGAGTTCTCCTTTATATAATCTTCAAATCAGGGTTAGCAATCTAAGTTACCTTGGTAACAAAGCATTCAATATTCACCGTTAGATGAAAACCTGATTAGACTCAATCTAATATCTTTCAACCGTTAGATCGAACTTAGCTTGTTACACATAAATGAAAAGTGACTTCATTTAGTATAGTTGCAGGAAATCCTACACTACACCCTTGATAAGAATTTACAGTAATTAACACATATTTGAAGATTAAAAATAACACTTTATTATTTGATTCTCAGAAATGTTTACAAGAAATGGAAGAAATCAAGAATACAATCGCTCTCTTGAATTTTCTCTCTTCAAGACTTTTCTTAACACTCAAAAAATACATCATCCCCTCTCTGAATCTACTGGGTCTCTTTATATAGGTTAGTTACATAATGGATGACAGCTAAGCTGTCCTTTAATTTTGGATCTGACTCGCGATATTATCGCAGAAGTTATAATGTCAATTCTCGCAAGCGTTGTAATCATCGGAGGACAATCATGCTATTCTCGTGTTTCTTTATTCGTCAGCTATTATGTCACTCTTTAAATTATCTTGTGATACTCGCAAAGTGTTGTTGAAGAACTCGCGGAGGTGTTCGCAGAAGTGTTGTTAATCTCGCAAGAGTAATATCATGGCGATATTCTGGTCTTACATCTTGCCTCTTCTTATGTCTTTTCTATGAAGGAGGAAATATCATGAGAATTAAAATGCCACAGTTGTTCATCGTTTCATCTTCTATGATCAACAAAACTCTGTATATTAAGTGTTACCGCCTACACGTGTCGAATATTCCTTTTTTACCGGTTAATCTTTTATTACCCGGTTACCATCCTTCTGTCTATAAAAGAGAGAACCTATTAAAGAAATATTTTTCTTCTTTTAATTCTTCATCTTCTTTACCTCTTCGTTCTCTGTAAATTTTTTCTACTTGCAACTTTCTTCTTCTGCAGATTCACCTGCTACTGCTTTAATGGAATCACCAAGGTATGTGTTCTTCTGACGTTATTAAACTCGATTTTGCTTGTCTGAATCATATTTATTCACCCTATTTGATCTTTTTTGCTTGATTCAATATAACTCTCATACTATGTTTTCTTTTTAGTGGAACTACATCCAACACCCAATTTGTCGACCAAAACCCTAATCTTCGAGAAGATTCACAACAAAAACTCACTGAAAAGAAAAGGAAGCATGCGAGTCATAAGGTAGTAAGAAACATTTGTTTTCTTAATAACAATATTGTTGCCTCTGTTTTTTATCTATATTATTACTCGTAGGATGATGAAAATGTTGTTAAACCTCGCAAAGCCAAGGCTCTTGAGATTGATATTACTATTCCCAAATTTCCATCTTCAAAATATGTTTCTACTACTTCGCAGATGGAACCTCCATCCTCTATTTGCGAGAATATCATTATCAATACCCCCAATTCCATTAATCCTCCAATGAATGAGACTCCCAAAACTGTTATGAACAAAGCTTCTTCCTCTCCCATTTTACTGCCAACCGTTACTTTTACAGACACTCCACCTTCTGGTGATGCAACCACCACAAATGACTCAAATCTCCAACTCGCCATTATTACCACTTCGCCTTCTGCACCTCTTCCCTTATCTAAAGAAGCATCAGTAGGGGTTGATGCTGCTTTTAAATTTTTGTCTGACATTTTAGATAATGCAGGAAATCTTCTACTGACCCTTTCAAATATGATGTCTGCGAGACTTTAATCAAATATTTTGGTTCTGATCGAACTGCTTCGCGAGCGTCTTTAGAAAATGAAGTTGAAGCTCTAAAGAGAAGTCTTTAAGCCAAAACTTCAGAATGTGATATTCTTGATCACAAGCTTCGCAACTCTTTACTAGATTGCGACAATCTTCGAGATAAAAATAAGGAGTTAAAAGGTATAGTTCTTCTGTCTCTGCCTCTGATTTTTCTGTTCTAGTAGATTTTTCTTCTTTTCTGTACTCAATTCCCTTTTAAATATTTGGTTTGCCTATTTAGCTTTAAATCAAAAATGATTAATGAAGATATTTCAATTTGAGTCTGTTGCTGAAGAAGCCCGTGTTGAGAGAGATTCTTGGATGGATCAATATAATAGATTAGATAATCTTTACACATACTCAATCAATCAAATAGATAATCTTACCAATGAGAACGATCAATTAGCGCAAAAGCAAAATATATTAAGTAGCGAAGTTACTCGCCTCTCATATTTGTTAACCCAAGCTAACTTGGCGATAGAATCATTTATCAGATGAAAATAAAACTTTGTCTTAGGAGAAACATAGCTTTTTAAACAAGATGGCAATCTCCTCGCAGCAAATAAATATTCTTCAGAAAGTGTGTAACCACCAAGAACAATCTCTTCATTCATTAAAAGACGAACTCAAGGAAGTAACTGAATCTTCTGCTGCTGAGAATGATAAACTTATCAAAGGCAGGTTAACTCTAAGTTTAAAGGCCAATAAACTCCAAGATCAATATTCTTAATTAGAAGAATCTTACTCCTTATTAGCAAAAGAAAATACTTATCTCCTCTCCAAAGAAGAAATTATAAAATCTCGTCTGAAGGGTATAGTTAGAGATAATTTTGATGATGCCATGAACCAATGGGAGAATTGTTTCTTAACACTATTTCAAAACTTAACCTCTCAAAAAGAAGGTAGTCATTTTGACTGCCTTAATTGTTAATTTTTCTATTTAATTTCTCTGTTATATTTCTTGAGAGATTTTCGTTTGAATATTTTCTTGTCAACTTATGTTTCTCGTAGAATCTTAAAAAAGCCTTCATTCTACCATTTCTGATCTGACTAAAAAATTGGCTAAAGTTCGCAAGGAAAACGGATTGCTCACCTCCAATCTTGTTCAATCTCGCGATCGAGCAGAGAGGAGATATGACTACCTTGAATACTTCAAAACTATGGAGATTAGAAATCGTGATAGAGGTTTCCTTCGCAAGGTTCATCTTAGTACTGAAGTTCTTGTGAATGACATTCTGATATCCCAGTCTCTTCCTCCTGTATCCATTGAGCCTCTAGAAGTAGATGATGATGAAATTCCTCTTCCCATTGATGATGATCTAATCTATGCAAGTGGTGAAGAAGATGTCTCTCAAGAAGACCCAACAGAAGGAGAAAAAATCCTTCTAGAGAAGTAGCTACTGGTGGTGAAGCAATTACTGGTGAAAAGTTAGATGAAGAAGAAACTCAAGATGATCGTGACACGAAGAATATTTACAAGGAGAATGAAGCTGGCGAGACTAATGGCGAGACCAATATTGAAGCTTGAGTTTTGTTTTTGTTTTCTTTTTCCTCCTCTTTCTTGCGAGCAATGTATCTTTATGCAACTTTGGAATTCAATTTTATTTCTGTTATTTTGAATATTCTCAAGGAAGATAATGATATTTTATTTATCAACTCCCATACTTGCCCCTCATTATCTTTCTTGTGATGAACAAGTGTTTCCCGCATTTTCTCCTTGCGAACTGTGTTGCGAATAGTACTTGCGAAATTATGTATAGTACTGCGATATTATGAATACTTCTGCGAAATTATGAATAATCCTGTTGTATGATTTTGAATAATATTTCTGAGAAATTCTGAAGGATACTTGTTTCTCATCATCTCTCCTGTGATGAACAAATCTTTCCTGCATTCTTAAAAGAAAATAGTTAATATTTGGGATTATTCTGTTGGTCTTATTTTGCCTTCCTAGTTATATGTCTTATTTTGGCAATTTTTTGTGTCTGCAACAAAATCTCAGGTCGTCTTTACATTTGCATGTAAAAACCCGTTGACCTTGCCTTATCCGTATTTTGTTAATTTCTCTACGACAATATGACAAGTCTAAGCTCCCTTGCGAGAACAAAGCCTTATGACATTGCCGTCTTGCGATAAAATCGTAGGACGTCTTTACACTTTCATGTAAAAACCCATTGATCTTATCTTAACTTTTTCTCATAGCTTTTTGCCTCTGTATAATATTTGTCACGCGACAATATGACAGGCCTAAATGTTCTTGCGATCATAAAGCCCCATGACATTGTCGTCTTTAGACACTTATCAGCTCCCTAATGGAGGGTGCCGCCCTTATCTTCCACCTGGTTGCCCCTTCAAGGAGGGCACATCGGCCATACAAGACTAGCTCCTCCTATCCGGTCTTAACAACAACTAGATTTTTTCGCAGCCTCTTGTCCTTTATGCCTATATGGCTTATAGTTACAAGACTTCACCCTAAGTGGGGTTTTCTTCGGGCCTAGTGCATCATAGCCAAGGCTTTCCAAGAATGGCCAGGGTAGTTTCGTACGCCCGGGCACCCTTGGATCAACCGTGTACCTAGGCGCCTTGGTCATACTCTAGATGCACTCCTTAGAAGAGACCCTCGGTCGTCCAACCAGGGTATAACCTTATACAGTTGGAAATCCAAGGTACCTCCCCTGGATAGGTTTTCTTTAACCCCATCATCTCCATGACCCAGGTTCTAGCAGCGGTATAACCTTATCCCTGAGCCATGCAAAGATATACCCCTTATATGACGCACTTTAGGTCTTACATTTGCCTCTTGCGAAATTTTATTCGCGAACTAGGGTGTACGCCATAAAGGTTCGTCCCATTCTTAAGTCTCTACGAAATTTTATTCGCGTTTCTTGCGATATTTTCGCGTTTGTTATTTGCTCTGTTATTTGAAGAATCTCGCAGTTGTGATAGAGAAAGAAAAATTTATTATCCGTTTCATCATATAATATACCAGCATTTCTAATCTCGCAGAATTTGTCATTGATAATATCTTTTCAGATATAATCTATTCCATGGTCTATTAAGTCTTTGACCAACATCTCTACCTTCTGGATCCATTAATTTGTATGCCCCAGTTCTAACTATCTCTTTAATGATGTACGGTCCATCCCATTTTCTCGCTGATACACTGGTGTTTCTTTAACTTTTCTTGATATATGTCTCCATTTTATTTTTGGAATTCTCGCAGACAATTCTTCAACAAGTTTCTTGTATTTCTTCAAAGATGGTTCATTTGTTTCGTATTCTCCTTTTATCTGGCGAATAACAAATTGCGAGTCACTAGTAATTCTAGCATATTTCAACTTCATTTCTATTGCTAATTGTAACGCATACACCACCGCTTCATACTCCGTCTCATTATTAGTGGACCTTACCTGATCTTTTTGAATTCTTCATTACTGACTTAATTGGTACCTTTGTTAATACTTTTATTTTATGTGCTTGAAAATAAATGCGAAGTTTAAAGGTTGCATAAACCAATGCCAGAATTAACTTCTCAATCTTTGAGTAATTTTTCTCTGCAGTATTAAATGTTTTGCTGATGTAATAATTTTTTTTTCTATTCCTCTCTACTCGCATATCTGCATTTCTAACGCGTGCGAAGTTGTCGCAAGGTAGATCAATAATTCTTCTCTGGGCTCTGGTTTCTGTAAGATATATATGTTCATTATTCTTTAACTCCTTGAAAAGCCTTCTAACATTCATCTGTCCACTTGAATTTTGTACCCTTCTTAAGTATGTTGAAGAAATGCTTGCATTTATCTGAAGATCGCGAAATAAATCTTCCTAGCGAGGCTAAGAGTCCATTCAACTTCTGCACATCTTTTACTGTTGCTGGCGTTGGCATGTCGTGAATTGCTTGTACTTTATCTGGGTCAACTTGTATTCCTTCCTTTGACACAATATACCCCATTTTTTTTTTCCCGAAGCTACTCCAAAAGTACATTTTTCGGGATTCACCTTGATGTTAAAATGTCGCATTTGATCGAAAATCTCCTTTAAGTCTTGCACATGGTTTTTAGCTTCTTTAATTTTGACTAACATGTCATCTACATATACCTCTAATGTTTTATGGATCCATTTTGCAAACACTTTTTCCACCATTCTTTGATATGTTGCACCAACATTTCGTAAACCAAAGGGCATCTTTGTATAACAGTACAATCCTCTTGGGGAAAAGAATGCGGTGTGCTCTTGATCTTCTTCAGCGAGAGGAATCTGATTATATCCTTTATACCCATCTAATGAAGATATTCTATCATTTCCCACTGCTGATTCGACCATTTGAGGAATATCTGGTAATGGAAAGCTATCTTTAGGACAAGCTTTGTTTAAGTCAGTAAAATCTATACAAATTCTTATCCCTTTATTCTTCTTTGGAACCACCACCATATTTGCAATCCATTCCGGGTACTTTTCCTGCTTATAATTCCCGTATCAAGCATCTTCTGTAATTCTTCTTCTATCTAGGAATGGTATGTTGTTGCGATTTTTCTTATCTTTTGTTTAAATGGTCTTACCTCCTTGTTAATTTCTAGCTTATGACATGCAACTGTTGGGTCTATTCCAGGCATCTCATCCATATTCCATGCGAAGATGTCTTTATATTCTCGCAAGAGGTTTACGGTTCGCTCTTCTTCATATGCATCCATCTTCGTTCTGATTTTCAGCATTTTAGGTTCTTCTTTACTTCTGATATTTACTTCTTTTGTTGGTTCTGCTGCGGTATAGATGTCTTCAGGCTCTCCCATTGGTGTTGAGGTTTTCACAACTCTCGCGAGTTCATCTCCTTCTTGCGAGATTTCGCTGGGTATTCATTTTCCTTCTTTTGCTCTTATCATGTAAACTTTAAATTCTTCTTCTTTCTTTGTTTCTTTCGCCATTTTTTTGCGATCTTTTCGCAGCTTTGGACGCTCTTCATAATTTCTTACTTCAGTTTGATAACACGGCTTCGCAAGATCAGTATCTCCTCTAATTTCTCCAATTCCATTGGGCATAGGAAATTTGATGCATTGATGCAATGTTAATGCTACAGCCTTGATTGCATGTATCCATTGTCTTCCCAGTATCATGTTATACGGCGATTCCATGTCTACCAAACATAATGTTACTTGTGTTTCAATCTTTCCTAGCGGAATTCGTACCACTATTTCGCCTTTAGGTTTGGTTAAAGATTTTCCAAAGCCATGAATATGATATGTTGAACAAGATATTTCTTCATCTCTGTATCCCATTTTCTCAAATGCATGATAAAATATTATATCTACAGAACTTCTTGTATCCACCAAAGTTCTATTTACAACCCACTCTTCTGCAGATCTTGTTGATTATTCCTTCTTTATTTGTATAACGGATACCGTAATTACCAAAGGAGATGTATGATTTAAATTTTCTGTTGGTATTTTTGATGTTGTAAATGTGATTTTCTGTTTTTCCCATTCCTTCAATGATGATATTTTCTCCACCGTCATAATTTTCTTTCCTTCAAAATCTCGTTTATGTACCTTCCCTTTAATGTTTTCATGGAATTTGTCGATCATTGTTCTTGTTACCATACCACACTCCAATTTCCTACAATTCTCTTTGGCTCTAATCATTTTTCCTTCAACTATTTCACCGATTTATTCAATTATCTTCTTAATCTTGAATAACTCTCATCTTCTACCTCGCTTTTTCTATGATTTTTGTTAATTCAGTCCCTGTTTTGGGCGCCAAAATGTAGTTGCGGGAAATCCTACACTACACCCTTGATAAGAATTTACAGTAATTAACACATATTTGAAGATTAAAAACAACACTTTATTATTTGATTCTCAGAAATGTTTACAAGAAATGGAAGAAATCAAGAATACAATCGCTCTCTTGAATTTTCTCTCTCTTCAAGACTTTCTTAACACTCAAAAAATATATCATCCCCTCTCTGAATCTACTGGGTCTCTTTATATAGGGTAGTTACATAATGGATGACAGCTAAGCTATCCTTTAATTTTGGATCTGACTCGCGAAATTATCGCAGTAGTTATGATGTCAATTCTCGCAAGCGTTGTAACAATCGGAGGAAAATCATGCTCTTCTCGTGTTTCTTCATTCGTCAGCTATTACGTCACTTTTTAAATTATCTTGTGATACTCGCAAAGTGTTGTTGAAGAACTCGCGGAGGTGTTCGCAGAAGTGTTGTTAATCTCGCAAGAGTAATATCATGGCGATATTCCGGTCCTACATCTAGATATGGGTAATCGTACCTAAACGTGTACACCTTGTTGGCTTAAAAATAGTTAACCGAAGTTAACCATATGAACACTTTCATATCAACCATATTGATCTTAACCATAACTAGTTCAAGTGATTCAAATGTAACTAGTTCTAGAGTTGTTCAATTGTTTATATTATCATAGAAGTATACAAGACACAATTGAAGCAAAATCGATTTTGATTCACTCGAATCAATTCATGAACATTTTATCCACGGCTTGCAAAAGATTGCATTCCTTATTATATAAATGTATTAGTTCATGAACAAACCGATTTTAGAACATAACCCACTCAAGTATGCAAACGGGTACGCATACCTAAGTAGCCGGACTTGGACTATGTTCGCCAGTATGCAAACGGGTACGCATATACACTTCCAAACTTCAATTGAAACTAGTACGCGTACAAGTACGCATACTCTAGTACCCGAACTTCAATTGATTTCGCCAGTATGCGTACAGGTACGCATACTCTAGCTTCCGGAATTTACATGACCAACCAGTACGCATACGGGTATGCATACTTAGTTCCGGTCTTGGATCAACACATATGCAAGTTCGCATACTGTGCTTATAATCCAATCATGGTTAAGTTTTCTAAACTCCAATTTCAATCATTAAAACATTCCCGGAAGACGACAATAGCCGTCTCACACAAACAATTAGCTTCAAAGCAATTTGCAAGTGATCGAATGATCAATACGAAACATTCCGAGTCTACATCAAATGACTGTCTCACACAAATCCTGTAAGAAGTTACAAGGCGATTTACACATGATCATCTTTTGATTTTGTCAAGGATATAAGATGAATTTGGTTAAAGCGAAAGCTTACCAACACATATTTTGAGAAATATGTAAGCGAGTTAAACTCAACTCGAAATATCAAATGTGTATAATCGAAGTCTATATAACTATACAACTTTTGTCTCAAATAGGAGATAAGGTAGATAGACGTTTGAGTGATATACGAGTTCAAGTCTCCACATACCTTTTGTTGATAAAATTCCACAACCTCCCCTTAGTAGTTCTTCGTCTTCAATCGATGAATGCCGTGAAGTCTAAAACTCAACTACACTTTCTATCCTAATCCGAGACTTAGATATAAGTAGACTAGAAATCAAGACTTATAGTTTTGGCAACTAAATTTGACAATAAGCTTGGGATAGCAACGCTTGCGAGTTCGATCGAGCAATGCTCTAACAATCTCCTCCTTTGTCAATTTTAGTGACAAAACTATCAATACATATGGATTATAAAATAAATAAACTTTGTAGCTTCTCATCCAAATGCTTGATTTCCTTGGTTCTTCAACATTACTTGAAATCTTCGTCACTTCCAAGTACTCCAGTGATTCTGAACGTGTTCAACTCAGGATCATAGTTGTTGAAGATCCGTAGCTATAACAATGAGAAAACAATATCTCTCAATCATTGTTATACGGTTTCATAGTATCATTACACAACATCAAAGTCCAATTGCATCACAACTTTGACAACAATACTATGGTGATATGTATCACTACCTCTTAGTCAATACTTCATCTCACATGAAAACCACTCCCCCTTACATAATGATCTGTAAACCATATGTATTTGTAGTATGAACCACACATTAATTCTCCTCCTTTTTGTCAATATAAATTGGAAAAAGTACGAAAACTAGTGGGATCATAATGAAATTCACATAGAGATACTCCATGACTAAAATAAAACATATCAACTTTGTTCAGATGCAATCATATAGTCGAAACTAAATGCATTCATCAAGGATTTTATAAAGATACAAGAAAACTCTTATAATATTCCACAGCCGCACTCCCCACAAAGATTTGGCAATTAAGCACAAGTTCAATTAAGAACTCTCCCCCATAAAATGTCATTCCCGAAAGAACAATAAGAGCAACCTTACTTTTACAAGAAAAGAAGGATTTCTTTGGACATTAACAAATTACATGAAACATGAATTTTTATCCAAAAACTCAATTAAATTAACCTCAGGAAAACCCGTGATTAATTTAATCGGAAATGCTCAACATAAGAGAACTTACGGAGCCACACAATACTTTCACATAGAAGTGGATCAGGGAAAGGTCGATACTTCGGAATATACAAAGATTCATTCTAATTTTCATCAATATTTGCATAAAGACGTACAATAGACTTAATCTTTGCAATCAAAAGTTCATCAATATTTGCATAATGACATAATAGGATTAACTTTTGACATATATGGGACAATCATAGTTCACGGACGCAAACACACATATCCCTTTTTTTTTTTTTGCAATATATAAAACCAATAAAGATTAATACTGCAAAATTATCTTCCAAATAGACTTTAGAATTTAAATAAATAAATCTAAAAACATTGCAAGATGAAAATCGTTGGCAATAGCTATGTGTACTCACAATGATGGCTATAATAAATTCTCATAAGAAGTTTCCTAGACATTAAGGCCTCTAAAAAAATTCTTTATCGTCCCCGAACTCCTTGTCATCAACAGCCATAGGAACATAAGGTTCGTGAAGAAAGGAGTCAATTTTAACAGACCTTCTATACTGATGCCGAACCAGGGCCTTCTGAATTTCGAGAGTCCTCAAGACAATAGCCTTTATATGTTAAATCTCCTTTCTTGTTTCCTTCAACTCTTCAAGAACCCCAGAAAACTTCTATAGATTAGAAGGAACAACTCTTGGTTTCCTCACATTCCTCTTTTTTTTTTTTCAAAGTTGAAGGTACAAGAGATTTTTCTTTTTCCTTCATGAGTGATGGCTTAACAATAATATTAATATCTTTTCCATCAGAAGACATACTGCTTGGATTCTCCAAACTAGTATGAGATTGTGAGAGGAATTCACAAATCAGGATCAACAAACAATCTTGTGATAAAAAAAGAGTTTTCAGAGAAGGAAAAAGGAATGTAGGGTTACGAAACCTTTATACTCAAAAGGGATTCACTTACGCACAACTCACAACCTTAAAAAAGACAGAATTATCGATTTTAACCCTCTTTTATTGATCAAACAGAGAAATCCCTTTCAATATCAATTAGATATGAAAAGATGAAAGAAATCTAAACCGACAAAAACGAAAAAAAAAATAAAAGATTTTTTCTCTCTTTTCCTAAAGCCTGAAGTGTGTGAAAAGACGAGGGTACCCAAATACACCATAATCTTAAATTATCCACCTATAAGTCCTCTTACTGAAAGTGCTTGTTTATAGACAAAGTCGAGACAATACTACAAATCGGTATTCACACTTTGTGTGATCGTCTATGGATACGAGATCGAGATAATACAATAATCAAAGTGTGATTACTTGATAATAGGTTCGGACTTAACCAAACTTTATATGATCACTATCAAGTAATACAAAGTTAACGTTTGTGTATTTTACTTTTAATTATAATAAACAATTATAATTGCATAAATAGAAAAGTAAAAGAAACAGCAAGATTTTGTTAACGAGGAAACTACAAATACACAAAAACCCCGGGACCTAGTCTAGAATTGAATACTCTCAGAATTAAGCCATTATACAAAATCTAACAAACTCCGTATAGTTGAGACCAAACAACTAAACCTATAGTTCACCTAGTTTCTTCAATATCCCTGCGCTTCCGACATTCAATAAATGCACGCACTGGAATAATTCCTTTGGATCGTATGCCAAACAGTTAAGGAACAACAAATTTGCTTGGTAACAACTCTCTTGATTCTTTCAGATGAAGATATGTCAAGTCATATGCAAAGGCTCTTCCGTTTAACCAATAAACTCCTTTTCCTGGTCAGATCAATCTATCCAAAAATTACCGAAGTACCAGAGTTTAAATTTGCAATCAATCAATATAGAATCAAACAAGAAACTATAAGGTGATGCCGATCTTACATAACTAATCAATCGAATAAATCTGATTCTAGTTGGATCCCAGCCGATCAAGGTTTGTGCACACCCAAAGATATAGAAACAAAACAAGAAATTTTTTTTATCTTCAAATCTTATTATTAAACCTGCACAACACCACTTGAATCTCTTGTGATCAATCACGCAAAGAACGGAGTTTGTTAACAATGGATTATCACAAGACCTCTTTCGATCTACAAACAGTTCTAAAGATCCCGTCGATACTTCAATCTAGTTTGAGTGAATTTTATATCAGAAGAGAAGATTCTTAAGAATAAACAAATTAGGTGCAATTAAAGTTCAATAAACGTTAGTCAATCAGATCAATCGAAAACTAAAATAAACTACAATTATCCAGTTTCCCACCAACGGTACTCGTAGATCGCTTCTTGATCGCACAGAAGTCTTTAAACGAGCAGTCGTAAGAGATTTCGCCTAATCAGGGTACTTTGCTCTCCGAATAGACGGCTCCACCAGAAATAACAAAAAGATGAAGTTTGCAAGGCTCTTAGGATAGTTTGATCGAAATGCAAACTTGGGTATTTATAGACCAAGGATGTTTGGATACCAAGGAATTTCCAAAACCGAATATTCTCAAGATATGCAATAAATGCCCGAATCGTTTTTCATAATTCCTGGAAATTCTTTGTCCAATATTTCCGAAATCTCACTAGAAAATCTCCAATTAGTAAATGCACATTACCAATTTTTATTTTCCAGAGCTACTTTTAAATGTTATGACATTACTGTCTGCTAGGGTTTAGTATTTTATGATTTTAACCCTAAGCTAAAAACCACCATCAACATTAAGTCCCCTACTTAGCTCGGAACAGGTGCCTTGTTGCGAGGTAAGCATATGATGGTGACAGATAAGGATGGAATCGAGGTGTAAATCATTACAAATACGGTCAAGAGAATCTGACTAACCTTTTTTGAGTGGTAAAGAGAGTTTTGGCTTCCCGTGTTAGCAGCACTGCGTAAGTTGTACTGGGAATGCAGACCATGGAGTGGTGAAATAAAATTTACCGGCTTGGTCTGGTCATACATCTCCAAGGCAAAGGGGGCGCGGTCTTGGAAGGCGACGCTAGTGGACAGCTTGGCTCGGGGGGGCCAAGAGGTGGCGTGGTCTTGGTAAGGTAAATGCGCGTGGATGGTAGGGGCGCGACAGTGGAACAGGCGGCTTGGAATAGCGTGGCCTTGACAAGACGAGACGTACTCGGACCTCTAGGCGTTGTGGGGTCGCGGCAATCGAGCGAATGGCTTGGCTTGGTGCGGCCATGGTAGGGCGCGGCTCGATGAGGTGAGCCGTGCACGGACGGATAGGCGTGGTGGGGCCACGGCAATGGATCAAATGGCTTGGCCTGGTGCGGCCATGGCAGGGCGCAGCTTGGTGAGGTGAGGCGTGCACGGACGGCTAGGCGTGGTGGGGGCGCGGCAATGGCATGAGCGGTCTTGGGCATGGAAATTAGTCTTTGCGGGACCGGTTTCCTCTTTTCCCTTCTTGGATCAAAATAGGAAATCATTTCTTTGTTCAAACTCCCTCGTACCATGTATATATAAAAGGAGGGCCGGCTTCTCTTTTTGTTCATGCCTATTTATTCCTCCCAGCCGTGTGACAATAGTAAAGCAGAGCGGATGAGCAAATCCCAGGTATGCCTTCCAACACTTCTCTTTAACTCGTTTTTTTTTTGCTGGTGTAAACCCTAGTTGTAGGCGTACCTTTTCATGACCTTGTAGAAATATTGGCGTGAATCTTAGGTATTTTTTTCCCTAGCTTGTCGTAACACTTAGGCATGAATACCATAGTAATGTTGACCGCCCCTACTCACTGTGCAAGGTATGCACGTGATAGTAATTGCCATGTCTTCTCACGAAAGCCTAGTCTTTTAGGGTTTGCTCCTTGTTTTGGCGTGGCCGTGTGTATGGTTCCCCTGGTGGGTCACTCCTCCTCGGTTGGACTCCTGGACCAGCTATTTTCGTACATGTGCGCCTTGAACGGTCATATGAAACTGGATTCGTATGTTCATGCCGCCTTTCTCCAGGCATGGTTGTGGGAGCATTTCGAGAAGTATTCCCCGAAACCGTTGGCTATACTTCCCGAGTCTTGGGGTGGCTCTAGAATACTGCGTTGGTCGAACAGGCGCCGAAAAACTGGTTCGAAACTAATTAGGTTCCCTGACAACTCGTATGCGGTTAATTTTCGTTCACGGGCTCCGGTGCATGCGTCTATAACTCAGATTAGTACCTTTGCTTCTGCTCCAAACATGTCCTTGCTTTCCGATGGAGTGAATCTGGGCGTCGGTAAGATTGTATTCATGCGAAGTTGCACGTCTGGATATATACCATCTTTCTTTCGAGGATCGTGTCAGGCAGTCTCTTATAATATTGAGCGAGTAGCTCGTCATATGGGTTTCGACCAAGGGGTCCCTCTCGTTCGTAAGCTGGCATCTCCAGAGGATCCATTATCAAACGTTCTTGATACTAGTGTTCTTGGCCGGGCAGAAGTCTCCCTTTCTTTCTTTCGGAACGAAATCCATCGACTACCTCCAAGTATAACACATTCTGGCAGAGTGAATTCCTAGTCATCCAGTAATTTGTGAAAGCCGTAGTGGAGAACACTCGTGGTAGGCCTTCCGCTGAGATTTTAGCAAAACATCCGTTGTTGAGGGATACTTTTTTAACCCAAAGGAAATCTGTCGGTCTGTACGTGGACAGTCCCCAAGTGAAGGACCGAAGGTCTAAGAATCGTGTTGGTGGTCTTCAGTCGGGTTTGGAGGCTCTCCCGACTTTTAGCTCCTTCAATATGCGAGTACGTATAATTTTCTTCCAGACTTAATTGAATTACATATGTCTCTGTCTCATTCTTGAGTGTCTATCCTTGTGCCTTGCCCAAGGTCTCAGCAGTGTGAACGCCTTTGCTAAACTTGCACGTAGTCAGAAAATAGCACCTCTTGAGACAAAAGGCAGCGATGCTGAGCCTACCCATGACGGAGGGGAATCCGAGAAGGATGAAAGCTCAGAATCCAGAGATGGCGGGAGTAGTTCTTCCGATAGCAGTGATGAATCTTCTTTTAGTCAGTCTGAAACCGAATCGGTGAGTCCCCTCCATGTTTTTTTTTTTTTATTTTTTTTATAGTAAAACTAAATTTTGATTTTTTAGGAGGAAACCGTTCCTGGGGATGATCTTGAAGTGGAAGACCACCAGAGCAAGGACGTAGTCGTGCTTCCCACTGCGGAAACTATGCCAGCTAGCGATTTGGACATGGAGATTCATCGTCCCGAGGGTGCTGCCGTGACTCAGGTAGAGGAGAGCACTTTTGGAAGTGAAATTGTAGTTAGGGATCTCCTGCCAGTTGCTGATTCAGTTGCAGGTGACACCTTCAATCATCCGTATCTGGCCCCTTTCCCAGGTCATGTGTTGATTGGTGGATTTAGCGTGCCAGCTAAACATGCGACATTATACACCAAGATTCGGGAAAGCTACGGTGGTATTGCCACGACTAAGAAGATCACTGGTCGACATGCGTTGGTCAAGCGTATGGAGGAAGCCTTGTCTTTAATTGATGAGATGTGCAACGTGACTGGTCATACAGTTTCTGAGGATGTAATCTTGAGCTGGAAGTTCCATCGTGACATGTGCGTGGGCTTCAAATTAAACGTTCTCTGTTTCGTTGAAGGTCTCTCTGATGTTGAAAGGTCGTTGGCCGGAGAAGTTGAAGGTCCTTCCGCATACATGATAAAGAAACAAGAAGCAGAATTCAAGAAGTTGTGAAGGAAGCTGAAACTTAAGAGGGCGGCTCTCCGAAGCACGAGGGAGGCCTTTGCCAAAAGGAGCAAGCCGTTGTTGGAAAACTTCCCTTGAATATACATTTGTCCTTTTGACCTCTTATCTTTATGTTTTTTTTATGAAAGGCAAATGAGATGCCTGGTTTTTGATTCTCTGATTTTCTCGGGTTAATAGATAAATGATACCTTGACGGTTTTGGATTATATATATTTTTGGAATGAATTGTTTAGGAATTGATTGTTTTGGTTATGATTGAAAGTGACATAGACATCCCAGGAAAAACCTTAGAACCGTGTGTTGGTAGATGACATGGGGTAAACTATGTATCTTGTCTTGAAAACTTG
The DNA here is from genome assembly GCA_023529315.1 of Papaver bracteatum. Classification (NCBI taxonomy): domain Eukaryota; kingdom Viridiplantae; phylum Streptophyta; class Magnoliopsida; order Ranunculales; family Papaveraceae; genus Papaver; species Papaver bracteatum. The sequence continues at coordinate 2,028,071 of JAJJWX010000810.1, read as the reverse complement.
AAATACCAAACCACGTATCTTGTCTAGATGAGACTTACTCGGTTTTTAGGTCTCCTGATGAAAAGTGAACCTTCCGGGTGTAAGACCGAGTTTTATGGGAAACACCACCATGGAAAGTCCCCAGTCGTTACTGAGCCGTCTGATAACCGAGCTGTTGATCCTTGGGGGGATCGTCTGCTTCTATCCTCTGGGAAGTCCCCAGTCATCCATTGTCGTGTCATGACTGATAATCGAGCTGCCGGGTAACTGAGTCGGAGTGTATTATCTTCCTCTACCATCTTTCTCGATTTAATAGAACGAGATCAATTATCAAAAATTGACATCATAACCGAAAGATCGAACCTCCCGCTGTGGTCGCCAATTGTTTATAGGTGAAAATGGTTTCTGCTAATTTTGTTAATTGCAGGTGTGAAAGTGAGAAACAATTTAGACCCTCAACAAATGTACTACAAGGGAGTACTTTAGATTTGAGAGATCAATCTATACAAGTCCGGCCTAAACTAAGAAATGGCCGTTCCAGACTTGCTTCGGTCACAAAGTGGAGGAGAAGGGTTGGTTTAGGGAGGGAAGCAAAGAGAGTGCTGAGATCAAAATAATTCTGTAAGAGTAGTACTTGACTTGTATCAGAAGGTGAAAGCTTTGAGAAAGCTAACAAGAGGTGCCTTTCTGAGTGTGGTATCTTTCCCTAACCAAAAACTTGTTGTCTCTGGTGGAAATAGGTAATCCTATTTATACAAGTCCAAAAAGAAATGTACTCTGGCCTCATAAGAAAAGAAAACGGATTAGTTAAATGGGAAGATGTGGTAACGCTATCTTGAAACGGGCATTTGTGTATGCCACACGCTGTAGACCACCAAACCAATACCCTAATGAGCATCCCCCAGTTTGTGTTGATGTCTCGAATGTTTTTGGAAAACATGTAGCATGTTGTTGTGGCTTGGCAAGTCAAGATTGGGTAACTTGCTAGCCTGGTGACCTTCGACGGTCGAGATTTTGCATCTTGAGAGAAGGGGCAACCATTGATCGTTGCATGCCTTTGTTTGGGTATCCGCGTAGTGAGGGCCAACGTGGTGGGGCGTCTAGGTTGGCATGCCGTTGGCATGGCATGGTTTGGCGTGGCCAAAGGTTACCATGTGTCGTCTGGTAACCTTGGATGGATAGGATTTGCTCCTGGGATTGAAGGGAAACCGTTGATTGTTACACGCCTTCGTTTTGGTAGCCGCGTAGTGAGGGCCAACAGGGTGACGCGGCTAGGGTGTGTTTAGGATTGGCATGTGGGGCCATGGGTTTTCCATGGGCGTATGGCGTGGCTAGGGCCAAGGCAAGGTCGCTTGGCTTGGCATGATGTGACTAACATGGCTAGGGCCAAGGCAAAGTGTATTTGGCATGGCACGACTAGCTTGGCAAGGTTTGGTTTGGCTTGACATATGGATACAAGGGTTTTCCATGGGCGTATGTCGTGGCCAAGGCACTTGTCTCGGCATGACGTGACTAGCATGGATAGGGCCAAGGCAAAGTGCGTCTGGCATGGCGCGACTAGGTTGGCTAGGTTTGGTTCGGTTTGGCATGTGGGGCCAAGGGTTTTCCATGGGCATATGGTGTGGCCAGGGCCAATGCAAAGGCGTTTGTCTTGGAATGATGTGACTAGCATGGCTAGGGCCAAGGCAAAGTGCGTTTGGCATGGCGCGACTAGCTTGGCTAAGTCTGGTTTGGCTTAGCATGTGGGGCCAATGGTTTTCCATGGGCGTATGGCGTGGCCAGGGCCAAGGAAAGTGTTCTTGACTCGGCATGACGTGACTAGCATGGCTAGGGCCAAGCCAAAGTACGTTTGGCATGGCGCGGCTAGCTTGGATAGGTTTGGTTCCGCTTGGCATGTGGGGCCAAGGGTTTGCCATGGGCGTATGGCGTGGCCAGGGCAAAGGCAAGGACGTTTGGCTTGGCATGATGTGACTAGCATGGCTAGGGCAAATGCATAGTGCGTTTGGCATGGCGCGGCTAGCTTGTCTAGGTTTGGTTTGGCTTGGCATGTGGGGCCAAGGGTTTTCCATAGGCCCATGACGTGACTAACTTGGTCTAGGTGCGGTTTTGTCTTGGCATGTGGGGCCAAGGGTTTGCCATAGGCGCATGGCGTGACTAGCTTGGGCTAGGTGCGATTTTGGATTGGCATGTATGGCTAAGGGTTTGCCATTGGCGTATGGCGTGGTTAGGGCCAAGGCAAGGGCGTTTGGCTTGGCATGATGTGACTATCATGGCTAGGGCCAAGGCAAAGTGCGTTTGGCATGGTGCGGATAGCTTGGATAGGTCTGGTTTGGCTTGGCATGTGGGGCCAAGGGTTTTCCATGGGCGTATGGCGTGGACGGGGCCAAGGCAAGTGCGCTTGGCTCGGCATGACGTGACTAGCATGGCTAGGGCCAAGGCAAAGTGCGTTTGGCATGGCGTGGCTAGCTTGGCTAGGTTTGGTTCGGCTTGGCATGTGGGGCCAAGGGTATTCCAGGGCCAAGGCAAGGGCGTTTGGCTTGCCATGATGTGACTAGCATGGCTAGGGCAAATGCAATGTGCGTTTGGCATGGCGCGGCTAGCTTGGCTAGGTTTGGTTTGGCTTGGCATGTGGGGCCAAGGGTTTTCCATAGGCGCATGACGTGACTAACTTGGGCTAGGTGCGGTTTTGGCTTGGCATGTGGGGCCAAGGATTTTCCATAGGCGCATGGCGTGACTAGCTTGGGCTAGGAGCGGTTTTGTCTTGGCATGTGGGGCCAAGGGTTTTCCATAGGCGCATGGCGTGACTAGCTTGGGCTAGGTGCGGTTTTGGCTTGGCATGTGTGGCCAAGGGTTTGCCATAGGCGCATGGCGTGACTAGCTTGGGCTAGGTGCGGTTTTGGCTTGGCATGTGAGGCCAAGGGTTTGCCATGGGCGTATGGCATGGGTAGGGCCATGGAAAGGGCGTTTGACTTGGCATGGTGTGACTAGCATATCTAGGGCCAAGGAAGAGTGCGTTTGGCATGGCGCGGCTAGCTTGGATAGGTTTGGTTTGGCTTGGCACGTAGGGTCAAGGGTTTTCCATAGGCGCATGGCGTGACTAACTTGGGCTAGGCGCGTGACCAAACTAGGTTTTGGGGGGAAAGGTAGTTTGGTAACCTTAAACGGCCAGGATTTGCTTCTGGGATTGAAGGGCAACCGTTGATTGTTGCACGCCTTCGTTTTGATAGCCGCGTAGTGAAGGCCAGTATGGTGGCGCGGCATGGGGCCATGGCGAGGTGCGTTTGGCATGGCGCGGTTGGTGTGGCTGGCATGATTTTCCGTTGGCACAGAGGTGCAGCTAGCATGGTTGGCATGCTTTTGCGTGATTGGTGTGGCTGGCATGATTTTTCATTGGCACAGAGGTACGACTAGCATGGTTGGCATGCTTTGGCGCGGTTGGTGTGGCTGGCATGATTTTCCATTGGCACAGAGGTGCGGATAGCATGGTTGGCATGCTTTGGCGCGGTCGGTGTGGCTGACATGATTTGCCATTGGCACACGTGGGAATTAGGGTTTGGCTTGTCGTAACCCTAATTTGAAAAAGATACCCCGGTAATTATTTACAGACACGTTAAAGGTTTCATTAAATGTGCCTAGTAAATGCTTGCTACTTTTAAATGTTGTGACATTACTGTTTGCTAGGGTTTAGTGTTTTACGATTTTAACCCTTAGCTAAAAACCACCATCAACAGTTGTATATCAACCCGTTTCTATATTTATTCAGTACATTACTTGTTGACGATGTAAAATATTTGTCTCAGTTATCTAAACATATCTATCTATGGTTGTTTTGTTGAATATGTGTATTGCAAACGATTTCTAAACGTGTTCAGATATTATGGTATTAATTACGTATTCCTTAACTATTTTTCTTAATGGTAAAATTATTGAAATTTTAATTACATTAAGTTCAATATGACACAAATTGACAAGCGCCAATTTATTCTGATTATTTCCATTATTATTATTGTTATTATCATTGGTAGTTAAACTGTGACTCTAACTACGTATACAGTTTTATTAAACCAAGAAAATCATGTTATTCATAAATCTAAAGCACAACTTAATATAGAAATACCTATTTACATTTCATTAATGAGGTGCAATCTAATGTCAAAAGTTAGTCTCACAAAATAACAAAATAATTTACGGATAATTAAAATTACCCACTATGATCAAAACTAAATCTTGCAATTAATCTATTAATATGGAGCCTATAAGAATTTAAGTGATATCTATGATTCTTGGTTCTAGATTCAACTATTCCGGTATATATTCTAGTCAATAAATAAATTTAGGTTTCTCACACTAATCTTCTATTTCAATTGATTGATCACTATACATATATGTAATGGTACTCTCTAAGTTTCTAAGTGAGTTTTTCAGTCTCTTAAAATTACTAGCCACACTATTTATACAGTGTTGAATTATCATGTCTATAGCTTTAGAATAATTACTCTCTGCTGTCCATCAATTTCCAAACTATAATGTAATTGGTCTATACCTACAATTTTTATACTTCATAATACGTATAGGAAACCAACAAACAAATCAATCAACCAAACAAATCTTTTAGTTATTTATAGCTTTTAGTGATAAAGATTTATCTTACAACCCAATCCAGTTCTAATCTATTAAAATTCAGTAACTAGCACTATCTATTATCTATTGTTGCCCATGTAAGATCTAATAGTGAGCTCTGATACCAAGTTGTGACGACCCAAATCATAAACATGCTTAGAAGATAGGATTACAACCTAATTGAAAAATAAATTTCAGATTTACGATTTTAAGAATCATAACTATGTAATGTGAACTAAAACCAACTTGCACCCAACACTCTGATATTTATAAGTGAAGAACTCTCAAATGATATTAATATGTTAGTATGTTGTTTACAATAAACAAAGAATACACATATACACATGATACATAAATGTAACACAATTCAGTAACGCCTTAAACTACGAAAACGGATATCTTCGAGTGCACCATTTCTTCTGGTAACTGAAACTGAAGTGGGAACAAGTGAGCACATCATCCCTAAAGGGTGCTCAATGAAAACATATAACTCTCAAGTAATCACTAACATGCTTCACAGTTCTAAAATAATATAAATTGAAAGAAATAAGAAGAAACTAATTATTCAACTATTTATGCATCATGAAGCAAGTGTCACTCTAACCTCGCCAAACTCATTGGAGAAGACGACGCGTGATCAACCCTAATCAATAATAATAACATCGTCCACACAGAGTACCCATACAAACCATGATTTATAATATCACCATCAAGATCAGAAAGTTAGACAAACAATTATAATATGCACATGAGTGATTTCCCCAAATCAAAATAGTATATATAATAGCGAAACGGGGATGAAGCCGCCCTACTATTCTTAATATGCATACTATCGAATCGGGAAAGAAGCCGCCCTGCTAGGTAATATTAAAACGGGGAATAATCCGCCCTACTATTTAAATTAGTTATATACTATCGAAACGGGGAAGAAGCCTCCCTACTAGGTAATATTAAAACGGGGAAGAATCCGCCATACTTGACTTAGCTAAGAGCTGTGGGGATACACAGACACTCCTCGCGGGGAAATCATACAATGCATATTATACACACATCAAGAAATATACAAACATTTACATATATAGTAACACACATAAACTTGCCAAAAGTAACAAATACTTATCATGCTCGCAGATAAAAAGAATGCTCAATGATTACAAGAAGGTTACAGAGTTCCCACCTGTTTTGATGACAAGCCACGCCTACTTAGATATCCACAATCCACTGGTTCATCAACCTTTGAATCATTTTTTTTAATATAGACTAACTGTTAATCAAACAAGCACTCCAAGGATTTAGTCAATAGACTCATACAAGGTTCATAACATAAATTCATAAAGTCTCCAGGTATATGTTAAGTGAAATAACTAATGGTTCTATAACATGCTAATTAATGTTTTAGGCATAAATGATTATCTACTTACCCAAATGGGGTCACATTAGGTGTCATCAGAAATCTCTCGAAAAATGATACAACTTTGTAGAAGGAACCGAAAGCTAATTCGGACCATAATGGGTCCAAAACATCAAAAGAATGAATATGTCCCTAACCTAGCCTGCGGGCCAACTTGGACCGGCTCGCCACACCAGTCTGCTAACCTGATCCTGAACTAACCCTAATTAACTCGGTCTAACTGGGTCCGACTCACTGAGTTAACCTAACTCACTCGACTCGGTTACCTTCTTCACTGTTTCTGAAAAATTCTAACACTTTATACAACATATATGGTCAACTTTGAAGCTCGCTGTACTACTCATTAAATATCCAAAACGATCAATCTCAGGCTCTTTAGAATGTAGAGGCTTCTGTCTACAAGTTACACGTTATGATAATTTTTCAGTACTCAATCAAACCTATCAAAAACAGCTCACACTTATGGTCACTTGTGACTGTTTACACACATGTTCAGTTTCGTCGAGTCATTTTCGGTCGATGATATCTCACTCTTTTCTTAATCAAATTAGACAAAATTTATATGATCAGAAACCTCATCCGGCGTACTATATTTTATATTTATAGAGAGATTTCCAATTATCGCTTTGAGTTACATAATTAAGTCTCTACATCTCATGCAATGACACAAAAGTATCACAAAATCCTAGCTTTCATGACAATAAGAACTTGTTTAATTCTAACTTTTTTGTTTATCAAAACACCACCCAAATCAGATTAACAAGTTAGAACTAAATTAAAAAGATTACCTTAACTAGTTAAGCTTTCCAACATCACCCATACAATATTCACCATGATCAACAACTCCAAATAATTTCATCTCTTTTTGATATCTCTTTTAAGCTCTTCTTAGTCTCTAGTTATACATCTCTCCCTCTCTAATCCTTACCAAATGACCATCCACAAGGTCTACTAACTAAATAACTCTACCATCTGTTTTTGCTTCTCAAACCCTATTCTCTCTTTAGTTATCCTTCTCTCAATATCTATCCTAACAATCTAATTTTGATGACTATAATACCACAATAAGAAATGGTGTATTCTTAATACCTAATTATGTTAATTTTACACGGCTGCACCTATACCTGGTGGTGTCAAAAGAGATAAGTCCCACTGCTAAGCTAACTTCAAATTAGTGATGCCCTAATCATTAATTAAATTAGCTAATCCAATATTACTTAAGTTAACATTACTATAACCCTAGTAAAACCGGAAGTCAAACTGGATTGACCAAAAGTCAAACGATGCATGCTAGTTTGTGATTGATGTACTTCCCTCATCCGGTGTCGAAATGAGACGAACTAATAGTCCATCTCGCATATGTTTCCGAGATCCAACCAATGGTATTAGTTTAAAGACCAAATTATTATTTGATAATTTTTTATTTAATTTATTGTTCATATTTAATTAATTATGTTATTATCGGCTAAATCGTCTCTTGACCGATCTAACAGCGTTGACGTGCTTGCATCTCTTTACATTCTCCTCACCTTATAATACTTTCGTCCTCGAAAATCTAATCATCCTCTGGTCTTCAGAAATCCCCACCTTATAAAGAAACACTATTTCTCGTCTAAGTGCAAGTATTGCTCATACTTACAAACGTACGAAATTCAAATTCACATAAGATGAGTTTGAAATTAAAAATTCAAATAGAAAATACTATTGAAATTTAGTCAAATTTAAGAGTACTGCATTTGGTTACATATTTATTCATTTAGGGTGAAACCAAATTTTACTTCCAAATTAAACCATATTATTTTTAAATTCTTCTAGCATAGTTTAAAATTCTGAAATTACCATTATCTACTAATTTCAAAATATTACTTACTATTAATTCGATATTCTATTAATTATTTAAATATTACTCAACTTAATAATAGAAATTTATTTTTGTATGAAAATTTATACTACATTATTATTTTTTTTTTTTTAATTCTTGTCATTATTATAAATAACAATCAATTTGGGAATCATTGGGATATGAAGAACAAACAATTGCGGTTAAGGACACAGTCAAGGAAGAACAAGATGCACCAAATCCAAGTGATTACAAAGGCAAGAAAGTTTTGAAGAATTAATACTACCTCTTTTGTGTTATGCTAGATGGAAGAATACTTTTGAAGATCAGATGATGAAAGCTTGTTTCTTTGGGTTGGCCAACCTTTCGTATAACTTATTTGCTACTTGTTTAAAACCTACTAGTCAGTTTATCTTAGCTAAGTGCAGTTCTTTAGGAAGTTTGTTTCAAGTTTTATCAGGCCTAGTGTAGTTCAAGTAGTTCATGTCTTTTTATTTCTTTTACTGCAGTGTGTTTCCTCTAAAATATCTATATAGTGTATAAGTATAAAAGTCTACTAAATACTGTAATAGACTGTACTAAGAGTGTCCTGTACAAAGTTCAAGGTTGCTATAGTTTGTACTTTGGTCTATACCCTGGTGGTCAGTTGGTCTGTACTAAGTTCTAGGATGCAATAGTTAGTACTTTGGTCTGTACTTTGGTCTGTACCTTGGTTGTGAGGAGTCCTGTATTAACTGGGTGAGATTGTAATAGTGTAAGTTGTATGTAATAGAAGTGTAGTTTGGTGTGTACCTGGTTAACTATTTGTGGGCTTGTTTATCGTTATTTCTTTAGGGCCTAAATTTATTTGGTGCTCCTCAAGATTTGATACAACGAGCTTTTGAGGCCCACAACCATCCCTGATCCCTTTCAGGCTTATACACACTCTCCTTCCGAGGCTTTGGCACGCACAGGAGATCAACTAAGACTAGCTGGGTGCTCACAATAACAACAGATTGTTGTGCCACCAGTATTGCAGGATATCAAAGTTTTGTAGCTGCTACAACCTCTTCACTCAGGTAAATTATGGCTGGCAACATCTCCATGTTAGCGTGGAACTGTAGAGGTATCAACCAAGACCCAATGATTCAACAGCTGCGTGGAATAATTTCATCGCATAGACCGGATATTATGTTTCTCTTAGAAACTCTTGCGACAGAACGGCATATGACCTCAGTTCAGCGGACTTTAAGGTTTGACAATAACTTTGCTGTCCCAAGAATAGGACACAGAGGTGGCCTTTGCCTAATGTGGCAGAAAAACATACAAGTACAGATATTACTCCATTCTCAAAGCTACATCCATGTGCTTATTACACCGCAACCTCCGGCTCTTCCTTGGTTATGTACTGGAATGTATGGCCCACCTCACCCGGATGCCATATGGGATTTATGGAATAATTTCTCAAATGTTTTCCAACCTTCGCTACTACCATGGGTATTGATTGGAGATTTCAATGAAGTTATCCTGCAATCAGAAAAGAAAGGAGGAAGGCCGGTAACATATGCTCAAACTCAACCTTTTTTTAATATGATAGACAAAGCAGGACTGATTGATCTCGGCTTCCAAGGTGACCCATTCACATGGACGAATCATCAACAAGGAGATTATTTTATCATGGTACGGTTAGACAGAGCTATGGAAAACCAAAAATGGCGAACAACCAACCCTCATGCAGCTGTCACACATCTTCCACGCATTGCTTCAGATCATGCTCCTATACTGCTTAGAACCAAACACTTAAACTGGAGAAATGGGAGGAACTATAAATTTGAACACCTCTGGTTAGCTCACCCTAATATACACCACATTGTCAACAATGCTTGGACAAGAGCATTTGATGAAGAGCCGACAACGGATCTTCAGATCAAACTCATCACAACTGCCAGCATCCTTACTCAATGGAATAAGGAAACTTTTGGTCACCTCCCCACTATGATCAAAACATCTACGACACAGATACAATTTGCACAACATCAATGTGCAATCCAGACAGGCCCGATACTCGATCAGTGGATACAACAGAAAAACAAACTTCGTGCATCCCATCTATCCCTATTACAATGTCATGCCACATATTGGCAACAACGAGCAAGAATTCAATGGCACCAATCTGGAGACAGAAACACATCTTTTTTCCACACCACATCTAATATACATCGAAGTTGCAACACCATACAACAATTGTGTGACCAGACTGGAAATTGGATTTTCGAAAAAAGCCACATCATTGACCTTCTGTTACAACATTTTACCAGTCAATACACGACGCCTAGTACCAGACTAGATGATCAAATATTCTCCATCATCACCCCGTGATTAACATCATATCAGTGTACTTCTTTGACCCAAGTTGTATCTGAAGATGAAATAAAGGAGGCACTCTGGTCAATTGGTTCAGAAAAGGCTCCAGGTCCGGACGGTTTCATAAGTAAGTTTTTCAAAGTTTTCTGGGATACCACCAAATTCCAACTCATGGCAATGGTACATGAATTTTTTGAGAATGTTAATATGCATCCCCTAATGAATCATACAAACCTCACACTCATACCTAAAGGGGAACACCCGACAAATGCTTCCCAATTCCGACCTATTGGTTTATGCAATGTTACCTACAAAATCATATCCAAAATCCTGGTAAATCGATTACGACCAATTCTACCTTTCCTTATAAGCCCTTACCAAAGCGCATTCGTGCCTCAGAGATCCATCAAAGATAACATAGCGATAGCAGGAGAGCTTTTACATTACATTAGAACCTCCCCTATAACTAAAGACCCCAAAATCGGACTCAAATTAGATATCCAGAAAGCTTATGATAGTCTGGATTGGGGGTTCGTGAAGAGGACTTTTACAGTGTTGGGATTCCCGGAAAAATTTATCCAGTATATCATGTTATGTATTTCCACCGTAACATACTCGGTCAACGTCAACGGAACCCCACATGGATATATTTCACCTGCTCGAGGAATAAGACAAGGAGACCCGCTATCACCTTATATATTTATTATATGTGCGGAAATCCTCTCAACAAACCTGGCGCACTTGGAACACACAGACAACATTAAAGGACTGAGCATCTCCAAGACAACACCACCAATACTTCACTTAATGTATGCTGATGATCTACTTCTAACGTTCAAAGCATCCAGGCATAATTTTTCTTATCTCAAAAATCTCCTCGATGCTTATTCTGACTCAGCTGGACAACATATCAACCTCAGCAAATCCAATATAATTCATCATCCACGACTTTATCCCTCTGCCATTGGTGAAATCCAAAGATTTTTCGACATGCCAGCTACATCAACACCACCAGTGTATTTTGGAATTCAATTCAAAAGTGGAAGAACTTCAGCACATATTTTCCGACCACTCCTACAACGAATGGCTCGCAAAGCGAAAGGGTGGAAAATGAAATGCCTCAATCAAAGAGGAAGGTTAGTACTAATTAAAACCTCACTTTTACCTACTGCAAACCACATTATGCACACTAACCTTTTACCAATGAAAATTCATAAGGAAGTAGACAAAATTACTAGGAATTTTTTCTGGGGCCATGATGCATCTATCAAAAAACTGCACCCTATGGGATGGGATAAATTGTCGAAACCCATAGATGAGGGAGGATTGGGAATTAGGAAAAGCTTAGACCATAACAAAGCACTATTACTCAAACGAGTCTGGAAAATTCATGATCAGCCTGACTCAATTTATACTTCAATGTGCAGACAAAAATATTTTCATAATGAGACTTTTTTCCAATATCATCAACCCCCTCCAACCTCGGCTAGTCCACTTTGGAAACAACTCAATTCCCTCCTTTCTTGTATCCCACCATATGTTTTTCACCAAATAGGCACATGAAATTCAACCCGGACCAATTCAAATTGGATACCGGCTTACCCACCTCTAAGCCAAAACCAATGTCAAAATTTTCATTTCGTTTCGGATCTTATAGATTCAGCTTCAAAATCTTGGATTCATGACCGATTATCACAACTCCCACAATCGGCTATGCTCAGGATTGTTAACATTCATCTTCCACAAGATGGTCCGCCAGACAAAATTGTTTGGCCGTACACAAAATTTGGGAAATATACAGTTAGCTCCGGGTACCGTTTTCTCACTCAACACTCCACTACAAACCCTTTCATAAATCAACTACAACCCTCAACTCACATCTGGACATTAAAGTGCCATCCAAAAATACAGCGTTTCTTGTGGAAAGCTATCAATGAAGGCTTACCTACCTTCACTCTACTATATAAAATTCACTTTACTACCTCTGACATGTGTCCTAGATGTAATTTAGCGCCAGAAATAGCTGAACATATCCTACTCACTTGCCGGTTCGCCAGAGAAGCTTGGGACCTTCTCTTCAACCATCATGAAGCAGAGCCTATCTTTCAACATCAAAGACCTCAACCGTTAACTCCGTCAACTACCATCAACCAACTATTACAGCTCAAACAATCTACAGCTGTAACAACTTCCTTTTGCTTCATCCTTTGGGCACTTTGGTTAGCCAGGAATGATCTGGTTTATGGAAGAAAATATAAACCGCCTGCAGACATAGTCAAATCGGCTACACATATGCACCAAGAATAAAATTGGGCGAATTCAGTGTTACCTTCACCCTTGCCAGGTATGAATGCTACAACACATGACACTTCATCAACCCGGAGGACTAATAGTATTCAAGTTGGATGGAAACCGCCGGAACCCCATTGGATCAAAATCAACACTGATGGAGCTGCTCGCGGCCACCCAGGACCCGCTAGTGGAGGTTTTATCAGCAGAGATTCAACAACCTCAGTTATTTTTGCAATGGCCCAACCTCTGGGGATCACAACAGCATTACTAGCAGAGACATGGGCATTACTCATGGCTCTAAGAACAACTACACGGTACCAATGGACTAACATCTACATTGAATCAGACTCGGAGACACTAATCCAGTTTATCCAGAAACGGGCAAAACCTCCATGGTACCTGGAAAACATGATTGCTGACATCACCAAAAGATTGGAGGAAATTCCCCATTACAAAATTTTCCACAATTACAGGGAAGCACCAGGCAGCGGACGTCCTAGCTAATCATGCAGCAGATAATAGTCAACATGTAGTATTACAAACTAGAATATGGGAATACATGGTTCCCCATTTTTTAACACAAACTGTATCAAATGACACCAGGGGAACAACGTTCCCACGTGTAATCCCGATTTAATTAATAAAATCTCATGCTTCAAAAAAAAAACAATCTTTTTTTTTGTACAGTTATTTTTAAGTTAACTTCGGTAATTTAATTATTGGGAACATTATTTAAATACCCTTACTATAGAGCTCCTTCCAAAATACCCTTATCATCTTTTCCAAATACCCATAGGCATGAAAAATCCCAAACCCGAATTATAAGATTACTAAAAAGCCCTTTAATAAATATAAATAAAAGTTGCAGGCTGAATAAAACAGCCGACTCTTTCCATTTCATCCAATTTCTTTCTCTCTCTCTCTCTCAGTTTCAGACGAAAAATCGAAGAAAAAAAACTGATTTTTTTTAGAAATCACCGCTGAAAACTTCGAAAATCAACTGAAATCCGGAAGAAACTTAGTAGATTTGAAGTATTCTTTGATTTAGAAGAACAAATTCAATTGAAAACAGAAAGAAAACATCAATTTCATTAGGATTCAGAGATGCAATGAATCAGCAACAGCAAAATTCGAAGGTAAAACATAGTTTGTGTTTCGATTCAGTTTAATATTCATCTGAATTCGATTTTTTAGGGTTTCGAAAACGATTTTATTCAAAAAAATTATTGAAAAAATCGATTTATATTTTCAGTCGTTACTGATTCATACTAATTTGCTTCGCTTTCATGTTGCATGTGATGAAAATCAACAAAATCGACTGATTCTGTTACTGATAAAGGAATACAAGTCTTCCATCGGAATTAAGAAAGGTAAAATAAACTTTTATCATCGATTTTGATTCAGTTAGGTTGTTGAATTAGTAGCCTATTTTTTTTTCTGATTCAAAAAAAAAAAGTTATTTAGGTTGTAGAAGTTATTTTGATTCAGTTAGGGTGTTGAATTAGTAGTTGTTGATTCAGTTATTGAAGCATAATTGTTTCATATATGATTTCTGCCACTTGTTTGAGGGTTTGATGGTTTATGTGAGTGTTTGGTTTTAATATGTTATTTTTTGGACTATAACAGCACAATAAGTGTCACAGAACATGGCAAATTAGTACTTGCACATGATAATGATGATCCAAACATGTTATTTGTCAATTCCATGAGTTATAAACATGTTTGTAGTCCATTTTACTGGTTAATTATGTTTTTAATGATGACTCAAACATGTTATTAGTGCATTTTGCTACTTATTTGACTTCAATTCTAGAAGCAAGTCCTTCTAGTTTCCTTCATATTTGGAGGCAACTTATGGTATTTTACTACATATTTTGAAGAAACAACCTATACTAGTTGCCTTCATATTTGGAGGAAACTTATGCTAGTTGTTCCCATATTTGGAAGCAATTTGTACTAGTTGCCTTCATATTTGGAGGCAACTTATGCTAGTTATTCCCATATTTGGAAGCAACTTGTACTAGTTGCCTTCATATTTGAAGAGAAAAATTGTGATGGTTGTTCCAAGTTTTGTTACTGAATTAGTTTACATTGAGACAACTTGTTCCAGTTGCGCTCAGATTCAAAAGAAAATAGAATTAGTTAACTTCATTCCTAGATGCTCCTTGTGCTAGAGTTAGTTGGTCCCAGATGTGGAAACAACTTTTGCTAGTTTCTCTCATATTTGAAAGAAACATAATATAGTTTATCTCAATATTATGGTTTGATGCTAACTATTTGTACTCTCTGAACAGAAGTAGGAAAAGATAACGAGGAGATCACCAAGACTGAGGGCCAAAGAAACCAACTCTTAAGATAATGCTCCCAACAACGAAGCAGCAAAATCTGGTGATCAAGTTGACGTCAAAAAAGGTAATAATGCTAGTACCATACAAATCTTAACTGTACATATATATATATATGTGTGTGACAGATGTTAATAACTATATTTTAAGGATTTCGAACAATTTGTGTTAGCTTTGAAGATGTGTTTTGCTTGAAATTGCTGGGGGAACTTCTTATATTTATGAGTCGTTGTCCATTAGTTTTAATTAGACATATTCAGTTAGCTACAAGCTTTAGGATGTAACGAGCTTCTATGTATGTCATTGAAAATTGTCGTTTCCGTTAATACTAAGTTGATTGATAGACTATGAGGTTTCAAAATTAGAATCATGCATATCACCTGTGTTAAAATTGAACTTTTGTCGTATTTGGGAACAACCTTCAGATTTGGAAACAACTCGTGCTAGTTGCTCCCAAATTTGGAGGAAAATTGAGCTCTAAGCTGTTATTATTGTAAATTTTGGGTGCATTACATCAGATTACAGTGGTGTTGGTATTAAGGAGGTCCAAAATTCCTTTTTCTAGTTTTGCAGACAACTTGAACTAGTTGGATTCACTTCTGCTAGTTTTCAGAACCTTAAACTTGATTACTACTAACTATTTCTCTTGTTATGAAACAGAATCAGAAAAGGTATAAAGAAATGACCAAAAGCGAAGGGCAATACAAGTACAACTCGAGCACAAACCCACGCATATAAAACCACCTCGACTGTGCACCATACATGGGCCCATTTTATGAAACATAAGAGTTGTAGCTGTCTAGTGGAAGTGATGCCTGCCAAAGTAGAGAAGAAAAGAATTGGCGTTCTGCACCTTGCAAGAATAGAAGTTGCTCCAAGAAACTGATAAATGGAAGATACAAAAACACGAGTTTGGGTTAAAGCTAGATTAGAAAGAAAAAAAATACTAATTGATAGAGCACCTGTGAACTGATGTAAATAGGCAGAAAAAACACTCTTAAAAAGCATTCTTGATGTTTGTCTTGGTTCAATACTTTTAAATGACTGAATGGATAGATTTGATGTAGATAAAGCATTGTTGCAGGTATAAGAAAAACTATTATGTGATGGATAAAAATGCAAACAAACCCTTGTTTTTCAGGATCTAGCATAAGTTTTCAGAAAAAGAATATACAAGATCAAGTTGCTCAAAAATATGAAGCAAACTAGCTTTTCTTAAAATCCTGAAGCAATTAGCACAAGTTGTCTTCAAATATGAAGGCAATTGGAAGAAGTTGTCTCCAAAATTGAAGGCATATAGCACCAAGTTGTCCTCAAATATGGAGGTAACTAGCAGAAGTTGTCTCCAAACCTCAAGGCAACTAGCACAAGTTGTTTTCGAAAGTTACATCGGAACAAGTTGCTCAAAATCTGGAGATAACTAGCACAAGTTGTCTGGAGACAACTATCACACGTTGCCTCCAATTCTGAAGCCAAGACCAACATGATTTATTAAGCATTCATAATAAAAATCAAAGTGTTAAGAAAATCTAAGATCGTCTATTCAAATAAGCCAAGTCTTCTACAACAAATACATCATCATTTCAAGTTTTTTAGGACAAATATTTGTCATTTGGAACACAAATAGATGACGAAAAACAAGCACTAGATGAATAGGTACTTAAATTAGAGAAGCAACGAAGAGCTAAACATTTTAAGTCAACTAGATGAGGAAAAACAAGCACTAGATGAATAGGTACTTAAATTAGAGAAGCAACGAAGAGCTAAACATTTTAAGTCAATAAGAATAAATGATATACATCATTTCATAAATAATGTAAGAAAACTGAATAAAAATGCAAACGCTTTTCATCTCGCTTACTGTACTTGACGCCGAAACAAGATGGGAGATGTTTAGGTTGCAAAACAAAAACTCTTCAAACAACCATTTTTGCCTGCAAAAACACAAAAACAAATCACCTATTAAAAAAAAAATCAAAGAATTCTCGTATAAAACAGATATGGAGGCTAATAGCTCAAGTTGTCTCCACATATGAAAGTTAACTAGGACAAGTTGCCTTCAAATCTGAAAGCAACTAGCTCAAGTTGCCTCCAAACTAGAATCAACTAGCTCAAGTTGTCTCCAAAAGTGAAAGCAACTTTCTCAAGTTATCCCCAAAAATCTAGAGTCCAAGAACGAAATTGAGGAAACTAGATAAAGTTAAGTTAAACTGAAATCTATCCTTTAGGTTTGGTGTTATATATTTAGGTCTGGTGTTATACATTTAGGTCTGGTATTATACATCTCGAGCCGCCGAACAGTAATATCAGTTCTAATAAGAAGGAAATGTTATGTCATCAGGCATATAAAACCAGCACTACCACTAGTCCGACACCACCAATATTACAAAAACCAACCAATCGAAATACACAAATAAAATATTAATCTTGGTGGTATGTAGTTCACGACAAAAACAAACTCAAATAAATTAAAAACAAAACCAAAACTCAATATGAAAATAACATATCATACAAGTTATCTCCAAAAATCTGAAGCAACTAACACAAGTTGCCTCCAATAGTGGAAGTAACTTGGTCAAGTTTCCTCCAAATAGTCGAAGCAACTTGGTCAAGTTGTTGATGCCATAAAAAAACTCTACTTTTATACAAATGTATATTGATGCCATAAACTTCAATATTTACATAGTCTAGTTCATTGAGACTATGAACCTCGCAACCTTTATATATGATTGGATCATTCTAAAAGACTGTATTGATAAAGTTTAGGAGCAATAAAATCCAAAACTAATACTAATGTTCTAAAAAGCACCAGAAGCGATGGAAGGCACAAAAGAAAGCACTAACCTTGCCAAGGTTATGTCGATCGTACATGAAATCACCTGAAATAAGTTTTATGCGACCAAATTACTTGGATTAGCCTAAAAAAGAAATGAAGTTCATCAAATTACATCCTTTTACATAGTAAAAAAACCTATCTTGGTGATTCATACCATCAACAAATTCATCTAGTAAGAAGTATTGTAACTAGCAAGTATTCTTCACGTACCTTTCATCAAGTAGAGTAAGCCCTTCAACAAAATGTCCATCACCCCCATTCTTCGAAGAATCTGAACCTAAGAAAACAACAATATGACTAACTAGTAACTACATAGCAGACACATCAAGCACCACAAATGTAATTCAACATACGTATCTAGCCCTCACCTTCCCATTCTTGAAAGAAACCTTTCTTACTGATGACTGTAATACAAAAACACAAAACTGAAGTCAATTCCAGCAACTATCAGTAACCTGCAAGCCATCTAATCATTTATAAATTCACTTCAATATCCGAACAAAATAATGCACGATGCAAATGCAAAAGAATACATTAAAGCTTATACATAAATTTGCTTGTTTCGCACTTAACAATGCTAGCACAAATATTCAGTTGTACGTTTTACACACAAAGCCTAAGATGCTGAAACTTAACATTAAGAATGGGGAATAATGACTCACATGCTAGTAAAGACCAATCGATTTGTATGGCACACCAATCAATCCCCGTCATCTCTACAATCGCACATAACAAATCAACTGTTGTAAACACTCCGAAATGTACTAGTTTCCTTCCCCTGTCACCACCACCTGTTTCGACATCAATTCTAGCTACTAAAACTCCTTTCCTCTTCTGCATCAATACCATTAGTAACTTTAGAACGTTATCACTGCTCTTTGCTTTCGAATTCTAACTATACTAGAATTAACAACAAAACCAAATTAACAACAAAACCATAATTAACAACAAAACCAAATTTAACATAGCTAAATAATTCTAGAATCCCTAAATTTCTTAGATTGAAACAAATATCAATCAATTAGCCCAACTATACTAAAGAATCAGTAAGAAATCAACAATGTCGTACTTCTTAAAATAGAAATTACATCAGTAAATTAGTTTTTGAGCTTATATTATTCAATATTAAATATAAATCAGCATAGTCAGTACAGTTGGGAAAGGATTAGGGAACCACCATCATTTGCATTTCTTCTTTCAATCTCCACCATCACCATCTCCCAACCACCAAAGTCACACCAAATCTCCACCATAACCCAAAAAACTAGAACCGCCACAATCTCCCTCACCAATTTCATCATCCACCCTCAACACCATCAACAATAATAACAAATAAATAATCAGAATACCACCATTAATTACAAGTATAAAATCAAACCAGAGAAGAAAGATAATCTCCTAAATCCCCTATGATCTCCATCAACAATTCAGAACCAATGCAGATACAGATCTAAAAATATAATCGACCTCATTTTTAGATTCGTTTGTTCTCTGTTCGGCGGCGATGAATCTCAATATTGGATGTTGCAGTTGTTGTGGTGGTGCGATTTGAAAGGAAGTGCTAGTAGCGATCGAGATGGTGATGGCGGGTTTAAGCCAGAGGGGGAGACTGTGGTGGTATATTTCTTCTGTTGGTTTCATCGAACAAATGAAGAAGAAGAAATAAACGATGTAAGAGGTTAAAACAGGAAGTCAACAAATTGTGATTTTGTTTTGGACTTATTTTTTACCCCTTGAGGGTGTTTGTGCAAGGCCCATGGATAGTAGGGGAATAAATAACATTCCCACTTAATTATTACACTAAGTACTTTCTTAATTTATGAATTACTTTACTCCCAAAACGTAATATTCCACCTTGTAATGTTATTGAGTCTTATTACGTGTACCTAAACTATTTTCAAGATCATATTGTGATCTTATCATTTAGCTCTTAAAAGTTACTAAAACAGAAGAACCTAGTTCTTAATATACATAAGAAATTTTACTGGTATACCAATAAATTTCCTATGTTGTTGTTTATAGGTGAAAATGGTTTCTGCTGATTTCGGTAATTGCAGGTGTGAAAGTTAGAAACAATTTAATCCCTAAACAAATATACTGCAAGGGAGTACTTTAGATTCGAGAGATCAATATGTACAAGTCCGACCTAAACCAAGAAATGGTCGTTCCAGACTTGCTTCGGTCACAAAATGGAGGAGAATGGTTGGTTTAGGGAGGGAAGCGAAGAGAGTGCTGAGACCAGAATAATTCTGGAAGAGTAGTACTTGACTTGTATCAGAAGGTGAAAGCTTTGAGAAAGCTAACAAGAGTGCATTTCTGAGTGTGGTATCTTTCCCTGACCAAAAACTTGTTGTCTCTGGTGGAAATAGGTAAGCCTATTTATACAAGTCCAAAAAGAAACGTACTCTGGCCTCATAAGAAAATAAAACGGATGAGTTAAATGGGAAGAGGAGGTAACGCCTAGTATTGATGGAATTGATGTTCCATAATGAAAGAGCATTTCACCGTTGCTTCCTGCATTTACTAACTGTCTTATTCTTATTATACTATCTTGAAACGGGCATTTGTGTATGCCGCACGCTATAGACCACCAAACCAATACCCTAATGAGCATCCCCCAGTTTGTGTTGATGTCTCGAATGTTTTTGGAAAACATGTAGCATGTTGTTGTGGCTTGGTAAGTCAAGCTCGAGAAACTTTCTAGCCTGGTGACCTTCGACGGTCGAGATTTTGCATCTTGAGAGGAGGGGCAACCGCGCGTTGATCGTTGCACGCGTTTGTTTGGGTAGCCGCGTAG
The DNA here is from genome assembly GCA_023529315.1 of Papaver bracteatum. NCBI lineage: Eukaryota > Viridiplantae > Streptophyta > Magnoliopsida > Ranunculales > Papaveraceae > Papaver > Papaver bracteatum. The sequence continues at coordinate 2,007,608 of JAJJWX010000810.1, read as the reverse complement.
TGATGGACAATGTTGTGGCACGGATAGGTTGGCATGCCGTTGGCATGGGATGGTTTGGCGTGGAAAAACTTAGGTTTTCAGGCCAAAGGTTACCATGTGTCGTCTGGTAACATTGGATGGCTAGGATTTGATCCTGGGATTGAAGGGCAACCGTTGATTGTTGCACGCCTTCGTTTTGGTAGCCGCGTAGTGAGGGCCAATAGGGTAGCGCGGCTAGGGTGTGTTTAGGCTTTGCATGTGGGACCAAGGGTTTGACATGGGAGTATGGCGTGGCTAGGGCCAAGGCAAGGGCGTTTGGCTTGGCATGATGTGACTATGATGGCTAGGTCCAAGTTAAAGTGCGTTTGGCATGGCGTGACTAGCTTGGCTAGGTTTGGTTTGGCTTGGAATATGGGGCCAAGGGTTTGGCATGGGCGTATGGTGTGGCCAGGGCTAAGGCAAGGGCGTTTGTCTTGGCATGACGTGACTAGCATGGATAGGGCCAAGGCAAAGTGCATTTGGCATGGCGCGGCTAGCTTGGCTAGGATTGGTTCGGCTTGGCATGTGGCGCCAAGGGTTTGACATGGGAGTATGGCGTGGCCAGGGCCAAGGCTAGGGAGTTTGTCTTGGCATGATATGACTAGCATGGCTAGGGGCAAGTCAAAGTGCGTTTGGCATGGCGCGGCTAGCTTGGCTAGGTTTGGTTTGGCTTGGCATGTGGAGCAAAGGTCGTTTGGTAACCTTAGACGGCCAGGATTCGCTCCTGGGATTGAAGGGAGACCGTTTATTGTTGCATGCCATCGTTTTGATAGCCGTGTAGTGAAGGACAGTATGGTGGCGCGACATGGGGCCATGGCGAGGTGCGTTTGGCATGGCGCGGTAGGTGTGGCTGGCATGATTTTTTGTTGGCACGGAGGTGCGACTAGCATGGTTGGCATGCTTTGGCGCGGTTGGTGTGGCTGACATGATTTTCCATTGGCACAGAGGTGCGGCTAACATGGTTGGCATGCTTTGGCGCGGTTTGTGTGGCTAGCATGATTTGCGATTGGCACAGAGGTGCGGCTAGCATGGTTGGCATGCCTTGGCGCGGTCGGTGTGGCTGGCATGATTTTCCATTGGCACACGTGGGAATTAGGGTTTGGCTTGTCATAACCCTAATTTGAAAAAGATACCCCGGTAATTATTTAGAGACACATTAAAGGTTTCAGTAAATGTGCCTAGTAAATGCTTGCTACTTTTAAATGTTGTGACATTACTATATGCTAGGGTTTAGAGTTTTATGATTTGAACCCTAAGCTAAAAACCACCATCAACATTAAGTCCCCTGCTTATCTCAGAACATATGCCTTGTTGCGAGGTAAACATATGATGGTGACAGATAAGGACTGAATCGAGGTGTAAATCATTGCAAAGACGGTCAGGAGAATCTGACTAATATTTTTTGAGTGGTAAAGAGAGTTTTGGCTTCCCGTGTTAGAAGCACTGCGTAAGTTGTACTGGGAATGCAGACCGTGGAGTGGTGAGATAAAAGTTACCGGCTTGGTCTGGTCATACATCTCCAAGGCAAAGGGGGCGCGGTCTTGGAAGGCGACGCTAGTGGACAACTTGGCTCGGGGGGGCCAAGAGGTGGCGTGGTCTTGGTAAGGTAAATGCGCGTGGATGGTAGGGGTGCGACAGTGGAGCAAACGGCTTGGCATATCGTGTCCTTGATAAGATGAGACGTACCCGGACAACTAGGCATAGTAGGGCCGCGACAATGAAGCGAATGGATTGGCCTGGTGCGACCATGGCAGGGCGCGGCTCAGTGAGGCGTGCACGGACGGCTAGGCGTGGTGGGGCCGCGACAATAAAGCGAATGGCTTGGCCTGGTGCGTCCATGGAAAGGCGCGGCTCGGTGAGGTGAGGAGTGCACAGATGCCTAGGCATGGTGGGGCCGCGACAATGGAATGAGCGGACTTGGGCATGGAAATTGGTCTTTGCGGGACCGGTTTCCTCTTTTCCCTTCTTGGCTCAAAATAGGAAATCATTTCTTTGTTCAAACTCCCACGTACCATGTATATATAAAAGGAGCGATGATTTCTCTTTTTGTTCCACGCCTATTTATTCCTCCCAGCCGTGTGACAACAGTAAAGCAGAGCGGACGAGCAAATCCCAGGTATGCCTTCCAACACTTCTCTTTAACTCGTTTTTTTTTTGCTGGTGTAAACCCTAATTGTAGGCGCACCTTTTCATGACCCTGTAGAAATATTGGCGTGAATCTTAGGTATTTTTCCCCCTAGCTTGTCGTAACACTTAGGCATGAATACCATAGTAATGTTGACCGCCCCTACTCACTATACAAGGTAGGCACGTGATAGTAATTGCCATGTTTTCTCACGAAAACCTAGTCTTTTAGGGTTTGGTCCTTGTTTTGGCGTGTCCATGTGTATGGTTCCCATGGCGGGTCACTCCTCCTTGGTTGGACAAGAATTCTATGCTTTAGGGTACGGCCTTGAAAAAAACTGGCTTGTGTCTTTGGTGAAAATAATTTTCGTGCGCTTTCTCTAATAATTTCTCTTCGCATTGTTCCATTGTAGTTGTTTGAGAAAATCTTCGTTATGATGTCACTTGAGGAGAGTTTTGCTGTATCAGGATACATTTGCAATTCCAAACCAAACGTAGATGATGAATTCTTCACCACATCGGCCACGGTTAGGAAAAACCATCCTATCTATGTGCCGATTCTTCTGACCGGATCGGAAAGTGCAGGAGAGGATCAATCGGTTCGGACAAGAGGCGTAATAAGGTTTTGCTTTCAGAGGAAAGAATATCTTGCCTCTTCTATCGACTTTAAAATCCCTCCAAGTCCGTTGCATTCCTTTGAGAAATGGACGTGATTTATGATGGACCAGGAACATGTAAAGACCAATTTAACCAGGGCGTAGATTGTCGACACTGTTGCGGCTTCCTCAGTGCTTCAGATTAGGAAAGACATTCCTGGCTTGGTTGCTTTTGTTGTCAGATGGTGTCCGGACACCCACACAGCCGTATGTAGATGGGGTGAAATGACCATTTCCTTGGAGAGTGTGGCTATACTGCTGAACCTTCCCGTAGTTGGAAACCTTGATGTTAAGTTGTCCGCTGATGAAGAAGAAATGCATGCCGCCCTAGTTGCGAAATCAAAAGGGTTCGTTCGGAAAGAAAATGAGATGAAGTGCTTCTATGACTGGTGGGTGTGCCAGTGGTTTCCTGACGTATTAGAGTCGAACCAGAAGAACAGTATGCTTCATGTTGCAGTGTTCTTGGGTCTTTGGCTATCCAGAAATATTTTTGATGACGGCTCGGGCAAGAAAGAGATAAGACATGGACTTATCAAGTTTGCCATAAAATTGGCAAAAGGTGTCGTTCTCCCCCTCGGTGGTTTATTTCTTGGTTCTCTGTATGCACACATAAACCAGCTGGTTTTGGACATGCGCGCCTCGAACGGTCATATGAAAGTGGATTCGTATGTTCATGCCGCCTTTCTCCAGGCACGGTTGTGGGAGCATTTCGAGAAGTATTCCCCAAAACCGTTGGCTATACTTCCTGAGTCTTGGGGTGGCTCCAGAATACTGCGTTGGTCGAACAGGCGCCGAAAAACTGGTCTGAAACTGATTAGATTCCCTGACAACTCGTATGCGGTTAATTTTCATCCATGGGCTCCGGTGCATGCGTCCATAACTCAGATTAGTACCTTTGCTTCTTCTCCAAACATGTCTTTGCTTTACGATGGAGGGAATCTAGGCGTCGGTGAGATTGTATTCATGCGAAGTTGCACGTCTGGCTATATACCGTCTTTCTTTCGAGGATCGTGTCAGGCAGTCTCTTATAATATTGAGAGAGTAGCTCGGTATATGGGTTTCGACCAAGGGGTCCCTCTCATTCGTCAGCTGGCAGCTCCAAAGGATCCATTATCAGACGTTCTTGATGCTAGTGTTCTTGCGCCGGGAAGAAGCCTCCCTTTCTTGCTTTCAGAACGAAATCCATCGACTACCTCCAAGTATAACGCATTCTGGCAGAGTGAATTCCTCGTCATCCAGGAATTTGTGAAAGCCGTAGTAGAGAACACTCGTGGTAGGCCTTCCGCCGAGATTTTAGTAAAATATCAATTGTTGAGGGATACTTTTTTAACCCAAAGGAAATCTGTCGGTCTGGACGTGGACATACCAAAGTGAAGGACCGAAGGTCTAAGAATCGTGCTGGTGGTCTTCAGTCGGGTCTGGAGGCTCTCCCGACTTTTAGCTCCTCCAATATGCGAGTACGTATAATTTTCTTCCTGACTTAATTGAATTACATATGTCTCTGTCTCATTCTTGAGTTTATGTCCTTGTGCCTTTCCCAAGGTCTCAGCAGTGTGAACGCCTTTGCTAAACTTGCACGTAGTCAGAAAACATCACCTCTTGAGACAGAAGGCAGCGAGGCTGAGCCTACCCATGACGGAGGGGAATCCGAGAATGATGAAAGCTCAGATTCCAGAGATGGCGGGAGTAGTTCTTCCGATAGCAGTGATGAATCTTCTTCTAGTCAGTCTGAAACCGAATCGGTGAGTCCCCTCCATGTTCTTTTTTCTTTCTTTCTTTCCTTTTTTTTTTTTTTTTTGTAGTTAAACTAAATTTTGATTTTTTAGGAGGAAACCGTTCCTGGGGATGATCTTGAAGTGGAAGACCACCAGAGAAAGGACGTAGCCGTTCTTCCCACTGCGGAAACTATGTCAGCTAGCGATTTGGACATGGAGATTCATCGTCCCGAGGGCGCTGCCGTGACTCAGGTGGAGGAGAGCACTTCAAGGAGTGAAATTGTAGTTAGGGATCTCCTGCCAGTTGCTAATTCAGTTGCAGGTGCCACCTTCAATCCTCCGTATTTGGCCCCTTTCACAGGTTATGTGTTGATTGGTGGATTTAGCGTGCCAGCTAAACATGCGACATTGTACACCAAGATTTGGGAAAGCTACTGTCAAATTGCCACGACTAAGAATATCACTAGTCGACATGCGTTGGTCAAGCGTGTGGAGGAAGCCTTGTCTTTGATTGATGAGATGTGCAACGTGACTGGTCATACAGTTTCTGAGGATGTAATCTCGAGCTGGAAGTTCCATCGTGACATGTGCGTGGGCTTCGAATTCATCATTCTCTGGTTCGTTGAAGGTCTCTCTGATGTTGAAAGGTCATTGGACGGAGCAGTTGAAGGTCCTTCCGCAGACATGATGAAGAAGCAGGAAGCGAAATTCAAGAAGTTGTGCAGAAAGATGATACTTAAGAGGGCGGCTCTCCGAAGCACGAGGGAGGCCTTTTCCAAAAGGAGCAAGCCGTTGTTGGAAAACTTCCCTGAAATATATATTTGTCCTTTTGACCTCTTATTTTTAGTTTTTTTTTGAAAGGAAAATGAGATGCCTGGTTTTTGATTTTCTGATTTTCTCGGGTTAATAAATAAATGCTACATTGACGGTTTTGGATTATATATTTTTTTGGAATGAATTGTTTAATAATTGATTATTTTGGTTATGATTGAAAGTAACACATACATCCCAGGAAAAACCTTAGAACCGTGTGTTGGTAGATGACATGGGGTAAACTATGTATCTTGTCTTGAAAACTTGAAATAGAAAACCATGTATCTTGTCTAGGTGAGACTTACTCGGTTTTTAGGTCTCCTGATGAAAAGTGAACCTTCCGGGTGTAAGACCGAGTTTTATGGAAAACACCGCCATGGAAAGTCCCCAGTCGTTATTGAGTCGTCTGATAACCGAGCCGTTGATCCTTGGGGGGATCGTCTTCTTCAATCCTCTGGGAAGTCCCCAGTCATCCCTTATCGTGTCATGACTGATAATCGAGCCGCCGGGTAACTGAGTCGGAGTGGATCATCTTCCTCTACCATCTTGACGTCTGGGGTCGAAGAACGAGATCAATGGTCAAAAATTGACATTGTAACTGAAATATCGAACCTCCCGCTGTGGTCGCCAATTGTTTATAGGTGAAAATGGTTTCTACTGATTTCGGTAATTGCAGGTGTGAAAGTGAGAAACAATTTAAAGCCTCAACAAATGTACTGCAAGGGAGTACTTTAGATTCGAGATATCAATATGTACAAGTCCGGCCTAAACCAAGAAATGGCCGTTCCAGACTTGCTTCGGTCACAAAGTGGAGGAGAAGGGTTGGTTTAGGGAGGGAAGCAAAGAGAGTTCTGAGATCAAAATAATTATGGAAGAGTAGTACTTGACTTGTATCATAAGGTGAAAGCTTTGAGAAGGCTAACAAGAGCTATTTTTCTGAGTATGGTATCTTTCCCTGACCAAATACTTGTTTCTTTGGTGGAAATAGGTAAGCCTATTTATACAAGTACAAAAAGAAACGTACTCTGGCCTCATAAGAAAAGAAAACGGATGAATTAAATGGGAAGAGGTGGTAACGCCTGGTATTGATGGAATTTGATGGAATTGATGTTCCATAATGAAAGAGCATTTCACCGTTGATTTCTGCATTTACTAACCGTCTTATTCTTATTACACTATCTAGAAACGGGCATTTGTGTATACCGCACGCTGTAGACCTCCAAACCAATACCCTAATGAGAATCCCCTAGTTTGTATTGATATATCGAATTTTTCTGAAAAACATGTAGCATGTTGTTGTGGCTTGGCAAGTCAAGCTCGGGAAACTTGCTAGCCTGGTGACCTTCGACGGTCGAGATTTTGCATCTTGAGAGGAGGGCAACCGTTTATCGTTGCACGCCTTTGGTTGGGTATCCGCGTAGTGAGGGTCAACGTGGTGGCGCGGTTAGGTTGGCATGCCGTTGGCATGGCATGGTTTGGCGTGGCCAAACTTAGGTTTTCGGGCCAAAGGTTACCATGTGTCGTCTGGTAACCTTGGATGGCTAGGATTTGCTCCTGGGATTGAAGGGAAACCGTTGATTATTGCACGCCTTCGTTCCGGTAGCCGCGTAGTGAGGGCCAATAGGGTGGCTCGGCTAGAGTGTTTTTAGGCTTGGAATGTGGGGCCAAGGGTTTTCCATGGGCGTATGGCGTGGCTAGGGCCAAGGCAAGGGCGCTTGGCTTGGAATGACGTGACTAGCATGGCTAGGGCCAAGGAAAAGTGCATTTGGCATGGCGTGGATAACTTGGCTAGGTTTGGTTAGGCTTGGCATGTGGGGCCAAGGGTTTTCCATGGGCGTATGGCGTGGCCAGGGCCAAGGAAAGGGCGCTTGGCTCGGCATGACGTGGCTAGCATGGCTAGGGCCAAGGAAAAGTGTGTTTGGCATGGCGCGGCTAGCTTGGCTAGGTTTGGTTCGGTTTGGCATGTGGGGCCAAGGGTTTGCCATGGGCGTATGGCGTGGCCAGGGCCAAGGCAAGGGCGTTTGACTTGGCATGATGTGACTAGCATGGCTAGGGCCAAGGAAAAATGCGTTTGGCATGGCGCGGCTAGCTTGGATTGGTCTGGTTTGGCTTGGCCTGTGGGGCCAAAGGTTTTCCATGGGCATATGGCATGGCCATGGCCAAGGCAATGGCGCTTGGCTCAGCCTGACGTGAAGTGCGTTTGGCATGGCGCGGCTAGCTTGGCTAGGTTTGGTTCGGCTTGGCATGTGGGGCCAAGGGTTTTCCATGAGCGTATGGCGTGGCTAGGGCCAAGGAAAGGGCGTTTGGTTTGGCATGATGTGACTAGCATGGCTAGGGCCAAGACAAAATGCGTTTGGCATGGCGCGGCTAGCTTGGCTAGGTTTGTTTTGGCTTGGAATGTGGGGCCAAGGGTTTTCCATAGGCGCATGGCGTGACTAGCTTGGGCTAGGTGTGGTTTTTGCTTGGCATGTGGGGCCAAGGGTTTGCCATAGGCGCATGGTGTGACTAGCTTGGGCTATGTGCGGTTTTGGATTGGCATGTGGAACCAAGGGTCTTCCATGGGTGTATGGCGTGGTTAGGTTCAAGGCATGGTGTGACTAGCATAGCTAGGGCCAAGGCAGAGTGCGTTTGGCATGGCGCGGCTAGCTTGGCTAGGTTTGGTTTGGTTTGGAACGTGGGGCCAAGGGTTTTCCATAGGCGCATGGCGTGACTAGCCTGGGCTAGGCGCGTGACCAGGCTAGGGTTTGGGTCCATGGCGAGGTGTGTTTGGCATGGCGCGGTAGGTGTGGTTGGCATGATTTGACGTTAGCACGGAGGTGCGGCTAGCATGGTTGGCATGATTTGGCGCGATTGGTGTGGCTGGCATGATTTGCCATTGGCACAGAGGTGCGGCTAGGATGGTTGGAATTCTTTGGCGCAGTTGGTGTGGCTGGCATGATTTTCCATTGGCACACGTGGGAATTAGGGTTTGGCTTGTCGCAACCCTAATTTGAAAAACATACCTCGGTAATTATTTAGAGACACATTAAAGGTTTCAGTAAATGTGCCTAGTAAATGCTTGTTACTTTTAAATGTTGTGACATTACTGTCTGCTAGGGTTTAGTGTTTTACGATTTTAACCCTTAGCTAAAAACCACCATCAACAGTTGTATATCAACCCATTTCTATATTTATTCAGTACATTACTTGTTGACGATGTAAAATGTTTGTCTCAGTTATCTAAACATATCTATCTATGGTTGTTTTATTGAATATGTGTACTGCAAACGATTTATAAACGTGTTCAGATATTATGGTATTAATTATGTATTCCTTAACTATTTTTATTAATGGTAAAATTATTGAAATTTTAATTACATTAAGTTCAATATGACACAAATTGACAAGCGCCAATTTATTCTGATTATTTCCATTATTATTATTGTTATTATCATTGGTAGTTAAACTGTGACTCTAACTACGTATACAGTTTTATTAAACCAAAAAAATCATGTTATTCATAAATCTAAAGCACAACTTAATATAGAAACACCTATTTACATTTCGTTAATGAGGTGCAATCTAATGTCAAAATTTAGTCTAACAAAATAACAAAATGATTTACAGATAATTAAAATTGCCCACTATGATCAAAACTAAATCTTGCAATTAATTTATTAATATGGAGCCTATAGGAATTTAAGTGATATCTATGATTCATGGTTCTAGATTCAACTATTCCGGTTTACATTCTAGCCAATAAATAAATTTAAGTTTCTCACACTAATCTTCTATTTCAATTGATTGATCGCTATACATATATGTAAAGGTACTCTCTAAGTTTCTAAGTGAGCTTTTCAGTCTCTTAAATTACTAGCCACACTATTTCTCCAGTGTTGAATTATCATGTCTATAGATTTAGATTAATTACTCTCTGATGTCCATCAATTTCCAAACTATAATGTAATTGGTCTATACCTACAATTTTTATACTTCATAATACGTATAGGAAACCAACAAACAAATCTTTTAGTTATTTATAGATTTTAGTGATAAAGATTTATCTTACAACCCAATCCAGTTCTAATCTATTAAAATTCAATAACTAACACTATCTATTATCTATTGTTGCCCATGTAAGAGATAATAGTGAGCTCTGATACCAAGTTGTGATGACCCAAATCATAAACATGCTTAGATGATAGGATTACAACCTAATTGAAAAATCAATTCCAGATTTACGATTTTAAGAATCATAACTACGTAATGTGAACTAAAACCATGATATTTATAAGTGAAGAACTCTCAAACGATATTAATATGCTAGTATGTTGTTTACAATAAACAAAGAATACACATATACAAAGGATACATAAATGTAACATAATTCGGTAACGCCTTAAACTACGAAAACGGATATCTTCGAGTGCACCATTTCTTCTGGTAACTGAAACTGAAGTGGGAACAAGTGAGCACATCATCCCGAAAGGGTGCTCAATGAAAACATATAACTCTCAAGTAATCACTAACATGCTTCACAGTTCTAAAAGAATATAAATTGAAAAAAACAAGAAGAAACTTATTATTCAACTATTTAGGCATCATGATGCAAGTGTCACTCTAACCTCACCAAACTCATTGGAGAAGATGACGCGTGAGAAACCCTAATAAATAATAATAACATCATCCACACAGTGTGCCCATACAAACCATGATTCAGAATATCACCATCAAGATCAAAAAGTTAGACAAACAATTATAATATGCACACGAGTGATTTCCCCAAAATAAAATAGTATATATAATAGCGAAACGGGGAAGAATCCGCCCTACTACGTAATATCAAAACGGGGAAGAAGCTGCCCTACTATTCTTAATATGCATACTATCGAAACGGGGAAGAAGCCGCCCTACTAGGTAATATTAAAACGGGGAAGAAGCCGCCCTACTAGGTAATATTAAAACGGGGAAGAAGCCGCCATACTTGACTTAGCTAAGAGCTGTGGGGATACACAGACACTCCTTGCGGGGAAATCATACAATGCATATTATACGCACATCAGGAAACATACAAACATTTACATATATAGTAACACACATAAACTTGCCAAAAGTAACAAATACTTATCATGCTCGCAGATAAAAAGAATGCTCAGTGATTACAAGAAGGTTACAAAGTTCCCACCTATTTTGATGACAAGCCACGCCTACCTAGAAATCCATAATCCACTGGTTCATCATCATTTGAGTCGTTCGTTGTTAATATAGACTAATTGTTAATCAAACAAGCACTCCAAGGATTTAGTCAATAGACTCATACAAGGTTCATAACATAAATTCATACAAGTGTCCAAGTATACGTTAAGTGAAATAACTAATGGTTATATAACATGCTAATTAATGTTTTAGGAATAAATGAATATCTTCTTACCCAAATGGGGTCAAATTAGGTGTCATCGTAAAGCCCTCGAAAAATGCTACAACTTTGTAGAAGGAACCGAAAACTAATTCGCAACATAAGGGGTCCAAAACATCAAAAGAATGAATCTGTCCCTAACCTAGCCCGCGGGCCAATTTGGGACGGCTTGCCAAACCAGTCTGCTAACCTGATCCTGACCAAACCCTAACTAACTCGGTCTAACTGGGTCTGACTCACTGAGTTAACCTAACTCACTCGACTCGGTCACCTTCTTTACTTTTTCTGAAAAATTCTAACACTTTATACAGCATATATGGTCAATTTTGAAGGTCTCTGTACTACTCATTAAATATCCAAAATTATCAATCTTAGGCTCTTTAGAATATAGAGGCTTCTGTCTACAATTTTAACATTCTGATAATTTTTTAGTACTCACTCAAACCTATCAAAAACAGCTCACACTTATGGTCACTTGTGACTGTTTACACACAAGTTCAGTTTCGTCGAGTCATTTTCGGTCGATGATATCTCACTCTTTTCTTAATCAAATTAGACAAAATTTATATGATCAGAAACCTCACCCGGCGTACTATATTTTATATTTATATAGAGATGTCCAATTATCGCTTTAAGTTACATAATTAAGTCTCTACATCTCATGCAGTGACACAAAAGTATCACAAAATCCTAGCTTTCATGACAATAAGAACTTGTTTAATTCTAACTATTTTGTTTATCAAAACACCACCCAAATCATATTAACAAGTTAGAACTAAATTAAAAAGATTAGCTTAACTAGTTAAGCTTTCCAACATCACCCATACAATATTCACCATGATCAACAACTCCAAATAATTTTATCTCTTTTTGATATCTCTTTTAAGCTCTTCTTAGTCTCTAGTTATACATCTCTCCCTCTCTAATCCTTACCAAATGACCATCCACAAGGTCTACTAACTAAATAACTCTACCATCTGTTTTTGCTTCTCAAACCCTATTCTCTCTTTAGTTATCCTTCTCTCAATATCTATCCTAACAATCTAATTTTGATGACTATAATACCACAATAAGAAATGGTGTATTCTTAATATCTAATTATGTTAATTTCACACGGCTACACCTATACTTGGTGGTGTCAAAAGAGATAAATCCCACTGCTAAGCTAACTTCAAATTAGTGATACCCTAATCATTAATTAAATTAGCTAATCCAATATTACTTAAGTTAACATTACTATAACCCTAGTCAAACCCGAAGTCAAACTGAATTGACCAAAAGTCAAATGATGCATGCTAGTTTGTGATTGACATACTTCCCTCGTCCGGTTTCGAAATGAGACGAACTAATAGTCCATCTCGCATATTTTTCTGAGATCCAACCAATGGTACTAGTTTCAATATCAAATTATTATTTGATAATTTTCTATTTAATTTATTGTTGATATTTAATTAATTATGTTATTATCGGCTAGTCTCTTGACCGGTCTGACAGCGTTGACGTGCTTGCGTCTCTTTATAAAAACCCTAGTTAATATCCCCCATGTGACGTGATTGAAATCTCGTGATTGTGGAGTCAGTTGCTGACTTTATGGGACGATGAGTCCATGTAGTGCTGAGTTGAACATGATTAGCAAATGTTCTGAAACTCATGAATTTAACGTGTCTGCTGAGACGAGGTATCATTATAACTTAAGATGAGAAAACTGTGTTGCTGAACTGTTGAATATTGATAGTTGAACCAATATTCTTTGATCTGAGCAAATATTGATAATTTGAATAAACATTGCCGGTTTGAGCGAATATTGCTAGTTTGAGCGAATACTGCTTTTTGATGAATCGTTGGTAGCAAGACCAAATAAAATATTAATTTAAGTTACTGACTGCTGGGTCGAGCAAAATAAATAAAGTGTTGATTATGAAATCATCATAAAATTATCAGAGTGTTTGAATCTGCTCAGAATCACGTTTCAGCGGAGCTCTGGATTCAAAACCCTGATTTTACCGAAATGGTGATTTATTGCAAATCAATACAGAGTTACACAGGGACAGGATACATTGCATGACGGGTTCACCATATATCTCCCAAATTCTCGAATGAGCAAAAATACCATAGTCTCCCGGGACCAGTTGGTGAAAGAATGATTAAATGCTGGTTTAATCACTGAAATAATGCTCGTGTGAGTGACAAATAATAAAACTAGGTATTATGGAAATATGAAGGACCGACCAAGAGGTCATGAGACTGGCTCTTGGTGGGCGTGGGACCAGTGGATGGTCGTTTGAGCAAACTTCCAATTGTTTGGAAAGAGTTTGAACCTAATATGAGCAATTGAGCAAATTAGGTTAAAATCGTTAAAACATGCGGGACCAGTTGTTTGCAAGCCTTAGGGTCACCCTTGGTCGGTCAAGGGGATGTGCCTGTGTCACCATGGCATCCGCGCTTCAGTCCTGGGAATTTTGATATTTTCTGGTGCACGTTTGAGCAATATTTGGAAAAAATATGCAAAATCCATGGTTTTGCTGAAACTGGGAAAAATACATGAAATGATGAAATCATTAGTATAAAACAAGGTTTGGATAAGTTTTCCTTTGTTAGTGGTGGTCAGGATTTATCTGGACAAAGATAAATCAAGGGATGTGGTTCCTCTGACCACCCCTTACATCTCGCACGTGTGGCGTTAATTTCAATATTATAAGTGAAAAATGAATACTTAAGTCAAGATATGGAGTTTCAAAAATTATAACGGGGAGGTTCGAACTCATGACCTATTGTGTCATAAGAGTGGCCTCTAACCAGTGTTCCACCTTGGTTGGAACTGCTAGAAAAGATAAATCAACAGTGGTGGTTTGTTCAACTTAAATACCATAATTGCTTTATTAATTAGTGTTTCACTAATTACACATAATAAATATATATTAATTATAAAGTGTTTTATTAATTAGTGTTTCACTAATTGCTCATAATAAATGACTAATCATTTTTAATTATAAATTTTTTCTTAATTAATTATAATATTTATTTCTATTAATAAATAATTTTGATAAATAATATCAATAGACATTTTCTGCGATAATGAGTAGTAGAAGAGGTGGAGGCCGAAAGATTAGTGGTGGTTAAGGGCAGACCCAAGCACACTTATATTTCTTTTTGTTCTTTTATCGTAAAATTGGATACAAAGTCCATTTTTCACATGTATCCAACTTGCCAAGAATTTTTTCTCCCTCTCTCCTCAAAATCCTGGCTCCGCCCCTGGTTTGTGGTGGAAGAAGTAGTGATGGTGAATGCTGGTAAGTAGTGATTGACAATATGAATTTTGTGTCTTCGTTACAAAATCGATAACATCGTAGTGTGGAAGATGTGGTTGGTTGTTTTTAACACTTTTTATAAATGAAAGTACCATATATTTCAGGGATGATATCATATTAGACAATATTTTCATGAACGTAGTTGGATCACCCAAATGGTACCCCTGTTATCTTTGGTACTATATCGTATAAATTATGATTTTTTAATGTTAAAATAAAATTGATTGCAATACAAAAAAGAATATATACATAGGTGTAGATGGGGAAAAACGATCTGCTAGTTTTTGCGGAATTGAGGACGACCGTGCAGAGGAGATTCCTTGAACCGAGAGAAATGTTCAACCTCACACAGATGCACCGCTATGAAGGGGGTGCTTTTTAGTTCGAGAGACCAATCTGTAGTACTTCCAGCCTAAACCAAGACAATGGCCGTTCCAGAGTAAATTCGGTTACAAGAGAGGATGGGTTGGTCTGTAGGAGGGAAGCTGAGAAATGTGTGAGATCAATGGTGATCTGAGATTGTAGGTGTGTTATGGTTTCCGTGTAATGCTCTAAATGATTGAATATTTCCTGATTGAGAGTGATTTCTGTGAGTTCGTGTAGACGAATGAGCGTTTGTATGAACTTTGTTGAGAAATTGCTCGTTCAGACGATTGTTGTTCGAATGTTTGAGAACTCTTCGAATCTTGTTGTTCAATCGGGATTCAGAAACATTATATAATGCCGGAGTTGAAAACACCATGATCCCATGAAGTGCGACAATTTGATGGAGTGAAGGAGTGGAGAGATGAAAATAATGCTCAAAACCAGTTGCGCTCATCGTGCGGAGACTTGGTTGATTTTCCACCCACTACTTTTCTAACTCCCTCAACTGATTGCACGACTTGCTCACATTTCATCATGTGTTTCAGTGTTTGAACACATGTGCCGTAGACCGCCAAACCAAAACCCTAGTTGATATCCCCCCAAGTGACATGATTGATGTCTCGTGATTAATTAAGTCAGTTGCTGATTTCATGACTTCGTGGGACGATGAGTCCACGTATTTGCTGAGTTAAACATGATTTTGTAGAATGTTCTGCAACTCATGAATCGAACGTGTCTTCTGAGACAGTGATAGGATCCTCACGTTGAGGAGAGCAAGTGTTGCTCGCTAATTTAATATTGGTATTTCAATTTGAGTAAATATTGCTCATCTGAGCAAGTTTTGCTCGTCTGATGAAATATTGGTAGCGTGACCAAAATAAAGTATTAATTAAAGCGCTGGTAGTTGAACCGAGCATAATTAATACGAATATTGATCATGAGATCAATGTGAAATTATTAGTGTTTGAATCTGGAATCATGATCCTTGGATTCAGAAACCCAAATTGATCAATTGATGACCAATTGATGATTTATTTGAAATTAACCATAGAATGAAGGAGAACCGGCTTCATGGGACTGTGGATCGACCATGAAATTCTCATATGCTCACGTGAGCAAAATCCAAGACCTCTTTGAAGAGTTGGTGAGTTGTTGAAAGAATGATTAAATGCTGGTTTAATCATTTACTGAATTACTGTTGGGTTCAACATTAGGTGATAGAACCTAATTAATTATTATTAAAATATGAGGGACCGACCAAGGGGTTGTGAAACCATCCCTGGGTGGTCACGGGATCAAATGACGATCGCTCCGTCAAAATTCTGAAATTGTTTAGAGAGTTTTGGACCTAATACGTGCAATTGTGCAAATTAGGTCAGATTGTGAGAAACACGTGGGACTGGATCATTGCGAGCCACAAAGCCAACCCTGGTCGGTCAAGGTAACATGCTTTCGTCGTCGAGACATCCGTGTCTCAGTTCTGAGAATTTTGATATTTTCTGGTGCTCGTTTGAGCAACCGTTTGAGAAAATATGACAAAATTAAGGTTTTCTGATAAAACCGTCAAAACTTCATCGGATGAAGGAAAATAATGAAAAGTGAAGGAATTATGAAGAGGTGAGGGACCGACCAAGAGGTCATGAAACCGGCCCTGGGTGGTCACGGGATCGAATATTGATCGTTTGAGCACTCCCAGATTGGTTGAAACCCTAATCAGCGTTCTTTGGTAGAATCAACATAGATTTCTCATACAGACTCGGATTTTGCTGTTCCGCCCCTCCATTACGTACATAAAAGAATTTCCTATCTCCCATCTCGGGAATATTTAGGTTTTAAGCTCTTTCGGAAGGTGAAAACAGCCAGAGAGTAAAACTCAGGAAAAATCAAAGGGGCTGGTCCCTTAACATTTTTCCTAATATGATAAAACGGAGGAGTTTTGCTGAAATAAATGAGTTTCCATGAGACGAAGGAAACATCAAAAATCATAAATAATAAAATAAGGGACGTGTGAGCATGTGGGACCGGCTTGGAGCATGACTGGCCTACCCAGGCCCGGTCCCGTGCGTTTTCCCTATTTTATGCATTATTTCATGATTTGAAGGAATTTTCATAATTTGAAGGAAATATCATGAAATCAGGGAATTTTCATGAGATAATGAAAACATGAAAAATATGCTAATAAAAGAGTGGGACGTGTGAGCCATCCAGGGTTTGGCCGACCGGCCATGACTGTGCACACGGGTTTCCTAAGTTTTATTATTTTTCATGGGACGAAGGAAATATCATGAGATTAAGGAGTTTTCATGAAATTAGGGAAATTAATAAAATAATGAGGAAATATGAGGTGTGGGGCCGCCTGGACCAGGCATGTCCGGTTGGGCAATGTTCACGCCCCCCTCATGCTCTCCTTGATTTTATATTATTTCCTCCGCGCGGAGGAAGCACCATGAAGTTGAGGAGTTTCCTCAAAACAAAGGATATTTGTTCAAGCGAAAGGTTTTTCATGAACTCAGAGAAAACAACAAAAATATGATAAAAATATGAGACTGGTGTGGGATTGACCACGGCACGATCGGCCGGTCAGTGGGTCCATGCTCCCAGCGCCTTGGTCAATTTTTATTTATTTATTATTTTTTGTCCTATTTTGCATAGGTTCATCGTTTCGTCGTATTTTGAAATACTTGCTCGTGCGGTGGTTGTTAATGTATCATTGTTGAATAAAATTGCACCATCTGAGATAGGGCTTGCTCAGGCGGTAGCCCTGATGCCCGTGCGTTCAATATTTATTACTAATCCATGGACTTATGCTGGGAAGAACCATGGTTTGCGTAATGAAATATTTGCGAAAATATTTGAATATTTTCAGCAATTCTGCGGATGAACTCGAGAATTTAAGTTTAAGACAGGCTTGATCAGGTGGTAGCCCCGATGCCCGTGCGTCAATATTTATTACTAATCCATGGACTTCTTCTGGGGAGAACCATGGTTTGCGTAATGAAATATTTGCGAAAATATTTGAATATTTTCAGAAATTCTGCGGATGAATCCAAGAATTTAGGTTTGAGACAAGGCTCGCTCAGGCGGTAGCACTGATGCCCGTGCGTCCAATATTACTAATCCATGTACTTCTGCTGGGAAGAACCACGGTTTGCGTAATGAGATATCTGCGAAAATATTTGAATATTTTCAGAAATTCTGCGGATGAATCCAAGAATTTAGGAATGATTAATTTATGACTTTATACTAGCAGAGCAAGTTGTTCGGGAGTTGTTCATCCCGTAATAGAAATTATGACTGAAGTATTCAGTACTCATGAGATATGACGTTGTCCAGCTGTGAGACTACATATCTATATACACTCTGAGAGAAAGTATTCGATGAGAGACCCGTGTCTCCATATTTACGCCTGATTGCTGAGTCAGAGGTTTGTGTAATTATGGGTTTACGATTTTATCCTTTGTCAAAAATCCACCATCTACAATAGGAAAAAAAATAATGAAACTAATCAATTGACGAAATTTTGGTCAATCTAAACCTCATACATGGCATTTGTGATTGAAAATTAGAATTGCGTCCAACAACCTACATGGGATGGGCGGAAGTGATGGTGGTAGTGGTGGAGTCAAAAATTGACATTGAGGATACCTATTTTTTTTTTAAAAGAAACACTAAACTTTGGTGGACTAAACCATAAATATATATGGACAAAGTACTATTTATAAAATAAACTGAAAATTTTATGTAGTTATTAAAAATTTAAGGGGTTAGATCCAGGTTATTCAACCCTTGGATCCTCCACTAGGTGGTGGTGGATAGAAAAAAGTGGATTCATATGGTTTTATGGTGGTGGCGGGTATTGGTGAACAAAAACATATTATACTAATTTCGTAACGCCACAAAATGCGTAACGTTATATTACAAAGTATAAAACGTGGTTGATCATTCTAATGTTAAAAATAACTCGATAAAACACATGTCCATTTTAAAAAATTGGCGCAATCAATTGCCATGTTATGTAATAACTAAACGAACGACACGAATCAAGATCAGAACATATGAAATTATTTATTATCGATTTGTTTATGTAAAAAGTGGTCAGGATTTGTCTTTGGAAAAAAATAAATTTACCGCTAGGGTTTGTTCAACTTAACCATTTTAAAACATTTTATTAATTAATGTCTCATTGATTGTTCATAATGATTAATTAAATTTCTATATAAATGTCCCTTTAATAATCTAACATATATACATAATTTTATTAATAAATAATTTTACTAAATATACTAATTCTAATGGTGGTAGTGGAAGTAGGGTTAGTATAAGCGGTGGCGGGTGTTTGTGAATGGTGGAGGCGGTAACATTACTATTGGTGGAAGAAATAGTGGCGATGGATGGTTTTTATGTTGGTGGTTGTTGGTAATAGTAGTGTATAATAATGGTTTTTGCTTTTTAGTGAGTTTTATTGACCAAGTAAAAAAATAATCTTCACAAAACATGCAACATTGTATTGTGAAAGATATAATTGGTTGTTTTTAGCACGATTGATAAGGACAAAAAACAAATATTTTAAGGATGATACCGGAACGTATAAGATAATATGATCATGACTATTCGATCACCGCATTATATAAATGCAATTGGTGTACCCACATAAGAGAACATTATCGCTCTCTCAAGTACTATTACATTCTTTTTCCTGAAAGACCATCAATGTCGAGTTGTTTCGCGACAACTACCTACAAAGACAACAACTTTCACTCAATTCCTGATATAAAACCTCATTGACCGGGAAAATGTATTTGCATTCTAAAATAATTATTTGAAAATTATGTTTATTCATCAAAATCATCATAAAAAACTCTAAATCATAAATCTAAATTTCGCCTCCGATGTTTATAAAATATATATTTTATATATTTTACATTCTGAAATCATGCGACCTCTTGATGACAAATCAACAATATCAAATTACGGATCAATATGTATAGGTTTCATTCACTGGGTTAGAAGGTAGAGTAGACACAGATGGGTTGATCACACAATGCAGATCATGACTGAGAATACTTCAATTATTTAGTTAAGAGATAAAGTCAAAAATTTAAGATTAACTTTCTATAGGACTAATTAGATCGGCTTCGATAGGATATGACTAAAATATGGATTAGTAATAATTTTCACGTAAGATAATTGCAAAACATAGTTTGGCTAACTCTGCTTATGTAAAGAGTGGTCAAGATTTTTCCTTCCTCAATTGCTATGTTATGTGAGAAAAAGGTGATATCTAAGATTGGGGTATAATTCAAATCTATTATATTCATACCATTTACAACTGGATGCCTTGAAAAAATTTGACGTGTTTTTATTATTATTACAGGCAAGGGATACATTTACATTGACCACACTTGCGCAAATAGCTCACTTCGCAAATGATTGGTGTTGCATGTTCTGTCTAGAATGCAACGAGGAATTTGAGGAAAAAAGGCACCAGAAGCAGTGTCCGGAGTATTTTGGATATAGTAACTTAGACCCGATGTAATATTTATTTTATTTTTGTTTTTTAGTTTTCCCACAATATATTTATTTAATAAAAATGAACATTGCAAATACATAACATCAACAAAAATTAGACATATTGCGTTTGACAATGTAGTTGCGGATTATCTCACAACTACACCCTCATAAGAATCCATTAAAATGATTCCTAAACTAAATTAATTTGATATGAAACTAAGAATTAAAGTACTAAAATTATAAAAAGAGACACAAAGATTTTTACGTGGTTCGATCAATGTGATCTACATCCACGGTGCTTCACTAGTGATTTGTATGTAATTACATGATTTTACAATTGAGACTCCATTAATGAATATTTGGAGCTCTAGAATTTTGGGGAAGAAGATGATAAAGAAAATACATCACTAAAAATTTCTCCCTCCTCCTAAAATTATCCCCTCTCTCAAAATGTGTCTCTCCCTCTCCTCTCATGCCTAAATGGCTATTTATATGATTTTACACATTGGATAACAACTAATCTTTCCCTTAATTTCGGATCAAAGAATCATCATACGAACCATCGCAAATTTACTTCACGAACTTCCTTTACTCGTAAAACGTTCTTCGTGATTTCTTTATCTTCGCAAAATATTCTATACTCGCAAAATGTATTTTCTCTCCACAATTTCGTAAGTTATCATTTGCTGTGATATTCCGCTCCTACATCTTGCCTCTTTTTTCTTGAATATTGCTTGAAGAGCGATCTTTAAGAAAAAATCCGTTGTTGTAGTAATCTTTGATCTTTGTTGATGAAGGAACGAGCGAAAGAATACTAGTCTTGAAAAGTATATACTTGCCTCTATTCTTTTGCGAAGTCCCTAATGTTGCGAAGTAAATAAGAAGTATCAACCATTGAAGTATAAGAAGTATGAAGTATCCTTGAAGAAGTATAAGAAGTACTTAATCCTCGAAATATATAAGAAGTATGAAGTATCCTTAAGAAGTACTTAATCCTCTAAATGTAAGAAATATTGCGAACCCATCATGCGAACTCTCACTCCATGTTCTTTGCCTCATGCTATGTCAGTAATGCAAATAAAAATTTAGATTAGTATTCAACATTTCTTTTATCAAAATTTCTTATTCTTTATTTATATGCTACTTCAAAATCTTTTTGTTTGTTTTGATTTCCTTTGTATTATCTATTTCATCTCTCTTGACAAATATTTTTCCATGGAAATGATCCTAATAGGTACCCCCTCATATGACGCACTGAGGTGCTTTGCCTTTTACGAGTATACGCCATAAAGGTTTGCCACTACTACTCTCCATGTCGAATATCATATCATTGGAAATAAAGTAAATTTTTCAAGAGAAATATATAAATTGATTTGTGCGAGATGTTTTTCTCGGTTTCTTTTGTAATTGTGAAATCTTGAGATCTTTGTAATTGTATCATCTTTGTAATTGTGTGATTGAATCGCTTTTTGTAAATCAAATCAAAAATCTTTTATTTTTTGTAAGTAAAATGTTTAAGGAAAGAGGTACTTAGCTTTCATGTGAGTCGCAAAAACAAGTGTGAGAAGTTAGACTTGAACCCTTGACCGCTTCTTGGATTTTCTCGTGACATACCAACTGTTCTAACCCTCTCTCTGCGAAGTGTTTCTGCGAAATAATCACCTATTTTTTCTTGCGAAGTACTCTTGCGAAATTATCAAAGACCATGCGAAGTAAACATTTTCACGAAGTAAACAAATATATGCGAAGTATTCATGCTGCGAATATTCGCAAGATGAACATTTGCGAAGGAAACGTTTACGATATAATGTTTTAGAAGTGTTGGTGCTGCGAACGTTCGCAAGGTAAACATTTGCGAGGCAAAAAATTTGTGCGAATGGTGAGATTTGAACCCGCGTCTTCACGTTTGTTGATTACACCCATGACCATCTGAACTATCATTAAGTTGTGATAGAAAGTCCTCAATCAGCGAACTTACTATGATCTTCTTCTTAGCAATTGTACTTCATTCGTGAAAAAATATTAAAAATGTTGCGAGTAGAGAGACTTGAACACGCGATGCTGAGTTCCCTAGCTTTGCTCATGACCATCTCAGTCTTTGGCTGCTATTTGCGTTGAGGTTGTGAGATTCATTCAAGTTATTCTCTTTTAATCTCTCTGTATATCAAAAATCTGCGAAAAATGATTCGTGTGTGGGGAGATTCGAACATGCGATGTTAAACCTCTCTTCTTCGTAGCTAACCACTTGGGCTAACTTCTTTTTGCGAAATAACGAAGTAATATTGAGAACTAATTCTTTGCTCTCTGTAAAGAAGAAGAAAATGATGCTCGCAGACAAATTCGAACCTGCGACCTCTCTGTTATTCTTTAACTCCTGAACCAACTTCACGAATTCTGTTTGTGACAGAAATTCACAATTTCGCATCTTATCTTCATCTCCCCGAACATGTAAATCTTCAACCTAAACTTCCATTTTCCCCTTGAATTTCACCACAACAACTAATTTTTTCTCTTATTCTTTTCATATCTTTGAATTGTTGATGATGTTTACTCCCTGAAAGTGTATCTTCTTCCATGAAACTTCCATTTTTGAACCTAAAATTTGTAGATCTAGAAAGATATGAGCAATAATTAATCTTCATGAAAATTTCTTAAACCAACAAGTTACAGGAAGGATAAATCCATTACTATCTCCCTGTTTCTAGCGCCAATTATGTAGTTGCGGATTATCTCACAACTACACCCTCATAAGAATCCATTAAAATGATTCCTAAACTAAATTAATTTGATATGAAACTAAGAATTAAAGTACTAAAATTATAAAAAGAGACACAAAGATTTTTACGTGGTTCGATCAATGTGATCTACATCCACGGTGCTTCACTAGTGATTTGTATGTAATTACATGATTTTACAATTGAGACTCCATTAATGAATATTTGGAGCTCTAGAATTTTGGGGAAGAAGATGATAAAGAAAATACATCACTAAAAATTTCTCCCTCCTCCTAAAATTATCCCCTCTCTCAAAATGTGTCTCTCCCTCTCCTCTCATGCCTAAATGGCTATTTATATGATTTTACACATTGGATAACAACTAATCTTTCCCTTAATTTCGGATCAAAGAATCATCATACGAACCATCGCAAATTTACTTCACGAACTTCCTTTACTCGTAAAACGTTCTTCGTGATTTCTTTATCTTCGCAAAATATTCTATACTCGCAAAATGTATTTTCTCTCCACAATTTCGTAAGTTATCATTTGATGTGATATTCCGCTCCTACATCTTGCCTCTTTTTTCTTGAATATTGCTTGAAGAGCGATCTTTAAGAAAAAATCCGTTGTTGTAGTAATCTTTGATCTTTGTTGATGAAGGAACGAGCGAAAGAATACTAGTCTTGAAAAGTATATACTTGCCTCTATTCTTTTGCGAAGTCCCGGAATGTTGCGAAGTAAATAAGAAGTATCAACCATTGAAGTATAAGAAGTATGAAGTATCCTTGAAGAAGTATAAGAAGTACTTAATCCTCGAAATATATAAGAAGTATGAAGTATCCTTAAGAAGTACTTAATCCTCTAAATGTAAGAAATATTGCGAACCCATCATGCGAACTCTCACTCCATGTTCTTTGCCTCATGCTATGCTGTAATGCAAATAAAAATTTAGATTAGTATTCAACATTTCTTTTATCAAAATTTCTTATTCTTTATTTATATGCTACTTCAAAATCTTTTTGTTTGTTTTGATTTCCTTTGTATTATCTATTTCATCTCTCTTGACAAATATTTTTCCATGGAAATGATCCTAATAGGTACCCCCTCATATGACGCACTGAGGTGCTTTGCCTTTTACGAGTATACGCCATAAAGGTTTGCCAGCTACTACTCTCCATGTCGAATATCATATCATTGGAAATAAAGTAAATTTTTCAAGAGAAATATATAAATTGATTTGTGCGAGATGTTTTTCTCGGTTTCTTTTGTAATTGTGAAATCTTGAGATCTTTGTAATTGTATCATCTTTGTAATTGTGTGATTGAATCGCTTTTTGTAAATCAAATCAAAAATCTTTTATTTTTTGTAAGTAAAATGTTTAAGGAAAGAGGTACTTAGCTTTCATGTGAGTCGCAAAAACAAGTGTGAGAAGTTAGACTTGAACCCTTGACCTGCTTCTTGGATTTTCTCGTGACATACCAACTGTTCTAACCCTCTCTCTGCGAAATAATCACCTATTTTTTCTTGCGAAGTACTCTTGCGAAATTATCAAAGACCATGCGAAGTAAACATTTTCACGAAGTAAACAAATATATGCGAAGTATTCATGTTTGCGAATATTCGCAAGATGAACATTTGCGAAGGAAACGTTTACGATATAATGTTTTAGAAGTGTTGGTGTGCGAACGTTCGCAAGGTAAACATTTGCGAGGCAAAAAATTTGTGCGAATGGTGAGATTTGAACCCGCGTCTTCACGTTTGTTGATTACACCCATGACCATCTAACTATCATTAAGTTGTGATAGAAAGTCCTCAATCAGCGAACTTACTATGATCTTCTTCTTAGCAATTGTACTTCATTCGTGAAAAAATATTAAAAATGTTGCGAGTAGAGAGACTTGAACACGCGATGCTGAGTTCCCTAGCTTTGCTCATGACCATCTGTGCTGGCTGCTATTTGCGTTGAGGTTGTGAGATTCATTCAAGTTATTCTCTTTTAATCTCTCTGTGTATATCAAAAATCTGCGAAAAATGATTCGTGTGTGGGGAGATTCGAACATGCGATGTTAAACCTCTCTTCTTCGTAGCTAACCACTTGGGCTAACTTCTTTTTGCGAAATAACGAAGTAATATTGAGAACTAATTCTTTGCTCTCTGTAAAGAAGAAGAAAATGATGCTCGCAGACAAATTCGAACCTGCGACCTCTCTGTTATTCTTTAACTCCTGAACCAACTTCACGAATTCCTGTTTGTGACAGAATTCACAATTTCTGCATCTTATCTTCATCTCCTGAACATGTAAATCTTCAACCTAAACTTCCATTTTCCCCTTGAATTTCACCACAACAACTAATTTTTCTCTTATTCTTTTCATATCTTTGAATTGTTGATGATGTTTACTCCCCAAAGTGTATCTTCTTCCATGAAACTTCCATTTTTGAACCTAAAATTTGTAGATCTAGAAAGATATGAGCAATAATTAATCTTCATGAAAATTTCTTAAACCAACAAGTTACAGGAAGGATAAATCCATTACTCTCTCCCTGTTTCTAGCGCCAATTATGTAGTTGCGGATTATCTCACAACTACACCCTCATAAGAATCCATTAAAATGATTCCTAAACTAAATTAATTTGATATGAAACTAAGAATTAAAGTACTAAAATTATAAAAAGAGACACAAAGATTTTTACGTGGTTCGATCAATGTGATCTACATCCACGGTGCTTCACTAGTGATTTGTATGTAATTACATGATTTTACAATTGAGACTCCATTAATGAATATTTGGAGCTCTAGAATTTTGGGGAAGAAGATGATAAAGAAAATACATCACTAAAAATTTCTCCCTCCTCCTAAAATTATCCCCTCTCTCAAAATGTGTCTCTCCCTCTCCTCTCATGCCTAAATGGCTATTTATATGATTTTACACATTTGATAACAACTAATCTTTCCCTTAATTTCGGATCAAAGAATCATCATACGAACCATCGCAAATTTACTTCACGAACTTCCTTTACTCGTAAAACGTTCTTCGTGATTTCTTTATCTTCGAAAAATATTCTATACTCGCAAAATGTATTTTCTCTCCACAATTTCGTAAGTTATCATTTGCTGTGATATTCCGCTCCTACATCTTGCCTCTTTTTTCTTGAATATTGCTTGAAGAGCGATCTTTAAGAAAAAATCCGTTGTTGTAGTAATCTTTGATCTTTGTTGATGAAGGAACGAGCGAAAGAATACTAGTCTTGAAAAGTATATACTTGCCTCTATTCTTTTGCGAAGTCCCTAATGTTGCGAAGTAAATAAGAAGTATCAACCATTGAAGTATAAGAAGTATGAAGTATCCTTGAAGAAGTATAAGAAGTACTTAATCCTCGAAATATATAAGAAGTATGAAGTATCCTTAAGAAGTACTTAATCCTCTAAATGTAAGAAATATTGCGAACCCATCATGCGAACTCTCACTCCATGTTCTTTGCCTCATGCTATGCTGTAATGCAAATAAAAATTTAGATTAGTATTCAACATTTCTTTTATCAAAATTTCTTATTCTTTATTTATATGCTACTTCAAAATCTTTTTGTTTGTTTTGATTTCCTTTGTATTATCTATTTCATCTCTCTTGACAAATATTTTTCCATGGAAATGATCCTAATAGGTACCCCTTCATATGACGCACTGAGGTGCTTTGCCTTTTACGAGTATACGCCATAAAGGTTTGCCAGCTACTACTCTCCATGTCGAATATCATATCATTGGAAATAAAGTAAATTTTTCAAGAGAAATATATAAATTGATTTGTGCGAGATGTTTTTCTCGGTTTCTTTTGTAATTGTGAAATCTTGAGATCTTTGTAATTGTATCATCTTTGTAATTGTGTGATTGAATCGCTTTTTGTAAATCAAATCAAAAATCTTTTATTTTTTGTAAGTAAAATGTTTAAGGAAAGAGGTACTTAGCTTTCATGTGAGTCGCAAAAACAAGTGTGAGAAGTTAGACTTGAACCCTTGACCTGCTTCTTGGATTTTCTCGTGACATACCAACTGTTCTAACCCTCTCTCTGCGAAGTGTTTCTGCGAAATAATCACCTATTTTTTCTTGCGAAGTACTCTTGCGAAATTATCAAAGACCATGCGAAGTAAACATTTTCACGAAGTAAACAAATATATGCGAAGTATTCATCTTGCGAATATTCGCAAGATGAACATTTGCGAAGGAAACGTTTACGATATAATGTTTTTGAAGTGTTGGTGCTGCGAACGTTCGCAAGGTAAACATTTGCGAGGCAAAAAATTTGTGCGAATGGTGAGATTTGAACCCGCGTCTTCACGTTTGTTGATTACACCCATGACCATCTGAACTATCATTAAGTTGTGATAGAAAGTCCTCAATCAGCGAACTTACTATGATCTTCTTCTTAGCAATTGTACTTCATTCGTGAAAAAATATTAAAAATGTTGCGAGTAGAGAGACTTGAACACGCGATGCTGAGTTCCCTAGCTTTGCTCATGACCATCGTCTGATTGGCTGCTATTTGCGTTGAGGTTGTGAGATTCATTCAAGTTATTCTCTTTTAATCTCTCTGTGTATATCAAAAATCTGCGAAAAATGATTCGTGTGTGGGGAGATTCGAACATGCGATGTTAAACCTCTCTTCTTCGTAGCTAACCACTTGGGCTAACTTCTTTTTGCGAAATAACGAAGTAATATTGAGAACTAATTCTTTGCTCTCTCGTAAAGAAGAAGAAAATGATGCTCGCAGACAAAAATTCGAACCTGCGACCTCTCTGTTATTCTTTAACTCCCGAACCAACTTCACGAATTCTGTTTGTGACAGAATTCACAATTTCTCATCTTATCTTCATCTCCGAACATGTAAATCTTCAACCTAAACTTCCATTTTCCCCTTGAATTTCACCACAACAACTAATTTTTTCTCTTATTCTTTTCATATCTTTGAATTGTTGATGATGTTTACTCCCCGAAAGTGTATCTTCTTCCATGAAACTTCCATTTTTGAACCTAAAATTTGTAGATCTAGAAAGATATGAGCAATAATTAATCTTCATGAAAATTTCTTAAACCAACAAGTTACAGGAAGGATAAATCCATTACTCTCTCCCCTGTTTCTAGCGCCAATTATGTAGTTGCGGATTATCTCACAACTACACCCTCATAAGAATCCATTAAAATGATTCCTAAACTAAATTAATTTGATATGAAACTAAGAATTAAAGTACTAAAATTATAAAAAGAGACACAAAGATTTTTACGTGGTTCGATCAATGTGATCTACATCCACGGTGCTTCACTAGTGATTTGTATGTAATTACATGATTTTACAATTGAGACTCCATTAATGAATATTTGGAGCTCTAGAATTTTGGGGAAGAAGATGATAAAGAAAATACATCACTAAAAATTTCTCCTCCTCCTAAAATTATCCCCTCTCTCAAAATGTGTCTCTCCCTCTCCTCTCATGCCTAAATGGCTATTTATATGATTTTACACATTGGATAACAACTAATCTTTCCCTTAATTTCGGATCAAAGAATCATCATACGAACCATCGCAAATTTACTTCACGAACTTCCTTTACTCGTAAAACGTTCTTCGTGATTTCTTTATCTTCGCAAAATATTCTATACTCGCAAAATGTATTTTCTCTCCACAATTTCGTAAGTTATCATTTGTCAGATATTCCGCTCCTACATCTTGCCTCTTTTTTCTTGAATATTGCTTGAAGAGCGATCTTTAAGAAAAAATCCGTTGTTGTAGTAATCTTTGATCTTTGTTGATGAAGGAACGAGCGAAAGAATACTAGTCTTGAAAAGTATATACTTGCCTCTATTCTTTTGCGAAGTCCCTAATGTTGCGAAGTAAATAAGAAGTATCAACCATTGAAGTATAAGAAGTATGAAGTATCCTTGAAGAAGTATAAGAAGTACTTAATCCTCGAAATATATAAGAAGTATGAAGTATCCTTAAGAAGTACTTAATCCTCTAAATGTAAGAAATATTGCGAACCCATCATGCGAACTCTCACTCCATGTTCTTTGCCTCATGCTATGCTGTAATGCAAATAAAAATTTAGATTAGTATTCAACATTTCTTTTATCAAAATTTCTTATTCTTTATTTATATGCTACTTCAAAATCTTTTTGTTTGTTTTGATTTCCTTTGTATTATCTATTTCATCTCTCTTGACAAATATTTTTCCATGGAAATGATCCTAATAGGTACCCCCTCATATGACGCACTGAGGTGCTTTGCCTTTTACGAGTATACGCCATAAAGGTTTGCCAGCTACTACTCTCCATGTCGAATATCATATCATTGGAAATAAAGTAAATTTTTCAAGAGAAATATATAAATTGATTTGTGCGAGATGTTTTTCTCGGTTTCTTTTGTAATTGTGAAATCTTG
Organism: Papaver bracteatum; assembly: GCA_023529315.1. Classification (NCBI taxonomy): domain Eukaryota; kingdom Viridiplantae; phylum Streptophyta; class Magnoliopsida; order Ranunculales; family Papaveraceae; genus Papaver; species Papaver bracteatum. Next base: position 1,978,556 of record JAJJWX010000810.1, on the reverse strand, counting down.
AGATCTTTGTAATTGTATCATCTTTGTAATTGTGTGATTGAATCGCTTTTTGTAAATCAAATCAAAAATCTTTTATTTTTTGTAAGTAAAATGTTTAAGGAAAGAGGTACTTAGCTTTCATGTGAGTCGCAAAAACAAGTGTGAGAAGTTAGACTTGAACCCTTGACTGCTTCTTGGATTTTCTCGTGACATACCAACTGTTCTAACCCTCTCTGCGAAGTGTTTCTCGAAATAATCACCTATTTTTTCTTGCGAAGTACTCTTGCGAAATTATCAAAGACCATGCGAAGTAAACATTTTCACGAAGTAAACAAATATATGCGAAGTATTCATGCTTTGCGAATATTCGCAAGATGAACATTTGCGAAGGAAACGTTTACGATATAATGTTTTAGAAGTGTTGGTGCTGCGAACGTTCGCAAGGTAAACATTTGCGAGGCAAAAAATTTGTGCGAATGGTGAGATTTGAACCCGCGTCTTCACGTTTGTTGATTACACCCATGACCATCTGAACTATCATTAAGTTGTGATAGAAAGTCCTCAATCAGCGAACTTACTATGATCTTCTTCTTAGCAATTGTACTTCATTCGTGAAAAAATATTAAAAATGTTGCGAGTAGAGAGACTTGAACACGCGATGCTGAGTTCCCTAGCTTTGCTCATGACCATCTGTGCTTGGCTTGTTTTTGCGTTGAGGTTGTGAGATTCATTCAAGTTATTCTCTTTTAATCTCTCTGTGTATATCAAAAATCTGCGAAAAATGATTCGTGTGTGGGGAGATTCGAACATGCGATGTTAAACCTCTCTTCTTCGTAGCTAACCACTTGGGCTAACTTCTTTTTGCGAAATAACGAAGTAATATTGAGAACTAATTCTTTGCTCTCTGTAAAGAAGAAGAAAATGATGCTCGCAGACAAATTCGAACCTGCGACCTCTCTGTTATTCTTTAACTCCTGAACCAACTTCACGAATTCCTGTTTGTGACAGAATTCACAATTTCTGCATCTTATCTTCATCTCCTGAACATGTAAATCTTCAACCTAAACTTCCATTTTCCCCTTGAATTTCACCACAACAACTAATTTTTTCTCTTATTCTTTTCATATCTTTGAATTGTTGATGATGTTTACTCCCTGAAAGTGTATCTTCTTCCATGAAACTTCCATTTTTGAACCTAAAATTTGTAGATCTAGAAAGATATGAGCAATAATTAATCTTCATGAAAATTTCTTAAACCAACAAGTTACAGGAAGGATAAATCCATTACTCTCTCCCTGTTTCTAGCGCCAATTATGTAGTTGCGGATTATCTCACAACTACACCCTCATAAGAATCCATTAAAATGATTCCTAAACTAAATTAATTTGATATGAAACTAAGAATTAAAGTACTAAAATTATAAAAAGAGACACAAAGATTTTTACGTGGTTCGATCAATGTGATCTACATCCACGGTGCTTCACTAGTGATTTGTATGTAATTACATGATTTTACAATTGAGACTCCATTAATGAATATTTGGAGCTCTAGAATTTTGGGGAAGAAGATGATAAAGAAAATACATCACTAAAAATTTCTCCCTCCTCCTAAAATTATCCCCTCTCTCAAAATGTGTCTCTCCCTCTCCTCTCATGCCTAAATGGCTATTTATATGATTTTACACATTGGATAACAACTAATCTTTCCCTTAATTTCGGATCAAAGAATCATCATACGAACCATCGCAAATTTACTTCACGAACTTCCTTTACTCGTAAAACGTTCTTCGTGATTTCTTTATCTTCGCAAAATATTCTATACTCGCAAAATGTATTTTCTCTCCACAATTTCGTAAGTTATCATTTGCTGTGATATTCCGCTCCTACATCTAGCCTCTTTTTTTCTTGAATATTGCTTGAAGAGCGATCTTTAAGAAAAAATCCGTTGTTGTAGTAATCTTTGATCTTTGTTGATGAAGGAACGAGCGAAAGAATACTAGTCTTGAAAAGTATATACTTGCCTCTATTCTTTTGCGAAGTCCCTAATGTTGCGAAGTAAATAAGAAGTATCAACCATTGAAGTATAAGAAGTATGAAGTATCCTTGAAGAAGTATAAGAAGTACTTAATCCTCGAAATATATAAGAAGTATGAAGTATCCTTAAGAAGTACTTAATCCTCTAAATATAAGAAATATTGCGAACCCATCATGCGAACTCTCACTCCATGTTCTTTGCCTCATGCTATCTTTGTAATGCAAATAAAAATTTAGATTAGTATTCAACATTTCTTTTATCAAAATTTCTTATTCTTTATTTATATGCTACTTCAAAATCTTTTTGTTTGTTTTGATTTCCTTTGTATTATCTATTTCATCTCTCTTGACAAATATTTTTCCATGGAAATGATCCTAATAGGTACCCCCTCATATGACGCACTGAGGTGCTTTGCCTTTTTCTTTAGTATACGCCATAAAGGTTTGCCAGCTACTACTCTCCATGTCGAATATCATATCATTGGAAATAAAGTAAATTTTTCAAGAGAAATATATAAATTGATTTGTGCGAGATGTTTTTCTCGGTTTCTTTTGTAATTGTGAAATCTTGAGATCTTTGTAATTGTATCATCTTTGTAATTGTGTGATTGAATCGCTTTTTGTAAATCAAATCAAAAATCTTTTATTTTTTGTAAGTAAAATGTTTAAGGAAAGAGGTACTTAGCTTTCATGTGAGTCGCAAAAACAAGTGTGAGAAGTTAGACTTGAACCCTTGACCTGCTTCTTGGATTTTCTCGTGACATACCAACTGTTCTAACCCTCTCTCTGCGAAGTGTTTCTGCGAAATAATCACCTATTTTTTCTTGCGAAGTACTCTTGCGAAATTATCAAAGACCATGCGAAGTAAACATTTTCACGAAGTAAACAAATATATGCGAAGTATTCATGCTGCGAATATTCGCAAGATGAACATTTGCGAAGGAAACGTTTACGATATAATGTTTTAGAAGTGTTGGTGCTGCGAACGTTCGCAAGGTAAACATTTGCGAGGCAAAAAATTTGTGCGAATGGTGAGATTTGAACCCGCGTCTTCACGTTTGTTGATTACACCCATGACCATCTGAACTATCATTAAGTTGTGATAGAAAGTCCTCAATCAGCGAACTTACTATGATCTTCTTCTTAGCAATTGTACTTCATTCGTGAAAAAATATTAAAAATGTTGCGAGTAGAGAGACTTGAACACGCGATGCTGAGTTCCCTAGCTTTGCTCATGACCATCTGTGATGGCTGCTGTTTGCGTTGAGGTTGTGAGATTCATTCAAGTTATTCTCTTTTAATCTCTCTGTGTATATCAAAAATCTGCGAAAAATGATTCGTGTGTGGGGAGATTCGAACATGCGATGTTAAACCTCTCTTCTTCGTAGCTAACCACTTGGGCTAACTTCTTTTTGCGAAATAACGAAGTAATATTGAGAACTAATTCTTTGCTCTCTGTAAAGAAGAAGAAAATGATGCTCGCAGACAAATTCGAACCTGCGACCTCTCTGTTATTCTTTAACTCCTGAACCAACTTCACGAATTCCTGTTTGTGACAAAATTCACAATTTCTGCATCTTATCTTCATCTCCTGAACATGTAAATCTTCAACCTAAACTTCCATTTTCCCCTTGAATTTCACCACAACAACTAATTTTTTCTCTTATTCTTTTCATATCTTTGAATTGTTGATGATGTTTACTCCCTGAAAGTGTATCTTCTTCCATGAAACTTCCATTTTTGAACCTAAAATTTGTAGATCTAGAAAGATATGAGCAATAATTAATCTTCATGAAAATTTCTTAAACCAACAAGTTACAGGAAGGATAAATCCATTACTCTCTCCCTGTTTCTAGCGCCAATTATGTAGTTGCGGATTATCTCACAACTACACCCTCATAAGAATCCATTAAAATGATTCCTAAACTAAATTAATTTGATATGAAACTAAGAATTAAAGTACTAAAATTATAAAAAGAGACACAAAGATTTTTACGTGGTTCGATCAATGTGATCTACATCCACGGTGCTTCACTAGTGATTTGTATGTAATTACATGATTTTACAATTGAGACTCCATTAATGAATATTTGGAGCTCTAGAATTTTGGGGAAGAAGATGATAAAGAAAATACATCACTAAAAATTTCTCCCTCCTCCTAAAATTATCCCCTCTCTCAAAATGTGTCTCTCCTTTTCCTCTCATGCCTAAATGGCTATTTATATGATTTTACACATTGGATAACAACTAATCTTTCCCTTAATTTCGGATCAAAGAATCATCATACGAACCATCGCAAATTTACTTCACGAACTTCCTTTACTCGTAAAACGTTCTTCGTGATTTCTTTATCTTCGCAAAATATTCTATACTCGCAAAATGTATTTTCTCTCCACAATTTCGTAAGTTATCATTTGCTGTGATATTCCGCTCCTACATCTTGCCTCTTTTTTCTTGAATATTGCTTGAAGAGCGATCTTTAAGAAAAAAATCCGTTGTTGTAGTAATCTTTGATCTTTGTTGATGAAGGAACGAGCGAAAGAATACTAGTCTTGAAAAGTATATACTTGCCTCTATTCTTTTGCGAAGTCCCGGAATGTTGCGAAGTAAATAAGAAGTATCAACCATTGAAGTATAAGAAGTATGAAGTATCCTTGAAGAAGTATAAGAAGTACTTAATCCTCGAAATATATAAGAAGTATGAAGTATCCTTAAGAAGTACTTAATCCTCTAGAGGTATTGGAGTATTCACCACCGGCCCAATGCGGACCCGCATGGTCAGCCTCCTCAAAAAGGTAGCAATGGTTTGCCAATTCGTCCAGCCAAAGCAGCACAGACATGAAACCCTAAATTAGGGTTTACGGCATATTACATGTGTCGCAAATCAGTCTCAACCATCCATCTTCACGGTCATAGATTGAGGGTGTAGATGTAGATTCAAAGGGCCCAGAGCATGTCAACACAAACACCGTTGAACCGCCTACATACATGACCGATCGGTCAATACCAACTATGGTTGGTCGTCCCAATTCGTGCACCCAAACAAGGCGTGACGCACGGCCGGCAAAACCCTAATTAGGGTTTGTGTTGCAATCACGAGCGTCCATTTTCTTCCGCTCGGATGAAGGGTCTAGGAATAGACTAAGCAGGTCCGGTGAGCATCAACATGATCACTGTGGGACCACCTGTATCTACACCTAATCGGCCAAGGCATACAATGGCTGGTTTCCTCGATTCGCACGCCCAAACTAGGCGTGGTCACACTTTCCAAGCACAAACTGATCTCGACCACTCAAATTTTTCATACAAATTGAGTGGCTTAGATCACGTTTCTATGGGACAATGAAGTACATGCGTATACATCAGCCCGCCGTCTGCACGTCGGACTGATCGTCCAAGACCGACCAGGCTTGGTCATCTCAAAACACGTGCCCAAAGTTGGCATGACACGCGGCCTTTGCGGCACTGGATTTCTGTCGCAATTTGATCTTAACCACTCATCTTCACCGTACAAATTAAGTGGACAAGATCACACTTTCACGAGACAATGAGGTATGGGCATGTACACCGGCATGCCGTTTACACGCATGCCCAATCGGCCCTGCCAAAAAGTGTTCCCAATCTTGGTTTCGACCAAGCTGAAGAGTGATGCTTGCGCACCTCTTCAAAAACCCTAATTCCACTAACGTTCGCAGATGAGTGTTTCAAAGATCATCTCGTCCGTTCAACTTCACATGCTTGGTTATACAACCCTAGTCAGGAGTTAACTGGTGAATGAGGTATCGTGGTGATTACCATCCGCCACTCTACCATACCATGTGGTCGTCCACGGGAGGACTTGCTTGCGCAGCCTCCAAACCATCACATGAAGTAGGCTGGACATGATGCTCAACAACAATGCTTCATACATACTGAATATATTCGATGCATTACCTGCATAGAATACATACAATATTTCATAAATGTTGACTTCCTAAATAACTTAGTTATTTAATCTGGCGTTACATGCTACTTTATGTGGGTCCCACGATACATACACTCGAGACATCAATCGTGTCACAAACTGGGGTATTGGTCTGGCGGTTTACAGCGTGCTGCGTGCTATCACAAGAACATGTTAGAAAGTCATGGACGGTTAGTGATGACGGGAGAAGTGGTCAAGACTGATCATGTGGCACTAACACACGACTCCACCACTCCATCACTCCACTTCCTCCACTTCCCACGAGACACGAGGGTTAGGCTTAATGACTTGTATAAATAGGTTCTCCTCCCTATTTCCAACAGTACAAGACAGACAGAAACCAAGTGTTGATAAAACGTATTCAAACACCCAAAACTGATTGCTTATATTATTGCAAGCCAGTATGGTATTCTGATATAAGTCATAAATAACCTACACCTTTACAATCTCAACACCTTCTTCGCTTCCCTCCCTAAGATCAACCCCATCTCCTTCACTTTGTGACCGAAACAAGTCCGGAACGACCATTTCTTGGTTTAGGCTAGAATTGTATAGATTGATCTCTCAAATCAAAAGTACTCCCGTGCAGTGCATTTGTTTAGGGTTTAGATTCATTTCTCATCCACACACCACAAATTACCAAAACCGGTAGAAATAGTTTTCACCCATAAATAAGGAAAATTCTGAGAAACTTAACTTGATCCACAGAAGCACCCAAAAAATTAAAGGGTCATTAGCAAATTGAAGATGACTAACCTTGGCGCCATAATTTGAAACTTGAAAGTAATTAATATTGCCTTTATTAAAAACAAAATTATTTCTTGTTGTCCATAAGTCCCACAACAAACAAGCTCTCATTTTAAGTTTTGAAAAATCACCACCTTCAAGCAGCCACTCTTTAATGTAATGAGTCACTATCAAATCCCTACTCTCATACATTCTGAAGTTCAGGGAAGAAGTAAATAAATAAGCTTGGGAGACTGTCAATACAGAAATAAGTGTTCCATTGATTCAATGACACCATACATGGTCTGCAATCCACATTTATTTCATGTCAGTACTCCCTTATTTCGCTGCCCACCACAATCTCATGATTGAGTAGTCGCCAGAGAAACATATGAATCTTCGGAGGAATAACTTTTACCATCCAGAATTTCTTCCAAGGAAAATCTTTAGTATTACCAGCAATAGATGAGGAAGGAGTTTTGTCTTGTAGAGTTTTAATGAATGATTTATACAAAAATATCCCATCAGGATGCTGAATCGAAAGCAATTTATCCTCATTGTCATCTCCTTGGTTATCATTGATGTAGATTTCCTGAATTTTTGTGACTTTATGAGAAGGAAACAGTTGTTGGAGTTTGTTTATGTCCCATTTGACCAGATTATGGAGAATAATCTCACTGACTTGAGACGTACAATTGGTAAATATTCTGATCGATAATAGGTCTCATATTATGAATGCTTGGTACCCAAGGGTCATTCTTGATAATAATCTTCTCTCCATTACCAACTGCCCAGCAACAACCATCTTTCATATCATCTCTACAAGTCAACATAGTTGACTATGTAGACGAGCTTTTCTGCACTTTCTAATCTCCCAAAAGTTATTCTTCTGGAGATATTTGCTCTCATGAGTTCCGATCGACTTTAAAAATGGGTTTATTCATATGTTGTAACATTTTAATACCCAATCCACAAATTTCTTTCGGTTTTTCAAAGAACTTTCAATTTATAAAGTGAGTTTTCCTTACCTCTCTGGAATGACCCCACCAAAAATTTCTCATAGTCCTATTAAGTATCTCCAGAACCTTCTTAGGGATGATAGAAGTCACCATGTAATATGGAGGAATAAGACCGAGCACATGTTTGATCAGTATGGTTATGCCTGCATGAGCTAAGTGGATTCCCTTTCAACCTGCTAACTTGGAATCAAATTTATTAACCAGAAATTCGTATGAATCAATATTATAATATTATTTAAGAAGTTGATGACCAATATACTTATCCATTAAATGCATTTTTTGCACACCCAACCTACTTCCAATCTCGAATCTTCTGTCAGGCCTAACTCCTTTACTGAAATGAATAGTCAATTTATGCATATTCTCACATTGTCCTGACCATGAAGCATAAGTCTTGAGAATCATCTGGAGTGAGTTAAGAGTCTTCTCATCAACGTTTCCAAAAAAATTAAGTCATCTGCGAACATTAAATAAGAGACAACAGGAGTATTTCGGAAAATCTTGTATCCATTATAAAACGCATTATTTTCCATGGTTCTCATTAATTAGAAAGGAAAACCTTTGAGTACATAAAATAGAAAGGTACGTCGAGATTGGACACCCTTGATGTAATCATATTTCCCAAGTGAAAAACCTTCAGCTTTCCATTTATTATAATGGATAAAGAAGCAGTTGAGACGCATTTCATAATAAGATCATGTGATTTACCTACTATACCAAAAGCAAGCAGTCAATGGCTTAAGAACCTCCAACTAACCTTATCATAAGCCTTGATAATGTCTATTTTAAATAAAAAAGCACCTATAACAATAAAAAAGCACCTATAACAGATGAGGATATAGATATGGTATGGAATATTTCTTTCGCGGCTACAATATTATCAATGATCATTTTCCCTTGGATAAAAGAAGATTGAGCATGGTTTACCAAATTTTTTATGTGAATTTTCAGTTTTTGGGCAATTATGTTAGTTATCACCTTATACATTATATTAGTGAGAACAATTGGTCTAAATTCAGATGGTTGAGTAAGGTGTTTTACCTTAGGAATCAAAGGAAGATTAGTACGATTTATCCTTGAATGAAGATATGCAGATGAGAAGAAGTTCTTAATGGTTTGTGTAACTTCCTCTCTGATAAACTCCCAACAGTGTTTAAAGAAGATGGCATGCATTCCATTAGGTCCTGGAGCTTTAAGGTTCTTCATAATTTTCATAACCTTCCAAATTTCTTCAGTAAAAGAACCCATGGCTATCAAGTCATTTTTAGCAGCATCTAATCTGACTGGAGCTTGGAACTGAAAAACAATCTTATCCTCATGTGGATCTCTTTTGAACAGTGTTAAGAAATGAGTGACCAAATAATCAACAACCCCATCATCACTAGTGACCCAACTCCCATGAGTGAGTTTAAGAGAAAAGATTTGATTTTTCTTCCTTTTTTGCGTAGCTGCAAGGTGGAAGATATGGGTGTTTTTATCCACATTGGAGATCCAATGTACATCTTTTCTCATATTACTTGCATTGCAGCTGATTTAAAGCATTAATCTTATCACACAACACTTTCTCATCCACTTTGATGTCTCTCAAATGGGCCTCCTTTTGTAGAATAAGAAGTTCATCCTTAGTTTGTTCAACTGTATTAAAAATATTCTCAAAGGATTTCCTATTCCACTTGTTAAGATCTTTACCAACAACATCCAGTTTACTAATAGTATCAACTTGTTGAGAATACCAAATATTTAAAACTATATCTTTGAATTCAAGATGATCCATCCAGTAGTATTCAACCTTATTTGAATGTTTTCTCTTTCTTCGATTAGATCTTTGAGTATTGATAAGAATGGGTGCATGATCACTGCTAATTCTAGGGAAGTGAAGCACTCCATTATCTTTAAACATGAGAATCATGTTAGAGCATAGCTCGGTTGAGCCCACCAAGCATTGGTATGTCAAGTTTGGTTGTTGTATTTTAGTGAATCAAAACTAAATTAAAGAGTCGCTTGATTATGTACTAGAGACAACTTCATATAGGTTAGGCTAGAAAGATTAGGATTATGAGAACACAAGTATTACTGGAAGACTTGAAGAATGCGAAGAAGTAACAAGCTACACCAACGACTTCATCCTTCCTCTTGAGGTTAGTAATATTGTGACTTGAACTGTTTCATTCCTAACGTACCTTTCAAGTTGTGTTATATTGAAAGCATAATTGCGAAGCTGTGAATGATTATACTCTAGTAGACATAGGTTAAGGAATTAGAATATGAATTATAACGCTTATCTTTTGAACTTCGTATATAAGACATCTACATAATCGTATGAATGCTGTTATGATTATGTGTATGGGTAAAGGTGAATATTTCGTCGTAGGAAACAATGTTTACATTCGTTTAAAGGAAGTACATTCATGAACTTATTTTATGAATAGAAAGGGAAATCACTAGGCTTATTGGTATTGTTATTCATTGCATATCTTTGGATTACCAATATGTGTGAGTTAGTAGAACCGATCATAACTTGTTATGTATCTTAGTAAAACTAGTCACAATGCCTGACTTATGTATTGGTATGACTTTTATTAGTGCAACCGATCCTAAGTAATCACCTAAGATGGTATGATCGATATTTGTAATTGGTGTGACCTATCCTAGTAATTGGTGTAACCTATCCTAGTAATTGGTGTGACCGATCACAAAATAGTATGTAATCGATCCTTGTAATTGGTGTAACCGGTCCTGGTAATTGGTGTAACCGATCCTGGTAACTGGTGTGACCGATCACAAGTAATACCATGAGAATATGGTAATTGGTCCTGGTAATTGATGTAACCGATCCTAGTAACTGATGTAACCGGTCCCAGTAACCATATTAAGGTAGAACCGATCCTTGTGTTTGGTAAAACCGTAAACCCATGATTAGTGTTTGATATTTGATAAATCACATAGTTCTTGGAAATCAGATGAACCAGTTCTAAACTTGTTTGGATGTGTGATATAATCGGTTCCAAGAGTGTAAATATGAAAAAGGATTTACAAACAAATAAGATGTCGACATACTTTAAACATGTTCAGTAACTCTTATCTTTTATTGTTCAAAGATATTCCTTAATAACTCAAGGAGATCCCGAACCGAAATAAGTTGAGAATCTTTTAATTAAGGTTGTTAATTTTATATGCTTTTAATTACCAGCAATTAAAATGCATATCTCTGGAAAATAAAAATTAGTAATGTGCATTTACTAATTGGAGATTTTCTAGTAGGATTTCGGTAAAATTTGGACAGAGCATTTCCAGGAATTATGAAAACCGATTTTGGAAATATTGCATATCTTAAGAATATTTCGGTTTTGGAAATTTCTTGGTGTCCAAACTTCCTTGGTCTATAAATACCCAAGTTTGAATTTCGAGTAAACTATCCTAAGAGCCAGCAAAACTACCTTGTTTTGTTGTTCCAGGTGGAGCCGTCTATTCGAAGAGGAAAGTACCCTAATTAGGAGAAATCTCTTACGACCGCTCGTTTAAAGACTTCTGTGGGATCAAGAAGTTCTACGAGTACCGTTGGTGGAAAACTAGATAATTGCAGTATTATTAGTTTTCGATTTGATTTGATTGACTAACGGTTGTTGAAATTTGATTGCACCTAGTATGTTTATTCTTGAGCATCTTCTCTTCTGATATAATATTCACTCAAACTAGTGTTTGAGGGTGAAAACAGTTTCTGCTGATTTTGGTAATTTCGGGTGTATGGGTGAGAAACGAGTCTAAACCCTAAACAATGTACTGCAATGGAGTACTTTGATTTGAGAGATCAATCGGTATAAATCCGGCCTAAACCAAGAAATGGCCGTTATAGACTTTCTTCGGTCACAAAGTGAAGAAGAAGGGTTGGTCTTAGGGAGGGACGCGAAGAGAGTGTTGAGACCAGAATAGTTGATTCTGAAAGAGTAGTTTTTTGACGACTCGTATCAGAAAGTGAAACGCTAGAAGATTGTAAAGCTAACAAGTGATTTCTGAGTGTTATATGCCCGTGACCAAAAACTTGTTCTTTGGTGGAAATAGGTGAGACCTATTTATACAAGTCGTAACTAAACGTACCCTGGTCTCGTTAAAGTGGAAACAGTTTGAGTAATCGAGGATAATGGTAATGGGTAACGCCTGGAATTGATGTTTCCATAATGAAAGATACGTTTCACCATTATTTCTTGCCATTACTAACCGCCTAACTTTTATGACACTTTCTTGTAACGGGAATATTGCACGCCGCACGCTGTAAACCTCCAGACCAATACCCTGATGAGCATCCCCCAGTTTGTGACATGTTTTGATGTCTCGAGTGTTTTCATGTAGTGTGTTGCTATTATTTGGCAAGTTAAGCTTGGGAGGCTTGCCGGCTCGGTGGTGACCTTCGACGGTCGATATTTTACATATTGGGAGGAAAGGTAGCCGTTGATTGTTGCGACATTCCTTTTGGAAGCCAGTGGCATAGAGACGTAGCCATCATGGCCTTGTCATGCTTTTTGGTGCGACCAAGTTAGGATAGTTTAGGCACGGCCAAAATTAGGGTTTGGTACAAACCGTGCAATTTTGGCATTGGGAAAGAAGTTTCCACGCGTTTGGTGGAGAACTTGTGCGGCTGAGATCTGCATATCAGGAGGAAGGGTATCCGTTGATTGTCGCAACCCTTCATTTGGAAGCTAGCGGTATGGCGGCATGGTCAGCATGCTCGTGCAAGTTTTAGGCGTGGCCAAAATTAGGGTTTGGTACAAACCGTGCAGTTTTGGCATTGGGCCAGAAGTTTCCACGCGTTTGGTGGCAAACTTGTACGGCTGAGATCTGCATCCCAGGAGGAAGGGTAGCCGTCGATTGTCGCAACCCTTCGTTTGGCATCCAGCGGCATGGAGGCAGGGTCGGCATGACTTTGGCAATGTTTTAGGCGTGGCCAAAATTAGGGTTTGATACAAACCGTGCAGTTTTGGCATTGGGACAGAAGTTGCCACGCGTTTGGTGGAAAACTTGTACGGCTGAGATCTGCATCTCAGGAGGAAGGGTAGCCGTCGATTGTCGCAAACCTTTGTTTGGGAGCCAGCGGTATGGCGGCATGGTCAGCATGCTTTTGCAAGTTTTAAGCGTGGCCTAAATTAGGGTTTGGTACAAACCATGCAGTTTTGGCATTGGGCAAGAAGTTGCCACGCGTTTGGTGGAAAACTTGTACGGCTGAGATCTGCATCTCAGGAGGAAGGGTAGCCATCAATTTTCGTAACCCTTCGTTTGGCAGCCAGCGACATAGAGGCAGGGCCGGCATGGCTTTGGAAATATTTTAGGCTCGGCCAAATTAGGGTTTGGTACAAACCGTGTAGTTTTGGCATTGGGATAGAAGTTGCCATGCATTTAGTGGCGAACTTGTACGGCTGAGATCTGGGTCTCAGAAGGAAGGGTAGCCGTCGATTGTCGCGACCCTTCACTTGGCTGCCAGCGGCATGGAGTCAGGGCCGGCATCGCTTTGGCAATGTTTTAGGCGCGACCAAATTAGGGTTCTGGCATAGTTTAGGTGCGTCCAAAGGAGATGTGGCTGGAATGGCATGCCATTGGAATGGTGGTGCGGCTGGCATAATTGTCATGCTTTGGCGCGGAGGTGTGGATGGCATGGCATTCCATTGGCACGGTGGTACGGATGGAATGATTGGCATGCCTTGGCGCGGAGGCGTGGATGGCATGGTATTCCATTGGCACGGTAGTACGGATGGCATGGTTGGCATTCCTTGGCGCGGAGTCATGTATGGAAGGGTATGCCATTGGCACGGTGGTGCGGATGGTATGGGTGGCGTGCCTTGGCGCAGAGGCGTGCCTGGCATGGTATTCCATTGGCACGGTGGTGCGGCTGGCATGGTTGGCATGCCTTGGAGCGGATGCATGGATGGCATGGTATGTCATTGGCACGGTAGTTCGGCTGGCATGGTTGGCATGATATGGCACAGAGGCGTGGCTGGTACGGTGGTGCGGCTGGCATGGTTGGCATGCCTTGGCGAGGAGGCGTGGCTGACATGGTATTCCATTGGCACGGTGGTGCGGATGACATGGTTGGCATGCCTTGACGCGGAGGTGTGGATGGCATGGTATGCCATTGGCACGGCGGTGTGGTAATTAGGGTTTGGTATGTCGAAACCCTAATTAGCATACACGGCAAGCATAGATGGCGTGCTCGGCTAGCATGCGTGTTTGGCATGTGCGAATATGATGTCGGTCAATACTGGGGGTTCTTCCGTGGAACATGAAATAAAAGGTACCCTGGTAAATTTATCACAGACATATTGAAAGGCTCAATAAATGCGCTAGTGGGGATATTATTACTCAAGTTCCATTTCTCTTCAAAGTGACTTCACTGTTTGACTAAGATTTTACGATTTTAACCCTAAGCTAAAAACCACCATCAATATTAAGTCCTCTACTTAGCTCGGAACAGGGGAATTGTTGCGAGGTAAGCATAAGATGGTGACAGACAAGGACAAAATTGAAACGAAAATTCATGGAAGATGGTAAGGAAAATTGGACTAACCTTTTTTGGGAGATAAAAAGAATCCATGACTCTTGCGTTGGCAGCTTTTGTGCAAATTTGGTTCGTGGTGCTGCTAGCTAGGTCGCGGAGCGGTAGAGGTGGTTGCGGGGTTGGAAAGCCATTGGTATGGTACGGCTTGAAACGGAGCCGCTGGCGTTGGTCGGCTTGGAATGTGAGATGCAGGTATTATGCGTCTTGGAATGCAGCCGCAATCACTGTATTGGCTCAGAATGGAGCCGTTAGCGTAAACTTGGCACGGGCGCTGGCTTGGGCTTGGACGCTGGATGGGCGTGATCGTGGTTGGGAGTGGACGTTGGCTCGGCATGGTGTGTGCGTTTGGCGCTGCTTAGCTTGGACGCGGACTGTTGGCATCATGTGGCTTGCTATTGTGGGTCCGGTTGCCTCTTTCCATTCGTATCTCAAATAAGAAGTCTGATCCTTATTCAAATTCTAAAAGAGTCGCGCCTATAAAAGGGTTTGCTCTTTTTTTTTTATCTCGTATCTTTGTTCTCACATCCTTATGCTAGCGGCAAAGTGGTAGCAATAAAGCGGGCAAGCATATTCTAGGTATGTACTCCGACATTCCTTCTTCAATCCCCCCACCCTTTTTTTTATTGGTGTAAACCCTAGGCATAGGTACATCTTCCATGAACTTGTAGAAATATTGTTCTTATGTATTGGTGTAAACCCTAGCCGTAGGTATAACTTCCATAAATTTGTAGAAATACTTCAGTGTGAACACCGTTATAATGTTAGCCACCTCGATTATTACGCAAAGTAGGCATGTACGGGCGGGTGAGTTCCACCAATTCCTGTCCCACGAAAACCTAGTTTTTAGGGTTTCCTCCTTTTCCTTGGTGTGGTCGTGTGCATAGTCTCCACGGTGGGGGCGCGCCTTCTTAGCCGGGTGCATATTTTCCGCTATAAGGTACAGCTTTGGCAAGGGGTGTGTTCTTCACGGCGATGTAGGTGTAGTTGCAGGAAATCCTACACTACACCCTTGTTAAGAATTTGTAATAACCAACTCAAATTTGAAGATTAAGAACGACACTTTATTATTTGATTTTCAGAAATGTTTACAGGAAATGTAAGAATTCAAGAATACAACTTTTATCTTGAAGTTTCTCTCTCCTCAAGACTTTCTCAACTCTCAAAAATACATCATCATCCTCTGAATTTAGTGGAAACCTTTACATAGGGAATTACATAGTGGATGACAACTAATCTTTCCTCTTCTTTTGGATTTGTTCTGCGATTGTACCGCGATAGTTATAATGTTCATTCTCGCAAGCTTTGTAACCATCACGGGACAAACATGCTTTTATTATGTTTTATTCAATCGTCAGCAATTACGTCATTCTTTTGACTGCTTTTGTGACACTCGCAAAGTGTAGTTGAAGAACTTGCGGTGATGCTCGCTGGGAAGTGTTTTTAATCTCATAGAAAAGTGTTGTAGCGATATTCTGGTCCTACATCTTTCCTCTTCTCATGTCTTTTCTGCGAAGAAGAGAAGATCATGAGAACTTTAAAATGCCGCAACTACTTATCTTTTCAGATTTCTCTATTCTGACATGTTTCTGTATCCTTCGCCAGCTATTTTCACGTATTCTCTCTTCTAATAAATTTATGACACGTCCTCTCTAACCGCTGCGATCTGACCGTTCATGTCTTTTCTTATCATTTATTGCATTCATCTTCTTCGAGAAATTGCTTCTTCTATAAATACTCCTTTCATTCTTTTCTTTTCCTCTTTTACTTTCTTCTTCTTTCTCTCCGTAACTCCTCTGCAAGTTACTGTTCTTCCGTAAATTGCGCGTCTGATACTGCTGTGATTTCTTTTTTATTTTTCAACCTTTTTCTTCATTCCCATACTTAAAAAATGGTTGTTGCTGGTGCTAAAAATTTAGCTTCTTTTGGTGAGATGCAAGAAAAACTCAAAAGTAAAGGTTTTAATTTGTCTACGATTCCAAATCAAAGCCCTAAATCCGAGCTTTCCACCAAATTATTTTCTGATCATCAATGTTCTCACGAGAAAGTTATAGTATCGCTAGGTCAACTTGACGCTGGTCTTCCAATTCCTCTCTATGACCCGGATCTTCCCTTATTTTATGAAATAATTTCTCACGAGAAATTCTCGTGAGCAGTATATCAACTGGGTGGAGATTGAATTCGATTACTACTTGAATATGCATCTCGCGGTGCCAATAAAGGATCTCTCTACCCTTATGATGTGAAGAATCCTCAATTCAAGGATGTTCTAATCATTCCCACGATGTATACTGTGGATAAATTCTTCATCAACTATGACATAATCCCCATGAAGAGAGATCGCACTTGCTGGG
Source organism: Papaver bracteatum (assembly GCA_023529315.1). Taxonomy (NCBI): domain Eukaryota; kingdom Viridiplantae; phylum Streptophyta; class Magnoliopsida; order Ranunculales; family Papaveraceae; genus Papaver; species Papaver bracteatum. The sequence goes on along the minus strand of JAJJWX010000810.1, from coordinate 1,961,940 downwards.
GTGTCCGCTTGCAAAAGAAAGATAAGATTGCTGAAGATAAATCTCTTATGTTAGATATTGATTGGCATACAAATAACAATCAAGGTCCTCGCCATTCTAGCGATGACAAGTGGTTTATTTTTCCTCTAATTTTAGAGGGCCCGTATATTTCTGGCATTCATGCCTTGCCTGCAAATCTCGTGGAATACAAACCATGGGTGTTCTATTGGCCTGAGAAAGATAAAGAAGTATGTCCTCCTTAGTTCTTCACATAACAAGTTATTTTTATTATTTTTCTTTGATTTTCACATCTTTAAGCTCTCGCTGATTATGCCTGTTTACTAGATTGAGAGATTTAAGGTATACTATGAGAATTTTAGGAAACATGCTACTCGTTCTGCTCTTCAATTACTCACAGATGAAGTAAGAAATATTTTCTTTATAAATCTTAATAATATATTGTTGCCTCTATTTCTTATCTTTATCTGTGCTCGTAGTTAATTGAAGAATTAGAACCAATGGAACCACAAACCAAGGTGAAATCTTCAAATGATCGCAAGGGGAGATCCACTGCGCCTACCAAAGGGAAGCCTGCTGCTCCTCGCAGTGAAGAATTTGACGATCTTCCCTTAAACATAAGAAAAACCCAACCCCCATCTTATTCAACTCCTCAACCTATTCCAGAAAATTTAAGTGTTGATTTTAATAAGGACAACGATGATGATAATTTCGGCGTTTATAATGACATTCCTTCCATAAAGGATTCTTCTTCTTCTGAGTCTGCAATGGCTCAACTATCCAATTTTTTTAGCAATAATACATTTGGTATCTGTAAGTACTGAATATCGCAAGATAATAGTTCACGAGTATCGTAATAAATAAAGGAGAAAAGAGTTATGAAATGATACGATGATAGAAGTAGCGTGGAGAAATATGAAGTTTTGCGAGGATGAAGTAATTTTTTATAGTATGAATTGCGATACTTCGCAATTCATATACAGCTGTATAAGTTTTACTATAAATAGGAGTTCAAATGTAAAATTCAAGAGGTTCTTTTAGTGAGTGTTAGAAAATATCTGAGGAAAGAGAATAGAGAAAGTTGTAACTATTCTACTTCCATTTAGATACTTCTTTGTAATCAATTGAGAACATTAATAAGAAAATTGTTATTCATCATCAAGAACTTCTTGAGTTTTTACTAATTCAATTGAGGGTGTAGTTGTAGGTTATTCTGCAACTACATAATTGGCGCTAGAAACAGGGACAGAAAGAATTCCTGTACCAGAAAAATGACAAGAAGAAGAAACACATCAGAACCATTAACTGAAGTAAGAAGAAGTGTAAGACTTGCAGGAGGAAAAGCAAATATAACAGGAGAACCTAGTAGGAGAAGAAGTAATCGAAGAAATCAAGCTCAACAAATAATAGATCATGATCAAGTGAGTATACACACTTGGAGAAATAATACACCAGAAGAAGGAGATAGAGAACCACAAATCAGAGAAAATGGGAGGTTGATGGGAGGAACAATTCTTGAAAGAGAAAGGGAGATGTTAGAAACATTGAGACAAGGAATCCAAAAAGAACGAATGATCGAAGATGAAGAACGTGCCAATTTAACAAGACAAAATCAAGAATTGAGAATGGAAAATGAGATACTACAAAGAAGGAAATCTCAAAGTGTTGCAAGATCAAATGTTAGAACAGAAAGAGAAGGACAAAATTCACCGATAATCAATAATGAAAATAATATGCAAGAACAAACGCAGAATCAAGGTGAAAGAAATCAAGAGAATCGATTCATTTTAATACCAAACCACGAACAAAGCATGGGGAATTTGCGAACAAGACCAAATCCTAGAGAAAATAATCAGAATCGAGAGGAAGAACAACAATTTATGGAAGAAACTGAGAGACAACAAGCAATACATCAAAACAATCACGAGAATGGAGTAAGAAGACATGAAGAGGCTTGTAACAAACAAAATGTTGAGTATGAAAGAATTAAGAGAAGAATTGTAAACCAACAAACAGAAGTGGAGAGGAATGAACCAAATTCTTGAATCAGAATACAAGCAAATCAAGAAGAAATAAATCACAAAAGAAGGAGAAATGAAGAAGAAGAAATTCCTGATATTCGCATGAGAAGAATGAGAAGAATAGAAAGGGAAGAACAAGAATTCCAAGATGCTATGCAACTGAACAATTATGATAATTTAGAAAGAATATATTTGCAAAATTATGCAAATGAAAACATTAATGAAGAATATGATAGAATGCGAAGAATCGCAAGGGAGGAAGCGCAAGAACGTAGAAGAAGAGAAGCTGCATTAAAAAGACCAATGGATGAGAATTCTGAGGCAAATGCACGAATCTTTCGAGAATTAGCAGAAATGAGAGGGATGATAAACAATATAAGAGGATGAGATAGAAGGCAATTAGATGAAGCAATAGAAGAATTTGCGAGGACTCCATTTGCTAGAGAAGTACAATTGGGAGGAATTCCACCAAAATGCAATTTTCCCACACTTACCAGTATCTTTGATGGGACTTCATGTGCTATTCAGCACATTAAAGCATACATAAGATGCATGTTACAATGGGAGAATCATGATGTTGTGTTATGCAAGTATTTCGCATCAAGTTTAACAGGGGAAGCTTTAAAGTGGTTCGAAGGACTCCCTAAAAACACTATTACGTCATTCAGTCATTTGCAAGCAACTTTCCTTGGAGCATATATCACAAATCATTCTTCACGGCTTGGTATTGAAGATGTATTTGGTTTAAAACAAAGAGTGGGTGAAAGTTTGAAGCATTTGGTAAGACGATGGAAGACTATGTGCAGTGATATGGCAGGGCGCGTGGATGAGAGATACTAGATTCTGTCCTTCATAAATGCGATGTTCGCAACTGAACAATTATATGTTCAAATCTTCAGAAGAAAGAATTCCATAATGATGACAGAGTTACGAGAATTGCAGGAAGAATACATTACATTAGAAGAAAAGCAAAACAGTATGGAGTCATATCCAGTAACAAACACTAGCAATCAAGAGGGGGGAGCAAATTTACTTCCCAAAATAATCAATGTAGTAGCAGGTACTTCGCAAACATCCTCACAAACTTCTTCGCAAATTTCAGAAGAAAAGAAAATCAATGATAGCCAGCCAAAGATGGTAGCAATGGGCAGTAGATATCAAGAAGAGTATGATAGAGAGAAGAATTTCTATAATCGAATAGGAAATAACCAAATTCCAAGACTAGATCAACAACAAGAAAATTATGGGGGACAAAGGCAAAATTATTTTGGACAAGGGAACCAGAGACAAAATTATAACAACGGTCAAGGAGGGCAAATAATGGTAAGGGAAGAAATAAAGTTGCCACCTTTGAATACAAGTGTAGAAAAGATATGGCAAGCAATTATCCTGGTAGAGAATATACCAACTCCATGGAACATGGGAAAGGAACCACCAATGGGTCCAAGAAGTCATGAATTTTGTTCATATCATCATTTTCATGGACATTCTACAAATAATTTCCATAATATCAAGAGGATAATCTTCCGAATGATTGATCAAGGAAAACTAAATAAATTTTTACTTAAGCAGACACAGTCGCAACAATTACCACAGGCTCCAGTCATAACTCGCAGGGAGAACACAACAAAAGAAAAAGGATAAGAAATTCTACATATAGAAGTGGGATCAAAAGCAAGGAATGTTTTCTGTAATTCCATTGTTCATTCATATAAAACCATAGAAGATTTTCATGATAATGTGTTAAGCAGGGTATATGCGAGGGATGGTGAAGGAATGGAAGTAATGAACATCGCAAAAATTTCACGACTTGAAGATTGGCAGAAACGTGAAATTTCTTTTGAAGCCACTGAAATTCCAGAAGGTTGTGAAGCACATGATAATCCATTGGTAGTAAGATTAGCAATCTACATGAATATAGAGGAAAACGAAGATGATATGGAGGAAGAATCAATTGGTCTTAATAGGATTTTGATTGATACGGGAAGTTCTGTCAATATCCTATTCTATTCTGCTTACAAAACTATGGGGGGAAAAGATGCTGATTTAATACCTTCTACTTACAGAATTTATGGTTTTAATGGAACTGCCAACAAACCCAAAGGAGAAGTGAGCATGCGAATTCCATTAAGTGGAATGCGAACTGAAATTCTGTTCTGCGTTGTTGATGTCGAATCACCATATAATGCTTTGATAGGAAGACCATGGCTTCATGGAATTCTAGGCGTAGCTTCCAATCTACATCAGTGTATAAAGTTTTCTCATATGAAGGGTATTGGAGTTATCAAGGGTGATTGGGCTGAGGGAAAGAAAAGTTACGATACAGAAGTAGAAGTTTGCGAAGGAAAAATTGCTGAGAAGGAAAATTGGAGAAAAAGAGCAAAGGCTGTGAAAAGAAGTGAAAATTTAATGGCAGAGGATTAAGGAAAAAGAGAATAAAGTTACGATGATAATCATACAAGAAATTTACGATGATAATAAGGAATTGTGATTTGCGAAGAAAGAAGAAGGAAAATAATAAAACAAGAAGGTAATCAGTACGTTTGCTCGTGGAAATGAGGTATCCGGCAAAACAAAATTTTTATTTCGTGATAAATTTTACGAATATTGTTTGCTCGCAGGAAATTGGGAAAAGTTACGAATTTTCAGAATTTATATTCCGATTAAAATTTCATTAATTTGCGAATAAAAGACCGCAATCTGTGATCAGCCTCCAAAAAAGAAAGAGAGCCGCAAAAAAATTTTATACAGGCAAACCTTTGTGGCGTACACCCTAGTTCGCGAAGCTATATTTCGTAAGAGGCAAAGTCCTAAAGTACGTCATTTAAGGGGGTACCTATAACGTGGCTAAGGGTAACCGGAACACCACCAAGGGACCTTAGTACATGGTAAAAATTTTGGGGTACAACCCAATAATGGGGTACCTATCCGGGTTAGACACCTTGGATTCTCACCTAATCTAGCGACATTACGCAATATAAAATGCGGTGTAAGAGGATTTAGGTTGGGCGACTAAGGCATACTGTCTTTCCCAAGAAGTGGAGAAAACGATCAAGGTGCCGAGGTACACGGTTGAGTCAAGAGTGCCGGGTGAGGTTGAACCACATCTGCCATTTTTGACAAGTCTTGGAAAATGATGCACTTGGCCCAAAGATACCCCATAGGGTGCAACCTCGTAACTATAAGCCCTATAGGCAAAAAGGATAAGAGGTTGCGATCAAAAGATGGTTGTTGGCATAACCGGATGGGAAGAGCTAACCTTGTATGGTCGATGTATGCTTCCTTGAAGGGGCAATCAGGGGGAAGATAAAGGGCAGCACCCTCCATTAGGGAGATGATACGTGCTATAAGACGCAAATGTCACGAGGCTTCTTGTTTGCGAAAACATAAAGGCTTGTCATATTTGTGCAACAAATGAAGTTCTGCGAGCCTTCTAAAAAAAAAAAAAAAGAAAGAAAGAAAGAAAAGAATAAAGAACTCGCAGAACATAAAAAAGAAGTTAAGATGAGATCAATGGGTCACTACATGAAAGTGTAGAGACGTCCTGCGATTTCATCGCAAGACGGCAATGTCATGGGGCTTTATGTTCGCAAGAATATTTAGGCCTGTCATATTGTCGCAACAATTCCTGAAGAGGCTAAAATACTATACAAAGAAGTTAAGATGAGATCAATGGGTTTTTGCATGAAAGTGTAAGAACGTCCTGCGATTTCATCGCAAGACGATAATGTTACGAGGTTGTATATTCGCAAGAATGTTCAGACTTGTCATATTATCGCAAATACAAAAATTCACTACAAAAGAGGTGGCAAAATAAGACCTTTACTTAGGAAGGCATGATAAGACCACAGAAATTAATGAAAGTCATTGCATCAATATCATTGAAGAAATTATACAAGAATATACATTATGAAGATTTGAAGAGAAGACAGCTTCGTCAATACCATTGAAGAAATTATACAAGAATATACATTATGAAGATTTTAAGAGAAGACAGCTTCGTCAATACCATTGAAGAATTTTTACAAAAAGTCCTATCAAAGAAGATAACATCATTGAAGAATTCTCACGAAGACTTAACAAAAGATGCGATTTTGATAGTAATCAAATACAGATAATTTCATACTCGTAAAATGTTACGAGAGTTAAATACTTCTTATACTTCTCCATATATTGAATATTTTTCTACAAGTTCAATACTATTTATACTTCTTCAAGAGTATATCATATTTATTATACTTCTTCAATGGATATTTAATTTTGCGAAGGTTAAGTACTTATTATACTTCTTCATACAATTCTTATACTTCTTCATATATTGGGAAATTCTTCATGAATTGGATACTGCTAATACTTCTTCAAAGATATTTTATACTTCTTATACTTCTTAAGGATATTTCATATTTCGTATACTTCATACTTGTTATACTTCAAGGGGAGATTTATTATTTACCTCGCAACATTCCGCAAAAGGCAAAAGGCTCATATTTCTTATACTTCAAAGGGAGGACTTTTTATTCATAATCACAATCAGACAAAACTTCGTAAGATAAATTGAGAAGGATATTCTAATACTTCCAAAGAAGAGTTGATCATCTGAAGAGCAATAATAAGGGGAAAAGGAATACTAAGCTAAGTCTTTAAGATATATTATTTCTCTCACATGATCAAGTTATGCGAATAAGGGAAACAAACATCAAAGAAAGATTAATTCAAATTAAGCTTTGAAAAAGAAATTGTTGGATTGATTCAAAGTGCAATCAAGAAGAAAGTGTTGTATTGAAAAGAAACAGAACAGACATACAAAAAGAGTGAAGTTACATAAAAGATATACAAAAAAGAGTGAAGTTATTTTTCAGGCGATCTATTCCCATCAAAATGATCTTCTTCTTCAACTTCACTATCATTTTCAACTTCACTTTCAGAGATTTCCAGATATGGAGTATCTTCAGGAATTTCTTCAGAAAGGAGCGTATGGTACTTCTTGAGAGGAATTTCATTATCTTCGCAAATCTTGCGAGTCATCTTAGCTCGAAAACGCTTAACATATAAACTATGGTTATGCTGGGAAATTAGAAGCTGAGATGTCAAATCAGAAATTTTCTTATTACGATTAGCAAGCATAGTTTCCAGATCATTATTCATCTTCACATAATTTTCTGCAGCAAGGAGAGAAATTAAGGAATTGGTTAGCAAATTACGAAGGAAAAGTAACCAAAATAATTACCATCGCAAAGAATTTACCTTCTAGTTGCTTCATATCATTACGAAGAGAAGAATTTTCAAGCTTTAATTGATTATTCTCCTCAAGAAGAGAAGAATTATCAATTGCGATGCTCGCAGATTGTGAATTATCTTCGTGACGGGATATTAATTCTACGTTATCAATATTTAAATCTTCTACTCTCTGACGGAGATTTGAATTTTCAACCTCTAACTTCCTACAACTATTCAAAGTTTTCTTCTCAGCAATAGAATGGCGTCTTTCCCAATCAGAAGCAGCTGCACAACTAACTCTTCCAACCTAAACAAGAAAAAAGGGGTTAGAAATCAACAAAATAAGGGAAATAAACAAGGAATAGAGAAGAAACTTACCATGCTACCTAAAGCATATAATGAAGCAGGAGAGACGAATCTTGAAATTCCTTTGAGGGATTTATTATCAATTACAGTAGGAACTTTACAAGCCTTCGCAATAAGTTTGCGAGCATTCGCTGTAGGAGAATTTCCTAATCCACGAGAAGAATGAAGGAAAGCCTTGGAGATGCTAACCATTGCTGAGGCAAAAGTTTCTGGGATACTGTAATCTTAATTTCCACCTTCATCAACATCATTATCATTGTCTCCTTTATCAGAAAGAGTATCGGAATCAGAACTAAAGTCCTTCTCAGGAAATTTATCATCTTCATCACCAAGATCTTCCTCAATATTCTCATTAGAAGAAATTACATTGGAATGAGACTTGGTTGAGAGTTTCTTCTTTCTCCTCTCATAAACAACATCTTGAAGTTTCCTTTTCCCTTTGCGAAGAGCATCATCTTGACTACCAGAAACTTGGGTAACCTTCGCAGAACGAAGAGTTTGTTGTCTTGCAGTAAGCCTTTTAGAAGAAGTAGAACTCTTATTTTCACTCGCAACAATCTCAGGAAGAAGTGGAACTTGTAAATTCAAATAAGGATAAGAAACAGAGGCAACAATATATTGTTTAGAAAAATACAAGAGTGTTTCTTACCTCATTTGAAATTAAAGGGTAACAAAAAGATAAGGAGATGGAAGTACATACATTTCTAAAAACCCAAGGTTGATAATAGCGGTTACGAAGGTTCGCAGGAAGTTCTACTATCCCAGTAATATAAGAACCTGATAATATTAAAGGGTACTTATACCAATCTTCATCATTATAACGACGAGGTGTCTTATTATTTCCTGAAGCATAATCAATATCGTGCATGAGAAGATCATCTGTTGCGATATTAGCTTTACGATGAAGACGAACACCCCAACGATTATCTTCTTTCCTTGCAGGAATTAATGTGTAATTTTTGAAGAAACCCTCAACTGTATAATTCGCAGCAACAATTTCTATATTTTCAAATCCAGGTTTTCTAAGATCAACTGAATACAAAGATTTCCCAAAAGCGGCACGATTTGCAAATTCAACTAAGAGGCGAATACAATCACCAGTCAATTGGTAAATGGCACAAGAAAAATTGGGGTGGGAAATAATTTCGTAGAATAAAGGAAAGTTAACATCATAAAGAGGAAGAGGAAGACCTGCGAGGATTTGACCTCGTGAGATTAAAATTCTCTGATCATCCCAAACATAGTTGGTAAAGAGCTTCACACAGAGAGAAGATTTATTATCATAACCTTCAATCTCAGAGAGAATAAGATCTCTATCAGCAAGTTCCGCATTAATTTGTTCAATAGTTTTCTTCTTTGGTGCCATTGAATATAAGAGGGAAAATAGAAAGGAAAAAAGATAGAAGAGATTGCAGAGGCAGAAGTGATAAAGAAGATGAAGAGAATAAAAAGCAAAAACAAAGGATAATATTTATAAGAGAGTTTGATGAAAATAAAAACTCATTAATACGAGTAAGCGTGAACGGTTGAAAAGAACGGTTACGAAGAAACGTGTCAGAAAGATAAGGGAAAAGTAAAAAGATGTGTTGCGAACTTGATGGGTGGTAATAACTACACTAAATTTATGAGAATAGGGATTCTCATGACATTTCTTCTTCGTAGAATTGACATGAGAAGAGGCAAGATGTAAGTACTAAATATCGCAAGATAATAGTTCACGAGTATCGTAATAAATAAAGGAGAAAATAGTTATAAAATGATACGATGATAGAAGTAGCGCGGAGAAATATGAAGTTTTGCGAGGATGAAGTAATTTTGCGAGTATGAATTGCGATACTTCGCAATTCATATACAGCTGTATAAGTTTTACTATAAATAGGAGTTCAAATGTAAAATTCAAGAGGTTCTTTTAGTGAGTGTTATAAAATATCTGAGGAAAGAGAATAGAGAAAGTTGTAACTATTCTACTTCCATTTAGATACTTCTTTGTAATCAATTGAGAACATTAATAAGAAAATTGTTATTCATCATCAAGAACTTCTTGAGTTTTTACTAATTCAATTGAGGGTGTAGTTGTAGGTTATTCTGCAACTACAGTATCCCAAATGAGTATGTAGATGAAGCTATTAATGGAATATCCCAGTCTCTCGCCAAAGTCTGCGATGCTCCCATATTAGCTGATAGTGATTCCCTTCGTGGGGTTTCAAGATTGTTGTCTCCAAGTCTCCTAAATTCGCTTGGTAGCCTGGTATGTTTCTATTTGGTCATCCTTTTTATGTATCTATTGATATTTTTGCCAGAACTTGACTTATATAGTTCTATCGCAGGTTGGAAGAGATGCTTTTGCTGTTGCTTATGATTTAGACAGTAGGCGTGCATTTTCTCAACAGAAGAATGTTGTTCTTCGCCAAAAGAATGAAGAACTAAAATCTGAATTTACTAATCTTCGGGAGAAGAATGAACAAATGGAAGCTGAACTTGCTAGTCTTCGCCAGAAGAATAAAGAACTTGAGAATAATCTTTCTCATCAATCGCTCAAAGTATCCAATCTTGATACTGTTAACAAACAACTCTTAGGTATGATAACCTTCTTCTTTTCCTTCATAATTTTATGTTTCACTATACTTTCTTACTTGATTTATCATTCTCGCAGACATTTACGGTCTCACTGATGAGGCTTTAACCATTCGCTCTTTTCCTGAACCAATAGACAATGATACTCTTCTAGAACTTCTTAATAATTCTTTAAATAACCCTTCCCATATTAATTCCTTTCCATAGATGAACTCAGATCTAAGTTTCGCCTCCTAGAAATTGACTACAGATCTTGTTTAGATATAACTCACAGACTTAAAAAACTTTATCATAATTCCAAAGTTGAGATTAAAACTTTAAAGGCCAAAAACAAAGATCTCTCAAAAGACAAAGACCGTATATCTAGACAAGGAGATGAAACCTTAGCAAATTTCCATAAGACCATTCTTGAAGTTAAAATTGAAAGGGATGGGATTATCCGCGAGAAGGAAGGTTTTATTGAAATAGAAAACCAAATTCGTTCACGTTTTCTAATAAATAATGATGTGGAGTTTGCTTGGGCTGCGAAAGTTCTTGACAATGCCAGAACTAATTTAGGTGTAGATATTGTCAGTATTCATGTTGAACAAGCGGCTTTAATTAAAGACATGATTTCTAAAAGAGAAGGTTGTTAGTCATCCTTCCTTTTTTAATTTCTTGTTTGTATTGTTCTTCCTTGCAAAATTTTCAACTTTATTTTATATACTTGCAGGAGCTGAAAAGAGATATTGTGAAAGGATTATAGAACTTGAGGCTGAAAAGAATCAACTCGCAAATAGTCTTATTGCTCGCAATGAGAAGTATTCACGGTTGAAAGAACAATTTAGAATTACTACCGCGAATTTTAATAACTCTCTTGTTGATGTCCGCAATAATGCCGTTAAATTGGTTTGTGATAATCATGATATTCCTTACTCTACGTACCCTGATCTTGCAAAGGAGATTCCAGCAAAAACTCCAAATCTTGTTATTTCTGATAGCGAGACTGAGGATTCTGGCGAAGATGATAATGATAAAGAAAAATCTGGCGAGGAAGAGAAATCTGACGAAGATAGAGATAATAATGATAATGATGAAGAAGAGAAATCTGTTAATGAGGAGAAATCTGAAGAAGAAAAGAAATCTGATGAAGGTCGTGATGGATCTACTTAGTTCTGTTTCTTCTCTTTTTCTTCCTTGTGAATTTTGTACATTTATTTTCCGCTTCTCGTAATATTGCTGCGAGTTTCTCTAACTTGATGTGCAAATTTCTTTATCTTTTATCTGTACGAATTAGAAAATAATTCTTTTTCTGCAACATAATCAATCAACACAATTATTATCCTTTAATTATCTGTATAAATATATTATTTAATAATATCTATGCAATTTTATCATATGATGGATGAATAATAATTTCATCATTCTATGCATTCCCATACTTGCCTCTATTATTCATCTGCAATATGAAAAAATTGAGTAGAGATTAGATATTAGTTTTCAATCAAATTAAATTTTCCTCAATATCGGCGATGTTAACGCTAGAAATAATTGCATAACTTTATGATCTATGCGTAAAATCGCAAATCTCATAAATTCTGCGAGCATTATCGCAATAATCTTATGGTCTTATTATGCCTTCCTAATTAAAGGTCTTATTTTTCCACATTTTTTCTTTCTGTGACAAAATCGTAGGACGTCTTTATATTTGCATATATTGACCCATTGATCTTGTATTTTCAATATTTTTTCAACATCTATGCAACAATATGATAAGTATGAAACTCTTGCAAGAATTAAACCTTATGACATTGCCGTCTTGCGATGAAATCGCAGGACGTCTTTACACTTTTATGTAAAAACCCATTGATCTCATCTTAACTTTTCTCTTTTGGCTTGTTGCCTCTGTATAATTTTCGTCACGCGACAATATGACATGCCTAAATGTTCTTGTGATCATAAAGCCCCATGACATTGCCATCTTTAGACACTTATCAGCTCCCTAATGGAGGGTGCCTCCCTTTTCTTCCCCCTGGTTGCCCCTTCAAGGAGGGCACATCGGCCATACAAGACTAGCTCCTCCCATCCGGATTTACCAACAACCAGTTTTTTTCGCAGCCTCTTGTCTTTTATGCCTATATGGCTTATAGTTACAAGACTGCACCCTAAGTGGGGTTTTTTCAGGCCAAGTGCATCATAGCCAAGACTTACCAAGAATGTCCAGGGTAGTTTCGTACGCCCCGGGCACCCTCGGCTCAACCTTGTACCTCTTCTCCTTGGTCATACTTTGCACTTCTTTGAAGATATTCTCAGTCGTCCAACCATGGTATAACCTTATATAGTTGGAAATCCAAGATCTCTCTCCTGGATAGGTTTTCTTTAACCCCAACATATGCATGACTCAGGTTCCAGCAGCGGTATAACCTTATCCCTGAGTCATGTAAAGAGATACCCCCTTATATGATGCACTATTAGGTCTTACATTTTCCTCTTGAGAAATTGTATCCGCGAACTAAGGTGCACTCCATAAAGGTTCGTCCCATTCTATTAATATCTGCCATATTTTATTCGCGCTTCTCGCGAGTATTGTAACTCTGATAAAATTTCATTTCTTTGATCTTCTTGTAAAATTTTGCAATTCTTTCAAATAAAGTACTCTTTTCAATTGCATTTTATTCAAATAAATCATGCGTAAGCTTCTTTAAATTTCATCATTTTACCTTTATACTTACTATTTTCTGGTTCTGCTTTTCTGTTACGCTTTGCTGTTTTTTTTTTTATCTGCGAGACGCTCGCCATCAATCATCAATCTATGATCTTCCTCTCGCTGCTCTATTGTATCAATCATCAATATTTCACATCTCTGTTATTGCTTGATGTTGTACTTTCAATTTCTATTCTTCTCATCTCTTTCCTCGCAAGATTTTATATCAATCTCATAACATTTCTTGCTTTCTCCCCAATCTCCCTTAATAACTCCAACACCAGTAGGACGAGGAAATTTAATACACTGGTGGAAAGTAGATGCTACACCTAATATCCCATGTATCCAAGGTCAACCAATCAGGGCATTATAAGGTGATTCAATTTCCACAACAAAGAACAAGATCTTTGAAGATATTCCTTTTAATGGAATCCACATTGCAATTTCCCCTTTTGGTTTGTTAGCTGTTCCATTAAAGCCATATATTTTATATGTTGATGGTTTTAGATCTTCATCTCTTCCACCCATGGTTTTGTAGGTATGATAGAATAAGATGTCTACTGAACTGCCTGTGTCTATTAGAACTCTATTGATTGCCCAAGAGTCTTCACTTTCATCATCATTTATTTCTTCTTCTTCTTCTATTTGCTTAGGATTTATCTCTAACCTTACCACCAATGGGTTATCATGCTGTTCGCCAGGCTCTGGTACTTCTTGTGCAGTGGAAGATATAGTTTGCTTTTGCAATTCTTCTAATGGCGAGGCTCTCGCAATATTCATTATATCTTTTCCATCTGTGTCTCTCTCGAAGACTCTTCTTAGAATATTATCATGGAAATCCTCAATAGTTCTGTGTGAATGTACAATGGAATTACAAAACAAATTCTTTTCTTTAGCCCCAACTTCTATTACGAATGTTTCTGCTCCTTTTACAGTATTTACCCTGCGAATTTATGGTGCTGGAGGCAATCGCTGAGACTGTGGATGTCCTACTAAAAAGTGATTTAGCTTTCCTTGGCCAATCATCCTTAAAATTATTCTCTTTACATTCCTTCAATCATTTACTGTGTGACCATGAAAGTGATGGTAAGGACAAAATTCTTGACTCCGATTATTTGGATGAGGCTCCTTTCCCATATTCTATGGGGATGGTATATTTTCCATCAAAATGATAGCTTCCCAAATTTTTTCTATGCTAGCATTTAGGGGTGGCATCTTGACTTCTTCCCATACTATCTTCTGATTACCTTGCCCCCTAAAGTTATTTTGCCTCTGTTCACCATAGGTTTCTTGCGGCTGATCAAGCCTTTGAATCTTACTATTTCCGCCGCGATTGTAATAATTTTTATCCCTTTCATACTCTTATTGATCTCGATTTCCCATCGCTACTAACTTCTGCTGATTATCAATCACCACTTTCTCTTGCTGTGCCTGCGAGGTTCTCGCCACATTGTTAATCATTTTAGGAAGTAAACTTCCATTTGCCGCTACTGAGCTGGTGTTTGCGATTGGATTTGATTCCATTTCATTTTGTTTCTCCTCCAAAGAAATGTATTCTTCTTGTAGTTCTCGTAGCTCAGTCATTGTGATAGTATTTTTTATTCTGAAAATTTGTATGTACAACAGATTAGTTGCGAACATTGCATTAATGAAAGACAAAATGAGATATCTTTCATCCACTCTTCCAGCCATCTCACTGCACATTGTCTTCCATCTTATGGTTAAGTGCTTCAAACTCTCGCCAATCCTCTATTTAATCCAAATACATCCTCAATGCCCGGCCGCGATGAATTGTTGCTTATATACGCTCCCAGAAATATAGCTTGCAAATGATCAAAAGAAGTTATAGTATTTTTTGGCAATCCCTCGAACCATTTTAGCGCCTCGCCAGTTAAGCTAGATGCAAAATACTTACACAATACAACATCATGATTCTCCCATTGCAGCATACACCTGACATAAGCCTTAACATGCTGAACAACACAAGTAGTTCCATCAAAGATACTGGTTAATGTCGGTAAATTGCATTTATGAGGTATTCCTCTTAGCTGTACTTCCTGAGCGAAAGGGGTTCTCGCAGCTTCTTCAATAGCTTCATCAAGTTGCCTTCTACCTCCTTCTCTTCTATTGTTTATTATTCCCCTCATCTCTGCTAATTCTCTTAAGATTTGCTCATTCGCGGCTGAATTTTGCTCCATTGGTCTTTTTAACGCAATTTCCATTCTTCTACGTTCTTGTCTTTCTTGTCTTGCGAGATTTTGTGCATCTTCTTCTTCATCTTGATCCTGTCTTTCTCTGCGATTTTCTCTTTCACCTTCTTTTTGAAATCGCAGCTGATTATGTTGTCTATTTTATTCTCTGTGAATTTCTTCATTTCTCTTCATTGTTTGTCTATTCTCCTATGTATTCTATCATACTCCTCCTGAATATTATCATTGTGGCGATTTTGTGTACGTCTCCTTTCTCGATTTTCATGGTTATTCTATCTTACTGCCTCTTGAAATTCTTGTTCTTCTATTTTTTCTCTTAACCTTTCTCTTTCACAGGCTAAGCGTGCTTGTTCAGCATAATGCCTCTTAATTTCATCCTCAATTATTCTTCGATTTCTTTGAATTTATCGCCCATGTAATATTCTTATACCTTCTTCTCGATTTTCTTCACCATTTTGATTATTTCCATCCTCTTGATTTCTATTATTGCGTCTATCTTCCATAGTTTCACCACGCGGATCATGGCGATCTTCAATTACCTCTTCTTCTCTATGACGTTGCTCTTCATTTGGATTTTTCCTTTCTTCTCAAGTATTTTCTCTAGCATTTCTCATTGGGGAATTTCGTCTCGGCTCTTCTCTAAATGACCTTGAATTCGATCTAACAGTACTTCTTGATCTTCTACTTTGTAATCTCAAATTCTCCATTCTCAACTCATGATTTTGTCTTGTTAAATTTGCACGTTCTTCCATCTCTAATCTTCTTTCCTCTTGTATTCTTTATCTTAAATCATCTGATGTTTCATCTTCGCCTTCTCCATGAATTAATCCTTCAACCACTCCTTGATTTCTTTCTTCTCTTCTTCCGTCTCTTAATTGTTGATCTTCTACATCTTCCATCGAATCCGATCTCAAAGTATGCACACACTCTATCATAATCCACATTTATATCTTGTATCGGTGTTTGTTGATTCGGTTGTGGAATTTTATTTTCTCCTTCAATCCTTGTTCTATTTCTTCTTGTTCTTATCCTTGAAGATTATCCTAATTCATTTGTTTCTCCACCTACAAGTCTTTTACTCCTCCTTACAGTTGTTGGTGGTTCTGATGTATTTCTTCTTCTTCTAGCCATTTCTTAAACTCTAACAATTTCTTCAAATCTTCAAATTGTAATTATAGATTTCTTATCTTGATTCTCCCTGTTTCTAGTGCCAAAATGTAGTTGCAGGAAATCTTACACTACACCCTTGTTAAGAATTTGTAATAACCAACTCAAATTTGAAGATTAAGAACGACACTTTATTATTTGATTTTCAGAAATGTTTACAGGAAATGTAAGAATTCAAGAATACAACTTTTCTCTTGAAGTTTCTCTCTCCTCAAGACTTTCTCAACTCTCAAAAATACATCATCATCCTCTGAATTTAGTGGAAACTTTTATATAGGGAATTACATAGTGGATGAAAGCTAAGCTTTCCTCTTCTTTCGGATTTGTTCTGCGATTGTACCGCGATAGTTATAATGCTCATTCTCGCAAGCTTTGTAACCATCGCGAGACAAACATGCTTTTCTTATGTTTTACTTCAATCGTCAGCAATTACGTCATTCTTTTGACTGCTTTTGTGACACTCGCAAAGTGTAGTTGAAGAAATTACGGTGATGCTCGCTGGGAAGTGTTGTTAATCTCACAGAAAAGTGTTGTAGCGATATTCTGGTCCTACAGTAGGGTTTTCCGGTCTCAATTTCTTCGGCTATGCGTGTTATGACTTGTAACTTGAAAAATATTTGGCTCGTGTCCAAAATAGATTTTCCGTTGTTGATAAAATAGTTTTCATGCACTTTGTAGTAACTTCTCTTCGTTCTGTTACATTTTAGTTACCTTGATAGTGAAAGTAGCGCCAGAAATTTCGTTAGGATGTCGCCTGAGAAAAGTCATGTCGTAACAAAAAACGTTGGCAACTCCAAGCCAAACATGGATGATGAATTCTTCACAATGTCTTCTGCCATAGCTAGGAGAAATCAACTCAAGTATATGTCGATTATTCTAACTAGTTCGGAGGGTGGATGAGGGACCCGGTCGGTTCGGACAGGGAGTGTAATACGGTTTTTCCTTTAGAGGAAAGAGTATTGAGCTTCTCCTATTGACTTTAAAATCTGTCTGAGTCCATTGCGCTCTTTTGACAAATAGATGCAATTTATGATAAGTCAGGACTGCTTAAGAGCTAGCTTTACCAAGGCGTAAAGGATTGGTGTTGTCACGGATTCTGCAACACTTCAAATTAGAAAATATATACCGGGTTTGGTTGCTTTCATCACCATATGGTGTCCAGATACTCACACAGCCATATGCAGGTGGGGTGAAATGACTATCTCCTTAGAGAGTGTGGCCGCCTTGCTGAACCTTCCCATAAAAGGAAACCTTGATATCAAGTTGTCTGAAGATGAAGAAGAAATACGCGTCGTTCGTTCGGAAGGAAAACGAGACGAGGTGCTTCTATAGATGGTGGGTGTCTCAATGGTTTCCTGATGAGTTGGAGCCAAATCAAAAGAATAGTACGCTTCATGTCGCGGCGTTCTGGGCTCTTTGGTTATCCAGAGATATTTTCGATAATGGCTCTGGTAAGAAGGAGATAAGACATGAACTTATCAAGTTTGCCACAAAATTAGCGAAATGTGTCGTTCTCCCCATCGGTGTCTTGTTTCTCGGTTCTCTGTACACACATTTGGACTATCTAGTCACGGACATATGCGCTTAAAATGGTTACATGAAAGTGGACTCATATGTCCATGCTGATTTTCTCCAAGCATGGTTGTGGGAGCATTTCAAGAAGTACACTCCAAAACCGTTGGCCCCACTTCCCGAGTCTTGGGATGGTTTCAGGATACTCCGCTGGGTGAATAGGCGCCCAAGGTCTGGCTCAAACCTGGTTGAATTCCTCGATAACTCTCACGCGGTCGACTTTCGTCCATGGGCTTTGGTGCATGCATCCATAGTTCAGGTCAACAATTTTGCTCCTGCTCCGAACATGTCTTTATTTTCCGATGAAAAGAATATGAGCATTGGAGAGGTTGTCTTCATGCGAAGTTGTATGCCTAGTCACGTGCTGTCTTTATTTCGAGGATCTTGTAAGGAAGTCTCTTATAATATCGATAGGGCGGATCATCATATGGGATTTGACTAAGGGGTCCCACTCGTTCGTCAGCCGGTTGCTCCAGAAGACTCGTTGCTACCTGCTCTCGGTGTTAGTATTCTCATTTCGGGTAAAAGTCTCCCTTTTCTGCTCTCAGGACGAATTCTATCAACGACCTCCAAATATAACATGTTCTGGCATGATGAGTTTCTCGCTATCCGTGGGTTCGTGAATTATGTTGTAGAAAATCGTCGTGGCAAGCCTTCCCTTGCGGTTTTAGATGATTATCCACTTTTGAGGGATCCCTCTTCAACCAAGCAAAAGTCTGCTATACCGGATGAGGACAGTCCCCAAGCGAAGGAGCGAAGGTCTAAAAGCCGTGAAGGTGGTTTTCAGTCGGGTTCGACGGCTCTTCCGACTTTTAGTTCTTCCAATATGCGAGTACGTATAATTTTTCTTCTTGATTTAGTTGGATTACATATATCTTCATCTCATTTCTGAGTGTATGTCCTTGTGCCTTGCCCAGGGTCTCAGCAGTGTGAACACCTTT
Source organism: Papaver bracteatum (assembly GCA_023529315.1). Classification (NCBI taxonomy): domain Eukaryota; kingdom Viridiplantae; phylum Streptophyta; class Magnoliopsida; order Ranunculales; family Papaveraceae; genus Papaver; species Papaver bracteatum. The sequence continues at coordinate 1,943,192 of JAJJWX010000810.1, read as the reverse complement.
ACCAAACTTGCATGTAGTCAGAAAACAACGTCTCTTGAGACGGCAGGCGGCGATGTTGAACCTACCCATGGTGAAGGGGCATCCGAGAAGGAAGAAAGTTCAGAGTCCAGTGACGGCGAGAATAGTTCTTATGACAGTAGCATTGAGTCTTCTTCCAGTGAGTCCGAAAGTGAATCAATGAGCCTTCCACTTTATTTCTTTTTTATTTCTCTCTCCCCTTCCCTTTTTTTTAAGTAAAAACAAAATATTGATATCCCAGGAGGAAACCGTTCCCGAGGATAGCCTTGAAGTAGAAACCCGCCACAGTGAAGACGTAGTCGTACCTCTAATTGCGGAAATCGCGTCAGCTGGTGACTTGGACATTGAATTTCATCGTCCTAAAGACGTTGCCACGACTTAAGTGGTGGAGAGTACTCTGGAGGCTGCTAGCGCAATTGTAGTTAGGGGTCCCCTGCCGGCTGCTGATTCAGTTGCAGGCGCCACCTTCACTCCTTTATACCTAGTTCCTTATCTGGATTACGTGCTAATTAGGGATTTAGTGTGCCAGCCAAGTATGCGGTACTATACATTAAGATATGGGAAAGATAAAGACATATCGCCATGACCAAAAGGATTACTAGTCAACTTGCGTTGGTTAAGCGTGTGGAGGAATCTTTGTCTTCGATTAATGACATGTGTAATGTGATTGGTCACACTATTTCCGAGGACGTAATCTCAAGATGGAAGTTCCATCGTGACATGTGCGTAGACTTCGAGTTCAATGCTCCTTGGTTCATTGAAGGCTTCTCTGAGATTGAGAAGTTACAGGCCGAGGCGGTCGAAGGTCCTTCTACGGATGTGATCAAACAGCAGGAAGCGGAAGTCGAAAGGTTGTCCAAAAAGTTGAAGCTGAAACGGGCGGCTCTCCAAAGCACGAAGGAGGCCTTTTTTCTAAGAAGAGCAAGCCATTGTTGAATAGATTTCCTTTAATGCACTTCCATCTCCTGAACTTCTTACTTAGGTTTTTTTTTTGAAAGGAAAACAGAGTGCCTGGTTTATGGTTTGATTGATGATCCTTTTTTATGATAGATAATTGCTACCTATGAGGGTTTTGAATTATGATTTGGAATGAACTGTTTTAGAATAATGATGTTTTTTTTTGGTTGCGATTGCAAGTGACACAAACACCCAGGAAAGCCATGGAACCGTGAGCATTTCATGTCAGTAGAGGGCATGGGATGAAACATTACATGGCTATCGGTTCTTAACATTCTTGTGAAAGATTGAAGTAGTAGACCATGTATTTTTTCTAGCAAGACTTACTCGGTTTTTTGGATCCCCTAACGAAAATGGATCTTCCGGGTGTAAGTCCGAGGTTCGTGGGAAGCGCCGCGGTAATTGTGGAAAGTCCTCAGTCGTCCCTAAGTCATCTGATAATCGAGTCGTCGATCCTGTGCGAATTGTTTGCTTCTACCACCTTGGAAGTATGAGTTAAAAAAGGAGATTGGGAACTGGAAATTGACATTGTAACTGAGAGATTAATCTCCCATTGTGGTCGCCAATTGTTTGAGGGTGAAAACAATTTTTGTTGATTTTGGTAATTTCGGGTGTGTGGGTGAGAAACGAGTCTAAACCCTAAACAATATACTGCAAGGGAATACTTTGATTCGAGAGATCAATCTGTACAAATACGGCCTAGACCAAGAAATGGCTGTTCCAGACTTGCTTCAGTCACAAAGTGAAGGAGAAGGGTTGGTCTTAGGGAGGGAAGCGAAGAGAGTGTTGAGACCAGAATAGTTGATTCCGAAAGAGTAGTTGTTTGATGACTCGTATTAGAAAGTGAAACGCTAGCAGATTGGAAATCTAACAAGTGATTTCTGAGTGTTGTATGCTCCTGACCAAAAACTTGTTCTTTGGTGGAAATAGGTGAGACCTATTTATACAAGTCTTAACAAAACGAACCCTGGTCTCGTAAAAGTGGAAACGGTTTGAGTAATGGGGGAGAATGGTAATGGGTAATGCCTGGAATTGATGTTTCCATGATGAAGGATACGTTTCACCATTATCTCTTACCATTACTAACCACCTTACTTTTATGACACTTTCTTGTAACGGGCGTATTGCACGCCGCACGCTGTAAACCGCCAGGCCAATACCTTGATGAGCATCTGTCATATACCTCCTAATGAAAACTCTCTCTAACCTTGGGATGCCCTGATTAATTCTCTGAGTGTAGTTAGTAAGTTGTGAATGACTAACATATGGGCGACACGTGTCACCTCGGGATTAGCCATTCCCAATCTGGGTGTCTCCTTCCCATTGCTCTTTTAAAACTCTGTTGAACTTTTCCATTTGGGGGGTATGTTGAGAATGATAAACTAAGGATGATCCTGCATATTTCATTTGATTTTGTTCAATTCCATTCAACTAATCTTTTCCATTTATCAATCAATCGTACTGGTTCAGTACAATTGGTATTCAAAGCTGTTCTTTCCTACCCACGCATCCATTTTAAACTTTATTTTATTTTATTTTCACCATGGTTACTCAAACTTGTAAACAGATAACCGATACCACTAATAAAAAACATCTTCAAATTGATAAAATCCAACTTCATCTCGATTCAATGCTAACTAAACAAGAATTCGACGTCAAGCTGAAGGCTACTCTGGATTCACAATTGCTGAATTTGCAGTCTCTTATCAAAACTCAGATGGAGAATCTTTTTTCCAACAACAAATTCCATCATGGTGACCATAGTGAGCTCCTGAACATCCTGAAATTGGTGGAAATACTTTTCTAGCTCACTCAAACCGACTAGATTACAATCATCACCATCGTCTCCAAAAGATGGATTTTCCGCGCTTCGATGGCGATAAACCAAAAGGTTGGCTTCATAAATGTGAGTATTACTTCCAGATGCATGCTATTGATGAATTTAACAAAGATAGAATGGCTGCGATGCACTTTGATGGTAAAGCAGGTAAATGGTTTGAGAATTTTCGTTTGAATAGATCACATATCATATGGCAGGATTTGAGTGAAAATGTTTTCCTTCGATTTGAGAATCCTGCACATGAAAACATTGTAGGGTTGTTTAATAAATTTTCTCAAATTACAACTGTGGATGCCTATTTTGAGGAATTTGAACATTTGAAGGCATTGTTGTTAAGTAAGCATAATATCTTCACTGAGGAATTTTTTATTAGCAACTTTATTGGTGGATTAAAGGAGGAGTTAAGAGAACCAGTACTCATGTTTGGTCCTACAACTCTTTTAACTGCTTTCTCTCTAGCCAGAATGCATGAGAAAACATTGGCTCTCCAAACAAAATCTGTCAAGCCTACTACCAGACCATACTCCAACTTCTTCCACTCGGCCAAGTCATTACACTTGTAACACACACCCAAAGCCACACACATCCTTACCAATTAAAAGGCTCATCCCTGAACAAGTGCAAGCTAGAAAATCCAAGGGTCTATGTTATAATTGTGATGAAGTGTACCGAAGAGGCCATGTATGTAAGAAGAAACATTTGTGCTTAATGATTGGAGTTGAAACTGATGACGATTCCTTAGCAACTGAAAATGTAACTCATTCTGATGAGGAGGAGCCACCTGTGGAGAGTGACATGGAAATTTCACTTCATGCCTTGACAGGTAATAATGATTCAGGTGAAAGAATTAGAATTGCTGGCTTCCTTAAGAAAAAACATATCTCAGTTCTAATAGATACTAGCAACACTCATAGTTTTATTGATACTAAAGTAGCCAAGTCTGCAAAATGTCATATTGAGCATACTGCTAGCATGTTGGTCACTGTAGCCAATGGTGACAGCACCATCAGTAATGGAGTTTGCCCTGCCCTGCCTTGGACAATGGACGCTCATAAATTCTCTGGCAATTTGAGGTTACTTCCATTGGGTGGTTGTGGTATAGTTTTGGGAGATGACTGGCTCAGGAAGTTGGGTGATGTGATTTTCAACTTCTCAAAGCTTAGCATCTCCTTCAAGCATAATGGTAAGAAAATTACTTTGACTGGGTCTCACAGTAAAACTTCGTTGAGTATGATGAGTGGTTTTGCAGTTAAGAGATTCTTCAAAAAACACACTCATGGTATTCTTGGACAACTTTTCACCATATCCACATCCACCCCCCCCCCCCCCCCACCAACACCTCCACCACAAATTTCAGATCTCCTTGGCCATTATTCAGATATGTTTTATGATCCCAATACCCTTCCTCCTCAAATGAGCTTAGACCACTCCATTCCACTCAAACCAAACTCAAAACTAGTCAACTTGAGGCCATATAAATGCCCCTATATCCAAAATTTAGTAGTAGAAAACTTGGTTCAAGATATGTTGCAATCTGGCATTATCCAAAACAGCCATAGTCCTTTTGCAACTCCTATACTCCTGGTCAAAAATAAGGATAACACATGGATATTTTGTGTAGATTATAGAAAACTTAACATTATCACAATCAAGGACAAGTTCCCAATTCCCATTGTAGAAGAACTTCTTGATGAGCTACAAGGCAAGATTTTTTTTTCTAAAATTGATTTAAGAGCTGGTTATCACCAAATCAGGGTTACTTCTGCTGACATCTACAAGACTGCATTTAGGTCTCACCATGGACACTTTGAGTTCAAAGTGATGCCATTTGGCCTCGCCAATGCACCTGCCACCTTTCAAGCACTCATGAATGATATCTTTAAGGAGCATTTGAGGAAATTCATCTTGGTCTTCTTTGATGATATTCTTGTTTATAGCTCATCCCTAGAAGAGCATCTCTCACACTTACAGATTACCTTGGATATTTTGAGGCACCACCAACTGTTTGAAAATATCTCCAAGTGTTGTTTTGGACAACCTGAGCTAGAATATTTGGGACATATCATTACTCTTGATGGAGTTAAAGCTGATCCTGCTAAAATCTCTGCTATGATCAATTTGCCAATTCCTCACACACTTAAAGAACTTAGAGGTTTTTTGGGTTTAACTGGTTATTACAGGAAATTTGTGAAGGATTATGGCCCCATCAGTAGACCACTCACTGACTTACTCAAGAAAAATGCATTCCTTTGGTCCCCAGAAACTACCACAACCTTTCAAAAACTCAAGGAAGCTATGTCCACTACCCCTGTGCTAGCCCTGCCTAATTTTAGCAAATAGTTTTTGCTTGAAACTGATGCTTGTGATACTGGTATTGGTGCTATCCTTTTACAAGATGTCAAACAACTGGCCTTCTATAGTAAACCTCTTGGACCAAGAGTTGCTGCATTATCCACTTATGAGAAAGAGTTGCTCTTTATTGTTCAAGATGTCACCAAATGGAGACAATACTTACAAGGTAATCACTTCATCATTCAAACAGACCACTAGAGCATCAAATATTTTTTAGAACAGAAGATATCTACTATCTTGCAACAAAAATGGTTGATGAAACTTCTGGGATTTGATTATGAGATAAGATACAAAAAGGGCTCTGACAACACTATTGCTGATGCACTTTCTAGAAGGCCTCATGATTCTGGAAGTTGTCTGGCACTCTCAGTTTCTCAACCTGTTTGGTCTCAAGAAATCATATATAGTTACTCCAATGATGACAAGGTGAAAGCACTCATTGCTCAGCTTACACTTCAACCCACTGCTCTTCCACACTACTCTTACACTAATGGGATTCTGAGATATAAGTCAAGGCTATATGTTGGCTCCAATTCAGATGTGAAGACCAAAATTTTGGAATGCAATCACTCCTCTGCAGTTGGTGGACATTTTGGTATCCAAGCCACTTATATGAGAGCCAAAGCCACCTTCTTTTGTCTTGCCATGAATATGGAGATACTTCAGTTTATGTCAACTTGTGATGTCTGTCAAAGAAATAAAAGTGACCATACTTTTACAGCTAGCTTGTTTCAACCATTGCCGATTCCTGATCATGCCTGGCAACACATTTCTACGGACTTTATAGAAGGACTTCCAATGAGTGAAAGAAAATCTGTTATCTTAGTGGTGGTAGACAGGTTAACCAAATATGCACATTTTATTGGGCTGCATCACCCATACATTGCCTCTTTAGTGGCTAGAGAATTCATATCTTAAGTTTACAAACTCCATGGCATACCTGCCTCCATTGTGTCTGACATAGATAAAATCTTCACCAGTCATTTTTGGAAAGATTTTTTTAAGGCACTGGGTACACAATTGTATCTCAGCACTACTTACCATCCTCAAACTGATGGCCAGACTGAAAGAGTGAATTCCTGCTTGAAGAGCTATCTCAGATGCATGTGTGGACATCAACCCATAACATGGCACCAATGGTTTCATCTTGCTGAATGGTGGTACAATACTGATTACCACACGGTAAGCCCATTTACTTCACTTTATGGTTATAACCCACCTCAACTGGATTTTCCTTCTACATCCACCATCTTTTTTGCTGTTGTTGAGGACTACTTAAAACAAAGAGATGATGTGTTGGACATATTGAAAGACACACTCCATAAATCCCAGGAGAGAATGAAGTTCTTTGCAGACAAGAATATAGTGGATAGGAGTTTTGAAGTGGGTGATCATGTCTACTTAAAACTCCAGCCTTACAGACAAGCTTCCTTAGCTTTGAAAAGGAATTTAAAACTTGCATCCAAATACTATGGCCCATTTCCCATCCTTCATAGAATTGGCAGTGTAGCTGCCAAGCTGAAATTACCTGCAGAAGCCAGAATATATCCTATATTTCATGTCTCTCAGCTCAAGAAGCAGATTGGTGCCAGACACTCTATCTCACCCACCCTGCCAGTGATCAACAATGAAGGCCAAGTACTTGTCATTCCTGCAGCAGCACTGGATTCTAGAACTATTGTAAGAAATGGTGTCTCTGTTCCTCAACTCCTCATTCAGTAGACCAATGCTACAGCTGAAGATGCAACTTGGGAGGATGCTGGAAAAATTAAGAGCTATTTTCCTATGTTCAATCCTTGGGGACAAGGATTTTTTTTATGGGGAGGGTGTTGTCATACACCTCCTAATGGCAACTCTCTCTAACCTTGGGCTGCCTTGATTAATTCCCTGAGTGTAGTTAGTAAGTTGTGAGTGACTAACAGCTGGACGACACGTGTCACGTCGGGATTAGCCATTCACGATCTGGGTGTCTCCTTCCCTTTGCTCTTTTAAAGCTCTGTTGAAGTTTTTCATTTGGGGGGGGGGGGGGGTATGTTGAGAATGATAAACTAAGGCTGCTTCTGCAGATTTCATTTGATTTTGTTCAATTCCATTCAACTAATATTTTCCATTTATCAATCAATCGTACTGGTTCAGTACAGCATCCCCTAGTTTGTGACATGTTTTGATGTCTCGAGTGTTTTCGTGTAGTGTGTTGCTATGGTTTGGCAAGTTTAGCTTGGGAGGCTTGCCGGCTCGATGGTGACCTTCGACGGTCTAGATTTTGCATCTTGGGAGGAAAGGTAGCCGTTGATTGTTGTGACCTTCCGTTGGCAGCCAGTGGTATGTAGACGTAGCGATCATGGCCTTGGCATGCTTTTAGATGCTTCCAAGTTAGGATAGTTTAGGCGCGTCCAAAATTAGGGTTTGGTACAAACCGTGCAGTTTTGGCATTGGGCCAGAAGTTGCCACGCGTTTGGTGGAGAACTTGTACGGCTGAGATTTGTATCTCAGGAGGAAGGGTAGCCGTTGATTATCATAACCCTTCGTTTGGCAGCCAGCAGCATGGTCGGCATGCTCGTGCAAGTTTTAGGCGCGGCCAAAATTATGGTTTGGTACAAACCGTTCAGATTTGGCATTGGGCCAGAAGTTGCCATGCGTTTGGTGGCAAACTTGTACATCTGATATCTGCATCCCAGGAGGAAGGGTAGCCGTCGATTATCGCAACCCTTAGTTTGGCAGCCAGCGGCATGGAGGCAGGGCCGACATGGATTTGGAAATGTTTTAGGCGTGGCCAAAATTAGGGTTTGGTACAAACCGTGCAGTTTTGGCATTGGGCCAGAAGTTTCCATGCGTTTAGTGGCACACTTGTACGGCTGAGATCTGCATCTCAAGAGGAAGGATAGCCATCGATTGTCGCAATCCTTCGTTTGGCATCCAACGATATGGCGGTATGGTCGGCATGCTCGTGCAAGTTTTAGGCATGTCCAAAATTAAGGTTTGGTACAAACCGTGTAGTTTTGGCATTGGGCCAGAAGTTGTCACGCGTTTGGTGGCAAACTTGGACGGCTGAGATCTGCATCTCAGGAGGAAGGGTAGCTGTCAATTGTCACAACCTTTCGTTTGGAATCCAGCGACATGGAGGCAGGTCCGGCATGTCTTTGGCAATGTTTTAGGCGCGACCAAATTAGGTTTTGGTACAAACCGTGTAGTTTTGGCATTGGGCCAGAAGTTGCCACGCGTTTGGTGGCAAACTTGTACGGATGAGATCTGCATCTCAAGAGGAAGGGTATCCGTCGATTGTCGCAACCCTTCGCTTGGAAGCCAGCGGCATGGTGTCAGGGCCCGCATGGCTTTGGAAATATTTTAGGCACGGCCAAATTAGGGTTTTGTCATAGCTTAGGCGCGGACAAAGGATATGTGGCTGGTATGGCATGCTATTGGCACGGTGGTGCAGCTGGCAAGATTGGAATGCCTAGGCACAGAGGCGTAGCTGGCATGGTGGTACGGCTGGCATGGTTGGCGTGCCTTGGCGCGGAGGCATGAATGTCATGGTATGCCATTAGCACGGTAGTGCGGCTGGCATGGTTGGCGTGGATGGAATGGTATTCCATTAGCACGGTAGTGCGGCTGGCATGGTTGGCGTGGATGGCATGGTTTTCCATTGGCACGGTGGTGCGGCTGGAATGGTTGCCATTATCATGGGGGTGCGGATGGCATGGTTGGCATGCCTGGCGCAGAGGTGTGGCTGGCATGGTATGCTATTGGCACGGCGGTGTGGGAATTAGGGTTTGGTATGTCGAAACCCTAATTAGCATACACGGCATGCATAGCTAGCGTGCTCGGCTAGCATGCGTGTTTGGCATATGCGAAGATGATGTAGGTCAATATTGGGGGTTCTGCCGTGGAACATGAAAAAAAAAGGTACCTTGGTAAATTTCTCACAGACGTATTGAAGGGATCAATAAATGCGCTAGTGGTGATATTATTACTCAAGTTCCGTTTCTCTTCAGAGTGACATCACTGTTTGACTAAGGTTTTACGATTTTAACCCTAAGCTAAAAACCACCATCAATAACTAGATCGAAGTGTCGACGGGATCTTTAGAACTGTTTGTAGATCTAAAGACATCTTGTGATAATCCATTGTTAACAAACTCCATTCTGTGAGTGATTGATCACAAGAGATTCAAGTTGTGGTGTGCAGGTGTTTATTGAAGATTTGGACAAAGAAGATTTCTTATTGGTTTCATAATCTTTGGTGTGCACAAAACTTGATCGGCTGGGATCCAACTATAATCGATTTATCTTGATAGACTTGATTGATTAGTTGCGTAGATCGATATCAGTATTTAGTATCTTGGTAGGTCCTATTATTGATTGCAAAATCTAAACTCTGCTACTTTGGTAGTTGTTGGATATATAGATCTAAACCCGACAAAGGAGTTTAGTGGATTAAACAGAACAATCTTTGTTTAACTCATATCATTGAGATTGAATAGAGTTGTTATCGAACATATTTGTTGTTCCTTTACTGTATGGAATACGAACCAAGGGAATTGTTCCAGTGTGTGCCCTTATTGAATGTCGGAAGTGCATGGATCCTGAATAAACTAAGTTAACTATAGGTTTAGTTGCTTGGTCTCTATATGGGACGTCATAGGCTCAAAAAATTAATAAATATATTTCCCACTAATTAACTGGTAATATAGAGATAATAAGAGATCGTTCCCACGGAGAGCTGTGTAGTTGATAGGTTATTTGAAATAGCAAGATAAAGTAAATAACAAAGGGGGGTTTTGGTTTATAAGATGAATAGAAAGATAATAATAAAGAAAAGGATGATTAAGGAATCCTTCGCCGTTATCAATCGTTAACAGGATTAGAATACTTATCTATTGTTCGTAAGAACCATTCATCACCAACCATAGAATATCAGCTATCTCAGTGCTATCCCCAAAACTCCTTATACCACGGATACAAAAGCTCTCCAATATCAGATTCTATCCAACCGAACCACCAAGTAGTAGCTCACTCAAGGTATAATCCAATAGAACGCTTTAAGCTTTGTAAATTAGGTTAATCCCAGTAGTTAAACTCTTAGCTCAAGGTTTATTTGCTGGTGTTGTTTTCACACACGATTCCTCCATAGAATCCTTCTATAAGGTCTCGCGATTTCTACTTGTGTAGAGAGTTATTCGACGATTACTTATCTCCTAAGCTCCACTAGCAATAGAATAATCAATAGACTAATTTAGTTGCGCACCCAAATCAATCTAAGAATCAATCATAAACCCTAGATATAATGAAAATAAATGATGATGATAAAAACTCTCAATAGATTTGTATTATTAATAAAGATTCACGCTTAGAACATTGAATTCATCCTTAATCAACAAGGGTAAACCCTAGGTTTTGATGTAGAACTTGTGATATGAGATTCGATATGATATGATTTCTCTTTACATAACCTAATACCTTTTTATAGGTTTACATTGCTTGGTCTCCAAGTATTTAGTTCGGTTCAAGAACCCGACCCGAAAACATGAAATAATGTTCCCAAACGTGCCCTTAAGCCTTCCAAGGAGTTTATACACGTTTTCCACTTGCTAAGTTCGCAAACCTAGTCCTCAAACTTCAAATTCCAGCAGATATTTTCGGAATTAAAGTATGAAACCTGTCCGCGAACTTTACTGTCTTCGGTATTCAATAAAAGCTTGTTTTGGCCACAACTTCTTCATCCGAACTCGGAATGACCTCATCCTTTTTGCATTATTTTTATATTTCTATTATATTCAATATGGTGATGAGAAATCCTTGATTTGAATGAGTTAAGACCGGTCTTTGATCCTTCTCTTGATTTTGAGCATTTTGCTCCTTTTCGTCGCACTTCTTCCACTTCTCTTGGAATTAGGCACTTGGATACTTGGAATACATCTCTTCCCGACTCTTTTCAGAACTTTGTAGCTCCTTTTTGGATGATTCACATATTAGAGGCAAATAAGAGAAAAAAAGAGTAATAATACGAATACATGCAAGAATAATATCTTAAACAAGTATGGAATGGACACTAAAATCATATGAATTATGTACTTATCAGTCTCAACTATACAAAGTTGGTGTAATTTTGTATAAAGGATTAATTCTGAGAGTATTCAATTCTGGACTAAGTCTCGGGGTTTTTCTGCATTTGCGGTTTCCTCGTTAACAAAATCTTGATGTGTCATTTACTTTTGTTTTCCGCAATTATAATTGTTGTTACTATAATTTAAAGTAAATTACACAAATGTTAACTCCATATTACTTGATAGTGATCCTATAGAGTTTGGTTAAGTCCTTATTATCAAGTAATCACACTTTGATTGTTGTATTGTCTCGATCTCGTATCCATACACGATCACACAAAGTGTGAATACCGATTCGTTGTATTGTCTCGACTCAGTCCATATACAATCACTTTCGGTAAGAGGACTTATAGGTGGAAAAGTTTAAGATTGTGGTATATTTGGGTACCCTCGTCTTTTCAATTGGTATCAGAGCAGCAAACACGAAAATATCTAACAATATGTGTTTGGTGCGATCCAACCTATAAGAATTGAATCTAATGGGTTATTCAGTTAACGTAGAGCAAGAAGATGATATACTTCAGAAAGGATATTTGTTTTCAAAACCTGGTAAATAACTCAGCTCTGTTAGTTCATTGATTGGACACAACTCAGGAAATATTAATCATGATGGGTTAATAAGAAAACAAATACTTGGGTCAGACATGTCAGACTCAGATGACAACGATGAGATTAAGTTTTTTATAAAGCTTGCTGAAAAATATAATCTAAAGGATAATATTTATTATCCATCTGTCGAGAGAATCATCAGAGAATCTCTGATAAAAAACCAGGTTGCATGAAGAAGTTGTCTCTCAAGAAATTCTTGAAGTTCATGAACCTCATGACATGATGGTAATCACATCTAGTCTATTTCAAGAAGAAAATATTTCTCCATTTTCTCTTGAAACTGAATCTGAAGGATTTGATAATAATCGAATCAGAACAAATCGATTAGTTAAGAAAAGGATATGTAATTTCCGGAATCTCATAGCTAATAAACGACATCCTGATTCTAATAGTCTAACTACTTCCAAGAATCAAGAGAGATGTGTTTCAAGGAATAATGTGGTCGTTAATATCTGGTCAAGGACAACATTTGACAAGGATTATCCTACTGATATGGCAATATTCAGCAGAAATGTTCTCAAACAAATTATTTCAAATTATGTTGTTTTGATGTTGATCAACTGTCTAAATTAGAATCAAGGAAACAGTCTCATCAAAAGATGATGTCATATTCCAAGATTTACTTGGAATGATATAAGAGTTCTGCTCAATTCGTGACTCAAAAGAATTCTTGTCATACTCATGATCTTACTGTTGCATCAAATCACTCAAGTTGTGACTTAAGGGGAAAAGACTATTCTTGGAATAGTTTCAGAAAGAAAGATATTCAAAAACATCATGATATATCGTGTCCCAAAAACAAAGATGGGCAATCAAGTGCTCACCTCAACAAGTAAGTTTGTTGATCGGAATTTCCCATCTAAGTGCTCGATATAAATAAAATTGGAAATTCTTAAAAGATCACTGGAATATGAGAAAAGTATATTTTGTACTTTGTCTATCTATATCATGAACATCTAAAGTATTTTTCTAGTTTTGGAATACTTTTTCTATTTTTAGAAGAATACTTTCGATCTTAGGAAAGTTTCTGTCCAAAATTGGGTAAAATATTTTTGGACCCTCTTAATTATACTGTTTCGGAAAACTTTCACTGTTATTTACGAAAGTGTATATTTTCACTAAGTTTATCAAATAAAAATACCTTGATTAGGTGTCTCAAAAAAACAACAACTTGGAAACCAAGTTCAATTTGATATATAAAACATCTTAGAACCGATTCTTCCCTACTCAGTCAGTTTGCGGTTAAATATAGGTGAAGATACTATTGATATCAATTCATAATTGCAGAAGCTTGAAACATGTCCTCCCACTGAGATTATGTGCTACTACTCAAGGGAACATAAGTGGAATCACATATCACTTGATATCATGTTCTATTTAATGAGAGATTTTGAGATTGCTCGAGAACTATTGGAAGCTTCTGAAAAGAATGAGAAGTGGCTTGAGTCAGATCTTTTGAATTTTATTGTGGAAGTAAATCTTTTGAAACAAAGACTTAATCTCCTGAAAGAAAAGAGAAGACTCAAGAATCAGTGCTCTGAAGAATCTTTAGTGAATAATAAGAGCACTTCTAGTGATTAAGTTATATGTTGTTATACTTAATCCAAGAAAAATAGACATCGGTTTTTTATTTCTTTCAATTATTGTGTGAAGTCTATTACTTAATAAAACTATCTATTATTTATGAATAAAGTTATTATTTTATAATTTGTCTTGTGATATTTTTTCGATTACATAGCATGTGCTTGAATGCTTTATATTATTGCTATGTGTTTATGGGATGTTTGATTTCGGTTTTCTTAACCTTAATATTCGATCTCATATGATGTGTGAACCCTTATGATTTGTCTGGATTTTTAATTTAGCGGGATTAAGTTCTAGCCCATGTTGGTAGTCTTTATCAAAGTATCATAAGGTGTTCCGATTGAAACTCATATGTGAAAAAGTCACAATATGTTGAATTGATTTGTGTTTAACATAAAAGCATATGTGTTTCGGGTTTTCAACTTTTTCTATAGGCATGCATTAGTTAAAACTGATTCAATATTTCTCTGGTAAAGGTTTCTTTTGTTGTTGTTCTTTTGTTCTTGCGAGAGGATGAAAACACAATAGGGGAGAGTTCTAACTTGAACTTGCGCTTAATGATACATCTTTCTGGGGAGAAGAGGATGCGAAATTTGAGGTAACAAATTTGTTAGTTAATCGTTTTCCTGTTTAAGAAAAGCTTGAGTTTATTACATATATTTTGCTTTTGCTTAACAAAATTTGGTACAATTAATGTTTATTCCATTATGAATGTATGGATGTATATGTGTGTGATTTAATTGTTTCCAGTTAAGAAAAACTGGTTTGATATCTTTCTTTATTGTTTGGTATTGATTTTTTTAGACTTAACAAAATTTCGGTGCTTTAATGTCTATGTTTGTTTTAATTGCTTCCTGTTAAGAGAAATAATTGTGCGAGTCAATTTATTTGGTTTGTATGTATTGTTTATGGATTAACAAAATACAAGATCATTTGTTTAGTCTAATTCGATTCCGAATAAGAGAAACTAAGTTAATTTTGATCTTAGTTAGACTTATCAAAAGTAAAGGATTAGGTTATTCAAGTCTAATCGAATGCCTTGACAAGAAATATTAGTTATTTAACCTAGTATTTGTCTTGTCTAAAGTGTAAGGTCTAAGTTATTATCTGAATAATTAGATCCTGATGAGAGAAAAAAAGTTAATTCTGATCATTATTTTGGTCTTATCGAAATAAGCAATAGTATTTGTGCAATCGGTTTAGCAAGGGAACTAAGTTTCTTAGTCAATTTGCTAAACTATTAGGGATAATTGCTTCGGGAAATTGTTTCCTTGATAACATATTAAAACCAAATTACTTGTAGTTTCGGTTTTGATATTGGTTGTCTAAAGTGGGATGTGAAGCCTTCGTGCTTAACTCTTATAGGTTGTACAATTCTTTTAGATTTGTAAGATCCTTTTGGTTTTGGTATTTTCTCGGACTTTTGTCATTTTGTGACAAAAAGGGGGAGAAATATATGGAGTAAACAAGTGATTTGTAATCACTAAGGAAAGGAAAATTGTGCTTAAACATTATATCTAACTAAAGAGTGAAGCATTGACTAAGAGGGGGAACATATCATATGTTGATTGTAGTTATTTGGACTACAAATGGGAAATAAAAAAGATGTGCGGATTGAAAATATACCTATCTTACCTTTAGAGGGAGTATTAGCTTTGTTATTTAAATGTCAACAATATCATTTATGGATTGAATATATGCAGGTTATTGTGCTGTTGAAACTTGCAATCAAGCGTATGTATAATGAATTTTTGTAATTTGTTTATCCATATGATTGTAAGAGTTTTGTCACTAAAATTGACAAAGGGGGAGATTGTTAAAGCATAGCTCGGTTGAACCCACCAAGCGTTGGTATGTCAAGTTTGGTTGTCATACTTTAGTGAATCAAAACTCAATTAAATAGTCGCTTGATTATGTACTAGAACAACATCGTATAGGTTAGGCTAGAAAGATTAGGATTATGAGACATACAAGTATTACTCGAAGACTGAAGAATGCGAAGAAGTAACAAGCTACATCGACGACATCATCCTTCTTCTTGAGGTTAGTAATATTGTGACTTGAACTGTTTCATTCATAACGTTTCTTTCAAGTCGTGCTATATTAAAAACATAACTGCGAAGCTGTGAATGATTATACTCTAGTAGACATAGTGTTAAGGAGTTAGAATACGAAGTATAACGCTTATCTTTTGAATTTCGTATATAAGTGTTGATGGTGGTTTTTAGCATAGGGTTAAAATCGTAAAACACTAAACCCTAGCAGACAGTGACGTCACAATATTTAAGTGATAAAGCATTTACTAGCCGCATTTATTAAAAAGCCTTTAATGTGTCTCTAAATAATTACCGGGGTACCTTTTTCAAATTAGGGTTGCAACAAGCAAAACCTTAATTCCCCTTGATGCCAATGTTAAATCATGCCAGCCACACCAACCGCGCCAAAGCATGCCAACCATGCTAGCCGCACCTCTGTGCCAATGAAAAATCATGTCAGCCACAACAACCGCGCCAAAGAATGCCAACCATGCTAGCTGCATGTCTGTGCCAATGACAAATTATGCCAGCCACACCGATCGCGCCAAAGCATGCCAACCATGCTAGCAGAACCTCTGTGCCAATGGCAAATCATGCCAGCCACACCGATCGCGCCAACACATGCCAACCATGCTAGCCTCACCTCCCTGCCAATGGAAAATCATGCTAGCCACACCGACCGCGCTATGCCAAACACATCTCGCCATGGCCCCCCATGCAACGCCACCATGATGACCTTCCCCACACGGCTACCAAAGTGAAGGCGTGCAATAATCAACGGTCGCCCTTCAATCCCAGGAGAAAATCCTAGCCGTCTAAGGTCATCTCACGACCTTTGGCCCAAAATCCTAGCTTGGTCACGCACCTATCCAAGCTAGTCGCGCCATGCCAAACACATATCGCCATGGCCCCCCATGCCGCGCCACCATGCTTGCCTTCCCCAAGCGGCTACCAAAGTGAAGGCGTGCAACAATCAACGATTGCCCTTCAATCCCAGGAGCAAATCCTGGCCGTCTAAGGTCACCTCACGACCTTTGTCCCAAAACCCTATCTTGGTCACGCACCTAGCCAAGCTAGCCACGCTATGCCAAACACATATCGCCAAGGCCCCCCATGTCGCGCCACCATGCCGGCCTT
This sequence comes from Papaver bracteatum, assembly GCA_023529315.1. Classification (NCBI taxonomy): domain Eukaryota; kingdom Viridiplantae; phylum Streptophyta; class Magnoliopsida; order Ranunculales; family Papaveraceae; genus Papaver; species Papaver bracteatum. The sequence goes on along the minus strand of JAJJWX010000810.1, from coordinate 1,926,556 downwards.
CTCCACGCGGCTACCAAAGTGAAGACGTGCAATAATCAGCGATTGCCTTTCAATCCCAGGGGCAAATCCTGGACATCTAAGGTCACCTCACGACCTTTGGCCCAAAATCCAAGCTTGGTCACGCACCTAGCCAAGCTAGTCGCGCCATGCCAAACACATCTCGCCATGGCCCCCCATGCCACTCCACCATGCTGGCCTTCCCCACGCGGCTACCAAAGTGAAGGCGCACAACAATCAACGGTTTCCCTTCAAACCCAAGAGAAAATCCTGGTCGTTTAAGGTCACCTCACGACCTTTGGCCCAAAACCCTAGCTTCGTCACGCACTTAGACAAGCTAGCCGCGCCATGCCAAATGATGAGTGCCAAATATTGCATATTCATACACCTTTTCATTGGCACTTAACTCATCTTTCGCGCTTCAAAGTCATATATTATCCCAAATTCTGCATTTTTACCATCTTCAAGAATAAATATTTGTATTAATTAATTTTTTGTTTTTAAGTACTAAATAAAGCTTGGAAGAATTGAGAAGACAAAAGAGAAGAAAGTTGGAAGTGTTGCAACCCGTTCACAACATTAGTGGCAACCTGTTTACAATACATGGGATTAAACTACCCATAATCCAAAACCCATGATCCAAAACCCAAGACCCAAATCCATTTCCACCTCACCACCATTGGATTCCAAAACATCCACCTCACCCCATTGGATTCCAAAACATCCACCTCACCACCATTGGATTCCAAAACATCCACCTCACCCCATTGGATTCCAAAACATCCACCTCACCACCATTGGATTCCAAAACATCCACCTCACCCAATTGTATTCCAAAACATCCATCAAGTGAGAAAACATGTTTTGTTGAGTAAATAATTGCCAAAATTCGAATCCAAGTGAGAGAGAATTTTTGTGTATAAATAGAGAGGGTTGTTGTGTTGAAAAATCATCCAAGAATAGCTTGTTCATGTTAGTTTATCAAATTTAAGTTTTGTTGTAATGTTCTTCATGTTCTAGTTTCATTTACTAGGGTTTAGATGAAGCCCTAATCTCATTGGTATGTATTCATATCTTGTATCTTGTTCTTGAAAGTTTAGAATTGTTTAAAGATATAATTTAATCCAAGTTTTTCAACATCTTGCTCTCACAATGTATGCCATGTATCCATTGTAGTTAGAATATCTCTATGTTGATTATGCTACAACTCATGCTTAACCAAATATTGATCTTTAGATTAGTTGTGCTTAATTAGACAATTAATGCTTTGGAGAAATACTTTAGTTGTGATTAAATTATCCATTGGAGAAACACCTTAGTTATACGGTAGACTTGAATCTACTATAAGGACAAGAATAATATTACAAGTTGAATGCATATCATAGGTTATTGGTGGATTTGAATACCCTAGTATCCATATTATCATTGTTTACATATCTTGTTATTTGCATCTTTTACTTTTATTATTTCAGTCACTTGAAAATCATATCGTCAGATCGACAAAATCAAACCCCTTTTGGTTACTCTCTGAATCGGATTTAGAATCAACTTCTACACTCTCCAAGTCTTTGTGGTTCGACCTGTGCTTGCCCCGTGTTGCTTGTCGACACTGTGCACTTTGCAAGATACATAGAAGTAGGTATCTTTCCGAGCCTACCAAGTTTTTGGCGCCGTTGTTTCGGGATTTGGTAGAAGTGTAGTTCAAGTTTCTGTCTCCTGTCACTGTTCATAAATTGTCTCCTGGAACTGTAGCATGTTACTGTAGATAAACGATGTACAAAAGTCACTGTTACTGTAGCGTGCAGGAACACCAAAAAAAAAAAAAAGGCCCGCCCAGAACAGTCGCATAAAACTGTCGCACTTCAACAACAGTTATTCACTGTGTCACTGTTAAACAACGACAGTTATTCTCTGTGTCGTTCTTCGTGTTCTTCAGAACGACACTTCTGCGTCTGTTCTTCGTGTTCTTCATCTCATTCATTATCGTAGCAACAATAGTTCATTGTTGCTGTAGCAACGCAACTATTCACAGTCAATTTTACACTTATCTTTTTTTTTTTTGATTTTTTTTTTTTTCTTTTGCTTTAAAACTTCGAAACCCTAACTACCTCTTTTGAGCTCAACAGGTGCCTGAGTAGCTGTTGTAAAGGCGAAGGAAAGGAAGCGGAAGAAGTTTTTATTTTAATAAAAAAAAAAAAAAAGAGAGTTTATTTTATTTATTTTTAGTTTGTATTAGGATTCCTTTACTCTTGTAATTTTCTTTTTCTTTTGCACTTTATTTTGGACTTTGGACTTGGACATTCTATTTTTATTTTTTATTTTTAAACCCTACTAAGGGTATTATTAAATATCAACTGTTTGCAGAGAAGGACGGTGATTACAATATCACCTCGGCCCCTCGGTTCGTTCATGACATAGGAGTCGTGGCCCGAGTCGACAACAACGGTTCATCCCCCGTCTGGAACGGGAGGTAAGTTTGTCGAAACACTCGCGAATCCCTTGTTAGCGAGTTACTGTATTCCTTCGTTTGTATATATGTTGAGGAATTGAATACGGCTGCTTTATTTTCCTAGTAAAGGGCAAGGACTGGCCATACAAGATAAGGGTTCGGATTTCATCACCGTTCTCTTCTTGCCCGCCTTAGGAAAACAATACCTAACGTGAACCTAAGCATTAAAATTTGAAATAAAACGAGACCTATAAGGTAACGAGCTTAGTAGGAGAGTCGTTCGAAAAATATTGGTTACTCTCTAAGCATACTTCGAAGTTCATGACGGTTTCTATAAATTGAATGCGTGACTGCGCCGCCTTGGAATGCGGTGAGGCCTTGGGTATCAAAGCTCCTGCAGCTTCCCTCGCCTCTATTCAATTTACTTAAACTCGGATTGATTCCAGAGGAGTTTGCTCAGATTGTAACAAATTCCATTTCGAAGGATTAGAAGCTGGTCTAGAAAACAATCTAAGTGGAACCATCATGCTTTTTGTTTGCTAGAAATCGCAGGTTTTCCGAAGTCAAATCATTTGCGAACTAACTTCCTTCCGTTTATGATTTTTCTTCTTTTATTTTGTTTTTCTAATGTATGCCCGAGGTAATTAGAGAACGGGCTTGAAAAAAAAAAAAAAAAAAAAAAAAACAATAAAAAAAAAAAAAAATTGTCTGATTTCAGTGTGTACATCCCAATCTCGCAACAAGCCTAGTGCTAGTTAGAGATCATGTCGATTCTGGTCTGCAGTGGGGATGGAAACAAATCCATCGAGAGCTTGCTTACGGGCATGCTTCACATTATGAAACTCCAACATACCATGATGTCAATAGTTATAGGGATTTTTATGGTCATTTTCACAAATTCCCGAGCATCAATACATGGACCCTAATAACTATTTAAACATGTATCATCCACCACAGGGTGAAAATGAACATCTTGACAAAGGCCCAACCCTCACAGTCATCATTTTTGGATCAGTTAGAAGCTAAAATCACATCTTTAGAAATGCAATCTGAAATCTATGCTTGTACCTTATGTGGAGGCTTAGGCCATCTTGCTGAGAATTGCTATATTTTGCATGATTTTAGGCAATCTAGAGAATATCATGAAAATCCAAAATATGAAATGCCAACAGATTACAAAGCTGATAGTCATTGGGACCATAATCAACCTTTCGAAGGTTGCGATCAGATTTTATAGACCCTAATGACCATGCACACATGTATCATCCACCACAAGGGAAGTTCAACAATTTTGTACTTCTCAATCTGTGGAGGAAAATATCAGACTCATCGAACAAAATAATGCTAGGAGTGTATTGCATGATAAACCATATAGCATTAATTATGAATTTCCTACTGTTGAAGACTCTCATTCCATTGAACAACTTAATGCATTATTAAAAATGAATTTGATTCATTTACAAAATATAGGAAAGGAGGAATTTCAGGATGAAATATTTGTTTGTCCTAATGAAATAAAATGTGAAAATAGTATGCCTAGTCTTACTTGTGTAGATGATATTGCATATGAACCTATTTTAAATGAAGGGACTAGAAATACTACGATTTTAAATAAGGAAATGCATTTCTGTGATGATGATGATGTTATGTTAGAAGAATATGTTTTTACTGAAAATATTGTCGAACCTTTGAGTTCAGAGACATTAGGCTTCTCTGCCTCGACCTTAATGAATGATGTTTCTTCTAATGTTCCATATACATGTGATGTGGTTACTAATCTTGAGCCTGTGCAGTTATCCTGTGAAAGAGAGCATGCTACACAACTTGTTTGTGACTTAGAAAATGTTGAATCTTCTGTAGACACCAATGAAACTATGCATGGAAATAACTTTAATGTGTCAGATTCTCTGCCTAAGTCACAATGTGAAGTTTCTTGTGATATTCCTATGCATGAAACTGAAGTTCTAGGGGATGATTGTGAACTGGGGCTTATTGATTTGTTTTATGAGCATGAGCATGATGTTGTACTTGTGTCTGACATAGGTAATTTTGAATCTCCTGTCGACACTAAGGATCTTATGCATCAAAATATAATTGACGTGTCTGATTCTCTACCTAGGTCACAACATTGTGATGTCTCTTTGGATTTGTCTATGCATGAGAATAAAACTTTGGATGAGCATGATACTTATTTGGGTCTTGATGGATTGTTCTATGAATGTGAGCATGCTGCGACACTGGCAAATGATTTAGGAGTTATAGATGTGCCTAATAATGATGTGCCTACCTCCCTGCCCATGTCACAAACTGGTAATCTTGCACCCAACCTAGATTTGGTTTGTAAAGTTATTGTTAAACCTACTTTTCTAAGAGTACCTAATCTAGGATTGGAACTGTGTGCCTCTCAAGTCCTCTTGGACTATTTTGCAGTTAAATATAATACCTTTGATGAGCCACAATTAGAGTTCACTCATGTCTCTCCATCCATCCCTGACAAAATCCACTTTGAACTAGATCTTGTGCATGGTGCACCCAAAATTGTTAGATTTTGTACCCAAAAATATATCTATTGAAAAATCTAGGTTTGGGGGTAACTCATTCACATATGCAGTCTCACTTGCATTGCTGTCCTGTTATAATTGTGTAAGGCTGTTGATGTTTCCGCACTACGTCTTTTGGGTTGATCCTCAACTTTTTAGATTGTTGGTACATGGTGAGTCATCATTGTATAATCTAGTAGGTAAAATTTTGAATCTTGTTGATATATTTGTGTGCTAACCAAACTTTTTGTCTTGCGCTCATATTATTTGCTTTCAAAGCATTCATTCAATTATGGTTAGCACCACCCTTTCTGCATCGGGTAATCTCTTTCCTTTAAATCTTCTCTACCTTGTTCTCTTGATATGTGTTCTTATCATCTTTTGAAACATTGAGGACAATGTTAGATTTAGGTTTGGGGTGTGTTTTGCATATAGAGTTTTTAGTCTTTTATTAAAAAAATCAAATTAGTCTTTTATTAAAAAAAAAATCAAAAATCAAAAATCAAAAATTTTTCTGATGACCACCGTAGCGGGTCTTTTGTAGGATTTTTTTTTTTAGTCTTTTGCATTTTATTTGTTGTTTTTTTTAGGATGACCAGCTGTGGAGCGGGTCTTTTGTATGTTTTTTTTCCTTTGTAGTCTTTTGCATTTTTTTTATGACCAGCTGTGTAGCGGGTCTTTTGTAGGATCCTTTGTAGTCTTTTGCATTTTTTTTCTTCTTTTCTATGACCAGTGTGTAGCGGGTCTTTTGTAGGATTTTTTTTTAGTGTTTTTTGCATATAGATTTTTTTAGTCTTTTATTAATAAATAAATAAATCAAAAATCAAATTTTTTGTATGATGACCAAATGTGTAGCGGGTCTTGTGTTTGGTATCTCGATGATCACTATAGCGGTCACTAAAAAAAATGATGATCAGCTGTGTAGCGGGTCACTAAAAAATATGATGATCAGCTGTGTAGCGGGTCTTAAAAAAAAATGGTTACAAATTATCAAGGTTCTACGAAATTCCGAAGTTCATCATCTACAGTTGAAGACCGAAGACGAAGGCATTTCTATGGATGCTCTGAATTTGGAGAAGGTTTTGTGGGTACATCTTTGGTAGGCCCTCACGAGACTACAACTCGTCCACTAGGGACACCTAGGGGTTTAAAGGCTTGATGCATACGCTAAATGCATTCGAGAGACCAGCGACAGTGGTATAGTTAGGATTTCTGGATATCTGTTTCACTTGAGGACAAGTAAAATTCAGGTTTGGGGGTATTTGATGAGTGCCAAATATTGCATATTCATACACCTTTTCATTGGCACTTAACTCATCTTTCGCGCTTCAAAGTCATATATTATCCCAAATTCTGCATTTTTACCATCTTCAAGAATAAATATTTGTATTAATTAATTTTGTGTTTTTAAGTACTAAATAAAGCTTGGAAGAATTGAGAAGACAAAAGAGAAGAAAGTTGGAAGTGTTGCAACCCGTTCGCGCATTAGTGGCAACCTGTTTACAATACATGGGATTAAACTACCCATAATCCAAAACCCATGATCCAAAACCCAAGACCCAAATCCATTTCCACCTCACCACCATTGGATTCCAAAACATCCACCTCACCCCATTGGATTCCAAAACATCCACCTCACCACCATTGGATTCCAAAACATCCACCTCACCCCATTGGATTCCAAAACATCCACCTCACCACCATTGGATTCCAAAACATCCACCTCACCCAATTGTATTCCAAAACATCCATCAAGTGAGAAAACATGTTTTGTTGAGTAAATAATTGCCAAAATTCGAATCCAAGTGAGAGAGAATTTTTGTGTATAAATAGAGAGGGTTGTTGTGTTGAAAAATCATCCAAGAATAGCTTGTTCATGTTAGTTTATCAAATTTAAGTTTTGTTGTAATGTTCTTCATGTTCTAGTTTCATTTACTAGGGTTTAGATGAAGCCCTAATCTCATTGGTATGTATTCATATCTTGTATCTTGTTCTTGAAAGTTTAGAATTGTTTAAAGATATAATTTAATCCAAGTTTTTCAACATCTTGCTCTCACAATGTATGCCATGTATCCATTGTAGTTAGAATATCTCTATGTTGATTATGCTACAACTCATGCTTAACCAAATATTGATCTTTAGATTAGTTGTGCTTAATTAGACAATTAATGCTTTGGAGAAATACTTTAGTTGTGATTAAATTATCCATTGGAGAAACACCTTAGTTATACGGTAGACTTGAATCTACTATAAGGACAAGAATAATATTACAAGTTGAATGCATATCATAGGTTATTGGTGGATTTGAATACCCTAGTATCCATATTATCATTGTTTACATATCTTGTTATTTGCATCTTTTACTTTTATTATTTCAGTCACTTGAAAATCATATCGTCGTATCGACAAAATCAAACCCCTTTTGGTTACTCTCTGAATCAGGATTTAGAATCAACTTCTACACTCTCCAAGTCTCTGTGGTTCGACCTGTGCTTGCCCTGTGTTGCTTGTCGACACTGTGCACTTGCAGTATACATAGAAGTAGGTATCTTTCCGAGCCTACCACCAAACACATCTCTCCATGGCCCCTCATGCTGCGCCACCATGCTGGCCTTGCTCATGTGGCTACCAAAGTGAAGGCGTACAACAATCAACGGTTTCCCTTCAATCCCAAGAGAAAATCCTGGCCGTCTAAGGTCACCTCAGACCTTTGGCCCAAAACCCTAGCTTGGTCACGCACCTAGCCAAAGATAGCCACGCCATACGCCCAAGGCAAAACCTTGGACCCACATGCCAAGCCAAACGTCCTTTCCTTGGCCCTAGCCATGCCATGTGCCCATGACAAACCCTTGGCCCCACATGCCAAGCCAAAACCGCACCTATCCCAAGCTAGCCACGCCATTCCAAACGCACTCTGCCTTGGACCTTGCTATGCTAGTCACACCATGCCAAGCCAAACACCCTTGCCTTGTCCCTAGCCGCGCCAACCTTCTGGCCTCCCCTACGCGGCTACCAAAACGAAGGCGTGCAATAATCAACGGTTTCCCTTCAATCCCAAGAGCAAATCCTAGCCATCCAAGGTAACCAGACGACACATGGTAACCTTTGGTCTGAAAACCTAATTTTGGCCACGCCAAACCATTCCATGCCAATGGCATGCCAACTTAGTCGCGCCACCACGATTGGCCCTCACTACTAAAACGAAGGCGTGCAACGATCAACGGTTGCCCCTCCTCTCAAGATGCAAAATCTCGACCGTCGAAGGTCACCAGTCTAGCAAGTTTCCCGATCTTGACTTTTCAAGGCACAACAACATGCTATATCTTTCCATAAAACATTTGAGATATAAAAAAAATCTGGGGGATCCTCTTCGGGTATTGGTTTGGCGGTCTACAGCGTGCGGCGTATATTACGCCCGTCATAAGGAAGTGTCATAAGGGTGAGGCGGTGAGTAAATACGGGAAGTTATGTGTGAAATATTCATAGGACATAAAGCACATGCGTTAACAACTTTATGGGACATCAATTCCATAACGTTAACAGTTTCATGAAAACCATTTTCATGCGCTAACAACTTTATGGACATCAATTTCATGCATACGGTCACCACCTCCTCTCATTTACTTCCCAGTCCTTAATGAGGCCAGAGTACATTTCTTTTCTTGACTTGTATAAATAGGCTTACCTATTTCCACCTGAACAACAAGTTCTTGGTCAGGGGAAAACACCACACTCAAAAGGAAACTCTTGCTAGCTTTCTCAAAGCTCTCACCTTCTGATACAAGTCAAGTACTACTCTTCCAGAATTATTCTGGCCTCAACACTCTCTTCGCTTCCCTCCTGTTGATGGTGGTTTTTAGCTTAGGTTTAAAATCGTAAAACATTAAACCCTAGCATATAGTGACATCACAACATTTAAGTGATAAAGCATTTACTAGGCGCATTTATTGAAAAGTCTTTAATGTGTATCTAAATAATTACCGGGGTATCTTTTTCAAATTAGGGTTACAACAAACCAAACCCTAATTCCCTCTGTGCCAATGGCAAATCATGCCAGCCACACCATTTGTGCCAAGGCATGCCAACCATGTTAGCCGCACCTCTATGCCAATGGAAAATCATGCCAGCCATACCAACCGCGCCATGGCATGCCAACTATGCTAGCCGCACCTCTGTGCTAATGGAAAATCATGCCAGCCATACCAACCGCGCCAAGACATGCCAACCATGCTATCCGTACCTCTGTGCCAATGACAAATCATGCCATCCACACCAACCACGCTGATAGGTGTCTAAAACACCTTTATATTAATCTATTGTTTATGCTTTCTCTGCTAGTTTTCTTGTAAATTATGTATCTTATGTTTTGTTTTTGAGTATTTAGGTACTTTGGAGTCATTTGGAACAAAATAAGAAGAAACATGGCAAAAGTGTTGGAGGCGGATTATTTCTCATTATTTGCTTTTATTTCTTCATTTCTGTCTGAAAAGTATGTCGGCTTTAGTGATGCGATTTTTTTCTGAAAAGCATGACAACTTTAGTGATGAAAAGATATTGAAGGGAATAAGTGAATCTGAGAAGTAAGAGACGGATATTGTTGGTGGAAGAATTCAAGAAGAGCAAAAGCGTCATTCACAGGCGAGCGATGTTTGGAACCAGGCTAGGATGCGCAACAAGGGAGATGAAAAATGAATTGTCAGTGCTACGAAACTGATAGCTAGGCAAGAAAACTGAATAGGATGTTAGTTTCCTTGAACCGACAAGCCATATACGAAGTAGTTAGCCCTTATCAAGGAGTATTGGGTGAAAATATCAATTTCTTCTACTACACGCCCTAAAATTCAGAGAGCATCAATTTTCTCTCATTCATTTCGGCTGTTGTTTGTCTGAGGGTTAGAAATATTCAGAGATGAGAATTTATGAAGAACAGATCGAGAGAGAAATCAAGAAATCAGTTAGGTTGCTCTTTATGTTGAGATTTGATTTGGTGAAGCTGGGAATCATGGAGGAAATGATTTAGGAGAAATGGGTTCTGGCTAATTGTTGTTGTATAGAGCCGTGGAGAGGAATGGAGGTTTGGGTTCACTATTGTTGATTTGAACCAGAGAAGAAATGGGGTTTTTTTGAATCGAATCTGTGATGTTCTGTGGCTTGATTGAATAATATTAGGGTTTACTGAGCTACAAATTGAATTGAAAGAAGAACTCAGGGAGGAAGATTTCAATATGGATTTGAGAGTTGTGATGAGAATTGAAGTTCATCTGGAGCTGTTAAGAGATGGAAGTTAAAATGGGTTCTTTGTAATTTAATGGTTTTTGGTGATGGTGGTTAAGAAGTTAGGGTCTATGGGTATACTTGCATCAGTGCTATATTGGGTTTGTTGTCTGTCAAGGTTGATGGTGGTAACTTGAGTGGAGAATTGCAGGAAAGGAAATGGCTCAGGGAGGAAGATTGATGTTGTTAAGCAGTCTCAGATGGTCGTGTTGGTGCTAGAATGGAGCTGCAGGTGAAGCAAGTGCAGGATTGGTACAACTGAGTATAGAGATGGAATGCTTGGATGAATTGCAGGTGCAGTTTTGTTGATGCTGCAATGCAGAGTTGAGCTATTGGCATGAGAATATCTACTGGTGGATTGGTGCTGTTCTGATGGTTGAATGTTGAGCTATTGGAGCTTCTAATGAAGCATTTGAGAGGCATTGCAGCTGGAGGAAGTAAGAACTGAAGCAGGTGGCTTAGTATTGCTGCATCTTGTAGGATGAAGCAGGCCGTCATGGCTAGAAATATAGAAGAATCTGTTGTACGTAACAGTGGTATGTCGATGGAGAAGCTGATGACTCAAGGGACATTGTGGCTAATGTGGTATCGGTGATCGGAGATAACAGGGTATGGTGGTGATCAATAGTATGGAGAATTTGGCAGTGCTGTTGAGTTTAGGCAGTGGTGCCAGAGATTGATTTGAAGGCTAAGAATGTAGAGAAGAAATGTGAACTGAGGTTGCAGGATTGAAGCTACATGTGGTGCATGTGATGCTACTATGAACTGTGAAGACTGCAAAGATAGACTGGAACTAATTTGAATCATTTGAAGGTGAATGGTTAAGTTAATGAGATGTTGTTGCTGGTTCTGAGTGTGGAAGCCAAGAAGCAACTGAGATTGAATATTGGTCGGTCTGTGCTAGTTTTCGAGTTGCAGAAGATGAGTTTGCTCTGAAATTGCAGGAACTGAATTTATGAATTGGTGTTGCAGCTGGTATTAAAGGTCATCTCAGTTGAGATGAAATTGTTTTGAATGAAGATTAGTGCTGGTCAGGTGCAATTGCAGCGAAGAATGGCGTGAAGCTGCTAAGAAGGGTTTGAGTATAAACACTGAAAACTGGGTATTGGAGTGTGCTACTGAAGCAATCTTTTTGCAGGTGTTGTATGCTTGGTGATTTCTGGTGAATTGTATTGTAACTAATCTATGGAACTGTAGATGGATGGATTTTATTGCAATAGAGTTGAACTGAAATGAGTGTCACATGGCATATGAGCTAATGGGGCCATTATGGCTGAATTGGAGCTGTGAAGTGCAATCAAATGGCAACATAAGCATGCCAGTACAATTGGTCTAGGCTATTGCAACTTAGACCAGTTAGCCTACTAGTCAGCTCATCTATCTTTTTTTCTGACTCTCTAACTCGCCTTGGCTCAGTAAGAAGGTCACCGGAGATGCTCCGTTCCGGTGCCGCATTCCGGCAAATTTCCGGCAGAAACCCCAGTTTTCCGGTGACTACTTTTTGGACATAATTTTAGTGGGTTTTTCTACAATGAATTATATGGGCTTGGTGGACTATTTGTATTTGGATATTGAATACTTGACCTAGTTTTGGAAACATACAAAAAGGGAAGACTTCTACAACTTTGGATGATGATATATTATTCTACAGGAGTTTTGGAGGAGAGCAGCGACTAGGGTTTTCTTTCGTTTATTTTTCATCTTCTTCATTTCATTTTTATTATTGTTTATGAATATGAATATGATGAACCCAAAAACTATGAGTAACTAAATATTTATTATTGGTTATGGGATAAAGTAGAGTTCACAAATAATATTTGAATCAATGAATTAGTTTTGTCTCAATATTTTATTGTTTGTGATTCATTTTTAATATTGTTGTATGATTTGATTGTTTGTTTGGTTGAGTCCGGAATCAATCCGATTTGCATTCATATCTAAAGCTAAATTAGGGTTTTCAATACGAAAAAGTTGTTTATCCCTGATTCTAAGTAGCATAATTGTGGGTAATGCTTGTAGTGATATATCCTACTAGTCACATATGAATCATAACTTGGGTTAAATTGAATTAGTGCTTTTACACATTTTGATTGCCTTGATTAGTCTTATTCCTTAGAACTTATTGATTTTAGAGAGTTAAACTTAATTGTGCTTTTACACTTTAGATTGCTTTCTAAAAAGAATTCACTAATGTGGTTGTGATGAAATCAGGGAATTAGCGGGATATTCTTGCGATCAAGGTATCCTAGGACTTTTAGTAAATGAGAGATTAAAATTTCAATTCTAGTCATTGATGAAAATATATGTTTGTGAATGAAACTATCCCGTGACCAATATCTTCTCCTTATTGATTACGTTTATTATTACTTTGCTTTCAATTTAGTTTTTATTGCTTTGAAAAATTAAAACCCCCCCATTGGTTACTAAGAAACTGAAATTTGCGTAACAAAAAAAGCCTCTGTGGATACGAACTCTTTCTTATCGCATACTACTTTATTTTAGTTAAGTAAGAAAGTGAAATTATATTTGCTCGGCTGACAACCGACCAAATTTTGGCGTCGTTGCCGGGGAGGCACACGGCTTGTTACTTAGTTTTAGTTTCTTGCTTATTTTTGTTTTTGTTTTTGTTTCTTTTCTCTTATTTCTGATTTGCTGTTATGAGAATTTTTCTTTTTCAGGTACTTGATAATTGGCATCTACACGTAAAGAGTACCTAATCAAGTATTTGTTCCCTGTGTATGGTGGATAAGAACATGCACACAATATTTTTTTTGGTTTTTAATCTAAATCTCATGGCAACTACCAACCATACGGGGGGTATAACCAAAACCATTCTTTTGGTTATGGTCAATATTTCGCGTATCCTTTTGGTTATTCTCGTACATACCAACCTTCTTATGGTAGGTATGTAAGTGAACAATCACTAGGAGGGGAGGATAGTCATGCTTATAATCATATTTCTCCTAGTATTGCAGATATTTGTGATAAGATAAAGGAGATGACACAACAAGTTGAACAAGATACACACAATATGGTGAAACGCCTTGATCCGTCATCCTCTATTCATGAGAGGATAGTTGAGAGTTTTACACCAATTAAGGATTGTGATGGTGTATCTAAACCTATTCGTGATCTCCTTGGTGCAAGGCAACCTAGTTTGAGAGAACTTGAAAGAATGTTCTATCAATTGATCGATGACGTCCTAGCATCCGATGAAGAAGTTATTGAAGCTAAAAGAGCTTTAAGAAAGGAGCGTGATAGACGTTATTCTATAGGTTACGATGATGATTTTGAACCTTTTGAAAATCCTTGTAACAAGAATGAAGTTATTCCAACTTCGGATCATAATAACGATCGTTCGCCTATTCAAAAGGCGGAGTCTTGGAGTAACAAAAACATGGTTTTAGATAGTGTAATGTGCGAGGGTGTTGAAATATTGATTGAGAATAAAACCGAATTGAGTAATATTGTGGAAGACCCAATTGAACCTATAAAATATTATAATGATGATGTTGATGTCGAGGCTTTAGTTGAGGCAAAGACGAATGAAGATTTGTTGCAAGGTTTGATAGAGGACCACGATATACAAGAGGTAAGTTCACTTGAGTTTTATAAGGACGAAGAGGAGTCCGCAATACAAGAGTTTCCGCAAGGTTTGACTAATCCTTTGCTTATTGATTCTTCTCCTTTACCTTTTGTTGGATAAAATGTATGTGCTTCAGAAATATTGTTGAATGACTTTGTTTCTCGATATCCTCCATTGGAGACATTTGTTTTTCATACTATACAGATTTGCGGACAAGAAGTTGTAAAAGTTCCCGATACCTATGTTCTTTATCCACTTCCAAGTGTGGACATGAATAAGTGTGGGGGAGACTTTTACGGATATATAGTTTCACTTATGTTTTATTGTACTAATGCTTGTGTGAATCTACTGTTTCCAAAGCAGGTTACATGGAAGGATACCCAGCTTTTCAGATTGTTGGAATATGGGGAGTCTTAACAAACAAGGAGAACGTCGGGCTGACGACTTTAAACCAAGCGCTAAGTGGGAGGCAACCCACCGGTTTTGTATCTTTATCTTTTTATTTTTTTAAGCATTTTATCTTTATTTTCTTGTTTTTGCATATCATTGCGGAATTTCTCACCTTGAGATCTATTTTGAATGACTCAATTTTACATTGAGGACAATGTAAAGTTTAAGTATGGGGGAGCATTTATATGTTTGTATAGTTTGTTTTATGCCTTTAGTAAAAAAAAAAAAATGTGTTTTTTGAACTCCGAAATCTAGAAACTTGTGCCTTTAGGATGACACTATAAGTGGATGGAACCATTTTGATTGCAGGAGTTGAGGAACCAATTAACTAAAGAGATGGACATAGCTCAGAAATTATAAATAACATGATAGTTGTTACCATATCTCGGAATATCACCATATCACATTCTATTTTTATTTTTCCATATTTATCTATTGTTCTCTAAGTGCTTTGGTAGGTCACTAAAAATCGACTTGTTTGTAGTTGCAGGAAATCCTACAACTACACCCTCAGTAGAATTTGTGAAACTTTAAGAAGTTCTTGGTGAAAAAGACAATCTTGATTAATTCTTTCAATTGATTACAAAGAAATATGTTAATGGAGATTAGAATAGTTACAACTTTCTCTATTCTCTCTCCTAAGACTTGTTCTAACACTCACCAAAATAACCTCCTCAATTCTACATTTGAACTACTATATATAGTGAAACCTGTATAGCTACATATATCCTTACGAAGCATCGTAACCTTTGATCGTGAATTTATTATATATTCGCAAACCCTTCATACTTTTCCCGTGCCTCTTCTATTATCGCATTATTTTGCAACACTTCTCTCTTGTATTTGTTACTATGTTCGTAACCTTACATCTTGCGATATTCTGTTCCTACATCTTGCCTCTTCTCATGTCATTTCTGTGAAGAAGCAATGATCGTGAGAATATAACCGTTACTTATTCTTTTCGGAATCCGAACACGTCTTTTGTAACCGTATTTTCCTAACTTTCCCTTATAAATACTCCTTTTATTCCCTTCCTTGTCTTTCTTACCTTCTCTTTTTACTTATGCAACTTCATCTTCTTCTCACATTTCATCCTCGGTTATTGCCTCCTCTTCCTGTTAATTCCATCATGAGCTCTCCGATGTAATTTTCTTTTATCTCTTTCATCTTTTACTTGTTTATCTCTTTTATTTCTGTTTAATTCACTATTTGATTTTGATTTCTTTTAGAAAAATTACTTCTCAAATGAAATCTCCAACTAAAAGCTCCAATCCTAACCCTCGATCAAGGAGATTACATCTATGTTACGAACATAGATGTAATTCTCAATATCCAACTTGAGAATAGATGTAGGAACAAAATATCGCAAGATGTAAGGTTACGAACATAGTAACAAATACAAGAGAGAAGTGTTGCAAAATAATGCGATAATAGAAGAGGCACGGGAGAAGTATGAAGGGTTTGCGAATATATAATAAATTCACGATCAAAGGTTACGATGATTCGTAAGGATATATGTAGCTATACAGGTTTCACTATATATAGTAGTTCAAATGTAGAATTGAGGAGGTTCTTTTGGTGAGTGTTAGAACAAGTCTTAGGAGAGAGAATAGAGAAAGTTGTGACTATTCTAATCTCCATTAACATATTTCTTTGTAATCAATTGAAAGAATTAATCAAGATTGTCTTTTTCATCAAGAACTTCTTAAAGTTTCACAAATTCTACTGGGGGTGTAGTTGTAGGATTTCCTGCAACTACATAATTGGCGCTAGAAATAGGGACTGAAGATTGTTATAGCAGAAATTTGAAAGAGATGTGGAAATTTAGAGATCAAATGGAGACTGTAGATGAAAATTTCAAAAGAAAAGAATGTAATATGATCACAAAGACAATTATTGATGAATTTCATAACAACATGAAGGGAAGGATACACAAACGAGATTGTAGAGGAAGAAAGATCATGGAAGTGGAGAAAATCACGACTTTGAAAGAATGGGAAAAGCAGAAAATCACATTTTCAGTAGCAGAAATTCCAAATAAAGACTTAAACCACACTTCACCATTAGTAGTCACAATTCCGATTATGCGAGAAGAAAAGAAAGCTACAAAATCTATAGAAAGATGGAAATTAAACCGAGTTTTGGTTGATACAGGGAGTTCTGTTGATATTATATTCTATCATGCACTTAAGGGAATGGGGATTAAAGATGAAGAGATCACAAATTCAGAATGCCTTATCCATGGATTGGGAAAATCTACAACAAAATCCAAAGGGGAAATAATATTACGAGTACCACTGGGAGAAATCGAAACACACATAGTTTTATGTGTGGTAGATATGGAATCTCCATATAATATGCTGATGGGAAGACCATGGATTCATGCGATTAAAGTTGTTGCTTCGATATTACATCAATCAATTAAGTTTCCCACACCAAGTGGAATACAAGAAATAAAAGGGGATCTTGATAGTGCAAAGTTTTGTTACCAAATTGAAGTAAAACAGTGTGGAGGGAGAGCAATAAAGAAACAATTTCGTAGAAAACTTGCGAAAGAAGCAAACAAGGAAGAGGAGTTCAGAGTGTATACAATAAGAGCAAGATAGGGAAAAGGAATACCAAGTGAGATCCCCGAAAAAGAAGGAGAACCAATGAAAGTAATTAAAGAACCAACACCTATGGGAGAGCAAAGTCCTAGTTACGTTGCAGCAGAACCAACCAAAGAAATAAATATTGGAACTGAAGAAAAGCCTTTAATCTTGCGAATTGGAACTAAGATGGATGAAGAAGAAGAGAAAATGACCATCGATCTCTTACGAGAATACAAAGATATATTTGCAGGAAGTGTAGATGAAATACCAGGAATTGATCCATAAGTGGCGTGTCACAGATTGAACATAGATAAAAGCGTAAGACCATTCAAATAAAGAATAAGAAAGATCTCGCAAAATTATCATGCACAAATAAAAGAAGAATTACAAAAGATGCTGGATGTAGGAATCATAAGAGAAGCAAAATACCTAGAATGGATTGCAAATATGGTCATTGTTCCAAAGAAGAATAAAGGGATAAGAATTTGTATAGATTTCACTGATCTAAACAAAGCCTGTCCTAAAGACAGTTTTTCGTTGCTAGACATACCACAAATGGTGGAATTAGCTGCAGGACATGATAGAGTTACCTCACTCAATGGATATAAAGGGTACAATCAAATATCACTTGCAGAAGAAGACCAAGAACATACTGTCTTTTTTGCTCCAAGAGGTTTATATTGTTATGTGAAGATGCCATTTGGTTTGCGAAATGCGGGCGCTACATATCAACGAATGGTTGAAAAGGTGTTCGCAAAGTGGATACATAAAACTTTAAAGGTGTATGTGGATGATATGCTGATAAAAAGTAAAGAGGCCAAAGATCATGTGCAAGATTTGAAGGAACTATTTTAAGAAATGAGAAAATTCAACATCAAATTGAATCCTGAAAAATGTATAATTGGAGTTGCGTCAGGAATATTTTTGGGATACATTGTATCAAAGGAAGGAATACAAGTCGATCCAGAAAATGTACAAGAAATTCTTGACATGCCAACACCTGCAACGATAAAAGAAGTGCAGAAGCTAAATGGGCTTTTGGCTTCACTTGGAAGATTTATTTCGCGAATGTCAGACAAGTGCAAACATTTCTTCAATATACTTAAGAAGGGAGCAAAATTCAAGTGGACTGATGATTTTGAAAAAGCTTTTCAAGGAATCAAAGAATATATCACGAATACATCCATATTACAGAAACCAGAGAATGATGAAGAATTATTGGTATACCTCGCAACAACTCAATATGCTTTAAGTGCAGTTCTATTGCGAACAGATGCATGAATAAAAAGGCCCATTTATTACATCAGTAAAACTTTTAACGCAGCAGAGAGAAATTATTCTAAAATGGAGAAGTTAATTTTAGCACTGGTTTATGCATCATTTAAATTGCGAATATATTTTCAAGCGCATGTGATAAAAGTGGTAACCAAAGTCCCAATTGAATCAGTTATGAAGAACACAAAAAGATCAGGAAGAATAGAAAGATGGAATGCACAAGTAAACCATTATAAGATAAAGTACGAAGTGTTATCATCACAAAAGTCACAAGTTGTCGCAGATTTCTTGGCAGAGTTTCCTTTGGAAGAAGATGAGGCAGTAGAAGAAATGATGGATATTGAAGAAGAATTTGGGAATCCAAAAAATCTATTAAAAGAACCAAATAGATGGGAAATTTTAGTAGACGGATCATCCAATAGTGAGGGGAATGGAGTAGGAGTTGTGTTGATTTCGCCAGAAGGAGAAAGAACAACATTTTCATTCAGACTAGAATTTGCGTCCACGAACAATGAAACAGAGTACGAAGCTGTAGTGCATGCATTGAAGATCGCAATAGGAAAGAAACTCGAAAGTATAAGAATAACTAGTGATTATCAGCTGGTAATTTGTAAAATCAAAGGGGAATATACCACAAATGAGTCTTCTTTGAAGAAATACAAGAAACTCGTTGATGAATTATCTGCGAGGATACCAAAGATAAAATGGAGGCATATAACAAGGAAATACAATCGACTCGCAGATGCATTTGCATTCATTCCAAGCATGATGACAAACCCTAATGCAAGAAATATCAAAATCCAGACAATTAAACATCCATCAGTGAATAAAGAAGAAGAAATTGAGGAACCAGTTGCGATGGAAGTAGAAAGGGAACTGCCAGATGACATCGAAGATTGGAGAAAGGACATTCATGCATATCTCGCAAAAGGAGAAATACCCATGAACAGACTAGAGGCACATAAATTAAAAAGTCGTGCAACAAATTATGAGTTACGAGAAGGAATTTTATACATAAAATCTTTCAGTGGACCACCTCTCAGATGTTTAACTCGTGAAGAAGGAGAAAAAATATTGAAGATGTTACATGGAGGAGAAGCTGGTAATCATAGCGGGGGAAGATCTCTAGCTTATAGAGAAAAAATACAAGGATATTATTGGCCTTATATGCACACAGACGCAAAATTGTTGGTGAGACGATGTAAAGAATGTCAACGACATGGGAAAAGAACTCATGCACCAGGGGCACCACTAACCTCTTCAACAAGCTGCTGGCCTTTTTGGAAATGGGGAATGGACATTGTTGGCCCATTTTTACCTGGATCTGGGCAAAGGAGATACTTAATAGTCGCAACAGATTATTTTATGAAGCTCGCAGAAGTAAAGGCAGTACAACATATTCGCGATAAGGATGTTTTTACATTCATATTTGAGAATATCATTTGTAGGTATGGAATTCCAGCACAATTAGTATCCGACAATGGGAAACAATTTGAAGGGCAGAATATAGAGATGTTACTCAGTGATTTTAGGATAAAATATGGGAAATCAACTCCACTATATCCACAAGCTAATGGTGTAGGAGCAGAATATCGCAGCAACCTTCACTTGCGAATTATTAACGACGCAACTTAGTAATGTCACAGAAGAAATATTATAAACGACGCAACAAATAATAACTTGCGAAGTTGTGGAAGAGAAAAGACATCTTACGAGCAAGGTTGCGAAGACTCGCATGATGTATTTTAAATCTGAAATTGCTGGGGAACACAACTGTGATCTTTTATGTAGAATCATATAAATAGCCATTTAGGCATGAGAGGAAGGGAGAGGTCTTTTTAGTAGGAGAGTATAATTTTAGGAAGTGAGAGAGATTTTGAGGAGAGATTTATTTTCTTTATCATCTTCTTCCCCAAAAAATCTAGAGCTCCAAATATTCATTAATGGAGTCTCAATTGTAAAATCATGTAATTACATACAATCACTAGTGAAGAACCGTGGATGTAGATCACATTGATCGAACCACGTAAAAATCTTTGTGTCTCTTTTACAATTTTAGTACTTTAATCTTCATTTTCATATCAAATAAATTAGATCATCAAATCAAATTAATAGAATTCTACTGAGGGTGTAGTTGTGAGATAAACCGCAACTACATAATTGGCGCTAGAAACAGGGACTAATCTTGTTAGTTCAAGGAAGTTTAGAAAAATTAGCTATTGTTGGTGATGAACTCCACTGGATCTTCAAGAGACGAACAACTGATATGGGAGGTAGTTTACATACAAGAGCAGAAGCAGAGATGAACATAAGGAAAACAAAAGTGAAATTCAACGAATCTACGTCAAAAATCAATCACAAAAGATGAATCGCCTTCTTATTTCTTTAATTTTACTAAGTATTTATATCTGAAGAAATTTTGAAAAAAAAAATTCATAAAAACTTAAATTCTGCTTCGTCTTTGAAACTTGATTTCCTTTAATATTATTAAATCGAAATAAGTTTTGTTTATACGTTTGAAATATAAGGATCCTGTTTTTCAAACCAATTTGCTTGATTTCAAAAATGTGAAATATCAAATTTTTAGGTTGATTTGGGAATTTTTCCCATGAGCAAAATGTACAAATTACCAGGAATATTTCATTTATTGATTATGTATTGTTAACTAGATCGATATGTTATTTGCATCGAATTTTATGCGAAGAGCTATTTCATCTCACGATCATGTTTGTCTGTTGATCGAAGTTCTGCGTCACAGGCGAAGAAGTATCTATCCTTCAAGATACAATTATTACTCGTCAAAATAGCATCAACGCCAGCGAAGTAACAAAGTTCAAGAAAAATTAGTTAACTAGTTAATTAATTATCATCGGCCACAGCAAATTAATTAATTCAAAGTTTACTTCGTAAAAGTTTCCTTCGCAAGAGCTACTAGCTTGGAAAGACGTTTACTTAATAAAAGATCAACAAAAAAACTAATCTTACAAGTTCAGCAAAAAGGGAGAATGAATTAATTAAATTGTAAAGCTACGAAGAAATGTCACTCCAGCAAAGAGAAGACAGTTCATGACGGGGCCCTACAATAAATATACAATAGCAACACATTTCAAGCTCAGTTCGTATAACAGGTCATACAGCAGCTTAGTTGGCATCTCAAAATGGCTAGCAAAACTCAATTCACACCGCGACTTGGTTCGAGTTAATATCAGCTCGGAAAATTTCAGTGCCTGCGAAGTTAATAGCTCATGTAAAATTAGTAGTTCCTGCGAAGAACATCTCACAATTAACGAAGGGAGTATTTTTGCGAATAGCACAACAGCAGAAACAAGTACATTGCGAGGGAGTTATCATTCGAATGCTAAGGAATTTGCGGCAATTAAGCTTCAAACCATCAGCTCCATATACATGTCAACTCAATTCAAGTCAAATATTAGTTTGTACCAGTTGATCCAATTTGCAACAATAGATCAATTCACAACATCAGACAGCGATGAAGTATGATTGAACATTCGGCAAAAAGAGATGAGTTCAACCAGTTATGAAAGAAATCAGCGCAAGAGTAGCAGCTATAACAACTTAACAGATAACAAAGAACCTTGCGAATCCAATAGTTAATGGAAAACGTAACAGACAGTTGATTCAAGTCTCTGACACTTTGCTTGGCTTCTTGAATGTGGCTACAGCTGAATGTTGTTTTTGCGATCAAACATTTCAACCAGGATTAACCAGCATTAGCTGGGATGAGCAAAGGAATAGCTCAGACGTGATTCATCTAATTTAACCGAAAACCCAACCAATTATGCATGAAATCTAGCGCTAGAGAACTCTAACCGCTGCTCTGGATGTTTTTCTTATATTTCAGTAGCAGGAAAATTTACAGAGACAAATTCGCAGATATGGAGCAAAACCAAGGAGCAACAATTACAAACGAGAACATATGATAATGTTTGCGAATCAAGCCACAGCAACACAAACGGAAGCTAGCATAAATGATATTCGCAGCTTTTATCACAACCGTCTACCTTGCGAACATAACAAACAAAGGAGCACGTCCAATCATCATAATAAACAAAACCATTATTTGCGAAGAAAAATAATGATTGCAGTTCATCAGCAATGAAGGAAAAACCAGCAAAGAAAAAAAATGCAGTGTTCATGTATGCTTCGTCGTGATTCAGGAGAAGGAGGTCAACGAAGCAACCTGTTAGGCGAAGCTCTCACCTATGCAGATGGAAGCAACCTTACTTATGAACGAAGGAGGGGACCCGATACTGTTTAAAAACAACGCAAACATTTTTCTTTACGAACAAACCAGCGCAGCAAAAAATCTCAACAACGCAGACATTTGACTTCATGGAATGTTTTTGTATTCGCAGATACTTCGCAAGAATTGGAAAGGAAAATCAAGTTCTACCTCAAATTGTTAGCAAAAAATCAGGAAAGGAATCATCAATCAAAAATATTTGTATATACAGTTTGTGAATTGCCAGTCCATTGATATCATAGCATGGATACAACAACAAATCAGGAACCTAACAAGCTTGCGAAGAACGAATTCAAACCAAACTTGAAAGTCCAGCAGAGACGGAAACTTCGCAGTCATGAAAAAATGAAATGAGTTGGAACAGCATCAGCAAAAATGGATCTCACAAACATCAAAGATTACAAGAGCATAAGTTAAGAGAATTTTATCTTTTTACACAAACAGAAGCTAGTACAGATGGTTTGAGGTGAAGAGAACAAGCAACGTGACGCAGGTTCAAATCTTCCCATTCGCAAAAAATTTTGAACTTCGCAAATGTTTGCCTTCCGAATGTTGGCAGCACCAACACTTATACTCTTTGCACTTCGCAAATGTTTACCTTGCGAACGTTCGCACCACCAACACTTCGCAGATGTTCGTTTACTTCATGCAAAGGTTTACTTCGTAAGATCTTTGGTTATTTCACAAGAAGAAAATGGGAGATTATTTCACAGACATATTTCGCAAGAAATGGTTAGAACAGTTGGTATAACGCAACATCATACAAGAGGCATATCAAGAGACGACAGCAACAGAAATCGCATGAAAGATAAGTACCACTTTGCTAGAATATTTTATTTACAGAAAATAAAAGATTTTTGATTTTATTTACAAAAAACGATATACTCGCAAAATTTATAAGATTAAAAAACATTTCAAAGATTTTTTTAGATTGGTGAAAAGCGATACAATCGCAAGATTCAAAAATGAATTCATCGCAAAAAATTTAAAGATCTCAAAATTTTTCAAAGACTTCAAATTTACAAAGAACATAGAAAATTAAATTCCTATATTTATATAGAACAATTTTGATTTAAAGACGTGATATGAATACTTCTCATACTTCTTATACTAAAGATTTTTTGAAAACATTCAACATTTTATGTACATAAATTTTTTTTGAAAACATTTTGCGAATTAAAACAATTTATTGCGATTAACTTTCATTGAAGAAAGACGCAAAAATTTATTTGCGAATAAAAGACCGCAATCTGTGATCAGCTTTCAAAAAAGAAAGAAAGCCGCAGAAATTTTACACAGGCAAACCTTTGTGGCGTACACCCTAGTTCGCGAAGCAACATTTCGCAAGAGGCAAAGTCCTAAAGTATATCATTTAAGGGGGTACCTATAAGCATGGCTCAGGGACACCGGAACACTACCAAGGAACCTGAGTACATGGAACTTTACGGGGTACATAACCCAAAAGCGGGGTACCTATCCGGGTTAGACACCTTGGATTCTCAACCTAATCTTGCGATGTAACATGATTTAGGTTGGGCGACTAAGGCATACTGTCTTTCTCAAGAAGTGCAGAAAACGATCAAGGCGTCGAGGTACACGGTTGAGTCAAGAGTGCCGAGTGGGCTTGAAGCACACCTGCCATTTTTGAAAAGTCTTGGCAAATGATGCACTTGGCCCAAAGATACCCCATAGGGTGCAACCTCGTAACTATAAACCCTATAGGAAAAACGGATAAGAGGTTGCGATCAAAAAACTGGTTGTTTGCAAAACCGGATGGGAAGAGCTAACCTTGTATGGTCGATGTACACTTCCTTAAAGTGGCAACCAAGGGGAAGATAAATGGCAGCACCCTCCATTAGGGAGCTGATACGTGCTATAAGATGCAAATGTCACGAGGCTTTTTGTTCGCAAGAACGTAAAGGCTTGTCATATTTGTGCAACAATCGTACTTCTGTGAGCCTTCTAAAAAAAAAAAAAAAATAACATAGTAAAGAACATAATAAATAACTCGCAGAACATAATAAACAAGTTAAGATGAGATCAATGGGTCGCTACATGAAAGTGTAGAGATGTCCTGCGATTTCATTGCAAGACGGAAATGTCATGGGGCTTTATGTTCGCAAGAGTATTTAGGCCTGTCATATTGTCGCAACAATTCCTGAAGAGGTTAAAATACTATACAAAAAAGATGGAAAAATAAGACCTTTAACTAGGAAGGCAAAATAAGACCACAAGAGAATACGCAAATAAACTTGCGAAAATGATTATATGTAAGCAAACACGCTTACGAACATATATACTAAAATGAAATTACGATTATGCATCTTTAATATTTTAATTATATTATATCATGTGAGACTAATAGTGCAGGAATGGAAGCAATTTGGAGCTACATCAATTCTTGCGTACAAAATAAGCTAAGTAACACAAACATTAGTTATACATTACAATAGATAAGCATTTTCATCATACAAACATCATACTCGCATCATAAAAGCATTGCATAAGCATTTCATGGCATAAGCATCGCATACGCATTTCGTAACATAATCATTGCATAAATATCATAATTCACAACAGTATTTGCAACATTATTCGCAACACTATTCGCAGCATTATTCGCAACATTATTCGCAACAGTATTCGCAACATTATTCGCAACATTATTCGCAACACTATTCGCAGCATTATTCATAAATGTTCAAAAATTCGCAGAAAAACTCAGAAATTCGCAGAAATATTCAATATTAGCAGGGTTACCACTTGAGGCGAGATAAGAATAGAGACGCAATTTAACCATTCAACATTTTCTCAAGGATTCTCCTTCATAGATAAAGAACAGAGGCAACTATGGATACCCAAGAAAATATTTTATGTTCTTTATCTTCTCGGTAAGAATCCTCACCAAAAATGGAATAATAATTTCACATAAACAGAGGCAATATTTATCACTCTCATTCAAAGACGAATACTTCTTATATTTCGAGGATTAAGTACTTCTTATACTTCTTAAGGATACTTCATACTTCTTATATATTTAGAGGATTAAGTACTTCTTATACTTCTTAAGGATACTTCATACTTCTTATATATTTCGAGGACTGAGTACTTCTTATACTTCTTCAAGGATATTTTATATTTCTTATACTTCATACTTTTTCAAGGATACTTCGCACACTTCATACTTCGCAATATGATACTTCTAATTACTTCTTAAAGCTTCAGAATTTCGCAAAAGAATAGAGGCAAGTATATACTTTTCAAGTCCAGTATTCTTTCACTCGTTCCTTCATCAACAAAGATCAAAGACTACTACAACAACGGATTTTTTCTTAAAGATCGTTCTTCAAGCAATATTCAAGAAAAAAGAGGCAATATGTAGGAGCAGAATATCGCAGCAACCTTCACTTGCGAATTATTAATGACGCAACTTAGTAATGTCACAGAAGAAATATTATAAACGACGCAACAAATAATAACTTGCGAAGTTGTGGAAGAGAAAAGACATCTTACGAGCAAGGTTGCGAAGACTCGCATGATGTATTTTAAATCCGAAATTACAGGGGAACACAACTGTGATCTTTTATGTAGAATCATATAAATAGCCATTTAGGCATGAGAGGAAGGGAGAGGTCTTTTTAGTAGGAGAGTATAATTTTAGGAAGTGAGAGAGATTTTGAGGAGAGATTTATTTTCTTTATCATCTTCTTCCCCAAAAAATCTAGAGCTCCAAATATTCATTAATGGAGTCTCAATTGTAAAATCATGTAATTACATACAATCACTAGTGAAGAACTATGGATGTAGATCATATTGATCGAACCACGTAAAAATCTTTGTGTCTCTTTTACAATTTTAGTACTTTAATCTTAATTTTCATATAAAATAAATTAGATCATCAAATCAAATTAATAGAATTCTACTGAGGGTGTAGTTGTGAGATAAACCGCAACTACAAATGGACAGGCAGAGGCAACAAATAAAACAATCGCAGATACAATCACAAATAAATTAGAAGGACATCTCAGAGGGTGGTGCGAGCAAGTGCCTAGTGCAGTTTGGGCATATAATACAACTAGAAGGGAGGGAACTGGAATGTCTCCTTATTGTTTAACATATGGAGTAGAAGCAGTATTACCAACAAAGGTTGTAATTCCGACAACAAAGAAAGAAGCATGGGAAAGAAATTTAAGTGCAGGGGTGATATTAAGTGAACTGGATGATTTGAAAGAAAAAAGGGAAAAGGTGTTGCGACATATGAAAATTTATCAGGAAAGATTAGCTCGAGAATATAACAAGAGGGTTATTGAACGTGAGTATCAACCAGGTGATTTGGTCATGCGAGAAACACCTCCCTACCAGAAATAAAATGGAGGAAAACTAGCACCAACATGGGATGGACCATATGTCATTAAAGAAGTTGTGGGAAGTGGAGCTTATCGGCTGATGGATCCATAAGGGAAAGACATGGGTTTAAGACTTGGTCGACCCTGGAATAGATTGTATTTAAAAAGGTATTATCCATAAAACTCATGATAATTTTGCGAATATCATTTACTTTCACAAAAGTTATCAAAATTACAAATTTTAAAATTCTTATTGCGATTAGCTTTCATTAAAGAAAGACGCAAAAGTTTATTTGCGATCAGCTTTCATAAAAGAAAGACGCAAACTGTGATCATCTTTCAAAAAAGAAAGAAAGTCGCAGAAATTTTACACAGGCAAACCTTTGTGGCGTACACCCTAGTTCGCGAAGCAACATTTCGCAAGAGGCAAAGTCCTAAAGTACGTCATTTAAGGGGGGTACCTATAAGCATGGCTCAGGGGAAACGGAACACCACCAAGGAACCTGAGTACATGAAAATTACGGGGTACATAACCCAAAAGCGGGGTATCTATCCGGGTAAGACACCTTGGATTCTCAACCTAATCTTGCGATATAACATGATTTAGGTTGGGCGACTAAGGCATATTGTCTTTCCCAAGAAGTGCGGAAAACGATCAAGACGCCGAGGTACACGGTTGAGTCAAGAGTGTCGGGTGGGTTTGAAGCACATCTGCCATTCTTGACAAGTCTTGGCAAATGATGCACTTGGCCCAAAGATACCCCATAGGGTGCAACCTCGTAACTATAAGCCCTATAGGAAAATAGGATAAGAGGTTGCGAACAAAAGATGGTTGTTGGCAAAACCGGATGGGAAGAGCTAACCTTGTATGGTCGATGTACGCTTCCTTGAAGGGGCAACCAAGGGGAAGATAAAGGGCAGCACCCTCCATTAGGGAGCTGATACGTGCTATAAGACGCAAATGTCATGAGGATTTTTGTTCGCAAGGACATAAAGACTTGTCATATTTGTGCAACAATCGTATTTCTGCGAGTAAAAAAAAAATTAAAAAAAATATATATTCGCAGAATTAAATACAAAGATGTTAAGATGAGATCAATGGGTTATTACATGAAAGTGTGATAACGTCCTGCGATTTCATCGCAAGACGATAATGTCACAAGAATGTATATTCGCAAGTATATTCAGACTTGTCATATTATCGTAGACACAAAAATATTGTTAAGATAAAGTCAAGGGGTTGAGGCATGCGAGTGCACCAACGTCCTGCGACTTTATCGCAAAAGAGGTGGAAAAGTAATACCTTTACTTAGGAAGGAATGATAAGACCACAGAAACTAATGAACACTTTATTCGCAATCAAGGGCGGATATCTCATACTCATTAAATTCTTCAAAGATTGAATACTTCTTATACTTCTTCAAGAATGTCTCATAATTCTTATACTCCTTTAAGGATGTTTCATAATTCTTATACTTCTTCAACGATGTTTCATAATTTTCATACTTCTTCAAGGATATTTCATAATTCTTTACGGAGGTTTCATGCTTCTTATACTTCAAGGGAAAGATCTTTTTATTTACTTCGCAACAACCTGGAACTTCGCAACTTAAACAGAGGCAGATATTTTAAGTACGTACAACAACAATTGATCACCCGAAGAGCAATAATAAGGGGAAAGGGAATACTAAGCTAAGTCTTTAAGTTATGTTATTTCTCTTCATATGATCAATTTATTCAATTTATGCAAGTCAAGAAAGTGTTCCACTAGAGAAAGGTCAATTCATTATCGCAAAATATAGAATATACTTCTTAAGGAACATAAACAGTAAACAGAATTGTTCGTAAAAAAAAAGAACCAACTGTAACCAAGAAAAAGAGTTCAAAAGAAAGAAGAACAAGAGAATTAACGATAACTTGGGAAAAGAAGTTTGTCATGCTTGGTGCTCTCCATCAACACTTTTTACTGGATCTTTAAGATGAATAGGATCATCAGCAGTATTCGATTCTTGCGAAACATTACCCTTTGAAGAGCCCTCATCGGGAACTTCTCCTTGAGGGATAGATTCTTTTCCACCATCAAGTTCTTCATCTTCACTTTCGTAATCAAAATCACTATCAAGATCACGAGCAACTTCATCATCATATATTTCCAGAGGTTCAATTTTCACTGGAGGCAAGGATCGTGATAAGAGAACGTTGTTTACAAAGACTTGAGCTTTCAGATGACTTTCACGAAGAAGAGCTTTCTGGTGGTTAGTATCTTCAAT
Source organism: Papaver bracteatum (assembly GCA_023529315.1). Taxonomy (NCBI): domain Eukaryota; kingdom Viridiplantae; phylum Streptophyta; class Magnoliopsida; order Ranunculales; family Papaveraceae; genus Papaver; species Papaver bracteatum. The sequence continues at coordinate 1,897,514 of JAJJWX010000810.1, read as the reverse complement.
ATCTTTGACATAAGCAAGATGGTTGAATCTTCGATTGGCACGATCACGAGAATTGATCAAATGAGTAGAAAGCAAAGCGTTCTTCTTGTGAAGCTCAAAACAGGTGATCTCTAACCCAACTTTAGCATTGCGAAGGTTGTTCTCAGATTCTGCGAGTGAAACAAAATTCAAAGGATCAATTATGCGAATATAGCAATATTTAAAGGTACATCAGAGGCAGTCAAATTTTAATGACTACCTTCTCTTTATGAAGTAAGAAATTGAGCTAAGGATAGACAACAATTCTTCATCTGATCCATAGCTTCATCAAAACCATCGCCAACTAATCCTTTAAGTCTGGATTGAAGCTTTTGATCTTTGGAAAGAAGATATTTTTTATCCTTCGCAAGTTTTATATTAAGGTTTTCTATTTGGGAATAATCTTCTTTAAGTTTATTCCTCTTAGTGTTCAAGATTATATTCCTATTAAGAAGGGATTTCTTCTCGGCAACAAAAGAACTTCTCTCTGCGTCTGAAGACTTTTTTAATTCCTCAAGTTCACCTTTTAACAAATAAAGGAGATTTTCTTGATCGCAACATTTATTCTGAAGAATATTCAATTGATGCGAGGAAACAACCATTGAATTCAAATACGAACATCTTTCTTCTGATAAAGTTTTATTCTCTTCTAATAGGGTTTCTATTCTTAAATCAGCTTTAGTTAAAGAAGAAGTGAGCTGAGATATGTCATCATTCAAAAATTTGTGATCATAAATTAGTTGAGTATTTTCTTGAAAAAGAGCATCTAAATTGTCAAGAGCACATGAGTGAAGACTAGATAAGTGGGAAAATTGGTTCAAGAGACTTTCATTCTTGGATCGAAACTCTTCTGCAACTGATTCATGATGAAGTACCAACATTCTACATTTCTGGATTGATTCTATAAAGGGGAATGGGTTTTAATGGGTGTTTCAAACATACGAGAAATAGAAACAAATAAACAGAGAAAATATAAGGATAATAACAATACCTTTTAATGCATCATTTCTCTTACGAAGGATTGCACAATCTAAAGAATCATTTTGAAGATGATGATTCTCTTTACGAAGATTCTCACACTCCACTTTCAAAGACTCCTGAGTTTTGCGAAGCAACTCAACTTCTTTTTCCAAGGCTTGACGCGAAATAGAAACATCAGGATTGATGAAGTTGTTAAGTATTTCGCAAAATTCAGACTGCGAACGAACATTAGTAGACCTCGCAGTATTACTTAAAACATCAGATAACATCTGCAAAACTGAATGAATCCCATCTCGAACTTCTTGAGGAAGGGGAGAAGAATTCGAAGGAATAAGAGCAAGTTGTAAATTGCTTGGAGCAACGGCATTCAAAGGATTGGGAGCTAAAATAGGTTTTTCACGAGAAGGGGTTGATAAGGTAACTTGCGAAGGTTGATCTTGAAGAAGTGTTGATAAATTGACAGGGGTGGGAAACTGAAAACTGGGTAATGGAGTAGAGGCAGGAGTTTGCGAAGAAGCTCTTTCACGAGGGGGAGAGGGAAACTCTTTATCCATCACAGGAAGGAAATCACTGATTGAAATTGATGGCTTAGATTTGATATTACGAGATCTCTTGGTAGGGTTGGATTCTTCACCGACCTACGAATCAAAATGTAGATTAAAAACTGAGGCAACAATATGTTGTTTCAGAAAAAAGACAGAGTATTTTAACTACCTTTTGATTCTCGGATCTTCTTCTTCGAGGGTTAGGATTGGAGCTTTTAGTTGGAGATTTCATTTGAGAAGTAATTTTGCTAAAAGAAATCAAAATCAAATAGTGAATTAAACAGAAATAAAAGAGATAAATAAGTAAAAGATGCAAGAGATAAAAGAAAATTACCTCGGAGATCTCATGATGGAATTAACAGGAAGAGGAGGCAATAACCGAGGATGAAATGTGAGAAGAAGATGAAGTTGCAGAAGTAAAAAGAGAAGGTAAGAAAGACAAGGAAGGGAATAAAAGGAGTATTTATAAGGGAAAGTTAGGAAAAGACGGTTACAAAATACGTGTTCGAATTCCGAAAAGAATAAGTAACGGTCATATTCTCACGATCATTGCTTCTTCGCAGAAATGACATGAGAAGAGGCAAGATGTAGGAACAGAATATCGCAAGATGTAAGGTTACGAACATAGTAACAAATACAAGAGAGAAGTGTTGCAAAATAATGCGATAATAGAAGAGGCACGGTAGAAGTATGAAGGGTTTGCGAATATATAATAAATTCACGATCAAAGGTTACGATGCTTCGTAAGGATATATGTAGCTATACAGGTTTCACTATATATAGTAGTTCAAATGTAGAATTGAGGAGGTTCTTTTGGTGAGTGTTAGAACAAGTTTTAGGAGAGAGAATAGAGAAAGTTGTAACTATTCTAATCTCCATTAACATATTTCTTTGTAATCAATTGAAAGAATTAATCAAGATTGTCTTTTTCATCAAGAACTTCTTAAAGTTTCACAAATTCTACTGAGGGTGTAGTTGTAGGATTTCCTGCAACTACATTGTTATTGCTGCTAGGATGAAATAGAGTGATTGAGTTACTAGAAAGAAAAAAGAAAAAGAAAAAAAAAGACCGACCAATTAGACCAAACGGAATAAAAATGACACTTGGATAGCAATATGTGTGTGTTCTCCCTGTCTCCATCGCCTAAACAAGCGTAGAATGCAGGATCCAAGAGAACTATCATGTAATCTGCTGACAAGAATCATGCGCTTGGATCCAAAAGATCCAAACATGTTGTCAATTTGAAGAAAAAAAAGTGAAAAAGAAAAAGAAAAAGAAAAAAATATTGTGTTGAATAAAGTCGACTCCCGGTTCCCTTGTATTTGCCGGTTGAGTTGATGTGGAATTAAGATTGTTGACCGCTGGTTCCCTTGTATATGCCAGTGTGTTGACACTAGAATTCATACTAGTAGCTCAATCTAATAGGATGCATAGGTTCATTTTGGAGGTGACCTTCAGACAGATATGGGAAATACCGATCACTTGTTAACATTCGCAAACATCTACCTCTATATCCATCTTCTTAATCTTTTCATTGTGATTGTGGTTAGTTAGATTCCGAGTATTGTGGTTTGTTCGACTTTCTAAGAAATAGAGCTTTATTTACTAATATATGAATTGAATTTGCATAAGGTACCTCCTCCTGTAATCATTTTGGATTCGTTCATTGATTTGTCACAAATAGATGGAGTTAGAAATATAGGTTTTATAGGCAGACCTCTTGTAAACCTTCACGGGACTAAAACTCGTCCACTAGGGACACCTAGAGGTTCAAAGGCTTGTTATTTATGTTAAAAGTAACCGTAGCCTCGACGACACGGATTTGTATGTATGTTTTATAATTATTTTGTTTGATTTTTTCGAGGACAAGCAAAGTCTAAGTGTGGGGGAATTTGATAGGTGTCTAAAACACCTTTATATTTATTGTTTATGCTTTCTCTGCTAGTTATCTTGTAAATTATGTATCTTATGTTTTGTTTTTGAGTATTTAGGTACTTTGGAGTCATTTGGAACAAAATAAGAAGAAACATGGCAAAAGTGTTGGAGGAGGATTATTTCTCATTATTTGCTTTTATTTCTTCATTTCTGTCTGAAAAGTATGTCGGCTTTAGTGATGCAAATTTTGTCTGAAAAGCATGACAACTTTAGTGATGAAAACATATTGAAGGGAAGAAGTGAATCTGAGAAGTAAGAGACGGATATTGTTGGTGGAAGAATTCGAGAAGAGCAAAAGTGTCATTCACAGGCGAGCGATGTTTGGAACCAGGCTAGGACGCGCAGCAAGGGAGATGAAAAATGAATTGTCAGTGCTACGAAACTGATAGCTGGGAAAGAAAACTGAATAGGCTGTCAGTTCCCTAGAACCGACAAGCCATATACGAAGTAGTTAGCCCTTATCAAGGAGTATTGGGTGCAAATATCAATTTCTTATACTACATGCCCTAAAATTCAGAGAGCATCAATTTTATCTCATTCATTTCGATTATTGTTTGTCTGAGGGTTATAAATATTCAGAGATGAGAATTTATGAAGAACAGATCGATAGAGAAATCAAGAAATCAGTTAGGTTGCTCTTTATGTTAAGATTTGATTTGGTGAAGCTAGGAATCATGGAGGAAACGAGTTTGGAGAAATGGGTTATGGCCAATTATTTCTGTATGGATCCGTGAAGAGGAATGGAGGTTTGGGTTCACTGTTGTTGATTTGAACTAGAGAAGAAATGGGGTTTTGTTGAATCGAATCTGTGATGTTCTGTGGTTTGATTGAAGAAGATTAGGGTTTACTGAGCTATAAATTGAGATGAAAGAAGAAATCACGGAGGAAGATTTCAATATGGATTTGAGAGTTGTGATGAGAATTGAAGTTCATATGGATATGTTAATAGATGGAAGTTAAAATGGGTTATTTGTAATTTAATGGTTTGTGGTGATGGTGGTTAAGAAGTTAGGGTCTATGGGTATACTTGCATCAGTGCTATATTGGGTTTGTTGTCTGTCAGGGTTGCTGGTGGTAACTGGAGTGGAGAATTGCTGGCAAGGCAATGGCTCAAGGAGGAAGATTGATGTTGTTAAGCAGTCTCAGGTGGTCTTGTTGGTGCTAGAATGGATCTGCAGGTGAAGCAATTGCATGACTGGTGCAACTGAGTATAGATATGGAATGCTTGGCTGAATTGCAGGTGCAGCTTTGTTGATGCTGCAATGCAGAGTTGAGTTGTTGGCATGAGAATATCTACTGGCGGATTGGTGCTGTTCTGATGGTTGGATGTTGAGCTATTGGAGATACTAATGAAGCATTTGAGAGGCATTGCAGCTGGAGCAAGGAATAACTGAAGCAGGTGGCTTAGTATTGCTGCAACTTGTAGGATGAAGCAGGTCGTCATGTCTGGAAATGGAGCATAATCTGTTGTACATAACAGTGGTATGTGATACCGGTGGTATGTCGATGGAGAAGCTGATGAGTCAGTGGACGTTGTGGCTACTGTGGTATCGGTGATCGGAGATAACAGGGTATGGTGGTGATCAATGGTATGGAGAATTTGGAAATGATGTTGAGTTTAGGTAGTGGTGCGAGAGATTGATTTGAAGGATGAGAATGTAGAGAAGAAATGTGAACTGAGGTTGTAGGCTTGACGCTACAGGTGGTGCAGGTGATGCTTCTATGAACTGCGAAGACTGCAAAGATGGAATGGAGCTAATTTGAATCAGTTGCAGGTGAATGGTTAAGTTAATGAGCTGTTGTTGCTAGTTCTGAGTGTGGAATCCAAGAAGCAACTGAGATTGAATATTGGTCGGTCTGTGCTAGTTTTCGAGTTGCAGAAGATGAGTTTGCTCTGAAATTGCAGGAACTGAATTTATGAATTGGTGTAGCAGCTGGTATTGAAGGTCAGCTGAGTTGAGATGAAATTGTTTTTATTGGAGATTAGTGCTGGTTAGGTGCAATTACAGTGAAGAATGGCGTGAAGCTGCTAAGAAGGGTTTGAGTATGAACGTTAAGAACTAGGTATTGGAGTGTGCTACTGAAGCAATCTTGTTGTAGGTGTTGTATGCTTGGTGATTTCTGGTGGGTTGTATTGTAACTAAGCTATGGCACTGTAGATGGATGGATTTTATTGCAATAGAGTTGAACTGAAATGAGTGTCACGGGGCATATGAGCTAATGGGGCCATTATGGCTGAACTGGAGCTGTGAAGTGCAATCATATGGCAACATAAGCATGCCAGTGCAATTGGTCTAGGCTATGGCAAGTCAGACCAGTTAGCCTACTAGTCAGCTCATCTAACTTTTGCGCTGAATCTCTAACTCACCTCGGCTCAGTAAGCCGGTCACCGGAGATGCTCCGTTCCGGTGCCGCATTCCGGAAAATTTCCGGCAGAAACCCCAGTTTTCCGGCGACTACTTTTTGGACCTAATTTTACGTGGGTTTTTCTACGATGGATTATATGGGCTTGGTGGACTATTTGTATTTGGATATTGAATACTTGACCTAGTTTTGGAAACATACAAAAAGGGAAGACTTCTACAACTTTGGATGATGATATATTATTCTACATGAGTTTTGGAGGAGAGCAGCGACTAGGGTTTGCTTTCGTTTATTTTTCATCTTCTTCATTTCATTTTTATTATTGATTATGAATATGAATATGATGAACCCAAAAACTATGAGTAACTAAATATTTATTATTGGTTATGGGATAAAGTAGAGTTCACAAATAATATTTGAATCAATGAATTAGTTTTGTCTCAATATTTTATTGTTTGTGATTCATTTTTAATATTGTTGTATGATTTGATTGTTTGTTTGGTTGATTCTGGAATCAATACGATTTGCATTCATATCTAAAGCTAAATTAGGGTTTTCAATATGAAAAAGTTGTTTATCCATGATTCTAAGTAGCATAATTGTGGGTAGTGCTTGTAGTGATATATCCTACTAGTCACATATGAATCATAACTGGGGTTAAATCGAATTAGTGCTTTTACACATTTTGATTGCCTTGATTAGTCTTATTCCTTAGAACTTATTGCTTTTAGGGAGTTAAACTTAATTGTGCTTTTACACTTTAGGTTGCTTTCCAGAAATAATTCACTAATGTGGTTGTGATGAAATCAGGGAATTAGCGGGATATTCTTGCGATCAAGGTATCCTAGGACTTTTAGTAAATGAGAGATTAAAATTTCAATTCTAGTCATTGATGAAAATATATGTTTGTGAATGAAACTATCCCGTGACCAATATCTTCTCCTTATTGATTACGTTTATTATTACTTTGATTTCAATTTAGTTTTTATTGCTTTGAAAAATCAAAACCCCCCCATTGGTTACTAAGAAACTGAAATTTGCGTAACAACAAAAGCCTCTCTGTGGATACGAACTATTTCTTATCGCATACTACTTTATTTTACTTAAGTAAGAAAGTGAAATTATATTTGCTCGGATGACAACCGACCACGCGCCAAAGCATGCCAACCATGCTAGCCGCACCTCTGTGCCAATGGAAAATCATGCCATCCACACCTACCGTGCCAAGGAATGCCAACCATGATAGCCGCACCTCTGTGCCAATGGAAAATCATGCTAGACACACCAACCGCGCCAAAGCAATCCAACCATGCTAGCCGCACCTCTATGCCAATGGAAAATCATGCAAGCCACACTAACCGCGCCAAGGCATGCCAACCATGCTAGCCGCACCTCTGTGCCAATGGCAAATCATGCCAGCCACACTAACCGCACCAAGGCATGCCAACCATGCTAGCCGCACCTATGTGCCAATGGAAAATCATGCCAGCCACACCAACCACGCCAAGGCATGCCAACCATGATAGACGCACCTCTTTGCCAATAGCAAATCATGCCAGACACACTAACTGCGCCAAGGCATGCCAACCATACTAGCCGCACCTCTGTGCCAATGGAAAATCATGCCAGCCACAATAACCGCTACAAGGCATGCAAACCATGCTAGCCACACCTCTATGCCAATGGAAAAGCATTCCAGCTACACCAACCGCGCCAAGACATGCCAAACATGCTAGAGGCACCTCTGTGCCAATGGATAATCATGCCAGCCACACCAACCACACCATGCCAAATATAACTCGCCATGATCCCTCATGCCGCGCCTCCATGCTGGCCTTCCCCTCGCGGCTACCAAAGTGAAGGCGTGCAATAATAAACGGTTTCCCTTCAATCCCAGGAGAAAATCCTGGCCGCCTAAGGTCTCCTCACGGACTTTGGCCCAAAACCCTAGCTTGGTCACGCACCTAGCCAAGCTAGCCGCGCCATGCCTAACACATCTCACCATGGCCCCTCATGCCGCGCCACCATGCTGGCCTTCCCCTCGCGGCTACTAAAGTGAAGGCGTGAAACAATCAACGGTTTCCCTTTAATCCTAGGAGCAAATCCTGGCCGCCTAAGGTCTCCTCACGACTTTGCCTCAAAACTCAAGCTTGGTCACGCCCCTAGCCTAAGATAGCCACGCCATACGCTCATGGAAAACCCTTGGCACCACATGCCAAGCCAAACCAAAACTAGACAATCTAGTCGCGCCATGCCAAACGCACTCTGCCTCGTCCCTAGCTATGCTAGTCACGTCATTCCAAGCCAAGCGCTCTTGCCTTGGCCCTGGACACGCCATGTGCCCATGGTAAACCCTTGGCCCCACATGCCAAGCCAAACCAAACCTAGCCAAGATAGCCGCGCCATGCCAAACACACTCTTCCTTGTCCCTAGCTTTGCTAGTCACATCATGCCAAGCCAAGCGCCCTTTCCTTGGTCCTGGCAACGCCATACGCCCATGGAAAACCCTTGGCCCCACAGGCCAAGCCAAAATCGCACCTAGCCGCGCCACCATGCTGGCCCTCACTACACGGCTACCAAAACAAAGGCGCGCAACGATCAACGGCTTCCCCTCCTCTCAAGATGTAAAATCTTGAACGTTGAAGGTCACCAGGCTAACAAGTTCCCCGAGAGCGACTTGCCAAGCCACAACAACATGTTTTCCAAAAATATTCGAGACATCAACACAAACTGGGGGTTCCTTTTTTGGGTATTGGTTTGGCGGTTTACAGCGTGCGACGTACACTACGCCCTTCATAAGGAAGTATCATAAGGGTGAAGCGGCTAGTAAATATGAGAAGTTATGTGGGAAACGTTCATGGGACATAAAGTTGTGCGTTAATAACTTTATGGAACATCAATTCCATAACGTTAACAGTTTCATGCGTTAACTACTTTATGGAACATCAAGTCCATGCATACGGTTACTACCTCCTCCCATTTACTTCCCCACTCCTTGATGAGACCAGGGTACGTTTCTACTTCGACTTGTATAAATAGGTCTTACCTATTTCCATTTGAACAACAAGTTCATTCGGACATGACAACACTCAGAAATATTTACTTGCTAGCTCTCCTCGTGAGCTCTCTTACCTTTCTGATAACAAGTCGTAGGAACCCAACTACTCTTACAAAATCAACTATTCTGGTCTCACCACTTTCCTTGCTTCCCTCCCCAAAATCAACCCATTCTCCTCCACTTTGTGACCGAAGCAAGTCTGGAACTGCTATTTCTTGGTTTAGGCCAGACTTGTACATATTGATATCTCTAATCTAAAGTACTTCCTTGCAGTACATTGTTTAGGGTTTAAATTGTTTCTCACCTGCACACCCGCAATTACTGAAATCAGCAGAAACCATTTTCACCTATAAACAATTGGCGACCACAGCGGGAGGATTGATCTATCGGTTACAATGTCAATTTTCGACTGTCGATCTCGTTCTTCGACCCAGACGTCAAGATGGTAGAGGAAGGCGACTTACTCCGACTCAGCTACTCGAAGACTCGACTATCAGTCATGACACGACAAGGGATGGTTGGGAACTTCCCAGGGGTTAGAAGCAAAAGGATCCGCCCAGGTATTAATGGGTCGATTATTAGACAACTCAACAACAACTCGGAACACTTGAGACTTCCCTTGGCCATGTTTTTCATAAAACTTGGTCCTACGCTCGGAAGGTTTATTTTCATCAGAAGACCTGAGAAACCGAGTAAGTCTTATTTTGACAAAATACGATGGATTTCTTTTTCAAATTTTGATAAAATCTATAACCATATTTCATCACATGTCATATACCAACACACGTTTCCATGGTTTACCTGGGACGTCTGTGTCACTTTCATTCATAGCCAAATACAGTTCAATTCTAAACATTTCATTCAAAAAAAAAGTATAATCCAAAACCGTCAAGGTAATATTTATCTATCAACCCAAGAAATCCGGGAAATAAAAAACCATAAACCAGGTGCTTTGTTTGCCTTTCAAAAAAAATATTCACATATCCACACGTGCCTACTTTGCACAACAATGATTACCTGGCACTATTAGCAGACGTTACTACGGTGACATTCGAAGAAATGTTTATGATGAAGTATTTCCACAAGTTTATGAAAGGCATACCCATGGCTAGAGTTTACACCAGATTCAGAAGAAAAATATTTATATAGATTTATGGAAGGCATACCTATGGCTATGGTTTGCACCAGCACAAAAAAACAAATTGAAAAAGAAATGCTGGAGTACATAGCTGGAATATGCTTTCCCATTTTATCACTACCGCTAACACCAGGACGTGATAACGAAGATACGAGGTAATAGGGGAGCCAACCCCTTTCATAAGAATAACACTTTTTGGAATTTGAATAACGAAAGGATTTCTTGTTCGAGATACATCTGGAAAGAGGAAACTGGGCTCGCAAGAAAAAGTCTGCTCCATGCCAAGCCAACATCGTGCCAAGCCAGCGCTGTGCAGCGTTGTTCCAAGCCAAAGTCTGCGCCATGCCCAGTCAACAATCCGCGCTTACCAGACGCGCTTACAAGATAATCTTACCAGACGTGGTTACCAGACGTGCATGTCAGGCACACATGCCGCACGCTCATGCCAGGCATACGTTCCCTAAAGCAGTGCCATGTCTCCAGCACTACGTGATCAAAACAGTGCCATCTCTGCACGATACGCTTACGATCACCAGAAACAGAGCCGCTTCTGCCGCCCCAACGAGCATGACAGCTCCAACCGTCACCAGAGGCGCTACTCCACCATCAGGTCAAGATACTAGAAGATCCGGAAGAAGCCGACCTCCTTTTACCACTATTGATTTTATGAAAAGACAAAAGACACTTCAGCAGGACGTGCGTTTATGGATGAAGAGGCTCGTGTTTCTATTGAACGCCCAGTAAAAGGGGATAACCAATCCAATTTAATCACACGTAAAGATCACGGATGACTTCTCCAAAATCGAAAGCAAAGAAAATCAGCAACCCCCCCTGAGTTCATAGAGATCCTCTTCTCGTCAGGACCTGCACGATGGGAACTTCACATAAAAAGTCGTACAGTCTATGATGAAACAGTTATGTGAGATTCTATATTACTCCAAGGCGTAGCGTCAAGAAATATTTTCATCCCTCAACCGCACGGCATCAGGAAAGAAGGCTTTTCCAGCTAGGGAAGCCGTTCCCAAACCCCAACCTCTCCTGGAAAACACGATTGATAGATGGAGCTGGGGACTCCTAGCTGTTGTTTGCTTGAAGGGTTTCCGATTTGACAGCACACTGATTAACGTAGCCGCTCCGCTTCAATATTCGCTCTGATAGCCACTCTGCTTCAACGCTCGCTCCAGCAGTAAATTCTCTTCAATGTTCTCACCATGAGCTACACCAGGATACGAAGCCAAAACTTCAGCGTTTGACTTTTTAAGTTTCAACATCATCTCTAAGATCCGAAGTTGCTTCAATGCTTCCTCTTCCTACAAAGGGTCATGCCACCATGCCCCCCATGTCAAGAATCATGATCGCAACCAGCCAATCTTCGTAGTCATGGCCGCCCTTTGATCCGTCCCGCCAAAACTCGTGGTCATAGATGGATAGCTCGCTTACACACCCAACCAATCCTTTTACTTTCATGGAAGCTCATACAATTACAGCCAACCTACTTTGTTACCACGATAATGTGGTCTCTTCTGATTATTTCTCCTACCAATAATTATTGTCGCTCTTTCATTGATACCAGCCAGAGCTTCACCGCAACAGCAATTACTACAAAGATGGAAATATGTAAACTATATTTGAGGACTGAGGATATACACGGGATCCCTTCATTGTCAAAACTCAGAAGACACAATCAACCAAAAGTCCGTACCCACAACAAGGTCATCTACTCTTCAAGGGTGCAACGTAAGAATATCATCACCTCTCTGTCTGGAAGACTCCTTCAACACCTTATGAGGCCGCGGGGGATCCCAAGCCTGCACTACCCAGAATATTTCATCATGTAATTTCTGAGCATCCCAGTGTCACATCCAGAAGAGTACGATAGGCTTATATCAAATCTCGTGGACGGGGATTCAAGGAGACGTAATGAAAGTAGGTTACACATGGGGACTACCAGCATGAGACACTTTCACTCCCTTCAACCAGGTTATTACTGATTTTAACATCATCACTATCGAGGTTTTATGAGTCGCGGGAATTTCTCAACATGAAGCCGTAAATGCACACCGAAGACTCCAAAAGCACGTCAGAAGTTACATTCACATATTCATCCATGCCATCATATCAAACCGAAGTATAACCGGGGACTTCTCAATGCATCCCATTCCGTACGATGGTCCAAGATTCAAAAGTAACCTAGAACAAAGTCCCGAAAGACTTGATAGCAGCGCATCGGCAATGGTACGTCACCCTATTTCATCTAGAGGCGCCATAAGTTTTCGACCATGCAAACATTCACAATACATCATCATCACGATCAGAAGGTCCATACAGCGTAGTTTTGGTAAAAATTTTGGAATCCACGGGAGAGACATTGTAGACGAAAACACGGTTCCAGACGAACAACAGAAAAACAAGAAGAGGGTCGATACCTCTTTTCATGCGGACAAAGTTTTTAGAGCCTGAATAGAATGAATATTCCTTATTTCTTCATGAACGGTAATAGGTGACTGGCGCGCGACTATGCCACCCCGGACCAGCAGCATCCCTCCTGACTTTTTCCTGATTTGCACTGTCGGGCCGTTTTCACCTCCTAAGCGAGATGGAAGCCTAAATATTCTCGCGTAGGGAGATACAAAATTCTGTTTCGTATCTGATAAAGGGGCGGACCATCAAGAGCCGAGTCTGTAAGAGGATTATATAGCGATTTTAGTAAAGGGCGCTAATTAGGGTTTCGGGGTATCAAACCCTAAACCGCAAGCGTTTCCCTTGCAAGCGCTTCCCTTCCAAATCATTTTCCTTACCAGAGTCATGTCTTGCCAAGCGCTTTACAGATCGGCCCACACCCGTTCCATGCCCGTCAGTGCTAATGGGTCCCCTTCATGCCTAGTCCATGCTAGAAGCTCTGCCTCGCGTTCCAAAGCTTAGCCCTGAAGACACCCAATCATACCGAGATTTATGCAAAGCTATCATATGAAAGGATTGCGGATGCTACCTACCTCTAGAAGAAGATTTTTGAATAAGGAAAGAATTCCATGTTAAATCCGCACATGAAGAAAGGCAATCGGTCCCACAAGAGCAAGCCTCGCCACTCCCAAGATATTCACGCTTTCCTTGTCAGTGCCAGTCTTGCCAGCGCTCCACGTTTAATTTTTGAAACAATCCGCCATCAACAGTTTGTGCTTAGCCTATGCTCACACCATGCCAAGGGTATACATGGTTTGGCTGGGGCGTCACCGCCGCTACCGCTCCAAAACTGGGGACTGACATTCGAACGATCACTCTCAAGATACAACTTCACCAGGTGTAAATACTGTGGAAGCCCTAAAGGAAGAAAGAGAAATGCAGGCTGAATAGGTGGAACATGATGGAATCACGGCCGGGAGATCATCCTCAAAAAGAAACGCCTCATCAAAACCCCAATGAAAACTAAGCGGGATAGGATGGTGCGATACTTTGATGTTTGAAAGAGGAAAGGATTTCCCATGGGCATCGAACAAGAAGCAATCGGGCCACAAAGACAAATCACAACCGTACCGAGCCACCTATACATGCCTCACCGAACCACGCCTTGTCATAGTCACGCCAGGACAAGCCATCACTCCATTGCCGCGGCCCCACCACGCATAGCCGTCCGTGTACGTCTCGTCTTGCCAAGCCGCCTACTCCACTGTCGCGACCCTATCATCCACGCGTATTTGCCTTACTAAGACCACGCCACCTCTTGGCCCCTCAAGCCAAGCCGTCCACTTGCTCCGCCTTCTAAGACCGCACCCCCTTTTTCTTGGAGATGTACGACCAGACCAACCCGGTAACTTTCATCTCACCACTCCACGGTCTGCATTCCAAGTACAACTTAAACGCAGGGCCGCAAACCCGGGAAGATAAAACTCTCTTCACCACTCAAAAGGTTAGTCAGATTCTCCTGAACATCTTTGCAATGATTTACATATCGATTCCGTCCTCGTCTGTCACCATCATATGCTTACCTCACAATAAGGCACTTATTCCTAGCTAAGCAGGGTACTTAATGTTGATGGTGGTTCTTAGCTTAGGGTTAAAATCGTAAAACACTAAATCCTAGTAGACAGTGACGTCACAACATTTAAGTGATAAAGCATTTACTAGGCGCATTTATTGAAAAGTCTTTAATGTGTCTCTAAATAATTATCGGGGTATCTTTTTCAAATTAGGGTTATGACAAACCAAACCCTAATTCCCTCTGTGCCAATGGAAAATCATGTCAGCCACACCAACCGCGCCAAGGCATGCCAACCATGCTAGCCGCACATCTGTGCCAATAGAAAATCATTCCAGCTACACCAACCGCCCCAAAGCATGCCAACCATGCTAGCTGCACCTCTGTGCCAATGGAAAATCATGCCAGCCACACAAACCGCGCCAAGGCATGCCAGCCATGCTATCTGCACCTCTGTGCCAATGGAAAATCATGTCAGCTACACCAACCGCGCCAAGGCATGCCAGCCATGCTAGCCGCACCTCTGTTCCAATGGCAAATCATATCAGCCACACCAACCTCGCCAAGGCATGACAACCATGCTAGCCGCACCTCTATGCCAATGGCAAATCATGTCAGCCACACAAACCGTGCCAAGGCATGCCAACCATGCTAGCCGCACATCTGTGCCAATAGAAAATCATGCCAGCCACACCAACCGCGCCAAAGCATGCCAACCATGCTAGCCGCACCTCTGTGCCAATGGAAAATCATGCCAGCCACACCAACCGCGCCATGCAAAATATAAATCTCCATGGCCCCTCATGCCGCGCCACCATGCTGGCCTTCCCCCCGCGGATACCAAAGTGAAGGCGTGCAACAATCAATGGTTTCCTTTCAATCCCAGGAGCAAATCCTGGCCGCCTAAGGTATCCTCACGGCCTTTGGACCAAAAACCTAGCTTGGTCACGCACCTAGCCAAGCTAGTCGCGCCATGCCAAACACATATCGACATGTCCCCTCATGACGCGCCACCATGATGGCCTTCCCCTAGCGGCTACTAAAGTGAAGGCGTGCAACAATCAACGGCTGCCCTTCAATCCCGGGAGCAAATCATGTCCACCCAAGGTCTCCTCGTGACTTTGGCTCAAAACCCTAGCTTGGTCACGCACCTAGACCAAGATATCCACGCCATACGCTCATGGAAAACCCTTGGCCCCACATGCCAATCCAAACCAAACCAAGCCAAGCTAGTCGCGCCATACCTAACACACTCTGCCTTGGCCCTAGATATGCTAGTCACGTCATGCCAAGCTAAGCGCTCTTGCCTTGGCCCTGGCCAGGCCATGCACCCTTGGAAAACCCTTGGCCCCACATGCCAAGCCAAACCAAACCTAGTCATGCTAGCCGCGCCATGCCAAACGCACTCTGCCTTGGCCCTAGCTATGCTAGTTACGTCATGTCAATCCAAGCGCCCTTGCCTTGGTCCTGGCCACGCCATACGCCCATGGCAAACCCTTGGACCCATAGGCCATGACAAAATCGCACCTAGCAGCGCCACCACGCTGGCCCTCACTACGCGGATACCAAAACTAAGGCACACAACGATCAACGGCTGCCCCTCCTCTCTACATGCAAAATCTTGACCGTCGAAGGTCACCAGGCTAACAAGTTCCCCGAGAGCGACTTTCCAATCCACAACAACATGTTTTCCAAAAACATTCGTGACATCAACACAAACTGGGAGATCCTTTTTTGGGTATTGGTTTGGCGGTTTATAGCGTACGGCGTACACTACGTCCTTCATAAGGAAGTGTCATAAGGGTAGGGCGGCTAGTAAATACGGGAAGTTATATGGGAAAAGTTCATGGGACATAAAGCCGTGCGTTAACAACTTTATGGAACATCAATTTCATAACGTTAATAGTTTCATGAAAACCAGTTTCATGCGTTAACCACTTTATGGAACATCAAGTCCATGCATACGGTTACCACCTCCTCCCATTTACTTCCCCACTCCTTAATGAGACCAGGGTACATTTCTACTTCGACTTGTATAAATAGGTCTTACCTATTTCCATTTGGAAAACAAGTTCATTCGGACAAGAAAACACTCAGAAATATTTACTTGCTAGCCCTCCTCATGAGCTCTCTTACCTTTCTGATAACAAGTCGTAGGAACCCAACTACTCTTCTAGAATCAACTATTCTGGTCTCACCACTTTCCTTGCTTCCCTCCCCAAAACTAACCTATTCTCCTCCACTTTGTGACCGAAGCAAGTCTGAAACGGCCATTTCTTGGTTTAGGCCGGACTTGTACAGATTGATCTCTCGAATCTAAAGTATTCCCATGTAGTACATTGTTTAGGGTTTATATTGTTTCTCACCTGCACACCCGCAATTATCGAAATCAGCAGAAACCATTTTCACCTATAAATACCTCCCTAAACCAACCCTTCTCCTCCACTTTGTGACCAAAGCAAGTCTGGAATGACCATTTCTTTGTTTAGGACAGACTTGTAGAGATTGATCTCTCGAATCTAAAGTACTCCCTTATAGTACATTGTTTAGGGTTTAAATTGTTTCTCGCCTTCACACCCGCAATTATCGAAATCAGTAGAAATTATTTTCATCTATAAACAATTGGCGACCACAGCGGGAGGTTCGATCTTTCGGTTATAGTGTCAATTTTCGACTGTCGATCTCGTTCTTCGACCCAGACGTCTGGATGGTAGAGGAAGATGATCCACTCCGACTCAGTTACCCGGAGGCTTGATTATCAGTCATGACACGACAAGGGATGACTTCCCAGAGGAGAGAAGCAGACGATCCTCCCAAGGATCAACGTCTCGGTTATCAGACGGCTCAGTAACGACTGGGGAATTTTCATGGCGATGTTTCCCATGAAACTCAGTCTTACACCCGGAAGGTTCACTTTTCATCAAGAGACCTAAAAACCGAGTAAGTCTTACCTAAACAAGATACATGGTTTTCTATTTCAAGTTTTCAAGACATGATACATAGTTTACCCCACGTCATCTACCAATACACGGTTCTAAGGTTTTTCTTGGGACGTCTGTGTCACTTTCAATCATAACCAAAACAATCAATTCCTAAACAATTCATTCCAAAAAGAATAACCCAAAGCCTTCAAGGTAACATTTATCTATCAGCCCAAGAAATCCAGGAAATCAAAAAACCATAAACTAGGCGTTTAGTTTTCCTTTCAAAAAAAAAAAAAGGTCACCTACCCGTGCCTACTTTGTACAATAATGATTACTTGTCACTATTAGCAGATGTTACTACGGTGACATTCGAAGAATTGTTTATGATGAAGTATTTCCACAAGTTTATGAAAGGCATACCCATGGCTAGGGTTTACACCAGTTCGGAAGAAAAATGTTTCTACATACTTATGGAAAGCATACTTATGGCTATGGTATGTACCAGCACAAGAAAACAAGAAAACAAATTAAAAAAAGAAATGCTGGAGCACATAGCTGGGATATGCTTGCCCACTTTATCACTACCACGCTATCGCTAACACCAGGATGTGATAACAAAGATATGAGATAAAAAAAGGGGAGACAACCCATTTCATAAGCATAACACTTTTTGGAATTTAAATAAGGAAAGGATTTCATGTTTGAGCTACGTATGGGAAGAGGCAACTGGGCCTGCAAGAACAAATCCGCGTCATGCCAAGCCAGCACCCATTCTAAGCCGATCCAGCGCTTGCCAGACATGCTTTCCAGATGCGCTTCCCAAGCACACATGCCGCACGCGCACGCTAGCCGCAATACCACACCTTGCGCTAATAGCTTGCATTCTTCCAGCGCTAACATCTTGTGCCCTTCTAGTGCCATCTTCTCTGCTCTACTACTAGCCAAAGCAGCGCCATCCTCACCCTTCGAAACAACGCCATGGATCCAGCACTCCGTGATCAGAACTGTGCCATATCTGCACGATACTCTTACGATCACCAAAACCAGAGTCGCTTCCGCCACCCCAAGGTTTCTTCAAGCATGACAGCTCCAACCGTCACCAGGGACGCTACTCCACCATTAGGGAAAGATACTGGGAGATCCGGGAGAAGCCGACCTCCTTTTACCACTGTTGATTTGATGAAAAGACAACATTCACTTTAGCAGGATGTGCGTTTTATATGAAGAGGCTCGCATTGCTCTTGAACACCCAGTAGAAGGGGATCAACAATCCAATTTCATCACACATAAAGATCAGGAAAGACTTCTCCAAAATACAAAACAAAGGAAATCAACAACCCTCCTAAGTTCACGGAGACCCTTCTCCCGTCAGGACCCGCACGATGGGAACTTCGCCTACAAAGTAGTACAGTCTATGATGAAACAGTTATGTGAGATTCTATATTTTTCCAAGGTGTAGCGTCAAGACATATTTGCATCCCTCAATCGCACTGCATCAGGAAAGAAGGATTTTCCAGCCAGAGAAGACGTTCCCAAACCCCAACCTCTCCTGGAAAGAACGATCGATAGATGGAACCGGGGACTCATAACCTCTATTCTCTTGAGGGATGTCTAGTTTGACATAACGTGACGCGGCCTCCGACTTCAACATGGTAATTGTTAAGGTGCCGAGAGTTGCAAGGCGTCGTTTCAATGTTCTCCAGCAGCGGCTCCGCTTCAACGTTCGCTTCAACACCACTCCTTCCTGCAAAGGGTCGTGCCACCACGCTCCCCATGTCAAGGATCTTTGCGGTCATGGCCGCCCTCTAATCCATCCCTCCAAAGCTCGTGATCATGGACAGCTTAATCGCTTACCCATCCAACTAACCTACTTTGTTATCGCGACAATATAGTCTCTTATGATTACATTCGCTACCAAGAGATGTTGCCGCTCATTTGTTGATATTGGTCAGAGATTAACCATAACAGTAATCACTACAAAGGTAACCCATACTCCTCTATGTTCTAAGTTCCACGTGAAAGAAGTAACAAAGTCACCAGTACGAACGCACGATGGTGACGTCTTTATCATGGTCAACCCACTGACCATACAAGATGGAAACATGTAAACCATACTTGGGGACTGAGGGTATGCACGGAATCCCTTCACAGTCAAAGCTCAGAAGACTCAGTCAACCAAAAAGTCGTACCCACAACAAGGTCATTTACTCTTCAAGGGTGCAGCGCAAGCTCATCGGCATCTCTCTGTTTAGAAGACGCATTCAACACTTTATGAGGTCGTGGAGGATCCCAATCCTGCACTATATAGAATATTTCATCATGAGCATCCCAATGTCACATCCGGAAGAGTACGATAGGCTTATATCAAATCCCGTGGACGGGGATTCAAGGCGATGTAATGAAAGTAAGTTATGCATGGGGACTACCAGCACGAGATGTTTTCACTCCCCTCAACCATGTTATTACTGATTTCAACATCATCACTATCAAGGTTTTACGAGCCACGGGAATTTCTTAACATGAAGCCGTACATGCGCACCGAAGACCCCAAAAACACATAAGAAGGTTACGTTCACATATTCATCCATGACATCATATCAAACCGAAGTATAACCGGGGACTTCTCACTACATCCCATTCCGTATGATAGTCCAAGATTCAGGAGATGGTTCGAAGGATGTAACCTGGAAAAAAGCCCCGGAAGACTTGATAGCAGGACATCGGTAGTGGTACGTCTCCCTATTTCATCCAGGGGTGCCAGAAGTTTTCGAACATGCAAACATTCACAACACATCATCATCATGATCAGAAGGCCCACTGAACAATCTAAGATCGAGGACGGACCGACGATGCACCACAATCTCCAAGATTACCCCTGACGTGATCGTTTCCAAGCATATAGTTCATCCATCCGCCCCCAAGAATACAACGGAGTTTTGGTAAATTTTGGAATCCGCTGGAGAGACACTGCAGATGAAAACACGGATCCAGATGAACGACAGAAGAACAGAAGAGGGTTGATACCTCTTTTCATGCAAACGTAGTTTTTAGAGCTTGATCCGAATGAATATTCCTTCTAACTCCATGGACGGGAATAGGTGACTGGCGCGCGACTATGCCACCCCGGGCCCGCAACATCCCTCCTGACTTCTTCCTGATTTTCACTGTCAGGACGTTTTCACCTCCTAAAAAAGCTCGAAATCTCAATATTCCCGCGTAGGGAGATACAGAATTCTGTTTCGTGTCCGATAAAGGGGCGGACAGTCAAAATCCGGGTCCGTACGCGGATTCTACAACGATTCTAGTAAAGGGCGCTAATTAGGGTTTCGGCATGTCAAACCCTAAACCACAAGCACTTCCCTTGCATGCGCTTCCCTTACCAGCGTCATGCCTTTCCAAGCGCTTTACAGAGTGTCCCACATCCGTTTCATGCCCGTCATTGCTAACGGGTCCCCTTATTGTCAAGTCCATACTAGCAGCTCCGCCTCGCGTTCCAAAGCCTAGCCCTGAAGACACCCAATCATACCGGGATTCTTGCAAAGCTACCAGATGAAAGGATTGCAGATGCTACCTACCTCTAGAAAAATATTTTATGAATAAGGAAAGAATTCCATGTTAAAGACGCGCATGAAGAAAGGAAATCGGTCCCACAAGAGAAAGCCTTGCCACTCCCAAGATATCCGTTCTTTCCTTGCCAGTGCCAGTCTTTCCAGCGTTCCACATTCAGTTTTTGCAACAATTCTCCATTAACAATTTGTGCTTAGGCTATGCCCACGCCATGCTAAGGGCATGCCAACATAGCAGCACTACCATTCCAAGGGTACGCATGGTTTGGCTAGGCCTCACCGCCTCTACCGCTCCAGAACTGGGGACTGACATTCGAACGATCACTGTAGTTGCAGAATAACCTACAACTACACCCTCAGTAGAATTAGTAAAAATTCAAGAAGTTCTTGATGATGAATAACAATTTTCTTATTAATGTTCTCAATTGATTACAAAGAAGTATCTAAATGGAACTAGAATAGTTACAACTTTCTCTATTCTCTTTCCTAAGATATTTTCTAACACTCACTAAAAGAACCTCCCGAATTTTACATTTGAACTCCTATTTATAGTAAAACTTATACAGCTGTATATGAGTTGCGAAGTATCGTAACTCATACTCGCACAATTATTCCATCCTCGTAAAACTTCATATTTCTCCGCGCTACTTCTATCATCGTATCATTTTATAACTCTTTTCTCCTTTATTTACTACGATACTCGTGAACTATTATCTTGCGATATTCAGTACCTACATCTTGCCTCTTCTTATGTCAATTCTACGAAGAAGAAATGTCATGAGAATCCCTATTCTCGTAAATTTAGTGTAGTTATTACCACCCATCAAGTTTGCAACACGTCTTTTTACTTTTCCCTTATCCTTTTGACACGTTTCTTCGTAACCATTCTTTTCAACCGTTCACGCTTACTCGTATTAATGAGTTTTTATCTTCATCAAACTCTCTTATAAATATTATCCTTTGTTTTTGCTTTTTATTCTCTTATTCATCTTCTTCACCACTTCTGCCTCTGCAATCTCTTTTATCTTTTTTCCTTTCTATTTTCCCTCTTATATTCAATGGAACCAAAGAAGAAAACTATTGAACAAATTAATGCGGAACTTGCTGATAGAGACCTTATTCTCTCTGAGATTGAAAGTTATGATAATAAATCTTCTCTCTGTGTGAAGCTCTTTACCAACTATGTTTGGGATGATCAGAAAATTTTAATCTCACGAGGTCAAATCCTCGCAGGTCTTCCTCTTCCTCTTTATGATGTTAACTTTCCTCTATTCTATGAAATTATTTCCCACCCCAATTTTTCTTGTGCCATTTACCAATTGACTGGTGATTGTATTCGCCTCTTAGTTGAATTCGCAAATCGTGCCGCTTTTGGGAAATCTTTGTATTCAGTTGATCTTAGGAAACCTGGATTTGAAAATATAGAAATTGTTGATACGAATTATACAGTTGAGGGTTTCTTCAAAAATTACACACTAATTCCTGCGAGGAAAGAAGATAATCGTTGGGGTGTTCGTCTTCATCATAAAGCTAATATCTCAGCAGATGATCTTCTCATGCACGATATTGATTATGCTTCAGGAAATAATAAGACACCTCGTTGTTTTAATGATGAAGATTGGTATAAGTACCCTTTAATATTATCAAGTTCTTATATTTCTGGGATAGTAGAACTTCCTGCGAACCTTCGTAACCGCTATTATCAACCTTGGGTTTTTAGAAATGTATGTACTTTCATTTCCTTATCTTTTTGTTACCCTTTAATTTCAAATGAGGTAAGAAACACTCTTGTATTTTTCTAAACAATATATTGTTGCCTCTGTTTCTTATCCTTATTTGAATTTGCAGGTTCCACTTCTTCCTGAGATTGCTGCGAGTGAAAATAAGAGTTCTACTTCTTCTAAAAGGCTTACTGCAAGACAACAAACTCTTCGTTCTGCAAATGTTACCCAAGCTTCTGGTAGTCAAGATGATATTCTTCGCAAAGGGAAAAGAAAGCTTCAAGATGTTGTTTACGAGAGGAGGAAAAAGAAGAAACTCTCAACCATGTCTCATTCCAATGTAATTTCTTCTAATGAAAATATTGAGGAAGATCTTGGTGATGAAGATGATAAATTTCCTAAAAAGGATTTTAGTTCTAATTATGATACTCTTTCTGACGAAGGACATGATGATAATGATGTTGATGAAGGTGGAAATGAAGATTATAGTATCCCAGAAACTTTTGCCTCAGCAATGGTTAGCATCTCTGAGGCTTTCCTCCATTCTTCTCGTGGATTAGGAAATTCTCCTACAGCGAATGCTCGCAAACTTATTGCGAAGGCTTGTAAAGTTCCTACCGTAATTGATAATAACTCCCTCAAAGGAATTTCAAGATTCGTATCTCCTGCTTCATTATATGCTTTAGGTAGCATGGTAAGTTTCTTCTCTATTCCTTGTTTATTTCCCTTATTTTGTTGATTTCTAACCCCTTTTTTCTTGTTTAGGTTGGAAGAGTTAGTTGTGCAGCTGCTTCTGATTGGGAAAGACGTCATTCTATTGCTGAGAAGAAAACTTTGAATCGTTGTAATAAGTTAGAGGTTGAAAATTCAAATCCCCGTCAGAAAGTAGAGGATTTAAGTATTGATAATGCAGAATTAATATCCCGTCACGAAGATAATTCACAATCTTCGAGCATCGCAATTGATAATTCTTCTCTTCTTGAGGAGAATAATCAATTAAAGCTTGAAAATTCTTCTCTTCGTAATGATAAGAAGCAACTAGAAGGTAAATTATTTGCGATGGTAATTATTTTGATTACTTTTCCTTCGTAATTTGTTAACCAATTCCTTAATTTTTCTCCTTGCTGCAGAAAATTATGCGAAGATGAATAATGATCTGGAAACTATCCTTGCTAATCGTAATAAGAAAATTTCTGATTTGAGATCTCAGCTTCTAATTTCCCAGCATAACCATAGTTTATATGTCAAGCGTTTTCGAGCTAAGATGACTCGCAAGATTTTCGAAGATAATGAAATTCCTCTCAAGAAGTACCATACGCTCCTTTCTGAAGAAATTCCTGAAGATACTCCATATCTGGAAATCTCTGAAAGTGAAGTTGAAAATGATAGTGAAGTTGAAGAAGAAGATCATTTTGATGGGAATAGATCGCCTGAAAAATAACTTCACTCTTTTTTGTATATTTGTTTTGTAACTTCACTCTTTTTTGTATGTTTGTTCTGTTTCTTTTCAATATAACACTTTCTTCTTGATTGCACTTTGAATCAATCCAACAATTTCTTTTTTCAAAGCTTAATTTGAATTAATCTTTCTTTGATGTTTGTTTCCCTTATTCGCATAACTTGATCATGTGGAGAGAAATAATATATCTTAAAGACTTAGCTTAGTATTCCCTTTCCCCTTATTATTGCTCTTCAGATGATCAACTCTTGCTGGAAGTATTAGAATATCCTTCTCAATTTATCTTATGAAGTTTTGTCTGATTGTGATTATGAATAAAAAGTCCTCCCTTTGAAGTATAAGAAATACGAGCCTTTTTTCTTTTGCGGAATGTTGCGAGGTAAATAATAAATCTCCCCTTGAAGTATAAGAAGTATGAAGTATACGAAATATGAAATACCCTTAAGAAGTATAAGAAGTATAAAATATCTTTGAAGAAGTATTAGCAGTATCCAATTCATGAAGAATTGCCCAATATATGAAGAAGTATAAGAATTGTATGAAGAAGTATAATAAGTACTTAACCTTCGCAAAATTAAATATCCGTTGAAGAAGTATAATAAATATGATATACTCTTGAAGAAGTATAAATAGTATTGAATTTGTAGAAAAATATTCAATATATGGATAAGTATAAGAAGTATTTAATTCTCGTAACATTTTACGAGTATGAACTTATCTGTATTTGATTACTATCAAAATCACATTTTTTGTTAAGTCTTCATGAAAATTCTTCAATGATGTTATCTTCTTTGATAGGACTTCTTGTAAAAATTCTTCAATGATAATGACAGAGTTGTCTTCTCTTCAAAACTTCTTAATGTATATTCTTGTATAATTTCTTCAATGATGTTGATGCAATGGATTTCATTAATTTCCGTGGTCTTACCATGCCTTCCTAAGTAAAGGTCTTATTTTGCCACCTCTTTTGTAGTAAATTTTTGTATTTGCGATAATATGACAAGTCTGAACATTCTTGCGAACATACAACCTCGTGACATTATCGTCTTGCGATGAAATCGCAGGACGTTCTTACACTTTCATGCAAAAACCCATTGATCTCATCTTAACTTCTTTGAATAGTATTTTAGCCTCTTCAGGAATTGTTGTGACAATATGACAGGCCTAAATATTCTTGCGAACATAAAGCCCCATGACATTGCCGTCTTGCGATGAAATCGCAGGACGTCTCTACACTTTCATGTGGTGACCCATTGATCTCATCTTAACTTCTTTATTATGTTCTGCGAGTTCTTTATTCTTTTCTTTCTTTCTTTCTTCTTCTTTTTTTTTTTTTTTTTTTTTTTTAGAAGGCTCGCAGAACTTCATTTGTTGCACAAATATGACAAGCCTTTATGTTTTCGCAAACAAGAAGCCTCGTGACATTTGCGTCTTATAGCACGTATCAGCTCCCTAATGGAGGGTGCTGCCCTTTATCTTCCCCCTGATTTCCCCTTCAAGGAAGCGTACATCGACCATACAAGGTTAGCTCTTCCCATCCGGTTCTGCCAACAACCAGCTTTTGATCGCAACCTCTTATCCTTTTTGCCTATAGGGCTTATAGTTACGAGGTTTCACCCTATGGGGTATCTTTGGGCCAAGTGCATCATTTTCCAAGACTTGTAAAAAATGGCAGATGTGGTTCAACCTCACCCGGCACTCTTGACTCAACCGTGTACCTCGGCGCCTTGATCGTTTCCTGCACTTCTTGGGAAAGACAGTATGCCTTAGTCGCCCAACCTAAATCTTCTTACACCGCATTTTATATTGCGTAATGTCGCTAGATTAGGTGAGAATCCAAGGTGTCTAACCCGGATAGGTACCCCATTATTGGGTTGTACCCCTAAATTTTTACCATGTACTAAGGGCCCTTGGTGGTGTTCCGGTTACCCTTAGCCACGTTATAGGTACCCCATTAAATGACGTACTTTAGGACTTTGCCTCTTACGAAATATAGCTTCGCTAACTAGGGTGTACGCCACAAAGGTTTGCCTGTATAAAATTTTCTGCGGCTCTCTTTCTTTTTTGGAGGCTGATCACAGATTGCGGTCTTTTATTCGCAAATTAATGAAATTTTAATCGGAATATAAATTCTGAAATTCGTAACTTTTCCCAATTTCCTGCGAGCAAACAATATTCGTAAAATTTATCACGAAATAATTTTTTTTTTTTTGCCACATACCTTATTTCCACGAACAAACATACTGATTACCTTCTTGTTTTATTATTTTCCTTCTTCTTTCTTCGCAAATCACAATCCCTTATTATCATCGTAAATTTCTTGTATGATTATCATCGTAACTTTATTCTCTTTTTCCTTAACCCTCTGCCATTAAATTTTCACTTCTTTTCACAGCCTTTGCTCTTTTTCTCCAATTTTCCTTCTCAGCAGTTTTTCCTTCGCAAACTTCTACTTCTGTATCGTAACATTTCTTTCCCTCAGCCCAATCACCCTTGATAATTCCAATACCCTTCATATGAGGAAACTTTATGCACTGATGTAGAGTGGAAGCTATGCCTAGAATTCCATGAAGCCATGGTCTTCCTATCAAAGCATTATATGGTGATTCGACATCAACAACGCAGAACAGAATTTTAGTTCGCATTCCACTTAGTGGAATTCGCATGCTCACTTCTCCTTTGGGCTTGTTGGCAGTTCCATTAAAACCATAAATTCTGTAAGTAGAAGGTATTAAATCTTCATATTTTCCCCCCATAGTTTTGTAAGCAGAATAGAAGAGGATATTGACAGAACTTCCCGTATCAATCAAAATCCTATTAAGACCAATTGATTCTTCCTCCATATCATCTTCGTTTTCTTCCATATTCATGTAGATTGTTAATCTTACTACCAATGGATTATCATGTGCTTCACAACCTTCTGGAATTTCAGTGGCTTCAAAATAAATTTCACGTTTCTGCCAATCTTCAAGTCGTGAAATTTTTGCGATGTTCATTACTTCCTTTCCTTCACCATCCCTCGCATATACCCTACTTAACACATTATCATGAAAATCCTCTATGGTTTTATATGAATGAACAATGGAATTACAGAAAATATTCCTTGCTTTTGATCCCACTTCTATATGTAGGATTTCTTCTCCCTTTTCTTTTGTTGTGTTCTCCCTGCGAGTTATGGCTGGATCCTGTGGTAATTGTTGCGACTGTGTCTGCTTAAGTAAAAATTGATTTAGTTTTCCTTGATCAATCATTCGCAAGATTATCCTCTTGATATTATGGCAATTATTTGTAGAATGTCCATGAAAATGATGATATGAACAAAATTCATGACTTCTTGGACCCATTGGTGGTTCCTTTCCCATGTTCCATGGAGTTGGTATATTCTCTACCAGGATAATTGCTTGCCATATCTTTTCTACACTTGTATTCAAATGTGGCAACTTTATCTCTTCCCTTACCATTCTTTGACCTCCTTGACCGTTGTTATAATTTTGTCTCTGGTTCCCTTGTCCAAAATAATTTTGCCTTTGTCCCCCATAATTTTCTTGTTGTTGATCTAGTCTTGGAATTTGGTTATTTCCTATTCGATTATAGAAATTCTTCTCTCTATCATACTCTTCTTGATCTCTACTGCCCATTTCTACCATCTTTGGCTGGCTATCATTGATTTTCTTCTCTTCTGAAATTTGCGAAGAAGTTTGTGAGGATGTTTGCGAAGTACCTGCTACTACATTGATTATTTTGGGAAGTAAATTTGCTCCTCCCTCTTGATTGCTAGTGTTTGCTACTGGATATGACTCCATACTGTTTTGCTTTTCCTCTAGTGTAATGTATTCTTCTTACAATTCTCGTAACTCTGTCATCATTATGGAATTCTTTCTTCTGAAGATTTGAACATATAATTGTTCAGTTGCGAACATCGCATTTATGAAGGACAGAATCAAGTATCTCTCATCCACACGCCCTGCCATATCACTGCACATAGTCTTCCATCGTCTTACCAAATGCTTGAAAATTTTACCCACTCTTTGTTTTAAACCAAATACATCTTCAATACCAAGCCGTGAAGAGTGATTTGTGATATATGCTCCAAGGAAAGTTGCTTGCAAATGACTGAATGACGTAATAGTGTTCTTAGGGAGTCCTTCGAACCACTTTAAAGCTTCCCCTGTTAAACTTGATGCGAAGTACTTGCATAACACAGCATCATGATTCTCCCATTATAACATGCATCTTATGTATGCTTTAATGTTCTGAATAGCACATGAAATCCCATCAAAGATACTGGTAAGTGTGGGCAAATTGCATTTTGGTGGAATTCCTCCCAATTGTACTTCTCTAGCAAATGGAGTCCTCGCAGCTTCTTCTATTGCTTCATCTAATTGCCTTCTATCTCCTCCTCTTCTATTGTTTATCATCCCTCTCATTTCTGCTAATTCTCGAAAGATTCGTGCATTTGCCTCAGAATTCTCATCCATTGGTCTTTTTAATGCAGCTTCTCTTCTTCTACGTTCTTGCGCTTCCTCCCTTGCAATCCTTCGCATTCTATCATATTCTTCATTAATGTTTTCATTTGCATAATTTTGCAAATATCTTCTTTCTAAATTATCATAATTGTTCAGTTGTAGAGCATTCTTTTTCTTCCCTTTCTATTCTTCTCATTCTTCTCATGCGAGTATCAGGAATTTCTTCTTCTTCATTTCTCCTTCTTCTGTGATTTATTTCTTCTTGATTTGCTTGTACTCTGATTCGAGAGTTTGGTTCATTCCTCTCCACTTCTGTTTGTTGATTTACAATTCTTCTCTTAATTCTTTCATACTCAACATTTTGTTTGTTACGAGCCTCTTCATGTCTTCTTACTCCATTCTCGTGATTGTTTTGATGTACTGCTTGTTGTCTCTCAGTTTCTTCCATAAGTTGATGTTCTTCCTCTCGATTCTGATTGTTTTCTCTAGGATTTGGTCTTGTTCGTAAATTCTCCATGCTTTGTTCGTGGTTTTGTATTAAAATGAAACTATTCTCTTGATTTCTATCACCTTGATTCTGCGCTTGTTCTTGCATATTATTTTCATTATTGATTATTGGTGAATTTTGTCCTTCTCTTTCTGTTCTAACATTTGATCTTGCAACACTTTGAGATTTTCTTCTTTGTAGCATCTTATTTTCCATCCTCAATTCTTGATTTTTTCTTGTTAAATTGGCACGTTCTTCAGCTTCAATCATTCATTCTTTTTGGATTCCTTGTCTCAATGTTTCTAACATCTCCCTTTCTCTTTCAAGAATTGTTCCTCCCATCAACCTCCCATTTTCTATGATTTGTGGTTCTCTATCTTCTTCTTCTGGTGTATTAGTTCTCCAAGTGTGTATACTCACTTGATCATGATCTCTTATTTGTTGAGCTTGATTTATTCGATTACTCCTTCTCCTACTAGGTTCTCCTGTTATATTTGCTTCTCCTCCTGCGAGTCTTACACTTCTTCTTACTTCAGTTAATGGTTCTGATGTGTTTCTTCTTCTTGTCATTTTTCTGGTACAGGAATTCTTCAAATCCCTGTTTCTAGCGCCAATTATGTAGTTGCAGAATAACCTACAACTACACCCTCAATAGAATTAGTAAAAACTCAAGAAGTTCTTGATGATGAATAACAATTTTCTTATTAATGTTCTCAATTGATTACAAAGAAGTATCTAAATGGAACTAGAATAGTTACAACTTTCTCTATTCTCTTTCCTAAGATATTTTCTAACACTCACAAAAAGAACCTCCCGAATTTTACATTTGAACTCCTATTTATAGTAAAACTTATACAGCTGTATATGAGTTGCGAAGTATCGTAACTCATACTCGCACAATTATTCCATCCTCGTAAAACTTCATATTTCTCCGCGCTACTTCTATCATCGTATCATTTTATAACTCTTTTCTCCTTTATTTACTACGATACTCGTGAACTATTATCTTGCGATATTCAGTACCTACAATCACTCTCAAGACACAACTTCAACGTGGAAGCCCTAAAGCAAGAAAGAGAAACGCAGGCTGAATAGGCGGAACATGATGGAATCACGGCCGGGAAATCATCCTCAAACGAAAAGCCTCATCAAAACCTCAATGAAAGCTAAGCGGAATAGAAGGGTATGATACTTTAATGTTCGAAAGGGGAAAGAATCTCCCACTGGCATCGAATAAGAAGCAATCGGGCTCCAAAGACAAATCGCAACCGCGCCGAGCCTCCCATGCATACCTTGCCTCACCAAGCCATTCGCTCTATTGTTGCGACCCCACCACGCCTAGTCATCCATGTATGACTCGCCTTGCCATGGCCGCACCAGGCCAAGCCATCCGCTTCATTGCCATGGCCCCACCACGCCTAGTCATCCATGTACGTCTCTCCTCGCCATGGCCGCACTATGTCAAGCCATTCACTCAATTGTCACGGCCCCACCACGCCTAGCCGTCCTTGCACGTTCCACCATGCCATTACCGCGGCCCTCCCAGCAAAGCCGCCTGCTCAACTGTCGCGACCTTATTAACCACGCGTGTTTACCTTACCAAGAACATGCCACCTCTTGGCTCCTCGAGCCAAGCCGCCCACTTGTGTCTCCTTCCAAGACCACGCCCCCTTCGCCTTGGAGATGTATGACTAGACTAAGACGGTAACTTTCATCTCACCACTCCACGGTCTGCATTCCAAGTACGATTTATGCAGGGCCGCCAATACGGGAAGCCAAAACTCTTATCACCACTCAAAAAGGTTAGTCGGATTCTCCTGACCATCTTTGCAATGATTCACATCTCGATTCCATCCTCGTCTGTCACCATCATATGCTTACCTCATAACAAGGCACCTGTTCCGAGATAAGCAGGGGACTTAATGTTGATGGTGGTTTTTAGCTTAGGGTTAAAATCGTAAAACACTAAACCCTAGCAGACAGTGACGTCACAACATTTAAGTGATAAAACATTTACTAGGTGCATTTATTGAAAATCCTTTAATGTGTCTCTAAATAATTACCGGGGTACCTTTTTCAAATTAGGGTTACAACAAGCAAAACCCTAATTCCCCTCTGTGCCAATGGAAAATCATGCCAGCCACACCAACCGCGCCAAAGCATGCCAACCATGCTAGCAGCACCTCTGTGCCAATGGCAAATCATGCCAGCCACACCAACCGCGCCAAAGCATGCCAACCATGCTAGCCGTACCTCTGCGCCAATGGAAAATCTTGCCAGCCACACCAACTGCGCCAAAGCATGCCAACCATGCTAGATGCACCTCTGTGCCAATCGCAAATAATACGAGCCACACCAACCGCGCCAAATCATGCCAACCATGCTTGCCGCACCTCTGTGCCAATGGAAAATCATGCCAGCCACACCAACCGCGCCAAAGCATGCCAACCATGCTAGCCGCACCTCCGTGCCAATGGAAAATCATGCCATCCATACTGACCGCGCCATACCAAACACATCTCTCCATGGCCCCCCATGCCGCGCCACCGTGCTGGCCTTCCCCACGCGGCTACCAAAGTGAAGGCGTGCAGCAATCAACGGTTTTCCTTCAATCCCAGGAGAAAATCCTGGCCGTCTAAGGTCACCTCACGACTTTTGGCCCAAAACCCTAGCTTGGTCACGCACCTAGCCAGCGCCATGCCAAACACATCTCTCCATGGCCCCCCATGCCGCGCCACCATGCTTCCCTTCCCCATGCGTACGAAAGTGAAGGCGTGCAACAATCAACGGTTGCCCATAAATCTTAGGAGCAAATCCTGGTCGTCTAATGTCACCTCACGACCTTTGGCCCAAAACCCTATCTTGGTCACGCACCTAGCCAATCTAGCCGCACCATGCCAAACACATCTCTCCATGGCCCCCCATGTCGCGCCACCATGCTGGCCTTCCCCACGCGGCTACCAAAGTGAAGGCGTGCAATAATCAACGGTTGCCCTTCAATCCCAGGAGCAAATCCTGGCCGTCTAAGGTCACCTCATGACCTTTGGCCCAAATCCCTAGCTTGGTCACGCACCTAGCCAAGCTAGTCGCGCCATGCCAAACATATCTCTCCATGGCCCCCCATGCCGCGCCACCATGCTGGCCTTCCCCATGCGGCTACCAAAGTGAAGGCGTGCAACAATCAGCGGTTACCCTTAAATCTTATGAGCAAATCCTGGCCGTCTAAAGTCACCTCACGACCTTTGGCCCAAAACCCTAGCTTAGTCACGCACCTAGCCAATCTAGCCGCGCCATGCCAAACACATATCGCCATGGACCCCATGCCATGCCACCATGCTGGCCTTCCCCACGCAGCTACCAAAGTAAAGGCGTGTAACAATCAACGGTTTCCCTTCAATCCCAGGAGCAAATCCTGGACGTCTAAGGTCACCTCACGACCTTTGGCCCAAAACCCTAGCTTGGTCACGCACCTAGCCAAAGATAGCCACGCCATACGCCCAAGGCAAACCCTTGGCCCCACATTCCAAGCCAAACGTCCTTGCCTTGGCCCTAGCATGCCATGCGCCCATAGAAAACCCTTGGCCCCACATTCCAACCCTAAACCGCACCTAGCACAAGCTAACCGCGCCATGCCTAACGCATTCTGCCTTGGCCCTAGCTATGCTAGTCACACCACGCCAAGCCAAACGCCCTTGCCTTGTCCCTAGCTGCGCCACCCTACTGGCCTCCCCTACGCGGCCACCAAAATGAAAGCGTGCAACAATCAACGGTTTTCCTTCAATCACAAGCGCAAATCCTATCCATCTAAGGTTACCATACGACACATGGTAACCTTTGGTCCAAAAACCTAAGTTTGGCCACGCCAAACCATTCCATGCCAACGGCATGCCAACCTAGTCGTGCCACCATGATTGGCCCTCACTACCAAAACGAAGGCGTGAAACTATCAACGGTTTCCCCTCCTCTCAAGATGCAAAATCTCGACCGTCGAAGGTCACCAGGCTTGAAAGTTTCCCGATCTTGACTTGCCAAGCCACAACAACATGCTACATGTTTCCTAAAAACATTCCAGACATCAACACAAACTGGGGGATCCTCTTTGGGTATTGGTTTGGCGGTCTACAGCGTGCGGCGTATACTACGCCCGTCATAAGGAAGTGTTATAAGGGTGAGGCGGTTAGTAAATACAGGAAGTTATGTATGAAATGTTCATGGTACATAAAGCACATGCGTTAACAACTTTATGGGACATCAATTCCATAACGTTAACAGTTTCATGTGCTAACAACTTTATGGACATCAATTCCATGCATACGGTCACCACCTCCTCCCATTTACTTCCCCACTCCTTAATGAGGCCAGAGTACGTTTCTTTTCTTGACTTGTATAAATAGGCTTACCTATTTCCACCAGAACAACAAGTTCTTTGTCAGGGGAAAACACCACACTCAAAAGGAAACTCTTGCTAGATTTCTAAAATCTCTCACCTTCTGATACAAGTCAAGTACTACTCTTACAGAATTATTCAGGCCTCAACACTCTCTTTGCTTCCCTCCCTAAACCAACCCTTCTCATCCACTTTGTGACCGAAGCAAGTCTGTAATGACCATTTATTGGTTTAGGCTGGACTTGTACAGATTGATCTCTCCAATCTAAAGTACTCCCTTGCAGTACATTGTTTAGGGTTTAAATTGTTTCTCGCCTTCACACCCGCAATTACCGAAATCAGCAGAAACTATTTTCACCTATAAATAATAAGACATCAACATAATCGTATGAATTCTATTGTGATTATGTGTATGGGTAAAAGTGAAGATTTCGTCCTAGGAAACAATGTTTACATTCGTTTAAAGGAAGTACATTCATGAACTTGTTTTATGAATCGAAAGGGAAATCACTAGGCTTATTGGTATTGTTATTCATTGCATATTTATGGATTACCAATATGTGTGAGTTAGTAGAACCGATCATAATTGTAGTTGCAGAATAACCTACAACTACACCCTCAATAGAATTAGTAAAAACTCAAGAAGTTCTTGATGATGAATAACAATTTTCTTATTAATGTTCTCAATTGATTACAAAGAAGTATCTAAATAGAAGTAGAATAGTTACAACTTTCTCTATTCTCTTTCCTAAGATATTTTCTAACACTCACTAAAAGAACCTCCTGAATTTTACATTTGAACTCCTATTTATAGTAAAACTTATACAGCTGTATATGAAATTGCGAAGTATCGCAACTTATACTCGCAAAATTACTCCATCCTCGCAAAACTTCATATTTCTCCGCGCTACTTCTATCATCGTATCATTTTATATCTCTTTTCTCCTTTATTTATTACGATACTCGTGAACTATTATCTTGCGATATTCAGTACCTACATCTTGCCTCTTCTCATATCAATTCTACGAAGAATAAATGATCCTGAGAACATAACCGTTACTTAGTCTTTTAAAACTTTGACACGTCTTTTGTAACCGTTCTTTTCTAATTATTCCCTTATATAACTCCTTTATATTCTCTTCCTTTTTTTCTTCTTATTTCCGCAATTCTATCTTCTACTCATACTCTCTATTACTGTTTTCTCTGCAATTTTTTCTTCTGCTATATCTTCATGAGTTCTCCAAGGTAATTTCCTTCTATCTCCGCGCATTTCATTTGTTCTTTCTCTTTAATTTTTGTATAATTTGTTATCTGATTTTGGTTTATTTCAGCAAAATAACTCCTCAGATGAAATCTCAACTAAAGAATCCAAGCCTTAATCCACGAAGAAGAAAATCTGAGAATCAAAAGGTAGTTAAAATACTTTGCCTTCTTTCCCCGAACAATATATTGTTGCCTCGTTTTTAATCTACATTTTGATTCGCAGGTTGGCGAAAAAACCAAACCCTAGTAAGAGATCTCGAATAACTAAACCCACACCATTAATTCCGATTGATGATTTCCTTCCTGAAGTTGATAAGGAATTTTCCTCTCCTCCTCGTGAAAATGCTTCTTCACACACTCCTGCCTCTACTCCATTACCTATTTTTCAATCTCTCATCAGTGTCAATTTATCAAAACTTATTCAAGATCAACCCTCACAGAATATTTCTTCAACTTCTTCTCTTGAAAAACAACCCTCGCAAAATATTTCTTCAACTTCTTCTTTTGAAAAACCAGTCTTTTCCCCAAATCCTTTGAGTGCTATTTCTCCGGACAATTTGCAGCTTGCTCTTATTCCTTCGAATTCTTCTCCTCTTCCTCAGGAAATTAGAGATGGAATTTATTCAACTTTCCGAATGTTATCTGAGATTTTGACCAATACTGCGAAGTCTACTAATGTTCGTTCGCAATATGAGTTTTGCGAAGTTCTAAATAATTTCGTCAATCCAGACATTTCTTCTTCACGTCAATCTTTGGAAAAAGAAATTGAATTGCTCCGCCAATCTTTGAAATCTTCTCAAGCAGAATGCGAGGATCTCCGTAAAGAAAATCATCATCTTCAGAATAATTCTCTCAACTGTGCGATTCTTCGCAAAATAAATGATGAATTGAAAGGTATGATTATTATCTTCATATTTTCCCTTTTATTTACTTATATTCTTCATATGCTTGAAACATCCATTAAAACCCATTCCCCTTTATAGAATCCATCCAAAAATGTAGAAGATTGGTACTTCACCATGAATCAGATGCAACAGAATATCGAACCAAGCATGAAAGCCTCTCAAACCAATTCTCCCATTTATCTAATCTTTACTCGTGTGCTCTTGACAACTCTGACGCTCTTTTTCAAGAGAATACTCAACTAATATATGATCGAAATTTTTTGAATGATGATATATCTCAACTTTTTTCTTCCTTAACTAAAGATAATTTGAGAATAGAAACCTTATTAGAAGAGAACAAAACCTTATCAGAAGAGAAATGTTCGTTTTTGAATACAATGATTGTTTCTTCGCAATAATTAAAAACTCTTCAGAATAAATGTTGTGATCAAGAAAATCTTCTTTCTCTGTTGAAAGGTGAACTTGAGGAATTAAAGAAGTCTTCAGATGCTGAAAGAAATTCTTTTGTTATTGAGAAGAATTCCATTATTAATAAGAACATAGTCTTGAGTGCTAAGAAGAATCAACTTGAAGAAGATTATTCATCATTAAAAAGTCTTAATGCCAAACTTGCGAAGGATAAGAATTTTCTCCTTTCTAAAGATCAAAATCTTCAATCTCGACTTAAAGGATTAGTTGGTGATGGTTTTGATAATGCGATGAATCAGATGAAGAACTGTTGTCTATCTTTAACTCAATCTCTTACTTCGCAAAGAGAAGGTAGTCATTAAAATTTGACTGCCTCTGGTATATCTTTTAAATTTCGTTATACTCGCAAATTTTATTCTTTGAACTTTGTTTTATTTGCAGAATCTGAGAACAACCTTCGTAATGCGAAAGCTGGATTAGAAGCCTCCTGTTCCGAGCTTCGTAAGAAGAATGCTTTGCTTTCTACCCGCTTAATCAACTCTCGTGACCATGCTACTCGGAGATTCAACTATCTTGCTTATTCCAAAGATATCGAAGATACCAATCATCAAAAAGCTATACTTCGTGAAAGTCATCTGAAAGCTCAAGTCTTTACGAATAACATTCTCTTATCAAGAGGCTTGCCTCCTGTGAAAATTACTCCTCTGAAGATATCTGACGATGAAGTTGCTCGTGAGCCTGATAGTGATTTTGATTATGATAGTGATGATGAAGATCTTGATGATGAGAAAGAATCTATTCCTCAAGGAGATGTTTCTGTTGCATATTCTTCCAAGGATGATATCTCGCAAAAGTCGAAGGCTACTAATGACCCTACTGATCTCGAATATCCAGTACAGAATGTTGATGAAGCATGATAACATTCTTTTTTTAATTTATCATTGACTCTCCTACCCTCCTTTATTTTGAATTCCTTTCCTTAATTACTGTTGGTTTTCTTTTTGCGAACAATTCTATTTTTTAAGAAGTACATCTGATATTTTGCGAAGATGATTTATCCTTTCTTTATGATATTTTGCGAATATAATTTATCCTTTCTTTAATTAAATTTCCCCCATTTGATCATATGAAGAGAAATAATATATAACTCACAGATAAAGCTTAGTATCTCCTTTTCCCCCTATTATTTCTCTTTAAATGATTAAACGTTGTTTAAAGTATTAGAATATCTGCCTCAATTTATCTTACGAAGTTTCAACTTGTTACGATTGTAAATAAGAAATCCTCCCTTTTATAAAATATATGAAATATCCTTAATAAGTATACTACATATACAATACTTTTGAAGAAGTATTAGAAGTACCAAATCCGTCAAATGAAGAGATATAAGAAGTATTAGAAGTACTCGATCCACCAAATGAAGAGATATAAGAAGTATTATAAGTACTCAATTCACCAAATGAAGAACATAATAAAGAAGTTAAGATGAGATCAATGGGTCACTACATGAAAGTGTAGAGACGTCCTGCGATTTCATCGCAAGACGGCAATGTCATGGGGCTTTATGTTCGCAAGAATATTTAGGCATGTCATATTGTCGCAACAATTCCTGAAGAGGCTGAAATACTATTCAAAGAAGTTAAGATGAGATCAATGGGCTTTTGCATGAAAGTGTAAGAACGTCCTGCGATTTCATCGCAAGACGATAATGTCACGAGGTTGTATGTTCGCAAGAATGTTCAGACTTGTCATATTATCGCAAATACAAAAGTTTACTACAAAAGAGGTGGCAAAATAAGACCTTTACTTAGGAAGGCATGATAAGACCACAGAAACTAATGAAATTCATTACAATTATTGAAGAAATTATACAAGAATATACATCATGAAGTTTTGAAGAAGAAGACAACTTAAATCAAGATCATTGAAGAATTTTGAAGAGAATATATATCAAAGAAGACAATTCCATCAAGATCATTGAAGAATTTTGAAGACAATATATATCAAAGAAGACAATTCCATCAATATCATTGAAGAATTTTTACAAGAATATATATCATGAAGTCATAGCAAAAGAGGCGATTTCATTCGCGATCAAAGACGAATTTATATAAGAAAATACACAAATAAACTTACGAAGATAATTATATGAATAGAGGCAATTCAAAGATATATCAATTTTACCGACAAAATGAGCTAAGTAACACAAACATTAGCTATGCATTATAATAGATAAGTATTCACATCATACAAGCATCATACTTGCATCATACAAGCATCATATTTGCATCATACAAGCATCATACTCGCATCATTCAAGCATCATATTTGCATCATAAATGCATTGCATAAACATTTCATGGCATAAGAATCGCATACGCATTTCATAACATAATCATTACATAAATATTATATTCGCACAAGTATTGTACAAAATTTTACGGGAAAAATACCACGAAACTTCGCAGAAAAGTTCATAATTCGCAGGACTATTCATAGTTCGTAACACTATATTCGTAACATTATATTCGCAACACTATGTTTGTAACACTATATTCGCAACAGTACATTCACAACAGTATGTTCGCAATAGTACATTCGCAACAGTATGTTTGCAGCACTATTCAGAAGTTCAAAAATGCGCAGAAAAACTCAGGAATTCGTAGAAATATTCAGAAGATAACAGGGTTACCACTTGAGGCAGAGGCAACATAACAATAGAGATGCAATTTAATTATTCAACATTTTCTCAAGAATTCTCCTTCATAGATAAAGAACAGAGGCAACTATGGATACCCAAGAAAATATTTGATGTTCTTTATCTTCTCAGCAAGAATCCTCACCAAAATTGGAATAATAATTTCACATGAACAGAGGAAATATTTATCACTCTCATCAAGGATATTTTATACTTCTTATATAATTCGAGGATTAAATACTTCTTATACTTCTTAAGGATATTTCATACTTCATATATAATTCGAGGATTAAATACTTCTTATACTTCTTAAGGATACTTCATACTTCTTATATATTTCGAGGATTAAGTACTTCTATACTTCTTCAAGGATATTTTATATTTCTTATACTTCATACTTAGCAAGATGATACTTCTAATTACTTCTTAAAGCTTCAGAACTTCGCAAAAGAATAGAGGCAAGTATATACTTTTTGAGTTTGATATTCTTTTAGCTCGTTCCTTCATCAACAAAGATCAAAGACTACTCCAACAACCACAGCAAGTGATTTTTCTTAAAGATCGCTCTTCAAGCAATATTCAAGAAAAAAAGGGCAAGATGTAGGAGCGGAATATCACATCAAATAATAACTTCCGAAATTGTGGAGAGAAAATACATTTGCGAGCAAAGAATATTTTGCGAGCAAGAAGGACATTTTATGAGCAAAGGAAGCCACGAAGGTTCGCAAGATAATCTTCAAATCCGAAATGGCGGGACAACACAACAGTCATCTATTGTAAAATTATATAAATAGCCATTTAGGCATGAGAAAAAGGAGAGAGACACATTTTGAGAGAGGGATGATTTTAGGAGGAGAGAGAAAATGTGAGGAGAGATTTTATTTTCTTTATCATCTTCTTCCCCAAAATTATAGAGATCCAAATATTCATTAATGGAGTCTCAATTGTAAAATCATGTAATCACATACAATCACTAGTGAAGCACCGTGGATGTAGATCACATTGATCGAACCACGTAAAAATCTTTGTGTCTCTTTATAATTTTAGTACCTTAATTCTTAGTTTCATATCAAATTAATTAGGTTTAGGAATCATTTTAATGGATTCTATTGAGGATGTAGTTGCAGAATATCCTACAACTACACCCTCAATAGAATCCATTAAAATGATTCCTAAACCTAATTAATTTGATATGAAACTAAGAATTAAGATACTAAAATTATAAAGAGACACAAAGATTTTTACGTGGTTCGATCAATGTGATCTACATCCACGGTGCTTCACTAGTGATTGTATGTGATTACATGATTTTACAATTGAGACTCCATTAATGAATATTTGGATCTCTATAATTTTGGGGAAGAAAATGATAAAGAAAATAAATTCCTCTCTAAAATTTTCTCTCTCCTCCTAAAATCATCCCCTCTCTCAAAATGTGTCTCTCTCACTTCTCATGCCTAAATGGCTATTTATATGATTTTACAATAGATGACAGTTGTGTTGTCCCGCCATTTCGGATTTAAAGATTATCTTGCGAACCTTCGTGGATTCCTTTGCTCGCAAAATGTCCTTCTTTCTCGCAAAATATTCTTTGCTCGCAAAATGTATTTTCTCTCCACAATTTCGTAAGTTATTATTTGCTGTGATATTCCGCTCCTACATCTTGCCTCTTTTTTCTTGAATATTGCTTGAAGAGCGATCTTTAAGAAAAAATCACTTGATGTGGTTGTTGGAGTAGTCTTTGATCTTTGTTGATGAAGGAACGAGCTAAAGAATATCAAACTCAAAAAGTATATACTTGCCTCTATTCTTTTGCGAAGTTCTAAAGCTTTAAGAAGTAATTAGAAGTATCATCTTGCGAAGTATGAAGTATAAGAAATATAAAATATCCTTGAAGAAGTATAAGAAGTACTTAATCCTCGAAATATATAAGAAGTATGAAGTATCCTTAAGAAGTATAAGAAGTATTTAATCCTCGAATTATATATGAAGTATGAAATATCCTTAAGAAGTATAAGAAGTATTTAATCCTCGAATTATATAAGAAGTATAAAATATCCTTGATGAGAGTGATAAATATTTCCTCTGTTCGTGTGAAATTATTATTCCACTTTTGGTGAGGATTCTTGCTGAGAAGATAAAGAACATCAAATATTTTCTTGGGTATCCATAGTTGCCTCTGTTCTTTATCTATGAAGGAGAATTCTTGAGAAAATGTTGAATAATTAAATTGCATCTCTATTGTTATGTTGCCTCTGCCTCAAGTGGTAACCTTGTTATCTTCTGAATATTTCTACGAATTCCTGAGTTTTTCTGCGCATTTTTGAACTTCTGAATAGTGCTGCAAACATACTGTTGCGAACATACTGTTGTGAATGTACTATTACGAACATACTGTTGCGAATCATACTGTTGCGAATGTACTGTTGCGAATATAGTGTTACAAACATAGTGTTGCGAATATAATGTTACGAATATAGTGTTACGAACTATGAATAGTCCTGCGAATTATGAACTTTTCTGCGAAGTTTCGTGGTATTTTCCTGTAAAATTTTGTACAATACTTGTGCGAATATAATATTTATGTAATGATTATGTTATGAAATGCGTATGCGATTCTTATGCCATGAAATGTTTATGCAATGCATTTATGATGCAAATATGATGCTTGAATGATGCGAGTATGATGCTTGTATGATGCAAATATGATGCTTGTATGATGCAAGTATGATGCTTGTATGATGTGAATACTTATCTATTATAATGCATAGCTAATGTTTGTGTTACTTAGCTCATTTTGCTGCGGTAAAATTGATATATCTTTGAATTGCCTCTATTCATATAATTATCTTCGTAAGTTTATTTGTGTATTTTCATATATAAATTCGTCTTTGATCGTGAATGAAATCGCCTCTTTTGCTATGACTTCATGATATATATTCTTGTAAAAATTCTTTAATGATATTGATGGAATTGTCTTCTTTGATATATATTGTCTTCAAAATTCTTCAATGATCTTGATGGAATTGTCTTCTTTGATATATATTCTCTTCAAAATTCTTCAATGATCTTGACGAAGTTGTCTTCTCTTCAAAACTTCATGATGTATATTCTTGTATAATTTCTTCAATAATTGTAATGAATTTCATTAGTTGCTGTGGTCTTATCATGCCTTCCTAAGTAAAGGTCTTATTTTTCCACCTCTTTTGTAGTAAACTTTTGTATTTGCGATAATATGACAAGTCTGAACATTCTTGCGAACATACAACCTCGTGACATTATCGTCTTGCGATGAACTCGCAGGACGTTCTTACACTTTCATGCAAAAACCCATTGATCTCATCTTAACTTCTTTGAATAGTATTTTAGCCTCTTCAGGAATTGTTGCGACAATATGACAGGCCTAAATATTCTTGCGAACATAAAGCCCCATGACATTGCCGTCTTGCGATGAAATCGCAGGACGTCTCTACACTTTCATGTAGTGACCCATTGATCTCATCTTAACTTCTTTATTATGTTATTCTTTTCTTTATTCTTTTCTTTATTCTTTTCTTTATTCTTTTCTTTCTCTTTTTTTTTTTTTTTTTTTTTAGAAGGCTCGCAGAACTTCATTTGTTGCACAAATATGACAAGCCTTTATGTTTTCGCAAACAAGAAGCCTCGTGACATTTGCGTCTTATAGCACGTATCAGCTCCCTAATGGAGGGTGCTGCCCTTTATCTTCCCCCTGATTGCCCCTTCAAGGAAGCGTACATCGACCATACAAGGTTAGTTCTTCCCATCCGGTTCTGCCAACAACCAGCTTTTGATCGCAACCTCTTATCCTTTTTGCCTATAGGGCTTATAGTTACGAGGTTGCACCCTATGGGGTATCTTTGGGCCAAGTGCATCATTTGCCAAGACTTGTCAAAAATGGCAGATGTGGTTCAACCTCACCCGGCACTCTTGACTTAACCGTGTACCTCGGCGCCTTGATCGTTTTCTGCACTTCTTGGGAAAGACAGTATGCCTTAGTCGCCCAACCTAAATCCTCTTACACCGCATTTTATATTGCGTAATGTCGTTAGATTAGGTGAGAATCCAAGGTGTCTAACCCGGATAGGTACCCCATTATTGGGTTGTACCCCAAAATTTGTACCATGTACTAAGGGCCCTTGGTGGTGTTCCGGTTACCCTTAGCCACGTTATAGGTACCCCCTTAAATGACGTACTTTAGGACTTTGCCTCTTACGAAATATAGCTTCGCGAACTAGGGTGTACGCCACAAAGGTTTGCCTGTATAAAATTTTCTGCGGCTCTCTTTCTTTTTTGGAGGCTGATCACAGATTGCGGTCTTTTATTCGCAAGTTAATCGTAAATGGCGGTATTTTTTCGCCTTTTAAAAATTCATCGTAAATTTTTCATGTACATAAAATGTTGAATGTTTCCATGAAATGTTTAGTATAAGAAGTATGAAAAGTATGAGAAGTATTAATCAAAATTGGTCTATAGAAATATAGGAATTTAATTTTCTCTATTTTTTGTAATTTTGAAGTCTTTGAAAATTTTGAGATTGTTAAATTTTTGCGATAAAATCATTTTTGAATCTTGCGATCGTATCACTTTTCACCAATCTAAAAAAAAATTAATCTTTGAAATGTTTTGAAATCTTAAAAATTGTAGAAATTTTTCGAGTATATCGGTTTTAGTAAATAAAATCAAAAATATTTTGTCTTCCGTAAATAAAGTATTCAAGGAAATGTTACTTACCTTTTTACAGCTTGTTGTTTTCTCTTGCGAAGTAAATTGCTTGCTTGCAAAATGAGAAAGAATGAGAATTAAATTTTTGACCCGCCATGAAACTCATACTTCTGTTGGATTGCTTGCTGTTCACGAAGTAGTTTTCTTCTTCCCAAAGTAGGTTATGTTGATGCAAGCCTTGGAAAATATATACAAAGTAAACATTCACGAAGTTAAATAATTGCGGACTTAAATGAATATTCGCGAAGTAAATGGTTGCGAAGTAAATTTTCACGAAGTTAAAATTTACGAACAAAGAAAATGAAAATTCGGTACTTAAAGTAAAATTCCACGAAGTAAATGTTTACGAATATCCCTCTTTATTTATTTGTTGCAGAGTGAAATATGACTGTCTCCCATCTTCATCGTACGTCTCCTTCTAGATTTGATTGTTAATGAAGCTTTGCTTGAATTTTAAATCCTTTTTTTGTTGAGAAGATAAATTTCACAGAACTTTTGTTTTTCCATAACCCCCTATTTTCTCTTGAAATGTAACCTTGTTCTCACGCCGGGCAGTGTGATTTCTGAGTTATCTTGTAAACTTCACGAACCACTACTGAGTTCTCTGAGTTCATAGTTCTTGGAAAGTTCTTTACTGCGAACCATTATTTCATGAGTAGTGTCTGGTGTAGATTTAGACTTCTTCTCGCAATAGGGTTTGTGTGAACACCATTGTAAACTTCATTTGTCTTCTATGGTTGAATACCTCTTGAGGAAGTGCTTGGGTATCACAAATTTCCTGAACTTCTCGAGTAAGTAACTCTTTCAAATTGAACCTGAGGTATCATGTACTTTTTTTTTTTTTTTTTATGCAGGAACTTGGGAAGAAGACTTCCCGTGAAGGACGTCAATATTCTGTTCTCAACAACCATTTTTCCATCTTTCCGTAAATTTTTACGAACAATCGTATAAGAAATTTCGCAAATCTCACTAACAACCTTATTTCATAACCTTATTTTTACGAACAATCGCAGCAACCTTCACCAACAGCTCATTCGTATAGGTGGTGAAACTTTACAAGAGTTCACACGCTTCCCTTAACGATGTTGAACAAATACGTGCCTGGAATTCTTAGTTTCTTAGTAGAAGTATGATGTTGAACTGATGCATATACGTTTTGATTTCCCTCCTTTGCTGGTTTTTCTTCTTCGCAGAAATTATTAACTTCGCAGGAATTATTACCTTCGCAAAATTTTTACAAACTCTCAGATGTCTTTCTGCATCCGTAGGTAGGAAAATGGAAAGATGTCTTTCTTCATTCTTTATTAGTTGTTGAATAATTATCTGATGAGCCTTCACCAGACTTTGTTACCGGTGCTATACTCTGATTAACACGAGTTTGTTGTCTTGTCTTCGTTAGTT
Source organism: Papaver bracteatum (assembly GCA_023529315.1). Lineage (NCBI taxonomy): Eukaryota > Viridiplantae > Streptophyta > Magnoliopsida > Ranunculales > Papaveraceae > Papaver > Papaver bracteatum. The sequence goes on along the minus strand of JAJJWX010000810.1, from coordinate 1,853,073 downwards.
GGTATTCGATGGAATACTGCATTTTTCTTCTTAGCTCGTTGCTTTAGGATTTTAGCTGGCTTTGCCTAAACTATTAGGATGGTTAGATCACATTTATGGCTCGTGAATCCGACTTCTTTCCATCTATCATTGTTCTAATTCGCTGTACTGCAAATGTCTTGCTAATAAATTATTCTATCTTCGTATTAGTTGGTAACGAAGAAACTGACGACGTCCACTGCATCTTTACTTCCTATATCATGCGAAATGAACGCACACATTTATCTTCGCCTATAGAAATCTAGTAGAGTTGGTCTTTCATCTTCGCAGAAGTTTGCCACCTCCCTTTCTTATCTATTTTCTGAGTCCACTTCATGAGTTTGTAGTCTTCTTGGATTTCACCATCCTTTGTTCCTCTCATCATGCAGCATCCACTTCTTAGCCATTTGGTGTGAAATTATATGTCTATAAAATTATTTCTTCGCATGAAAGCAATCATGAACTAAATTCTTCTTCGTATATTCGTTCCTTTTCATTTGACAGAGAAAATATACTTCTTCGCATAAAGAGTTCTCAGCTATTTGCTTACGTATATCTCCCTGGACAGTTTATGTAACTCGAATTGTCTTGTGCAAAGTGAACTACTGAACTTCACTCCGTCCTACTGAATTTCTTCTTCTTCTCCGTTCGTAAGATTCGAACCCACGATGACATTTATCCTGTTTCTTCGTAGGAATGATATTTCTTCGTCAGTGACGCAGAACTTTTGCAAAATTTTTGATATATTCTTCTTGTTTTTGTTCTTGCGAAATGTAAATCTCTAAATCTCTAACCAACAGAAAATCTTGAAATTTGACTTTGCCAGAAATTCTTTAAACAAATTTGTAAAACGAGATTTAGTTACTACAAATTTATAGAAAAAACATTTTTAAATTCAAAACTTCCATAATAAATCCAATTTCTACAAAAAGCAAAGTTTAGATCGCAAACAATTTATTTTTCAATTTGTGTTTTGAAATTCCCAAATTTTGGAAAATGAAACAAAGAATAAGAAAAGTGAGAAGAAATTTGTCCTTTTTGGAAGCGATTGTTGACGTAGCATGTGTAAATTTCATTTTGCTTGACGATTTCTCCATATCCACATTTCTCTTCCTGAACTACTACTAATGTGTTTGTTGTTTGAAGATGCCAATAAAAGAACTTCCATTTCTGTCTTCAAAACTCATAAATCCAGTACAATTCATCACCATCAATAACCAATTTTTCTAACTTTCTTGAACCAACAAGATTATGTCCCTGTTTCTAGCGCCAATTATGTAGTTGCAGAATAACCTACAACTACACCCTCAATAGAATTAGTAAAAACTCAAGAAGTTCTTGATGATGAATAACAATTTTCTTATTAATGTTCTCAATTGATTACAAAGAAGTATCTAAATGGAAGTAGAATAGTTAAAACTTTCTCTATTCTCTTTCCTAAGATATTTTCTAACACTCACTAAAAGAACCTCCTGAATTTTACATTTGAACTCCTATTTATAGTAAAACTTATACAGCTGTATATGAATTGCGAAGTATCGCAACTTATACTCGCAAAATTACTCCATCCTCGTAAAACTTCATATTTCTCCGCGCTACTTCTATCATCGTATCATTTTATATCTCTTTTCTCCTTTATTTATTACGATACTCGTGAACTATTATCTTGCGATATTCAGTACCTACAATAATTTGTTATGTATCTTGGTAAAAGTAGTCACTATGCCTGACTTATATATCGCTATGACTTTTATTAGTACAACCGATCTTAAGTAATCACCTAAGATGGTATTGTTGATTGTGGTTTTTAGTTCAAGGGCTAAAATCGTAAACCCTGTATTTAAAATTCCCTGTCATCCTACAAAGGAACATAAGTCGTTTAAAAGCAATAAGTTATTAACCCCTTCGCTCATATATGTATTGAGCAATTCAATATATTTGTATATATGAAATTTACTCAAAATAGTGCATGCAACAGCAATCCCAAAATATTATGTGAATTTTATCTTCCACCGGCATTATTCACTAATGCATTGCCTTCCTAGTATTTTCCTATGCAATGTTCCCAGCCGAACTCTCAATATTAACATGACATGACGACTAATGTTCGATCGCAGCAGAGTAGCATGAATCTCCCAAAGTGTCAGTATTGAGAAATGCATGAAAACAGTCACGTAGACCACACCACTCTCTATAAAGAGATCAGGGTATTAACACACTTTTTAATTAAAACTTAGCGCGATCGAACACGTCTAAATTCCTTAAGGAAAATCTAGACTGTCCATATCAGTCTTGAAAAATGATCACGGCCACACGATTTGGCCACACAATTCAACAGGCCTAGCCTACTCTTAGTTGAACTATGTGATCATCATGATGACCACCGACGGGCCCACTAACATCCCGACCGAACGAATTCCATCTTGTTCACCCGCAAGCACTTCTAACGTTAACCCTAATATGGGTGTTCATGCTATTTGAAAAATAAGCTCAAATGAGCTAAGACCCGCAAAAACGGTCTCAAATACATCATGACAGTCCAACTTAGCCAGCTTAGTTGGACGGCTGAGATATTCCTTGCAATGATCAAAGAAGTTCTAGCATACCCATTGACATCCCAACTTCTCCGTTAGTCGATCGACCTGCCCACGGCAAGTGCAGAGGGCATTAGATCGTTTGCCCAAACTAAGGAGAACGCGCTATTCCAAATCCCTAATTTGGGTTGCGACATCATACAACTATCGCAAATCATCACATCCATCCAACTTACCCAGCCAAGTTGGATGGCCTAGATCGTATCCCGCATGATTAAAGAGATATCAATGTATTCACCGCTGGCCCAATTTCATTCCCGGTTGATCGACTTGCTAATGGGAAGTCAATGACGCATCAAATTGTTCGATCGAACTAGGGTAGATGGGGACATTTTAAAACCCTAATTTATATTTATGACAATATGCTACTGTCGTAAATCGATCACGACCACCCATCTTCGCCAGCCGAATCGAGTGGCTTAGATCTAATTTTAGATGGCCCAGGAGATGCCAGCGTGCTCATAAGCGGCCCGTCATTGCACATGGTCGGTCGGCCTATTCAAATCAGCGCCCATCGCTTTCATTCGATGAGCCAAACTAGGGTTGTCCACATAGCTTCCAAACCCTAAATCAACGACAGCAAGCAGCTGCCGCAAAACCATCATGTTCGTCAAACTTCGCTAGCTTGGTCGGACGGATTAGATCGGATACTATATGATCGATGGGGTGCCACTATAATCACCGGCCACTCCCTCCCGTAAGGTGCGTTCGACCGAGCTACAGCTCGCCCATGCGATCCCAAACGATCGCCCAAAGATGGCCCTTCGCGCTGCTTCAACAGCAGTCATTAACTGTCGTAAATCGTCTCAGTCACTCAACTTGGATAGACGATTTGAGTAATACAGGTATTATTTAGATTAACCGGCAGGATTTTAGATTTGCTACCATCTGCCACTCGCCTATAGGGAGCGATCAACTAAGCAGTAGCTCACCCCTAGAGCTACCAAACGATCTCCCAAAGTTGTCCGGTCACGCTCTTCTTTTTTAGACAATCGACTCTGAAGATGGTGGATTTTCGACAAAGTCTAAAATCGTAAACCCATAATTATACGAACCTCTGATCCAGCAATCAGACGTGAATATTGAGACACGGGTCTCTCATCGAATCCTCTGATTGAGAATACTTTCTCTCAGAGTGCGTATAGATATGTAGTCTCATAGCTGGACACTGACATATCTCATGAGTACTGAGCACTTCAGTAATTATTTTTATCACGGGATGGACAACTCCCAAACAACTTTCTATGCTAGTATAGAGTGATGATGTTTTCAGGATACAAACAACGAGTTTACCCTGGCTATGTAAAATATATGAAGCTCCATCAAGTTCATATCAGAATAATTAATGCTCCTAGATAGCTTGCTCTGCTAGTATAAAGTCATAAATTAATTATTCTTAAATTCTTGGATTCATCCGCAGAATTTCTAAAAATATTCAAATATTTTCGCAAAATATTTCATTACGCAAACCATGGTTCTTCCCAGCAGAAATCCATGGATTAATAATAAATATTGGACGCACGGGCATCAGAGATGCCTTCTGAGTGATCCCTGTCTCGAACTTAAATTCTTGGATTCATCCGCAGAATTTCTGAAAATATTCAAATATTTTCGCAAAATATTTCACTACGCAAACCACGGCACGAACGAGTATTTAAAAATACGATGAAACGATGAACCTATGCAAAATAGGATGAAAAAATAACAAATAAATAAAAATTAACCAAGCCGTTGGGAGCATGGACCCACTGACCGGCCGACCGTGCCGTGGTCAATCCCACGTCAGTTTCATATTTTTATCATATTTTTGTTGTTTTCTCTGAGTTTTTGAAAACCCTTTCATTTGACCGAATATCCTTTATTTTGAGGAAACTCCTCAATTTTATGGTGCTTACTTCGCGCAGAGGAAATAATATAAAATTAGGGAAAAACGTGATTGGGCGTGACCATTGGCCAACCGGCCATGCCTTGGTCCCAGCCGGCCACACACCTCATGATTCCTCATTATTTTATTATTATTTCCCTAATTTCATAAAAACTCCTTAATCTCATGATATTTCCTTGGTCCCATGAAAAATAATAAAAATTAGGGAAAACCCGTGTGCACGGGTCATGGCCGGTCGGTCAAACCCTAGATGACTCACACGCCCCCCTTTTTTGTTAGCATATTTTTCATGTTTTCATAATCCCATGAAATTCCTTGATTTCATGATATTTCCTTCAAATCATGAAATAATGCATAAAATAGGGAAAACGCACGGGACTGGGTCATGGCCGGCCAATCATGCTCCAAGCCGGTCCCACACGCCCACACGACCCTTATTTTATTTTTATTATTTTTTATATTTCCTTCATCTCATGGAAATTCCTTGATTTCAACAAAACTCCTTCGTTTTATCATATTAGGAAAAATACTATGGGACCGGCCCCTTGAATTTTTCTTGAGTTTTACTCTCCGGCTGTTTTAAGCTCCCGAACGATCTTACAACCTAAATATTCACGCGTAAGGAGATAGAAAATTCTTTTCCGTACGGAATGGAGGGGCGGATCATCAAAATCTGAGTCCGTATGAGAATTCTACATCGATTCTATTAAAGGGCGCTAATTAAGGTTTCAACCAATCTGGGATTGCTCAAACGATCAATTTTTGATCCCGTGACCACCCAGGGCCGGTTTCATGACCCCTTGGTCGGTCCCTCACCTTTTCATAATTCCTTCTTTTTTCATTATTTTCCTTCATCCGATGAAGTTTTGACGGTTATATCAAAAACCCTAATTTTGTCATATTTTCTCAAATGGTCGCTCAAACGTGCACCAGAAAATATCAAAACTGAGACTCGGACGTCTCAACGACGAAAGCATGTTACCTTGACCGACCAGGGTTGGCTTTTTGGCTCGCAATGAGCCAGTCCCGCGTGTTTTCACAATTTGACCTAATTTGCGCAATTGCACGTATTGGGTCCAAAACTCTCCAAATAATTTCAGAATTTGACGGAGCGATCATCATTTGATTCCGTGACCACCCAGGGCCGGTTTCAGGGCCGGTTTCATGACCCCTTGGTCGGTCCCTCACCTTTTCATAATTAATTAGGTTTTATCACCTAATGCTGAACCCAGCAGTAATTCAGTAAATGATTAAACCAGCATTTAATCATTCTTTCATTAACTCACCAACTCTTCAAAAAGGTCTTGGTTTTTGCTCACGTGAGCATATGTGAATTTCATGGTTGATCCACAGTCCCATGAAGCCAGTTCTCCTTTATTCCATGGTTAATTTTCAAATAAACCATCAATTGGTCATCAATTGATCAAATTAGGGTTTCTGAATCCAAGGATTATGATTCCAGATTCAAACACTAATAATTTTGCAACGATCTCATGATCAGTGTTCTTATTAATTATGCTCGGTTCAACTACCAGCGCTTTAATTAATATTTTATTTTGGTCACGCTGCCAATAATTCATCAAACAAGCAACACTTGCTCAGATGAGAAATATTTACTCAAATCAAGGAATATTGGTTCAACTATGAATATTTAACAAATTATCGAGCAACACTCGCTCACCTCAACGTGAGGATTCCACCACTGTCTCAGAGACACATTCGATTCATGAGTTGCACAACATTTCACAAAATCATGTTTAACTCAGCAAATACGTGGACTCATTGTCCCACGAAGTCATGAAATCAACAACTGACTAAATTAACCACGAGACATCAATCGTGTACTTGGGGGATATCAACTAGGGTTTTGGTCTGGCGGTCTACGGCACGTGTGTTCAAACACACGATGGAATGTGAGCAAGTCGTGCAATCAGTTCAAGGAATCAGCAAAGTAGTGGGTGAAAAATTAACCAAGTCTCCGCACGATGAGTAATTGGTTTAACACGATTTCCCACTTCCCCACTCTTTGATTCCAGCAAACTGTCACACTTTATGGGATCATGGTGTTTTCATCTCTGGCATTATATAATGTCTCTGAATCCTGATTGAAACAACAAGATTCGAAGAGTTTTCAAACATTCGATCAACAATCGTCTGAACGAGCAATTTCTCACCAAAGTTCATATTGGCGCTCTTTTGTCTACACGAACTCACAGAAATTACTCTCAATCAGTCAAGATTCAATCATTCAGAGAATTTCACGTTGAATTCATAACACACCTATAATCTCAGATCATCATTGATCTCACACATTTCTCAGCTTCCCTCCTACAAATCAACCCATCCTCTCTTGTGACCGAATTTACTCTGGAATGACCATTGTCTTGGTTTAGGCCGGAGTACTACAGATTGGTATCTCAAACTTAAAGCACCCCCTTCATAGCGGTGCATCTGTGTGAGGTTGAACATTTCGCTCGGTTCAAAGAATCTCCTCCACACGGTCGTCCTCAATTCCGCAAAAACCAGCAAATCTTTTTTCCCCATCTACAGATTTGCGACCACAATAGGAGATCATTCTCTCGGTTGCAATCTCAATTCTCACAAGGATGGTCGGTCTTAGGTCTGCCGGGTTCAAAACCCGATCCTAATATCGCAAGATCTAGTGGCACCGCTAACGCAACTCCTCCAAGCACTGATGCTCCAGTGATCACCCTTGCAAGTGACGGCACTGGCGCCATCAACAATCCACTCTTCGGTTGATCTCTTGAAGAACCAAAGGAAATCAGCCTACCATAGTTGATCCCATGAGGGTTCAGACTGACGTAGCTGCAGCACAGAAAGAGTTGTGTGCTCATCTCAAAACTCTCACAAATAAGCTTGCATCTGAACGAACTCAGCCTCAACGCGAGAAAGGAAAAGCTAAAGAAACATCTTCAACTGCTGATCCTGAAATCTCTCCAATCCATGTTGTACATGATGAAGAATTCCGCAAAGCTGCAGATGACTCTCCAGCAATGGAACCCGCAATTTTCATCACTCGTGAAGACCTTGAGCACTTTTTGAGGATCGGGGAAAAGACAAGGTATCATCTGTCCATCTTCACCAACCTTCATATCATGCTTCCATACGTAGGATTCCTCTTCCAAATAATTATTGGGCGAGCACGAGCACAACATGTCATCCGTCTAAAGGAATTTTCAAAGTCTCCGACATGCAGAGCATACGCCTGGTATGACAACATCGCACTGGGAAGTATCACCGATTGGAGAGAGATGATTAATGTTTTATACAGAAAATACTTCTTCGTGTAAGAGAAAATCACTCTCTCTGATCTAGGAAGGATGTTTCAAAGGAACAGCGAACATCCTGATGATTATGTGAAAAGATTCAGAGTCCAAACCCTGGATTGTCATGATACAAATGTCATGGAGCAGCAGCTGGTAGATTTTTGCATCAATGGCATGCTCCAGGTTTACAGAGATTTACTGGAAAATATTCGGTTCCAGACTTTCTCAGAGCTCCACGAAGCCACGAAGAGATTATCAACCACTGCACCTGCTCTGTTGGAAAGAACAAAATCTACAAAGACTGAAGAATCTCGAGACACCTGAGGAAGCAGGCGTATGATAAACAAGTAGTACAACCTCCAGCCTTCCACAAACACTGTTGCATAAAGGATAAAACGGGAAGTCAAACTACCGCGCAAGCATACCTCAGCTCCTTCAAAATAACAAAGCAAGATGCACAAGCCTCTGACCAACACACAAGAGTTCTTGATCAAGAAGCACATGACTTTCCTTTTCCATTGAATATGTGATTGAAATCCTGGATTTCAAGATACAAGATGGTGCAATCAAGTTTCCATATGTCCAGAAAGAACCAACTGAAGAATACATGGAAAGTCCTCGTTACTGCCACTTTCACAGGTTCGTCAATCATCCCACAAAGCAACTGCGTAGTTTTGAAACACATTCTTAGAGAAAAGGTTGATCCACAATAACTTCAACTGGGTACTGAAGGAGTACACAAGAATCCTATCCCAGTCAGAACCTTTACACTCTTTGGATAACCTATCAAAGAAGCAGTTCAAGACGAACATGAATTGCGTTATCTTTTGAAGGAACAAATGAGAGACATGTTCACAGTACTGAACCATATCATGTCAAGAAGTCCATCCCGAAAATACTTCTTGAGCCTCTAGCCACAGATCAAGAGATGTACGAATGTGGACTGCTTACCACAGTCAATATCAGAAAAAACGAATTTGGAAGAACGTTGATCGATGTTGACACCACCATCAACAACATTCCAGTGAAAACCATCGGATCCACATGCATCGCTCGGCAAGAAGATACTCATTCTCCATCTCAATCATAAGACCTCTAAGGAGCTCTCGGAAATACTCATGGCTACATCACTCTCAAAGTGAACATAAGTCCCACTTGGATAGAAACCAAGTTTCGCATAACCAGGAAGATCCAGGATATGACATGTCCTTCATACGAGCGTAGGTCCACACTGAAAATATGGATACTTACGGAGCATCTTTGGTTACACATTCCTCCAACGAAGAAATTTCTGATCCAGAAGGTTTGATGGACATTCCATCATCAGAGTACTTTGAGGAATTTCAAACTTCGATGAGGTTAAAGCAAGAACCTGCAAAAGATGCATAGATATTCGTCAAGAGGTTCCACACTCAGGAAAGTCTCATTCATTTCACGTCTATTTCATTTATTTCCTCACATGCTATCTTAGAACGGGGACTCAATTCTTCTAGCAACTCCGCAAGATGTTATGAATGGTAGCTTCACCGGATTAGTATTTTACCAAGTGGTTGAATCTGATATTTCTCCGAATTGAGCATTGAAACATTCATTACTGAGATGATGTCCAAGCATGGAAAAGAACACTTAGGGTGTTTCTCCAGAGCCTTGCAGTAGTGTCCATGTGTCCCAGAAAATCAGAAAGCTCTGATGTCTGCATAAGTGTTGAATCCCACTACCGCAACGAAAGGGATACTGAATCAACAGAATATACTCGGGGCCGAGACGATCAAGCCTAAGACATTCAAAGCTCGAAGGATATGACACTTCAACGCTAGAGCATCTAAGGAGTCTTCAAATTGTACTCCCAATCAAAGAGTACACCTTCGATAATGAAGCCTATGTCTTCAACATAAATACCTCGATGGTGACATGCTGATTCACCACTAGTGCAATCAAAATGCAACTAAACTACAATCGCTGAGTCTTCACTATCTCCATGACAAGACTTCTGAAGCAGATGCAATATCATTCACCCATGGATGGCACAAATTCCTTCAACATACATTGGGGACTTGATCTTACTGGAGAAATCGGTTTTATTTTAATAAATGTTATCCACATAACAAGCTATTGCAACCTGATGTGATTCCATGAAACTTCATCAACGGGATCTCTCTACATCACGAGCTCCTGCACGACTGAGGAACTTCTTCTCTTCACCGATCACACCCAGAATGAAGGCTGCTGATGTAATCTTCCGCAATATTATCGACTCACTGATGAATCCAGTTCACAGTAAAATCATATTGTTCAGGAGAATTCATGTTGAACTCCCAGAACACCTTCATCTTAGAGATGCTCAACCCACCAAAAGGCTCACTGGATGGAGGAGCAACTATTGTGTCTATAACCATGGTTCTATCCTTTTTGGTCTTTGAAGCAACTTCAACCGTGGTATCAGCATCAACAATAATCTCTAAGGGAACAACATCCATGATCTCAACATCGACAAAGATCTCATTCATAGTCTCAACACCAACAACGGTCTCAGGAGCAACATCCTCGGGGCTTCATCAACTAATCATTCTCTGAAGTGTTACACATGAAGCGTACTTCTCTAAGAACCAATGATTCATATCAAGATGTGTAGACCTGATAACATGCTCACATGAAGTCTTCCCAAATCTAGCACGACTGGTAGGCATAATCCAAAGTCTTCTACAAGATGTTCTCGTCACCTCTACAGATGAGATACAACATACTTCAGGTCATGGGTTTGCAAAAAACGTGCCAATGGGTGAGGAATGAGACAATACTTCCTCAACAAAAGATGTTCGTCTGTGTCTCTTCAACAACATACCAAAAGGGCACATTAAGCGGACATACAAGCTGAAAGATATGGCCTTTATTGTCAGGTATACGAAACCTAAAAAAATTGTATGGGATTACAAATTGCAAATGTGCACGCTTCGTTGGCGGAATTCTACAACTCCAGATTGAGTGATCTTCTATAATTTAATAACTCAGTCTCTTAGCTTCAAAATTTGGGGTCAAGCATCGAATTCCGACGCCGTGTGAGGTTCCTACAACTTCTAGAACATACTACATGCAAGAATTCATGGACGGGATTCATAACATCTACAGTCGATCGATGTCCACCGGGTCTTTTTGCTAAGTCCTTCATCAAGGTACCTCCAGCTTCCTGGTTAGCTCGGCTACTTCATCTTCTTCAACATAGAATCACTAGTAAGGAAAGGAGGGTCACCATTTTCTGCTTTCTTGATAACTTCAAGTCTTTCACGGAGCCACTTCAGATTGAAGCCAAGTTCTTCAGCATTCTTCAAGTTGTACTCACAATCAAAGAGTACATCTTGGGAAACAACATCTCTGGCTGTAATCCGGATATCATCTATAACACGTAAGATGGCCTTTACTTGTTTCGTCAAGAAATAACTACGCCATGTATCCCGAGTAACAACAATGTATCCATACATTTCCCACAGTTCCTTGTATATAGAAACATATCATGTAGGGACAGAATATCGCAAGATATAGGGTTACGAACATAGTAACAAATACAAGATAAAAGTGTCACAAGATAATGCGATAATAAAAGAAACACGGGAGAAGTGTGAAGGGTTTGCGAATATAGAATAAATTTACGATCAGAGGTTGCGATGCTTCGCAGGTTATATACAGTTGTACATATTTCACTATAAATAATAGTTCAAATTCTAGATTGAAGAGGTTCTTTAAGTGAGTATTAGAAAAAGTCTTAGGGGAGAGAACAGAGAAAGTTGTAACTGTTCTAAGTTCCATTAACATACTTCTTTGTAATCAGTTGAGAATATTAATCAGTAAATTGTCATTTTTCATCAAGAACTTCTTAAAGTTTTATGAATTCTACTGAGGGTGTAGTTGTAGCATTTCCTGCAACTACATAATTGGCGCTAGAAACAGGGACAAATAAAGAGAAGCAAACGTAACAGAGATAATTAAAGAATTTTGCATCAGAGAAATGGCTAGAAGAAGAAATATATCAGAACCATTGACTGTAGTAAGAAGAAGTGTAAGACTCGCAGGTGGAGAAGCAAACGTAACAGGAGAACCTAGTAGGAGAAGGAGCAATCGAAGAAATCAAACTCAACCAACAGTAACTCAAGGAAGAGCAATAGATCATGATCGAGTGAGTGTACACACTTGGAGAACTGATACACCAGTAGAAGCATATAGAGAACCGCAAATCAGAGAAAATGGGATATTGATGGGAGGAACAATTCATGAAAGAGAAATGGAGGCATTAGAAACATTGAGACAAGGAGTTCAGGAAGAACGAAGGTTTGAAGATGAAGAACGTGCAAATATAACAAGACATAATCAAGAATTGAGGAGGGAAAATAAGATGTTACAAAGGAGGAGATCTCAAAGTGCTGCGAGATCAAGTGTTAGACCAGAGAGAGAAGAACGAAATTCACCAACAATCAATAGTGAAAGTATTATGCAAGGACAAACACAGAATCTGGTTGAAAGAAATCGAGAGAATCGCTTCATTTTAGTACCGAACAAAACGTGGAAAATTTACGAACAGAACCATTTCCAAGGGAAAATAACCAGAATGGCGAAGAAAATCGAGAGGAAGAGCAGCAACTTTTGGAAGAAATTAAGAGGCAACAAGCAATGCATCAAAACAATTACGAGGATGGAGTAAGAAGACATGAACAGGCTCGCAACAATCAAGATCTTGAGTATGGTAGAATTCAGAGGAGAGTTGGAAATCAACGAACAAAAATAGTAAGGAATGAACCAAATCTTCAAAACAGAATTCAGGCAAATCAGGGAGAGGTAAATCGCAGAAGGAGGAGAAATGAAGAAGAAGAAATTCCTGATAGTCACATGAGAAGGATGAGGAGAATAGAAATGGAAGAACAAGAATTTCAAGATTCTCTGCAACAAAAAAATTGTGACAATCTGGAAAGAAGATATTTGCAAAATTGTGCAAATGGAAACATTAATGAAGAGTATAATAGAATGCGAAGGATCGCAAGAGAAGAAATGCAAGAACGTAGAAGAAGAGAGGCTGCGTTGAAGAGACCAATGGATGAGAATTCTGAGGCAAATGAATGGATCTTTCGAGAATTAGCGGAAATGAGAGGAATGATAAACAGTAGAGGAGGAGAAGATAGAAGGAAATTAGATGAAGCAATAAAAGAAGCTGCGAGGACTCCTTTCTCTAGAGAATTGGCAATGGTCAACCAAAAATGGTAGCAATGAGTAGCAAGGATCAAGAAGAGTATGATAGAGAAAGGAATTTCTATAGCCGAGGAGGAAATAACCAGATCCCAAGATTAGATCAGCAACAGGAAAATTATGGAGGACAAAGGCAGAACTATTTTGGACAAGGGAATCATAGACAAAACTATAACAATGGACAGGGAGGTCAAAGAATGATAAGAGAAGAAATAAAGATGCCACCTTTGAATACAAGTGTAGAAAAGATATGGCAAGCAATCATCTTGATGTAAAATATACCAACACCATGGAATATGGGAAAAGAACCACCAATGGGTCCAAGAAGTCATGAATTTTGCTTGTACCATCACTTTCATGGACATTCTACAAATAATTGCAATAATATCAAAAGGATTATCTTGCGAATGATCGATCAAGGTAAACTGGACCACTTTTTACTCAAGCAAGCACAGTTGCAACAATTACCACAGGCTCCAGTGATAACTCGCATGGTGAACACAATACAAGAAAAGGGAAAGGAAAACTTACACATAGAAGTGGGACCAAAAGCAAGGAATGTTTTCTGCAATTCTATTGTTCACTCGTATAAAACTATAGAAGATTTTCATGATAATGTGTTAAGCAGGGTATATGCGAGAGATGGTAAAGGAAGGGAAATAATGAACATCGCAAAAATTTCACGACTTGAAGATTGGCAGAAGCGTGAAATTTCTTTTGAATCCACGGAAATTCCAGAAGGTTGAGAAATACATGATAATCCATTGGTAGTGAGATTAGAAATTTGTCTGAATATGGGAGAAAGCGAAGATGATACAGACGAAGAATCATTTGGTCTTAATAGAATCTTAATTGATACGGGAAGTTCTGTCAATATTCTCTTATATCCTTCTTACAAAACCATGGGGGGAAAGACGCAGATCTAATACCTTCTACCTATAGGATTTATGTCTTTAATGGAACTGCTAATAAACCTAAAGGAGAAGTAAGCATGTGAATTCCCTTAAGTGTAATGCGAACTGAAATTCTATTTTGCGTTGTTGATGTCGAATCACCATACAATGCTTTAATAGGGAGACCTTGGCTTCATGGGATTCTAGGTGTAGCTTCAACTCTTCATCAATGCATAAAATTTCCTCATCCAAAGGGTATTGGAGTTATCAAGGGTGATTGGGAAGAAGGGAAGAAATGTTACGATACATAAGTAGAAGTTTGCGAAGGAAAAGCTGTTGAAAAGGAAAGTTGGAGAAAAAGAGCAAAGGCTACGAAAAGAAGCGAAAATTTAATGACTGAGGACTAAGGCATGAAGGAATAAAGTTACAATGTTAAGCATACAAGAAATTTACGATGATAGAAAAGGGATATGGTTTGCGAAGAAAAGAGAATGAAGAAAAAAGGTAATGAAACAAAAAGGTAATCAATATATTTGTTCGCAACGTATAACAAAATGTTCGCAACGTATAACAAAATGTATTTTGAAAAACAAGAAAATGAAATGAGGTATTTCGCAACATGAAAAATTTGTGATGAGTTTTTACGAATAAAAAAGATTTATTGCGATCAGCTTTCATTAAAGAAAGACGCAAAAATTTATTTGCGATCAGCTTTCATAAAAGAAAGCCGCAAACTGTGATCAGCTTTCAAAAAAGAAAGAAAGCCGCAGAAATTTTACACAGGAAAACCTTTGTGACGTACACCTTAGTTCGCGAAGCAACATTTCTCAAGAGGCAAAGTCCTAAAGTACATCATTTAAGGGGGTACCTATAAGCATGGCTCAGGGGAAACGGAACACCACCACGGAATCTGAGTACATGAACGGGGTACATAATCTTGCGATGTAACATGATTTAGGTTGGGCGACTAAGGCATACTGTCTTTCCCAAGAAGTGCAGAAAACGATCAAGGCGCCGAGGTACACGGTTGAGTCAAGAGTGCCGGATGGGTTTGAAGCACGTCTTCCATTCTTGACAAGTCTTGGCAAATGATGCACTTGGCCCAAAGATACCCCATAGGGTGAAACCTCGTAACTATAAGCCCTATAGGCAAAAAGGATAAGAGGTTACGAACAAAAGCTGGTTGTTGGCAAAACTGGATGGGAAGAGCTAACCTTGTATGGTCGATGTACGCTTCCTTGAAGGGGCAACCAAGGGGAAGATAAAGGGCAGAACCCTCCATTAGGGAGCTGATACGTGCTATAAGACGCAAATGTCACGAGGCTTTTTGTTCGCAAGAACATAAAGGCTTGTCATATTTGTGCAACAATCGTATTTCTGCGAGTAAAAAAAAAATATATGTACTCGCAGAATTAAATACAAAGAAGTTAAGATGAGATCAATGGGTTATTACATGAAAGTGTGATAACGTCCTGCGGTTTTATCGCAAGGCGATAATGTCACAAGGTTGTATATTCGCAAGTATATTCAGACTTGTCATATTATCGCAAACACAAAAATATTGTTAAGATAAAGTCAAGGGGTTGAGGCATGCGAGTGCACCAATTTCCTGCGACTTTATCGCAAAAGAGGTGGCAAAGTAAGACCTTTACTTAGGAAGGCATGATAAGACCACAGAAACTAATGAAGTCAATTCCATCAATATCATTGGAGATTCTTTATATTCTAAACAAGAATATATACCAAGAATTCCTACCAAAAAAGGAAATTTTATTCGCAATCAAGGACAAATATTTCATACTTATTAAATTTTTCTAGGGTTGAATACTTCTCATATTTCTTCAAGGATTAAATACTTCTTATACTTCTTCAAGGATGTTTCATAATTCTTATACTTCTTCAAGGATGTTTCATAATTCTTATACTTCTTCAAGGATGTTTCATAATTATTCAAGGAGGTTTCATACTTCTTATACTTCAAGGGGGAGATTTCTTATTTACTTCTCAACAACCTGAAACTTTGCAACTTAAACTGAGGCTGATATTCTATTACTTATAACAACAATTGATCACCTGAAGAGCAATAATAAGGGGAAAAGGCGATAAAACCAGACTTATATTCCCGAAGAACAACTTAGTTTCATCAATCACCTCACAATAAACTTAATCGAAGCAGCGAAGAATACTAAGCTAGGTCTTCAAAATATATTATTTCTCTTCATATGATCAAGTTATGCAAGTAAGGAAAGCATTCAATTAAAGAAGGGCTTTTTGATAAAATACCCCTACACTTCACTTTACACTAAAAAAATGTCCCCGTTTTTTAAACATTTGTTAAAGTACCCTTTCCTTGACCGTTTTATTCAAAAAACATTTAACATCAGTTAGCAGCTGTTAATGCTTAGGTGGCGGGGTCAAAATGTCCAAAACGCCCTTCCTCCTTAGTAAAGTTGGATTTTCTTGAATCGTCAACTCCATTTCTTCTGCTTCTCCATGAATACTAATCTGATCCAATTGAAATTTATACCACACATTCATTGGTATATCACATGAATTTTATCAAAATTTCATAGGAAAGTAACGGTTAGAACCTAATTTACCACTGATTCTATAAGTTCATCTCAAACTGAATTTCTACAAGTTCACATATTAAACTCAGTTGGTTGGGGTACTTCTCTAACTCATATTCGAGTGAAATTTTTACAGAAACCTCATAGACTAAGTGGGTTACTCCAATTAAAAATTCAGGTAATTATACACTGTACAACATCTATTTTCGTAGGTTTCTATCTCTGCACAGTGATCTGAAATCTGTAGCAATGTAATCTGGACCTGGATGGTTTCATCACATCTCCATCTCCGATCGTACTCCAAATTTAATAGCGATTGCATAATACTGTATCCAACAACATATATGAAAATTACGTAGATCCAATGGTTTGATTTAATACTAAGATACAAACAACATCTATGGTCTTTGGTGCCAACTTTCTTTTACTCTTAGATTTAGTGTAGGGGTTTATGGTAATTTTACCCATTTTCTTGACTAAGTAAACGACCGTGGACTCAATATGTGGGGCCAAACCATGATAATAGATATCAAGGGCAGTTTAACAAAGTTTTAAAAAACGGGGGCATTTTTTTAGTGTGTATTTTTGTATGAGGGTACTTTATCAAAATTCCCATTAAAGAAAGATCAACTCATCATCGCAAAATTAAGACATTGGTACTAATTAAGTTGCGAAAAGAAAATTGCTGGTTGATTAAAAGTGCAGGAAAGAAGAAAATATTGTACTCAAACAGACAAGACGAAAATAACTGAAGCAAATATTCAGGAAGGAATAAAGCAACTCTGTGGGAGATTTATCTTCATCAAAATGATCTTCTCTTTCTTCTTCAGAGATATCATCTTCAGCTTCACTATCAGAGATATCCAAATCTGGGGTATCATCAGGGATTTCTTCAGAAATGAGCGTTTGATACTTAGTGAGAGGAATTTGATTGTCTTCACAAATCCTGCGAGTCATCATAGCTCGGAAGCGTTTGATGTTTAAGCCTTGGTTATTTTGAGAAATTTGATGTTAAGACTTTAAATCAGAAATCTACTGATTACGCGCAGCAAGAGTAGCTTCCAGCTCTACAATCCTCTTCGTATAATTTTCTTCAGCATTTACAAAGAAAAAGGATAAGTAAGAAATAAGAGAATAAAGAGTAAGGGAATAAATTAAGGAATTGATTAGCAAATTGTGGAGTTAAAGTGATCAAGATTTGTGAATTTACCTTCTAATTGCTTCTTATCATTACGAAGAGAAGTGACTTCAAGCTCCAGTTGATTATTCTTCTCAAGGAGAGAGGAATTTCCAGTTGCGATACTCGCAGATTGTGCATTATCTTCGCAGCGGGATTTTAATTCTGCATTATCAATATTCAAATCCTCTATTTTCTGGAGAAGTTTTGTATTCTCAACCTCCAGTTTGTTACAACGACTTAAAGTTTTCTTCTCAGCAATTGCATGACGTCTTTCCCAATCTGAAGCAGCTGCACAGCTAACCCTCCCAACCTGAGCAAATAAAAGGGATTAGAAATCAATGAAGTAGGGGAAATTAACAAGGAAAAGAAGAAAACTTACCATACTCCCCAAAGAGTATAATGTAATAGGAGAAATAAATCTTGAAATTCCATTAAGGGAATTATTGTTGATTACAGTGGGAACTTTGCAACCTTCACAATATGCCTATGAGCATTCGCAGTAGGAGACTTTCCTAATCCACGAGAAGATTTAAGAAAAGCCTCAGACAATCGAGTCATTGCAGACTCAAAAGTTTCCACATTGCTGTAGTCTTCATCTTCTTCATCATCATCATCGTCATTCCTCCTATCAGAATTAGTATCATAATTAGAACTAAGATCTTTCTCAGAAAGCCTTTCATCTTCATCACTTTGTTCTTCGTCAACATCCTTGCTAGAGGAGATCACATTGGAGTAAGCACTGGGTGGGAGTCTCTTCCTCTTCTTCGCATAAACAATATCCCTAAGTTTCCCTTGTCCTTTGCGAAGAACATCTTCTTTATTACCAGAAGTCTTGATATTCTTCGCAGAGCGAAGTATTTTTTGTCTCGTAGTTAGCGCTTCAGAAGAAGTTGAATTCTTGTTCTTACTCACAACAGCCCCAGGGAAGTCAGGAAGAACCTACAAATTCAAATAAGGATAAGAAACAGAGGCAAAAATATATTGTTTAAAATACATATGAGAATGTTTCTTACCTCATTTGAAAACAATTTGAAAGCCTCACGAGTACTGGATTTCCCAGTTTTAAGGTAACTTTCCTTAAGTTCATTCACCTGACAAATATTGCAAAAGGATTAGTAAAAGAAGAAAAATAACAAGAAGATAAGGAGATGGAGATACATACATCTTTATCTCTATTAGGCCAAGAAAAAACCCAAGGTTGATAGTTACGATCATGAAGATTCACAGGAAGATCTACTATCCCAGAGATGTAATAACCCGATAATGCTAAAGGATAATTGTACCAATCTTCATCATGAGAATGGCGAGGGGTTTGATTATTTCCAGAAGCATAATCAATATCATGCATAAGAAGATCATCTTCTGCGACATCAGTTTTACGATGAAGACGAACACCCCAACGCTTATCTTCCCTCTTCGCAGGAATTAATGTGTAATTTTTAAAGAAATTCTCGACTGTATAATTTGTAGCGATAATCTCTACATCTCTAAATACAGGTCTCCTAAGTTCGATTGGGTATAAAGATTTTCCAGTAGCAGCACGGTTTGCGAACTCAACCAGAATGTGAATGCAATCCCCAGTCAATTGATAAATGGCTCGTGAGAAATTTGGGTGGGAAATAATCTCATAGAATAAAGGAAAATTGACATCATAAAGAGGAAGAAGAATACCTGTGAGGATTTGTCCTCGTGAGACTAAAACTACCTGATCATCCCAATTGAGATCAGTAAAGAGTTCCATACAGAGATGGGATTTATTGGTATGACCATCAATCTCAGAAAGAACGAGATTTCTATCAGCAAGCTCTGCATTAAGTTTTTCCACAGTTTTCTTCTTCGGAGCCATTAGATGAAGGATAGAAAACAGAGAAGAAAAGAAATAAAAAAGGCAAGAAATAGTAGTAGAAGAAAGAAGGAAAAAATTGCAGAAGTAGACGTAATGAGGAAGATGAAAAAGATAAAAGAATAAAAGGAGGAATTAAAGATAGTATTTATAAAAAGGAGAGTTTGATGAAGATAGAAATTCATCAATGCGATTAGACGTGAGCGGTTGAGAAGGACGGTTACGAAAACACGTGTCGAAGATTTAATGAAAGAGAAAATACATGTTGCGAATATAAGAGGTGATGATAACTATATTAAATTTGCGAGAATAATGATTCTCATGACATTTCTTCTTCGCAGAACTGACATGAGAAGAGGCAATATGTAGGGACAGAATATCGCAAGATATAGGGTTACGAACATAGTAACAAATACAAGAGAAAAGTGTCGCAAGATAATGCGATAATAGAAGAAACACAGGAGAAGTGTGAAGGGTTTGCGAATATAGAATAAATTTACGATCAGAGGTTGCGATGCTTCACAGGTTATATACAGTTGTACAGATTTCACTGTAAATAATAGTTCAAATGCTAGATTGAAGAGGTTCTTTAAGTGAGTATTAGAAAAAGTCTTAGGGGAGAGAACAGAGAAAGTTGTAACTGTTCTAAGTTCCATTAACATACTTCTTTGTAATCAGTTGATAATATTAATCAGTAAATTGTCATTTTTCATCAAGAACTTCTTAAAGTTTGACTAATTCTACTGAGGGTGTAGTTATAGGATTTCCTGCAACTACATATCTGATGGGAACGCTAAAACCTCCAACAAGTTGGTGATATGGGAGTAACTCACTAAATTGAGGATCAAAGGAAATCCATGCAGTATGATACTCATGCACTATCATCTGGTTCTCAGTTACTGGAGCAGTGTCAATGATCATAGAAACAACCTCAAGGGAAGTAACTTCTGCTATTTAGGGTTCGGGTTCCACTGTTTGAGGCACCATTGGAGTTTCCACCACCTCCACGGTATCAGCGACCAGCACTCCATCATCCTGAGGCGCAGCTATGAAAGTCTTGTCACCAACAACTCTTGGATTTCCCAAATCATCATTATTGGATCCATGATTCCCAACTTCGTCGCTCAGCACATAATGCGAAGGTTACATGGGATTAGAATGATTCAAAGTAGATATACTTACTGGGGGAGCCTCTAAATCATTTGAAGGCTCGGAAATACCGAAATCTCCATTGGAAACGCCGTTTTCTCCATTTGGCTCGGGATTTCGGGAATTCTTCATATCCCCATGCCCCAAAGAAGAGTTCCCTTCATCAACATGCTACTTATCTACAATGATTTCTTCCTGGACTCATCAACAATAATTATTATTTCATTCAAAAAGATGCCACGATCGCCTGCATGCTTACATCGACTTATTCATCAGTGCTGGACTGTTTGCCCGGGAAGGAGTTGAAGGCCGTCAGTCGATGGAGAAAAAGTATAAAAGAAGTAACAAACCTTGGCATCGTGATCCTAATTGCACGGGAACGGAAAAGTCATGACACAAGGAGCGCTAACAACTCACCAAGGAAATGGCTGGTGACTGCACGTCATTTGCTAACGTTTTGTAGCCCTTACTTCTGGTTCTCCGCTCCTGTAGACTTTCTTTTATTTCTGTGGAGTCTATATCTGTTCAGGATTCCACCATACGATCACCCTGTGGTAAATCTAATGAAATAAGAAGAAGTACAACTCAGTATGAAGGATCTCTCACCATCACTCAGAGGTCCCAAAAGCACTATTTCTTGAAGCTGCATCTGTAGAGATATCATCTATGGAAATATCATCTTTGGAAGCATTGTCATGGGAACCGGTCATTATTGAAAAGTTGATGTGACGTCCATACAACATTCTTACTTCAGTATATCATCCGTAGATGCAAATTTCATCAAAACAGTGGAATTAAAGCACAACAGAAATGATCAGGATGCTCACATCAGCATCTACAAAAATGGTAATTCTTAACTCTTACCTTTTTACGCTTCCACTAATAGTAGTGAGAGTAATGCTAGAGTTGACACTCCAAAATCGTTCGTTTCTTCGAAACCTACAAAAACGAACAACTCAGATTTTTCCATAAAATCATGAATATTTCTACTGTGTGAACATTCACCATAGAATTATGAAAACTAAAACATTATTTCATCATAAATAATTGTTAACTTCTAAGCAATATCGCACAAAACTCAAGTTTTGATTTTAGAAAAAATAATATATATTTTCATATATATATATATATAAAGAAAATGTTTTATTTACTCATGTAAATAAATAAAAAATATTTTCAACATGAGCCGGGATCATGAAAATAAATTGTGGACACTCCACGGTTTGAAAAAAAAATCCCATGAATTGACCATGGTTTTACAAAAAAAAAAAAAAAACTCTTTTCCTTCGTGCCGTCATACGTATTTGAAACGAAGGTTTATTTCAACTTTGTGAAAGCTCACACGTTACGAGATAAAGTTTTGATTTACATGAAAGATCATACACAAAATTTTATCACTGGACACAAGTTCATATATACGTAACGAGAGAAACTCTTTCCTCCGTATCATTATTATTCCCTAAAACGAAGATTTTACTTCGGTTTTGTGAAAATTCACCTTTTTTCATGATAAAACTTTGACTCACATGAAAGCTCGCTCATAAACATAGTTTTATCGCTGAACCTACATATTCATATATGAAGGAAAACCTCTCCTAAATCAGGGATTATTATTAGTTTTCAAAAACTAACGATCAAACGAACATACGTTTTCAAAAACGAAGGTTTTCGACGAAATCCACAATTGTATATATACACAGGTATATAATTTTATCATGATCAATATGTGAACAACCATAGAATTCATGAACATCAGCAAAAAAAAAAAAAGGAACGATTCTTTTTATATCAAACTTTATTTCCAAAACCTAATTTTCTAAGGATTTCCTTATTGGACCCGGCCCGCGAATCCTAAACGACCAAGGACCCGTCGTCCAAATCAGCGGTTCAACACCAATTTATGCTCATCAAATGAAGCTCTAGCATGCCTTTGAAATCTTCATTCAAGTTATGGTATGCTTGTACGATCGAAATCCGGTAACATCTTAACTTACGATTAAGTTCAATTACTTATATTGTTTATGACCGGAAAATCACCATTCAATGCTGAGTGAGGAACACGGCTTTCCTCACTAAGCAGGGGACTTAATGTAGATGGTGGATTTTCGACAAAGGCTAAAATTGTAAACCCATAATTATACGAACCTCTGATCCAGCAATCAGACGTGAATATTGAGACACGGGTCTCTCATCGAATCCTCTGATTGAGAATACTTTCTCTAAGAGTGTGTATAGATATGTAGTCTCAAAGCTGGACAACGGCATATCTCATGAGTACTGAGCACTTCAGTAATTGTTTCTATCACGGGATGGACAACTCCCAAACAACTTGCTCTGCTAGTATAGAGTGATGATGTTTTCAGGATACAAACAACGAGTTTACCCTGGCTATGTAAAAGATATGAAGCTCCAACAAGTTCATATCAGAATAATTAATGCTCCTAGACAGCTTGCTCTGCTAGTATAAAGTCATAAATTAATTATTCCTAAATTCTTGGATTCATCCGCAGAATTTCTGAAAATATTCAAATATTTTCGCAAAATATTTCATTACGCAAACCATAGTTCTTCCCAGCAGAAATCCATGGATTAGTAATAAATATTGGACGCACGGGCATCAGAGCTGCCTTCTGAGCGAGCCATGTCTCGAACTTAAATTCTTGGATTCATCCGCAGAATTTCTGAAAATATTCAAATATTTTCGCAAAATATTTCACTACGCAAACCATGGTTCTTCCCAGCAGAAATCCACGGATTAGTAATAAATATTCATCACACGAGCATCAGATCTACCACCTGAGTAAGCCCCATTTCAAATGGTGCAAGTGTATTCAACAATGATACATTAACAACCACAGCACGAACGAGTATTTCAAAATACGATGAAACGATGAACCTATGCAAATTAGGATAAAAAAAATAACAAATAAATAAAAATTAACCAAGGCGCTGGGAGCATGGACCCACTGACCGGCCGACTGTGCCGTGGTCAATCCCACGTCAGTTTCATATTTTTGTTGATTTCTCTGAGTTTATGAAAACCCTTTCATTTGAACGAATATCCTTTATTTTGAGGAAACTCCTCAATTTCATGGTGCTTCCCTCGCGCGGAGGAAATAATATAAAATTACGGGAAAACGTGATGGGGCGTGACCATTGGCCAATCGGCCATGCCTTGGTCCCAGCCGGCCCCACACCTCATGATTCCTCATTATTTTATTATTATTTCCCTAATTTCATGAAAACTCCTTAATCTCATGATATTTCCTTAGTCCCATGAAAAATGATGAAAATTAGGGAAAACCCGTGTGCACGGGTCATGGCCGGTCGGTCAAACCCTAGATGACTCACACGTCCCGCTTTTTTGTTAGCATATTTTTCATGTTTTCATAATCCCATGAAATTCCTTGATTTCATGATATTTCCTTCAAATCATGAAATAATGCATAAAATAGGGAAAACGCACGGGACTGGGTCCTGGCCGGCCAACCATGCTCCAAGCCGGTCCCACACGGCCCTTATTTTATTTTTTATTATTTTTTATATTTCCTTCATCTCATGGAAATTCCTTGATTTCAACAAAACTCTTTAATTTTGGCAAAACTCCTTAGTTTTATCATATTAGGAAAAATACTATGGGACCATCCCCTTGAATGTTTCTTGAGTTTTACTCTCCGGATGTTTTAAGCTCCTGAATGAGCTTACAACCTAAATATTCCCGCATAAGGAGATAGAAAATTCTTATCCGTACGGAATGGAGGGACCATCAAAATCCGAGTCCGTATGAGAATTCTACATCGATTCTACTAAAGGGCTCTAATTAAGGTTTCAACCAATCTGGGATTGCTCAAACGATCAATTTTTGATCCCGTGACCACCCAGGGTCGGTTTCATGACCCCTTGGTCGGTCCCTCACCTCTTCATAATTTCTTTTTTTCTTTCATTATTTTCCTTCATCCGATGAAGTTTTGACGGTTATATCAAAAACCCTAATTTTGTCATATTTTCTCAAATGGTCGCTCAAACGTGCACCAGAAAATATCAAAACTGAGACACGGACATCTCAACGATGAAAGCATGTTACCTTGACCGACCAGGGTTGTATTTTTGGCTCGCAATGAGCCAGTCCCGCGTGTTTTCACAATTTGACCTAATTTGCGCAATTGCACGTATTGGGTCCAAAACTCTCCAAATAATTTCAGAATTTGACGGAGAGATCATCATTTGATCTCGTGACCACCCAGGGCCGGTTTTACGACCCCTTGGTCGGTCCCTCACCTTTTCATAATTAATTAGGTTTTATCACCTAATGCTGAACCCAGCAGTAATTCAGTAAATGATTAAACCAGCATTTAATCATTCTTTCATTAACTCACCAACTCTTCAAAGAGGTCTTGGTTTTTGCTCACTTGAGCATATGTGAATTTCATGGTTGATCCACGGTCCCATGAAGCCAGCTCTCCTTCATTCCATGGTTAATTTTCAAATAAACCATTAATTGGTCATCAATTGATCAAATTAGGGTTTCTGAATCCAAGGATTATGATTCCAGATTCAAACACTAATAATTTTGCAACGATCTCATGATCAGTATTCTTATTAATTATGCTTGGTTCAACTACCAGCGCTTTAATTAATATTTTATTTTTGTCACGCTGCCAATAATTCATCAAACGAGCAACACTTGCTCAGATGAGCAATATTTACTCAAATCAAGGAATATTGGTTCAACTATCAATATTTAACAAATTATCGAGCAACACTCGCTCACCTCAACGTGAGGATTCCACCACTGTCTCAGCAGACACGTTCGATTCATGAGTTGTAGAACATTTCACAAAATCATGTTTAACTTAGAAAATACGTGGACTCATTGTCCCACGAAGTCATGAAATCAACAACTGACTAAATTAACCACGAGACATCAATCGTGTACTAGGGGGGGATATCAACTAGGGTTTTTGTCTGGCGGTCTACGGCACGTGTGTTCAAACACATGATGGAATGTGAGAAAGTCGTGCAATCATTTCAAGGAATCATCAAAGTAGTGGGTGGAAAATTAACCAAGTCTCCGCACGATGAGTAATTGGTTTAACACGATTTCCCACTTCCCTACTCTTTGATTCCAGCAAACTGTCACACTTCATGGGATCATGGTGTTTTCATCTCTGGCATTATATAATGTCTCTGAATCCTGATTGAAACAACAAGATTCGAAGAGTTTTCAAACATTCGAACAACAATCGTCTGAACGAGCAATTTCTCATCAAAGTTCATAGATGCGCTCTTTTGTCTACACGAACTCATAGAAATTACTCTCAATCAGGCAAGATTCAATCATTTAGAGCATTTCACGCTGAATTCATAACACACCTACAATCTCAGATCATCATTGATCTCATACATTTCTCAGCTTCCCTCCTACAGATCAACCCATCCTCTCTTGTGACCGAATTTACTCTGGAACGACCATTGTCTTGGTTTAGGCCGGAGTACTACAGATTGGTCTCTCGAACTTAAAGCACCCCCTTCATAGCAGTGCATCTGTGTGAGGTTGAATATTTCGCTCGGTTTAATGAATCTCCTCCGCACGGTCGTCCTTAATTCCGCAAAAACCAGCAAATCGTTTTTCCCCATCTACAGACTCGTGACTAATTTAGACAAGATCTAAAACAACGATGCTCCATGGACATCTATTATTTTGATCTTCTTGTTTAAAAGCGATGCTTTACGTGTATCGAATACATACGATATTTTATGAATATAGGCTTCACAAATAACTTAGTTATTTGACCTCATAGCGCCGCGTGCTATTTTGTGCGGCAAGTCCCACAACTTGACCTATTTACTCGAGATATCAAACGTGTTTTTTTTTTATGAATCACACGAATTTTATTAGATGAACCATAAAGAATTATAACCAACAAGAAAGGGGAAAAGAAAAACAACAACACCAAAAAGAAAAAACCAAAACAAATCAGGCCCAAGAAGACTCAACTAGACAGGCCCAAACAGAAAATTATACCTTTTCTAACTTAACTGATCAACTGAACCTGTAGTAGTTAATGTCTGGCATTTCAACTCTAGTGAGATTTTGAGGTCTTCCCAAATGAATATGTCTCTCACCTTCCTTGAGATGGACTCCCCTCTTAGCAAAAGTATCAGCAGAAAAGTTAGTTTCCCTGTAACAGTGAGAAAAACTAATTGATGATAACTTTCCAACTGCTCTTCTCCATCTCATTTTAACAAACCAAGGAATGTTCCCAGTAGAAAATTCAGTTAAGACTATTTGTGAGTCAGAATTGATGATTATATGATGTAGATTCCAATCAACAGCAAGCTCAGCAGCACATGTAACAGCAAAGACTTCAGCAATGTAATTTGTAGTAATTCCTAAACCACCAGAAAGAGTGCCAACTACCTGACAAATGTGATTTCTAACAACCACTCCAAAACCAGCTTGTCCTGGATTTCCATATGAAGCCCCATCACAACAGATAAAGTAGCACCAAATCTAGGAGGTAGCCAGTGACATATCTTGATTTCATGGAATTTGCTACTTCTTGCACCAAGGTTAAAAAAAGAAATGATGTCATGATCATAGTTCTGATCCCATTTGTTAGCTGTAATTCTTAAACCTCCTTCATAGACCATCTTCATTAATCTATTTTTAAATTGTTGAATATTAGGTTTTATGTTGTCAAAGAATTTTCTATTTTTATGAAACCATACCTCATTCACAATAGAGTAGCTAGCAGTAATCCAAACCTCTTTGACTAGAGGACTTTTATTCTTTGCAGCTTTCCATATGTCTTCAAAGGAATTGGGGCAGCTGAATCCAAAAATGTAGCAAATCCATCTCCAAATTTCAGTGATGAAGCTGCATTTCCACAATAGATGATCCATACTGTCTTGGTCCTTTTCACACATACAAAACATAGAAACCATATCATAACCTTTTTCCACCATCAGCAAATCATCCACATATATACCATGAATTAGCTTCCACATATTACTGGCAGTACTTGGATGAAGGAAAGAATTCCAAATTTTCTTAGGCCACTGTAATTTTGGATTTTTTGTTCTTATGGCTTCAATTGCAGAGGAAGTAGTGAACTTGCCCTTAAGATCTCCAATCCAGAACAATTTATCATCACCACCTCCTACATCTGGCTTAGTCAAAGAATCTAATATTTGTTTTATATCATCTGATGTTGACCATTCATTTTCCACAAGGATATCAGCTACCTTAAGATGTATATTGTCTTTAACCAAAGCATTAAGACCTCAGGAATCAATGAGAGGAGATTCACCAATCCAGTGATCAAACCAAAGAGAAATTCTGTGACCATTTCCAACACACCATCTGATCTTTAATTTTAAAGCTTCCCAAGCCCATTTTAATCCTATCCAAGTAGAGGACATTTTCCAATTAGCACTCCATTGTTGATTTCTATCTTGGAATTTGGCCTTAATAAAGAGAGCCCATTCTTCATTATAATTAACAATTTTCCACATCATCTTCATTAATAAATCTCTATTGAGAATTTCTAACCTCGGAATACCCAGACCTCCTTCACAAATGGGAGAACAAACATTATCCCAGGCCAAAGTAATAAATTTCCTTGTTTCACTATCACCAGCCCATAAGAAGTTCCTTATTATTCTCTCACAAAGTTTAATAACTGATGATGGCCACTTGTAGATTGCCATGTTGTAGATGGGAATACTGCATAAAACTGACTTCACTAGCACCAATCTGTCCTGAAATGACAGAAGCTTTCCTTTCCAAGATGCTAATTTTTTCTGCATCATCTCCACCATTGGCCATACAGTAAAAGCTTTAACCCTGCCAGGATGTAATATAACTCCAAGATATTTATCTGGGAATTCACTTAGCTCCATTTGCTGAATTTGATGAATTTGATTCTTCTTAAAAATTGAAGTACTTTCAATAAAAAGTTTACTTTTTGCTGTATTTATAATCTGACATGATGCTTTTTGGTATGAATCCAAAAGTATTAGGAGGTTTTGAATGCTCTTCTTACCACCATTGCAGAAGATAAAAACATCATCTGCAAAGAAAAGATGAGTGGGGTGAATGCTTTTTCAAATAACCATAGGATCAATCTCTCCATTTTTCACCAACTGAGTTAAATTCTTGCTCAAAACATCTTCCATCAAGACAAAGAGAATAGGAGACAAGGGGTCTCCTTGTCTTAACCCTCTTTCAGTTGAAAAGAATCCATGAGTCCCCCCATTGATCATCACAGAAATCTTAGCTGACTTGAGAATAGTGTGAATCCATCTATACCAGGAAGGAGAAAAACCATATTTACTTAACACTTTTAACAGAAAATCCCATTTGACAGAATCATAAGCCTGAGAGATGTCTAATTTAAGTCCAACATTACCACCTCTTCTTTTCTTTTTCATCTCATTAACCAATTCAGATGCCAACAAAATCTTCTCTCGGATACACCTGCCTTTGATATATGCTACTTGTTGAGGAGAAATAAGCTTTGACATTAAGGAACTCATTCTTGTGGTGATGATTTTTGTGAATATCTTGAAGCTAACATTGCTTAACCCTATAGGTCTGAAATGGTTAGGGGATTTGGATCCTTCTACTTTGGGAATTAAGACTAGAAAGTTTGAATTAAGACCTTTAGGAATGAATTTCCTCCCTCAGCAAAATTGCACAGCCTTAACTATATCTTGATGTATGATCTGCCAACAAGCCTTGTAAAAACAACCATTGAAACCATCTGGCCCAGGAGAACTGTCAGGATCCATGGAGAAAAGAGTATCTTTAATTTCTTGTTCATCTGGTATTTTGTCTAACATTTCTTGATCTTCAGAAGTTATAACATTTGGGATGACCTCAAGTTAAGAATATACATCTTCATTTTGATTGAATTCAAATTTCTTCTTGTAATGATTAACTAGAATATCAGCAACTTTCTTTGGATCAGAAAAAACCTCCCCATGCTCATCAACTATTTCAGTGATGTTATTCCTAGCCTATCTTATTCTGAGATTAGTGTGAAAAAAGTTGGTATTGGCAGCACCTTCCTTTACCCATTTTATTCTGGATTTCTTCTTCAAGAGAATATTTAATTGCACTTCTCTGGAATTGAAATTATTTTGAGCTTCAACTAAGTTATTTAGGGCCTCATGGTCAGAAGGATTATTATCTGAAATTCTCATAGCTTCTTGAACCTGTAATTCAACCTTTTTTATTTGTACATGAACATCACCAAACACCCTCCAATTCCAGTCTTGAAGATTTTTTTTTGAGGTTCTTTAACTTACTTTGAAGGACAAAAGCAGGATTGCCACTGATAAAGTCAAACCAACACTGCTCCACCACATGCATAAAGTCAGGATGAGACAACCACATCTTTTGAAATTTAAAGGGAGCATTGACTGGCTTTGAAATACTAACACATCCACCCATAAGAGGGGCATGGTCTAAAGCAATTCTCAATCCAACCTTATAACCCCACTCAGGAAATTTTTGAAGCCAAGAATTGTTGAACAAAGCCCTATCAAGATTACATAAAATTCTTTTATTCCCCTGCTGACAATTTGACCAAGAGAATTGAATACCAGTTCTTGGAGCTTGCAAAAATTCACACTGATTTAAGCATTCATTAAAATCTGTCATTGATCTTCTATTTGGACTTTTACCTCCAATTTTTTCTTCAACTGAAGTTAGAGCATTAAAATCTCCTATGATTAACCAAGGAAGCTTCAACCCACTAATTATTTCCATTTCAGACCACAAGAATCTTCTTTGAATTAAACCAACATGAGCATGTACTCCAGAGATTAAGGTACCACCAACTTCCACAGTAATCATTTGACTAGATATGGACACTACAGAAGGAGTAGGCAAACTTCTATTCCAAAATAACCAGATATTTCCTTTTTTGTTTGAGATTGAATTGGGTATAACCATACTTTGCATTCCTGGTAAATTTAACTTACTACAAAAAGAAGCATTACAAAAAACCTTTGGTTCTGCTATCCAAACTATTGAAGGATTAAATTGATTAACAAGAGACCATAATTTATTTTGAGACCTTGATCTTCTAAGGCCTCTTAAATTCCAAAATAAGAATTTCATTGTTTTGGCTGAAGGCCAGCAGTGCCTCCTTTTCCTTGGTTCTTCCTGAAATTATATTTAGCATTAGGTTTAGTTATTACCTCTTTTGTGGATTCAACATTACTGGATGAGATTTGAGGCTTTGTAGTTGAAGGTTTCTGAACTACTCTTGACCATGAAGTAGTTGGAACTCTCTCAGCTGATACTGAGCCATTGATGCCATTAATATACTTAACTTCACTATTATCTGTAGCATTTTCTTCTATAAAATCGAGGATTTTAGAAGGACTCAACACTGCTTCATCATCTACTTGTAAAGGACTGAATTTCCCTTTTGTTATATGTATATCACCAGTTGAATTAATAACAACCTTTGGAGCTTGAACAGTTTGGAGTTTGGCATAATTCACTTGGATTCTCAAGAGGAGGAGACTGAACATCAATATTTGAGATCTGGACTGATTCTGGTTCTTGACAAATATCAAATGGTTTCTCAATAATTTTAGAAGTCTGAATGACATCTTGTTGTTTACCTTTAGAAGAACCATAACTTCTATCTTCATGAACTTCAGTGGAGATCTTAGCACGACATTCAGAAATTTGATGGCCAACAATTTTGCATTTCCAGCAGAATTTAGGTAAATTTGTTAGAGTAACACTCTGAGAGAAGCATCCATATTTAGTAATGATCCACAACTTGTTTGGAATTGTTTTTGCCAAATCAATTTCTACCAAAACCCTTGCATAATACCCACTCTGATAATTCAATGTTGCCTCATCAACTTTCACTGGATTTCCAAGAGCTCTGCTTAATTTGAATAATGTTTCTTCATCCCAATACTCCAAGCTCAAACCTGGATAATGAACCCACACCATATCCTTAGATGTACGTTGATTCTCAGGTCTAAAATTAGGTATCCAGTTTCTCACAGTTAAAAATTGATTCATAATTTCCCATTTACCAGATTTGATGTAGTTCTTATCAATTTCATTTGTAAGTTTAATCGTAAAAAACCCTCTCCCTAAAGGAATCAATTGAACTTTACCAGTTAGCTTCCATTGTTTTAGTAAAATAGTAGAAGCCTCAACGAATTTTAGACGGAGCAGATCAAGTCTACCAATTAAAGAAAATTTCCACATCTCATACCTTGAATTTGCTTTTTCATCAATCAAATTAATTGAAGCTTGAGTTTCATAAGATTTAGATAGATCAACCACCGAATGATGCATCGCTGGATCTTGAAGATCCCCTTCTGAATTATATTGTTTACCAGGATCCATTCTAATACTTGTTAATCATTGTAAAAACTATACAAAACAATTAAAGCTTACTGATTACGCTAGAGATTCAAGAATAATGCTTCTGATAATCTGAAAGAGAAGAAAAAAACTATGAAAAAATTTAACTGAGTCGATCGCCGATTTGCAGAGCTCCGAATCATCTCCTTTCCGATTTACCTTCCAGATATCAAACGTGCCACAAACTGGTGGATGCGCATAGGGGTATTGGTCTGGCAGTTTACAGCGCGCGGCGTACAACGCGCACATTACGAGAAAGTGTTAGGAAAGGATGGACGGTTAACAACTATGAGAGTATTGGGTGAAGGTGTGACCAGTCTTCCCTCATAATGGAAACGTGATGATCACCACCTCTTACACAACCCCACTACTCCACTACTTAATCTCCTCCACTTCCTACGAGGTCAGGTTGCGCTCAATGACTTGTATAAATAAGTTTTCAATCTATTTCGACAATAACAACACAAGTGTTATCAACACAAGTATCCAGAAACCATATTATGATACAATTCATAAAAAAACCACACCTTCATAATTCAACATTCTTATCTCAAACACCTTCTTCGCTTCCTTTCCTAATATCAACCCTTCTCCTTCACTTTGTGACCGAATTGAATCTGGAACAGCCATTTCTTGGTTTAGGCGAGAGTCTTACAAATTGATCTCTAGAATCTAAAAGTACTCCCGTGTCGCGCATTTGTTTAGGGTTTGAGATCGTTTCTCACCAACACACCCAAATTTACCAAAAAACAGCAGAATCAGTTTTTACCCCAAAACATATGACGACCACAGTGGGAGATTGATCTCTCGGTTGCAAAATCAGTTTCTCAATATTTATTCCAGTTTTGTGAATTTCAAAAGGGTGGTTCAAACATTAAATTCAATTTAGGTTCAATAACCAATTTCAATTCCGGTGTTTCATTCCCTAAGAAGCTTCACAACAACGCTTTTTCAAGCAATGCTACTGGAAATGCCTTGGATAGCTGAACACCAGTATATCTCCCAGATAAAAGGACTAGAAAGCCGCGTGGAGACATAAGAATACGTGATTACTACTTATAAAAACGCAACGGCTTCTCTCGAGATTCGGATGTAGCAATTGCCTTTTCTGCAACACCACAAGTGTTGTATGTAACAAGCCATAAATGCCTCAAAGGGTCCACACCCATAAAGACAAAGTGAAGATTCGCGTAGCCGTTTTTCCAGTATGGAGATAGTCGACAACAAATCTCAACACCATTGGAGTCCTAGGAAGACACCTGCAGAGATCACAAAAGAAAAGGTCTATCTCTATTCCACCATTGCTACCAATTTAAAGTCAGAAGTATCCGCTATCACTTCATTAACAAAACGTATAGATCCTGAACATGGCGTAATTCCGAGAATTCATACATCTACAATAACAAAGGAGGCTTGACACATCTTCAAATCATCATAAAGGTTTCTCCTATTATGTCAACCCGGAAAAGAGCGAGCCCGGGATATCTTCAGATCTACTGGAGCCAACACCTCAAGAGAGCAGCCTCAAGAAGATAACGATGCTCGCATCATCATGTCAAGAAATACTTCACAACCGAGATAACCTCACGCAGAGGAGATCTAAGAAATTATTGCACCAAAAGGACTCGCGTCTCCCACATTTCCTTTGCCTAGGGAAACAGGTAATGCTAAAGAAGGAATATTTCTTTGTGTCTGGTAAAATCACTCTATCATACTCAGGAAGAATGTTTCAGTGAAATAACGAACATCCAAATGATTATGTCAAGAGGTTCAGAATTCAGGCACTGGATTGACACGATCCATATATGACTGAACAAAGATTATTGGAATTATGCATTAATAGGATGGTACCCATCTTTCGTGCTACGCTGGAGAATATGCACTTTCAGGCATCCTCTGAACTTCGTGAAGCTGCTAAATGCTCAGCTACAACAGCACCTGCCCTGCTAAAAAGAACCACGCCTGTCAGGAATGAAGAGCCTCATGATATTCGTGGAAGCATACATATCACCAACAGGCAATACAACCTTCAGCCTTCTTTAAGTAGTTTCACTAAAGCAGCAAGAAAGAAAAAAACACCAAGATACAACATCCTGCATGTCCAAAACCGCCAACTCCAACTCCAGTACCACATGCATGACTGTCACAATGATAAAACAATATCCAAGATATACCATATATGGCTTGACGGAAACAACATCGGTGAGAGGCGCTTTCAGAATTTCGTCTCTCGTTGAAGAAGTAGTTGCATTACCGAAAGAGGTTGCACCTAGGACTTAAGAGGTACATACGGACTCTCCATGTCAAGAGCTTCATCATATTTGCACAACCTGTTAGTTAATTCATTCGCATGAGGTAACTTCCCTACTCCTCAAACACACGATCCAAATATGATAAAGGTAAAGGAGTGTGGCTAGGGACTGCTCAGGACTACCCATCTCAAAGATGCTGAATTTAGAGAGATGCAAGCACGCTATCATTATGATTCCAAGATGTCCAAAGACGGGGACATACTGCAGAGAGCAGGCGTATTTTCAAAGACTAGAGATATGCCTGGACGTTTGTGAAATACAACGTAGACGCAAAGACGACCTCATGATCAGTAACTCATACGATCCTCATCCACATAGGGTTCAACTCCAACTCTCATCCAAATTATTTCCTCAGAAACCAAGCGTGACAGCATCTATCAAGTCGAAAGCTCAATGGATACTCGTAGGAAGGGGACTGTCTCGCTCTTTTCAATTCTATGAGGCAACATCAAGGAAGCTATCGGCTCCATCATTAACTTCTCCCTCTAATAACGGCAATCTCTACCACTATATGAAGACTGCCAAGTTCGTGCCTGTAGCTATCATGCCTCTCCCTGCCAGTCTCTTCTGATCACAGCTACTGCTAAGAACTGTTGTTACTCGTTTGTTGATACCATCCCGAGCTTTACCATAGCAATAACCACTACGGACAAAGGCAATCCGAACTTCTGCATAGTTTATTTTCCCATGAAGAAGTAATAGAGTCCTGGAGGCGAGATGGCGTTATCTTTATTATGGTAAACATACCGACCATATAAATCACGCTTAGGTACTGAGGCTCAACACGGAATTCCTTTATTGTCAAGGACATTTTCAACCCAGAAGAGACGGTCAACCAAGAAGTCATAACCGTGACTTTTTTTTTTTTGCTTAATAATAATGAATTTTATTAAAAACAAAAGAAGTTCAGAATACAACTAAAGCCCAACAGTGGGGAAAATAAAATGGGCCTTTATATTTAGGCCTACATATTAATGAAATCTAAAATAAGGAAAAGAAAATGGACTTCCAGCTTTTGAAGGAAAGGAGGTCTCCCTGTATAGACAATGTACTCCCTTTATTAAATCTTGTACCTCTCTTTGCTAAAGAATCTGCAGAGAAGTTGATTTCTCTGAAATTGTGAACAAACTCCCACTGCAGTTTGGCACATATATTATTCCATCTGGTTATGGAAATCCAAGGCAAATTCCCAGATATAAAAGCTACAATTGCAGCTTTGGATTCTGAACTAAAACAGACTTTTAGAAATCCATTAGAAATGGCCCATTCCACTGCACATAAAATTTCCATTACTTCAGCAAGGAAGTTAGTATAAATTCCCAAGCCTCCAGTTGCAGCTAATATTATCTTACCCTTACAAGATCTTCTAATGAAGCCAAAACCAGCCATTCCAGGGTTACCTCTTGCAACTCCATCACAACATAATAACAGTTGGTTAATTTGTGGCAGAGAGAAGAAGATTTCCTTTACCTGAGATGTTTTAAATTTTCTGCATTTCAGAGTAAAGGCCTTTATAATCTGGAAATCATAAGTACAATTCCACATAGTTTGCTTCATTCTAACATCACTGTCATGTGTCATCTTTAAGATAATTCTTTTAATTTCTTCTTGCTTGATTACAACATTATCATACACCACTCTGTTCCTTAAGAACCATAATTCTTTCATTGTGATAAGTGCAGCATTTCTCCAAATCTCTTTTACAGCAAGGCTTTTGGCCTTAAAAAAGCAAAGAATATCATCTAAGGAAGTAGGATTAAGAAAGTTGAATATGCCTCCCAACCATTTCCAAATTATCTCATTGAAATCACAAAACCACAGTATATGTTCTAATGTTTCCTCGGTACTCTTGCGAAAAGGGCATCTAGAAGCTAGTTGAATTTTTTTTATTTTTTTTATTATCATCAGATGGAACTACCCTTCTTACCAGTTTCCATATATTACTTGATATGCTGGGATGAATGCTGTAATGCCATATATGTGAAATCCATTGCAGAGTTGGAAATTTATCTCTAATCAATTCACAAGCTGAAGCAACAGAGAATTTACTTGTAGCAGATCCACACCATATTATCCTATCTCCCTTATTTTCAACCACTGGAAGTTCATTAGCACCAAAGAATGTGGAGGATTCAGGAGGAATTATACATTCACCATTTTGTAATAGATTTGTAACTCTTAGGTGTGGTTGGTTTAACATAACAGCATTCTCAGGAAATAACTCACTTAGAGGTTTATCTTTGATCCAGCTATCTTGCCAAACAGAGATACTTAGTCTATCTCCAACTAGCTATATTAAATGGTTATTAACCTCAGGAAGTACCCATTTGATTCCAGGCCATATAAATGATTTTTTATAATATGAGATCCATTGTCCTTCATTATTCTGGAATTTTGCTCTAAATAATTTGGTACATTCCTCTTCACCATTTTGGAATTTCCAGCAGAGCTTCATTAGTAAGGCTTTATTAATCACTTTAAGTATTTTTATGCCCAAGCCACCTTATGATAGAGGAGAACACACCTTATTCCACTTCAAAGTGATCAATTTTCTTATGGAATAGTCCCAAGACCACAGAAATTTCTTAATTATTTTTTCATTCCCTTAGAACTCTTGCTGCCCATTTATACACTGACATACTGTATATTGGGATATTTTATAGAACAAAATTTATTAATATTATTCTTTCTTGGAATGATAAGAGATTTCCCTTCCAGCCTGCCAACTTTTCAAAGATGCAGCGTAAGAGTATCATCACCTCCCTGTTTGGAGGTACCTGACCGACAAGCAGTATTTGGTTCAACCATCCATAAGCACTGTTATCAATGAAGAATCAAAGAGGAAAGTTATGCCTCAGCAAGCCGGACCGACCGAATCATTCCTTTAACAGAACTCAGTGACGCCTACCCAATGCCGGCACGAAGCTGCACATCAACAACCACATCGCCGACAAAGTCAAAGTCAGTGTTTCAAGATTTCTAATTTCCTATGGGAGGGGTACATGGGCTTCCAAAAGTTTTGATACAATACGGATCTATCAATAGCGACTCTCGCCCATTGATCAACAAATGACGAATTTAAAAGATTGCCTCCTTCATCAATTCATCAACCACCTTACCGGAAAACACAGTGGAAGTACGTCTTTCAAGAGAAAATAAGCTCGGGATAATTACACCTGGGGACTTCCAGCACAGGATGCCTTCGCGTCCCTCAACCGGTTTATTTTTAATATAAGCATCATCACTGTTGAAGCTTTACGAGCCGCAAAATTTTCTCAACATGAAGGCGTACATGTGCATCAAAGACTCCAAAATTACAAGTCGGAGATATTTTCACATATTCAGCCACGCCATCGAATCTGAAGTGTAACTGGGGACTGCTTATTGTATCCCATTACATACAACCATCCAAGATTCAGAAGACGGTTCAAAATATGTCACTTGGAACGAAGTCCTTGAAGATTTGCGACACAACGTCCATCCTTCTACATACCTAGCCGGCACGCCACAAATCTTCAAGAAGCATGTAGTATGTAAAGGGAATATCAAACAAAATAATGGGAGATCTCAAATTGCAAAATCATATACACAGGCTCTACTCTTACCTTACCAAAGAGCGCTACGTCTAAAGTTTCAAGATATTGCGATATCTTTCTAAGAATTTGGATTTCTTAGTCCGGAGATTTCATTCATTCATCCAAATGGGAACATAAAATCATAAAAGCAGCATAAATGAGGGATTATTATTCTATTAAGCCCTGGCTCCAGCCGCATGAAACAAAGACTACTAAACATCAAAGAAGTGTCACCAACTCCAGGGCCAATGGCGCCTTCACTAGAGTCCTCTCCGAGAGCTGCTTCAACATCCTCTCCCGAAGCCGCTTTAACATCCTCTCGAGCCGCTTCAACACCCTTTTCTGAAGCTACATCAACGTTCTCTTTGGGAGCTACTTCAACATCTTTTTCAGAAATTACTTCAGCAGCCTTTTAAGGATATTCCTCATGATAGGGCTCGTCCACATCAGAGTCGGGGATTATGACGTCATCATGAATAGGGTATTCATGTTTATCCATAAGTTTATGTTATGCTCCACCCTCCTTCACTTTATATAGGAAGCAAACCTTTCAGCCCTAGCACTTGTTACCTGAGATGCTTCATCGTGCCTCTACTTTTCCTCCATGCTAACAGAAGCCAGGAAAGCTTGGACACCCTCTCGAACGATACTCAGATGTACAAGGGACTTGGAATGCAGTTTTAGATCCC
The DNA here is from genome assembly GCA_023529315.1 of Papaver bracteatum. Classification (NCBI taxonomy): domain Eukaryota; kingdom Viridiplantae; phylum Streptophyta; class Magnoliopsida; order Ranunculales; family Papaveraceae; genus Papaver; species Papaver bracteatum. Next base: position 1,814,439 of record JAJJWX010000810.1, on the reverse strand, counting down.
AACCAACCATATGCCTAATGAAAAAGTGGGGGTCTAACAACCATACCCAATATTTCGATTAGCAATATGTATGGACAAACTCCAATATACTTTCTAGAGAATCAACTAGATAGTCAGACTCAATCAATAGAAAATATATCAAAGAGTTTATATCTCTATCTCTCGATTTAAATCTTACTCAAGCAAACTGCGAGTCTCGATTAAATACAAGAGAGATAAACTTGGATGGTACCAAAGACCAATATCCAAATGTCAATCAATTTAAATCAACAACCAAAAGGTCGGATATTCTAATTGATTGAACTACGCACAACCTGTATTATTTCAATTATATAACAAAATATAATGCGGAAAAGAAATAAAACAGACACCAAAATTTTGTTAACGAGGAAACCACAAATGCAGGAAAACCCCGGGACCTAGTCCATATTAAACAGACACTGTATTAAGGTGCTACAGACACTAGCCTACTCCAGGCTAACTTTGATCTGGATTGTAGTTGAACCCCAATCAATCTCACACTGATCCAAGGTATAGTTATGCTCCTACGTCTCTGATCCCAACAGGATACTATGTACTTTATTCCCTTAGCTGATCTCACCCACAACTAAGAGTTGCTACGACCCAAATTCGAAGACTTTAATAAATAAATATGTATCACACAGAAAATTTTACAGTAATAGATAAATCTGTCTCCCACGAATATACCTACAAGTTTTTGTTCCGTCTTTTTATAAATCAAGGTGAATATGAACCAATCATTAAAACCAGACTTATATTCCAGAAGAACAGCTCAGTTTTATCAATCACCGCACAATAGTCTTAATCGACACAGCGAAAAAATATATTGTGGAATCACAAACGATGAGACGAAGTGTTTGTGACTACTTTTATATCTTTCCTATCGGAGATAGAAATCTCAAGCCAATTATTACAATTGTACTCGTATGATAGAAACAGCAAGATCAGATCACACAACTACAAAAAAAAGTAGTATCGGTATAGCTTCATAAACCCAATGAAGTCTTTAAGTCGTTAACCTGGTTTTAGAAGAAGAAAGCCAAAGGTTAAAAGAGAAACGACTCTAGCTTAGCACAACTAGTGTCACACAGAATGTGTGGGGATTAGGTTTCCCAGTTGCTAGAGTTCTCCCTTATATAGTCTTTCAAATCAGGGTTTGCAATCAATGTTAGCTTAGTAACAAAGTATTCAATATTCCCCGTTAGATGAAAACCTGATTAGATTTAAGCTAATATTTATCAACCGTTAGATCGAAAACATAGCTTGTTACACAAACATGTAATGCACGTTTCTAGGCTTGTGTAACCGTACACAAACTTGTACATTAGTTGGTTCAACAATAGTCAACCAAATGGTTAGCCATATGATAACTTTCATATCAACCATAACTAGTTCAAATGAACTAGATAGAGAGTTGTTTAATTGCAAGGAAATCTTATGTACTACACAAGACACAATCGAAGCAAAAACGATGTGATTCACTTGAATCGATTCACGAACTGTAAAGCCATGGTTTGCAATAGCATTCCTTAGTTTATTAAGATAAGTTCATAAACATCATTTTTAGACATAACCTACTCAAGTTCGCGGACTGGGTTCGCGGACTTAAGTTCCTGGAAGGAGTTCACAAACTCCAGCAGAAATTCTCGGGTCGAGAACTTCGTCCAGTTCGCGAACACTTCTAGTTTCACTTGATCAACAAAGTTCGCAAACATTGGTTCAAGCAATAAGGACTTATACATATATGTGTTTCCACAACAATGCTTATATCCTCCAATGGTTATATTGTCTAAACTCTCATTTCAATCATTGAAACATTCTCAGAGGGCATTATACAGTTGTTATTCACAAACTATTTTTCATCAGAGCAATTTCCAAAGTGATTGAAACATAACATGAATTTCGTCACTAGGTCAATAACATAACATGACTTTCTAAAGCGAAAGCTTTACCAACACATATTTCGAGAAATATATAAGAGAGATATACTCAGCTCGAAATACCACATGTGTATAATCTAAGTCTATATAGGAAAACGAATTTTGTCGCAAGATATGAGATAGAGTAGATATACTTTTGAGTGATACATAAGTTCAAGTCTCCACATACCTTTTAGTCGATGAAGATCCACTAGTTCCTTGAGTAGTCCTTTATCTTGTTTGATGATCTCCATGGAGTTCTTGAGCTCAACTACACTTACTATCTTAGTTCGAGACCGTAGCTATAGTAGACTAGAAATCTAAATATATAGTTTTGATCACTAACATTGACAAACATGCTTGAGATAGCAACGCATGCGAGTTCGACCGAGCAATGCTCTAACACCTAATCTACCTGGGCCTAACCGACATCATATTAGGGGAACGCTCACCTGGATGCCTCTTGAAAGTGACATGTTCCAAGAACCACCGACCCATCTCTCCTGGTAACATCTAACTTTGTCTCATAAGTTTTATCTTTATTTGTCACCATCTAGTGCTTACCCCGCAATAATGTCAGTGTTACGTACTAAGAAGGTGACTTAATGTTGATGGTGGTTTTTAGTTCAAGGGCTAAAATCGTAAACCCTGTATTTAATGCGCTATCATCTTGTAAAGGAACATAATCCATTTAAAAGCAATGAGTGCTTAAGCCTCTTCGCTCACATATATATTGAGAAATTCAATATATATGTATATATGAAATTTACTCAGAATGGTGCGTGCAATAGCAATCCCAAAATATTATGTGAATTTTATCTTCCTCCGACATTATTCAATAATGCATTTCCTGCCTAGTATTTTCTTATGCAATGTTCCCATCTGAACTCTCAATATTGGCATGACATGACGATTAATGTTCACTCGCAGGGAAGTAGCATGAATCTCCCGAAGTGTCAGTATTGAGACATGCATGAAAACACTCATGTAAGCCATACCACTCTCTATAAAGAGATCAGCGTGTTTACACACTTTTTAATTAAAAGTTAGCACGAGCGAACGCGTTTAAATTCCTTAAGGAAAATCTAGACTGTCCATATCAGTCTTAAAAAATGATCACGGCCACAATTCAATAGGCCTAGCCTACTCTTAGCGGAACTAGGTGATCATCATGATAACCACCAGCGGACCTACTAACATCCCGATCGAACGGATTCCATCTAGTACACCCGTAAGAACTTAGAACGTTAACCCTAATATGGGTGTTCGCGCTATTTGAAAAATAAGTGAAAAGACGAGGGTACCCAAATATACCTCAAGCTAAAACTTTTACTTCCTATAAATCCTTTTTCCGAAAGTGATTATCTATGGAATGAGTCGAGACAATGCAACTAATCGGTTCACACTTCGTGTGATCATCTATGGATATGAGATCGAGACAATACAACAACGAAGTATGTTTACTTGATACAAAGGTTTGGACTTAACCAAACTCAATAGGATTCACGTATCAAGTAAATAGGAATTAACGTATGTGTAATTTACTTTAATTATAATAAAATAATTATAATGCAAAAATATAAAGTAAATGACACAACAACATTTTGTTAACGAGGAAACCGCAAATACAAAAAAACCCCGGGACCTAGTCCAGAATTGAATACTCTCATGATTAAGCCGCTATACAAAATAAACCAACTTCGTATAGTTGAGACCAAGCAACTAAACATATAGTTCACCTAGTTCTGTCTGTATTCCCACGCCTCCAACAAGTCACGTACTTGGACCAATTCCTTTGGTTCGTATTCTAAACAGTAAATGAACAACAAATCTGTTTGGTATCAACTCTCTTCAACCAAGTAATATGAGTTGCACAAAGGCTCTTCTGTTTATCTTAACATAAACTCCTTTTCCAGGTTCCAAGATCTATCTTATGTTCAATAACCAAAAGTTAATCGTTAAGATTAAGCCAATCAACACTCTTAATCCAAAGAACTGTGTTGATGCCGATCTTCTCAATTAATCAATCCAATCTACCACAAGTATTGTGCACACCAAAGATTATAAAACCAAGTCATAAATCTTCTGTCTCTTCTTTGTCTTCAAATATTCTTAGATCTTCAATAAACACCTGCACACAACTACTTGAATCTCTTGTGATCAATCACGCACAGAACGGAGTCTGTTAACAAGAGATTATCACAAGATCGTCTTTAGATCTAACAACAGTCTAAATATACCTATCGAAACCTTGAACTAGTTTGAGTGAATATTATATCAGAAGAGAAGATTATCAAGCATAAACAAACTAGGTGCAATCAAAGTTCAACCACCGTTAGTCAATCAAATCAATATGAAAACTAAAGATAAACCGCAATATCTAGTTTCCCACCAACGGTACGCACTAGAGCTTCTCAATCCCAAAGAAGAATTTAAACTGAGTGGTCGTAAGAGATTTCACCTAATTAGATTACTCTCCTCTCCGATAGGCGGCTTCACCAGTAACAGTACAACAGAGGAAGTTTACTATCACGAAGGATTAGTTTGCTAGAAATGCAAACTCAAAGTATGTATAGACAAGGAAGTTTGGACACCAAGGAATTTCCAAAACCGAAAATATTCTCAAGATATTTTTCCATATTAACCCAAATTCGGTTTTCATAATTCTTGTGAATGCACTGTCCAAAATAATGATTGAAATCTCCTTGGAAAATCTTTAACTAGCAAATGCACATTACTACAGTAAAACCTCCATATATTGATACTCTATATATTAATAACCTTTATATATTAATAAAAAATCATAGTCCCAACTTGGGCCAGTTGTAAATAGTAATAACCTCCATATTTTAATATTAATGTTTTTTTTTCGGTCCCTTCTTAAGGAATTCACCTCTATATATTGATAACGAGCACTATATTAGAGAGATATGGAGCTTGTCATGTTGAAATTTATAATGAAAAAAGAACTTATATATAGTTGTTTGAGAAAGACAGATAATTTTTTAGGTTGTTACCACAAGTTCCTAGATACTTACATGTGCTTGTGTATGGGAACTATAAATATGCATGTACATTATCCAATAGTACTTACATACATATTGAAATATAAATTTTTTGCATCTTCTAGGTATACCTCCTTATATTAATAACCTCCATATATTAATAAATTTGTGAATCCCCAAGTATATTAATATATGGAGGTTTTACTGTAATTCTTATTTTCCATATATAATTAAAACCTTAACTAAAATATTCTTAACTTATTTAAATTCGATCTTGGGATTTACTTCCTTCTTAGCTGCTAAGGAATATCTTTGAACAATAAAAGAATACACATTAATGCGCGTGTTCAAAGTGTATCGACATCTTTCTCTTGCAAGTCCTTTTTCATACTTACTAACTTGAAACCGATTTACCACACTTCCAAACAAGTTTAAAATTGGTTCATATGACTTTCCAGAACTATGTGATTGATCAAGTACCACTCAATCACAAACCATGGATGTAACAGTTCTACCAAAACAAGTTTCGGTTCTACCTCCATGTGAGTATTGTGCATAGTCACACTGTCTTACCAAAATTCGGCTGACTAGGTACTAGGATCGGTTCCCCACACATATTTGGTATCTAACTTGTATGCACTACACATGTCCATAGGATCGGTTCTCCCTTGCCTAAAAACGTGTTGCACATGTTCATAGGATCGGTTCCCCTTTCTTCTATAAACCTTGCTGCACCTCATACAAGGATCGATTCCCCCTTGTGATGTACTGCACCTCTTAATAGGATCGGTTCCCCTCTCCCAAAATTTGGTCAGACACTCACAAACCCGATCATACCCCATGTGATTACTTAAGATCGGTTTCACTAATAAAATTCATACCAATACATAAGTCAGGACTCATGTGAATAGTTTTAGCAAGAACACAAACAAGTCATGAGCGGTTATACTAATCACACATATTGGTCGTTCATAAGATTTGCAATGAAGAACAACCCCCATAACTCCTGACGATTTCCTTTTCGGTTCACAACACATATCATGAACTTACTTCCTTAAAAAACATGTAAAACATTATTTCCTAGAATGAAATCCTCACCTCATACCCATACATAATCACAATTATAGGACCAGAATATCGCCATGACAGTATTCTTGCGAGATTAAAAACACTCCTGCGATCATCACCGCGAGCTCTTCAACAACACTTTGCGAGCGTCATAAAAATAACTTAACGAATGCTCCAAAGAATGACGTAATATCTGACGATTGAAGAAACAAGAGAAGAGCATGATTGATCTGCGATGGTTAGAACGCTTGCGAGAATTGACATTATAACTACCGCGAGAACATCGCAAGCCAAACTCGAAATTAAAGGACAGCTTAGCTGTCATCCATTATGTAACTACCCTATATAAAGAGACCTATTATGTCCAAAGAGATGATGATGTATTTTTGAGTGTTGAGAAATTCTTGAGGAGAGAGAAACAAAAGAGCGGTTGTATTTTTAATCTACTTCCATTATTTGTAAATATTTCTGAGAATCAAATAATAAAGTGTCGTTTTAATCACTCAAATATGTGTTAATCACTGTAAGATCTTATCAAGGGTGTAGTATAGGATTTCCTGCAACTACATTTTGGCGCTAGAAACAGGGAATGAAAATTGAAAATTATAGGAAAAAACAAGATAAAAGATCAATATTCGACTTAAGAAGATGATTGAACAAATTGGTGAAGAAATTGAAGAAAGAATTGGAGCAAAGGAGGATTACAGGAAGTTGGAGTGCAATATGATAACAAAAACAATGATTAACCAATTCCATGAAGATATTAGAGGAAAGATTCATAAACGAGATTTTGAAGGAAAAAGAATTATGACAGTGGAAAAAATATCACCTCTGAAAGATTGAGAAATGCAAGAAATCACATTCACAGCAGCAGATATACCAAAAGAAAATTTGGATCATACATCTCCATTGGTAATCACGGTATCTACTATGCGAGTGAAGGAGAAGAAATCAACAAGATCTGCAGAAGAATAGACTATGAATAGAACTTTGGTAGATGCAGGAAGTTCTGTAGATATTATATTCTATCACACATTTAAGAAGATGGGATATAAGGATGAAGAGATGTCTTGTTCAAATTATCACATTCATGGTTTTGGAAAATCGGTGACAAAACCTAAAGGCGAAATAATGGTACGCATTCCGCTATGAGATATTGAAACACAAGTAACATTATGTGTGGTGGATATGGAAGCACCATATAACATGATATTGGGGAGACCATGGATACACGCAATCAAAGCTGTAGCATCAACATTACATCAATGCATTAAATTTCCTATGCCTAGTGGAATTGGAAAAATTAGGGGAGATACTGATCTTGTGGAACTGTGTTATCGAATTCAAGTGAGAAACTATGAAGAGCATCCAAAATTGCAAAAAGCTCGCAGAAAATTGGCAAAAGAGGCAAAGAAGGAAGAAGAATTTAAAATTTACATGATAAGAGCAAAAGAAGGAAAAGGAATACCCAGCCAGATATCGCAAGAAGATGAGCCCGCGAGAATCATGGAAACACCAACGCCAATGGGAGAACCTGAGGCCAGCTACACCGCAGCAGAACCAACGAAGGAAATAAATGTTGGAAGTGAAGAAGAACCTAAAAGGCTGAAAATTGGAACTAAGATGGGTGCAGGTGAAGAAGAACAAACCATAAACCTCTTGCGAGAATATAAAAATATTTTCGCGTGGATTATGGATGAAATGCCTGGAATAGATCCATCAGTTGCATGTCATAAGTTAGAGATTAACAAAGATGTGAGACCATTCAAACAAAGGATAAGGAAAATCGCGACAACTTATCACTCAAAGATAAAGGAAGAATTACAGAAGATGCTCGATGCAGGAATTATAAGGCAAGCAAAATACCCGGAGTGGATTGCAAATATGGTAGTGGTTCCAAAGAAGAATAAAGGGATAAGAATTTCCATAGATTTTACTGACTTAAACAAAGCTTGTCCTAAAAATAGCTTTCCATTACCAGATATTCCTCAAATGGTTGAGTCAGCAGCAGGAAATGATAGAATATCTTCATTAGATGGGTATAAAGGATATAATCATATCCCTCTTGCTGAAGAAGATCAAGAGCACACTGCATTTTTTGCTCCAAGAGGATTATATTGTTACACAAAAATGACATTTGGGTTACGAAATGCTGGTGCAACGTATCAAAGAATGGTGGATAAGGTGTTCGCAAAGTGGATGCACAAAACATTAGAGGTATACGTAGATGACATGTTAATAAAGAGTAAAGAAGCTAAGAACCATGTACAAGATTTGAAGGATATTTTTGATCAAATGCGACTCTTTAACATCAAGGTGAATCCTGAGAAATGCATTTTCGGAGTAGCATCAGGGAAATTTTTAGGTTATATTGTATCAAAAGAAGGAATTCAAGTTGATCCAGAGAAAGTACAGGCAATTCGCGATATGCCAACGCCAGCAACAGTGAAAGATGTACAGAAGTTGAACGGGCTCTTAGCATCGCTAGGAAGATTTATCTCGCGATCTTCAGATAAATGCAAGCATTTTTTTCAATATACTCAGGAAGGGTACAAAATTCAAGTGGACAGATGAATGCGAGAAGGCTTTTCAAGGAATCAAAGACTATCTAATGAACATATCTATTTTACAGAAAGCGAAGCCGTGAGAAGAATTATTAATTTATCTTGCGACAACATTGCATGCCTTAAGCGCAGTGTTATTGCGAATTGATGCAGGGGTAGAAAAACCAATTTACTACATCAGCAAAACGTTTAATTCTGCAGAGAAAAATTATTCAAAAATTGAGAAGCTAATTCTAGCATTGGTTTATGCAACCTTTAAACTTCGCATATATTTTCAAGCACATAAAATAAAGGTGTTAACAAAGGTACCCATTGAATCAGTAATGAAGAACTCAAAAAGATCGGGCAGAGTTGTGAGATGGAATGCACAAGTAGGGCACTTTGAAATCAAATATGAAGTCCTATCCTCACCAAAATCACAAGTTGTGGCAGATTTTTTAGCAGAATTCCCTCTAGAAGATGATGAAGTTGTGGAAGAAATGATGGACATATAAGAAGAACATGGAGATCCAAAAGATCTATTAAAGGAACCGAACATGTGGGAAATATTGGTGGATGGATCATTAAATGGGGAAGGAAATGGAATTGGAGTGGTCTTTATCTCGCCAGAAGGAGAAAAAATGGCTTTCTCATTCCGTTTGGATTTCACATCCACCAGTAATAAGACAGAATATGAAGCTGTGGTGCATGCTTTAAAGTTCGCCGTACAGATGAAGTTGGAGAATGCAAGGATTACCAGTGACTTGTAATTGGTTATTCGCCAGATAAAAGGAGAATACACAACAAATGAACCATCTCTGAAGAAATACAAGAAACTTGTTGAAGAATTGTATGCGAGAATCCCAAAAATAAAATGGAGACATATATCAAGAAAATATAATAGACTCATAGATGCTTTTGCGTTCATATCAAGTATGATGACAAACCCAGCTGCGAGATGCATAAGAATTCAGACACCTGTATCACCTTCAATTAATAAAGAAGAAGAAGAAAAGGCGAATATAATGATAATAGAAAATGGCACAGAAGAATCAGTCAGCGACATTATCGCAGATTGGAGAGAAGAACTTTACGCATACTTGGCGACAGGCGAAACACCAAGAAATAGATTGGAGGCGCACAAATTAAAAATCCGTGCAACAAATTATGAATTAAGGGATGGGGTACTGTATCGAAAATCTTTTAATGGGCCATTACATAGATGTTTGACACGGGAAGAAGGAGAAAAAATATTAAAAATGTTGCATAGCGGTGATGCTGGTAATCATAGCGGAGGAAGATCTTTGGCTTATAGAACAAAAATGCAAGGCTATTATTGGTCATATATGCATGAAGATGCAAAACAATTATCAAAACGTTGTGAAGATTTCCAGCGATATGGAAAGAGGATACATGCACCAGGGGCACCATTATCATATTCAAAAAGTGTGTGGCCTTTTGGAAAATGGGGCTTCGATATTGTGGGACCCTTTGTGACAGGTTCAGGGTAGAAGAGATATTTAATTGTCGTAACAGATTACTTCACAAAATGAGCAGAAGTAAAAGCAGTACAACATATTCGCGATAAGGATATATTTACATTCATCTTTGAAAATATCATCTGCAGATTTGGAATCCCAGCACAGTTGGTTTCTGATAATGGAAAACAATTTGAAGGACAAAACATAGAATTGCTACTCAATGCATTTAAGATAAGATGTGGAAAATATACTCCTTTATACCCACAAGCTAATGGTCAGGCTGAAGCAACTAATAAGATAATCGCTGACATCTTGAAAAGGAAATTAGAAGGGTACCATAGAGCATGGTGTGAACAGGTACATAATGCAATTTGGGCTTACAACACAACCAGGAGAGAGGCAACTGGGATGTCACCTTTTTGTTTAACATATGGTGTTGAAGCAGTGCTACCAACAGAAGTTGCTATTCCTACAACAAAAAGAGAGGTTTAGGAGAAGAATCTTAATGCTAGCATGATTCTAAGAGAACTTTATGAATTAGAAGAGAAGAGAGAAAAAGCATTACAACATATGGAAAATTACCAGCGAAGGTTGGCTCGCGAATATAACAAACGAGTTAAGAAACGTGAGTTTCAACCAGGCGATTTAGTTTTGCGAGAAATACCAGAGTACCAGCGAGAACGTGGTAGAAAGCTGGCGAGAAAATGGGATGGACCGTATATCATTAAATATATAATTGGAACATGGGCATATAGGCTGGTAGACCCAAAGGGCAGAGATGTTGGTCAAAGACTTGGTAGGCCATGGAACAAATTATTTTTAAAAAAAATATTATCAGTAATAAATTTTTAATAAAAATGGGCAAAACAAATTTTTACAGTGGCGAGTTTGTTCGCAAGATTATTCAATATTACATAAAGAATGAAAGATTGTGATATACGCAAAAGAAACAAAGAACAGGACGAACCTTTATGGCGTACACCCTAGTTCGCGAATACAATTTCGCAAGAGGCAAGTAAGACCTAAAGTACGTCATATTAGGGGGAATCTCTTTGCGTGACTCAGGGATAAGGTTATACCGTTGCTGGAATCTGAGTCATGAAGATGTTGGGGTTAAAGAAAACCTATCCGGGAGAGGTACCTTGTATTTCCAACTATATAAGGCTATACCATGGTTGGACGACCGAGGGTCTCTTTTAAGGAGTGCAGAGTATGACCAAGGCGCCGAGGTACACAGTTGAGCCAAGGATGCCCGGGATGAACGAACCTACCCTGGACATTCTTGGTAAGTCTTGGCTATGATGCACTCGGCCTGAAGAAAACCCCACTTAGGGTGCAGTCTTGTAACTATAATACATATAGGCATAAAGGATAAGAGGCTGCGAAAACAAATGGTTGTTGGTAAATCCGGATGGGAGGAGCTAGTCTTGTATGGCCGATGTGCCCTCCTTGAAGGGGCAACCAGAGGGAAGATAAGGGCGGCACCCTCCATTAGGGAGCTGATAAGTGTCTAAAGACGGCAATGTCATGGGGATTTATGCTCGCAAGAGCATTTAGGCCTGTCATGTTGTCGCGTGAAAAATATTATATAGAGGCAACAAGTCATAAGAGAAAGTTAAGATGAGATCAATGGGTTTTTATATGAAAGTATAAAGACGTCCTGCGATTTCATCACAAGACGGCAATGTCATGAGGCTTTGTTCTTGTAAGGGAACTTAGACTTGTCATGTTGTCGCAGAGAAATTGACAAAATACAGATAAGGCAAGATCAATGGGTTTTTGCATACAAATGTAAAGACGTCCTACGATTTTATTGCAGACAGAAAAATTGGCAAAGTAAAACCTTTAACTAGGAAGGCAAGATAAGACCAACAGAATAATCCCAAACATTAACTATTTTCTTTTAAGAATGCAGGAAAGATTTCTCAGAATCCTTCGAAATTTTTCAGAAATGTCACGCAACAGGGTTATTCATCATATCGCAACGTCATCCATAATTTCGCGATAAATATCGCAACACAATTCGCAAAGGAAGAATGCAGGAAAAAATTGACCATTACAAGAAAGATAATGAAGGGAAAGTAGGGGAATGGATAAATAAAATCTCATTATCTTCCTTGAAGATATTTAATAGAAGTAAAAGTTGAATTCAAAAGTTGCATAAAATTACATTACTCGCAGGAAAGAGGAAAATAGAGAAAACAGAGAGAAAACTCAGGCTTCAGTATTGATCTCGCCAGATTCATCATTTTTGTTAGTGTTATTAACTTCACCAACATTGTTCTCATTGCGATTGATTCGAGATTCTTCTTCTTCTCCAGCAATTGCTTCATCACCAGTGGTTACTTCTCTAGGAGGACTTTTTTCTTCTTCTGTTTGGTCTTCTTGAGAGATATTTTCTTCGTCACTTGCATATTCTAGATCTTTATCCATAGGAAGAGGAACTTCGTCATCATCTACTTCTAGAGGAAGAACAGATACATGGGGGAGAGACTAGGATATCAGAATATCATTCACAAGAACTTCTACACTGAGATGAACTTTGCAAAGGAAACCTCTGTCGCGATTTCTAATCTCCATATTCTTGAAATATTCAAGATAGTCATATCTTCTCTCTACTCGATCGCGAGATTTTACAAGGTCAGAAGTGAGCCCGTTTTCTTTGCGAACTTTAGCCAATTTGTCAGTCAGATCAGAAATAGTAAGATGGAGGCTTTTCTCGGTTTCTGTGAGAGAAATAAAAATTTATTCAGAAAAAGAAAATCATGCAAGAAATATAACACAGAAAATTAACAGAGATCAACAATTAAGGCAGTCAAATGACTACCTTCTTTCTGCGAAGTTAAATTTTGAATTAATAAGCAACAATTCTCCCATTGGTTCATAGCATCATCAAATTTGTCCCCAACTATACCCTTCAGGCGAGATTTTATATTTTCTTCTTTGGAGAGGAGATACGAGTTTTCCTTTGCTAATAAAGAATAAGATTCTTCTAATTGGGAGTATTGATTCTGAAGCTTGCTGGCCTTTAAACTAAGAGTTAACCTACCCTTAATAAGTTTATCCTTCTCAGCGGCAGATGATTCAGTTACTTCCTTGAGCTCATCTGTAAGAGAACGAAGAGATTGCTCTTGATTATCACATATTCTTTGAAGATTACTCAATTGTTGCGAGGAAATCACCATCAAGCTTGAAAAACTATGTTTTTCTTGAGATAAAGTTCTATTTTCATCTGATAAAGATTCCGTCGCCAAATTAGCCTTGATTAACAAATATGAGAGGCGGGCAACCTCGCTACTTAATAAATTATGGCTTTGCGATAATTGATTATTCTAATAAGTAAGATTATCTATTTGATCTATCGAGTATGTGTAGAGATTATCTAATCTATTATACTGGTCCATCCAAGAATCTTTTTCAACGCGAGCTTCTTCAGCGATAGACTCAAATTTAAGTCTCTCCATGAATCGATTCTGATTTAAAACTAAATATACGAACCAAAAATTTGAAAAGGAAATTTGAGTACAGAGAAAATGAAAATTTGTTAGAACAGAAAAACCAGAGACAGAGGCAGGAAAATTATACCTTTTAACTCATTATTCTTGCTGCAAATATTCTCGCAGTCAAGTGAAGAATTGCGAAGCTTTTGATAGAGAATGTCACATTCTGAAGTCCTAGCTTGGAGATTTCTTTTAAGCGATTCAACTTCACTTTCTAAAGCTACTTGTGAAGCCATTTGGTTAGAACCAAGATACTTACATAAAACCTCATAGACGTCCTTCTTAACGGGGTCAGTAGAAGACCTCTTAGCCTCATCCAAGACATCAGACAATATTTTAAAAGCAACATCCACTCCTATCGAAGTTTCCTTAGAAGAAGAAGAAGGTGCAGATGGTGAAATAATAACAGTAGAAATCTGGAGGTTTTGATTATTCGCGATGATTGCATCTTCAGAAGGATGAGTATTTGTAAAGGTAACAGTTGAAGGTAATAAAGGTCTGGAAGGAGTTTCAATGACAGTAACTTTGGGAGTATTAGTGGCGATAGTCTCGCAAAAAGAAGAAGGAGGTTCCATTTGCAAGGTTGTGGGAATAACTCTCGTAGATGTCATCTTGGGAAAAGTAATGTTAGCCTCAAGAGTTTTAACTTTGCGAGATCTTTTGTGAGGATTAGCAATACTTTCGTCATCCTGCGAATAATAACTTAGATAAGAAACAGAGGAAACAATATTGTTATTAAGAAAAAGTAAATGTTTCTTAATACCATATGACTCGCAGGATTCCTTCTCTTGTGAGCTAATTTTTTGAGAAGATTAGGGTTTTGAGTTGCAGACTGGGTGTTAGGGGGAGTTCCGCTGAAGAGAAGATATAATGGAGAAGAATCAAATAGAAAAGTTTAATAAAATATGAGTTAGTAAGCAAAACGGAATTTAGTAACATCAAAAAAACACATACCTTGAAGATTCCATTAAATCAGTAGCAGGTAGATATAAAGAAGAAGAAAAATTGCAGATCGGAAAAATTTGCAGAGGATGAAGAAACGAAGAAGATAGAAGAGTAAAAGAAGAAAAATAGCTCTGTAAACAAAGTCTACCTTTTATAAGCAAAAGGAGATGACCTATTGAGGAGTGACGTGTTGGTGAAAAGAGGAATTTACAACATGTGTAGACGGTTAAGCTAAATTCACGGAGTTTTGTCGAGAAGAAAATATGGAAAGATAGGGGATGCGAGCATTATGAAGAATTGGAGATTCTCATATCCCCTCCACTACTCGAAGAATACATGAGAAGAGGCAATATGTAGGACCAGAATATCGCCATGACAGTATTCTTGCGATATTAACAACACTCCTGCGATCATCACCGCGATCTCTTCAACAACACTTTGCGAGCGTCATAAAAATAACTTAAACAATGCTCCAAAGAATGACGTAATAGCTGACGATTGAAGAAACATGAGAAGAGCATGATTGATCTGCGATGGTTAGAACGCTTGCGAGAATTGACATTATAACTACCGCGAGAACATCGCAAGCCAAACCCGAAATTAAATGACAGCTTAGTTGTCAACCATTATGTAACTACCCTATATAAAGAGACCCAGTATGTCCAGAGAGATTATGATGTATTTTTGAGTGTTGAGAAATTCTTGAGGAGAGAGAAACAAAATAGCGGTTGTATTTTTAATCTACTTCCATTATTTGTAAACATTTCTGAGAATCAAATAATAAAGTGTCGTTTTAATCACTCAAATATGTGTTAATCACTGTAAGATCTTATCAAGGGTGTAGTGTAGGATTTCCTGCAACTACAACAATAGAATTCATACGATTATGTCGATGTCTTATATACAAAGTTTAATGGTTAAGCAAGAAACTTCATATTGTATTCCTTAATACTATGTCTATCTAGAGTGTTCATGCTTCGCAGTTTTATGTTTCCAATATGGATGACTTGAAAGATACATTAGGGAATGAAATAGTTCAAGTCAAAGACCACTAACCTCAAGTGGAAGGATGATATTGTGGTTGTAGCTCCGTACTTCTTCACTTCTTCAAGTCTTCGCAATACTTGTAATGTCTCATCCTAATACTTTCAAGATAACCTATACGAAGTTGACTCTAGTACATTTAAATCAAGCGACTCTTAAATGAGTTTTGGTTCACTAAAATATGACAACCAAACTTGACATACTAACGCTTGGTGGGTTCAACCGATCTATGCTCTAACAATAAGCTCAAACGAGCTAAGACCGGCAAAAACGATCTCAAATACATCATGACCGTTCAATTTATATCCAGCCTAGTTGGATGGTTGACATCTTCTTTGGAATAATCAAAGAGGCTCCAGCATACCCATTGGCGTCCCAACTTCTCCCTTGGTCGATCGACCTTCCCGCGGCAAGTCCAGAGGGCGCCAGATCGTTTTCCCAAACTAGGGCGAATGCTCTATTCCAAATCCCTAATTTGGGTTGCGACAGCATACAACTATCGCAAATCATCACATCCATCCAACTTACCCATCCAATTTGGACGGCCTAGATCGTATCCCACACGATTAAGAGATATCAATGCGTTCACCGCAGATCCAATTTCATTCCCGGTCGATCGACTTGCTCATGGGAAGTCAATGACACATCAAACTGTTCGATCGTACTAGGGTAGATGCTTCCATTTTAAAACCCTAATTTATATTTGTGGCAGTATGCTACTATCGCAAATCGATCATGACCACCCATCTTTCCCAGCGAATCAACTGGCTTAGATCTAATTTTAGATGGCCCAAGAGATGTCAGCGTGCTCACAAGCGTCCCGTCTTTGCACATGGTCGATCGGCCTGTTAAAATCAGCGCCCAGCGCTTTGATTCAATGACCCAAACTAGGGTTATCCGAACGGCTTCCAAACCCTAAATCAACAACATCAAGCAGCTGTCGCAAAACCATCTCGTCCATCCAACTTTGCTAGCTTGGACGAACGTCTTAGATCGAATACTATATGATCGATGGGGTACCGCTATGATCAGTTGCCACCCCCTCCCATAAGGAGCGTTCGACCGAGCTACAGCTCGCCCGTGCAATCCCAAACGATCGCCCAAAGATGGCTCTTTGCGCTGCTTCAGCAACAGTCATTAACTGTAGCAAATCGTCTCGGCCACTCAAGTTGGCTAGCCGATTTGAGCGATCCAGATCTAACAACGATGAGAGTATTGGATGAAGGTATGACCAGTATTATCTTATAATGGAAACGTGATGATTGCCACCTATTACACAACCCCACTACTCCACTACTTAATCTCTTCCACTTCCTACGATGTCAGGGTGCACGCTCAATGACTTGTATAAATAGGTTTTCAATCTATTTCGACAATAACAACACAAGTGGTATCAACACAAGTATCCAAAAACCATATTCTAATACAAGTCATAAAACAACCACACATTCATAATTCAACATTCTGATCTCAAACACCTTCTTTGCTTCCCTCCTTAAGATCAACCCTTCTCCTTCACTTTGTGACCGAATTGAATCTGGAACGGCCATTTCATGTTTTAGGATAGAGTCTTACAGATTGATATCTTGAATTTAAAAGTACTCCCGTGAAGTGCATTTGTTTAGGGTTTGAATTCGTTTCTCACCAACACACCCAAATTTACCAAAAACAACATAATCAGTTTTTATCCCAAAACAGTTATGATCGATATTTGTAATTGGTGTGACCGATCCTAGTAATTGGTGTAGCCGATCCTAGTAATTGGTGTGACCGATCATAAAAGAGTGTCTAATCGATCCTTATAATTGGTGTAACCAGACCTGGTAATTGGTGTAACCGATCCTGGTAACTGGTGTGACCGATCACAAGTGATACCATGATAATATGGTAACCTGTTCTGGTAATTAATGTAATTGATCCTGGTAACTGATGTAACCGGTCCCAGTAACCATATTAAGGTAGAACCGATCCCTGTGTTTGGTAGAACTGTAAACCCATGATTAATATTTAACGGAAATCAAATGAACCAGTTCTAAACTTGTTTGGATGTGTGGTATAATCGGTTCCAGGAATGTAAATATGAAAAAGGATTTACAAAGAAATAAGATGTCGACATACTTTCAAAATTTTCAATAACTCTTATCTTCTATTGTTCAAAGATATTCCTTAATAACTCAAGGAGATCCCGGACCGAAATAAGTTGAGAATATTTTAATTAAGGTTCTTAATTTTATAAACTTTTAATTACCAGCAATTAAAATGCATATCTCTGGAAAATAAAAATTGGTAATGTGTTTTTACTAATTAGAGATTTTCTAGTAGGATTTCGGTTAAATTTGGACAGAGCATTTCCTGGAATTATGAAAACGGATTTTGGAAATATTGCATATCTTAAGAATATTTCGGTTTTGGAAATTCCTTGGTGTCCAAACTTCCTTGGTCTATAAATACCCAAGTTTGCATTTCGAGCAAACTATCCTAAGAGCCAGAAAAATTATCTTTTTGTGTTGTTACTGGTGGAGCTGTATATTTGGAGAGGAAAGTACCCGAATTAGGCGAAATCCCTAACGGCCGCTCGTTTAAAGACTTTTGTGGGATCAAGAAGCTCTACGAGTACCGTTGGTGGGAAACTAGATAATTGCAGTATTATTAGTTTTCGATTTGATTTGATTGACTAAAGGTTGTTGAACTTTGATTGCACTTGGTTTATTTATTCTTGAGAATCTTCTCTTTTGATATAATATTCACTCAAACTAGACCAAAGAGTCGACGGGATCTTTAGAACTGTTTGTAGATCTAAAGACATCTTGTGATAATCCATATTTAACAGAATCCGTTCTATGGGTGATTGATCACAAGAGATTCAAGTTGTGGTGTGCAGGTGTTTATTGAAGATTTGAAGACAAAGAAAATTTCTTATTGGTTTCATAATCTTTGGTGTGCACAAAACTTGATTGTCTGGGATCCAACTATAATCGGTTTATCTTGATAAACTTGATTGATTAGTTGTGTAGATCGGCATCAGTATTTAGTATCATGGTAGATCCTATTATTGATTGCAAAATCTAAACTTTGCTACTTTGATAGTTGTTGGATAGATAGATTTAAACCCGACAAAGGAGTTTATGGGATTAAACAGAACATCCTTTGTCTAACTCATATCACTGAGATTGAATAGAGTTTTTACCGAACATATTTGTTATTCCTTTACTGTTTGGAATATGAACCAAAGGAATTGTTCCAGTGCGTGCACTTATTGAATGTCGAAAGCGTAGGGATACTAAAGAAACTAGGTGAACTATAGGTTTAGTTGCTTGGTCTCAACTATACGAAGTTGGTGTGATTTTTTATAGCGGCTTAATTACGAGAGTATTCAATTCTGGACTAGGTCCCGGGGTTTTCTGCATTTGTGGTTTCCTCGTTAACAAAATCTTGATGTGTCATTTACATTTGTTTTCCGGAATTATAATTGTTGTTATTATATTATAATAATTTAAAGTAAATTACATAAACATTAACTCTGTATTACTTGATAGTGATCATGTAGAGTTTGGTTAAGTCCGAACCTATTATCAAGTAATCATACTTTGATTGTTGTATTGTCTCGATCTCGTATCCATAGACGATCACACAAAGTGTGAATACCGATACATTGTATTGTCTCGACTCATTGCATAGACAATCACTTACGGTAAGAGGATTTATAAGTGGAAAAGTTTAAGATTGTGGTATATTTGGGTACCCTCGTCTTTTCAAAGCCAATCAGAAGTACATAATGCCCTATCAAGTCTCTGAAAAATAGGTTCTTCCTTTGTAGCCAATTAGACCATGTAAAATCTAGACCAATATACCCCATGTCTATTAAATATCTTTCTTGAATAAACTCTTTGAAACCATTATTGGAAGTATTAAACTTTTGACTACCTCTTTGTTTTTTAGATAGAGATCTAATTGCATTTAAATCTCCCACAATATTCCATGGTGTTGATGGTGGATTTTTGTTTAAGGTTAAGATTGTATAACCTAAAAAATATGCGCCAACATCTTGTAAGAGATAAGGCCATTAACAAGTGATGGATACTCCTTCACTTTATCAATTCACCAAGAATGGAGCATGTGGCAACAATCCCATTCTGTGAATAAAATACACGAAATTCATCCAGGTTGGAGCATGTAGCAACAATCCCATATACCCTGTGAATTTCCAGCATTATTAATTAATGCGCAACAGCCTTGTATTTCATGTACTCATTATCAGTGCGGCATGACGACTGAGTGTTGCTCTTAGCGGAGCAACACGAACCTCCAAGCATTATAATGAAACCATGTACGAAATACCCGGACAGGCTGAACTCTCGGTGTGTTATACTAGCCCGATTGAGCCCCTCTCGGTGTGTTATACTAGCCCGATTGAGCATCCAGACTGACCGTAACAGTCTGGATATGATCACGACCATCCAACTCCACCAGCCTGATTGGATGGCCCGATCGATTCCATCACCCCCAAGAAGGTATGGAATACCTGCCGAACCAACACGGAACCCGCATGGTCGGCCTCCCTTGGCCTAGCTTGAAAAAACGTCCAAACCATGGCAGTATGGATGGAAAACCCTAAATTAGGGTTTGCGGCACATTACATGTGTCGCAAAACAGCCTCAACCATCCATCTGCGCAGGTATAGATGGAGGGTGCAGATGTAGATTCAAAGGGCACGAAGTATATCAATACAATCATCGCAGGCCCTCCTACATACCTGACCAATCAGTCAGGACCAACCATGGTTGGTCATTCCAAATTGTGTGCCTGAATGGAGCATGACGCACGGCTTTGAAACCCAAAAATTAGGGTTTTTGAATCACGAGCGTCCATCTTCTCCGGCACGAATGGAGGGTCCGAGATTAGATTAAAGTAGGTCCGGTCATGTCAACATGACCACCGTGGACCCGTCTATCCCCTCACCTAATCGGCCAAGGCATGCCATGCCTGGCTATCCCAAAATCGTCCGCTCCAACATACGTGGTCGCACCTCCCAAGCTGCAAATTAATCTCAACCACTCGATTTCTCCGGACGAATTGGGTGGCTTAGATCGCGTTTTCATGGGATGGTAAGACATAGGAGTGAACACCAGCCTACCACCTACACGTTGGAACAGTCGACCAAGACCGACCAAGCCTGGTCGTTTTGGAACGCCCGCCCGAAGTTGGTATGGGATACGGCTTTTGCGGTACTAATCTTCTGTTTCAATTCGATCTCGACCACTCAACTTCTCCGGACGAATTGGGTGGCCCAGATCACGTTTTTATGGTACGGTAGGTAAAAGCGCCTACACCATCATGCCATCTACACACAGGTATGATCGGCCAGTCCAGAATAGTTCCCTAAGTCTGGTTTCGGTCAGGGTGAAGAGCAGTGCTTGCGCACCTCCTTAGAAACCCTAATTCCACCAAGTGTCGCAGATGAGTGTCTTAAAGATCATCTCATCCGTCCAACTTCACCAGCTCGATTATATAGCCCTGGTCAGGAGTTAACTAGTCAGTGCGGAGTCATGGTGATAACCATCCACCACTCTACCACACCATGTGGTCGGTCAAGGAAGGGTTTGCATGCACAACTTCCAAACCATGCTGGATATACTCAATGCAGTACCTGCATAGTATACATACGATACTTCACAAGTATCAATTTCCTTCCTGAGTTTTTCTTTCGGGCTGTTTTCTCCTCCCGAACGAGCTTAAAACCTAAATACTCCCACGTAGGGAGATAGGAAATTCTTTTCCGTATGGAATGAAGGGACGGACCATCAAAATACGAGTCCGTACTAGAATTCTACAACGATTCTAGTAAGGGGCGCTAATTAGGGTTTCTAGTGCAACAATCAACGGTTGCCCCTCCTCTCAAGATGCAAAATCTCAACCGTCGAAGGTCACCAAGCTAGCAAGTTTCCCGAGCCTGACTTGCCAAGCCACAACAACATGCAACATGTTTTCCAAAAACATTCGAGACATCAATCATGTCACAAACTGGGGGATACATACTGGGGTATTGGTCTGGCGGTTTACAGTGTGCAGCGCACAACGCGCCATCACAAGAACGTGTCAGGAATTCATGGACGGTTAGTGATGATGGGAGAAGTGGGCAATCCTGGTCGTGTGACACCAACACACTACTCCACTACTCCATCACTCCACTTTCTCCACTTCCCACGAGATACGAAGGTTAGGCTAAAGGACTTGTATAAATAGGTTCTCCGCCCTATTTTCAACAAGAACACAAGTCCAGACAACAGAAGCAAGTGTTGATTCAATCGTATTCAAGCACCGGAACTGATAGCTTACATCCTGCAAGCCGCCCAGCCTTCGATACAAGTCCCGCATAGCCAACACCTTCACATTCTCAACACCTTCTTCGCTTCCCTCCCTAAGATCAACCCCATCTCCTTCACTTTGTGACCGAAACAAGTCTGGAACGGCCATTTCTTGGTTTAGGCCGGACTTGCACAGATTGATCTCTCGAATCTACAAGCACTCACCGCGCAGTGCATTTGTTTTAGGTTTAGATTCATTCCTCATCCACACCCCAAATTACCAAAATTAGCAGGAATAGTTTTCACCCATAAACAATTGGCGACCATAGTGGGAGATTAATCTCTCGGTTGCAATATCAATTTCCAATTATCAATTTCATCTTTTCAGTACCCGGTTCGATTTCCGCAATTTCAAGAGGGTATATCTTAGGATTAATTCAATCGACAATTCATTTCAAGATGGTGGAACTCAGGTCTGGATCAGCAATCAATTCTGATGGAACTAGTGCGGATGACACTCCCGGTGTCGATGTACCTGTCAGTGGAGCTACCGTGGTTAATACATCTCGAGGGGCTGTCACTTCTACCATCAGCACCACCAGTGTAGCGAGAAATATTCCAGTAGGTGTAACGCCTCCCATCACCAGAGCCAGAGCAGCCGCGAATCCCGACATTTCCTCAAGTGTAACACCTCCGGTGGTTACCAGGGAAACTACTTTTACTCCTTCATCAGGACGAGGATCCGGAGGGACGAGAGGAGGACCACCGCCTATCACCATTGCAGACTTAATGGAGAAGCAGGAAGTCTTTGCTAAGACTCAAACGGATATGGCCGCGACTCAAAAGGAGGTACTCACTTTCCTCAAAACTTTGACTGAACGTTTACCACAAGATTCACGGCAACCCGGGGGAAGCGCTTCCATCCTGACTCACACGGACGACGAAACTCGCGTTGCTCCTGACCGCCCAAGGGAAAGGAACCAACCATCCAACTTCATCACACGCGAGTACCTGGAAATACTTCTCCAAAATCGAGGCAAGGGGACCGAACGGATGTACACCAACATCAGCCGCCATACCCCCAATATGTGCATTGAATTCCTCTTCCAAGAGGTTACACCTCTCCCCAATTCTCCCTCTACGACGGTACTGGTAACGCTCGTGAACACGTTTATCGATTCTTGGAATCCCTGGGGGAACATGAATACAACCATGTTCTACGCCTGAAAGAATTCTCAAAGTCACTTACGGGGAGGGCATATACCTGGTACAACAACATCGCACCTAACAGCATATCCAATTGGAACGAGATGGTCAGTGCTTTCTACATGAAGTATTTCTTTGTATCCGAACAGGTCACCTTTTCAGATCTGGAAAGAATTATTCAGCAGAACAACGAGCACCCCAATGACTTCGTTACGAGGTTCAGGACCCAAGGGCTAGATTGTCATGACCCGAACGTCACCGAACGACAATTGGTGGAGTTGTGCATCAATGGGATAATACCCATATACCGCGCTCTATTAGAGAATCTGGGCTTTCAAACATTCTCCGAACTCCATGAAGCTGCCAAACATTCAGCAACAACTGCACCGGCATTGCTAGAAAGAACCAGAGTTGTTCGAAGTGAAGATTCGCGTGAAAGTAGAGGAAGCAGGCGCCTTATGAACAAACAATACAACACTGGTCCTTCTGTGAGTGTAGTGGGTGGAGGAGAAAAAAGGAAAGCTCCCGCAACGGAATAACAAACCAAGCGGGCATCCCCAGCACACAAGACTTCGTCTCGGAAAGGAGCGGACAAAACTCCTGCATAAGACACCGAAGATACGGGTTTTCCTTTCCCCATGAATGAAGTGATAGAACTCTTAGAAACGTGGATCCAAGACGATGTCATCAAGATGCCTCCTATCAGACGTCCTCCAACTGAAAAAGACATGACGGATCCCAAATACTGCCACTACCATAGATTCATTCACCATCCAACCAAAGATTGTAATAGGCTGAAACAAAACTTCAGGGAAAAGATAGAGACGGGAGAACTCCAACTCAGAAACGAAGGTGTTCACAGGGATCCTCTTCCTATCAGGAGTTGTATGATTTCCGGGGATTCTGTTCGCAAGACTGTATAATCTATGATGGAGAACTTGTGTGAAATCTTATATTTCTCCAAGTGACAGTGTCAACACATATTTGCGGCCCTCAATCGCATTGTATCGGGCAAGTGTTTATATCCGGAAGCAGTCCAGAAACCCCAACCTTTCCTGGAAGATGCGAGCGGGGGAAACTGGGGACTCCTAACCGTCACCTGATTGAGAGATGTCGAGTTCGATAGCGTATTGGTCGATGCAGTCTCTGAATTTAACATCATTACCGTCAAGACCTTGAGAGCATCTAAGATTCTGAAGCGAGAGGCTACTTGTCATCCAACTATGGTTAAGGATCCAGAAGGAGAACTCAGAGATGCACATGGATACGTTGATCTTGAAGTCAAATCGGGTGATACCTCGACACGAGCAAAGTTCTACATAGTCAAAGAACATCCCAGATATGACATGATCCTAGGACGCCCTTGGATATGCGACAACAAGGCAATGCTAGGAGTCTATCCTCTGCTGGCTTCGATACCTGAAAGAATCTCCAACACGCCTTCTGGACCTGATGACTGTTTGTTACCGCACCAACAACTTGCCAGTGCAACACAACTTCCCGGAGAAAGCCTGTCGGCATATGTTGAAAGGTTCTGATCTCAAGTAAGTCTCATCACGCAGCCCTCTTTATGATCAACCGCCCCTCATTCTGATAAGTCCTGGGGACTGGCTCTAGCCAAAAAACCAATCTTGGCTAAGAGATGTGAATGGGAGGCCGTCCCCTTTAAACAATTTATCCGGAGTCTAGAAGCTGTCTCGGTTAAAGATGACAAAACCAAGACCCTGATGTCTACACGTCCAAACCCATTCGAAATAGGAGACCTAGTAACAACATTTAAGGTCGGAAGCATTACGGTGAAAATGGCTACCTCACCTAATTCGCCTGCTGAGAAGGAGGATGAACCGTACCTGGTAGCAGATATCATCCTAGGCGGCTACTGCAAGCTCATCAACGCTGACAAGCTAGAAGGCGTAATAATTCACTCACGGTGGCTCAAACCCTACCGCACTTAAGACGATGTGATATCACTTTCCAGCATCTTACACACTTTAAGACGTTGTGCTACTTCCTCCGGCATGTTTCCCTTTAAAATTTCACATCATATTTGTAATTCCTTTAGGAAATTATTGCAATACTTGGATTTATGATTAGGGTTTCAATCTTCAATATTAAATTTTCAAATTAATTGGAGTGTTATTTCCATCTGAGGACCTCTTTACCCTAAAGACACGAAGTTTAGCCTAGATCAACCCATTAGGGTAGGTCAGGAAAGAAACCATAAGCAAAAAAAAAAAAAATTCCTGAAAAGAGTTACATGGAAAGGGAAGAATCTTTGAGCCGCTCACCCCAGCAAGAAACAAGAAGATTTTGCGTCGGGAACACAGGTCCGTGATATTCTATAATGGCATTATTTCTTTTATGTCAGGGAATTACATACATGTGGAGGCGCACCCTTGTGCCTGAGAAGGTTCGGATGTAGTCTTAACGAAAGATTATAACATAGAAACCTCTATTCAAATAATCAAATAATGGAAGAAAAACCCTTGAACTCGGCTGCCACTGAGTACAAGAAAGGTGTTCACAAATTACGGAATATGCTGGAAAAGAGGAAAAGAAGTAAAGATGTTTCAACCGTCAAGAGAGTGGACTGCGCCTGCGCTGACATGAAGTTTTGCTTCAACGCCATCACCTGGTGATGCTCCTCCCTTTGGATCCGCCTCGGCCTCTGCACCAGATGTTTTCGTAGCAACGCACTCCATTCCAGCATCATCGGCAGGAGCATCAAAGGCCACATCAACATCAGGGATCGGGCCGACTGCTTTCAAACATTCAGATTCGTTAGTGTCAGAATCAAAAATTATTACACCGTCCTGGATTGGGTAATCGCACTTATTTTCACTTGAAGGTCGTTTGTGCTCAACTCTCTGCCTCTTCAACCGCGATGCAAATCTCTCCTCCCTTGCGCTTACTGGTGCTTGCAACACCTCCTCGTGTCTCCACCGTTCTTCCATATCAATCGCAGCTGAAAGTGTACAGATGCGTCCTCTGGAGATACGCAGATGCAAAATAGACATCCCCTGTATAGCACGGCCAACTTCGCGAAGTGGAAGATCGATCTTAGCCATTACTTCTTCGTGCGTATGGTTTTCGGGATTATCAACTTCGAAGCTTATTTCTGGAGAGGTGATGGGTTGGTCGTCCACCGCCTCCATGATAAATTGCAAAGAAGAAGAAGTTATAAAATAAAAATCAAATCAATCAGTCAATCAGAAAATCAGATAAGTGCGGAGCAGTACCAGAGATGTAGAAGGAACAATTACGTAAGATGATTCTTTATAATCTCAACAGAGTCCCAGGAGGAAAGAGGTCTCTACTTACCACCTATGAAGGCTACTATTTCGGGATAATGATTCACAAATGCTTATCGCACGCATCTGAAGAAAGTTGTAGTATGATGAAAAGGAGTGCACCTGACCCAAGGGACCGAGCTATGCCCAAATATGTACGAAAGGAATCAAAGTGACTCACCGGATCAAGTCCCGCTTCCATAACAACCCTAATCAGGACTCCCAGGGCAACGCTTGACGATGTCAATCCGTCCGGTAAATATACATTCACCTTACCTTGGTCATTTCAATGTATAAATTTGTCACCATCTCATGCCTACCACCCAATAGTGTAACCATTATGTGCTAGTCAGGGGACTTAATGTTGATGGTGTATATTTGTTTAAGGTTAAGATTGTAAAACCTAAAAAATATGCGCCATTAACAAGTGATGGATACTACTTCACTTTATCAATTCACAAAGAATGGAGCATGTGGCAACAATCCCATTATGTGAATAAAATACAAGAAATTCATCCAGGTTGGAGCATGTAGCAACAATCTCATATACCCTGTGAATTTCCAGCATTATTAATTAATGCGCAGCAGCCTTGTATTTCCTGTACTCATTATCAGTGCGGCATGATGACTGAGTGTTTCTCTTAGTGGAGCAACACGAACCTCCAAGCATTATAATGAAACCATGTACGAAATACCCGTACAGCCTGAACTCTCAGTATGTTATACTAGCCCGATTGAACCCCTCTCGGTGTGTTATACTAGCCCGATTGAGCATCCAGACTGACCGTATCAGTCTGGATATGATCACGACCATCCAACTCCACCAGCCTGATTGGATGGCCCAGATCGATTCCATCACCCCCAAGCAGGTATGGAATACCTGTCGAACCAACGCGGAACCCGCATGGTCGTCCTCCCTTGGCCTAGCTTGCAATAACGTCCAAACCATAGCAGTATGGATGGAAAACCCTAAATTAGGGTTTGCGGCACATTACATGTGTCGCAAAACAGCCTCAACCATCCATCTTCGCAGGTATAGATGGAGGGTGCAGATGTAGATTCAAAGGGCACGGAGTATGTCAATACAATCATCGCAGGCCCGCCTACATACCTGACCAATTGGTCAGGACCAACCATGGTTGGTCATTCCAAATCGTGCGCCTGAATGGAGCATGACGCACGTCTTTGAAACCCAAAAATTATGGTTTTTTAATCACGAGCGTCCATCTTCTCCGGCACGAATAGAGGGTCCGAGATTAGATCAAATCAGGTCCGGTCATGTCAACATGACCACCGTGGACCCGTCTATCCCCCCACCTAATCGTCCAAGGCATGCCATGCCTGGCTATCCCAAAATCGTCCGCTCTAACATGCGTGGTCGCACCTCCCAAGCTGCAAATTAATCTCAACCACTCGATTTCTCCGGACGAATTGGGTGGCCTAGATCGCGTTTTCATGGGACGGTACGACATAGGCGTGAACACCATCCTACCACCTACACGTTGTAACAGTCGACCAAGACCGACCAAGCCTGGTCGTTTTGGAACGCCCGCCCGAAGTTGGTATGGGATACGGCTTTTGCGGCACTAATCTTCTGTTTCAATTCGATCTCGACCACTCTACCACACCATGTGGTCGGTCAAGGAAGGGTTTGTATGCGCAACTTCCAAACCATGCTGGATATACTCAATGCAGTACCTACATAGTATACACACGATACTTCACAAGTATCAATTTCCTTCCTGGGTTT
Source organism: Papaver bracteatum (assembly GCA_023529315.1). Taxonomy (NCBI): domain Eukaryota; kingdom Viridiplantae; phylum Streptophyta; class Magnoliopsida; order Ranunculales; family Papaveraceae; genus Papaver; species Papaver bracteatum. Next base: position 1,786,362 of record JAJJWX010000810.1, on the reverse strand, counting down.
TGCTTTCGGGATGTTTTCTCCTCCCGAACGAGCTTAAAACCTAAATACTCCCGCATTGGGAGATAGTAAATTCTTTTCCGTATGGAATGAAGTGGCGGACCATCAAAATACGAGTCCGTACTAGAATTCTACATCGATTCTAGTAAGGGGCGCTAATTAGGGTTTCTAGTGCAACAATCAACGGTTGCCCCTCCTCTCAAGATGCAAAATCTCGACCGTCGAAGGTCACCAAGCTAGAAAGTTTCCCGAGCCTGATTTGCCAAGCCACAACAACATGCAACATGTTTTCCAAAAACATTCGAGACATCAATCATGTCACAAACTGGGGGATACATACTGGGGTATTGGTCTGGCGGTTTACAGCGTGCAGCGCACAACGCGCCATCACAAGAACGTGTCAAGAAGTCATGGACGGTTAGTGATGATGGGAGAAGTGGGCAAGCCTGGTCGTGTGACACCAACACACTACTCCATCACTCCACTTTCTCCACTTCCCACGAGATACGAAGGTTAGGCTAAAGGACTTGTATAAATAGGTTCTCCGCCCTATTTTCAACAAGAACACAAGTCCAGACAACAGAAGAAAGTTTTGATTCAATCATATTCAAACACCGGAACTGATAGCTTACATCCTGCAGGCCAGTTCAGCCTTCTGATACAAGTCCTTCATAGCCAATACCTTCACATTCTCAACACCTTCTTCGCTTCCCTCCCTAAGATCAACCCCATCTCCTTCACTTTGTGACCGAAACAAGTCTGGAACGTCCATTTCTTGGTTTAGGCCGGACTTGCACAGATTGATATCTCAAATCTACAAGCACTCACCGCGCAGTGCATTTGTTTTAGGTTTAGATTCATTCCTCATCCACACCCCAAATTACCAAAATTAGCAGGAATAGTTTTCACCCATAAACACATGGATTCATAATTTGAGAAGTATATTGAGAGAAATTACGCCAAAACCCATTCCACTGATGATGACTAGGAGGACCATAAATAAAGAATAGGTCTCAATCCTTCTCCAATATATTGTTGATTCGACAATGTATGAAATTCTTGCTAGTTCTAATAATATATAAATTAACAGAATCATTCTACAAAAGGGAAATGCAACCACTTATACCACTAGCATGGTTAAAGTTATAGTTGTCAACATCTATAAAATATAACGGTTTAATTAAATTTACCTCATTTAGTAAAGTCTCAGAAAGAAAAGCAATTTGGGGATTGCAAGCCCTGAGAAACGCCTTGATATTACGGATTGTCGAGATGTTTCCCAATCCTCGACAGTTCCAGGAGAAAATTAACATTGATCTTATGGATAATTTTGGGCAGCCACTGCACCCTCTTGATAGTTGTGAATTTTGTTGCTCTTCTTAACTGGTAAATCAATGTTTATAGGACAAGCAACTCTTTTGGAACCCACGGTTAATTCTTCATAATTCTGAACACCATCTTATTTCGAGGTGACTCTGACTGATCTCCTCCAAATAAAAAAAAAATCTTAGATGAATCAATTGAACATAAAGAAGCAAAAGATAATTCTGCATCGTCGCACCCATTAGAATTTGGTTTTCTCTGATTGATATTCAATTTAAGGTTTAAACTTGGGCATGAAGGGGAAGGAGGGGTCAAAATAGACTGATGGATTTGATTTAGTTGATCCGAATATGGGTTACCCGTAATATTAATGGGCTGGATCTTTTGGTTAGTAGTAGATATGGTGAGTCAATTGAGTTCACTGGTTTATTACTACTCATGACGTAAATTATCAATTCAAAATGAACAAATAAAGAAAGAGGTATTTCCTCTTAAACAAGTAGCAAATCATATCACGATCCAACATCCACATCGTATAAAGAAATATAATCCTTATTGAAATGGCGAAGGTACCAAAGTACACCACAATCTTTTTGATATCAACCTATAAGTCCAACACATGTGTGATCGTCTATGGATAAAGTTGAGAAAATACAACAACAAGGTAATCACTTGATAATAGTTTAGGTACAAGACCGATATATTGTATGATCAATATCAAGTGCCTTGGGTTAAAGTACAATGTATTTTCTTTTAATTATAATTACGAAAAGTAAAATAAATCACATAACAAGATTTTGTTAATGAGAAAATCGGCAATACAGAAAAACCTCGGGACCTAGTCCAGTTTTGAATACTCTCAAAATTAATCCATTATACAAAGAACAAAGTTATTGATGGTGGTTTTTAGTTTAGGGTTAAAATCGTAAAATGCTAAACCCTAGCAGACATTTAAAACAAGCATTTACTAGGGGCATTTAATAAAAGCTTTTAATATGTCTCTAATAATTACCGGGGTATATTTTTCAAATTAGGGTTACGACAAACCAAACCCTAATTCCCCCGTGTGCCGATGGAAAATCATGCTAGCCACACCTAGCCCAAGCTAGCCGCACCATGCCAATCACACCGTGCCATGGCCCTAGCTATGCTAGCCGCATCTCGTGTGCCAATGGAAAATCATGCTAGCCACACCCTACCGCGCCAAAGCATGCCAACCATGCTAGCCGCACCTCGCGTGCCAATGGAAAATCATGCCATCCACGCCTAGCCCAAGCTAGCTGCGCCATGCTAATCGCACCATGCCATGGCTCTAGCTATGCTAGCCGCATCTCGTGTGCCAATGGAAAATCATGCCAGCCACACCCTACCGCGCCAAAGCATGCCAACCATGTTACCCGCACCCCGCGTGCCAATGGAAAATCATGCCAGCCACGCCTAGCCCAAGCTAGTCTCGCCATGCCAATTGCACCATGCCATGGCCCTAGCCATGCTATCCGCACCCCGCGTTCCAATGGCAAATCATGCCAGCCACGCCATGCCAATCGCACCATGTCATGGCCCTAGCTATGCTATCCACGTCTCGTGTGCCAATGGAAAATCATGCCAGCCATACCTAGCCTGATCTAGTCGCACCATGCCTTGGCCCTAGCCACGCCATGCACCCATGGAAAACCTTTGGCCCCATATTCCAAACCACACCAAAGCATGACATGCTACGCCAAGGCATGCCATGATAGCCTGGCCATGCCGCCGTCCCTCATGAAATCTTCTTGAGTTTTTCTTTCAGGATGTTTTCCCTCCCGAACAAGTTCAAAACCTAAATCTCCCCTCGAAAGGAGATATGAAATTCTTTTCTGGTTGATTTGAGAGGCGGGCCATCAAAATAAGAGTCCGTACTAGAATTCTGTAGCGGTTCTAGTGAAGGGAACCAATTAGGGTTTATAAACCAAATTGAAGTCAGGCGCCCATCCACGGTTGCCCTTCAATCCCAGGAGCAAATCCTGGCCGTATAAAGTCTCCTCATGACTTTAGCCCTAGCTTGGTCACGTACCTAGCCAAGCTAGCCGCTCCATGCCTCGCCATGGCTCCTCATACCGCGCCACCATACTGGCCTTCCCCATGCAACTACCAAATTGAAGCCAGACGCCCATCCACGGTTGCCCTTCAATCCCAGGAGCAAATCCTGGCTGTATGAAGTCTCCTCATGACTTTAGCCCTAGCTTGGTCACGTACCTAGCCTAGCTAGCCGCACCATGCTAAACACGCCTCACCATGGCCCTTCATGTCGCGCCACCCTACTGGCCTTCCCCATGTAGCTACCAAATTGAAGTCAGGCGCCCATCAACGGTTGCCCTTCAATCCCACGAGCAAATCCTGGCCGTATAAAGTCTCATCATGACTTTATCTCTAGCTTGGTCACGCACCTAGCCGAGCTAGCTGCACCATGCTAAATGCGCCTCACCATGGCCCTTCATGCCGTGCCACCCTACTGGCCTTCCCCATGCGGCTACCAAATTGAAGTCAGGCGCCCATCAACGGTTGCCCTTCAATCCCAGGAGCAAATCATGGTCGTATAAAGTCTCCTCATGACTTTATCTCTATCTTGGTCACGCACCTAGCCAAGCTAGTCGCGCCATGCTAAACACGCCTCACCATGGCCCTTCATGCCGCGCTGATAGGTGTCTAAAACACCTAATTTTATATCTAGTATTTATGCTTTATTTGCTATTATCCTTGTAAATTGCAGCTCTTATGATTACTTTTGAGTTATTAGGTACTATGGAGTTATTCGGAGCAAAAGAAGAATAAAATTAACCATTTGGAATAAAAAGGAGCAAAAGCGTCATTTCATGTGCAACTGTTATTAAAAGCGAAGCTGAGCCAGGCAGACAATAGGAGACTGCCACTACAACTTAGTCTAGAGAAGCAAGGGGGCCAAACAACCATGATGGCCCTTATTTGATAAGTGGTGCCCAGAGTCACATTGGTTACCCCTTATCTGCCTTACCTTGGTGGCTGTATTCCCCTCTCATTTCCTACAGGAAACCTAAAATTGAGAGAGAAAATATTTCTTCTCATCATTAGCTTTTATTTTTGAATCTATGGCGGTACCTAAATCTCAGAGGAAGGGAGAGATCGAGATTTGGAGAAACAGATATGGCATCTCCATCAAAGAGTGGAATTGAGAAATGAAGAAGAATCAGGGGTTGACAATGGATGTTCATTGAGTGATGTTGTGTTGTTTTGATGGAGGAATTCAAATGAAGAATTGAGGGGGTTTAATGGTGATATCAAGAGAGTAGCTCAGGGAGATGATGAAGATGAATATTTGATGAATTTATGACGCCAGAGTAAAATCAGAAAATGGGTTTGTACTCAAGTTTAATTTCTATGAAGAATTGATGAGTTTCTGGAGCCAGGGATGTTAGAAATGGAGAATTAGGGTTTCTGTGGAGTAAATGAGATAATTATGATAGTGAAGCTCAAGGAGAATGGGTTTTGGATTGATTAGTTGGTTCCATCTGAAATGGTGGAATTAGAAGATAAAGCTGCTGATGAACACAGAAAGAAGAAGAAGTTCATGCTGGTGATTATGAAAATTGAATCCGCAGAATGAACTGGAGCTGAGTATGGCAATGGTTGCAGCTGATGGAATTGGAGAGAGTTATGTCGATGATGTGAGTTGTAAGCTGGGATGTTGATGAAATTCCTGGGTTCAGTGGACACGTATGTGAAAGATTTGAGAAGACAGAACCAGTGCAAAACTCAAGAATTGGTTATGGTGTAAAATGGGTTCAAGAGAATAGATGTGCTACTGATGCTGTTGTAGCTGGAAGAACTTATAGAGTTGATGTGAAGGACTCGCGATGCTACATCTAGATTTGAAGTTGGTGGTTGTGTTATGTGCAGTGCATGTGACAGCGAGGGTAATGGCTGGTGCTACATTGCAGTGGAGTTGGAAATGCAAGTGCAGGTACTGGAGATAATAAAGCTGCAGTCTGGGCAGTGATGGGTTTGACTGAGGGGAGATCATATGTGTTGCTTCTATAGAACTCAAAGAATGAAGCTTGTGATGGCAGTAGTGAACAAGCTGCATTTGCAGGTGATGGGAATTATCAAATGAATGAATGGGTTAAACTCGGATTTAAGTTCGTGTTGATTGGAGATCGATTGGTTGGTGGCGCTGTTGAAGAACAAGAGATCAGAGATGGTTTTAAAGAAATATTTCTGCTACTATCAATTTATGAGAAGAATCTGTGTTAGGATGGTGTTATTGGTGGCCACTGTTAGGAAAGAACTGTTGATGATGATTGAGCTAAGCAGTGTCAATGGGTGTATGTGCAGATGCAACTGGAGTTGTTAGTTCTGTGGAGTTACTGAGCATTAGTAATGGTTGCAGTCAAGGAAGTGTTTGTGATGTTGGTGGATGTTTATTGAGAGCTCAAGAAGTTGTTGCAGGTGAGCAATGGAGTTATATGAATGTGTGAGAGCATATGAAGGAAATAGTGAAGATTTTGGATTGTTGGTTGCGAATTACAGGAATATAGATTAATGGGTATTGCGGGTCTGAGATGCAGTCAGAGATAGCTGAAATTACATGGCATAGTCAGAGTTGCAGCTGGAATTACAAAGAATGGGTGAACTACAAAGGATGAAGGCAAGGATGGAATTGGACTGAGCTAATGGCTTTGAGGTACTGGTGGTGCTCTGAGCTACAGATGTAAATGAGTTGATGAACCTACTGCTGTTGCAAATGGATGGAAGACAGAAGCTGCAGCTGTATATTCCAGGTGGTGTTTGAAGCTATAGAAGACCGGAGTGAGCTATGGCTCAAGAATAAGGAGAAGATGTTGTTTTAGGAAGATTAAATGGGTTTTACTATGAACTAGTGATGAATATGGCTGATGTTGCTGCGAGAGAGATGGCGAGAGTGAAGTTATCGAGCACGATGTTGATGAGTTGTTACTGCTGATGGTGTTGTTTGTGTTTGGTATACAAGGAGATGGGGTTGCTGTTACACTTAGAAGACTAAGAAGTTTGTGCAGTGGAGCAGTTTAAACTGAGCTGAGAGTGTGAACAGGAAACTGCAGGGAAATGGCATTTGCAGGCGCATTTCAAGGAGGAGATGCATCTGGTGATATGAATGTGCAGTTATGAATGGTTCAGGTGGAAACAAAATGTTGTGTTGGGAGGCACGGTGCGCAGCTGTAGTTGGCTTGGAAGTAAGATGTTACTGCAATGAAGTACAGGTTATTGGTTGATTGAGATACAGGAGTACTGGAAGTGTTGAATAGATGAATGTTAGGGGCTTTGCATGACTAAATTAAAGGACCCGGAAAATGTCCTGAGATACGGCTGGAAATGATCAGAAAATGGTCAAAACTCGGCAAAAATCGTTTATGGCTGAGTTAACTCGGTGAGTTGGACCGAGTTGACAGAGAAGGACTTGGACCTGGATTGACTGGGCTATAGCTGTTAATGGGCTGTAATGTGTATGCCTTTAGTAAAACCTACTCAGTACTCACACAACAGGAGAAGATATATAACCTTTCTTTTGGGTTCTATTGGAAGATCTTATCTAATCTTAGCTTCTACTTTTACTTCTGCCTAGGGTTTAGGAACATGATAGATTTTCTCTTTATTCTTGTTATGAACTCCATGAGCATGATCTAATCTTATTATTGGTGTGGATTAATTTGATTTCACATTACATGTTTCTTGTTCAATAAATTAGTTTTGTCTCATATTATCGTTTATGATTCACCATTAATATTGTTGCATGATTGAATGTTAGTTTTGTCAAGTTGCAAATTGGTAGAACTCACATGCATATCTTTTGCTAGATTAGGGTTATTATACGCAAAAGTGATAATTCCTGATTGCAAGTAGCATAAATATGATTATAGTTTGTAGTGATATATTCTTATGATCATATGTGAACCATAACCTTTGTTAAATCGGATTAGTGCTTTTACACGTTCGATTGCTTTGATTGGCCTGATTTCATAGAACTTAATGCATCTAGGGAATTAAACTTGATTAGTGCTTTTACACGTTAGGTTGTTCTCTTAGATAGAACTCATACTCGCATCTTTTAATGTGTTTGTTGATGACAAAAGGGAATTAGCGGGATACTCTTGCGATCAAGGTATCCTAGGGATTTTAGTAAAAGTTGAGATTAAATATCAATTCTAGTTATTGTTAAAAAGCATGTTAGTGAATGAAAACGAAATCCTTAACCAATACTTTCACATATTTGATTTGTTTATTTTTCTTTACTTGCTTTGATTTTAGTTTGCTTTTATAAAAAATCAGAAAAATCCCCCTTGTTATTTATAGGAAACCGAAAATATATTGACAACTTAGTCCTCTCTGTGGGAACGATCCTTTCTTGCCCTTGCTATATTATATATTTTGAGTAGTGAGAAAGTGAAATTTATTTTCGACGCCTACGACATCGATCAAATTTTGGCGCCGTTGCCGGGGAGGCAGCGGTTGTCACTTGTTTTTGGTTTTTTATTTTTGTTTTTCTTATTTTTCTGGTTTTTAACCTTGGTTTGAGAACTCTTGTTTCAGGTACTTATTATGGAATGAGCATATTGGAACAATGGATACGGTTTTCAACCTCCTCAACACTATGACAATTTCCCATCATCTTTGGAATGCAATCAAAACCAATTTATTGGCTATGATGCATATCCTAGAGAACCTTATGGTGATTTTCATACATACCAACAACAACCTTGTAGTGAGTATGCAAGTCAAGCACCAAGGTGGGATAATTCTACTTCTAATTGGCTTCATTCGAGTTATATGCAGATTATGAATGGATTGCAAGATGTGCAACAAAGGCTAGACCAACTTTACCATGATAGAAAGAACGTCGCACAAACCAATTTCTGCAACACTTTTTCTTACCCGACTCCGGATCGTAGTTATGATCATTCGCCCATTCAAAGGGAAGAGTCATGGGAAAGAGAACCTATTGTAGTCAATGGTAGTAAGCGTGTGAACGTCAGGAAACTTGCACAGAAATTATACAAGTTTGAAGATGATGGAGCCTCGGAAGAGCTTGTCGATGAAATTAGTAGGACCATCCATATGGAACTCAAACGACATCGTGATAAAGGTTGGGAAACCGACGACGATTCTGATTTCGATGAGTCTGAAAATGAAGACGAAGATGATTGTGTTGAAAATAACCAACCTTTGGAGATATTTGATGACATTAGTGTAGTTGACTCAACTCTTGATCTTTATAATGATGAAGCACCTATTCAAAAGGTACATGAGTATGATGAAACTAGTGTTTTACATAACTTTGCAACGAGGTTTGAGACTTATGAAGAGGATTATGTTGAGAATGAAACCGTTATGACCAATATTGTGGAAGAACCGATTGAGCTTGCATATGATTGTAATGATGACGTTGATGCCGAGATTTTGGTTAAGGCATAAACGGATGAAGAATGGTTGCAAGGTTTGATAGAGGACCATGATATACAAGAGGTGAATAATTCACTTGAGTTTTTCAAGGATGAAGAGGATTCCGTGCTACAAGAGATTGTGCGAGGTTTGTCTAACCATTTGCATATTATTTCTTCTCCTTTACCTCTTATTGGTTTGAATGTATGTGCTTCGAGAATATTGTTGAATGACTTTGTTTCTCGATATCCGCCATTAGAAACATTTGATTCTCAAATTATGCAGATTTTGGAACAAGAAACCGTGGAAGTACCCGACTTCTATATTCTTTATACACCTCCAAGTGTGGACAAGAATAAGTATGGGGGAAACTTTTATCGGTTAATAGCTTCGAATCTGTTTTATATTACTAATATGTGTGCGAAGCTAGTGTTTGCAAAACAGGTGCTATGGGTGGATCCCCAACTTTTCCGATTATTGGTGTATGGAGAATTCGTCTTGCAAGTCGGGTTGAGGACTTAAAACCAAGCGCTAAATGGGAGGCAACCCACTGGTTTTATGTATCTATCTCTATCTTTTTATTTTTTTAAGTCTTTTATCTTTATTTTCTTATTTTGGATATTTGCATATCAAAACTCCAACTTTTAGAGATTTTTGAACAATTTAGAATAAACACTAGCCTTTCTAAGTAGATTGAATTTTTTCTTAACGATGAGGTATATATATTGGCTGAGTTGGGATTAGATGCCAACTAAATAGCTTGTTTAGTGTTTATCCTCTATTGTTCGGAAATAGCTATGAGTTGGAGTATCCGTTTTTTTTTATTATGCATTTTATTTTCATATTGTGTATATATATCATGTTATTAATTTCCCATCTTGAACTTTACTTTGAATGACTAGATGTTACATTGAGGATAATGTAAAGTTTAAGTGTGGGGGAGTGTTCTCATATAGAGTTTTTAGTCTTGTTAGTTTTCCCTTGTGTTCATAAAAAAAAAATATTTTATACACTCCGAAACCTAGAAACATGTGCCTTTAGGATGACACTATCAATCTAAATGGATGGAACCATCTTGGCTACAGGAGTTGAGGAACCCATTAACTAAAAGGACAGAATTATTCAAGTTTTAGAAATAAGATGATAGTTGTTACCATATCTCGGAATATCACCATATCACGTTCTATTTTTATTTTTCCATATTTATCTATTGTTCTCTAAGTGATTTGGTGGGTCACTGACATCGAATTGTTATTACTACTAAAATGAAATAGAGTGATTGAGTTGCTAAAAAAAAAAAAAAAAAAAAAGACCGACCAATTAGACCAATCGGAATAAAAATGACACTTGGATAGCAATATTTGTGTGTTCTCCCTGTCCCTGTCGCCTAAACAAGCGTGGAATGCAGGATCCAAGGGAACTATCATGTAATCTGCTGACAAGAGACATCTGCTTGGATCCAAAATATCCAATCATGTTGTCATGTAAAAAAAAAAGTGAAAAAGTGAAAAAGAAAAAGAAAAGAAAAAAAATATTATTATTGTTTAATAAAGTCGACTCTTGGTTCCCTTGTATATGCCAGTTGAGTTGATGTAAAAATAAGATTGTTGACCGCTGGTTCCCTTATATATGACAGTGTGTTGACACTAGAATTCATACCAGTAGCTCAATCCAATAGGATGCATAGGTTCATCTTGGCGGTGACCTTCAGAAAGATATGGGAAACGCCGATCACTTGTTAACATTCGCAAACATCTATCTCTATATCCATCTTCTTAATCTTTTCATTGTGATTGTGGTTAGTCAAATTCCGAGTATTGTGGTTTGTTCAACTTTCTGAGTAGAGCTTAATTTACATATATATTAATTTGGATTCGCACCAGGGTACCTCCTCCAATAGCCATTTTGGATTCGTTCATAGATTTGTCACAGGTAGCTGGAGTTGGAAATATAGGTTTTGTAAGTAAACCTCTTGTAAACCTTCATGAGACTAAAACTCGTCCACTGGGGACACCAAGGGGTTCAAAGGCTTGTTATTTATGCTAAGAGTAACCGTAGCCTCGACGACACGGAGTTGTTGTATTTTAGTTTTATTTTATTTGCTCGAGGACTAGCAAAGTCTAAGTGTGGGGGAATCTGATAGGTGTCTAAAACACCTAATTTTATATCTAGTATTTATGCTTTATTTGCTATTATCCTTGTAAATTGCAGCTCTTATGATTACTTTTGAGTTATTAGGTACTATGGAGTTATTCAGAGCAAAAGAAGAATAAAATTAACCATTTGGAATAAAAAGGAGCAAAAGTGTCATTTCATGTGCAACTGTTATTGAAAGCGAAGCTGAGCCAGGCAGACAATAGGAGACCTCCACTACAACTTAGTCTAGAGAGGCAAGGGGGCCAAACAACCATGATGGCCCTTATTTGATAAGTGGTGCCCAGAGTCACATTGGTTACCCTTTATCCGCCTTACCTTGGTGGTTGTATTCCCCTCTCATTTCCTACAGCAAACCTAAAATTGAGAGATAAATTATTTCTTCTCATCATTAGCTTTTATTTTCGAATCTATGGCGGTACCTAAAGCTCAGAGGAAGGGAGAGATCAAGATTTGGAGAAACAGATATGGCATCTCCAACAAAGAGTGTAATTGAGAAATGAAGAAGAATCAGGGGTTGACAATGGTTGTTCATTGAGTGTTGCTGTGTTGTTTTGATAGAGGAATTCAAATGAAGAATTGAGGAGGTTTAATGGTGATATCAAGAGAGTAGCTCAGGGAGATGATGAAGATGAATATTTGATGAATTTCTGATGCCAGGGTAAAATCAGAAAGTGGGTTTGTACTCAAGTTTAAGTTCTAAGAAGAATTGATGAGTTTCTGGAGCCAGGGATGTTAGAAATTGAGAATTAGGGTTTCTGTGGAGTAAATGAGATAATTATGATAGTGAAGCTCAGGGAGAATGGGTTTTGGATTGATTAGTTGGTTCTATCTGAAATGGTGGAATTAGAAGATAAAGCTGCTGATGAACACAGAAAGAAGAAGAAGTTCATGCTGGTGATTATGAGAATTGAAGCCGCAGAATGAACTGGAGCTGAGTATGGCAATGGTTGCAGCTGATGGCATTGGAGAGAGTTATATCGATGCTATGAGCTGTAAGCTGGGATATTGATGAAATTCATGGGTTCAGTGGACACGTATGTGAAAGATTTGAGAAGACAGAACCGGTGCAAGACTCAAGAATTGGTTATGGTATTGAATGGGTTCAAGAGAATAGATGTGCTACTGATGCTGCTGTAGCTGGAAGAACTTATAGAGTTTATGTGAAGGACTCGCGATGCTACATCTAGATTTGAAGTTGGTGGTTGTGTTATGCGCAGTGCAGGCGACGGCAATGCGAGGGTAATGGCTGGTGCTACATTGCAGTGGAGTTGGAAATGCAAGTGCAGGTACTGGAGACAATAAAGCTGCAGTCTGGGCAGTGATGAGTTTGACTGAGGAGAGATCATGTATACTGCTTCTATGAAACTCAAAGAATGAAGCTTGTGATGGCAGTAGTGAACAAGCTGCATTTGCAGGTGATGGGAATTATCAAATGAATGAATGGGTTAAACTCAGATTTAAGTTCGTGTTGATTGGAGATCGATTGGTTGGTGGCGCTGTTGAAGAACAAGAGATCGGAGATGATTTTAAAGAAATATTGCTGTTACTGTCAATTTATGAGAAGAATCTGTGTTTGGATGGTTCTATTGGTGGCCACTGTTAGGAAAGAACTGCTGATGATGATTGAGCTAAGCAGTGTCAATGGGTGTATGTGCAGATGCAACTGGAGTTGTTAGTTCTGTGGAGTTACTGAGCATCAGTAATGGTTGCAGTCAAGGAAGTGTTTGTGATGCTGGTGGATGTTTATTGAGAGCTCAAGAAGCTGTTGCAGGTGAGCAATGGAGTTACATGAATGTGTGAGAGCATATGAATGAAAGAGTGAAGATTTTGGATTGTTGGCTGTGAATTACAGGAATACAGATTAATGGGTATTGCGGGTCTGAGCTGCAGTCAGAGATAGCTGAGATTACATGCCATAGTCAGAGTTGCAGCTGTAATTAAAAAGAATGGGTGAACTACAAAGGATGAAGGCAAGGATGGAATTGGACTGAGCTAATGGCTTTGAGGTACTGGTGGTTCTTTGAGCTATAGATGTAAATGAGTTGATGAACCTACGGCTGTTGCAAATGGATGGAAGACAGAAGCTGCAGCTGTATAATTCAGGTGGTGTTTGAAGCTATGGAAGACCGGAGTGAGCTATGGCTCAAGAATGAGGATGAAATGCTGTTGTAGGAAGAGTAAATGGGTTTGCCTATGAACTAGTGATGAATATGGCTGATGTTGCTGCGAGAGAGATGGCGAGACTGAAGTTATTGAGCACGTTGTTGATGAGTTGCTACTGCTGATGGTGTTGTTTGTGTTTGGTATACAAGGAGATGGTGTTGTTGTTACACTTAGACGACTAAGAAGTTTGTGAAGTGGAGCAGTTTAAACTGAGATGAGAGTATGAACAGGAAACTACAGGGAAATGGCATTTGCAGGCGCAGTTCAAGGAGGAGATGCATCTGTTGATATGAATGTGCAGTTATGAATAGTTCAGGTGGAAACACAATGTTGTGTTGGGAGGCACGGTGCGCAGCTGTAGTTGGCTTGGAAGTAAGATGTTACTGCAATGAAGTACAGGTTGTTGGTTGATTGAGATGCAGGAGTACTGGAAGTGATGAATAGATGAATTTTAAGGGCTTTGCATGACTGAATGAAAGGACCCGGAAAATGGCCTGAGATACGGCTGGAAATGATCAGAAAATGGTCAAAACTCGGCAAAAATCGTTTATGGATGAGTTGACTCGGTGAGTTGGACCGAGTTGACAGAGAAGGACTTGGACCTGGATTGACTGGGCTATAGATGTTAATGGGATGGAATGTGTACGCCTTTAGGAAAACCTACTCAGTACTCACACAACAGGAGAATATATATAACCTTTCTTTTGGGTTCTATTGGAAGATCTTATCTAATTGGGCCGAGCGAAGCGAGGGAGGACCTTTATATGGCCACTTTTTTGTAAAATGTAAGTGATCAATTGACACAAAAAGATTGGAAATGGTTAGGGCCGAAAAAACAAAAATGTCCCTCCCTTTTAGTCCAATTACTATAACTAGGGTGTATCCTATCTTTTCAGGGGTATAATTGAAAAGCAAACTTTAATATAACATATCTAAAAATTTGTGCCTTGGAATTTTACAAATTTTGTCTCGTTGGAAAGCTAATAAAAAAACATATCCAACGAGCACAAACAACAATATCAAATTTTGAGTTTTTACGAAAAATTCAGAGGTACTTATCATTTTTGGCACAATTTTAGAAAATTAAGTGTATATCCATTATGCAAACCGCCATAAAGGATACATAATAGTTTATGTAACAAAATTTTGGTTTATTCATCAACTAATTTTCCGTTGCAACTAATAAAACGATGTACTCCTCCGTTTCAAGAAAAATGATACTTTCATTTTAAGCATAATTCTCGAAAATTGAATGCATAGCCATTATGCAAACCACCACAAAGGATGCATAACACATCATGCAACCATATTTTGGTTTATGGATCAACTAATTTTCCGTTTAAGAAAAGGTGATACTTTCACATCCCGTTTCAGGAAAAGTGATACTTTTACTCCGTTTGGGGAAAAGTGATACTTTCGCTCGGTTTCGGAAAAAATGATACTTTCGCTCTGTTTCAGAAAAAGTGATACTTTTTTCTGAAACATGGAGAAAGTATCACTTTTTCCGAAACGGGGAGAAAGTATCACTTTTATCCGAAACGGGGCGAAAGTATCACTTTTTCGAAAACGGGATGAAAGTATCACATTTTCTTAAACGGGACGAAAGTAGTCGCAGACAAACCCCATCTTCAGATTCTTCTTCGGTCGGCCCTCCCACCGTGGAAACGGTCGTACTGGTCTTAGCTTCTACTTTTACTTCTGCCTAGGGTTTAGGAACATGATAGATTTTCTCTTTATTCTTGTTATGAACTCCATGAGCATGATCTAATCTTATTATTGATGTGGATTAATTTGATTTCACATAACATGTTTCTTGTTCAATAAATTAGTTTTGTCTCATATTATCGTTTATGATTCACCATTAATATTGTTGCATGATTGAATGTTAGTTTTGTCAAGTTGCAAATTGGTAGAACTCACATGCATATCTTTTGCTAGATTAGGGTTATTATAGCAAAAGTGATAATTCCTGATTGCAAGTAGCATAAATATGATTATAGTTTGTAGTGATATATTCTTATGATCATATGTGAACCATAACCTTTGTTAAATCGGATTAGTGCTTTTACACGTTCGATTGCTTTGATTGGCCTGATTTCATAGAACTTAATGCATCTAGGGAATTAAACTTGATTAGTGCTTTTACACGTTAAGTTGTTCTCTTAGATAGAACTCATACTCTCATCTTTTAATGTGTTTGTTGATGACAAAAGGGAATTAGCGGGATATTCTTGCGATCAAGGTATCCTAGGGCTTTTGATAAAAGTTGAGATTAAATATCAATTCTAGTTATTGTTAAAAAGCATGTTAGTGAATGAAAACGAAATCCTTAACCAATACTTTCACATATTTGATTTGTTTATTTTTCTTTATTTGTTTTTATTTTAGTTTGCTTTTATAAAAATCAGAAAAATCCCCCTTGTTCTTTATAGGAAACCGAAAATATATTGACAACTTAGTCCTCTCTGTGGGAACGATCCTTTCTTGCCCTTACTATATTATATATTTTGAGTAGTTAGAAAGTGTAATTTATTTTTGACGCCTGCGACAACGATCATGCGCCACCCTACTGGCCTTCCCCATGCGGCTACCAAATTGAAGCCAGGCGACCATCAACGGTTGCCCTTAAATACCGGGAGCAAATCCTGGCCGTCTAAAGTCCCCTCACAACCTTAGACCGGAAACTATAGCTTGGTCGCGCACCTAGCTCCCATGTCAAACCCTTGGATCCTCATGCCAAGTATGAACACACCCTAGCCGTGCCACCCTGTTGGACCTCGCTACACGGCTACCGAAGCGAAGGCGTGCAACGATCAACGATTGCCCCTCCTTTCAAGATGCAACATCTCGACCGTCGAAGGTCACCTGGCTAGCAAGTTCCTTAAGATCGACTTTCCAAGCCACAACAACGTTTTACATGTCTTCCAAAATGTTCGAGACATCAACACAAACTGGGGGATACTCATTAGGGTTTTGGTTTGGATGTCTATAACGTGCGGCATACGCAAATGCCCGTTTCAAGATAGTGTAATGGGAGTAAGGCGGTCAGTAAATGAAAGAAGCAACGGTGAAACGCTCCTCCATAATGGGACATCAATTCTATTAAATCCCATCATGCCAGGCGTTACCACCTCTTCCCATTTAACTCACCCGTTTCCTTCTATTATGAGGCCTGAGTACGTTTCTTTCTTGACTTGTATAAATAGGCTTACCTATTTCCACCAGAACACAAGTTCTTGGTCAGGAGAAAAACACCGCACTCAGAAAAGCAACTCTTGCTAGCTTTCCTAAAGATTTCACCTTCTGATACAAGTCAAGTGCTACTCTAGAATTATTCTGGTCTCAACACTCTCTTCACTTCCCTCCCTAAACCATCCCTTCTCCTCCACTTTGTGACCGAAGCAAGTCTGGAACGGTCATTTCTTGGTTTAGGCCGGACTTGTACATATTGGTCTTTCGAACTTAAAAGTACTCCCTTGCAGTACATTGTTTAGGGTTTAAACTGTTTCTCACCTCCACACCTGCAATTACCAAAACCGGTAGAAACTATTTTCACCCATAAATAATTGGCGACCACAGCAGGAGGATTGATCTATCGACCACAATGTCAATTTTCGACTGTCGATCTCGTTTTTTGACCCAGGTGTCGAGATGGTAGGGGAAGGCGACTCACTCCGACTCAGTTACCCGTCGGCTTGATTATCAGTCATGACACGACAAGGGATGACTGGGGACTTCCCAGGGGATAGAAGCAGACAAGATCTGCCCAAGGGTCAACGGCTCGGTTGTTAGATGGCTCAGTGACGACTGGGGACTTCCCATAGCGGTGTTTCCCATAAACTCGGTCTTACACCTGGAAGGTTCACTTTTCATCAGGAGACCTTAAAACCAAGTAAGTCTTACATAGACGAGATACGTGGTTTTGTATTTCAAGACAAGATGCATAGTTTACCCCATGTCACCTACCAACACACGGTTCCATGGTTTTTCTGGGATGACCATGTCACTTTTAATCACAATAAAAAAATAATCCTAAACAATTCAATTCTAAACATCTCATTCAAAAAATCCAAAACCGTCAAGGTAGCATTTATCTATTAACCCAAGAAAACCAGGAAATCAAAAAACCATAAACCATGCACTTTGTTTTCCTTTCAAAAAAAAAAAGAGGTCACCTACCCGTACGTGCCTACTCTGCACAACAATGACTACCTCTCACTATTAGGAGACGTCACTACGACAACATTCGAAGAATTATTTATGAGGAAGTATTTCCATAAGTCTATGAAAGGCATACCCATGGCTAGGGTATACACCAGTCCAGAAGAAAAATATTTCTACAGATTTATGGAAAGGCATACCTATGGTTATGGTTTGCACCAGCACAAGACAATAAAAAAAAAATTTGAAAGAGAAACGCTGGAGTACATAGCCGGAATATGCTTGCTCACTTTATCACTATCACGCTACCGCAAACACCAGGACGTGATAACAAAGATACGAGGTAAAAAGGGGAGCCAACCCCTTTCATAAGCATAAAACTTTTGGAATTTGAATAACAAAGGATTTCCTGTTTGAGCTACGTATGGGAAGAGGCAACTGGGCCCGCAAGAACAAGTCCGCGCCATGCCAAGCTAGCCTCATGTCAAGCCAGCACTGTTCCAAGCCAACGGTTCACGCCATGCCCAGCCAACGGTCCACGCCGTACCAAAGTCCAAAGCCAGTGTCCACGCCAAGCCAGTGCCCATTCCAATCTGATCCAGCGCTAACTAGGCTCGCTTACCAGACGTGCTTCCCATACGTACCTACCATACGCGCTTGCCAGACGCGCTTCCCAGACGTGCTTCCCAGACGTACCTACCAGAGGTTCTTTCCATATGCGCTTCACAGACGCGCTTCCCATACGTACCTACCTGAGGCGCTTGCCAAATGCGCTTCCCAGATGTGCTTACCAGATGCACATGCCGCACACGCAATACCACACTCTGCGCTAACGGTTTACATCCTCCCAGCGCTAATATCTTACGCCCTTCCAGCACCATCCTCTCCCTTCGAAACAACGTCATGGCTCCAGCACTTTGTGATCAAAACCATGTCATCTCTGCACGATACACTTACGATCACCAGAACTAGAGCCGCTTTCGCCACCCCAACGGTTCTTCAAGCATGGAAGCTCCAACCATCACCAGGGACGCTACTCCACCATCAGGGAAAGTTACTAGAAGAGCCGGAAGAAGCCGACCTCCTTTTACCAATATTTATTTGATTAAAAGACGAAAGACGCTTCAGCAGGACGTAAGCTTATAGATGAAGAGGCTCACGTTGCTCTTGAATTCCCAGTAGAAGGGGATCAGTAATCCAATTTCATCACACGTAAAGATGAGGAATGACTTCTCCAAAACTGAGGAAAAGAAAATCAGCAACCCTGCTGAGTTCACAGAGACCCTCTTCCCGTCAGGACCTGCACGATGGGAACTTGGCCCACTAAGTCATACAATCTATGATGAAACATCTGTGGAAAGAGGCGTTTTAGCCAGGGAAGCCGTTTTCAAACCAAACCTCTCCTGAAAAGAACAATCGAAAAATGAAACAGGGGACTTCTATCCTATGTACACTTGAGGGAAGTCGATTTTGACTGAACGTGACGTAGCCTCCAACTTCAACATAGTAATCACCAAGGCTTTGAGAATTGCAAGGCATCATCTCAACATTCTCCAGCAGTGGATCCTCTTCAACGTTCGCTTCAACACCACTCCTTCCTGCAAAGGGTCATGCCGCCACACTCCCCATGTCAAGGATCATGGTCGCAGCCATCCAATCTTCGTAGTCATGGCCACCCTTTGGTCCATCCCGCAAAAACTCATGACCATGGACAGTTTTGCTCGCTTGCACATCCAGCCAATCCTTTTAGTTCCATGGGTGCCCATATAATACTAGCCAACTGTAGGACCAGAATATCGCTACGATACTATTCCTGTGATATTAACAGCATTTATGCGAGCGTCACTGCCAGTTCTTTAACAACGTTTCACGAACGTCACAGAATATCCAAAGGAAACTGACGATGAAAGAAATACAAGAAGAATATGTTTATCCTAAGATGGTCATCATTCTTGCAAGAGAGAATATTGTAGCAATCGCGATGAGATCGCAGAGTAGATCCGAAATAGGAGGAAAACTTAGCTGTCATCCACTATGTAAATCCATATATAAAGGGTTCGTTAGATTCAGAAATGGATGATGTATTTTTTAGAGTTGAGAAAGTCTTGAGGAGAGAGAAACTCTAGAAAGAAAGTTGTACTTCTGAGTTCTTACATCTTTTGTAAAAATTTCTGAAATTAGAATAATAAAAGTGTCGTTGTTCATCTTCAAATATGACTTAATTTCTATAGATTCTTATCAAGGGTGTAGTGTAGGATTTCCTGCAACTATATTTTGCCGCCCGAAACAGGGATTGAATTAACGAAAATTGAAGAAAAAGTAAAGAAGAAGGTAAGAATTGTTCAAGATTAAGGAAATCATTAAGTAAATCGGTGAGATAATTAAAGGAAGAATGATCAGAATCAAAGAGGATTGTAGAAAACTGGAGTGTGATATGGTAACAAGAGCAATGGTTGATAGATTTCATGAAAACATTAAGGGGAAGATACATAAACGGGATTTTGAAGGAAGGAAGATTATGACGGTGGAGAAGATATCGTCATTAAAAGATTGGGAAAAGTAGGAGATCACATTTACAGCAGCAGAAATACCAGAAGAAAATCTAAGTCATACATCTTCTTTGGTAATTACGGTATCCGCTATACCAGTGAGAAAGGAAGAATCAATAAAATTTGTAGAAGAATGGGCTATGAATAGAACTTTGGTGGATACAGGAAGTTCTGTGGATATAATGTTTTATCATACTTTTAAGAAAATGGGATATAAGGATGAATAAATGTCTAGTTCAACATATCATATTCACGGCTTTGGAAAATCATTAACAAAACCTAAAGGCGAAATAGTGGTACGAATTCCGCTAGGAGAAATTGAGACACAAGTAACATTATGCGTGGTAGATGTGGAATCACCGTACAATATGATACTGGGAAGACCATGGATACATGCAATCAAGGTTGTATTATCAACATTGCATCAGTGCATCAAATTTCCTATGCCCAGTGGAATTGGAGAAATTAGAGGAGATACGGACTTTGCAAAACTATGTTACCAAATTGAAGTGAGAAATTGTGAAGATCGTCCAAAGTTGCGAAAATCTCGCAGAAAATTGGCGAGAGAATCGAAGAAGGAAGAAAAGTTTACATGATTAGAGAAAAAGAGGGAAAAGGAGTGCCCAGTGAAATCTTGCGAGAAGGAGACGAACTCGCGAGAGTTATGAAAGCACCAACACCAATGGGAGAACCTGAAGCCAGTTACACTGCAGCAGAACCAACAAAAGAAGTAAATATTGGGAGTAAAGAAGATCCTAAAATGCTGAAAATTGGGACTAGAATGGAGGCAGATGAGAAAGAAAGAACTATAAATCTCTTGCGAGAATATAAAGATATTTTCGCGCGAAGCATGGATGAAATGTCGGGGATAGATCCATCAATAGCATGTCATAAATTATAAATCAACAAAAATGTAAGACCATTTAAACAAAGAATAAGAAAAATCGCAACAACATACCATTCTCAAATAGAGGAAGAATTACAGAAAATGCTCGATGCAGGAATTATAAGGCAAGTAAAATATCCAGAATGGATTGCAAATATGGTGGTGGTCCCAAAGAAGAACAAAGGAATAAGAATATGTATAGATTTTACTGATTTAAATAAGGCTTATCCAAAAGATAGTTTTCCATTACCAGATATCCCACAAATGGTTGAATCAGCAGCGGGAAATGCAAGAACATCATCGCTGGATGGATATAAAGGATATAACCAAATTCCTCTCGCTGAAGAAGATCAAGAACATACAACATTTTTTGCTCCAAGAGGGTTGTATTGTTACACAAAGATGCCATTTGGTTTACGAAATGCTAGAGAAACATATCAAAGAATGGTGGAGAAGGTGTTTTCAAAGTGGATTCACAAAACATTAGAGGTGTATGTAGATGATATGTTAATCAAAAGTAAAGAAGCTGAAAATCATGTGCAAGATTTAAAAGAAATTTTCGATCAAATGCGATAATTTAATGTCAAAGTGAATCCTGATAAGTGTACCTTTGGAGTAACCTCAGGAAAAAATTTGGGGTACATTGTATCAAAAGAAGGAATACAAGTTGATCCATAAAAGGTGCAAGCAATTCGTGATATGCCAACACCAGCGATGGTAAAAGATGTACAAAAATTAAATGGACTCTTAGCCTCGCTAGGGAGGTTCATTTCGCGATCTTCAGATAAATGCAAACATTTTTTCGACATATTAAAGAAGGGAACAAAATTCAAATGGACGGATGAATGTGAAAGAGCTTTTCAAGGAATCAAGGAACATTTAATGAACATATTTATTTTACAAAAGGCCGAATCATGAGAAGAACTATTGATCTATCTTGCGACAACCACATACGCGCTAAGTGCAGTGTTGCTGCGAGTAGACGAAGGTGTAGAAAAAACAATTTATTATATCAGCAAAACCTTCAATTCTGCAGAGAGAAATTATTCCAAGATTGAGAAGTTAATTCTAGCATTGGTGCATGCAATACTCAAGCTCCGTATCTATTTTCAAGCACATAAAGTCAAAGTGTTAACAAAGGTGCCCGTTGAGTCAGTGATGAAAAATTCAAAAAGATCAGGCAGGGTTGAGAGATGGAACGCACAAGTAGGACACTTTGATATCCAATATGAAATTATATCTTCGCCAAAATCCCAAGTCATCGCAGAGTTCTTAGCTGAATTTCCTTTGGAAGATGATGAAGCTATGGAAGAGATGATGGATGTAGAAGAGGAATGCGAAGATCCAAAAGAACTATTAACATAACCCAACAGATGGGAAATATTAGTGGATGGATCATCCAATGGAGAAGGAAATGGAATTGGAGTTGTTTTCATATCACCAGAAGTAGAAAAAACAGCTTTTTCATTTAGATTAGAATTTGCATCCACTGATAATGAGACAGAATACGAGGCTGTGATCCATGCTTTAAAATTTGCGATAGAAATGAATTTGGAAAATGCCAGAATCACCAGTGATTCACAATTGGTTATTAGTTAGATAAAAGGAGAATACACAACAAATGAACCATCCTTGAGAAAATACAAAAGACTTGTTGAGGAATTATCTGCGAGAATTCCAAAAATAAAATGGAGACACATATCAAGGAAAGATAATAGACTCGCAGATGCTTTTGCTTTCATATCTAGTATGATGATGAATCCATTGGCGAGGTGCATAAAAATTCAAACACTTTCATTTCCATCGATAAATAAATAAGAAGAAGAGAAAGATGTAATGATGGTAGAAGCTGGCGAGGGAGAGCCTACAAGCAATATCAAAGATTGGCGGGCAGATCTTCATGCATACTTGGCAAGAGGGGAAATTCCAAGAAATTGATTAGAATCACACAAGTTGAAAAGTAGGGCAACCAATTATGAGCTAAGAGATGGAGTGCTATATCGCAGATATTTTAATGGACCATCGCTAAGATGTTTGACGAGAGAAAAAGGACAAAAAGTATTAAAGATTTTATATAGTGGTGATGCTGGTAATCACAGTGGAGGAAGATCTTTGGCATATAGAACAAAAATGCAAGGTTATTACTGGCCATATATGCAAGAGGATGCAAAACAACTCTCAAGGTGTTGCGAGGATGGAAAGCGATATGGAAAAAAGATACATGCACCAGGAGCACCATTATCATCCTCAATAAGTGTATGGCCTTTTGGGAAATGGGGAATAGATATTGTGGGACCATTTGTACCTGGCTCTGGATAAAGAAGATATTTAATTATCGCAACAGATTATTTCACAATGTGGGGAGAAGTAAAGGCAGTACAACATATCCGCGATAAAGATATTTTTACATTTATCTTTGAAAATATAATTTGCAGATTTGGGATTCCAGCACAATTGGTATCTGATAATGGAAAGCAATTTGAGGGACAGAATATAGAATTGTTACTCAATGCATTTAAGATAAAATGTGGAAAGTCTACTCCTTTATACCCACAAGCGAATGGTCAGACTGAGGCAACTAATAAAACAATCGCATACATCTTGAAAAATAAGTTAGAAGGATACCACAGAACATGGTGCGAACAAGTGCATAATGCAATATGGGCTTACAACACAACTAGACGAGAAGCAACTGGGATATCACCATTTTGTTTGACATATGGAGTTGAAGATGTATTACCAACAAAAGTTGTTATTCCTACAACAAAAAGAGAAGCATGGGAAAGAAATTTAAGTGCTGGTATGATACTGAATAAGTTGGATGACTTAAAATAAAAAAGAGAACAAACTCTACAACATATGGAGAATTATCAGCGCAGATTAGCTCGCGAGTACAACAAACGTGTTAAGAAACGCGAATTCCAACCTGGTGATTTAGTACTGCGAGAGACGCCCAGTTATCAACGAGAAAATGGTGGAAAATTGGCGAGGAAATGGGATGGACCATACATCATTAAAGAGATAGTTGGAAATGGGGCATACAAACTAATGCATCCTCAAGGGAGAGATGTTGGTCAAAGACTCAATAGACCATGGAATAGATTATTTCTGAAGAGGTATTATCAATGACACCTTCTGCGAGATACGAAATACTGGTATTTAATATGATGAAACAGATAATAACTTCTTCTCTTTCTATTACAACTGAAAATTTCTTCTAATAACAAAGCACAACAAGAGCAGCGAGAATCCTCGCAAGAAAAGCGAATAAAAATTTCGCAGAGATTAATAGAATGGGACGAGCCTTTATGGCGTACACCTTAGTTCGCGAATAAAATTTTGCAAGAGGCAAATGTAAGACCTAATAGCGCATCATATGAGGGGGTATCTCTTGACATGACTCAGTGATAAGGTTATACCGCTACTGGAACCTGAGTTATGCAGATATTGAGGTTAAAGAAAACCTATCCGGGAGAGAGATCTTGGGTTTCCAACTATATAAGGTTATACCCTGGTTGGACGACCGAGAATCTCTTCCAAGAAGTGAAAAGTATGACCAAGGCGCCGAGGTACACGGTTGAGCCAAGAGTGCTCGGGGCGTACGAAACTCCCTTGCCATTCTTGGTAAGTCTTGGCTATGATGCACTTGTCCTGTAGAAAACCCCACTTAGGGTGAAGTCTTGTAACTATAATCCATATAGGCATAAAGGACAAGAGGCTGCGAAAACAGCTGGTTGTTGGTAAATCTGGATGGGAGGAGCTAGTTTTGTATGGCCGATGTTCCCTCCTTGAAGGGGAAACCAGCGGGAAGATAAGGGCGGCACCCTCCATTAGGGAGATGATAAGTGTCTTAATACGGCAATGTCATGGGGCTTTATGATCGCAAGAACATTTAGGCCTGTCATATTGATGCGTGACATAAATTATACAGAGGCAACAAGCCACAAGATAAATGTTAAGATGAGATCAATGGGTTTTTACATGAAAATGTAAAGACGTCCTGCGATTTCATCGCAAGACGGCAATGTCATGAGGCTTTGATCTCGCGAGGGAAATTATACTTGTCATATTGTCGCAATACAATCAAAGAATAAAGATAAGACAAAATAAATGGGTCAATACATGCGAATGTAAAGACGTCCTGCGATTTTGCCGCAGACAGAAAAAGTTTCGCAAAATAAGACCTTTAACAAGGAAGGCAAAATAAGACCAAAAGAATAATCTTACCAATTAACTACTCTATTTTAAGATTGCAGGAAATATTCATTCATCGTAGAATAATATATATAAGAAGGCAAATTCTTAACATCGCAGATTCCTTCAGAATTTTTCAGAACATCGCAGCAGTATTCATTGCATCGCAGATATATTCATACTTTCGCGAGTAATGCAACAACACAATTTCCAAAAGAAGATACAAAAAATAAGTCACCATTTCAAGAAAGATAATGGAGGGAAAGTGGGGAATGGAGAAGTAAGATTTCATTATCTTCCTTGAAAATATTCAAAGTAAACAAAATTAAAAGTTAAATTTTAAAAGTTTCAAAAGTTACATCACTTGCAAGAAAGAAGAAGAAAAAGAAGGCAACAATGAAATTCAAGTTTCATCGATGACCTCGTCAGATTCATTATTCTTGCTCGTCAGATTTATTATTTTTGCCAGAGTTATCAGCTTCATCAGCATCCTTTTCACCACGAGTCTCTCCTTCTTTTAATTCTTCATCAGCAATTACTTCGCCACTTGCAGTTACTTCTTTGGGGGGACTTCTTTTTTCTTCTTCTTCACCATCTTCTTGGGTGGTATTTTCTTCATCATTAGTAAACTCTAATTCTTCATCCATGGGAAGAGGAATTTCATCATCATCAACCTTTAGAGGAGGAACAGATATAGGAGGGAGAGAATGGGAGAGCAGAATCTCGTTCACAAGAACTTCAACACTGAGGTAGACCTTGCGAAGGAAACCTCTATCACGATTCCTAATCTTTATATTCTTGAAGTACTCGAGATAATCAAGTCTTCTTTCTGCTTTGTCACGGGCTTCAAGATAATTGGAAAGAAGGGACTTGTTCTCTTTGCGAACTTTATCCAATTTATTGGTAAGATGAGCGATGGTAGAATGAAGACTTCTTTCAGATTCTGCGAGCAACAAAAATAATAAAAGATTAGTTAGACAAAGATTTCACAAGGAATGTAACACAAAATTTGATAGGAAGATCAACAAGAGAGGCAGTCAATTGACTACCTTCTTTTTGCGAGGTTAAGTTTTGAATTAACGTAAATAAACAGTTCTCCCATTGATTCATGGCGTCATCGAATTCATCGCCAACCATACCCTTCAGACGAGATTTCATGCTTTCTTCTTTGGTGCGAAGATCTGAGTTTTCCTTTGCTAATAAAGAATGAGATTTCTTTAATTGAGAATATTGATCTCGAAGCTCGCTCACCTTTAAACTAAGAGTTAATCTACCCTTGATAAGTTTATCCTTCGCAGCGGCAGATGATTCAGTCAATTCCTTGAGCTCATCCTTAAGAGAACGAAGAGATTGCTCTTGATTATTACATGTGCTTTGAAGATTACTTAATTGTTGCGAGGAAATCGCCATCAAGCTTGAAAATCTATGTTTTTCTTGGGACAAAGTTTTATTCTCATCTGATAAAGATTCCATTTCCAAATTAGCCTTAAATAACAAATATGAGAGGCGATCAACATCGCCACTTAGTAAATTCTTCCTTTGCAATAATTGATTATTCTCATTAGTAAGATTATTTATGTGATCAATTGAATAAGTGTAAATATTGTCTAGTCTAGTATGTTGGTCCATCCAAGAATCTCTTTCAGCGCGAGCTTCTTCAGCGATAGATTCAAATTTGAGTCTTTCTATGAAACGAGTTCGGTTTGAAACTAATGAATGAACCAAGAATTTAACAAGGAAGCCTGAGTACAGAGAATATAAAAATAAAATAGAAGAACAAGGGGATAGAGGCAAGAAGAATGTACCTTTCAGCTCGTCATTTTTTCTGCGAAGATTCTCGCAGTCTAGAGAAGAATTGTGGAGCATATGATTAAAAGTATCGCATTCAGCAGTTTTGACTTGAAGGCTTCTCCTCAGAGATTCAACCTCATTTTCCATAGACACTCGTGAAGCATTACAATCAGAGCCAAAATACTTGAGTAGAGTCTCGCAAGCTTCATATTGGAGGGGGTCAGTAGAAGACTTTCTAGCATTGTCTAAAATGTTGGAAAAGATTTTAAAAGCAACATCAACACCTGCAAAAATTTAATTTGATGAAGGAAGGGGTGTAGAAGGTGAAGTAGTAACGAGAGCAAGTTGACGATTTGAATCATTTGCGATGGTTGAGTTGTCAGGAGGAGGGGTATTTGGAAAAAAAAACAGTTGAAGGCAATAGAGGACTATAAGGAGTCTCAGTCACAACAATTTTAGAAGCCTGATTTGTCAAAGGGTCAGAAGAAGTAGAAGTATGGGCAGCGATATTCTCGCAGACAAAATTAGAAATATTTGGTTGCGATAGTGTGGGAGTAGTACTCACGGATGTTAGCGTGGGAATAATGAGATTATCTCCAAGAGTATTAAAGTGGCGAGATCTTTTTGGAGGCTTAACAGGGTTCTCATCATTCTGCGAATAATAACTCAGATAAGAAACAGAGGCAACAATATTGTTATTAAGAAATACAACGTGTTTCTTACTACCTTATTATTCGCAGAATTCCTCTTCTTCTTTTCTGCTGGCCTTTTGCGAATATTAGGGTTTTGAGTTGTGGATTGTGTGTTAGAGATAGTTCCACTGAAGAGAAGACATAACATGGAAGTTATGAAGAATCAAATAAGAAAGATTGGAGAATAAAAGTAAAAATTGGCTTAAATAAATGTCATAAGTCAAGAAACATACCTTGATGACTCCATTAGAACAGTAGCAGGAGAATATGAAGAAGAAATAGAAGTTGCAGACGGAAGACGAAGTAAATAGATGAAGAAGATAAAGAAACGGAAGAATAAAATTAGTTCTGAAATTCAACTCTACTTAATAGGCAAAAGGGGGTGACCTATTGAGCAGAGACATGTCAGTAAAAAGAGGGATTCACAACACGTGTAATCGGTAAAGGCTAAATTAACGGAATCCTGTCGAGAATAAAATATAAGAGGGAAAGAAGTTGCGAGTATAATAAAGAGTATTGATTCTCATGATCTTCTCTTCTTTGCAGAAAATACATGAGAAGAGGCAAGATGTAGGACCAGAATATCGCTACGATACTATTCCTGCGATATTAACAGCATTTCTATAAGCGTCACTGCCAGTTCTTTAACAACGTTTCACGAACATCGCAGAATATCCAAAGGAAACTGACGATGGAAGAAATATAAGAAGAATATGTTTATCCTGCGATTGTCATCATTCTTGCGAGAGAGAATATTGTAGAAATCGCGATGAGATCCTAGAGTAGATCTGAAATAGGAGGAAAACTTAGCTGTCATCCACTATGTAAATCCCTATATAAAGGGTTCGTTAGATTCAGAAATGGATGATGTATTTTTTAGAGTTGAGAAAGTCTTGAGGAGAGAGAAACTCTAGAAAGAAAGTTGTACTTCTGAGTTCTTACATCTTTTGTAAAAATTTCTGAAATTAGAATAATAAAAGTGTCGTTGTTCATCTTCAAATATGACTTAATTTCTATAGATTCTTATCAAGGGTGTAGTATAGGATTTCCTGCAACTACACCAACCTACTTTGTTACCGCGACAATACAGTATCTTCTGGTTACATCTACTACCAAGAACTATTACCGCTCATTTTTTGATATCAGCTAGAGCTTCACCACAGCAACAATTACTACAAAGGTAACCCATACTCCTCCATGTTCTGGGTTCCACGTGAAAGAAGTAGCAAAATCAGCAGTATAAACGCACGATGGTGATGTCTTTATCATGGTCAACCCACTGACCATACAAGATGGAATCATGTAAACCATACTTGGGGACTGAGGGTATACACGGAATCCCTTCACTGTCAAGGCTCGGGAGACATAGTCAAGCAAAAGGCCACATCCACAACAAGGTCACATGCTTTTCAAGGGTGCAGCACAAGAGTATTATCACCTCTCTGTTTAGAAGACGCCTTCAACATTTTACAAGGCCGTAGAGGATCCCAAGCCTTCTCGGAGGAAAATAACTTCAGAAACTAAAGAAAATGCGATTGGGGACTGCTCATTGCAGTCCATCCCAACGACCATCAAAGACTCACGAGAAAACTCCAGAGACGCGGCCGAAACATTTCCTTGAAGAAACAGAGGGAGACACGATAAACAACATAACTCCCTCATTTTTACCACTTTACTATCCAGAGTGTTTCATCCATGTGATATTCTGAGCATCCCCAGCGTCACATCCAGAAAAGTACAATAAGCTTGTATCGAGTCTCGTGGACGTGGATTCAAGGAAATGCAATGAAAGTAGGCTACACATGGGGACTACCAGCACGGGGCGCCTTCACCTCCATCAACCAGGTTATTTCTGATTTCAACATCATCACTGTCGACGTTTTACGAGCCGTAAGAATCTCTCAACATGAATCCATACATGTGCATCGGAGACTCCAAAAGCACGCCACAGAGATATATTCGCATGTTCGGTCATGCCATCGGATCTAACAGAAATATAACTGGGGACTGCTCACCACATCCCAGTCCATACGGTAGTCCAAGACTCAGAAGGTGGTTTAATGCATGTTTCTTGGAACAAAGTCCTTGAAGACTTGATAGCAGAACGTTGGCAACGAAACATCTCCCAACTCATCTATTTCGTCTAGTGGTTCCAGAAGATTTCGATCATGCAAGCATCCACAACATACTGTCATCACGATCAGCGAGTCCAGGCACTGAACAACCTAAAATCAAGGATGGACCGACAACGCAACCATATCCATCCATCCCAAGAATGCAATGGAGTTTGGTAAATTCTGGAATCTAATGGAGAGATACTGCAGACAAAAGCACGGTCCGGACGAGCAACAGAAAATAGAATAAGGCCGTTTTCACCTCCTAAGCAAGCTCGAAACCTAAATATTCCCGCGTAGGGAGATACAGAATTCTGTTTCGTGTCCGATAAAGGGGCGGACCATCGAAATCCGAGTCCGTACGTGGATTCTACAGCGATTTTAGTAAAGGGCGCTAATTAGGGTTTCGGCGTGTCAAGCCCTAAACCACGAGCACTTCCCTTGCAAGTGTTTCCCTTCTAATGTGCTTCCCTTACCAGCGGCATGCCCTGCCAAGCGCTTTACAGAGTCGCCCACAACCGTTCCATGCCTGTCAGTGGTAATGGGTCCCCTTCATGCCATGACCATGCTAGCAGCTCTGCCTCGCGTTCCAAAGCCTAGCCCTGAAGACACCCAATCATACCGGGATTTTTGCAAAGCTACCAGATGAAAGGATTGCAGATGCTACCTACCTCTAGAAAAATATTTTTGAATAAGGAAAGAATTACATGTTAAAGCTGCGCATGAAGAAAGGAAATCAGTCCCACAAGAACAATCCAAGGAGGAAGTATTGGAAGACGTACCTATTTTGCTCGTCCACTTCACCGCTACCAAGCAGACAGAGAAGAAACAATAAAGGCGTGAATCAAAGGGAGAGGCCGGCCATCTTTTTATGGGCGTGATACTTGGGAGTTCGAACAAGGAAAGGATTTCCAATTTTGAGCCAAGGAAGGTAAGAGAAAACCGGTCCCGCAAAGATAAATCCCCATGCCCCAGGACCGACCACACCATTGCCGTGGCCCCCTACTAAAACCGCACCGTGCCAGACCGCGCCTCGCCTTGCCATGGTCCAAACCGCTCCCCACCTTGCCACGGCCCTGGCCCTCGCTCCATCACCACGACCCCACCGCGCCTATACGCCCTTGAAAGATTCACCATGCCATTGCCGTGGTCAAAGCCATGCCACCTCTCGGCCCTTTCGGTCCAATCCATCCACCTGCTCCGCCCTCCAAGATAGCGCCTCCTTTCCGTGACTACCAACATGGAAAGACAAAACTCTCTCTACCACTTAAAAGGTTAGTCGGACTCTCCTGACCATCTTCGCAATGATTTACGTTATTTGTCACCATCATATGCTTACCCCGCAACAAGGCACCTGTTTCGAGCTAAGCAGGGGACTTAATGTTGATGGTGGTTTTTAGTTTAGGGTTAAAATCGTAAAACGATAAACCCTAGCAGACATTTAAAACAAGCATTTACTAGGGGCATTTAATAAAAGCTTTTAATGTGTCTCTAATAATTACCGGGGTATATTTTTCAAATTAGGGTTACGACAAACCAAACCCTAATTCCCTCGTGTGCCGATGGAAAATCATGCCAGACACACCTAGCCCAAGCTAGCCGCGCCATGCCAATCGCACCGTGCCATGGCCCTAGCTATGCTAGCCACATCTCGTGTGCCAATCGCACCGTGCCATGGACCTATCTATGCTAGCCGCATCTCGTGTGCCAATGGAAAATCATGCCAGCCACACCCTACCGCGCCAAAGCATGCCAACCATGCTAGCCGCACCCCGCGTGCCAATGGGAAATCATGCCATCCATGCCTAGCCCAAGCTAGACGCGTCATGCCAATCGCATCGTGCCATGGCTCTAGCTATGCTAGACGCATCTCGTGTACTAATGGAAAATCATGCCAGCCACACCCTACCGCGCCAAAGCATGCCAACCATGTTACCTGCACCCCGCGTGCTAATGGAAAATCATGCTAGCCATGCCTAACCCAAGCTAGTCGCGCTATGCCAATTGCACCATGCCATGGCCCTAGCCATGCTAGCCGCACCCCGCATGCTAATGGAAAATCATGCCAGCCACGCCTAGCCCAAGCTATCCGCACCATGTCATGGCCCTAGCCATGCTAGCCACGTCTTGTGTGCCAATAGCAAATCATGTCAGCCATACCTAGCCTGAGATAGTCACACCATGCCTTGGCCCTAGCCACACCATGCACCCATGGAAAACCTTTGGCCCCATATGCCAAACCACACCAAAGCATGCCATGCTATGCCAAGGCATGCCATGATAGCCTGGCCATGCCGCCGTCCCTCATGAAATCTTCCTTAATTTTTCTTTTAGGATGTTTTTCCCTCCCGAACAAGTTCAAAACCTAAATCTCCCCGCGAAATGAGATATGAAATTCTTTTCCGGTTGATTTGAGGGGCGGACCATCAAATTCCGAGTCCGTACTAGAATTATGTAGTTGTTCTAGTGAAGGGAACCAATTAGGGTTTCTAAACCAATTTGAAGCCAGGCGCCCATCCACAGTTTCCCTTCAATCCCAGGAGCAAATCTTGGCCGTATAAAGTCTCCTCATGACTTTATCCCTAGCTTGGTCACGTACCTATCCAAGCTAGCCGCGCCATGCCTCGCCATGGCCCCTCATGCCACGCCACCATACTTTCCTTCCCCTTGCGGCTACCAAATTGAATCCAGGCGCCCATTCACGGTTTCCCTTCAATCCCAGGAGCAAATCCTGGCCGTATGAAGTCTCCTCATGACTTTATCCCTAGCTTGGTCACGTACCTAGCCAAGCTAGTCGCGCCATGCTAAACACGCCTCACCATGGCCCTTCATCTCGCGCCACCCTACTGGCCTTACCCATGCGGCTACCAAATTGAAGCTAGGCACCCATCAACGGTTTCCCTTCAATCCCAGGAGCAAATCCTGGCCGTATAAAGTCTCCTCATGACTTTATCTCTAGCTTGGTCATGCACCTAGCCGAGCTAGCCGCGCCATGGTAAACACACCTCACCATGTCCCTTCATGCCGCGCCACCCTACTGGCCTTCCCCATGCAGCTACCAAATTGAAGTCAGGCGCCCATCAACGGTTGCCCTTCAATCCCAGGAGCAAATCCTGGCCGTATAAAGTCTCCTCATGACTTTATCTTTATCTTGGTCATGTACCTAGACAATCTAGTCGCTCCATGCTAAACACGCCTCACTATGGCCCTTCATGCCGCGCCACCCTACTGGCCTTCCCCATGCGGCTACCAAATTGAAGCCAGGCGACCATCAACGGTTGCCCTTCAATCCCGGGAGTAAATCCTGGCCGTCTAAAGTCCACTCACGACCTTAGACCCGAAACCATAGCTTGGTCATGCACCTAGTGCCCATGGCAAACCCTTGGCTCCTCATGCCAAGTATGAACACACCCTAGCTGTGCCACCCTATTGGACCTCGCTACACGGCGACCAAAGAGAAGGCGTGCAACGATCAACGGTTGCTCCTCCTTTCAAGATGCAACATCTCGACCGTCGAAGGTCACCTGGCTAGCAAGTTCCTCGAGCTCGACTTGCCAATCCACAACAACGTTTTACATGTCTTCCAAAACGTTCGAGACATCAACACAAACTAGGGGATGCTCATTGGGGTTTTGGTTTGGCGGTCTATAGCGTGTGGCATATGCAAATGCCCATTTCAAGATAGTGTAATGGGAGTAAGGTGGTCAGTAAATGAAAGAAGCAACGGTGAAACGCTCATCCATAATGGAATATCAATTATATTAAATCCCATCAATGCCAGGCGTTACCACCTCTTCCCATTTAACTCACCCGTTTCCTTCTATTATAAGGCCAGAGTACGTTTCTTTCTTGACTTGTATAAATAGGCTTACCTATTTCCACCAGAACACAAGTTCTTTGTCAGGAGAAAAATACCGCACTCAGAAAAGCAACTCTTGCTAGTTTTCCCAAAGATTTCACCTTCTGATACAAGTTAAGTGCTAATCTAGAATTATTCTGGTCTCAACACTCTCTTCGCTTCCCTCCCTAAACCAGCCCTTATCCTCCACTTTGTGACCGAAGCAAGTCTGGAACGACCATTCTTGGTTTAGGCAGGACTTGTACAGAATTGTCTCTCGAACTTAAAAGTACTCCCTTGTAGTACATTATTTAGGGTTTAAACTATTTCTCACCTCCACACCTGCAATTACCAAAGCCGATAGAAACTATTTTCACCTATAAACAAAAGCCAAGTTTGTATAGTTGAGACCAAGTAATCTACCCCTAATTACTTAGTTCCCTCGGTATTCCTGCGCTTATAACCGTCTGGCCAACGCATGTGAATCCCAAGATAGAAATCACTATCTTTAGTTGTTTTACCGATGTAAAGTCTTCAGCACTCAACTCCTTTTAATCGTATTCCAAATAATAAAACAAAAAAATTATTTGGTAACCATTCTATCAATCTTTGAATAAAGATATGTTATGTTTTGACAAAGGCTCTTCCATTCAACAAGTAAACTCCTTTGTCGGGTTTAGATGAATTAAGATCTGAAATAATCATATCTAGATTCACAAGCTATCAGATGCGGATACTGGAGAATACTACCAAATGATAGTTGTCGATCTATACGACTAGTTAATCAAATATATCAAAGATAAATAAGATCTTAGTCGGATCCCATACGATCAAGGTATGTGCACGAAGTAATATCACAAGATGCGAAACCAATAAAAAAATCTTCTTGTCTTCAATACCTGCATACAAAACTTGATTTCACTTTTGATCGATCATGCATAGAACATATTCTGTTAACAATGGATGACCACAAGTTGTCTTCAGATCTAAAAACAGTTCTGAAGATCCCCTCGATCATTTGATCTAGTTTGAGTGACATTATGTCAGAAGAGAAAGTTCTCAAGAATAATCAAACTAGGTGCAATCAAAGGTTCAACAGCCGTTAGTCAATCAAATCAATAAATGAAAACTAAAATAACAATGCAATTCTCTAGTTTCCTACCAACGATACTTTCTAGAGCTTCTTGATCCCACAAAAATCTTTAAATGAGCGAATGTAAGAGATTTCACATAATTAGGGTACTTTCCTCACCGGAATAGTATTACAAGTAATATTATTAGTCGGCTCCACCGGAAACAACAAAGATGAAGTTTTCCTGGCTAAGGATAGTTTTTAAGAAGAACAAACTTGAATATTTATAGACCAAGGATGTTTGGACAACAAGAAAATTCCAAAACCGAAAATATTCTCAAGATATGCAATAAAGTACCTAATTTAGGTTTTCATATTTTCAATTAATATCCAAATGTAATTCCGAATCTCTTTAATAAAATATCTAATATTAGTTTAGCACTTAACTAATATAGTTTTTCTAGAGATATGTTTTAATTGCTGGAAAACCAAAACATATAAATTCGAAAACCTTAATTAAAAGATTCTCCGATATTTCGGTTTGGGATCACCATGAATATCAAGGAATATCTTTGAAAAATAAATTATAAGAATTATATACATGTTCAAATTATGTCTACATATAGAACTTTCCTATCTAGCAAACCCTAATTTCAAACTCACACAAATCCTAAAGTATATGTGAATATTAGAAATCGGTTTTGCTCTTGAGATCGGTTTTACCAAGAATCCTACCATGGGCTAGGATCGGTTCTACCTTAACTCCCAATATAGGCAGGAATTGATTCTACCTTGACTACCAACAAACGCTAGGATTGGTTCAACCTTGATTCCCAATATAGGTAGGGATTGGTTCTACCTTGACTCCCAACAAAAGCTTGGATCGGTTCTACCATGTATCCCGAGATAGGTAAGGATCGGTTCTACCTTGACTCTAAAACATAAGTTAAGATCGGTCATACCTTAATTCTTTCCTTATGTATGAATTTTCATCCAATAGATCTTCAAATAAAACAGGACCAAAACACCTATTGATTTCCTTTCGATTACGAAATAAGATCGTATATATACTTCCTTAAAACAATGTAATAAAACATAGTTTCCTATGATAAAATCATACCTATATTAAATACACAATCAAGTAACAATTTACATAGATTATGTCGATGTCGTATTTACGAAGTTCAAAAGATAAATTTTATACTATGTAGTTTAATATACCAACAAATAGTATTTGATCATAATAATATGACCAAGTCTAATACTAGAGTATCATATATAACCTCGCATGTTATGTTTTCAATCTTAAATGACTTGAAAGAAACGATAGGAATAGAAATAAGTCAAGTCAGTATTACTAACCTTATGTGGAAGAATGATGTTTTCGTCGTAGTCGATACGTCTTCGCGTTTTTCAGGTCTTCAGAGTAATATTTGTATGTCTCAATATTCCTATACTTTCTAGGTTAACCTAACAATGTTGACTCTAGTAATCTAATCAAGCGACTCTAATTGAATTTTGATATTAAAATATGACAATCAACCCTGACATTCCAATGCTTGGTGGGTTCAACCGAGCAGTGGGCTAACATTTATTTTAATCTTGAAATATCTTGGGTGGAGCAAAAGGAACAGTGTTACTATCTGGTGGAATGCTAAAGAGTTTTCTGCTAGCTCAAGTATTATTTGAATAATTTAAATTATTTGTTAAGCAGTGGGGTTTACAAAAATTTGATAGGGTAAAAAGAGAAAACAAAAATTCTCGCTGATAAGATCAATGAACTTAACTTGTTAGAGTAAAATGGTGTACTTTAAACTGAACATTATGAGGAGAGGCTTCAAAAAAACACAAAGATGAAGTGTATTGAAGTGATGGAAGCTATAAAATGACACTTGAGGGGAAAACAGAATGGATTCAGATTTGGGAGGGGGGGGACAACACAGCATACCTTCATAGAATTGAAAGTGCAAGAATAAAAAGAAACAACATTGCTAAACTTGAAATTAATGGGGAAAGATTATTTTGATTTACAGATCATCAAAGAAGAAATCAGAAACTACCACATCAATTTATTTTCTGAGAATACTTATGTGGTTTCTTCTCTTGACTCTCTTTATTTTCCTAAGGTGGAAAATGAGTTTAAGGAATGGTTGGAAAGAGATTTTATTGGAGAAGAAGTTTACAATGTTATCAAGAATATGGGGTATAATAAGTCCCAAGGTCGAGATGGTTTTTCACAACTGAGTTTTACAAGAAATGTTAGAATATCATAAAGTTGGACTTTATGAAGATGTTGACAGACTTTCATAGATTTAGTTCTCTTGACAAGAGGCTGAATTATTCTTTTATTACTTTATTCCCAAAAAGGAGGACTCCTGCACTCCAAGAGATTTCAGACCCTTATAGAGCGTTCAAATACTACTCCAGAAGTTGCTTTTCGACTTCTGAAAGCAAAAAGGTCAGAAGTTAGTTTGGGTTCCCAATTTCAAACTGAATTCCAGAAGCGAAAAAAATAACTTTTTGTGAGGCAAAAACATTTTGCTTCTGATTTCTACTTATGGAGAAGTTCTGCTATCCAAACAGGCCATTTAGTATGATCAGTAGTGCTTATAAAATCATCTCAAAGGTTCTTGCTGAAAAATTGAAGACTATAATGCATAATCTTATTTCAGACTTCCAAAGTGCATTCATACATGAAAACAAATCTCGGATGGTGTTTTGATTGATAATGAGTGTGTTGATAGCAGATTGAAGTCTAAGAGAGCTGATATTTTATGCAAAATTTGATATTGGAAAATCTTTTAACAATGTCAATTGGCAATATCTTTTTGGTATTTTGCAAAATCATGAGTTTTTTTATTGCTAAGAAATGGATAGCATGAATGAAATTGTATGTTTCTTACCCTCATCTTTTTATGCTCGTTAATGGTAATTTTATAGAGAAATTTAAACCTGCTAAAGGTTTAAGATAAGGAGATTCATTGTCTCCTTATCTATTTCTTAGTGTTTGAAGTGTTGTCTAAGCTTTTAAATGATGCTATTGGGAGAGATCAGATTCACTTATTTAATGTAGCATAAAATGACACTTTTATTTCTCACCTTCAGTTTACAGATGACACCTTAATTTTCTTGGATGTTAATTTGGAAGAAGTGAAAAAACCTTTCATTATTCTCACTGTCTTTGAACCTCTTACTAGCATGAAATTAAATCTTGAAAAGAGTACGTTGGCACTGATGTTGTTATTAATCTCCTAGCTAAAGAACTTGGATGCAAAACTGAAAAGATACCAATTAAGTACTTGGGTATGCTTATTGATGTTATTTATGGATAGAAGGCACTTCTGTTTTGGAATCAGTTCTTGATAGAATGAAAATGATGCTAGCAACTTGGAAGAAGATTTTCTTGAACAAAGCTGGTATATTAATTCTCATCAAGAATAACTTGTCATCTCTCCCTATAAACTATTTTTCTCCTTTCCATCTTCATGTCAGTGTTGAGAAAAGGATGATAAGGTTAATGAGAAAAAATTTATGGGAAGCAGTAGAAGGAAGAAAGAAAATGTTGGTCTAAAGTGTATATCTTTAAATCAGGGGGTGGTTTGGGGGTTAGAAGCTTGAGAAATACTAACAAGGCACTTTTGGTGAAATGGGTATAAAAATACTCATGAAACAAGAAGTTACTATGGAAGAGGATAATTCAACAAAAGTTTAAGGTTAGTGAATCAGTTGCTCTTCCTACAGATGATAATTCTTCTCAACGTATGAGCCTTTCTTTAAATGTCACCAATTCAGTACCTGAAATGCAACAAAATATTTCTTTTAATTTTAAAAATGGAAAAGGAATTAAGTTTTGGTATCATAAATGGCTTGACAACGGTTGTTTAAAGGATCACTTTCCTATATTTTTCAAGGATTTTAGAAATAAACAAATGGCGAGTTCTTGCAAAATTTCAGTGTTAAAAAGTGTTATTAAGTTTTGTCATGTGAAGTACCATATTGCAATTTTGTAAGATTTCTTTAGATTAAAGGGATCCCTAATAATTCAAAGTGAAAGTTGTCATCTATGCAACTTAGAAGCGGAGATTGTTGATCATCTCCTTCTTCATTGTTCTTACTCCTTTGAGTTGTGGGATTACTTCAAAAAGGCCATTCACATCTCTTGGCCAATGCCGGCAATAGTTTTGCAACTTTTTAATTTTTGGGATACGAATATGTTTATAGGGAGATGTAAAAAGGTATGGGACATTCTGCATAATACAATTTTATGGAACATTTGGCTGGAAAGAAACAACAGAGTTTTTGGCTCAAGACTAAAGAAGGTTGTTGAGATTAAGATTTTGATTAAGTATTGTATCATAGAGTTGTGACCTTGATACTTTCAGGTCTATAACTTCTGGTCAAGTGCTCCATAATTGGGAAATAATATTGCATATGCAATGTGCATTTTTATTTGTAGTTTGGGATATTTCTTAGTTTCTCTCTTTTCGGTAAAAAAATAAAAATAAAAAAGCTTTTTCCACTGCGTAACTACAATAACATATATTTTTTGTCATTATGTATAGGGAGGCAGATATATATAATCATGACTCAACCTTCGACATTTAGTCAGATAGCTTCACGTGGAGTTTTGTTGATATACTTTTCCAGTATGTTTTTTTATTATTTTTATTACGAAAGAAATAATATTGATATTAAACTTAAGTGTTTGGGACTAACAAAGATTCATCAGCTGCAATAGCTGTAGCTAACCAAGTTGGCAGATTATGAAGCCAATCTTGAGAATTAGTAAAAGATAAAGTTGTTTTCGCAATAGTGTCTGCGACATTATTCCCCTCACGATGAACAAAAGTACATGTCCATATGCTAAAATTGTTTAAAAGAAAAATCGAGTCTCTTATTATGCCTGCATTGATCCAATTCACTATTCCTTTGGCACCGTTAATTGCTTTCACCACTCTCTGGCTATCTCCCTCTAGGTGAAGCTTTGTTACGCCCTTATCTTTCGCCCATCGAATAGCTTCAAAGGCTACCAAATCTTCAGCTTGGTCCGGGTCTAAGGCTCTCGTACAGTATCCCCTAGCTCCATTGCTTGCACCTGCACAATCTCTATGGATTAATCATATGCATGTGTGTTTATTGAACTTACAAAAATCAGCATCAAAGTTGATTTTAGTTTCTTGTAGTTCTGGTCTTTTCCAGACTTTTGAATTAGTCACAGGAATATGAATATTCCTAACCACAGAAGAAACCCCTTGAATTCTTTGCCAGTCAGCTAGATGAGTTTGTGTATTCACAGCCATCTCATTTATTCTCACTTGCAGGTTATCAAAAACAACAAAACATCTAAATTTGCCACATTGCAAAACAAATAGTTTTGAAATGAGATACATTAGTGGGTATGTTTTGAGTTTCTTTGTCAAACCAAGACTTTAACCACTGATGAACATCCTTACCTTGAAGCACCTGTAAACAATTTTCATCAACGATTGCTAAAACAGAAGTGAAGACATTGCAATCTAAGAACATATGTTGAATGTTTTCATCATGATTTCTACAAAGGGGGCAATGGGTGACATGATAATTTGTATGTCTAGAAAGCTTATCTCTAGTAGGTAAACACCTGTGAAGCATTTTCTAAAGAAAATGTTGCACCTTAATAGGAAGGTTTGTTTTCCACAGATATTTTCACACAATTTCCTCCTCACTGTTTTGGGGTCTAGGCTATCTAAAATAGCTCTATATGCACTTCTAATAGAATATTCTTTGTTGGCTACTAGTTTCCATCTTATGACATCATTACCAGAGATTGGTATTCTTATATCCTGTATAGCCTTGCTAGTTTCATTATCAAAAAGAGCTTCTAGAATGTCTATCCTCCAATTTTTTGTGTCATGTCAATCAGATGAGAGACTTTGCTAATGCTAGAAGAGACAAAGTTGGATTTAGGGGGAGCATTCATACTAGGTATCCACTTGTCCTTCCAAATAGAGATGTTATTTCCATCTCCAATCTGCCAGCAGTAGAATTTCTTTATGATGTCTAAGCCATCACAAATGTCTTTCCACACCCAAAAGTCATGCCTAAAAAGAACACAATTTATAGGATTAAGGCCATTGAAGTATTTATGGCTTAGAAGAATGACCCAAGGAGTATCAGGATTCACAATCATTCTAATATGTTCATGTACTAACTCTTATTGGTTGTCCAGATGAAATGTTATATTACACGATTCGACTGAGTCATGCAACTTTTCCCTACTCGGTGGAAAATTCTGAACTTTAACAACCAGATGAGGTGAGTTCATGCTGATTTGCATCAAGCACCAGTGGTCTAGTGATAGAATAGTAACCTGTCACGGTACAGACCCGGGTTCGATTCCAGGATGGTGCAATTGTTTAAATTAAAGGTTTTGGCAAAAATCATTCAGGTCAGGCAATATCTAATAGGCATAAGAGTGCCACTCTTTTCTCTGGCGCCTTGGCACCAAATCATTCAGGTCAGATAATCAGACAATAACTAACAGGCATAAGATGATTCCCTAAAACGCATGCATTGTGCCACTCTTTTCCGTTTGACAGATAAAACCCAAAAAAAACTTATGCCACTCTCTTCCATCCCCCTAAAGGAATGAGTAGCAAAAATCATTCAGGTCAGGCAATAGCAAACAGGCATGAGATATTCCCCTAGCTTTTTGGCGCCTTGGCACCAAATCATTCAGGTCAGACAATCAGACAATAACTTACAGGCATAAGATGATTCCCCAAAACGCATGCATTGTGCCACTCTTTTCCGTTTGACAGATACAACCCAAAAAAATCTTGTGCCACACTCTCCTCCATCCAATATTCACAGATGAGCGCCTTAAACTAAACTTGTGCCACTCTCTTCTATCCCACTGATACAAACCAAAAAAAAACTTCCTGAAGGAATGGATATTCACAGATGAGTGTATTAAACTTCTAACCATTTCGATGAATTCTCCTCGCTGACCGAGTAAGATTGGAGATTGCAAGCTCATTCCATTAGGAAAAGGTTTTTTTACAATCAAATTGGATAATAAAGTGGACCGAAATTATATCAAAGATGGACAATGGGAAGTGAATTATCAGGTTCTCAGATTAAGGAATTGGGTATCAAATTTTCGTCTTGCCAATGTTGGAACATCAAAAGCTCATGTATGGATTCGGTTCCCTGGTTTGGGTCTGGAATTTTGGAAGGAGAAGATTCTATTTGAGATCTGTAAGGAATTAGGTACTCCAATTAGGATAGATGTAGCAACTGTTAAATGTGAGATTGGGTATTATGCTAATGTGTTGGTTGAGGTGGACTTTGCTCATCCCATTCCTAGCAAGATTTGGATTAACACAAAATTTGGAGGTTTTTTTCAAGAGGTGTTGATTCATGAGTGTCCTAAATTCTGCTCCACCTGTAAAATTGTAGGACATCTTGTGACTGAATGTTATGTAGAAAGGAATAAAAACAAAACACCTACTGCTAATATTCGTAAACCATCTTCACAAAGTAACAATTCAGCATTATTGAGTACTCAAACAACTATTCCTTTTGATATATGTGATCCTAAGGCTGGAGAAGAAAAAGATTATGTGGTTAAATCAATTGATGCAACAAATACCTTATCTTCAATCAGAGGAAATATATCTATTAATTCTGGAAGATTTGAGTCTATTGCTAATGAGCAATCTGAAAAAAAGGAAGAAGCCATTATTAATGAAGTATCAAAAGCTATGGAAATAGCAGAGCAGAATTCTTTACAAAATACTATTACCAAATTTTTCAATGAGCATTATGAACAAAGAGCAGAAGCTGTTATTATGGAAGTGCCAAAAACTATGGAAGCAGCAGAACAACTGCAAAATTCTGTTGTCAAATTTGTTAATGGAAGCAGTGGAAAAGTGACTGACGAGCCTATATCTATAACATATTGGTCCAAAATAGTGGAGAAAGAGATGGTCAGCACAGCAAACAAAAATGAAGTTGCAAGTTCATCTTCAACCAAAACTCCAGAGCAACAAAAAGTGAGTAAACCAATGCCTGTTAAATACAATTTTAGGAAAAATCTGGAAAAAGGGGTCTTAAAAACTCCCAATCCAATCAATGAAGATTTTATATTGGAATATAAGGGGCCTAGAAAGACCAAGAGCCCAAGATAAATTATGGTCTTATGTTAAACAATTTAGTCCTTCTCTCGTTTGGATAGCTGAACCAAAAATAAAGTGTAGTGCTTCTTTTTGCAACAAACTAAATCTGCCTGGAATGCATAGTATGGCAATTCATAATTCTACTTCTACACATATAAAGGGAAACATTTGGTTATTTTGGAGCAAGAATATTACCACTCCTCAAGTAATTTCAATTTCAAGTCAAATGATCACAGTGGGGGTTGGAGATGTGCTGGTCTCTGGAGTTCATGCACATGTTGGTATCAATCAAAGGAGATTTCTTTTGTCTAAAATGGAAATGATTAATGCAATGCAAAATCCTTGGATAGTACTTGGTGATTTTAATGCATTAACCTCAATTGCAGAAAAATTTGGTGGTAGATCTCCTAATAAAACTGCAATGCGAGATTTTACAACTTGTTTAAATACTTGTGAGCTTATTCAAGCTCCTAGAACAGGCTTAGAATACTCATGGTCTAATTGTTAGTAGGGGGTAAGAAGAATATTGTGTAATCTTGACAGGGTGGTTTTTAACCAGAAATGGCTACAGATATATGGTGATTGGGGGTACAAGGTAGGATTAAGAATGGTTTCTGATCATTCACCTTTAATGGGAGGATGTACAAGTGTTCCAAAGCCTAAAAATGCACCTAAAAAGTTCCAAAAAATGTGGATACATCATCCAAACTTTTTGCAAGTAGTTTCAGATAGTTGGTCACAAAAAGTTGAAGGAGACCCTTCTTTTATTTTTATAAGGAAATTAAAGAATCTCAAGCAATGTCTTAATGACTGGAATTGGAGTGAGTTTGGCAATGTTGATATTAAAATACAAGAAGCTGAGGTTAAAGTCAAAATGGCCATGGAAAAATCAGATGAAGATCCATTCAATGATAATGTTTTAAATACTCTAGTGGAAGCTCAAAATGAACTATCTAGCAGGGAGGTGCAGAAAAGTATTCTTGTCAAGCAAAAATCAAGAGTTAAATGGGTTAAGGAGGGAGAAGCAAATACAAATTTTTTTAATACTAATATGAAGATAAGGCAGTCAATTAATCAAATCACTGAGCTTGAAGATGCAAATGGTAATATCACTATGGATCAAGAAAAAATTTCATCTGAGCTAGTCAAGTACTTTGAAAACAGATTTCAATACAAGAATGTAAGCATTGTTAATTCCTTACTGGATGTTGTTCCTAATTTAATCAGTTCTGAAGACCAAGATATGTTGGATGCTACTCCATCTGCAGAAGAGATTAAAGCCACTGTTTTTTTCCATTGATGCAAACAGCTCACCTGGACCAGATGGATTTTCTGGAATATTCTATCAAACATGTTGGGAAATAATCCATCATGATCTTATAGCAGCAATACAGTATTGTTGGAACATGAAATTTATTCCAAAGGGGCTCAACTCCAATTTCTTAACTCTTATCCCAAAATGTCAAGGTGCCAAAACAGCTGCTCATTTCAGGCCTATAGGATTGAGCATTGTCAATTTCAAAATTATAACAAAGTTAATCACTCTAAGAATGAGTATATTAATGAACAGGCTTGTTACTCCTCAGCAGACTGCTTACATCAAAGGAAGGAATATACAAGAACAAGTCTTACTAGCATCTGAAATGGTGAATGAAATGAAAAGAAGGGGGGGGGGGGAATGTTGGTCTTAAATTAGACATATCCCAAGCATATGATGCAGTCAGTTGGGAATTTCTAATGCAAGTTCTTCTTAAGTATGGTATTTCTTCTTCTTGGTACAACTGGTTACTAACTATCTTGCAATCTGCAAAAAATTCAGTCATGGTGAATGGTGGCCCATGTGGATTTTTTTCTGTGGGAATGGGTTTAAGGCAGGGAGATCCATTATCTCCCTTATTGTTTATTCTAATGGAGGATGTGCTTAGCAGGAACATAACTAAATTAGTTCAAGAAGGAAAAATTCTTCCAATGGTGGTGAAAAAGGGTATACA
Source organism: Papaver bracteatum (assembly GCA_023529315.1). NCBI lineage: Eukaryota > Viridiplantae > Streptophyta > Magnoliopsida > Ranunculales > Papaveraceae > Papaver > Papaver bracteatum. The sequence goes on along the minus strand of JAJJWX010000810.1, from coordinate 1,741,847 downwards.
TCCAACACACTTATTCTTTGCTGATGATGTATTCATCTTTTGTAATGGTGCTAGAAGAAGTTTACATCATCTTATGGAGTTACTTGAGCAATATCAATCCAGTTCTGGCCAGTGTATTATCAAAATTAAAAGCAAATGCTTTATTGATGGAGTCAGCAATGCACATAAGCAGATAATTAGTGGTAGAGTACAAATGGAAGTAGCTAAATTCCCAGATAAATACCTTGGAGTTATTCTTGCTCCAGGTAGAGTCACTGTGTCAATGGTATGGCCAATTGTGGAGATGTTACAGAATAAATTGGCAGCATGGAAAGGTAAAATGATATCCTTCCAAGACAGGTTGGTCTTGATTAAATTAGTTTTGTGCAGTTTTCCTCTATACAACATGGCAATCTATAAATGGCCTAAATCAGTTATTAAAATATGTGAAAAAATAATCAGAAACTTCTTGTGGTCTGGAGATAGTGATGTAAGAAAATTCAAGACACTTGCATGGAGGAAAGTCTGCACTCCATTCAATGAAGGAGGCTTGGGAATAAGAAGGTTAGAAACTGTGAATAAAGCTCTCTTGATGAAAATGACGTGGAAGATTCTTAATTCAGAAGAAGAATGGGCTATGTTCTTTAGAGGCAAATACACAGATAAAAATGGTCAATGGAATACAACCTGGAAGCAATCCTCAGTTTGTCCTGGACTGAAATGGGCTTGGTATCCATTGCAAGATGATGTCAGATGGTGCATTGGTAATGGTTCAAAGATATCCGTGTGGTTTGATATTTGGTTAGGAGAACAACCTATCATAAATGACATTGGCTTTAATGACTTTGTAAAAACCAACATAGATATGAAGGTTAAAGATTTACTTGATGGAAGAAATTGGAACATACCAGATGAAATGAAAGAATACCTTAATGCTTCTATTTTGCCTGAAGTCAGTGGTGGAAAAGATATCATGGCGTGGGGTGCTGATTTAAAAGGCAAATTCTCAACTTCTGCAGTTGTGGAAAAACTAAGATCAAGGGAGCCTAAGGTAAGCTGTCTAAACCATATTTGGAAACCATTTCTTCATCCAACTATTGCAAGTAATATTTGGAAGTTGCAGCATCAAATTTATATAGATGATGAAGTTATGAGGAAAAATGGCTATGATATGGTATCCAGATGTTGCATTTGCATGAAAGACCAAGATAATATGGATCATACATTGTGGACATGTGAATTCAGCACACAAATATGGACTTGGGTAAGCTCAATTTTTGGTTTTAAGAATCCTCAAGTATTCAATGATATTTGCAGAGTAGCTCACCAAAAAAGTCCCTTGATAAAGGAAATATGGATGACTGCTGCTTGCTCAATCATGAAAGAGTCAAAGGAACAAAAAACTCTTTGAAGAGAAATCTCCCCATATCAATGAGTTTAAGAGAAAAATATGGAGATATGTGTATGAAGGTGGATTTAGAATGAAAAGCACCAAATGGGGTCAATCTTATGATCAATCCATTATTGATATCTTTCATTTAGGAATGAGATACATCAAGTACAGTTGCATCAAAGAATGTTATTGGGAAGCTCCGGGCCAAAATTTCACCCTGTAGGTGCAGCTGGATTTGGTATTATAGCCAGAGACTCATTGTGTGAAGTCATTGGAGCAATGTCAGGAGGGATTGGGACTGCTACGAATTATATTGCTGAAATACTGGCAGTAATTTGTGCACTGGAATGGGCTTTTGTACTAAAAGCTGTAAGAGTAATTATCAGGTCAGATTCAAGAGCTGTCTTAAATGACTTCTGCAATGACTGCATTCCTTGGATGTTTAGAACAAGATGGATAAATGCAAAAGAAAAATTAGAATGCATCATCTTTCAACATGGATACAGAGAGATTAACTTCTCTGCAGATGACTTAGCCAAGAGGGGGGCAACACTCAGAGCTGGTGAAAGAATAGTACATTCTGGGAGACCAAATTTTTAAAAAAGAATAGAAATGCCCAATGTAACCTACTATAGATTTTGTTAGTTTTTCTTTTTTAGTGGCTTAATTTTGCTCCTTCCTTCTTTTGATGTAAAACTTTTGTAATTTGGTCATTCAATTAATAAAATTTGTGATTAAGCAAAAAAAAAAAAAAAAAAAAACCGAGTAAGATTGAGAACTTCTTCGAAGATTAGGAATGTCATCGGTGGATGTAACACCACCTCCCAGATATTCTGCAACATCTCCCGCATAACAGGCCAAAACACTTATCATCTCTCGGCTCCAGACACCCATGTGTTGAACAATTAACCCCTCTATAAAACCCCGCTGCTGTGGGAGGCAGTGTATTTAGTCGCCTACTGTTGCTGGTGTGTTCTTGACAATGATTAAACTTCCTCGGATTATACCGGTTAGCAGTGTTGGGGTAGGCATGGGGATGATGTGGATGCCGTGGATTAGCCATCACAGTTGAATTTGGATGGTGAGATGGCCTCCTAGTATGTGTTGATGTGGAACCTCTTTCGAATTTGGGGAAACTGAATCGCTCGTTACTAGGACGAAATATTTGTGGAGGAATCCCATTTTCTCTATAGTGGTTTGGTTGCAAATCAGATGATGGTATTGTAGCTCTTGATTTAGAAACTCTTCTAGATTTTTCCATCACCTCTCGTGGAGCCTTCCCATAACCAGCAGCATGCTTCCGTTCTGCTTTTCTTGCAGGCTGAGCTTCTCGGCTTCTACGACTGTTTAGAGCTTGAACAGCATGATGGGAATGTTTCTGACGCTTAATACCTAACAACCAACACAGACTAAAAAAGTAAGAGGTTGAAATACCATGCGAACTAGTTATTTATATCATGTGCGAAATTCCAAATATCATCAAAACTAGTGTAACAACAGTTTCGTAATCCAAGGAAGATATGAACCACCATTAGCAGATTCCCATTTTATTGCTCTCAAATGCCTTGCCGCTGATCCTCTTTTGTGTTTCTCAGATAGAACTTTAGATCTCTCTGCTTCGTTATCCCAAGGCTAAAATTAAAAAAGCAAGAGAAGATTATCATACGGTACAGGACCTCGAACCTAACCAATCAAGATAATACAAATAGTCAGGTATTACCTGTCGATATGTTTTCATTCTGTACAAGTTCCGACCTTTCACGAGCAGAGGAAACAACAACGGTGGCAATTTCTTAAGCCCCCTACTCCACAGGACTTCAACCTGTCCAACCAAAGATCAGCATTACTGAAATCTCAACAATATTCATTTACCTTACATATTTTTCTCCCTTAAGTGTTCAGTGCTCATAAATAATTGCCATTTACAGTAAAAGTGTGCTGCTGTTTGGCTGCGCCGTAGCTTTCTTTCACAACCCTCCCAGCAACAGTCCGCTTCCCTCGAGGGTTACCAGTCCTTGACACTTTATCAAATCTATAAATTGTAAAAGTTTATTAACTAACTAAAAAAAAAAATTGGACCAAAATCATAACTGCAAAATATGAAAGGAGAAGGACTAGTGTCAATATTCGTACTTCTCATAAACCTTCTGTTTAAACACAACAACATCACCTCTGCAGACATCACCTGCAGGTGAAATTAAATATTTCAATTTTAATCTAACGAATGACAACGAGTCTATAATATACAAAACCATAGAGGAAATGCTTCCATAAATACCTGCACAGTTAATCGTAAAAGATGACCAGGGATAAAACTTCTCGCCTCCATCTTTTATCCTGAGAGATGGATACAAAGTTACAAATCAATTGTTACATAAGAAAATGTATGTGACAAAGATACTTGTAAAATGTGTTTGTGTGTGATTCTACTGGGTCACACTGACCTCCAAATGGGACAGACAGATATAGGGTACTGGACACTGTTTGACACCAATATAGGTGGACCATTGAGAAGAAATACCAATCATGTTAGCTGGTTTTGAACAAAAATGGTTGAAGAGTGACTCATATATAAGTTATGTTTCAGTTTGTTCCAATTTTCTCTAGGTTTTAGTCAAACCTAAAGGATAATGGATAGAGACGAACACCAATCTGGTTGGTATATCAACAATGTTAGAGGTGTTGTAGCCTTCTCACATTGAGAATAATGCTATTGAAGAAATGGTAACTTTTTATCCAACTTGCTAGGCAATTTCATAATCTCAACAAGAGTAAAGGAAAAAAGCAAGTTACCTCCAGTGCTCTTGAATTCTCTGAATACAAACTGATTTCGTCCCCGATAATCTCAAGTCATGCTTCCGTAAATACACTTTGCAATCTTCATGCTTTAGTGATTGTAAATCACCCCCAGCTACAAAGATATCATGGAAATCATACAAATTAACCAAAAGCAAATTGTTGTTCTACATAGAGAAAGCCATACACTTACAAGAATGATGGATAAGTCCAAATGTTTTTTTTAGTACATTACTAATAGAAGGTATAGGAAAATTTAAACTTCAGCCACTTTAATTGCTGAAAAATTACTGAAAAAAATCAAGTAAATTGTATCCAAAATATAGAATTTATAGGTTTTATGATTTAAGGTTGTAAAATAATCTAACCTTTAAGAAGATGAATGACTCTATTATATAGTGCTTGATCATCCACTGGGGGATTCTTTAATCCAAAATCTATAATATCGCCTTCATCGTCTTTAATAACTTCTTCTTCATCATCCTCTTCGCTGTTTTCTTCACCTTCTTCATCAGCGCTCCATTCACTGTGATCCTCGCTAGTTTCCCCACTAGCGAGATTCAAGTTTCAACCAAGCATAAATCAGGATCCCCTATTTGAATTTTGTTCAAATTTAAAACCTAAAGACAATGAATGACTGCTTAATTAATTTATCTAGGGTTTACCTTAACGACGAACTGCTAGTCTGTTCTTCTTCTTCTTCTGAGGATGAGATAGAAATGGTATTATCTTCTTCATCGATGCAAATGAAATTACGCTTTCGTGATCCTGATACTCCCATCAAATTTCTGAGTTCAAACAAAATACACAGAGAGAAAGAGGGAGAAAATTCAAATTTTTCGAGATACAAAGAAAATTTGTCTGAAGATTTCCCTCCCTGTTTTTAGAAGTTTATTTTTGTATCAGGCGCGTCAGATTCGGTACGATCTCATTAAAACTGGCATTTGGACGGATAGGATCTCATAAGACGAAGATTGCTGGTGAGTTGATCTCATCGTGGTTTAAAGATTACACCGATGAGTAACGAATATCATCATCAAGAACATTTGGTCGAGTTATTCTAGTTTTTGATGGAAAGTGAAACATAACAGTATATATTATATGAAACTAACAACACCTGTTATACTATCCTCTCCGCCCAATAACCCCTTTCATTTTTTACTAGAAGCTAAAGATTTTACAATGATATATATGGAACTCCAGTACATGTACTTTTCCGTAAATGGAACCTCACATTCTTCTTCTCTTCCCCAGCCTGATTCTTGTCCCAGACAACGTCTGTGTCTACTTTCTTGTGCGATTTTTGGTCGTGCTTGTTTTTTGTTCAAAGCACACGCCTTAAATATGTAATGCATTAAAGAAAAACATTTATATTCTGACAGATGAGTGAATTCTTCCCGGAGTTCTCATGTCTTCACATTGTTTTCTTGACTTTTATTGAACCTTTGCTAGGGTACGACTTGATACACCATGCAATAATTTGACGAATCCAAGGAAGCTTAACTTCCCATCTGTATGCCTGATCCAATCGTGAAGAACTGCATGGACCGGAACATTAGGACTAAGCCCGAGCTCCTGAAAAATCACCAGGAAGAAGAAAATTATAGCTTCACCAGATAGTTTGTATGATTAATAAGAACAAGGAATGTCATTTGAAAGTCATTAAAAGAAACCATTGAGTTTTGCAAAACCATGTTCCAAGCAATATATTTGTTCAAGGAAAAATGGAAGATTAAACTTACAGAAGCAAGTTCTTCGATGATAATAGCTCTGTTCCCGTCCTTCTCGAAAAGCTCATAGGCACAACGAGCATGTTGCTCCCATCGATCAAGTGCTTCAAGTTGGTGAACGCTTAATGCTGCTGCACAAAATTCTTCAAAATCCATCTTTCTGTACTGTAGACCATTTAGCTGCCATGAAACCCAAGCACATTGTTCACATTAGAAGCCACAAAAACATATGCATATTTACAAAAAAAATGAAAAACTCAAGATTCTATGTGGAACTCGGTATCTACCGAAGCGAGGAAATCATGAACACGAGATTCCTTCATTGCATCGGTCGCATTTTTCGTCAAAGCCTGCCAGGACAATAATGATTGGTGTTATCTTCCAAAGGAAACCCAGTAAACATATACCAAATAAGCACCCTATCTGTTCTTTTTTCAACTAACCGTCCGGATATTCTCCAAGGTTATTGCACCAATTTTATTAGGTTCCAATAGTGCAAACTGCTCCTTCAGATAAAAGAGTTCATCCACAGTCAATGTCTTGGACAACGCCTGAGCAGCAAGTGAACAAAATAAATTATGAGACGCGATCAACAACAAAGCAAATTTTCAGAATATTAAAAATAAACTCACTCTTAATGCAGCTTTACGTAGAGATGATGAGCGCATATAGGCTTTCATGAGCCTGAATATTAGGATGTCCAGAGGTACTTTTATATCATTATAGTTCCTAATCCAAGGATGACCTGCGAAGAGAAATATCATCAGGATCACAATGAAAGAAATCCAGCAGTTGTTTAACCAGGATGAGAATATTAACTTAATGCCTGAGCAGCCGTCATTCGTTTACGTGGGTCTTTATTCAATAGACGCTTGACAAAATCCTTGGCTTCAGAAGATAAAGAAGGCCAAGGAAGTTCATCGAAACTTGGGTCCGCCTTTAAAACTGCCCGAAAGATCCCAGACTCTGTCCGAGCCCAGAATGGGCGACTTCCACATAAAAGAATATATGCTATCACGCCAATACTCCACACATCAGCCTCTGTGCTGTAAGATCTATGTAGAACTTCGGGTGCAACATAGTATGCACTTCCAACAATGTCATTAAGCCTTTCATCTGCATCGCGTCGGACAAATTAGAAACCTATCTTTAACAGACGTAGCTAAAGAGGTCTAAGTTTACTTCTGAATAATAGGGTCAGCGCCCAGGAGAGTAAAATATCACCTGGTTTCACAAAATCGGACAAGCCAAAATCAATGGCCTTCAATTGAGAGTTTTCATCCTTTGAGGTGAACAGGAAATTCTGATTCAATCAAACAACTAGACTCAGTGAGCAATATAAAAAAAGTAAAAGAACAGGAATCATATGTTAAGAGAATGCAATAACTCATGTATTTGGTAGGACAACTTGGAACAAGATCCATGCCAACCTAACATGTTTTCCATGTTACAAGCTTATAAATTTAAAGCACACTATTTAGTTCAATTCTGCTTTGGACTGTAAAATTCCAGGTAGCTCCATCTACAGAGATGGTATAGTGGTGGAATTCTTGAACTTTGTACCCAGCCAGATATCAACCTAGGTACAAAACTCAATCGAAAGATCCCTATGTACCACATGCTCATGGGAGTGATAACTGGGGACCCTCAGACATTATTTACTCTAGTTAGGGTAGTCAGAATACGAGTATACCTCTGGTTTTAGATCACGGTGAACGACACCTTGAAGATGGCAAAATGAGACAACGTTCAATATTTGTACCATGACTGCTTTTGCGTCGTCTTCAGTGTATTTTCCGCCTCTTCACATTAACATAACAATCAGGAATTAAGCTAAGAGCAAACTTCAGAATCTAAACTCCCAAACAGAAGAAGTAAGAAAAGGTTGAATTTTAGCATAACCAATAGCAAGAGAAATACCTTGCAAGAATTCTGTCCAAAAGCTCACCTCCTTCACATAACCTGGAAGACAATTAAAAAAAAAAAAAAGCAAAGCCTATGTTAGAGCCTTATGAACAAAACATCATAACGTGTTGGCAAAACCCGTGCTCTGATACAGTTGAAAAAGCTGTAAGCGGACACTAAAAGCTGAAGTTGCGTTGGGTTAAACATGAGGACATTCAGGTTATATTTCAAGAAAGCGTCTAAGCACCCACGTCTATCTGCCAGCCACATTATACATGAAAATGGTCCGTGGAAGAAAGTCTACTTTAAAACATAAGTTTCTGAGCTAAGAGCTTACTCCATCACTATGTAGACATTCTCATTGTCTTCGTATGCATCATAGAACTGCACTAGATTACTATGTCCTGTCAACGCTCTTAGAATTTTCACCTCCCTTCTGACATCCTCAATGGCAATGGCTGTCGTCATCTGACAAAAAAGCACAATATTTTTGTTATCATTTAGAAATATAAAGAAAAAGGTATAGGCCATCATCAAGAAGTACTACACTAAAATGAAAATTGATTTAGTTGTTCATGATATTAAAAGATAGATCAACAAGTGTCAACTTGAGATTTTCATCCTTGGTAAAGTTTTTGAAGAAAACAAATGCCTGGTTGAAGCATGGTAACATAATAGGCGATGGCTATGGCATATTAGTGTGAAGCAGCAAATTTACATACAACTAATAAGAGAGCCTATTTTATGACAATGGGCATGGACTGAATAACCATCTGGTCAAGGGTATCATTCAATCAACTATTCTACAAGTCTTTATGGACTTTAACAGGTTTGTGAGTGGTTTTTAAAATTGTGGTGTCGCACTGAAGAAAATTATTATGATGTATAAATAAAATCCTGCAAATAGAAACCGCACCTAAATTGAAGTCAAAGTAGTCTTCCACCACGAATTCAAAAGAATATTGACTTAGTCACACCCCATTATTATAAAACAGTAAAGATAAATAATGAAAAATGATGCTGTTGACCATTAAATTTCCACAACAAACTCTATGAGTCTATGCTGTTAAGCAACATCTTTAATCCACTCACAACTGCTAGTATATACCAAATGGAATCAAGAACTTCTATATCACATAAACAGTAAACAACACAGATCTTTGAAAACCACTCACAGAGTCGTCACTGCGATTCAATCCAATTATTATACAATTTTATCCAGGAAATCACAACTTCATCAGTCGAATTAAAAAGAATACTATAAAAAAAAAAATCCCCCGGGAATATTGGTATATCTTGCAGAAACAGTACTAAGAATTCACCATTTTCTAATAATACCACTGTACTGAGATCAACAGATAATCAATTTAACTAAAATCAGAAATTTCTAATAATACCCATGTTCTCAGAAATCAACTCAAACATAACAAGAAAAAAAATGCAGATAACTCAAGTTTACCTTAGCTTTAGGGATAACCTTAACAGCAACTTGTTGACCTTTAAGTTCACCTTTTTTAAACTTAGCACAACAAGTAAACCCAAAATGACCACGACCTACTTCATCACCGAGTTCATACTTATTCCCAAAATGTTTAGAGAATCCAAAACTTTTATCTAAACCATTACCACCAGCACCATTTTCATTCTCATTTCCTTCTTCTGGTATTGCAGCAGTAGATGATGTATTAGGTTTAACAGACCCATGTCTTCTAGCTAAAACCGCCCTAATATGTTTAGCTGGAGATGGTGGTGGAAATGGTCTTTTAAAAAATCTTCTTGGTGTTGTTGAGTTAGAATTAGAACTATGAGCTGGTGATGATTTCTTTGAAAACAAATAATGAGCTGGACTTGGACTGTAAAATGGAAAAAATGGTGATCTCTTTACTGATTCTTCAACCTTCTCATCTTTCTTCTTCTGATTGTCTTCTTGATTATTCGTATTGACGCCATTAATCGGCGACGACAAAGAACTTTTATTATTATTACTCTTTTTACTCTGAGTAGGACTAGGGTTATGTTGAAGCTCCTCTGGTGGTGCGTATGGATTTGGTTTGGGGGAGGGTTTTGAGTTACACAATCCCATTTTTCCTCCCCACTTTCAAAAATTCAAGAATTCAAAACAATCCTCACCACATTTGTGATTTTAACGATTTTATTTCAATCTAAAAAAACCTAACTCATCACAACAAACAGCAACAGCTACTCCTCGTTCGTTCTAGATCGACAAATCATCGAAATGGAAATTGTTTTAGGGTTCAAAAATTTTGTTAAAGTTTCAGTGAATTTCTCTGATTTAGAACAGATCCCTAGTAATAAAAACTAAATGTATAGAGGAGGAGATAAAATGGAGGATGAAGAAGAAAAGTGAGAGAGACTGTGGAGTGATGAAGGAAGAGAGAGAGATGGAATTAAAAAAAAGTTATTATACTAAAGAAAAGCGAGAAACGGCGTTAATATTTTTGCTTTTTTATTAATAACGGGATAGATGATCCAGGTTGTAATGTTTTACCAGCTTGGTTGCCACTTGTCGACCAGATAAGCTACGTCCCTAGAGGGTTTATCAATAACTTTAAAAGTTTAGAATTGTTAAAGCCGTTGGGTTGTTTGCTTGCGATGGGAACGTATTTAACTACCTGCGCAGCTGTGCTGCTTTGCATATTATGTCGATCGGATTTTCATTTTTCATTTTTTTTTTTTAATAAGAAAAAAAAATCATTAAAAAAGGCTTAATGCAAGGCTACATTCAGTTCCTCTCTATCAATTCTAGCCTTCTTAGCTAGGCTATTAGCAATTTTATTTGATTCTCTATGCACAAAGGTGCACTTCCAATCCCTAAAACTTACTAAAAGACTTCGACAGTCTTGAATTACATTATTATTAGTCCATCTAACACATCCTACATCTCCATTTATTGCCTTTACTACATTGTGCCAGTCTCCCTCCAAATGTAGCTTTTTCACAGCTGAAGCTTTTGTCTACTTTATTGCTGCTAGTGCTTCAGCTTGCTCTTCATCTTGAGCTATTCCAGAGAGTGATTGGGCTCCTCCAAATTTCCCTGCATCGGAAACATCATCAGACCTATACCCATATAATTATTTGCTTTCAAGAAAGTTGCATCAAAATTAAACTTATAAAAGCCATTGTCTCGCAATTTCCCAGGAATAACATTCTTATGTTGATTCACAATAGATCTTATTGTTCTACGGTTTTCATTCCACTCATCAATATCTTTATTAACTTGAGTGACTAGTTTTGTTGCCTAAATTGTTCCATTATCAAACACTACACAGCATCTAAGCTTCCATATATTCCATATAGCAAAACTGACAAACTAGACATATTTTTCCTACTCATCTCTGTATACATTATTAGGATGAAATCAACCAGTTATCCAATTTTGTAGATTAGCATTAAAAATACTTCCTGCAATGTTAGCATCAAGAGCAAACCAAAGTCTTTTAGTAACCTTACAATCATTAAAAAGGTGATTAATAGTTTTCAATTCATGGTTACACAAAGGACATTCACCATTTATATTTGTAACAAACCTAGCAATTTACTTCTCACATAAACACGATCATTTAAACATTTCCATAGATGATGTTTTATCTTTTGTGGAAGATTAAGACTCCAAAGGGCTTTCCAATGGAAATAAACATTACCAATACCATGCAACTCCTTCATAATGCAATTATAAGCAGATTTCACACTAAATTGACCATTGTGAGATAGAACCCTCTGAGAATGTCCTTTCCGGAGGAAGGAATTCAGATTTTACAAATTTCATTGACAGTTTTACTGTCAAAAAAACAGTTCAAAGTATCTACATTCCACTCATTCCTTCCTTGCACAATCAGCTGGGTTAACTGTATTCATAGAATGAGAAGCAAAATCAATGTTAAGAAGATTATCCGTTGTGGGAACCTATTTGTCCCTCCATATCTCAATGGAGGTACCATCCCTAATTTCCCAACAATAATATTTCCTAACCAGTTCAAGGCCCCTACAGATGCCTTTCCACACCCAAGAAACATTTTTTGTACTCACAACATGGAGATGACTAAAATCAGGAAAGTGTTTATGCCTGAGGATTTGAACCCGCAAAGCATCCGGTTCAGTTAGCATCCTCCAAGCTAACTTAGCTAATAAAGTAGTATTCAAGTACTCAGTTTTCATAATGTTCATACCACCAAGATCAATGGGTTTAGCTATATTATCCCAATTACAGAAATTACCCCCTCTTGCAGACCTTTTTTTATTCCAGAAAAACCTCCTTTGAACAACATCTAGTTTATCAGTCATCCTCTTAGGCATGGGGAACATAGATAAGTAATAGGATGCAAGAGTACCAAGAGTAGATTTTATAAGAATAGTTTTATCAGGTTGATTCAGATATTTCCCTTGCCAACTATCTAGCCTTTTATCACAGGATTCTTCCAGATGCTTGAAAGATTCCATTTTGTTTATTTGGAGAAACACTGGTATTCCTAAGTATTTGTCAGCCAAACCAAGATTTTTAATTTTCAAGATAGCTAGGATTTGGGGCTATGTTCTAGGTTCAATCTTAGGACTAAAAGCTATCCTGGATTTCTCAAAATTTATGTCTAGTCCAGAGAACTTACTAAACCTTTCTAGCATGATCTCTAAATTCTTAGCACTTTTAACACTAGCCTTAGTAAAAACAAGACAGTTATCAGCGAAAAATAAATGACTTACAGATGGACTGGTTGTAGTTACTTTGATACCTTGAATATCCCTTTTCCTCTCTGCATCCATAAGAATTTTAGATAACACATTCATGCATATAATGAACAAATAAGGGGACAAGGGGTCTCTCTGTCTAAGACCCCTTGTAGGATAGTAAACATCACCAGGACAACCATTTAGAAAAATTGAAGTAGACACAGTAGAGATACATTGTTCAATAAGATTACACCAATGATCATGAAATATCAAAAAAAAATTTCCATTCAATCATATCAAAAGCCTTGGACATATCAAGTTTCATGGCCATTAAACCTGATTCAGTTCTGTTTTTTCTCATTGTATCAAGTATCAACTAGTTCATGAGATATAACAATGTTGTTTGTTATTTTCCTAGAGGACAGAAAGGAAGCTTGATAAGGGCTGATAAATTTATCCATCACAGTTTTAAGCCTACTAGCTAAGAGCTTAGAAATAATTTTATAACTAACATTACTTAAACTTATAGGCCTAAAATCAGCAGGAGTTTTAGGGGCATTGTTTTTAGGAATGAGTGACACAAAATTGTGGTTCATCTACTTAAGCATGTGACCCGAATGGAAAAAACTTTTTACTATAACAATAGTGTCAGGACCTACAGTGTCCCACATTTGCTGATAAAAACCAGGAGGGTATCCATCAGGTTCAGGGCTAGTCTAAGGCTGCATTTTCCAAACAATGGGCTTATTCTCCTTATCAGTATGAGGATGAATCAGAAAATCATTATCTTTATCAGATACACATGGCATCAGAACATCAAGAAAACTACTATCACTTATAGGGTTTGTAGTTCTACTAATTTTGCTAAAGTGATCTCTGAGTTCATTTGCTATCATGCTTTTATCAGTTAACCAAATTCCTTTGATACTTTTCAAACACTCAATTTGAGTTCTCCTTTTCCTGAAATTGACTTTATCATGAAAATACTTAGTATTTTTATCATCAAAAGACAAAACATTTCCCTTAGCTCTTTGCATATAATAATCTTGTCTAACATAATACAAGTATTTCAAAGAATCGTCTAGTCTAGACTTATGAGCAATACTAGTAGTATCATGCATGTTATTATTGATATTATCTAGTTGAAGCTGGATTTCATTTATATGAGTTTGAAAGTTTCCAAAAGAATTCATATTCCACTGCATGGGTGCCACTTTAACATTGTGTAAACATCTAGTGTGTTTATAAGCTTTTGACCCATTTTCACTGGTTTTTCAGTTATCTATAATTAGGTCTTTGCATATGTTGTCACTGAACCAACACCTCTTAAATCTTAGAGGTCTTCTAGTATTATTCTCCTCCCTAGAGGTAACAATAAGGTTAGGGGAATGGTCACTAGCTAGACTCAATAAGTGGTAAAGTATGGCATTCGGGAAGAAATGTAACCAAGCATGATTAACAAGAGCTCTATCAAGTCTTTCAAGAATAAGAGACTCACTACTTCTATGGTTACTCCAAGTAAAAGGATTACCTACATAACTCATATCAATAAGATCCAAATGATCTAAATGATTTTTAACTTCATCATGTTGACTTTGAGGAATAGTGTTGCCACCAACCTTTTCCTTTTGTCTAATAATGAAATTTAAATCTCCTAGGACAATCCAAGGACAGAAAAAAACAAATAATTCCTCCGTCCCTCAATGTGTGTGTTTTTTCCTCCGATATACGAAGAAAACAAATACTTCTTCCGTCCCTCGATAGATGATCCGATCCAAATTTTCACAATACCACCCAACCCAAAACAAATACAAGAACTTACAAATTAGCTTTGATCACTTCAATCAATCCAAAGAGCTTCCGGACATTAGGTGGTTCATTTCACCGAACTTGAAACCCAATACTACACCTAGCCAATTTGACAAGCCTATCAGCTACATGGTTGACATACCTTCTTGAACAATAAAAATAATAAAGACTAAAGCTAGCTACTAGACAGATTATGACACTCCATCTGTGACCACTAATATCTCAATAGAAGCAACTCGTAAAAACTTGGTTTTTTGTTTCCACAATTACGTTCTGTAGCTTTAGCTATTGAATCCAGTTTATAGCTCTCAACAGTACCATAGCTTAAGACTGTCCTATATATCTGGTCCTGGCTAAGAAAGTCGTTGCGCCCTAGGTGTCCTATAGAGTCACGAATAATAATAGCAAATACTGCATTAAAAAAAATTCTTTTTACTGTGTGCATACTTACATGATCTTCTCCATTTCATGCACAATACTTTCTATAGCCTCATTGATCAAATTTGTAACGTCAAGAATTGTCGAACTAATTACTGGATCCACCTTGCTAACAACCCATTCCTTAGAATCTTGTATAGTTGTCAAAATTGGAGTTATAGACAAGTCTCTATTCCTTTCAACGCCACCAAATGTGTTCACAACTCTAGTGTTAGTCGAGTAAATTATATTAGAAGAATCTGCTAGAACTTCATTGTTGCCTTTTAAATGACAAGCAATAGCGTCACCATCCAAAGTACTAATAGCAACAACGTCAGCACTTTGTAAGGCCATCTTGTTAGAATCTTCGCGGGTGGTGTCATTCGTATTAGATGAACTAATAACTCTAATATTAGATCCACTGACTCGATTTTTTTTTATTAATTGAAGTTTTGGACTGCTCAACTACAACAACTTTAATACTTAAAGGTTGTGGATTTCTTAGAATATATACCATCTTCATTGGATCCGCTGCCTTGGCAGAATCGACAACAAGACTTTTTCTACCTCTTTTCTTTCATTCTCCAAAATCATGCGTTGTTACATGACAATGATTGCAAAAAACATGCACCTCTTCATAAGTTAATGAAACCAAGAAAGCGGAACAATCTCTCTCCTTTAATATTTTATCATGTCGGGGTCTCAACTAAATCTAGCTCGACAAATATGCAAGCAAAGTGACCTTTTCTATTAGCATAAAATCGTCAACTCCTCATAAGAGTACCAAAGATGCTAGCATTTTCAGTATTCATTATACCAAATCATACAAGCTTACTCAAACATGAGCAAGTGATTCTGGTTGATTATTATAGTTAAAAAATAAGAATCCATGTAACGAATATGTATCATACCTGGTTTTAAATGCACTACTCCAGATGGGCGACGAATACATATGCTTTAGATGCAAACATGAAGTAGAAGAAACCTTTACCTATTGTGGATAAACTCAAACAAAAATCTGCAAACTGTATAAGCTTTGGTTTATTATACAGATTAATGGTTTTGAGAGTAACAAACCCCTTTAGGAGAGTTAATATCAGTTCTTGCAGTCTTTCACACCTTATGGGTACTCATTATCTGAGATTCAGATTGATGTGCACTAACCCTTCAAAAAAGGTTTTAGCAATTGAGCAACACACACGTCAATTTAAAAATTCATCGGTATGGAAGAAAAACTAGTTTTAGTTTTTAAAACATTAATATTGGCTCTCAAAAGAGCAGAAGAATTCAAGATAAAAAATCAAATAAATTATACTTAAGGTCCGTGCAAATAAAAGAAAAAACTAATGTTATCTCCCAAAAATTCTTAAAACTATGTGAGATTCAATTTATGCATCATGTTTTGTTTGGTTTAATGTTTTGGTTAACAAAACATTGACAATTTATATGATGTACGCATGCGCTTACCGTTTCTTATTGAATTATTTATATATTTACTGTAGAAATGATTTTCATACAATATTTAATTTTGTTATTTTAAAAATCTAGCATCCGGAAAAATCTCTTGTCAGCAACCATTAATCACGCACTCACTTTAAGGTGTGAACCCAATGGGTGTATTACGGTGATTAATAAGATACTTGTAGAACACGAGACACTGTGAAGTCTCAGGAAAAAAAGGAAGAGTATTCAAATGGAAAGCCAAAAGGCAATCAACCTGCGTCTTTGTTGCAGGAAGCTGAATGATGGTCTTTACACGGTGATAATACGTACACTTACATCTAATGGTGTTGATCCACATACTAATGATACATTGAATGAACCAAATATTAAGCACCCATATGATGCACCCCCGATGATACCTTCTAATGCCATTATTCATGAGGCTTTGTTGCTTCTAAGGAGTTGGTTTTGGGAAGTCTTCAGAGTTTCCATTAAGAGACATCGTATAGAAGAGACGGTCTTCGTGCTCAACATCTACTGGATGCACTCAGTGGCTATGCAGCTGCAATATCAAATGAGTTAATCTCGGCCATTACGGATGTTGTGAACCTTTGGTTAGTGGGGAAATGTCCTCTTATTTTGGGAGAGTTAATTTCCAGCGCTCCACTCACTCCTTTACTCAAGCCTGGTGGAGGTATACGACCTATTGTTGTGGGTACGATTTGGAGAAGACTCGTCTCCAAAGTGGCGGCTTCACATGTTGGCAAGGAGATGAATGCTTATCTTAGTGTCTCCCATTTTGAGGTGGGGTTCCCTGTGGTGGGGAGGTTATCCATCACGTTTTTAATCATTTGCTTGAAATGAAAGGTAATTTCTAGCTCCATGTTCATGCTCTTGGTTTATTTCTATAATGCTTTTAACCTTGTATACCTCTCTGCAATAATCATGGAGATCAGGAAACGATGTCCCTCGATCTCTCGTTGGGTAGAGTTTGGTTGCGCAACTCCTGCTTGTTTATATTGTATGGACAATATACTTTCTTCAGCTCAAGGGGTACAACAAGGAGATCCGCTTGGTCCTTTGCTATTTGCTTTGACCTTGCATCCTTTGGTCAAGAAGATAGCAGATCAATGTGTATTGGATTTACAAGCATGGTACCTAGATGATGGAACTATTGTTGGTGATACGTTGATGGTATCAAAAGCCCTTCGTCATTTAGCAGGAGGGTACAACTTTGGGTTTGCATTTTAATGTCTCTAAGACTAAACTCTTTTGGCCAATTATTGACAGTAGAAGCTTGGATATTGGGGTTTTTCCTTCTAATATTAGCAGATCTTCGACTCGTGTGAAATTATTAGAAGTTACGGTAAGTTTAGACTCTCAATTCTGTATCGACATCGTCATCAATATAATACATAAGACTACTGTCTTTATGGATGCCATCAGGAAGCTCGAGTACCCATAGTATGAGTTGTTTCTTCTTAGAAACTGTACAGGAGTATCGAAATTCTATTTCACCATGACCCGGAACCGCTAGGATCCGGAACTGAGTAAATTAATCATTTCTGGTTCCGAGTAGTATGATACCCGAACCCGATAAGACCCGTTGGCACCCCTAGGCATGCACATAACCGCACCAATAACCACAACCGAACCGCTAACCGCACTAACCGTACCGTAACCGCACCAAACAGATAATCCAATGGTCGGTGTCGGTTTTTATTTTGATAACCGTTAGATATTCGGTGTGGTCCACGGTTCCACTAATAACCGCACCATAACCGAAACTGATAACCGATTATTATATGTCGTTGATCTATTTCAATTAGGATAAATCCTAGCCGTCTAGATTAAACCCTACCATATATATTTCGAACCCTAAAATGTTAGATTTTTTTTCTTTCTCTTCTCTTCCTCTCCGAGACTTATCTCTCTCTCCACTCCAGTCGCCTCCATCACCTCTATCAAGATTCAAGAGATTCAATACTGAAGAGCACCACCACCTCTATCATTCAAGAGATACACATCGGTAACTCCTCTTCTGTTTCTCCTTCTCCTCGATTATTTTTTTAAAATTAATTTCTAGGGTTTTTTTATTTATTTTTTAGGGTTTCTTTTGATTTACTATCAACAGATGGTTTGATTTATGTTATCAAGTTGTCAATCGATTACTTTTTATCAATCGATTTAGAATTATAATTATAATTTTTTTGTTTTTATATTCTCAGACCTACAAGAGCAGAACCAGCAGCTAGAGTTCTTCATTAAAAGATAGGAAGTTCTTCTAGAGAGTATTGTCAGCTCAAACAGTGAAACAGGTAACTAGTGCTTTAGTTTGACTTGTTCTGTTTGATTTGAGTTCAATATTCAGTATTGATTATGAAAAATATTTTGTCGATGTAAAACCTTTGAAGTGATTTATGATCTGTGAGTCTATGACTATGAGCAAAAGGGTTTTAAAATTTTAATGGGTGTTGATTGATATGAGGTATTGTTGTTATACGAATTACTCTTTAAGAATTTATTTACTTTTTTCAATATCTGTTAATTGTTTCATATCATTATGTGTAATACTTATGTTGTGAAGTGAGATTTTGGTAACTGGCTAGGATTTGATGATGAAATCCATGATTGTAATGCTGATTGGTTCCCAAATTGTTGCTTGAGCTTAAGTAGAATCCTTTATTCTTCCTTATCTTCTTGACTAGTGATATTTATGCTTGTATTAAGAACTAAATGTAGGAAATGATGTTTGTTGCAGGGGCTGTAAGTGGTAATGCTTGGATCAAGTTCAGTTTCGTTATCGAGCTGCAAGATGGAATGTGCATCTCTAGCCTCTCAATCCCCTGCAGCTGAGTCTACTCAAGTGACAACTTCTGTAACACCTCAAGTTGATGCTACACAAGACACACAGCAGGCTACACAAGACCCTGCACCTGGAAGTGAACCAAAGAAGAAGGGAAAAGTGAGATCGGAAGTATGGATTGATTTCGTAAGGCTCAATGACAAAGAAGCAAAATGTAAGCACTGCAAGAAGAAGTTGCAAGCCGATAGTCGAGGAAATGGCACCTCCAGCATGAAGACACATTTAGGCACATGTTTCCACCACCAAGACCAGGATAGTCATCCCAACTGGTTACTGTTAGCTATGACAAGGATATGTGTAGAAGGAGATTGGCTGAGTTTGTAATAATAGATGAACTTCCATTTAGAATTGTAGAGGGAGAAGCGTTTAGAATATATAGTGAACAGTTGGAACCTAGATTCAAGGTGCCAAGCAGGATGACCATATACAAAGATCTTTTAACAATCTACAAAGATGAGAAAGAAAAGTTGAAGAAATATTTCAAGGAAAGTAAACAAAGAGTCTCTTTCACAACGATACATGGACCTCTCCAAACAACTTCAACTATATGTGTGTGACTGTGCACTTCATTGATATTCATTAGAAGCTCCAAAATAGAATCATCATGTTTTTCCAGATCAAGGGTCATACTGGAGTGGAAATTGGGAAAATGCTTGAGAAATGTTTGCTGGATTGGGGGCTAGAAGATCTTTTCGCTGTGACTTTGGAAAATGTCAGTGCAAATAATGTGGCGATCGAGTATCTTCAAACCAGTGTTATCAACTGGAAAGGAGCAATAATTAGAGTTGAATACATGCAAGTTAGATTGCTTTTCTTCTTTAGTAGTTTAATTGTTTCATTTATACTTAGTTGTTGAGATTGTAATGGACTGTATTTTAATCATTATATGCGTAAATCTATGTATAAGCTCAAACATTTCACTTGCTTTTCTTCTTTAGTGGTTACTGTCTTATTCTCAGATACTATGAATGAGAACTTTTCCTAAATGCTGCTTGACATTTCAGACCAAACCCTTTGACTGTAAATATTCCTGCGGTTATAGATGAATAATTCCTAGAAGGATTCTATTTGCTTGTGTATGGTGTTAGAGTTGGAGTTTTGGAGTATTACTGCTATGCTGCCTTAGAATAATTCCTCACAAAATTTTCTCTTTATTGCTTCTGCTTGTTTTTGATATGATATGATATGCTGCCTTCGAATTACTGTTTGATATTATTGCTTTGCTGACTAACATTATATTATTAAATAATATGTGATATCATGTTGCCCAAGAATTGCTTTTTCTTCTTTTAGCAATGGTTATCAGATGGTTTTTTTCAGTGTATCTTATACAGCCAACCAAGAAAGTTGTTAATTGTATTCTATTTTGTTTTTAGACTGATTCATATGTTGTGCAAATTAAAGTTGTTAATGAGACCTATCTACCTTTGTTGTTGTGTAAATTAATGATGCATATGATGGTGAGAGTTAGTGAAACAACCTGTTTTCTTGTAGGATTTCTATAACTATGAAACCAGTAGCATCGCTTGTACACTTTGTAAATATGTTTGCTTGTACATTTGTTATTACTGATATTTACTTGTTTCATTTTTTTATCAGGTAAGGTGTGATGTGCATGTTCTTGCGCTTGTTGTTAAAGATGTTGTGTTGTTGTATCACAAGTCAATTAGTAGGATCATATCAGTTATCAAGTATGTCACTGGATCTCCCTCTAGGTTAGCCAAATTCAAAGAATGTGCTGCTCTTGAGAAGATTGATTGTATGAAGATGGTTTTCTTAGATGTGAAGACCCGCTGGAATGCTACATATCTAATGCTTGAAGCTGCCATTCCATATGAGATGGTCTTTAAGAGGTTAGAAATAGAAGACAAGAGCTTTCGAGATAAGTATATTTTTAAAGAATCTGAATGTGAAGCTTTACTTAATCCCGATGATGACACTGTTGTAATTGTTGATGAAGATTATTTTCTTAGTTCTAGTGAATCTAAAAGTGAAGGAGATGTAACTAAAAATAGGAATACGAAGAAAAAGAACAAGCCACGTCATCATGCTCCATATGCTGCAGACTGGTCATATGCTAGGAGTCTTGTAAAATGTTTAAAAATCTTCTTTGATGCTACTGTTAAGTTCTCTGCTTCAACACATGTTACTACACATGAGTTTTTATGGTAGTTGGCTTTGATTCATGAACAGTTGGTTCATCTTAGAGCTATAGGAAACCGAGAAGCTCATATTTATAGGATGTCATAAGTAATGTTTAAAAAGTACAACTCATATTAGGGGGATTACGAAGATATGAACTCTATTCTGTATTTTGCTAAGTTGCTTGATCCTCGAGAGAAAGAGTCTGGTTTGAAGTTTGATCTTGAATGTTTGTATGAGCAACAAGATTTCAGGGTTATGAGTGTTTTGAAAGCTTTGAAACAAGATATGGGAAGACTTTATGAAGAGTACAACACCATGTATAGGTGACATCAGCTTTTGAACTTACTTATCTTCTTTTGTTCTACTATTAAATATTATAAATTTTGTTATCATCATTTACTAATATTGATTGTGCATTTATGCTGATATCTTAGGTGCTGGGTCAACAACTGCTGCAGGTTTGGATGACATGGTAGTTTGTGTGCAAGAAGAGAACATTGAGGATATGCTTGAGTTGAGGAAGAAAAGGCGAAGAATGAATGTTCACTCTACTCATCCAAAGTCTGAACTTGAGAGGTATTTACTTGATGACTGTGAAACATCTACCACGGATTTTGATATTTTGTCTTGGTGGAAGGCTAATAATACAAAGTATAAGGTACTATCACTTATGGCGAAGGACATTTTGGCAATACCAGTGTCCTCAGTTGCTTCAAAGTCTGCATTTAGTCCCAGAAAGCGCATTCTTACTCTATGGAGAAGCTCGCTATCTGCCAGGATAGTTGAAGCACTTATCTGTACGCAAAGCTGGTTGCGGAAACCTATCTCCCTTGATTTCATATGTGACTATATACCAGATGACAATGCCAGCATTGAAGGTGGTAAGGGAATCTCTTCTCTTCTTTTTTGACTTAAAATTTGTATTGCTTTTCAACATTTCATCTTATTTGTATTGCTTTTCAACTTAATTTAGTTTTACTTTTAATAGCTCGGAGTGACTTGCTTATAGCCATGTCATCTTGCTTTTCATTTATGCTCTCCTTTACTCAGTATCTTGTACTGCTAAATTGAAATCATATACTTGAATATTTTTGAAAGAGCATGCATAGCTAGTATTTTTGTTATGTTATTTGTATTGGTGAAAGTATATACATATGTCGGTTGGTTGGTTATAGAATTGCTTATAGCCATGTCTTTGTTAAGAAAAAAGAAGAACTGTTTGCTTTTAGTAGCTAGGAGTGACATGCTTTGGAATTTAGAAAGCTTGATATATTGAACTATATCAATGGAATGTGCATTTCATCTCTAATTCATATATTATTCTGAATAATGTAAACCGATAAAAATAATGATGTTGTTCAGTTGTGGCACTATCTTTGAATTTTTAAAACATGGTACATGGATCTTATTGGTATTTGATAAGGTTATTGCTTAAGGGTTCTGAAGCCTATTAGGTGTATGTTTATGGTAATTCTATTGTCATCACTGTGTTGCTTAATTGTCTAGATGACAGGTACACTAGATACCTCAAACTTGTATGCAATTTATGCGGCGCTCTCAATTCCAGTTCACGAGTTTGCATGTTTTCTTCTTGTGTTGGAGTCCTAGACAGACTCCTAGTTTTCTCTTTGTTTTTGTATGGACTTTTGATATGCCATTGGGCTTGAATATCACTAAAAGAATTTGAACACCAGTCCTAGACAGACTTCTTGTGAAGTCTGTCACCCTTTTATAATTGTCTGACTTTTGAGTAATTCTCTTTGCAGACATTTTTGGCAAGGATGAGGATTAAAGGGGTGATTGGCTTGAGCAATGAGAATTGGATGAACCGGAGTCTTTTACTTGTCTTCAACTCTTCGTGCCACACTGCTATTATGTGTGTTTGATCTTTAGACTATTGTGTGTGTTTGATCTTATGTTACATTAAGACTATTGTGTGTGTTTGATCTTTAGACTCCTTGCTTTGGCCTTCAAGTCTGTTTGACTTTAGACTCTTGTATGGAATGGATTGTACAGGTAGGTACAAAATCTGTTAGAATTTTCTGACATTTATATATGGTTAAAACCGAAAAATAACCGAATACTAAATAGTTCGGTTTCGGTTTCAATTGTGATAACCGCATCATAAATATTTAGGTCAACAGTTTTAGCAATAACCGCACCGAACCGAACCGTGTGCAGACCTAGGCACCCCTAATATAATGGGTGGTGTCCAAATTTGAAGTGATATGTATATGGGGATATAAAGATGTGTAAAATTCTATACCAAAATAAAGAGTAAATATTAAAGACTATCAATTCATTAGTGATTTAATAAACATTGAAACAGATTCATGAGTTATTACATAGAAGTCAAGAGTAAATAGAGTTCGGTGAGGAACTTAAATACTAGCTAGTGTAATGTACTGGTATTAGACTAGTATTAGTATCATGTGATTGTGATTGTGGGGATACAGAATGCTTTAAATAGTTCAAAATTAACGACCACCAAAATATTGTTGAGTGCAAGTATTCATTTCATTTAAATCCCCACTACTGCTACTAGTGATACTAGTATGGACTACTTGGACATTAATAGGTTCCTGAGAAAAGGAATTAAAATCCTAATTATTAAGGAAAAAGGAAGGAAAAAGCAGGATAATGACTAATTATTAAACTTTTTTACAGCATCAAACAAAACCAAGCAGCTTTTCTATTTAATAATTTAATTGATTAATTAAATATTAAATTAATTAGAAAAAAAATGTCGCTTTGCTGCGCAAAATATGGCTTTTGTATGAGTTGATAAATGTGATTTTTCACCTCTTGAAGCAAACTTGTCTTCTCCTCCTCCTTCTGTCTCCACAGAATGAAATTGTTTTATTATTTGGAAAGTTGTGCTCGATTACCGCCTTATTTCAAGAAGCGGGGAGCAGGCATTGTACCTCGGATTTTACTTTAAGCAATGTATATTAATATTAACTGAGGAAAACACATGAAACTAGCTTGCTAGATTAATCGTAAATCCTTAAAAAGCAAAAACAGCAGTAAAAATATTATTCCCGATTGAGGTAAAAATAAATAAACAGCAGTAGTTTTTTTTTTTTTCGAAGTGAAAAAAAAAAAAAAGCATTTTGAAGTGATTGATATCATTTTGATGCGATTAAGATTTTAGAATCAGTAATAAGACAAACAGAAGAAATTATAATGAGACAAAAGTAGTGAAAACGATTTTAGTAAACAGCGCCATTGTTCCTATTACCCAAGCCAAGAGATTTAAACCCATCCACAGTAATCGAAGCCAATTATTATGTATACAATATATATGCTGTATTTTACACGCAATTCATCAAAAAAGTGTTGCTTCCCAGTATTCCATTACCAAGGCTGCTATTTGGACCAATTGCCTGCACAGTCTAAGAAGCCTGATAGAGTAATAGGCAACTATTAACACTGTAAAATGTAAGGTATTAGACCGTACTAATATCTATACAGAACCTGCTAAGATGTTCACAAATACAAGTGCACCAGAATATGGCACCCACATATGCCGCAAACCATGGTTAGCCGGCATCACCTTTTCACCGCTGTACAATTGATTTTGTTACACACTAATTGCAATGTGCTTTTTTTTTTTTCTCCGTCAATAAAATTAAAAAAACGAAAAAATTGTACAAGGACTAGGACTTACTAAAGAGAAGCCATGAGGCCACCAATAGAAGCCTAGAAAAAAACCTACTTAAATCTAAAATAGACACGGACAGGCTATTCAACAGTCTGAATGAAACCCGGCCTACTCTCATAAAACTCAAAAGTATCCTCAGCTAACAAACAAGCTTGTTTGGCCGAAGCGTCTGCCGAAAAATTCACTAATTGCAATGTGCACTGCACGTTAAATTTAGAGACAAAACAAACAAGCCCTTCCAACACCAAGCTTTCAGGATCTTACTACTACTTCCAGCTGGGATTTATTTGTCATTCATAGTAAAACCTTTGTTAAAATGGTTTTTTTTTCTTTTAAATTTAAACATGCATAAAAATTTGGTTTCAGAATATATGAAAAGATACAATGACAAACAAAAAGAGTCCATATAAACAAATATTCATAGTAGTGATGCAAAATGATTTGGCCAAAGGTTCATTTGCAACCGAAAAAGTCCTATTATTATTAATATTAGCATGTGAATGGCTTTTGTTTTCATGTATCGGGGAAGAATTTGCAAACCATCCTGCTTGTACTACAAAGTGAATTAAACAACCTTTTGTTTTTAAAGCTTAATTAGTTGGAGGAGGAGGTCTTACTTACCGAATGGGACAACTCAGTTTGAGGAGAGGACCACCCACAATTGTGTTTCCAGCTTTGACATGTGTTTCAATTGATTTATATGAATTTGTTTGCTTTACATTGTCTTAAGAGTCGTGCTGTGATGAGGTCACCCTTTGTAGGAGCAGAATATCACAGCAACCTTCATTTGCGAATATTAGAAATGACGTAACAAAGAACGACGGACAAAACGTGAGAAAGGCGGGAAGACTTTGCGAATATAGAATTTGAATAGTAGTTCGCGATACTTCGCAAGATTATAATTGTATAGATTTCACTATAAATAGTAGTTCAAATGTTAAATTAGGAGAGGTATTTTTGGAGAGGTCTTTTTAGAGAAGAGGATAATTTTAGGAGGAGAGAGAAAATTTTAGGAGAGATTTATTTTCTTTATCATCTTCTTCCCCAAAAAACTAGAGTTCCAAATATTCATTAATGGAGTCTTAATTGTAAAATTATGTAATTACATACAATCACTAGTGAAGAACCATGGATGTAGATCACAATGATCGAACCATGTAAAAATCTTTGTGTCTCTTTTATAATTTTAGTACTTAAATTCTTAGTTTCATATCAAATTAATTAGATTTAGGAATCATTTTAATGGATTCTTATGAGGGTGTAGTTGTGAGATAATCCGCAACTACATAATTGGCGCTAGAAACAGGGACCTAATCTTGTTGGTTCAAGAAAGTTTAGAAAAATTTGCTACAGTTTGTGATGAATTCTACCGGATCTATGAGTTTTAAAGGGAGGAAATGAAAGTTACGGGAGTTTTTCGCATCTGCGAACAACAAACGCACCTTAATAGATTGGGAACAGAGATGGAAACATTAAATAACGGAAACAAAGAGGGAGAAATCGCTAATCTACTTAAAAAAGTCATCCAACAAGGAGCTCATCATCAATTGATTCTCGACAAAACAATTTTTGCAATAGTGTTCCCAGCAGCAAAGAGAGGATCACAAGATTAGCAAAGGAAGTCAACGAGATAGGAAAGACCATCACGCGAAGGAATCAATGAAGGAAGGGTAAAGACAAACATTGTAAGAACGCAAACAAATTATCATTAATCAAGCATGGAGAGGATGCAGGGTATTGTTATGCGAAAGAATGGACACCAAATACAGATGAAGTATCCCTGAAGAAAGCTGCATGATGGAACATTTCAAGTGATACTTCGCAAAAAAGCTGCGAAGAATTTCTACGAAGAAAAAGATTACATTGAACAAAAAGTTGCGAAGGAGAAGTTTATTCTCATGAAGTTTACTACCAATTGTATGAAGTTTATTCGCAAAAAAAGCTGCAGCACCAGTTTATAATTCACTTGGATAATAGCCTCATAAATTAAATCTTGCCAACGTCCGAACCTAGTTTTACTTGGGATGTTACTGATCAGAGCAACATCTCAGTCGCACAGACCCATTCAATTGAATCACACAGTCTATGCCTTCATCTATCCCAAGCTCCAATCAAACCCAGTTTGGTGATTTCATTTCAACCCGCAAACTACATCAGTTTGTAGGAAAATAGTTACTTTGGTTGGTAATGTTCACCTTGGATTGTCTGTAATAGTTTAATTCGCAAGAAGAAGGAATAATACACAGTGGTAAAAGGAAGAATTTTTTTTATGAAATAATGGTTCACAGTATGCTAGTTCACTTCGTGAGGAGCAGTAACATTTTCCTACCGGTAGAACCATTGGTGATGAAGTACATCAGTACGCCTAATGAATAACTGCTGGTGAAGAATATCGATGAACCATTGGTGAAGAAGGAATATTCTGAACCATTTTCGAAGCTAGTTTCGTAGGTGAAAAGAAGTTAGCATGGAAATAAATTTTGCAGGTGTAAAAAACAGCAGGAGAAAGCCGCAAACACATACACACAAGTGAAAGAAAGACGAAAAACATACAGAGTTAGTTAGACGCAATGGAATAAAGGGAACAATGAAGTAATAGTATCATGCGAAGATAACCAAGCTATGATTTAAGCGCTGGAATTCCAGTAGAGTCAAAAGCAGCTCGTATATTTCTGCCACATATTGGATGTTGTACGGTTCATCGAAAGATTGGATCTAAAGGTCTAGGTAGATTGGATCTAAAGGTCTAGATACCTATGCAGAAAGAATTTGCGAGAATTCCGCAAGTAGAGTTGATTTGGCCGCATCAAATGTACAGAAATTCCGCAACCGGTGTGCATATGGGGAAAGACAAAGACACAACACGAGCACATTTCAGAACTAAAGCAATGGGAAGGATTACCAAAGACATCCAGGAAAAAGATGAGAAGGAAAAAGACAACTTCAAATGCAAACTCAGGAAAGATGACAAAAGAAAGTATCAATCATCACTGCTTCAACTATACAAACTCAGGCACAATTACATTTCCAGGGACGCAACCCATGGTGACCAGAAGAGCTATGAGTAGCAAAAATCTTTTCCAAATCAACAAAGGTTCGAGGGCCATGAGAAACACCATGGAGAGGGAAGCATTCTCTCATCTCTAAACTATTTTTCCAAATTTTGCAATCTAAATTTTTTATCAAGCATTTAAAGTTTCGCAAATGAGATTTCCTCATAGCAAATTTTATCGCAGACAATTCAAGTATCTTCTTCGCAAAACAACAAAGATAATGGAAGGTCAACAAAGAAATGATACACACAAATTTTCAACGGGAAATTAATTCAGCAAATTCACAACATCATTGCCATCGAGAAAGGCGTCGTGAAGTGAAAAATTACTGGCGAAGAAATGAACTCATTATTTGGAATTTAATGTACCAGCGGTGAAGAAGTTTTATTCTTGCGAAGAAATGTACCAGCAATTCCTGCGAAGAACGAATTCAAACTAAACTAACGAAAAGGGAAACTGTGCAGTCACGAAAAAGTAAAATGAAATGAGTTGGAACAACATCAACAAAAATTGATCTCACAAACATCAACGATTACAAGAGCATAAGTTAAGAAAATTTTATCTTTTTACACAAACAGAACTTGGTACAGATGGTTTGAGTAGCAGCATGTGAGTTTCAGCAAGAAATGGTTAAAACAATTGGTACGGTGCAACATTACAAAAGAGGTAGATGAAGAGTTAATTTCGCAAGACTTCATTTCTCATTTCTTCTCAATTTTCAAGCAAATCATATACTTCGCAAGAGACAACAACAAGCCGCAAAAGGTAAGTACCATTTCCTTGAATATTTCATTTACAGAAGACAAAAGATTTTTTATTTTATTTACCGAAAGCGATATATTCGCAAGATTTCTAAAATTTATAAGATTTCAAAACATTTCAAAGATTTTTTAGATTGGTGAAAAGCGATACAATCACAAGATTCAAAAATGAATTCATTGCAAAAAATTAACGATCTCAATTTTTTTTTAAAGACATCAAAGTTACAAAAAAAAAAAAACAGAGAAAATTAAATTTATATATTTCTATAAAACAGTTTTGATTTAAAGACGCGACATGAATACTTCTCATATTTCTTCAAGGATTGATACAAAAAGGTAATCAATATATTTGTTCGCAAAGTATAACATGACGTATTTTGAAAAACAAGAAAAGGAAATGAGGCATTTCGCAACATGAAAAATTTATGATGAGTTTTTACGAATAAAAAGAATTTTGATTCGATTTATAAAAGGCGAAAAAATACCGCCAAAAATCAATTGCGATTAGCTTTCATTACAGAAAGACGCAAAAATTTACTTGCGATTAGCTTTCATAAAAGAAAGACGCAAACTGTGATTAGCCTCCAAAAAAGAAAGAGAGCCGCAGAAAATTTTACACAGGCAAACCTTTGTGGCGTACACCCTAGTTCGCGAAGCAACATTTCGTAAGAGGCAAAGTCCTAAAGTACGTCATTTAAGGGGGTACCTATAAGCATGGCTCAGGGACACCTGAACACCACCAAGGAACCTGAGTACATGGAATTTTACGGGGTACAACCCAATAACGGGGTACCTATCCGGGTTAGACACCTTGGATTCTCAACCTAATCTTGCGATGTACCATGATTTAGGTTGGGTGACTAAGGCATACTTTCTTTCTCAAGAAGTGCAGAAAACGATCAAGGCGCCGAGGTACACGGTTGAGTCAAGAGTGCCGGGTGGATTTGAAGCACATCTGCCATTTTTGACAAGTCTTGGAAAATGATGCATTTGGCCCAAAGATACCCCATAGGGTGCAACCTCGTAACTATAAGCCCTATAGGAAAAAAGGATAAGAGGTTGCTATCAAAAGCTGGTTGTTTTCAAAACCGGATAGGAAGAGCTAACCTTGTATGGTCGATGTACGCTTCCTTGAAGGGGCAACCAAGGGGAAGATAAAGGGCAACACCCTCCATTAGGGAGCTGATACGTGCTATAAGACGCAAATGTCACGAGGCTTTTTGTTCGCAAGAACGTAAAGGCTTGTCATATTTGTGCAACAATCGTACTTCTGCGAGCCTTCTAAAATAATAATAATAATAACATAATAAAGAACTCGCAGAACATAATAAAGAAGTTAAGATGAGATCAATGGGTCGCTACATGAAAGTGTAGAGACATCCTGCGATTTCATCGCAAGACGGCAATGTCATGGGGCTTTATGTTCGCAAGAGTATTTAGGCCTGTCATATTGTCGCAACAATTCCTGAAGAGGCTAAAATACTATACAAAAAAGATGGCAAAATAAGACCTTTAACTAGGAAGGCAAAATAAGACCACAAGAGAATACACAAATAAACTTGCGAAGATGATTATATGTAAGCAAACAAACTTGCGAACATATATATTGAAATAAAGTTGATATTATGCATTTTAATTATATTATATCATGTGAGACTAATAGTGCAGGAATGGAAGCAATTTGGAGCTACATCAATTCTTGCGTACAAAATAAGCTAAGTAACACAAACATTAGCTATACATTACAATAGATAAGCATTCTCATCATACAAGCAGCATAATTGCATCATAAAAGCATTGCATAAGCATTTCATGGCATAATCATCGCATACGCATTTCATAACATAATCATTACATAGATATCATAATTCGTAACAGTATTTGCAACACTATTCGCAGCACTATTCATAAATGTTCAAAACTTCGCAGAAAAACTCAGAAATTCGCAGAAATATTTAGAAGTTAACAGGGTTACCACTTGAGGCAGAGGCAAGATAAGAATAGAGACGCAACTATGGATTCTCCTTAAGGATCCAAGAAAATAAAGAACAGAGGCAACTATGGATACCCAAGAAAATATTTTATGTTCTTTATCTTCTCAGCAAGAATCCTCACCAAAAATGGAACAATAATTTCACATGAACAGAGGCAATATTTATCACTCTCATTCAAGGACGAATGCTTCTTATATATTTCGAGGATTAAGTACTTCTTAAGGATGTTTCATACTTCTTATATATTTCGAGGATTAAGTACTTCTTATACTTCTTAAGGATACTTCATACTTCTTATATATTTCGAGGATCGAGTACTTCTTATACTTCATCAAGGATATTTTATATTTCTTATACTTCATACTTCTTTAAGGATACTTCACACACTTCATACTTCGCAAGGCGATACTTCTTAAAGCTTCAGAACTTCGCAAAAGAATAGAGGCAAGTATATACTTTTTGAGTTTGATATTCTTTCGCTCATTCCTTCATCAACAAAGATCAAAGACTACTACAGTGGATTTTTTCTTAAAGATCGCTCTTCAAGCAATATTCAAGAAAAAAGAATCAAGATGTAGGAGCAGAATATCACAGCAACCTTCATTTGCGAATATTAGAAATGACGTAACAAAGAACGACGGACAAAACGTGAGAAAGGCGGGAAGACTTTGCGAATATAGAATTTGAATAGTAGTTCGCGATACTTCGCAAGATTATAGTTGTATAGATTTCACTATAAATAGTAGTTCAAATGTTAAATTAGGAGAGGTATTTTTGGAGAGGTCTTTTTAGAGAAGAGGATAATTTTAGGAGGAGAGAGAAAATTTTAGGAGAGATTTATTTTCTTTGTCATCTTCTTCCCCAAAAAACTAGAGTTCCAAATATTCATTAATGAAGTCTTAATTGTAAAATTATGTAATTACATACAATCACTAGTGAAGAACCATGGATGTAGATCACAATGATCGAACCATGTAAAAATCTTTGTGTCTCTTTTATAATTTTAGTACTTAAATTCTTAGTTTCATATCAAATTAATTAGATTTAGGAATCATTTTAATGGATTCTTATGAGGGTGTAGTTGTGAGATAATCCGCAACTACATAATTGGCGCTAGAAACAGGGACCTAATCTTGTTGGTTCAAGAAAGTTTAGAAAAATTTGCTACAGTTGGTGATGAATTCTACCGGATCTATGAGTTTTAAAGGGAGAAAATGAAAGTTACGGGAGTTTTTCGCATCTGCGAACAACAAACGCACCTTAATAGTTGGAAACAGAGATGGAAACATTAAATAACGGAAACAAAGAGGGAGAAATCCCTAATCTACTTAAAAAATTCATCCAACAAGGAGCTCATCATCAATTGATTCTCGACAAAACAATTTTTGCAATAGTGTTCCCAGCAGCAAAGAGAGGATCACAAGATTAGCAAAGGAAGTCAACGAGATAGGAAAGACCATCACGCGAAGGAATCAATGAAGGAAGGGTAAAGACAAACATTGTAAGAACGCAAAAAAATTATCATTAATCAAGCATGGAGAGGATGCAGGGTATTGTTATGTGAAAGAATGGACACCAAATACAGATGAAGTATCCCTGAAGAAAGCTGCATGATGGAACATTTCAAGTGATACTTCGCAAAAAAGACGCGAAGAATTTCTACGAAGAAAAAGATTACATTGAACAAAAAGTTGTGAAGGAGAAGTTTATTCCCATGAAGTTGACTACCAACTGTATGAATGAACGACAATATGCTACATGGAATATGCAAATGGATCAAGTCCAGGACGATAAAGATCGGGCCGATTCAGTTGTGAATGTTGCAGACGAAGGTGATGCCTCAGGAGAAAACGAAGAGGAATTCAATCTTGATAATGCATGAATTAAAATTACTTTTCAGTCTTGCTAATAACACGTTAGTTTAGTTTAATTAAAATTACTTTTATAATTAAAAAATATATTAATTAAAATAAACAACAATTTTTAAATTAAAAAACTTATTAATCATCTGCCTCTCCCTCTTCCTCTTCCCCCGCCTCGCCCTCCCGCATCGTCTGCTGCACCTTTTAAAGCCCAAAGGTGCTTTGTTAAATCTTGTCTTAGTTGTGCATAGATTCCCCGATTGTGGAGTTTGTCAGTGACAAGTCTATATTCTCTTGCCGGAGGACCATGCTCCACCACAAGATTCGGCCCCAAATCTTCATCTTCAAAACTAGTCCAGGTTGGGTCACGCCTGGTTTCTTCAATGACCATATTATGCAGAATAATAGAAGTCAGCATAATTTTGTTCATTTCTTGAATATCAAAAAAGCGTGCCGGCCCAGCTATGATGGCAAACTTCCTTTTCAATATGCCAAAAGCGCGTTCAACATCCTTTCTACATGCCATTTGTTGTGTGTTAAAGTACTCCATATCCTTCGAAGTCGTCGGACCATGGCCTACCTGTTTATAAGCTTGAACCATAGTTGACCATTCTGGATAGATTCCGTCTGCCAGATAATAACCTTGATTGTAGTGATTACCGTTGATGGTGAAATTACAGTGCGGCGTGATCCCATTATTAAGATCTTCAAACAATGGTGACTTATATAAAACATTGAGATCGTTATTTGAACCCGGGAGTCCAAAATAAGCATGCCAAAGCCAACAATCGTAGTTAGCTGAAGCTTCTAAAATTACAGTTGGTTTTGGATAATGACCCTTATATTGGCCTGCCCATTCTACCGGACACGCATGCCACGTCCAGTGCATGCAGTCAAGACTACCAAGCATTCCTAGAAAACCCCTCTCGGTGTTTTCTGCAGTTATTCTTTGAACATCTTCCTGAGTAAGCTTTCTTAAAAAGGTTGGACCAAAATGCTCGACTATTGTTTCGCAAAACAGTTTGAGATACCTAAAGGCGGTTGTTTTCCCAATACGAATGTAATCGTCCGTGGAATCCGTTGGTACCCCGTAACATAGTATACGGAGGGCCACTGTGACCTTTTGTTCGGGACTAAAGCCTCGTATATGTCGTGCATCATACTGATAATTAAATAAAGGTGGTACCTGACAAAGCTCGGCAATAATCCTTTGTGTCAAGTTGCGGCCCATGCGGAATCGTCCCTGAAAATTATGTTCGGAATACACATAGTCATGATTAAAATAATCATGCATCAGCTTTCGTGGTAAAAATGTCGATTCCTCCATGTCCATCTTCTAGTTGCAACTTCATTTGGCTCTAAAGGCTTTGGTATGATCCCGGTTTGTAATTGCAGAATCAAATTTCGTCTTTTTCTATCTTGATCTGCATCTTCATCCATTTGGTTCAAAAACTCTATACACATTTCTTCATCTTCTTCATACAACATGGCATCCATCTCCATATCCTCCTCAGAAGAATCAGAATTCATGATTGGAAATTGAGAGTAATCGAATTAAAAAAAGATTGATCGGATGAAAGATTGTTGTGTATTTCTGAGATCAAATTCGAGTCTATTTATAGAAGTGGGAAGTAGCCGTTCCGATAGCCGTTGGAAACCTGCCGTCGCCGTTGGCGATTTTATGCCAAACGCTGGCGTTCAGGGAGTTGTCGCCCGCGCCATTATGCACAACGCCAGCGTTTGGATGGAGATTGCCCGCGCCATCATACCTGTCGCGCGTTTACTATTCGGTCGCCCAATAATTTTCCACAGTGGAGAATCGTATTTGACCATCCACGTGACTCAACAAACTATGGTTTTTGGCCATTGCCATAGGAATTGCTCTTAGCCCCTCTAAAAAGCTCGTAGGTCACTCCTCCTCCCCTCTTCTTCCTATTTTGTTTTGTCCAGCTTCCTTCTCCAGTAAATCTTTTATATACATTTGAAACAAGATCAAATTTGTCTTGTATACGAATACTGTATCTTATTTTAGAATAATCACAATAAGATGCCCATGTATATGATAAGCTAGAATACTGTCTTCTTATGAATTATTTTTGTCGAAAGAGGGATCGTTCAAACCTATGAAGAAGATGAAAATGCCGGGAACCAATAAGCCTTATAGGCAACAAATGGGGAAAATCATGACCTGATTAGATGTAAACGCTAGGAACTAATAATCTGTATAGGCGTCGAGAAAACTATGACCCGATTTGATGACATTTTTATCTTTAACATTCATGGTGTTGTTTAATGGCAGAAAGCCGATTATGACTCGAGATTGATACGAAATACAAAACACTTAAAGCACTGGATAATCTTCTTGACAAATATATGATCTTAGGTTTCATTTGTATCTTTGTATTTTTTTTCTATTGCTAATCAATCATACGAAGATTTGTTAATCAAAATTTTATAATTACGTTAGGTTTAATCTTGTTGGGCCGACCGATCGAAGCGAGGGAGGACCTTATATGACCACTTTTTGGTAAATCCTAAGTCATTAAATTGAATCAAAAAGATTGGGAATGGTTAGGGCCGAAAAACCAAAAATATCCCTCCCTTTTTGTCCAATTACTATAATTCCTTATGTATCCTATTTTTTAGGGGTATAATTGGAATGCAAACTTTAATATAACATATCTAAAAATCCGTTCCTTGGAATTTTACAAATTTTATCTCGTTGGAAAGCTAATAAAAAAAAATATCCAACTAGCACAAATAACAATATCAAATTTTGAGTTTTTACGAAATATTCAGAGGTATTTATCATTTTAGGCATAATTTTAGAAAATTAAATGTACATTCATTTTACAAACCACCATAAGGGATACATAATACTTTATGTAACCATATTTTGGTTTATGCATCAACTAATTTTCTGTTGCAACTAATAAAACGATGTACTCCCTACGTTTCAAGAAAAGTGATACCTTCATTTTAGGCACAATTCTCGAAAATTAAATGCATATCCATTATACAAACCACCACAAAGGATGCATAACACATCATGTAACCATATTTTGGTTTATGGATTGACTAATTTTCCGTTTCATAAAAAACTTTCACATTCCGTTTCAGGAAAAGTGATCCTTTCTCCCCGTTTCGGCAAAAAGTGATACTTTCGCCCCGTTTAGGGAAAAAGTGATACTTTCGCCCCGTTTAGGGAAAAGTGATGCTCTCGCTCCGTTCCAGAAAAAGTATCACTTTTTCTGAAACGGGTCAAAAACATCACTTTTTCTGAGACGAGGCGAAAGTGTCACTTTTTTTGAAACAAGGTGAAAGTATCACTTTTTCCGAAACGGGGAGAAAAGATCATTTTTGCTGAAACGGATGTGAAAGTAGTCGCCATCTTCAGATTCTTCTTCGGTCGGCCCTCCCACTGTGGCAACGGTTGTACTAGTTTTAGGCATAATTTTAGAAAATTAAATGTATATTCATTTTACAAACCACCATAAAGGATACATAATACTTTATGTAACCATATTTTGGTTTATGCATCAACTAATTTTCTGTTGCAACTAATAAAACGATGTACTCCCTCCGTTTCAAGAAAAGTGATACTTTCATTTTTAGGCACAATTCTCGAAAATTAAATGCATAGCCATTATACAAACCACCACAAAGGATACATAACACATCATGTAACCATATTTTGGTTTATGGATCGACTAATTTTCCGTTTCAGAAAAAACTTTCACATTCCGTTTCAGAAAAGTGATCCTTTCTCCCCGTTTCGGGAAAAAGTGATACTTTCGCCTCGTTTAGGGAAAAGTGATACTTTCGCTCCGTTTAGGGAAAAGTGATACTTTCCCCCCGTTTAGGGAAAAGTGATGCTCTCGCTCCGTTCCAGAAAAAGTATCACTAATTTTCTGGAACGGACCGAGAGCATCACTTTTTCTGAAACGAGGAAAAAACATCACTTTTTCTGGGGCGAGGCGAAAATGTCACTATTTTTGAAACAAGGTGAAAGTATCACTTTTTCTGAAACGGGGAGAAAAGATCATTTTTGATGAAACGGATTTGAAAGTAGTCGCCATCTTCAGATTCTTCTTCGGTCGGCCCTCCCACCGTGGCAACGGTTGTACTAGTTATGATTAAGGCGGAGAAATATCGAATTTAACTATTTTGGAAGGACTAAGGAGGAACTAAAATAAAATTAAATAAACGATCGAATTATATAAAAATTAATAATAAAGAAAATAATTAATTATAAAAGCTAATTTGTTAAATTTATCTCGAGATATATATATACATTTTGGATGTCATATCTGAGAGTTAGAAGATGCACCCTTACAAAAGCTGTTACGAGGATGACCTCGTCACATCACGACTCTTGTCTTAATTTAGATCAAATGAGGTTTTATCATCTTAACCACATATGTTGAAAAGGACCCCTAGTACAATATTAGCGTATTACTGGATTCTTTTGAGGTTGCCAAATTCTATATCAGAAAAAATAATATTTTTATTCTTTTCAATTCGACTTATTTTTATATCTAGAAAGAAGAGAAGTGTACAAAAATGGAGGGAGTATGACAGAGCAATCTTCACCGAACCACCGGAGTATTGACCCTAGGAAAGCATTCATGTATTTTGAACTCAAATAAAAGATGGATTATCCTCCATAGGCAATAGTGTAAAATGACCCATCATTTCATATTTTTGCTTCATTAGCGGGATTATTGTCCATGTACCGTATAAATCAGTATAGAAGCCACAGAGAATCAGTAAACTTGGCCTACAATGTCATTTTTATAGAATGAATAAATGCCATCATCTAAAAGGTTTGTGGATTATCTGCAAGGAAGAGATTGAGTATGTAAGACCGGGTACTTTTTTTATCCATCCTTTATTTTCTCTTTTGCTTCTTTTTAGGTTCCTCACCCAGGAAGGAGAGACCTCAAAATCATTACTAACCCAATATGACTTTTCAAAATTCTTTTCTCCCACTCATCATTGTATCCTTTAGGTGGGTTCCCCATTATAAATCCAATCCAATCTAATCCTTGTAGAATCCAATTCCACTCCTTTTTCTTGATAGCAAGCAAATTCACTACCACTCACTGCTCTGCTTTTCTTCACTCCTCTCCCCATAATCATTCAAAATATTGAATGGAGAAACAAATTTGACCACTGCGTATGGGTGGCTAGTGTTGTCCTCTAAAATGAACATGTTTTCACTTTTAAGAAACTACTACAAGAAGTTATTAGACAAGAATAAATTATTTTTCGAGCACTTCTTGCTTGCTTGTGATAAAAGGTGTGTATTAGAGAATGGAACTTCCAACTTCTCAAGAAAGGAAAAAAACCCTACCACCAATGAAGTTGTCTATACTCATAATATACTCTTTCAACATCTACTTAACCCACACAAGCTACAATATCTAGATGGAGGTCCTACATTGGATCCTTAAATAAGTAGGTTGGCATGAGGTATGGCTTATGTAAGGAATACTGTTGAAGGCTGATGAGGTTATAAATTTCTTGAAAATGGGTCATCAAACTTTACTAATCTTGAATGGATCAATTTAATATGGTCTATGGATATTAAGACCAAATTAGTGGTCCTTCTCTAGGGCTCTATTCCATAAGAATGCTACTTAAACTACACTTTTAAATTCATAGGAAGACTATCTTTCAGAAACCAAGAAAGGAAAATTTGTTCAAGTTTCCAAAGAAAGAGATGATAGGGTCCCCATAAATCTCTAAAATGATCCTAAAGGAGAGGGAGGATCCAATCCCCTTAGAATAATGAGATGGACATACCTGTAGCAGTCATGGAAGAAGAAGCTAGCCAAAATGACCCATGGAACTAAAGAGTGGTTGTTGAATATAACTGTAAGCAATTACGACGTATGTTAAACCCATCCAAACACTTCCACCCTAACAACCGTGAATGCGATTGCATACTTAAAACAAGAAACGTGACATATATGGGATACGTTGGAAACTTCCAGTTGAGAAGTCGCTCCTGTTGTTTAATCACCAAGTAATGCGTCAAGCATTGCTATACATAACTAAGAATCTGCAACTGTCTAAAAGTTTCACAATGAGATGCCTCTTATAGAAAAGGGAAGAATGCGACGTTGTTCATAAGTAGAACTCGGAAAGCTCCCTAATAACGTTCCCATTCACATATGGATGTGACTGAAAACAATAACAAAAGCTGTTGACACATCCTCTTCGTTACATTAAACAAGAAGCTGCACATAACTTCAATTTATGATCAACATATTTGTCTAGATAGTCATTTCCAACTACATTTATTCATTCATTCCAAGAAGTCAGTTCTGCAAGGCACTTAAAACCACTACATGCGAAAAAAGGACTGCTATTACACATGTTTGAACCAAACCATATCTAGTTCAAACCTTTAGCAGATCGCCTAGTACACTGAAACCTTAGTCCACATTGTCGATTTTTAATGGA
Organism: Papaver bracteatum; assembly: GCA_023529315.1. Classification (NCBI taxonomy): domain Eukaryota; kingdom Viridiplantae; phylum Streptophyta; class Magnoliopsida; order Ranunculales; family Papaveraceae; genus Papaver; species Papaver bracteatum. The sequence continues at coordinate 1,702,876 of JAJJWX010000810.1, read as the reverse complement.
GAAATTTCATCAGCCACCTTGAAATTCCCTACTAAACGAGCAAAAAACACCATTTGTTGCTCCAATGTATATTTTAAGTTCTCCGCCTGTAGTATTGCAATCGAACTTTTGACTTAGACATGCTTCATAGCTAAAGTGCAAAAAAAATTGATGATAAGATGACAAAAAATGATAATTCATACCTTACGAAATCCATGAGACTCCCCTTCGTATTCGACTAGTGCAACTGGCAACCCTTTATGCTTCAAAGCCATATGTATTTTACGAGCTTGCTCAGGAGTCACAATCTGCAACAAATAATATTCGGAGTAAAAATAGTTTTTAAGGTTGAAATATGCAAAAAAAAAAGTATATGCAAATTTAGACTATCCAAATTCTATCTCAAATCTCAATGCCTAATTCATTGCACATGTACCAACTGACCACACTTATTATTCGTATATTTGGATAGATCTATGATCCAGCAAGCCTTGTGAAATAGCAACAATTTCTCTATCTGGACCTTCAATCTTTGTTCAAGCCTAGACTTGGAGTTTATTACAGCAAGCTTGGGATAAACCTTTATAAATGACTACTATCACAGAGATCATCAACGAATTTTTAAAGAAAATTAAAAGAAGGCATGTAGCTGAATACCTTGTCATCTAATCCTTGGAATAGAATTACGGGACAAGAGAATTTATCAACAAAGTTGATGGGTGACCTCTCAAAAAAGGCAGCTTCGCTTCCTGTAACCAAGTAAATGGAGTGAATTTTACAGCTTAATGGTATGATTGCACATTGCAAATAAAATAAACCAATACATACCAACAAGATTGTCGATATAATGAGACTCAAATTTAGGAATTTCTGCCCTCAAAGAGGCCAAGTCTGCTATCTGCAAACCAAGGATTAGGTAAAAATGTTACAAAAAAAGAAGTAAACGTTTGTAAGTTGCTAAATAGGACAGTATAGAAGTTTGTGAGCGAGACAAGTAACAAGAGCTCCCTTTGATTAGTAAAAGATCAACAAAAATTATCACCCAAACAGAAGATCATAGGTTCCACATATAATCTTACGCCAAGAATGCTTGAAAAGTATAAGGAAGAAACACTCACGCCAAACAAGGATGAACCAGCCTTAAATGTTTGTCTGAAAGCTAGAGATGCTAATGTTGTGTAACCACCGGCGGACTTTCCGGTAACACAAAGTCGCTCCCCATCTACTTTTCCGTTATCAACCTTTAACAGTAACATTACTTTCTTATCACAAGGTATATTCTTCACTACAAATTTTAATTAAGAAGGGAAAATGCTGTGAGTAGTACCAGATAAGTAGCACAGCTGCAACAGTCGTTAACATCAACAATACCCCAGTTTCCCAACAGTTGTTCTCGATATTCCCTGCCGTAACCTACCAATTGCATTCATAACATATTTAGGAAACAGCAGGATTGCAGAAATATTGGAGAGATGTATAGAGGAATGCCCCACAGTCTTAAATCCCAAATTTGGATGCTGGCTGGTAATGCAATATAAATGAAGCAAAGCGAAATCCGAAGACTAACCTGTACTCCCTCCATAGTTAACATCAACATATGCCCAACCTCGGCTAGTCCAATACTGGATATTAAGATCTAAGACACCTCGTGACTCATCTGTAGGCCCCCCTGTAAAAATGACAGAAAAGTATTCTTTGAGTTCCAAAGTTTTATTATCAATTAATAATGTATGCGCCACAGAAAAAACAAGAAATGTTGGATCAACCAATCGATTAGAATAGAAAAGAAAAATCTGTAACTGGAAGTAGAAATTACTATGTACCGTGGCTTTCTAACAATAGGGGAGGCTTTTCTTCCTCACTAGATTGATAACTGGGGTTAGACGGCGGATAGAAATATGCATAGGCCTTCTGACCAGCGACCACAGTTGGAAATTCAATTGGCTCGGGCATGCTAAAATACAATTTGTATTTTGTACTGTTTGGAGAAGAAGACCACATAATTGAGAAACTAACTGCTTTTGATTTACTTTGATTCAAAGTGACCTGCTCAGGTAAATAAAACTTCACTCATTTCTACAAGGAAGCAGGTTCAATTTTAGAGAAGCATGACAAAGTTATACCTTTGCTACTGATAGGGGATGAATTGATGATGCTCCTTGAACGTATATACAGTCACTCCCCGAAACCTAAGCAGGAGAATGAATATAGTTTCAGTCGTGTAATACATATGTACAAGATCATCTCAAATCATTGCTTGAGGATATTTAATTAAAAAGAAGGTTAAGAAACGGTGAAAATAAGATTGACCTACAATGTTACTTATATCTGTGAAAGTATCATTGAGCAAAGTTAGAGATTTTTCAGCATCATCCAGGATTCCAAGGTATGATTTTCCGGACTGTCTGCATGTTATCAATTACAGCTGATATTAAATTTCAAAAGAAACATCCAACATTGAAAGAACAAAAATGTTGAAATTGCAACGAACAAACCAAAAACGAATATCAATATACTGATAACTGTAATGGAGAGACCTGTAGCTGCAAGCAATTAAGTTGTTGTTGCTATTGGTCGGGATGAAATCAAAGGAGCAAGCACCGAAAACCCAAAACGGTTTTGTGAACTCAGCATCAATGGAATAAATTGATACCGCCTCGTTTCTGTGCTCAATCTGCATCAAGGAAACATGGCAATAGAGCAACACTAAAGCCAATTGAGCCAAAGCAAATACTAAATTCATACTGCATTGAGGTTGACCAATTTTTTGTAAAAGCCGATTGACAACGACATGTCATATTAGGCTTGACTGGGATCAAAGTTCCAATTTATGAAATATGTTACACAAATCCGAGGAAAGGAAACAATGTTAGAGTGAGTGCATACCCATTTGTAAAGGTTCCAGAATCCATTTTTCCTGTCTGTAATGAAAAATAGTTCCCCTGCATACAGGACATAGTATAAACATCTAAGAAATTTGGAACTAAAATCCCGTATGTTGCTCTTAAAAATTCCTTCAGTAAGTATTAAAGGTAAAACAATAAGTAGTACCTTTAGAGGACCACTTGGGCTCAGATGGAGACTCTACCAGCATAGGATCACCACCGGCAACACAGATCCTTTGACTTATATCTCTGACACACGTGGAAATTTAAAAACGTTCATTTGCAAGAACAAAACGTAGCTTACACAGTGAAAACCCACAAACTAGTACTCCTGAAATTAGAAAGGAGCTACAAATATGACAGTATAAACAAGAAAGCATACACACCCATCCTTGGAAATGTAACCAACCCAAAGTTCTGCTTTATCCCATGGCATGTTAGGGTGACTCCATTCAATCCAAGCTAGTCGCTCTCCTTTGGAGTCCAGACGGGGGAATGCGTAGAAGTCATTTCCATCAACCAACACTTTTGGTTCTGGTACAATATCCAAACATAATAAGATCCAATAACACACCAGAACAAATAGGATCAAGTTAGATATAAACATAAGACATGGGTTCTGTGGATAATGTTTACCTTGGCTAGTTTCGCCATTAAGGGTGATGGATACAATTGTCGTGGTTGGATTTATGCTACTGCCACGAGTATCTATCAAAGGAAGGAAAACAAACCTGAGAATGACCATAATAAGAAGAACAAGGTTCATAGACTTCCTAGAAACTTACCTTCCCTTACTGTGACATAACTTTGAGACCCTAAATCAAATACTCCATCTGCATAACGAATTACAGGTCCACCATAATCTGGAGTAATTGGTATGGCAAAGGAATCTGCTCACCAATGGAATGTTAAATATTAGACAGATGGATTATTATAAAAAAGGTGCAGTTTCTAGTACAATTAGATAAGTGTGAAACATGGAAACAGAGATAACGCTAAAGAACCTGACAATGTTCTTTCACAAAAACCATAGAATGAGAACACCCATAGCTAATATGAAGTTATGAACCTTTGAGGTCCAATCTTAGAAGTGTACCAAGCTGAGTTAATTTGTACTTAAAGGCGTGAATTTTCTCCTACTCAAAATAAAACAAAGAAACACAGTAAAAATACACACTACTGACAACTTCATAAAAAATTGGAAGAATAAGAAACCAGACCTCCAATTATCTGCTTGTAGAGTCTTTGATCCTCATAATTCGAGAAAATGACTGTACCACCACAAACTGTGAAAGCCTTGCCTCCATATTCTTGAGCTAGTGTCCTTACTTGAAATTCTTTTGGAGTAATATCAATAGGTTCATCTCCAGGCTCATTTGCTTCCTTAACAAGAACCTCCCTTCTAACAAAGTTTAATTTCCCGATCCAGGTGACCAAAAGGAGTTATCAGTTAATTGTAATTTTGATCAAAATCAGAGTTTTCTAAGCAAGAAAACAAAAAGGAAACATAAATTTGAACTCTGAGAGTGAAGAACATATACCCAGCTTCGTTAGGGCGAGATTCAACCCAGAGGAGACGGCCGTTACCATCTACGGCTATGCCCGATAAGCGCTTCTCAGCTCCGGTGACAACATCAGCTGTGATCGGTGACTTCCAGGAACCATAAGGAGCAGTAATTTTCTTGTTCAATGTCGCCTCTCCGGGTAATGTTTTAGTTGACGAAGCCATTCACTTAAGCAAAGTGTTGTTCTTGCTACTGATAGTTGAAACTTGAATAAGAAATACTGTGCTCGTAACGCTGAGTGATATACGTTGGTCCCGGACATCCAAAGAAGATAGTAGTTGACAAATTTTACATCATTAATTACAGATAATCTTTTTCTTGCAGCAAAACCAAGCTACCAGAACCAAGGCCGGTGTATATAGACTCACTCAGCGTTACAGTCAGCACTAGCGATTGGTTTAATTCCTGTTCAACTTTTTCTGCTGGTTAAAAAAATGATTTGACTTGTTTTTTTTATTTGCAGAAACATGTGTTCTGGCTTCAAACATACAGTAAAACAAGTGGTTTTTCAGTCGCTACAAAGGGATATTTACTATTTTACCAATAACATGTTTAACTCCTAGTATAATTTACCATCACAAATAATAGCCTGAAGTCGGAAGGCACTGCTTCATAATTGTTGCCCTCTTCCTTGAGATTTCATAATACACACTTGCTAAAATTATCAACCAACAATATCAAACAACTGGAATTTTATACCACTACCATCAATAACGAGATTTCAAGCACTGAGGAGATTAGGCCAAACCAAACATTTCTGGGGGCATACTTTTCTGTGGAATCGCTTAAAATGATCCAAGGTCTGTTATAAATTAAATGAACCATCAGTCTAAATTGTCAATTTTTATGGGGGTAATTTCATCTGCCACCTTGAAGTGCGCTATCAAACGAGCAAAAAACATCATCTGTTGCTCCAGTGTATGTTTAATGTTCTCAGCCTGTTACAAAACAAGAAAGCTCAATTCGGGTCCTGCTTTCAAAATCAAAAGTTTAATTTTCTTTTTTTCTTCATTTTTAAGTTAACAACTTTATTAAAAAAAATATTTCAAATAATGAGATGGTGAAATGTTCATACCTTGCGGAATCTGTGTTGTTCTCCTTCATACTCCACCAGCGCAACAGGCAGCCCTTTTTGTTTCAAAACTTTATGTATTTTACGAGCTTGCACTGGAGTTACAATCTGCCACCAAATAAAGTTTGAGTTCCTTTTGCAAGGTAGAAGAAAAACAGTTTAATTTCGAACAGTTCAATTTCAGTTCAACACGTGAAATTAGAAAACCGGGTGAAGTCATAGCTGTATACCTTGTCATCTAATCCTTGAAACAGAATAACGGGACAAGAAAATTTATCAACAAAATTTATGGGTGACCTCTCAAACAAAATTTATGGGTGACCTCTCAAACATATCTTTGTCGCTCCCTGTAGCCAAGGAGAAAAGTACACCTTTTAGTTTGTAGTACATGTCATATCGAATTTGATGAACTTTTTAAACAAACAACCGCTTACCGCCGAGATTGCTGGTATAATGGAGCTCAAACTTTGGTGGCATCTCTTCGTTCATAGAGTTCAAGTCTGAGATCTAAAAAGGTCAGGGATTGTTAGTCTTCTATAAAGTTAAGTGGCTGAATTATATAAGCATCAAGAACAGACATTATTCATAAGAAAGCTAACATTTTCATTTCAAAAATCAAAGAAAGAGGAGTAGGCACCGGCTTTGAAAGTATGTCTGAAAGCCAGAGAAGCTAATGTTGTGTAACCACCGGCGGACCTTCCAGTAATACAGAGTCGTTCCTCATCTACCATTCCATTATCCACCTTCAAAGTTTGCACTTTGTTGGCATTACAAATCCGCTGTGGTGATAGACTAAATGAACAAAGGAAATAATAAAGAGTATACCAAAAACTTAGCACAACTGCAACAGTCGTTAACATCAACAACACCCCAATTGCCCAAAAGTCGTTCTCGGTATTCCCTGCCGTAACCTTTCATATAAATTCATGGCATATTAAAAGATGGAATAATGTAAGAATACCGACAACATATAGAAGAACAGTGCAATGTGCCAAGTAATTTCGGCGGACCCAACTTATATGAAAAGAAAAGTACAAGAATATCCATGATAAAGCTGGCAACATCAAAAATTTAAATCTGGTTTCAACCAAGAGAAGTCCACAGGATGGGTAAATCTTCAACTTTGGAGAAGAAGGGGAAGAAGAGGAATGGAATCAATGGATGAATCTTAAATCTGGTGCTACAACACAAAAGAAACAGAAGTAAACTCATGTACCAACCTGTACTTCCCCCATAATTAACATCGACAACTGCCCAACCTCGGCTAGTCCAGTATTGGACATTAAGATCTAAGATGCCGCGTGTTTCAGCTGTTGGGCCTCCTGCAGCATTTTCAAGAAGCGTTAAGTTTTATGTTGTCATTTTTTAACCATTATGTCCATTATGACGACATCAAGCAAAAATGAATAAACTGAAAGCGAGCGCAGAGAAATTCCAACAGCTAATTGGAATTAGTAACAATTGTGTACCATGGACCGTTAATAATAGTGGAGGTTTTTCTTCGTCACTAGCTTGATATCTGGGGTTTGATGGTGGATAAAAATATGCATAGGCCTTCTGACCAGAGACCTCGGTTGGAAAATCAATTGGTTCAGGAATGCTAAAATTTGATCTGTATTTTCTACTGTCTGGAGAAGAAGACCACATAATTGAGAAATCAACAGCTTCTACTTTGCTTTGATCGAAAGTGACCTGCTCAATTAAGATGCAAATTTTCATGCAAAAATTAGAATGTCTTGCATATATGAAAATTTCCGCACTTGTTTTAAGAGGCAGTTCAAGTATATGGATGAATGAGATGGTAATTAACCTTTGCTATTGACAGAGATAGAACTCCTGTAGCTCCTTCAACATATATGCAGTCACTTCCAGAAACCTGCGGAAGAAAACAAGTATTGCTGTGTAAATAGTTTATCATCTCTTTCAAATAATTTATTTCGGATATTTAATAGAATGGAACCAGAAAAAGCTAAATCCGCTTACAATATTGCCAACATCAGTGAATGGAACATCAACTACTGTCAAAGAATTCTGAGCATCATCGAGGATTCCAAGGTATGACTTACCACTCTGCCTGCATATCATCATCCAAAGTTGAATTAAAAGCTCTTGCCAGATGTCAAATTTAATTGAAGGAAAAACATACACCCAAATATAGGATCTCTTGCCAACAATCTAATAGATAGACCTTTAACTGCAAGCTATCAAGTTGTTGCTGCCAGTGCTCGGAATGAAATCATAGGAGCAGTTACCAAAAACCCAAAATGGTCTCGTAAACTCAGCATCAGTGGTATAAATTGGTACAACCTCGTTGCTATGTTCAATCTGCATTGACGAAACCGAAGGATAGGTCAATGTCTGTCCATGCTCGAACTGGGGATTGTTCAATCTACATTCATGAAACAGAAGGATGGCACAATGTTTTATTAAAAATGATGGTGCTGCCCAGGCTCGAAACTGGGGACTGCTCAATCTACATACATTCATGAAACAGAAGGATAACACAAATGGTGCTGCCCAGGCGGGTAAAAAATGATGGTGCTGCCCAGGTTACAAAAATGATGGTGCTGCCCAGGCTCGAACTGGGGACCTTTAGTGTGTAAGACTAACGTGATAACCGACTACACCACAGCACCTTTGACAATCAGCCTAAGTGAGATTTGACAGCATCAAAAATTAGAACCAAAACTACCAACAAACTAACTGACTTTTTGATTTTATTGGTCTATTAACACACATGTCTTGTGATCTGCAAATCTGTACTCCATTGCATTATTACTGCTCTTATAGACATTTTATAGGTTTTGTACAAAGAATCTAAACCGTCAAAGCACATACCCAGTCAAAGCAGACAATGTTATAATAAAAATAAGAATGAGAAGGCTACAGCTATTGGGGTTACCAGGTTAAGAGAGCTACCCATTTATAAATGTTCCAGAATCCATTGTTCCTATCTGTCACGAAAAATAAATCCCCTGTATATAGCACAGAATACTCACTCTGTTGAGTATTTGGGACAATAGTGCATCATAAAATTAAAGTAATATTCAAGATGTCACACTTAAATATTGTTCCAGTAATGAGGGATAAAAAGCCAAGTACCGTTGGACGACCACTTGGGCTCAGATGGAGACTCTACCAATGTAGGATCACCACCGGCAATGCAGATCTTTCTGTAGACATCTCTGCTCAAAGAAAAATTACCACAACTACTCAATAAAAGAATCAAAAAAGGATTTCACCTGTACTTCAAACTAAGATGAATTTCTTCAAAAAATAACGCACGGAGATGAGAACATATAGGACAAACACTATCAGGAAGCATACACACCCTTCCTTGGAAATATAGCCAACCCAAAGTTCTGCTTTATCCCACTGCATGTTAGGGTGACCCCATTCGATCCATGCTAGTCGCTCTCCTTTGAGGTCCATTCGTGGAAAGGCGAAAAAGTCACTGCCACCAACTAATATTTTTGGTTCTAAAACTCACAACATCAAAAAGATCCAATTAACAATAAAATCATAATATTCCAAACATAGAAAGAACACCAAACAAAAGGTAAACATTCCTTCGGAAACTTAGTATGCGAAATAAACCAGATACAAGCCAATGGTTTTATATATCATCAAATGTTTACCTTGGTTAGTTTCACCACCAAGGCTGACGGATGCAATTGTTGCAGTCGGATTTAAGCTACTTTCACGATGGTCTACCAAAAGAGGGTTGATCACGAGCTTAGGAATAGCACCAATAACAAAAAACAAATGAAACACATTTGTCGCTAATGTTCAAATGGGTTAACTTAGTAATCTACCCTCCATTACTGTGACATAACTCTTGGAACGTGAATCAAACACTCCATCTGCATAACGGACAAGAGAACCACCATAATCGTGAGTGATCGGTAGGGGAGCGGAATCTGCTAACCACCAAGGAAATGTTAATCAGCTGACTGTACCTACGGCAGAATTCAATTATTCAGAGTTCCTCCAAATGCAATTCAAACAGACTGGTGGAAATATCAATAAACTGCAGTTCCCACATCACCAATCTAGACCCTTCCACATCAGACATGTAAAACAACGAGAAAAAGATTATGCCTCCTGAATGCATATTCCATCAACAAACCACAGAAATGAAACATCGGCCGTCATCCACATCGTCAGGTTTAAGTCTTAGTAGTATCTCAAGCTTAGCTAGTAAGGTAGCCTAAGGAATAAGAAATCAAACCTCCAATAATCTGCTTGTAGAGTCTTTGATCCTTATAATTTGAGAAAACCACCGTATCCCCAGAAACTGCAAAAGCCTGCCCTCCATACTCATGAACCAATGTCCTCACTGCAAAATCGTCCGGAGTGATATCAATTGGTTCATCTCCATGTTTATCTGCTTCCTTAACAAGAACACCTCTTCTGAAAAATCATTTTTTGTTCTCAATTTACAGTAAAACCAAGTAGTACAAACAATAATCAGTGAAATTAAGCCATCAAACCCTCCAGCAGAGATATACCGTTTAAAACTTTTCAAAAATTTAACCATACTTATACTCTCATAGAACTATAGTGCAGACTATAATTTAGGATTATCATACCCAGCTTCAGTAGGTCGAGATTCAACCCAAAGGAGGTGGCCATGACCATCAACGCATATACCATGTAAGCGCTTTTGAGCTCTAGAAACAGCATCAGCTGTGATGGGTGAAATCCATGTACCATAAGGTGCAATAATCTTCTTGGTCTCCATTTGTGCTTCTCTTACTCTCCTCTCTCAGCCTGCACTGTGCTTCCAAAGAAGATTTGATGAAATAATCTACCAACTACTACTAGTTGTTGTAATAGTAGTTCGAGATTATCTTCTTCTACAATTACTACTGCAATTAAAGAATTCATAGTTGAATTAGGAGATACAATAAGAATAATCTGCTTGTAGAGGCGCCTCACTTCCTTACTCTTGAGCCACTGAGCCAGCATCCTCATTGTAAATACTTTTTAGGGTAAAATCAATAGACTCATTTCCAGGTTTAGCTACATCCTTAACGAACCATAACAATTCCGCAAGAAATCATGAAACAAGAATACAACTTTGAGCAAGAAGAAGTTATACCTACTTCGTTAGGGCGAGACTCAACCCCGAGATGGCGTTTATGATCATCTATGGCTATGTCTAATAAACACTTCTAACCTCACTCCAGAGACAAGCAGCTGTGGTAAGTGACTTGAAACCACAAGGAGCAGTAGTTTTGTTAGCCAATTTATCTCCCCCTCCATCAGCTGGAGCTGCTGGTGATGATCTTTTTTACTTTTTTTAAATGAGGATATTTGTAAATTAGATGCGTCATAAGAGCAAGTCTTACGGTGTAATTCATCCATCTTCCACGCCACCTCAGCACTTGGAACCGTGAATGGAAGTGCAAGTTTAATGGTGGAACATAAAAAACGCTAATCAATAGCGTTGAAGAAACGCTATTAAGAATAGCGCTTGACTCAAGTCAACCGTCAACACAAAACACAAGAGGCTGAGACAAGTTTTACTCCCTCCGTCCCTATTATATAGGCGGAGTTTTGAAAATTTGTAGTCCCATTAGATAGGCGGACTTTCAATTCCAAGATGGGTTTTTCCATATTTTGCCCTTATTTATTATAGGTAGTTATCATTAAAATTAAGATAATGTTTCTAATGTTGGAAATTGTACAAAGGGTAAAACAGGAAAGATGATGGATATGTATGAAACCAAGAAAATTTCTTATTCTAATGGTGGGTTTGGTTGCAGAATTCACAATTTCCAAGAATTTGTGATCCCAAGGGATTACAAATTATGGGATTCATGTAAATCCCTCGAATGTTTGGTAACTCAGTTGAGATTCCAAGGATTCATAAAATTTTCTAGTGTTAAAGTCCATGTATTGTTTGGCATTGCCCTAACAAGCTTAAAATGGTATATATATGGGATTTGGACTAAAAAAAAGTGGGTTCATAAATCCCTTGATAAGTTTCCCAGCAAATCTTAGGGAGAGGGGTCGGACTCCATATGGAGGATTTGCTGGAAAAGTTAATCCCGACGGAAACGTAATTCCAGGGATTTGGACAACCAAATATAGTGAGGGAAACCTAATTCCACCAAATCCCCTGGACCCATGAATCTCATCTTTAAAATTCTACATCCAAACCCACCATAAGAGAAACTCACTTCTCCACCTATATATTAGGGACGGAGGGAGTAGTTATTGAATTTTCTAGAGAAATTGTAAAGTAAAATATTCTGCACTGAATATTTTGCAAAATGCATGACACAAAACACAAGACTGCGCAGTTGCGACAATAAGGTCAGAGCACTAAAAAAATCAGTCAATAATTCTAGTTAAAAAATAAAAAAATGAACAAATAGTAAAATAGTAAAATATACATATACACACTGCAACAAGTCTAAAGTAAAATATTATGCACGGTCAAAACAAAATAAAAATAGTAATAAAACGATATTGTTAATAGCGCTCAAAGCTATTGTTAATAGCGCTTGACTTACGCTATTTTGATTAGTGTTCAGCGCCATTCATATTGGCGTTCCTTGTCCTCTATCGCGCCAATATTATTGGAATTCAACGCTATTGGTATTGGCGTTTTTGATGGATTCCACGAAACCTTCCACCAAACCATGGAACCTTGCTTGGATTTTCTGTGGAATGACCCTATTTGGAAGCCACTAGACTTGACATTCCACGAATTTTCCACACTTGGAATAGGTTGGATTCCGCCATAAGACTTGCTCTAATAAAAACTAGGACTCACTAAGAGCATCTCCAATGCTAGAGGTCAAAAGGGCTACCATAGTAACCAGTGTATAGCCAAGGAATGCCACTGACAGGCTTTACTATAGCATTAATATGGTTGAGGGAGAAATCAAGAATCTCATTCCTTCAAATGAACTCTTAATAAAACTAAACTAAATTTCCTACTTAACTTTTGTGCGGAGTTCATTCTGTCTGATAGAATGAACTCCGGAGTTCATTCCTTCAAATGAACACCTAGTAATTCGCACAAGAGTTCATTCTTTACATGAACACCTACTGAAAAACAGAGTTCATCTTCAACACGAGTTCATTGTTTACATAAACACCTAGCAATTCAAAATCTAAAAACAGATTTCATTCTTTACATGAACCCAAATCTTCAACAGCAGCAGAGAAAGAAGAAACAGAGTTCATTCCAGAAATGAACTACGTCATCTTCATCAAAAATCTTCATCACAAACCAGAGTTCATTCCATAAGTGAACTCCGTCATCTCCATCTTCTTCATCAGCAGCATCAACTCATCTTCATCGTCTCCATCATCAGCAGCAACAACAGACGAAAAAACATCAAAAATCTTCATCACAAACAGAGTTCATTCCAGAAATGAACTCTGTCATCTTCATCTTCTTCATCAGCAGCAGCAACTTATCTTCATCATCTCCATCTTCAGCAGCAACAACAGACGAAAAAACATCAAAATCTTCAACACAAACCAGTGTTCATTCCAGAAATGAACTTCGTCATCCTCATCTTCTTCATCAGCAGCAGCAACTCATCTTCATCATCTTCATTGTCTACATCATCAGCAGCAACAACATACGAAAAAATATCAAAATCTTCATCACAAACCAGAGTTCATTCCAGAAATGAACTCCGTCATCTTCATCTTCTTCATCAACAGCAGCAACTCATCTTCAACATCCCCATCATCAACAGCAACAATAGACGATAAAACATCAAAATATTCATCACAAACCAGAGTTCATTCCAGAAATGAACTCCGTCATCTTCATCAGCAACAACAACGCATCTTCATCGTCTCCATCATCAGCAGCAACAATATCCGAACAAACATCAAAATTTTCATCACAAACCAGAGTTCATTCCAGAAATGAACTCCGTCATCTTCATCTTCTTTTGTAAATCCGAAACTTACCCAAGCATGTGAAGATGATAAAGGTTCATCATCATCATAAATAGCAGCAGAATCTTCAACCTCACCGTTTTCATCATCAAAACAACAACAAACATAAAAAAAAAGGAAATAACGCAAAACTTCATCGTATTCATCATCATCATCATCATCGTTCATCTTCTTCATCACTAGCAGGAAAAGAAATGGAAAAGGGAGAGAAAATAAGAGAAACTATATCTGAAAACAAGAAGAGAGAGAAAGTAAATCTGAAAATAAGATATTTTCTAGGGTTTTTTTCTATATGTGTGGTCCCAAAAGGGTATTTCTATCACCGTACAATGACAATTACATCATCCATGACATCATCGTAGGACCAAACCATAATTTCTAGGACCAAACTATAAAATATATTTTGAAAAAGGACCAAACAGACAGTTGACTAGGTCAACTGGACCAAACTCTCTCTAATATATTATTTCTAGGCCGAATGATATTTCTTACTTACCAAAAAGTGTTGGAAACACTGCTAACAGGGGGTGCCAGATTACAAGGGAGGGTACCAAATATCATATAAGATAAATTTTAATGGCTAGATTGTTAGTAGTCTTGGTAACTGGTGTTCAGTGATTTTAATCAAGATATGAAAAGGAAATGATTTTTTTGAGAACATCAAACTATAATCGATGGATGTTCATGTCCTCGTAGACGGATTTGGGCTGATGTTCCTCATCCACGAAGTATGCTAAGAATCGGTAGATATCTATAAATAGATATCTATTAATATATAGACTGATTGCAACAATCGACGAATATGGATGTTCTTATAAATCGATTGTGACATTTATTTATATAGAGGTCGATTGTAACAATATATGGATGTGGGTGTTTCTATAAACCTATTGTAACAATCGATGTATATATTGGTTCATATTGGCTGTTTATAGCCTATAAAACATGCAGAAAAATTGGGCATTTTCTTTAACCAAAATCGCTCTATATAAATGTTAGGGCCGTCAATGGTGTTCAAGTATGAACTCTGACTATGGTTTTAATCTTTTTGTATCCAAAAGAAAACAAAAAAGGGAGTATTTCCAGGACTTTTTTGTCATTGAATGTCTGTTGAACCATCCATGTGTGGGAGGTATAATTTATCCCAATAATAATGGATGTGTTTTCTCATTTGTCCCTTGGAGTGGGAATTACATTGATAAAAGGAGAACATGTCTGTATGGATTTTGAATTCAAAGTTAGAATCGTTCCAGTCGAAATATCTCTGTTGTTCACTGGAGAAAAAAAAAAGGAAGACAATAATTAGATTAGTCTCAAGCCTTGTTCAGCCTCTTTCTCATAAAGGATGAGTTAGTTATGTCAAAATGGGTTCTGCAACTTATTTGGATGACTATAAACCCTTATGGTTGTTATCTTTGTCTTCTAAGCACCTACAATACAAGTGAACTTAGGTTTGATTTTGGTGTTACCACATCATTAGTCATTCCAAAAAGTGATGACTCGATGTGGGTATCAAAACTCTTTGTATAATTCTCCATGCCTATCTGATTCCTAAGCAAGGTACAAGAACAAGATCCATACGTGAACTTTTATTTATTTGTTTTGAGAATAAACTTGTATTACTGGAAAACAAAAATAGAAGGAAACTAGACTAGCCGCAAGAGATAGAACTTTTCTTAACAAACTTGCCCAAAAGTCGAACTACCATCGATTGCAGAATTAGCTAAATAAACAGAAAGGGAAATTACATTAGATGTTGTTGTTTTATTTTTATACTCGACAGTCATACAATCTAACTCTAAAAAGGGAGATAAAAAAACTTAGCATCTCGGACTTCCAGGTTTGATATAAAAGAGATGTTTTAACTTCTTTAGCTAGTTTGTCAGCCTCATGGTTACCTGTTCTTGAAGAGAAACAAAAACCCAAAAAGTTATTACGGCTCATAAGAATTTCCATTGCTTCTTTGACTAAAACCTGATTCCGACATTCCATTAAACCTTCCTTGTCATTAGTCTAATCTAAAATCCTTTTGCAGTCTCCTTCTATCCAGAAATTACTTAGATTTGTCTCTCTAGCCCATTTTACTCCCTACAACATCCCCAAAGCCTCTGCCTTTTCCGGAGTGGCATCTTTGAAGATTTCAGAACTAGATCCTTTATTTGTACCTGCACAGTCTCTCATAATTAGACCATAATCGTAAAAATCGAATTTCGAAGACCAAGATGCATTAACATCAGGCCCAGTCCAATGCTTGATAGGACTGGCAACGGTTTGAGCACTATTATTTTGAAGTAACCTAGGCTTTTTATTGCACCAAAAACTAAGATATCACTGTATAACCAAAGATGCTTGCATTATAATGTTGGTTTTAGATTGGAAAGTTCTGTTACACCTTTCTTTCCATATACACCAATACTTAATAACTGCATTTTCCAACTTGGCTATACCATCGTTATCATCAGCTAACCAAGAATTATAAATAGTCGCAAAAAAAAAAAGTTAAAATCATTCATGTTTAACAAAACCGGACTATGAGGCAGCATCCAAATACTTTTTAGCAAACCAATAATCGAAAAAGGGATGATAAAGAGATTCAGTTTCAGAATTGCATAAATTATCACTCTCCGTTACGCATCCTCCTATCTTCTCTTTTACAAGTAGGGCATTGCTCAGAAATTTTCAAAGATTTTAATTTAACTCTTTGAGGTAAATCTAGTTTCCAAAACCTTTTCCAAAAACTAATTTCTCTATTAGAAATGTTATGAGAGAGTTTCAACTGGCCATATAAAGATTTGACTGTAAACATGCCATTTGTAGTTAAGAGCCATCTAGGTCTATCTATGTCTAAACAATTATCAGCTTTCTTGATGATCTTAATATTGGGGATTTTCTGAACAATGAAAAAGGGAAATGAAGCATGTAAAAGAGAATGGTTCCACTTCTGTGTATTCTGTTCGATAAGGTCAGATATAAGTGTTAACTGGTTATTTATAGTAGCACATAAATGCTCTAGAGAATCCCCTAAGTCATGGATCCAATTATCAGTCCATAAATGGATTGATTGGACATCTCCCACTTCCTAGCAGGTATATTTTTGAATCACTGATTCACCCTGCAAAATGCACTTCTAAATCTAGGAATCTTTGGATTTACTAGTTTGTGCTTTAAGCCCGTGCATTTCGTTCCTTAGATTTTAAAGATATTGGTTTGCAATATTTACCACAATCTGATAACTATGGTAATAAAATAATTCTTAAATATCGATTTTATTACATACATGTTTTTTTTTGAATATATGTAATTTTAGGAATTAATCTTTTTAATGAATTTGAGCTTGTACGTGTTTTTCTTTTATATGAATTTGAGCATGTGCAATTTTCTGTTTGGTTGAGCCGTGTTGTTTCTTAGACTTGGGATTAATAATCTAGACCCGTGTAGTTTTTTAGAAGTTGAACCCGTGCAGGTTTTTTTTTAAATGAACATGAGCCCGTGAAATTTTCTTAATATGAACCTGAGCCCGTACAAATTTTTTTTTTTTTTTTGAGTAATGAGCTTGATCCCGTGCAGTTTCTTAGAACTTGAGCCCGTGCGATTTTTTTCTTAGTATGAATTTGAGCCGGTGCATTTTTTTTTTTTTTTTGAATATGAACTTGAGCCATGCAGTTTCTTAGATTTAGGATAACTAATTTAAACCTGTGCAGTTTTTAATTTATAATAACTTGAGCCTATGTAAAAAATATAGATAAAACTTGAGCGCGTGTAATATTTCTAAATATGAACGTGTTTTTTCTTAGATTTGGGATAACTAATTTAAGCTCATACAGTCCTTAGATTTTAAAAATATTTCTATATTTAATTATCGGGTTTATTAAATACGTTTTATTTTTTACTTATTTTTATTATTAAGAACGGGCCCTAGCTCAGCTGGAGGTCCCAGGTTCCCCGAAGTTTCATGTGTTCCAGGAGGTCCCAGGTTCAAGTCCCCAATGACGTAATATTGCATGAATTAACATGGAAGGTAGTGTTAGTTTGCCCCCCTTATGACACAATCTCGCCCCCCTCCCGCTTCGGCTCCCCTTGGCAAGGTTACCCATGAGGCTCGCAGGTAGGCTAGCACAACAACCTGTTCAATTAATGTAGTAGTATGTCGTTGGAGCCTAGCTTGTTAGGCTTCCAACTAGTTTCATGTAATAATTTTTTTTTAATAATTGTTTTCTATATTTACCCTGATTGAGTAACTAATAACCATGGTATTTATGCTTCAAAAATAAAAGTGGTATTTCTTTTTTCTGTAAATATCGGTTTTATTTGCCCTGATACAATAATTTTACAAAAGAATTTGACAAAATATCTTGTGCGTCGATCATGATTTATCTAACGGCTACCATCTTGATGACATGACAAATACGATGACTCAATTTTAGATGGCTCAAGCCAAGCCAACAACTGGATTATTGTGGCAACAAATATATTTCCTAAGTTACCAAATATCTGTCGCAAGTTTCATGTGAAGATATTCTTTACTTCTTCTTCTCTGTTGACGCCAATTAACTAATCCCACTATTTTTTTGAGAAAATGGGCTATATAGCCAAAAATGTACTTTTCTTTGGTCAAATGGATGGGTAAGAATATGGTATGGGTCAAATGGACATAGCATCTTTTTAACGGGAACAAACTAATTACCCCTTTAAATCACGGTATCTAATATCTTCTTCTCGTCTTCTCCGTCGCTCCATCAGAAAAACTAGATCTGAAAAACTAAGTTATCTTTCTCCATCAGCTTCTGCACCTCATCTTCTTTCTCCATCAGTTTCTGCACCTCATCTTCTCCATTACCAAACAGCAAGTACATCATCTTCTTTCTGCGCCGTCTCCAATATCAAACCAGTAGCATCACCATCTTTATCTCCTCCATAAAATCACCAATACCAACACCAACACCACCATCGACATCAATATCAAACCAGCAACACCACCATCAAAATGGGTTTTCTGTGTGCGTCATTTAATTAAATTTCTCGAATTATGGTTTTATGTTAAATCGATTTCAGAAGATAATAAATCGGTACTCTGCAATTTCTCAAATTAGGGTGTTACTCTGTTTTTTGTTGAGATTGCAGAGTACTATATTTTCCAATTGGTAAGGATGAAGACTATGCTCAAAATGGTAATTTTCTTGACCTTAATTGTGTTTTGATTGTAATTGATTTCAAATTTGTTCATCTTAATTAGATGAAACTGGTTTTATCTTGTGCTATATTGAGTTGAACATACATGGCGAAACTGGGTTTCATCCTGTACTAAATTGGGTTGAATTTGGTTTCACCCATTTTAAACTACCATGCAACTGGTTTCATCATATACTAATTTGGGTTGAATTTGCTTTCACCCATTTTAAACTAGGATGAAAACTGGTTTCATCTATAGGTAGGATGAATCTATGATTTTTGAATTAGGTATCACTCATTGTAAACAAAGGATGAAACTGTGTTTCATCCTATACTAAATTGGGTTGAATTTTCTTTCACCCATTTTAAACTAGGATGAAACCGGTTTCATCTATAGGTAGGATGAATTTATGATTTTTAAATTAGGTATCACTCATTGTAAACAAGGAGTTTCATCCTTTACTAAACTGGGTTTCATTCTAATGATTAGGATAAAACTTAATTTGGTTCCATCCACATTTACACTAGGATGAAACTAGTTTCATCTAATGTTACGTTGGCTTGAATTTAGCTTCACCTATGTCTAATATAGGATGAAACTGGTTTCATTGTGTGTTAGATCGGGTTGAGTTTAGTTTCACTCATATTAAACCCAGATGAAACTGGTTTCATCCAGTTTTATGTTTGGTGTAATTTGGTTTCGCCCATGTTTAAACTAGGATGAAACTGGTTTTATGATCCAGTGAAGACTATATACCTATTATGAGCCAGAAACTTCTGATGTTGCCATAGATGTACACCTTGAGAAAGATAATTGCAACAATATAATCTCATATTCTGAACCTAAGAAGAAAGGTATATACTTTTGCTATGAACCACCTCTCTACGAAGAAACTGCAGTCTGGATACCTGTATCAGTTCCACCCATGATGGTAAGTGGACATGAATGTTATGGTACTGTTGGTGGGTACATCCCTGAAGGGGACATGGGTTGGAGTCAGTGTGGGTGGGTGGGTGGGGGGGTGGGGGGGGATAAGGAGTTAACCATATGGGATGTGGTACTTGAAATGTTTCTCGTGGCGCAAGGGAATGTTAACGGTCTTGCTTCTGGCGATATTCATGGATGCACCATTTTATGGCTATAATGACATATTCTTGAGCAGGCTTGGAAGAAGATGGTTGAGATAGAAGCAAGCAATGAAGCTAACTGGTGGCTAGTCAGGGAAATGATACTGTAATTGTTGACATGTGTGATATTTCCGTGAGGATTATGATGAATTTGAGTTAGAAGCAGCTATTGCAGGAATTGAAATAAAGTGCTGAGATTTGTGCAACCGGTGGAATTACAGGCTATGCCTTGACGTGGGATTGTGTTGAAGTTATGAATGAGCTGCAGCTGGTTATGAATTATTTGCAGGGGTGATGCTGAAATGAGATTGTTGTGATGTCGAGGATATGAAACTGATTTTGTTGCAGTTAAATGTAATGGCTTGGAGGTGCTTGTACTGGAGTTTGGTTGCATCTGCAGTTGTTGGATCTGGTGGCAGTAATGGAGCTAATGGGTACTGGTGGTGTTGTTTTGATGATGGAGAAATTGGTTCTAGTGAAGTGTCAGGTGAACTGGTTGGTATTGCAATGGAATGAATGCAGGAGATGACATTACAAATGTACAGGTGATGGCAGTTGTGGTTGGCATGAGGCGGAGATGAAGGATCTGCAATGGATTGAAGTTATTAAACTATGGCAGTAGAGTTGTTGCTAGCACTTGGCCTGGTAGAGAAGGTAGTGAACTGCAGGTGGTCTTGCAACTGCTTACAGGGAAGATGGAAGGATTTTGCAGTTACAGTGGTTGAATGATGTACAAGCTCTATTTTTTGCTGCACAAGCTCTGTTTTAGTGCTCTGTTTTGCTGTACAAGCTCTATTTTACGTACTCTGTTTTTTACTCAGTTTTACATACTCTGTTTTGCTCAGTGTTGCTGTACTCTGTTTTTTTTTTTTTGTAGATTACTATGTTCTTCTCCAACCCAGTAAACATTTGAAAAAGATAGGACATATTGGTATGTTCCAATTAATTCATAAAAAATATTCTGGGTGAAATAATCAAATTGGTTATTTAAACAGTATATTTCTGATTTTTGGCTATATAAACAGTATCTAAACCTAGAAATCTATTTCACCCAGGAATTCTTGCTTTTGGTCTTTTTGACCTTTTTTTTTTCTCTGTCAAACAAACGGGTTTTTTTCGTTACGAAATTTCTTGATCATGTCCTTTAACCATTTTTTTTACTTTTTGCACGCGATGATCAGATTGATCTTTAGTTTGATTGTGCACTTCCCTCTGGTAGTGTATTGTGCTCCACATATTAGCTTCAATATATAACACATCTTTTCATCTCTATGTTTATTCGTATGATGCAGTTTCATTACTTTTTTTTATTCTTCTATTTTTTTTTTGAATCAAAAAAATAAAAAATAATCATATAAAACTTAAGCTAAATTAGTCTAACGGAAATCACGTGTTGAGTCTACAAATAAGCTAAGCTAGTATTTGCAGAAGCATATTAAAGAACATGGAAAAGACGGAGAGAAAATTATCCTAAATTGGATAGATACATTCACGATGGTTTAATATGGTTTGGAAAGAAGCTCTTATACATCAGCCTGATAGTCGTGACCGATGTACAATGCGTCCGCAGCTAAAATAGCAGGAAAAAAAAAAGGAAATCCAAACCCACGATTAGGTCCCAAGTGGTGCGGAAAATACGAAATATCAGTGGTGCGAAAAAACAAAAGACACCTATTGGTCGAAATATTTTCCGGTGGGGCCAGAAGCTCTAAGAAGAGAGCTTGATTCAGCTTTTAACCATAACAGAGAAAAATCACCGGAAATCATATTATTAGTTAGAAACTTTGAATAAAGACGTATTTATAAAGTACTTAGATTTTAGAATCCTTACCCAACCCCCTGCCTCCATATCCATACAGGGATAGACCCAAGATTTAATGCGGGAGCCTTTGGAGTTGGATTTCTTACCCCACCAAAAATCATGTTGAATGACGTTTATTATACATGTTATCTTTTTAGAGAGAATAAATCAACCCATCTGAAAAATAGGAAGACTAGAAAGATCTGACTTGGTCATTACTAGTCTACTAGGTTGAGTCATAATTTTACTAATCCATCATTGGAATCTTTTTTCCATTTTGAGAACAACAGAGTCAAAAGTTTTAAGCTTATCTTTTTCAACAAAAAGGGGTGCACCCAAATACAAGTCCTTGATATATGTTTTCTTTATTTTTAGAAGCTTGGACATCAATCTCTGAAGCTTGAGGTGTGTTTTTTTACTGAAAAACACCCCATATTTATTTAAATTTATTAGTTTGCTTGACACTATGTTGAATTCATGAATGACATTCAAAATATTTCTACACTTTTCACATATGCCTTAGTAAAAATCAAACAGTCGTCAGCGAAAAATAAATGGGAAATGAGTGGGCCATTCCTCGAGATTTTAATTCCTTGAATCTCCTTGGAATTTTCTTTTGAGATTAAGAATCTTGAGAAGACTTCCATACAGATTAAAAAAAAGGGGGTCTCCTTGTACGAGACCCCTCGAAGGATTGAAATACTCACTTGGATTTCCATTTAGAAGCACTGCAATGGATGAAGAAGATATGCATTGACTTATTAACCTACACCAATCATCACATAAACCAAGAGCTTTCATAGATTTATCAAGAAAATACCAACTGACCATGTTAAATGCCTTTGGCATGTCGATTTTAACTCATAACCCTCATATTTTGCTCTTTTTCTTTTCAATGTATGAATTAGTTCACGTGTCGCTATTATGCTATCTGCGATCTGCATAGAGGGAAGAAAACTCGACTGAAAATGAGAGGTTATGTTAACTAGTAAAAGTTTCAACCTATTAGCAAGAATTTTAGATATAACCTTGTTAGAGCATAGCTCGGTTAAACTTAACAAGCATTGGTATGTCAAGTTTGGTTGTCATATTTTAGTGTCAAAACTCATCTAAATTCGTTTGATTATATACTAAAGTTAACTTCGTTTAAGTTAAAATAGAAAGTCTGGGAATGTTGAGACATACAAGTATTACTCCGAAAACCTGAAGAATGTGAAGAAGAAGCAAACTACAACGAATACAACATCCTTCCTCTTGAGGTTAGTAATATTGACTTGAACTGTTTCATTCTTAACGTATCTTTCAAGTCGTGCTATATTGAAAACATAACTATGAAGCTGTATATACTGTACATATTGTATGATACTATAGTTATGTGACATGGTCATATTTGTATGATCATAGTATTAAGGAATTAGACTACGAAGTATAACGCTTATCTTTTGAACTTCGTAGATATGACATCGACATAATCTTGTATACTCCCTCCGTCCCATTTTAGATGAAGGGGAAGGGTTTTTTTCAAGTCCCAAATTACATGAAGGTTTTCATATTTTCTCCCTAAATTTCCTGATTTGTCCATGCTTTGGAATCATATACAAACATAAAATATAATATAAGCTCAATTTCTCATATGAATATTTTAAATAATCCACTAGATTCCAAATCCACGCTAGAATCTAGGAATTAAAAACTAAAAACTAAAGATTTAAATATTTTAAGAGATATAGTAAGGGTAGATTTGGAAAATATATAGTCTCTTTCTTTTTTTCTTAATATGTGTGAAAACACCTAGGCCTTCATCTAAAATGGGACGAAGGGAGTATATTGTTATGATTATGTGAATGGGTTATGGTGAAGATTTCATCCTGGGAAACAATTTTTTACATTCATTTAAAGGAATTACATTCATGCACTTGTTTTATGAATCGAAAGGGAAATCGTTAGGCTTATTGGTACGGCTATTCAAATATTTGGATTACCAGTATGTGTGAGATAGTAGAATCGATCGTAACTTTGTTATGTATCTTGGTATAACTAATCACAATGCCTGATTTACGATTTGGTATGACTAGTTTTTATTAATTAGTATAATCGATCCTAAGTAATCACCATGAAATGGTATGATCGATATTTGTAATTGGTGTGACCTATCCTAGTAATTGGTGTAACCGATCCTAGTAATTGGTGTAACCGATCTGAGTAATTAGTGTGACCGATCACAGTGTACTGTGTAATCGATCCTTGTAATTGGTAACCGGTCTTGGTAATCGGTGTAACCGATCCTGGTAATTGGTGTGACCAATTACAAAACATACCATCGAATATGGTAACTGATCCTTGTAACTGATATAACCGGTCCTGGTAACTTGTGTGACCGATCACAAGTATTCCATAGTGAGGTATAACCGATCCTATTGATTGGTAGAACCGATTGAACCCATGTATGTGATTTGATATTTGATCAATCACATAGTTAACTTGGAATACAGGTTAACCAATTACAAACTTGTTTGGAAGTGTGGTATAACCGATTCCAAGAATATAAATCCATGTAAATATGAATAAGAATTTACAGTAAATAGATGCCAACATACTTTGAACACGTACAATAACTCTTATCATTTATTATTCATAGATATTCCTTAGTACTCAAGGAGATCATGTGCCGAAATAAATTGAGAATCTTTAATTAAGGTTTTTGGTTTTGTATGCCATAATTACCAGCAATTAAATGCATATCTCTACTGAATAAAAATTAGAAATGTGCATTTACTAATTAAAGATTTTCTATTGAGAGATTTCGGAAATTTTGGACAAACATTTATTGGAATTAGGAAACCCGATTTTGGCATTCATTGCATATCTTGAGAATATTTTCGGTTTTGGAAATTCTTTGGTGTCTAAACATCCTTGGTCTATAAATACCTAAGTTTGCATTTCCATCAAACTATCCTAAGAGCCATGCAAACTTCATTCTTGTTGTTCTGGTGAATCCGTCTAATCATAGAGGAAAGTATCCTAATTAGGTGAAATCTCTTACGACCGCTCGTTTAAAGACCTCTGTGGGATCAAAAAGCTCTACGAGTACCATTTGTGGGAAACTAGATAATTACAGTGTTATTGGTTTTTGATTGATTAGATTGACTAACAATTTTTGAGATTTTGATTGCACCTAGCTTGTTTATTCTTGAAAATCTTCTCTTCTGATATAAGATTCACTCAAACTAGATCGAAGTATCAACAGGATCTTTAGAACTGTTTGTAGATCTAAAGACATCTTGTGATAATCCACTGTTAACAGACTCTGTTCTGTATGTGATTGATCACAAGAGATTCAAGTGGTGTTTTGCAGGTGTTTATTAAAGATTAAAGAAGATTTGAAGACGAAAAAGATTTCTTATTAGTTCTCATATCTTTGTGTGTGCACAAACCTTGATCGGATGGGATCCAACTAGAATCTGATTTATTTGATTGATAAGTTGCGTGAGATCGACATCACTTTATAGTTTCTTGTTGGAATCTATATAGATTGATTATGAATCTAAACTTAACTACTTTGGTAGTTATTGGATAGATTGATCTAACCAGACAAATGAGTTTATTAGATTAAATGGAAGAGCCTTTGCATGTGACTTGAGATATCTTTATATATCTTGAAAGAATCAATAAAGTTGTTACCAAACAGATTTTTTGTTCCTTTGATGTTTGGAATACGATCGAAAGGAATTGTTCTAGTGCATGCACTCATTGAAGTTGGAAGCCCAGGGATACTGAGGAAACTAAGTGAACTAGGGGTAGTTGCTTGGTCTCAACTATACGAAGTTGGTGTAGATTTTGTATAGCGGCTTAATTCTGAGAGTATTAAATTCTGGACTAGGTCCCGGGGGTTTTCTGCACTTGAATTTTTCCTCGCTAACGAAATATTGCTGTATGATCTACTTTTGCTTTCCACAATTATATTTGTTTATATAATTTAAAGTAAATTACATAAATGTTAACTCCGATATACTTGATAGTGATCCTATAGAGTTTGGTTAAGTCTGAACCTATTATCAAGTATCACACTTTGGTAGTCGTATTGTCTCGATTTCATATCCATAGACAATCACACAAAATGTGAATACCAATTTTTTGTATTGTCTCGACTCTGTCCATAGACGATTACTTTCGGTAAGAGGACTTATAGGTTAAAAACAAAAATATTGTGGTGTATTTGGTACCCTCGCATTTTCAATTGGTATCAGAGCACGCAAACACGAAAAGATCTAACAATCTGTGTTTGATGAGATCCATCGTATAAGAATTGAATTTAATGGAAGATTCAGTTAACATTATGCAAGAGTACGATTACTCAAAAGTTGAAGATTTTACTCCTTCATTAACTCATGATCCAGAAGTTATAAAAATTAAGAGTACATTTGTGTCTATCTCTGATAGAAAATAAGATGTTGATAAAGAGTTGGCAAAACTCCTAAAGCCTATAAGATCTTTGTCTACAAGGATGTTAATATTAAAGACAAAGTCAAATCTGAAAAGGCGGGTGTAAGGAACCGCAAGCTCGTCAACGCTATTAGACCGGTCAAGCGACTGATTAGCCGATAATAACTCGATTAGTTTAACATGAACGTTAATTAATAGGAATTAATCTAACAACAATTTAGATACTAAACAAGTATCATAGAGTTGGTATTGGAAAGTTACAAGGAATGGACTACTCGAACGTGCCAATCGGATACCGGATGAAGAAGATATCTTTGGATAAGTATAAATGGTAAAATAGTAATTTTGTTTACCGCCTTGGCAGCCCATATCCAGGATTCGTGTGCCTCTGTAAAATTCCGTCATCCTTATCCCTAGCCGAACCAAGAAGATATACCCGTGTTTTTTTTCTTCTTCTTTCATTATTCTTCTTTCTTCTTATCTTTTTTCTTCTTATTTTTCTTCTTCTTCGTTCTTCTTCTCTGTTTATTTTTTTGCCGAGCTTTAAGGAATACATATCGGTGATTTTTTGATCGGTAGGAGGTAGACAAGATCATGGAGTAGTTGTTAGTGATTGTGTTGTTGTCTGTTTTGGATTCAGACTCGAAGGAGGAGATGAATTGGAAGTTAGGGTTCTGTGACTTGGAGTTGGTTGAAGATTTATGAGAAATTAAGGATGGAATTAACGAATTTATGGGGTTTCTGCGTGTTGGGTACAAAGAAGATAAATTAGAGTTTGATTCTCAAACTTCAGAGAAGAATTTAAGAGAATTAAGGGTTGTCTGTGCTGCGAATCAAAGAATTAGATGGATTCATTAGATGGGTTTTGATCAGGTAAGAAGTAGTAATGTTTGCATGAGTTTGATTTCGATTTCAGTTACTCATGTGTTCTTCCCCAAATTGAAATTAAGGTTCTTGAGTTGTTTGAGGGATTGTGTGAAATTGAAGATGAAATTGAAGGTTCAAAAGTCTGATTGAAGATGGGTTTGTCACGAATTAAGAATTAAGGTTGTTTCTTTTGAATAAGAGAGTGATGAATTGGAGTTAGGGTTTTCTGGATTTTGTCCTGAAGTTTACTTGAGTGAGAATTTGATAAGAGTAAATCAGAATTCAAGAAATGGTTGATGATGGAGATGGAGTTATCATAACCGAGTATGGTCTCTGCTGAAGGTTGTGATGGATTGCTTGAGCATAATGGTTTGAGGTAAATTGCTTCTCTAATTTTATTTAGTAAAGTTATTTGATTCCTATATTGAAGTTATGTGGTTGGTTGAGATAGTTATGACGGGTATGGGATGGAGATTTAATTGTACTTCAGGGTTGTAGTTGATTTGAATTACATGTGAGAAATATGAACTAAATGAATGAGAGGAAGGGTATAAAGTGGATAAGTTTGTCTATGAATTTGCAGTTAGTAATATGTGTGTATATCAGTGCATTAGTACCTGTAGAGTTGAGATGAGTTACATCAGATGAGGATGAATTTGTATGATTTAGTGAAGTTGATATTGGTTGGTAATGTTGTAATGTTGGTGGTGGTGATTATGAGTCGCAGATAGTAATGGATTTACATTCGAGATATTTTTGGAAAGTAGAGATTAATGTTGATAGTGTTAATTATATGGATTTCAGTTCATGAGATTAGTGTTAATACTGTTGAACTGGTGGTGGTTTTGTATGATGTTGAGTTATACTTGTTAGTGCTAAGTGAACTGAATTGAAGATAGATCATGGATTGGGTAATGTTGTGGAAAGAAACTGAATATGCAGAAAGTATAAGATGGTTGTGTATGAGTTCTGAAGATGACTGCAGATAGTGGATTGAACTATAAGACTTCTGATCCAAGAAGCATAGTACAAGGTTTTGCAGGGAGTCTTATATTTGAATTAGTAGTACTGAATGAGATGTTGTGACTAAAGTTTGGTGATTTCAGAGTAGGCTGGCTTAAAGTTGCAATTGCAAGTAAGCTATGTTATCTTGTAAATCAAATTAGAGTTTTGTGTATTTAATGTTGGGTATTGCTCCCTGTAAGGTTGTTGAAAGGTGATGGAACTGAGTTGTAATGAGGAAATCCTGAAATCAGGTTGGTAGTGATTATGAAGTTGTTTTTGAGTTTTGATTTATGAATTAGATTGATTGAACTGTTGTTATTTAGTTAAGAGTTATAAGAATGCTTGTATTAGAGTTTTGGAGCTAGAGTGATGCACCATTATGGTGCAATTGTACCCTTGGCTTATGCACTGTCCTGTATCATATCAGCTAGTCAGCTAGCTGACTTATCTTAATGAACTTGTCTGACTCGGTATCTGACTGAGTCGAATCAGGTTGAAACGGGTTTGACCCACAGAGTCATTAGTCTTGACTCGTTGACCATTGACCATGTACGTTGAATGTTAGTTGACCTTTGACCGTTAGTTTGACAGTTAGTGACTGTTAGTTGACTTAGTGGACTTGGGCTTGGAGTAGTTTTCTTAGTTAGATGTTTTGGACCTCTCGTGGTCCGAATTAGACTTTGATTTCTTCTACAAAGTTGTAGATACTTATAAGACTTAGCTATTGGACTAAAGAACCAACCCAATGAATTGGTAAATCTTTAGATATGCAAGAGATGGATTACGAAGATGTGAAGAACCTTAGATGGGATAAAGATAGATAATAAAAGGGTATAAAAACTTAAATGGGCTTAGGACTATTAGTCAACTCCATCTCCTTTGGTAATTCCATCTCCTTAGGACTATTAGTCAATTCCATCTCCTTTGGTAGGAATTGGACATGGCACCTTTACAGTCGGGCGAGCAGCGCTAAAGGCTGCCTCAGGTAAGATATCGAAGCATGAGAAAGCATGTGTTGACAATGGGCATGCTTTCGTCCCCTTTGCTTTTGATACTTTTGGCTATTTGGCTCCGAAGCGGTTGGACTACTCAAGAGGGTCCGAAAGTCATGCGCAGCAATGTAATGACCCCTGACTCACGAGATTTTATTTTTAATAGGATAGGTTTTGCTATTCAAAAAGGGCTAGCGGCACAGCTTGTCGCTCGCTTGCCTAGTATGTAATTTTTAACTTTGTAATTTATTAACAGTTGTGCTTTAATTAGACATTAGAAGTTTACCTGACAAAAAAAAAAAAAAAAAAAAAAAAACTATTAGTTAGATTTGTATAATTCTTGTGTGAGCCATTTTGGCTAGAATTTTAGAATTCTTGTGTGATTAACAGTTAATTATTAACAACGATCGATTCAAAGGACGAACCAGTGGATCGTGGATCTCGAGGTAGGCGTGGCCTGTCTTCAAAAAGGCGTGGGAATGCATTTAACTCTTTGTATTCATTATTATTGCTTTTATAAAAGTTTATGATTAACGAACTCATGCATTGTCTGTTTCTGCATTCCATGTTTTGTTTAAAATGCATTATGATAATCCTGTCGATTCTGTGAATCTTTCCACGATGTGGAAAGGACTTGTAATGTGTTGTCAATATGAATTGTTATGGGAAATGAGAATTTCCACTTTTGGTATATAGGATACGCTCCTTCACATTTATATCTACTTTAATTCAGCTTTTATTGTTTAGAGTACTGGTCACCATGGTCTTCGTGGCGTCCATATCTTTTAGGTGTGAATTTCCGGGTAGGGATTTACAACCATATTATACATTGTTTGAAGAAGGAGTTTGTCCATATACATGTATGATTATTTCAGTGACTTAGTCACTGTTCAATGTTTCGGAAAAACATGTATTGTTTTCCAAATCTTGCTTATGATTACTTAGAAGGTTAAATGTTAATTATTCCCACTTCCGTTTCTGTGACAGATCATAGTTGCGCAACAAAAGCTTCATGGGTTGACTTCGCTAGATGATTAACTTCAGTTATATTTATTATGTTGTATATTTTATTTAAAAACCAAATGACTACTATATATGTATCATTTGAGAGAAGATATTGTATATATATTTCTGAGCGGGGTTAGTTTTGGGTTAAGTTTTGTATTGCATTTCTTAATCGAATGCTTAAGTGCATGTTTTAGATTTTAGTGCCTCTTATAAAGTTAAATCTCTTGGATTAGTCGGCTGCTAGCTTAGGGGGCGCTACAAAAGTTGGTATCAGAGCTCACTATTAGATCTTATATGGTAGACAATAGGAATAGCCAGTGCCAGTTAGTGAACTAGATTGGTTTAGAACTGGGTTGGGTTGTGAGATAAATCTTAATCACTAAAAGCTATTAATAATTAAAAGAAATTTTGATTGATTGATTTGTTTGGTTGATTGTTTGTTTGTTCAGGTATTGAAGTAAAAAATTTATGGTACCAATAATTAATCTAGTGGAGATTAGAGAATAAATGATTTAAAATTATGAACACATACACAAGTCAATACAAAAAATAATGAGATTAGTATTATTAATAAATCTTGAAAGCCACATATATAAATATTAAGCACTTTGACTTATATGTAAAATCAACGGTTTATAATCACATAAATGTTAATAATATTTTGGGACTCAATAATAATTGTAAGAGTAGTTTTAAATAATAGTTGAACCATCAGAGTTAATTATAAAAATATTATAATAGTAACTATAGATTATAATAAAAGTAATAACAATAATTTAATAAAGTATTGTTAGCATTTATCAATTAGTATCATATTTAACTTAATTTAACTAAAATTTCAACAAGGATATATAACGATAAAAATAATAATAATAATTAATTAAATAGTTTTGGAGAATTAGTAACACTTGTGTATAGTTAAGTTTTGCAAATTAAACTAATTACAAATTAGAAATGTAAGTTTTGTGTTTAAATTAGACAGTTAAAATAATACTTATTAGACGTTAGACGTAAAAGGTGAAGATATAATGTATATAATTAAAAGACTCAACTTGTTAATAACCATGTAATGAAATTTTCTTTAGTCGAATAAATGATCCAGTAAATCATTAAAATGAAACATACATACATGAAATTGTAATGAGAGTATTCGGATACTTGGTGTAATATTAGAATTAAAAGGAAAAAAATCGTAAATTGATAGAATCCTTTTTCATAAATATATTTAATCATCTTTTGAAATGGAAAATTAGTATGACGAACTTAAACCGTTAGAATTTAAATTAATATTATATTGAGAATAACTTAAATTAAAAATCTCATTTAATTTACAAATATATATAGTGATAAAATAATGATTATAATTAAATAGCAATGGAAAAATTATTAGTGCTTATCTATAATTAAGTTTTGCAAAGTTAACTAATAACAAATTAGAATCATGTGTTTGGTGTTTAAACCAGATAGATAAGTAAGACTTATTAAGTAGGAATAAAAGAACGTGAAATCATATAAGCACAGAGTAAACACTAAACTTGTTAACAATCTTATACCAAAATTATCTTTTGTCCAATAAATGATTCATTAAATCATTAAATTATACACATGAAGTGATAATTATAATACTTGAATGCTTAGTACAAAATTAAACTTAAAGGAGAATAAATTTATCTATGAATAAAATACTTATTATTAATACATAAATTTTAAAACTATGAAGACATACTAAATTTTTATGCAGACTCAAAGTTTAAATCACATTAAATTACCAACGCCAATATTTAACAAGACGTAGTATACGCATTCAATCTGAATAAATAAAATCTGTTATATCAATTTTTTTCGTGAAAGTAAAATTATATTTACAATATTAGGGTTTAATAAAATTAAACTAAGTATCATTACTAAACAATTATTTTAATTGTATGTTAGTTACGCTAGTAATCAAATAAGAAAATTTGATAAAACAATAATGAAAATGATATTATAATTAAGACAATAATTTTTGATTAAATAAGCAAATAATAATACTATCTAATACAAATTTTATAAAATTTAAAGTTACTGTAAGCATCATTTGGATAATAATTATATGTTAGTACTGTATTAGAAAAATGTGATTTTTATTAATAATACAACTTAAGGATTACTTGGCACTAGAATAAATTTAAGAAAATAAAGTTAGATCAAATCTAATTTAGTATTAATAATAAAAATTAAACTTGGCATTATGATTTAACTTATATCGGTCTAAGAAATAATAAATAATGTTATAATAATAGTAAGTATTAACACCAAATAACTAGATAAATTGGAAATAATAAGTTAAAAAATAATAGTAATATTTGGATAATCGATATAACATTAAGTTGTTTTTAAACAGTACATGAATTTAAAATTTATACGGTAGTACGTCAAGGTCAAAATATCAAATGTTATAAATTGATGTGAATCGAATTTGGATTACTTGTGTTGATAAAATAAATAAATATTAATAAAATAAAACAAATTTTGATGGTTAATTATTTAAAATACTGTGAACTATTATACATTTTACGAAGTAAACTTATAAGACCTACACCAGTTACAATAAAAGTTTAAAGACAAATAAATATCAACAAATTAATACTTAATTGATCGTAATAAGTTTGCACTTAGTTAATCCAGCACTGGGGAATAGTGAGGTTAGTAATTCTGATATGTTCAGGTGATACTTGTTAGGTAGTAGGCATTGTCAGGCGTCGCGAACCTAGACAGGGAAACTGCATTCTTGTATCACTAGGCATTGAAGGGAAACTTGCTTCTATTAGTGAACTAATAGATCCCAAATTTTAATGAGAAACTTTATTATGGAATATCTCCTAAAGTACTTAGAACCAGTAAGTTATTGACATATAAATTAGTGTAGAGAAATTCAAATCTAAAAGTCATAGTTTCCATTATAGAGATTCATTCATGTAAGAAACTTAGACTTCCCTATTTGATAGAATCTAAATTAGTGTAGTTGAACTTAGAGCTACAAACTTTAGATTTAAGTTGTAGAGCCATATAGGTTTGTGCTTTATTTTATGTTGTTCGTGCTTAGACAAGAGATAAGATTATTCAATAAGGTGGGGAGTATATGAAGACTAGAAGGATGGTTCAATTTTCGAGGACGAAAATGATATAAGGTGGGGAGAATGTAAGGAACCGCAAGCTCGTCAACGCTATTAGACCAGTCAAGCGACTGATTAGCCGATATAACTCGATTAGTTTAACACGAACATTAATTAATAGGAATTAATCTAACAACGATTTAGATACGAAACAAGTATCATTGAGTTGGTCTTGGAAAGTTACACGGAATGGACTACTCGAACGTGCCAATCAGATACCGGATGAAGAAGATATCTTTGGATAAGTATAAATGGTAAAATAGTAATTTTGTTTACCGCCTTGGAAGCCCATAACCAGGATTCGTGTGCCTCTGTAAAATTCCGTCATCCTTATCCCTAGCCGAACCGAGAAGATATACCCGTGTTTTCTTTTCTTCTTCTTTCATTATTCTTCTTTCTTTTTATCTTTCTTCTTCTTCTTTTTATTATTCTTCGTTCTTCTTCTCTGTTTATTTTTTTGCCGAGCTTTGAGGAATACATATCGGTGATTTTGTGATCGGTAGGAGGTAGAGAAGATCATGGAGTAGTTGTTAGTGATGGTGTTGTTGTCTGTTTTGGATTCAGACTCGAAGGAGGAGATGAATTGGAAGTTAGGGTTCTGTGACTTGGAGTTGGTTGAAGATTTATGAGAAATTAAGGATGGAATTAAGGAATTGATGGGGTTGGGTAAAAATAAGATAAATTAGAGTTTGATTCTCAAACTTCAGAGAAGAATTTAAGAGAATTAGGGGTTGTCTGTGCTGCGAATCAAAGAATTAGATGGATTCATTAGATGGGTTTTGATCAGGTAAGAAGTAGTAATGTTTGCATGAGTTTAATTTCGATTTCAGTTGCTCATGTGTTCTTCCCCAAATTGAAATTAAGGTTCTTGAGTTGTTTGAGGGATTGTGTGAAATTGAAGATGAAATTGAAGGTTCAAAAGTCTGATTGAAGATGGGTTTGTCACGAATTAAGAATTAAGGTTGTTTATTTTGAATATGAGAGTGATGAATTGGAATTAGGGTTCTCTAGATTTTGTCTTGAAGTTTACTTGAGTGAGAATTTGATAAGAGTAAATCAGAATTCAAGAAATGGTTGATGATGGAGATGGGGTTATCATACCCGAGTATGGTCTCTGCTGAAGGTTGTGATGGATTGCTTGAGCATAATGGTTTGAGGTAAATTGCTTCTCTAATTTTATTTAGTAAAGTTATTTGATTCCTATATTGAAGTTGTGTGGTTGGTTGAGATAGTTATGACGGGTATGGGATGGAGATTTAATTGTAGTTTAGGGTTGTAGTTGATTTGAATTACATGTGAGAAATATGAACTAAATGAATGAGAGGAAAGGGTATAAAGTGGATAAGTTTGTCTATGAATTTTCAGTTAGTAATATGTGTGTATATCAGTGCATTAGTACCTGTAGATTTGAGCTGAGTTACATCAGATGAGGATGAATTTGTATGAGTTAGTGAAGTTGAGATTGGTTGGTGATGCTGTAATGTTGGTGGTGGTGATTATGAGTCGCAGATAGTAGTGGATTTACATTCGAAATATTTTTGGACAGTAGAGATTAATGTTGTAGATGAATGTTGATAGTGTTAATTATATGGATTTCAGTTCATGATATTAGTGTTAATACTGTTGAACTGGTGGTGGTTTTGTATGATGTTGAGTTATACTTGTTAGTGCTAAGTGAACTGAATTGAAGATAGATCATGGATTGGGTAATGTTGTGGAAAGAAACTAAATATGTAGAAAGTATAAGATGGTTGTGTATGAGTTCTGAAGATGACTGCAGTTAGTGGATTGAACTATAAGACTTCTGATCCAAGAAGCATAGTACAGGGTTTTGCAGGGAGTATTATATTTGAATTAGTAGTACTGAATGAGATGTTGTGACTAAAGTTTGGTGATTTCAGAGTAGGCTGGCTTAAAGATGCAATTGCAAGTAAGCTATGTTGTCTTGTAAATCAAATTAGAGTTTTGTGTATTTAATGTTGGGTATTGCTCCCTGTAAGGTTGTTGAAAGGTGATGGAACTGAGTTGTAATGAGGCAAGCCTGAAATCAGGTTGGTAGTGATTATGAAGTTGTTTTTGAGTTTTGATTTATGAATTAGATTGATTGAACTGTTGTTATTTAGTTAAGAGTTATAAGAATGCTTGTATTAGAGTTTTGGAGCTAGAGTTATGCACCATTATGGTGCAATTGTACCCTTGGCCTATGCACTGTCCTGTATCAGATCAGCTAGTTAGCTAGCTGACTTATCTTAATGAACTTGTCTGACTCGGTATTTGACTGAGTCGAATCAGGTTGAAACGGGTTTGACCCACCGAGTCATTAGTCTTGACTCGTTGACCATTGACCCTGGACATTGACTTGACCTGGACGTTGACTGTTAGTGACCTTTGACCGTTAGTTTGACAATTAGTGACTATTAGTTGACTTAGTGGACTTGGGCTTGGAGTAGTTTTCTTAGTTAGATGTTTTGGACCTCTCGTGGTCCGAATTAGACTTTGATTTCTTCTACAAAGTTGCAGATACTCATAAGACTTAGCTATTGGACTAGAGAACCAACCCAATGAATTGGTAAATCTTTAGATATGCAAGAGATGGATTGCGAAGATGTGGAGAACCTTAGATGGGCTAAAGATAGATAATAAAAGGGTATAAAAACATAAATGGGCTTAAGACTATTAGTTAGATTTGTATAATTCTTGTGTGAGCCATTTTGGCTAGAATCTTAGAATTCTTGTGTGATTAACAGTTAATTATTAACAACGATCGATTCAAAGGAAGAACCAGTGGATCGTGGATCTCGAGGTAGGCGTGGCCTGTCTTCAAAAAGGTGTTGGAATGCATTTAACTCTTTGTATTCATTATTGTTGCTTTTATAAAAGTTTATGATTAACGAACTCATGCATTGTCTGTTTTTGCATTCCATGTTTTGTTTAAAATGCATTATGATAATCCTGTCGATTATGTGAATCTTTCCACGATGTGGAAAGGACTTGTAATGTGTTGTCAATATGAATTGTTATGGGAAATGAGAATTTCCACTTGTGGTATATAGGATACGCTCCTTCACATTTATATCTACTTTAATTCAGCTTTTATTGTTTAGAGTACTGGTCACCATGGTCTTGGTGGCGTCCATATCTATTAGGTGTGAATTGCCGGGTAGGGATTTACAACCATATTATACATTGTTTGAATAAGGAGTTTGTCCATATACATGTATGATTATTTCAGTGACTTAGTCACTGTTTAATGTTTCAGAAAAACATGTACTATTTTCCAAATCTTGCTTATGATTACTTAGAAGGTTAAATGTTAATTATTCCCACTTCAGTTTCCGTGACAGATCAGAGTTGCGCAACAAAAGCTTCACGGGTTGACTTCGCTAGATGATTAACTTCAGTTATATTTATTATGTTGTATATTTTATTTAAAAACCAAATGACTACTATTTATGTATCATTTGAGAGAAGATATTGTATATATATATTTCTGAGCGGGGTTAGTTTTGGGTTAAGTTCTTAATCGAATGCTTAAGTGCATGTTTTAGATTTTAGTTCCTCTTATTTAGTTAAATCTCTTGGATTAGTCAGCTGCTAGCTTAGGGGGCGCTACAGCGGGGGTACCCCAAATATACCTCAAGCTATAACTTTTCCTTTCTATAAGTCCTTTCCCCGAAAGTGATTGTCTATAGACTGAGTCGAGACAATACAACAAATTGGTTCACACTTTGTGTGATCGTCTATGGATACGAGATCGAGACAATATAACAACAAAGTGTTTTTACTTGATACAAAGGTTCGGACTTAACCAAACTCAATAGGATTCACGTATCAAGTAAATAGGAATTAATGTTTGTGCAATTTACTTTAATTATAATAAAACAATTATAATGCGAAAATATAAAGTAAATGACACAACAAGATTTTGTTAACGAGGAAACCGCAAATGCAGAAAAACCCTGGGACCTAGTCCATAATTTAATACTCTCAGGGTTAATCCGTTATACAAAATAAGACAACTTCGTATAGTTGATACCAAGCAACTAAACCTATAGTTTACCTAGTTCCGTCTGTATTCCCACGCCTTCAACCTGTAAACAAGTCACGTACTTGGACCAATTCCTTTGGTTCGTATTCCAAACAGTAAAGGAACAACAAATATGTTTGGTATCAACTCTCTTCAACCAAGTGATATGAGTTGTGTAAAGTAGGCCTGTCAATTGAAGAATATCCGTCGGATATTTAGAAATCCGATATCCGACAGGTTAAGCACTACCGGATATTCGATATCCGATAATATCCTATAGGATATCAAAATCAGATATCGATTCCGATAGGCTAAGCTGTCGAATATCCGATAATATCCAGTTATAACAAAAAAGCTTAAAAACCCTTGTAAAAAAATTTCATATTTGACACTTATCGGATATTTATCCGACAATATCCGATATTAGACTCGAAATTAGGATAACTTACAAATAAGTTCCTATACTATCGGATATTAACATTTAGGATGGGGTCTAATCCGTTTCCGATATGTTAAGGAAGAAATATTCGATAAGATATCCGATCCGATATCCGATAAAACGGATAAAATCCTATAGGATCCCGAATATTCGGAAACGGATTCCGGATATCGGACAAATATTGACAGGCCTAGCGCAAAGGTTCCCTTGTTTATCTTAACATAAACTCCTTTGCCAGGTTCTAAGATCTATCTTATGTTCAATCACCCAAAGGTAATCACTAAGATTAAGCTAACAACACTCTACAACCAAGTGATATGTGTTGATACCGATCTTCCTCAATTAATCAATCTAATATACCACAAGGATAAACCGATTATTAATTGGATCCTCTTTTTCCCAAACAAGTATTGTGCACACCAAAGATTATAAAAACACCAAGTAAGAAATCTTCAATATCTTCTTTGTCTTCAAATCTTCTTATATCTTCAATAAACACCTGCACACAATCACTTGAATCTCTTGTGATCAATCACATAAAAAACATAGTCTGTTAACAATGGATTATCACAAGATCGTCTTTAGATCTAACAACAGTCTAAAGATCCCTGTCGAAACCTTGAACTAGTTTGAGTGAATCTTATATCAGAAGAGAAGATTCTCAAGCATAAACAAACTAGGTGCAATCAAGATTCAACCACCGCTAGTCAATCAAATCAATACGAAAACTAAATATAAACCGCAATATCTAGTTTCCCACCAACGGGTTGCGCTAGAGCTTCTCAATCCCAAAGAAGACTTTAAATTGAGCGGCCATAAGAGATTTCACCTAATTAGATTACTCTCCTCTACGATAGGCGGCTTCACTAGTAACAAAGACAAAAGAGTAAGTCTAGGTTACACATGATTAGTTTGATAGAAATGCAAACTCAAAGTATTTATAGACAAGGAAGTTTGGACACCAAGGAATTCCCAAAACCGGAAATATTCTCAAGATATTTTCATTACTCCACCAAATTCGGTTTTCATAATTCCTGTGAATGCACTGTCCAAAAATAATGATCGAAATCTCCTTGGAAAATATTTAATTAGCAAATGCACATTACTAATTCTTATTTTCCATATATAATAAAAAAAACCTTAATTAAAAAGATTCTTAACTTATTTAATTCAATCTTGGGATTTACTTCCTTCTTAGACGTTAAGGAATATCTTTGAACAAAATAGAATAAGAATTAATGCATCGTGTTAAAAGAGTGACGACATCTTACTCTTGCAAGTCTTTACCATGATTGCTCACTTGAAACCGATTTACCACACTTCCAAACAAGTTTAGAATTGGTTCATCTGACTTTCAAGAACTATGTGATTGATCTAGTTTCACTCAATCACAACTCATGGGTATACGGTTCTACCAAAACAAGTTTCGGTTCTACCTTCATGTGAGTACTATGCATAGTTACACTAGCTTACCAAAGATACGGCTGACTAGGTACTAGGATCGGTTCCCCATATATATTTAGTATCTAACTTTATGCAATGCACATGTCTATAAGATCGGTTACCCCTTCCCAAAAACTTGTTGCACATGTTCATAGAATCAGTTTCCCTTTCTTCCATAAACCTTGTTGCACCTCATACAAGGATCGGTTCCCCTTGCAATGCACTGCACCTCTTACTAGGATAGGTTTCCCTCTTCCCAGTAATAAGTTCAGACATACACAACCCGATCATACCCCATGTGATTACTTAAGATCTGTTTCACTAATAAAAGTCATACCAATGCATAAGTCAGGCCTCATGTGAACAGTTCAACCAAGAACACAAACAAGTCGTGAGAGGTTATACTAATCACACATATTGGTCGTTCATAAGATTTGCAATGAAGAACAGCCCCAATAATGCCTGACGATTTCCTTTTCGGTTCACAACACATATCATGAACTTACTTCCTTAGAACACATGTAAACATTGTTCCCTACGATGAAATCCTCATCTCATACCCATACATAATCACAATAGCATTCATACGATTATGTCGATGTCTTATATACAAAGTTTAATGGTTAAGAAGTAAACTTCATATTGTATTCCTTAATACTATGTCTATCTAGAGTGTTCATGCTTCGTAGTTTTATGTTTTAAATATGCACGACTTGAAAGATACGTTAGGGAATGAAACAGTTCAAGTCAAATATCACTAACCTCAAATGGAAGGATTATGTTGTCGTTGTAGCTTCGCACTTCTTCACTTCTTCAAGTCTTCGCAATACTTGTAATGTCTCATCCTAATACTTTCAAGCTAACCTATACGAAGTTGACTCTAGTACATTTAAATAAAGCGACTCTTAAATGAGTTTTGCTTCACTAAAATATGACAACCAAACTTGACATACCAACGTTTGATGGGTTCAACCGAGCAATGCTCTAACAAAATCTTCTTAAACAAGATATCAGAGAAAAATACATTCAACTAATTATTCTGGACAAAGAGAATATAGATCTCACTGTCAATGTAGAATCTCTTGGTAAATCTCTTACTCAAGATCAAGAGATTCATCCTATGACCCTGACTAATGATTCTGTTATAATTTCTTTTGATGAGGAAAATAAAAGTCCTTGCTCGACTTTTATAGATTGTGATAACAAGATTTTTTTGATCACGTCTGAAACAAATCATGATGATGGGAGTTTGCCTAACTACATCAAGTCAGAATAGAATGAAGAACCATCTTCTACAATTACTGATGATCAAACGAAATCCTGTCCAAAGGAAACTTTGAACCGATTCCGTGAAAATCTTAAGGAATACAACTTTCGGTCACTTGACATGAAATTTATACTTCTTCAAAATATTGTGGTAAAAGTATTAAAAGAAGTTTCTTGTCTTGAAAAACTGAAAGATCGTTCCTCAGTAGAAAGATAGAATATACCCCAAACTGATAAAATCAACTCAAAAGAATAAGAAGAAAGAGTTGATAATCACTTCTGGAAAAAGATTCCTCCTAACTCAAGTCGAAACAGTCTCTGTATACATGAAGAACATTTTTAGAAAAAAGGAAAGGAAATAATTTCTGGGGGTAATTTAGGTTACCTCCCTCATAAAGATTGGTAATTTGCATTGCCTCCCCTACAAAAATAAAATTAGCAAAACCTCTTCTCGTCAATAATTCCGTCTATTCCAAGTTAGCTGACACGTGGTTTTTTTTTTCGGTAATTTGCATTACCTCCTCTGTAAAGATTGGTAATTTTCATTACCTCCCCTTTAAATTAGTTTGGTAATTTGCATTACTCCCCTAAAAACCACGTATAAGTTAGTACTGAGTCAGATAACTTGGAATAGACGGAATTATAGACGAGATGAGGTTTTGCTAATTTTTATTTTTGTAGGGGAGGTAATGCAAATTACCCCTGATTTCTACCAAGAGAAACAATCAGGGAAGATTTCCAATAATTGTTTCAGATAATCAAACTGATGTGCATAATAAGGAAATCCTTAGAATGATAAAATCATATGAAAACCTCATTGAAAAAATTAAGAGAGATCTATCCATCTCTGAAAATTCTCACATCAGTATGGTTTCTCCTCATGATCATACCTTTAGATCAAGAAAGGATCATCTTCTTAGGAGAAAATACTCTTGGCAGAAACTTCCAAAGAGAAACATGAACTATGTTTCTGATACTTGTTGTAAGCACAATAAGGCTTACTCCGATACAACCTAGTTTTATGGAGAATGTGTACCCTCGTCCAAATCCGTGCTCATAATTTTGGGATGAGGAAGCACATAAAACTAGAGCACATGTTTTTTTGTTTGTATCTGAAAATTTTGACAATCATTGGATAAGCTGTGAATCCATCTTGTCTTAAAAAATATTGTTCATGTTTATCATGATCTTTCATAATTAGGTTTTATTTTAAATTTTTGAATTTTAATAAACCTTTCAGCTCGAGATTTTCGGACACGGAAAATAAAATATATTCTAAATATATTTTCGAAAATTTCTCTGTATTTTCGGTCCGAAAGTTGTCTCTTCTTAAGATAAAATTTATCTTGCTTGTATTGTGAAACCCTGATTAATTCTTTTTTAAATCCTCGAGCATGCCTCCAATAACTCGCGGTATTACAAAGGTAAATAAGGTGGAAGCTCAAAGAGTTAAGGATTGTCAAGGAATCAATACAGAAAGGAAGAAGAAGATCATATCAAAAATCATGTCTGATTATGAATCTGATAGTTCTACTGGATCTCAAGATGAATCATGTTTGTTGGCTTACAACCTTCAAGATCCAACAAAAACCAAGTGGATACGTTCTGATAGTATGATTAACTATATCCAAGGTTTTTAAGAACTAAAAACCAATGTCATAATAACGGTTTGAAATCAAGATTGGCGCCTGAAGGATAGAATTGATGAAACAAAAGCTGATCTTACAGAATGAAGAAACAAGTTGAAAAACTTGAAAAACAAGAGGTGGTTGCTGACAAGTCTCTCGAGACATGCTTAGTTTGAACACTGAAGAAATCTCAGTGAACAATCAGAGCAGCACTAAGGATTAAGTTATATGTTGTAATATTTGATCTAGAAAAATAGACATCAATGTTTTTGATTTACTTCAATTATTGTATAAGGTCTATTTTTGAATAAAACTATCATTATTAATGAATAAATTTTTTTCTTTGTAAATTTTTTTCTTGTGATAGTTACCGATTACATAGCATGTGAATGAATGTTTGTATTTTTTCTATGTGTATTCGTTTTATGGGATATCTGATTTCGGTTTTCATTAACCTTAATATGCGATCTCATATGATGTGACCCTTATGGTTTGTGTGGATTTTTGATTTAGTTGGATTAAGTTCTAGCCCATGTTGGTAGGCTTTATCAAAGGATCATAAGGTGTTCCGATTGAAATTCATATGTGAAAAGTCACAACATGTTAAATCAATTTATGTTTACATGAGTTATGTTTAGCATAACATATGTGTTTCGGGTTTTCAACTTTTTATATTGGCACGCATTAGTTAAAACCTTTTCAATTTTTCTCTGGTAAAGGTTTCTTTTGTTGTTATTCTTTTGTTCGTGCGAGAGGATGACAACACACTGGGGGAGAGTTCTTATTTGAACTTGCGCTTAATGATATATCTTTCTGGGGAGAAGGGGTTGCAGAATCTTAGATAACAAATTTGTTAGTTAATCGTTTTTCCTGTTTAAGAAAAGCCTATTTATGTGGCATATATTTTGCTTTTGCTTAATAAAATTTCGGTATAATTGATATGTTCTATTATTGTGTATGGATGTGTGTTGTGTATGATTTAATTGTTTCCGGTTAAGAAAAATTATGTCATTTATTTGGCGTATTGTTTGGTATCTTCTTTATAGTTGGGTATCAAGTGTTTTTCCTTAAC
This sequence comes from Papaver bracteatum, assembly GCA_023529315.1. Taxonomy (NCBI): domain Eukaryota; kingdom Viridiplantae; phylum Streptophyta; class Magnoliopsida; order Ranunculales; family Papaveraceae; genus Papaver; species Papaver bracteatum. Next base: position 1,659,997 of record JAJJWX010000810.1, on the reverse strand, counting down.
GAAATTCGGTGCAATTGCAGTGCTATAATATCTATGTTTGTTTCAATTGCTTCCGGTTAGGAAAATAATTTTGCAAGTCAATTTATTTTGGTTTGTATATATTATTTATGGCTTAACAAAATACGAGATCATTTGTTTAGTCCAAATCGATTCCGGATAAGAGAAACTAAGTTAATTCTGATCTTAGTTAGAATCATCAAATTGGAGGATTTGGTTATTCAAGTCTAATCGAATGCCTTGACAAGAAAAGCTAGTTAACTAACCTAGTGTTTGTCTTGTCTAAAGAGAAAGGTCTAAGTTATTATCTGAATAATTAAATCCTGAGGAGAAAAATAAAGTTAATCTTTATTTTAGTCTTATCGAAATAAGCGATTGCACATACACAATCGGTTTAACAGGGGAATTAAGTTTCTTAGTCTAAACTATTAGGGAAAATTGCTTCGGGAAATTGTTTCCTTGATAACATATTAAAACTAAATTACTCGTAGTTTCGGTTTTAATATTGGTTATCTGAAGTAGTATGTGAAACCTTCGTGCTTAACTCTTATAGTTTATTTACAAGTCTTTTAGATTTGTAAGATTCTTTCGGTTTGTCCTTTATTTGCTCGAACCTTTGTCATTTTGTGAAAAAAATGGGGAGAAATATATGGAGTAAACAAGTGATTTGCAATCATTAGTGAAAGGACAATTGTGCTTAAACGTTATATCTAACGAAAGAGTAAAGTATTGACTAAGGGGGAGAAACATATCATATTGTTGTTATAGTATCCTGACTACAAAAAGGGGAATGACATATGTGAGCTAGGTAATAAGTGCTCTTACCTTAAGGGGGAGTAAAATCTTATGTTCTTCAAATGTCAACAACGACATTTATTTATTGAATATATGCAGGTTATTGTGCTGTTGAAACTTGGAATCAAGCGTATGTAAAATGAATTCTTATGTAATTTGTTTATCCATATGTAATAAGAGTTTTGTCATTAAAATTGACAAAGGGGGAGATTATGAGAGCATAGCTCAGTTGAACTCACCAAGCGTTGGTATGTCAAGTTTGGTTGTCATATTTTAATGTGTCAAAACTCATCTAAAGTCGCTTGATTATATACTAGAGTCAACTTCGTTTAGGTTAAACTAGAGAGTCTAGAAATGTTGAGACATACAAGTATTACTCTGAAGACCTGAAAATTGTGAAGAAGAAGCGAACTACAATGATGACATAATCCTTCCTCTTGAGGTTAGTAATATTGACTTTGAAAAACCGGGGGTATAACAACCACACCCAATAATTCGTTTAACAATCTGTATGGACAAACTCCAATATACTTTCAAGAGGATCAACTAGACAGTCATACTCAATATTAAGAAAAAGTGTATCCAAGAGTGTATCTTAATTTCTCAATTCAATCCACAATCAAACAAATATGAATTTGCGAGCCCGATTGAATATTGAGAAATAACTTGAACGGTACCAAAGACCAATGTTCAAGTGTCAATCAATTTATATCAACAACCAAAGGTTGGATTATCTAATTGATTGAACTTACGCATAAACTGTGATATTTAAATTATATAAACAAATATAATGCGGAAAAGAAATCAGACATCGGAAATTTTCTTAACGAGGAAACCGAAAATGCAGAAAACCCCCAGAACCTAGTCCATATTTGAACACCACATTATATTAAGCCGCTACAGACACTAGCCTACTCCAAGTTAACTTCGGACTGGAATATAGTTGAACCCTAATTAATCTCAGACTGATCAAGGTACAGTTGCGCTCTATACGCCTCTGAATTACAGCAGAACTCTGCGCACTTGATTCCCTTAGCTGATCTCACCCACAACTAAGAGTTACTACGACCCAAAGTCGGAGACTTTAATAAACAAATCTATCTCACAAAGAAAAGTCTATTGAATAGATAAATCTATCTCCCACATAAATACCTTTGAGTTTTATTTCGTCTTTTGATAAATCAGGGTGAATAAGAGGAACCAATTGATACACCTGTCTTATATTCCCGAAGAATAGCCTAGTAATATCAATCACCTCACAATAATCTTAATCGTATATGTTTTGGTGTAAAAACTGATTCTGCTGGAAATGGTAAATTTGGGTGTGCAGCTGAGAAACGAATCTAAACCCTAAACAAATGCACTGCACGGGAGTACTTTAGATTCGAGAGATCAATTGGTAAAATTCTGGCATAAACCAAGAAGTGGTCGTTCCAGTCTTTCTTAGGTCACAAAATGAAGGAGAATGGTTGATCTTAGGGACGGAAACGAAGAAGGTGTTGAGATGAGAACGGTTAACTCTGAAGGTGTGGCTGTTTATGACTTGTATCAGAATGTAGAACTTGCTTGCGGAATGTAAGATATAAGTTCTTGGTGTTTTCTGGATACTTGTGTTGATAACACTTGTTTTTAAAATCGGTTGAAAACAAATATTTATACAAGTCATAGTTGAACGCACCCTGATCTCATAGGAAGTGAAAGTAATTGAGTGATGGAGAAGTGAGGATCGTGTAAAATGTTAAAAAACACGTCCCTACTATGAGGGGAAGAATGGTCGGTTACACCCACTACTTCTCTGCTGCCACTGACTTTTCGCCTTTTCTGACACTTTCTCATAATGGGAATGTTGCATGCCGCACGTCGTAAACCACCAGACCAATACCCTGATGAACATCCCCCAGTTTGTGACATGTTTGATGTCTCGAGTATTTTGTTGTAAAATATGCAGCACGTTGCTGAGAGGTCTTGCTTGCAAGACCTAATTATTTTGACCAATCACGCGCAAGCTAGGCGGCGGGCGGTCATTTGTTACAAGTCAAGCCATGATACTTGTGTCCGGCCATCTTGGATAGGCTTCCAGAAGCTATCCATGTACATAGAAGATGTGGTGGTCACTCCTTATAGGAGAATGATGGCTGGTAGCCATTTTGACATCATATTGGTTAACCCAGATTAAATCTAAACCGGTTAAATTGGCTAGCTAAGTTGGATGGCTGAGATGATTTGCGGCAATTATTGATTTCCGTTAATTTATTTAAGACCCTTGTAGGCAGCGTGACTAGACTACTTTGACTAGCAATTGTGAATGCTGGCTGCGGGTTAGGAGAATTCTGATTGGTTGAAATAACAGAGGGCCCATACCAAAATTGTTGTATCATTCTCATACGAACTCGGATTTTGATGATACGCCCCTCCATTCTTATCAGAAAAGAATTTTTTATCTTCCTACTAGGGAATATTTAGGTTTGGAGCTCGTTTAGGAGGTGAAAACTGCCCGACAGAAAAACTCGGGAAGAATTCAGGAGGAATTCTGTCAGTTTTCATCCATGACCTAGCTCGCCTTTAAAGATATATCTTTTAGCTCGTTAAGCCGATTGATGTGATTTTTTAGTATGTTATACTAGATATCCATACGAAACTTTTGGCATATAAATCATATACATATTCTTTAGGAGTTGCTCTCAGATGTTCGGCCAACCTTGGGTGATTTTTGGATGTCGTTCAACCTAGTTAAATCGACCAATATGGATAAAACTATTGCGCAGCGAAAAAACAACTTCTAACTTTAATTTAAAAGTGTAGGTTGCGCATTTAGAGCGTTTTGATTGCTCGATGGGAAAGAGGGGACGACATGCAGTTATACGGGGCGGGTTCGATCGGCCATGGGCGACGCCGACTAGGGAACGCCGGCCGGTCAAGCGGTGTGGCTGCGCTTCCTTGCGCTGCTGCCTTTATTTGTCGTAGCTTCCCTTTATTTCTTGTTTTCCACTTTTGGTAGGGTTTTGCTCATACTAGTCCATGGCGGATCAATTTTATAGCTTGCCTAGGTTTAGTTTCGACCAATGGGGTTCGAGACATTGCACAGGCCGCAAAAGACCTAATTTTTATAAATTAATAAAATAAGGTTAGAAAGATTGGATTTTGTGGGCTGACACAAAATCAATCAATTTATAGTAAATTTTGTGCATTCGTACAAAATCACTAATTATGTTTCAGAGGGCAGCATAACTTTGCGTGCCTCTAATTGAGTACTTCCATGCATATCTTAATCATGACACTTCGGAAAATTCATGCTACTCAGTTGTGAGTGAACATTAATTATCATGTCATGTCAAAATTAAGAGTTCGGCTGGGTAACATGGCGTAGAATGAGTACTCGATGGGCCATGCATTGGTGAGTAATGCAGGAAGGAAATAAACTTTATAGAATATTTGGGATTGTTGCTGCACGCACCATTCTAGATAAATTTTATATAAATATACAGAATTGCTTAATACATATGAGATTAAGGAGGCCCATGCACTCATTACTTTTAAATGGCTCTGTTTCTTTACAGAACGAGAACACATTAAATACAGGGTCTTATAATTTTAGACCTGAACTAAAAACCACCATGAACAGTATGGTAGCGAAACAAGATATTGTGGAATCATAAATGATGAGACGAAGATGTTTGTGACTACTTTTTATCTTGCCTATCGGAGAACAAATCTCAAGCAAATCTTAAAGAATATAGTGCTCAATCACGATAAAATAAAGAAAGATCAGAACACACAACTACATATAAAATAGTTGGGTATGGCTTCATAATCCCAATGAAGTCTTCAAGTCGTTAACCTATAGGGTTTTGGAAAAAACTAAGGTTAAAGGAGAATCGACTTTAGTCGCAACTAGTACCACACAGGAGGTGTGGGGATTAGGTTTCCCAGTTGCTAGAGTACTCTTTTATATAGTTTTCAAATCAGAGTTTGCAATTTAAGTTACATTGGTAACAAAGTATTCAATATTCACCGTTAGATGAAAACCTGATTAGATTCAAGCTAATACATTTCAATTGTTAGATCGAACTTAGCTTGTTATACACAAATGAAATGTGCTTTTATTTAGATAAGGGTAACCGTACCTAAACATGTGCACACGGTTGGTTCAAAAATAGTTAACCGAAGTTAGCCATATGAATGCTTTCTTATCAACCTTGTTCATCTCAATCACAACTAGTTCAAATGACTCAAATGAAACTAGTTATAGAGTTGTTCAATTGTTTATATTCTCGTAGAAGTATACAATACATAATTGAAGCAAAATAAATTTTGATTCACTTGAATCAATTCATGAACATTAAAGCCACAGTTTGCAAAATATTGCATTCCTTAATATATAAATGTATTAGTTCAAGAATAAACCGATTTTAGAACTTAACCTACTTAGGTACGCATACCTAAGTAGCCGGACTGAGTTTGGGTTCTCCAGTATGCATACCACCAACCTCGGTTGAAATTCCGGAACTTGAAACTTACGACAACACGCATACCGGTATGAATACTTAAGTTCATGGACTTTCATAAAACCAATCAGTACGCATACATACCATGGTTCCCGGACTTTCACCAAACCAAACAGTAGGCATTCGGGTATGCATACCATGGTCTTCGGATCAAGATAACATATATGCAACTATGATATATCCAATCATGGTTAATCGTTCTAAACTTCATTTTGAATCACTGAAACATTCTCGGAAAACAGGAATAGTTGTCTCACAAAAATTATTAGCTTCAAAGCAATTTTCAAGTGATCAAATGATCAATACGAAATATTCTGAGTCTATATCAAATGACTGTCTCACACAAATCATGTAAGATAATACATGCAATTTCCACATGATCATCTTTTGAATTGCATCAAGAATATAAGATGAACTTGGTTAAAGCAAAAGCTTACCGACACATATTTTGAGAAATATGTAAGCGACTTATTTCTACTCAGCTCGAAATATCAAAAGTGTATAAACTGAAAACTATATCGTTATACGACTATTGTCTCAAGAAGGAGATAGGATATAGATAGAATTTCTGAGTGATAGATAAGTTCAAGTCTTCACATACCTTTTGTTGATGAAGTTTCACAAGATCTTCTTAGTAGTTCTTCGTCTTCAATCGATGAACGTCGTAAAGTCTAAAGCTCAACTACACAATCTATCCTAATCCAAGACTTAATCGTAGATTGACTAGAAATAAAGACTTATAGTTTTGGAAACTAAACTTGACAAACAAGCTTGAGATAGAAACGCTTGCGAGTTCGACCGAGAAATGCTGTAACAATCTCCCCCTTTTTCAATTTTAGTGACAAAACTATCAATACATATGGATTACAAAATAATAAACTTTGTAACTTCTCATCCAAATGCTTGATCTCCTTGGTTCTTCAACATTACTCGAAATCTTTATCACTTCCAAGTACTCCATGATTCTAAAGGTGTTCAACTTAGCATCATAGTTGTTGAAGATCCATAGCTATAATAATATATAAAAACAAGATGTCACTACACCATTTTAAGGATATAGCAACCCAGAGTAGCAACAACAATAGTGCCGTTGCTAAATATCTGTTGCTATTTTCCCTTTGCTATATTTTAGCAACAACATGTTTCTGTTTCTAATTTAGAAACTAGAATATTTAGGTTGCGAATAGCAACAGCAAAGTGTTCATGCATGCGAAGCACGCGTGTGGTTGGAAACACTTTGACGTTTTTTTACGCCCAAGTCAAAGTTTGGTCAGTCCTCTTCTTTATTTTTCCACCCTGTCTACAGAACTACTCCCTCAGTGTATTATCCTTAGAATTTTCTGAGCCAGTTTCATTATTCTCCACCCGCTCTTACTCTTTTTTTTTTCTGCTCCAGAAGATATTTTCTCCCTTTAATATCAACTGCAGATTCATTTCATGTCTCGATCTAAATCGATCTTCGGTTGCAGTCTTGTATTCGATCTGGTAAGCATTTATTTTTCGATTTTATTTAATAGATTTTAGGGTTTCACGATTTTGATTTCAGCTAATAGATTCTAGGGATTTTGATTTCAGTTTCAAGCAGCTTCAGTTAATAGATTCCAGGGTTTCACCATTTTGATTTCAGTTAATAGATTCTAGGGTTTCACGATGTTTATTTTAGTTAATAGATTCTAGGGTTTCACGATTTTGGTTTCAGTTAATATATTTTAGGGATTTTGATTTAAGTTTTAAGCAGCTAATAGAGGAAATAAATCTCGGGGACTTAGGATTTTGATTTGAGTTTAAAGCAGCTACTTTAAGTGATGTATGATTTCGTTTTTCTTTCTTTTGTAGTAGTGTTAACCGTGGGTTTGATTTTGTTTGCTAAAAATCTGATCTTGGGTTTTTTAACTCAATAGGGTTTTTGCTATGTAGTGAGATTTCTAATGCACTTCAGATTCTTGTGAAACAGTATCCATTTATTTCTTTTGATTTTGGTTTTATTGTTAGTTGCTTAATTTGGTAATGTGATTTCAATTTTAATTTACTTTTTTTTTTCTGAAAAATTTGAATGCAGATTTGGATTTATTTCGTCGGGTAGAATGGCACAAACAATAGCTTCAGGTCTACATATTATGATGGCAAAACCATCCGTGAATTCATCACGGAAGGTGCTCAATTCGAGTGCTGCAGTTTTTGGTGCTAATCCAAAAACAAACTCTTTCTCTATGCTCTAAAGTGCTTCTTCTATTGCATCAGTTAAATCATTGTCCTGCAACATCATTTCTACGCAATCCAAATCCAGTAAAGTCATCACAAGGGCAATGTCTCAATCTACTGATAGCAAACCTACTCTTCCTAGTTTGCCTATAGATTTGAGAGGTTAGCTTACAGAAATCAATTAATCTAAAACCACAGAAATCACCTGCTAGCACTTTCTCCTGAAATCCAACCAGGTTTTATGTTGTAATAATCATTTCGTTTCAGTTTATGGATTCTACGGTTTTACGATTTTAGATGTTTTTTTTATATTTTAGGGATTTTGATTTCAGTTATTCGATTTCAATTCAACGATTTTAGAGTTTCATTTGTTAATCTGTTTTTTCCGATTTCTTATTTTCTTTCGATTTTGGGGTTTCATTTTGTGAAGAAAGAGATCAAGGGTGAATCAGGGGAGAAATGGAAGACGGTGGTCGCTGTCATTGATGTATTTTATGATTGGAGAATTAGAAATCAGAAGATAGTGGGTTAAGATGTATCTGAAAGATGAAGAAGAAGGGCAGAGATGCGTTTGTTGTGAAGAAATTAATAATGGGTTTTCGAATTTAAGGCACTGAGTGTATCTAGAACTCAAAAAAAAGGAGAAAAGATGGGTCTGTTGAGTTGATTGAGATGTTGAATTATGAAATTTTAGAGTTTATATGGCTGCAGAAGACATGGGTTTTGGTTTGTGTGAGCAGAATAGAGATGCTAAATGGGTTAGATGGAAGATGTTGTTGTTGCCATTGTTTGAGATGAATGTGAATTGATGATGTCAATGGTGATGATGTTAATGACTTGAGGGCCTGAGGATATGAGGAAACATGACTTTTGAGTTGTGATGATGTTCACAAAAAGATGAAATGGTGTTGAGGTTGCAGTGAAGGTGATATTGTGAATGGAATGGAGGAATAGAGAATAATGATGCTGGAATTTTTTTTAATTTGAGCAATAGATAATGCTTGAAATGATGTTGCAGGGAAGACAGCTAGTGTTGCAGATTTGCAGTGGATGCTCTGGTAGATGTCTAATTGATAGCAGATAGGAAATCAATTAGGAAGGTGGTTATCTGAAACTATTATTGTGTATGGAGGAGATTAATGAAGGGTCGATTGCAGATTCACATGTTTGTTATTGTTGTAGTGCATTGCTGCTTTACCTTTACAGATGGGGTTGATAGCTCAACTTGATTTATCCTCTTTGTTTTTGTGTTGCAGGTACAGAATTTGATAGAACACTGCAGTTATGTAAGACGTTGTATAGACACTCCTTAATCAAGCGAATATGGTAAGTTTACTTTTCAACTTCAATTAAATCTCTGGTTTACAATGTTCGATATGATTTTAGTACTTTTGAATTGTTTTACAGTGTGTTAATCGTGGTATCATGAGTTGGTTTTAATGTTAGTGCTTCAATCCAATGGACAAGGTAGCATGGATCCTGATAACTTGGGAATTGGCGGCTAGGTTTGAAATGATGGTAACTAACTCCCAAGGACTGTTCATTTTTCGCTGTATGCTAGAAGGTTTGTCTTCTACAACAAAATACAACTTTGTATTTTCCTCTTGATCTCTTAACTACAACCTTTAATTGTAAGATTTTTTGGGCTCTATTGCATGAATGATGAAATGATTTACACCTTCATTAATATTTCAGTGATACAATGTTATCATATATTAAGTATATATTTGCATTAATGGGTCCTTGTGCAACTTTGCAGGATGCAATCATGGCCTTTTCAAAAGTATTTACTGTTGTTTTTGTTTCCTTCTCTTTTTCTCGTATTTGAAGGTTGTTTCTACTGTTGCATTTGGTATGGGGATGAATCAGATTGACGTTGGAGTGGTATGATGAAATGCTCATGATTTACCTTTCGTTCTATATTGCTAATTAAAAACTAGAAAAGCAAATTCATCACTACTTAGTGTAGTTTATTTTCAGGTTATACATTATAGCTTTCCCAAAGCTTGAAGGAATATGTTCAGGTAGTGGTTTATTGCAACAATTACCATTTGCTTATGTTAAAATAATTCACCCTATGTCATACTTCATATCACCCTAAAAGACCCAATTTATGTGCATATGTAGAAAATTGGTCTTGCTGGACGAGACGTTAGATTATCATATTGCCATCTATTTTTTGACGATTTAACTTATTTCAAGCTCCGCAGTTTTTCATACAGGTACAATTTCACTTTGTACTATTTTGTATTTCAGTTATTACCTAATTACCAAACAAAAATATGAAATAATGTTTTTGTCAGCGATGGTGTTGATTTGCAGTAAACAAGTTCATGTGTCAAATTTTCATTAAATTGTGTGCACACCTAGAAAAATTTTATCCTTAGTGAAAGAATCTGCATCTCAGAAATAGATATGAAAGAAGAGGTCTCTTTACAATCTATGTTAACTGTTGAATGCTATCATCCCTGATTTTTTTTTATCCACTATCATTCTTATGGAATTACTCTTAACATGAAATGCACAGCTTCAGTCTCCACCTTTACTGATCTAATTATCTAATTGATGACAGGTGATGCTCACAATTCTAACCTATTTGGAGAAAGGGAAACTGCAGTATTTGCGCTTACTCCCACAATTGAATGTCGCTTGCTCCTTGTATTTTCACAAGGTCAGTAGTATAGTAGTATGACTCAATATGCTACTTCTCTTGCAAGAAAGTTGATCGATAGTTGTGTTAATGTTCTTTCCTTGCTAAACCTGCTATCATATCCATACAACTCAAATAAAAACATGGCCTTGTTGTTTTCTTCTCTAACCATTTCTCGGATTATTCCATGAAATCTTATGCATGTTTTTTTTTCCTTTGCAGATGTGGTCACTGCAAAAGCCTTGCTATCACAAGTAGATCTATGAAAAGGTTACAGCAGCATATAAATCTGGACGGCGCTATCTCCATTTTTTTAAACAGGATGCAACATTTATAATTCGATGTCATATGATATAGTCAATGAGAACTGCTTTGCATAAGAAGGTACTTCAATTATTTGTATTTCAGTTTTTTTCTTGAAGACTTCAAGTGTAAGATTCCCTTAGTTTGAAATTGAGTTTACAGCAAAGTTATTTTGTAATTGTGTGATTCTTTTAATGAATTTCTTTGTTGTGTATATGGTGTGGAATACTTCCTGGATATGTATTTTTGTTGAATTTCTCTTTCCCAGTAAAGCAACCATCTATTGCATCTGGAACTCTTCTTAATTGGACAAAAGGATTCTCAATAGACGATGCGGTAAAAATATTAACCTGCATGCTATTTAAATCTTGTGTTTCCTAGACCTTGTGTCTGATCTTTGTACTCTTAATATCTATGTAACTAGGTCGGTCAAGATGTGGTGGCAGAATTGACAAAAGCCATGGAAAGGAAAGGGGTTGCTATGCGCGTTGCAGCACTTGTAAGTTTACAGTGGCCTCTTCTTGTCTTTGATCCTCCCAGAATCTTCATGTTAATGTACATGACCGGACAAAACTTTCGGGTATTTGTTGAGACTTGAGATATTGGAAAATTTGGTTTACTGTAGGTGAATGACACAATAGGCACATTAGTTGGGGGTAGATACTTCAATAGTGATGTCGTTGCTGCTGTGATATTGGGTACTGGAACAAATGCATCTTATGTGGAGCGGGCATGGACTTTTACCCAAATCAGGAGAGATGGTTAGCTGTTATCTTTTCTTTGTTTTTCGATCATAATTTGTTCTTCACTTGTTTTCTGTAGAACGAAAATATTTTCTTTCTGGTTACTGGAAGACACGTTGTTCTACATTTACTTTATGTTCTTGAGTGAAAATCACTGACCTTCTGTGTAATGGTAGGTTATCAACATGGAGTGGGGAAACTTCCGGTCGTCACATCTTCCTCTAACAGAATATTCTTTGGATCTTGAGAGTTTAAATGTTGGTGAACAGGTAATATTCAACTGTAATTTATGTTCGTCTAGCAATATTTTCCAGAATATTAATCGCTTTAAATTTGAACTTTTGATGTCAAACAGATTTTTGAAAAGATAGACATTGTACGAAGAGTTTTACTAAAAATGGCTGAGGAAGCTACTTTCTGTGGTGATGTTGTTCCAGCCAAACTTAGAGTTCCATTCATATTGAGGTATTCCATAGTTGCAGCTTTGCTTGCAGTATATATTGCTCATGTTTTTGCTAAGCAATACTAGTCTTAGATACAACCTTAGTGGAAACTGGTTGCTTACCCTTGCCACCCTAGGCTATCACAATGCATCGTGCGGTGGGGTTGTGCCATTGTGGGGTTGTTTCTGTTACTGCTTGTGAGCATGTAAAATAGGAAACAACACAGTCGCTAATTTTATGATTTAATAGCTACCTAGGCTAAAGCAACATGTTTTGTGGTTGAATAAACTTGGCATTCAGTTTTGTGGCTTCTCATTGGTTACCAGCTGGACCCATGTTATACATCTTTGATCTTTCCAACTAATTCGATTACTGTTTAGGCTTACCAATTCCATAAAAGGAAATCAAACTTGACATGAGTCATTCATGGAATGAAAGTAAACTTCTTGCAATTTCATGCTTGTACTGAACTAAGATATTTTATATTTCAAGTTTCTGTTAGATCATCTTCACTTTAATGGAACGTCAAACTGCAATATTCAGATTACTTCAAATTAATTTTCTGGAATCTGCAGGACGCCTGAAATGTCCGCAATGCATCATGATACGTCCTCCGATCTCAGAGTGGCAGGAGCAAAATTGAAGGATATTTTAGGCGTATGAGTTTCTGTCTTTTACTTGTCTGAAGTGGCGTGGTAACCTTTCTCTTCTGAAAATACATCTTCATCTGTCATTCAACCACTTGCTGTGAGATACTTTTGTGGGCTCTCATCTCCAAATTAAAACTGGATTTCTTAGCACTTTCAAGTTAAAAGTGAAAAATTAAAACTATCTTGTTTTTGCATTACACGAGGTCCTCCGGGTAAGGGTATTCCTATAATCTAGATTTTGATTTCTAGATTTCTACTACCACTGGTAGTCTGCCGCGACCAGATTACCCTATTCTTTCAGTATTCTTTTAAACAATTGGGCTAATGGTTTCTTGTTTTGTTTTCTTTAATGTAATTTCAGATTCTTGATGATGATGCTATACAAAGATGAGGATTCTTGTTTTGTTACTACATCTTTGAGGTTAGTTTTTGATTGACATTTTCATAAACATTTAATAATCTATGGACTAAATCTCTTATATCTTGATTTTTTTTTGTTTCGTTGTGCAATGATATTCAGTCTAAAGATGAGGGGGTTTTCAGTTCCAAGAGCAGCTGGTTTTACTTAATTCCTCAAGAATTTTGTAGGTAATTGCTAATTTTTCCTTTCCTTAACCAATATATGTTAGAATTTTTTATGCTAAAACTCAGTAGTTTTGTTGCTTATTCATTTTGAGCAGTCTTACTTGTACTGTACTCTATCTCTTTTTTAGGTAAAACCAAAATTTGGGGTTTCTTTTTTATCATCTTCTCCCCCTCTCCCACTTATTCTTCTTCTTGTGTTTTGGGTTTTTACAGAAAAGAGATAGTTAGATTGAGTTGGTGCTGTTAATCTACCTATGATTTGCAGAGGAAATTGGTTAAGCAAGTGGAGTTTCGTGATACTTCTGGTGGAGTTCAATCTTCCTCATTTATTAGTCTTTCTTTCCCTGTTTTTCAATGCCTCTGTCAGTTGACACAAACTAGGTTACCCATCCATTTATGAACATCAACTCATGTCAGTCACAACATACATAAGTTACTTGTGTACATTTGTATCAACTGAAGAATCCTTTATTTTATAATAAAATTATCTGGTGGTGATTCTCAACTACATTTGTATCTATTTTGTATTGCCATTGTAGTTTGTATATCTGTTTGGATGTTGAATATGGGGAACTGGGTAATTGCAGGGGGGAAATTTGGGGTAATGAATTTTGACAAGGTCAGCAGAATGGGACTTGACCTTTTTTTTTGAGGTTGCAAAAGATTAGCAACATCCGGGCTCTGTTGCTAAAATAGAACCAGAACCAATACAGTAGAACCAGAACCAACAGTATCTGGTTCAGGGTAGTGGTATTCCTGTAATTAGCAACATATTAGCAACAGCAGGTTATTGTTGCTAATAAAAAAATTCGCAACGGCAACGGCCGTTGCGAATGTCCGTTGCTGACCAAGATTCGCAACGAAGCTTATGCCGTTGCTAAAAATTGCGACACCGTGTTTAGCAACAGCGAAGTCCCGTTGCGACCCCGTTTAGCAACATCTATTGTATGTTGCTATATCGTTAAAATGGTGTAGTGTGTTTTCGTATTGTTATATAGTGTCATAGTATTATTACACAACATTAAAGTTCGATTGTATCACAACTTTGACAATAACACTATGGTGATATGTATCACTCCCCCTTAGTCAATACTTCATCTCACATGAAAACCACTCCCCGTTACATAATGATCCATAAACCATATGTATTTGTAGTGTGCACTACACATTAATTCTCCCCCTTTTTGTCAATAAAAATTGGCAAAGGTACGAAAACTAGTGGGATCCTAATAAAATTTTCATAGAGATACTTCATGACCAAAAGAGAACATATCAACTTTGTTTAGATGCAATCATATAGCCGAGACTAAATGCTTTCATCAAGGAGTTTATAAAGATACAAGATAACCCATATTATATTCCGCAGCCGCACTCCCCACAAAGATTTGGCAATTAACCACAAGTTCAATTAATAACTCTCCCCCATTAAATGTCATTCCCGAAAGAACAACAAGAGCGACCTTACTTTTACGAGAAAAGAAGGATTTCTTTGGACTTAACAAATAACATGAAAACATGAATTTGTAATCCAAAATACTCAAGTAAATTAACCACAAGAGAACCCATGATTAATTTAATCAGAAATGCTCAACATAAGAGAACTTACGGAGCCACACAGTATATCACAAAAAGTGGATCAGGGAAGGACCAATACTGTGGAATATACAAAGATTCATTCTATTTTTTATCAATATTTGCATAAAGACATCATAGGCTTAATCATTGCAACCAAAAGTTCATCATATCTTAATCAATATTTTCATAATAATATAATAGGCTTAACTTTTGTTGTCAAAAGTTTATTCTATCTTTTATCAATAAAGACATATCATAAACTTAACTTTTGAGCAAAATATGGGACAATCACAGTTCACGGACGCAAACATACATATCCCATAACAAGTTGCAATATACAAAACCATAAAGATTAGAATTGCAAAATCATCTTCCAAATAAACTTTAGAATTTAAATAAATAAATCTAAAAATATTGCAAGATGAAAATCGTTGGCAATAGCTATGTGTACTCACAATAATTGCTATTCCAAACCCTAGTTATCCTTCTTAAAAATACAAGAATAAAATTCCCATAAGAAGTTTCCTAGACATAAAGACAAGATGGAGGCTAATCATCACTTTCATCATCGGAAACCATCCAAGAAGCTTGAACCTTTTCCATTTTTTCCTTGTTCAGCGAACTTTGTAGCAATCACAAGTATTTGTTCTTGCACACATTTTACCTTGGAATAGATCTTACGCACACCCTTGTGAATTTGATGAATAAGACTCAAGGTGGTAGGATCACAAGAACCGTCAAGGGAGTCACATCTTTGTCTTTTGCAAGCATTCTCCTTCATATGTTTGAAAGTACAAGGACGAACAAGTTTGGATGTTCCAAGAAAGTTTCTAATAGGAACAATTGGATGTTCATGACAAATTTGCTCAATTAAGCAAGGAAAGCCTAACTTCTTGATGGAATATGTCATTGATACCATTTGAAGAATGATGAATCCACAAATATCAAGACATGGAGTACCTAATTCAAGGAAATAGACCAGCTCCACAAACTCACGACTCCACCGAGAATTCTCAATTGTGGAAGGATAAAGATTAGAGATACCAAGTTTCCCTAAAGACATCAAAGAAAGACTAAGATATTAGTAGGAAATTTTCCATTAATCCAATCAACACTCTTGCCACAAATACCAATAGAGATGGTTTCACATGATGGTATGTCTTTCCTTGGTCTTGGAAGACAAAAATTACCAAACGAAATTTTGGAAATATTTGAAATCAATTCTCTATTAACAAGAATCCTTTATCTATTTATCATGGTATTGAATTCCATGTCATCAAGATTAACATCATGGATGTTAGCATAAAATATTCTTGTGAGAGTATAAAATCCTTCACTAAAGCCATCAAATATGTTTCCAAGCTTATTGTTTTCAAAACAAATCAAATCCTCTTTATGACCACTATTCTCTTTCAATTTCTTTTCTAGTATGAACCCACTAGAGGAAATACTTTCAAATACCTTACTACTAGATTCATTGACGAATCTAATTCTAACAAAATATAGATTTTGAGGTATAGTCATGCAAGAAGATGCTGAATCCAAGTTTTTTGAACCTTTGCAATTTCTCACGAGACCTAGAAATTGAGAAACAATGAGAAGGAAGAACTTACTTGATTTTATCCTTGATGATGAATCTGTTAGAGCATTGCTCGGTCGAACTCGCATACGTTGATATCTCAAGCATGTTTGTCAATGTTAGTGATCAAAACTATAAGTCTTGATTTCTAGTATACTATAGCTAAGGTCCCAGACTAGGATAGAAAGTGTAGTTGAGCTCAAGAACTCCATGGCAATCATCATACAAGACGAATGACTACTCAAGGAACTAGTGGATCTTCATCGACTAAAAGGTATGTGGAGACTTGAAGTTATCTATCGCTCAAAAGTCTATTTATCTCCTATCTTGAGACAAAAGTCATTTTGATGTATAGACTAAGATTATACATATTTTGTATTTTGAGTCGAGTATACCTTGCCTATCTATTTCTCGAAATATGTGTTGGTAAAGATTACGCTTTAGCCAAGTTCATCTTTACCTAGTGACGAAAGTCAAATTAAGTTTCAATCACTTTGAAAATTGGTATGACGAAAAATGGTTTGTGAATAACAACTATATAACGTCCTCTGAGAATCTTTCAATAATTGAAATGAGAGTTTAGATAATATAACCAATGAAGGATATAAGCATTATTGTGGAAACACATATGTGTATAAGTCCTTATTCCTTGAACCAAAGTTTGCGAACTTTGTTGATCAAGAGAACCGAAGGATATAAGGGTACGCGAACTAAAGATGATGAATCAAGAGAACCGAAGGAAGAACTTACTTGATTTTATACTTGATGATGAATCAACCCCTTAGCCTCTTTTTAATCTCCAAAGATGAAATTTAATGGAGATGATACATAAACCCTAGAAAAGTTCATGTACGCGGACTAGAGAAGGAAGAAGAAGGGTATGTGTACCATACTTCTTATATACCCAAAAATGGGCTTGGACCCGTTCATGAACCGCGACCCACAAAAGGAAAGTGGGATTTCTTAAAGTGTTCAACATCCAAGGTTCACACACTAACAAGATCTGTTCGGTGCAGTAAAAGTATAGTAGAAAAACTACATCACTTTAATTATCCCTAGGAAGAGAAAAAGAACTTGTCAAGAGATTTTTTTCTCAGAGAAAAAGATTTAAAATTAATTAACCCAAATACAAACAATAATCAAACCGTTACTTGCCCCATCTCAAGTTATATACAAAATGGGATAGATCCAAGCTTGTTACCAAGAGGCTAGAAGTGCAGAGAGATCCTCATGCACCTTTTCCGGTGGATATTTTTGATATGTACCAGATGTAAAATCATAGTAATGATGATACTCAGGGTTAATAGAATTTTTTAAATCCCTTTTCTTATGACCAAGGAATGACGTTTTCCGATAATTGGAACCTACATCGAACTCACCAGAAATCTTTTTATTAATTTTACATGAGTTGGTCGTAAGCATAGTTCCTACATCATGAGTACATGATTTGACAATTACAGAAATTTTATCAGAAAGATACTTTTCCTCAATCGAATTAAAATTTTCTAAGAATTTAAGAACACTTTCAAAATCTTTAAATAGATCTTTTTCAATTGATCCTAGTGATTGGTAGGACCGATTGAACTCATTTTTGTGATATGATATTTGATCAATCACATAGTTATCTTGGAATACATGTTAACCAATTCTAAACTTGGTTGGAAGTGTTGTATAACTGATTCCAAGAATGTAAATCAATGTAAACATGAATAAGGATTTACAGTAAAGAAATGTCAACATACTTTGAACACGTACAATAACTCTTATCATTTATTGTTCAAATATATTTCTTAGTACTCAAGGAGATCTTGTGCTGAAATAAGTTGGGAATCTTTTAATTAAGGTTTTTTGTTTTATATGCTTTAATTACCAGTAATTAATGCATATCTCTAGAGAATAAAAATAAGTAATGTGCATTTACTAATTGGAGATTTTCTATTGAGAGATTTCAGAAATTTTGGACAAGCATTTATTGGAATTAGGAAAACCGATTTTGACATTCATTGCATATCTTGAGAATATATTCAGTTTTGGAAATTCTTTGGTGTCCAAACATCATTGGTCTATAACTACCTAAGTTTGAATTTCTATCAAACTATCCTAAGAGCCATGCAAACTTATTTCTTGTTGTTTCTGGTGGAGCCGTTTAATCGGAGAGGAAAGTATCCTAATTAGGTGAAATCTCTTACGAGCGCTCGTTTAAATACTTATGTGGGATTAAGAATCTCTACGAGTACCGTTGGTGGAAAACTAGATAATGCAGTGTTATTAGTTTTCGATTAATTTGATTTACTAACGGTTGTTGAAACTTTGATTGCACCTATTTTGTTTATTCTTGAGAATCTTCTCTTCTGATATAAGATTCACTCAAACTAGATCGAAGTATCGATAGGATATTTATAAGTGTTTGTAGATCTAAAGAAATCTTGTGATAATCTATTGTTAACAGACTCCATTATGTGTGTGATTGATAACAATAGATTCAAGTGGTGTTGTGCAGGTGTTTATTGAAGATTAAATATGATTTGAAGATGAAGAAGATTTCTTATTGGTTCACATAACTTTGTGTGTGCACAAACCTTGATCGTCTGGGATCCAACTAGAATCGGATTTATTCGATTGATTAGTTGCAAGAAATTGACATCATTTATAGTTTTTTGTTGGAATCTATATTGATTGATTGCGAATCTAAACTTAACTACTTTGGTAGTTATTGGATAGATTGATCTAACCAGGCAAATGAGTTTATTAGATTAAACGGAAGAGCCTTTGCATAAGACTCGAGATATCTTTATCTTGAAAAAATCAGTAGAATTGTTACCAAACAAATTTGTTGTTCCTTTATTGTTTGGAATATGATCGAAAGGAACTGTTCCAGTGCGTACACTCATTGAAGTTGGAAGCGTAGGTGTAGATGGTGGATTTTCAACAAAGGGAAAAACAGTAAAATCATGATACTGCATGTTTCTGATACGGCTTCAGGCATGTGACGATTCATATTTTGCGAAGCCATGATGAACATGTCTTTCGAAAAGCCTCCACTAGCTGAGCGTTCGATCCCTGGCATTTTATTGTGCCCTCTATGTAGAATAATATAATTGGGCGGTCCTCCTACATAATTGTTTGTTGAGAGGGCTTAACGCCTTCAGGACGTCGGTGATACTCACTGTTCCCTGACTACATGAGAGCGACCCCCTCTACATAGAAGAACGATTAGGCGTTTCTCCATCAGATTGAGAGAAACAACGCCTTCAGGACAGTGACAATCACTGATCCTGACTATGTAGAGCAACATGTATAGACTCGGGTGTTATTAGTAGTGTCTGAGAGCACCCTCAGGATTTGCCGTCTCCTGAATATGTACATAGATTAATTCTGCCGTGACATTCGCCACCGAATTCTCAGAATAATATATTATTGCTCCTATTCCATGGTCGAATCCACGGCCTGATCCCATGGAATGATAATAACAATTGCTCCTATTCCATGGTCGAATCCACGACCTGATCCCATGGAATGGCAACAACAATTGCTCCTATTCCATGGTTGAATCCACGGCCTGATCCTATGGAATGGCAATAACATTTGCTCCTATTCCATGGTCGAATCCACGGCCTGATCCCTTGGAATGGCAATAACAATTGCTCTGATTCTATGATCGAATCCACGACTTGATCTCATAGGATAGCAATGAAACAACTATATTATCTCATTACTCCGATTTCATGATCGAATCTACTGGTCTCATGAAATGGTGATGGATAAATCTCAATTACTCCGATTCTTTGGTCGAATCCACGATCCCATGGGATGGTAATGCTCGTTTTATTATTCTGAATTCGTAGTCGAATCCACATCTGATCCTACAAATTAATAATGAAACATCTATTCACTTTTATTACTCAGTTTCATGAATTATTCTCCACTGGATCTCATGAATTGATAATAAATACTCAATAATTGGGCATCTGAATCATCACTGAGTAAGTCCCGCAAAATGGTGCAAGTGTATTCAACAATGATGCACGACTGAGCACCCGGATTCGCGAGCGAGCATCCAAAAAACATGAAACAATGGAGAGTTCTCCACAAAATGGGAGAGAGAAAATAATAAACAATAAAATAATGGTCTTCCCATTATTTTTCTCTATTTTCTCGTGATTTTCATAAATCCATGGAGACTTCTCCATCTTGGCAAAAATTTCCCAATTTGTGCAAAAACTTGAGAGTTCTCCATAACTTGGAGATTTCACCAAATAAATTATAAAATAAGGAGAGGTGTGCGGGACCGGGCAACCTAGCCGGCCGGACATGCCCAAGCCGTGGCCGGTCCCACACCTCACAATCCTTAGCATTTTTATAATCATTATTCCAAAAATTCATGGATTCTCCACATCTTCCTGGACTCTCCATAACTTCAAGGATTCACGAAAAATAATAATAAAATAGGGAAAGGTGTGCGGGACCGGGCAACTTGGCCGGCCGGCCATGCCCTAGCCATGGTCGGTCCCACACCATGCAATCCCTAATTTCTCATTATTATTATTTCCCTCAACTCGTGAAACTCCTGGGTTTGAACAAAATTCGTGACTTCTCCATATTTTCTCAAATATTGCTTGAATCACGAAAATCCAAAATCCAACATGGTCACGCGGACGGCTATCCCCTCACGACAATTATGGATTATTAAAATATTTTATTTTAATACTTTTAAAATATTGATGAATTGAGCATACATGCTCATTCCACCAAAAAGTCGAGAATTCTCAGCCAAGATGAAACTCTTTTGAAAATTCACAACATCAAACGCGCATCAGAAAATACTAAAACTCTCAGTATGGATACATGGACATCATGGCAACACATGAATGCCTCCATGACCTACCAGGTTGCTTCTAGGGCTTGCACAAATCCGGTCCCACACGTTTTCGCAATTCTGACCTAATTTGCTCAATCGCTCATACTGGGCCCAAAACTCTCTCCTACCGTCCCTCTTGAATTCTTCCCGAGTTTTACTTTCGGGCTATTTTCACCTCCCGAACGAGATCTAAATATAAATATTCCCACGTTAGGAGATAAGAAATTATTTTCCGTACAGAATGGAGGGGAGGACCATCAAAATACGAGTCCGTATGAGAATTCTACATCGATTCTAGTAAAGGGCGCTAATTAGGGTTTCAACCAACCTGGAGAATCCTCCAAACGACCAACACTTGGTCACGTGGTCACCAAGAGCCGGCCCTTGTCTCTCTTGGTCGGTCCCATCTCTCCTACTTAGGTTTTACACCTAATGCTGAACCCAACAATTTTTTCGGTAAATGGTGAACTCCCCATTTAATCATCATTTTTCATCAACTCTCAAACTGAGAACCCTGGTGCATGCTCACTCGAGCGCTGAGCATCGCATGGACGTTCCTCATCCCATGTGGTCGGTCTCTCCATCACTCATAATTAATTTTCGGCAATTCTCCAATGGATGGAGGATTGTCCAAAAATTAGGGTTTCGAATGAATGCTCTGTGAAACCATCATTCTGAGCAATTTCGAACACCAATAAATTTATGTCGATTCATCTATCAACATCTAAAATTAATTAAACAATATTCGGTAATCTACCAATATTTTACTGGGTCACATCACCAGTAAATAATTCGCTGAATCGAGCAATACTTGCTCAATCGCCTGAATATTAGTCAATATTCAACAATTCTCCAGTATTTGGTGAATTCAGCAATACTTGCTCAGTTGCCCATCAAATCCTTAATATTGAAGAGTTGAGCAATACATGCTCAATATGATTCGGAGAATTGAGCAAAACTTGCTCAGTTGCTCATTGAATTCTCATAATTCGTGGCAATACTTGCTCAATCACTCAACTAGTTAGTAATTCGTCATACTGACATCTCTCCAGAGAACTACATGTTCGACCCATGAATTGCTGAGCATCCACCATTCATGCTTGATTCACCAAAATTAGACTCAGTGTCTAATCAGTCAACAATTGACTAACCTAAAAACGTCTGCCCCGCAGACTCCACGATTCGCGAAGCATCAATTACGTCACAAATGGGGGATATCACTTAGGGTTTTGGTCTGGAGTTCTACGGCACGTGGATTCATCCCACGACGAGAAATGTGCGTAAGTCATGTTAACGGTTAAAGGAGTCAGCAAAGTAGTGGGTGCACAATCAGCCAAGTCTCCACACGATGTGGAACTGACTTTACCACGATCTCCCACTTTCCCACTCTTTCACTCAAGAAACCGTCACACTTACAGGGGTCAGTGGTGTTACTACTCTAACAGTATAAATAAGTCTCTGAATTCGTGATTGAACATGGAAATTCGAACACTCGAATACACGTCTAACACTAAATTTCTCGAGTAACTACTCTCAAGAATTCATCAATCACTCAGAACTTATCAGAACTCAACAGTTCATCAATACTGTAGAAACCTTCATCACACCCACAATACTCGATCATCACTGATCCCACACAATTCTCAGCTTCCCTCCTACAGATCAACCCATCTCCCTATTTGCGACCGAATTGATTCTGGAATGACCATTGTTTTGGTTTAGGCCAGAGTCATACAGATTGATTTACCGAATCTAAGCACCCCCTTTGCAGAGGTGCATCTGTGTGAGGATTAACATCTTGCACGGCTGAGGAGTCTCGACAACTCGCTCGACTCTCCACTTTCCCGAAAAAACCGGCGACGCGTTTTTCCCCATCCACATCAGGGACACTGAGGAAACTAAGTGAACTAGGGGTAGTTTTTTGGTCTCAACTATACGAAGTTAGTGTAGATTTTGTATAGCATCTTAATTCTGAGAGTATTAAATTCTGGATTAGGTCCTGAGGTTTTTCTGCACTTGTAGTTTTCCTCGTTAAAAAAATCTTGCTATGTGATTTACTTTTGTCTTCCGCAATTATATTTGTTTATATAATTTAAAGTAATTACACAAACGTTAACTCCAATATACTTGATAGTGAGCATATAGAGTTTGGTTAAGTCCGAAGCTATTATCAAGTATCACACTTTGATAGTCGTATTATTTCGATCTTTTATCCATGGACAATCACACAAAGTGTGAATACCGATTTTTTGTATTGTCTCGATGCTGTCCATAGACAATCACTTTCGGTAAGAGGACTTATAGGTTGAAAACAAAAAGATTGTGGTGTATTTGGGTACCCTCGTATTTTTAAACCTTATAAGGAGTGTTGTACAAACCTATCGGTCTAAAGTCGACAAGGCGTTTCGTATTATTAATTTTTGGAATCAGAAAAATAAAAGTCTGATTTAAAGCAGGGTTAAGAATCTTAGACTTAAAGAAATCTTGTATTACATTTATTGATTAAGGCACTACAATGTCCCAGTTGTGCTTGAAACAAGACACTGGGAATCCATCAGGTCCCGTGTTTTGTTAGGTTTCACTGCCTTTACTACCACCCATATTCTTCGGCAGTAAGAATAGACATTAACCTCTTATTGTCCGAATCAGAGATCCCTCTAGATAGATGAGAAAAAAACTAGAATCCCCAACATTATCATTTGCAGAAAAAAAATCTACAAAGTAATCCTTTTAAATAGGCCATTTCGTGTTTTTTTTTAATCTTGATTTCCCTTATAGAATTCAAAAGATAGTAGTATTATTTCTCTTCTTTCTTTTAATTATTTTGAGATGAAAATATTTTGTATTCTGCTCTCCTGGATTCACTATATTATCCCCAGAAAGTTGTTTAGCAATTGCTTCCTCGGAATCATAATTTTTTTTTCCTAATTGGAACAGTTTCCCAGTAATCCTTTCCTGCCTTCTAGGTGAGTTATTAGATGCATTCAAATTCGCAATATCTTTAAGAAGTTTTTTATTTTATTTTCTTGGCAGACACAATTTATTTATTTTCCAAAAAGTAAGTTGGCTACCTAAAAAATTCAGATTTTAAACTAAAGAATCAACATAACTATCACTAGAGGGGCTCCAACCACTCTTGATTAAGTCTAAACAACCTAAAGTGAATTGATGTTGTTTGATAAATTTATCAAATCATAAAGTTGATATATTATACTCAAGTTCTTTTACGAACAAAGTTTTTTATTCAGAACTTTTTCCAACCATATGTCATCACATTCTACTCCAGCATTGTTTTTATTTTAAGCAATCTTTTCTGAGAAGACTCAATTTCAATATATGGATTATGTCATGCCAAAAAAAAAAAGTTTCCTTTTCAAAAGAACAGTTAGTTTCGAAACCGTCCCTTGCAAGATACTCCTAAATGGAAGGTTTCACATTTAGGATGAAGATGTATTCTCTCTTTATACCTTCACTGTATTATTTGCAAGACCTCAGATCATGTCTTGTTCCTCGAGCTTTAACTCTCATAAGGAATATGATGTTCGGACAGTATTGCTTCTTACTAAGGAAATTCATCTTGAATCTTCTGATAGTGAATCAAGTTTATGTCAAAAAAAATATATTCGTACAACTCATGATGATCAAAAAACCACTCTTGATAATCATCTTGATGAATTTTCTCTTGAGATGTGTTAGAGCATTGCTCGGTCAAACTCGCATGCGTTGCTATCTCAAGCATGTTTGTCAATGTTAGTGATCTAAACTATAAGTCTTGATTTCTAGTCTACTATAGCTAATGTCTCGGACTAGGATAGAAAGTGTAGTTGAGCTCAAGAACTCCATGGCGATCATCATACAAGACGAAGGACTACTCAAGGAATCGGTACATCTTCATCGACTAAAAGGTATGTGGAGACTTGAACTTATCTATCACTCAAAAGTCTATCTAATCTATCTCCTATCTTGAGACAAAAGTCGTTTTATTATATAGACTTTGATTATACACATTTGCTATTTCGAGACGAGTTTATCTCGCCTATTTATTTCTCGAAATATGTGTTGGTAAGATTTTGCTTTGTCCAAGTTCATCTTTACCTACTGACGAAAGTCATGATATATTTCAATCACTTTGAAAATGGCTTTGACGAAAAATGGTTTGTGAATAACAACTATATAATGTCCTCTAAAAATGTTTCAATGATTGAAATGAGAGTTTAGATTATATAACCATTGTTGGATATAAGCATTGTGTGGAAACACATATATGTATAAGTCCTTATTCCTTGAACCAAAGTATGCATACTTTGTTAATCAGGAAAACCGGAACAAGAGAAATTAGTCCGCGAACCTGCAGAAGTTCTCTTTCTGAGAATATCTGCTGGAGTTTGTGAACTCCTTCTGGGAACTTCAGTCCGCGTACTTAGGTTGGTTAAATCTAAACACGATTATTCATGAACTTATACTTATATTATTTAAGGAACACAAGTTTGCAAACCGTGGCTATAAAGTTCATGAATCGATTCGGGTGAATCAAATCATTTTTGCTTCGATTGTATCTTGTATACTTCTATAAGATCTAAGCAATCGAATAACTCTCTAACTAGTTCATTTGAGTCATTTGAACTAGTTATGGTGAAGAAGAACATGGTTGATATGAAAGTGCTTATATGGCTAACCATTTAGTTAACTATTGTTGAACCAAAAAATGTACATGTTTGGGTACGGTTACACAAACCTAAAATCGTTCATTTCATTTTTGTGTAACAAGCTAAGTTTTCCATCTAACATTTGAAAGATATTAGCTTGAATCTAATCAGGTTTTTATCTAATAGTGAATATTGAATGCTTTGTTACTAAGCTAACATTGATTGCAAACCCTGATTTGAAAGACTATATAAGGGAGAACTCTAGCAATTGGGGAACCTAATCCCCACACTTCCTGTGTGATATTAGTTGTATTATCTAGAGTAGATTCTCCTTTAACCTTAGGTTTCTTCTTGAGACCCTGTAGGTTAACGACTTAAAGACTTCATTGGGATTCTGAAGCTAGACCGATACTTCTTTCTCATAGTTGTGTGATATGATCTTGATTATTCTATCGTGTTGAGTATAATCGTAACGATTGGCTTGAGATTAATATCTCCGATAGGCAAGATATAAAAGTAATCACAAACATCTTCATCTCATCGTTTGTGATTCTACAATATCTTATTTCATTGCGTCGATTAAGATTATTGTGAGGTGATTGATAATACTGAGTTGTTCTTCGGCAATATAAATCTGGTTTATCAATTGGTTCCTGTTCACCTTGATTTATCAAAAGACGGAACAAAACTTGTAGGTATTTCTGTGGGAGACATATTTACCTATTATCATAGACTTTTATGTGTGATACAAATTTGTTTATTAAAGTCATCGACTTATGGTCGTAGCAACTCTTAGTTGTGGGTGAGATCTGCTAAGGGAATCAAGTGTGTAGTATCCTGCTGGGACCAGAGATGTAAGGAGTGAAACTGTACCTTGGATCAGTATGAGATGACTGGGGTTTAACTACAGTCCAGACTAAAGTTAGTTTGTAGTAGGCTAGTGTCTGTAGCGGCTTAATACAGTGTGTGTTCAATCTGGACTAGGTCCCGGGGTTTTTCTGCATTTGCGGTTTCCTCGTTAACAAAATTCTGGTGTCTGTGTTATTTCTATTCCGCATTATATTTGGTTATATAATTGAAATATCACAAGTTGTGCGTTTGAATCAATCAGTTGGAAATCTGACATCTGGTTGTTGATTGAAATTGATTGATCCTTGAACATTGGTCTTTGGTACTGTTCAAGTGTTTTCTCTTATATTCAATTAGACTTGCAGATTTCTATTTTCTCGAGTAAGGATTGAATCAAGAAAGAGAGATATAACTCTTTGATATAATTTATTAAGATTGAGTCTACTTGATTCTATTGAAAGTATATTGGAGTTAGTCCATACGGATTTCTAATCGAAATATTGGGTGTGGTTGTTAGACCCTCGCTTTTTCAATTGGTATCAGAGCAAGCAAACATGTTCAAGACCTTATAAGTCTGTGTTTGTTGCGATCTGACTCTATGGACGATAAGAATTTCTCTGATAATGCAACATCAGCTCAGAGTCACTCATGTTAGGTTCATGGTCATGTTGCCTTTGAGAAAAACTCTATTTCTGGTCATTTTTCTGAATCTGTATTTAACTGGGAAAAATCTCTTGACGAACAGTTAGATGATCTCTCAGATGAAAGTGATTCAGAATAAGGACAAAGTCTTGATGAGGAAGTCTCTCAATATATCAAGCTTTTTGACTGTGCTTTGAAAGAAAAGAAGTCAACAACTTGCTTGAGTAAATACATGGATCCTCTTTGTCAAGAAAACAGAAGATTGAGAAAACTCTTTAAAGGATATGATTGTGGATATAAACTATTACAATATATCGTTAAAGATCGAGAATAAGATGTACGCTCAAAAAAAATTGAATGTGATAACCTTCTTCGAAATCTCTTCATGTTGAAAGAAAGACTTGAAGAATCTGAAGCAAGGTATGACTCTCAACAAAAATGTTTTAGTGACAAAGAACTCAGTCTTCTTTCCAAAGAAAAATCCTTGGAGATTGACCTTGTTGTTGCTCTTAATAAAGTGAAATCAATGGAAGAGAATCTAAGTAGATTCAATTCTAACTCTACAAAATTATCTTCTATGATTGGAGCATGTAAAGAACATTGTGATACACGTGGTCTGGGCTATAAAGGAATATACGCTCCAAAATCTAGTAAGATCAATTTTGTTAAAGGAAATGATAACTCTTCATGTGAGAAACCTTTTGCAGCTGGCAACGATTCTAGAAGCAAGGATATTTCTCCTTCTAAATCTACTCACATGAGAACTGGTAATAACATTTCTCTTAACTACTATTACTGCGGAAACAAAGGACATCTTCAGCGTAAATGTCATGTTCGTTTGAGGAATGAAAAACTCCACAACATTCTTGAATGGATGTCTAATGAGGTTATTAAACCAGTTCCTCATGTTATTGGAGTAAAAGGTATTGTCAACAATCAAGAAAAATACTGCGATAATCCTTTTCTTAATTGTGCGTTTGACAATAGTAGAAGGAAGAATGGCGGAATGGCAACTGACTTCTTAAAAAACTCTGAAAAGAGAAAAAGACATAGAAGAAAGAAAGAAAAATTGAGATCCCTTCCTCTCTCTGAACAAGGCTATGGATACGAGACTTCTGCTCCAGATTTCATCCATATAAATAATCGATTCTTAGAACTTAAGATTAGCATAAACAGACTTAAATGGAGCATCAAAAAGGCAAGGAAAGCAGCGGACTCAGGTATACCTTGTTCCTCTCTTGATAATACTTCTTCAAATAATTCGAGTGATTTCTCTGTAAATCCTCTTGAAGAAGAGAAAAAAGGAGTCATTATTGATAAGCAAAATGTTCATCTGAATACAACATGACTGCTCAATGGAGCATCCTTCTTATAGTCTAAGAAGGATGCTCATAGTTCTCAAAAAGTGTGTCTTGAGAATCGTGTCAAGGTTGTATGTTATGTTTTTTCTTTTGTTATATTTGATGATCTTAAAATCTGTTGAGCCTCGCTCCAGTTCTTCTCTTGAAGATAATTCTGATCATCCTCTTTTGAGAAAAATTCCCTGTTTATTTGTCCTTCTTCCAAATAGTTACTTCTCAACTATTTCATCATTTGTTTAGAATGTCCCCTGAGTTCTCAAGAAGCAATCTAAATTTTGGTCCTCTATTCACTTGGTCACATATCAGGGTTGTGACTAATGACAAGTGCACGAACACCTGACCCACACGGACGTATACAAGTCTTCTTAGGGTTTCCATGGAACTCTTATACATATACATATGTGTCATTTCTTGATACATTGTTCTGTAAGGTCAAAAGGTTCTACTGAATTGGTGTGCACAATGAATGGAACTAACAAAGATGATGAATTCAAGAAGGCCTAGATTATCGAGTTTCACGAGAATCCTATTTTCATAACATGCTATCATGCCATTGATCATGAAAACAAACTACCAGTTTAGATGTCTTCACAACTGGTACGAAATATTCTTTGAGATTTTGAGGTCGTACGTGAACAACTCGGAATTGCAATAAGGAATCTTGATTTCCTGAAAAACGAACCGAAGAAAGCAACTGATGAGCTCGCCCATGTTCAATCTCCAGTTGCTGACCGGGTTTATCGTTTTTCTTGTATCATGTTCTCTAAAGAGCTTGTTGTTTTTATTTTTGTAGATGGGGAAAAATGATTTGCTGATTTTCTAGGAAAGTGAAGAGTCGAGCGTGTTGTCGAGAATCCTCAACCAGGCAACCTGCTTAACCTCACACAGATGCACTGCAAAGGGAGTGCTTAGATTCGAGAGATCAATCTGTAGGACTCCGACCTAAACCAAGTCAATGGTCGTTCCAAAGTCAATTCGGTCGCAAAGAGGGAGATGGGTTGATCTGTAGGAGGGAATCTGAGAATTGTGTGGGATCAGTGATGATCAAGGATTGTGGATGAGTTGAAGGTTTCTGTAATAATTGGTGAACTATTGAGTTCGAATAAGTTCTGATGGATTGAATGAATTCTTGAGAGTAGTTACTCGAGAAATTCTGTATAGACCAAAAAGGTTGTCCTCAATCATGGATTCAGAGACTTATTTATAATGTCAGAGTTGTGAACACCTTGATCCCTGTAAGTGTGACGGTTTCATGAGTGGAAGAGTGGGCCGGTAAAAGATCGTGGTAAAGTCAGTTCCATGTCGTGTGGAGACTTGACGGATCGTGCACCCACTACTTTGCTAACTCCTTCAACCATTGACACAACTTACGCACATTTCTCGTCGTTGATGAATCCACGTGTTGTAGGCCGCCAGACCAAAACCCTAGTTTTTATCCCCCAATTTGACGTGATTGATGTCTCACGGATCGTGGAGACTGCATGACAGACGTGTATTTAGTTTGTCAGTTGTTGACTGATTAGGCAATGAGCCTAGGTTTTGTTGAATCGAGCATGTTTGACAAATGCTCAGTGATCCATGAACATTAATGCTGTTCGTCTGAGCAAATGTTGTAAATTCAATAAGTTATTGAATATTGATGAATTACTGAATATATGTGGATTATTCGACTAACTGAGCAAGTATTTCTCGATTCGGCGAAACTGATAAATTACTGAATATTGATTGTTGGGTCAATATTCGAGCAACTGAGCAAGTATTGCTCAATTCGACGAATTACTGAATATGGAGAGTTTGACGAGCAACTGAGCGAGTATTGCTTAATTCGTCAAATTAACAAATGTTGATAATTTGACGTGCAATTGAGCAAGTGTTGCTCAATTCGACAAATTACTAACACTTTATTAAATATTTATAGCTGGATCAATATTTGAGCGACTGAGCAAAGTTGCTCAATTCAACGAAATATTTACTGGTGACGTGACCCAATAAAATATAAAAATATTGGTAGATTATCAGATATTATAAAATTAATCCCCGTGGATCAACATAAATTTATTTTTTTGTTTGAACTTGCTTAGAATAATGATTTGTTGAGAGTTCGTTCGAAAACCCTAATTTTTGACGAATTACTGAAAATAGGTCATGAGCAAAAGAGGGACCGACCTCATGGGACCATGGACGTCCATGTGATGCCCAATTGCTCGAGTGAGCGTGAACCAGGGTTCTCAGTTGGAGAGTTGGTGAAGGAATGACGATTAAGTGCTGGTTTCATCATTTATTGAATTACTGATGGGTTAAACATCAGGTGATGAAACCTAGTTATGAAAGATATGACCAACCAAGAGAGCATGGGACCGTCTCTAGGTGGTCATGGGACCAGCTTTTGTCCGCTTGAGCAATCCCCAGGTTGGTTGGAGAGAGTTTGGGCCCAATACGAGCAATTCAGCAAATTATGTCAGAATTATGAAAACATGTGGGACCGGATTTGTGCAAGCCCTAGGAATAACCCTGGTCGGTCGTCAAGGCATGTACTTGTTTCCATGGTGTTCGTGTCTCCATACTGTGAGTTTCATTATTTTCTGATGTGCGTTCGAGCAACATTGTGAATTTTCAGAAGAGTTTTATTTGACTGAAATTCTTGATTTTGTTGGAATGAGCATGTATGATCAATTGATCAATATTTTGTAAATATTAAAACCAGAGTATTTTAACATATAAAATTGCCATGAGAGGCTAGCCGGTCATGTGACCATGTTGGCTCTTGAATTTTCATGATTTGAGCAAAATTTGAGAAATTATGAAGAAATCATGATTTTTGCTCAAACCAAGAAGTTTCATGAATTCGAGGAAAATAGTAATTATAAAAGACTAGGGATTGCATAGTGTGGGACCGGCCACGGCTAGGGCATGGCCGGCCGGCCATGTTTCCCAATCCCACACTCCTTTCCCTATTTAATAATATTATTTTCATGAATCCGTGATGTTATGAAGAATCCATGAGTTTTTGTTGAAACAGAGGAGTTTCATGAGTTTAGGGAATAGTAGTTATAAAAATCTAGGGATTGCAAGGTGTGGGACCGGCCACGACTAAGGCATGGCCGACCGGCTATGTTGCCCAGTCCCGCATACCTTTCCCTATTTTATAATATTATTTCATGAATCCATGAAGTTATGGAGAATCCATGAATTTTGTTGAAACCCAGGAGTTTCATGAAATTGGAGAATAATAATTATAAAAAGACTAAGGATTGTAAGGTGTGGGACCGGCCATGGCTTGGGCATGGCAGGCCGGCTAGGTCGCCCGGTCCCGCACACCTTTCCTTATTTTATAGTATTATTTCATGGCTAAGGCATGGCTGGCCGGCTTGTGGGCCCGGCCCTGGGCGTTCCTTATTATTTTATTAATATTTGTTGTTTTTCTCCTGTTTTGCGTGGGATTCCTCATCTATTCATTTTTTTGGATGCTCGTTCGTGCATCTGGGTTCTCAGTCGTGCATCATTGTCGAGTACACTTACACCATTTTTGTGGGGCTTACTCAGTGATGATCCAGATGCCCGGTTGTTGAGTATTTATTGATAATCCATGAAATTTAGTGTAGAATAATTCATGAATTTGAATAATAAAATTGGGTATTTATTTATTATCAATTCATATGATCAGCTGTGGATTTGACCATGAATTCGGAATAATAAAATAGGCATTACCATTCCATGGGATAGTGGATTCGACCATAGAATCAGAGTAATAAAATTATCTTTTACCATTCCATGATATTAGCAGTGAATTCGATCATGAAATCAGAGTAATGAGATAATATAAATTGTTATTGCCATTCCATGAGATCAGGTCGTAGATTCGATCATGGAATCAGAGAAATTGTTGTTTCCATTCCATGGGATTAGGCCGTGGATTCGACCATGGAATAGGAGCAATTGTTATTGCCATTCCATGGGATCAGGCTGAGGATTTGACCATGGAATAGGAGCAATAATTGATCATTCTGGGAATTCAGTGGTGAATGTAACGACAGAATTAATCTATGTGCATAGTCATGAGACGGCTAATCCTAAGGGTGCTCTCAGACACTACGGAGAATACCCGAGTCTATACACGGTAGATCTACATAGTCAGGATCAGTGAGTGTCACTGTCCTGAAGGAATTGTTGCTCTCAATCTTACGGAGAACCGCCCAATCGTTCTTCTATGTAGAGGGTAGTTTCTATCATGTAGTCAGGGAACAGTGAGTATCACCGACGTCCTGAAGGCGTTAAGCCCTCTCAACAAACAATTTTGTAGGAGGACCGCCCAATTCTATTATTCTACATAGAGTGCACAATGAAATGCCAGGGATCGAACGCTCAGCTAGTGGAGGCTTTTCTAAAGACATGTTCATTATGGCTTCGTAAAATATGAATCGTCACATGCCTGAAGCCGTATCAGAAACATGCAATATCATGATTTTACGGATTTGACCCTTGTTGAAAATCCACCATCAACACTAAGTCCCCTGCTTATTGAGGAATAGTCATGTTCCACAGTAAGCATTAGATGGTGATTTTCAGTCGACGAGATCTTGGTTGAACTCAATCTACAAAGGTAGTTTTAAATTTTGGTCGATTTAATATTTTCGGGCCCGAGCCCAAAAAGGAAACCCGTGTTTTATTAGGTTTTGGAAATGAAATTAATATAAAAGGGTGGAATCCCTAAATTTGTTTTTTAAAGTTCAGTTGTTCATTAGTTATTCAAAATAAAATTTCATGTGTGCATGTATACGTAAGTTTTGTGAAAATTTATTTTTAGAAGACATATGCACGTTCGTTCGTTAGTTTAAGAAACGCGCAATAATCCCTAATATGAAAGAGATACATGAATTCTTGAGTAGACATGGTCTAGTTGCAGTAGATAAAATTTTGTTTATGAGACTTCATGAAAATAAATTTTTTATCTTGTAAATATGTGAGATTTCACAAGATGGGATAAACTCTCGTTTCAAAGTTGAATGCTCGAACGAGAGAAAAAGTTTTTTTTAAAGACGTGCGTCCGTTAGTAATAATTTTTTTGTCTATGAGCTTCTATGAAAACAAAATTTTAATACATGAATATGCGAATTTTCACAAAATTTAAAGACTCTCGGATGCTCGCGAGAGAGAGAAAAATATATACATATATTTTCAAATTTACGTGAGTTTCACGTTTAAGTATATATTTTTGTAAAATCAATGTTTTGATTTTGAACAACTGTTGAGAGCAGAAAATTATTCATGGTAAAATAATGTCTGTATGTGAGTTTTCACAATTGTAGAATGGACGCCTGTCCAATTTTTGAAAAATCAGTGAATGCTCACACAGTAAAAATTTACGTTCACGATTTTATGAAAGATTTTGTAAAATCAAGTTTTGATTTTAAACAATTGTTAAAAGCAAACAATAATGTTTTCATGGATTTCGTGATTTCATAGTGTATGCTAGAAAATGATAGAAAATCAGTGAATGTTCACATGAAAGGTTATGTGAATTATTCATAGTTTCGTAAAAAGTCAGTGTCGACTCTAGAATGATGGATTTTGCTCGTCTTCACAGGTTTGTTGAAGGTGTGAGCAAGTTTTCAAAGTTTTACGTTATTATCACTAAGTTCATGAAACCGTAAATAGGTAAGAGTTGAGAGTTACCATTTTTTTAGACGTTATGTGAGCATCCTAATTATTTTTGTTGTGCTTTAATTCCACTGCTTTGATGAAATCTGCATCTACGGATGATCTACTGAAGTAGGAATGTTGTATGGACGTCACATCAACTTAACAAGAATGACTGGTTCCCATAATAATACTTCCAAAGATGATACTTCCAGAGATGATATCTCTACAGATGCAGCTTCAAGAAATGGTGCTTCTGGGACCTCTGAGTGATGGTGAGAGATCCTTCATACTGAGTTGTACTCCTGATTATTTCATTAACTTTATCACAGGATGATCATGAAGTGAGATCCCGGATCAATGTAGACTTCACGGAAATGGAAGAAAGTCTTCGATTTGAAGAACCCATAAGTAAGGACTATATGATGTTAGCAAATGACGCGCAGTCCACAACCGTTTTTTTGGTGATTTGTTAGCGCTCCTTGTGTCATGACTTTTCCTTCCCGTTCAATTAGGATCACGAAACTAAGGTTTGTTATTTCTTTTCAAAAAATTTCTCCATCAAGCCTTGATGGTCTTCAATTCTCTGTTGGTGAACAAACGTTTCTGAACCGAACGTCGAAGAAAAAGTCGATGTAAGTGCTTCTTCATATAATCGTTCATAGAACACCATGAATGAAATACCACATATTGTTATTGATGTATCCAGGAGTATATTTCCATGGAACGAGGGAGTACTGATGATGCTCATTTGTCTTCGGAGATGGTGAAGAAGAAAACCCCGGATTTCGAAACCGAATGAAAGCAATGATGTTTCCAACGGTGATGTTGGCAATCCGGTCCTTTGAGCTTTTTAGGGACTACTCCAGTAAGTACCCATCGTATATTTTCTTCATAGAAGTATGAAATTTCTGATTTTTTGATGAATGAATGAATGAAGATTCTCATGAATAAGTGAAAAGTTTTACCGAAATACGTCACCAGAAAATTCAGAACTCAGCCTTTTAGAAAAAATGCCGTAAAATCTTCATCCGATGTCAGGTTTTCGAGATCTACCCATGTATCCTTATACCCAGGAAATTTCCAAGCTTGTTTGAAGAAGGATTTTAATTTTTGAGCACGTTTAGGGGTCGAAATTGATGAAACAGTAAACTTCCAGGAGATTTTCAGAAAAAATTTCAGCTGGCATGTGGTCCAATGTTTTAGCCACAACTCTTCGCTCGTTTCTCCAATTGCCTTGAATTTTGGATATGTTGTAGAGGACATCCATATGAATAGAATGGTATATGACCCATCCATATATTTTTCACCAATTACTCCCAGATTTCCTATTTGTGCATGACAGTGAAAAATCGTCTCAGACGAGCTTGTTGTAAAACGCCCCCGTTGTGTCTTCAGACCATTTGCTTGTGTCTCGAACGATTGTTGAAGGATTTTGATGTCATTGATTCATTTGAGATCAGTAACTCTTGATTTATACATGATCATGGTGGTGCTCGTAGTGCCATCTTCTGTCAGTAGTAGAAACATTACTTCTAAAACCCTGGTCACGGGACCATATGAGAGTCTGGTACCACGGGCCTTGGACCGTGAAACTGATCGTCATGATTAGTGGACCGTTAGTCCCTAGTATTTTGTTAAATCTCTCTTTTTCGTTTTCTCTTCTTCTGGCAAGATTTGGTTAGAGGACCCAGGTAGAAAAATTGATGTAAAGACCTAGGTGATCGAAGTTGAAGGTACCTTGATGAAGTACTCAGTGGAAAGACTTGGTGGACACCGATCGACTGTGGAAGTTATGAATCCCGTCTAAGAAATGCTGCTTGCATGTTGTATGCTCTGGGAGCTGTAAAAACCTCATACGACGTCGGAATTTGATGCTTGACCCCAAATTTTGAAGCTAAGAGACTGGGTTATCATATGAGAAAAGAATCTCTCAATTTGGAGTTGTAGAGATTAGACACATAGCGTGCCCATTTGTAATTTGTAATCTCATACAAAATTTTCAGATTTCGTAGACCTAACGGTAAAGGCCATATCTTTCATCTCGTATGTCCAATTGATGTGCCCTTTTGGTATGTTGTAGAAGAGACATAGACGAACATCTTTCGCTGAGGAAGCTTTTTCCCATTACTTACCCATTGGTACGTTTTTGTAAACCCATATCCTGAAGTGTGTTGTATCTCATTTGTGGAGGTGATGAGAACATCTTATAGAAGGCTTTTTGGATTGTGCCCACCAGCTGTGCAAGCTTTGGGAAGACTTTCATATGAGCATGTTATCAGGTCTACACATCTTGATATGAATCATGAGTTCTTGGAGAAGTCTGCTTCATATGTAAATCTTCAGATAATGGTTATTTGATGAAGCCCTGACATGAAGATGTTGCTCCTGAGACCGTTGTTGATGCTGAGATCACGGTTGAATTTTCTCCAAAAATTCTTGTTGATGTTGACACCATGAATGGATTTCCTCCACATATCCTTGTTGATGCCAATACTATGGTCGGAGTTGCTAAGATGTAGGTGTACTGGGAGTACAACCCGAATTCTCCCGATCAATATAAATTTACTATGAACTGGCTTCGTAAGTGAGTCGACGTTGTTGCAGCAGATAGCAACAGCGGTCTCCATTTTGGGTGTGATCAGTGAAAAGAGATATTTCTTAATCTGCAAGGTTCGTGATGTAAAGTGTAGGATCAGAATATCGCCACAACAATACTCTTGCGAGTTTAACAACATTTCTGCGAGCTCTTCAACAACACGCTGCGAGTGTCGCAGAGTGACTCAAAGAATGATGTAGCATGTGACGTAATTTATACACAAGAAGAGCATGACGATCCTACGAAGATTATAGAATCTGTGAGAATAAACATTATAACTATTGCGAGAATATCACGAGTCAGATCCGAAACAAAAGGACAACTTAGCTGTCATCCACTATGTAACTTCCCTATATAAAGAGAACTAATAGATTCAGAAAGGAGAGATCAATTTGAGAGCGTTGAGAAAGTTTTGAGGAGGGAGAAAGTTTAAGAGAGCAGTTGTATTCTTGATTTCTTCCATTTCTTGTAATTTTTCTGAGAATTAATCAATAAAAGTGTTGTTCTTAATCTTCAAATATGTGTTGATTATTATGAATTCTTATGAGGGGTGTAGTGTAGGAATTCCTGCAAATACATAATGGCGCTAGAAACAGGGATGTTTTTGAGAAAAGATTGAAAGTGTGATTTGTAAGAATTTGAAGAAATTGGAAAATATTTTTACGTGATTTACAATGATACATCAAAATTGAAAGAATGGTTAGAAGAAGAAATTCATCAGAACAACCAACAACCGTAAGGAGGAGTAAAAGGCTTGCTGGAAAAGAAACGAATGAAATAGGAGAATCTTCAAGATTAAGAACAAGGAGCAACAGAACAAGGAATAATGGAGAAAATCAAATTCAACAATCGAATCAGCAAACACCGATACAAGATAGAACTGCGGATTATGACAGGGTGAGCGTGCATACTTGGCGATCAGATTCAATAGAAGAAGCAGAAAATCGACAGTTAAGAAATGGAAGGCGAGAGGGAAGAGATCAAGAAGAGGTTGGAGGATTAGTTCATGGAGATTATGAAAATGAAGCAGTAGAGGCTTTAAGACAAAGAATACAAGAGGAAAGAAGGTTAGAGGCGGAAGAACGCGCGAAATTAACAAGACAAAATCACGAGTTAAGAATGGAGAATTTGAGATTACAAAATAGGAGATCAAGAAGTACTGCAAGATCAAGTTCAAGATCATTTAGAGAAGAAGCAAGGTGAAATTCCCCTATGAGAAATGCTGGTGAAAATATTCGAGAGGAAATGCAAAATCCAAGTGAAGAGCAGCATTATGGAGAAGAAGAGATGATTAATGATCGCTACATTCCACGTAGTGAAACTTTGGATGATAGGTGTGATAATAGAAATCAAGAGGGTGGAAATAACCAAGATGGTGAAGAAAATCGAGAAGAAGGTAGGAGAATATTACATGAGCGAGAAATTTAAAGAAACCGAAGAATAATTGAGGATGAAATTGAGAGACATTATGCTGAACAAGCACGTCTAGCTTGCGAAAGAGAAAGATTGAGAGCAGAAGTGGAAGAACAAGAGCTTCAAGAAGCAATACGTCAGAATAATCATGACAATCGAGAAAGGAGACGCGCAAGAAATCGCAACAATGATAATATCAATGAGGAATATGATAGAATACAAAGGAGAATAGAAAGACAACGAAGAGAAACGGTGATAAATGAAGAAAATCACAGAAGAGAAAATGGAAGGCATAATCATTTGCGAATTCAAGAAGGAGGTGAAGAAAAAATTGCAGGAGAAGGCAGAATGAAGATGCTAAAGAAGAAGCACAAAATCTCGCAGGGCAAGAAAGACATGAACGCAGAAGAAGGGAAGCTGCACTGAAAAGACCAATGGAGCAAAATTCATCTGGGAATGAACGGATCTTAAGAGAGTTAGCAGAAATGAGGGGAATGTTAAATAACAGAAGAGAGGGAGGCAGAAGGCAACTTGATGCGGCCATTGAAGAAGCTGCGAAAACTCCATTCACCCAAGAAGTACAATTAGGAGGAATACCCCCAAAATGCAATTTGCCAACATTAACCAGTATCTTTGATGGAACTACTTGCGCTATTCAACATGTCAAAGCTTATGTTAGGTGTATGCTACAATAGGAAAACCATGATGATGTATTGTGCAAATATTTCCCATCCAGCTTAATAGGCGAGGCGCTAAAATGGTTCGAAGGTTTACCTAAGAACACTATAACTTCTTTCAATCATTTGCAGAATACATTTTTGGGAGCATATATAAGTAACAATTCTTCGCGACCTGGCATTGAAGATGTATTTGGATTAAATCAAAGGGTTGGTGAAAGCTTAAAACATCTAACCATAAGATGGAAGACAATGTGCAGCGAAATGGCAGGCTGCGTAGATGAGAGATATCTTATTTTGTCATTCATTAATGCAATGTTCGCAACCAATCTATTATATGTCCAAATCTTCAGAATCAAGAACACCATCACAATGACAGAGCTGCGAGAATTTCAGGAAGAATACATTGCTTTGGAGGAGAAACAAAATGAAATGGAATCATACCCTATTGCGAATACCAGTTAAATTGCAGCAAACACAAGTCTGCTTCCAAGGTGAATAAATACAGTAGCGAGCACTTAGCAGGTGAAGCAAAAAATAATATGAATGATGGTCAACATAAATTAGTATCTATGGGAAGCAGAGATCAAGAAGTGTTCGAAAGGGAAAAAAAAATTTCAATCGAGGTGGAAATAATAAGATTCAGAGGCTTGATTATCCGCAAGAGACTTATGGTGGTCAGAGACAAAATTATAGAGGGTAAGGAAGTCAGAAGATAATATGGGAAGAAATTAAGATGCCACCTCTAAATGCTAGCATTGAGAAAATTTGGGAGGCTATAATTTTAATGGAGGACATACCCATACCCTGGAATATGGGAAAAGAGCCACACCCAAATAATAGAAGTCTAGAATTTTTCTCTTATCATCATTTTCATGGTCACTCAATAAATAAATGCAGGAATGTAAAAAGAATCATCTTGAGGATGATAGATCATGGAAAATTAAACCATTTTCTAATAGGACATCCACAGTCTCAGCAACTACCGCCACCACCAGAAATTCGCAGAGTGAATACAACAAAGGGAGGAGAAATGTTTGTGATAGAAGTTGGAGCAAAAACGAAGAATCTATTCTGTAACTCTATCATACATTCATACAAAACTATAGAGGATTTCCACGAAAATGTTCTAAGCAGAGTTTTCGCGAGAGATGCTGATGGGAGAGAAATAATGAATATTGCGAAAGCTTCGCCATTAGAAGAATGGAAAAAAAACAGATAATTTCTTTCACTGCACAAGAATTACCTGAGCCTGGCGAGATGCATGACAACCCATTAGTGGTAAAACTAGAGATAAA
This sequence comes from Papaver bracteatum, assembly GCA_023529315.1. Lineage (NCBI taxonomy): Eukaryota > Viridiplantae > Streptophyta > Magnoliopsida > Ranunculales > Papaveraceae > Papaver > Papaver bracteatum. Next base: position 1,619,990 of record JAJJWX010000810.1, on the reverse strand, counting down.
TCCAAAACAAAGAGAAGATGGAGAGAAAGATGAGGATGGTGAGTCCGAAGACTCATGGGCAATCAACAGAGTTTTAATTGATACGAGAAGTTCTGTAGATATCCTGTTCTATCACACTTATAAAAAAATGGGAGGCAGATATGAGGATCTAATACCTTCAACCTATAAAATTTATGGTTTTAATGGTACTTCCAATAAACCTAGAGGGGAAATCACTATGCGAATTCTATTGAACGGGATATCTTCTAATATTCTATTTTGTGTTGTCGATGTTGAATTTCCATACAATGCCTTGATTGGCCGACCTTGGCTGCATGGGATTATAGGTGTAGCGTCAACCTTCCACCAGTGCATTAAGTTTCCTCATCCCAACGGTGTTGGAGTTATAAAAGGAGATTGGATTGATGGAAAAAAGTGCTATGAAATTGATATGGAATCTTGCGAGGAAAGGGCTGCGAAGAACAGAAACTGGAAATATAACATCAAACAAAAGCAAAGAAGTGAAAAGTTGATGGTTGATATAGTAGAACGGCGAGAAGAAGGAATGCTGCGAAATCAACATGTACTGAAACCATTAGATGGCGAACGTCTCGCAGATGGAGAAAATGTAGCAAAGCGCAACAAAAAAGAAGAAGCAGAAAATAGTAAGTAGAAAAGGTAAAATTTCTAGATTATAAAATATAAGAGATGTGTGAATGGTTCGTTGAAGAAAATTTTACAAAAGTATGTTTTGACTCAATGAAAAAGATGAAATTGAAAAATCATACAAGAGCTGAAATGCAAAAAGAGAAAATCAAAGAATAATGACATATTAGAATGGGACGAACCTTTATGGCGTAAACCCTAGTTCGCGGATAAAATTTCGCAAGAGGCAAATGTAAGACCTAAAGTACATCATATAAGGGGGTATCTCTTTGCATGGCTCGGGGATAAGGTTATACCGCTGCTGGAACCTGAGTCATGGAGATTTGGGGGTCAATGAAAGCCCATCCAGAGAGGTACCTTGGATTCCAACTATATATATTAACAGTTGGACGACCGAGGGTCTCTCCTAAGGAGTGAAAAGTATGATCAAGGCGCCGAGGTACACGGTTGAGCCAAGGTTTCCCGGGGCGTATGAAACTACCCTTTCCATTCTTGGCAAGTCTTGGCTATGATGCACTCGGCCCGAAGAAAACCCCACTTAGGGTGCAGTCTCGTAACTATAAGCCATATAGGCAAAAAGGATAAGAGGCTGCGAAAATAATTGGTTATTGGTAAAACCGGATGGGAGGAGCTAGTCTTGTATGGCCTATGTACGCCTCCTTGAAGGGGCAACCAGGGGGAAGATAAGGGCGGCACCCTCCATTAGGGAGATGATAAGTTTCTTAAGACGCAAATTTCATGAGGCTTTATATTCGCAAGAATATTTAGGCTTGTCATATTTGTGCAATAATTATACAGAGGCAAAAAGCCATGAGAAAAAGATAAGATGAGATCAATGGGTTTTTACATGAAAGTGTAAATACGTCCTGCGATTTCATCGCAAGACGGCAATGTCATGGGGCTTTGTTCTCGCAAAAAAACTTAGGCATGTCATATTGTCGCAACAAATTGACAAAATGAGGATAAGGCAAGATCAATGGGTCTTTACATGCGAATGTAAGGACGTCCTGCGATTTTGTCGCAAAAACAAAATGTGGCAAAATAAGACCTTTAACTAGGAAGGCAAAATAAGACCACACGAGATCGCAAGAAATGGCTGCGAGATTATAGCCAAAATTCAAAAACAAATTTTATTCAGAAAGTAATCTTGCCTCTGTTATTCATCTACAATATGATGAATTGAGCAAATAGTTAAAAATTAATAATCATATTGCAAAAAAAAAATTGTTTTCTAATGTATGCAGATAGAAATAAAAGAAATCTATACACCAAGGAACTTTAGAAGCTGGAGAAATTCGCAGGAATATCTTACAAGGAGAAAGAGATAAATGTACAAATATTACAAAGAGATTAAAAAAAGAGATAAAAATATTTAGATCCTTCATTATCTTCATCAGATTTCCCCCCTTCATCTTCATCTTCATTATATTCTTCATCTTCTTCAGACTCTTCAGCTTCACTGTCAGAGATGACAAGATTAGGAACGTTCTCTGGTATTTCATCCGCGAGATAAGGATATGCCGAATGAGGAATTTTATGGTCATCACAGACCATCTTAATGGAATCATTGCAAATACCAACAAGAACATTACTAAAATTCGCCAGGGTAATCTGTAGCTGCTTCTTGAACTTGGAACATTTATCATTGCGAGAAGACAGAAGGTTTGCGAGTTATCCTTTTTCTGCTTCCAACTCTTCAACTCTTTGGAGAAAATTTCCTTCAGATTCTGCGAACAAATGACAACATATTAATAAAATAGTGGAGATTCAGTTAAAAAATGGATTAGTGGAAAAATAAGAATAAGCACCTTATATTTCAAAGATCATATCCTTAATCAAGGTAGAATGCTCAGCTTAAAGACTAACATCTACACCTAAATTATTTCTGGCGTTATCAAGAATCTTCGCAGCCCAAACAAACTCATCATCATTACTAATGAGTAGGCGGGAGCAAACCTGGTTTTCTCTTTCAACAAGAGTACTATTCTCGCAGATACGTCTATCTTTTTCAATTTGAATTTCAAGGAGAGTTTCTTGAAATTTCGCTAATGTCTGAGCACCTTGGAGAGAAATATGGTCCTTTTTATCTATCAGATCACTATATTTGGCATTTAACTTACGGGTTTCTTCTTTAGAGTTGTGAAAAAATTGTCTAAATTTATTGGCCATATCCAAGATAGATCTATGTTCAATTTCTAAAAGACGAAGCTTGGATCTAAGCTCATTTATGGGAAGAGATTCAATCTTATCATTTGAAAAACTATTTAAAGAAGTATTTAGATGGTTAAGAAGGGTATCATCATCCATGATCTTGGGAAATGTATGAAGAAAAATAGATTTATCAGTAAGACCAAAGACGTCTGCGAAATGGAAAACTCTATAAGAAGAATTTTTTTTAAAGATAATAAAATATAGGGGAAAGAAAGAGAGTCCCATACCATAGAGTTGCTTATTGGCATCTTGAAGATTAGATACTTTTTCCTTCTGAAGAGAATTGTCTAATTCCAATTGTTTGATTTTCTCGCGAAGATTAGCAGCTTCGATCTCCAATTCTTCATTTTGTTTATTCTTCTCACGAAGACCAGCAACTTCAGTCTCCAATTCTTTATTTTTGTTGAGAAGTTTAAGATTCTTCTCTGCGAGGGCCGTACGCCTCTTCTCCAAGTCTGAGACAACAACAAAGGAATCTTTCCCAGCCTGCGAAGTAATGCAGCGAACATTAGGAATTAATTATGAATTCAATATAAATATAAAGAGAATAAAGATATAAGTATGAAAATTTACCAAGCTATTAAGTGAATGCAGGAAATTTGGAGATATAGATCTTGATACCCCATGAAGAGATTCATTATTCTCTAGGAGAGGGGCATCACAGATGGCAGCTATGGACTTGCAAACATTAGTTAGAGGCGTATCACCGATTACTTGCATGGTATTAGCAAAAATACCGGATAGATGAGCCATGGAAGATTCATATTTGTAGTATTCTTTCGTGAAGGAAATATTAGCATCACCATCATCATCATTATCGTCATTATCAATATCATCACTTGAACTTTCTTCATTAGATTTAGGAGTTGAAGGAGGAGAGGATTGGACTTTTCTTTTCTTTGAAAGAGGAGCAGCAGATTTCTCCTTGCGAGGAGCATCTTTGCCTTTCCCCTTAGTTTTTACAGGCTTAACATGTTCAATTTCTTCAATAACCTTCAAACACAGATAAATATAAGAAATAGAGGCAACAATATATTATTAAGAATCAGAAAGGAATATTTCTTACTTCATCTGTGAATGATTTGAGAGCTAATAGATTATTGGGTTTCCCTAACTTATTGTAGCTAGCTTTCAGCCTTTTAATCTGGTAAAATTGGAGCAGTCAGCGAGAGTATATATAAAAGCATGAGGAAAATAATAATGATAGTTCAAGCAAAAAAATAGAGAACATACCTATGTATTCCTTTCAGGCCATCTGAACACCCATGGTTGGTATTTTGCGAGATTCGCAAGTAAAGTATGAGAGCCAGAGATGTATGGACCCTCTAAAAATAATGTAAAAATACACCATTTATCATCATTGGAGTGGCGAGGAGATGAATTGTTGCCCGGATTCCAGTCAATGTCCAACATAAGAACTTTGTCTTCAGCAATGTCATCCTTCTTCTGTAAGCAGACACCCCAACAAGTGCTATCCTTCCTCATGGGGATTATTTCATAATTCGCGAAGAAATTTTCTACGATATACTTCGCAGGGACAATTGGAACTCCTTTGAATTTAGGGTTCTTCACTTCAGGGGGGGTTAAGAGATTCCTTACCGACACCGCGAGTAGCAAACTCAAGCATTAAACGAATGCAATCTCCACTCAACTGATATATTTCCCGCGAGAACTTCGCATGAGAAAGTATTTCATAGAATAAAGGAAGTTCAGGGTCATAAAGAGGAATGGGAAGGCAAGCTTCAAATTGACCTAATGAGACTATAATCTTCTTGCGATTATATGGATGATCAGAAAATAGTTTAACAGAGAGCTCAGCCTTAGGGTTTTGATCGGGAATGGTAGATAGAGTAAAACCTTTATCTTGAAGCTTCTTCTGCATTTTTTGAAAGGAAATTAGATTTTTACGACCCGCTGGAGGCATTCTTAGTATGGGAATGAAGAAAAGAATATAAGATCAAAGGAATAATAGAAAAATTACAATAGCAGCAGATGTTGAAGTTGCGGAAGAAAAGTAAAATTGCAGAGAGAAGGAAGGAGAAAGTAAAAAGAAGAAAAGAGAAGAATGAAGAAGATATATATAGAAGGTAAGGATTCTCGAGAAGATAAGTGCATTTAATACGAAGAGAAGACGTGAATGGTTAAAGTGCAGCGGTTGAAAAGGATGTGTCAGAAGTTGAATGGAAGAAAAGATACGTGTAATAAATCTGGCAAAGAATGCAGAAACGTGTCAGAACAGAAGAATTTGAAAAGATGGACAACTGCAGCATTAGGAAGATATAAAATTCTCATAATATTTTCTCATTCACAAAAAAGACATGAGAAGAGGCAAGATGTAGGATCAGAATATCGCCACAACAATACTCTTGCGAGATTTTAACAACATTTCTGCGAGCTCTTCAACAACACGCTGCGAGTGTCTCAGAGTGACTCAAAGAATGACGTAGCAAATGACGTAAATTAAAACACAACAAGAGCATGATGATCCTGCAAAGATTATAGAATCTGCGAGAATAAACATTATAACAGTTGCGAGAATATCGCGAGTCAAATCCGAAATAAAAGGACAGCTTAGCTGTCATCCACTATGTAACTTCCATATATAAAGAGAACTAACAGATTCAGAAAGGAGAGATCAATTTGAGAGTGTTGAGAAAGTTTTGAGGAGAGAGAAAGTTTAAGAGAGCGGTTGTATTCTTGATTTCTTCCATTTCTTGTAATATTTCTGAGAATTAATCAATAAAAGTGTTGTTCTTAATCTTCAAATATGTGTTAATTATTATGAATTCTTATGAGGGGTATAGTGTAGGAATTCCTGCAAATACATAGAGAGATTCCGTTGATAAAGTTTTCATGGAATCGCATCAGGTTGCAATGACTTGCTATGTCTTGAATCTTGTCTAGTAAGATCAAGTCCCAAGTGTACGTTGAAGGAATTCGTGCCATCGATGGATGAATGATGTTGCATCTGCTTTAGAAGTATTGTCATGGAGACAGTGAAGACTCAGTGATTGTAGTTCAGTTTCACTTTCAGTGTGTCATCGTCGAGATGTTTGTGCTGGAGCCAGAGGTGCCATTATCGAAGGGTACTCTTTGACTGGAGTATAATTTGAAGACTTCTTAGATGCTTGAGTGTTGAAGCGTCGTATCATTTAAGATTCAAATGTCTTAGTATTGATCGTCTAGACCCCGAGTATCTTCTGTTGATTCAACATTCCTTTCCCTACGGTAGTGGGATTCAACACATGTGCAGACATAGAGCTTTATGATTTTGTGGCACACATGGACACTCCTGCAAGGCTACGGATAAACGTCCAAAGTGTTCCTTGCCATGCTTGGACATTATCTCAGTAACGAATGTCTCAATGCTCGATTTAGAGAAATGTCAGATTCAACCACTTGTTAAAATACTAATGCGATGAAGCTACCATTCATAACGTCTTGCGGAGTTGCTAACAGAATTGAGTTCCCATGTTAGGATAGCATGTAAGGAAATAAATGACACAGACATGGAATAAATGAGACTTGCATGAGTGTGGAACCTCTTGATGAATGTCTATGCATATTTTGCAGGTTCTTGCTGCAACCTCGTAAAAGTTCAAAATTCTCCAAGTGCTCTGATGATGGAACATCCGCCAAGTCTTCTTGATCAGAAATTTCTTCGTTGGAGAGATGTGTAACCAAAGGCGCTTTATTTGTAGTTATCTTTTCAGCATGGATCCACACTCGTCTAAGGATCGTGTCATATCTTGGATCTTTCTGATTATGTGAAACTTGGTCACTGTTCAGGTTGAACCTATTCTCACATTGAGAGTGATGTAGCCATAAGCATTTCTGAGCGTTTTTTCATGGTCTCTGATTGAGATAGTAGCATGAGTAGCTTCTTGTCGAGTGATGCCTACGACTCTGAAGGTTTTCAGTGGAATGTTGTTGATGGCGGTGTCAGCATCGATCAATATTCTTCCAAATTAATTTCCTCTGAGATGGATTGTGGTAAGCAGTCCCTAGTTGTGCATGTCCTTGTCTGTGGATGAAGGTTCAAGGAGTATTTCCGGGATGGACAGACATCTGACACAATGTAATTTGGTGTTGTGAACATGTCCTTCCTTTGTGTCTTAGACAGATAGAGCAATTTCACAGATACGCTCGATCAACAATTGAACTACTTATTTGAATGGTTGTTCAGAGAGTGTAAAGGTTCTGACTGGGAGAGGATTCTTGTGTACTCCTTCAGTCCCCAGTTGAGTCTATTGTGGATCAACCGTCTATTTGAAGATGTGGTTCAAAATATTGTAGTTACTTGTTGGATGATCGATGAACCTATGAATGCAGTACCTGGGATTTCCCATTACTTCTTCAACTGGATATCTCCTAATGAACGACAATATGATTGCACCATCTTGAACCCAGACTTCCAGTAACTCGATCACTCCTTCATGATAAGAGAAGTTTGAGTCTGTATGATCATTTTCCCGTTCGTTGATGTTGGGTGGAGGTTTGTGCATTTCAGGATTGGTTATATTTTCTTCGCACCTTCAGAAGAGTCTGAGACGTTGGAGAAGCGCTCTGATGTTGTATCTCGGCTTTCCTTTCATTCCTTTCGGAAACAACAACGTTTGTTAAAGGCTGAAGTTTGTACTGATTATTGACTAGGCATCGGCTGCTTCGAGGTTTCTCCACCTTGCAGACTTTTCTCTTTCCAGTAAAGGATGTGCAGTAGTCGTTGATCGTTTGGCTACTTCATGAAGCTCTGAGAAAGTATGGAACCAGAGATTTTCCAGCAAGGCTCTATAGACCGGTATCATTCCGTTGATGCACAAGTACACCAGTTGTTGTTTAGTGACATTCAGGTCATGATAATCCAAAGCTTGGACTCTGAACTTCTTCACATAATCGTTGGGATGGTTATTTCTCTTTTGAGACATTCTTCCTAAGTCAGAGAGAGTAATATTCTCTGAGATGAAGAAATATTTCCTGTAGAAGGCATTAAATATTTCTCCCCAACTAGAAATGCTCCCAGGTACAATGTTGTTATACCAGGTGTATGCTCGGACTGTCAGAGATTTCTAGAATTCCTTTAGACGGACGACATGGTTGTGCTCGTGCTCTCCTAGTGCCTCCAGGAATCGAGAGACATGTTCTCGAGCGTTCCATGTTCCGTTGTATAATGTGAATGTTGGGGAAGTGTAGACTTCAGGAAAGGAATTATTTGCGTAGCAGCAGGATATGGAGGTTGATGACGATGAACATATGATGCTTTGTGTTTTCCTTGATCCTCCATGAAGCATTCCAGGTCCTCACGAGTGATGAAACCTGCAGGTTCCATTGTTGGTGGGTTATCTGCAGCTTTGTGCACGTCATCATCCTCTACTACATGGATCAGAGTGACTTCAAGATCAACATCCGGAGATGTTTCTTTAGCTTTACCTTTATTCTGAGCTTTCTCTGACATCTTGTCAGTGAGATTTTTGAGATAACTGCACAGCTCCTTCTGAGTGGTGGCCATGTCACTCTGATTTTTGGCGAGAGTCTCTTGCACCTTCATAAGATCACCTATGGTAAGTGCGTTTTTAATGATTTCTTCGGGAGACCTGCCTAAGAAGGGATTGTCTCCAATATTGGTTTGCAGAGGAGTGGTATCAGCAGCATCGATGTTGGAAGCAAGAGTAGTTTCTGGAGTACCACCATTGTTGCTAGTGCTAGCGATGTTTGTGTTAGGATTTGTGACTAAACATGACCTAAGATCAACCATTTTATGAAAGTTGAGATTGCAACCGAGAGATTAATCTCCCACTGTGGTCGCCAATATGTAGATGGGGAAAATTATTTGCTGGATTTTTAGGAAAGTGAAGAGTTGAGCGTGTTGTCGAGACTTCTCAACCATGAAAATTGCTTAACCTCACACAGATGCACTGCAAAGGGAGTACTTAGATTCAAGAGATCAATCTGTAGGACTCCGACCCAAACCAAGTCAATGGTCGTTCCAAAGTCAATTTGGTCGCAAAAAGGGAGATGGGTTGATCTGTATGAGGGAAGCTGAGAATTGTGTGGGATCAGTGATGATCAAGGATTGTGGATGTGTTGAAGGTTTCTGTAATAATTGGTGAACTGTTGAGTTCGAATAAGTTCTGATGGATTGAATGAATTCTTTAGAGTAGTTACTCGAGAAATTCTGTATAGACCAAAAACATTGTCCTCAATCATGGATTCAGAGACTTATTTATACTGTCAGAGTTGTGAACACCTTGATCCCTGTAAGTGTGACGGTTTCATGAGTGGAAGAGTGGGCCGGTAAAAGATCGTGGTAAAGTTAGTTCCATGTCGTGTGGAGAATTGACGGATTGTTAACCCACTACTTTGCTAACTCCTTCAACCGTTGACACAACTTACGCACATTTCTCGTCGTTGATGAATCCACGTGTTGTAGGCCGCCAGACCAAAACCCTAGTTGTTATCCCCCAATTTGACGTGATTGATGTCTCACGAATCGTGGAGTCTGCATGACATACGTGTATTTAGTTTGTCAGTTGTTGACTGATTAGGCAATGAGCCTAGGTTTTGTTGAATCGAGCATGTTTGACAAATGCTCAGTGATCCATGAATATTAATGTTGCTCGTCTGAGAAAATGTTGTAAATTCAACAAGTTATTGAATGTTGATGAATTACTGAATATATGTGGATTATTCGAGCAACTGAGAAAGTATTACTCGATTCGGAAAAATACTGATAAATTACTGAATATTGATTGTTGGGTCAATATTCGAGCAACTGAGCAAGTATTGCTCAATTCGACGAATTACTGAATATGGAGAGTTTGACGAGCAACTGAGCGAGTATTGCTTAATTCGTCAAATTAACAAATGTTGATAATTTGACGTGAAATTGAGCAAGTGTTGCTCAATTCGACAAATTACTAACACTTTATTAAATATTGATAGCTGGATCAATATTTGAGCGACTGAGCAAAGTTTCTCAATTCGACGAAATATTTACTGGTGACGTGACCCAATAAAATATAAAAATATTGGTAGATTACCAGATATTATAAAATTAATCCCCGTGGATCAATATAAATTTATTTTGTGTTTGAACTTGCTCAGAATAATGATTTGTTGAGCGTTCGTTCGAAAACCCTAATTTTTGACGAATTACTGAAAATAGATCATGAGAAAAAGAGGGACCGACCTCATGGGACCATGGCCATCCATGTGATGCCCAATTGCTCGATTGAGCATGTACCAGGGTTCTCAGTTGGAGAGTTGGTGAAGGAATGATGATTAAGTGTTGGTTTCATCATTTATTGAATTGCTACTGGGTTCAACATCAGGTGATGAAACCTAGTTATGAAAGATATGATCGACCAAGAGAGCATGGGACCGGCTCTAGGTGGTCATAGGACCAGTTGTTCTCCGTTTGAGCAATCCCCAGGTTGGTTGGAGAGAGTTTGGGCCCAATACGAGCAATTCAACAAATTAGGTTAGAATTATGAAAATATGTGGGACCGGATTTGTGCAAGCCCTAGGAATAACCCTGGTCGGTCGTCAAGGCATGTACGTGTTTACATGGTGTTCGTGTCTCCGTACTGAGAGTTTCAGTATTTTCTGATGTGCGTTCGAGCAACATTGTGAATTTTCAGAAGAGTTTTATTTTGACTGAAATTCTTGATTTTGTTGGAATGAGCATGTATGCTCAATTGGTCAATATTTTGTAAATATTAAAACCAGAGTATTTTAACATCTAAAATTTCCATGAGAGGATAGCCGGTCACGTGACCATGTTGGTTCTTGAATTATCACGATTTGAGCAAAATTTGAGAAATTATGAAGAAATCATGATTTTTGCTCAAACCAAGAAGTTTCATGAATTCGAGGAAAATAGTAATTATCAAAGACTAGGGATTGCTGGGTGTGGGACTGGACACAACTAGGGCATCGCCGGCCGGCCATGTTGCCCGGTCCCGCATTTCTTTCCCTATTTTATAATATTATTTTCATGAATACGTGATGTTATGAAGAATCCATGAGTTTTTGTTGAAACGGAGGAGTTTCATGAGTTTAGGGAATAGTAGTTATAAAAAGCTAGGGATTGCGAGGTGTGGAACCGGCCACGACTAAGGCATGGCCGGCCGACTATGTTGCCCAGTCCCGCATACCTTTCCCTATTTTATAATATTATTTCATGAATCCATGAAGTTATGGAGAATCCATGAATTTTGTTGAAACCCAGGAGTTTCATGAAATTGGATAAAAAGACTAAGGATTGTAAGGTGTGGGACCGGACATGGCTTGGGCATGGCAGGCCGGCTAGGTTGCCCGGCCCCGCACACCTTTCCTTATTTTATAGTATTATTTCATGAATCCATGAAGTTATGGAGAATTCATGAGTTTTGCACAAACAAGGAAAGTTGCTAAATTGAAGGAGTTTTTCATGAGTTCATGAAAGTAACAAAATACGGCAAAATAATGGAAGGAGCATGGGGAACCGGCCACGACTAGGGCATGGCTGGCCGACCGGTGGGCCCGTCCCTGGGCGCTCATTATTTTATTAATATTTGTTGTTTTTCTCCTGTTTTGCGTAGGATTCCTCATCTATTCATGTTTTGGATGCTCGTTCATGCATCTGGGTTCTTAGTCGTGCATCATTGTCGAGTACACTTACACCATTTTTGTGGGGCTTACTCAGTGATGATCCAGATGCCCGGTTGTTGAGTATTTATTGCTAATCCATGAAATTCAGTGTAGAATAATTCATGAATTTGAACAATAAAATTGGGAAGTTATTTATTATCAATTCATAGGATCAGCTGTGGATTCGACCATGAATTCGGAATAATAAAATAGGTATTACCATTCCATGGGATCGTGGATTTGACCATAGAATCAGAGTAATAAAATTATCTTTTACCATTCCATGAGATTAGCAGTGAATTCGATCATGAAATCGGAGTAATGAGATAATATAAATTGTTATTGCCATTCCATGAGATCAAGTCGTAGATTCGATCATGGAATCAGAGCAATTGTTGTTTCCATTCCATGGGATTAGGCCGTGTATTCAACCTTGGAATAGGAGCAATTGTTATTATCATTCCATGGGATCATGCCGTGGATTCGACCATGGAATAGGAGAAATAATAGATCATTCTGGGAATTCAGTGGTGAATGTCACGGCAGAATTAATCTATCTATGTGCATAGTCAGGAAACGGATAATCCTGAGGGTGCTCTCAGACACTACGTAGAACACCGAGTCTATACACGGTAGCTCTACATAGTCAGGATCAGTGAGTGTCACTGTCCTGAAGGCGCTGTTGCTCTCAATCTTACGGAGAACCACCCAATCGTTCTTCTATGTAGAGGGTAGTTGCTCTCATGTAGTTAGGGAACAATGAGTATCACCGACGTCCTGAAGGCGTTAAGCCCTCTCAACAAACAATTATGTAGGAGGACCGCCCAATTCTATTATTCTATATAGAGTGCACAATGAAATGCCAGGGATCGAACGCTCAACTAGTGGAGGCTTTTTGAAAGACATGTTCATTATGGCTTAGTAAAATATGAATTTTCACATGCCTAAAGCCGTATCAGAAACATGCAGTATCATGATTTTACAGATTTGACCCTTGTTGAAAATCCACCATCAACAATTTTGTCTAGTGAATCTTCTATTTTCGTGTTTTGTTTAGAAGAATAACTAGAGTTTGGAATAGCCATTGTTGTGGTTACACATAACTATGTCCAATATTTTCATTTTCATGTTTTTAGGTTTATTTGTTTAAATTCTAAAAACGTTTTGGAAGATGATTTTTGCAGTATTAATCTTTATCGATTTATATATTGCAATGTGTTATGGGATATGTGTGTTTGCGTCCGTAAACTATGATTGTCTCATACCTTGTCAAAAGTTAAGTCTTTCATATGTCGATATGCATGTATTGATAAAAGAATGAATGAGCTTTTGATAGTACAAAAGTTAAGCTTATTATGTCAATTATTGATGGAAGATAGGTTAAACTCTTTTGTTTGCAATGATTATGTCTATTGTATGTCATTGTGCAAATGGTGATGGAAAATAAAATGAATCCTTGTATATTCCGCAGTATTGATCTTCCTTGATCCATATTTTTTTATGTTTATATAATGTATTGCTCCGTAAGGTTTCTTGTATTTGAGCATAAAACAATTGAGTTGATCATTCTTTTATGATTAACTTAGTTTTTGCTCCGTGAGGATCCTTATGATTGAGCATGACCAATTGAATTGATCATACTCGCGTGGTCAATTTAGTTATTGCTCCGTAATTTTTCTTATGTCGAGCATTATCACTTCTTGTGGTTAATTTAATTAAGTATTTTGGATTCAAATTCATATTCGTATGTGATTGGATATGTCCAAAGAAATCCTTTTTTCTTCTTTTGAAATTAAGGTCGCTCTTGTTGTTCTTTCGGGAATGACATATTATGGGGGCGAGTTCTTAATTGAACTTGTGCTTAATTGCCAAATCTTTGCGGGGAGTTGTCATAACCTTAAATTTCTTTTAACTATTTTATTGTTAGGTTGCCTTTAAAATAGTCTTGTTTCTAGCTAATAGGCTGCCCATTTTAAGAAGTAGTGTGTAGATAACAAATAAAGGTTAGTTTGGTAATATCATAAAGCCTAAATCAAGAATTAAAAGTAGGAAGAATTATAACCTAGCAGGAGAAAATTTGTGCGCAGCAAGAACAACTTCAATTGAATCCCGTGGAGAGATTTAGGCACTTCAATCTTAAGTCTAAGGCAAGTTCTTCTTTCTTTATCATATACTATTGGTAGTTATGTAAGCTTCAATTGTTCTTTCTATTGAAAACCTAGGATAAGAACTAGAGATTTTTAGGTTAAATTCGTATGGATTGATATTTCTGTCACCTGAAAAATTAGGTACTGACTGGTCCTTAAACGGAGATCCAACCATCGGATTATTAATATAAATTCAGGGTTGTCACAGTTGGTATCAGCGCACAATTCCGATTTACTCGGGTTGTGCATATGAGCTTACCGGTTTTTGAGATTTGTGTGTAAAATAAATAAGTTTTTATGATACTATGATTTATTTTAAGTGTTTGAGTAAAAAAATAAAATAAAATAAAATATTATTTCAAGAGTATTTATCGTCGAGTTTTATTTATTTATTTGGTTTTGTCTTGGTTTTGAAAGAACGATCTTTCGATTATATGGTTTGGCTTTTGGGTTTGAGACATATGGTCAGGGTTTTATTGTGCAGTTTAACTGCTTAGATTGTTACTACTAATCTATTTGGGTTCAACATGGTTAGTTTCAGTGTCATATTGAAGATAATATCCATTCGCGTTCTACTTCGAGGTATGTTGATTTCGAGGGCGAAATCATTTTTTTTAAGGGGGAAGAATGTCATAACCTTAAATTTCTTTTAACTATTTTATTGTTAGGTTGACTTTAAAATAATCTTGTTGTTAGCTAATAGGCTGCCCATATTAAGAAGTAGTGCATAGATAACAAATAAAGGTTAGTATGGTAATATCATAAAGCCTAAATCAAGAATTAAAAGTAGGAAGAATTATAACCTAGCAGGAGAAAATTTGTGCGTAGCAAGAACAACTTCAATTGAATCCCGTGGAGAGCTTTATGCACTTCAATCTCAAGTCTAAGGCAAGTTCTTCTTTCTTTATCATGTACTATTAGTAGTTATGTAAGCTTAAATTGTTCTTTCTATTGAAAACCTAGGATAAGAAGTAGAGATTTTTAGGTTAAATTCGTACGGATTGATATTTCTGTCACCTGAAAAATTAGGTACTGACTTGTCCTTAAAAGGAGATCCAACCATCGGACTATTAATATAAATTCAGGGTTGTCACAGGAGTGCGGCTGTGGAATATTATTGGGGTTATCTTATATCCTTATAAACTCCTTGATGAATGCATTTAGCTTCGGATATATGATTGCATCTAAACAAGTTGTTATGTGCTTTCTTTTAGTCATGAAATGTCTCTTTTGGAAATTTCATTAGGATCCCGTTTTCGTACCTTTGCCAATTTTATTGACAAAAAGGGGGAGAATTAATATGTAGTTCACACTACAAATACATATGGTTTTCGGATCATTATGTAAGAGGGAGTGGTTTCCATGTGATATGGAGTATTGACTAAGGAGGAGTAATACTTATCACCATAGTATTGTTGTCGAAGTTGTGATAATTAAATTTTGATGCTGCATAATGATACTATGTGAAAAGGCGAGGGTACCCAAATATACCTCAAGCTATAACTTTTCCTTCCTATAAGTCCTTTTTCCGAAAGTGATTGTCTATGGACTGAGTCGAGACAATACAACAAATCGGTTCACACTTCGTGTGATCGTCTATGGATACGATATCGAGATAATACAACAACGAAGTGTGTTTACTTGATACAAAGGTTTGGATTTAACCAAAGTCAATAGGATTGCGTATCAAGTAAATAGGAGTTAACGTTTGTGCAATTTACTTTAATTATAATAAAACAATTATAATGCAGAAATATAAAGTAAATGCCACAACAAGATTTTGTTAACGAGGAAACCGCAATTGCAGAAAAACCCCGGGACCTAGTCCAGAATTGAATACTCTCAGGATTAAGCCGCTATACAAAATAAACCCACTTCGTATAGTTGAGATCAAGAAACTAAACCTATAGTTTACCTAGTTCTGTCTGTATTTCCACGCCTCCGACCTATAAAAAAGTCACGTACTTGGACCAATTCCTTTGGTTCGTAATCCAAACAGTAAAGGAACAACAAATATGTTTGGTATCAACTCTCTTCAACCAAGTGATATGAGTTAGACAAATGCTCTTCTGTTTATCTTAACATAAACTCCTTTATCAGGTTCCAAGATCTATCTTATGTTCAATCACTAAAAGGTAATCGTTAATATTTCCCAAGGAAATGTATTGATGCCGATATTCACAACTATTCTATCAAAATACCACAAGGATAAATCGATTATAGTTGGATCCTCTATTACCGAAACAAGTATTGTGCACACCAAAGATTTATATAACCAAGTCAGAAATCTTCTATCTCTTCTTTGTCTTCAAATCTTCTTAGATCTTCAATAAACACCTGCACACAACTACTTGAATCTCTTGTGATCAATCACACACAGAATGGAGTCTGTTAACAATGGAATCACAAGATCGTCTTTAGATTTAACAACAGTCTAAAGATCCCTATCAAAACTTTGAACTAGTTTGAGTGAATCTTATATCAGAAGAGAAGATCCTCAAGCATAAACAAACTAGGTGCAATCAAAGTTCAACCACCGTTAGTCAATCAAATCAATATGAAAACCAAAGATAAACCGCAATTATTTAGTTACCCACCAACGGTACGCACTAGAGCTTCTCAATCCCAAAGAATACTTTAAACTGAGCGGCCGTAAGATATTTCACCTAATTAGGTTACTCTCCTCTCCGAATAGGAGGCTTCACCAGTAACAGTACAACAGAGGAAGTTTACTGTCACGAAGGATTAGTTTGTTAGAAATGCAAACTCAAAGTATTTATAGACAAGGAAGTTTGGACACTAAGGAATTTCAAAAACCGAAAATATTCACAAGATATTTTTCCATAATAACCCAAATTCGGTTTTCATAATTCCCGAGAATGCACTGTCCAAATTAATGATCGAAATCTCCTTGGAAAATCTTTAACTAGCAAATGCACATTACTAATTATTATTTTCCATATATAATTAAAAACCTTAATTAAAAGATTCTTAACTTATTTAAATTCGATCTTGGGATTTACTTCCTTCTTAGTTGTTAAGGAATATCTTTGAAGATACGAATTAATGCACGTGTTCAAAGTGTGTTGACATCTTTCTCTTGTAAGTCCTTTTTCATACTTACTCACTTGAAACCGATTTACCACACTTCTAAACAAGTTTAAAATTTGATCATCTGACTTTCAAGAACTATGTGATTGATCAAGTAACACTCAATCACAAATCATGGGTATAACGTCTCTACCAAAACAAGTTTCAGTTCTACCTCCATGTGAGTACTGTGCATAGTCACACTAGCTGACCAAACTTTGGTTGACTAAGTACTAGGATCGGTTCCCCACATATATTTGGTATCTAATTTATATTTTTTGCACATGTCCATAGGATCGGTTCCCATTTGCCTACAAATGTGTTGCACATGTTCATAGGATCGGTTCCCCTTTCTACTGTAAACCATGATGCACCTCATACAAGGATCGATTCCCCTTTGTATGTGTTGCACCTCTTACTAGGATCGGTTCCGCTTTGTAGTGATCTACACTACAAATTAGCACAGAAACAAGTCATGATCTCTAAGGATAGATATAGATTGGGGAGAACATAAGATTTTAGAGAGAAAACATAGTTTTTGATTATTATTCTTCATGAACTACAATAACCAGGGGAAATGAGAATATTATCTCTAACCTAAGCCAGCAGCTCGTGTGACTCACACGACCGCTACTAAACTTCATTATGAACTAAAACACAGATATTTAACTAATAATTATCGGGTGCCCCTAATAACGGGGTCAGCCCTTAACAACGCAGGAACTGTCGTACGATAGGTTCATGACAAACCCCACTCCTTCAAATCATCCTTGTCCTCAAGGATGGAGGATATGGAAAATAAGTTGAGCTCTTGAAGGAACTCTTAGCTGTGGCAGCTTCTTCTCTTCAGTATAAGAGTTGAGTCCCTTAAAAACTTCAGCTTCAAGGCCCATAAAAGACTGAGCTCAAACCTCAATCTTGGAATATCAGCAAGCAAGTCAACTCTCTTCATCTTCACTACTTGGCAGGTCTGAGTAGCAATGATACTGACTATATAAACACATTCCCATACCATAAATAAAAACAAATCATAGAGCCACGATTGTACAACCAACCAGTAGAGAAATCCAAAAGCCACTTCTACAGAGCTAAGATTGATATGCAAATCTCTCATTCCTTTGCACCGGTCAATGTCTTCTTTAACTATCACCTGACTATAACCCTTCTTTAGTTTTGAGTCAGATATGATGTCAACTCTAGCTAAACCCATTTGCAAAATAGCAGTGACAAAGTTTAATGTAGCAAGAATGTGATAAATGACACGGTTACCGTTACTTGTGCAAACCGAAGCTGGATCACTTGATATTGAGATGGGAAAGTGCTGCTTACTTCCCCAAGAAAGTACTAGCATAATCAGTTTATCTTCGAACTGGTGTATCAAAATCTCGCTGTGACATCCAAAAGATGAATTAAATCTCGCGAATGCATTGAGTTCTTGTAATCCTCTTACTACATAATGCCTTGTATCTGATTTGAATATATCAATTAAAACAGAAAATAAGATCCCGGATAACCTATATGTCATACACCAGAATTCATATGATGCATTTGTTAGTTGTATAGGAATTGCAGAATCTTCTTTCCCTTGAACTATTGGGCCATCTGTGGTGGAGAGCTTCGGCTGCTTCAAGAGTTGATAGAAATTATCAAGAAAATATTTAGCTGCCAGCATAACATACCCGACTAGGCTTTTTCTTCTGACAGTTACGAATAACTGCTGCCAACACCCTCGACTAAGAGACAACCCAGTGTTTCTATCAGTAGATAAGTCATGTAGTGAAGTGACCAAAATTACCTTTACCTCATCAGGTTGGAGCATAACGACCCTGGCGATGTGGTATTTAACTGAATTAGGAGGCAAATTTGTTGTGTTTGTCGAGCATCTCTGCAAGGTAAAGAACACCACCTGCCACAACTGACTGCGAATGAACATTACACTACCAGTAGTCATTGAGTTACTAAACTCTCTATTATCAATTCCACAACCTGAAGTGATCAAACTTTTGTAATCAACTCTCCTTGAATCTGAAGAGAACAAGCTTACCTCTAATCGGATCTGTAATTTATGTCCAGGCTCATTCACATCATCACTGAAATCCCACTTCACTGAACCCATACATATGAATTCTTTATAAGTAAGTATATCATCCTTAAGTTGCAAACTCGCAATATAATCATCTTCATTGATGGCTCCCAAAGATTTCATAGGGCTATATATTGGAGTTAACTTCAAAGCTTCTACTTCTAGCTGAATACAAGAAAAAACATCTTTAAAAACTTCTTCCAACAACTCTTGTGTTTTGCTCTCACCATCCTTAAACACTATAAGCATCTCTAAGATTCCCACCACTCTTACAAGGGGTTCCTTCAAGCCTAAATACCTTTTATTACCTCCATAGCCTATAGTTCTAGGTACTACAAGATGTAAATCAGTGGCAAGCAATATATAGCCTATGTCATTTCCTATACTCCAGAACCCAAAAGAGAACAAGGTGAATTCAAGCTCAATAAGGAGAACCAGAAGGCCATATTCTGTTGGAATAAGAAGACTGACGCCTCCAACCACCCCTTGATCCAACAACTCTTGTACATTGATAAACTTACTCTGTCCTGTAATTCGCAGAAACAAAATCTTCTGGAAAACAATCACTATCTGCAGCATTTCGTGAAACAACTTGGAAACATCATTACTGTTACCCTTTCTAACACTCAAGCACACATTTGAATTGGAAAGTAAAAGTATAAAATGATACCCATGTTCAGGAATCAGCTCCAGAACAAGACTTGCATTAGAATTATGCATTAAAATCAACTTATTCAGGACAAACAAACCAAGATTAAGTATGCAGCAACTGAAATTAGAACTACTTGGATTATAATAAGAATACCTTCTAATCATTTCAAGCAACCTTCCACGATCAAATACCTTTCTAGAAACACTCAAGCTAGAACAGAGACATCGAACACTAGTTGCATACATGTTACATAACCCACCATCACTTGTGCTTGTGCTGTTCAGTATCTTCTGATTTGAATTTGAATTTTCTGTAGCCGAACAGTCCCGAGCCTCTACCAAATGAATTGTAAAACTGGTAATTCCAACCAGCCATTGATCAGACATTTTTTGTGCATCCCAATACTCAGTTTCCCTAGCCAACATAAATTCAATCCAGAGAATACTGTCTTGTTCTAGCCTTTTATCACACAACTTGCAAGCATCATAACTGTAACAATTTTTAACAACTACAAACACAATTGAATTCATAAACCCTGAAACCAATTTGCACCCATGTCGAAGAAAAAGCTCATAATTGATTGCAGAATTACCTACAACACAACCAAGATACCTTCTAATAACTTCAAACTCTCTTCCTCTATCAAATATCATTCGGGTATAATTAACACTAGATGAAACATTACCAATATAAGTAGTCTGAGTTAAGTGAGCTAAGGAGTACAACCTGATAAAATTGATGAAGTGGGATAGTATTTGTTGTCTTTTATTATCTGTAATAAACTTCCACCTTTCAAATTGTCTAAATACATCATCAGAGTTTTAATTCAGCATGTTGAAGTCCTTCACGCCATACTTTGTACCTTGAGAATCGATAACAACATTAAGAAAATTATGTTCAAAATTTAAGGGTTTACCGTCCTGGTAGTCGAGAAACATCGAATTCCCATTGTATTTATGAAGTTTATTAATAATACTAGATCCATCAACATTAGAGGAAGCAAATATTGGTGTAGATCGAAAATTACTTTCATCTGCTGGACTAGGAGTTGAAGAATTCTGAAATAATTGACTCACCGAGTCATGTGGAATCGATTTCAAATTTACATCAACCTCATCCTAAATCACCTTCGAAGGAATTAACTCAGGTTCAAATAAACCGGTGTCTTCAGATTCATATTTTAATTTCCCAGCATCAACTATCCATGTTGAATCGATAACCCGACCCTCAATTCCATCAGTGAAACTTAGTCGACTGTTGAAAACCATTTTCAATTCATCTTGTGAATTATAACTGATGGTATTTCTTGTAAATCATCACCAGATCCCTGTTTTTTCTTCCACAAACGTTCTTCAAGAGTCTTAAATTTCTCATCTAAGATTGTCTCCACGGCAAAGAGGAGTGCAGTTTCAAACTCATTCACGGTAGCGCAGTCTAAGAATCGACCATTCTGATACCAATTGTAGTGACCTACACTACAAATTAGCACAGAAACAAGTCATGATCTCTAAGGATAGAGATAGATTGGGGAGAACAGAAGGTTTTAGAGAGAAAAGATAGTTTTTGATTATTATTTTTCATGAACTACAACAACCAGGGAAAATGAGAATATAATCTCTAACCTAAGCCAGCAGCTCGTGTGACTCACACGACCGCTACTAAACTTCATTATCAACTCAAAAATAGATAATTAACTAATAATTATCGGGTGCCTCTAATAATAGGGCCATCCCTTAACAACGCAGGAACTGTCGTACGACAGGTTCATGACACCCTTTACCCAATGTTAGGTCTTACACACACAAAATCGATCATACCCCAGGTGATTACTTAAGATCGGTTTCACTAATAAAAGTCATACCAATACATAAGTCAGGCCTCATATGAATAGTTTTACCAAGAACACAAACAAGTCATGAGCGGTTATACTAATCACGCATATTGGTCGTTCATAAGATATGCAATGAAGAACATCCCCAATAGCGCCTGGCGATTTCCTTTTTGGTTTACAACATGTAAAAACATTGTTTCCTAGGATGAAATCCTCACCTCATACCCATACATAATCACAATAGCATTCATACGATTATGTTGATGTCTTATATACAAAGTTTAATGGTTAATCAATAAACCTCATATTGTATTCCTTAATACTATGTCTATCTAGAGTGTTTATGCTTCGCAGTTTTATGTTTTCAATATGCACGACTTGAAAGATACGTTAGGGAATGAAACGGTTCAAGTCAAATATCACTAACCTCAAGTGGACAGATGATATTTTGGTTGTAGGTCTGTACTTCTTTACTTCTTAAAGTCTACATAATACTTGTAATGTCTTATCCTAATACTTTCAAGCTAACCTATACGAAGTTGACTCTAAAACATTTAATCAAGCAACTCTTAAATTAGTTTTGGTTCACTAAAATATGACAACCAAACTTGACATACCAACGTTTGGTAGGTTCAACCAAGCTATGCTCTAACACTATGACAATGTATAACAATGATTGAGAACGCTTATTTTCTCATTGTTATAGCTATGTATTTTCAACAACGATGATGCTGAACTTACAACCTTTGGGATCATTGGAGTACTTGGAAGTGACGAAGATTTCGAGTAATGTTGAAGATTAGGCATGTGGAATAGTAGCTACAAAAGTTTGTTTACTTATTTTGTATTCCTTATGTATTGATAATTTTGTCACTAAAATTGACAAACGGGGAGATTGTTAGAGCATTGCTTCGTCAAACTCGTATGCGTTGCTATCTCAAGCATTTTTTTCAATGTTAATGATCAAAACTATAAGTCCTGATTTCTAGTCTACTATAGATAATATCTCGGGCTAGGATAGAAAGTGTAGTTGAGCTCAAGAACTCCATGGCGATCATCATACAATACGAATGACTACTCAAGGAACTGGTGGATCTTCATCGACTAAAAGGTATGTGGAGACTTGAACTTATCTATCACTCAAAAGTATATCTACTCTATCTCCTATCTTGAGACAAAAGTCGTTTTACTATATAGACTTTGATTATACACATTTGTTATTTCGAGACGAGTTTATCTCGCCTATCTATTTCTCAAAATATATGTTGGTAAGCTTTTGCTTTGGCCAAGTTCATATTTACCTAGTGACGAAAGTCATGATATATTTCAATCACTTTTAAAATGGCTTTGATGAAAAATGGTTTGTGAATAACAACTATATAACATCCTCTAAGAATGTTTCAATGATTGAAATGAGAGTTTAGATTATATAACTATTGTTGGATATACGCATTATGTGGTAACACATATATGTATAAGTCCTTATTCCTTGAACCAAAGTATGCTTACTTTGTTGATTAAGAATACCGGAACAAGATCTCTGAGATCAGTCCGCGAACCCAGTCCCCGAACCGGCGAAAGTTCTATTTTCAAGAATATCTGCTGGAGTTTGTGAACTCCTTCCGAGAACTTAAGTCCGCGTATTTAGGTTGGTTATATCTAAAAACGATTATTAGTGAACTTATACTTATATTATTTAAGGAATGCAAGTTTGCAAACCGTGTCTATAAAGTTCATGAATCGATTCGAGTGAATCAAATCGTTTTTGCTTCGATTGTATCTTGTATAATTTTATAAGATCTAAGCAATTGAACAACTCTCTAACTAGTTCATTTGAGTCATTTGAACTAGTTATGTAAAGAAGAACATGGTTGATATGAAAGTGCTCATATGGCTAACCATTTGGTTAACTACTGTTGAACCAACAAATGTACATGTTTGGGTACGGTTACACAAACCTAAAATCATTTCATTTGTGTGTAACAATCTAAGTTTTCGATCTAACTGTTGAAATATATTAGCTTGAATCTAATCAGGTTTTCATCTAACGGTGAATATTGAATGCTTTTTTACTAAGCTAACATTGATTGCAAACCCTGATTTGAAAGACTATATAAGGGAGAACTCTAGCAACTGTAAAACCTAATCCCCACACCTCTTATGTGATACTAGTTGTATTAGCTAGAGTCGATTCTCCTTTAACCTTAGGTTTCTTCTCGAAACCCTATAGCTTAACAACTTAAAGACTTCATTGGGATTGTGAAGCTAGATCGATATTAATTCTCGTAGTTGTGTGATCTGATCTTGCTGATTCTATCGTGTTGAGTACAATCGTAATGATTGGCTTGAGATTAATATCTCTGATAGGTAAGATATAAAAGTAATCACAAACATCTTCATCGCATATTTTGTGATTCCACAATATATTCTTTCACCGCGTCGATTAAGATTATTACAAGGTGATTGATAATACTAAGTTTTTCTTCGGGAATATAAGTCTGGTTTATCAATTTGTTCTTGTTCACCTTAATTTATCAAAAAAACGGAACAAAACTTGTAGGTATTTCTGTGGGAGATAGATTTATCTATTATCATAGACTTTTCTGTGTGATACAGATTTGTTTATTAAAGTCTTCGACTTTGGTCATAGAAACTCTTAGTTGTAGGTGAGATCAGCTAAGGGAATCAAGTGCGTAGTATCCTGATGGGATCAGAGACGTAAGGAGTGCAACTGTACCTTGGATCAATGTGAGATTGATTGGGGTTCAACTACAGTCCAAAATGAAGTTAGTTTGTAGTAGGCTAGTGTCTGTAATGGCTTAATACAGTGTGTGTTCAATCTGGACTAGGTCCCGGGGTTTTTCTGCATTTACAGTTTTCTCGTTAACAAAATTCTGGTGTCTGTGTTTGTTAGAGCATAGCTCGGTTGAACCCACCAAGCGTTGGTATGTCAAGTTTGGTTATCATATTTTAGTGATCCAAAACTCATTTAAGAGTCGCTTGATTTAAATGTACTAGATTCAACTTCGTATAGGTTAGGTTGAAAGTATTAGGGTGAGACATTACAAGGATTATGAAGACTTGAAGAAGTGAAGAAATACGGAGCTAAGACTACAACATCATCCTTCCACTTGAGGTTAGTGATATTTGACTTGAAATATTGCATTCCCTAACGTATCTTTCAAGTCGTGCATATTGAAAACATAAAACTGTGAAGCATGAACACTCTAGATAGACATAGTATTAAGGAATACAATACGAGGTTTATTGCTTAACCATTAAACTTTGTATATAAGACATCAACATAATCGTATGAATGTTATTGTGATTATGTATGGGTATGAGGTGAGGATTTCTTCCAAGGGAACAATGTTTACATGTGTTCTAAGGAAGTAAGTTCATGATATGTGTTGTGAACCGAAAAGGAAATCGCCAGGAGTTATTGGGACTGTTCTTCATTGCAAATCTTATGAACGACCAATATGTGTGATTATTATAACCGCTCATGACTTGTTTGTGTTCTTGGTAAAAATTATTTACATGAGGCCTGACTTATGTAATGGTATGACTTTTATTAGTGAAACCGATCTTAAGTAATCACCTAGGGTATGATCGGGTTTGTGAGTGTCTGACCAAATCTGAAAAAGGGGAACCGATCCTATGAAGAGGTGCAGTACATCACAAGGGGGAATCGATCCTTGTATGAGGTGCAACAAGATTTATAGAAGAAATGGGAACCGATCCTATGAACATGTGCAACACGTTTTAAGGCAAGGGGGGACCAATCCTATGGACATATGCAGTGCATACAAGTTAGATACCAAATATATGTGGGGAACCGATCCTAGTACCTAGTCAGTCGTATATTTGGTAAGCTAGTGTAACTATGCACAGTGCTCACATGGAGGTAGAACCGAAACTTGTTTTGGTAGAACCGTTACACCCATGGTTCGTGATTAAGTGTTACTTGATCAATCTAATAGTTCTTGAAAGTCAGATGAACCAATTCTAAACTTGTTTGGAAGTGTGGTAAATCGGTTTCAAGTGAGTAAGTATGAAAAAGGACTTGCAAGAGAAAGATGTCGACACACTTTGAACATGCGCATTAATGTATATTCTTTTATTGTTCAAAGATATTCCTTAACGGCTAAGAAGGAAGTAAATCCAAAGATCGAATTTAAATAAGTTAAGAATCTTTCAATTAAGGTTTTTAATTATGGAAAAATATCTTGAGAATATTTTCGGTTTTGGAAATTCCTTGGTGTCCAAACTTCCTTGTCTATAAATACTTTGGGTTTGCATTTCTAGCAAACTAATCCTTCATGACAGTAAACTTCCTCTATTGTACTGTTACTGGTGAAGCCGCCTATCGGAGAGGAGAGTAATATAATTAGGTGAAATCTCTTACGACCGCTCAATTTAAAGTCTTCTTTGGGATTGAGAAGCTCTAGCGCGACCCGTTGGTGGGAAACTAGATATTGCGGTTTATCTTTAGTTTTCGTATTGATTTGATTGACTAACGGTGGTTGAACTTTGATTGCACCTAGTTTGTTTATGCTTGAGAATCTTCTCTTCTGATATAAGATTCACTCAAACTAGTTCAAGGTTTAGACATGAATCTTTAGACTGTTGTTAGATCTAAAGACGATCTTGTGATAATCCATTGTTAACAAACTCCGTTCTGTATGTGATTGATCACAAGAGATTCAAGTAGTTGTGTGCATGTGTTTATTGAATATCTAAGAATAATTGAAGATAAAGAAGGGATAGAAGATTTCTGACTTGTATTTATAATTTTTGGTGTGCACAATACTTGTTTGGGTAACAGAGGATCCAATTAATAATCGGTTTATCCTTGTGGTAGATTGGATTTATTAATTGGGAAGATCGGCATCAACACAGTTCTTTGGATTAAGAGTGTTGATTGGCTTAATCTTACCGATTACTATTTGGTGATTGAACATAAGATAGATCTTGGAACCTGGAAAAAGAGTTTATTTTAAGATAAACAAGGGAACCTTTGCACAACTCATATCACTTGGTTGAAGAGAGTTGATACCAAACAGATTTATTGTTCCTTTACTGTTTGGAATGCAAACCAAAGGAATTAGTCCAAGTACGCTGACTTGTTTACAGGTTGGAGGCGTGGGAATACAGATGGTGAAAAAGTGGGGGTCTAACAACCACACCCAATGTTTCCATTAGCAATATGCATGGACAACTCCAAGTTGTTTTTCTAGAGAATCAACTAGACAGTTAGACTCAATCAATAGAAAATACTCAAGGAGTTATTATCTCAATCTCTCAATTTGACTTACTCAAGCAAATACAATTCGCGAGTCTTAATCAAAGAGAGATAACTTGGATGGTACCAAATACCAATATCCAAGTGTCAATCAATTTAAATCAACAACCAATAAGGTCGGATATTCTAATTGATTGAACTATGCACAACATGTATTATTTCAATTATATAAAAACATAATGCGAAAAAGAAATAACACAGACACCAGAATTTTGTTAACGAGGAAACCGAAAATGAAAAAAAACCCCGGGACCTAGTCCAGATTAAACATACACTGTATTAAGCCGCCACAGACACTAGCCTACTCCAAATTAACTTCGGTTTGGACTGTAGTTGAACCCCAATCAATCTCATACTGATCCAAGGTACAATTATTCTCCTACGCCTCTGATCCCAGCAGGATACTGCCTACTTGATTCCCTAAGATGATCTCACCCACAACCAAGAGTTGCTACGACCCAAATTCGAAGACTTTAATAAACAAATCTGTCTCACACAGAAAAGTCTAGAAGATAGATAAATTCGTCTCCCACGAATAAACCTATGAGTTTTGTTCCGTCTTTTGATAAATCAAGGTGAACAGGAACCAATCAATAAAACCATACTTATATTCCCGAAGAACAACTCAGTTTTATCAATCACCTCACAATAAACTTAATCGACGCAGCGAAGAAGATTATTGAGGAATCACAAACGATGAGACAGAGATGTTTGTGATTACTTTTATATCTTGCCTATCGGAGATAGAAATCTCAAGCCAATTATTACAATTGTACTCGTACGATGGAAACAACAAGATCAAATCACACAACTACAAAAAAAGTAGTATCGGTCTGGCTTCACAATCCCAATGAAGTCTTTAAGTCGTTAACCTGGTTTTAGAAGAAGAAAACCAAAGGTTAAAGGAGAATCGACTCTAGCTTAGCAAACTAGTATCACACAGAAAGTGTGGGGACTAGGTTTCCCAGTTGCTAGAGTTTTCCCTTATATAGTCTTTCAAATCAGGGTTTGCAATCAATGTTAACTTAGTAACAAAGCATTCAATATTCACCGTTAGATGAAAACCTGATTAGATACAATCTAATATCTTTCAACCGTTAGATCGAAAACTTAGCTTGCCATACAAACATGTACTTAACGATTTTGGGTTTGTGTAACCGTACCATGTACAATAGTTGGTTCAATATTAGTCAACCAAATGGTTAGCCAAATGATAACTTTCATATCAACCATATTTTTCTTCACATTAACTAGTCCAAATGACTCAAATGAACTAGTTAGAGAGTTGTTCAATTTCTATGAGATTTTATGTGCTATACAAGAATCAATTAAAGCAAAAACGATGTGATTCACTCTAATCAATTCACGAACTATAAAGCCATGGTTTGCAATAGCATTCCTTAGATAATTTAAATACGTTTACGAACATCGTTTTTAGACATAACCACTCAAGTTCGCTTACTGGGTTCGCGGACTCAAATAACCGGTTGGAGTTCATAAACTCCAGCAGAAATTCTCGGGTTTAAGAACTATGCATGTTTGTGGACTGGGTTGACTTCTCAAGTTCCGGTTTTCACTTGATCAACAAAGTTCGCAAACTTCAGTTAAGTGCTAAGGACTTATACATATATGTGTTACCACAACAATGTTTATATACCCCAATGGTTATATTGTCTAAACTCTCATTTCAATCATTGAAACATTCTCAGAGGACGCCATATAGTTGTTATTCACAAACTAGTTTTCGCCATAGCAATTTCCAAAGTGATTGAAACATAACATGACTTTCGTCACTAGGCAAAGATGAACTTGGCTAAAGCGAAAGCTTTACCAACACACATTTCGAGAAATAGATAAGCGAGATATACTCTGCTCGAAATGTCACATGTGCATATCTTTAGTCTATATAGTAAAACGACTTTTGTCTCAAGATAGGAGATAGAGTAGATAGACTTTTGAGTGATATATAAGTTCAAGTCTCCACATACCTTTTAGTCGATGAAGATCCACTAGTTCCTTGAGTAGTCCTTCATCTTGTATGATGATTTCCATGTATTTCTTGAGCTCAACTACACTCTCTATCCTAGTCCGAGACCTTAGCTATAGTAGACTAGAAATCAAGACTTTATAGTTTTGATCACTAACATTGACAAACATGCTTGAGATATCAACGCATGCGAGTTTGACCGAGCAGTGCTCTAACAATCTCCCCTTTGTCAATTTTAGTGGAAAAACTATTAATACATATGGAATACAAAAAATATATAAATAAACTTTGTAACTCCTATTCCACATGTCTAATCTTCAACAATACTCGAAATCTTCGTCACTTCCAAGTAGTCCAATGATCCCAAAGGTTGTAAGTTTAGCATCATCGTTGTTGATAATCCGTAGCTTTAACAATGAGAAAAGCATTGGTTCTCAATCATTGTTATACAGTGTCATAGTATTATTACACAACGTCAAAGTCCAATTGCATCACAACTTCAACAACAATACGATGGTGATACTTCACTCCTCCTTAGTCAATACTCCATCTCACATGGAAACCACTCCCCCATACATAATGATCCGAAAACCATATGTATTTGTAGTGTGAATTACAATTAATTCTCCCCCTTTTTTTCAATAAAATTGGCAAAGGTACAAGAACGGGATCCTAATGAAATTTTCGTAAGATACATTTCATGACCAAAGGTAAATGTATATCATCTTGTTTAGATGCAATCATAAATCCGAAGCTAAATGCATTCATCAAGGAGTTTATAAAGACGCAAGATAACCCCTATATTATTCCACAGCCGCACTCCCCACAAAGATTTGGAAATTAAGCACAAGTTCAAAAGAACTCCCCCCATAATATGTCATTCCCAAGGAAACAACAAGATCCACCTTAATTTCAAAAGAAAAAAAGGATTTCTTTAGACTCAACAAATCACATACAAGTATGAATTTGGAATCCAAAAAGAAATATTCAATCATATTAACCAAGGAGAACCAAGATTAATTTGACTAAATATGCTCGACACAAGTAAACTTATGGAGACTTAAATCAATTAGATTAATCACAAGAAAACTCGCAAATAATCTAATTGTCACATTCAACCAAACTAATTACAAAAGTAATCAATTTAATTGGTCACACTCGACGTAATAAATCTATGGAGCAATGACTAAGTTAATCACGAATAACTAACCCAGTCAAAGAAATGTCAAACATAAGAAAAATTACGGAGTGATAACTAAATAACCACACAAGATGATTAATTTAGTTCAATATACTTTACGTAGAGTACCTTACGGAACACAACTAATCTAATCACAAAAATAATCAACTTGGTTGTCTAGTGCTCAACATAAGACACAATACGAAGTCTCACAGTAGTACAAAAAATGGATCAGGGAAGATCAATTACTGCGGAATACACAAGGATTCATTCTATGATTCCATCACCATTTGCACAATGACATACAATAGATATAATCCTTGAATCACACTAGATTTTAACCTATCTTACATCAATAATTGATAATATAGGCTTAACTTTTGTGTTTTTCCAAAAGTCTATTCATTCTTTTATCAATATTTGCATATCAATACATGAACGACTTTACTTTTGACAAAATATGGGACAATTAAGTTCACAGACGTAAATATACATATCCCATCAAAATATTGCAATATATAAAACCATAAAGATTAATACTGCAACCATCATCTTCCAATTTAGAATTTAAACGAATAAATCTAAAAGCATTGAAGATGAATACTTTTGACATAGCTATATGAAATCACAATAATTACTATTCCAAATTCTAGTAATCCTTCTCAAAAACAAAAATAAATTCTCATAATAAATTTCCTAGGCATCAAGATAAACTCGTAATGCACATATAAGATGATTTGTCCTTAGAGGGTAGAATCAATCTTTTTCGCCCGGATTTATACCAATAATAGCTACCAAAGGCGTATAAAAAGATTTTCCAACAACATTCTTGTAAAAGCTACAAATTAGCTTAGAAGAGTAGTACTCCAAGAATCCAAGTGCCCAAGTTCAAGAGAAGTGGAACAAGTGCAACGAAATGGAGCATAATACTCAAAAACAAGACACATGACAAATACCAATCTTAGATCATCCAAATTCAAGGTTTCTCATCTTTATTTTGAATAGAATTTAAAGAGGAAGAGAGTGCAAAAATAATGAGTTCATTCCTAGTTTGGAAGAAGAAGTTACGGCCAAAACAAGTTGACTGAATATCGACGTCTACAGGCAAGTTCGCAAACTTACGGGTTTGCACACGAATTTTCAAGTCCGCGAACTTAAACTCCTGGATTTTGGTTTTAAAAGATGTTATGCATACTTTGTATGTGTGCCATGAAGTCCAAACATCCCGAACCACTATTTTCAAACCTAAACATTTAAGAACATTAAACACGGATCAATTTAGGTAGAAATGAACGATAAGCTCGGTACATGGATCATTATAAGTACTCTAAGCAAATAAAAACACAAATATTTCTCAAGATTATAGACATACCTTTTTATAAGAATCCAGTCAAATTATACAACCTTACCAAAAAATATGTGTTCCCCAATTCTCGTGCTTCCCTCACCGTATACATAGCAGCGCATTCCTTGGAGAGGATGCACTTACAACACAATCAAGTTGTGTTTGGGTGAACAATGTCTTTCTTACCACAAGTGACCTTTGGATTATCATGAAAGAGATCGCTTTTAAAACTTTCACATCCAATTCCATTTTTCCAAAAAACTTGTTAAGTTCCAACATCATGGATACTGCCTTCTCTATAGTCATGGAACTTTCTGGAAGATCATTCCTTTTCACACTCAAAACATCATTGACTTTCTTTGGTATCCACTTCTGAGTGAGTTTAGGAATAACCGGAACTTTCTTCCCATTACTCTCTTCTAGATTTCTTGAGAGAAAATTCGATTGACTATTCTTTTGTAAGTTAGTCTTTTTCCAAAAGGGAGCATCAGATCTTGTCTTCTTCTTTACGAAGTTATACTTTTGATAACCATTACGATTGTGAAAAGGATTCATATGACGTTTATAGGCAAATATAGGTTGATCACAACACTGATTCATTTGTCTAAAGGTTGGACAGTTACAACCTGTAACGTTAAGGGGATTAGTCTTAACATATGATCTTGGTTTCACAACTTCATGTGATGCCAAAACAAGAACATCATGAAGTTTCTCATTCCTTATACGGAAACGACATCTCCTTTCCACGTGACCTTTATTTCTGCAATAGTGGCAAACATAAGGAATGTTCTTACCTCGATCCGTGTGTGCTAACTTTGGAGGTTGATATACTTTGCTCTTTCGAACTTTAACTGTCGGTGAAGGTATTTCACTTTTGCCATCAGTGGAAACCTTTTGTTGAGAAGCATCACTAGCCTTCACAAATTTTACCTCTTTTCTAGTACTTGGAGCATCTATTCCCTTATAGCCCAATCCTTGTGTATCACGATGATTTTTACTTGCTCCTAGCATAGTGGTTAATTTTCTTGAACTAGAATTGAACTTTTTCAAGTCATCTTCCAACATCTTGATTTTATCAAGAGCAATAGTTAAATCAGCCTCAAGGCATTTTTCTCGAGCGAGATAAGCGCTTTCTCTGTCATTAAAACTTGCTTGCTGAGAGTTAATCCTTCCTTCAGTTTCTGCAAGTTTCTCTTCCAACAAGAAGTATTTTTGATATGCACGATCACATTCAAGTGACTTTATACTCAGGTTTTCCTCGGTATCTTTGAGGACGGATTCGCAAGAGCGATGTAGTAGAAGGAAATCCCACACTACACCCCTCACAAGAATTCATACAATCAAGTCATTTTAAGATGAACAATCACAATCTTTATTGATTAATCTCACCAATTTTACAAGAAAGGAAAGAAATCAAACTAAGAAATTAACAAATGTTCTGGACTTTCTCTCTCCTAATGACTTGCTCAACACTCGAAAAAGATCTCTCTCTTCCTTACGCTTATTCACCTCCTTATATAGGGATTTACATAGTGGATGACATCTAAGCTGTCCTTTAATTTCGGATCTGACTTGCGGTAATCTCGCAAGATTGTTAGTGATACTTCTTCGAAAACCTCTTTCGTTCGCAAGACTGTCACACTTTATTCATGTTTATACTACTGCCATCTATTACGTCACTTTCCTAATCATTCTCAGTGTTCTGAGAACCGGCCCGGCCCGGACGGTCGGACCCGTAAACCCGTGACCCAGTCACTTCTCTAGGCCGATTCATTCCTGACCCAATAATTTTGTTAAAAACTGGCCTCTTTTAGAAAAAACAGGTGACCCGGGCGGTGAGACTGGTAAACCGTACGACCCTTTACGGTTTAAAACTAGATTGACCCGGTATCATTCCCCTACAAATCTTTGTTTTCTGATATATTCTTCTGAAATTTCTTCACTCCGTTAGCAACATATGACGATTCCAAACACTAAATTGATGATAAATTTAGCAACATACAAATTGTATTAGTTAATTTCATCACTAAATCTTTGATATCTTCTCAATTTCTCTTGATCTACTATTACTTTTTGATTTCATCTAGAAATGAACAAAAAAAGAAAAAGAATTAGATCTCATCAAATTACAAATCCAAAAGGATCCTGAATCAGACCAATGCTAGGAGAAGAAGAGATATAACAATAATATGAAGAAATGATTCCAAACCTTTTTTTTCTGTTAGTATAAACCATGGTGAGAGACGAATGATTCAGTTTCACCATGAAAA
The DNA here is from genome assembly GCA_023529315.1 of Papaver bracteatum. Taxonomy (NCBI): domain Eukaryota; kingdom Viridiplantae; phylum Streptophyta; class Magnoliopsida; order Ranunculales; family Papaveraceae; genus Papaver; species Papaver bracteatum. The sequence goes on along the minus strand of JAJJWX010000810.1, from coordinate 1,586,616 downwards.
CAAACAAAATAAGAAACAGAGAGAAAAGGGGGAAGTTGTGGTTACTGGTTCATGTTACGAACAAAAAGTATAAACATAGAATTTTTTATTTCGATGTAAACACCGCAAGTAGCCAAGCCAAATGTCTATGAAATCTTTTTTAACACGTCTGATATGGGATAAAGTGAACTGTCTTCTCGTGATTCTCCTTACGCAAACACATGTTAAATAAATAGTAGCTGACCCAGTGGACCCGGATTGAATCTCTGGTTGGACCATATAACCCTGACCCAGTAATTTTTACGGGTCAGCGTCCGGGCCGGTTTTCAGAACATTGATCATTCTGCGATATTTGTAACGAGTTCTTGAAATTTCGCAAGAGTGTTGTTGTTAATCTTCGCAAGACTGTTGTAGTTGCAGGAAAACCTACACTACATCCTTCACAAGAATTCACAATAATCAACACATATTTGAAGATTAAAAACAACACTTTATTATTTGATTCTCAGAAATGTTTACAATAAATGGAAGAAATCAAGAATACAATTGTTCTCTTGAATTGTTTCTATCCTCAAAGCTTTCTCAGCGCTTAGAAATTCATCATCGCCTCTCTGAATCTACTGGGTCTCTTTATATAGGGTAGTTACATAGTGGATGATAGCTAAGCCGTCCTTTAATTTCGGATCTGATTTGCGATATTATCGCAGTAGTTATAATGTCAATTCTCGCAAGCGTTGTAACCATCACAGGAAAATCATGCTATTCTCGTGTTTCAGATATCATCATCTGTTATGTCATTCTTTTAATCGTTTTGTGACACTCGCAGTGTGTTATTAAAGAGGTCGCAGAACTGTCCCTGTAAATCTCGCAGGAGTATTGTTGTGGCGATATTTTGATCCTACAAGTGTTGTTCTTGCGGTATTCTGATCCTACATCTTTCCTATTCTCATATCTTCTCTGCGAAGGGGAGAAGATCATGAGAATCTTATTTTTTCAGAATGCCGCAACCTCCCATCTTTCCATATTCTTCTATTCTGACACGATTCTGCATTCTTCGCCAAATTCACTACAAGTATCCCTTCTTCCATCCAGCTTCTGGCACGTCCTTTTCAACTGCTGTATTTCAACCATTCATGTCTAATCTTCGTATTAAATGTGTTTATCTTCTCGAGTATCCTTCTCTCTTTATATACTCTTTTTATTATTTTCTACTCTTCTTTTTTACTTTCTTTCTTATTTTCTCTGCAACTGTCTTCACTGTTCTTCCGCGAATTTCGTTCCTGTTACTGTAATTTTTCTTGATTATTCTTCTTTTGATTTTTACTTCCTTCTTCATTCCCATACTAAAATGCCTCCAACTGGTCGTAAAAATGAAATTGCTTTTGAAGAAGTTCGAAAGAAACTTCAAACCAGAGGTTTTAATTTATCTCCCATTCCTGGTCAAAACACTAAATCTGAACTTTCCATTAATCTATTTTCTGATCATCCTTGCAATCATGAGGAGTTCATAGTCTCGCTAGGTCAGCTTCTCGCTAGCCTTCCCATTCCCCTTTATGATCCTGAACGTCCTTTATTTTATGAAATACTTTCTCATGCGAAGTTCTCGCGATCTATTTATCAATTAAGTGGGGACTGCATTCATCTTTTGCTTGAGTTCGCCAACCGTGGTGCTGGCAAGGGATCTCTTTATCCTGATGAAGCTAAAAATACTAGGTTCGCTGACGTTACGATTGTTCCTGCGAACTATACAGTGGAAAATTTCTTTGCGAATTATGAGATAATTCCTATGAAGAAAGACAGTACTTGATGGTGCGTTCGCTTAAAGAAGAAGGATGATGTTGCTGACGATATGCAAGACATTGATTGGCATCCTGGAAAAAACATATCCCCACGTTACTCCAGCGATGATAAATGGTGTATCTTCCCTTTAATTTTAAAGGGTCCGTACATCTCTGGATCTCATGTTTTTCCTGCGAATCTTGCAGCATATGAACCATGGGAATTCACCTGTCCTGAGAGAGAAACTGAGGTATATTTCCACACTTTGCTTGAGTTATTATTCTTTTCACTCTCATATATAATTTTGCTGACCACTCTAATATTTTCACCTGCGAAATTATCAAATTGAAAGGTTGAAGGCAAGCTATATTAAGACTGGGAAAATCAGTACTTTATTAGTTCTTCAATCATTCACAGATGAAGTAAGAAATATTCTCTTATGATTCTTCACAATATATTATTGTCTCTATTTCTTATCTTTATCTGTGTGTGTAGGTCATCGCTGTAGTGGAAAAACCTGCCAAATTTGCGAAAGCTAGTGGTAAAGGCAAGATTATTTCTCGCAAAGATAAATCTGCTGCCCCTCCTTCAAAGAAACGAAAAGTCCAATCTAGCGAGAGCTCTAGTGAACAAGCCTTTCAACCTGATAATGATGATGACGATGCTTCTTCTGCAGAGGAAACTTCCCAACCTGAGTCTTCTATGGCTTAATTGTCTAGTATCTTTTCTAACACTATGTAAGTACTTGGTGATACCCCTCTGACTAATGCTTACAAGTCCATAGATGCAATATGTGATGCTCCCTCCTAGAGAATAATGAATCTCTTCGAGGGGTCTCAAGATCTATTTCTCCAAATTTCTTGCATTCACTCAATAGTTTGGTAAATTTTCATACTTATACTTTTCTTCCTTTTATTTTTATTTTGAATTCACAACTTATTCTGAAAATTCGCTGAAACATTTCGCAGGCTGGAAAAGCTTCTTATGTTGTTACTGCAGATTTAGAGAAAAGGCGTGCAGCTTCCACAAAGAAGAATCTTGAACTTCGTAAGAAAAATGAAGAGTTGGAAACTGAAGTTGTTGGTCTTCGCGAAAAGAGTAAGCAAAATGAAAAATTAGAGATTGAAGCTACTGATCTTCGCGAGAAGATCAAATAATTCTCTTTAGGCGAACAAAATATCTAGTCTTCAAAATGCCAATAATCAACTCTATGGTATGGGATTCTTCTTCTTTTCCCTTTATTTTATTTTCTCAAAACTTTTTTTTCTGATAGAGTTCACCATTTCGCAGACGTCTGTGGCCTTACTGATGAAGCTATTATTCTTCATACATTTCCCAATCTCATGGATGATGATACCCTTCTTGAACATCTAAATACTTCTCTAAATAGTTTTTCAAATAATATGATTGACTCTCTTCCTATAGATGAACTTAGATCTAAACTTCGCTTCTTAGAAGTTGACCATAGATCTTCTTTGACTATGGGTAACAAGTTTAAACGTTTCTTCCATAACTCCAAAGAAGAAATCAATAATTTAAGAGCCAAATATAGTGATCTTATAGACGAAAAAGATCATATTTCTCTCCAAGGTGCTCAGACTTTAGCGAAATTCCAAGAAACTCTTCTTGAAGTCCAAATCGAAAGAGATGAACTCAAACGTAAAAATGTTGTACTCTGCGAAAGAGAAAACCAAATTCGCTCCCGTCTTCTCATAAATGATGATGATGAATTTGCTTGGGCTGCGAAAGTTCTAGATAATGCCAGGAATAATTTAGGTGTAGATATTAGTCTTCAAGTTGAGCAAACGGCTTTGATTAGAGATATGATTTCTAACAGAGAAGGTTGTTAAGTGTTCTTCCTTATTTAATTATCTATTTTTCTCAACTTTCTATCAAATTGTTAATTTATTGTTGTATTTTCGCAGAAGCTGAAGAGAGATATCGCAGTAGAATTGCAGAACTTGAGGATGAAAAGGCGAAGATCGCAAAGGATCTATCCTCTCGCAATGATAAGTGTTCAAGGTTGAAGGCTCAGATGAAGATTACTATTACAAATTTTAGGAATGATGCAATTTCTTTCCGCAATGACACCATCAAAGGGGTTTGTGATAACAACAAGATCCCTCACTCCAAGTATCCTTGTCTCCTAGACAAAGTTCCATAGAATATTCCTAATTTGGTCATCTCTGATAGTGAAGCTAATGAAGAGACGAAGTCTTAAGAAAATGAAGGGGAGAAATCTGATGAAGAATCTGATGGAGAAGAAAATTCTAATGAAGACCTTGATGATGATAATGAAGAATCAAGCAAAAAATAATTTTCGCTTCCTTATGCTTTCTCATTCAATTTTTTGTAAAACTTGTATATCTCCTCTTGATCTTTCATTCTTATATACTTGTAATCTACCACTGCGAATTTCTCCAGTCTTCTATACAAGCTCTATTTATTTTGTTCTTTCCTGCGTGTGTTAGAAAAAATTTCTCTCTTACAATATGACTATACAAAATACAATTAACTTTTTATGCGTAAATCTATTATAAGAAAACAAATAACATTTAACTTATTCTATGCATTCCCATACCTGCCTCTGTTATTTGTATTCAGATGAGTGATTGAGCAAGCTGCCTCTGTTCATTAAAATAATTTGCGACAAAATCGCAATTCTCTCTGCATAATCTCGCAATCATAAATTGTTAGAAAATCACAATTATCTCTGTATAATCTCGCAATCATAAATTGTTAGAAAATCACAATTATCTCTGTATAATATCGCAATTATAAGTTGTAAAATTGCACTCTTTCTTATATTCTGATGTGGTCTTATTTTTCCTTCCTAAGTAAAGGTCTTATTTTTCCATCTTTTTTCTTTTGCGACAAAATTGCAGGACGTCTCTACACTTTCATGTAGAAACCCATTGATCTTGCCTTAACTTTTTGTTCTTTTGTATTTTTGCTGCGACAATATGACATGTCTAAATTATCTCTTGCGAAATTAAAGCCCCATGACATTGCTGTCTTGCGACGAAATCGCAAGACGTATTTACACTTGCATGTAATGACCCCTTGATCTCGTCTTATCTTCTCTTTTGTATTATTGCCTCTTTAGGAATGTTGCACAAATATGACAAGTCTTAATACTCCCGTGAGTAAAAAGTCTCATGACATTTGCGTCTTAAGACACTTATCAGCTCCCTAATGGAGGGTGCCGCCCTTATCTTCCCTCTGGTTTCCCTTTCAAGGAGATGTACATCGGCCATACAAGACTAGCTCCTCCCATCCAGTCTTAACAACAACCAGTTATGTTCGCAGACTCTTATCCCTTTTGCCTATATGGCTTATGGTTACGAGACTGCACCCTAAGTGGGGTTTTCTTCGGGCCGAGTGCATCATAGCCAAGACTTGCCAAGAATGGTCAGGGTAGTTTCATATGCACTGGGCACCCTTGGCTCAACCGTGTACCTAGGCGCCTTGGTCATACTCTGCACCCCTTAGGAGAGTCCTTCTTACCTTAGTCGCCCAACTCAAGTCATATGCTTAAGTTGAGAATCCAAGGTGCCTCTCCTGGATGGGATTTCATTGACCCCAAATCTCCATGACTCAGGTTCCAGCAGCGGTGTAACCTTATCGCTGAGCCATGCAACAGATACCCCCTTCTATGACGTACTTTAGGTCTTACATTTGCCTCTTGCGAAATTTTATTCGCGAACTAGGGTGTACGCCATAAAGGTTCGTCCCATTCTGGATCTTAAATGATCATTTCTTGTGAAATTTTCGCACATTGTTATTTGATATCGAATAATCTCTCAGTAATTTTTTCATAATTTTTTTTGTTAATAATTACTTTGTTGCATCATACATCATTTCATTAACTAGGGATTCTCAAAGTTCCTCACGGATAATATTTCTTTAAATATAACCTATTTCATGGTCTACCAAGTCCTTGACCAACATCTTTACCCTATGGATCAATCAATTTATATGCCCCTGTTCCAATTATCTCTTTTATAATGTATGGTCCATCCCATTTTCTCGTTGATAATTTGGCGTCTCGCGAAGAACCAAATCACCTGGCTGAAATTCACGTGGTTTGACACACTTATTGTATTCTCGTGCTAATCTCCGTTTATAATTCTCCAAATGCTGTAAAGCTTTTTCTCTCTTCTCTTCTAATTCATCCAATTTGCTTGGGATCATTCCAGCATTAAGATTCTTATCCCAGGCCTCTATTTTCATTGTGGGTATATCAACTTCTGTTGGTAACACTGCCTCAACCCCATATGTTAGACAGAAAGGTGACATTCCAGTTGCTTCTCTCCTAGTTGTGTTATAAGCCCATACTGCATTATGTACTTGTTCGCACCATGCTCTATTATGTCCCTCCAACTTCTTCTTTAATATATCTGCGATTGTCTTATTTGTTGCCTCTGCTTTCCCATTAGCCTGTGGGTATAAAGGAGTGGATTTTCCGTATTTTATTTTAAATGCATTAAGAAACATTTCTATATTCTTCCCTTCAAATTGCTTCCCATTATCATATACCAATTGTGCTGGAATTCCAAATCTGCAGATGATATTTTCAAAAATGAATGTAAATATGTCTTTGTCGCGAATGTGCTGTACTGTTTTTACTTCTGTCCATTTCGTGAAATAATCCGTTGCGACAATTAAGTATCTTTTTTGTCCAGATCCTTATACAAATGGTCCCACAATATCTAACCCCCATTTTCCAAAAGGCCACATACTGGTTGAGGATGATAAGGGTGCTCCAGGTGCATGTATTCTCTTTCCATGTCGCTGACAATCTTCGCAACGCCTTGATACTTGTTTTGCATCTTCATGCATATACGACCAATAATAACCTTGTATTTTTACTCTATAAGCCAAAGATCTTCCTCCACTGTGGTTTCCAGCATCTCCATTATGCATCATTTTTAACACTTTATCTCCTTCTTCTCGTGTCAAACATCTAAGTGATGGTCCATTAAATGATTTTCTATACAATATCCCATCTCTTAATTCATAATTTGTGGCATGACTCTTTAATTTGTGTGCTTCCAATCTGTTTCTTGGTATTTCTCCTCTTGCTAAATATGCATGAAGTTCTGTTCTCCAATCTGCGATATTGTCATTTGGCCCTTCTTCACAACCTTCTACTATCATTACATATACTTCTTCTTCCTCTTCTTTATTGATTGATGGTGATAAAAGTGTCTGTATCTTTATGCATTTCGCTGTTGGATCTGTCATCATGCTTGAAATAAAAGTATAAGTATCTGCGAGCCTATTATCCTTCCTTGATATATGCCTCCATTTTATTTTTGGGATTCTTCAACAAGTTTCTTATATTTCTTCAAGGATGGTTCATTTGTTGTGTATTCTCCTTTTATCTGGCGAATGACTAGCTGCGAATCACTGGTAATTCTAGCATTTTCTAATTTCATTTCTATTGCGAATTTTAGGGCATGTACCATAGCTTCATATTCTGTTTCATTATTAGTGGATGCGAACTCCAACCTAAATGAAAAAGCCATCTTTGCTCCCTCTGGTGAAATTAAGATAATTCCAACTCCATTACCTTCCCTATTTGAGGATCCATCCACCAATCTCCCATCTATTTGGTTCTGTTAACAAGTCTTTTGGATATCCTTGTTCTTCTTCTATATCCATCATCTCCTCAACAGCTTCATCATCTTCTAAATGAAATTCTGCTAAAAATTCTGCGACAACCTGTGACTTTGGTGAAGATAACACTTCATATTTAATTTCGAAATGTCCTACTTGTGCATTCCATCTCTCTACTCTGCCTTATCTTTTTGAGTTCTTCATTACTGATTCAATTGGTACCTTTGTTATCACTTTAACTTTATGTGCCTGGAAATATATGCGAAGTTTAAAGGCCGCATAAACTAACGCTAGAATCAATTTTTTAATTTTAGAATAATTTCTCTCTGCGGCATTGAACGTCTTACTGATGTAGTAAATTGGTTTTTCAACTCCTGCATCTACTCGCAATAATACAACACTTAATGCATGCGAAGTTGTCGCAAGATAGATTAACATCTCTTCTCCCGGTTCTGCTTTTTGTAAAATAGATGTATTCACCAGGTATTCTTTTATTCCTTGAAAAGCCTTCTCACATTCATTTGTCCATCTGAATTTTGTTCCCTTTTTTAGTATGCTGAAGAAATGTTTACATTTATCAGCTGATCGCGAGATGAACCTTCCAAGCGAAGCTAAGAGTCCATTTAACTTTTGCACATCTTTTACTGTCGCTGGTGTTGTCATATCGCGAACTGCTTTCACTTTCTCTGGGTCAACTTGTATTCCTTCCTTGGATACAATGTATCCTAAAAATTTCCTGACGCAACTCCAAAAATGCATTTTTCTGGATTCACCTTGATGTTAAAATGCCGCATCTGTTCAAAACTCTCTTTCAAATCTTGTACATGGTTTTTAGCTTATTTACTTTTTATCAACATGTCATCTACGTACACCTCTAATGTTTTGTGTATCCACTTTGCGAATACCTTCTCTACCATCCTTTGATATGTTGCTCATGCGTTTCGCAAACCAAAGGGAATTTTTGTATAACAATATAACCCTCTTGGAGCGAAAAAAGCAATATGTTCTTGATCTTCTTCGGCGAGAGGAATCTGGTTGTATCCTTTATACCCATCTAGAGAAGATATTCTATCATTTCCTGCTACTGATTCGACCATTTGAGGTATATATCTGGTAATGGAAAGCTATCTTTAGGACAAGATTTGTTTAGATCAGTAAAGTCTATGCAAATTCTTATCCCATTATTTTTCTTTGGAACCACAACCATGTTTGCTATCCACTCCGGGTATTTTGCTTGTCTTATAATTCCTGCATTAAGCATTTTCTGTAGTTCCTCTTCTATTTTGGGATGGTAAGTTGTTGCGATTTTTCTTATCCTTTGTTAAATAGTCTTGTGTCTTTGTTGATCTCCAATTTATGACATGCAATTGATGGGTCTATTCCAGGCATTTCATCCATGTTCCATACAAAAATATCTTTAAATTCTCGCAAGAGATTGACGGTTCTTTCTTCCTCATTTGTATCCATCTTAGTTCCAATTTTCAACATTTTAGGTTCCTATTCAGTTCCAATGTTTACTTCTTTTGTTGGCTCTATTGCGGTGTAACTTGCTTCAGGTTCTCCCATTGGTGTTGGTTCTTTTATAATTTTCGCTGGTTTATCTCCTTCCTACGAAATTTCGCTGGGTATTCCTTTTCCTTCTTCTGCTCTTATCATGTAGATTTTAAACTCCTCTTCTTTCTTTGCTTCTTTCGCCATCTTACTGCGAGCTTTTCGCTTCTTCACTCATCCTTCATAATTTTTTACTTCAATTTGATAACATAGTTTCGCACCTTCAATATCTCCCCTAATTTCTCCAATCCCGCTTGGCATAGGAAACTTGATGCACTGATGTAATGTTGATGCTATAGCTTTGATTGAGTGTATCCATGATCTTCCCAACAACATGTTATATGGTGACTCCATATCCACCACACATAGCGTTATTTGTGCTTCAATTTCTTCCAACAAAATTCTCACTGTTATTTCTCTTTTTGGTTTAGTTGTGGACTTGCCAAAACCATGAACATGACATGTTGGATGAGATATTTCTTCATCTTTATATCCCATTCCTTTGTATGCATGATAAAATATTACATCCACTGAGATTCCCGTGTCTACCAAAGTTCTATTCACTGCCCATTCTTCCATAGATTTTGCTGATTTCTCCTTTTATTTTCGCATAGTTGTTACTGTGATTACCAAAGGAGGTGTGTGGTTCAAATTTTTTGCTTTTCCCAATCCTTCAACGGAGATGTTTTTTCTACCGTCATAATCTTCTTTCCTTCAAAATCTCGTTTATGTATCCTCCCTCTAATGTTTTCATGGAATTCATTAACCATCGTTTTTGTGATTACATTACAGTCCAATCTTCTTTTATTCACATTGATCTTAACCATCTTTTCTCCAACTGATTTGTTGTTTTCTTTTATCATTTTCTCGATTTAAACAGTTTTCACAATAATCTCCACAATCTTTAGTCAAATTTTCTTGATTTGATAATTTTCAGTCCCTGTTTCTAGCGCCAATATGTAGTAACAAGAAATCCCACACTACACCCCTCACAAGAATTCATACAATCAAGTCATTTTAAGATGAACAATCACAATCTTTATTGATTAATCTCACTAATTTTACAAGAAAGGAAAGAAATCAAACTAAGAAATTAACTACTGTTCTGGACTTTCTCTCTCCTAATGACTTGCTCAACACTCAAAAAAGATCTCTCTCTTCCTTACGCTTATTCACCTCCTTATATAGGGATTCACATGGTGGATGACAGCTAAGCTGTCCTTTAATTTCGGATCTGACTTGCGATAATCTCGCAAGCTTGTTAGTGATACTTCTTCGCAAACCTCTTTCGTTCGCAAGACTATCACACTTTCTTCATGTTTATACTACCGTCATCTATTACATCACTTTCCTATTTGTAACGAGTTCTTGAAATTTCGCAAGAGTGTTGTTGTTAATCTTCACAAGACTATTGCTCCTGCGATATTCTGATCCTACAAGCGATTCTGACTATAAAGACCACCGCAGATCCTTTTCAATTTCTTGTTTTGTCGACATATAGGAGTAAGAAGAGATGTGACATGAGAAGTTGTAATCTTCTTCATTTTCAACGAATTCAAAAATTTATCATACTCTAAGATTTCCTCATCAACATCTATATCAATATCTGAATCACCTTCATCAGAAAGTTCATCCAACTGTTCTTCAAGGAGTGTTTCCCAATCAACAGTTTTTACATCAAGAGAATGTTTAGATATTAACTTAGATGTGACAGTTCTCTCAGGTGAATCCAAGATTTCAGAATCATCTGGTAATTTCTGAACTTGTACGTTATTAGAGATAGACACGTCCATAATCATATCTCTATAAACACAGACTTATAAGGTCTTTAACGTGTTTGCCTGCTCTGATACCAATTGAAAAAGCGGGGGTCTAACAACCACACCCAATATTTCCATTAACAATCTGTATGGACAACTCCGAGTTGTTTTTCTAGAGAATCAACTAGATAGTTAGACTCAATCAATAGAAAATACTCAAGGAGTTATTATCTCAAACTCTCAATTTGATTTACTCAAGAAAATACAATTCGCGAGTCTTAATCAAAGAGACATAACTTGGATGGTACCAAAGACCAATATCCAAGTGTCAATCAATTTAAATCAACAACCAATAAGGTCGGATATTCTAATTAATTGAACTATGCACAACATGTATTATTTCAATTATATAAAAATATAATGCGGAAAAGAAATAACACAGACACCATAATTTTGTTAACGAGGAAACCGCAAATGCAGAAAAACCCCTGGACCTAGTCCAGATTAAACATACACTGTATTAAGCCGCTACAGACACTAGCCTACTCCAAATTAACTTCGGTCTGGACTGTAGTTGAACCCAAATCAATCTCACACTAATCCAAGGTACAATTATGCTCCTACGCCTATGATCCCAGTAGGATACTGCACACTTGATTCCCTTAGATGATCTTACCCACAACCAAGAGTTGCTACGACCCAAAGTCGAAGACTTTAATAAACAATTTTGTCTCACACAGAAAAGTCTACAAGATAGATAATTTCGTCTCCCACGAATAAACCTATGAGTTTTGTTCATTCTTTTGATAAATCAAGGTGAACAGGAACCAATCAATAAAACTAGACTTATATTCCCGAAGAACAGCTCAGTTTTATCAATCACCTCATAATAAACTTAATCGACGCAGCGAAGAAGATTATTGAGGAATCACAAACGATGAGACGAAGATGTTTGTGATTACTTTTATATCTTGCCTATCGGAGATAGAAATCTCAAGCCAATTATTATAATTGTACTCGTATGATAGAAACATCAAGATCAGATCACACAACTACAAGAAAAGTAGTATCGGTCTGGCTTCACAATCCCAATGAAGTCTTCAAGTCGTTAACCTAGTTTTAAAAGAAGAAAACCAAAGGTTAAAGGAGAATAGAGTCAAGCTCAGCAAACTAGTATCACACAGAAAGTGTGCGGATTAGGTTTCCCAGTTGCTAGAGTTCTCCCTTATATAGTCTTTCAAATCAGGGTTTGCAATCAATGTTAGCTTAGTAACAAAGCATTCAATATTCACCGTTAGATGAAAACCTGATTAGATACAAGATAATATCTTTCAACCGTTAGATCAAAAACTTAGCTTTCCATACACACATGTACTTGACGATTTTGGGTTTGTGTAACCGTACCCAAACGTGTACAATAGTTAGTTCAATATTAGTCAACCAAATGGTTAGCCAAATGATAAATTTCATATAAACCATATTCTTCTTCACCATAACTAGTCCAAATGACTCAAATGAACTAGTTAGAGATTTGTTCAATTTCTATGAGATATTATGTACTACACAAGACACAATTGAAGCAAAAACGATGTGATTCACTCGAATCGATTCATGAACTATAAATCCACGGTTTGAAATAGCATTCCTTAGATAATTTAAATAAGTTCACGAACATCATTTTAAGACATAACCACTCAATTTCGCGGACTCAAATAACCGGTTGGAGTTCACAAACTCCAGCAAAAATTCTCGGGTTCGAGAACTTCCGTCAGTTCGCGGAATGAAATCGAGCTATAACTCCAGCAGAAATTCTCGGGTTCGAGAACTACGCACGTTTGCGTACTGAGTTCGCAGACTGGGTTGACTGCTCAAGTTTTGGTTTTCACTTGATCAACAAAGTTCGCAAACTTAGGTTCAAGTGCTAAGGACTTATACATATATGTGTTACCACAACAATGTTTATATCCCCCAATGGTTATATTATCTAAACTCTTATTTCAATCATTGAAACATTCTCAGAGGACGTCATATAGTTGTTATTCACAAACTAGTTTTCGTCAGAGCAATTTCCAAAGTGATTCAAACATAACATGACTTTCGTCACTAGGCAAAGATGAACTTGGCTAAAGCGAAAGCTTTACCAACACACATTTTGAGAAATAGATAAGCGAGATATACTCAGCTCGAAATATCACATGTGCATATATTTAGTCTATATAATAAAATGACTTTTGTCTCAAGATAAGAGATAGAGTAGATAAACTTTTGAGTGATAGATAAGTTCAAGTCTCCACATACCTTTTAGTCGATGAAGATCCACTGGTTCCTTGAGTAGTCCTTCGTCTTGTATGATGATTGCCATGGAGTTCTTGAGCTCAACTACACTTTCTATCCTAGTCCGAGACCTTATCTATAGTAGACTATAAATCAAGACATTATAGTTTTGATCACTAACATTGACAAACATGCTTGAGATAGAAACGAATGCGAGTTTGACTGAGCAGTGCTCTAACAGAAGGAACTAGGTGAACTATAGGTTTAGTTGCTTAGTCTCAACTATACGAAGTTGGTTTATTTTGTATAGCGGCTTAATCCTGAGAGTATTCAATTATGGACAAGGTCCCGGAGTTTTTCTGCATTTTCGGTTTCCTCGTTAACAAAATCTTGTTGTGTCATTGACTTTATATTTCCGCATTATAATTGTTTTATTATAATTAAAGTAAATTGCACAAATGTTAATTCCTATTTACTTGATACGTGAATCCTATTGTGTTTGGTTAAGTCCGAACCTTTGTATCAAGTAAACATACTTCGTTGTTGTATTGTCTCGATCTTGTATCCATAGACAATCACACGAAGTGTTAACCGATTAGTTGCATTGTCTCGACTCAGTCCATTTACAATCACTTTTGGAGAAAGGACTTATAGGAAGAAAAAGTTTTAGCTTGAGGTATATTTGGGTACCCTCGCATTTTCAATTGGTATCATAGCAGGCAAACATGAAAAGATCTAAAAATCTGTGTTTGGTGCGATCCATCCTATAAGAATTGAATCCATGTCTGATTCAGTTAACGTTAAGCAAGAGTATGATTACTCAAAGGTTGAAGATGTTACTACTTCATTGACTCATGATCCAGGAGTTGCGAAAACATCTGTGCCTTTTTCTTATGAAAAAGAAGATGCTGATAAATAGTTGATAAAACTCCTAAAGCCTATAAAATCTCAGTCTTCTAAAATGGTTATTTCTAATACAGAGTCAAATCTTCTTATACAGTAGATCAGAAATAAAGACAGTCAACTAGATATTCTGGCTGAAGAGAATATGAATCTCAATGTCAAATTAGATGCCATTGTTAATTCTCTTAATAAAGAGACATGTCCAATGACTCTGATGAATGATGCTGTTATTTTAGTCACATCTGAAACTGATCAAGATGATGGTGCTTTGCCGAACTACATCAAGTCAGAAGAGGATGAGAAACAAGCTTCTACATCTACTGATGATCAAATGAAATCTTGTCCAAAGGAAACTTTGAACTGATTCCATGACAATGATCTTAAGGAATACACTTTTCAGTCACTTGATAGGAAACTTATACTTCTTCAACATACTGTGGTAATGATATTGAAGGAAGTTTCTTGTCTTAAAAAACTGAAAGATCATTCCTCAGTAGAAAGACATATTGTGCCACAACCCTATACGATCAACTCAAAATAATATGAAAGAGTTGACAATACCTTATGGAAGAAGATTCCTCCTCATCCATATCGAAACAATTATTGTTTTGATGAAGAACGATTCCAGAAGGAAGGGAAAGAGAGAATCTCTGCCAAAAGGAATAATGAGGGATGTCCAATAATTGTTTCAGACAATCATACTGATGTGAACCATAAGAAAGTCCCTAGAATGAGAAAATCTTATGAAAATCTCATTAAAACAATTAAGATATATCTATCAATCTCCGAGAATTCTCACATCGGTACAATTTCTCCACATGATCATATCTCTAGTGTTAGAAAAGATCATCGTCTTGATAGAAAATACATTGGGCAGACATTCCTTAAAAGAAACATGAACTATGGTTCTAATATTTAATTTAAGCTTGAAAAATCTTATTCAGAAAAATTGATTTTTCTGGAAGAGATAGTTTCTCTACTTATTTGTATCAAAATTGTGCATTATCATCCTTATCTGTGCTCGTATTTATGGGTGGGAATGGCACAACAAGTCTGGAGCACATGTGTTTGTGTATTGATTATCAGAAAAGTTGTAAATTTTATGGATAGTTGTAGATCCAAAAATTGTTCATTTTTATCATGATTTTCTAGATAAAATTTATTTGGAATTTTTGAATAAAACTAAGAAGTTCGGACAAAAGGAAACGAAATATATTCTTTAATATTTTCGGATTCTTCTGATATCTTTAGGTCTGAAAGATGTCCCCTTGTATAGGGAAACTATCTCTTCCAGTATAGTGATACCCTGATCAATCATATTATATATAACCAAGCATGCCTCCAATAACTCGAAGTGTCTCAAAGATTAATAAGGAGGAGGCTCAAAGGGTTAACGATTGTCAAGGAATCAATACTGAGAAGAAGAAAAGAAGCAGATCAAAAATCATGTCTGATTATGATTCTGAGAGTTCAGTTGGATCACAAGATGAGTCATGTATGTTGGCCTACAATCTATAATATCCAACAAAAACCAAGTGGGTTCGTTCTGATAGTATGATTGACTACATCCAAAGTTTTGAAAAACTGGAAACTGATCTAGTTATGACAGTCCAACATTAGAATTGGTTAAAAGAACGAATCGAAGGGACAAAAGGAGATCTTGCCGAAATCAAGGTTCTTGTTGAAGAGCTAGAAAAATAGTAAGTGGTTGCAGACAAGTCTCTTGAGACATGCTTTAACAGTTTGAACACTAAAGAAACATCGGTGAACAACAAGAGCACCACTAGAGATTAAGTTATATGCTGTAATACTTAATCTAGAAAAATAGACATTAATTTTTGATTTCTTTCATTGATTGTATAAGTTTATTGAAAAAAAACTATTATGAATAAAGTTATTTGATTTTTATAATTTTTCTTGTGGTAGTTTTTGATTTACATAGCCTGTGCTTTAATACTTTATTTATTTGCTATGTATGTTTATGGGATGTTTGATTTCGGTTTTATTACCTTGATATTCGATCTCATAATATGTTGTGAACCCTTATGGTTTGGGTGACTTTTTGATTTAGTAGGATTAATTTCTAGCCCATGTTGGTAGGCTTTATCAAAGGATCATGAGGGGTTCCTGTAGAAACAATATGTGAAAAAGTCACAATATGTTGAATCTGTTTTGGTTTAGCATAAACGCATATGTGTTTCGATAGTTTTCAACTTTTGCTTGCAATTGTTAAAACCGTTTTTCAACCTTTCTCTGGTAAAGGTGAGTTGTTGTTATTCTTTTGTTTCTGCATAAGGATGACAATATATTGGTATTTAGATATCAATTCTCCCTGGAAGAAGAAGATGCTATCATATTGGAGAAGTTGGATGCGAAATTGAGGTAATAATCTTGTTAGTTAATTGTTTTCCTGTTTTAAGAAAAGCCTATTTTTATTTGATATATATATATTGCTTTTGCTTAAACAAAATTATCGGTAGAATTGATGTGTTTATTCTATTATGTATGTGTGATTCAATTGGTTCCGGTTAAGTAAAACTATTGTTATCTTGCTTTGTTGTGTGATATCAATCGTTTAGGCTTACTAAAGTTTGGTGCAATTGCGGTGCTTTAATGGTTATGTTATTTGAATTGCTTCCAGTTAAGAAAAACAATTTTTATTTTGCTTTATTGTATGGTATCACTTGTTTAGGCTTACAAAATTTCGGTGCAATATTGTAACTTTAATGATATTTGTTGTTTAAATTACTTCCGGCTGAGGTAAATAATTATGCAAGTTGATTTATCGTTTTGTATGAATTATTTATGTCTTGATGAATGAATATATTAACAAGATAAGTTGTTTAGTCCAATTCTATTCCGGATAAGCTAAACTAAGTTAATTCTGATCTTAGTTAGACTTATGAAAGTGGAGGTTTCGATTATTCAAGTCTAGACGAATGCCTAAACAAGGAAATGCTAGTTAACTAACCTAGTATTTGGATTGTTTAAAATCTAAAGGTCTAAGTTATATGGATAATTAGAACCTGATGAGAAAAATTGAGTTTATCTTTGTTTTGGTCTTATCGAATGAAGCGGTTGTATTTATACAATCGGTTTAGCAAAGGAACTAAGTTGCTTAGTTGATTTTTGGTTTGTTAAACTAGTTGGGAAAATTGCTTTGGGCAATTATTTCCATGATAACATATAAAAAATAATTACTTTGTAGTTTCGGTTTTGATATTGGTTATCAAAAATGGTATGTAAAATCGTGTTTGACTCAACAGGTTGCAAGTCTATTTTGAGATTTGTAAGATCCTTTTCATTTTGTCCTTTATTTTTTTGTTTCTTTGTCATTTTTGTGACAAAAAGGGGGAGAAATATATGGAGTAAACAAGTGATGTTGGTATCAATTTTATGTTGATTGGTGTCACTAGGGAAGAGGACAATAGTGCCTGAAACGTTTATCTAACGAATGAGGAAAAGCACATACTAAGGGGGAGTAACATATCATATGATTGGGAAAACAAAGGCGTGCGGATTGAAAATCTACCAATCTCACCTTTAGGGGGAGTATGAGATTTGTTATTATAATGTCGCTGCTGCATTTTAAGGATTGAATTAATGCAGGTTTTGTGTTGTTGAATTCTGGAATCAAGCGTATGTGTAATGAATTATTGTAAGAGTTTTGTCACTAAAATTGACAAAAGGGGAGATTGTTAGAGCATAGTTTGGTTGAACCCACCAAGCATTGGTATGTCAAGTTTGGTTATCATATTTTAGTGAGCAAAAACTCATTTAAGAGTCGCTTGATTTAAATGTACTAGAGTCAACTTCGTATAGGTTAGATTGAAAGTATTAGGGTGAGACATTACAAGTATTGCGGAGACTTGAAGAAGTGAAGAAGTACGGAGCTACAACCACAACATCATCCTTCCACTTGAGGTTAGTGATATTTGACTTAAACTATTTCATTCCCTAATGTATCTTTCAAGTCATGCATACTGAAAACACAAAACTGCGAAACATGAACACTCTAGATAGACATAGTACTAAGGAATACAATATGAAGTCTCTTGCTTAACCATTAAACTTTGTATATGAGACAACAACATAATCGTATGAATGCTATTGTGATTATGTATGGGTATGAGGTGAGGATTTCACCCTAGGGAACAATATTTACATGTGTTCTAAGGAAGTAAGTTCATGATATGTGTTGTGAACTGAAAAGGAAATCGCCAGGCGTTATTGGGGATGTTCTTCATTACAAATCTTATGAAAGACCAATATGTGTGATTAGTATAACCGCTCATGACTTGGTTGTGTTCTTGGTAAAACTATTCACATGAGGCCTGACTTATGTATTGGTATGACTTTTATTAGTGAAACCGATCTTAAGTAATCACCTGGGGTATGATCGGGTGTGTGAGTGTCTGACCAAATTTTGGAAAGGGGAACCGATCCTATGAAGAGGTGCATTACATCACAAGGGGGAACCGATCCTTGTATGAAGTGAAACAAGGTTTATAGAAGAAAGGGGAACCGATCCTATGAACATGTGCAACACGTTTTTAGGCAAGGGGTAACCGATCTTATGGACATGTGCAATGCTTACAAGTTAGATACCAAATATATGTGGGGAACCGATCCTAGTACCTAGTCAGTCGTATCTTTGGTAAGCTAGTGTGACTATGCACAATACTCACATGGAGGTAGAACCGAAACTTGTTTTGGTAGAACCATACACCCATGGTTTGTGATTGAGTGGTACTTGATTAATCACATAGTTCTTTTAAGTCAGATAAACCAATTCTAAAATTGTTTGGAAGTGTGGTAAATCGGTTTTAAGTGAGCAAGTGTGAAAAAGGACTTGCAAGATAAAGATGTCGACACACTTTGAACATGCGCATTAATGTGTATTCTTTTATTGTTCAAAGATATTCCTTAACAACTATGAAGGAAGTAAATCCCAAGATCGAATTTAAATAAGTTAAGAATCTTTTAATTAAGGTTTTTAATTATATATGGAAAATAAGAATTAGTAATGTGCATTTACTAGTTAAAAAAATTTCTAAGGAGATTTCAATCATTATATTTGGACAGTGCATTCACAGGTATTATGAAAACCGAATTTGGGTTATTATGGAAAAATATCTTGTAAATATTTTCGGTTTTGGAAATTCCTTGGTGTCTAATCTTCCTTGTCTATAAATACTTTGGGTTTGCATTTCTAGCAAACTAATCCTTCGTGACAGTAAACTTCCTCTGTTGTACTGTTACTGGTGAAGACACCTATCAGAGAGGAGAGTAATCTAATTAGGTGAAATCTCTTACATCCGCTCAATTTAAAGTCTTCTTTGGGATTGAGAAGCTCTAGCGCGACCCGTTGGTAGGAAACTAGATATTTTGGTTTATCTTTAGTTTTCATATTGATTTGATTGACTAATGGTGGTTGAACTTTGATTGCACCTAGTTTGTTTATGCTTGAGAATCTTCTCTTCTGATATAAGATTCACTCAAACTAGTTCAAGGTTTCGACATGGATCTTTAGACTGCTGTTAGATCTAAAGACGATCTTGTGATAATCCATTATTAAAAAACTCCGTTCTGTATGTGATTGATCACAACAGATTCAAGTAGTTGTGTGCAGGTGTTTATTGAAGATCTAAGAAGATTTGGAAAAAAGAAGAGACAGAATATTTCTGACTTGGATTTATAATTTTTGGTGTGCACAATACTTGTTTGGGTAACAGATGATCCAATTAATAATCGGTTTATCCTTGTGGTAGATTGGATTTATTAATTGGGAAAATCGGCATCAACACAGTTCTTTGGATTAAGAGTGTTGATTGGATTAATCTTACCGATTGCCTTTTGGTGATTGAACATAAGATAGATCTTGGAACCTGGCAAATGAGTTTATGTTAAGATAAACAAGGGAACCTTTGCGCAACTCATATCACTTGGTTAAAGAGAGTTGATACCAAACAGATTTGTTGTTCCTTTACTGTTTGGAATGCAAACCAAAGGAATTAGTCCAAGTACGTGACTTGTTTACAGGTTGGAGGTGTGGGAATACAGACAGAACTATGTGAACTATAGGTTTAGTTGCTTGGTATCAACTATACGAAGTTGGTTTATGTAGGATCGGAATATTGCTACAATACTATTTCTGCGATATTAACAACACTTTTGCGAGCGTCTCAGAAGACTCTTTAAAAACATTTCACGAGTGTCACAGAAGAATCTAAAAGAAGCTGACGATGGAAGAAATACAAAGAGAGTATGTTTATCCCGTGATGGTTATCAATTTTGCGAGATAGAATATTATAGCAATCGCGATGAGATCACAAAGTAAATTCGAAAAAGGAGGAAAACTTAGCTGTCATCCACTATGTAAAATCCTATATAAAGGGTTCGTTAGGTTCAGAAAAGGATGATGTCTTTTGGAGAGTTGATAAGGTTTTGAGGAAAGAGAAACCCTAGAAAGAAATTTGTACTTCTGAGTTCTTATGTCTTTTGTAAAGAATTCAAAAGTTAGAATAATAAAAAAGTGTCGTAATTCATTCTCAAACATAATTCAATTTCTGTAGATTCTTATCAGGGGTGTAGTGTAAGAATTCCTGCAACTATATTTTGGCGCCCGAAACAGGGATTGAATTAACAAAAATTAAAGAGAAAGTGAAGAAGAAGATAAGAATTGTTCAAGATTAAGGAAATCATTAGGTAAATTGGTGAGATAATTGAAGGGAGAATGATCAGAATCAAAGAGGATTTTAGAAAATTGGAGTGTGATATGGTAACAAGAACAATGATTGATAGATTTCATCAAAATATTAAGGGGAAGATACACAAACGAGATTTTGAAGGAAGGAAAATTATGACGGTGGAAAAAATATCTCCATTGAAAGATTGGGAAAAGCAAGAAATCACGTTTACAGCAGCAGAAATACCAAAAGAAGATCTAAGTCATACATCTCCATTGGTGGTCACAGTAACCACTATACCAATGAGAAAGGAGAAATCAATAAAATTTGTAGAAGAATGGTCTATGAATAGAACTTTGGTGGACACAAGAAGTTCTGTAGACATGATATTTTATCATACTTTCAAGAAAATGGGATATAAGGATGAAGAAATGTCTTATTCAACATATCATGTTCATGGCTTTGGAAAGACTTTAACAAAACCTAAAGGCGAGATAATGGTACGAATTCCACTAGGGGAGATTGAAACACAAGTAACGTTATGTGTGGTAGACGTGGAATCAACGTATAACATGATATTAGGAATACCATGGATACACGCAATTAAGGCTGTAGCATCAACGTTGCATCAATGCATCAAGTTTCCTACACCCAGTGGAATTGGAGAAATCAGAGGAGACACAGATTTTGCGAAACTGTGTTGCCAAATTGAAGTAAGAAATTATGAAGGACGTCCAAAACTGCGAAAGGCTCGCAGAAAATTGAAGAGAGAAGCAAAGAAGGAAGAAGAATTTAAAGTTTACATGATAAGAGCAAAAGAAGGAAAAGGAATACCCAGTGAAATCCCACAAGAAGGAGATGAACTCGCGAGAATTATGAAAGCACCAACACCAATGGGATAACCTGAAGCCAGTTATATTGCAGCAGAACCAACAAAGGAAATAAATATTGGGAGTAAAGAAGAGCCTAAAATGCTGAAAATTGGGACTAGAATGGAGGCAGATGAGGAAGAAAGAACTATAAATATTTTGCGAGAGTATTCAGATATCTTCGCGTGGAGCATGGATGAGATGCCAGGGATAGACCCATCAATATCATGTCATAAATTATAAATCAACAAAAACATAAGACCATTTAAGCAAAGAATAAGGAAGATCGCAACAACATATCATTCTCAAATAGAAGAAGAATTACAGAAGATGCTCGACGCAGGAATTATAAGGAAAGCAAAATATCCAGAGTGGATTGCAAATATGGTAGTGGTCCCAAAGAAGAATAAGGGGATAAGAATTTGTATAGATTTCACTGATTTAAACAAGGCATGTCCTAAAGATAGTTTTCCATTACCAGATATTCCACAGATGGTTGAATCAGCAGCATGAAATGCTAGAATATCATCGTTGGATGGGTATAAAGGATATAATCAAATCCCCCTCACTGAAGAAGATCAAGAACATACCGAATTTTTTGCTCCAAGAGGATTATATTGTTATACAAATATGCCATTTGGCTTACGAAATGCTGGTGCAACGAATCAAAGAATGGTGGAGAAGGTGTTTGCAAAGTGGATCCACAAAACATTAGAAGTGTATGTAGATGATATGCTGATCAAAAGCAAATAAGCTGAGAATCATGTGCAAGATTTGAAAGAGATTTTCGATCAAATGCGGCAATTCAATATTAAAGTGAATCCTGATAAGTGTACTTTTGGAGTAACTTCAGGGAAATTTTTGGGGTATATTGTATCAAAAGAAGGAATACAAGTTGATCCAAAAAAGGTACAAGCAATTCGCGATATGCCAACACATGCGACGGTAAAAGATATGCAAAAATTAAATGGACTCTTAGCCTTGCTAGGAATGTTCATTTCGCGATCTTCAGACAAGTGAAAACATTTTTTCGATATACTTAAGAAGGGAGCAAAATTCAAGTGGACAGATGAATGTGAAAAATATTTTCAAGGAATAAAATAACATTTAACAAACATAACTATTTTACAAAAAGCTGAACCGGGAGAAGAATTATTGATTTATCTTGCAACAACCACATATGCGCTAAGTGTTGTGTTGCTACGAGTAGATGCAGGGGTAGAAAAACCAATTTATTACATCATTAAATCATTCAATTCTTCAGAGAGAAATTATTCAAAGATTGAGAAACTAATTCTAGCATTGGTACATGCAACTTTCAAACTTCGCATCTATTTTCAAGCACATAAGGTCAAAGTGTTAACGAAAGTGCCAATTGAGTCAGTAATGAAAAATTCAAAGAGATCAGGCAGAGTTGAGAGATGGAATGCACAAGTAGGACACTTTGATATTCAATATTAAATTTTATCCTCGCCAAAATCACACGTCATCGCAGAGTTCTTAGCTAAATTTCCTTTAGAAGATGATGAAGCTGTGGAAGAGATGATGGATGTAGAAGAGGAATGTGGAGATCCAAAAGAGCTATTAACAGAACCCAACAGATGGGAAATATTAGTATATGGATCATCCAATGGAGAAGGAAATGGAATTGGAGTTGTTTTCATATCGCCAGAAGGAGAAAAAACAGCTTTTTCATTTAGACTTGAATTTGCGTCAACTAATAATGAGACAGAGTATGAGGCCGTGATCCATGCTTTAAAATTTGTGATAGAAATGAATTTGGAAAATGCGAGAATCACCAGCGATTCACAATTGGTTATTCACCATATAAAAGGAGAATACACAACAAATGAACCATCCTTGAGAAAATACAAAAGACTTGTTGAAGAATTATCTGCGAGAATTCCAAAAATAAAATGGAGACATATATCAAGGAAAGATAATAGACTTGCAGATGCTTTTGATTTCATATATAGTATGATGACAAATCCATTGGCAAGGTGCATAAAAATTCAAACACTTTCATTTCCGTCGGTAAACAAGGAAGAAGAAGAGACAGATGTAATGATGGTAGAAGCTAGCGAAAGAGAGCCAGCGAGCAATATCACAGATTGGCGAGCGGATCTTCATGCATACTTGGCAAGAGGAGAAATCCCAATAAATCGATTGGAAGCACATAAATTAAAGAGTAGGGCAACCAATTATGAATTAAGAGATGGAGTATTATATCGCAAATCTTTTAATGGACCATCGCTAAGATGTTTGACGAGGGAAGAAGGACAAAATATATTGAAGATGTTGCGTAGTGGTGACACTGGTAATCACAGTGGAGGAAGATATTTGGCATATAGAACAAAAATGCAAGGCTACTACTGGCCATATATGCATGAAGATGCAAAACAACTCTCAAGGCGTTGTGAAGATTGCCAGCGATATGGAAAGAAGATACATGCACCAGGAGCACCATTATCATCCTCAACAAGTGTATGGCCTTTTAGGAAATGGGGGTTAGATATTGTGGGACCATTTGTACCTGGTTCTGGACAAAGAAGATATTTGATCGTCGCAACAGATTATTTCACAAAATGGGGATAAGTAAAGGTAGTACAACATATTCGCGATAAAGATATTTTTACATTCATATTTGACAATATAATTTGCAGATTCGGGATTCCAGCACAGTTGGTATCTGATAATGGAAAGCAATTTGAAGGGCAGAATATAGAATTGCTACTCAATGCATTTAAGATAAAGTGCGGAAAATCTACTCATCTATATCCACAAGCAAATGGTCAAGCTGAAGCAACCAATAAGACAATCGCAGACATCTTTAAAAAGAAGCTAGAAGGATACCACATAGCATGGTGTGAACAAGTACATAATGCAATATGGGCCTACAATACAACTAGACGAGAAGCTACTGGAATGTCACCTTTTTGTTTGACATATGGAGTTGAAGCTGTGTTACCAACAGAAGTCGCTATTCCTACAGCAAAAAGGGAGGCTTGGGAAAGAAATCTAAGTGCTGGAATGATTTTAAATAAATTGGATGAATTAGAAGAAAAAAGGGAAAAAACATTGCAACATATGGAAAATTACCATCGAAGATTAGATCGTGAGTACAACAAACGTGTTAAGAAACGTGAATTTCAACCTGGCGATTTAGTGCTGCGAGAAACACCAAGTTATCAGCGAGAGAATGGTGGAAAGTTGGCGAGAAAATGGGATGGACCATACATCATTAAAGAGATAGTTGGAACTGGGGCATACAAACTAATGGATCCTGAAGGAAGAGATGTTGGTCAGAGACTCGATAGACCATGGAATAGATTATTTCTGAAAAGGTATTATCAATGACATCTTCTACAAGATAAGAGATACTGGTATGTTAGATGATGAAATAGGTAATAAATTCTTCTATCTCTATTTACAACTGAAAAATTCTTCTGATAACAAAGCACAACAAGAACAGCGAGCATCATCGCAAGAAAAGCGAATACAAATTTCGCAGAGATTAATAGAATGGGACAAACCTTTATGGCGTGCACCCTAGTTCGCGAATAAAATTTCGCAAGAGGGAAATGTAAGACCTAATAGAACGTCATAGGAGGGGGTATCTCTTGACATGATTCATGGGTAAGGTTATACCGCTGCTGGATCCTGAGTCATGCAGATGTTGGGGTTAAAGAAAACCTATCCGGGAGAGAGATCTTGGATTTCCAACTATATAAGGTTATACCCTGGTTGGAAGACTGAGAATCTCTTCCAAGAAGTGCAAAGTATGACAAAGGCGTCGAGGTACACGGTTGAGCCAAGAGTGCCCGGGGCGTACGAAACTCCCTTGCCATTATTGGTAAGTCTTGGCTATGATGCACTTGGCCTGAAGAAAACCCCACTTAGGGTGCAGTCTTGTAACTATAATCCATATAGGCATAAAGGATAAGAGGCTGCGAAAACAGCTGGTTGTTGGTAAATCTGGATGGGAGGAGCTAGTCTTGTATGGCCGATGTTCCCTCCTTGAAGGGGCAACCAGGGGGAAGATAAGGGCGGGGCCCTCCATTAGGGAGCTGATAAGTGTCTTAAGACGGCAATGTCATGGGGCTTTATGATCGCAAGAACATTTAGGCATGTCATATTATCGCGTGATGTAAATTATACAGAGGCAACAAGCCACAAGAGAAATGTTAAGATGAGATCAATGGGTTTTTACATGAAAGTGTAAAGCCGTCCTGCGATTTCATCGCAAGACGTCAATGTCATAAGGTTAAATTCTTTCAAGAGAGTTTATGCTTATCATATTGTCGCAGAGATTTTGAAAGAACATGGATAAGACAATATCAAAGGATCTTTACATGCAAATGTTAAGAAATCCTGCGATTTTGTCGCAGACAGAAAAAGTTTGGCAAAATAAGACCTTTAATTAGGAAGGCAAAATAAGACCAAAAGAATAATCTTACCAATTAACTATTTTATTTTAAGATTGCCGGAAATATTCATTCATCGCAGAGCAATATATAAGAAGGCAAATTTTTCAGAACATCGCAGCAGTATTCATTGAAAATGGTGATACAAAGAATAATTCACCATTTCAAGAAAGATAATAAAGGGCAAATAGGGGAATGGAGAAGTAACATTTCATTATCTTCCTTGAAAATATTCAAAGTAAACCAAGTTGAAAGTTAAATTCTAAAAAGGCTTCAAAAGTTACATCGCTCGCAATAAAGAAGAAGGAAAAGAAAGCAAAAATAAAGTTTAAGCCTCGCCAAATTCATTATTCTTGCTCGTCGGATTTATTATTTTTGCCAGAGTTATCAACTTCATCAGCATCCTTTTCACCACGAGTCTCTTATTCTTTTGATTCTTCATCAGCAATTACTTCGCCACTTGCAGTTACTTCTTTGGGAGGACTTCTTTCTTCTTCTTCACCATCTTCTTGGGTGATATTTTCTTCATCATTAGTAAACTGTAAATCTTCATCCATGGGAAGAGGAATTTCATCATCATCAATCTTTAGAGGAGGAACAGATACATGAGGGAGAGAATGGGAGAGAAGAATCTCGTTCATAAGAAATTCAGCACTGAGGTGGACCTTGCGAAGGAAACCTCTATCACGATTCCTAATCTCTATATTTTTAAAGTACTCGAGATAATCAAGTCTTCTTTCTGCTTTGTCGCGGGCTTCAAGATAATTGGAAAGAAGAGACTTGTTCTCTTTGCGAACTTTATCCAATTTGTTGGTAAGATCATCAATGGTAGAATGAAGACTTCTTTCAGATTCTGCGAGTGACAAAAGTGATAAAAGATCATTTAGTCAAAGATTTTGCAAGAAATATAACACAAAATTTAACAAAAAAGTCAATAAGAGAGAGGAAGTCAATTGACTACCTTCCTTATGCGAGGTTAAGTTTTGAATTAATGTAAAGAAACAGTTTTCCCATTGATTCATAGCGTCATCGAATTTATCGCCAACCACACCCTTCAGACGAGATTTCATGTTTTCTTCTCTAGTGTGTAGATACAAGTTTTCCTTTGCTAGTAAAGAATGAGATTCCTTCAATTGAGAGCACTGGTCTTGAAGCTCGCTGACCTTCAAACTAAGAGTTAACCTACCTTTGATAAGTTTATCCTTCTCAGCAGCGGATGATTCAGTTACTTCCTTAAGCTCATTTTTAAGGGAACGAAGAGATTGCTCCTGATTATCGTATATCCTTTGTATATTACTCAATTGTTGTGAAGAAATCGACATCAAGCTTGAAAATCTATGTTTCTCTTGGGATAAAGTTCTATTTTCATCTGATAAAGATTCTACCGCCAGGTTAGACTTGGTTAACGAATATGAGAGACGAGAAACATCATTACTTAATAAACTTTGATTTCGCGATAATTGATTATTCTCATTAGTAAGATTATCTATTTGATCAATCTAATATGTATGAAGATTATCTAATCTATTATACTGGTCCATCCAAGAATCTCTTTCGAAACGAGCTTCATCAGCAATAGATTGAAACTTAAGTCTCTCCATGAAAGGAGTCTGATTTGAAACTAATATATGAATCAAGAATTTAAGAAAAAAACTTGAGTACAGAAGATATAAAAGTAAAACAGAAAAACAAAAGAGCAGAGGCAAGAAAAATGTACTTTTCAGCTCGTTATTTTTTCTGCGAAGATTCTCGCAGTATAGAGAATAATTGCGGAGCATATGATTCAAAGTATCGCATTCAGCGGTCTTGACTTGAAGGCTTCTTCTCAGAGCTTCAACCTCATTTTCCATAGACGCTCGTGAAACATTACAATCAGAGCCAAAATATTTGAGTAGAGTCTCGCAAGCTTCATATTGAAGGGGATCAGTAGAGGACTTTCTAGCATTGTCTAAAATATTGGACAAGATTTAAAAGCAACATCAACACCTGCAAATGTTTCATTTAATGAAGGAAGGGGTGTATAAGATGAAGTAGTAACGAGAACAAGTTGACGATTTCAATCATTTGCGATGGTTGAGTTGTCACGAGGAGGGGTATTTGGAAAAACAACAGTTGAAGGCAGTAGAGGACTATAAGAAGTCTCAGTCACAGCAATTTTAGAAGCTTGATTCGTCAAAGGGTCAGAAGAGGTATAAGTATGAGCAGTGATATCCTCGCAGACAAAAGAAGAAAGGTTTGGTTGCGACAATGTGGGAGTAGCCCTCGCGGATGTTAGCGGGAGAATAACGAGATTATCTCCAAGAGTCTTAAAGTGGCGAGATCTCTTGGGAGGTTTAACAGAGTTCTCGTCATTCTGCGAATAATAATTCAGATAAGAAACAGAGGCAACAATATTGTTATTAAAAAATAGAGGGTGTTTCTTACTACCTTATCATTCGCAGAACTCTTCTTCTTCTTCTCATCTGGCCTTTTGCGAATATTAGGGTTTTGAGTTGTGGATTGTGTTCCGCTGAAAAGAAGATATAACATGGAATTTATGAAGAATCAAATAAGAAAGGTTGGAGAATATAAATAAAAATTGGTTTAAATAAATATCATAAGTCAAGAAATATACCTTGGTGACTCCATTAAAACGGTAGCAGGAGAATATGAAGAAGAAAAGTTGCAGATGGAAGACGAAGTAAATGGATGAAGAAAATAAAGAAACGTAAGAAGAAAATTAGTTCTGAAATTTAATTCTACCTTTTATAGGCAAAAAGGAGTTGACCTATTAAGAAAAGACGTGTCAGTAAAAAGAGGGCTAAACAACACGTGTAGGAGGTAAGGCTAGATTAACGGAACCTTGTCGAGAAGAAAATATAAGAGAGAAAGAAGTTGCGAGTATTAGTTCTCATGATCTTCTCTTCTTCGCAGAAAATACATGAGAAGAGGCAAGATGTAGGACCAGAATATCGCTACAATACTATTTCTGCGATATTAACAACACTTTTGCGAGCGTCTCAGAAGACTCTTTAACAACATTTCGCGAGTGTCACAGAAGAATCTAAAAGAAGCTGACGATGGAAGAAATACAAAGAGAGTATGTTTATCCCGCGATGGTTATCAATTTTTCGAGATAGAATATTATAGCAATCGATATGAGATCACAGAGTAAATTCTAAAAAGGAGGAAAACTTACCTGTCATCCACTATGTAAAATCCTATATAAAGGGTTCGTTAGGTTCAGAAAAGGATGATGTCTTTTGGAGAGTTGATAAGGTTTTGAGGAGAGAGAAACTCTAGAAAGAAATTTGTACTTCTGAGTTCTTATGTCTTTTGTAAAGAATTCAAAAGTTAGAATAATAAAAAAGTGTCGTAATTCATTCTCAAACATAATTCAATTTCTGTAGATTCTTATCAGGGGTGTAGTGTAGGAATTCCTGCAACTACAGTTTATTTTGTATATCGGCTTAATCCTGAGAGTATTCAATTCTGGACAAGGTCCCAGGGTTTTTCTGCATTTGCGATTTCCTCGTTAACAAAATATTGCTGTGTGATTTACTTTATATTTCCGCATTATAATTGTTTTATTATAATTAAAGTAAATTGCACAAACGTTAATTACTATTTACTTGATACGTGAATCCTATTGTTTTTGGTTAAGTCCGAACCTTTGTATCATGTAAACATACTTCGTTGTTGTATTGTCTCGATCTAGTATCCATAGAAAATCATACGAAGTGTGAACTGATTAGTTGCATTGTCTCGACTCAGTCCATAGACAATCACTTTTAGAGAAAGGACTTATCGGAAGGAAAAGTTTTAGCTTGAGGTATATTTGGGTACCATCTCCTTTTCAATTGGTATCAAAGCAGGCAAACACGAAAAGATCTAGCAATCTGTGTTTGGTACGATCCATCCTATAAGACTTGAATCTTGTTCATGATTCAATTAATGTAATGACATGATTTGACCATTCCAGGAGTTTATGGTAGAAACACTTATAGAGTATGTAATACTCTTATTCCTAAACCTGTTAGAAATTATGCATATGTATGTCGTGAATGACTTACGTAATCCTTTGATTGTCATAGGGTTGTATATCATTATGATAAATAATAATTTAATGGTCAATAAGACAGATCGTATGTTAAGTGCATATTTTGCATATATTTAGTATCGAATCCATGCTAGTATTTGCTATATTTTCGTGTGAATTATTGTATGTTACGTTTCTTTTTCTCTATTGTGTTTTATTAGGTGAATCATCCAAAAGAAGTGAATTTGCACTTTATAGTGCAATAAAAGAAGTTAGTTAAAAGCGGAAAAAGGCCAAAGACCAAGTGGAACTCGTTCGAACTTAGGACCGCATGCTATCATCTCGAAGAGGACGAAAATACGAATGCAACGACGAAAGAAAGGAGTCGTTACGACGTCGCATGAAGATTTTATGGGAAGTTGAAGCAAGAAAAGTTACGCGCACAGAATTTATAAGAGACAGTCATTCTGTTAAGGGGTGACCTGTTTTCAAAGGAACCGCTAAAAGTATGGGTGTCAACGGGTCCGGGTCCTCCCGGGTACCATAGGACCCAGAACCGGACCCTGTTATTTGAGGTAGGGTCCGGGTCTTCCCGGTTCCGGGTCCGGTTCCCAATTATGTTGGCCCAGAACCGGACCCTATAAAAACAGCGGGTAGTTGACGGGTTCGGGTATCTACCGGTTCCTGTGAAACATTTACACAAAGTCTGAAAATGATGTTTTTGACTTGATTCTTTCAATCCAAGCATGACTTTCAAACAAGAGTTACAGATGCTGAAATCCATGAGTGTACAAGTATTAACAAAAGAAAGAGACAGTTCGCAACTGCAAGACATCCGCGTCACCAATAAGAAGCTCCTTTTGTTTAAGTTTGTGATTCACCTTCATGTATTGTAATTCACCATCATGTACTGCGGCTGCAACATCAGCATCCCCAAAAGGTTACATTTTGAAGAGATTGAGAATACAATATCGTTCCTGAACGATATATATTACACAGTGCATACTAAGTTTGATATACGATAATCACAACGAGTAGTAGCACCAATTGAAGTGTGTAGTATCAGCTAGCTAAGCACGGGTTTATGAATCAAAATACATTAGAACCGCATTAACATTAGATGAAGTCAAGGAAGGATGAAGAACAAAAAAAAAAAACCGTTTCATAGAAGCAAAAGAACAAACATCTAATGAACATGCAAGCGAAGATTTCTCATAGTATACTAATAACTTATCTCAACTGCCATATTCATAATCTCAATTGATTTATATCTATTAACATCAATAATGAGCTAAACCCATATATAATTTTACATCAGATGAAAATAAGGACAACCCCCATTACAGACCCTCGAATGAAAACTCAATACTCAAGAACCCAAAACAAAATATAAAAAGTGCTGAAAATATATTTAATCAAACCATAACAGTATCTAAGAAAAGAGATAATCATCAATAGCACCTTTCAATCTACGACGACCTAATAATCATCCTTTGTATTATAATCGGAAGCTTCTTGTAAGTTGATGAGTTTTGTGCTAACAAAACTAGTTTAATAGAAATGATTTAGGGTAAATACTAAATGGGTATCAGTAAATAAAGACTCAAAAACACGATAACAAAAAAGAAATTTATGGTTCGTAGTTGTTGCAAATGGATCTAGAAAGAAGAAAAGGAGTGAACTGATGCGGTCGTAACATTGTTTCTCATTCTTTGGGTACTATATAGACCTAGTTCTTCACCAGAATACTAAAAACGATGGCAACTTGGTAATACCCGGTTACCCGCGGGTACCCGACGGGTAGGACCCGGACGGAACCGTTTATTAACGGGTCCAATCGGGTAATTACCCGTCGGGTCCAAATTGGTTAATGGGTCCAATATTAGGACACGGAACCGGACCCTATTACCCCGGATCCGGGTCCGGGTAATGGGTACCCATTGACAGCCCTAGCTAAAAGCAGTCAGATCCTTTACTCTGGGGAAACCAGGAATTCAAATGTTGATGAAGGCACCCGGCCTGTTACTCAGGGCCACCACCGTCTTCTTCATCATATTACGTGAACAGAATGGAGATTTTCTATCTATGGTAAACTACCAGTTTCTGGTCGACGTTGTACTGCTGCAGTCCAGGGAGTTTATAGAACGTCAGAGATGAGAGGGTATTACGATGGTTGCGAGAAAGAAGGAATGGGTACGTACGTAACTGCCATGCATTAATGGCAGTATTGATGAGAACTCGAGTCTGCTGTGATGCTCGAAGGACAATGGAAGCTGCTGACAGTTTCAGCGATGGGAACGTGGAGGTTTCTGGCAGTGTGATGGTAGCAAGATGATGATAAATTCTCGTTGGGTCTTATTCGTTGATAGCTCGCTCGGACATTGGCAGTAAATGCTGCAGAGAATACGGAGTTGGAGTTCGATTAGGTTGCTAATGCTGCATACTATAGTGAGGACGATCGGTGATGAGAATTAATGGTTTAGGATGGTGGTGTCTTTCTCAAGATTGTCTGGAAATATTGGAGTTTAGCTATTGTTGTTGGTGGTTCTTGCTGGTGACGATAATGTTCGAATGAGAGGAAATAGAAGGTGCAGCTCATGATGGAGTTTGGTTACGTTTCTGTCATTGATCACCAGTGATGATGAGAAGTAAGGAGTACGCTGCTGCCATTGGCAGTAATGGAGCATGGTGATGGAGCTGGGTACACGGTTCTGAATATCGACAGAGATGGTGGAACTCGTGTTTGGCAGAGACGATGGAATATATGGTTTAACTGTTGGGTCTTCCATTGGCAGTAAAAATCGATGACGAAGTTGCTTCCATTGATAAGAAATGAGAACGCGATAGAGTTTTTGCTGGCTATGGAGTTTGGTTGACGGGAGATAAAGAAGAGAGCTGGTTGCGATGGAGGTGCTGCCATTATCAACATTGATGGCTTCAGCTGGTAGAGATGGCGTTGTGGACTAATGTATAATGGAAGCAATGAAAGAGAAGTAGAGTATAGAGAAGATTTGCAGCCTGTAATGGTATGATGAGACACAGATGGAGTTGGCAGTAATGATCACGACAGAATGGAGCTGTTCATGATGGTTGGTAGCGAAAACAAGAAAGCTGTGATAGTTAGAGATGCAGAGAAGTTGGATTTACGGGACTGAGGAAATAAATAAAATCAGGGAGAAATAATTCCCACGGAGAGTCTGGTAATCGAGGATTGAATGACGAAAGTTGGCAGAACTCAGATGTTTGAAATATTCACGGATAGCCTGGTATATGTGAGAGGTGTGTCCGGAAATACAAACTTCACGATCACCAGAGTTGCCGAGGAAGTATCGATGTTGAAATACAAATTCAGGGAGTTTAAAAACTCACGGTGGCTTGAGTGCTCGTGGTTTTGACGAAGGGAAAACAAAATCCAGCAGAAAATTTCGCTCATGGACAGAATAGTGTCCGTGAAAGTTTCGGAGGGTCAGTGGAAATTTACACTGTCAGTTCCTTGGAACTGACAGGCTAATAAGGTTAAGCTAGGGTTGTTGGGCTGGATTTCTGCCTCCTGCATGAGCCCATGAAGACAGTTTGGACGTGGGTTGTTACTTCACACGAGCTATACGTGGTTTTGGTGCTAGTTTGGCTAGTTTTGGCAACCATTCGACACCGGATTTGGCGCACGGGCATAGCCACAATTGGGACACCTATAAAAGAGATGTTTCTATAATTTCTAAGAAGAATCTGATAATATTTTATCAAGCAATTGGAGAGGTGTTGATGGTGGATTTCTATTTAAAAGGCTAAAATTCTAAAAAGCCAATTCTTGTAAGCTGACGTCCTGCAAAGGATAAAGCCTTCAGGCGATGAATACTTCTCGCCATATTAATTCATTGGAGCATGTGCAACCATCCCTGAGAATTAAAACATACCTAGAACGGAGCATGTGGCAACCATCCCGACGGAGCATGTGGCAACCATCCCGGGTTTCTGTAGGTATACAACATTACTATTAATGCTTTAATTAAAACCTTGTGTTCGACGTGCAAACACCCGTAGGCTACCTGACGGCAGGTTATACTAGCCCCGTTGAACGCATGCAAGACTTTCCATGTTAGTCTCACTTGCTGAAAACAAACCCAAAAATATATCTCATCCGTCCAACTTTGTAGGCATAGATGGAGGGTGTAAATATAGATTCAGGGGGTCCTGAGCATGCTACCATGATCACCTCGGATCCACCTTCACACATGACCGAACGGTCAAGACCAACTACGGTTGGTCCTTCCAAAACGTGCGCTCAAAGTGAGCATGACGCACGGCTAGGGTTTCTTTTAATCGCGAGCGTCCAACTTCACCGGCATAGTTGGACGGCTTAGATTATACCCTAAAACAAGTAGTGAAGTGATGGTACACCATTGGCGGGCCCAATTTCTACCAACATGACCGACTCCCTCATAGGCAAGCCGTGGTGCAAGAAACGATTTCCCAAACAAGGCTAGATTAACGCCTTATGCAGGTTGAGAAGATCCAAAACGATCACGACCATCCGACTTCGCCGGCATAGTTGGATGGCTTAGATTGCGCCTAGGGTCATAGAGCAACCATGTACATGCTCACCGTCGACCCAAGATGTTGCATACATGGTCGGTCTCCCAAATGAGGCGCGCGCAACCCAAAACCGATCGCCCAAAGTGGCCGGTCCAAAGCCCTAATTAGGGTTTGCGGCGCAGAAACATCTCGAGCGTCCATCTTCGCAGGCTTGGACGGAAGTCCAAGATGGAGACTTAGAAGGAACCGAACATGCTAGCATGACCACCGTGGGCCCGGCTTCACGTCTAGCTAATCGGCCAAGACCGGCGGTGATCAAGCTCCTCGGTACGTGAGGCCCAAAGGTGACATGTCACGGTCCCTCCATAAATTCTAATCTCGACCACTCGTCTTTGCCGCCTGAGTCGAGTGGCTTAGATTAAATCTTTGCGAGTCAAGCAGGCATGGGCGTGAACACCATTGTACTACCTCCATGCAGGGCTGATCGGTTCCTAAGCATGCAAACGTTTGGGCCAAAAGAGGCAGCATGCGCGCCTCCCATCCAACGGTCGCAAGCAAGGCTACGAGCCATCTCGTCCGTCCAGCTTTGCAAGCTTGGACGAATGACTTAGGGTGCGAATCAACCAACAAACAAGGTATCACCATGATCACCATCCGTCACTCTTCTTCACAAGGTAACCGACCAAGGCATGGCCTGTCTATACAGCCTCCAAACGGTCACCTGAAGATGGCTGCATGCGATGTTATACCAAGTTCACGATTCACCCTGCACTATTTCATGTGGGTCCCGCGATCCACACACTCGAGACATTAATCACGTCACAACTGGGGGATATAAACTGGGGTATTGGTCTGGCGGTTTACAGCGTGCAGCGTGCAACGCGCCATCACAAGAACGTGTTAGGAAGACATGGGCGGTTAAGTCAAGATGGGAGAAGTGGGCAGTTCTTATCGTGTGAAACTCACACACAACTCCAATCTTCCCTCACTCCACTTCCTCCACTTCCCACGAGAGACGTTAAGAAGGCTTAATGACTTGTATAAATAGGTTCTCCTCCCTATTTCCAAAAATAGAAGTTCGAACAACACATAAAACCAAGTGTTAATCGTATTCAACACCAAGAGCCTGCTTGAAACATTTGCTAGCCTGCTCAACCTTATGTTAACAAGTCATCAAATAGCCTTCACTTTTATACTCTCAACACCTTCTTTGCTTCCCTCCCTAAGATCAACCTCACATCCTTCACATGTGACCGAAACAAATCTGGAACGGTTGTGTCTTCGGTTTAGGCCAGAATTGTATAGATTATCTCTCGAATCAAAGTGCTCATCGTGCAGCACATTTGTTGAAGGTTTAAACTCACTTCTCATCCACACACACACACACCCAAAATCACCTAAACCGGCAGAAGTAGTTTTCTCCCGCAAACAATTGGCGACCATAGTGGGAGGTTAATCTCTCGGTTGTGAAGTCGATTTCTTCAATACCAATTCAATCTCTCTGATTTCAAGAATGGTGGATCTTAGGTCTGGAGCAGCAACCAACGATGGAGTTAGCACCGACAACGCTTCTGGTGGCACTGATATCCCAATTACTGGTGTTACATCGCAACCCGCCAGTGCAACCAATGTGTCTCGTGGAATCGCGTCTTCTATCATCAGTACCAGTGGATCAGGAGCATACATTCCAACAGGCGTGACACCTCCCATTACAAGAGCCAGAGCGGCTGCAAATCCAGGCATTTCCTCAAGCATGACGCTTCCGTCCGTCACCAGAACAACTGTTACTTCCCCTTCAGGACGAGGATCTAGAGGACCCAGAGGAGGACAACCTCCTATCACCATGGTGGACTTGATGGAGAGATAAGAAACCCTCGCTAAAGCTCAAGCAGACATGGCAACCACTCAGAAGGAGGTACTCACCTTCCTTAAAACATTAACCGATCGATTACCACAAGAGTCGAGACAGCCTCAAGGGCCAACAAGAAATACGTTTAGCACACCTGGAGCAGGAACCTCAGTTACGCAAGCCTACCTTAATGAAGAGTCTTATGCTGCTGACCATGCAAGAGAAAGGGACGAGCGTCTCAGGGAAAGGAGCCAATCGTCCAACTTTATTACACGTGAAGATCTGGAGAGACTCCTCCAAAATCGTGGCAAAGAAAATCCGATGGACGCGCATCGACACCAGCCTCCATATCCACAAGACGTGCAGCGGATTCCTCTTCCCAGGGGATACACCTCCCCTCAATTCATCCTTTACGATGGTACCGGTAATGCTCGTGAACACATCTCTCAATTCTTAGAATCCTTAGGAGAACATGAATACAATCACGTTCTCCACCTGAAGGAATTCTCCAAATCACTTACGGGGAGAGCCTATACGTGGTACAAAAACATCGCACCCGACAGCTTATCCAATTAGAGTGAGATGGTCAGCGCGTTTTACAAGAAGTACTTCTTTGTATCTGAGCAAGTTACTTTCTCAGACCTGGGGAGAATCTCCCAACGGAACAACGAACATCCAAATGATTTTGTCAAAAGGTTCAGAACACAAGCGTTGGACTGCCATGAACCAAATGTCACAGAACGACAGCTGGTGGAATTATGCATCAACGGAATGATACCCATATATCTTGCCCTGCTGG
The DNA here is from genome assembly GCA_023529315.1 of Papaver bracteatum. Taxonomy (NCBI): domain Eukaryota; kingdom Viridiplantae; phylum Streptophyta; class Magnoliopsida; order Ranunculales; family Papaveraceae; genus Papaver; species Papaver bracteatum. The sequence goes on along the minus strand of JAJJWX010000810.1, from coordinate 1,549,567 downwards.
AAAACTTGGGATTCCAGACGTTCTCAGAACTCCATGAAGCAGCCAAACGTTCGGCCACTACCGCCCCAGCATTATTGGAAAGGACCAGGATCGTTTTGAGCGATGATTCACGAGATAATCGGAGAAATAGGCACCTTATCAACAAGCAATATAATACTGGCCCTTCTGTCAGTGTAGTAAGCGAAGGCGGAAAGAGAAAGACTCCAGCGGCGGCAGAACAACTACCCAATCGTGCGGCTCAAACGCATAAAGCTTCGCCTCGAAAGGGAACAAGCAAAGATCCTGCGTAGAGAACCGAAGACACATGCTTCCCATTTCTGATAAATAAAGTAATAGAACTCTTGGAGGCATGGATTCAGGATGATGCTATCAGACTACCTCCTATCAGACGTCCACCAACTGAGAAAGATGTGGCAGACCCTAAGTACTGTCGTTATCATAGGTTTGTCCACCACCCAAATAAGGATTGCAACAAGCTGAAGGAAATCTTCAGGGAAAAGATAGCAGCAGGGGAGCTCCAATTGGGAAATGAAGGAGTTCACACAGAACCCCTTCCTTTCCGAAGTTGCATGATCTCTGGAAGCTCTGTGCGCAAGACTGTACAATCCATGATGGAACACCTATGTGAAATCTTGTACCTTTCCAAGGTACAATGTCAAGATATATTCATGGCCATCAACCGTATTGTGTCAGGCAGGCGCTTGTATCCAGAAAAGGAAGTCGTTCCAGCATCTCAAGCCTCCATGGAAAAAAGAACCAACAAAGGAAACTGGGGAATTTTGACCGTCGCCCATCTAAAAGATGTCAAGTTCGATAGCACATTAATCGATGCAGCTTCTGAATTCAACATCGTTACTATCAAGACCCTGCAAGCTGCGAAAATCTCAAAGCAGGAGGCTACCCGTGGTCCGACTGTGATCAAGAGCCCAGCAGGAGAATTTGTGGATGTCTACGGATACATTGACCTTGATTTAAAGATTGGTAACACTCCAACACAAGCTAGATTCTATATAATTAAGGAACATCCGGATTACGACATGATTCTGGGGCGCCCGTGGGTACACAAGGCGCATTCCTTACCAATCTCAGTACCTGAAAGAATCTCCAACAACCCAGCTCCGATGATTTCCAACAAACCATGGAGAATCGAAGACTGCCTGTTTCCCCCATACCAAAAACTCACAGGCATAACGCAACTCCCTGGTGAAATCACTTCGTCCTGCATCAAGAGATTCCGAGCCCAAGTAAGTCTCATTGAACGACCCTCTTTGCAAGTAGTGGATGATTGTCCTGTTAGACTACCGGGGACTGTTTCACCTGACAGACGGGCCACCACCAATAAATGTGAATGGAGTACTGGCCCCTTTAAGCGCTTCACCAAAAGCTTGGAAGCAGTCAAGAACGATACGTGTCAGAAGCAAGCTGTTATGCCAAGTCCAAATCCGTTTCAAATCGGAGATATGGTAGCAAATGTAACCACGTTCCAAGTTGGAAACATGGCAGTAAAGATAACTGCCCAGTCTGATATGCCTGCAAAGGAATAGGAAATATTCTTAGTGGCAGATGTTATCTTGGGCGGTTACTGCAAGATCATCAATGCAGACAAACTCTAAGGTGTGGTTGTTCACTCACGGTGGCTCAAGCCCTACCTTACTTGAAGACACGACACCACCTCTCTAATCCCCCCGGGGGATTCCTCCAACAATTTTTCTTTTCACAATATTTGTAATTCCTTCAAAATGATGACACTGCTTGCCTTCATACTTATTAGGGTTTCAATATTTCTTCAAGTAATCAAGATTTCATTCCTTTTACAATTTCTCATAAAATCACACAAAGTTATGAGTCACCTTCAAACCACCATTACCCATAAAGAAAACCCTAAATCCTCATACCAAATCTTCATACCGGCCTGGTAATATGGGAGGAATAAAACATGTAAAAAGGGAGGAGGAAGGTATCATACATGATCTACTTCAACAGAGCCAGACTCACGTCAGGGGGCACAAGCAGAAAAAAAAAATGCATGTTTCGAAAAGCAACATTGAATAAAACTTTGTTCAAGACAAGCAAGCAAAGAAGAAAACTTCAAACTCAGCCGTCACTGAGCATATAAAATAAAAACACTACAAAGAAGAATAACAGGGAAACTCAATTGCCGGTTGCGTCTTCATCACTGTTGGGATCCACATCTTGTGTCGTTTTCTCCATAGACGTCTCAACTTCTTCTTCGGACACAGCAGCTGCCGCCTTAACATCTTCAGCATGCGTATCTTATGCACCTTCTATAGAACCCATTGCAACCTTGGAAATCATGCCAATCACTTTCGGGCGTTCAGTCTTATCAGTATCAGGGTCAAGGATTATTACACCACCACGTATTGGGTAATCACACTTCCCATCACCTGCATGAAGTTCGTGTTCAACCCTCCGTCTCTTCAACCGAGCCGCAAACCTTTCAGTTCTCGAGCCTGCCGGTGCTTGTGACGCCTCGCGTTTCCACTTCGCTCGCAACGCTTCTTCATGTCTTTGTTTCTCCTCCATATCAATTGCAGCTGAAAGAGCACGGAGCCGCCCCCTGACAATGGTTAAATGCAAGACAGACATTCCCTGTACGGCATGGTCGACTTCACGAAGTGGCAAATCAATTTTAGCCATCACTTCTTCATGTGCGTTAGCTTCTGGTTTATCAACTTCAAAACTTTTTTCTGAAGAAGCTGCAGAGTTATCATCACCAATTCCTTTCATGATGTACTGCAATAAGATTGGAAGTGTTAGCATGTTTCTAAGGGGTCGTACAACAATAAAAGATTCTCATGATTCCCAACTTCGTTGTTAGGCACCTAATACGGAGATTACATGGGATTGGGATGGTTCAAGCGTCCTCCAAACAAATTCAGTTGAAGGAAATATACACTACCTTGTGTTCGATTATGAGCTGGGAGCAATGGGTATGGAATCTAGTGTTATGTTATGTTCCATTATCTTCATATGGAAGTTACCTACAACGTATCAAAATTTCACGACAATCGGATGAAATAGCAAGAATGGGTGGCCAAAACATCAGAAGACACGCAACCTGAAAAAATTCTGAAAACCTCCTGGAAGTTTACTATTTCGAGGTTTTTATCCCCTAAACACGCTCAAAATACAAAAATCTTCTTTACTAAAGCTTGGAAATTTTCTGGGCTTGAAGTTACGTATGCGGAACGTCGAAATCCGAGTTTGTATGAAGATTCTACAGCAATTTCGGTAAACGCACGTGCAAGAATACCTCAAAATCACGCAGGCGGGCACTAAAGTTTGCATGCGCATCCCTAAAGCTAAGCCAACATGTCAACATATTTTTCTACAGTTGGTTATCATGTCTACAAGTTCAAGACAGCGGTTCTACCAAGCTACAACCTGGGTTTTAACATGCAAGGATAAAGGGAACGAACGACATGTTTATGATTTCTTTTACTACGCAACCCTAACAGGCGGTAAAGGAATTAATTATGGTATGTTTTGCTGCACCTACAATCCTTTAAAAATGCAAAAGAAACTCTAACTAAATAATTAGGTTTTGCAAAAAAAAAAAAAAAAAAAATTTTTTTGCACGTACCTGATTAACGGCAACCCGACGAACGACAACAATCCGGCAAGAATTCACGGCGATGGCGGCAGCACGAGCAGAGAGCTGAACGTTCACAAAAAAAAAAAAAAATATCGTGAAGGGAAAACAAAAAGGGTTCTCCCTTTTATAGGCAAAATTTGAAGAATTCTAATTAGAGAAGGATTCCCTTTTGCTTCCAAAAAACCAAGAAGGGAAACCGTCCCACCAAAGGTTTAATGCCTGCAACGATGCGTTCACATGGACAATCACTAGCGGCTGCCTTCCAAGGTTAGTTACCTTTATTTCTTTTACGTATATTTGTCACCATCTCATGCCTACCCTACAATAGTGTAACCATTGCATGCTAGGCATGGGACTTAATGTGGATGGTGGATTTCTATTTAAAAGGCTAAAATTGTAAAAAGCCAATTCTTGTAAGCTGACGTCCTGCAAAGGATAAAGACTTTAGGCGATGAGTACTTCTCACCATATTAATTCATTGGAGCATGTGCAACCATCCCTGAGAATTAAAACATACCCAGAACGGAGCATGTGGCAACCATCCCGGTTTTCTGTAGGTATACAACATTACTATTAATGCTTTAATTAAAGCCTTGTGTTCGACGTGCAAACACCCGTAGGCTACCTGACGGCAGGTTATACTAGCCCCGTTGAACGCATGCAAGACTTCCCATGTTAGTCTCACTTGCTGAAAACAAACCCAAAAATATATCTCATCCGTCCAACTTTGCAGGCATAGATGGAGGGTGTAGATATAGATTCAGGGGGTCCTGAGCATGCTACCATGATCACCTCGGACCCACCTTCACACATGACCGAACGGTCAAGACCAACTATGGTTGGTCCTTCCAAAACGTGCGCTCAAAGTGAGCATGACGCACGGCTAGGGTTTCTTTTAATCGTGAGCGTCCAACTTCACCGGCATAGTTGGACGGCTTAGATTATACCCTAAAACAAGTAGTGAAGTGATGGTACACCATTGGCGGGCCCACTTTCTACCTACATGACCGACTCCCTCATAGGAAATCCGTGGTGCAAGAAACGATTGCCCAAACAAGGCTAGATTAACGCCTTATGCAGGTTGAGAAGATCCAAAACGATCACGACCATCCGACTTCGCCGGCATAGTTGGATGGCTTAGATTGCGCCCAGGGTCATAAAGCAAGCATGTACATGCTCACCGTCGACCCAAGATGTTGCATACATGGTCGGTCTCCCAAAAGAAGCGCGCGCAACCCAAAACCGATCGCCCAAAGTGGCCGGTCCAAAGCCCTAATTAGGGTTTGTGGCGCAGAAACATCTCGAGCGTCCATCTTCGCAGGCTTGGACGGAAGGCCAAGATGGAGACTTAGAAGGAACCGAACATTCTAACATGACCACCGTGGGCCCGGATTCACGTCTAGCTGATCGGCCAAGACCGGAGGTGATCAAGATCCTCGATACACGCGCCCAAAGGTGACATGTCACGGCCCCTCCATAAATTCTAATCTCGACCACTCGTCTTTGCCGCCTGAGTCGAGTGGCTTAGATTAAATATTTGCGAGTCAAGGAGGCATGGGCGTGAACACCATTGTACTACCTCCATGCAGGGCTGATCGGTTCCTCCATTGGAACTCTCTAAGCATGCAAATGTTTGGGCCAAAAGAGGCAGCATGCGCGCCTCCCATCCAACGGTCGCAAGCAAGGCTACGAGCCATATCGTCCGTCCAGCTTTGCAATCTTGGACGAATGACTTAGAGTGCGAATCAACCAACAAACAAGGTATCACCATGATCACCATCCGTCACTCTTCTTCATAAGGTAACCGACCAAGGCATGGCCTGTCTATACAGCCTCCAAACGGTCACCTGAAGATGGCTGCATGCGATGTTATACCAAGTTCACGGTTCACCCTGCACTATTTCCTGTGGGTCCCGCGATCCACATACTCGAGACATTAATCACGTCACAACTGGGGGATATAAACTGGGGTATTGGTCTGGCGGTTTACAGTGTGCAGCGTGCAACGCGCCATCACAAGAACGTGTTAGGAAGACATGGGCGGTTAAGTCAAGATGGGAGAAGTGGGCTGTTCTTATCGTGTGACACTCACACACAACTCCGCTCTTCCCTCACTCCATTTCCTTTACTTCCCACGAGAGACGTGAAGAAGGATTAATGACTTGTATAAATAGGTTCTCCTCCCTATTTCCAAAAACAGAAGTTCGAGCAACACAGAAAACCAAGTGTTAATCGTATTCAACACCAAGAGCCTTCTTGCAACATTTGCTAGCCTGCTCAACCTTATGTTAACAAGTCATAAAATATCCTTCACATTCAACCTTATAGAATAGAATCTGGCATTCGAGCGCTTCGGTGTCCAGTGACTTAAAGAATTTTGAGGATAACACTGCGCTAGTTGTTTTCCTACGGTTGATAATAATCTGTGAATGATAAATAATAGATGAATATGCTACTTTGATGACTATTTAGTAACGAAGAAGGATTCCCTGGTCATATTTCTATCCATTGCTTGCAACTTTATTATTTTCAATTGCTTTGTTATTTACTTTGTTCTAAAATCAAAAACAAAACCCCCCATTGTGACACTTTTGACAACTAAATCTCCATGCTCTTCGTGGGAACGATCCTTACTTCCATTATATTACCAGTTAGTTGTGTGGAAATAAGTAATTTAATTTGAGTACACCTACGACACGCATCAAATTTTGGCGCCGCTGCCGGGGAGCAGTCGGTAGCTTTAGTTGTTATTTCTTTTTAGTTTATTTTTTTTATATAGTTTTATTTTTAGTTTTTAACTTTGTTGTCTAGATTTTTTTTATTTTTTTTTATTACAGGTACCATTCTTGGTGTTCACTATGAATTTTTAGTATTTACCGTTTGGTACAAAAGATGTGGGAGATTCCTTATGATAGCGAATACAGACCTATTCCTATTTATCATATTTTTAATTCTCTAATTCCGGGAGAAGAGATATGGTATGGAGACTATTGTGAGTGACGGCCGAAAACGTATTAATATTAGAAAACTTTCTAAGCAATACTATCAGCTATAAGAAGCCGGGGCATCAAAAGAGACTCTTGAAGAAATTAACAAAGTCATACGAATGGAATTCCAACGTCGTTGGGATGTTAAAGATTATGAGGATGACGAAGATTCTGATGAAGATGAGCAACCTTTTCAAATTCCTTACAACAATGAGGAAGTTATTCCTACTCCGGATCATAATAGCGATCCTTCACCTTTTCAAAAGGAGGAGAGTGGATATAATTTGTCTATTGTTGTAAACGGTGTAACATACTCACAAGAAGATCTTAGGATTTGTAATGAGGAGGACTTTCTTGGAGAATGGCCCGATTCCGATGATGATAATGTTGAAGAGATGATGGTCAAGAATGAAACCAAGTTGAATGAATTCGTGGAAGACCCAATTAAGCTTTCCTATGATTATAATGATGTTGAGACTGTAGTTAAGGCAGAAAATGACGAAAAATGGTTGCATGGTTTGATAGAGGACCACGAGACACGGGAGGTAAGTAGTTCACTTTAATTCTTTAAGGATGAAGATGATTTCGTAATACAAGAGTTTTTGCAAGGTTTGACTAATCCTTTGCATATTAATTCTTCTCCTTTACCTCAATTAGGCTTGGATGTATGTGCTTCAGAATTTTTATTGGATTACTTTGCTTCTAAATATCCACCATTGGAAATATCTGATTCTCACATTGTACAGGTTCACCAAGAGGAATCCATAGAAGTTCCCAAATTATATGTTCTCTATACATTTTCAGTTGTAGAAAAGACTAAGTGTGGGGGAAACTTCTATCGAGTGATAACATCACTATTATTATTTTGTGCTAACATCTTTGTGAAGCTATTATTTGCAGTGCAGATTATTTTCTGGGTGGATCCTCAAATTTTCAGATTGTTGGTATTTGGGGAGTTTCAACGCGACAAAGTGGATGTAGACTCCCTTGAGTTTAAAGATTTGCTCCCTATGGAGGAGTAATAAGGAGAATGCCACGTCGGGCTGACGACTTTAAACCAAGCGCTAAATGGGAGGCAACCCATAGGTTTTGTATCTTAAACTCTTCTATTTTTTGTTTTTATTGTTTTCATATCATATTTGCATCCCCATGTTTAATTTTATTGAGTCCGTAATCTATTTTAGAAGAAAATTATGACGAATACCTTTTCGTCAGAAAAATTCAGACTGCACGCAGTTCAGTCCCGAGACCATAACTGTCAGATCGTTTGTCGAAACACTGTGTAGAAAACACGTAGATGAAAAACTTTTGTGAAATGGAGTTTTTCCAAATTCCTTACCAATTTGCACAGTTTTGGCGTTTTATCTGTTGTTACGTCAGAATTCAGAATTTTCGGTTTTACACACTGAGGACAATGTGAAGTTTAAGTGTGGGGGAGTACTTTGCATATAGATTTGTCAAAAATTTGCATAAAAAACCTCCAACTTTTAGAGATTTTAGAGTCACTAGCATACTTCTAGGTATGTTTACATAGAGATTCTGACCGACATAACTGAACTTGGAAGTGTTAGAGAACTACATTCGAATATTCTTACGAATTGGAGTGTTAAATAATGATTTAATCATGCCGGTGATGCAAATTAGGAGCAGAGAGAAATGCATTATTAGAGTTGCTGATCAATCATTAGTGGAGACTACCCATTTTCATATCAACCAAGGCACAAGACCAAATTTTCTTTGTAGCTGACTAAAGAGATTTCTTTTGAGTGTGTGTCACCGTACGTTAATTCCGGGTAGAATGGTGAGATACCCAACCTCCCACCAATAGAAGCACTATTTTTGATCTCTTGAGTACTTATTTTGTCAATCATAAGGGTGACGTCTATAGATGATAACCACCATCTTGTAGTTTGATTTGCAGGCACCATTCTCTCTCTCGCCAACAACAGATCAATAGAAACACATTATCATCAACAATGGAGCAACATCAAAAATCTACAAGGAAGTTGAAGATGTTTGAGGTTTACAAGCAACAATACAAGGAAGAGCAAATTTCATATCCAAGTAGAGCAACATACAATGAGCAGATTTTTATATACATGTTGAAGACTTACACATAAGTAGCGAAATTTTATATCAAAGTATGAAGACTTATTTACAAGAGTGAAGAAAATCAAAAGATGAGAGTTATTGAAGTTTATGATACGAAGGCATTACAAGTTGTGAAGATCAAAGTGGTAATGTACTTCTTTCATGGCCATGTTAATTTTATTTCATATTTATTTTTTTAGTTGCAATCTCTTTCAAAAAAAAAATACAAAAATACAAAAAAATACAAAGAGATTTGCATTTAGGTTGTTATTTGTTCAATAAGTCCATGTGGAAGAAAAATATATAAATAAGTTTCAAGCAACAAGGGAATTGAGGAAAAGAGTACAAATTGTCGAATTTCTACAAGTTCAAGAGTTTATCATCAAGAGTTGAAGACCGAAGACCAAGATGAAGAAGACGAGCCGAAGGAAGACGTTTCTATTGGATGATGTGAGAGTGGTGCTTTCATCATTGCAATCAGATGTGAAGGTGGTAAGTACTCTCATCCTTGCTATAGTGGTTGATTTCCTTTCTTAGAGATCATCAGAAAAATATTTTTGTTTTCCACGATTTTGTGGAGTCTCTAGAAATAATTCGGAAGGTTACCTTCCCACCATTCAACGTGTGTAGGATTCTCTCTTCATTCCTACCTACACATGTGAGACCCATAAAAAATTCGTCTTATTGAGTGCAATTATCATAAAATCCTTTTAAGTGAGGCAGAAGTCGAGGCGAAATGCTTATTGACCGTTCTCAAACACGCGTTTCTCTCATTATGGTGTGGTTATTTCTCACTCAAAATTAAAGAATGAATATGTTCTTTGGTATTTCTAACTTCTTATTACTAGCATGCAGAAATTCTATGTCCTCATAGCTCTTTGGATGCTTGGGAAGCTGGAACGCTTTGAAGTTGGATTAGGTTTTGTGGGTATATCTCTCGTAAGCCCTCACGAGACCATGACTCGTCCACTAGGGACACCTAGGTGTTTAAAGGCCTATTATTCATGCTAAGAGTAACCGTATCCTCGGCGACATGGAGTTGTTGTATTTTAGATAGTTTGCTCGAGGACTAGCAAAATCCAAGTGTGGGGGAATTTGTTAAGTGCATATTTTGCATATATTTAGTGTCGAATCCATGTTAGTATTTGATATATTTTCGTGCGAATTATTGTATATTACGTTTCTTTTTCTCTATTTGTGTTTTATTAGGTGAATCATCCAAAAGAAGTGAATTTGCACTTTATAGTGAATAAAAGAAGTTAATTAAAAGCGGAGAAAGGCCAAAGACCAAGTGGAACTCGTTCGAACTTAGGATTGCATGAGGACGAAAATACGAAGCCAACGACGAAAAAATGGAGTCGTTACGACGTCGCTTGAAGATTTTATGGGAAGTTGAAGCAAGAAAAGTTGCGCGCACAGAATTTATAAGGGACAGTCATTCTGTTAAGGGGTGACCTATTTTCAAAGGAACTGCTAAAAGGATGTAGTTTCAGGAATTCCCACACTACACCCTATTCAAGAATTTATCAACATTTACGACATAACTTGAAGATTAAAGACACTTTTTCATTAATATGATCTTAAGGAATTTTACAGAAATCAAGAAAACAAAACACTTGATAAAGATTTTCTCTCTCCTAAATATCTTCCTAACTCTCAAAAATTCATCCCCCCTTTCTGGAACTATTCATTTCCTTTATATAGGCGTTTACATAGTGGATTACAGCTCATGACAGCTCATTTACAGCTAAGATTCCCTTTAATTTCGGATCTAGGTTCCTGCGATAAATCGCAGGTGGCACTGCCTTAATATTTCGTAGGCTTTATCGATTCATCGCAAAAATGTCACGCTCTTCTCATGTTTCTGTCATTTTCATCCGATATGTCATCCCTTATGTCACCTTGATGTATCGCAGAACTGTTGTTTATTATTGATGTATCGCAGAACTGTTGTTTATTTCGCAGTAACATTGTTGTGACAATATTATGATCCTACATCTTGCCTCTTCTCATATCTTTTCTACGAAGAAGATAAAGATCATGAGAATTTAAGTTTCTTAATTTGCCGCAACTCCTTACTTTTTACCCGACAAAATTCCCTACTTTACGCTTTTACTGCTGACACGCGTCAATCTTTACCGATTAACCCGGTTACCCATCCTTTATCTATAAATAAAGGTTCCACTCGAGAGTACTTCTTTCTTCTTTCATCTTCTCTTTTCTCTTCAACTTTTCCTTTATTTTTTGTCTGCAACTTTTTCTTTCCTGGTATCCTTCCTGTTGCTGCTCTAATGGAGACTCAAAGGTATGTTCTTATCTTGGATCTTATTTTGTTCATGTTATGCTATCTTTATCGCCCAATTTTCTTCATAATCCCCATATTTTATCATCTTTTTCAGTAATACTACTTCTTAGACTAAAATTACTATCAAAAACCCTAACCCTAAGGGTTCTCAGAAAAGGCGTGTTGGGAAGACAAAAAGATCTGAGAATGATAAGGTAGTAAGAAACATCTATTTCTTTGAAATAACAATATTGTTGCCTTTGTTTCTTATCTGCATTATTATTCGCAAATTGAAGAGAATATTTCTAAACCTCTTAAGCGTTCTTGTCAAGTTAAAGCTCTTTCAGATGAAGTGGGCATTCTTGAACTTTTACCTGCAGACCCTGTTCCGCCGCAAGATAAATCTTCTCCTTCTTCTCGTGTAAATTATAATATTAACACCAACACTACTTCTTTATCAATTCCAAACGAAACTATTGATGCTAATATTTCAATCAATATTTCAAAAGTTACGATGAATGAACCTTTAACAGCTGGAACTAAGGTGAATGAATCAGCAGCCAATGATCCCGCGACTAATGAAATTGTGGTGAATGAAACCAAGGCAAATGAAACTGTGGTGAATGAAGCTTCGGTAAATGAAACTGCGGTGAATGAAGCCATGATGAGTGAAGTTGCAATGAAAGATGTTGCGATGAATGAGACTGTAATTGCGACTAACCAAGTTCCTTCTTCTACTCCTACTACCGTGAATGATTCTAGTGTTCAAGTTATTGTCGCCAAAACCTCTTCCTCTACTTCTCTTCCTTCTTCTCAAGAAATAGTAACAGGGGTTGAAGCTGTTTTTCAAATGTTATCTGAAGTTTTAAATGATGCTATGAAATCTTCTACTGACCCTGCGAGACAAGATATTTGTATGATTTTAAGTAAGCATCTTGGATCCTGCGGTTCTTCGTCTAAGCTAACTGCTTTAGAAAGTGAAATTGAAACCTTGAAGAAGAATCTTCAAGCAAAAACTCTAGAATGTGAACTTCTCGATCATAAGCTTCGCAATTCTGAATTAGACTGCGAAATTCTTCACAGCAGAAATGATGATCTGAAAGGTATAGTTTTCTTGCCTCTGTTTTTGCTTCAGTAATTCTTTATTTTCTATGTACTCAATTTTTCTTTATTTATTTGTTGTCGCATATTTAGCTTCAAAACATAACCAATTATTGAAGATACTTGAATGGGAAAAAATCGTTGATGAGACCCGTATTGGGAAAGAGTCTTGGAAAAATCAATTTGATAGATTGAGTACTCTCCACGCATATTCAATTGACGAGATAAATAATCTTAAGAATGAGAATAATCAGCTAATTTGTGAACGAGATCGCCTAAGTAATGAAGCCACTCAACTTTTATATTCGTTAAATCAGACTAATTTGAGGGTGGAATATTTATCGGATGAAAACAAAACTTTGTCCCAAGAGAAACGTAACTTTGTGGATACAACAAGGATTTATTCGCGGAAATTAGGCAATCTTCAAAAGTTGTGTAAGGAGCAAGAGCAATCCCTTCGTGCATTGAAAGATGAACTTAAAAAGATAACTGAATCATCTGCTGCTGAACAAGAGAAACTTATAAAGGGTAGGTTAGCTCTAAGTGTAAAAGTCAACAATCTCAAAGATGATTGTACTCGATTGAAAGAAGAAAATGCTTATCTTCGCGATTGTGAAAAAAGTATAAAATCTCGTTTGAAAGGTAAGGTTGGGGATAATTTTGATGATGCTATGAATCGATGGAAGAGTTAATTCTTTAACATAATTCATACTTTATCTTCACAAAAGGAAGGTAGTCATTTTGACTGCCTCATCTATTAATTACTTCATCGTATCTTTCCATCTTATTTTTCGTGAGAATTCCATCTAATATGCAATTTTTCTTTCGCATAATCTGAGAAACATCTTCAAGTTTCTATCTCTGATCTGTCTATGAAGTTAGCCAAACTTCGCAAAAAGAATACCGCGCTTTACAACTCTCACAACAGAGCATTGAGAAGGTTTGATTATCTTGAATATTTCAAAGACATAGAGATCAGAAACCGGGAAAAGAATTGCCTCCGCAAGGCTCATTTAGGCGCTGAAGTTTTTATGAACAATGTTCTATTCTCTCATTCTTTACCTCCTATGAAGATCAAACCCTTGGAGATAGATAACAACGAAGTTCCCCATCCCATAGATGAAGATCTAAATTATTCAAGTAATGAAGAAGAAGATTTTTCTGAGGATGAACAAAACCCACCTAAAGAAGTAGAAGAAGAAGGGAATCCTCTTAATGAGCGAGATTTTGAATAAAATCCTCATAAAGAATCAAAAGAACATAATTCTCCTCATAAAACAATCACTGGTGATGGAGAACTCCTAACTGAAAAAGGTGCCGCTGATGAAGATAATAGTAGCGAGCAAGAATGATAAAAATTAAGGAAGAATATTCTCTAAAGTTTTATATTCTTGCGAAATATCTTGTTCTTTTTCTTGTCCTGCAAATGATTGTAATTTCTGAACCCCTTTTGCGAAACATTGCAGTTTTTGTAACCCCATCATCTTCTTCTGATTATATATTTTTATTAATCTGAATCCAATCTTCATAAATTCTTGTAACTTGATTATATTCTTTTTTTTTATTATTTTAATTCTTCTCAAGGAAGATAATGAAATATTCTTTTATAATCCCCATATTTGCCCCTCATAATATTCCTTGTGAAGTATTGAATTTGTTACCCTTGTAAAAAAATCCCACACTTGTCTCTTGTTATCAATCTGCAATATGATTGATGAATTATCCCAATCAACCCTGCGAAAAATCTATTATATGCTTTGCAGATATAACCTCTATTGTAGTCTTATTTTGCCTTCCTAGTTAAAGGTCTTATTATGCCACCTTTATGCGATAAGATCGCAGGACATTCTTACTTTTACGTGTAATAATCCATTGATCTTGCCTTATCATTTAATTTTAATCTTTGCAACAATATGATAAATCTAAGCCACCTTGTGAGATTAATCTCTCTTTGCTTTTTAAGATTTATGACATTGCCGTCTTTGCGATTTATATCCTCTTATTATTGATTTCATTTATTTCAAATTTTGATATTATCGCAAAAACCCATTGATCTCATCTGAACTTTTCTCTTTAGGCTTTTTGGCCAGTTACGCGACAATATGACGGGCCTAAATATTCTTGCGAATATAAAGTCCCATGACATTGCTGTATGTGTCACGCGACAATATGACGGGCCTAAATATTCTTGCGAATATAAAGTCCCATGACATTGCCGTCTTTTTTGATACACAGCTCCCAAATGGAGGGTATCGCCCTTATCTCTCCCCCCCCACCCCTTCAAGGATTATGCATCGGCCATACAAGACTAGCACTTTCCCATCCGGTTCTGCCAACAACCAGTTGTTTTCGTAGCCTTGTACTTTATGCCTTATATGGCTTATAGTTACAAGACTGCACCCTAAATGGGGTTTTCTTCGGGCCGAACACATCGTAAGCCAAGACTTGTCGTGGATGGCCAGGGTAGGTTCATCCATCCCGGGCACCCAAAGCTCAACCGTGTACCTCGGCGCCTTGATCATACGTTGCATTCCTTAGGAGAAACTCTCGGGCGCCCAACCAGGGTATAACCTTATATAGTTGGGAATCCAAGTTATCTCTCCCGGATGGATTTTATATAATCCCAAATCTCCATGACTAGGTTCCAGCAGCGGTATAGCCTTTCCCATAGCCATGCAAAGAGATACCCCCCTTATGACGCACTTTAAGGACATTGCCTCTTACGAAATAGAATCCGCGAACTAAGATGTACGCCATAAAAGTTCGTCCCATTCTTTATATGTTTTTTAGGCAATTTTCGCCCATCTTATGCATTTGCATTAAAATTATTAATTATTCCGCAAATTATTGCGAAAAATAATTTTTATATTTAGCCAACTTTGTTCTTGCAAAACATCTCTTTTATTCTCTCGCAATTTCTTGCGTGTAATCCATTCATTCTAGTCTTTCAAACCTTTATTGATAATATTTTCTTAGATATTGTCTATTCCATGGTCTGCCAAGTCTTTGACCCATGTCCCTTCCTTATGGATCCATTAATTTATGGCTCCAGTTCCAACTACTTCTTTGATGATATATGGCCCGTCCCATTTTTTCGCTAATTTTCCTCCGTTTTCTCGCTGATATTCTGGTGTTTCTCGCAGAACTAGATCTCCAACTTGGAACTCACGCTTCTTTACTCGTTTATTATATTCACGTTTAATTATATTAGTTTTCCATATGTTGTAATGCCTTTTCCCTCTTCTCTTCTACCTCATCAAGTTTGTCTAGAATCATACCAAAGTAAGATTTTTTCCTTCTATTTTGTTGTAGGAATATCAACTTTTGTTGGTAATACTGCCTCAACTCCATATGTTAAACAAAAAGGAGATTCCCCAGTTGCTTCTCTTCGTGTTGTATTATAAGCCCAAACTGCATTATGAACTTGTTGAAACCACGTTCTATGATGCCCTTCTAACTTCTTTTTGAGAATATCTGCGATTGTTTTGTTAGTTGCTTCAGCTTGACCATTGGCCTGTGGGTATAAAGGAGTCGATTTTCCGCACTTTATCTTGAATGCATTAAGTAACATCTCTATATTTTGTCCTTCAAATTGTTTTCCATTATCTGACACCAACTGCGCTGGAATTCCGAATCTACAAATGATATTTTCAAATATAAATATGAAAATGTCCTTATCACGAATATGCTGTACAAATTTAACTTCCGCCCACTTTGTGAAGTAATCTGTTGTGACAATTAAGTATCTCTTTTTCCCTATTCCCGGTACAAATGGTCCCACAATATCTAAACCCCACTTTCCAAATGGTCAAACATTCTTTGAGGATGTTAATGTTTCACCTGGTGCATGTATTCTTTTTGCAAATCTCTGACATTCCTCGCAACTTCTTGATAAATTCTTTGCATCTTCATGCATATATGGCCAATAATAACCTTACATTTTAGTTCTGTATGCTAAAGATCTTCCGCCGCTGTGATTACCAGCATCCCCACTATGTAACATTTTTAATATTTGCTTTCCTTCATCTTGTGTCAAACATCTGAGGGAAGGCCCATTTAAAGATTTTCGATATAATACCCCATCTCTTAACTCATAATTTGTTGCTCTACTTTTTAATTTATGTGCTTCTAATCTGTTCCTTGGAATTTCCCCCTTGCTAGATATGCGTGAATTTCCGCACGCCAATCTGCGATAATTCGACTTGATCCTTCGCCATTATTTTCTACTACCATTGCCTCAGCTTCCTCTTCTTCTTCTTTATTAATTGATGGTGCTATGAGTGTTTGTATTTTTATATTTTTTGCAGTCGGATATACCATCATACTTGATATAAACGCAAAAGCATCTGCAAGCCTGTTATCTCTTCTTGAAATATGCCTCCATTTGAGTTTTGGAATTTTCGCAGATAATTCTTCTACAAGTTTCTTATATTTTTTCAAAGATATATCGTTAGTTGCATATTCCCCTTCAATTTGCCGAATAATCAACTGTGAATCACTGGTAATTCTTGCATTCTCCACCTTCATTTCTATCGCAAATCTTAGAGCATGTACTACAGCCTCATATTCTGTCTCATTATTGGTAGATTCAAATTCCAGTCGAAATGCAAATGCCATTTTTGCGCCTTCTGGCGAAATAAAAACGACTCCCACTCCATTTCCTTCCCCATTGGATGATCCATCTACTAATATCTCCCACCTATTTGGTTCTGTTAAAAGATCTCTAGGATCCCCATATTCCTCTTCTATATCCATCATGTCTTCTACATCTTCATCATCCTCCAAAGGAAATTCTACGAGAAATTCTGCGACAATTTGGGATTTTGGCGAAGATAAAATTGCATACTGGATTTCAAAATGCCCCACTTGTGCGTTCCATCTTTCAACTCTGCCTGATCTTTTTGAATTTTTCATAACTGACTTAATTGGTACTTTTGTTAGTACTTTGATTTTATGCGCTTGGAAATATATGCGAAGTTTTGAAGCTGCATAAACTAATGCCAAAATTAGCTTTTCAATCTTTAAATAATTTTTCTCCGCAGCATTAAATGTTTTGCTGATGTATTAAATAGGTTTTTCAACTCCTGCGTCATTTCGCAAAAGTACTGCGCTTAAAGCATGTGGAGTTGTCGCAAGATATATCAGCAATTCTTCTCCTGGTTCAGCCTTCTATAAAATGGATATATTCATCAAATATTCCTTAATTCCTTGAAAAGCTTTCTCACATTCATCTGTCCATTTAAATTTTGTTCCCTTCTTTAGTATGTTGAAGAAATGCTTGCATTTATCTGATGACCGCGAAATAAATCTTCCTAGTGAGGCTAAAAGTCCATTCAAATTTTGCACATATTTTACTGTTGCTGGAGTTGACATATCTCGAACTGCTTGCACCTTTTCAGGATCGACTTGTATTCCTTCTTTTGATACAATGTATCCCAAGAATTTCCCAGATGATACTCCAAAAGTACATTTCTTAGGATTTACTTTAATATTGAAAAGCCGCATCTGATCAAATATTTCTCTTAAATCCTACACATGATTTTTAGCTTCTTTGCTTTTTACCAACATATCATCCACATATACCTCTAAAGTTTTGTGTATCCATTTTGCGAACACTTTTTCCACCATTATTAGGTATGTTGCTCCTGCATTTCGTAACCCAAAAGGCATCTTTGTGTAGCAATATAATCCTCTGGGAGCAAAGAATGCAGTATGTTCTTGATCTTCTTCCGCCAGCGGGATTTGGTTATAGCCCTTATATCCATCTAACGAAGATATTCGATCATTTCTCCGCGGCATTCCACCATCTCATGGATATCCGCAAGGGAAAACTATCTTTGGGACATGCTTTATTTAAATCAGTAAAATCGATTCAAATTCTTATCCCCTTGTTTTTCTTGGGAACTACTACCATATTGGCGATCCATTCTGGATATTTCTCTTGTCTTATAATTCCTGCATCAAGCATCTTCTGCAATTCTTCTTCTATCTTGGCATGATAAGTGGTTGCAATCTTTCTTATTCTTTGTTTGAATGGTCTCACATTTTTGTTAATATCCAACCTATGGCACGCAACAGATGGATCTATTCCAGGCATTTCATCCATATTCCATGCAAAAATATCTCTGTATTCTCGCAGAAGGTTTACAGTTTGCTCTTCTTCCTCCACATCCATCTTAGTTCCAATCTTCAGCATTTTTGGGTCTTCTTCACTTCCAACATTTACTTCTTTTGTTGGTTCCGCTACAATATAACTGGCTTCATGTTCTCCCATTGGTGTTGGTGTTTTTATTACCTCTGTTGGTTTATCACTTTCTTGCTATACATCGTTAAATATTCCTTTTCCTTCTTCTGATCTTATCATATAAATCTTGAATTCTTCTTCTTTCTTTTCTTCTTTCATCATTTTTCTGCGCTGTTTTCGCAACTGAATTTGATTTTCACAATTCTTTACTTCATTCTGGAAACACACCGCTGCACAATCTGTATCTCCTCTAATCTCGCCAATTCCGCTAGGCATAGGAAATTTTATGCACTAATGTAGAGTTGATGATACAGCCTTGATTGCATGTATCCATGGTCTTCCCAACAACATATTATATGGTGATTTCACGTCCACTACACATAAAGTTATCTGCGTTTCTATTTCCCCCAGCGGAATTCGCACTATAATTTCACCTTTAGGTTTTGTTAGAGATTTTCCAAATCCATGAACATGATATGATGGACTAAGCATGTCTTCATCTTTGTATCCCATTTTCTTGAATGTGTGGTAAAACATTATATCCACAGAACTTCCTGCGTCCACCAGAACCCTATTCACAGCCCACTCTTATGTAGGTTTTATTGATTTCTCTTTTCTTGTTGGTCCAACAGACACTGTGATCACCAATGGAGATATATGACTTAAATTTTCTTTCGGAATTTCTGCTGCCGTGAATGTGATCTTCTGTTTTTCCCAATCTTTTAGCGGTGATACTTCCTCTTCCAACATGATTTTATTTCCTTCAAAATCTCGCTTTTGTATCCTTCCTCTAATATCTTCATGGAACTTATCTATCGTCATCTTTGTTATTACATCACACTCCACTCTATTTTGATTATTTTTTACTTTAACCATCTTTTCTTCCATCAATTTTCTTGATATTCTTCTAACTCTTGAATAATTTCTTTCTTTTACCTAATTTTTACTATGATTTTCAACTATTCATCCCTGTTTCTGAGCGCCAAAATGTAGTTGCAGGAATTCCCACACTACACCTATTCAAGAATTTATCAACATTTACGACATAACTTGAAGATTAAAGACACTTTTTCATTAATATGATCTTAAGGAATTTTACAGAAATCAAGAACACAAAACACTTGATAAAGATTTTCTCTCTCCTAAATATCTTCCTAACTCTCAAAAATTCATCCCCCTTTCTGGAACTATTCATTTCATTTATATAGGCGTTTACATAGTGGATTATAGCTCATTTACAGCTAAGATTCCCTTTAATTTCGGATCTAGGTTCCTGCGATAAATCGCAGGTGGCACCGCCTTAATATTTCGTAGGCTTTATCGATTCATCGCAAAAATGTCACGCTCTTCTCATGTTTCTGTCATTTTCATCCGATATGTCATCCCTTATGTCACCTTGATGTATCGCAGAACTGTTGTTTATTATTGATGTATCGCAGAACTGTTGTTTATTATTGATGTATCGCAGAACTGTTGTTTATTTCGCAGGAATATTGTTGTGACAATATTCTGATCCTACAAAGCAGTCAGATCCTTTACCTTGGGGAAACCAGGAATTCAAATGTTAATTAAGGCACCCGGCCTGTTACTCAGGGCCACTATCGTCTTCTTCATCATATTATGTGAACAGAATGGAGATTTTCTATCTCTGGTAAACTACCAGTTTCTGGTCGACGTTGTACTGCTGCACTCTAGGGAGTTTATAGAACGTCAGAGATGAGAGGGTATTACGATGGTTGCGAGAAAGAAGGAATGGGTACGTACGTAACTGCCATGCATTAATGACAGTATTGATGAGAACTCGAGTCTGCTGTGATGCTCGAAGGACAATGGAAGCTGCTGCCAGTTTTAGCGATGGGAACGTGGAGGTTGCTGGCAGTGTGATGGTGGCAAGATGATGATAGATTCTCGTTGGGTCTTATTCGTTGATAGCTCGCTCGGACATTGGCAGTAAAGATGAACAATGAGAGGCTACTTTCGGTGATGGTTGATGGCAACAGATAATACGCAGTTGGAGTTCGATTAGGTTGCTGATGCTGCATACTATAGTGAGGACGATCGGTGATGAGAATTAATGGTTTAGGATGGTGGTGTCTTTCTCAAGATTGGCTGGAAGTATTGGAGTTTAGCTGTTGTTGTTGGTGGTTGTTGCTGGTGACGATAATATTCGAGTGAGAGGAAATAGAAGGTGCAGCTCGTGATGGAGTTTGGTTAGGTTGCTGTCGTTGATCACCAGTGATGATAAGAAGTAAGGAGTCCGCTGCTGCCATTGTCAGTAATGGAGCATGGTGATGGAGCTGGGTACACAGTTCTGAATATCGACAGAGATGGTGAAACTCGTGTTTGGCAGTGACGATGGAATATAAGGTTTAACTGTTGGGTCTTCCATTGGCAGTGAAAATCGATGACGACGTTGCTTCCATTGATAAAAAATGAGAATGAGAAAGAGTTTTTGCTGGCTATGGAGTTTGGTTGACGGGAGATAAAGAAGAGAGCTGGTTGCGATGGAGGTGCTGCCATTATCAACATTGATAGCGTCAGCTGGTAGAGATGGCGTTGTGGACTAATGTCTAATATGGAAGCAATGAAATAGAATTAGAGTATCGAGAAGATTTGCAGCCTGTCATGGTATGATGAGACACAGATGGAGTTGGCAGTAATGATCACGATAGAATGGACCTGTTCATGATAATTGGTAGCGAAAACAAGGAAGCTGTGATAGTTAGAGATGCAGAGAAGTTGGATTTACGGGACTGAGGAAATAAAGAAAAGCAGGGAGAAATAATTCCCACGGAGAGTCTGTAATCGAGGATTGAATGACAAAAGTTGGCAGAACTCAGATGTTTGAAATATTCACGGATAGCCTGGTATATGTGAGATGTGTGTCCGGAAATACAAACTTCACGATCACCAGAGTTGCCGAGGAAGTATCGATGTTGAAATACAAATTCAGGGAGTTTAAAAACTCACGGTGGCTTGAGTGCCCGTGGTTTTGACGAAAGGAAAACAAAATCCAGCAGAAAATTTCGCTCACGGACAGAGTAGTGTCCGTGAAGGTTTCGGAGGGTCAGTGGAAATTTACAATGTCAGTTCCTGGGAACTGACAGGCTAATAAGGTTAAGCTAGGGTTGTTGGGCTGGATTTCTGCCTCCTGCGTGAGCCCATGAAGACAGTTTGGACGTGGGTTGTTCCTTCACACGAGCTATACGTTGTTTTGGTTCTAGTTTGGCTAGTTTTGGCAACCATTCGACACGGGATTTGGCGCACGGGCATAGCCACAATTGGGACACCTATAAAAGAGATGTTTCTATAATTTCTAAGAAGAATCTGATAATCTTTTATCAAGAAATTGGAGAGGAGAACTCAAAAGGGAGAATAGCTAGGGTTTTGGAGCGTTCTTCATCACCGTAACTATTTCTTTTCCATTTTATAATATGTATCTCATGGGTTTCATTAATCCCATGAGTAGCTAAACTTCTTAATGATTGTGGATGAATTCTAAGTTCTAATATATGATTCAATTTAGCATATAAATCTATTTTAACTCTTCATATGATTATTGTTTGTTTTTACAATAATTAATTTTATGTTTGATTGATAAATTGTTTAGGTGGCCAACTGAACTAGTTTATTAGTTAACCTAATGCTAGTGGAGAATTAGGATATCCGTAATTGTTGAATAATTTTCTACACGAGTAGAAATTGCAAAACTTTCTAGAGGGATTCTGTGGAGCAATCGCAAGTAAAAACAACACTAGAAAGTGAACCTTGAGCTAAGAGTTCAACTACTAGGATTGACCTAAATTCACAAAATATAAAGAATTTGACCAAATTATACTTAGAGTGCGCTACTTCTAGGTGGTTTATAGAATAGAATCTGGCATTCGAGCTCTTCGGTGTCCAGTGACTTAGGGAATTTTGAGGATAGCACTGCGCTAGTTGTTTTCCTACGGTTGATAATAATCTGTGAATGATAAAGAATAGATGAATATGCTACTTTGATGACTATTTAGTAACGAAGAAGGATTCCCTGGTCATATTTCTCTCCATTGCTTGCAACTTTATTATTTTCAATTGCTTTGTTATTTACTTTGTTCTAAAATCAAAAACAAAACCCCCCATTATGACACTTTTGACAACTAAATCTCCCTGCTCTTCGTGGGAATGATCCTTACTTCCATTATATTACCAGTTAGTTGTGTGGAAATAAGTAATTTAATTTGAGTGCACCTACGACACGCATCATCGTATCTTGAAGATACATAAGATTCCACTTAAGATTTTTATGAACCACGGCTATTGTGTTCTTGTGAAATCTGGAATCTTAAATATATTTTGGATAGCCTATCAAAGTATATTCGTATACATTATCAGATCAAAAACTGTTAATGTTTCGCTGTCTTGGATGCACTTTTGGAAAATATGTAATTCTTCAAGGATTGAGTTTTCTGTTAATATTTCTATTAACAATGGATTGCTTCATACACCTCACAATTGTTTTAATGAAGCAAGTGATCTTTTAAAATTCTACAAGGTTTATGATTCAAATGGTATTTTTAACAAATCTCATATTTTGTTCAATCCTATATCTGTATACTCTCTAAAATTCTTTAGCATGTTTCAAGTGAAATTATCAATCTATGGTAATAAAAGAGTAAACATACTATTGGACAAAAACATGGAATCAATCTGAAATAAAGATCCAGTCCATAAAGAACCGGTTTCCCAAAAGATAGACCTAGAAACAAAATCGGAATTGTCTCCTCACAAATATCGGTTTCCGATTTTGCTAGTATTTCCTAAAACTAGTTATTTCCGGTTTTTGATCCTAAATCTTCCTATAAAAGATAAACTCTTGCTATGTGTTCGAACATATTGGGGAAGATTAGTCAAAAATGTAACTAGGGTTTTTCATATTTTCGCAAATATGGGAAAAAGAAAATCAAGGACTAAGTCCGCTGATAATCGGGTCAGAATTGATAATATTGAAAGGATCAAATTTCCAAACAGTATAGATAACAAGCATGAATGTGCTCATTTCGTTGACAGCTCATGCTTTAAGAAATATGAAATACTCAAGGGAATATAATTTACCGCTGAGAAAACGTTTGATCCTGAAGTCCGAAACAAGGACTATGTGAAGTTTGCTCAAGATCGAAACTGAGGAGATCTTTTTGATCTTGAAGAATATTCACCTGATATGGCAAGAGTTTTCTATGCCAATATGCACCATATTGATCACAAAAAACTCAGTTTTGTGACTCTTGTTGGTCGAGGAATATATTACATTGATCGTTCAACAATTTCAAAGGCTGTTAAGTACAATGTGGAATGTAATCACTTGATTACTGGAGTTGAAATTAAACACGGTAACATTTCAACATGCATCATTGGAAAGAAGACTACTTGGGAAAATGATAGAATTACCAACTAAGGGTATACCCTTTTATCTGAGGGTTTTTGGTAAGCTTGCACTAGCAACTATATTTGCAAGTACAAGAGATAAGTCATTTTGGGACAAGACATTTGCTGAATTTGTCTATTTCCTGTTAAAGGAAGATTCCCAGATAGATCTCTATGGAATAATTATCAGTCAAATGATAAAGATAACATATTCTATTTTGTCGTCTGGAATCAAGAGGAATCTCGGGTTTCCATGTATAATCACCAGAATTTGTGAAAATACTTGGGAAGATAACTTAACTGATATGAAAATCATTAGTACTGTAACTGATAAGGTTATGAGTCAAATGATAGGAGGACAAGCCTCCAAGGATGTGGTTGAAATAATCCCACCAAAGTCGTTCAAGAAGTCTCTCGGTATTCATCATGAAAAGATTGGTAAACAACTTGATTGTTTTCAAAAACAGATGGCATTTGCTGCCAGAAAGAATCCAAAAACTCACAAAAGAATTATAAGCATTGAATCAGAGTTCTGGAATATTGAATCAAAAATTGAAGAAAAACGTCAAAAAGCTCTCAACGGGCAAACAAATAAAGTTTGAGTTTTCATTTATCCTCAAAAAAGAATAAGAGTAGACATTAGTTGTTGATTTATTTCAAGTTTTTGATTAAGTATCTATTATGAATAAAACTATCTTATTGATAAATAAAGTTATTTGATTTTTATAATTTTTCTTGTGATAGTTTTTGATTTACATAACCGGTTTTAATGCTTTATTTATTTGCTATGTATGATTATGGGATGTTTCATTTCGGTTTTATTACCTTGATATTCGATCTCATAATATGGTGTGAACCCTTATGGTTTGGGTGACTTTTTGATTTAGCAGGATTAAGTTCTAGCCCATGTTGGTAGGATTTATCAAAGGATCATGAGGGGTTCATGTAGAAACAATATGTGAAAAAGTCACAATATGTTGAATCTGTTTTGGTTTAGCATAAAAGCATATGTGTTTCGATGGTTTTCAACTTTTGCTTGCAATTGTTAAAACCGATTTTCAACCTTTCTCTTGTAAAGGTTGGTTGTTGTTATTCTTTTGTTTTTGGCATAAGGATGACAACATAATGGTATTTCGATATCAATTCTCCCTGGAAGAAGAAGATGCTATCATATTGGAGAAGTTGGATGCAAAATTGAGGTAACAATCTTGTTAGTTAATTGTTATCCTGTTTTAAGAAAAGCCTATTTTTATTTGATATATATATATTGCTTTTGCTTAAACGAAATTGTCGGTACAATTGATATGTTTATTCCTTTATGTATGTGTGGATGTTTGTGTGATTCAATTGTTTCCGGTTAAGTAAAACTATTGTTATCTTGCTTTGTTGTGTGTGTGATATCAATCATTTAGGCTTACAAAAGTTTGGTGCAATTGCGGTGCTTTAATGTTTATGATATTTCAATTGCTTCTAGTTAAGTAAAACAATTATTATTTTGGTTTATTATATGGTATCAATTGTTTAGGCTTACAAAATTTCGGTGCAATGGTGGAACTTAATGATATATGTTGTTTCAATTGCTTCCGGTTGAGGTGAATAATTATGCAAGTTAATTTATTGGTTTGTATGAAATATTTATGGCTTAACGAATGAATATATTGACGAGATGAGTTGTTTAGTCCAATTCAATTCAGGATAAGATAAACTAAGTTAATTCTGATCTTAGTTAGACTTATCAAAGTGGAGGTTTCGGTTATTCAAGTCTATCTGAATGCCTAAACAAGGAAATGCTAGTTAACTAACCTAGTATTTGGCTTGTTTAAAATATAAAGGTCTAAGTTATATGGATAATTAGAACCTGATGAGAAAAATTGAGTTTATCTTTGTTTTGGTCTTATCGAATGAAGCGGTTGTATTTATACAATCGGTTTAGCAAAGGAACTAAGTTGCTTAGTTGATTTTTGGTTTGCTAAACTAGTTGGGAAAATAGCTTCGGGCAATTATTTACATGATAACATAACAAAACATAATTACTTTGTTGTTTCAGTTTTGATATTGGTTATCATAAATGGTATGTAAAACCCTCGTGCTTGACTCAACAGGTTGCAAGTATATTTTGAGATTTGTAAGATCCTTTTCGTGTTTTCCTTTTTTTTTCCGTTTCTTTTTCATTTTTGTGACAAAAAGGGGGAGAAATATATGGAGTAAACAGGTGATGCTGGTATCAATTTTATGTTGATTGGTGTCACTAGGGAAGAGGACAATGGTGCTTGAACGTTTATCTAACGAATGAGGAAAAGCACAGACTAAGGGGAGTAACATATCATATGAATGGGATAACAAAGACACGCGGATTGAAAATCTACCTATATTACCTTTAGGGGGAGTATGATATTTGTTATTATAATGTCAACAACGACATTCTTTAGGATTGAATGTATGCAGGTTATGTGTTGTTGAATTCGGGAATCAAGCGTATGTCTAATGAATTATTTTAATTTGTTTATCCATATGATTGTAAGAGTTTTGTCACTAAAATTGACAAAGGGGGAGATTGTTAGAGCATAGCTCAGTTGAACCTACCAAGCGTTGGTATGTCAAGTTTGGTTGTCATATTTTGGTGAGCCAAAACTCATTTAAGAGTCGATTGATTTAAATGTACTAGAGTCAACTTCATATAGGTTAGCTTGAAAGTATTAGGGTGACACATTACAAGTATTGCGAAGACTTGAAGAAGTACGGAGCTACAACCACAACATCATCCTTCCACTTGAGGTTAGTTATATTTGACTTGAACTGTTTCATTCCCTAACGTATCTTTCAAGTCGTGCATATTGAAATCACAAAACTGCGAAGCATAAACACTCTAGATAGACATAGTATTACGAAATACAATATGAAGTTTCTTGCTTAACCATTAAACTTTGTATATGAGACAACAACATAATCGTATGAATGCTATTGTGATTATGTATGGGTATGAGGTGAGGATTTCATCCTAGGGAACAATGTTTACATGTGTTCTAAGGAAGTAAGTTCATGATATATGTTGTGAACCGAAAAGGAAATCGCCAGGTGTTATTGGGGCTGTTATTCATTGCAAATCTTATGAATGACCATTATGTGTGATTAGTATAACCGCTCATGACTTGGTTGTGTTCTTGGTAAAACTATTCACATGAGGCCTGACTTATGTATTGGCATGACTATTATTAGTGAAACCGATCTTAAGTAATCACCTGGGGTATGATCGGGTTTGTGAGTGTCTGACCAAATTTGGGAAAGGGGAACCGATCCTATGAAGAGGTGCAGTACATCACAAGGGGGAACCGATCCTTGTATGAGGTGTAGCAAGGTTTATAGAAGAAAGGGGAACCGATCCTATGAACATTTGCAATACATTTTTAGGCAAGGGGGAACCAATCCTATGGACATGTGCAGTGCATACAAGTTAGATACCAAATATATGTGGGGAATCGATCCTAGTACCTAGTCAGTCGTATCTTTGGTAAGCTAGTGTAACTATGCATAGTAGTCACATGGAGGTAGACCCGAAACTTGTTTTGGTAGAACCGTTACACCCATGGTTTGTGATTGAGTGTTACTTGATCAATCACGTAGTTCTTGAAAGTCAGATGAACCAATTATAAACTTGTTTGGAAGTGCGGTAAATCGGCTTCAAGTGAGTAAGTATGAAAAAGGACTTGCAAGAGAAAGATGTCGACACACTTTGAACACGCGCATTAATGTGTATTCTTTTATTGTTCAAAGATATTCCTTAACAGCTAAGAAGGAAGTAAATCCCAAGATCGAATTTAAATAAGTTAAGAATCTTTCAATTAAGGTTTTTAATTATATATGGAAAATAAGAATGTGTAATGTGCATTTGCTAGTTAAAGATTTTCCAAGGAGATTTCGATCATTATATTTGGACAGTGCATTCACAGGAATTATGAAAACCGAATTTGGGTTATTATGGAAAAATATCTTGAGAACATTTTCGGTTTTGGAAATTTCTTGGTGTCCAAACTTCTTTTTCTATAAATACTTTGAGTTTGCATTTCTAGCAAACTAATCCTTTGTGATAGTAAACTTCCTCCGTTGTACTACTGTTACTGGTGAAGCCACCTATCAGAGAGGAGAGTAATCTAATTAGGTGAAATCTCTTACGGCCGCTCAATTTAAAGTCTTCTTTGGGATTGAGAAGCTCTAGCGCGACCCGTTGGTGGGAAACTAGATATTGCGGTTTATCTTTAGTTTTCGTATTGATTTGATTGACTAACGGTAGTTGAACTTTGATTGCACCTAGTTTATTTATGCTTGAGAATCTTCTCTTCTGTTATAAGATTTACTCAAACTACTTCAAGGTTTTGACAGGGATCTTTAGACTGTTATTAGATTTAAATACGATCTTGTGATAATCCATTGTCAACAAACTCCGTTCTGTGTGTGATTGATCACAAGAGATTCAAGTAGTTGTGTGCAGGTGTTTATTGAAGATCTAAGAAGATTTGAAGATAAAGAAGAGATAGAAGATTTCTGACTTGGTTTTATAATCTTTGGTGTGCACAATACTTGTTTGGGTAACATATGATTGATTAATAATCGGTTTATCCTTGTGGTAGATTGGATTGATTAATTGAGAAGATCGACATCAACACAGTTCTTTGGATTAAGAGTGTTGATTGGCTTAATCTTACTGATTGCCTTTTGGTGATTAACATAAGATAGATCTTGGAACATGGCAAAGGAGTTTATGTTAATATAAACAAGGGAACCTTTGCGCAACTCATATCACTTGGTTGGAGAGAGTTGATACCAAATAGATTTGTTGTTCCTTTACTGTTTGGAATACGAACCAAAGGAATTGGACCAAGTACGTGACTTTTTTATAGGTTGGAGGCATGGGAATACAAACGGAACTAGGTGAACTATAGGTTTAGTTTCTTGGTCTCAACTATACGAAGTTGGTTTATTTTGTATAGCGGCTTAATCCTAAGAGTATTCAATTATGGACAAGGTCCCGAGGTATTTCTACATTTGCGGTTTCCTCGTAAACAAAATCTTATTATGTCATTTACTTTATATTTCCGCATTATAATTATTTTATTATAATTAAAGTAAATTGCACAAACGTTAATTCCTATTTACTTGATACGTAAATCCTATTGTGTTAGGTTAAGTCCGAACCTTTGTATCAAGTAAACATACTTCGTTGTTGTATTGTCTCGATCTTGTATCCATAGACAATCACACGAAGTGTGAACCGATTAGTTGCATTGTCTCGACTAAGTCTATAGACAATCACTTTCGGAGAAAGGACTTATAGGAAGGAAGAGTTTTAGCTTAAGGTATATTTGGGTACCCTCGCCTTTTCAATGTTATTTCTATTCCGCATTATATTTTGTTATATAATTAAAATATCACAGGTTGTGCGTTTGAATCAATCAATTGGAAATCCGACCTCTGGTTGTTGATTGAAATTGATTGATCCTTAAACATCGGTCTTTGGTACCGTTCAAGTGTTTTCTCTTGGATTCAATTAGACTCACAGATTTCTATTTGCTTGAGTAAGGATTGAATCAAGAAAGAGAGATATAACTCTTTGATATACTTTATTAAGATTGAGTCTAGTTGATTCTCTTGAAAGTATATTGGATTTAGTCCATACGGATTCCTAATCGAAATATTGGGTGTGGTTGTTATACCCCCGCCTTTTCAATATGAGTCTGGTTCTAAATCAAATTCAGCCCCCGGGGGTTGATTTGAAGATTTTTCTCAAAAATGGTTGAAGATAAATTCATGATTATAAAATCCAGATTGGAATCAATTGAAGGAGAATTAGATATGTTGAGGATTACATTCCTAAAACTCCAGAAGTTTAGAAGTTCCTATGTAGGCCCTTGTAATAATTTATTATTATTGTTTTAAGGAGGAAAAACTAGTTTTTCAAAGTAGTTTGCTAATATTTATTTTTTTACATTACTACTTCTTATGATTTATCACTAATCGAAGTTTATTTAGATTTTTTTCTTTTTTTGATGATGATGCTTATACTTGATCTCCATTGATTATTCTTTGTGTATTGGTTTATTTTCCATAAGATGGTTCTTTGTTTTATCAAAGATGTATGATCTGAACATATTCCCATGAATTTTTCTTATAACTTACGCTTTTTAATCTTTTTGTCCGTAGATGGTTAAAAGAGGAGTAAACTTTTGAAAACAATGTTGCAATATTTAATCTTTAGAATTATACATTGTATATATTCCAGGAATTTCATAAGATAATTCTTGGTCATGGGTTTTTTTCTTGTACGTAACCTGCAGAATAAGGTTGTGGCTTTAAATTCTACGTTTGTAACTGCTTGAACAAATAAAATCATATGAATCATATCACAAAAATTACATTATCTACTATTTGTTTCTAACTAAGAGAAGCAAATTTTAATTGATTATTAATTTTTCTTAAAGAATAATGTTTTTGGATTCCTCTAGAATCATTATTTTGAAGATTCTTTGTTCATAACTGACAAAAAATGAGAAAAATATTGGATATACATTTACATGTAAATTTTTAATGTCCATGGAAAATCCTTCTCTTGTATAGAAGGTTGCTCTTGTCGTTCTCTTTGAGAATGATATAAATGGGGGTGAGCTCAATTTGAACTTGTAATTAAATGTTATATCTTTGTGGGGGAGTGAAACGTGGAATTTTATGAGATCAAAATACTTTTAAAAATCTTTTCCAGGTGAAGATGCTAAGTTGCGAAACTTTAGTGGGATTATCGAGTAAACATTACGAGGGGAAGAACATATCGCTGTAGTATTTCATTAAATTTTTGGAACAATGAACTTTGAAAGTTGGACCTAAAAATAACCGATTTTAAAAATAAGGAAAAATAATAATAATATTTAACTATTATCTCGAGATGGAAAAACATATAAGATGAAATATCTAAGGGATAAAAGGTGCACTTATAGAAGCTGTCACGAGGGTGACCTCGTCATAGCATGACTCTTCAAAAAAATACTCCCTTTTATTTAGATGATTTCTTTTGGATATAAAAGGTGAAAACGTGAGGGCACAACAACCACACCCAACTATTTCATTTGGCAACCTGTATGGACTAAACTCCAATATAATTCCGAGAGCACCAAGTTAATGAGTCTCTATCAAGAAATATATCAAAGAACTTTATCACTTTCTCAACACAGTTAGTAAATCAAACAGATAGAAATCCATGAACCTGATTATTATGAGAACAACTTGGATGGTACCAAAGACTAATGTCCGAGTGTCAATCAAGTCCTATCCAACAAACAAGGTCGGATTTATCAACTATGATTGAACAACGCATAACCTGTGATATTTCAATTATATAAAGAAAATATAATTCGGAAAAGAAATAACACAAAAACCAGAAATTTTGTTAACGAGAAAACCGCAAATGCAAAAAAAAATCGGGACCTAGTCCATACTTGAACACCACACTGTATCAATCCGCTACAGACTCTAGCCTACTACAAGTTAACTTTAGACCGGAATATAGTTGAGCCATAACCAAGTGTCATACTGATTAAGGAACAATAGCATTCTTTACGCCTCTTGAATCTCGCAAGACTCTGCGCACTTGATTCCCCTAGCTGATGTCCTTTACAACCTAGAGGTTGCTACGACCCAAATCGAAGACTTATAAACAAATGTATCTCCCACCGATAAGTCTATTCTATTTGTTATTTCCATCTTAAGATAAAGATAAAGGTGACTAAGAAAATTAACTAATAATCCGGTCTTATACTCCCAAAGAGAAGCCTAGAAATATTAGTCACCTCACAATAACCTAACTGATTAATAGAAGAATTTATTGCGGTATCACAAGAGTCTGAGACAAAGAAAATGTTGTGCTTACTTTTTATATCTTACCTATCTGAGATAAATCTCGAGAAAATCTTAGAGAAGATTAAACTCAATATGATAGAAAAAGTAAGATTGGGATACGCAAATACAGAGAAAATAGTTGGACCTGGCTTCACGAATCCCAAGCGAAGTCTTTAAGTCGTTAAACCTAGTAATGGTTTTCAGGAAAACTGGAAACCTAGGTTAATGGAGAATCAACTCAAGTTTGCAACTAGGACACATAAAGTGTCGGGATTAGGTTTCACAGATGCTAGAGTTCTTCCTTATATGGTCTCTCAAATCAGGGTTGCTTACAATCAAAGCTAAGATAACTTAGTAACAAAGAAATTAATATCCACCGTTAGATGAACACCTGATTTAAGTTTCAAGCTAAGTTTGCTTAGAAAATAAATCAATCTTCATCGTTAGATGGTTTAGCTTGATACACACAAATGAAATATACCTATATTTAGATATAGGTGAACCGTACCTAAACACGTATTACAACTTGGCTCAATAACAATTAACCGAAGTTAGCCATATGAACACTTTTAGCTTAGCTATATTAATCTAACACTTCTATACCAAATCTGACAATCAATCGATCATGATATATAATCAAATGTATCTAACTGTGTTTTAAGAGAATTGTTCAAATGTTCACTGATAGACATATTTTTGTGCCTAAGTTGTTCTCAATGTCTGTATTGTTAGAACTCGATTTTTGTACTAATATTGTGTTTTTATGTATTTTTGGCTAATAAACATTTTTGGAAAATTCGGATCGAAAAGTTGTCTAAAGCATCCGGAGGACACGTGTTATTCGGACTCTCACTTTTGGATAAGGGGCAGTCAGTTGATAAGGGGCACCCCATTGCTAAGGGAACCCCAGTGTTCGATATGGCGTAACCACCTTCTTCTCCACGGGCTAAACAAATTTTGGCGGGAAGAATGAATTCAAAAAAACCATTCACCTACGAAGATTTCAGTGACAAATTTGGACATGATTTTTGCCGAGTTTCTCTGGGACTTGACTTGGAATGATGCTGTTACACTAAAACGGGAAAGGTATTTGGTCCATGCACGTAAATAATGGAAGAAATCATCAAACTAGTGATGAAATATATTCTCGGATATTCTATTTTAATTTCCGAGTTATTTTGGGAAGTTTGTTAGTGGGTACAACGTGTTGGTTGCTGTCAGAGAAGAATAAGGAACGTGTTGGAACATGTTAGCCATAAAAAACAACGTAAGAAGACAAGAATGGAAAGAAATCTTCTCGGAGATAATTTTATTTACTGCCGAGCTTTGGAAAGATTTTTCGGAGTAATGAGGGGATATTCTTGGTCCTGTCGAGTATATAAAGGGTGTTTGGCTGTCACAAAGGGGTTATGGAGTTATAC
Organism: Papaver bracteatum; assembly: GCA_023529315.1. Taxonomy (NCBI): domain Eukaryota; kingdom Viridiplantae; phylum Streptophyta; class Magnoliopsida; order Ranunculales; family Papaveraceae; genus Papaver; species Papaver bracteatum. The sequence continues at coordinate 1,516,539 of JAJJWX010000810.1, read as the reverse complement.
ATGCTAGAACAGAGACGAGAGAATCAAGAAAATCAAAGTTGCAGAAAAAAACAGTTATGCCGCTGAAGAACACCAAGAACAGACGCTTCAAGACTGTCGTTATTACTCAGCTTTGTAACAGTTTTCTCGGCGACAGATAAATAGTGTTTTCAGCATTTATTATTATCGTTCTCTGTAACAGTTGATTAGCAACATTTATTTTCGTTGCAATTTTCTGTTTCATTATATTTTCACCTCTTGTAAGCACTTTTGAGCAATGAAAAATTATTTTGAGCGTGTTTCCAACATGAGGAGTTAAACCCTATCACCGGGACGACGGAGGAAGCCAAATTTCATGAATGCGGTAATTATATAAATTCTTTTTATGACTAATTGCACAGTTATTTAATTGAATTATGATTATCATTGAATAATTGTCATTTCAATTGATGGGTTATGCTTGCTTAATTGTTTTGATATCCCATACTTTAGATTTACAACCATTACTTTCGAAATCTAATTTAGGCAATGAATTAGAGTCAATGAAACTTTATATTATGAGCTATTATTATTTAGAATTGGTATTTGAACTGCATGAAATTGAAGTCTGGTGGAATCCTGAGTCCCTATAATCTCTTTATCTTGTCAACTTTTGTATATATATTTTCTTTATTTTTAGTACTTTCTTTTATTAAAAATTAAAATCAATCCTGAGTCCCTATTATATCTTTATCTTGTCAACTTTTGTATATATATTTTCTTTATTTTTAGTACTTTATTTTATTAAAAATTAAAATCAATCCAACACAGTTTGAGTGAACGACAACCTTTCTTACCACTATCTAAATTTCGATCAATTTTTGGCGTCGCCGACGCGGACTTGTTTATAGATTTGTTTTTAGGTTTTATTTTTTTTGTTCTTTTTTACGCGTTTTGGTATTTCTTGTTTGCTTTCAGGGAGATGAGCTAAAGAAAAGAAAGTACTGAAAAGAAAAGCGAAGCAAAAAAGGAAAGGAAAGAGGAATCCAAAAGGAGTGAAGACGAAGATTTTATACATAGTTATTTTATTAGATTTTAATTTTTAGATTTAATTTCTTTAATTTTTAGAAACTGTAATTAGAAATATATTTTTGTAATCTTTTATTTTTGGACATTTTAATTTCTTATTTTAGGACATTGGACATTGGACTTTATTTTTAAAACCCTAAGGAAGGGTTATTTTGAATATAAACTGCATAGGGAAGGACGACGGTTATGATACTGTCTCGCCCCCTCGAGTTCTTACACTGACATAGGAGTCGGTGGCCCGAGTGGACTTCAACTGTTCATCTCCCGTCTGGAATGGGAGGTAAGAATTCTAAACACCTGTGAATCCCCTGTCAACGGGTTTACTGGATGATTTTGTATGCATATGTGTTGAGGTATTGAATACGGCTTAGATTTCCTAGTAAAGGGAAAGGCCTGGCCATACAAGATAAGGGTTCAGATTTCATCACTGTTCTCTTCTTTCCCGCCTTAGAAAAATTATACCAAACGTGAACCCAAGCTTAAAATACTGACTAGAACGAGACCGATAGGGTAACGAGCTTAATAGGAAAGTCATTCGAAAAATATTGGTTACCCTTTTAAGCATACTTCGAAGTTCATGATGGTTTTTGTAAGTTGAATGCGCCGCCTTGTAATGCCGGTGAGGCCTTGGGTATCAAAGCTCCATCGATCTTCCCTCGTCTCTATTTAGCTTACCTTAACTCAGATTGATTCCAGAGGGTTCTGCTTAAATTGTAACGAATTCCCTTTCAAAGGATTAGAAGCTGGTCTAGAAACAATCTAAGTGGATTCATCATGCTTTTTGTTTGCTAGAAATCAGTAGGTTTGTTGTGGTTGATTCAGCCTTGTTTATGCTTGTGTATAATTCCCTTGCAGTTAGGATGTCAAACTGGTATTATAATAGCCATCACAATGAATATGAATACCCAACTGAACAATATGGACATCACTCTTTTTATGACCATAATATGAATAGTGGTTGGGAACGCCAACCTTTTGAAGGTTATGGGTCATACCATGGTGAGCCCAATTACTATACACACGTGCATCAGTCTTACGAGCAAGAATATTATAACACTAGTTCTTCGTCTCTAGAGGATACAATCAAATTATTAAAAAGTAGTCATTTTTATGATCCCTCTGTTCCTATTCCTCCTTTATAAGAGTCCCTCAGGAAGTTAGCAGAGTCCACACGTAAGTTAGCTGAGATGAATGGTATAGTTATGGACGAAAAAAACTACAATAATGAGTGGACCTTCTTTTGAAGATACCCTCAAGCGGATAGCTGAGACGAACGAAATAATTGCTCGAAATAATCTGAATTTCCAACACAGTGTTCCCAGTTTCACCCTTGAAAATGAGAATAGTTACTATTCACCTAATCAAGATAACGAGGATAGAATTGGAGATACTATTTAAGATGAGGTTCAACCATTTTCATATTATTATAATTATGAGGATAGTGTTAATGAATAATCATACATATGTTGGCATAGTGATAAGGAAATTGTAACTCCAGTTGAGCTTTATAATGATAGTATAATTTCTAGTTCAAATCCCAATAATTTAAATGATTATTCACCTATTCGAAAGGACGAGGATTTGACTAGAGATGCCACCATTTTAGACTATGTAGATCATGATCCTTTCGCCTGCAATATGTTGGATAATCCATTATTTGATGTGCCTATAAGTGAATTAGAGGAAGTAACTATGATTAACACCTTAGTTAATGAGCCTTTACTAGAAACTTTCTATGATAATCTTTTATATGATTGTGATGATGGTTTAGAGGAAAGAGTTTACCCTGAGAATACTGTTTTAGAGTCTAGTGAGTTAAAAACACTAGTCTTGGAAGAAGATAAACTCGTAGAGATAAGTGAGGATGCTGATTGTAACTTAGAAGAATCAATTGACCATTTTCAAGAATCTGATGATCTAGAAATTAGGGAGATTGTGACTAGTCTATCTAGAGACACTGAAACTCTAAGTTTGGGGGTGATTATCACTTTTCTAGTGCCTTACCTTAACTCTCATAAAGTCCCCTCACTTAGGACTGAACATCTGTGCTTCAACCATTTTCCAAGATTATCTTCATACACTTTTTCCTGAACCTAGTTGTGTCCATAAAGAAGTTCATTTATTAGAAACCCATCCTCTGGTTGATGTGGTTAACCCAGGCTATGATACCATGATTGACTTTGTTTTCCCACCAAAAATCTTCCTTCCAATTGTGGGAACATATGAATTTCAGATGTGCCAGTTATTAAGTTTTGAGACTAAACCTAATTATTTTAGAAAATTAGGGTTGACACATTTGCTTAAGAATGACCACCACTGTGGTCAGCTGTATGAGTCAAATCTGATGAACTTAGAGGATCCCCAGTTATTCAGGTTATTGTTATGTGCTTTTAAGTTCTTAGTTGAGTATTCCCAGACTTTAGAACCTGATCATATTCAGGATCCTGCCTTTGAGGAAATCCAGCCGATGAAAACATTTTATCTATACCCTTTTATAGAGCCTGAACCCGAACCACAACTACATGTAGTTATCTAAAATAAATAAATAGATAAGGGTGTAGGATATTTTCCTGATCTGTTGCAGTCTCCTCTTCTTGTGGTTAGCACTTTTTGATCCAGATGACCCGCAGTTATTCCGGCTGTTGCTATATGATTCTTCGAGGTGACTAATCTCTTCCAATATATGGCTGAAGACTTTGAACTTAACACTTCTTGGGAGGTAACCCATGCTCATGCAACACTGTAATATCTTTCCTTAACTCTTTTCTTCAAATGGTAACAGTTTCTCTTTGTTTATGCTTTTAATTTCATCTTTAGAACATTGAGGACAATGTTAGATTTAAGTTTGGGGGTATGGGAAAAACTTTTTAGTTGCAGTATAAATAAATAAACTCCAGAGCCTAGAAATTTATGCTTATTAAAGTTAGCACTAACCAATCTAAGTGGATGGGAACATCTTGGTTGTAGTAGTTGAGGAACCAATCTGATTAGATGGAAACATCTATAGAGTCTATTCATAAAAGTACAGATCTCAGGTGTTAGAAAACAAAAACATGGTAGTTTCGCCATACTCCTTGAATCCTTTTCACTTCTGTTTTTATTTTTATTTTTAAATATGATTCTAAGTGATTTGGTGGGGCACACGATTCAAGTTGTTACCATTGCTAGGTGAAATAGAGAGATTCAGATACCAAAAAAAAAAAAAAAACCAGACCATCAGACCAACCGGAATAAATTTAATAAAGTCGACCACTGGTGCCCTTGTATATGCCAGTTGTGTTAACCTAGAGTTAGGATTATCAACCGCTGGTCCCCTTGTATATGCCAGTTGTGTTGATATTAGTTTGACAGGTATCTCAGTCCATTAGGATAGGTTCACCTTGGCAGGGGCCTTCAAACAGATATGAGAAACACCGTTCACCTTAGTCAACATCAAAACCATATACGTTTTTCTCTACATCCATCTTCTTAATATTTCCATGTGATTGGTTGACTCTGGTTATGATGTCCAGAAACTATCTGAGTAGAGCTCTGTCACTTATATATGAATTTTAGTATGCTTGAGTGCAAACTCGTGTATAGCAATTGGAATTTCACATCAGGGTACTTCCTCCTATAGTCAATGATTATATGCCAACCAAGGAGATTCTTTAGTGCCTTCCAAGGTTCTGCGTAGATATCTAGGGTCTGGAGTAATGGTTTTGTGGGTACACCTCTGGTAAACCCTCCCGAGATTAACTCGGTCACTAGGGCCACCTAGTGAGTTAGAATTTTATTTTCTAGATTAGTTTTGCTCGAAGACTAGAAAATAATAAGTTTGGGGGTATTTGATAGACACATTTTTGTGTCTAAGTTGACTTCAATATCTGTATTGTCAGAACTCGATTTTTGTACTAATATTGTGTTTTTATGTATTTTTAGGTATTTTTGGCTAATAAACATTTTTGGAAAATTCGGCTCGAAAAGTTGTCTAAAGCATCCGGAGGACACGTGTTATTCGGACTCTCACTTTTGGATAAGGGGCAGTTAGTTGATAAGGGGCACCTCACTACTAAAGGCACCCCAGTGTTCGATATGGGGTAACCACCTTCTTCTCCACGAGCTAAACAAATTTTTGCGGGAAAAATGAATTCAAAAAAACCAGTCACCTGCGAAGATTTCAGTGAAAAATTTGGACGTGATTTTTGCCGAGTTTCTCTGGGACTTGACTTGGAATGATGCTGTTACACTAAAACTGGAAAGGTATTTGATTCATGCACGTAAATAATGGAAGAAATCATCAAACAGGGGATGAAATATATTCTCGGATATTTTGTTTTAATTTCCGAGTTATTTTGGGAAGTTTGTTCGTGGGTACAACGTGTTGGTTGCTGTCAGAGAAAAATAAGGAACGTGTTGGAACATGTTAGCCAGAGAAAACAACGTAAGAAGACAATAATGGAAAGAAAACTTATCGAAGATAATTTTATTCACTGCCGAGCTTTAAAAAGATTTTCCGGAGTAATGAGGGGATATTCTTGGTCATGTCGAGTATATAAAGGGTGTTTGGCTGTCACAAAGGGGTTATGAAGTGATACGGGCTAGAACATAGATGAGAGAATCAAGAAAATCAAAGTTGCAGAGAAAACATTTATGTTGGTGAAGAACACCAAGAACAGACGCTTCAAGACCAGTGGCGGAACTATGCCAAGACTTGGGGGCTTAAGCAAGCCCTGGTTTAAAAAAAAATACTTACTTAGTAGTAAATCAAAGCCCACATTTCATCGAGCCCAGTCCAATCCAGGGTAAAAAAAATAATCACGGGAACAAGCAAGCCCAGCTGCCCAGGGTAAGAATTCATTTTCATGCGAAATCAGAAAGAGAGAGAGATTATCTTTCGTCTCTTAGTTTGAGCAGGAGAACGACTAAAAGAGGGAAACGGTAAACAGTAGTAGACACCCAGACACAGTGGCCGGCGAACGACTAGGTAAGGAGATATGATTTTATATTGGGTCATGGGTGATTAGATGAGTATGTTTTTTAATTTCGTGATGGGTGATGGATGTTTTTAATTTGAGATTACTAATTTACTATCAATGGGGTTTTTGGAATCTGGTTTCTCTTTGTATGACTGATGGTATGTTTTTAGTTTAAATTGTTTAATACTTGATACTTCAATCTGTCTGTGATATAAAATTAATTGAATTGTTGTTTAACCTGATTCCGTTAATTTTTTGGTTATTCTAATTTGGGGATTTTATGAATGTTTGTTTTAGGGTTTTAGAATTTTAGTGGGATTTTATGAATGTTTGTTTTTGGGTCTTTAAGGAAATTAAGGCACTTTTGTTGTATGGGTTTTTGGGTAGTTGAACTGTTGAAGTTTGGTATGTATTCTCCTGTTAAGACTCAATTTTTTATCATCAAGTCTTTGGGTTTGGTTAGTTTGTTGAACCAGTGGTGTTCTTGATAGACCTGACTGTTGTTTCTTAATGATTGAATCAACTTATGTTACAAGAAGACAGGATACGATGTCGACTCATCGTCAACCATCCAAACGAGGAAGATTGGAAGCATTTTACAACAAATTAGATGGATCAGAAAGTGTTAATCAAAATATCAGGCTCAATGAAGTAGTTGTTGAAAGAGTTGAAACCGAAGAATTGTGCACCCAAAATATTGGAATATAAGAAGACAGACCTGTAGGGATGGAAGTTACTCCATTAGAACGTGATCCGGGGTTACGAATTCCAATAATGCAACATCCTATTAACAAGCATGATGAAGTTCGAAGAGCGTATTTATCGTTGGGACCCTATCAGCCAAAATTAAGATATCCCCTCTCTAAATTCGGGAAGCAAAAAAGAGGGTTTAATTTTAGCTGGTTTGCGCGACATCCTTGGTTGGAGTATTCACCATCTAAAGATGCTGCATTTTGTTTTCACTGTTTTCTTTTTGAATCAGATCCACCAAAGAAGCCAGCATTTACTGGTGAAGGTTTTAAAAGATGGGGTTCTGTTCATGATGGATCAGCATGCGCATTTCTAAAACACTCTGGAAATGTTGATTCAGGACACTCTACTGCCCAAGGGAATTATGAAGAAATGAGATCATTCAGGTTTGTCTTTGTTTTGCATTTAATGTTTAAGATTATGGGAATTACTGAAATATTATGCCAAGGCCTTCAAAAGAAAACACAAGACATAGTAAACGCAATGGCTCTAGTCTCAAACACAAAAGTTTTACTTAGAGAATTAAAAGACGAGGGATGGGAAAATTTTATTACAACTGTGGTTGAATTTTGTGTTGAACATAATGTTGATATTCCTAATATGGAGGATCGCTATATGATGGGTACAGGTCGCTCTTGTCAGCAGCGTGATAATATCACAATAGATCATCATTATCGTGTTGATATATTTACTGCTACAATTGATTTTCAGTTGTCAGAGTTAGATCGTAGATTTCCAGAGGACACAATGGAACTACTCATTCTCAGCTCTTGTTTGGATCCTCGAGATTCTTTTAAGTCATTCGATGTTGATAGTCTTTGTAGTCTTGCTGAGAAGTTTTATCCTCTAGATTTCAGTCCTCAAGAGGTACGCATTTTGAGAAATGAGTTACAACATTATGGTCAAGATGTAGTTAATCATGTGAAATGTCAGAACTTATCAACTATTTCCGAGTTATGTCGGCAACTAGTCGTAACCAAGAAGGCGGAATCTTACCCAATGATTGACAGATTGATTCGTATTGTGCTTACTCTCCCTGTTTCTACGGCAACTGCAGAAAGATTTTTCTCAATAATGAAATTGGTTAAATCAGCTACTCGCAACAAAATGGGACAAGATTTTCTTAGAGATTGCATGATGCTCTACATCGAACAAGACATTGCAGGAGCTATCCATACTGATTCAATCATAGATGAATTTGATGAGTTGGGCGATCACAGGGTACAACTTAAGTACTAGGCATGGGTTACTGAAAAGCTTTTTGGTAAAACACTTTCATGTGTATATTTTGGATGTGGGTTGGTGATAGGTTTTGGTAAAACACTTAAACATGTGTATTTTGGAAAACTTGATATATATATTATAATGAAAACCCTTTTTTTGGATACATGTTCTTTTATGGTCTTAGTATAAATTGTTGTTACTTCTTACTAACAAGTGCAGACTAATCTATTGTTAGCAATGGAAAGGATAAGCATTTTAACTAGGTATATCACTTAAATATTGTGTATCTTGTATCTTGAATAAGCAATTAATTAAATTCATTTGCTAGTAGTTTTGTACTGATCAAGCATCATTGTTTTCCAGGAAGCAGGAATCTGTCGAAAACTATATTTGAAAGATGCTGCCTTAAGTCAAGAGGAAGCAAGTTCAATTACCCGAAAATAGAAGGTAACTTTTTTCTCTTTTTTACATGTGCGCGGAAAAAAAATATTTTGAGCCCCCTAATATGAAATCCTAGTTCCGCCACTGTTCAAGACAGTCGTTATTACTCAGCTTTGTAACAGTTTTCTCGGCGACAGACAAATAGTGTTTTGTAACGGTGCGAACCATTTTCTCGGGTTTAACTGAACCCACCAGGGTTAGAAATCAAATTCTACATTGGTTGTGTTAAAAATAAGAAAATAAAAATCAATGTTTGGGTGTCTTTAACAATTTAGGCTACCTATATGGTGAATACTCACTTTTAAATAGTGAGCCTGTCTAAATCTGGATCATGGGTGCCTTAATAAGCCTGTATGCATGAGGTGCACGTGTCAAATTTGGAAACTTAAGATAAAACTAAAGGAGCTAAAAGAAAAGGGTAGGAGCTTCAGAGAAAAGGAATGGGACTTTAAGAAAAATGGTTGAGAAAATATAATCTTAGATTTATTCTACTGACTGAATAGTTCTCTTATGTGATTTTCCTTTGGTTCAAGGGGGATGTCTTTTTCTTCTTTTCCCCATTCTCATTCTCTGTGACTAAAAATCTAGGGAAGATAACTGAAACTTTGCATGAGTGAGCTTTGTGGATGTATGCTTAAATTGAGATGCAGATGTTAATGGGGTTGGTTGGTTTTATAGGCGAGATGGAGAAATCCTTTTTGCGGTTCTTCAATTGGAAGTCGTTTGAAGAAATTATTTTCTTACTCAACTGCTCAAAATGATTCCTTATCGATTGATGGGTTTGTATATCAATCTGAATGCATGTTTAGTTAGGTACTTGTTGTACTTTCTTCCTTGAATCAAAAGAAAGAAATTAGGGTTCTTATGAACCTATAGTTTTTGTAGATTTGGAATGATTAAACTTCAATTCATGTGATACCAAAGGATGGATATCCACGGTTTATGTAAATTTCATAGTTATTAGTTCTAGTTGTGTAAATTGGTAAGGTTGAAGGCTTAGTAATATTGGGTTTGTTTGAAATTGAGTTTATGGCGTGCCATTGAGAAGTGCATATGTGAATATAACATGTTTGTAATATTGCATCTACTAAAATTCATACTTTGTTATCAATACTTGCAACTAGCCTTAATGTCTTTGTGGAGATTTTTCTAATGAATTCTTTGCATTAACATTCGGAGGTACCCCGTACCCATAATAAGAAAATCAGAAGTTGTTGTGGATTATCATTGAATTGCTAATATGCGTTTATGTCAATGATAGATCTTGTTCTTTTTCTAAAAAGCATGATGTGTCGTTTAACACCAAGTAGACTATCTACATTTCTCAAGGGCTGTTGTTCGAGTTTTATGACGTATGGATTGGGTTCAACATCAGTGAAGGTAAGTCACTCCTAGACCACAATTTATTAATGTTTTTATTTGAGCTGGGATGTTAGAGTCCATTCGAAACTTCGTTTGGGTGATTAAACCTTAGATGGAATTTCCGAATCTGTTATCTTGACATTTAGAACTCACGCGCTGTTCAAACCATAAACTGAAATCTAACCGTTGGAATTAAGTGAATGTTGGATATGTTATGTGTAGATATGTCGGGAAGAATTGGTAAAAATTTCAGGATGATCAGACACGGGGAAGTGGCATAAACTGTTGTAGTACAGACAGCCATTTGTTCAGAATTTGTATTAACGTAACAGAGTTTTCTGAGGTTAGATGAGGTAGTTAGACTGCATATATTTCTCTTATTTTTGGATATGATAAAACCCTTTTTGGTTACGATTCATCTTTGAAAATTTCAAAGAAAATGGATCATGGGAAGTACCCCAGTCAAAGGATTTTCTGTAGTTACGTCTGTAGAATTTTAGTCTCGTTTGAGCATATAAACTTTGTCGTAACTTGATGTCTGATTGCTACTTCCCACTAAAATTTATGTACAAAATCTGTGTTATTGATACAGTGTTGTGGTGCTTGAGACCGCGGTATAGAATTCGAGAACTACAATGTGTGTGATGTCAAATGCCTTTTAGCCTTACGGAATGCTATGCATGGAATTACATTCATTTTGTTTTATGACGAGCCATAATATTTTCTTGTCTATCTTAGAATTACATTGGTCTCTGTAATTAGAGAAATCATGTTTGATTAGATGTGCTTGATTTCTTGTATGGTGTATTGGTAGTGGTGTTAAGAGCTTAGGTTATACTTAAAACGATTGGACTCTGTTAAATTAGTCGTGAACCTCTTCTACCATACCTGATGCGGAGTTTGCTGTGATTTAAATTATAAATTATTTGTGTTAGCTTATGCACGGATGTGCTGGATTAGGATTTATAAAGTTATGGTGAGGATTTTCTTGGGCCTGGCCGTAGTGACGACAAGTGATTCTATGTTCCTTGCTTCCATTTGATTAGGATTTATAAATTATAATTTGTCGATACTCCGGCTCATGATTTTGTTTTCTGGAATGAAGTACTAATAATATTGGTGCTAAGTAGTAGCGTTCATATCTCACAGTACGAAAGGGAGATATGAGTGGTTTGCATTTGTTTTTGTTTTTTTTACTTTCTTTTTTACAAATAGTTTAGAAGCGAGTACTAAATTTGTATGAGAAATTGGGAGCAGATTATTTTGTTTTTGGCCTCATTTTGGGATTTATGTTAATAAGCAGTAATAGTTGTATCCGTCTTTGTAGCTGTTAGCTATTTACTTAGTTGGGTCAGTATATTTTCTTTTCTTGGTAGTAAGTAACACCACTAATAGATAGTAGGCAAGAATTAGACTTTCGGAACTACAGTAAGAAAGGTCACGATCTGTCCAGTTCAGTGTGTTTTATTTTCGAAACTTTGTTTAAAATTTGGTGATACGAATATATGATACAATGGCATGAGTTTAATTACTCTCTTTGTTGTGTTCCAGTTCAGTGTGTTTTATTTTCGAAACTTTGTTTAAAATTTGGTGATACGAATATATGATACAATGGCATGAGTTTAATTACTCTCTTTGTTGTGTAAAACTGGATTTTCTAGAGTTATTTCGGTGATGCGATATCTCATTTTTATGATACTGCTGGCGGTAAGTTGGGGGTAGTTGTTGCTATGCAATTCATACTACCCGTTGTTAGAAATAACTACTACTATGAAAGGTAGTTCATATTATCTTAAACAAATGACGAACTACGGTCGTGCTTGATCCCTTCGAGCAACGGAGAGCGTATGTAGGCAGCCGCTATGCGGTTCAGCGCAAATCCACACTGTTGTTCATATCATTTGAAAGTGGTGGTTGCTGTTTGACAGTTCATACCACCTATTCGGAGATGATTGCAACCTTGACATTGGCAACTGGCCGTCTGTTTGGGCAATTGGCCCGTGTTGATTTTGGCAACTGGCCGTTTGTCATTTTTGAGCAATTGGCCCGTGTTAATTTTGGCAACTGGCCGTCTGTTTGGGCAATTGGCCCGTGTTAATTTTGGCAACCGGCCGTCTGTTTGGGCAATTGGCCCGTGTTGATTTTGGCAACTGGACGTCTGTTTGGGCAATTGGCCCGTGTTAATTTTGGCAATTGGCCGTCTACCATTTGGGAAACTGGCCAACTCTAATTTTAGGCAACCGACCATCTCTTAGTTTTTTTGAAATTGGAACCCTTGTCGAATTTTATGAGTATTATGGTATGGGACATATGCTCATAGAATTACGACCTTGAGACTAATGAGATTTCTACATTATGCAGATTAAATGAAAATTTTACTTTAGTGGCGTATTAGAGAGTCGGAGCTTGCCAAGCGATCCGTAATTCGACCTGCTGGAAGCAAAATTCTCTGATCTGTCACATGTTTGCAGCATTTTATTATTATCGTTCTCTGTAACAGTTGATTAGCAACATTTATTTCCGTTGCAATTTTTGGTTTCATTATATTTTCAACTCTTGTAAGCACTTTTGAGCAATGAAAAATACTTTTGAGCGTGTTTCCAACATGAGGAGTTAAACTTCATCACCGGGACGACGGAGGAAGCCAAATTCCACGAATGCGGTAATTATATTAATTATTTTTATGACTAATTGCACAGTTATTTAATCGAATTATGATTATCATTGAATAGTTGTGTTTATAGGTGAAAATAGTTTCTGCTAATTTTGGTAATTGCGGGTGTGAATGTGAGAAACTGTTTAAACCCTAAACAATGTACTGCAAGGGAGTACTTTAGATTCGAGAGATCAATCTGTACAAGTCCGGCCTAAACCAAGAAATGGCCGTTCCAGACTTGTTTCGGTCACAAAGAGGAGGAGAATGGGTTGGTTTTGGGGAGGGAAGCAAGGAAAGTGGTGAGACCAGAATAGTTGATTCTGGAAGAGCAGTTGGGTTTCTACGACTTGTTATCAGAAAAGTAAGAGAGCTCACGAGGAGAGCTAGAAGGTAAGTATTTCTGAGTGTTGTCTTGTCCGAATGAACTTGTTGTCCAAAGGGAAATAGGTAAGACCTATTTATACAAGTCGAGATAAAAACGTACCCTGGTCTCATTAAGGAGTGGGGAAATAAATGGGAGGAGGTGGTAACCGTATGCATGGACTTGATGTTCCATAAAGTGGTTAACGCATGAAACTAGTTTTCATGGAACTGTTAACGTTATGGAATTGATGTTTCCATAAGGTTGTTAACTCTCGGCTTTATGTTCCACGAACAATTCCCACATAACTCTCGTATTTACTAGGCGCCTCACCCTTATGACACTTCCTTATGAAGGGCGTAGTGTACGCCGCACGTTGTAGACCACCAAACTAATACCCAAAGAGAATCCCTAGTTTGTGTTGATGTCTCGAATGTTTTTGGAAAACATATAACACGTTGTTGTAGCTTGGAAAGTCGATCTCGGGGAACTTGCTAGCCTGTTGACCTTCGACGGTCGAGATGTTGCATCTTGAGAGGAGGAGCAACCGTTGATCGTTACACGCCTTCGTTTTGGTAGACGCGTAGTGAGGTCCAACAGGGTGGCACAGCTAGGGTGTGTTTAGACTTGGCATGAGGCGCCAAGGGTTCGCCATAGGCGTATGGCATGGCTAGGTCCAAGGCAAGGGTGCTTGGCTAGTCATGACGTGACTAGCACGGCTAGGGCCAAGGCAAAGTGTGTTTTGGCATAGCGCAGCTAGCTTGGCTAGGTTTGGCGTAGCCATGGGCGCATGGCGTGACTAGCTTGGGCTAGGTGTGGTTTTGGCTTGGCATATGGGGCCAAGGGGTAGCCATGGGAGCATAGCATGACTAGCTTGGGCTAGGTGCGGTTTTGGCTTGGCATGTGGGGCCAAGGGGTAGCCCTGGGCGCATGGCGTGACTAGCTTGGGCTAGGCGCGTGACCAAGCTAGGGTTTTGGCCCATAGGTCGTGAGGGGCCCTTAGACGGCCAGGATTTTCTCCTGGGAATCAAGGGCAACCGTTGATTGTTGCACGCCTTCACTTTGGTAGCCGCATGGGGAAGGCCAGCATGGTGGCGCGGCATGAGGGGCCATGGTGAGACGTGTTTGGCATGGCGCGTCCGGCGTGGCTAGATTTGGCTAGGTGCGTGACCAAGCTAGGGTTTTGGGCCAAAGGTTGTGAGGGGACCTTAGACGGCCAGGAGTTTCTCCTGGGATTGAAGGGCAACCGTTGATTGTTGCACTCCTTCACTTTGGTAGCCGCATGGGGAAGGCCAGCATGGTAGTGCGGTATGAGGGTCCATGGCGAGACGTGTTTGGCATGGCGCAGTCGGTGTGGCTGGCATGATTTGCCATTGGCACAGAGGTGCGGCTAGCATGGTTAGCATGCCTTGGCGCGGTTGGTGTGACTGCCATGATTTTCCATTGGCACAGAGGTGCGGCTAGCATGGTTAACTTGCCTTGGCGCGGTCGGTGTGGCTGGCATGATTTGCCATTGTCATAGAGGTACGGCTAGATTGGTTGGCATGCCTTGGCGCGGTCGGTGTGGCTGTCATGATTTTCCATTGGCACAGAGGTGCGTCTAGCATGGTTGGCATGCCTTGGCACGATTGGTGTGGCTAGCATGATTTTCCATTGGCACATGGGTGTGGCTACATGGTTGGCATGCCTCGGCGCGGTTGGTGTGGCTGGCATGATTTTCCATTGGCACAGGGGTGCGGCTAGCATGGTTGGCATGCCTTGGCGCGGTTGGTGTGGCTGGCATGATTTTCCATTGGCACAGAGGTGCGGATAGCATGGTTGGCATGCCTTGGCGAGGTTGGTGTGGCTGGCATGATTTTCCATTGGCACAGGGGTATTGCTTTCATGGTTGGCATGCCTTGGCGCGGTTGGTGTGGCTAGCATGATTTTCCATTGGCACATGGGTGCAGCTATCATGGTTGGGATGCCTAGGCGCGGTTGGTGTGGATGGCATGATTTGCCATTGGCACAGAGGTGCGGCTAGCATGGTTGGAATACCTTGGCACAGTTAGTGTGGTTGGCATGATTTTCCATTGGCACACGTGGGAATTAGGGTTTGGCTCATCGTAACCCTAATTTGAAAAATATACTCGGGTAATTATTTTAGAGACACATTAAAGGTTTCAATAAATGTGCCTAGTAAATGCTTGTTGCTTTAAATGTTGTGACATTACTGTGTGCTAGGGTTTAGTGTTTTATGATTTTAACCCTAAGCTAAAAACCACCATCAACATTAAGTTCTCTGCTTAGCTCGGAACAAGTGCCTTGGTGCGAGGTAAGCATATGATGGTGACAGACGAGGACGAAATCGAGGTGTAAATCATTGCAAAGATGGTCAGGAGAATCAGACTAACCTTTTTGAGCGGTAAGGAGAGTTTTGGCTTGCGTCCCTGCATAAGTTGTACTGGGAATGCAGACCGTGGAGTTGTGAGGCGAAAGTTACCGGCTTGGTCTGGTCATACATCTCCGAGGCAAAGGGGGTGCGGTCTAGAGAGGCGGCACATGTGGGCAGCTTGGATCGAGGGTCCAAGAGGTGGCATGGTCTTGGTAAGGAAAATGTGCGTGGATGATAGAGTCGCGACAGTGGAGCAGGCGGCTTGGCATAGTGTGGCCTTGGCAAGACGAGACGTATGCGGACGGCTGGGCGTGGTGGGTCCATGGAAATGGAGCGGATGACTTGGCCTGGTGTGTCCATGGCAAGGCGAGGCGTACACGGACGGTTAGGCGTGGTGGGGCCGCGACAATGGAGCGGATGTCTTGGTGAGGCAAGGTATGCATGGGAGGCTCGGCACGGTTGCGATTTGTCTTTGGGGCCGCTTGCTTCTTATTCGATGCATGTGGGAAATTCTTTCCCCTTTCGAACATTAAAGTATCATACCCTTCTATCCCGCCTAACTTTTATTGGGGTTTTGATGAGGCATTTCTTTTGAGGCGGATTTCCCGGCCGTGATTCCATCATGTTCTGCCTATTCAGCCCGCGTTTCTCTTTCTTCCTTTAGGGCTTCCACGGTATTTACGGCTGGTAAAGTTGTGTCTTGAGAGTGATCGTTCGAATGTCAGTCCCCAGCTCTGGAGAGGTAGCGGTGGTGAGGCCCAGCCAAGCCATGCATACCCTTGGCATGGTGGCGCTGCTATGTTGGCATGCCCTTAGCATGGTGTGGGCATCGCCTGAGCGCAAATTGTTGATGGCGGATTATTGCAAAAACTGAACGTGAAGCGCTGGCAAGACTGACACTGGAAAGGAAAGAGCGGATGTCTTGGGAGTGGCAAGGCTTGCTCTTGTGGGACCGATTGCCTTTCTTCATGCGCGGCTTTAACATGGAATTCTTTCCTTATTCAAAAATCTCCTTCTAGAGGTAGGTAGTACCTGCAATCCTTTCATCTGGTAGCTTTGCAAAATACCGGTATGATTGGGTGTCTTCAGGGCTAGGCTTTGGAACGCGAGGCGGAGCTTCTAGCATGGACTTGGTATGAAGGGGACCATTAGTACTGACGGGAATGGAACGGATGTGGGCCGCTCTGTAAAGCGCTTGGCAAGGCATGACGCTGGTGAGGAGAGCGCCCTGGAAGGGATACACTTGCAAGGGAAGTGCTTGTGGTTTAGGGTTTGACACGCCGAAACCCTAATTAGCGCCCTTTACTAGAATCGTTGTAGAATCCGCGTACGGACTCAGATTTTGATGGTCCGCCCCTTTATCGGACATGAAACAGAATTTTGTACCTCCCTACGTGGAAATATTTAGGTTTCGAGCTTTCTTAGGAGGTGAAAATGGCTTGACAGTGAAAATCAGGAGGGATGTTGCGGGCCCGGGGTGCCGTAGTCGCGCGCCAATCACCTATTCCCGTTCATGGATCAAGAAGGAATATTCATTCTGATCAAGCTCTAAAAACTTTGTCCGCATGAAAAGAGGTATCGATGCTCTTCTGTTCTTCTGTTGTTCGTCTGGATCCGTGTTTTTGTCTGTAGTGTCTCTCCAATGGATTCCAAAAATTTACCAGAACCCCGCTGTATGGACCTTTTGATGATGATGTGTTGTGAATGCTTGCATGGTCGAAAACTTCTGGCACCCTGGATGAAATAGGGAGACGTACCATTACCGATGCACTGCTATCAAGTCTCCAGGGACTTTGTTCCAGGTTACATCCTTTGAACCATCTTCTGAATCTTGGACCATCGTACGGAATGGGATGCGGTGAGAATTCCCCGGTTATACTTCGGTTTGATATGATGGCATGGATGAATATGTGAATGTAACCTTATGATGTGCTTTTGGAGTCTTCGGTGCGCATGTACGCTTCATGTTGATAAATTCCCGCGGCTCGTAAAACCTCGACAGTGATGATGTTGAAATCAGTAATAACTTGGTTGAGGGGAGTGAAAGCGTCTCATGCTGGTAGTCCCCATGTGTAACCTACTTTCATTATGTCGCCTTGAATCCCCGTCCACGGGATTTGATATAAGCCTACCGTACTCTTCTGGATGTGACACCGAGATGCTCAGAAATTACATGATGAAATATTCTGGATAGTGCAGGCTTGGGATCCTCCGTGGCCTCGTAAAGTGTTGACGGCGTCTTCTATACAGAGAGGCGATGATATTATTACGCTGCACCCTTGAAGAGTAGATGATCTTGTTGTGGGTACGAACTTTTGGTTGACTGTGTCTTCTGAGTTTTGACAATGAAGGGATCCCGTGTATATCCTCAGTCCTCAAATATGGTTTACATGTTTCCATCTTTGTAGTAATTGATGTTGCGGTGAAGCCCTGGCTGGTATCAACGAATGAGCGACAACAGCTCTTTGTAGGAGAAGTAATTAGAAGAGACTACATTGTCGCGGTAACAAAGTAGGTTGTCTGGAATTGTATGAGCTTCCATGAAAGTAAAAGGATTGGCTGGCTGCGATCATGATCCTTGACATGGGGGCATGGTGGTATTACCCTTTGTAGGAAGAGGCGGCGTTGAAGCAACTTCGGCTCTTGGGGAGGATGTTGAAGCTTAAGAAGTCAAACACTGAAATTTTGGCTTCGGATCCTAGAGTAGCTCATTTAGAGAACGCTGAAAAGGAGCGGCTGCTGGAGCGAGCGTTGAAGTGGAGCGACTGCATTAATCAGTGTGTTGTGAAACTGGACACCCTTCTAGCAAACAATGTCTAGGAGTCCCTAGTTCCATCTATCAATCGTGCTGTCCAAGAGAGGTTGGGGTTTGGAAACGACTTCTCTGGTCGGAAACAGCTATTTCCATGATGCAGTGCAGTTGAGGGCTACAAATTTGTCTTGACGCTGCGCCTTGGGGAAATATAGAATCTCAGATAAGTGCTTCGTCACGATTTTGTGGGCGAAGTCCCTGTAAATCATGCAACTCCTGAAAAGAAGAGAGTCTTTGTGAACTCGGGAGGGGTGGGGGGGGTTGCTGATTTTATTTTCCTTTATTTTGGAGAAGTCATTACTGATCTTTACATGTGATGAATTTGGATCGCTGATCCCCTTCTATTGGGTGTCCAAGAGCGACGCGAACCTCTTTATCTATAAACGCACGTCCTGCTGAAGTGTCTTTTGTTTTTTCATCAAATCAGTAGTGGAAAAAGGAGGTCGGGTTCTTACGGCTTTTTCAGTATGTTGCCCCGATGGTGGATTAGCGCCTCTGGTGACGGTCGGAGCTGTCATGCTTGAAGAAACGTTAGGGCGGTGGAAACGGCTTTGGTTCTGGTGATCGTAAGTGCATCGTGCAGAGATGGCACTATTTTGATCACGGAGTGCTGGAGCCATGGTGCTGCCCTGGCTGGTTGCGGAGCGGAGAGGATGGCGGGCATGTGTGCCTAACATGCACATCTGGTAAGTGCGTCTGGTATACGCGTCTGGTAAGCGCGTCTGGTAGGCTCGTCTGGTAAGCGTGTCTGGCAAGCATGTCTGGATTGCGCATCTGGCATTGGATTCAGTATGGTGTGAACTGTTGACTGGGCATAGCGCATATTGTTGGCATGGTGCTGGCCTGGCATGGCGCGGACTTGTTCTTGCGGGCCTAGTTTCCTCTTTCCAGACGTAGCTCAAACAAGAAATCATTTCGTTATTCAAATTTCAAAAAGTGTTATGCTTATGAAAGGGGTTGGCTCCACTTTTTACCTCGTGTCTTTGTTATCATGTCCTGGTGTTAGCGGTAGCGCTGCAGTGATAAGGTAGGCGAGCATATTCCATCTATGCACTCCAGCGTTTCTCTTTCAATTTTGTTTCTTGTGCTGGTGCAAACCATAGCCATAGGTACGTCTTTCCATAAATCTGTAAAAATATCTTTCTTCTGGACTAGTCTAAACCCTAGCCATGGGTATGACTTTCATAGACTTAACACTTCCTTATGAAGGGCGTAGTGTACGCCGCACGCTGTAGACCACCAAACTAATACCCAAAGAGAATCCCCCAGTTTGTGTTGATGTCTCGAATGTTTTTGGAAAACATGTAACACGTTGTGTGGCTTGGAAAGTCGAGCTCGGGGAACTTGCTAGCCTAGTGACCTTCGACGGTCGAGATGTTGCATCTTGAGAGGAGGGGCAACCGTTGATCGTTGCACGCCTTTGTTTTGGTAGCCGCGTAGTGAGGTCCAACAGGGTGGCACGTCTAGGGTCTGTTTAGACTTGGCATGAGGGTCCAAAGGTTCGCCGTAGGCGTATGGTATGGCTAGGACCAAGGAAAGGGTGCTTGGCTAGTCGTGACGTGACTAACACGGCTAGGGAAAAGGCAAAGTGTGTTTTGGCATGGCGCAGCTAGATTGGATAGGTTTGGTTTGGCTTGGTATGTGGGGCCAAGGGGTAGCCATGGGCACATGGCGTGACTATCTTGGGCTAGGTGTGGTTTTGGCTTGGCATGTGGGAGGGGTAGCCATGGGCGCATGGCGTTACTAGCTTGGGCTAGGTGCGGTTTTGGCTTGGCATGTGGGGTCAAGGGGTATCCATGGGCACATGGCGTGACTAGCTTGGGTTAGGCGCGTGACCAAATTAGGTTTTTGGGCCAGAGGTCGTGAGGGGACCTCAGACAGCCAGGATTTTCTCTTGGGATTGAAGGGAAACCGTTGATTGTTGCATGCCTTCACTTTGGTAGCCACATGGGGAAGGCCAGCATGGTGGCGCGGCATGAGGGGCCATGGCGAGACGTATTTGGCATGGCGCGGCCGGGGCGGCTAGCTTTGGCTAGGTGCGTGACCAAGCTAGGGTTTTGGTCCAAAGGTCGTGAGGGGACCTTATATGGCCAGGATTTGCTCCTGGGATTGAAGGGAAACCGTTGATTGTTGCACACCTTCACTTTAGTAGCCGCATGGGAAAGGCCAGCATGGTGGCGCGGCATCAGGGGTCATGGAGAGACGTGTTTGGCATGACACGGTTGGTGTGGCTGGCATGATTTTCTATTGGAACAGAGGTGCGGCTAGCATGGTTAGCATGCCTTGGAACGGTTGGTGTGGATGGCATGATTTTCCATTGGCACAAAGGTGCGACTAGCATGGTTAGCATGCCTTTGCGCGGTCGGTGTGGCTAGCATGATTTTCCATTGGCACAGAGGTACGGCTAACATGGTTGGCATGCCTTGGCGCGATCGGTGTGGCTGGCATGATTTTCCATTGGCACAGAGGTGCGGCTAGCATGGTTGGCATGCCTTGGCGCGATTGGTGTGGCTGGCATGATTTGCCATTGGCACAGGGGTGCGGATAGCATGGTTGGCATGCCTTGGCGCGGTTGGTGTGGCTAGCATGATTTTCCATTAGCACAGGGGTGCGGCTAGCATGGTTTGCATGCCTTGGCGCGATTGGTGTGGCTGGCATGATTTTCCATTAGCACAGAGGTGTGGCTAGCATGGTTGGCATGCCTTGGCGCAGTTGGTGTGGCTGACATGATTTTCCATTGGCACAGAGGTGCGGCTAGCATGGTTAGCATGCCTTGGCGCGGTCGGTGTGGCTGGCATGATTTTCCATTGGCACAGGGGTGCGGCTAGCTTGGTTGGCATGCCTTGGCGCGGTTGGTGTGGCTGGCATGATTTGACATTGGCACAGGGGTGCGGCTAGTTCAGAATATTCAACATCACTGTAGTTGGAGAATAGGTACTGGTAGAAAAAACAATATATGGGAAGACTTATGAATACCAAACTCATCTGAAAAGCTCAACATGCCTGCCAATTTCCCGACGGAGATCCATATGGTATCCAGCTTGATGACTAAGCAGAAGGAGTGGAACACACAACTATTGCGTATTGAGTTCATAAGGAGTCATCAAGTTAGTTTTCATGTTCATGAACTGGTTTGCTCAGTTCACTAACTTAAAGTTATTAATAATAATAATTGATGTATTTTATCTAATTAACTCACGTACACGAACTGATTTTCTCAGTTCGCGAAATGGTTGATTTTGAGACTTTACTAGATATTTTTTATTTCGCTAGTACACAAACTGATTTCCACAGTTCGTGAACTGGTCGATTTTAAGAGGTTCCTAGGCACTTTTTGTGTCATGAATTGATTTTGACAACAAAAAAAATCCTGAACTCCTAGACGATTTTTTTTTTTACGAACTGTTTTGGACAGTTCATGAATTGTTTTGGTATTGAGAGTTATTATACTCCAACTTATGATTTTTGGTAACATAAAAACATAACCATTTTTCTTGGGCTCACCATTTGGCGCACATTTATGTGGTTGCATATTTCTTTTTTTGTGATTTCAAGCAAACTTTTAAAATGCTTACATGATTGATCTATATGGAGAAGTTAAGCTTACTTGGTAACAAAGTAATTCGTAAACACGAAAAAAAGTTCACCGACTCATTTTTGTTTGTAAGCCACCAAACCATGTTCGTCAATATAAATAGAGGACGAGCAAACTAGAATCTTAATCCTAGTACTTCTGTATCCTAGTTACAGTTAGAGTCGTCCTTTAAAAACCTAGGTTTCTTGTGGAGAAATCGTATTAGGTTACGATTTTTAAAGTCTTCACTAAGGGATTCGTGAAGCCCGGTCAGACTATTTGTTACCTGATAGATCTTTGTTATTCGGATCTTATTCTTAATGATTATTGTGATTCCACAAAATATATATCTAAAACTCTTCTTTTTGATTTTCTTAGATTGTTCTTGTGAGGTAGATCGATCAGGCATCTTTCTAACCTTTTGAAGAGAGTAATCTATCCTAATTATTGAAGTTTGCTTGATATTTTCTTTACCTTGAAGATCCTTAAGCAAATAGATTTACATTTCCTTGATAGAATATCTTTCTAAAGGAAATAAAATAGCTATCTGTTAGAGGCAAAATAGTTAAAAGTCTTCAGTTAGGTTGAAGCAGGCTCCTAAGCATGTAAAGGACGTTATCTAGAGGAATCAATTTGCGTAGGGTCTTACGAGATCCAAGAGATGTAAAGGATCACGCCTGAAGTGGAATTGCCCATAGGTCGACTCGGTCTCAACTACATTCCGGCCCGAAGTCTAGGTCCCGGGATTTTTCTGTACAAAATTTCTGGTATCTTGTGTTATTTCTTTTCCACATTATATTGTTTATCTTATAATAATTTAATAGAATATTAATTCCAAGAGTTCACTCTATTAAAGAATTACAATCATTTGACAATAAGTTGGTGGGTAGCCTGGCAACAAGCTGGGCACCAACACCCTTTTGGATAGCTAACTCTATTCTATGAAAAAGAGCATCGCCTAACTTATAACGAGCGTCATGAATCATGATACAATTCTTTAACCTCTTCAGGAAAATGATAGTTTCTTCCCCCAACTCGCCCAAAGTCGAGAAAGCTACGTGCAGGGTGCACTTGTCAAAATGTTTTTTGCGTTTACGCGAAGTAGCACTAGATATTGCATGGCCGGGTATGAAAGTTCGAACTCCACCACCAGTGAAAGGAGAAACACCAGTAACATCGAAACAGACATCCTGACCGTTTTCCCAACCGTAAACAAGAATATCCACAGAAGTATCATTATCTGATAGAAATCCATGGGCTACCTCTTTCCTAGCATGCGCACCAGCCTTGTAACAAATATCTGCAAATACATCCCTCGCAAGATCATGGCGAAATTTGAGACCAACATCACTAGCACAATGCAAAGCATGATCCCCAAAAATATCACAAGTAATACGTTAAACAACCTAGAAAGTTTTCAAGCTCAAAAACTTACAAAACCTACAAGATTTATTTACTCTTAAGAATTTGTATCTTGAAATATAGATTACAAGACTTTTTCTTGTTGGAATTTGGTTGTGTACATATCAGATACGTGATCTCAATTGTTGATTTACACTACCGATTGTATCCAGTTTGTCCATATAGGTTTCTGAACGAAAAAGATCATGGTCTACTTGATACTCGAATTATGGATGTTATATAGTATATATTAAAGTAATTGCACTTGCATCTTAATCAAGTCCTGGTAAAGATCCCATAGTTAGTTCGAATCGAATTTTGACAATACCAAGATCGCCCTGTTAAAATAACAAAACATGATAAACAAACCTGAAAGTAATTATGGATTCAACAATCTATTATTACAAACAAATTAGACAAGGTAAGAAGAGGAAAAATTTGAAAACTGAATTGACTCAATAATCACCCGATTTAAAATTTTCGAAAAAGAGGAAAGAAAATAATACGACGAAAATCCTTCTCCGTAGTTTTTGCTTTCTTCTTTAAAATTACTTTACGCTAGTTATCATAACCAACCATCACTGGCTCACAAAATCTCGAATTACGGTTCGAATAGTTACTCATTTGAAGGCGTATAAGCTGTGAAATGACATACCTTTAAAATACAATAATGTTGGCAAATTTTATATCGTTGGAAAATATTTTAATAAAGACATACAAGTATCGACGTGACTATCAAATTTATATATTTCTTAAATTAAGATTTAGCAATGGTAATTGATTAGGAAGGTAAATTTAGAAATGTAACCTTATCCTACATTAATTACCAATTTATTAGGAAGAGAAAAAGTATCCGTCTTTTTGAGGAGAAGGAAATACTGAATAGTCATTTATGATGATCCACATGCTGTATAACTGTAACCTTAGTCTAAGTTGTCGATTTTTAACGGGGTGATTTCATCCGCCACCTTGAAGTTCCCTATCAAACGAGCAAAAAACACCATCTGTTGCTCCAGAGTATATTTTATGTTCTCAGCCTGTGTATATAAATGTAGATATTAATATAATCTTCGTTTAAGTCCTGCCTAATGATTGAAAGACATGTTTATTAATTTAACCATGATAAAATGCTCATTCATACCTTACGAAACCCATGTTGCTCTCCTTCATACTCTACCAGTGTAACAGGAAGCCCTTTTTGTTTCAGAGCTGTATAAATTTTACGAGCTTGATCTGGAGTCACAACCTGCATCAAATAAATTTCAAGTTCTTTGTATTAGTTTACAGTGAAACATGACTGCCAAAAACAGTAAACACAAGCCTAAGTTATGTAACTGTGTACCTTATCCTCTAATCCTTGGAATAGAATCACAGGGCAAGAAAATTTATCAACAAAGTTGATTGGCGACCTCTCAAAGTAAGCTTCTTCGCTACCTGTAGCCAAAGGAAAGAGTGAGCTTAATAGTTCAATCATTTTGATCTAATTACCTCATTTTCAAATGCACAATTGCTTACCAACAAGATTGTCGGTATAACGGGACTCAAATTTGTGCGTGTCTGTCTTCAAAGAGTTCAAGTCTGCAATCTGTAAATCAAAAGTACAGGTAATGGATTGTTACTTGCTAGTCATCTGTAGGTCAATGCTGAGTAAGAGAACAATAACTTCCTGTCAATAGTAAGAAAGTTAATAAACATCTATCAACAGTTGACATCACCAAGATTGATGAGATCCAAATTCTCTAAAGCCAATGAAGTGTGATGTAAGGAGGAGGACGGATCACTCACACCATACAAGGAAGCACCGGCTTTGAACGTTTGTCTAAAAGCTAGAGAAGCTAATGTTGTGTAACCACCGGCGGACCTTCCAGTAATACATAGTCGTTCTCCATCTACCTTTCCACTATCCACCTTCAAAATTCACACTATTTTGTCAATATTGTACTACAATGTTGACCTAGCATGCCCCTTCACTACGAAATTCAGTAAAGAAGAGAGTAAAAATATACCAAGAATTTAGCACAACTGCAACAGTCATTGACATCAACAATACCCCAACTTCCCAACAGTCGCTCACGAAATTCCCGGCCATAACCTGCCAATGACATCATGACACCTTTAACGCAGTATCATGTAATAATATGAATAAAAGGCACCAGTTTCATCAATCTATATCTGGTTTCAACCAAGAAAGCCTATGCACAGAACCTATTCCTACAGAAGGTATGAACCCAAACTAGGCTGAAGGGCTAACCTGTACTCCCTCCATGGTTAACATCCACAAATGCCCAACCTCGGCTGGTCCAGTATTGGATATTAAGATCTAAGATGGCACGTGATTCAGCTGTAGGACCCCCTGCAAAATGTTCAGATTACATATCACCATAAGGATGTCATTTGACAGCTTCCATCATCATGTAATATAGCTCAGCAGTACAAGGAAAAGAAAACTAAAACAATAAGAAGAAACAGACAAATTTCAGATATTTGGGTAATCCGGTCTGTGCACTTGATTTTGACCAGTTTAGTTCTTGGGTACTGGAGCAGTCATTAACATCTAGGTTTTCTTCATCCACAAGACACAATACTGTATATATGTAGATATCATGCGAGGGGTCTATATTATGCAGTGGTCTTGGAGGTGTTTGGGTACTGACTTCCATTATGAAGCTTAAACACTCTACTTTGTGAAGGTCAATGGCATAATGGTTGGTAACTTTAAAATCAGGAGCCAAACACAAAATAAATAAGTAAGGGGAAAAAATTGAAATTCCCATAGATGGTTGAAATAGTAACTATTGTAGTTACCATGGATTTTCAATAACAGGGGAGGCTTTTCTTCCTCACTAGCTTGATAACATGGGTTCGTAGGAGGGTAGAAATAAGCATAAGCCTTCTGACCAGCAACCTCGGTTGGAAACTCAATCGGCTCAGGCATGCTAAAATATGATTTATATTTTGTACTGTCTGGAGAAGAAGACCACATAATCGAGAAATCAACTGCTTGTGATTTATTATCATCTAACACGACCTGCTCAAGTAAACTTTACAATGTTTAGCATGCAGTATCTTGCATATTTGACCAGTTCTCAGCATTTATGCTAGCAGGCAACTTCATGTATTAAAAAAAATGAGATTGACCTTTGCTACAGAGAGCGGTTGAGTTCCAGATGCTCCTTCAACATATAAGCAGTCACGCCCACAAACCTGCACAAGACCAAAAACGTATTATTAATCTTGTGTAGACCTTATCATCTATTCAAAATATACTCCCTCCGTTTCTGGAAAAAAATTACTATCACTTTTTCAATTTGGCCTATTGTTAGGCTAAAATGAAAAAGTGATAGTACATCTTCTCCAGAAACTGAGGCAGTATAATTTACTATTTAGGATGACTAGTTGCAAGAAACCAGTAAAAATAAGATTCACTCACAATATTGCCTATATCTGTGAAGGGAACATCTACCCCTGTCAAAGAGTTCTGAGCATCATCTAATACCCCAAGGTATGACCTACCATTCTGTCTGCATCATCATCCACGTAATTAAATAAATTTCATATGAATTATCGAATTCAGCAAAGGGTAAAATATTCAATTATTATTATCTAATAAAAAAAAGTTACATATACTGATAGACCTGTAATTGCAAGCTATTAGGTTGTTGTTCTCATTGCTCTTAATAAAATCATAGGAGCAAACACCAAAAACCCAAAATGGCTTTGTAAACTCAGCCTCAATGGAATAAATTGACACCACTTCATTTTTGTGTTCAATCTGCAATACAATCAAAAGCATAGGATAAATGCACACACATTGGATAATTGTTTATCAACACTGAAAGAGATGTGTAGCAATCCACAAAAAATTTACTGCGTCAAGTTATTACACTTTCAGTTATAAATTAGATTTTGTAAATAGAATCCAAGTTGTCGAATCAGCTTAGTTAAAGAATCCCACAGAGTGATTCGAGTCAGATTTGATAAAAAGTTTGTATTGGATCCAAATAGACCAAGTTGCAATAAGCATTGAATGACAAGAACAGAGCTAGAGTCAATAGAAAGCTTTGCAATATATTTGACATATACATATTAAAGTGAGTTACCCATTTATAAAGGTTCCAGAAACCATTTTTCCTGTCCGTTATGAAAAATAATTCCCCTGCATATATAGCACACAATACACATTATGCCAAGCACAAGGAACACAATTTCATCGTATATAAGTAGATTACAATACTTGTACATCGAAGTCCCTTCGTTCAGTAATACAAGAGAGCATGTTAAGTACCTTTGGGCGACCACTTGGGCTCAGATGGAGACTCTACCAGCGTAGGTTCACCACCAGCAACACAGATCTTTCTGGAGATATCTCTATACAAGGTAAAAGAACCACAACTAATCAATATAACAAACAAAGATAGACTTCACTACTTCGGTACTAAGAGGCAAACAAAATCAAGAAACATACACACCCATCCTTGGAAATATAACCAACCCAAAGTTCTGCCTTATCCCACTGCATGTTGGGGTGACCCCATTCGATCCATGCCAGTCGCTCTCCTTTGGGGTCCACCCGTGGAAAGGCGTAGAAGTCATTGCCACCGACTAATAGTTTAGGATCTAAAATTCATAACATCCAAAAAAGCCAATTACCAGTGAAACAGTAAAACCAACACAGAATAATAAGCAACTAACAAAAGTTTAACATTCCTCCAGAAACTGATTACTGATAAGCAGAGTAAGTGTATCACACACAAGTCAATGATTCTATAGATTCTTACCTTGTTTAATTCCATCACTAAGGCTGACAGATACAATTGTTGTAATCGCATTTAAGCTACTTTCACGATGATCTATCAAAGGAAAACATAACTCGTCACGAGCTTAGGAATGGCACCAGCAATAAAAATAGATTACATTTCAGTTAGATTCAAATGCGTTCTCGTAGCCTACCTTCCATCACTGTGATGTAACTGTTGGAGCGTGAATCAAACACTCCATCTGCATAACGAACCAGAGATCCGCCATAATCTGGAGTAATCGGCAAGGGAGAGGAATCTGCTAGCCACAAAGGAAATGTTAATCTGCTGACTCTCGGTATGATAAACAATTCAGAGTTTTTCCAGTGCGAATCTAATAGTTGATTTACAAATCCAAGAAACAGCAGTTTCTCATATCAAGGAACTGGGCCGCTAGAGGATAGGCATATCAAATATGTAAAACAAGGAGACAGACTATGCCCCTTGAAAGCATGCTCCACCAAATAAAAAACCTAGGAGTGGATGTAGACAAATAATCTAAATCGTCAAGTACAATCCCTAGTACTAGTAGTATCTCAAGCAGAGCTAGCAGGATAGTTGTTAAGATGATTACAATTTCAAGTAAGTCACCGTAGTTTATTAAGCAATCCATTTTTTGTTCTAAAAGGAATAAAAAATCAAACCTCCAATAATCTGCTTGTAGAGTCTTTGATCTTTATAATTAGAGAACACGATAGCATCCCCAGAAATTGTAAAAGCTTGACCTCCATACTCATTAGCTAATGTCCTCACTGCAAACTCTTTTGGAGTGATGTCAATTGGTTCATCTCCATATTTATCTGCCTCCTTAACAAGAACAGCTCTCCTGAAAATTCATTTTTTCACAGTATAATCAGCAAAATCAAACCATAAATCTATCCGCACTTCATGATTATGTGATTGAACGACTTGGATCAACTGGGTTTTAGGGTTTTAACATACACACAAAAACAAAACAAAAAAAAGAAAGGAAAATTTTATACCCAGCTTCGTTAGGGCGAGTTTCAACCCAAAGGAGGTGGCCATGTCCATCAACAGCAATACCACCTAAGCGTTTGTCAGCTCCAGAAACAACATCAGCTGTGATAGGTGATTTCCAGGAACCATATGGAGCAGTTATCTTCTTGTTTTCCATTTTAGAATCTCTTCCTCCTTCAGCTTGACCTAAGTCCAGAGATGATGAGATTATGGAAGATATCGACCTAGTACTACTTGGTATAGTAATCTTGGATCTTCTTCTATTCCTGCTGCAATTCTTATAGAAATGATGGTTGAATTTTGAAATACAAGTAGAAAATGGCAAATGCGTTGCTCGACTAGTGAGCTTTGTTACGGCCCATGTAGCCATTCTGTTTTTCTTGTCACTCTTGGTTTGGTTTTTGTAACCTCTTTACCGTCTACTGATTATTTTTGTTGCAAGGCAAATATCTTATCTTCCTTGGGGTGCTGAGAGTCACTCTGGTGGTTTTATTTTTATAAGAAGCTGAAATGGTTATATGTTAATGTTGAAGATTAAGAATCGTCAGTTCTCTTCAAGTTGTAGCAAATTTGAAACTGGGAATAGCCAAGGAAGCAAAAATGCCATGGCAGAGAGTGCCAATTCTGGATGACAATTGTAATATCAAGCTTGCTTATGAATTTAGCCCTCCAGGAAGATTCAAGGAATAAGATACCACAGGATACAATAATCTGGTTCCGGTTGAAAACGCATAGCAAGTATACCTCACCAGTGTATGAGTAATACGCATAGCATATATACCTCAAGCACAAATCTGCATAATTCTCTGTATCACCAAAACCCCCATCCGAAGTACAAAAAGCTTTCCAGCAACTCTTGCCCCAACTACTAGTCATCATATAAAATCTCATCTGAACTACCAAGAACATTGCAATTAGCATGTACAGCCAATAGTAATTACAGTTGTAACTATTTTTAGGAATTGGAATGATAATCTAAAATATCTTCTTTTATTGACTGCTGAAAGTTGCAGTACCAGAAAGTAATCAAATTCAGATAATCTTCAAGCACGACGATGCAATTAACCAGAATTCTTGTCACCTCCGAAGCCCGTCTTCAGAAATCCAGTTTCATCGAGATGGCTCACATCACCCCAAACTTTTATGACCCAGTGTTCACCCTCATCAGACAAGTGGAAAATGTTCACGGATGTATTCAGTATCTTACCCTGACGTTTTCCATTTGGACAAGCTCTCCAGTAAAGTTCTCTCAGGACACCCCCATGTGTAACTACAACTACACGCTCACCTGCAAAAGATTGTAGACAGGAACATAACTTTTTAAGCTTCAAACACCAATACCAGTAGAGTAAGAAGATACACAGATGAAAAAGGAGAGTGTCACACCTTTATGTTTCTTGCCAATTCTTTGCAGTGCAGATGTACATCTGTCGTGCAATTGCTCCAAGCTTTCACCTCCACCCTAAATGATGTCAATGCAAAATTTTGAGTAAAACACAGCTGTTTGCAGGTAATTTGATACTTTTTCTGGGTACTGGCTCAGGAAAAGTAGAAGCTTGTAATATTGAAAATCTTTAGCGCGTATGTTTCAGAGTGTCAACAGAAGTAGATAGCAAAAATAAGCAATAAAAGAAAAGGATGTTAACATTCCCTTCAGCGACAAAGCCTCTGGGGTACAAATCAGAGACACGAAGTCAAAATAAGTTTTTTTGTTAATTTGAGATGTGCTCCTCATGTAATAAACAAACATCCAGAGGAAAATCAACTTTATCTTTCAGATATTTGCCATGTTTTCTGGGCAGCAGCATTAGATATAAAAACATATGACATTTCTGATGTTTCTAGGTAAGGTAATCTGTTCTAATAATCACAATCGAAGTCATGGTGAATTTAAGGAATAGTCTACAGAATGTGCAAACTAATCAGCAACAGATTAGCAGGACCCAGTTACTTACAGGGATAGCCTCATCTGTCCTGCCAGATACAAATGCTTGATAGGCTTTAGGCTTGATGTTGGCTGCTTCCTTCAAGACTAGACCTTGAAGATCCCCAAGATGTCTTTCCCTCAGGTCTGGATCTTGGATAACCTGAAATGGATATAAAGTTAGCTATGAAGATATCAAGACAACCTAAATAGTAGATACCACAATACTGAATAGTGGCATATGTTGCTAACCAAAGACGCAGAGCAGTAAAACAACAAGGCTCTCACTTATGGCCTAAAAACATAGTTGTTACACTTCTACCAAAACTATATCTTCTATGACTCCTTTAAAATCAAAGAACTGTCTCAATGTAGGTTATGCAGTGATTAAGAATTACATTAACTTAAAGTACCAAATAAACTGCTAAACTGATCATAGCAAGGTAACATTCAAATACGAAAAGAACTAAGATAGGATCTAACTGAAAGTCTTAGAGAAAGAGACAACCTAATAAAATTTCAGACTTCTCATCTGAATATCGTATAAATAGTACCACAACTTGTTTCACACGAATTAGCAATAAGTCAATAACAACATTACATCTGTATCAATCACTCAATATACCAATAACTTGACAAAACTGATACAAGAGTTGTACCTCGAGATTACCACATTTGCTAGAAATTATCTGAGCAGTCTCAGAAGCTCTTTTCAAATCGGATGCGTAAACTGCAGAAATTTTAGATTCTTTCGACAATCGATCCGCCACCTTCAAGAAAACCATACCCATTATAATCCTACTGCCAAAATTGAAAAAAAAGAAGAAAAAGAACATACACAACAATGCAATACATATAAAAGAAACAATAACTTACCGCAGCTGCTTGTTGCCTCCCAACCTCATTCAAGTCAGCATCCAAATGTCCCTATTAAAGCAAAATAAATCATTTCAAATCCATGGTACTTATCCACAATTAAAAACATCTAACATAAACACAAAAACATGCATTGAAAACTGATATTGAAATTGGATAAACAAAAACACGTTTTTTTTAATAGCAATTTTATGATCGGAATGAAGAAATTGATCTGGTATATTCAGTCACTAGGACTAAAAAACTAAATCACGATAAAGTTCCAATCATGTTTATATCTCAGATTACAAGATCTAGATCAAATCATTTTTATAAATTTAAGTGAAACTGAAAATTACCTGAAGTCTTCCATCAGAATTCCAAGTTGTTTCTCCATGTCGAACCACGATAATCTCAGCGTAATCAGAATTGCAGTTAGACTCAGACCTAAGTAGTAAACAACAGTAAAAATCATATATCCAAAAATAAATAGTTACTTTCTTAAAGACCTAATTTAGGAAATGAGGATCATACCTCAAATCGGAGCTACAAACGGGCTCAGCCATTGTTAGGATTAGGGTTTGTTTGATGGTTTGGAAAATGAGAGACTTACTTTTGTCGACTGTATAAAGACTGAGTTTTTCCCTCGCGGATTTAAAGGAAGATGAGTTGAAGATGGGTTTTCTCCAAAACCGATGCGCGTGCAAAGTAAGCATCACACATGTACTACATCCTGCGGATATACCGATCTAAATAAAGCGGGAAATATGAGACGATGGGCTCACATGTTCTGGGCCGCACGCGCGCTACACTGATGTATTCAACGAGTATATAGCCTTGGCCGACAGGCCCGGGTAATCTTCGAAAATTTCATCGTGATGGGATAGATCATTGCAGACTGTTGGCGCCCGGACATGATGTGTAATAGGAATAGTACAGGGTCCTCGCTTGCACCGCGACGGGGGCGAGGGGCAAGGACGTTAGTCGAGAAGACGAAGACCAAGATTCGATTGGGTACCTGGAATATTGGTTCCCTAAATGGGAGACGAAGGGAACTGACAGAGGCAGCACACGCAAGAAAAGGCGATATACTATGCATTTAGGGGACAAAATTTGTAGGTGCCAGCGCTGAGGAGATAAATGAGACAAGCTCAAAACTCTGGCTCTAAAGCTCAGCCACAGAGAAGAAAAATGGTGTTGTTGAGATTATTAGTCCCACATTGTCTGGGCATCTAAGATCCCACGGTTTATAATCTCTTAGGGCCTCTCCACTTATTGCCAATTGGTTTTGAGTTGGATGTCTGTATTCTGACATGGTATCAGAGCAGGCTATTTGTGACGAGTCATTTGACCACGCCTTTACTCCGCGTCACCCAATTTAATTATCCACGTGTTAGACCCAACGAGGCTACACGTGACGGGGCGTGTTGAGATTATTAGTCCCACATTGTCTGGGCATCTAAGATCTTGCGGTTTATAATCTTTTAGGGCCTCTCCACTCATTGCCAATTGGTTTTGAGTTGGATGCCCGTATTCTAACATCTCATTCTAAACAAAAACCTAGTGAATAAAGTCGTAGAAGTGCGCAGAAATGGAGACAGACTAATCCTTATACGACTTTTGCTAGGTAGGTTTTCCTGAATGTTATTAGTGCTTATGCGCCTCAAGAACGGTCTTCATAGGCCGACAAGTCAGATTACTGGGAAGCACCAGATGGTATGATGAGTAGCGTACCACCGACTGAAAATATATTCATTGGAGGTGGCCTAAATGGTCATGTGGGATCAAGCGGAGTTGGGTACAATAGAGTACATGGAGGATTTGGCTACGGAACAAAAAACCAAGCGGGTGACGATATCTTGAATTTCGCAGCTGCCTATGACCTCATGATTACGAATACCTTTTTCAAGAAAGAAGAAAAACAATTGGTTACATATAAGTGTGCCCAATGTATGACTCAAATTGACTACATCCTCGCAAGAAGAGAGGATAGACAAGAATGCACAAACTGCAGGGTCTTACTGCATGAAGCAGTGGTCATCCAACATAGATTGGTTATGGCGGACTTTAGTATCCAGATGGGAGACGACGTACTGAAAATGATCACCTCCACACCAAGAACCAGGTGGTGGAACCTCAAGGAAGACACATCCCGGACTTTCAAGGATAAGGCACTCTCTGAAGGCGTGCTCTGTGAAGATGGAGATGCGGAACATATGTAGCAAGAAACTGCAAATCGGATCCGACTATTAGCGGCAGGTATGCTGGGTGAACCTAAAGGAAATGGTAAAGGCGATCCGAAAGATACCTGGTGGTGGTCCTTGGAGGTGCAACGGGCCATTAAAGATAAGAAAGAGCGTTACAGGAAATTACGTGCCCTCGAAAACGAATAAAACCGAAGGAAGTATAAGGTTGCGAAATACAACGCTAAACGTATGGTCGCACAAGCGAAAGGTAGAGCTTATGAAGACTTCTACAAAAAACTTGACACAATGGAAGGTCAGAAGGAAATCTACAAGATTGCTCGGTACTGGGAAAATAAAAGACAAGACTTTACCCAGGTAAAGTGCATTAAAAGTACAGATGGGCGGGTTTTAGTAGAGGACGTGGAGATAAAAACCCGTTGGAAGGACTATTTCGAAGACCTTTTTAATGCAGAAGGCTGTAAGACGGCAGTAAACCTGGTGGGTCCCAGTGTTACGGGGGACCTACAGGAGGAGGACGTCCCAACCATCCTCGAAAGTGGGGTAAAACAGGACATCAAAGGCACTAAGCGTGGGAAGGCGCTGGGACCTGATACATCCCGCTGGAGATTTGGAATTGCATGGAAGAGGAAGGAATCACTTGGCTGACAAAACTCTTCAATAATATTTTCCGGTCGAACAGGATGCCTCAGGAAAGGCGAAGAATCGTCATTGTTCCGATCTTTAAGAAAAAATGGGATATCCAAAACTGTTATAACTACAGGGGTATCAAACTTATGATCCACACGATGAAACTGTGGGAACGCATCATCTATTAGAGGCTCCGAGGAAAAACTAGCATCACCAACAATCCATTTGGGTTTATGCTGGGGAGATCAACTACCGAAGCGTTCTTCCCGGCTAGACAACTAATGGAGCGCTATCGGGAACGAATGCAAAATCTGCATATGGCATTCATTGACCTTGAGAAGGCATATGACAGAGTCCCATGGGAGGTAATGTGGTGGGCGCTCGAACAGAAAAGGGTACCACCAAAATATATATCTCTCATTAAGGATATGTACGAGGGAGCTGTCACAGGGGTCCGGACGTGCGACGATGTCTCGAACAAATTAGACTACACTAAGGTTCCACCTTGAGCCAGTACCTATTCGCGCTGGTATTGTACCAGGTCACGAAGGACATACAGGGGGAAATACCCTGATGTATGCTCTTTGTGGATGATGTCGCCCTCATTGGGGAATCAAAACAAGAGGTAGAACACAAGCTGGAGCGGTGGCGAAAGACACTGGAATCACAGGGCTTCAGACTCAGCAGAACAAAGACTGAGTACCTGAAGTGCGACTTCGACGGAACGGGAACAGACGAGGGAGAACTGTTTTTGGATGGACATATCGTACCAAAGAAAGAGTCCTTCCGCTATTTGGGATCTATGATCCAGAGTAACGGAGACATAGACGAGGATATCTGACACAGAATTAACTCGGGATGAGACAAATGGAGACTTGCAAAGAGAGTCCTTTGTGATCGTAAGATACCGACTAAACTGAAGGGAAAGTTCTACAAGACGGCAATCCGTCCCGTACTTCTGTACGTGGAGAAATGTTTGGCGACAACAAACCCACACGTTAGAAAGCTACATGCGGCCGAAACGAGGATGCTAAGATGGGCTTGTGGGAAGACAAGACACGATAAGATCCGAAATAATTTCATCCATGGGAAGCTTGTGGTAGCATCGATGGAGAAGATACTCACGCAACACCGACTGCGTTGGTTTGGTCATCTCCAACGGAGACCACCTGATTCCCCAGTACGATTAGGATGCATCAGACGAGCCGAAGGTAGAATGAAGAAACGAGGATAGATGAAATTAACATGGGATGAATTGATTATACGGGACCTGAAATACCGAGGCTTGGAGAGAGAGTTGGCGCTTGATAGAGCAGCGTGAAGGGAAACGATCCACGTAAAAGAGGCATGTACATGAAACCGGATGATGGGAGAAGAGAGTTGGAGATTGACAGAAAAGCGTGGAGAGCAGCGACCTATGTGAAGGAGGTATGTACATGAGGTACGTGACTTGACCCTATTACTTTTGAATCTACTTTTGATCGCAGGTGGACCCGTTTACCCAACAATGTTGAGCGTTAAGGTCGTCATATCACACTCTTTCGAAGGCTATACATCAACATGAGAACATGTTAAACCATCCTTTTGGAGGCCTTCCCTCTGGGTAGGGATAAAGTGTATTTTCTGAGCTAACGGTCGCAAATGCATAAACCCAACTAGATAGTATAGCCAATCCTTGTTTTACATAAAAACGACACGGAATGTGTCAAGGATTACTCTTGCCCTTGGGTAAGTTGCATCTCGGCCAGCTAGTAGCCGGTGTAAAACCTAGCCGCACACTTGGTGATACGATCTTTACGAGATAGTATCCCTGCTCGACCCAATACTTTCTATTGGAAAAGAGATATGGATATCGGGATACATCATTGCATAGCATGTAAAATTTCAACGTGGAGAGCAGCGATCCACGTGAAAGAGGTATGTACATGAGGTACGTGACTCGACCCTATTACTTTTGAACCTACTTTTGAATCCCACTTTTTTTGGTAGGACTATGTAAATCATGAACATGTAAACCGCCATTGCGGAATTGTGAATGGGGGACTCCCCCTGTAGCTCTACATCTCGCAGGATTGTGAAGGGTAATTACCACGTAGCCCTGCAGCCGGTACACGGAGTATGTGGATACACCACCTAAATGGTCGCGAATGCGTAATATCATGGAAGTGATGGATATGACACGGAATGTGTTAAGGATTACTATTACCTTCGTGTAAGTTGTGTCTTGGCCAGCAGACAGCCGGTGTAAAAACTTCGTTGCACTTTTGGAGATAAGATCGTTACGCAATTGTATCTCTGCTATACCCGGTACTTGCTACTGGAAAAAGAGATTTGGATCTGGATTTGGATTTGGGCTCACATGTTGCTATGACCTAAGAGGCACATAAGGATGGAAACACATTTTGGGGTGAGAAACGGATGGGTGGATACGATTTGGTACCACCCGCGTCCAATCCATTAAAATAACAGATTTCAGAAATGCATCCATATCTAGTCTATTATATGATATCTTTGATACCCACGGGTGAACAGATAAATCAAGAAGATGCGGGTGGATTGGCGGATTCCAGAACGATTAATATTAATACTTAGTGATAAAACTAAAAAAATATTTTAAATATTCATGGAGAGAGAAAGAACAAAAAACCCTCTATTTTTATATCTCGACAGAGCGATGTTTAGCTTATCAATGGAAATCTTAGGAAACAAGGAAGGAATCAGATCGGACAAAGAAATGGCCTAAAAGAGAAGGGGGAGCTTCTTTTCTATGTAAAGACGAAGAAAACGAAAGAGGAAGATATCTAAGGATTTCAAGAATAAGGAGAGGTGATGCTGCAAGATCTTATTCTCTTTGTGTACCTTGTGGGCATAACCGTTATTACTGGGATATTTTCTGTAAAGAGATCCGCAAGGTGCTGAAGAAGAATAACTTTCTAAGGAAGACAAGAAAAATCTTACCACCAGATGCAGATTTTGAGGTCTCTCTGCCTAGAGAGAACATATTAATAAAAAATGTTCTATCAGTTTAATCATTGTTGATGGTTTTGTGTCAGATGAAATGGGAGTCTTTCACAGACATGAAAATTATTGATAACCAATCATCAAACATGACATGATCATTGGCTTGACTTATGGAAGCCTAAAAAAAATTGTTGGATAATTTTGTTGTCCATATCTCTCAATTTCGCGAAGATACTTTGAGGAAGAACCTTCATAAGAAAAATATCAAATCCAACTTTATTAGAAACAATATTATTCCGATTAAAGTTACGTCAAGATTTGGGAAGTGGCTGAATATCAGAGGTATTCCTCTGCGAAATTGGAGCTACAACTTATTTAGATCCGCAAGGGAATATATCATTGTATGGTTTTATTGTGGCAACAACTAGCTCACTACAATTAGAAAACTGGAAAAAAAAATTACAATCTCTGTCAGAGGAGATTTCTCGATGATTCCGGAGGTTCTCATGGTTGAAGAAGGAGACCAAAGATGGGCTATCTCGATCAAATGGGATTTCAAATTCGATCCTAAGAATAAGGATACATTAGAGGAGTATAATGGATTTATTACTGAGTTTGACAAAAAACAGAAAGTTTCAAATTCAATTCAATCTTCTTTCGCTTTTTCAGGGGTATTAAATCGGTTCAGATTAATGGATCGAAATCGGGGTTAAATCATAACTTTGAAATCCATATTGGTAACTGGGTTTATCAACCTAAGCATATGCCATTTTCAAATACGATAGCTCCTGGTGGGCCTACTAACTTGGAATCTCATGGTTTGAGTAATATCATAAAGGGAGTTAATACTCAAACAGATGGGATTACATATGTTACTTATGCATCTAAGTTGCATGGAAGTGAAGGTGTAGTCCCCTTCTCTCATTGTAGAGGTAAACCTACACTGCCAATAATCATCGGTCATTTGATGAGGAGGGTGGAGGGTATCCCAACTCATCAATATTAGAGATAATTGATAATTTGTGTGTTACTGAATCATGTGGGTTAGAAGAAAGGTAGTTAATATCGGTATCATATCGGTCGGGTCATATACACCTATACAAATGATAATATCTGTTTTTATAGGTGATACATCATTAGGATTTTTTTAATACTTATTATTTATCAAACAAAAAAATATATTGATATAACCATGATATAAAATAATAATTGTAGTAAACATACTTCAACCTTACAAAATAATAGGTGGTTGATTAGAGCCTTATACTATCAACAACGAAACCAAGTATTGAATGTCTGTTAGCCCGTCAACATCTGATTTACAGTAATTACATCCACCATAATCATATATGAAGATACCAAAATTAGTGGATTTACTTTCATGAACTAAAAATTCAAGAAATCATAATCAAAAGACAAAATACATTAGTGATATATCAGTGTATAAGTGAAACCGATATTATCAGTGTACAAGTGAAACTGATATATCGGTCCGTACAGGACGATACATGCGTTTTTATCGTTTTTCCTTCGTATCGCAGATATTTTCAATATCGTAAATATTTTTTCCTATATCCTATAAAAACCTTTAATATCGGCCTATACAACCGATATTGACTACCTTGGTTAGAAGAGGTGAATGGAAGGGAATGTGCAGTCCTCACACTTTCTAGTATACCAATTGATACAATTAGTCGTGGTTTGCTTATCTCAGAAGTATATAGAAGGGAAGGTGATGTTCCTATTGCTTATCATGAGAAGAACAACCATGTGGTTTCAAATGCAAAATGAGGGTTTTCTTCCTCAATTAATCTTGTAGACCTTCAAATGGTTTTGCATGATAACTCTATTAACGAAGCTATGGTTTGTATATTAACTGATAAAGTTATGGATACTCTACCACTCGACACAACATATGATAATTTATTTTTAGTGGTGGACGATTAGATTGTCATCAATCTTTGTGATATTCAGAACAATAACATTGAATCAAATGAAGTGATATTTTCTATTTCTAAGCTGGTATTTGAGCTGTGTTGCAGGTTGGTGGTATTGCAATAAAAGATGAGAAGGAAGCTAATGAAGTCATTGTTGAAATACTTTTTAAATACAGGGATAAATATAAAATTATTGAAGATGGTAAAAAGATAATTGTGATTGGGTTAATTAGTATTTGGGTCGTAAGTTTTGGTATGTATTTGAGTTTGGGTCGTAAATTTGTCCGTTTTTGAGTTTGGGTCGTTGACCCCGTTAGTCAATGACGTCACTAGTCAAACTGTTAGTCAAAGTTAACTTCAGTTAGCCAATGTATTTACCCAGTTTGTCGAGGCTCTCTAGACTTCATTAGAAGTCGGAATTAAGAGTTTGAACCCATCTTAGAAAGCCGAAATAACCACCTTCCAAACTCACTTTAAAAATCCAGATTCTGAGTTCAAATGGTCAATCAAAAGTATGCGCAAACTAGGTCACAAAACTGCGTAGCTACAGATTTCAGCTCAGGACAGCTAGTTTCCGGGGAACAGATCTCCTAAACGATAAATCCGATTGCTAAGCCCTTTTAACTCATTAAATACAAGACATAGAGGAATGTTTTTCGTTAGAAAGTGTCGCCTAAATCCCTACCTGTTGGTGCCAGTTTCGCAGACAACAAGGGGCAGAAAACTGTGGCAGAAAATCCAGATTCCGAGAGTTTTCTGCCACAGTTTTCTGCCCTTGTTGTCTGCGAAACTTGCACCAACAGGTAGGGATTTAGGCGACACTTTCTTAACGAAAAACGTTCCTCTATGTCTTATATTTCATGAGTTAAAAGGTCTTAGTAATCGGATTTATCGTTTAGGAGATCTGTTCCCCGGAAACTAGCTGGCCCGAGCTGAAATCAGAGCTACGCAGTTTTGTGACCTAGTTTGCGCATACTTTTGATTGACCATTTGAACTCTGAATCAAGATTTTTAAAGTGCGTTTGGAAGGTGGTTATTTCGTCTTTCTAAGATGGGGTCAAACTCTTAATTCCGACTTCTAACGAGGTCTGGAGAGCCTCGACAAACTGGGTAAATACATTGGCTAACTAAAGTTAACTTTGACTAACAGTTTGACTAACGGGGTCAACGACCCAAACTCAAAAACGGACAAACTTACGACCCAAACTCAAAGACATACCAAAACTTACGACCCAAATACTAATTAACCCATTGTGATTCAAATAATTCAGTTAATTCAAGAGAGCTGAATGATGAGGTTGAAGAAGTTTTCTCTAGGGAGAACCTGCTGGGTGATGGGAACTAAATTCATCAACCGGAATATTAGAGGGTTAAATGATTATTAAAATAAAATAGTTGTGAGAGATTTGATTTCTGCTCACAAATGTCTGATATGTGTTATTTAAGAAACTAAATTGGGTAATTTTTCTTCTTGGTTTGTAAGGCAATTATGCTAATTTTGGATTTGAATTCATTCATTCTCAAAGTACTTCTGGTAACAGTGGGGTTTTAATTAATATATGGGATAATGCTTTTTTGGAACTGTTTGATAAGATACTTGAACACAATTCTATCTCTTGTCTTTTTAGGTTCAGTAGTAATTATTTAAAATTTATCATAACTAATGCATATTCACCATGTGATTTTAAATTAAGGGATGTCTTTTGGAATGATCTGGATGATATAATGAGCTGGTATTCTGGAGCTTGGTATTTTATGGGAGACTTAAATGCAGTTAGAAGTGATGCATAGAGAAACAAGCTTGGAGGTCACGCAAGAAACATGAACTTTCTTAATGACGTTTTAGATGATCAGGAATTAATAGACTTGCCTTTGAACGGAGGCTCTTTTACTTGGAGCAACAAGCAAGATGACCCATGGCTTTGTATACTGGATATAACTCTGGTTTATGCTTCTTTTGATGCTAAATTTTGTAATGATACTCAAACAACCTTGTTAAGAACTATTTCTGATCATAATCCTTTTCTTTTTGAATCAACTCCTCATATTATAAATAGTTCAAGTTTCAAAAATCGAGAGTCACTGGTTAAAACACCCTGATTTTGTGAAGCTAGTTGAACCTTGGTAGAATGCTATGATTTTTTCTGGCATACCTGGATATGTTTTTTTCTTCAGGAAATTACAAAATTTGATTTTTTTTTTTTCTTAAAGTATAGGAGCAAAGCCACCTTTGGTCATGTTAATAAGAAAGAGGATGAACTGAAAAACAAAATAAAAAGTTTTAAGCTAGCTAAGGAGAATGATGTTTTGAAAAACCTGCAAATTCAGGAGAGAGAGATAATCTTTAGTTAAGTTTAACAATGTTAAGATAAATAGAGCTGGAATGGATTATCATAAAGCTAAAGTTAGAGGCTTTTAAGAGAGTGACAAGAATACTCAATACTTTCATAGAATTTCTCATGCTAAGAGAAAGAGAAATTGTATAACAAGGTTGGAAATAGATGGTGTTGATGTGTTTAACCAAGATGCAACAAAAGAGGAGATTAAGACATATTAAACCGAACTATTTACAGCTTCCAATTTTGTCTCTCTTTCTTTTGATAATATGGAGTTCAAAACTTTAGAAGGTACTGGAAGAGACTGGCTGGAAAGAGATTTTGATGAAAAAGAAGTTGTAATTAATGGTTATAAATAAATGTGGCAACAATAAAGCACCTAGTCCAGATGGCTTCAATATTGAGTTTTATAGAGCTTGCTGGAGTTTTTTTAAAGGAGATGTGATGGCGGTTATCAATGAGTTTTACAGTAAAGGAAAGCTAGACTGAAAATTAAATATATTTTTTCCTTAAACTCATCTCTAAGAAGGAAGATTCAGTAATACTAAAGACTTTATACCATCAAGTCTTATCAGCAGTT
The DNA here is from genome assembly GCA_023529315.1 of Papaver bracteatum. NCBI lineage: Eukaryota > Viridiplantae > Streptophyta > Magnoliopsida > Ranunculales > Papaveraceae > Papaver > Papaver bracteatum. Next base: position 1,474,378 of record JAJJWX010000810.1, on the reverse strand, counting down.
TATTAATATCCAAGGTTCTTGCTGAAATAATGAAGGTGGTAATTCCTAGTTTTATTTCTAATGCTCAAGGGGTTTCATCAAAAAGAAAAAGATTCTTGATGGCATTTTAATTGTTAATGAATGCATTTATAATATACTTAAGAAAAATAAACCTGGTATTCTTTGTAAAATAGACTAGGCCTTGACTCGTGCCATAACGACACGGGCCTGACGTTGGTTAACTTTCAATATCGTACTAATTGTGTCCTGAAAACTTATCAACTCCTGTTGTAGTGGTTTTTGTCTTTTTAATATGATATGACGCTAAACCCATGTCGAAACTGCATGGGAATAATTTTTATCTAGATATTAAATGAGGGAGGATCCCTTCACACTATCTCACACTTTGGAAGATATTTTTCTTAATAAAAATTAAATGGGAGAGTATTAGAAGTTAATATTCTGGGAATATGCCGTCTCGCAAATCTCTACATATCCACAAAAAATGAGCATATTCTGAAATACTAAACCACACCATCTACCGATCTTAATTTTAAACGTTAAAAATTCGTTGGTTTTGGACGGTTGATTTTCAAAGTAGTAGATTATGAAGTTATACATTTCATAATTTTCTCATTTTTCGTGGGTATGTATAGCTTGGTAAGACGAACATATCCCCAAATATTAGCTTAATATACATTACCGTTTGGATTTTGTAGAAAAGATAGTGCCTAAAGTGTGAGATACTGTAAAAATAAAAGTGTGAGGGGATCCTCCCTCATATTAAATTTAATATTTATTAATTATCGAGTTTACCCTCCTTATCATTACAAAAGTAAAGGAAAAAACAATAAATATTTCTACTATGCAGTCCACGACTCGATAATTAGTAATTTCATATGTTCTGATTTTGATTCATGTTGTTTGTCTGCAGTAATTAAATAACGTTCCAATTGATTCAAGTTTTTTTTTTTCAATTGTCATGTGTTTTATCCGAGTTTACGTTAACATTAAAACGTCCAACCACGTTTTACACTTTATAATGTTACACGTCTTGTTGCGTCACGGAATTAACATAGTCTATTATTACTCACCCAATACGCGCCACCACCACAAAACCACATGATACCATTTCTTTCACCATAAAACGACCCAGTAAATCTTTAATTTCATTTTATAAATAATACTTATGACATCTATATTTAATGTTTAGTCCACCAAAGTTCACATGTTTATTTATATTTTCTAAATATAGCCCTCTCAATGTCAATCCCTGACTCCGCCCTGCTACCACCACTGCCGCCTGCCCCCTGTATAGGTTGTTGGGAGTAGTTCTAATTTTTAATCACAAACACCATATATGAGGTTCAGATAGAACAAAATTAATTCGTTAACTAATTTGCCCCATTATTTTTTTCCCGTTCTCTTTTGTATTGCAATCAATTTTATTTTAACATTAAAAACCATGATTTATTCGATATGGTACCAAAGATAGCATGGGTGGCATTTGGTTGATCCAGCTGTCATGAACAATTTGTCATATATGGTTTGATATCATCCCTAAAATATATGGTACATTCCTTTTTCAATCTTGCTAAAAAAACAAACCGATTATTTCTCAATACAATGTTATCCGACTATCCATGTTGTAATGATACAGTACTAATATTCTCCACCACCACTCACCAGCACCAACCGCCACTACTTATTCCAACACCACCACTAGGGACAAAGCCAGGAATTTTCAAAAGGGGGACAAAAAATTCTTGAAATTGGATACGGGTGCAAAATACACTTAATAGCCCATTTTATGATATCAATAGTATAAAGCAGAGTTTAGCTAACTTTGTCTATCTGAGTGGTGGTCAGGATTTATCCTTGGAAAAGATAAATCAAAAGCTATGGTTCTCCGTGCCACACCCTACAAGTCGCACACGTTGTAGTTGCAGGAATTCCCATACTACACCCTATTCAAGAATTTATCAATATTTATGACATGATTTGAAGATTAAAGACACTTTATCATTAATATGATCTTAGAGAATTTTACAAAAATCAAGAACACAGAACACTTGATAAAGATTTTCTCTCTCCTAAACACCTTCCTAGCTCTCAAAAATTCAACCCCCTCTCTGGAACTATTCAATTCCTTTATATAGGCATTTACATAGTGGATTACAGCTCATGACAGCTCATTTACAGCTAAGATTCCCTTTAATTTAGGATCTAGGTTCCTGCGATAAATCGCAGGTGGCACCGCCTTAATATTTCGTAGGCTTTATCGATTCATCGCACAAATGTCACGCTCTTCTCATGTTTCTGTCGTTTTCATCCGATATGTCATTCCTTACGTCACCTTGAGATGTTTCGCAGAATATCATTGATATATCGCAGAACTGTTGTTTATTATTGATGTATCGCAGATCTGTTGTTTATTTCACAGGAATATTGTTGTAACAATATTCCGATCCTACATCTTGCCTCTTCTCATATATTTTCTGCGAAGAAGATAAAGATCATGAGAACTTAAGTTTCTTGATTTGCCGCAACTCCTTGTCTTTTCACATTCCCTTCATTCTGACACGTCTCTGCATCCATCGCTAGATATTCTACGCGTGTTTTTTCTCTCATTTATCCCTTGACACGTCTTTTTTCAACCGTTGAATTCTGACCATTCATTCCTTTTCTTCATTAAATGCATTGATGTTCTCGAGAATCTTCTTTTCTTATAAATATCTTCTTCGCTAATCTCCCCTCTTCTTTTTACTCTCTTTTTTCTTTTCTTCTTTACTTCTTCTCTGCAACTCTACTGTTCTTCATCTTCTTCCGCAAATTCCGGATCTATTACTGTTTCAATTTTATTTCTTCATCTAAATCATCATTCCCATACTAAAAAAATGGCCCCTGCTAAAAAATTAGGTCAACCCACTTTGAAAAAACACCAGCAGAAACTTCAAACTTTAGGTTTTGCACTTTCTGAGATCCCTGGTCAATCTTCAGACTCTGATCTCTCCATTGATCTAGCTTCAAGATTCCTTTCTTCTAATGAGAAGATCCTTATTTCGCTAGGTCAATTAGAAGCTGGCCTTCCTATCCCTCTTTATGACCCAAAACTCCCTCTTTTTTATAAAATTATTTCTCATGCTAAACTTTCACGAGCAATCTACCAGTTAAGTGGAGATTGTATTCGTCTCATTCTTGAATATGCCTCTCGTGGAGCTGGTAAAGGATCTCGATATCCTGATTCTGTGAAACATCCTGATTTTAAGGATATCCCAATTATTCCAGCGAAATATACCGTGGAGAATTTCTTTGCGAATTATCAAGTAATTCCCATGAAGAAAGAGAGCACATGTTGGGCTGTTCGTTTAAATAAGGATAAAAAAGTTGCGAAAGATAAAATTCTTATGCAAGATATAGATTATCATTCAAGTAGAAACCAAGGTCCACGCTTCTCAAAAGATGACAAGTGGTGCAAATTTCCTCTCCTCCTTGAAGGTCCATATATTTTTGGCACTCTTGATATTCCTGCGGATCTTTCAAATCTTGCGTCGTATCGTCCTTGGGTATTTAATTGGCCTGAAAAGAATTCTGAGGTATATCCCGCAAAGTTTATCATTATTCGCAAATTTAGTTAAATATGTTATTCTTACTAATTATTGAAATATCTTTTATTAGATTGAAAAAATGAAAGCAAGTTACGCCAGTACTGGGAATCCCAATCTCCTACAAATTTTGAAAACCTTCACAGATGAAGTAAGAAACATTCTTTTATAACCCTTAACAATATATTGTTGCCCCTGTTTCTTATCTTTATGTGTGATTGTTTTCAAGGAAATTCCATTTGTCGCAATGGTTGAAGCCAAAGATAAAGGCAAAAAAGTATTAACTCCAAATGAAAGTTCTGGTGCTTCCCCTCGCCGCAATAAAAATCAAACCACAGACGGTCCTCCAGAGAAGATAAGAAAAACTCAACCACTTCTTCCACTTAGAGAGACTTCTATGGATGCTGAAAAATATAATGAACTTGAAGAAAATGATGGGGTAAACCATGACGTCACTGTGGGCACTTCAACACATTTTTCTACCACAAGAATTAAATCTGCGATGGGTTTCTCTCAACCTGAGACTCCAATGGATCAATTGTCAAATATTTTTAAGAACCCCATGCAAGGTGTTGGTGAGGATGATATCACTCGTACTTGCGATTATCTCTCGAAAATCTGCGATGCTTCGATCTTGACTAATAATAAAGATCTTAAAGGAGTCTCAAGATTTATCGACTCAAGTTTTCTTCACGCGCTAACTTCGCTGGTATGCCCCTTTCATTTATTTTTCTTGTAGTAAATTTTAAATTTATCATGAGTATCGAAGATTTTTTACTTATCCTCACTCATTTTCTCTTTTCTATCGCAGACTGCTAGAGCTTCTTTTTCTGTTGCTTCAGAATTAGAAAATAGATTATCAACATCGCAGAAAAGGATTACTGATTCACAATCTGAATCTACGAAACTTCGTGAGAAAAATAAAAAATATGAAGCTGAAATATCCCTTCTTCGCGAAAAATGCAAGCAACTGTAAGTATCTGGAAATACTGAGCTCCTTAATAAAAACAAATCGCTTGTAGTAGAAGTTGAAGTTCTTCAACAGAAATTAGTTGACAAGGAGAAGTTCTGCAAACAAGTTATTGGTATAAATCTTTTTTCTCTTTTTTTTTTACTTTTCTTCATTCTCGCTATTTTATATCTTATTTGAGCAACCATTTTGCAGATGCCTATAATCTTACTGATGAAGCTCTTATTCTCAATTCTTTTGATGAACCCATAGATAAAACCACTCTTCTTCAGCATCTTAATGATGCTTTAAATAACTATTCAGACGAAAAAATTAATACTCTATCCCTTGATGAGCTTAAACATCATGTTTCCCTTATGAGAATGGACAATAGATCTACCTTGAGTATGTCCAATAGTTTAAAGACTTGCAGAGATGAATTTAGAGAAAAAATCAAATTCTTAAAATCCAAGAAGAGTGAACTTGAGAAGGATAAATAACGCATTACTCTTCAAGGCGCTGAAGCTCTATCAAAATTTCGCAATACCCTTATTGATACCGAACTTGAGAGAGATAGACTTAAGGATGAAAATATTAAACTTCTTAAAAGAGAAGAACAAATTCGTTCCCATCTTCTCATTCAAAGTGATGATGAATTCGCATGGGCTGCGACAATTCTCGATAATGCTAGGAAAAACTTAGCGATAGATGTCAGTCTTCATACCGAGCAAGCAACCTTGATACAAGAAATGATTCATGAGAGAGAAGGTTATTTATTGCTCCTCTAACATCTTTATATTTTTTGTATATTTTCAATAAATTTCTAATTTGTTGTTGTATCATCGCAGAATCTGAAGAAAGACATTCCACAAGGATAGCAGAACTTGAAGAAGAAAAGAGTAGTCTTGCGAAAAATCTTGCTTCCTGCAATGATAAAATCTCTAGACTGCGAGAGAAAATAAAGATATCCAACTCCAATTTGCGTAGTAATCTTGTCACCGTTCGCAATAATGCTATTGAGAAAGTTTGTAAAGATAATGATCTTCCTCTTAGTCTATATCCTTGTCTCTTGGATAATATCCCAGCCAGTTCTGAAGTACCATTATTTACAGCGATGAGGCTGATATAGATGAGAATGAAAGCGAAGATGAAGAAGGAACTAGCGATGAAGATAATGAAGACGAAGATGAAGATAAAGATGAAGATAAATCTCAATAGTTTTGTTTTTTCTTTTTGATCTTCTCCTGTATTTCTCTCTTTCTTTCTTGCGACAATTATCTGCGACAAATTGTAATATTCTTTCTACAAATTATTTGTAGCTCCCGATGTCTCTCAATATAAAATTATTTGCCTCTATCTGTCTGTTATTTATATGAATTAATCATATAATGATGAATAACACTTTTTACCATTCTATGCATCATTCCCATACTTGCCTCTTGTTATTAATCTGCAATATGATAAATGAATTATTGCAAATATTTCTGCGAAAAATATGTTATATGCTTCGCAAATATATTTTTTCTTGTGGTCTTATTTCGCCTTCCTAGTTAAAGGTCTTATTATGCCACTTTTATGCGACAAGATCGCAGGAAATTCTTACTTTTTCATGTAATAATCCATTGATCTTGCCTTATCATTTAATTTTAATCTTTGCGACAATATGATAAATCTAAGCCACCTTGTGAGATTAATGTCTCTTTGCTTTTTAAGATTTATGACATTGCCGTCTTTGCGATGAAATCGCATGACGTCTTTGCGATTTATATCCTCTTATTATTGATTTCATTTATTTCATCTTTTGATCTTATCGCAAAAACCCATTGATCTCATCTTAACTTTTCTCTTTAGGCTTTTTGGCCAGTTATGCGGCAATATGACGGGCCTAAATATTCTTGCGAATATAAAGTCCCATGACATTGCTGTCTGTGTCACGCGACAATATGACGGGCCTAAATATTCTTGTGAATATAAAGTCCCATGACATTGCCGTCTTTTTTGATACATAGCTCCCTAATGGAGGGTATCGCCCTTATCTCTCCCCCCGGTTGCCCCTTCAAGGATTATGCATCGGCCATACAAGACTAGCACTTTCCCATCCGGTTCTGCCAACAACCAGTTGTTTTCGCAGCCTTGTCCTTTATGCCTTATATGGCTTATAGTTACAAGACTGCACCCTAAGTGGGGTTTTCTTCGGGCCGAACACATCGTAAGCCAAGACTTTCCGTGGATGGCCAGGGTAGGTTCATCCGTCCCGGGCACCCACATCTCAACCGTGTACCTCGGCGCCTTGATCATACGTTGCATTCCTTAGGAGAAACTCTCGGGCGCCCAACCAGGGCATAACCTTCTATAGTTGGGAATCCAAGTTATCTCTCCCATATGGATTTTCTATAATCCCAAATCTCCATGACTAGGTTCCAGCAGCGGTATAGCCTTTCCCATAGCCATGCAAAGAGATACCCCCTTATGACGCACTTTAAGGACATTGCCTCTTACGGAATAAAATCCGCGAACTAAAGTGTACGCCATAAAAGTTCGTCCCATTCTTTATATATTTTTAGGCGATTTGCGCCCATTTTATGCATTTGCATTAAAAATTCTTATATGATTCGAAATCATCATCTTTTTCTTTTAATAGAAAAAAATTCTTATTTTTGAGCAAAGTTTTTCTTTTAATATTCTGTGTGCACATTTTTTGCTATTCTTGTTTTTCAATTGTTCGCAACATGATACTGTTGCACTTCTTTTCTTCTGTGTCGAATGATTATTCGCAACTTCTTGATATTTGTTTATTCTCCTGCGAAGAGTGAAGATTTCAACTTTTTCCCATATTCGCATGATTAATCACCGCCGATTCTTTATGGACATACTATTCTTGTAATATATCCTTTCCCCGCAACTCTATATTGTCCACCATCAACTTTTCAGCTCTCTGAGTTTGCCTCATGTTATGTTGCCAATTACGATTCCGGGCATTTCTTTCTTCGCAAGTATTAATGTCAACTTCATAACATTTTTTGCCTTCAAACCAATCACCTTTAATTATCCCAATACCATGAGGATGTGGAAACTTTATGCATTGATGATATGTTGATGCTATGCCCAAGATCCCATGGAGTCATGGTCTTCCAATTAAGGCATTGTAAGGAGATTCTATATCCACTACACAAAACTTGATTTTTGAAGATATCTTGTTCAACGGAATTTCCATAGTAATTTCTCCTTTTGGCTTGTTTGCAGTGCCATTAAAACCATAGATCTTGTAAGTTGAAGGAATTAATTCATCATCTCTTCCACCCATTGTGCGATAAGTATGATAAAATAAAATGTCTACCGAGCTACCAGTGTCAATTAAAACTTTATCTATTGCCCAAGAATCACTCGCTGCGTCACCATCATCTTCTTCTCCTTCTTATCTGTATTTTGGATTTATCTCTAACTTCACTACCAATGGATTGTCATGCATCTTCCCAGGCTCTGGTATCTCTTCTGCAGTAAAAGAAATAACTTGTTTCTGCCATTCTTCTAACGGAGAAATCTTCGCAATATTCATCACCTCTCTTCCCTCTATATCCCTTGCAAATACTCTGCTTAACACATTGTCATGGAAATCCTCTATCGTCTTCTGCGAATGTACAATTGAATTTCAAAATAGATTTTTTGATGTAGCTCCTACTTCAATGACAAATGTTTCGGCTTCTTTCGCAACATTAACTCTACGAATTTCTGGTGCTTGCGGCAATTGCTGCGGTTGTAAATATCTTGCTAGAAAATGATTTAATTTCCCCTATTCAATCATTCGCAAAATAATTATTTTTACATTTCTACAATTATGCACAGAGTGGCCATGAATGATGATAAGGACAGAACTCTTGATTTTGGTTGTTAGGATGTGGTTCTTTCCCCATGTTCCATGGTGAGGGTATATTCTCCATCAGAATAATCGCTTCCCAAATCTTGTCTATACCAGTATTTAAAGGTGGAAATTTGATGTCTTCCCACATATTCCTCTAACCTCTTTGCTCTCTTGAATAATTCTGCCTCTGTCCACCATAAGTCTCCTGCGGTTGATCAAACCTTGGGACCTTATTATTGTTATTGCGATTATAAAAATTTCTCTCCTTTTCCAATTCCTCCACGATCTCTACTCCCCATTGCTACTATCTTATGTTGATTATCAGTCTCCATTTTCTCTCGCGGATTTTGGGAAGTACTTGCTACTGCATTAATCATCCTTGGTAACAAACTTCCATTTGCTGCAGCTAAACTTGTGCCTGTGTGAATTGGATAAGACTCCATCTCATTTTTTTTTTCCTCCAAAGCAATATATTCTTCTTGCAATTCTCATGATTCTGTCATGGTGATTGTGTTTTTAACTACGAAGACACTGGATGTATAATAGATTCGTCGCAAACATAGCATTTATGAAGGATAAAATGAGATATCTTTCATCTACTCTTCCTGTCATTTCACTACACATTGTCCTCCATCTTATCGTTAAGTGCTTTAAACTCTCACCAACCCTCTGTTTCAATCCAAACACATATTCAATTCCAGGTCGTGTAAAGTTATTGCTGATGTATGCTCCTAAGAAAGTAGTTTGCAAGTGCATGAACGAAGTTATTGTATTCTTGGGAAGACTTTCAAACCACTTCAGTGCTTCGCCAGTTAAGCTTGACGCAAAATACTTGCACAAAACGACATCATGGTTCTCCCATTGTAGCATACATCGAATATAAGCTTTGATATGTTGGACAACACACATAGTTCCATCAAATATACTGGTCAACACCGGTAAATTGCATTTTGGTGGTATCCCTCCTAATTGTACCGCTTGAGTAAATGGAGTTTTCGCAGCTTCTTCGATTGCCTCATCAAGTTGTCTTCTTCCTCCTTCTCTTCTGTTATTTATCATTCCTCTCATTTCTGCTAATTCTCGCAAGATTTGTTCATTTCTATCAGAATTTTGCTCCATTGGCCTTTTCAACGCAGCCTCTCTTCGTCTGCGTTCATGACTTTCTTGTCTTGCGATGTTTCACGCTTCTTCTCCAACATCTTGGTTTTGCCTTCTTCTGCGATTTTCTTCTTCTTGCAAGTTAATTTGTCTTTCATTCTCTTCTCCACGAATTTCCTCATCCCTTACTGTTTCTCTTCGTTGCCTTTCTATGTCTCTGCGAATTCTCTCATATTCCTCATTGAGATTATCATTATTACGATTTTGTGCACGTCGTATTTCTCGATTATCATGATTATTCTGACGCAACGCTGTTTGAATTTATTGTTCTTCTACTTCTGCTCGCAATCTCTCTCTTTCTCCTGCTAAATGTACTTGCTCAATATAATGCCTCTCAATATCATCTTCGATCATTCTACGATTTCTTCGAATCTCTTCATCACATAACATTTTCCTTCTCTCTTCTTGATTTTCTCCCTCATCCTGATTATGTCTAATGTCTAAAGTTTCACCGCGTGGAATGTAACGATCATTTATCAAATTCTCGCCAATATTTTGTATAGGGAGATTTTGTCTTGTTTCTTCTCTATATGATCTTGAATTTGATCTCATGCTGCTTCTCGATCTTCTATTTTGTAACCTCAAATTTTCCATTCTTAATTCATGATTTTGCCTTGTAAGATTGGCACGTTCTTCTGCCTCTAATCTTCTTTCTTCCTGTATCCTTTGTCTCAAATCATCTACTACTTCATGCTCTTCATGAATTAGTCTTCCATCCATTTCTTGATTTCTTTCCTCTTCTTGATTTTCCGCTTCTTTTATCGAATCCGACCTCCAAGTATGCACACTTACTCTATCATAATCCACATTTCTATCTTGTGCTCGTGTTTGTTGATTCGGTGGTTGGATTGATTTTTCTGCTCCATTTCTCACTCTACTTCTTCCTGATCTAATCCTTAAAGATCCTTCCAATTCACCTGTTCCTTCCCCTGCAATTCTTTTACTTCTTCTCACTGTTGTTGGTAGTTCTGATGTATTTCTTCTCCTTCTAGCCATTTCCTCAATTCTAATAATTTCTTCAAATCTTCAAGCTGTAATTTGAAATTTCTCAAATTGATTCTTCCCTGTTTCTGGGCGCCAAAATGTAGTTGCAGGAATTCCCACACTACACCCTATTCAAGAATTTATCAATATTTATGACATGATTTGAAGAATAAAGACACTTTATCATTAATATGATCTTAGAGAATTTTACAAAAATCAAGAACACAGAACACTTGATAAAGATTTTCTCTCTCCTAAACACCTTCCTAGCTCTCAAAAATTCAACCCCCTCTCTGGAACTATTCAATTCCTTTATATAGGCATTTACATAGTGGATTACAGCTCGTGACAGCTCATTTACAGCTAAGATTCCCTTTAATTTCGGATCTAGGTTCCTGCGATAAATCGCAGGTGGCACCGCCTTAATATTTCGTAGGATTTATCGATTCATCGCACAAATGTCACGCTCTTCTCATGTTTCTGTCGTTTTCATCCGATATGTCATTCCTTACGTCACCTTGAGATGTTTCGCAGAATATCATTGATATATCGCAGAACTGTTGTTTATTATTGATGTATCGCAGATCTATTGTTTATTTCACAGGAATATTGTTGTAACAATATTCTGATCCTACACACGTGGTGTTCATTCCAATATTATGAATTAAAAATGAATACTCAAGTCAATATGTAGAATTTCAAAAATTATAACGGGGGGATTCGAACTCATGACCTAGTGTGTCATAAGAGTGGCCTCTAACCATTGTTCCACCTTGGTTGGAATCGATAAAAAAGATAAATCAACAGTGGTTGTTTGTTCAACTTAAATATTAATTAGTATAAGTGTTTTATTAATTAGTATAAGTGATTTGTCTAGAGAGAAGATAAATCTATGGTTATAGTTTGTTCAACTTATATATTAATTAGTATAAGTGTTTTATTAATTTATGTCTTATTAATTTCTCATGATAAATGATTTATTAATTTTACATCATAAATAACCTTTAATTAATATTAATACATATCTCCATCAATAAATAATAATTTTGACAAAAATTATTTCAATAGATATTAGTGGTGGTGGTGGTAGTAGAGGAAGAAGTAAGTGGTGGAAGCGGTGGAAGGCGTTACTAAGTGGTGGAGGTGGTAACATTAGTTTTGGTGGAAGAAATAGTGGCGTTGGATGGTTTTAATGGCGGTGGTATTGGTTTTTTCTTTTTGAATCAAAAATAATAATTTTTTTTACATGACGGGTAACATTGTATTGTGAAAAGTATAGTTGGTTGTTTTTGACACGATCAAAAAAGGCGGATAACAAATACTTTTGGGATGATACCAAATTATGTAAGACAAAATGGTTGTTTTTGGTACCACTGCTATCTTTGGTAACCGTTCGTACGCATGATTTTCAGTATTAACAAAAAACATATAGATGAATAAATTATTGACGACCTAAGTTTGTTAAATCCAAACTGTATACATGACGTGTGGGATTAAAAGTTATAAGTGTGCCCAATATTCTACGAGGGATGGAAAATGGTGGTGGTGGAGAAAGAAGTGATATCTGGTGGTTTGTGGTACTGGCCGGTTTTGATGAGTAGTAATTGACTATGTTAATTATGTGCTTCTACAAAAGGATAACGCTATAAATTAGAAATGTGGTTGATCGTCTTAATGCTAATATAAACTCGGTTAAAATACATGAAAATTAAGAAGAAGAAAAAAACATTTGGATGTCACGTTATATAATAAATAACACTAAAAACTGCATATTTAGTATTAAGGTTTCTCCTTCCAATAGATAAATCTAAGGTTGTATTGAGATCCCGTAAGCAGAGGGCGAGTTGGTCTTGGATTTCTGAATGATAATGAATAAAATGAAACGCTCCCTCTCGGTTTCTCCAATGTAAACCGAAACCTTCTAAAAATAATAATCAATCAAACAACACTTAGATGGAACGCATCACCACCAGTGTAAACTTCTCTGAATTGCTACATATCCAATGAAATTTCTACAGATTAATCTGGTGAGTTCGTCCTACCGTAGTTTTTTAAGAGGCATGCAATTAAATATCTAATAGTGATTTTAAAGGTATTTAATAATTACAAAATTCTCTTATAAGTTTTGTTTATGCAAGTATTGATTTAACTTGGATTCTTTTATATTTTTGTGTTAAGTTGATGACTTTTTAATTTGAATACACGTTTGGTTAACAAACTTTGATACATATAGTGTATTTTCTTTGTAGAACTGATGTTAGTCTCTCATTTTTCCCGTTAGCACTTTGTTTCAATCCCGTATTTGTAGACATTATTTGACTAATGTTGGGGTATTTGTTTAATCTCAAGGCTGATTAAACCCAATGTGTGTTGTATACATTGAAGGCGACAAAAGTTTGTGTCGGCTCTACCTTAAAACTAATAATTTTTCTTCGGAAGGTTAGTTGAATTTATGTAGATACAAATATCAATATGACTATGCTCTTTAAAACTCCAAATTACTTGAGTAACACTATATGTGAGAACGTCATTCATGCACTACTTGGCATAGTTGGTGTGAAATCTTTTTATCCACGAATTTCTTCAATTTTATGTTATCAATATGATTGAGAAAAAATCTTACACATGTTTTGATCTACTATTATAAGTTTATTTTTTCAACTCACATGTGTATATCTCAGACTTCCAATAACCAAGGGTTCTTTATTTTTATAACTCTCACATTTGCAAAAAATAAATAAATAGTGTTTATCTATAGTAGGGAAAATATTATGGGTTTTTGCTTCACTCCTTAGAGCCTTAGTTATTGAATTTCAGAACAAATGTATTCATAAACATCATAGAGTTGGATTGGCAGTTTAGGTATATGTGTTAGATGAAATATTCTTTTTGAAGTTTCAAATTATGGTATGATGGAACAATAAATGGGGAAATTTTTTATTTACTATATTTTCATGTTGGCACAACATTATTACTCTGTCCAGATAATAAATTGGAATAACATGCTTAAGTAAAAAATAAAAAGATCAAGCAACCCATTTTCAGTGACGGAATTGGGGGTGGCTTACCTAGGCTGTAGCCCCCCCCCAATCCAGTAAAACCTTATTTATGCTGTAGTAATTTTCTCATATAAATGAAATAGCCCAAATAGTAATTAAGATAGCCCATCACTATGGGGAAGAGAAGCAAACTTGATGGAATTTGGAAGAATATCTAACAACACCAGCAGATGTAGTTTACGGCTAATGTAAAGGAGAGTAAGGACATGTTTCTCAAATTACATAGTTGTCCCATATACATTATTTTAGTAAGAATACTAGAACTATATTAACATCATTTGATTAATTGTTTATCCTAGAAACACTTTTTTTTTCAACTAATTGATTTTACGAATCCATCCGTTATGAAACCCGAAAAAAATTAAGCCCCCCCCCCCCCCAACCCAATGTTAGTTATATGGTGAACACGTTTGATTCAAAGCTCAGTGTTTCAAGGAGAACATAACGTGTTGATCACTTTAGGTATTTTGGTGCATTTATCTTTATCGCAAATTGAGAAAAATGAAATAGAGAGCTCACAAGAGATTTTTTTTTTAGCCCCCCCCCCCCGAACACAAATTCCCGGTTCCGTTGCTGCCCATTTTATTTCCCAAAACCTAATTGAATATCAAAATAATTAATCACGAATAAAATGAAGCAAGTGGAATGTGAACAATATCGTATTAGAGACAAAACATCCTGTGCCGTTATGACACGGGTTAAGATCTAGTAAATAAATAAATCAAAAACAATTAATATAGGGCTTGGCTACACCCCTGAGCACCACTAATGTTTCTGCTGCCAACACTTTTTAAGAACACCACTGCTTCCACCACCTATTACCACACCAGTGTCTATTGATATAATTTTTATTTTTACCATAATTATTTATTAATTTATAAATTTTTTTACTTTTTACACAAAGGAGTTTTTAGTTGGCAGCCGAGCAACAAGCTGAGCACCAACTCCTTTTTGAATAGCAACACCCAATCTATGGAAAATAAAACTACTGAGACCACTACCAGCATTGTTACTAACTAAACAGTTTTTAAGACGCTTGAAAAAACAAACAAAATCTTCACTAAGCTCTCCTAACGTTGTGAAATCTAAAACACCCAAACCAAGGCCGTGCGAATCACACTCCTTTAAGTATTTATTATGCTTACGCGCGATAGCTCTTGAAATAGCCTGGCCTGGGACAAATCCATGAACTCTGTCACCAAGAGAAGGTGAAACGCCTGTAATATCCATACACACATCCCTGCCATTTTCCCAGTTGATCACTAGAATATCGGCTGGGCGAAGATCCTTGTTGTTCTCTGACACTAAACCTAAAGAAACTTCTTTGCGAGCATGAACGTTGGATTTGAAACAAATATCCACCGTTACATCCCGAACCAAATCATGTCGAAACTTACTCCCAACATCCTTGGCGCAGTGGAGTGCATGATCACCATAAATGTCCATAGGTTTATTACAACAAGAACAAAGCCCGTCTTCGACAAACAAAGGGATACCAAGACGATAACAAACCACTGCTCTGAACTGCCTAGGACCAAGACATTGATCTAAACCACTGATGGGGACGGCCAAAAGATAGTCTTGCGCATGCTTAATCTGGTTGCTTTGCCATAGAATAGAATCTCTTGCAGATAATGTAAACACATATTTATTAAATTAATTAAGGGAACATTTATAGTGAAAAACATATTAATAGATCATTTATTATGAGCAATTAGTGAAAGTCTAATTAATAGAACACTTTATAATGAAAAAAAGTAATAAATCATTATGAGAAATTAGTGAAACAATAATTAATAGATCATTTTTATGACACTGGTGTTATTACGTATAATTATATTAGATTATTTAGTGAAAACTGTTTCTAATCAAATTCCTCTAGACTTTTAAACAAAATCCCAAAAAATAGGGCATTCTACATACATATATTGTAAATGCC
Source organism: Papaver bracteatum (assembly GCA_023529315.1). Taxonomy (NCBI): domain Eukaryota; kingdom Viridiplantae; phylum Streptophyta; class Magnoliopsida; order Ranunculales; family Papaveraceae; genus Papaver; species Papaver bracteatum. The sequence goes on along the minus strand of JAJJWX010000810.1, from coordinate 1,458,846 downwards.
AGTCGATGATCAAATTATAATGTGTAATCTGAGTAATTTTAGTAGTTTCTCGCTAAGTGTATCTATCAAGATGAATCCAAAATGCTACTTCCAAAATGCTCATCTTTCTGGACCAAACATTTGTGAATAGATTAAAACCTCGGCGACCTATGATATCCAAATTTTCATAATCTGGCTAATAACAAAATACAGACACCCAAATTCAACCATGACATTATTGTAATTAAGTAGGCTATCGTTGAAAATGTATACTTCAGTTAAATATACAATAAATGAAATTCAAGAAAATTATAGAAACCCCAAAAATTCATACACGAAGCGATGTAAAAAGAAATGGTTTTCTCAAATATTATTACCTCGGAGTAATTTGATTAGTCAGAGATGTACGTTTTGGTGGAAGAAGATTGAGAGAACATGGAAAAAATATTAACCAGGAGTATATTTTTGGATTTAAGTCTTTTTTTTTATTTATTTCTGCAATCTATCTCCCCTTCCTAATTTTATTTCTGATTTTAGTTTGCTCCAAAGTGAGGAATCAGATTTTTTAAAATCCACTCATCCTAACGGATGTGAGTGAAAGAATGAATTGTTCTTTTTATAGGAAGATAGGTTTGTTATTTTTAGTTGATCAAATTTCTCTGTTTTGATTTTGACTTTTGAGATGGGATGAAGATAATATGTAATGAATTTCTCTCAATTAAAGTGTGTATTCGTAGGATCGACCACAGTTGTGAATTTATCAAATTAAACCAGGACTGGTCTTTATCTTTCTTAACTTAGCGAAGCTTCGTTTTATAATACTGTACAAAAAAATAAACGGAAAAGTATTCTTAGTTAGGGTACAACCCTTACCGTAACGAAAAATCTCGACAATAAGTAATTTTTTGTGTATGGATTTTGACTTGTTCCATTGCCTTTAGTAATTATATGACATGACAGTCTATTTTTTTTAATCTTTCATGTACTTTAACCGAGACTATTTTATCATTAATGTTAGAGCATTGCTCGGTCGAACTCGCATGCGTTGCTATCTCAAGCATGTTTGTCAATCTTAGTGATCAAAACTATAAAGTCTTGATTTCTAGTCTACTATAGATAAGGTCTCGGACTAGGATAGAAAGTGTAGTTGAGCTCAAGAACTCCATGGAAATCATCATACAGGACGAAGGACTACTCAAGGAACTAGTGGATCTTCATCGACTAATAGGTATGTGGAGACTTGAACTTATGTATCACTCAAAAGTATATCTACTCTATCTCCTATCGTGAAACAAAAGTCGTTTTACTATATAGACTAAGATTATACACATGTGGCATTTCGAGCTGAGTATATCTCGCTTATCTATTTCTCGAAATATGTGTTGGAAAAGCTTTCGCTTTAGCCAAGTTCATTATGGCCTAGTGACGAAAGTCATGTTATGTTTCAATCGCTTTGAAAATTTCTCTGACGAAAAATAGTTTGTGAATAACAACTATATAACGCCCTCTGAGAATGTTTCAATGAGAGTTTAGACAAGATAACCATTGGAGGATATAATAATTATTGTGGAAACACATATATGTATAAGTCCTTGTTCCTTGAACCGAATTTTGCGACTTTGTTGGTCAAGTGAAACCGGAATAGTATGTGAACTTAAGTCCGCGAACTCAGTCCACGAACTAGAGAAGTTCCCGAACCCGAGAATTTCTGCTGGAGTTTGTGAACTCCATCCGGGAACTTAAGTCCACGAACCCAGTCTGCGAAATTGAGTAGGTTATGTCTAAAAACAATGTTTGTGAACTTATCTTAATAAAATAAGGAATGTTATTGCAAACCGTGGCTTTATAGTTCATGAATCGATTTAAGTGAATCACATCGTTTTTGCTTCGATTGTGTCTTATGTAGTACATAAATATCTAAGCAATTTAAAAACTCTCTAACTAGTTCATTTGAGTCATTTGGACTAGTTATGGTGAAGAAGAATATGGTTGATATGAAAGTTATCATATGGCTAACCTTTTGGTTAATTATTGTTGCACCAACTAATGTACAAGTTTGGGTACGGTTACACAAGCCTAGAAACGTGCATTACATGTGTGTATAACAAGCTATGTTTTCGATATAACGGTTGATAAATATTAGCTTGAATCTAATCAGGTCTTCATCTAACGGTGAATATTGAATGCTTTGTTAGTAGGCTAACATTGATTTCATACCCTGATTTGAGAGACTATATAAAGTAGAACTATAGCAACTGGGAAACCTGATCCCCAGACATTCTTTGTGATACAAGTTGTGCTTATCTAGAGTCGATTCTCCTTTAACCTTTGGTTTTTTTCTTCTAAAACCAGGTTAACGACTTAAAGACTTCATTGAGATTGTGAAGCCAGACCGATACTAATTTTCTTGTAGTTGTGTGATCTGATATTGCTATTTCTATCATACGAGTATAATTGTAATAATTGGATTGAGATTTCTATCTCCGATAGGCAAGATATAAAAGTAGTCACAAACACTTCGTCTCATCGTTTGTGATTCCACAATATCTTTTTTCGCTGCGTCGATTAAGGCTATTGTGAGGTGATTGATAAAGCTGAGATGTTCTTCGGGAATATAAGTCTGGTTTTATCAATTATTTCCTGTTCACCTTGATTTATCAAAACACGGAACAAAAACTTGTAGGTATATTCGTGGGAGACGAATTTATCTATTACTGTAGACTTTTCTGTGTAATACAAATTTGTTTATTAAAGTCTTAGACTTTGGGTCGTAGAAACTCTTAGTTGTGGGTGAGATCAGCTAAGGGAATCAAGTACGTAGTATCATGCTGGGATCAGAGACATAGGAGCATTATTGTACCTTGGATCAGTGTGAGATTGATTTCGGTTTAACTACAGTCCAGACCGAAGTTAGCTTGGATTAGGCTAGTGTCTGTAGTGGCTTAATACAATGTATGTTTAATCTGGACTAGGTCCAGGGGTTTTTCCTGCATTTGCGTTTTCCTCGTTAACAAAATTCTGGTGTCTGTGTTATTTCTTTTCCGCATTATATTTTGTTATATAACTAGTCCTTAACCCGTGCCGCAACGGCACGGGCCATGATGTTAGTTCATTTTTAATATATTGTATAATTTGTGTCCCGAATACTTATCAACTTCTTATGATTTAATATGGGTTTGTCATAAAAATAGTTGGGATTTTCCTCACTTTTTTTCTTGTTCTTTTCCTTTAATATTTTACCGCCGGAGATTTGTTCAAACGAAAGAAATATAATCTTAACTTCCTGACACTTTTTTATTTAGGTTCATTGCTTATAATGAGATAATACTCTACATGAACATGGAAGTTTAAATATTTTTTGGAAATATGTCGTCAGCAGCGCTCATCTCAATGAAATCAACTAATTAATATCGTCCATAAAAGTCTCCTCATGATCCTATTTCGCTCCAGCTGACTCATCTATCATGGTCATGTTGTCGGTCCTCCAAATAGGCAGAGAATAGTAAATTATTTTCATCGAACGGATGATAGAAACTCTCCAATGTGACATGATTTTCCTGTAATTTTTCAACATCCATTATATGACAATGTTTAAAATGTATACCCATTACCTTTTCGAATGGATTGTATATATGTGAACCTCTGCCATTAAGTCTTCAACAAATTATTGTACCCAGCAGCTTGTCTTAGCAAAGGCTTTGGTAACTTTAAAAGTCTTGGACATTTTGTAACTTTTATATGTTCCTACCTTCACTTGGAATACAATTTGGCAACACATAAAGAACCTTGAACACATATTGTACTCCCTGATCCTATTTCAAATTAGTAGATTTTCAATATATCCTTTAACAAAAGTTGACATCTTCTACGTTGAATATTTATAAAAAAAATATTATGGTATTGTGGATCGTTGGTTTCTAAGATTGTAGTTTTCAAAATTGGCCTCTTCAAGTCCCACGACTTTCTAAGTTTATATATCCTGTTTGTTTTTAACATTTTAGTTAGCCATATTATGTTTATTACTAACTTTAAACTTGATGTCATCTTCTAATGTGAATTTTTTGTGATTTCAGAATCGAAATAGTTATACCTCTTTCATTCGTATCAAGTAATCCGTTGTATATCCCAACAATTCTTCTACAACAATTCCTTTCTTTTGCCGTTTCCGGACCATCATTAGCCATTATTGTCAAACGCAATCTGTCTAATTTTTGTTGATGTTATGTATTTGCAATGTTCATTTTCCTTAAATAAATAGATTGTGGAAAAACTAAAATAAAAAGAACATAAGTCTTACATCGCGTCTAAGTTACTATATCCAAAATACTCCGGACACTACTTCTGGCCTTAAGGGTGATTTCCATGCTAGCGGAAATCCTGGACATATGGCGGTTCACTGTAGAAACCGTAAGGACCTTAAAAATAAAATAATGTTAATTTGGTTAAAAATAACAAAGATTGATTTTCTGGCACGGTGTCTGAAGTAAATTTGGTAACAAATGTGAGAGACTGTTGGGTAGACTCTGGTGCTACCAAACATGTCTGTGGAAACAGAGATATGTTCACCTCTCATAATAAGGTAGGGGAAGGCGAGAAACTCTTTATGGGTAACTCATCTGCAGCTTCGGGTAGGACAAAGCAAAGTTGGGCTCAATCTCACTTCTGGCAAGACTCTCACTTTGAATGAAGCTCTTCATGTTCCGGACATCTGCAAAAATCTTGTTTCTTGTGGTGTTTTGGATGATAAGGGTTTTAAAATTGTAATAGAATATGGGGAATGTGTTGTAACTAAGGAAACTATATTTATTTCCTTAATTAATTTAACAGTACATGCAACGCCAATCATTTGCGAAGTGATCTATTTGCGCAAGTGTAGTCAATGTATCCCTTAACTGTAATAATAATAATAACACGTCAGTTTTTTTCAAGGCGTCCATTTGTAAATGGTATGAATCTAATAGATTTGAATTGTACCTCAATCTTAGATATCACATTCTTCTCACATAACATAGCAATTGAGGAAGGACAAATCTTGACCACTTTTTACATAGGCAGAGTTAGTCAAATTATGTTTTGCAATTGTCTTATGTGGAAATTATTATTAATCCATATTTTAATCGGCTCATATCGAAGCCGATCTAATTAGTCCTATAGAAAGTTAATCTTAAATTTTTGACCTAATTTCTTGACCAAATTATTGAACTATTCTCTGTCATGTTCTGCTTTGTGTGATCTACCCATCTGTATCTAATATACCTTCTAACCCAGTGAATAAAACCTATACATATTGATCCGTAATTTGATACTTTTGATTTGTAATCAAGAGGTCGCATGATTTGAGAATGTAAAATATATAAATATTCTATAAACATCGGAGGAAAAATTTAGATAAATGATTTAGAGTTTTTTATGATGATTTTGATGAACAAACATAATTTGTAAACAAATATTTTAGAATATAATTACATTTTCCCGGTTAATAAGGTTGTATATCGGGAATTGAGTGAAAGTATGTTGTTGTCTTTGTAGGTAGTTATCGCGAAACAACTCGACATTATGGTCTTTCAGGAAAAATAATGTAATAGTACTTGAGAGAGCGATAATGTTCTCTTATGTGGGTACACCAATTGCCTTTATATAATACGGATACCGTTTCGGTGATACAACAGTCATGATCATATTGTCTTATATGTTCCGGTATCATCCTCGAAATATTTGGTTTTTGTACTGTAGGACCAGAATATCTCTACAACGATAATCCTGCGAAATAAACAACACTTCTGCAAGAATACCGCGAGCTTTTCAACAACACTTTGCGAGTGTCACAGAGTAGGTTAAAGAATGACGTAATAGCTGACGATAGAAGAAGCACAAGAAGAGAGTGTTTGTCCTGCGATGGTTACAATGCTTGCGAGAGTTGACATTATAACCGTCGCGATAAGATCACAGAGTAGATCCGAAATAAAAGGAAAACTTAGCTGTCATCCACTATGTAATTTCCTATATAAAGGGTTCCTATAGATTCAGAGAAGGATGATGTATTTTTGAGAGTTGAGAAAGTCTTGAGGAGAGAGAAACTTCGAGAAAATAGTTTTATTCTTGATTTCTTCCACTTCTGTAAACATTTCTGAAAATTAAATGATAAAGAGTCGTTTTTAATCTTTAAGTATGAGTTGAATATTATGAAATCTTAACAAGGGTGTAGTGTAGGATTTTCTGCAACTATATTTTGGCGCCCGAAACATGGATGAATTGATGATTATTTGAAGAAAAAGATAAAAAATTGACATTGTGATTGGAAGGAATTTGGAACAATTAGTGAAAGATCTAACGCAATAATGGCTAGAAGAAGAAGAAATACATCAGAACCACCAACAACCGTAAGGAGGAGTAAAAGACTTGCAGGTGGAGGAACAAATGAAATGGGAGAATCTTCAAGAATAAGAACAAGAAAAAATGGAACAAGGAATAATGAAGAAAATCAGGTTCAGCAATCAAATCAGCAAACACCAATACAAGATAGAACTGTGGATTATGATAGAGTTAGCGTGCATACTTGGCAATCAGATTTAGTGGAAGAAGAAGAAGATCGAGAATTAAGAAATTAAAGAAGAGAATAAAGAGATCGAGGAGTGGTTGAAGGATTAATTCATGGAGAAGATGAAAATGAAACAACAGATGATTTAAGACAAAGAATATAGGAGGAAAGGAGATTAGAAGCAGAAGAACGTGCGAATTTAACAAGACAAAATCATGAGTTAAGAATGGAGAATTTAAGATTGCTAAGAATGAGGTCAAGAAGTACTGCTAGATCAAGTTCAAGGTCATTTAGAGAAGAACCAAGGAGAAATTCCCCTATGAGAAATGTTGAAGAAAACATTCAAGAAAGAATCCGAAATCCAAATGAAGAACAACATCATAGATAAGAAGAGATAATTGATGATCGCCATATTCCACGCGATGAAGTTGTGAATGGTAGAAAACATCAAGAGGGTAGAAATAATCAAAATGGTAAAGAAAGTCGAGAAGAAGGTAGAAGAATATTACATGGGCGAGAAGTACAAATAAATCAAAGAATCATTGAGGACAAAATTGAGAGACCTTATGCAGAACAAGCACGTCTAGCTTGCGAGAGGGAAAGATTAAGAGCAGAAGTGGAAGAACAAGAATTTCAGGAAGCGATTCGGCAGAATAATCATGATAATCGAGAAAGGAGACGCACACAAAATCGCCATAACAATAATATCAATGAGGAGTATGATAGGATACAAAGGAGAATAGAAAGACAACGAAGAGAAATGATAAGAAATGAAGAAATTCGTAGAGAAGAAAATAGACAGCATAATCAACTGCGATTTCAAGAAAGAGATGAAGGAGGATATCGCAGAAGAAGGAAAAATGAAGATGAAGAAGAAGATACCCAAAATATCGCAAGACAAGAAAGACATGAACGCAGAAGAAGAGAAGCTGCACTAAAAAGACCAATAGAGCAAAATTCAGTTGAAAACGAACAAATATTGAGAGAGTTAGCAGAAATGCGGGGAATGTTAAATAATCGAAGGGAAGGAGGCAGAATGAAACTTGATGAAGCCATTGAGGAAACTGCGAGAACTCCATTCACTCAAGAAGTACAGTTAAGAGGAATACCCTCTAAATGCAATTTACCAGCATTATCCAGTATCTTTGATGGGACTACATGTGATGTTCAACATGTCAAAGCTTATGTTAGGTGTATGCTACAGTGGGAAAACCATGATGCTGTATTATGCAAATATTTTGCGTCCAGTTTAACTGGCGAGGCGCTAAAATGGTTCGAGGGATTGCCCAAAAATACTATAACTTCTTTTGACCATTTGCAAGCTACATTTCTGGGAGCATATATAAGCAATAATTCATCGCGGCCATGTATTGAAGATGTATTTGGGTTAAAGTAGAGGGTTGGAGAGAGTCTGAAACACCTAACCATAAGATGGAAGATAATGTGCAGTGAAATGGCAGGAAGAGTGGATGAGAGATATCTTATTTTATCTTTTAACAATGCAATGTTCGCAATCAATCTGTTGTACATACAAATTTTCAGAATCGAGAATACAATTACCATGGCAGAGCTGCGAGAGTTACAAGAAGAATACATTTCCTTGGAGGAGAAACAAAATGAGATGGAATCATATCCAATTGCAAATACCAGCTCGATAGCGGGAAATGGAAGTCTACTTCCTAAGATGATTAACAATGTGGCGAGCACCTCGCAGACATAACAAGAGAAAGTGGTGATCGATAACCAACAAAAATTAGTAGACATGGGCAGTCGAGATCAAGAAGAGTATGAAAGGGAAAAGAATTATTACAATCGCGGTGGAAATAACAAAATCCAAAGACTTGATCAGCCACAAGAAATTTATAGTGGTCAGAGACAAAATGATTTCAGAGAACAAAGGAATCAAAGAGTAATATGGGAAGAAATTAAGATGGCACTAGAGGTGGAAATCAAGCCGAAACCCGCGGATAAACATGTACCCGGCCCGTGAAAACCCGAACCCGGATTGACTTGGTTATAAACAAGCCGGGTTCGGGTTATATAAATGCTGGCCCGTGAAAAAACGGGTTAACCCGTGCCCGTCCCGTGAACCCGCGGGTAATCCGGTAAACCCGTGTAAAATAATACTACCTTTAATACTCACCGTTGGATTAGGTAGGTTACTTAATCATATCCCTGCATTAGAGATATAAAAACACTAAAACCCTAGAGAATTTTTTCATTTCTTCTTATTCTTCCTTTTTTTTTTCTCCCCACCATCTTCTCCTGCGCTCCTCCTCACTTCCTCCATCACTCCTTCTCCTGCAGTCCCGCAGCGCTCTTGATTAATTTTTACAAACGAGTTTCCTTAACAAGTTGGTAGTTGGTACGTACGTAACTAATTAACTATGTATACAGTATACACGATTCTCTTAATTTTTATGATTTTTTTGTTTGTAACTTTGTATCATATTGTAACTAAATGATTTGTTTTATGTGATTTTACTTTTTAGTTTTTATGATTATGGATACTATGATTATGTGATTTTAATTTTTATGATTATGGCCATGGGTACTCTGATTTTACTTTTTATAATTTGGATTATGGATTATGTGATTTGGATTGGGTTAATGGGTACTCTGATTTGGATGGGTACTTTTATGATTCTTTTGTTTGTATCATATTGTATCTTATTTTTTAAGAAAAATGTAATTTAGGGTTCTTTGATTTCATAACTGATTACTATAAAATGGATTATGATTCTATGAATAGATGAATTAAAGGATGGGTTTTGATTTTGATGCATGTTTGATTTGCGCTTGACTGATTTATCTGATTTTGTTGAGATTTTATATGCAACAGTCTCAAATTATGTGGTTTTAACTAGGGATTTACTAATTTTTGAGTATTTGACCTATTCTTGTGGCTCTATCCAGGTTCCAGGATGTCAAGTGTACAAGAACAAGACCATTATAATGATGTTATGAGTAGTGAGTCTAGTGACGGTCATTTCCTAATTTTCATTTCATTAAGTTTTTCAATTTTGTTGAACTGTTGAATTTGTTATGTTGTATGTACTTCTGTTGATTGATGTGAATCTAAGTATTAAATGAATTAGATGAATGTTATGTTAGGTTAGCTTTAGATGGCCTGAAATGTGGATGTAAATAGACCAGAAATCCAAGGAAACGCTTGTCAAATTTATAGCTGATAAACGGGCGGATAACCCGTGAACCCGCAAGTTTAACCCGTTACGGGCACGGGTTGATAAAATGACAACCCTTGAAGAATATCAACCCGCGGGTTTTTACCCGTTTTAACCCGAACCCGTGTAACCCGCTACGGGCAAGCCCCGACTCGCCCGATTGTCAGCTCTAGATGCCACCCCTGAATGCCAGCATAGAAAAAATTTGGTAAGCTATCATTTTGATGGAAAATATACCATCACCTTGGAATATGGGAAAAGAGCCACATCCAAATAATCGAAATCAAGCATTTTGTCCTTACCATCATTTTCATGGTCACTCAGTAAATGATTGCAGGAATGTAAAAAGGATAATTTTGAGGATGATTGATCAGGGAAAGTTAAATCACTTTTTAATAGGACATCCACAATCTCAACAATTACCACTGATGAGCACGAAAGTGCGACGCATTTTCACCCATAAATACATTATCTAGGACTCATTTTATCACTAATAATCTTGTTTGTAGGTGTTTTTGTCAAATAAGCTCTTATGGAGAAATTTGCTCGAAAAGTGGTTTTTGTACCTCGGAGGACACATGTTATTCGGACTCTCAATGTTGGTTAAGGGGCAGCTAAATTACTAAGGGGTGTCCAGTTGCTAAGGGGCACCTTCTTTGTTATTTGGAACCTATGGTTATTCTCACCCCAGAAATTACGATTTACACCCAAATTGCTAAAGGGACACCTGTGCTGGTTAAGGGGACATCTTCTTCAACCTTTTGAATTTGAAAATTGGCGGGAAAAAGCTTAGTCATTAATGGCAGAACTAGGGTTTCGATTTTGGGCTTGACGCAGTGAGATTAAATGGCTGAATGCAAATGGGTTTGTTCCTAAATCCTAAACAGAGATGGTAATGTGCTCCGATTCAGTTAACTTTGGCTGGATAATCACCGGTTGATGAAAACATGGAAGAACAGTTTGGCGGGAAAGTCTTGCAGTGAAGAACAAAATTTAGGGTTTGCAGTTTGAGGCGTTTCAAGGAGAATAAATGGCTGAAATTGTTTGGGAAGATTTCAGTGAGCTTAACAGGCCTGGTAATGAGTTTGGAATCGATTCAAATTGGTTGGAATGACCGTTGGAAGAAAACAGGGAATCACAAAAAAACCGAGAGTTCTGTGAAGGATTATCGGGAGTTTTGAGAGAGATTTAATCTCGGATTTAGATTGGATCCAGCCTGTTTCTACAAAAAAGGGTTGGTATAGTTGTTTGTTTCGACAAACTTGGGCTGCATCGTTGGATTGACACGTAAAGAGATAAAAATGGAAGTAGTTGGTAAAACAGGGAAGTATGGAGTTATTCACGGGATTGCATGGGATTTAGACGTGTAATGGGTGTGTTTGGAGTGTGATAAGCTGCAATAGGAACGTGTAGAAGATAAATATCGAAACTTTATAGCAACATGAGCGCGTGAGAAAGAAATGAATGGAAATAAAATCTCGTAACATGCAGTGAAGTATTACAAGGATTCTGTCTACCTGTTGAGTATAAATAGAGGGCTGGCATTCAAAAGAGGGAACATCGAGAGTTGGGGGAAGAAAACAGAGAGTTACAGAGCAACTTATCTGCTGCTGCAGCGAGAAGAAGAAGAAGAAATTTGACGTCCACTGACTGTCGCAGAGAACTGTCGTTTACTGACAGTACTTGTAACAGTCATTTTGGCACGCTTATTTTAAAATTTGCAACATCTATTGTAACAGATGAACTCTAACGCCAAAGACAAATGTTTGATTCATTGTATTATTAGTTTTCTTTAATAAAAACACCATTTGAGCCATAAATTATATTTTTGAGTGTGTATTTATCATGAGAAGCTAAACCCCTACACTGGGTTGACGGACGAAACCAAACTTCACACATGAGTGAATTTATTCTATTTTCTATTTGACTTTTGCACTTATTTTGAATTGATTTATGATTCGATAAAATTAGTTGTGATTCAATTAGATAGGTTATGCCTAATTTAGATAATCTATGCTTAGGGGATACAATTAATGTTTTGAGGATCTACTTTGGCAAAACAAGAGTCGATGTTGTTTTATTTGTTGAGCGATAATTATTGAGAATGAATAATTGAACCTCGTGTTGTGAATTCGGTGGAATCTTAGACCCAGTGACTCTCTCTTTTATTATTTTCATCAACCTTTAAATTTAATCTTCGCAAATCTGAGAGAACGAATCTTAATTACTACTACAAAAACTTTGAAAAAAATCTTTAATCAACCACCAGCACCAAATATTCGCAGGGTGAATACTGTAAAAGGAACAGAAACATTCGTGATAGAGGTTGGAGCAAAGGCAAAGAATTTGTTTTATAATTCCATTGTATATTCATATAAAACTATTGAGGACTTCCACGACAACATTCTTAGCAGAGTCTTCGCGAGAGACACAGATGGAAGAGAGATTATGAACATTGCGATAGTCTCGCCATTAGAGGAGTGGCAAAAACAAACCATTTCTTTCACCTCAAAAGAAGTACCTGAACCTGGAGAAATGCATGATCAACCATTGGTTATGAGATTAGAGATAAACCCAAAACAAAAATAAGATGAAGGTGAAGATGAAGATAAAGTTGAAGAAGATGAAAATGAAGATTCATGGGAAATTAATAGAGTATTGATTGACACAGGTAGTTCGGTGGATATCTTATTTTATCACACTTATAAGACCATGGGAGGGGGAGACGAGGATTTAATACCCTCAATGTACAATATATATGGTTTTAATGGTAGCGCCAATAAACCAAAGGGAGAGATCACAATGAGGATACCATTAAAGGGAATCAAGTCCAAAGTCTTATTTTATGTAGTAGATGTGGAGACACCCTATAATGCCTTAATTGGCAGACCATGGTTACATGGAATTTTAGGTGTGGAATTAACCTATCATCAATGCATTAAATTTCCACATCCACATGGTGTCGGGGTCATCAAAGGAGATTGGGGTGAGAGTAGAAAATGTTATGAGATTGACATAAAGTCTTGTGAAGATAGAGTTGCGAAGAATAGAAATTGGAAGCAGAACATCAAACAAAGACAAAGATGTGACAGGTTAATGGTTGATACAATAGAGCAATGAGAGGATGAGATGCTGCAAAATCAATATGAGCAGCGGAGAATAGATGGCGATCGTATCGCAGATGGAGAAAAAATAACAAAACGCAACACAAGGGCAGAAGCAAAAAGCAGTAAGTAGGAAGGTAAAATGATGAAGTCTATAAATGGTTTGTTGTTTTATTTTGTTTGAATTAAAAGGATGAAATTGAAAAATTATGCAAGAGCTGAAATAAGATCAAAAGAAGAAATTTCATTAGGAGCAGCGAGTTAAATCGCGACATTATTCAAGGTTACTTAAAGAACAAAAGATTGCGATATTCGCAAAAGAAACAAAGAACAAGACGAACCTTTATGGCGTACACCCTAGTTCGCGGATACAATTTTGCAAGAGGCAAATGTAAGAACTAAAGTACATCATACAAGGGGGTATCTCTTTACATGACTCAGGGATAAGGTTATACCGCTACTGGAACCTGAGTCATGCTGATGTTGAGGTTAAAGAAAATCTATCCAGGAGAGGTACCTTGGATTTCCAACTATATAAGTTTATACCCTGGTTGGACGACTGAGGATCTCTTCTAAGGAGTGCAGAGTATGACCAAGGCGTCGAGGTACACGGTTGAGCCAAGGATGCCCGGGACGGACGAACCTACCCTGGCCATTCTTGGTAAGTCTTGGCTATGATGCGCTCGGCCTGAAGAAAACCCCACTTAGGGTGCAGTCTTGTAACTATAAGCCATATAGGAATAAAGGACAAGAGGCTGCGAAAACAACTGGTTGTTGGTAAATCCGGATGGGAGGAGCTAGTCTTGTATGGCCGATGTGCCCTCCTTGAAGGGGAACCAGGGGGAATATAAGGGCGGCACCCTCCATTAGGGAGCTGATAAGTGTCTTAAGACGACAATGTCATGGGGTTTTATGCTCGTAAGAGCATTTAGGCGCATGACAATAATTATACAGAGGCAACAAGCCATGAGAAAAAGTTAAGATGAGATCAATGGTTTTTTATATGAAAGTATAAAGACGTCCTGCGATTTCATCGCTAGACGACAATGTTATAAGACTTTGTTCTCGCAAGAGAACTTAGACTTGTTATATTGTCGCAGAGAAATTGAAAAAATACAGATAAGACAAAATCAATGGGTCAATACATGCAAATGTAAGGACGTTCTGCGATTTTGTCGCAGTAAGAAAAATGTGGCAAAATAAGACCTTTAACTAGGAAGGCATAATAAGACCACAAGAAATTAAGGTTGAATGATTGCGATATGAACGCAAAGATTATGAGCACTGCGATATTTACGCAGAGACCATAAAATTGTACAACTATTGTTAGCGATACAATCGCAAGGTTGGAGGTACAGATATTTAAATAGATTTTATTCATAACTAATATCTAAGCTTTACTCAATTTTCTCATATTACAGATGAATAACCGAGACAAGTATGGGAATGCACAGGACGATAAAATTGTTATTCATCATCATATGATAAATTTACATAGACATTATTATATGACACATTTTCATAGATTGTTAAAGAATAATAATTATGTTGATTGACTATATTGCAGAAAAGAATTGTTTTTTAATTCATACAGATAGAAGCAAAAGAAATTTATACATCAAGTTGGAGAAACTCACATCAAGTTGGAGAAATTCGCAGTAATATTACAAAAAGCAGAAAATAAGTGTACAAAAATTACAAGGAAGATAAAAGAAGAAACATATTTAATTAGATCCATCATCATTGTGGCCAGATTTCTCTCCTTCTTCATCCTTACCATCAGCTCATCAGATTCCTCAGCTTCACTATCAGAGATAACAAGGTTTGGAGTTTTTGCTGGAGTCTCTTTTGCAAGATCAGGATATGTAGAATGAGGAATGTTATGATCATCGCAGACCAGTTTAATGGAATAATTGCGAACATCAACAAGAGTACTACTAAAATTCGCAGCAGTAATCCTTAATTGGTCTTTCAATATTGAATACTTCCCATTGCGAGCAGCAAGGGTACTTGCGAGTTGATTCTTATCGACTTCAAGCTCTCCAATTCTTTCAGAGTATCTCTTTTCAGCTCCTGCGAGTATACAACAACAAGTTGGAAGTTTTGCAAGGAAGAATAACAAAAGCAAGGAATTAACAAGGGAGAACGGTTAACAACCTTCTCTTCCAGAAATCAAGTCTTTAATTAAAGCTGCTTGTTCAATATGAAGACTAACATCTACACCTAAATTAGTTATGGCATTGTCAAGAAATTTCGCATCCCAAGCAAACTCCTCATCATTATTAATAAGAAGACGGGAACGAATTTGGTTTTCTCTTTCAATAAAACCTTCCTTCTCGCGGATAAGTCTATCCCTTTCAATTTGAACTTCAAGAATGGTCTTATGGAAATCTGCTAAGGTTTCAGCTCTCGTCTAGATATACGGTCTTTGTCTTTTGAAAGATCATTGTTCTTGGCCTTTAAAGTTTTAAGTTCTACTTTGGAGTTGTGATAAAGTTGTTTGAATCTGTTAGTTATATCTAAACAAGATCCGTGGTCAATCTCTAAGAGGAAAAACTTAGATCTGAGTTCATCTATGGAAAGAGAATTAATTTTGGAAGGGTTATTCAAAGAATTATTAAGAAGCTCTAGAAGAGCATCATCATCTATTGGTTCAGGAAAAGAACGAATGATTGAAGCCTCATCAGTGAGACCATAAATGTCTGCGAGAATGATAAATCAAGTAAGAAAGAATAATAAAAAGTAAAAATATGAAAGAAAAGGAGAAAATTTTCATACCTAAGAGTTGTATGTTAGCATTGTCAAGATTGGATACTTTGAGCGATTGTTGAGAAAGATTTTTCTCAAGATTTGCATTCTTCTCGCGAAGACTAGCAAGTTCAGATTCCATTTGTTCATTCTTCCTGCGGAGATTAATGAATTCAGATTCTAGCTTCTCATTCTTTTTGCGAAGCACAATATTCTTCTAGTGAGAAGATGCACGCCTTCTATCCAAATCAGAGACAGCGGCAAAAGAGGCTTTGCCAACCTACGAGAGAATAATATAAATTAAAATATGGAGATAAAACAAATATCTAGACACGTTGAAAAAGTGGAAACATACCAGAATACCAAGCGAGTTTAAGAGGCTGGGAGTCAGCGATCTTGATATCCCATGAAGAGAATCATTATCAACTAATATTGGAGCATCGCAGACTTCGGCGAGAGCCTTGGATATCCCATTAATAGTTTCATCTCCATAATCGTTTGTGATACCATAAGTAGCATCGCCAAAATTTTTGGACAGTTGAGTCATATAAGAAGATGAAGAATTCTTCATGGAAAAGACATCAGCATCATCATCAAAATCATCATCATTGTTATCCTTATCAAGATCATCACTTAAATTTTCAGAAATAGGTTGAGGAGTTGAAGAAGAAGAGAGTTGGGTTTTTCTTCTCTTTAAGGGAGGATCACCAGATTCCTCACTGCGAGGAGCAGTAGGCTTCCATTTGGGAGGGGCAATAGATTTCCCCTTGCGATTAACTGTAGATTTCATCTTGGTCCTCGCGGGTTTTATTGGTTCTAATTCTTCAATTACCTGCGGACACAGATAAAGATAAGAAATAGGGGCAACAATATATTGTCAAGATTCATGAAGAGGTATTTCTTACTTCATCTGTGAAGGATTTAAGAGCTAAAAGAGCAATGGGTTTCCTAAAATTTTGGTAGTTGAGTTTCAGCCTGTCAATCTGGAAAGATTGAAGTAGTTAGCGAGAATATAGAAATATGAGAATGACAATAGTGATAATTGTGTAAAATATTGGAGGGAACATACCTCTTTAGTTCTTCCAGGCCAACTAAAAACCCATGGTTGATATTCTGAGAGATTCACAGGTAATGCATGAAGACCAGAGATGTAGGGACCTTAAAGATATAATGGAAAAACAAACCATTTTTCATCGCTAGAGTGGAGAGGTCCTTGATTATTATTTGTATGCCAATCGATATCTAACATAAGAATCTTATCTTCAGCGATCTTATCTTTCTTTTTCAAACGAACACCCCAACAGGTGCTATCCCTCTTCATGGGGATTATGTCATAGTTTATGAATAAATTATCTACAGTATACATTGCAGGAATAATTGGAATATCCTTAAATTTAGGATTCTTCGCAGTCTCAGGGTAGCGAGATCTTTTATTAGCACCGCGAGTAGCATACTCCATCAGCAGACGAATGCAATCCCCACCCAACTGATATATCGCTCGCGAGAACTTCTCGTGAGAAAGTATTTCATAGAATAATTGAAGTTCCGGGTTATAGAGAGGAATGGGAAGACCAGCTTCAAGCTGGCCTAGCGAGACTATGATTTTCTCACGATTACATTGAAAGTTAGAAAATAATGGTACAGAAAGTTCATACTTAGGGTTTTGATTAAGAATAGTGGATAAAGTAAAACCTTTGTCTTGAAATTCTTGTTGAATTTCTCGAAAGACATCTCGTATTTACGACCAGCTACAACCATTTTTAGTATTGGAATGAAGATTGAAAGAGTGAAATATCGAA
Source organism: Papaver bracteatum (assembly GCA_023529315.1). Classification (NCBI taxonomy): domain Eukaryota; kingdom Viridiplantae; phylum Streptophyta; class Magnoliopsida; order Ranunculales; family Papaveraceae; genus Papaver; species Papaver bracteatum. The sequence continues at coordinate 1,441,493 of JAJJWX010000810.1, read as the reverse complement.
ACAAAATTTGTAACAGTAACAAATCCATAATTTACGGAAGAACAGTGAATTTGCAGAGAAGTTACGGAGAGAAGAAAGAAATAAGTAAAAACAAAAAACAAAATGAATGAAGAAGTATTTATAGAAGGAGAAATTTCTCGAGAAGATGAATGTAATAAATGCAAAGGAATGACGTGAACGGTCAGATCGCAACGGTTGAAAAGGACGTGTCAAAAATTGAATGGAAGAAAAAGTATGTGAAAACAGCTGGCGAAAAATATAGAAACGTGTCAAGACAAAAGAATGCAAAAGATAAACAGTTGCGGCATTATAAAAATTTCAGTTCTCATGATCTTTCCTCCTTCGCAGAAAAGACATGAGAATAGGCAAGATGTAGGACCATAATATTGCTACAACGATAATCCCGCGAAATAAACAACACTTCTGCTAGAATACCGCGAGCTCTTCAACAACACTTTGCGAGTGTCACATAGTAGGTTAAAGAATGACGTAATAGCTGGCGATTGAAGAAGCACAAGAAGAGCGTGTTTGTCCTGCGATGGTTACAGTGCTTGCGAGAGTTGACATTATAACTATCGCGATAAGATCGCAGAGTAGATCCGAAATAAAAGGAAAACTTAGCTGTCATCCACTATGTAATTTCCTATATAAAGGGTTCCTATAGATTCAGAGAAGGATGATGTATTTTTGAGAGTTGAGAAAGTCTTGAGGAGAGAGAAACTTTGAGAGAATAGTTGTATTCTTGATTTCTTCCACTTCTGTAAACATTTCTAAAAATTAAATGATAAAGAGTCGTTTTTGATCTTTAAGTATGAGTTGAATATTATGAAATCTTAACAAGGGTGTAGTGTAGGATTTCCTGCAACTACATTTTGGCGCCCGAAACAGGGATGAATTGATGATTATTTGAAGAAAAATATAAAAATTAACATTATGATTGGAAGGAATTTGGAACAATTAGTGAAAGATCTAACGCAATAATGGCTAGAAGAAGAAGAAACACATCAGAACCACCAACAACCGTAAGTAGGAGTAAAAGACTTGCAGGTGGAGGAACAAATGAAATGGGAGAATCTTCAATATTAAGAACAAGAAAAAATATAACAAGGAATAATGAATAAAATCAAGTTCAACAATCAAATCAACAAACACCAATACAAGATAGAGCTGTGGATTATGATAGAGTTAGCGTGCATACTTGGCAATCAGATTCAGTGGAAGAAGAAGAAGATCGAGAATTAAGAAATGAAAGAAGAGAAGAAAGAGATCGAGGAGTGGTTGAAGGATTAATTCATGGAGAAGATGAAAATGAAACAACAGATGATTTAAGACAAAGAATAAGGAGGAAAGGAGATTAGAAGCAGAAGAACGTGCGAATTTAACAAGGAAAAATCATGAGTTAAGAATTGAGAATTTAAGATTGCAAAGAAGGAGATCAAGGAGTACTGCTAGATCAAGTTTAAGGTCATTTAGATAAGAACCAAGGCGAAATTCCTCTATGAGAAATGTTGAAGAAAACATTCAAGAAAGAATGCAAAATCCAAATGAAGAACAACATCATAGAGAAGAAGAGATAATTGATGATCGCTATATTCCACGTGATGAAGCTGTGAATGGTAGACAAAATCAAGAGGGTAGAAATAATAAAAATGGTGAAGAAAATCGAGAAGAAGGTAGAAGAATATTACATGGGCGAGAAGTACAAAGAAATCAAAGAATCATTGAGGACGAAATTGAGAGACATTATGCAGAACAAGCACGTCTAGCTTGCGAGAGGGAAAGATTAAGAGCAGAAGTGGAAGAACAAGAATTTCATGAAGCGATTCGGCAGAATAATCATGATAATCGAGAAAGGAGACGCACACAAAATCGTCATAACAATAATATCAATGAAGAGTATGATATGATACAAAGGAGAATAGAAAGACAACGAAGAGAAATGATAAGAAATGAAGAAATTCGCAGAGAAGAAAATAGACAGCATAATCAACTGCAATTTTAAGAAAGAGATGAAGGAGGAGATCGTAGAAGAAGGAAAAATGAAGATGAAGAAGAAGATACACAAAATCTCGCAAGACAAGAAAGACATGAACGCAGAAGAAGAGAAGCTGCACTAAAAAGACTAATAGAGCAAAATTCAGTTGAAAACGAACAAATATTGAGAGAGTTAGCAGAAATGCGGGGAATGATAAATAATCGAACGGAAGGAGGCATGTAGTTGTAGGAAATCCTACACTACACCCTTGTTAAGATTTCACAATATTCAACTCATACTTAAAGATTAAAAAAAACTCTTTATCATTTAATTCTTAGAAATGTTTACAGAAATGGAAGAAATCAAGAACACAACTATTCTCTCAAAGTTTCTCTCTCCTCAAGACTTTCTCAACTCTTAAAAATACATCATCCTTCTCTGAACATACTGGGTTTCTATATATAGGGTAGATACATAATGGATGACAGCTAAGCTATCCTTTATTTTCGGATTTGATTTGCGATCTTATCGCAACAGTTATAATATGAAATCTTGCAAACATTGTAACAATCGCAGATAAATCATGCTCTTCTCGTGTTTCTTCAATTATCAGCTATTACGTCATTCATTTAAGTTATTCTGTGACGCTCGCAAAGTGTTGTTGGAAGAGCTCGCGGTGATGATCATAGGAGTGTTGTTAATCTCGCAAGAATATTGTCATGGCGATATTCTGGTCCTACATCTTGCCTCTTCTCATGTCTTTTCTGCGAAAGATGAAAGATCATGAGAACTGAAATTTTTATAATGCCGCAACTTTTTATCTTTTGCATTCTTCTGTTTTGACACGTTTCTATATTCTTCGCCAGCTGTCTTCATGTATACTTTCTTCCATTCAATCTTCGACACGTCTTTTTAACCGTTGTGATCTAACCGTTCATGTCCTTTCATTGCATTGATTGCATTTATCTTTTCAAGAGCTTTCTTCTTCTATAAATACTTCTTTCACTTTTTTCTTTCCTTCTTTTTACTTCTTTCTTCCTTCTCTTCATAACTTCTCTGCAAATTCACTGTTCTTCCGTAAATTCCGGATCTGTTACTTTCATAAATTTTATCTCAATTTTTTACTTATTCAATCTTCATTCCCATAATCAAAATGGTTGTAGTTGGTCGCAAATATGAGGCTGCCTTCTAGAAGATTCAAAAAGAATATCAAGACAAAGGTTTTACTTTATCCACCATTCCCAATCAAAACCCTAAGTCTGGACTTTCTGTACCATTATTTTCTAACTTTCAATGTAATCGCGAGAAAATCATAGTCTCGCTAGGTCATCTTGAAGCTGGTCTTCCCATTCCTCTTTATAACCCTGAACTTCCTCTAATTTATGAGATTCTTTCTCACGAGAAGTTCTCGTGAGCGATATATCAGTTGAGTGGGGACTGCATTCGTCTGTTGATGGAATATGCTACTCGCGGTGCTAATAAAAAATATCGTTATCCTGCAACCGCGAAGAATCCTAAGTTTAAGGATATTCCAAGTATTCCCGCGATGTATACTGTAGATAATTTCTTCATAAATTATGAAATTATCCCCATGAAGAGAGATAACACTTGCTGGGGTGTCCGCTTGAAAAAGAAAGATAAGATCGCTGAAGATAAAGCACTTATGTTAGATATCGATTGGCATAAAAGTACTAATCAAGGCCCTCGCCACTCTAGCGATGACAAATGGTTCATCTTTCCTTTATGTCTTGAAGGTCCTTACATCTCTGGTCTTCATACCTTACCTGCGAATCTTACAGAATATCAACCGTGGGTCTTCAACTGGCCTGAGAGAAATAAAGAAGTATGTTCTTCTTAAGTCTTTGTATAACAAGTTATTATAATCAATTTTTCCATATCTTTAAGCTCTCGCTGACTATCCCTTTTTATTAGATTGAAAGGTTAAAATCCAGCTACAAGAAGTCTGGGAAACCCGCTACTCGCTTAACTCTTCAATTACTCACAGATGAAGTAAGAAATATTTCTTTATAAATCTTAACAATATATTGTTGCCTCTGTTTCTTATCTTTATATGTGTTCGCAGGTAATTGAAGAAATAGAACCTGTAAAAATTGTGAAAACCAAGGGGAAAGACAAAGATGCACCTCGCATAGAGACATCTATTGTGCCTCTCAAGGAAAAATCTTCTGCTTCTCGCGGAGGAAAATCTGATGCTCATCCCTTAAAGAAAAGAAAAATTCAACTTCTTTCTTCTTCAACTCTTCAATCCAGTGAAGGAACTTTGGATGAAGATTTTAACAATGGCAACAATGATGATGATGAAGATAATAATGTTTCCTCCCCTCCTGAGTCTTCCATGACTCAATTATCCAAATTTTTTGGCGATGTTACACATGGCATCGCAAATGATCATGTAGATGAAGCTCTTAATGGGATATCCCAGGCTCTCGCTAAAGTCTGCGATGCTCCCATATTAGTTGGTAATGATTCTCTCCAAGGAATCTCAAGATCGCTGACTCCCAGCCTCTTAAATTCGCTTGGTATTTTGGTATGTTTTTATTTCTTCATCACTCTTATCTATTTATTTTATCACTATATCTTGACTTATATTATTCTCTCGCAGGTTGGGAAAGCTTCATTTGTTGTTGCCTCTGACTTGGATAGAAGACGTGCATCTTCCCATAAGAAGAACATTGCTCTTCGCGGAAAGAATAAGAAGTTAGAATCTGAATTCTCTAACCTCCGCGAGAGGAATGAACAAGTGGAATCTGAACTTTCCAGCCTTCGAGAGAAGAATAAAGAACTTGAGAACAATATTTCTCAACAATCGCTCAAAGTATCCAATCTTGATACTACTAACAAACAACTCTTAGGTATGATAATCTTATTCTTTTCCTTCATAACTTTATGTTTCATTATTCTTTCTTACTTAATTTATCATTCTCGCAGACATTTATGGTCTCACTGATGAGGCTTTAACCATTCGTTCTTTTCCTGAACCAATAGACAATGATACTCTTCTAGAACTTCTTAATAATTCTTTGAATAACCCTTCCAATATTAATTCCCTTTCCATAGATGAACTCAGATATAAGTTTCGCCTTTTAGAAATTGATCACAGATCTTGTTTAGATATAACTCACATATTCAAACAACTTTATCACAACTCCAAAGTTGAGATTAAAACTTTAAAGGCCAAGAACAAGGACCTTTCAAAAGACAAAGACCGTATATCTAGACAAGGAGCTGAAACCTTAGCAAATTTCCATAAGACCATTCTTGAAGTTCAAATTGAAAGGGATGGGCTTATCCGCGAGAAGGAAGGTTTTATTGAAAGAGAAAACCAAATCCGTTCCCGTCTTCTTATAAATAATGATGAGGAGTTTGCTTGGGCTGCGAAAGTTCTTGACAATGCCAGAACTAATTTATGTGTATATGTTAGTCCTCATATTGAACAAGAAGCTTTAATTAAAGACTTGATTTATGGAAGAGAAGGTTGTTAACTGTTCTCCCTTGTTAATTCCTAGCTTTTGTTATTCTTCCTTGCAAAATTTCCAACTTATTGTTGTATACTCGCAGGAGCTGAAAAGATATAGTCTGAAAGAATTAGAGAACTTTAAGCTGATAAGAATCCACTCGCAAGCACCCTTGCTGCTCGCAACGAGAAGTATTCAAGATTGAAAGACCAATTAAGAATTAATGCTGCGAATTTTAGCAGTACTCTTGTTGATGTTCGCAATAATTCCATTAAATTGGTCTATGATGATCATAACATCCCTCATTATACATATCCTGATCTTGCAAAAGAAGTTCCAGCAAAAACTCCAAACCTTGTTATTTCTGATAGTGAAGCTGAGGAATCTGATGAGGATGAAGAAGGAGAAAAATCTGGCCACAATGATGGTGGATCTAATTAGATCTATTTCTTCTTTTATCTTCCTTGTAATTCTGTACACTTATTTTCTGCTTCTCGTAATATTACTGCGAGTTTCTCCAATTTGCTGTATAAATTTCTTTTGCTTCTATCTGTATGAATTAGAAAACAATTCTTTTTTGCAACATGGTCAATCAACATAATTATTATTTTTTAACAGTCTATATAAATGTGTCACATAATAAGATCCACGTAATTTTATCGTATAATGATGAATAATAATTTCATCGCTCCGTGCATTCCCATACTTGCCTCTATTATTCATCTGCAATATGAAAAAATTGAGTAGAGCTTAGATATTCATTGTAAATAAAATAGAGTTGTGAGCATCATCGCAAGTATCAGTTGTATACTTTTATGATCTATGCGTGAATATATCAAATTCCATAATCTCTGCGGAAATATCGCAGTCATTCAACCTCTTGTGGTCTCATTATGCCTTCCTAGTTAAAGGTCTTACTTTGCCACTTTATGTTTTTGCGACAAAATCACAGGACGCCTTTACACTTGTATGTAAAAACCTATTGATCTTGCCTTATCCATATTTTTTCAATTTCTCTGTGACAATATGACAAGTCTAAGTTCTCTCGCAAGAACAAAACTTTATGACATTGCCGTCGTGCGATGAAATCGCAGGATGTCTTTTCACTTTCATGTAAAAACCATTGATCTCATCTCATCTTTTCTATTATGGCTTGTTACCTTTGTGTAATATTTGTCACGCGACAATATGACATGTCTAAACGATCTTGCGAGCGTAAATCCCCATGACATTGCCGTCTTAAGAGACTTATCATCTCCCTAATGGAGGGTGCCGCCCTTATCTTCCCCCTGGTTGCCCCTTCAAGGAGGGCACATCGGCCATATAAGACTAGCTCCTCCTATCCGGATTTACCAATAACCAGTTGTTTTCACAGCCTCTTATCCTTTATGCCTATATGGCTTATAGTTACAAGACTGCACCCTAAGTGGGGTTTTCTTCAGGCCGAGTGCATCATAGCCAAGACTTACCAAGAATGTCCAGGGTAGGTTCGTCCGTCCCGGGCATTCTTGGCTCAACCGTGTACCTCTGCGCCTTGGTCATACTCTGCACTCCTTAGAAGAGGTCCTCAGTCGTCCAACCAGGGTATAACCTTATATAGTTGGAAATCCAAGGTACCACTCCCGGATAGGTTTTCTTTAACCCCAACATCTTCATGACTCAGGTTCCAGCAGCGGTATAACCTTATCCCCGAGTCATGCAAAGATATACCCCCTAATATGATGTACTTTAGGTCTTACATTTGCCTCTTGCGAAATTGTATTCGCGAACTAGGGTGTACGCCATAAAGGTTCGTCCCGTTCTTTGTTTCTTTTACGGATATCGCAATCTTTTGTTCTTTAAGTAACCTTGAATAATCTCGCGATTTAACTCGCTGCTTCTAATGAAATTTCTTCTTATGATCTTATTTCAGCTCTTGCATAATTTTTCAATTTCATCCTTCTCATTCAAATAAAGTAAAACAACAAACCATTTATAGACTTTATTATTTTACCTTCCTACTTACTACTATTTGCTTTTTCCCTTTTGTTGCGTTTTGTTACTTTTCTCAATTTGCGATATGCTCGCCATCTATTTTCCGATGTTCACATTGATTTTGCAACATCTCATCTTCTCGCTGCTCTATTGTATCAACCATTAACCTGTCACACCTTTGTCTTTGTTTGATGTTCTGCTTCCAATTGTTATTCTTCGCTACTCTATCTTCATAAGAATTTATATCAATCTCATAACATTTTTTACTCTCACCCCAATCTCCTTTGATGACCCTGACACCATGTGGATGTGGGAATTTAATACATTGATGATAGGTTGACGCCACACCTAAAATTCCATGTAACCATGGTCTTCCAATTAAGGCATTATAGGGTGTCTCCACATCTACTACACAAAATAAGACTTTGGACTTAATTCCCTTTAATGATATCCTCATTGTGATCTATCCCTTTGGTTTATTGGCGCTACCATTGAAACCATATATCTTATATGTTGAGGGTATTAAATCCTCGTCTCTCCCTCCCATGGTCTTATAAGTGTGATAAAATAAGATATCCACCGAACTACCTGTGTCAATCAACACTCTATTAATCGCCCATGAATCTTCATTTTCATTTTCATCCTCTTCAACTTTTTCTTCATCTTCTTTCTATTTTGGGTTTATCTCTAATATCACAACCAATGGTTGATCATGCATTTCTCCAGGTTCAGGTACTTCTTGTGCGGTGAAAGAAATGGTTTGTTTTTGCCACTCCTCTAATGGCGAGACTCTCGCAATGTTCATAATCTCTCTTCCATCTATGTCTCTCGCGAAGACTCTGCTAAGAACGTTGTCGTGGAAGTGCTTAATAGTTTTGTATGAATGTACGATGGAATTACAAAAAAAAATTCTTTGCCTTTGCTCCAACCTCTATCACGAATGTTTCTGTTCCTTTTACAGTATTCACCCTGCGAATATCTGGTGCTGGCGGTAATTGTTGAGATTGTGGATGTCCTATTAAAAAGTGATTTAACTTTCCCTGATCAATCATTCTCAAAATTATCCTTTTTACATTCCTGTAATCATTTACTGAGTGACCATGAAAATGATGGTAAGGACAAAATGCTTGATTTCGATTATTCGGATGTGGCTCTTTTACCATATTCCAAGGTGATGGTATATTTTCCATCAAAATGATAGCTTCCCAATTTTTTTTATGCTGGTATTCAGGGGTGGCATCTTAATTTCTTGCCATATTACTCTTTGATTCCCTTGCCCTCTGAAATCATTTTGTCTTTAACCACCATAACTTTCTTGTGGCTGATCAAGTCTTTGGATTTTGTTATTTCCGCCGCGATTGTAATAATTCTTTACCCTTTCATACTCTTCTTGATCTCGACTGGCCATGGCTACTAATTTCTGCAGGTTACCGATCACCACTTTCTCTTGTTGTGTCTGTGAGGTGATCGCCACATTGTTAATAATCTTAGGAAGTAAACTTCCATTTGCCGCTATTGAACTAGTATTTGCAATTGGATATGATTCCATCTCATTTTCTTTCTCCTCCAAGGAAATGTATTCTTCTTGTAATTCTCGCAGCCCCGTCATGGTAATTATATTCTTGATTCTGAAAATTTGTATGTACAACAGATTGGTTGCGAACATTGCATTGATAAAAGATAAAATAAGATATCTCTCATCCACTCTTCCTGCCATTTTACTGCACATTGTTTTCCATCTTATAGTTAGATGTTTCAGGCTCTCTCTAACCCTCTGCTTTAACCCAAATACATCTTCAATACCTGGCCGCGATGAATTGTTGCTTATATATGCTCCCAGAAATGTAGCTTGCAAATGGTCAAAAGAAGTTTTAGTATTTCTGAGCAATCCCTTGAACCATTTTAGCGCCTCGCCAGTTAAACTAGATGCAAAGTATTTGCATAATACTGCATCATGGTTTTCCCATTGTAGCATACACCTAACGTAAGCCTTGACATGTTGAACATCACAGGTAGTCCCATCAAAGATACTGTTTAACGCTGGTAAATTCCATTTTGGAGGAATTCCTCTTAGTTATACTTCTTGAGTGAATGGAGTTCTCGCAGCTTCTTCAATGGCTTCATCAAGTTGCCTTCTGCCTCATTCTCTTCTGTTATTCAACATTCCCCTCATTTCTGCTAATTCTCTTAAAATTTGTTCATTTCCAGCTGAATTTTGCTCTATCGGTATTTTTAGCGCATCTTCTCTTTTTCTACGTTCATGCCTTTCTTGTCTTGCGAGATTTTGCGTATCTTCTTCTTCATCTTCATTTTGCCTTCTTCTGATATTTTCCTCTTCTCTTCCTTCCTGGATTCGTAACTGGTTATGTCTTCCTATTTCTTCTCTGCGAGTTTCTTCATTTCTCATTATTTCTCTTCGCTGTCTTTCTATTCTCCTTTGTATTCTATCATATTCCTCATTGATATCATTGTTATGGCGATTTTGTGTGCGTATTCTTTATCGATTATCATGATTATTCTGCCGAATCGCTTCATGAAATTCTTGTTCTTCCACTTCTGCTCTTAATCTTTCCCTCTCGCAAGCCAAACGTGCTTGTTTAGCATAATATTTCTCAATTTCGTCCTCAATGACTCTTTAATTTCTTTGTATTTCTCGCCCATGTAATATTCTTCCACCTTCTTCTCGATTTTATTCATCATTTTGATTATTTCTACCCTCTTGATTTTGTCTACCATTTACAGCTTCATCGCGTGGAATATGGCGATCATCAATTATCTCTTCTTCTCTATGATGTTGTTCTTCATTTGGATTTTGCATTCTTTCCACATTTCTCATAGGGGAATTTCTCCTTGGTTCTTCTCTAAATGACCTTGAACTTGATCTAGCAGTACTTCTTGATCTCCTTCTTTGCAATCTTAAATTCTCCATTCTTAACTCATGATTTTGCCTTGTTAAATTCGCACGTTCTTCTGCTTCTAATCTCCTTTCCTCCTGTATTCTTTGTCTTAAATCATTTGTTGTTTCATTTTCATCTTCTCCGTGAATTAATTCTTCAACAACTCCTCGATCTCTTTCTTCTCTTCATTCATTTCTTAGTTCTCGATCTTCTTCTTCTTCCACTGAATCTGATTGCCAAGTATGCACGCTAACTCTATCATAATCCACAGTTCTATCTTGTATTGGTGTTTGCTGATTTGATTGTTGAACCTGATTTCCTTCATTATTCCTTGTTCTATTTTTTATTGTCCTTATTCTTGAAGATTCTCCCATTTCATTTGTTCCTCCACCTGCAAGTCTTTTACTCCTCCTTAAGGTTGTTGGTGGTTCTGATGTGTTTTTTCTTCTTCTAGACATTATTGCGTTAGATCTTTCATTAATTGTTCCAAATTCCTTTCAATCACAATGTCAATTTTTATCCTTTTCTTCAAGTAATCATCAATTCATCCCTGTTTCGGGCGCCAAAATGTAGTTGCAGGAAATCCTACACCACACCCTTGTTAAGATTTCACAATATTCAACTCATACTTAAAGATTAAAAACAACTCTTTATCATTTAATTCTCAGAAATGGAAGAAATCAAGAACACAACTATTCTCTCAAAGTTTCTCTCTCCTCAAGAATTTCTCAACTCTTAAAAATACATCATCCTTCTCTGAACATATTGGGTCTCTATATATAGGGTAGATACATAATGGATGACAGCTAAGCTGTCCTTTATTTTCGGATTTGATTTGTGATCTTATCGCAACAGTTATAATATGAAATCTTGCAAACATTGTAACCATCGCAGATAAATCATGCTCTTCTCGTGTTTCTTCAATTGTCAGCTATTACGTCATTCTTTTAAGTTATTATGTGACGCTCGCAAAGTGTTGTTGGAAGAGCTCGCGGTGATGATCGTAGGAGTGTTGTTAATCTCGCGAGAATACTGTCATGGTGATATTTTGGTACTACAAGGCAGAAGGAAACTTGATGAAGCCATTGAGGAAGCTGCGAGAACTCAATTCACTCAAGAAGTACAGTTAATAGGAATACCCCCCTAAATGCAATTTACCAGTATCTTTGATGGGATTACCTGTGCTGTTCAGCATGTCAAAGCTTATGTTAGGTGTATGCTACAGTGGGAAAACCATGATGCTGTATTATGAAAATATTTTGCGTCCAATTTAACTGGCGAGGCGCTAAAATGATTCGAGGGATTGCCCAAAAATACTATAACTTATTTTGACCATTTGTAAGCTACATTTCTGGGAGCATATATAAGCAACAATTCCTCGCGGCCAGGTATTGAAGATGTATTTGGGTTAAAGCAGAGGGTTGGCGAGAGTCTGAAACACCTAATCATAAGATGGAAGACAATGTGCAGTGAAATGGCAGGAAGAGTGGATGAGAGATATCTTATTTTATCTTTTAGCAACCAATTTGTTGTACATACAAATTTTCAGAATCAAGAATACAATTACCATGACGGAGTTGCGAGAGTTACAAGAAGAATACATTGCCTTGGAGGAGAAACAAAATGAGATGGAATCATATCCAATTGCAAATACCAGCTCGATAGCGGCAAATGGAAGTCTACTTCCTAAGATGATTAACAATGTGGCGAGCACCTCGCAGACACAGCAAGATAAAGTGGTGATCGATAACCAGCAGAAATTAGTAGCCATGGGCAGTCGAGATCAAGAAGAGTATGAAAGGGAAAAGAATTATTACAATCGCGGTGGAAATAACAAAATCCAAAGACTTGATCATCCACAAGAAATTTATGATGGTCAGAGACAAAATGATTTCAGAGGACAAGGGAATCAAAGAGTAATTTGGGAATAAATTAAGATGCCACCCCTGAATGCCAGCATAGAAAAAATTTGGGAAGCTATCATTTTGATGGAAAATATACCATCACCTTGGAATATGGGAAAAGAGCCACATCCAAATAATCGAAATCAAGCATTTTGTCCTTACCATCATTTTCATGGTCACTCAGTAAATGATTGCAGGAATGTAAAAAGGATAATTTTGAGGATGATTGATCAGGGAAAGTTAAATCAATTTTTAATAGGACATCCACAATCTCAACAATTACCACTGATGAGCACGAAAGTGCGACGCATTTTCATCCATAAATACATTAGCTAGGACTCATTTTATCACTAATAATCTTGTTTGTAGGTGTTTTTGTCAAATAATCTCTTATGGAGAAAGTTGCTCGAAAAGTGATTTGGACGCAATTCTAATTTTTAATCACAAATTCCATGTATGAGGTTTAGATTGAACAAAATGCCGTCAATTGATTAGTTTCATTATTATTTTTCCGTGTATATATTCTTTTTTGTATTGCATTCAATTTTATTTTAACATTAAAAAATCATGATTTATACGATATAGTACCAAAGATAGCAGGGGTACCATTTGGGTGATCCAATTACGATCATGAAAGTATTATCTTGTATGATATCATCCCTAAAATATATGGTACCTTCATTTATCAAAAGTGTTAAAAACAACCAACCACATCTTCCACACTACGATGTTATCGATGTTGTAATGACAACATAAAATTAATATTGTCCATCACTATTCATCAGCACTCACCGGTATTACTTCTTCCACCACAAATCAGGGGCGGAGCCAGGATATTGAGGAAACATGGAGAAAAAAATTCTTGGAAAGTTGGATACATGTGAAAAATGGACTTTATATCCCATTTTACGATAAAAGAACAAAAAAAAAAATTATGCTTGGCTCCGCCCTTAACCACCACTAATCTTTCGGCCTCCACCTCTTCTACTACTCATTGTCGCCAAAAATATCAATTGATATTATTTATCAAATTTACTTATTAATAGAGATAAATATTATAATTAATTAAGAAAACATTTATAATTAAAAAATGAGTAGTCATTTATTATGAGAAATTAGTGAAACACTAATTAAAGAACACTTTAGAATGAATAGATTATTTATTATGTGCAATTAGTGAAACACTAATTAATAAAGCAATTATGATATTTAAGTTGAACAAACCACCACCGTTGATTTATCTTTTCTATTAATTCTAACCAAGGTGGAACACTGGTTAGAGGCACCTTGGTTAGAGGCCTCTCTTATGACACAATAGGTCATGAGTTCGAACCTCCCCGTTATAATTTTTGAAAATCCATATCTTGACTTGAGTATTCATTTTTCATTCATAATATTGGAATTAATGCCATGCGTGCGAGTTGTAGGGGGTGGTCAGGAGAACCACAACCCTTGATTTATCTTTGCCTGGAAAAATCCTGACCACCACTAACACATGCTAACTTATCCTAGCTTTGTTTTGTACTAATGATTGAAATAATACAGGTTGTGCGTTGTTCAATCAATTAGAATATCCGACCTCTTTGGTTGATTTAAATTGATTGACACTTGGATATTGGTCTTTGGTACCATCCAAGTTATCTCCTTGTATTTGATAAAAACTCGCAGATTTCTATTTGCTTGAGTAAAGATCAAATCAAGTGAGAGATATATAAACTCTTTCATTTATTTTTTTATTGATTATGTCTGATTGTCTAGTTAATTCTCTATAAAGTATATTGGAGTTTGTCCATAAAGATTGCTAATCAAAATATTGGGTGTGGTTGTTAGACCCCCGCTTTTTCAATTGGTATCAGAGAAGGAAAACACGTTCAAGACCTTACAACTCTGTGTTTGTAGCGATCTGACTCTATATGGACAGAGGAGCTATCTCTATTAACGTACCACAGTCTTCGATGGCTCTAATTACTTATGGTGGAAAATTGTTATGCGAGCTTTTCTTCAAGCATGTGATTTTCAATCATGGGTATATGTTGTTAATGGCTATGATGCTCCCGTTGAGGTAGTTGGAGATATAAACGTTCCAAAGAATATTGGTGAATACACCCCTGCCGATATTCTTGCTGCAAAGCAAAACTCTGACGGTTTGAATGCCATTACCCTAAATCTTCAGCACCATGTGTCTAATTGCACTAAGTCGTAAGAAGCTTGGGATATCTTAGCAACCGTATTTGAAGGTAATACCAATGAGAAGGAAGCTAGGATACAAAACCTTCCAATTGGGAAAACCTTCGTATGGCAGATGAAGAAACATTTGATGAGTTTAATCACAAAGTGTCTGATATTGTTAATGCATCTTTTGCGTTGGGTAAGACTATTCCTGAAAAGGACATTATGATGAAAATTCTCAGATCTCTGCCATCTAGATACGGTGCTAAGAATCATGCCATCGTTGAGGGAAATAACCTTGGTACTCTCTCCAGAAATACACTGGTTGGAAAGCTTAAGATATTTGATCATGAAAATTCGTCCAAATCTAAGGATGTTGCATTCAAAGCACTAAAGGACACTAAGTTACTTGATAAAAGTAAAAAAGTGTATTTCTCTGAAGATGATCACTCTAAGACAGATTCATCATATGAAGATCTTGGCAAATCAGTCTCGATGATCACAAGACAGTTTAGGGATCTTCTGCTGAATAGAAGTAAACAGTTCTCCAGAGATAAGCCTAAGGCATCAGTCAAACCTCATAATCTTGTTCCTCCTAAAAACAAGGATATTGATGAAACTGATGATGAGGATATGCCTCAGTGGTTTAAGTGTAAGGGATTTGGTCATTTTTCAAATGAGTGTCCAAATCGTAGAAAATACACTGGGAGAAAAGGTCTTGCTGCAACTCTTGATGAAATGTCTGACGACTATGATTCTAATAAAGACGAGAAATCAAGTGTTGCACTTCTTGGTGAAAATATTGATTTTTATAATTGTAGCCATACATACATCAGAAGATAATCCAACTATTTTGGAAGACAAAGTTGACCCATTCTTTGGAAACTCTGTTTATAATGTTTCAGGTTCCACTATGTGCCTAGCTGCTTGCACATCTCAGAAGCCTGATCTTTATCCAAATTTGACGTGTTCATATTGTTCATTAAAGGGTCATGAACTTTCAAAGTGTTATAAGTTCAAACACCAACAAAGGCACGTCAACAAACTTCAATGAAGAGAAAATTATTTAGCAAGAAAGCTTAAACTGGCTCAGAAGACCACTGAGGTATGTAAGATTTTATCTTCGTCTAAGAAGTTAGTTTCCAAGGATAAACTACGACCACTAGAAAAGAAAATATGGTCAAATGATCTTGATAGACAAAGGTCCGTGGATTCCTCTCAAGAGGAAAATAGTGGACAAATTGTTGTTCACCACAACACAACTTGATTGTGTTGTGTTTGAAATCTTGTCTCATATGCCTGATTAAAAGAGACAATGATTTTGTAGTTTTCAGGCCTTTAGGAAAAGTTTGTTTCTCTTATTTTCTTATTTTTGTCTATCAAACAAAAGAAAGGGAATTATCGACAATTTTACTCTTCATAGGGTTGAGAGTTGGTCGTGTACGAACCTGTTTAAAGGTTTCGAACCCTACATTCCTTTTTTCCTTCTCTAAAACCTATTTTTATCTCAAGAATACTTGTTGAGTTAATTGTGATTTTCTCTCACAAATCCATACGCTCATGGAAACTCCAAGTACGATGACTTCTGATGGAAAAGATGGTAATGTGATTGTTAAGCCATCAATCATGAAGGAAAAATAAAAGTCTCCATTGCCTCCAACATTGAAAGGGAAGATAAGGAATACGAGGAAGCCAAGAGTCGTTCCTTCAAATTCTCAGAAGTTTTTTGATGTTCTTGAAGTGTTGAAGGAGATGCAAAAGGACATTCAACAAATAAAGGCTTTTCTGTATAAGACTCATGAGATTCAGAAGGCCCTGGTTTGAGAACAGCATCCAAGAAGGTTTATTGATATAAACTCATACCTTAATGAACCTTATGTTCCAATGGATGTTGACGACAAGGAGTTCAGGGATGATACATAATTATTCAAAGGTCTTATTTCCTAGTAAATCTTCTATTTTTCATGTTTTGATTAGAAGAATAACTAGTGTTTGGAATAGCCATTATTGTGATTACACATAGCTATGTCCAAAGTTTTCATCTTCTTGTTTTTATAATTATTGGTTTAAATTCTAAACTTGTTTGGAAGATGATTTTTGCAGTATTAATCTTTATGATTTTATATATTGCAATATTGTTATGGGATATATGTGTTTACATCCGTGAACTTGATTGTCCCATACTTTGCCAAAAGTAAAGTCGTTCGTGAATTAATATGCAAGTATTGATAAAATAATGAATAGACTTTTGACAAACACAAAAGTTAAGCCTATATTATCAACTATTGATGTAAGATAGGTTAAAATCTTTTGTGATTCAAGTATTATGTCTATTGTATGTCATTGTGCAAATGGTGATGGGAAATAGAATGAATCCTTGATTATTCCACGGTATAAGGTCGGTCTCCGATCCACATTTTTTGTGAAAATACTGTGTTGTTACATAAAGTGTCTTATGTTGAGCACGTGAACAACCAAAATTAATTATTTTATGATTAACTTGGTTGTTGTTCCGTAAGGTACTTTGTGTTGAGCATGGACAATTAAATTGATTACTTTTATGATTAGTTTAGTTGTGTACTTCAATTAGATTAATTGTGGGTACTCTTGTGATTAATCTAATTGATTTATTAAGTTTCCATAAGTTTACTTGTGATGAGCATATTTGGTTAAACTAATCTTAGGTTCGCTTACGGTTAATTTGATTGAATATTCTTTTTGAATTCCAAATTCATACTCGTATGTGATTTGTTGAAGTCCAAAGAAATCCTTATTTTCTTTCGAAATTAAGGTCGCTCTTGTTGTTCCCTTGGGAATGACATTTTATGGGGGAAAATTCTTTTGAACTTGTGCTTAATTGCCAAATCTTTGTGGGGAGTGTGTCTATGGAATTTTATAGGGGTTATCTTGTATATTTATAAACTCGTTGATGAATGCATTTAGCTTCGTCTTTATGATTGCATCTAAACAAGATGATATACATTTACCTTTGTTCATAAACCGTCTCTTACGGAAATTTCATTAGGATCTCGTTCTTGTACCTTTGCCAATTTTATTGACAAAAAGGGGGAGAATTAATATGTAGTTCACACTACAAATACATATGGTTTTCAGATCATTATGTAAGATGGGGTGGTTTCCATGTGAGATGGAGTATTGACTAAGGGGGAGTAACATATCACCATATATAGTATTGTTGTTAAAGTTGTGATGCAATTGGACTTTGATGCTGTGTAATGATACTATGTTACTGTATAACAATGATTGAGAACTCTTGTTTTCTCTTTGTTATAGCTATGGATTTTCAACAACGATGATGCTAAACTTACAACCTTTGGATCATTGGAGTACTTGTAAGTGACGAAGATTTCGAGTAATGTTGAAGATTAAACGACATGTGGAATAGGAGCTACAAAGTCTATTTATATATTTTTTTGTATTCCATATGTATTAATAGTTTTGCCATTAAAATTGACAAAGGGGGAGATTGTTAGAGAACTGCTCGGTCGAGATGTGATACAATTGGATCATTATGTAAGGGGGAGTGGTTTCCATGTGAGATGGAGTATTGACTAATGGGTGTGACATATCACCATAGTATTGTTGTTAAAGTTGTGATGCAATTGGACATTGATGCTGTGTAATGATACTATGTCACTATATAACAATGATTGAGAACTCTTGTTTTCTCGTTGTTATATATATGGATTTTCAACAACGATGATGCTAAACTTACAACCTTTGGGGATCATTGGAGTACTTGAAAGTGACGAAGATTTCGAGTAATGTTGAAGATTAGACGACATGTGGAATAGGAGCTACAAAGTTTATTTATATATTTTTTGTATTCCATATGTATTAATAGTTTTGCCACTAAAATTGACAAAGGGGGAGATTGTTAGAGCACTGCTCGGTCGAACTCGCATGCATTGCTGTCTCAAGCATGTTTGTCAATATTAGTGATCAAAACTATACAGTATTGATTTCTAGTCTACTATAGCTAAGGTCTCAGACTAGGATAGAAAGTGTAGTTGAGCTCAAGAACTCCATGGAAATCATCATACAAGACGAATGACTACTCAAGGAACCAGTGGATCTTCATCGACTAAAAGGTATGTGGAGACTTGAACTTATCTATCACTTAAAAGTCTATCTACTCTATCTCCTATCTTGAGACAAAAGTAATTTTACTATATAGACTAAGATTATACACATGTGGCATTTCGAGCTGAGTATATCTCGCTTATCTATTTCTCAAAATATGTGTTGGTAAAGCTTCCGCTTTAGCCAAGTTCATCTTTGCCTAGTGAAGAAAGTCATGTTATGTTTCAATCGCTTTGAAAATTTCTCTGACGAAAAATAGTTTGTGAATAACAACTATATAACGCCCTCTGAGAACGTTTCAATGACTGAAATGAGAGTTTAGACAATATAACCATTGGAGGATATAAGCATTGTTGTGGAAACACATATATGTATAAGTCATTGTTCCTTGAACCAAAGTTTGCGAACTTTGTTGATCAAGTGAAACTGGAGTAGTACGTGAACTTCAGTCCGCGAACCCAGTCCGCGAACTGGAGAAGTTCTCGAACCCAAGAATTTTTGTTGGAGTTTGTGAACTCCATCCGGGAACTTAAGTCCGCGAACTTGAGTAGGTTATGTCAAAAAACGATGTTTTTGAACTTTTCTTAATAAACTAAGGAATACTATTGCAAACAGTGGCTTTATAGTTCATCAATTGATTCAAGTGAATCACATCGTTTTTGATTCAATTGTGTCTTGTGTAATACATAAAGATATTAGCAATTGAACAACTCTCTAACTAGTTTATTTGAGTCATTTGGACTAGTTGTGGTGAAGAAGAATATGGTTGATATGAAAGTTATCATATGGCTAACCTTTTGGTTAACTATTGTTGAACCAACTAATGTACAAGTTTGGTTACGGTTACACAAGCCTAGAAATGTGCATTACATGTGTGTATAACAAGCTATGTTTTTGATCTAACGGTTGATAAATATTAGCTTGAATCTAATCAGGTTTTCATGTAACAGTGAATATCGAATGCTTTGTTAGTAAGCTAACATTGATTGGAAACCCTGATTTGAGAGACTATATAAGGGAGAACTCTAGCAACTGGGAAACCTAATCCTCACACATTCTGTGTGATACTAGTTTTGATAAGCTAGAGTCGATTCTCCTTTAACCTTTGGTTTTCTTCTTCTAAAACCAGGTTAACGACTTAAAGACTTCATTGGGATTGCGAAGCCAGACCGATATTACTTTTCTTGTAGTTGTGTAATCTGATCTTGATATTTCTATCGTATGAGTACAATTGTAATAATTGGCTTGAGATTTCTATCTCCGATAGGCAAGATATAAAAGTTGTCACAAACACTTTGTCTCATCATTTGTGATTCCACAATATCTTTTTTCGCTGCGGCGATTATGAATATTGTGAGGTGATTGATAAAGTTGAGCTGTCCTTCGGGAATATAAGTCTGGTTTTATCAATTGGTTCCTGTTCACCTTGATTTATCAAAAGACGGAACAAAATATTGTAGGTATATTCGCGGGAGACAAATTTATCTGTTACTGTAGACTTTTCTGTGTGATACAAATTTGTTTATTGAAGTCTTCGACTTTGGGTCGCAGCAACTCTTAGTTGTGGGTGAGATCAGTTAAGTGAATCAAGTACATTGTATCATGCTGGGATCAGAGACGTAGGAGCATAAATGTACCTTGGATCAGTGTGAGATTGATTGGGGTTCAACTACAGTCCAGACCGAAGTTATCTTGGAGTAGGCTAGTGTCTGTAGTGGCTTAATACAATGTATGTTTAATCTGGACTAGGTCACGGGGTTTTTCTGCATCTGCGGTTTCCTCGTTAATAAAATTCTTGTGTCTGTGTTGTTTTTTTCCCTATTATATTTTGTTATATAATTGAAATAATACAGGTTGTGTGTTGTTCAATCAATTAGAATACTCTACCTTTTTGGTTGTTGATTTAAATTGATTGACACTTGGATATTGGTCTTTGGTACCATACAAGTTATCTCCTTGTATTTGATAAGGACTCGCAGATTTCTATTTGCTTGAGTAAAGATCAAATCAAGTGAGAGAGATATAAACTCTTTGATACATTTTCTATTGATTGAGTCTGTCTGTCTAGTTGATTCTCTAGAAAGTATATTGGAGTTTGTCCATACAGATTGCCAATCGAAATATTGGGTGTAGTTGTTAGACCCCCGTTTTTTCAATTAAGGACGATCAACCACATCTTTTAGTTTATAAAGTTACCCATTTTGTGGAGACACAAAATTAAGATAGTCCATTGAAAAGGCGAGGGTACCCCAAATATACCTCAAGTTATAACTTTTCCTTCTTATAAGTCCTTTCCCCTAAAGTGATTGTCTATAGACTGAGTCGAGACAATACAACAAATCAGTTCACACTTTGTATGATCGTCTATGGATATGAGATCGAGACAATACAACAACAAAGTGTGTTTACTTGATACAAAGCTTCGGACTTAACCAAACTCAATAGGATTCACATATCAAGTAAATAGGAATTAACGTTTGTGCAATTTACTTTAATTATAATAAAACAATTATAATGCGGAAATATAAAGTAAATGACACAGAAAGATTTTGTTAACGAGGAAACCGCAAATGGATAAAACCCCGGGACCTAGTCCAGAATTGAATACTCTCAGGATTAAGCCGCTATGCAAAATAAGACAACTTCGTATAGTTGAGACCAAGCAACTAAACCCATAGTTCACCTAGTTCCGTTTGTATTCCCACGTCTCCAACCTGTAAACAATTCACGTACTTGGACCAATTCCTTTGGTTCGTATTCCAAACAGTGAAGGAACAACAAATATGTTGGTATCAACTCTCTTCAACCAAGTGATATGAGTTTCGCAAAGGTTCCCTTGTTTATCTTATTATAAACTCCTTTGCCAGGTTCCAAGATCTATCTTACGTTTAATCACCCAAAGTTAATCACTAAGATTAAGCCAACAACACTCTTCAATCAAGTGATATGTGTTGGTGCCGATCTTCCTCAATTAATCAATCCAATCTACCACAATGATAAACCGATTATTAATTGGATCATCTTTTTCCCAAACAAGTATTGTTCACACCAAAGATTATAAAAACACCAAGTAAAAAATATTCAATATCTTCTTAGATCTTCAATAAACACTTGCACACAATCACTTGAATCTCTTGTGATCAATCACACGCAGAATGGAGTCTGTTAACAATGGATTATCACAAGATCGTCTTTAGATCTCACAACAGTCTAAAGATACCTGTCGAAACCTTGAACTAGTTTGAGTGAATCTTATATCAGAAGAGAAGATTCTCAAGCATAAACAAACTAGGTACAATCAAGATTCAACCACCGTTAGTCAATCAAATCAATACGAAAACTAAAGATAAACCGCAATATAAAGTTTCCCACCAACGGGTCGCGCCAGAGCTTCTCAATCCCAAAGAATACTTTAAATTGAGCGGTCGTAAAAGATTTCATCTAATTAGACTACTCCCCTCTCCGATAGGCGGCTTCACCAGTAACAAAGACAAAAGAGTAAGTCTAGGTTACGCAGGATTAGTTTGCTAGAAATGCAAACTCAAAGTATTTATAGACAAGGAAGTTTGGACACCAAGGAATTTCCAAAACCGAAAATATTCTCAAGATATTTTCATTACTCCACCAAATTCGGTTTTCATAATTCCTGTGAATGCACTTTCCAAAAATAATGATCGAAATCTCCTGGGAAAATCTTTAATTAGCAAATGCACATTACTAATTCATATTTTCCATATATAATTAAAAACCCTTAATTAATAAGGTTCTTAACTTATTTAATTCTATCTTGGGATTTACTTCCTTCTTAGCCTTTAAGGAATAGCTTTGAACAAAATAGAATAAGCATTAATGCACCGTGTTCAATGAGTGACGACATCTTACTCTTGCAAGTCTTTACCATGCTTGCTCACTTGAAACCGATTTACCACACTTCCAAAAAAGTTTAGAATTGGTTCATCTGACTTTCAAGAACTATGTGTTTGATCAAGTTCCACTCAATCACAACTCATGGGTTTACGGTTCAACCAAAATAAGTTTCGGTTCTACCTCCATGTGAGTACTATGCATAGTTTCACTAGCTTACTAAAGATACGACTGACTAGGTACTAGGATCGGTTCCCCACATATATTTGGTATCTAACTTGTATACACTGCACATGTTCATAGGATCAGTTCCCCCTTCCCAAAAACTTGTTGCACATGTTCATAGGATCGGTTCCCCTTTCTTCCATAAACCTTGCTGCACCTCATACAAGGATCGGTTCCCCTTGTGATGCACTGCACCTCTTACTAGGATCGGTTCCCGTCTTCCTAGTAATAAGTTCAGACATACACAACCCAATCATACCCCAGGTGATTACTTAAGATCGGTTTCACTAATAAAAGTCATACCAATACATAAGTCAGGCCTCATGTGAATAGTTCTACCAAGAATACAAACAAGTCGTGAGCGGTTATACTAATTCACACATATTGGTCGTTCATAAGATATGCAATGAAGAGCATCCCCAATAACGTCTGACGATTTCCTTTTCGGTTCACAACACATATCATGAACTTACTTCCTTAGAACACATGTAAACATTGTTCCCTAGGATGAAATTCTCACCTCATACACATACATAATCACAATAGCATTCATATGATTATGTCGATGTCTTATATACAAAGTTTAATGGTTAAGCAATAAACTTCATATTGTATTCCTTAATACTATGTTTGTCTAGAGTGTTCATGCTTCAAAGTTTTATGTTTTCAATATGCACGACTTGAAAGATAAGTCAGGGAATGAAACCGTTCAAGTCAAATATCACTAACCTCAAGTGGAAGGATTATGTTGTCGTTGTAGCTCCGTTCTTCTTCACTTCTTCAAGTCTTCGCAATACTTGTAATGTCTCATCCTAATACTTTCAATCTAACCTATACGAAGTTGACTCTAGTACATTTAAATCAAGCGACTCTTAAATTAGTTTTGCTTCACTAAAATATGACAACCAAACTTGACATATTAACGCTTGGTGGGTTTAACCGAGCAATGCTATAACATCCATAACTACTCACCAACCACCGCAGCCGCCGCCACCACCACCACAAAACTATATGATACTATTTCTTTCTCCACCATAACCACCGCCCACTTCCCGTTAGTCATTGTTCTTACTTCTAATTTTGAATACAAACATCATGTATAAAGTTTTAATTAAACAAACCTAAGTCGTTAATTAATTAATTTCATTTTTTATTTATTTATTGTTATATTCTCTTTTGTATTGCGATCAATTTTCTTTTAACATTTAGAACCATGACTTATAGAATTGGGTACTAAAGGTAGCAGGGGTACCGTTTAGGTGATCCAGCGGTTATGATTATTTTTTCCTAAATAGCATGGTATCATCCTCAGAATATGGTATCTGCTACATGGTACTAAAGGTAGCAGGGGTACCGTTTAGGTGGTCCGACAGTTATGATTATTTTTCCTTAATAGCATGGTATCATCTTCAAAATATGGTATTTGTTTATATCAATCATGTTAAAAACAACCAACTACATCTTTTACAATACAATGTTACCCGTGTTTTAAATACACAAAACTAATATTGTCCACGACTATTCACGAACACACACCACCATGAACCACCCATCACCACTATTTCTTCCACCACCACCACTCACTAACACCGGCCACCTCTTCTATCAGCCATTACTTATAACACTATCGTCACTAATTTCTATTACTATTATTTTTATTAAAACTATTTACATTTATTAATTGGAATAAATATTTATTAGATTAATTAAGAGGACATTTATAATGAAAATTTAATGAATTATTTATTATGATCAATTAATGAGACACTAATTAATAAAACATTCATAATATTTTTAAGTAGAACAAACTACGGTCATTGATTTATCTCCTACCTAGAAAAATCTGGACCTCTCTTTGACTTGCCTAACTTGTCCGAACTGTGCTTTGAAAAAGCTTTTGATAATGTTAGTTGGAATTATTTATTTGTTATTCTGAAGAAAAATGGGTTTAAAGATAGATGGATTAGGTTGGTTAACTGGTGTGTTACAGGTGCATAATTTTCTATCCCGGTGAATGGATAAGTTACTTCTAGGATTCAACCATCTAAAAGCACCATGCAAGGAGATCCTTTATCTCCTTTCTTGTTATTGTTAGTGTTTGATATTCATTTTATTTTAATAAATGATGTTGTAGCTGAAAATAGACTCTCTAACTTTCAATTAGTGGAGGGTGGTACTTATATTTCTCAAGAACTACCAGATAAAATATAGTCTGACCGGGATTCACAAATCCCTTAGTGACGTATTCAAAGTCATAACCTGATATAGTTTTACAAAGAAAACTAGGTCTCTAGAGGATGAATGTTCTAAGCAACCAGGACATTGCCTGTCGGGATTGAGATTCTAGTATGCAGATCTATTTATAATTATGAACAACTCTAGGTAGGTTAAAAACTTACAACCAAGTCCAATTTCATGAACTAGTTTTCATGCTTACGAATTACTTTGATACCAAGTAACCTCAACTTCCCAATTTAAATTGATCATGTAAGCATGTAAGCAGTTTTCATTGAATTACAAAGACAAATGTGCACTACCAGTATTTACCAATGTAATCCCCCTTCCCAAATAATTAGATTGATAAGAAAAATGGTTAAGTTGTATAGAAACCATCAAGAAATCATGGATTTCGATAACTCTTCAAGATATAATCAGTTTGGTCAAAACAGTTTGTAAATAATTTGTATATACCATCGGAGTTCGGTAACTTTCCATATCCACAAGTTCGCGAACCATCTAGATCTGTTCGTATACTTGAGTTAGAAAAAGTGTCCAGGAACCACTTTAAATCAACCAGTTCGCGTGCTGAAAAAAATCATTTCGTGCACTTGAGGATTCAAAAGTGCCTATGAACATCTCAAAATAAACCAATTCATGAACGAACCAAATCAGTTCATGTACACGATTTAATAAGAGATTATGATCATCAAGTATAATATCAATAAACTCAAAGATCGTTAGATAACCAAACCAGCTCCTGAACATGAATATAACTTGATGTCTCATATGAACTTCTTGCATAATTAAGATTTATTGAATAATAAATTATCGTCAACCTATTATGTGATAAGTTCTTCAAAACTTCCATTGCTTAAATTTATATTTTGAGATTTTTCAAGTACTAGCTTGAACTCGAAATTTCTTTTTTGCAATTTTTATCATAATACTAAATTCATACAACGTTGTCTTAGTAGATATAATAGTAGAAAATACGAGTAAATAGGATAGTCAGATTTCACATACCTTTGTTGATGAAGTCCTTGTAGATGTCTTCATTTGTTATAAGTCTTCAATATTCAAGAGTCAATCGGTGAATTTTAATACTCAACTACCATGCTTTAAACGTAGTCCGAGTCTGACTTTAGTAGACTATAAAGAAAGATACAATTTTGATCAAGTAAATTTGACAACAAGCTTGACATACCAAAACTTGTGAGTTTGACTGAGAGAGGCTCTAGCAAACGATAAAGGGAAAATTAATATCATTGTCACATGAGGAAGCTAATGGAAATGTTAAAAAAAAAAAGAGAATGAAGTTGTTTACGTTATCGAGAAGAAGAAAAAAAACTTAAAGAAGAGTAATCAACATGAGGTTAGAGGTGGTGTTCAACATTTAACGTAGTGTTAAACTTTGTAAATATGAAAAGAACTGAAGTTAAATATAATTAACAATTTGATCAAAACAACTATTTTATTAATGGGTCAACGACATAAAACAATAAATTGCAAACTTACAACCCAAACGCAAAGATATACCAAAATTAACGACCCAAGTACATAATAAATCAACATAAATCCTAAATCTAATAGATTTCCTACATTAGGCCCACTTTTAAAAAATAAAAAAACGCGTCTCGAATTGACAAAGTATTGAAGAACCCGTGTCACATCAGGCCCTCTATATATCTTGAAAAGAACTGTAACTCGAATTCGCCAAATATTGTTGACGACCAATCCGTCGAATAGTATGCTTTGAATAAGTTAATGATCGTAAATTAGAACACCATAGAATAAATCGATCAATGAACACAAAAACTGATGTCGAAGTTATAGGGAATAGTCTTAGTAATAATTATTCTGGAGTACTTTCGACCGACAGAAATCTTTGTAACTAGCTTTCAATCATCAATAACAAAGATAAAAAAAAAACACTTTAACTTAGGTATTAGGCGACTCACATGAAGATAATAAATCTCAGGTATTGATGTTGGTTAACTTCAGGTTGTCAAAACGAAAGAAATCGATTAACATTCCCAATAAATCAAAGCTTGTATAGCGGTATATAAAATCGAAACTATGTGCCTCTTTATTATAGATAACCCTATTTAGATTGTTATATATCCATGATTTTCCAAAAATTAAGTCGCAGTAGTTTATGGAGAATATCTCGAAATAAGCTCTATTAGAATATTCTCTGAAGTAGGTAAACTAATCCCAATTGCCAAAATTTATTTATTTAAAATATCAAGATAACTCAGGAGACACATAATATTTGGAATAAGATTGGTTGATATTTACCTTGGTACCGTTTTTACCAATATCAATATGCTGCGAAGCTCAGGAACCATGTCAACCAGTAGTGAGCTTATAATATTCCTTTTTTATTGAAAATTTTAGAATAAATTGAAATTTGATAGATTAGATGAAAAGACACATAGATCTTAATGGGTAGAAGAGATATTAAGGAATCTTGACTTAAAAAACCAGAAGATCCAAAATGGGCTATGATGCCACTTGAAGGAGAACAGAAGCGTAAAATATAGAATTTAGGATTGAAAAGAGGGATAATTAAGACTAACTTGTGTTTTCATTGAGTAATTTTAATGTTGTGAAACTACAATAGACTTGTCTCTTTTCATAGGTAACAACAGAATCCCAGTTCTAAGAAAACTCTAATTAAACTAACTTGGAAAATAATATTAAAAAACCCTATTAAAGAATCTAACAAGATAAATTTCGGCCACCTTACCACATTGATTAAAAAACCGACCGCGAAAATCAAAGCAGCCCAACATCAATGTGCGACAAAAACTAGTACTGAACTGGAAAATTGGATTCAACAAGAAAAGCAACTCCGAATTGAACATCTACATCTACTTGATTGCCACGCAACTTACTGGCAGTAGAGATCCAGAATCTAATGGCTTCAATCAGGAGACCACAACACAACGTTCTTTCATACCAAGGATACGATTCGTAGAAGCTGTAACAATAAGGAAGAAATTATCGAGCTCATGATTGAGCACTTCATAGATCAGTATACTGCACCCAATACAGTAATTGATGAAAGCCTGTTTGAAGCAGTATCACCAAGGTTAACCCCTCAACAATATAATATGCTAACAACCGAAGTGACTCATGCGGAGATCAAAGAAGCACTATTCTCAATAGGATCGGATGAATATACCAGTAACTTTTTCAAAGTTTTTTGGGAAACAACCAAACCACAACTTATTGATATGGTTCGAAGTTTCTTTACTTCCCTTAGTATTCACCCTCTCATGAACCATACTAACCTCACGCTAATCCCAAAGATTGATCACCCCTCAAAACCATCCCAATTTAGGCCAACAGGGCTATGTAATGTCACTTATAAAATCATTTCAAAGATATTGGTCAATCGCATACGACTTTTTATCCCATTATTGATAAGCCCATATCAGAGTGCCTTTGTGCCACAAAGATCCATTCATGACAACATAGCCATTTCTGCCGAACTTTTTAACTACATCAGAACCTCAAACCGCACTAAAGATCCCAAAATTGCTCTTAAACTAGATATTCAAAAAGCCTATGACTCCTTGGACTGGGGTTTCATCAAACAATCTTTCACCAGGTTAGGCTTCTCATCTACCTTCATGGACTATATAATGCTTTGTATATCAACAGTAACCTACTCAATCAATATCAACGGCACTCCGCATGGGTATATCACCCCAACTAGGGGAATAAGACAAGGAGATCCTCTCTCATCCTATATATTTATTATATGCGCAGAAATACTATCCAAAAATTTGGGAATCCTTAAAAACCATAAAAAGATAGAATGGCTCTGCATTTCCCAAAAGGCCCCGCCAATACTACATATCATGCACGCAGATGACTTATTCATAACATATAAAGTAACTCCGGAAGGCACCAATCACCTCAAACTTCTGCTACAAGCTTATGGAATTTTGGTGGGTCAACAAACCAACATATCAAAATGTATAATCATCCATCATCTAAGGCTAGAAAAACACCAACTGGATGAACTAAAACAAGCCTTCAAAATGCCAACAACATCAAACCCCTCCACCGACCTAAGAGTACAATTTAAACATGGGAAATCTTCCAGCCATATATTTGCCCCAATCCTTCAGAGCCTAGCTCGAAATGCGAAAGGGTGAATGACTAAATGCCTAAACCAAGCTGGCAGGTTCGCACTCATAAAGTCGTCCCTTACCCCTACATCCAATCACCTCATGCAAACACAAAATCTTCCTACACATATCCACAAAACAATTGATCGTATTACAACAAATTTCTTTTGGGGCCATGACTGTTTCATCAAGAATCTCAACCCACTAGGAAGGGACAAGCTATACAAACCCAAATCTCAGGGAGGACTAGGCATCAAGAGCAGCAAGGAGCACAACAAAACACTTCTCATGAAACGAATATGGAATATTCATGTTAAACCTACCTCTATTCTAGCCACATTATATAATGCAAAATACCTCAAACAAACACCCATTCTCGAAAACATCCCTCCTCTCCCATCATCTCTCAGCCCACAATGGAGACAATTAGCTTTTCTCATACCAACCTTTAAACATCATCTCTTCCATCAAATTGGAGACGGATTAAACACCCCTATCCAATCAAACTGGATTCCACAATTCAATAACAACATTAACCCAGTCTTATGCTAGTCCTTTCAATCGTTTGTTGACATCATCGACCCATCAACAAGGAACTGGAATCATGATAGGCTGAATCTACTTCCTCAGGCCATAGTTCAACGAATTGTCAACATTCCCATCCCACAGAACAACCAACCAGACAAGATCATTTGGCCTTTTACCAAAAGCGGAAAATATACGACATCATCAGGATATAACTGCCTCATCACCGACTCTGCACAAACCCATCAAATCCCTCTCCCACCAACTACCTTCCTTTGGACACTTCCGTGTCCCCCAAAATTACACTTTTCTTGTGGAAATCAATTAATGAGGGTTTACTAACCCTTAACATTCTCAACCGCATCCATTTCACCAATTCCAACCTATGTCCTCAATGCAGTTCTAGTCGTGAAACGTCCAGTCACATTCTGCTTTATTGTCAAACAACCATTGATTCCTGGAACCTCCTACTAGCTTATCTCACAAACAACCAAAACTCTACTCATAGCATACCCATATTACTGCCCCATCAGACGACAGTCTCCCTACTCCTCAAAACAAAAGCTCATGCCCCTGTCACCACAGTTTTTTGCTTCCTTCTCTGGTCCTTATGGATAGCTAGGAATGACGTAGTCTATCGCCAGAAATTGCCAAATCCGACGAATATAATGCAGATGGACATTAAAATATAATAGGAATATACCTGATCTCAAAAGCACCTACCGCCAGTACTTCTTGGGATACAACCTTATCCGAAATCAGCACACACAACACTAGCAACAACAACCATCTTCGTGGGATGGATCAAACCCCACTTAGATTGGATCAAAATTAACACGGATGGAGCCGCAAGGGGATATCCTGGAGTAGCAGGAGCAGGTATTATATGCCAAAACGAGGAGGCCAGTACAATCTTAGCAACATCACAACCACTGGGTATCACCACTGCACTTGCAGCGGAAACTTGGGCCATGCTCATTGCTTCTAGAACCGCAACAGAACGGGGATGGCCAAAAGTTTAATTTGAAACCGACTCAGAGAACTTACCGAGATTTCTAACCTCGGACGCCGACGTTTCGTGGTATATTTCTAACCAGCTTGTAGAAATCAAGTATAGGTTTACCCAAATTTGGCAATATACTATTAGGCATGTATACAAAGAAGAAAATCAAGCAACGGACGGTTTGGAAAATCGGGCGGCAGATGATTGCTTATATGAAAGCTTACAACAACAGTGTGGGACAATGTAATTCCCCCTCCTATAAATTCTATTGTATTAGCAGACTTTACGGGCATAACATTCCCACGTGTAATCTCAGTTTAGTTTATTCTAATAAAATGCATGATTCAAAAAGGCTTTACCTATTTGGCACCCTCACTTTTCCTATTTGCCACTCTTATCAGAATTTCTAAAGTGATTCTACTTTTCCATTTTACCTTTCATATATACCACTTGCAAAAGTCAAAATAAATTTGACTATAACGTATTACCACTCTAATTGGTCTTCTTTTTCACTAACTTCTATTTTCATTAAAAACCCATCAAGTATTAACCCTTGGTTAGAAT
Organism: Papaver bracteatum; assembly: GCA_023529315.1. Taxonomy (NCBI): domain Eukaryota; kingdom Viridiplantae; phylum Streptophyta; class Magnoliopsida; order Ranunculales; family Papaveraceae; genus Papaver; species Papaver bracteatum. The sequence goes on along the minus strand of JAJJWX010000810.1, from coordinate 1,410,451 downwards.
ACTGTTCGATTGTTATGTTTATATTTATTATTTCTTCAACTTTTTATCATAATAGGTTCTTAATTAAGTCATTCAGAACAAATAAAGGGATCTACAATGGTAAAAGGTGTCTCGATCTATAATCCAACGATAATAACCGTAAGAACATCATCTACTAATCAAAACATATTCTCGCCATTGAAGAGGTATGAATCTTCTTTGATTTCAGTAAGCAAGTTTGGATCCTAGAAAGATAGATTAGGGAAAGTTGTTGCCTAGGTTAGCACACAATGAGAGAAGAAAAATAAGATATCTAAGTAGCCTTTTGATCTTCTACGTCTACGAGTTTGTAGAGTTTTCTTAGAATGTTGTTGTAGCTGTGGATATGCACACAAGGGGAGTGGAAAATAAGCACAATAACGTATCGAAAAAATGATACTTCGACCTTTAAATTCAATAAGTTATACCTACAGTTGGAATGAGAATGACACCAACATATTAACGTCCAATTCAATGATTGAGAAACTCATGCTAAACCCAAAAAAAAAAAAACAATCTGAAGTTCTAATATGGATGATCCAGTGAATGGACTCTAAGTACTTATTTTTCCATTAAGATGTTTTCATCTTGTAATGGCTTGCTTTGTGTAAACCTTAACGAGATCGTACACTGATTATTTGAAACCCGTATACCGAAGAAACTAAGAAAATTATATTGATGCATATGGAATAAGACATCACTTTATCGAGCCATAGGATAGTATTTGTGATCATGAACAGTTTAGGGTTCGTCTATCCTTGACAAATTTAGGACCAAAAATTAATGTATGCCGTCACTTGCATTCGCACTGGAAACTTAAGATGGATTTAACATGTAACCGTAATAGCATGTCTTCTTCGATCTCTCGGGGAGGCTTGACATTGTTGCTTTCTTCATTATAAGTATGGATCTAGGGTTAAAGATTGATAAGGGTTCTTTTTAAATTTCAAGTTACGGTGGTTTCGTTGTTGGGTCTTGGTGGAAACAAAAAGTCAAAGAAGTGGTATTTAGGATATATGAAGAAATATATGGTGGAAAATAGGATAATTGGTGGTGGAAATTAATGAGAGTGGCAATTAGGGAAAGTGAAGGTGGCAAATAGGTGGAACCTTCAAAAATAAATAAATATATATATAAATCCTAAATATAATAGATGTTCTACATCATAGAATGACATAGTTTGACATACAATATAATTTCAAGATACAAGGCAAGGTCGTGGGCAATATGTTGTTGGATTTTACAAGGATATATTTAGGGCATGGGGAATATTCTTGGACACTTTTTTGGACTCTTCGCAAATTTTAGGACACGAGTCCAATTTTTGATCATTTAGGTAGATTTGACTGCTTCAAAAAAATAATATATATCTATAATACAAAACAAAAAGGGTTTTGAGCCTTGGACGGTCGGATAACATTTTGAGAGACAAACATTGCATCCGACCATCCCAGTCTCATCTCAACCAAAGACATCCGACGGATGTAAGAGTTGTAACCTCTTTTCATTATGACTTTGCATTGATTGGATTCTCTCATAATTAGATCATAAATAAAACTGAATTATGGCAAATATATATATATATATATAAATAAATAAAGATCATTAGTTTCAGTTATCTCATTATTTGATTTTTTCATTGTATTCTCCATCTCATTATTTGATTTTTCCATTATTTCCATTGCATCCGGCCGTCCCAATCTCATCACAACCAAAGACATCCGATGGTTGTCGTTTTTGTAACCTATTTCATTATGAATTCAAATTTATTAACCTTTAAGAAATGGATAACCTCTTAATTCAAGATATTTAAAGAAACATTAAATGAAACATAGTACTATCATTTATACATTAATTGTATTTTGTGGTGGCAATGTGAATCTGATGTGAAGTGAGATTTTTTTCTTTCTTTTTCTGCAACATAGGTGAGATATATATTTATATTTATGTATATACTATTTCTTAAATGAAGTGTTGATTTTTGGATGCTTTATATGGCAGATTCTACAATGTAGGTATGAATATTGTTTTCGCTTGAAACAAAATAAAAACCTATTTCGCAAACGATTGAAAAGTAGGAAAAAAAATTACATTAGTCACTTTCAAATTAAAGAAGTGTCATTACGGCACAGTTTGTCTCTAAGGTATCGACAGAAAACCTAATTCAGTATTGGGTTTCAGAATAATTGTTCTCGGTGGTGGAGGTAAAGAATTCATTCCAGCCAAAGACAACCGACTGATGTAAGATCTATAATCTCCTTCAAGTATGGACATATACATTGATGACCCCCATAATTAGCTCCTCACCAATTTAAAAAATTAACGTGCCAACAAAAAAATCACGTACTTTAATTGATAAAAAAAACTAAAAGATAATTATTTTATAAAAATTAGCATACAAAGAATCATTTGTATAAAAATATATCTTAACTGATTAGCCATCTTTTTCAAGATAAAAAAAAAAGAACAACATTAGAACTTTTGCCAACATAAAAAAAAAAGTAATTTATTTTTTATTTGATAACCAATTAAATATGATTTTGAATAATAATATGCACGTATGTTAATTCAAATAGCGTCGATGCAAAAAGATACGAGTCAATTATTTTTTTTAGTGGAATTACAAAACGAAAGGGGTTTTTGAGCCTTCGACGGTTGGACAACATTTCAAGAGACAAACGTTTCATCCGACCATCCAAGAACATCCGAAAAATGTAATATTTATAATCTCATTCAGTTATGGATATATATGCATTGATAATCCTCATAATTAGTTCCTCACAAATTTAAAAATTTAATATGGCAACAAAAAATTCCTTACCAATTAAATGCTACAACTATGATAAAACTCATATTTTACTTTCATATTTTCTATTTAAGAATAAAAATCCAAATAATGAATCACCATAACTTTTCACTTTAATCATAGACCTAATTTAATTTTAGTGAAAAAAGAAATACTATTTTCAAGCCATGAAGATCACAAGCTTGCATTCTTTGCAGCCTTGTAAATGACAACAATCTAGCTTGGAATCACATTCCTTTTCAAATCTACACTGACACTGAACCTCAATCTTTTCATAAACATTCTTGACTTTTTGGGTGGTTTCCTTTTTCCTCTGCATCTGTTAAATTTATATTTTTATCTTCTTGACCCTGATTGTCTTTTCCTCCATAACAACACGATTGAGCGTCTAAAGGCTAGTATATAACAAAGGTAAATTAGGCATATTTTGAGTAGTGGATCAACTTTTAGATGGGTACATTATTTATATGTCCCTACTTTTGACACCCAATAAATATATCCTTATGCAACAATAAATATGTCCCTCCTTTTTTATAACCTTATCCATTTAATATTAGATTACCTTAATACCCTCACTCATATAATATTCTTCTTTATTTGAAAATACAATAAATTTCTTCCTCTACCACTTCACCACCACCAACATTCAACTATCATTCCACCACCACCACCACCACCGTTCAACAACCACCACCTACCAACCGCCACCACCACTAATATTCCACCACCACTCCTTCACCGCCACAATTACACCACTACTAGTCCTCCTCCACCACTATTCTGTTGCCGCCACCACCACAAATTAGCCGCCGCCACCACCACCGTCACCGCCGCCGCCACTGGTTCAAATATTTTTGTATCAACAAAAAGTAGTTGATCCATTTCAGTTGGATCAAACAGTGGATGTTTATCCATTGTAGTTGGATCATCAGTAGAAGTTTATCCATTGCAGTTGGATCAATAATGGATGTTTATCCATGCTGATGGAAAAATTCTACCACTTCATCAGCTGCAGTTTCAGATCCACCAACAAAACCATCAACAATAGAATTTTATCTAGTTTATCCAAGAAAAAAGGATCAACAGTAGAAGTTGATCCAATTTTAGTGGATCAACAATGGAAGTTGATCCATGTAAAATTGGATCAATAATAATAGTTTATCCATGTAAAATGGAGTGAACTTGGCGTGAGTCGAACACGCATCATATGACATGGAGTCACTCATGCTACCATTGCACCACAAGTTCAACATTGGGACAAATTTACATGATTTAAACTACAAAAGCATGAGTTCAAAGGATCAACAACAGTAGTTGATCCCATATAGATGGATCAACAACCATAGTTGATCCAAAATATATGGATCAACAACCATAGTTGATCCAATATCACTGCCTGCTTCAACTCAGATAACCACCATATTTCATTACCTGATCATTACCTGTAGCTTCATAAACACCAACAGCTCCAAGACCAGCTTCAAAACCAATATAGACAACTAAAACAGCCGGAACCACCATTATACTACTATTTCCATGACTAATTTCTCATTAGTACCTCTCCACCATTACCGCCACAAACAAATCACACATATCCAGCACCAGCACCAGCACCACCACCAAAACAACCAGAACCAAAATCCAACAACAATTTCATCATTCCAACCAAAACCAACAGGAGTTGATCCAATAAAAAATTGGATAAACAACAGGAGTTGATCCATATTGATGGATCAACAACCATAGTTGATCACATAAAACATATAAACAACAGCAATTGATCATCACCTGTAGCTTCATCTCTTTCATTGTAGTATCCACCAACATCTTCTTCTGCTTGCTATAGTTCAGCCGCAACAAACACCACTGCAACACATAGATTTACAATACCAAAAGAAGGAGGAGGAGAAAAAAGCAAGAAATTTTATTGCAAGAAAAAAACGGGAGGAGAAACACCTAAGCGCAACAAGAGAAGGCAACCCACCACATGTGTGGCTGCAACATATAAGCAAATAAAGCAAAAATACAATAACCTAGCAACATCCCGAAGATGGCCTAATACTTCTTCTTGGCAGGGAATCCTTTCACTGACCCAAATTCTCATTGCTAGCTACTAGACTCCCCATAGCTAGACCCTGACACCCCGTTCCAGTGAAGTTTAGAACGTTCTTTGTCTGATTTTGAGGTCATGTGCATATCTACAAGACTACAATGCCTCCAAATATGTTCTTCACATGATCATTTTCTGTACGTCCAGGCTCCATGAGAAACTAATCAGCAACTTAATTAGTATATGTTACACATACCATACCGTCCATACCTCAGAACATCAGGCTTGCGGAGTGAGGACAAGCACTCGAGGACTAGAATGATAACATGTTCTTGATCATGAAGTGAAGCTTGTTATGGAATAAAAAAACATAACTCATGTAGGCAGATCAAATAAAATCAGTAAATAAAAACAAACCTCGCCTCGCATAGATCAATTATGGAAGCAGACACAAAACCATCAAAGCTACAAGATAGGTTATAACAAAAGATCTACCACCGAGCACTTTGTGTTAATCAGTACACAAAAGAAAGTCATTCCAAACTTCCAATAGACATTCCAGTGTCTCTTTTTCGAAATCAATCAACTCGCTTAGGTGTTTCTCCTCCCGTTTTTTTCTTGTGAACTTGATTTCAAAATCTAAAAAATCAGATCTCGATTTCTTTGGATTTGATTTTAAGAATTAATTGATTATATAAGAAGAAGGAGGCTTCACCTGTTGTTGATACGTCTCGATTGTTGGTGTGCTGGCGATGGAGATGGTAATCCAAATTCAAAAATCGAAACCTAAAAACCAAATCAATCTCTGCATCTGGTTTCGAAATCAATCCCTAACCAAAGATGATGAAGAAAAAATTAATAACTAACTGAAATCAGTTGAAATCGAAACAAAATTAGTGTTCAATCTGTTGGTAGTAGTGGCGGATGCGGCGGAGCTGGTGGTGCTGGTTTGTGGTGGCGACGATAGAAAATAAGAATGAAGTTTCTTCTCAGAAGAAGATGAAGTATAAACACATAGGGCTAAAAATGGAAATCATCAAAATAATTTTTTTTAATAAAATTTCCATTATGCCATCAGGGACATTTATAAAATCTGTTAGGGATATTTGTGAAGGCTAATCAAAAAGAGGGACAAAAGTTCAATTACCACCTTTTAGATCATTGTGGCAGGTTTTCTTTCTCAAATTTTCTTCTATACATTTCATCTCTCTGAATAGAAGCTCTTAATTGTAGTACTATATGCATGATATAATTTAGAGGATTTAAGAAAGAGGGAGGATCCATGGACACTTTTAGATGAACATTATCATACGTGATTTGCGTCATTTTCTTCGCAAAACCCAAACGACAATGAATTTGAATCTAATATTTTGATGATATATTTTTCACGTAAGACACTTATTGCCTACCAAAAATAAGCACAATTCAGACGTATAACACCATCCACCCCTTTGAATATCAAACGTTCAAAATTAACGGTTGAAATTAAGATCTGTAGATGGTGAGGTTTGATATCTTGAATGATTAGTTAGCTAAATTAACCATGCCAGAAGCCGCTCGAAGTCATATTCCATATACTCTCCTAAAGATACGTTATGGTATGTTCTGCAATTACGATTTATCATATGAGGTACCTAGAGGCTTTTGAGGTCAACTTCCAAATATCTATGGTACACCTAACTTTTCTTATGTGCCACCAAAGTTATGGCATCAGGAGGCTTGGTAGAAGGCTGCACACGCCTGTGCAGCACAGATACACTGTTAGCAGTGCACATCCATCTAATTCACCAATCTTGAATAGAAATATAGTTATAGGCGTTGGTGTTTGTAGATGGACCATCTTCTTCTTTTCTCTTTGTTCTTTTCCTTTTCCTTCTAAATTGGCCATAAGATTGTTGTTGTTAACCATAACAAAAACATACATGTCTTATACAGTACATACTGTATGCACATTAAACTCCTCGGTGAGTCCTTCAAAGAAGATAAATAACCTGGCTTGATTTGGGTATACCCAGATTAATTGGGGTATACCCAAATTTAAATGGACATTTGCCCTTACTAAGGGGAGGCCAAAATGTGGTGAGTTCACCTTTTTACCCTTTCACTAATTAACCCTATTACTTAACCTAATAACCCTATTACTTAACCTAATAACCCTATTACTTAATATAATAATCCTAAAATTAAAAACTTAAGCAAACCATTAATCTTAAATTAATCTTCTCTTCTTCTTCTTCATCTTATCTAAAACTTGAAAACTTTGATTATCCGGAAAAATGGTTGATTCCAAACGATCAAGAGATAACATAGATTCAACAAGAAGTATCAAAAGATCCAAACCATAAAAAAAAGGTAAGGGAAAATATGGAACTAGTAAACCCGAAAGTTCAATCCCTGAAAATGTTGAAAACAACCCTTCGCCGGTGCGCAGAAGACTGTAAGTTGATTTCTAAACTCAACCCAATATTGTTTGGTGTTTTTTTATTGTTATATTAGGTTAGAAACTGAAAATTTAGATTTTTAGGGTTTTTGGCCGGCAAGGCCGATAGTTAAACATCATGCCGGAGGTTGTTGTTTCTTAAGCGCCGGCGTTGTATGAGGATGAATAACCTGCCAACATTTCATATCATCCATGGCGATTGTTAGACAATAACCAGGGCCGGCATTGAATACCAACAAAACCATGCCGGCTAATTTATAGCCGGCATTGTGTTGTACTTGTACCTTGCCGACTTTAGGCATCAGAAAATTGATATTTTTTAAGTTATAACCGGCATAATTATTTAACACAACCCTGCCGGCGGTGTTTTGGTCGGCTAGGTGAATGCTTATTACTATGCAGGCCACCTATTGGTCGGCAGTTTATATATTATATACCTTGCCGGCTAGTGGATGACCAGAACCAAATTTCAATGTGTAACAATTTTGATCTCTTATTTGTGTTCAACAGTGTTGTTTATTTTTATATCTCTTATTTGTGTATTGTTTAGGTTCCCAGAGGAAAAAAAAGAAGATCTACCTTGTTCGGTTACTCCAGAAGAGCTATTAGAATTTATTGACGCAATTTATCCTAATGTAGAAGATCCTAAAGATGAAACTGAAAAGAATTTCCCTGTAAGAAAACTATGTTTGATGGGTAAGGAAGATCCTGAAGAATTTCTAAGGTTTATGAACATTCCTAGCAATCCCCTCAACTATGTTGAATGCACATCATCAGAGGAGGAAGAAGAGGAGGTTGATCCAAGGACCTTTTTCAGGGCATTTGACATTTCTGGAGTCAACCCCTATTACAATGAGGTCGGTGACTACATAGGTCCAGATAAGGGAAAAGCAAAAGATGATGCTGGTGAAAAAGATAGTGATGGGGAGGAAGATAACAACAATGAGAAGGATCCTTAATATTCTTAAACTTTATTATGTTTTACTTGCTTTAGAAACTTAGATTCTGGTTTGAACTATTACATTATGTTTTTAACTCTTAGAGTGTGGTTTTCAACTTGTTAAACTTATTTTATTTCTCAGTTTTAGTTGGTTTAGAAATTATTATTCTGTTTATGCAGTAATAGACAAAGTACTGGAGGCCGGCATGGTATGAAATCTATACCTTGCCGGCCTAAATGTTAGTTGCACCTTTTAGGTACAAAGTACAACCCATTGAATGATCAACGACTAGAAATTTCAAAATCAAGATACTAGGTATGTTGTTATTATAAAAGCATTCCCAACTTTCTCAACAATCCATTTTACCGAGTCATTTTTTTCCTTCCATTTTAAATCATTTGCATAATGTTCGGAAATATCGGGACCCCTAATTTTCTGAGCTTGAGGCTGATCCGGCATAGGTACCAATGCCACAATCTACAAAACATCAAAAGTTTAGTTAATATGTATTATCACGGTCGGAAGGGTCGACATATAAAACACTGCCGGCAAGAAAAACCCGGCACATAAAAGAATATAAACAATGACGACATAGAAATAGCCGGCAAGTTATGAAAACTTGAAAATGCCGGCGTAAGCATTTTCAAGTAATGGCTCATGTGTTTCAAAAAAATGGAAGTCGGCAAGGTTCAAATTTTATACCCTGCCGGCATGGTACTGCTCATGAAAAGTCGGCACGTTGTGCAAAGTAGACCAACGCCGGCCATTACGGCCGGCATGATCGACAAGCGTCGACCTTGCCGACCCGGTACAATAGAATTGGAAAAAAAAAAAAAATCGATCATTTGCATGGGAAAATCACAATATTCACCACCTAGGTTGTCTACCTGATTACTTGCAGCTCCATTTTCTTCTTCTTGGTCATTGGATTCTTCGTTTGACTCCATATATTCATCACTTCCATGCCCATCATGAGTTTGAGGAAAATAAAAGTGAGGGTCATGCATGTAATCCATTAGATCATGGTCTGGTAGATCATCATACAAGTACTCATCTGCAGGAGGAAAGTTAGAAGGCTCCCCCACTTCAAAATCAGGATTTGAATCACTCATATCACAAATTTCACAAAAACCCTAACTCCACCCCCTCCAAAAAAAAAAAAAAAAACCTCCTCTACTACTTCATACTAATTCTCTCTCTAAATGATTTCTAAAACCCAACTTATAACTAAATCAACTAACTAATCTAATCATTTTAGTTAAATTAGAATTAATAATTGTGGGGGCATTTTAGCCATTTAGAAAAATCTAAGGGTGGCTTGATTTTATTTCATAATGACCCTATTTCGTCTTATTGGGTATACCCCAATCAAGCCGGGATAAATAATACTTGAACTAAAAGCTAAAACTTTTCGGTGAATGAAGAAGCTACAGAGTACATGGATGGACTACTGTCTTCGTTCACCAATTTACTGACACCATAAAAGAGAAGCAAAAAAAACCATGTTCACAAATTGCGTTATTCTCCAACAAACAATTGACATTTAAAAACGAAAGATGGTTGCAGAAGAAAATTATCAGACCCTTGCACATGGAAAGGTACAAATCACTGCCTATAGGTGATTAAGAAAGCATCGTGGATCCTACCAATGAATTGAATGGACATTTTACACAATGCACAACAGAATTGCAGATGCTCATTAGTTGAATGGACCATATACCGATTTTTCTTTTCAAGAAGAAATCAATCCGAATCCAATAGTTGACCTAATTAGAGCAAGCCAATCCTACACAAACCCCACCATTTTGGATGGGTCCCAAACTTAATAAACTTTCATAAGTCACAAAGTTGATTTGATTATGAATATGAATATAAATATGAATTACTGCCGTATTTTAAAATAATAAGCTGGTTTCATATGTAAACTGCAAATGAAATCAGCTTATTATTTTGAAACAGTATCAGAAGTATTTAGAAATTTGTCTCTCCCATGACAGATATTTTGTCAGATTTTGCCAATTCTGGTTTTGTCCGATTGGTGAACCTACATGTGGAATAACTAAAAACTAGTTTCTTGCAAAATGATCTTCTCAGTGCGTTTGCCGAATACATATATGGTGGTGAAGCCGGGATGGAAGCTAAGAAACAACTATGTGACTTCGACAAGTCGGGAAAAGCCATCCCCTGCAAAAACATCACCAGTTCCAAAATGCAAGGAAGTGAATCCACTCCTCAAAAATAGATGGATGGTGCTAAAGTTTTTTTAAACAACCTGACGGATGTTAAATGCCAACCAGCAGGAACAGTTCCGACTTGCAAAGAAAGAGATGGTAGAAGTAGAGTTGTCAGTGTCTAAAAGTCCTGAACAGGGTACTGTACACCCACCTAAAGCGGGTGCCTGCTTATGAATATGCAACATTATTAATGTATCCACTCTTTAGATTTTCTTGTTTTATTTTGATGGCTATGTTCTCGCTAAAAAGATGCCTTAAACTACACATTACAAAGACAACACAATATATAAGAGAGCAAGTACTGTGTAGAGTTTTCCATAAAGATACGATGATAACAAGAGCAAAACAGTAAGTGTGGGTAGTGAGTGATGGGAGATATAACTAGCTAGAATGTTGTACACTTTAGTGATAGAAATCTCAAAGGAACTAGCTGGATGCCTATAAGGAAGTAATTGTGATGGTTGATCTTGACTACATGTGGTACTTATTTTTCCAATAAGTTCTAATCAATGCCTAATTGATTTTCACTTTTAATACAAATGAGCAGGAAGTTTAAGGATGCTGGGTCGCCACCTCAAATAATTAAAAGACATTACTAGTTGAAAAAGTAACTTTACTGCTAATGAATGGCCGGTCTGTTCCGCCTGTGAAGCCGAACACGTCTAAGGGCGTTCGGAATCCGCCACAGACTGTCTTGGCATGTCTCGAGAAAATTTATCGAGCGGATTCTTGCCTTACTTTTAATTTTATTGTCATGCCTGGTAGCTGTTTAAAAAGGTTTCTCTTAAATATAACCCACATATTTATTAACCATAGCCCAAAAAATTTAAGTTAAAATGAAAAATCAAAAATTTAGAATGAAAAACCAAACAAGTTTTAATTTTGGCATTAATTTTTCATTAACAATTAAACTTAAATCTTTCTTACTCAAAATCAAAATAAACCCTAACTTTTTTCCTTGATCATACTTAAAATTAATTATCATTGTTTTTTTAGTATTCTCACAAATTGAAAAATTGTTATAAACCCTAATTCTTATTTCCCCAAAACAAAATAAACTTTAACTCTATTTTTCTCTAAAATAATTTTTTCTTAATCATGATTACATTAAAATTGATCTAAGTATATATTCTAATTGTTCTCTTAAAAAAATTCCACAAAAACATCCATACTAAGGTTTTGTTCTTTTCCTACAACCATCCTAGAACTCCATAAACATAATCTATGAAACAAAATCACTAAGGTGATGTATTTTTATTCTCAATCATGATTACACTAGAATTGATCGAGGGTATTAATTCTTATTCAATCAAGAACAATCATTTTTGTTGTTGTTGTTGATGATGATGTTAATTTAGGGATTTTAATGATTATCTTATTATTTTGGGCTATATATAAAAGTTATATATAATTTTGTGGGCTATGTAAAATGATTATAAAGGTCTGTTTAGTTAGCATAAGCACTTATTTGAATGGGCTATGGTTAATAAATGTGTGGGCTACATTTAAGAGAAGCCTTTAAAAATTCGCCACTTATGCTTGCCTTTACCTGTGGAAACTTGCTAGTTATTTTCCTTTCTAATTGGGTTAATGTTAAAAAATTGTGTTAAAGTTTGAACCTCAAGCATGTCTATTACCTATTTATTGCTAAAATTACTTATGATTTTCTGAGTATAGCTCATCAATTACATATCTAAGAAAATGAAATACCATTATTTTTATTTAACCATAATTATGTATATGATTTTATACTATATCATTCAATACAAGATATATAAAAATTTCACCATAATATTAAAAAAATTAATATAATATTATCTCCCACACATTTTTTTTTGATCGGTGAAAAGGAAAAGATTCATTAAAAAAAGGTACTTAAGGGTACCTCAACCCAAAAAATACAACCGACACGAAAAAGGAGATCGAGTTTGGAATCGATCACCCAAAAAAAAGAACAAAGAGTCAAGAGAGAAAGAGAGAAAACAGACAAACACAAAACGCCTCACATCCACCTCAAAGCGGCATATAGAAATACGAGTCCCATAAAGCTATTACCATGTTAGCCGTCAAATCCAACATTTTAGTGTTTGCCTTCGCCCAAAAGTACCCTTGAATCTTAATATCTCGGATTAAACTTTCAAAATTTCTCTTTTTGTGAGTGAACATTCTAGAGTTACTCTCTTTCCAAATGCACCACCATATTCCAAATCCCACATATTATTATTAAAGTAACGATGAAATAGATAGCGTATGAAAAAAGTTGAATAGAAATCGTATTTAAAATTTAAGAACTATTTAACTTACGACAGTGGTATGCGCCACCTGAGTCCATGAGAACCGGTTTTAAAGATTCAAGTTTTTTTTTTGTTAAACTTACATGTATTTGATTCACTTTGTATTTAATTTGGTAGTTCTTTTAAAATTACGAAGGTAAAGTTAAATATCATCGATAATTAAATGTGAAGGCAATTTTTATTGCGTCTTTGTTTAACATCCACAACTTAAGTTAATTCTTATAAATATCACCGACCGAAAACTCTGCATGGTCATCTGGTGACATTCTGGGATAATCGAGGTACTTTTCAATTTTAATACATTTGGACTTGATTGGTATGTGGATTGTATATTTTCTCACACTTATTTTTTTGGTTTATATCTTATATACCATTTACAAGTGTTTTCGTTTTTTTGATCCAACACAACTGAATCCAAATTTCTCGAACATATCCTATCTCACTTCTCATCTAACCGCAGTTCCTAACAACAAAATCCATCCACGGCTCTGCAAAAATAGGGAAAAAAAGATTCCTAACCTTCCTAGTGAGAAACGATTTACGAACTTCCCAAAACAGAAGAATGCACAAGACCACAATACTCCACGCGATCAAGTTTGGCTAACAACACATATATAATCATCTCTAAAGCCTTAACTGCCAGATTCAAGAAATATTTGCCCAAGCTTATCTTTAAACATCAAGGTTCCTTTGTCAAAGGTAAGCATATTCATGATGGTGCTCTTATTGCTGGAGAGCTGATTGATGAAAGATTAAAGAGAAAATCTCCAATCATTTTATGCAAACTTGATATGGAGAAAGCCTTTGACAATGTCAATTGGCATTGTACTGATATTATACTCGAAGATACTGGATTTGGTGTTAAATGGAGGGAGTGGATACAACGGACTCTTACATCATCTCAATCCTCAGTATTAGTGAATAAAAAGGTCCGAGGCAAGGAGACTTTATGTCTCCATTTCTGTTTTTATTAGTGGTTGAAATCCTCACCATGTTACTAAAGAATGCTCAACAACTCAGCATGATATCAGGATTTCAAATGGGTGCTGGCTTAATTCATCTGATGTTTGCTGATGATACACTTATGTTTCTGGATGCATTTGAAGAAGTGGAGAATTTGTTGATGATAATGAAGGTTTATGAGGATATCACAGGTCTCAAGGTTAACCTGGAGAAGAGCAGTATATATGATCATCATAGATGTTGATCACAAAGTTCAAGACTTGGATAGATTTTTACATTGCACAGTGCAGAAACTTTCCTTCAAGTACCTTGGACTACAACTTGGATCATCTTTCAAGCAAACAAGTGTTTGGATTGCTATTGAGAAATTCAGAAAAAAGCTTACAACTTATAAAACAAAATCCTTTAACAAAGCTGGTAAAATAATGCTCATCCTTTCAGCTTTTGCAAGCTTGCCATTATATTTCATGTAATTGCTACAAGTTCTAGCTTCAGTGGAGAAGAAAATGCTAAAGATTATGAGATTTTTTCTTTTGTGGGGATCAACAACTAAAAAGAGAAAAATATGTCGGGTGTTGGGAGAAAGTGTGCAAGAAGAAGGAAGATGGTGGTCTAGCCATTAAAAACTTGAGATGCATGAACAAAACACTTTTGGCTAAATGGAAATGGAGATACTTTAGAGAGAAAAAAACATTGTGGAAGAGGATCGTACAACACAAAATAAAGTCAAGACAAAGTCAGAGGAAACTGCTCTCAATCTAAAAGAGCTTAAACTCCCACATGACAAGGATTTTTGGATAGCCATCCAAAAGGAAAAATGGTTTATGGATGAAACCGCAAAAATAAAAATGGCAAATGGGCAATCCATTAAGTTCTAGCATGAAAGATGGTTATCAGATACTCCATTGTCTAGTTCCTTTAAAAAGGTATTCAAAATTATTGTCAACAAGGAGGCCAAAGTTGATAGATGGCGGTAGATGGAAAATGTCCTTAAAGAAAGACCTAAAATGGGGAGGAGATGTAGGAAATAAATGATTTACTTAACACTCTGGGAGACACACCTGACTTGAGTCCAGATGAGGACTCAATGACTAAATTCACAACAAAAGAATGATATCAGTAGATAACCTCCCTGTAGAACACACAAGACTCAAGATCCTTCCCATACAAATGTGTCCGAGTTAGATTTGTTCCTCCAAAAGTATTCATATGGTCTGTGCTGCACTATGCAATACTCACAGTTAATAACAATCTCTAGAAAAAAGGTTATGACATTCAAGAGACGAGATGCAGTCTATGAAATGATATGGATGAAGATGTGGATCACCTATTTCTACATTGTGCTTATACTAAGCATATTTGGGACTGCTTTCTATCGTATTATAAGATCAGAAGGATTTTCAAACCCACAATAAATGAGCATCCGGAGGAATGGCCGATAATAAAGGGAAAACAGAGGTGGGATAATATGGCCACTTATCCCTGCTGGAATTCTGTGGACAATCTGAATGGAAAAAAATGGCAGAGTCGTGAATAAGAATTTACACATGGAAAAAAAAAGAATATCATAAATAAAGTCAAGAAACTGATCTACAAACAAGGATCCCCAACTAAATGTGTTTTTTTTTTTTTTTTTGAAAAACTAGATACAATAAACCAACTAGCATGAGGCCTGTTGAACTTTATTTTTTTTTTTGCAAAAGCATTAGTGTCATGAAATAGTGTTCTAAACTCATATTTCGAGTAAAAAATTTGAGGCTATTTCTTGCAGCTTTGGCAACCAATCCTGCCTTAGAGAAATACATTCAAAAGTACGAAAATAAGAAATATAATCTACATATTCATCAATCTTAACTTAATGCGGTGGTGAGAGAAACATGCCTTTCAACAATCAAAAAGAACATTAGAGAAAAACAAAATACAACCAAGGTGCTTCACTAGATTGTTGTTGCATCTCAATTGATGGTTCCACGGAATCTCCGCCCATTTCTTCTTCGAGTTCTTTCATGAGCTTTTTGTTGTCCAACTGGATTGTGCAGGTCCTCTCCCTTTTTTGTTGTGCCCATTTGATGCTTGCTAAGACCCCCAGTGTTTCGGCTTCCTTTTTCGAGTCTACTCTGCATGTGAAGAGTCTGGCATCTTTAGTGTGTAGTTGTTCACCTGCACATAGAATTAGAACAAGAGAATGATGTTGTTGAGGGTTATAATCGCAGAATACCACAGTTGTTTCCTTGTAATGTAGTTTTTTGTTTGCATCATTTGCAATTGGTTTGATGTCGGGTTTCTGTTGAGTATGAGTTGTGGTTGAAGAGGTGTATTTTGGGTGAGATTGTTTTTGATCTGGTGGATAGTCGTTTTGGGTTTTATCTGCACTGCTTGAGACTCCTATCGCACCTATGTTTCCATATATACCAGCCTTGATCTCCTATCGCACTAAATGGTTTTGTAATATCTCGTTTGGAGGTTGTATTTTTAACTAGGCTCTAATTCTTGAGTGTAATGGGCAACATAATTTGGCTGAGGCATTAGGCCTTGGTACTTCTTCTTGAGTTCTCCTTTTTCCTTTCAATACGATTTAAAAAAAGAATAAAAAAAAAATCCGAACTTCTTATATTATGGACGAAATGAAGTGGATATCACCGCTGCAGTAAAACCCTTGTGAGATCATGAGTTGAGTTGAGTAGAGATAAGACTTGACTTCTATATGTCAAACACAAACAACATCTGTTAGATTGATTACCACTTTTTCTAATATGATTTTATCTCTTGTTACCGACAATATAAAAATAATTAATCATGGGTATCCATCATTAACAATTTGGCAACATGGTTTTTAATGTGATGTTTGCCAATTAAAATTGTGAAGATTCCCCGAAACAGGATGGGGCAAAGTGAATTGTTAATGAAAAAGGTTTCTTGGTAGCTAGAATGGGAAAATCAGCTCCAACTTCTTGATACAAACAAACCGAACAAATGAATGAGTAAGGTGGAATTCCACTTATTAGTTTCTAACAAATATGTTTATCACCATCTTGAATAAGTTATAATTTGGCTTGTGTGGTATGGATATGAAACCTCAATAATTAAGTTCGCTAGTACATGTTTTGGGATGGATTTGAATATAAAGCATAAAGTGTGAACGAATGAATGAATGAGATGTTGATACCAAAAGTACTAAACAGAGAAAAGCACATGCAAACCAGTTAGAGAAAACTCAAGAGATACTTTCTTTCATCTTTTCATTTCTTTTCTCTTTTCTCTCTTTACTCTTCTTCTTCCGCCCACCCCCCACATTCTCAACTAGTGGTCCTAACTCCTAACAATTCTCTTTTTATATTATCACATTCATCCAATCCACCCTTCTTTTCTATCACTTAACTTGGCCACATCAAACTTTAAGACTTTTTTTTCCCCTTCACTATTAACCCAACTTGGGACTCGTCTCCCCACTTCTAAAGATTCCAACCACATCTCAAACTTCCTTGTAGCCCGAACACACACACACAAATTTTCTTTCAACTTTGTGATGCAATAAACTTCTAAAACTTTTTAACCAGCTATATATTTATAAAAGGAGATACCCTTTCTCTCCCTCTTTCTATATATATCCATTCTGCGTTCTATCCCATCCAGATTAAGCAAGCAATGGAGAATGCAGCATTACAGTCTTTGCTTAGGCAGAATTCAACACTCAAGAAACCAAAGACAAATTCATGCAAAACATTCTTTAAAATGTTCAAACTCTTCCCTCTTTTGAGTTCAGGTTGCAAGATGGTGGCACTGTTAGGTCGTCCACGGAAGGCGTTACTTACCCACAACGCAACAACGGGTACTTTTTTCGGCTATCGCAATGGAAGAGTCATATTAGCAATACAAGATGATCCAAAATGTTTCCCAAACTTTGTTATAGAGTTGCCATTACTTACAAATGCTTTACATAAAGAAATGGCTTCTGGGTTGGTTAGAATTGCGCTTGAAAGCGAAACAAGAACTTCAAAGCGGAAATTGCTTGAAGAATATGTTTGGGCTGTTTACTGTAATGGTAAAAAAACTGGTTATTCTATTAGGAGGAAACAAACTTATGATGATGAACTACATGTTATGCAACTTCTACGAGGAGTTTCTATGGGAGCTGGAGTTCTTCCTGCTGGCCCAAATGAGAAAGAAACACTGATCGACGGGGAGCTAACCTACTTGAGGGCTCGGTTCGAGAGAGTGGTTGGATCCAAGGATTCAGAAGCTTTTTACATGATCAATCCGGATGGTACAAGCGGACCTGATTTGTGCATATTTTTTGTCAGGCAGTGATGATGAAAATTCGTTATGTAACCCCCATATATCCTTGAACTAGTAGCATAATATAACTACACTCTCTATCTTATGTAAAAATGATTGAACTACAGCATGTTGTCTTTCGTCAATCGGATTCTAACTAAGAGGAATTTTAATAACATTATTTTATACAAGGATAAGAATTGTTGTACAACAATATGCAAAAGCATAACGCCTGTTATTTTGGCCTAACTTTTTGTAAGAGTCTTTTTAGTTTTGAAGGGTGCTTCTTTAGGCCTAAATATTATTTAGAGCAAAGTGCTATCACTTCATATTTAGAGCAAAGTGCTATCACTTTTTGATTAAGAAATCTATTGATTTAATAATAAGTTTCTGAGTATTTTGATAGTGAGATTAATCTTCATTGGCTGAAATTAAACACTACTCGAAATTCTAATTTCTGGGCAGGTCGCGTCCACAGAGCTGTAACTTCGTGCAAATAAAAACTTACTTTTTGTGCGTCGGGCAGGTTGCCAAAACTGTGATGTAAAAACTGTTGGCACAAATGGAATGATATTCTCTGGGATGGTGTAAGGTAAGGTCGATCCACTCCAATGCTGTTGCGGTATTCAAGCTACGGATTCCTAAAAGTGGTATTGGTACAAAAACAGTTACCGAACTTCTTGGTTGTGTACATATTTTACGAATGGCATGTTACAAATGCACTTGGAGACGGATCTGACAATAGCGGAAGTGGATCACCTAATGTCATTCTTCTGGGCCTAGTTTTGTGATCCTTCTTTGAGACAAACCTTGAGAATGAGGAGACGATTCTTGATTAACATTATAGAAGCTATCCTATATGTCGTTGTACTTCCTCCGTTTCTAAGAAATAAGCTTGTACGGTTTTGTACAAAGATCAAGAAAACTAATCATTATAGCCAATTTTACATATTTTTCCTAATTTATCCTTGGTCACATTCATTTGATAGATTAGAATAGACTATTCCAATCATTATAAGGTGAAATGGTTCTCTTTTTGTGTTAAGAGACAAAAAAGAATAGACAACAGGTCCCTCCATGGGTAGAGTAGTAAACTCATAATATTTGACTTTCCATTTATGAAAACCAGACTACTTTTTAATACCCAAATAAGGAAACCAAGTCAATTTTTGAGAAACCGAGGGAGTATTACTATTATGTGTTTCCATTCCCGAACCTGCTCCTATGCTCGGGTACTGTTGCATTACCATAACATAAGTTGTTGTTTCAGAATCTTGTGAAGATAGAAAATCCCCTATTGGCCAAAGTTCTGGACATTCACTCAAATCCATTATGCTCAAGGTTAGTGGGTATACTATTCCATGCCCTCTCCCTACTATGTGTTGGAATTTTGAGTTAAAATTTATTTATGTGAATGAATATATTTTTTTCAAAGTTCAAAATCTAATAGGAACGTTTAGGGTGATGCCTTTTCACCTGTAAGACACTTAGTGCACAAGTCACCATTAGACATGGAGAGTCGCCTATGGATGAAGAGACACCTTGTAGAGTCGTTATATATTGACTTTATAGATTAATACACATCGCTTATTTTACATTAGTATAGATTTTGCAAGTTTTGAGAAGAAAGAAAGCAAGTCTTTATACCAAGAGTCAGAGTGGTATTTAAGAGCGGTAATTGTTAACATTTGTCGGCCGAGTAGTATTGTAGTGCTACTTACTACAAGGCGTGGTCGTTGTATCTTGGGAGACGACATTTGTGAACTGTGAGCACCTTATGCGAGATGAATTGTCTTTAAGGAAACATGAGTACCTCGCCTCGATCAACCCAATTCGATAAGTATTCTAACTTTCTTTTTTAATTTGTTAGTTTATTGTTTATTGCATGAGAGTGATTTCCAAGATACATAAACACATATTTCTAATACTATGAAAAAAATCATGCAAGTTATCAACCGATCTGGTCAGATTCACTACTTCTTCAGCATCACTAACCAGTTTCTCTTGGTACATAACCGATTTGTTATTGGATGTTCTCCTTTTTAATTGGCTTACATAATTGTTGTCTTTTTGATTCTACCTCTCGCTATCGATGATCGGTTTCAGAATTTCCATTTCACTTGATAAATTATCTTTGTACTTGGATGTATCATCCTTAGGGACAAAACGTATGACAGTTACCATCATATTATGTTGATTAACCATCTTCCAAACAAAAGAGAGAGATTCTCGATTAACCGGTCCTTCAAAGAACAATACAACTACATTATGTGAATTATAATCATCTTTGTCAAAAAGTTCAGTGATTAATGTTTCACCAAAGCCACGATCAACTAGGATTCTAAAACTACAAGGTGCATTGTTTAAGATGCTATTGTTGATGTCACAAAAGAATGGACTATGTTATTGCATTCCACTATCTATGGTTTATTGTTTATGGAAATGACTGATAATGAAAGCATTTTCTTTTTCTTATACAACTTGACATATTCCTTTGTGCATGATGGAATAAGACGAGACAATTGTATGGTTTCAGTACTTACTGACCCATTTGGTGAACTTTTTATGTAGTTTCCAAAGACGCATATTATCTGATCGAATTCAGTCTGATATAGATTTGAAGTGCTCGTAGAGCGACTAGGCCGTTGACCTTCTTTTACCTCAACTAAGTGAACAGTAGTTACGGAGAGGAAATACATCACTTTATTACTTAGAAAGAATATGACAAACACGGTTTTTATACGCTGCAACAAGATCATCAGTGTTTATGGAACTATCAAAATAATAATAGATGAACAAGACGTGTCATAACCGTGAGAGGCACAAACAGGCTGTTAACATACACAGTTAAATAATAACGGAAATAATAGACTGACACATTGTTATAGTGTGATAAAGTTAAACTAACAAAAAGAGTGTAAGAAACAAAAATGACTAAAGAGAAAATAAAGTCAGGAGACATGATATTCAATTTGTTCTAAAGAAACTCAAATCTAGGAGAAGATAAATATAATCCTTTAGTAAATATGTCAACAACTTTTTCTAAAGTGGAAATATATATAACCTGTAAATTTTTTGACTGAACCAGCTCCCTGATAAAGTGAAAATCCAGTTCAAGTTGTTACATTCTGCTATGGAATATTGGATTTGATGCTAGAGTAATAGAGCTTTTGTTATCACATGTAATAGTAGGAGAATTAGGTAAATAAATATGTAAATCTTTGAGCAAGTGGCATAACCAAATAACCTCATCTGCAATGGATGCTAATGATTTGTGCTATGCCTCAATACTTGTTCTGAAGATAATAACTTGCTTCTTTGTAAACTAACTAATATAATTAGCTCCAAAAATTCATAGTAACCACTGGTTGATCTCTTATTATTTGGATTACAAACCCAATTAGCACCAGAATACCCTTGTAGAGCATTAAAACCTTTTGTGAAGAATATTTATGATCCAGCTCTTAGCAGCAGACAAATGAGTTGTAGTTGGTGAATGCATGAATTGGCATGTCTGATTAACATCAAAGCATAATTATGGTCCTGTCCAAGTGAGTTATTGTAATACAATGGACATGTATTCAATTGGATTAGACGAAAAACGCCATCTTTAGCTGAGAACTTGAAACTTGCAGGATAAGGAGTGCTGCATGGTTCGATACCCACAAGCTTTGTTTTATCCAACAACTCCAAAGTATATTTTGTCAGACTGAGAAAAATTCCTGCAACATTCCTTTTTACTCCTAATCCTAAGAAGTAATGTAAGTTTCCTAGATCTCTAACAAGAAACTGACTTTATAAGTATGGGATAGTAGTGCTGCAATGAAAAGAATTATTTCCTATAATTATTATGTCATCAACATAGACTAACAAAATGGTTAGTTTATATCTAATATTCTGTACCAAAAGAGATAAATCTGCTAAAGAAGGTACAAAATCAATAGCCACAAGAGCATCCATAAGCTTCTCATACCAAGCTCTTGGTGCTACTGGCGAATCCACAGGGGGCATGTGAGATCGCATGCCCCCATAAGATTTTTGAAATCTATTGCTACACTTACACTTTCTACTGTTGTAAGTCTAAAACTAAGCTATCTGCCCCAACAAATATATTTTTAAGAATTTTAACATACAACATATATCTTCTTAATTATAAAACTAACTCGACTCATTATCCTACGAACAAAAATGAACCAAAAATTAAGGATTTTAGTTACATCTGAATCCCTATTTCACGGAAAAAGAAAAAGGTTTTCTTAAAAAATTTATGCATCTTTCATTAGCAGGTTTTGGAAAAGAATATATTGTAGTATACTTCTTATTCCTTTAAGATTATTAAGGTTTTATGTTTGGGGTTAATGTCCGTTCTTCAGACACGTACTTGCAATCCTTGAGCATTATATATATGTTTGGTATGTATTTATGATTTTCAAGAATAAAATATGCCCTTATTGATTTTTTGTTCTGGATTCGCCATCGTCTGAGCTTGTTTAAAGCCGTAAAGAGATTTATGTAGTCTACAAATATAAACTGGATGATATTTGTCTTGGTAACTTGGTGGTTGAGTCATGTAAACTTCCTCTTTTAAATCTCTATGTAAAAAGGAATTACTAATATCTAGTTGTGTAATTTGACAATCAAAATTCACAGCAAGAGGAAGAACCAACTTGATTGTAGCAGGTTTAATAACCGGACTAAAGGTACCACTGTAATCTAGGCCTTCTAGTTGATGAAAACCTTCAAAAACAAGTCTAAATTTATACCTTTCTATTTTATAGATCCATCTGCATTATGTTTTATCTTAAAAACCCACTTACATCCAATTAGATTACGTGAAGGATGTGGTGGAACATAAGTCCAAGTTTCTGCATCCTTCAAAGCATAATATTTGGAATCACAAGCTTCTTTCCAAACTGGTATCTTGGCAGCTTAAGAATAACATGTTGGGACTTGTAACTGAAATATGAGAAATATGATTAGTTGGGAGATCATATATAGTGGAGGAAAACACCTTAGGTTTGGGAACTCTATCCTTTTCCCTTGTTGTCATTCTATGCTTATTAATTAGTAGTACGAGTAGAATTTCTTGTATTAGTAACAGTGTCTAAAGTAATTGTAGTTGCATTGCTTGAATTACCAGAAGAAGTAATTTCAGTATCAGAATTTATAGTAGATTGTTGTGATGCAAAAGTATCTAAAACGGTGTTATCAAGATTTGAAGAAATAGAAGGTTGTTGTTGTGCACAAGTATTCTGAGGTGCATAATGAGAATCAGAAACATCTAGACCAGTTGGTAATGAAGGAAACGCAAGAAAAGAGTTGGTAGTTGTATGTTGTATAAAGGAATAAGGAAAAACATCTTCATGAAAGACAACATGTCTTGAAAAATAAACTCTACCACTTGCAAAGTCTAAGCACCTATATCTTTTGTTTTGTGAACTGTAACCAAGAAATGCACACTTAACACTTCTTGGTTGTAGTTTTTTGTCTGTGTAGGGATTTAACCATGGGAAACAAATGATTTTTTTTCTTCGAAAAGGAGGCGTACCTCAATCATATTACGATAATAATCGGATAAACTAACGGAACTATTACAAAGGTATCTGTTACGATTAACAAAGTTACATAATGGCCGAGAAAAGACCAAACTTTAACCGGAATAACTAAGTAGCACTACCACTACCGAATTGACATGGAAAGATGAAAAATCCATTTCAATCAATGATGCCATTGTAAAAAACTGTGGGTTTTTGTTGTAGGGAACTACCCTGAATCTTACCGGAAATACACCGGAGATTTTTGAAGTTTCTCCTACCACTACAACCGGATTGCATCTTATCATTGGATGGTTATCTTCAATAACCGGTGCCGCTGCAAACAACGGGTAGATTGGTTCTATTTTTACCACCATCATCAAGATCAACCCCTTCTGAGAAGAGGGTACATCCGTTGTCTTCTTGTTTCCGTTGTATCTTGTATGTCTTTTTTGTTGTTGTTTTGTTGTTGTTGTTGTTGTTGATGTGATGGTGTCTTGGTGAGGAGAAGTCTACATATGAAATTTTGACCGAGTTAGACAAAACTATCCTTAAAGTCGCACACATTTTTCACACACTCTTAAACAAATTTTTAGCGAAACCAAACTTTCCTTCTCCCCTTACTCCTCCATCATCTTTTTTTCTCTATCTTTCCACTAAGCCGTAACATAAACCCTAGAAGAAGAAAGTGTTTAATTCTTAGATTAAACATAAAAAAAAAATTCAACAATTTGAATTCAAATTAAATTGTAGTCTTTAGTGAAGCAACAACGAGTTTGTGTTGATGGCAACTGAAATCAAAATTCAAAGAGTCTTTTGATGAGTAAAACCTCCGTCAAAAAAGAAAAACCAAAAGGAAACACCAAATTAATTTCAGATGCGACTGATGTTCCAGAGTGTGAATTTTTTTTTAACACCTTTTTTTCATACACCAACTGACCAACATCCAATTCCTAACGTCGCAGTCCGAAATTTATTGACTAGGCATTCTTCCGTCCCTATATTTTCCAAACTTGTAACCAATGCATTTCATGTCCAATAAGAGGAAATGAAGTAAGCTCTCCTGAATCCAACTTTCAACTTTCAAATGTTATGAAGTTTGAATATTTCTAATGTTTGATCAAAGAACTGATTTTTTTTTCTCGAATTTACGTTATGTTCTTGGCAGAAAGAAGAAGAAGGAAGACCAATTCAAGTGTGTGTTAGAGTAAGGATTAAGACAATGAAAGCTCTATATAAATGGTACGCACTTGAAAGAGGAAGAGGATTCATCCCAACTGTGTCTTTCGCTTTTGTAACTAGCATAGTTATTATTAATCGTATATATGGCGACTAACGCTACTATTGTTAGCAATCCTCTTGATCGGAGTGTTAGTACTACTAGTTTACCTCCACCATCTGAGGGAAAAATGGTGACGGTTTTGTCTATCGATGGTGGTGGTGTTCGTGGTTTAATTCCTGCAACTATTCTCGAGTTCCTTGAATCTAAATTGCAGGTAAAATTGACTAGCAATTTCTTAGAAGAAAATAATACTCCGTACTATGTTTACTTGACTTTCCGGTGGCACCTAAAACACTGTATATATGTATATTCAGGAACTTGACGGAGAAGATGCAAGAATTGCAGATTATTTTGATCTTATAGCAGGGACCAGTACTGGAGGATTATTGACAGCCATGCTTACAGTTCCTAATAAGAACAATCGGCCGCTTTACACAGCTAAAGGCGCTGTCGAGTTCTACCACGAAAATTGTCCAAAAATCTTCCCTCATACCGCCGCGTAAGTGTAGATATGCTACTATATATCTAAACGTGTTTGTATCATTAGTTTGTGGTAATACACTAATACGTAATGCTGATTATTGTGTCGATATCAGAAAGGGGATAATTTTGGGTCCTATTAAGAGCTTGTTTGGTGCAATAGCGGGTCCTAGATATAATGGCGAATACCTAAGACAGAAACTAAGTACATTGCTTGGGCATATCAAGCTCGATCAAACGTTAACCAACATTCTCATTCCAGCTTTCGACATCAAGATACTTCAACCCACCATTTTCTCCACACACGACGTATGTATGCACTCAATTGTCCACGGCGGTTGAATTTTTAATCACATATTTTTCAATTAGAGTGGTAGTTGAACATGTAAAAGTAGGATATTGGGACGAAATTAGAGCAAGTAAGTAATCATAATGTTATATGTGAGTACAGGCGAAATTAGAGCCGCTGAAAAACCCATTAATGTCAGATGTATGCATCAGTACATCTGCAGCTCCAACTTATCTTCCAGCTCATTTCTTTGATACCGTGGATGACAATGGAAATTCTCGTACATATAACCTGATCGATGGAGGTGTTGCTGCTAATAATCCTGTAAGTCCAACTCGACTTTGTTTACTTACGTTAAATCAACCACATGCATGATGTGCAAGTGAAAGATTTATTTATATTTTGCCATAAAACGCATGCAGACATTAATGGCGATGGGTCATGTATCCAAGGAGATACTAAAGGAGAATCCAGATTTTTATCCGATCAAAGCTATGGAGTGCACGAAATTCCTTATACTTTCATTAGGAACTGGATCAGCTAAAGTGGAAGAAAAATTTACCGCAGCTTTAGCTGCTAAATGGGGTATCCTGGGTTGGCTCTACAACAATGGTTCCACACCCTTAATCGACAGTTTTTCCCATGCCAGCTCTGATGTCGTTGACATTCATATATCGGTTCTTTTTAAAGCATTGAAATGTGAGAAAAACTATCTTCGAATTCAAGATGATTCATTGACAGGAGATACAGCTTCGGTAGATATATCAACAAGGGAAAATTTAGCAAGTCTTGAAGAAATTGGTAAAAAGCTATTGAGCCGGCCTATTTCAAGATCAAATTTAGAAACCGGAAGATTTGATGAGATTCAAGGTGAAGGAACAAATCAAGATGCTCTTATTCGGTTCGCTAAACTCCTGTCTAACGAACGACGGCTTCGACATGGCCAAAAGTTACACTAGGAAAATGTCATTCTTCGTGACAAACCAAATGTTGGGCTGGGCCGACTGGCGATCATGAGTTCTATCTTGAAAAAATTCTCTCCTATCTTTTCGAAGGTTGTTTTTAGGCATACCTAAAACTTTCTAGGCATACTGAATAAAGGAAAAAAGGGATGTCAAATAACAAAATCAGAAGGCCCCTTAACCAAATTTTTTTATAATGACAAATCTGCCCTTTATGTATTAGTGTTAGTAATTTGGATTAGTGATTAAAACTTTTGTTTAGTGATTAAGATAATTTTTCAGAATTATAAAGGTTTGTGTAGATGATAATTTGGGGGAAATTTTTTTTATTGAGAAGGAGAGAAGGAGAAAGTGAGAAATTTTATTTATTGATTCAATGGAGGATGAGGAGGGTCATTATTCATCTAAAACACCTAGGAAAATACACATCAACTACAACAATGATTCCCAAATGGCTGATGTAGATGCATTTTACTACAAACTACATCCAAAGGATAGAAACACAATGCTCATCTCAAATGAAAGTAAACACTCCACAATGAACACAAGATTTACGTGGTTCGGTATGATTACCTACGTCCACGGGGGTGAAAGGATGAATCTTATTACTTTGAAGTGTTACAAAGGTGTTGCTCACCGTGGGATTTCCTTACAAGATAAAATTACTACTCACTTTTCTTCTTCTTCGTGCTTACTCGAGTTTTTCTCCTTTTCTCTCCCTCAAAATACAACCTACCTCTCTTGAATGCAAGTCCCTCTATTTATAGGAGAAGTTCTATACAACGAAATTAAGGTGTTGGTCATGTTACATCTATTTATCAGTTCTGTGATCGGGCCGGTTCACGTCGTCTCATGTGGCCGATGTATCCTGACTCCTCGCCTATCCTCCGTTCGGGCCGATCTTTTTAGGTGCATTATTAACGCGATGTCGCCTATCTTTTCTGTCGTCTTTATGGTTATCCGATGTGACCCGTTCTTCTTTATTCGTTTGACCATAGTTCCTCGTTTGACCCGCCACGCCTTATCATGTCAGCTTTATCATAAGTCTGGGTCAAGTCTTGTCCGACATTATTACGCCCGATCCACGTGGTTCCTTAAATCTCACGCCCGATAATCTTCGCTCTATACTTCGTGTCTCTTCGTATTTGGGTACACCGGTTCTAGGATGTTGCCACCTGGATCTGTAGATAATTTACACCTACATTTATGCCCCTTCTTTCGCTCGTGTAGCAGACACGAGTGGAAGAAAGTCGTTTCAACCGCCACGTCCTCGTCCATGCCTCAGATCTCTCCATGCAGCGCCCCACTATCCCCATTTTATTACCTGTAACCGTTGCCATCGGTTACAACTTGTTCTCTTAAAATAGCCCGCTCCTTTTTTCTTTTCCTTCTTCTTCTCCACTTCTTACTTCCGCCATTGCAACCTCTTCTTCAGGATTTCTTCGTTACTTTGCGCTTAAAAACCCTAGGTTTCTTATTTTTCTTCTTTCATCTCCTCTTCCCCAATCGTTACAGTAGCTGTTGTCGCCTCAGCTTTTTTTGTTAGAAACCGAGCTTTGCATTATCTCCATTAATGGATTCTTCTCCTTCCATGACTGAGAAAAGGTCTGTTGACGACATTTTTTCCGAGTTTGATGCTCCTCCCCTTGCTTCTCTGTTTTTGCTTGAAAGTCCTTCTAGGTATGATGATCGCGCGATAAAATCTATTTTTGCTGATAGCTCTTCTTATATTTCGTGCAGGTCCGAGAAAAGGGTGAAGGATCTCTCTGATGAAGAGTTCATTGAGCAGCTG
The DNA here is from genome assembly GCA_023529315.1 of Papaver bracteatum. Lineage (NCBI taxonomy): Eukaryota > Viridiplantae > Streptophyta > Magnoliopsida > Ranunculales > Papaveraceae > Papaver > Papaver bracteatum. Next base: position 1,382,091 of record JAJJWX010000810.1, on the reverse strand, counting down.
AAGGAGAAGTACGATCTTCAAAATTACGAAGTGACCCTTCTCTCGGGCCGAAACGGTATCTTGAAGAAAACCGATATAAAGAAGCACGAGCAATCGGCTGATTGTGTGGTCATCACCTTGGGTCAACTGGAGATGGGCCTTCGTCTTCCCTTATAAAACCCTGATAGCCCATTTTATTACGAGATTTTGTCCCAGATTTGGCCTTCTCGTGCTTTAGCTCAATGGACTGGCAATACTTTTCGAATTATGAACGAGTGGAGGGACCGCCGCGATGGTCATGGTTCTACTGCCGAGTGGTCGACCTACAAGCCCGAGGACGCTCCTGAGTATACCGTTGCTAATTTCCTTGTCAACTATCGAGCTGGTACTTCAACCTTAGAAGATCTTGTCGGTTTTTCTGCTAGTCCTCATCGGGTAAAAACTATGCCCGAGGGTGTTGAAAGGATGATGCTGGATGCCGATCCCATCGGCCAGGGTTCCAACAAGCGATCCCGCCATTCTAATGACCCGATTTATCCCCGAGTTCCGCTTCTAGTCCGAGGTCCGATCCTTCATGGTGACTTCCCATCGCCTACTTTTCCCGTCGAGCCCTATTCTTTCTGGGTGGTTAATGATGACAAGGCTGATAAGGTATGCGTTTTTCTTGATTTTCATCTTGTTATCTTCGGGCGTCAGTTATTCATTTATTGTTGTTTAAAAATCTCAGGTCGGCTCCACCAAGACTATCGGATCTAGGAAAACAGGTGCTGGCACAAGGGTTGAGGAAGACCAGGGGAAGGTAACAAACATAATGATTTTCTTATAAGTACATGTACTTGCCCCTGTTTTTTGCCTTCACATGTTCTGACGAGACACTTGTGCAGAAACACCCAAGGCACGATGATGATGACGCGGGCGATGTTGACCCTACTCCGCTGAGGCGTAATCCTGGTAGAGGTAAGAAAATTTCTAAGCCACCTCCGAAGACGGGCCCCATCATTGATCTTTCCGATGAGGATGAGCTGTTTGGAGAGAATGTGTCGGGTGACAAAGGCGATGAACAAGGTATGGGCGACCAACAGGAGCCCTCGGAGACGCCCGTCGTAGAGAAGGTCGTTACTGATGTACCGGTAGAGCTTCCTTGTGTGCCCCGGATTACTGAGGGAACGTCTTCTAGTGCTGAAACTTCCTTTACTGTCTCTGGCCCGATCATGAACTCCTTGGGTGCGCTTACTTCCTCCAACTTTGGGAAGTATACTGATGAGGAAATGTTGAATGTTGTGCCCCGTTATGGCGACATCGCCCTGACACTTGACACTGTGGTGAGCGACTTGTTTCTGTATGGTAATGCCCCGCTTCTGATTTCCTTTTCGTAGTGTCGCTTATGATGCAAACTATTTTGTTTGTGTTAGATTATGAACCGCGTACGCTTGGATTCCGCCAATCGCCTTTAAGATAAGCAGTTGATAGAGTCTCTCCAACTTCAACTTCGGAATGAGAAGGGTCGCGCGAATGAGCTGGAGATCAAACTTGCCGATGCTCAAGGTATATGATCATTCTTAACTTGTGTTGATTGAGTTTATCGTGCCAGTATCCTAAGTCGGGTGTCCTTCTTCCTAGCCGAGGTATCTAGTATAGGTATAGACGCTACTTCGGAGTTTAGAATTATGAAGATAAAACGGGATATTGAGAAGGATTTAGTGGAAAATCTTCGCCAACGAATGGCAAACAAAGACGACAAAATAGACCATCAAAATGAGGAAATTGCAAGACTTGAAGACGAGTTAGAACGACGTCGCCGGTTTGATTATGATCCTGCCGAGATGGATAATTTACGGGCTCACTTGGGATCTTTTTAGCGCCTTGCTGCTGAAAAAGCTGCTTTAGCCACAAGTTTGGAGCAAAGGGTAGACGCTCTACAATTACAGAATCGAGACATTCACGAGGACCGTCGTCGAATACTGAGAGATAAAGATGTGGTGGAGCGAGCTAATAGCGATTTACTGGTCCGAGTGAGTGAATTTGATAAATTTGTGGGCGATTTAGAGTGGAGTAGATCGCATCTTGCAGTGCTCCAAGCGTTGCGTAATCGGTTAATGGACGATTGGACCGAGCATAAGATATATTGCCCCAGTAACGAGTTCAATGAGCAATACTATAACGAATTAACCCTGAAGTTGTCCAAGGCCGAGGATGAGTTGTCCAAGTCGGTAAAATAGCTTCAGTCGGTGTTACCCTCCCTGTCAGGTCTCTTAGACGATGTGTTTAGGCCGTTCTTTTAGATCTAGATTGCGCTTTATTCTTGCAAAAATGTACCCAATGAATAACATTCTGTCTTTGTGATTTTGTAGCCGAGCAAAAACGCTCTCGGGAGCTAGATCTGGAGGTTCGCCGATTGAAACAAGCCGAGGTCGATTTGAGCTCCAAGTTAGCTGAAGCTGAGGAAAACGCTTCCCAGATTACCCAAAAACTCGAGGATGAACGCGTCGCTCATGTGGAAGAGTTAGACCAAAAGGTTCAGGCGGGCATTATGGACTGGGTGGAGAAGAAGCGGCTCGAGGTCGCGCAGAGGAAGGCCGGCGCGTCTCCTCCTAAGGCTTAAACTTTCTTTTTGTGGTGCTGCGTCACTATGTTGCCCCTTCCATCGGGTTGTAAATCGCTCTGAACACTTCTCCCCTTTTTAATTTCCGTTACCTCGCTTGTTTGTTTTAATGGGGGTGCTGCGTCACCGATGGTGTTTGTTTTATTTTCATTAGACGCTTCATTTCGCTTGGTCACATGACGCTTTTCGTATTTTCTTAATAGTCGCATGACGCAATCGAGTTCTTCTTTGTTTCATATGTTATTCCTGCAATCATTGTTTAAGTAAGTCAGTATTCTAACCATTTCTGTCGAACACACCCAACAAGGAGGGTCATCGGGCCCTATGCCATGTCCTGATTGGGGTATCTCATCACTATCTCTTTGGATTCAGTGGAAGGGTACCAGTCATCCTAGTTCTAGGCCCGACAATCCCGAGTGGTTATCGACCAACCGATATCGTGCAAGTGGAAACGCCCACTTGCGATGGTGGTGACCTTTCATATGTAAGTAGGCCACCTAGCTGAGTAGACCTCGCGTCTAAACAACCTTTGGAACTGGTTTCCAACCACCAGAACCCTTAGGCTACCTCGTCACTTGCACACTGCCACTGTCCCGAGTTCGAATAGCCAAGCGACTGTAAGGCACCTCGGAACTTCCACACTGGCGTTGCCCCGAGTACGAATGCCCATTCGAGTGTAAGTCACCTCGGCACTTCCACAATGGCTTTGCCCCGAGTACGAATGACCATTCGAGTGTAAGTCACCTCGGCACTTCCACACTGGCATTGCCCCGAGTACGAATGACCATTAGTCGCTCATGCCCTATCCCATACCCCTCACGGTTTTTCAGAGATAGAAGACATGTTTGCTTAACGTTTTTCCGCATCGCTTGTCAAGGATGGTAGAGTTTCAGGAATCGGATGTTCCATGGTTTGATCTCTCTTGTTCCGTCGAGTCGCAGTAGTCGATATGATCCCTCGCCCGCCTTAGATTCGATTATATATGGCCCACCCCACTTTGGTGCTAGTTTTCCGCCTTTTTTGTCGCGCTCCCATTCAGCCAGAAATTTCAATACCTGCTGCCCGGGATGAAATTCTCTTGGTCGAACGCGCTTTTTGTATTCCCGTTGTAACCTCCTTTGATAATTTTCCATTTTTTGTAACGCCATTTCTCTTGTTTCTTCCAAGTCGTCGAGTTTATCCAAGATCAGATCGGATGACACGTTTCGCCTCCAAGCTTCGGTTCTTGTGGTAGGAATCATCCCTTCTGTTGGTAGAATCGCCTCGGTTCCGTAGGTAAGAATGAATGGAGAGAATCCCGTAGCTTCCCTTCGTGTGGTCCTGTATTCCCATAAGACGTTATATAGCTCCTCGCACCAGTTTCCATATTCCCCGTCCAGTTTTTTCTTCATGTTATCGGCGATTTTCTTATTAGTGATCTCGGCCTGCCCATTGCACTGGGGGTAAATCGAGGTAGCTTTGCTCTTCCTGATGTTGTAAGTGTTAAATAGAAGATCGATGTTCTCGCCCTGTAGTTGTTTTCCATTATCAGAGACGATTGCAGCCGGGACCCCGAAGCGACAAATGATATGTTCCCAAATAAACTTAAAGACATATTTGTCCCGAATATGCCTTAGTGGTGCCGCCTCTACCCACATGGTAAAGTAATCAGTGTCCACGATCAAATACTTCCTTTGCCCTGTTCCTACATGTAATGGCCCGACAATGTCCACCCCCCATTTAGCAAAGGGCCACGGACTTATGACTGAGTTCAACGGTACGCCGGGAGCATTGATTTTATTCCCAAAACGCTGACATTATTCGCAAGCTCTTGCCATTTGCTTTGCGTCCTCGTTCATATACATCCAAAAGTAGCCCATTGTTTTTGCCTTAATCGACAAACTTCTTCCCGAGATGTGATTTCCAGCCGCCCCATAGTGTAGCTCGTATAGGATTATATGGCCCTCTTCCCTGCTTAAGCATCGTAGGAGTGGTCCAAGGTAAGATTTTCGATAAAAGATCCCTTCCCTTAACTCGTAGGCGCCCTATTTTCTTTTGATCTTGTTCATCTCGGGCCGACTCTTAGGTAGCTCACCCGTCTCTAAGTATTGATGTATTGGCTTTCTCCAGTCGCCTTCTTTGTATCTCTCAACTTTGCTAACGGCGACCTCGATCCGTACGTCTGGTGTTTCTGGGATAGACAGGTTAAGAAGCATCATAACGCCTATCCCTTCGATGCTCGGGTCTACTAGTTGTGAGGCGATGTACGATAGAGCGTCCGAGTGTCTGTTATCCTTTCGGCAGATATGGCGGAACTTAATATCTGGTATTTTCTCGATGTAAAATTGGGCGAGCTCCCAATATTTTTGCAGCACCGGATCGTGTGTAGCGTATTGGCCCGTAATTTGCCGGATCACTAGTTGTGAGTCACTAGTCAATCGAACCTCATGCAGCCCCATTTCCACAATTATTCGTAAGGCATGGATCACCGCCTCATACTCGGTGACATTGTTTGTCGCCTTGAATTCTAACATGAACGAATGCACGATTTTCCTCCCCTTTGGCGTGGTAAACACCAACCCGAGACCCGATCCGTCTTTGTTTGATGCCCCATCAATAAATACTTCCCATCGTGTTGAACTACTGGCAGCTAGTAGGTCCGCTGGATCCTCTTGTTCTTCTGCCATTCCCGGTATATCTTTTACCTCGTCCTCATCACTGAGGGGGAAATCTGCCAAGAAATCGGCCACTACTTGCCCGTTGATCGCGGTTCTTATCTCGTATATCACGTCATATTGTTTAATTATGGCTCCCCACTTGGAGATTCTCCCCGATCGCCCAACACTATCCAAGACTTCTTCGATAGGCGATTTGTTGAGCACCCGTATTCGATGAGCTTGAAAATATGTTCGTAATTTAGAGGCAGCAAAGGCTAGTGCGAGCACCATTTTCTCCATTCTGGTGTAGTTCTTCTCGGCCGGACTTAAGGTTTTGCTAGCGAAGTATACCGGCTTCTCCACACCTATCTCTGTTTTGACCAATACCACACTGATGGCATAGGGTGTCGCGCCTAAGTATAGAGTGAGAATTTCTGACGGCTCGGGCCTTTGAAGAACCGGGAGGCTAGCTAGATGTAGCTTGATATTTTGAAAGGCCTCTTCGCTGGTGTCTGTCCATTGGAATTTTTCTCCTTTCTTCAAGATGTCGTAAAAGGCCTTTCATTTGTCCGATGACCGTGATACGAATCGTCCCAATGCGGCTATGCAACCGTTTAGTTTCTGCACGTCTTTTACCGTTGCGGGGGATGGCATTTCAAGGACGGCTCGTACCTTATCGGGATCTGCTTCTATTCCCCTGGGGGTGATCATGTAGCCTAGGAATTTCCCCGATGTGACCCAGAAGTCGCACTTGGCAGGGTTAATTTTCATTTTGTGTTTCCTCATTGTCTGAAAAATCTCTCGAAGGTCTCGGACGTGGTTTTTTTTATTTCCGACTCTTAACTAACATGTCGTCCACGTAAAATTCTATGGTATCGTGAATCTTGTCTTCAAACATGTCGCCTACCAATCTCTGGTACGTAGCCCCGGCATTCCTAAGTCCGAATGGCATCTTGGTGTAACAATATAATCCTCTTGGTGTGAAGAAGGAAGTGTGTTCCTGGTCCTCGGGCGCCAATGGTATTTGGTTGTAGCCTATGTATCCGTCCATTAAGGTCATCGCTTCATATCCCACTATTGATTCTACTAGTTGATCTATGCTGGGAAGGGGGAAATTGTCCTTCGGGCAGGCTTTGTTCAAGTCGCTGAAATCAATACATATTATGACTCCCCCTTTCTTTTTCGGTACCACGACCATGTTAGATATCCATTGTGGGTAGTGGGACTTCCTTATTATTCCGGATTCTTGTAACTTCTTCAGATCGATCTCGACCGCCGCTTGTAACTCTGGCGCGATACGCCTCATTTTTTGTCTAACCGGTTTGAACCTCGGGTCAATTTTTAAGTGGTGACAACAGACCTTCGGGTTAATACCCTCCAAATCATGCACTTCCCAAGCGAATGCATCCAGGTTTTCTTTTAATAGCATCGTGAGTTTACTTGCTTGTTCGTCCGATAGTAATGTCCCGATCCTCACTATCTTGGGTTCTTCTATCGTTCCCAAGTTTACTTCTCTAGTCGGATCGACTGTCGAGAAGTTTGATTTGGTCTCCTTGACTGGGGTCGCTTCCTTTAATTGCTATAAAGGGTCTTGTTCTCGAGTCTCGTGTGCCAGGACCGCTTGTGAAATCACCTCCTCCAATTCTTTTGATGCCTTCACTTCCTTTGCTTTGTTCTTTTCTTGCTTTTTCCGGGCTCTCCGTTCTTCATTTATTTCTATATCAACTTTCATGCATTGTCGTTCCGCCTGGGAGTCGACCACAACTTCCCATATTCCCTTGCAAGTCGGGAATCTTAACCTTTGATGGTATGCCGATGCTACTCCCTTAATCCCAGCAATCCATGGGCGCCCGATAATGGCCTCATAAGGTGAGGCGACGTCGACCACACAAAAGGTGGTTAGTGTGTCGAGGTAGCCACCACCATCTGAAACCCTCAAAGTTACTTCGCCCTTTGGGATGGTTACTGTGCCGTTAAAGCCGTAGATGCGATATATTGATGGGAAGAGCATGTCGTCTGAGAGTTTCATTCTTCTGAACGTGTCGTAGAATAGCACCTCGACTGAACTTCCGCTATCCACGAGAATCCTTCTTACTCCCCACTTCTCAATCAATAGCGTGATGACCAGTGGATCACTGTGTGCCTGTCCATTTGCTGGGACATCCTTAGCCTAGAACGAAATGGGCAGCGTCATCCAAGGTTCCATTGGAAGGGACTTGGCTACGCTAAATATCTCTTTACCTTCACGATCCCTTTTATGGATCCTGGTGGTGATTACTGGGCTGAGGGTGTAGTTTTGCATAGCCGAATGTGAAATGGTGCTTACGAACTGACTCTCCCTATCGATGCGGACTTGATGAACTGGTGCGTCGGGTGTTGCTTCCGGCCGAGGGGGGTGTCGAACATATTTCCTCAAATATCCATCGCGGATGAGGTGCTGAACGATATCTTTCACTTCTCGACAGTTGTTGGTGGAATGGCCCCTGTACTGATGGTAGTGACAGTATTCAGGATGGTCTCGGGTCTCTTGGAACTGTACCCCCTCGATGCTGGGTAGTTGATGTCGTTTCTCTTCTCAACTTCCTTGAATACCTCTTCCAAAGAAGCGTTTAGAGGGGTATACGATCGGGCTTCCTGCTTTTGCTTCTTCCCTTTGGCCATCCATTCCCTCTTCTCACTGCTCCTCGGGGGTGGGTCCGATCTCTTTTCTGGTCGCCTGATATGGTCGTCCATGACCGTTTTAGTTTCGGTACCAACTTCAGCACTGGCTTCTTGTACTCCTCTATCTCTTGATTCGGCCTGAATTTCTTCCAAGGCGATGTAGTGTTCTTGCATTCTTCTCATCTCCTTTAAGGTTTTAGGTTTTTCAGAAAACATGGCAATCCAGATGGGGTCCGATCTCCCTAACGCGTTTTCAAACCCAAAGATGGCTTGGTCCACCGGTACCTTCCCAATTTCAGTACATAGTTTCCTCCACCTGTCGGTCAGGGTTCTCAAGGGCTCTCTGAATCTTCGGGCGAGAGTAAACAACTTGTTCATTCTTGGCCAAGGTCGACTGTTATGCATGTAGGTCTCAAGGAAGGCCTCGACTAGCGCATCGTACCCGTTAATCGAACCAGGTATGAGCGAATAAAACCAATCTCGCGCCTCGCCCTCCAAATTAGCTGGAAAGAATTTGCACATAACTACCGGGTTGCTTCTCCATTGGATTAGTGACATGGTATACATCTTAAGATGCTCGATCGCATCGCCCGTTCCATCAAATATAGAGGGGAATGAAGGTAAAGTACACTTAGGTGGGAACGGCATCTGTTTCAGTTCTTGAGAGAAAGGCGTCTTCTCGGCTTCACTCATAATCTCGGCCAACTTATTCTCTTCGCTTCCGCCCGAGAGTTCCTTGATTTTTGCTTCCAACTCCTTAAGCTTGGATTTAGTTGTCTGATCTTGTCGCTCGTCCCTTCCTCGCCTTTCTTCGTCGGTGGACGAGTCCTCGGGTGGTCCATATCTCTGCGTGGGGGGTACCGGAGGTAATGGTGGCTGACCCGACTGATTGGGCTGATTAAGGTTACTTGGCCCCATCGTGGGTGGTGAGTGTTCGGATCGGCCACGATAACCCGATGTCCCTCGGCTGGAAGACCTTCTTGATCTGGTCCATTGGTTTCTCAGCTGGTAGTTATCATACTCCAAGGCTAAATTCCGCTGCTGGAGTTCCCTTAGTGCCGCTTCTTGTCTCCTCTGACTCTCCAAAATGGCCAACAATGTCGGGTCCGTACTTTCATGACTGGAATGTCCATTGGGTTGGTGTGGCCGAGGCTGTAATGGTGCAGATGTGGGTGGTGGGGGTAGTATCGGGTTGGTTACACGATCGACCGCGTGAACAGTTGTCGGGCCGATGTTACTGGCTGCTGCTCGCCCCAGCTGAATCTGCCTAAGACGCTCTTGTTCCCTTCCCAAGGCTTTCTGGTACTCAGTTTGTTGCCCCATCCTTTGCCTCTGAGCCTGTGCTGCAAGTGCTTCCTCATCGTCATCGGTGTCTGAAGCTGTGAGTCCATCGATTTGGTCAACTCTTCTCTGAGTCGGTATAACCTGGTCCATAGGTAAGGTGTTATCGTCTGGCCCCAAATCTACTTCCTCGTCTACAACAGGCATTCCTCGCGTAGCTGCATGAGATTCCTCGGGCGTTGGTTGGCGACTGTCTTCTTGCCTCTGCCCCGTTATCCCTGCCTGCATGCTGCTGCTAGTGACTGTACGATTCCTTAACATCCTAATCGTTTCTGAAGTGCTAGCCATCGGTCACGTCGCGTGATAAGCCGAGTATCTCCTGTCCCTACGTCAGCAAATACGAAAAGAACCCCTTACTTTGACCTAATTTTCAAAATAAAAAATTCAGACATAAGGGAAAAAAGTTCGACTGTACGACTGCTGTCACTGTGTAAGATCTACTTCAGTTGTTAGGTGGGTACTGTCCTTCTACCCTATTTTGTCCCTATGTTGAATCTGTGGCTGACCTCACTTTCCCGTTGCTATCACTCAGTACGATGTCGTTCTCTGTACTCGACCTATGCATTTAAGTTAGTTTTGTCATTTATTCTACATGTTCCAAATCATTGATCTTATGCACATGATGCTTAGAAAAAAGTACGGAAAGCAACCCCTAGAATCAAATCATACTTGTACCAGCTCCACTTTCTCGAGATCTAATTATGAACTCTCCGACGACTTATGCTACACCGCCGGTTTAAAAAATTCTATACGGTTTGACAGTTTAGATCACGATGAAAACAGCTACAAACACAAACTTTTGGTTACTCCAAGCACCCGACTTCATGCCGTAGCAAAAAACAACTCGTTTAACGCTATCAATCATACAACTATCAAGAACAAACAGTCGTCCTTTCAACAGTTTCTCCACATAGCTTCTAACCCGAACTGTTAGTCGCTAGTGAGCTCGTGAAGTCTCTCTGTTGATCAAACTGTTGAAGATGTTAAAAATACGCTGCTACTTTTCTGGCTTTGAAGTAAATGACTCAAAACAACTGTTATTTCGGCCAACAGAGTTCATCATAGCTTCAACTTCAACACGTTAATCGTGTATTGAGGAGTTGTTGATCGTCTCTGAAGGTTTTTACGGCAAGGTATCCGGAGATCTTAGTCGTGTCCCCTTAGTCGGCGCCAGAATGTAGATGCATTTTACTACAAACTACATCCAAAGGATATAAACGAAATGCTCATCTCAAATGAAAGTAAACACTCCACAATGAACACAAGATTTACGTGGTTCGGTATGATTACCTACGTCCACGGGGGTGAAAGGATGAATCTTATTACTTTGAAGTGTTACAAAGGTGTTTCTCACCGTGGGATTTTCTTACAAGATGCAATTACTACTCACTTTTCTTCTTCTTCGTGCTTACTCGAGTTTTTCTCCTTTTCTCTCCCTCAAAATACAACCTACCTCTCTTGAATGCAAGTCCCTCTATTTATAGGAGAAGTTCTATACAATGAAATTAAGGTGTTGGTCATGTTACATCTATTTATCAGTTCTGTGATTGGGCCGGTTCACGTCATCTCATGTGGCCGATGTATCCTGACTCCTCGCCTATCCTCCGTTCGGGCCGATCTTTTTAGGTGCATTATTAACGCGATGTCGCCTATCTTTTCTGCCGTCTTTATGGTTATCCGATGTGACCCGTTCTTCTTTATTCATTTGACCATAGTTCCTCGTTTGACCCGCCACGCCTTATCATGTCAGCTTTATTAGAAGTCTGGGTCAAGTCTTGTCCGACATTATTACGCCCGATCCACGTGGCTCCTTAAATCTCGCGCCCGATAATCTTCGCTCTATACTTCGTGTCTCTTCGTATTTGGGTACACCGGTTCTAGGATGTTGCCACCTGGATCTGTAGATAATTTACACCTACATCTGATTTCTTAGATTATGAGAATGGCTTTACACAAACTCAAACTTACACAAGCTCAATATGATGCTTTTTATGAGCCAAATCCGGATGATGAATACATATATGAGAAACCCAATGCTTATAATACACAGGTACGCTTATATCTTATGTTTAATCTCACTTTTGTAGCTTAAAATCATAAAAAGTTTGTGTTTTTTCACTAAGGTTCGGCGAGTCTGGAATATGTTCGGCTTAATTTATGAGCCGAACCCACCTGGATATTGACAACTAATGAACAGTTCGGCAAGCTGAAAGTGTTATGATTATGAGCCGAACCCACTTTCTAGACCCTAGTTCGGCTTATAATGAAAATTGATAACAAGCCGAACACATTAAGTCAAGGGTTCGGCTAACCCGTAAAACACAATATGAGCTGAATCCACTTTCTAGACCCTAGTTCAGCTTATAATGAAAATTGATAACAAGCCGAACACATTAAGTCAAGGGTTCGGCTAACCCGTAAAACACAATATGAGCTGAACCTACACCTAGTTTATTTTGCAAACTAACATATCATGGTTCGACTTAAATTCAATATTCTATAACAAGCCGAACATATACTGAAAATCATAACTTTTACTAGGTTCGGCATATATTTGGTATACTATTTCAAGCCGAATTGTTCATATACACTTTCAGGCTGAAATTTTGAAGAACAGTTCGGCTTAAAGAACAACAACATTATGCGCCGAACCTATGCCTGAAACCGTCTAAAACCCTAAGGTTTATGGAATTAACCATATTTAATCGATTAAAAACATCAAATAAGAGATTGGGTTTGTAGAACTTACTTTCATATCCTATGGAACTTACTTATTTTCGTGAATTGACGATTAATCACGGCGATGATTTTTTTTTTCTCAGGAGAAGAAGGGTTCGGCTAGAGAAGATGAAGAAGTTATATAGAAACTAATTTTGACTTTCTTAAAACTGATTTTAGGTTTTTATATTAAGGGAAAGGGTAGATTAGTAATTAAAATGGTTGGAGGGTATATGGGTAATTGATCTTCCCTAAGGGATACCCCTTATAAGGCCACCCAAGATTATTCTATTGTTTTGTATGCCCTAAAAGATTTAGTATTCCTAAAAACATCCTTCATCTTTTCTCCTTTCTGTCCTCCCTATCTTGTTGTCCGTTAGCTTTACTTCTCGTTTGTTTTTTCTGCAAGGACTATTTTATTTATTTTTTGCGCCTCCTTCATTGAAAATGTGTGAAATATGGGAGATTCTTTTTGATTTGGTGTGGCAGGGCATCTCGATGCATTAAATAGGTGGAGAAAAGATATGAAATATGTGTGAATTCTATTTATTTTTACCTCTTATTTTCACAGAAAATATGTGTGAAATATGTGGGATTTTTTCCCTTTACTGTTGTAGGGCTTGTAGCCCATGGATGTGCGACCCAATATAGTGTCTAGGGTCTTCTTCCTACTTGCATATAAAAGAATATTTTTATGTAACACAGTTAACTCTAATCAATAGAAACTTTCCTCTGCCTCTTTATCTTTCCTATATTTCCACTGCAAAAGGTTATCAGGCACGATGTCCGATCAGTTAACCTAAAAAATGGATTTACTGCCATGGGAAACAGGAAGGATATTGAGATTTGCAAGGAAAGAGATGTATATGAAGGGTTAGAAGGATACCGACGATTTATATCTCAATTACCAGTTTAACACTTGCTAAGTGTTTGATGAAATTTGCAAAAGAGATCGCCTGAATTCCACAGCCTCCTAGTGCCAGTTTTATCGGTTGTCAGCTTCACCACTTGACTACACCAAATATACCTCTCTTCTAACAGAACCTCAGCACCTGAACCATTTATCCATAACCGCTACCGGCTCAATTGGTGATGACGCCATCAGAGCTTTGCACTTGCGTAAGACTACCAGCCTGACTCTAAGGCAATTAGGCAAAGGAGCTAAGAATAAAAATACACCTTGGACCTATTCTACGAAGATAAGTACCTACTATCTCTCTGAATCTCACTTGGCATTTTTCTTATAATTTTTGATTGCTCTCGAGTATGAACATTGGCATCTGATCTTACTTAAATTCATATCACTATTTCAATAATGATGAGCATCTTTATGTTAGAAAAAAAAAAAAAAAAACAACTAAGCCTGCATTTTTTTTTTTTTGAAGTAGAAGGTTATATTAAAGAGAAAAAAAACCCTATAAACCCGGGAACACCCCGAGTTAAAGGGAAGCTACATACCCATCAGAGTGTCCCAATTACTCCAGATTAAACTATAGTTTGTTTAACCAAATCAATACTTTCTTGGACGCTCTTTGCCGACGAAAACTCTTCCATTCCTTTCCTTCCATAAAATCCAGCAAATCGCATATTGTAAGATTTCCCAAACTTCCTTACCTCTACCTTGCAACACATTGTTAGACCACTGATGGAACAATTGAAGCATAGTATTTGGAAAAGGCCATGCTATCCTAAAGGATCTGATGAAGTAATTCCAAATCTGAAAAGAGTACTCACAATGAATGAACATGTGATTTGCAGATTCCCTGAAGACGTTGCACAAAACACACCGGTCGCTGTCCATAGTAACCCCCCGGTAACTCAACATATCCCTGGTCGGAAGCGAATTATGAAAAGTAGCCCAGATAATGAAACTCACCTTGTTTGGAATATTAACTCTCCAGAGAAATTCATCAAACCCACACTGGTCCAGAACGCCTGATAGCCTTTCATAACAATCTGAGACACTGAAATTTTCCATAATCACCATTTGGTCGTCTTCTTGAACAAGCGTCGGAACTTGATTTAAGTCGCGCCTAAGAAGGTCCCATTCCAGTTGCTCGTTTGCATTCAAATGTCTCTTAAAATCCCAGACCCAAGCTCCGTTTGCTATCATGTCGTTTATCGTTGCATCCCTCGCCCTTGCCACCTTAAAGATAACAGGGAACAAGTCTTGCAACTTCCCCCTGTTTAGCCATCTGTCCTTCCAGAATCGGATGCATTTACCATTTCTTACCGTAAAGGTTGCCATGTTCTGAACCGTGTTCATCATTTTAGTAACATTCCTCCACAGACTCTACCCTCATGCTTGGAATCCACCTCCGGAATTAGCAAATCATTGTTATGGAAGAATTTTTCATTTACTAACCTTCTCCACAGACTATTTTTGGACTTTGAAAATCTCCAAATCCATTTGATCAACAGAGAATGGTTAGTTCTCCTCAAATTTTTCACACCTAGACCCCCATTCACCACAGGAGACTTAGCTTTTTCCAGGAGACCCACACCAATTTTTTTCTTCCTTCCACCGCACCCCACAAAAAATTGCGCATTATTTTAATCATTCTTTTTTCCACACTCACCGGTAAGTGAAAGAGAGACAAGTAATAAATTGGAAGACTAGCAAGACAACTCTTAATAAGAACTAATCTACCTTCTAGAAAAATCAAGGTATCATCTGCAAATTGAAGGTGAGAAATAATAATACCCTGATTGACCACCTGAAATCCCGACAGATTCCCTCTTTCCACCGCCTCATTAATAAGCTTTGATAGAATTTCCGCTACCAGAAGAAACAAGTACGGAGATAAAGAGTCTCCCTGTCTTAAACCCTTACCTGGTTTAAATTTTTCCGTCGAGCTACCGTTCACGAAAGAGAAAGGTGTGTAGAGGAAACACACCATTTTATCCAAGAAATCCATTTACTTCCAAATTCGTGCTTTTGCAAAATTTTGAATAAGGCATTCCAATTAACATTATCAAAAGCCTTCTCCATGTCGATTTTGCAAAGAATACCTGGTTTCCCAGTCTTCAACCTGCTATCAACACACTCATTTGCAATTAGAACACCATCTAGAATCTGTTTTCCGTGAATAAAAGCCCTTTGGAAGTCCGAGATAAGGATCGGCATGACCCTCATGAGTCGGCATTTTTCTTATAATTTTTGATTGCTCTCGAGTATAAGACATACTCTGAATTTTTGTTTCTAATCAAACAAAACGAACACTTATGCGCTGCGATCAAATTCTTAACCGAAATTTGTTTATCAAAACTATTCATGAACATTGGCATCTGATCTTACTTAAATTCATATCACTATTTCAATAATGATGAGCATCTTTATGTTAGCAAAAAAAAAAAAAAACAACTAAGCCTGCATTAGTAATTAACTGTTTTCTCCCCCTATATAAATATTGTTCGATGTGAATGTTGATCATATCAAACGATGTGCATTAGTAGCATATGAGGTCGAATACATGTACCATTCTTACACTAATTTCTAAATGGTAGTGGTGTTGATATTTCCTTTCTCTATGTAACTGATTCTGCTATAATATCCATTTTTTTCACAAAACCCGTCGTTTTCTCACGATGATTCTCATTTTCTCATGGATGGGGATTGATTTTGTCATAATATTCCGTCGATTGGAATTCTCGGGGAAAAGAGGAGAAGGAAGAGCTGGTCCAGCCCGACCCGGTCCGATCTAACCCTGGCCAACCCGAACTGGTTTGGCCCACCCGACCCGACCCGGTCCAATCTGACCCGTTTCGACCCAACCCGGTTCAGCTCTGTCCTGTTCTAGCCCGGTTATGGTGTCCTGTTCT
Organism: Papaver bracteatum; assembly: GCA_023529315.1. Lineage (NCBI taxonomy): Eukaryota > Viridiplantae > Streptophyta > Magnoliopsida > Ranunculales > Papaveraceae > Papaver > Papaver bracteatum. The sequence continues at coordinate 1,366,332 of JAJJWX010000810.1, read as the reverse complement.
AGCATGGTTTTAGGCTGTGCGCGGCCGAGTTTGTTCCGTTTCTGTCTATATATAGCGGGAACCAAAAATTGAGGTATGTAACCAACTAATGTGGGTTTTTACATTGAATATTTGTTGGGCTTATCTATTTAGATGTTTTTAGAACATGCTTAGTTGTTGTTATTGTTATTGTTGTTGTTGTTTTTTTTTTTTTTTTTTTTTTTTTTTGTCTTAAGATAAGTGCATATCATATAAATGGTCAACTTAAACTATGATTGTTGATCTCAACCATTAAGAATTTTGGTTTTATTGTTATTTTTTTCTTTTGAATATGATATTGGCTATAATTGAATGATGTTTATTCTTTGTTTAATTGGTTGTACCAATTCAATTCCAATGTATTCATTTGGGGCTTAGAAGTACTTGAGCACCATTATTGGATACTTGGTATTTTCCCCAAATTTGAAAGTTCTGTGGGATGTAATCCACTTACTAGCATAGTGAAATATATGCAGAGGGACATATGCATCATGAGACAAAAATTTACTTTTGTCTTCGGTAGTAATAACACCAACACACAAGTATCAACCGAACATGGGATCATCTAAAATGTAATTCTAGCTCCCATCATAAATTGAAAATGCACCTTGTCATAGGTGTTGATATATACAATGTAATGTTGGTATTCATAGTAGCAACCAATTTCACATCAACTTTAATGGCAACAAGAAATTTTCCTGGCCAATTGACTAGCTTATTCAGTTGAACTAGATCCAATGTCTACACTTATGGAATGAAACCACGAGACATAAATTCTCTAAAGCACTTGAGATATATCTGGATGAAACGTAACATATATTCGCTCTAAAGTAATTGAGTTGTATCTGACTTTTGTTACGTAATAAGGCCACAACACTTATTAAATCTCTCAAGACTCAATGTCTAAGCTCTGTATGTACTAAGGGATAATCACACCAAAGGGTGTTCATGCATGAACTATTAATTACCTACCTTTTTGTAAACTTACAGTGATAATGAAGTTGATTGCATCTACGAACTGTTTCTAATGAATGTGGAAGAAAGCATATCCTTGGAAAATTAATGTGTCAACCTAGTGAATTGTAAATCACTGGAACTTCAATTACTGAATTCATGTTAACCCCAACAATGAACTGATTGGGATTGATTCATAAAGACTTTGACATAACCATAAGGAACATTGGTTGTGACACGATATTCTATTTTGAAATACTAACACGGGAATCACTTCATTCAAGTGTACGAGAAAATGAACTAATATAATGCGAAGTTACGACATCTATTACAATCAGTGATTTCTAAAGTTACTAGCACATCACTCATCTTACAAAGTCTTTCTTTAGTAAAACATGATTGAGACCACCCTTTTTTACTTAGATGAAATTGGTAAATAACTCACTTTTCAAAGAAATAAAGTGTTATTAGTGAACATATATCCATGCAGAATGCGGACCATTCAAGCGATTTATGACTCTGGTGGATGATTCGATGCATTGAATCATATATTACTCACAACAAATGATGTGTTTAATTTTTTTTAAGACTTCTAGCACATATTACACAATGGAAAGTGCAAAGGCTCACCACCTTTGCGAATGCTAGAGAATTTACGTCAAAAGGACTTGATAAATATTGCATGCTTAATAAGATCAATATAAAACATCTTATACCCAATGGTCTCGCAGAGGCTACCATCAAAGGTTAAAGATGGTGTCTAAGGAATATGTTATGCATACCAACCTACCTTTTATTGCTTTGGGATATGCAATATTAAACACATATTTACTTAATTCATTTTAGAACCCAATATTATTCAACATTTTCTACGTACCAGTTGATAACTGGATTTAAGCCTGACATTCGTGTTCTTACATATTTTTGGTTGCACTATATATGTGCCATTACGGATCCACATCGTACTATGATGGGTCTTCAAAACTGTTAAGTAGTTATGTTGGAATTAAGTTCCCAACAATTATCCGCATTTTATACCTTTTGGTAGGAGATATCTTACCGTTAGATTTGCGGGTTATCACTTTAATGAGACAGTCTTCCCGTCGTTATGGGGAGATAAGAAAAAGTATTTTCTAAGGGAACGACAGGAATTATCGTGGTGTGTTCCCACTATGTCTCATATTGATTCATGTACACCACAAATGTAAATATGAAGTGACAATGAATAATCGATTTTCAGAATGTACACTGATGTCACTAAAGTGATGAGATCACACATACCAGTTGCAAACCTACCTGCAAGGTTACAAATCCTTAATAAGGGATATACACCATAGACTAAGGTGTTGCAACTACACTTAGTGGAAGTGTGGTTGAGGCCATGGCTCCATAAATTAGGTTGGAGAGACCACTTGGTTCGATCAATCCTCGCCTAGAAAGGAAGTAGGTGAGTAAGGCACAACTTATTTATATCATCATAAATCATCTCACAAGATTTTCTCTGACATGAATCAAACTGGAGGACGCTCCTAAGTTTAATGATTCCAGAGAACAATGACATCCCAAGTGGATTATGAGAATAAGAAAGAGTCAATGGAAAGATCATGCGAGCATATTGATGATTAATTTCATATACACTTGCTTAAGGAAATAAAGCAAGATGAAATCGAACCAAGCTCCTTGTTGCTTAAATATTAACAAAGAGCATATTTGTCCTATACAATCCAGGTAGAACTTGGTTCTTTGACAAATATACAAGTATTTGGTGTGGTAGTGCTAACCAACCAAGTGTAAATCTTATTGGACATACATGATTAATTTGTCACAAAGCATTATGAGAAGAAATAAGTCTTAAAGTATAAAGACTTGCCTTGTGGCGCGAGGTTTCTCACAAATCCTTGGAATTGTTCTCTTGTAATGAACGTTATAGTGTTCCACTACTTAGTTAGATTGGTAATTCAAAAGGGCTTGAAATGCAGCATATGTATGTGGTTGTTACGTATCTCTGAAAGAATCAAGAGGTAGCAGATATTTACAAAAGTACTTGATAGACTTTTGTTGCCCAAATCAAGTGACTCTAAACCACAGAGTGTGTTTACAGTTAGATAGAACACTAACTTATAGATTCAAGCAATCAGGTGGATATGGTATACCCGTCTAAGTAGTTATTTGATTTGGAGGGGATAGACAAGTAAGTTATTTTTCCTTGCGTATTCACAAGAAAGTTCCTGATTTGGAATTGTAGCTATCTATGTCGATGGTCCAGACATGATGGGTACTCTTGATGTAATAAGAAACCTTAAAAGCTATTTTAAAATCCGAATTTGAGATGAAAAATATGGGGAAAGCTCGACCGAATATTAAGCATGTGGTATAATATTCCACCAGTTTGCATATGTATAAAGTTGTCAGACAATTTAACAAAGACATGCATCCTAATAGAACTCCCATGGTTAGTCGAGGTTCAAATGTAAGTGAATGACCAATTCATCTAAAGGAATATGGCAAAGATATGTCGGGAGATGAATTTCCCTTATCTAAGTACAATAGACACATTATTGTACTTAGCGTAATGTACTCGACCAAATTTTACATCCTCAGTGAACTTGTTTGCTATATATAGCTCAGCGCCAATGCAACATCATTGGAATGGTATAATGAATGTAATCATGTATTTAAAAGTAACCATTGACATAAATTTGTTTTATCCCTGCAAAAACATAAAAAGGAATGCTAATAAATGTGCAATCCAAAAGTTATTGATTATGAAGGAACGTAATCTCTTCTCTAACGAAAATAATTAGGGGGGGGGTATGGTAGACTATAAGCCATTACCTATATTCAGTTTCAAAAAGTACATGACTAAAGGAACTGTCTGGAACAACTCTGAAAGTAATCAGGGGGAGATGCTGACATCAGGGGGACGATCCAAGGATATGATGTCGACATATTTTACTTCGAAATTGAAGCTATGTTGTACTCTTTTTCCCTTCGATCGAGAATAGTTTTTCCAAAATGGTTTTGTTACTCGACAAGGTTTTTAGTGAGACAACACTAAAAACATCAAGTATGTTGAATATTGAAGACATAATGATCGCGTTTATATTACTGAAAATATCGGAATCAAAGAAACACGATATTCTCTTAAGCAACGTAACTTCCAGAATCAACAACATGGTCTTATAAACATTCAAGTCACCAAATTAAAGTGTACGTGATAAAGTCCATTTGACTGCATTAGACTAATGAAAATTATTTGACATCAGGGGGAGCATCTAATGGTGTGTTGAACTATTTTCCTTCACCGAGGTTGCTTTTTTCCTCATGGTTTTGTTACTCGAAAAGGTTTTTAATGAGACAAAAACAAACACCAAGAATGTAATTTCCCAACTAAGGCTATTTGTATTTCCCACGAGGATTTTATACCTTAGGAGTTGTCAAGCAACTAGTCAACTTCAACGAATCAAAGTGATCAACTACAACGGATCACCTTTACTCACATTGTACTCTTTTTACCTGTCAAGGTTTTAATGAGGCAACATATTCGAGTCCAACTATATTCTAAGTTTGCTTAATATTGTACTCTTTTTCTTTAGTTTAGGTTTTGTCCCTCTGGGTTTTTCCTGACGAAGTTTTAACGAGGAAATTAACTTAGACTAGTCGGTCCATGAAGATCGTATTGCATGTGATGAAATACATGTAAAGTACGAGATAACATGTGAAGTACCAAATGCGAAGAGTTGTACCAAGGTTTTGTCCCACTGGGTTTTTCCTTGTCAAAGTTTTAATGAGGCAATTGATTTCAACAAAAGTCATCAAGGAGAAGACGACATTTGAAGAACTATATTCTAAGCACTAAATGTGAAACACTGCATATGAAGTTCTACTGGACCGCACAAAGGTGAGTGTTGTAAGGCTTGTAGCCCATAGATGTGCGGTCCAATATAGTGTCTAGGGTCTTCTTCCTACTTGTATATAAAAGAATATTTTTATGTAACACAGTTAACTCTAATCAATAGAAACTTTCCTATGCCTATTTATCTTCCCTATATTTCCACTACAAAATTTACATATTAATTTGGAAAAAAAAGTCCTAATATGGTAGGTACTCGACTTCCAAATTGAATTTGAACTTCCATAAAATACTAAACACGTTAAGTTAAGTTTTCCTTTTGAGTTTGTAATTTTTAAATTAATCATACGTTGCCAAGTGTCCTCATCAAAACTCTCATTTCACAAAACTCAAAAAAGCCTTATCTCGATAATAGGAAGCGATGGTTTCCTTACCGTTAAATATGGGAGCTTTATTTGTTTAGGCATTTAAGTTTTTAGATTTTTCATTTTCGCAAAACTACGAGGTTCTGCAACAAATTTAAGTATCATCAAACAACAGTTTACTAAACACATATTCCTTTTTTCATTCACAATAGTGTATTGATTTATGGACATCTTGGTAAAAAAAAAACATTTCTGGTACACGTTCACCGACATTTCATAAAACCTTCACACTTCTGCCGTAGTTTTCAATACTTCCTTAGATAAAACAACATATTGTTGTCTATGGTTAAGATTATGTTCTTGTAGGTAGACATCAACATGTGGTATCGTCTCTCCTTGAAAATTTGTTATCGTAAGAACAAAACTCCTTAAAAATAAGAAGTTGTTTAATATAAGCTTAAATGGCAGTTTGAACTCTTTAGGGTTGTAGTTGCAGGTTTTGCTACAACACACCCCTTATCATATCTTGATATTAATTTCTAGATCAACATATAAAATTGGTAGTAAAATTGCTAAAATTATAAAAGGACACCAAGATTTTTTATATGGTTCGATCAATTTGATCTACATCCATGATTCTTCACTATGATTGTTAAAATTTACATGATAATCTCCATTAATGGAGTTTTAAATCTGGTTTTGGGGAAGAAGATGATAAAGAAAAATACATTCTCTCTCTAAAAATCTCTCTACAAAATATATATATCTCTATCTCTCCTAAAATTGTGTCCTTTCCTTTCTCTCTCTTGCTCTTCTCTTTATATAGGTATCTTCATAGTGGGTGACATCTCATATTCAACTCATCTTTCCCATTTTTTAGGATTTCTGCTATGCTCCTCGCAGGCTCTGCTATCGTGCACGCGAGACTCTTCTATAACCACAAAATCTTCATTTCCTGCCTTGCTCTCGCGAGCTCCTGCCTTGTGCTCGCGAGCATTCTCTCTAACTAAAAAATCTTCACATCTTTCTCATGTTTTATGCTGTCGTTGTTTATTACGTCATTCTTTGTATTATTCTCTGACACTCGCAAAGTGTTGAAGATTACACTCGCAAAGTATAATTCTTTGTATTATTCTCTTAAAGATTACACTCGCAAAGTATTGAAGATCTTGTGATGATGCTCGCAGAAGTGTTGTTAATCTCACGTGAACATAGTTGTAGCGATATTCTGGTCCTACATCTTGCCTTTTTTTTCTTGAATATTGCTTGAAAAGTAATCTTTAAGAAAAAATATATTGTTATAGTAGTCTTTGATATTTGTTGATGAAGGAACGAGCGAAAGAATACTAGACTCGAAAAGTACGTACTTGCCTCTATTCTTTTGTAAAGTTCCATGTCTTTGCTAAGTAAATAAGAAGTATTAACTCTTGAAGTATTCAAAGTATGAAGTATCCTTGGAGAAATATAAGAAGTACTCAATCCTCAAAATATAAGAAGTATCCGTCCTTGAATGAAAATCATAAGTATTGCCTCTGTTCATGCGAAATTATTACTTCATTTTTGGTGAAAATCTCTGTTCATTTTGGAAATGATTCTTGCCGAGAAGATAAAGAACATAAAATATTTTCTTGGTAATCCATAGTTGCCTCTGTTCTTTATTTATGGAGGTAGAATCCTTGAGAAAATGTTAAATGAACGACTTGTTTCTTTATTCTTGTCTTGCCTCTGCCTCATGTGATAAAATAATCATATTCTGCGAAATAATCACATTTTCTGCGAAATTATGGAATAGTCTGCGAGGTGCTGAATGAATTTGCAAGTTTCTGAATGTGTCTGCAAGATTCTAAATGCATCTGCGATTTCTGAATGTGTCTGCGAGTTTATGAATAACCCTGCGAAATTATGAATAGTGTTCCTGAAATATCTACGCGAGATTATGAATAGTGTCGTGTTATGCGATGAATAGTGCTGCGAGATTGTAGACAATCCTCTTGAGAGACTCTGAATAATATTTCTGAGAAATTCTGAACAATACTTCTGAGAGATTCTGAATAGTATTTCTGAGAGATTCTAAATAGTACTTGATATCTCTCTTGCGATGAACAAATCTTTCCTGCATTCTTAAAATAAAATAATTAATGTTTGAGATTATTCTATTGGTCTTATTTTGCCTTCCTTGTTAAAGGTCTTATTTTGCCAATTTTCCTTTTGTATCTGCGACAAAATCGCAGGATATCTTCACATTTGCATGTAAAAACCCATTGATCTTGCCTTATCCACATTTTTTCAACATCTCTGCGATAATATGATAAGTTTAAGCTCCCTTGCGAGAACTACATCTTATGACATTGCCGTCTTGCGATGAAATCGCAGGACGTCTTTACACTTTCATGTAAAAACCCATTGATCTCATCTTATCTTTTTTCTCTTATGGCTTGTTGCCTCTGTATAATTTTCGTCACGCGAAAATATGACAGGCCTAAATGTTCTTGCGCTCATAAAGCCCCATGACATTGTCGTCTTTAGACACTTATTAGCTCCCTAATGGAGGGTGCCGCCCTTATCTTCCCATGGTTGCCCCTTCAAGGAGGGCACATCGGCCATATAAGACTAGCTCCTCCCATCCGGATTTTCCAACAACCAGTTGTTTTCGCAGCCTCTTGTCCTTTATGCCTATATGGCTTATAGTTACAAGACTGCACCCTAAGTGGGGTTTTCTTCGGGCCAAGTGCATCATAGCCAAGACTTACCAAGAATGGCCAGGGTAGGTTCTTCCGTCCCGGGCACTCTTGGCTCAACCGTGTACCTCGGCGCCTCGGTCATACTCTGCACTCCTTAGAAGAGATCCTTGGTCGTCCAACCAGGGTATAACCTTATAAAGATGGAAATCCAAGGTCTCTCACCTGGATAGGTTTCCTTTAACCCAAACATCTGCATAATTCAGGTTCTAGCAGCGGTATAACCTTATCCCTGAGTCATGTCAAGAGATACCCCCTTATATGAAGCGCTATTAAGTCTTACATTTGCCTCTTGCGAAATTTTATTTGCGAACTAGGGTGCACGCCATAAAGGTTCGTCCCATTCTATTAATCTCTGCGAAATTTTATTCGCGTTTCTCGCGATATTCTCGTGTTTCTTCATTCTTTCATTTTTGTCAATTCTTTATATAATCTTGAATAATCTCGCGATTACACTCGCAACTCTGATAAAAATTTGTTTTGCTCATTTCTATGAGTTCTTCTGTCATTTCTTCTTTCATTCTCATAACACCATATTTGAAGTAAATATTCTTTAAAATCTTTTGAAATCTTATAAATATTCTTTGAAATCTTGCGATTGTATCGCATTGTTAAATCAAAAAACTTTTTCTGTAAAAGAAATATTCTAGAGAAATCTGTGAAATCTTGCGATTGTATCGCTCTTTGTAAATCTTAAAATTTTGAAATTTTAGAAATTTTTGCGATAATTTCGTTTTCTGTAATCTTGGAAATCTTTGAAAAATTTGGAGATCTGTATATTTTTTGCAATGATTTCATTTTTTGTAATCTTTTGAAATTTTGAAATCTTGCGATTGTATCGCAAATATAATATTTTTTGTAAATTAAATCAAAAATCTTTGAAATCTTCTTTGAAATCTTGCGATTGCCTCGCTTAAATCAAAAAAAAAATTTTGTAAGTAAAATATTCAAGGAAGTGGTACTTATATTTTTATATGATTTTCTGTTGCTGCCGTTTCTCGTGAAGTATATGGTTTGCTTGCGAGATGAGAAATAATGAGAAATGAACTCTTGACCTGCCTCTTGCACCATACCAATTGTTCTAACCCTCTCTTGCGAAATTAACTTACGAAATTCTCGTCAACTTTCTTCATTCTTGGCGAGATAATCACCAACTCTTTTCTTTGCCTCTTGTGAATTAATTATAGGCCAATTGTTCGAATAACTATTTTTGTTGGATGTATTGCTCGCAGCTTCTTTTTTTATGCAATTCTCAGGAAAATATTTGCGAAGTAAATGCTTGCGAAGAAAATACTTGTGCTGAAAATATCTGAGAAAGAAACATCTGCAAAGAGAAATATTTCACTTTTCCCTCTGTACTTCATTCCATTCTTTGCTGGCCTATTTAAGGTTAAATTTTGCTGTAGACCTCGTGAATCATGTGCACTTCTCATTTCACTATGAATTGATAGTATAATTGGTTTTGTCCTTTATAACTTCTTTGCATGTTAATTTCTCTTTCTCTTCACATATTTGTGTTAGTGAAATAAACTTCGCAGACAAAATAATATTGTTATCTGCGAGATTCTCTTGCTCTGGTAACGTGGATTGTTCCCTGTTCTTTGTTGTCGTTTTCTTACGTGCTCCGGCGAAGTTAACTCTTATTCCTTGCGAAGCACGTCTTCCTTCATTGATCTTATTCATGACTTCTTTTGTTCATGTCAGCACCGCAACCAAACTATTTCTTCGCAAAAGATGCGATAATTGCCGGTGCCCCTTTTACTTTTCTCTTCATGAACCTTTGCTCTGCGAACTAATAAGTGTTGTTGACCTGACGATGAAAAAAATCGGTTCACTCGATTCTGCGATCAATAAGCCAGTTCCATTAGTAACCTTGAAAGGCTTGCGTTAATTTTCGTCATTCAAGTAAGGAAAATTATCAATGGAAATTAATTTTGAAGATGACAATAAACAACAGGTATAGAAATGTAAATATAATGACTTTAGAATCAGAGACGTGAGGATGAAGGCACTCCCCTTTTGATTGTGCCGTTCGCGGCTAACGAAGTTTACTTCCCCTATATTGACAATGAGCTTATTTCATTGTGTGAGTATGAGTTGGGTCTTTCCCTGTAAAGCGAAAAACGTTGATATCATCACGTGTTGCTGGTAATCTTTAAGTTGCATAAATCCTCCCTGATTTTCTTCACTCCCGATTCCTTTCATCTTAACTTTACTTTTCTCCGGTAATGCTTTGTCGAGTTTCTATGATAGTTTTGTTTGCGTTGACGATTGCATGTGCTCAAATACTCCCTTTTGGCGTTGTTGCTCGCAGCTCTTGAACAAGTTGGCCAAACGAAATGTGAACCTCGGTGGTGAGTTGAGAATCAACGTTTCGAGCAAAGTTGTTACAAAGTGCTTCGCAATCATCCTTGAAGTAATATGGATATTCTCTGATATCCTTGGTTTTCGCTAGAATGGCTGGTTGACGAAGTAAAATATCAAAGCTAACTGAATTTCCTTAGTTCTCGCTGAAATGGCCGGTTGATGAAGCAATAATCTGTCATACCTGCTTGAATTTCCTTAGTACGTTAATAATATCTCCATGAATTATCATGGTTTTACCAATTCTAATAATGAAATGGTTGCATCTGTCGAGATAGATGAATCGTAATGAGAAGATATCATCCTTCTTAACCTTCTTCTTCTTTCTTGAACTTGTGCTACTATGCTTTTGTCCCTTTCATTGATGCCTTAATTATACTTCTTTCACACCATTGATTTATTTAACGTTAGCTAATTCCTTCGTCTTGATCTTTTCGTGCTGACGATGGACTTATGCTATTGAGTTCCAACTGATGTGGTCTGAATCCTGTTCTGAAATGACTGTACTAAGATTCTCTTATTGTTGTAGTTTGATCATTGAATTTCTTAAGATTTCCTTTATTAAAACCAAGACTTTGTGCTTAATTATTTATCGGATATCAGGATTTATTTCTCATTGAGTTGTTGTTTGTTTTTTGATCCTTTGGTTGTAAGATATTATCATCCTTTGTCTGCGTCTTTTAAGCTGTCCATGGACGAAGTAGTTTTGGATCTTCTGTGTATCTTTCTTGTCTTATCATTGGTGATGTTGTTATATTCTTTCATGTGCTGCTAATTGTCTTGAGCTTCACGAAGTCTCCTTTATTGATGATGATCTCTTCGCGCTGTGTTTAGGTTCTAGGGCTTGCTTTAATTATTCTTCATGCTGGATAAAATGAAGACATCTATTCAAGCTGGTTTAATGTTGTAAATGCATCCTTTGTTGATGGGGTTTCCGTGGGTTATTTTGTTTTGTTGGAGTTTTACGCTTCTTTGGGTTTTTGTCTTTACCAACATGTTGCTTGGACCTAGCTAGCTTGTGTACCTATGCACTCCTTCATTCATGATTGTCATCATCTCCTTCACTTGTCATTCATGAGCTTTCTTTGTTTTCTTCATGAGATAGAAGATGATTTTTATTCGTTCTCCATATTTCCTTCAAGTTTTCCCTTATTTCTTGTTCGCAGGATCTATTAACTTCTCATGAGCTTTAAACTTCGCAGGCATTGGAATCTTTTTGCACAAAATGTTCAAGCCTTCTAGTATATACTTGCCTCTGTGAATTTCATTAGCGGTTAATAACTGTCATGTGAAGTCTTAAAACCAATCATAAAATCCTAATATGAATTTGCCATATTATTTAATGTACTCTACGTAATTCTTAAAGTCAAAAATGGGAATGGAAAGAATATGTCCCTCTTAACCGTTCTGCTCGTTTCCTTCGGATTTGTGTTGATCTTTGCTGGTGTTCCGTCGCGCTTGCTTATGTTTGGTTTAAGCTGACTTGCTGATGAGCTACTCTGGAGAATTTCTTTGCTTGATGAGCTGTGATTTTCATTTGATGTTTAACTTTTGACTTTCTCGCAGGAACCTTTAACCTCGCATGAACTGACTGATCGATATTGACCTTATGAGCTGCTGTGAAGCCTTTCTGCCCTTATTGCGGAAACTTCGCTGGAATAACTGAAGGAGTAATCCTTTTCATTCACCCGCTGTGGCAACACTACTCATCCTTCTTCGCTGCTAGTTCTTCTTTGTGAACTGCATTCTTTGATTTTGTTACCGTATTCCTCCTCGCATAAACTTTGCTAGATTTTGTACATCACATTTCTTTCGCCAGTGCTCTCTTGATTTTATATCTATGATGATTTGAAACTCTTTGTAAATACCGTATAGCATTTGTACTGCAATTCTTCACTTTATTTCTTCTCAACGTATTCGCCTTCGGAGTGTGAAGCTAAAAATTTAACTGATGTTATTCTCATTCGTGTAGCACCATATTTCCTTCTACTGCACAGAGCAATAGCAGTTAGATCTTCTTCTTAATGTTCTTCTTTTTTGAAAATCGAATCTTCAAATGAAATCAAAATTTCAGTGTAATGTTTTGGAAATCGGTTAAATGGGTTTAGAAAACTTGACTTGCTTGTTTCAAATCTGTGAATAAAACTTGTTTTAATCTGGAAATTTTAAAAGAAATACGATTTTTTTTTCTTAAAAACAAAGTTTAATAGATAAGAAATTTTCCCATAAATATTGTTGTAAATCATCAAATCTAAATATTAAAAGCAAAACTAGAGAGATAAGAGGATAATTTTTCCTTCTGATGCTAAATGTCGGTGAATACTCTGTTGATTTCATGGGAGGGGTAATCTTCCAATCTACTCTCATTTGTCTTCTTTTAACTATTGGTGCTATTCGTTGTCTGGAAGTGTAGGAAATCACTAGAACTCCCATATTTTCCCTTGTATATCACGGATCTCATTGAATCCATCACCAACAATTGCTAATTTCTTCGGTCCCTATTTCTAGCGCCAAAATGTAGTTGCAGGTTTTCCTACAACACACCCCTTATCATATCTTGATATTAATTTCTAGATCTACATATAAAATTGGTAGTAAAATTGCTAAAATTATAAAAGGACACCAAATTTTTTTACATGGTTCGATCAATTTGATCTACATCCATGATTCTTCACTATGATTGTTAAAATTTACATTGATAATCTCCATTAATGGAGTTCTAAATATGGTTTTGGGGAAGAAGATGATAAAGAAAAATACATTCTCTCTCTAAAAATCTCTCTGCAAAATATATATATCTCTCTCTCCTAAAATTGTGTCCTTTCTCTCTCTTGCTCTTCTCTTTATATAGGTATCTTCATAGTGGGTGACAGCTCACATTCAACTCATCTTTCCCATTTTTTAGGATTTCTGCTATGCTCCTTGCAAGTTCTGATATGCTCCTCGCAGGCTCTGCTATCGTGCTCGCGAGACTCTTCTATAACCACAAAATCTTCATTTCCCGCCTTTCTCTCGCGAGCTCCCGCCTTGTGCTCGCGAGCATTCTCTCTAACTACAAAATCTTCACATCTTTCTCATGTTTTATGCTGTCATTGTTTATTACGTCATTCTTTGTATTATTCTCTGACACTCGCAAAGTGTTGTTGAAGAGCTTGCGATGATGCTCGCAGAAGTGTTGTTAATCTCACGTGAACATAGTTGTAGCGATATTCTGGTCCTACAAGGGTTACAGGGATATCTTCATGATCAACGCTCAAACCCCAAGCACCTACGCGAGACTATTTCTACATCAAAAAAGTATGTGAATAGTCTATGACACGATAACCTTGTTCCATTACAAAGGAGATTCTGGGATCAAGATTCCTCAGGAGAATAATCATATCACCTATCTTCAGTATAAGCCCGTTAGGAGGTAATTCACTTGGAGTATTACTGCTGAGAGTCCACAATGTTTGAGGATCATTTGTACCATGTCAAAGGAGTGATAAACTACCTCAGCTCCTAGGAAGATGTCAATAACTTTCTGATTGAACTTTTCGAGAACTTTATTCTTTGGAGTTATCAATACCCTCTGACTAATGTAAATTTTCTCGTTTGCATTCTTTAGAGTCCTGGAAAAACCTTATAGAATAGTGTAAAACCCTATATTTTTCTTAACATGATTTCCATGCCTAAAGCCCATCTATATTATTTTGTTTGGAGTTTAATCAAAAATTTAACTTGCAAAAATAAATAAATTTACTTTTGAATTTATTAATGGTCGCCAACAAAATAAAATAATAAATTTAATATTTAATAGTATAGGATGCGCCTAATAATTTAACTAAATTTAAAGCTAATAATTATTTGGTGGGTTGTATATAGCTCATGTTTTACAAACAAAGTAGCTAGCACATGGAATTGAGTAGTGACACTAACAGTTTTCTCCTAGGCATGTACGTGTAGAGAAGAAATCATTTTATCTCTCTCCTTTGTTTTTATTCTTAGAGCATCTTCAATGGTAACCTAGTGAGGATCCTATATGGGACCCTCTTTCCATGAATGTGAACTCAAAATTTCCTTAATCACGAGGTGAAAAACGGGTTCAGATACTCTATGCCAGTGTTTGGGTGTGCCCCATGTGCTACAGCCAATAAAATCGTGCCACATGTTCCTTCTAATAAACGAAACTAACGAAATATATTTTCTATACATAACACTAATAAATTAGGGAAGAAACCAATTTGTTGCGGTATTTATATTCTTCAAATCCTAAAAAAATATGGATTCTAATCAATAATTCCCGACAATATTACTGGAAAATAAAATAAAAAATAAGAGACCTCGGAAATTTCACCTCCATCATCTCGTTTATCGTTTTTATATTTAGAAGTTTCATCGCACTTTTACAATTTGATCTTGGATCATGATAGGTACAATCCATAAGATTTGATCCTTATATTCAAGCTTTTGAATTTCAAGGTTTCATAACCCTTTGATTACAAACTTTAAACTCTAGTTTTTTTTTCTTACTGATGCATCCCTTTAAGTAACATATAGAAGTGCAAACCAACGATAATTAATCAAATCACACCTTAAAACTAGTAAAAGAAACAAATTAATCAAAATAATTGTTCCTGGCTAAAAATATACATTTCATAGTCATGCTTTAAAATAATAATATAAAAAAAACATTCATAACCATGATTAATCAGTCCATATTTAAGAAAAGAAGACGATGATTATCATTTTCCAGTTTTGTTAAACTTAAATGGTAACAAATTGATTTTCTTTGCTAATTGATTAGTGTTACATATAGAAAATAAATTTAGTTATTATGGTTGATGAAAGGGACAATGTGTCGTGATTCTACTGGTAAGGCACATAGGGCACACCCAAACATTGGCACAGAGGGCCTGGACCCGTGAAAAAGCAATCTTCTCCAACCATACAACTTTTTAACTTATTTAGATGCTTAGGTGTGTAAAATCCATTGGTTGGGAAATATTTGAACCATTGATCAGAAAACTAAGTATTTGATCCTAACCTAGATATTGATAACTAGGATGTTTACATCCTCTAACAAAACTTCCAAAACCAGAGGGTGCCTTAAAGGATGTCTAAATAACTACTATTTATTTTATCCTTACATTCACTTTTGACATTTCCTTTGGAGATGATTTTGTTATGGAAATCATAAAAATCGTATGTGGCCTAAATTATAGGAACTTTTAAAAGCCCTATTGGAAATGCTATTAGGGTTAATATATACTTTTTTTTTATATATCATGTAATATTTTATTTCATGGAAAAATAGAGGTTACATAGATGTTTACAAGATAATCATGAATATCATAAAACAAGAAAATTAAAATTAAAATCCAAATCCAAATACAAATTACGAATAAATCGCCAAGATAAATAGCGATGAACTGCAATACTATCCAAATTTTGTAGGGAGGACGAAGGATGGTATAAACCGCAAGACAATCCGATCATTTAAGATAGTTGTCTTCTTCAAAAAGAGATGCTTCTGAAATAGAGAAGTAATTTGATCCAACCATTGTTTAAGACGAAACAATGTGTACATTTTCTATAAAAAATAAATAAACCCTACACCTAGTCATCAATATCTATTCTCTTTTCTTCTTTATCTTTTTCTTTTTAACACAAAATCCTAAACCTAGCCGTCACTTTCTTTTCCTTCTCTCTTTGTTTTGTTTTTCCTTCACAAAACAACAAAAGCAGAAAAAAAACAAATATTACCTATCATTTTCACCTCTCTCTCTCTAATTTGTTTCCCTTCTTATACAACAAAAGAAAACATAACCCTTTACATAAAGAGAGAATGAGATACGAGTAGTCGTTTTTGCCAAAACTGGAGGTGTGTTTGATGATAAAGATGGTGGGGATTGGAAGATTCGATGATTTGGGGATTCTATTTTAAGGTTTAGATAAAGTCGGTGAGGATTTTTCTCTTTATTAACCTAAGATTTTTGTTTTCTCATCCAAATATTTTTTATCCATGGATATGTTTTCCTTCTTTCTTTCTCTTATGTTAGTGCACCTTTCATCCCTTTTTTTCCATATTATTTTTTGATCTATTAGTATAATTGGTTCCCTATTAAGCTTAGGCTTGCATGTCTATGTTTGTTGATTGAATTAGTTATAGAATTGTGATTCTTGTTATTTATTCTCTTTTTTTAATATCATCTATGCTTCTATCAGTAATTTGTTTAGGGTTGTTATCGATTCACTGCTATGGTTGGTTTTTCGTTGGAATTCTATCATCATTTTTGATGGATCTGATGTTTATCGATGTGGTTCTTCTTGCCGTCGTTAGTGGTGCTCTATTGTTTGGAGACTCTGTAGCTTGTTGTGTTTACAAGTTTTGGGAAAAAACTATATTAAAAAAAAAAAGGTTTCTTAGAGGCTAGAGATAAATGTATTTGGCAAGTGGTTCCGTGTTAAAAGTTCATTCTTTTTAACACGTGTATGAGTAGTGTTGGAGATTTTTTGTGGCCGAAGTTTATGGCATGTTTCTCTACAACACATTTTATTTATTAATTAATTTTTCATCTCGGTGGTCTAGTTTGATAGGTCAGTGTTTGGTCTTTTAGTTTAATCCGATTGCTGATAGGTTTCATTTAGTGAGTCCCAACTGACATTTATTACTTGCTCTACCCTAACATCTCCACTATCCTAAATCACACACTAAACTTTACGCTGATCCAAAAATGCCGAACAGATGTGCCAGCCCACGGATTTCCTTCAAATAAATCACAACCCGTTTTTCCTTTTCCTTCTCTGTTAAACGAAATTTCATCCAACCTCAAGTGCTCTTTTTCACCTTATATATAAAAATCCATTAAGCCCATTCTCAACTGCTACCCAACTCTATTCTCCAATTTCCACACCATTCAAACCCACAGAATATGACTACTCTCGCTTGGAATTATCAGGGTTTAAACCAAACAACAATAATTCAACACCTTCGTGGACTTATCTCAATGTAAAAACCAACCATTTTATTCCTTTCGGAGACATTGGCCAATAAAATTCAAATAGGTTGAATGGGGGTCTTATACATATTATGGAAAAATGAGGTCAATGTCCAAATTATCTTGAAATTCCAGAACTATATTCATACTGTAATACTCGCATTCTTTTTTATAAAATATTTGGGTGCGAGCACAATCCATTTGGGATTGGAAGGCTATAACTAGCGCAATGAGGAGAGTTAAATCTAGTTGTTGTCGTGTTTCGGTTGAGAAACACTTGTGTTTTATCTGAGAAATTATATTTCTCTTTGTGTGAGCCTGCCCCATAGTGTGCACGTACGTTAATAGAGTTTTTAAACTCTAATTTGCGATAAAGAGACACCTGCCTCGACTATTTGTCGAGTTTAAATTGCAATAGGGGAATTTTAGACATTTTGTCTTCTTTAATAAACGTTTTCTCTTGAATTTCAATAGAGAAACATCTTTTTTTTTTTCTCACTCTTGAATTCTGATCTTCTTCATACAAGAGAAATATTTTCGTTAAACTTGGTTTTGGAAGCTTAATTTACATATCTTGATTGGTGATATGGATTTGGGTTGCTTTGGAAGCTCTTGTTACACAAAAAGTAGGGGGAAACTTCTCTTTGAATATGTTTTGAATTGATTCCAATGGTTTTGATTCTCTAACTTTATATATTAATGGAGTTGAAGTTTCTTTGTACTCTTATGATACTTTATTTGGTGATTTTTTGAATGTTTATAAACGAATTCATGCTTTTTGATTGTGAACTTAGGGTTTATGAAAAGTTGTAGAATTCATCTAATTTTAATTTTAAGTATCTTACTTTTATAAATCTATCCATGGGTTTGTTCTTAATTCGATTGGGTTTGTTTTGATTGAGTTTAAAATCTTATAATTCTTTGATTTCATGATTCAAATACAAAGTAACTTTCCCTAATTTTATTTCAAATCCTTGATTATCTTAACTTGAATATGAAGTTGTTATTTCATCGATTTGTTAAATTGGAAATTTGGTATTCATCTTGTTCTCTTGAAACATCAATTTCACTTTTAAACAATCTCATAAACTTGTTTGTAAACTGAAATTCTGAAACCCATGCAGCTGTACTATTTTGTCATGACTTTTCCATATGGATACGTACTTCAAAAGCTTCTCTTATTATTTTTATGTTAAATAAGACTTTCTTATCTTTCTAACGATACCAAGTTTCCTGAATTCCGTTGTAAGATGAATTTTACACGAATTTTCAATTTCAGACTATCAAAACTGAATTTTCTGAAGGACAGTACTTCTATCCCGTTTTATGGAGATGTTTAAACATAGCTATGTGCCTCATTCCTTTTGGTTATTATTTTTATGTTAAAGTTGGGTTTCTTATCTTTCTAAAGGTACCAAATTCATGAATTTCGCTTTGTAATGAATTTTATAAGAATTTTCGAATATAGACTGCAGAAACTGCTATTTCTGAAGCGCTCGACTTATGTCCTGTTTTATTGAGATACTTTGGCACAGCTATAAAACTCAATAATTTTTCTTACAATTTTTATGTGAAATATTATCTTCTGTTCTTAAAATTGGGATAATAATGAGTAGATTTCGATGAATAATAAAGTCTGGGTGAATTTCTGAAGGTGGACTACCAAAACTGCTGGTTTTCTGTGGACAGTTTACTGTCAGAATTTTCAAGCGTGGTTTAGACATGTTCTTCAACTGTTTATTTTTTCTAATAATTTTATATGATACCTTATTTATTCTTCTTTGAAATAAGATAAGAATCACTCATTTTTGTTACGTAATGAAGTCTACACAAATTTTTGAACATAGGCTCTCCAAACTGAAGTTTCTGGAAATTATGCTTTTGGTTTAAACTGTGTTTTCCTTGTTGTTGGAGTTAATAAATTCTTTATATATTCTAGATATTTTCATATTAATGGAGGTCTTTTCTAGTTTCTAAAATGTTATATTTTGTTGAGTTTTTCTTTTAAATGAAGCCCATGGTAATTTTTGAGTATAATTGGTTTAAAACGTACTTTTCGTGTAAACTCTTTGGTTTGAATGAAATTATTGATTCTGAGTTTATACCCAGCTTTAAGATTTGATACTTAAATGTATTTATGATCTTGTTTTATGTGGGAAAAGTTAAGGTAAGTTGCTTCAATGGTTTATAGATTGATATTTGTTGATGATTTGTTCGATACTCGTATTTAACAATGTTTGCGAACTATTTATGAACTGCGTTGAGCATCCTTTTGGTCACGAACTCTACTGCTGAGTTTGTCGGGCCCATAAGGGGATATCTATATTAATGGTGACCTGCGGAAGATCGTCCGGGATGATAGGTTAGTTTTCTGATAAACTACGACAATTGGTTATTCAGACCCTCACAGTAGATAATTGTGAACTCACTGGGTTTTAAGATGATTTCGATTGTGTATTGGCTTGGTAAGGCCTTTGATACTTCGATTTGGATGTGCTCAATAACCTAATGCATTGTTTATGCTTTAATCGATTCGATATCTTATCGTTATTTGTATTTGGGCATTTCTTTTATACTCGTGTTATCGTATCGTTAACTCTCTACTGGGCTGTGGCTTACCCTTTTTTATTTTGTTTTGTTTTCCACAGAGGTTGAGGTTGGCTTAAGGTAGTAAGCTTTATTAAGCTTGGTGCATTGAGCTTTCGGGGTCAAAATGAGTACATCACTTTGTGTTCATATATATTCATGTGTATCTGGGTTGGTTTAGGAAAACGATTCTATCTTTTTTTGTTGTTGTAGTTTCCTTCTAGATTGGTTTGTAAAAGGAGTTACTTTCTCTTCTTAAAGTTTTTTTTGTAAAAAGAGTATTAATTAATAAGTGTGGGTCATGTTTAAATGGTTTATGTCGATAATTTGTATTCTACACTTTTTGGTTAACTGTTTTGGTAGTGTGAATAAATTTTTGTGTACTTTTTATTAAATTGTAACTTTACTCTTGTTTACAAACTGTTTTCACCCCAAATTGCAGCTCAAAGAATTTGGAACTTGCCGGTTGACCGAATTCCACGGCCGACTGGAAGCGAAAAATTTTCTGGGCCATCACACATACACTCGTCACACCCCCTGCTCCATCCCACCCTTGGCTTTGAACAGGTATGTATGCCTCTCCACACCCAGACCCAAGGAAAATCTTCTAGGAAAACTTTCCAATAGTTTTTCCCAGCACTTCAATACCTTGGATACTTCTGGGAGACTTCAAACAAGTGATGGACCAATTGGATAAAAAAAGGTGGAAATCCAGTCATTAATGAAAAAACGCAGTCTTTTCTTAATTTAATGCATCAGTTCAAATGGGATACATTGATCTTGGTTTAAAGGGGACCCATTTACATGGAAAAACAATCAACAAGACCAAGACCACATACAGGAAAGACTCGATCGAGAAATAGAAAATCTACACTACCAACCCTCATGCTGGAATCACTCATCTTCCGCGAATAACGTCAGATCATGCTCATATCCTACTCCAGACAAAAGCTTTGGACTGACAAGGGAGCAAAAAATACAAATTTGAGCACCTATGGCTAGGGCTTCCAAAGGGTACCTGTTTACCCGGGACCGGTTCTGGGTCCAAGTATAGTACCCATTAATAGTTTTTGTACTCGTCGGGTAGACCCGATAAGGAACCGATTAGTATCCGATACTTATCGGGTTTACCCGGTGGGTACCCGATAAAATGTACAAAATCAATAAATATACTATCAGTCATTATACTGTAAGTAAGATTTTCATAAACGAAACATATGCTTTCACTTGATTTTACTCGATTCATTTCCATTTCAATTAGGTGTTGGTATAAGTTCAAGGATTTTCATGTTCTTACTTTGTTTCTAAAGATGGGTATGTGGATATTTTTCAGAACGTTGTATATGTTGGTCGATTCCTCTCCATTTCAATTAAGTTTTGGTATATGCTCAAGGATTTTCATGTACTTACTTTGTTTCTAAAGATGGGTATGTATAGATTTTTCAGATCGTTGTATATCGGCATCTTTGTATGTTGGTTGAGAATAAAGTATCAGTCTGATACTAGAGATCTCAAATTACATGGTTTAGATTTATGGGGAACAAACAGTCGACAAAGTAAAATAATCAATTTGAGATCTCAAGTAGGATCAGAAGTACTTAATTAGATTTGAAAAGAAGTGACAAATCTATATATCTTTTATGTATGGCAGCTAACTAGATCTGTCATGTAGTGGTCTAATGTATTGAAGATAAGAACTTGATTAGCAGTAGTTGAGAATTCGATAACCCAATTCTCTTCCTTGAAGGATTATATTTCTTCTTCATCATATTATCATTGTTATTCACGACGGCGGAACAATATGTACAGGGAAAAAAAATAATTAAAACCATAGTTGATAATACCCGATAACTACCCGGTGCTTTTATCAGTTACGATTTTGGGTCCTCAAAACTGGGAACCGGACCCGAAACCGACTAAAATAATAGGGTCAGTTATATTACCCCGACCCGATATGACCCGATAGCAGCCTACCTATGGCTATCTCATCCTCAGTTTCATCAAGTAGTTAACTCATCATGGGATATGATACATGACTCGGATCCATCCTTAAACCTCCATCTCAAACTCATATCAACCAGCAAAGCCCTCACAGAATGGAACAAGATCAACTTCGCCCACCTTCCCTCAATGATTAAAAAATCGATTACAAAAATAAAAGCAGCCCAACATCAATGAGCGACGTAAACTGGTACTGAACTGGAAAATTGGATTCAACAAGAAAAACAACTCCTGATTGAAATTTAAGTTTACTTGATTTCCACACAACTTACTAGCAACAAAGATCCAGAATCCAATGGCTTCAATCGGTATACTGTAACACAACTATCTTTAATACCAAGGCTACAATTCATAGAAGCTGTAATGGCATACAAGAACTCCAGGATCATCAAAACACCTGGATTATAGATAAGGAATAAATAATAAAGATCGTGATTAAGCACTTCACGGATCAGTATACAACACCAAATACTATAATTGACGAAAGCATGTTTGAAGCAGTATCACCAAGGATAATCCCTTAACAATATGATATGCTAACAGCCAAGGCGATCCTTGAGGAGATAAAAGAGGCGCTCTTTTCCATAGGATCGGAACGTACCTATGACCGGATGGATATACCAGTAAGTTTTTCAAAGTTTTCTGGGAAACAACTCAACCACAACCGATTGATATGGTTCGAAGTTTCTTTAGTTCCCTTAGCATCCAACCTTTCATAAACCATACTAACCTCACGTTAATCCCAAAGATGTAATCACCCCTCAAAACCATCCCAATTTAGGCCGATAGGGCTATGTAATGTCACTCATAAAATCATTTCAACGATATTGGTCAATCGCATAAGACCTCTACTCCCATTTTTTATATGCCCATATCGCATAAGAGAGAACTACCTATATTATGGTTAGCATCATGACTAACTAGGAAATTTCACAATCTCTTCAAAAAGTTAATAGTTTCTTCACCAAGTTCGCTTAAGGTAGTAAAAGCTAATACCCATAGAGTAGTTTTGTTTTAGATGTGTTTGTTGTTTTTGTATGAATTGATTTATTTATGAAATTTTATATATGAAAATTTAATTTTTATTTGAATAAAAGCTGGAAAACTTCAGAATCTACATAGCATGCAAGCGAGCAACAAGCTGCGCCGCAAGCCCTTTTTGAATTGCAAAACCTGTCCTCTTAAAAAAAAACTCTCTCGAGCCAGGAGTCATGACATTACTGTGCATCACTTTCTGAACTCTTTTGATAAGTCCAACCGCCTCTGGAGCAAGATAACCAAAAGTATCGAAAGCAAAGGGAATAAAAGCATGTCCATTGTCAGCACACGCTTTCTCATGTTTTGATATCTTACCCGAGGCAGCCCTTAGTGCTGCTTGTCCAACCGTGAAAGTACCATGTCCAATACCTACTAATGGAGAGACTCCTGTAAGTTCAACACAAGCGTGTTTCCCATTAACCCACCCAAAAATAAGAACATCTGCTGGGCTGAGTGTTGATCTCCCCTCGAGTGGGTCTGTCAAAAAATTGACAGCGGCTTCTTTCTTTGCTGAAATGCCGACTCTCCATAGCACATCATATAAAGTATACCTCACACGATCATGTCTATATTTAAACCCAGGGTCTACCTTACAATGAACTGCATGCTCCTCATACGAGTCCAAGCATCCTGTAAAACAAGCGGGACATTATGAATCTGAATGGTAAAGAGGGATCATTAACCTGTATTTGAGAATGGATCGGTACTCCAAGGGTGTCATCTTCTGTCCAAGTCCCTCAATCAGAATAGCAAGGAGAAAATCCCGGGCATGCGCTGCTTGTAGGCAACCAAAAATTGCTTTCTGTCTGTGTGAAAGCTCGTAACTCTATTCATTTCTTTAACCACTTTACCAAAAAGAGCACTCGCCAAAGTACTTTGTGCTTTAGGGGGGGGGGGGTATCTTTATTGGTAAAACTGCTAAAGTCAAAATCAGGATGAGTTACTTGTAGTGTATTCAAAGCCTTATTAAAGTTGTCATCCATGTCTTCCACCCCACTACTCCTCAGTATGTGATTTTGTAACCCCCACGATTGCACACGTGAAGCAAGGAAAGAATATTGTGATGCTTCCTTAGCAGTGTACAATCCAAGACCTCCATATCTAATAGGTAAGGTGGATATCCGCCACTGAAGTTCCCCAAGAACGGACCTCCACAAACCACAATTCCCTCTATCACCTCTCTCAACCCTCTATCAAATATACCTATAGCCTCCACAATGTATTCCGAGAAGCAAACACGAAGTCCAAAAAGTAGCTTGGGATGCCCATGCATGCACATAGAAGCAACAATTCACTCTGAGGGTCGCGGAGCTTAGATAAAACCTGCATCAAATCCACCGCCTTTTCTGCTCTCTTAATGGAAAGTCCCTTCACAAACCCATCATCAAGACTAACCGCACCTCCTAAAATTTTGACTCCATTATCTGGTCTTGAGATTCCATCGGGAAACATCCTATCACTTAACCTATGTCCATCGCAAGAGGGCCAGAAAATATCTGTTTTCTTAATATTCATATAAGCCCCAAAGCAGGCCCTTCTGCCTGGACAACATTAAGTTCCTTTTCCACTTCTGCAGTGTCACCAATAATAGTACCATCATCGAGATACCAAGCCTATAGGGATATGATGCAATTCTCGTTTATCTTTGCTACAAGCTGATGAAGTACTAGAGCAAATAGAAATGGCCCCAGAGGGTCACCTTGTTGCACTCCTGTAGAAGCAAAGATATGGGATCCCCCCACATATAATCTTGCAGGTTGGCCATACAAATATTCCACCCATGGCGATATAGAAGGACAAATCTTATGTACCTAAAGAAGCATAGAAGTTCGGTCAACTAAGCTAAAGGAATTGGTGAAGTCTACATTTAACATGGTAAGGCTAGCATGTGTATGGTGTTTACTGACAAACATGTTCACAGCGTGTAAGATTTCCTCCGCCCCTCCTGAGACCGCCACTCCAAACTGTAAATCTTGAAGGTACATTGCCATGTCCTTGCCAACCCATTTCATTGCTATTTTGGACACAAGCCGTCGCCAAACCATCCCAACAGCAATGGGACGAATGCTCTTGTCTGGTTTGAGGAGATGTGTCAACTCCGCCATCTTAAGTGGGCATATCCCTCCAAGCCACAAATTGACAACCCTTGTAATTGTTGTGACCAAATCTGCAACAACAATGGATCCTTCCCCACAAAAGGCGTCCAACAAATATTGTGCTCGAAAACCATCCCTACCACATGAAGTCCCCTTAGGAAATGATTTAATACAATTGAGAACGGTTCCTTCCTCAGCCACCAAAGATGTCTCACGCAGAGGAATAGTTGGTTTCCGTGGGAGGGGCCATGGTCGGATGTTTTTCCTCTAACGCTTTCCTAGTAGTCTCATTGTGTGGCGCCACGCCTGAGGAGATGATGGCCTTAACAGCAGCAGTGAAATTCCCGTCTTCTACCTTGCGCAAGCAAGTTTTAACGTTGGTTCCAAGCCTATTGTATTCCTCAGTATCATCCTCCATCCGAACAGCACACCCTGGTAATGGTGCTTTCAAAACCTCTCGAACAAGCTTTTGAACCCAACCAGGTTCACTCCAAATTGCAAGCGCTTGAAGGATTTGTTTCTGCTGCATTGCTTTGAGATTACTTGACTTACATTCAACCCTACCCTTTGGTTGAAATACCCGGAGTGTACAACGAGGAAGCACCAATAATTTCACCCAATGCCTGATGAAACAAGGTTTTGCGGTAACTTTCTGGAGAACTGCCTTGAGGGTATGAGAAAATTCCAGCCAACATCCTCTCGGAATACTCTTTACCGTGCATATTGGATCTCTGAAAATCGCATCTACTGTCCCTTCATTCAGTTCAAAATCATCACCCCCAAATTGAGAAGAAACCTCTTGCAGTACCGGCCTAGATACCCCTATGATTGTTTCAACTATATCCCCAGAATCATCAAACACCGGCCTAATATCAGCATCCCCTACATGCTTGCATGCCCTACTCCATGCTTAGATGCTCATACATTCAAAACACATCCACTGCTTCAAGGACCTTAAAGTTTCCTCTAAACCAATAAAAATATCCAAGTCCCGACTTATAGCCGGTTGAAGTGCATTTTTTCGTTCGAAGGACCTTAACTTTTGATCTAGGTAGTATTGTTTTTCTTTATTATTATAAAAATATATTAATACATAGATATTGAGTTGTGGTTTATGAAAGTCACTTTGATGCATTATACCATTAGTGAATGAAATTGAGTTTAGATTTTCTAAAGTGAGTTTAATGCATTAGTAAATGGATTTTACATTGATTAAGTATCTTTGAAAATAAAATAATTGATTAAGTAGTATTGGAAAGAAAAAGAAAAACAAAATATTTTCGAACTATCAGAAAGTCCATGTCTGTTGAAATTCTATGAAAAGGTTTTTCTGGGAATGGTTGGGTGTTATCCAGAATAACTCTGACAACTAGAATAAAAAAAAATTGTGGAAATATTAGAAAGTCCGGGACAACTGGAATTTTCTCAAGAGGTCGTTCTGGGAACGGTTGGGCGGTATCCGAAATAACCCTAACAACTAGATTAGGAATTCAGAATTTAAGGTTGAAGATTGCGAATAAGAAAAAGGTTAATTATTTATGACGAGTGAAAACCAGATAATTCTCCAGATTTACTCGAGCTGTTTTCACTTTCATGATCCCATTTTTCATTTTCCTTTACTTATTAGGGTTTCTTTTCTTTTTCTAGGACGCCATTTTAGTTGCTTTCCCTTTCCCTTTTGTTTTAGGGTTTTCTTTTTTCTCTTTAGGGTTTTTCTTCTTTCCAATGCCGAGAAACACCAAGTCCTCTTCTCGGCCTTAGTTTGGTTCTTTTGTCGCTCCCTTGGACACTGTTCTCCCATCGTCTTCTTCCTTCGATGCTGGTTACAATGGTTTCTGCCATTATCCCTTGAAGGATTTTCATGGCTGTGGTGATGGCGTTAATGAGAGCGGATAAGTTAAGGGTTCGTTAATTCTCCATGTGCAGGATAAACACTTTTCCAATGCTGATGACAGAACGTTTTGCAGAGAACTCATTACAATGGTTTCTGCCATTATCCCTTGAAGGATTTTCATGGATGTGGTGATGCCGTTAACGAGAGGGGATACGTTAAGGTTTCGTTAATTCTCCATGTGCAGGATAAACACTTTTCCAATGCTGATGACAGAACGTTTTGCAGAGAACTCATTACAATGGTTTCTGCCATTATCCCTTGAAGGATTTTCATGGATGTGGTGATGGCGTTAACGGGAGGGGATACATTAAGGGTTCGTTAATTCGCCATGTGTAGGACAAACACTTTTCCAATGTTGATGACAGAACGTTTTGCAGAGAACTCATTGCTTCAGATGCAATGGTTTACCAAGCCTGGATAATGTTCTTCGCCAGCTCCATATGTGGCTGTGCTGCAAATTCTTACATTTTCATGCCTGAAAGATGACCTGCAAAGGTAAAGGTGGTATTCATGGTGAGGTTATTACTGGACCTGGAGATGATACTCCCCCTGTTATCCTTGGCTTACCTTCACTTGCACCTGCCTTGCCTGCTGTTGTTTTTTCTTTGCCGGCTGTCACTGCAGATCAGGAGAACTTCGTAAGTGAGTCTGAATTTTCTTTGGAGCTATTACACTCGGTGTTTCAGAGACATATCACCACTGTTTCTTGATTTTCGTTCCAGTGTAGGTTAACGTTTTCACGAATCTTCAAGCTATGTCTTGAAAGAGTTTTGGCCGGTCTGGATAACACTTCGGCATGGGTAAGGCTACTCCTTATTCCCACTATCACGTTCCAGGTCTTTTGTCCTAAAAGATCTGCAGAGGAGAAGCCGAGTATGCGAAGGAAGATTCAGGCCAAGGCCATCAACCAAGCCCTCTAGGACTGGAAGGATATTAGTGGTGGCTTAGCTTTAGTCCGTAATCTGATTCATAATCCTTTACATTTGCCAAGGAAATATCTAGTTAGGAAGAAACAGGGTGCTTCCAACTTGAATGCATGTAAGAAGAAGATAAGTTGTGGTCATTTCTCAGCTGTAATTCGAGTTTTTCTTCAAGTGGCATTGCTCCTTGGAATGAATCCACCTTTGCTGAGATGCAATCGAAACATCCATCAGCCCCACCTCCTTTTATTCCACCAAAACCGGTTAGTGTTGACTCTATTTTTGTAGAATTCCAAGGCGGTTTTGGGTGCCATTAAGAGTTTCCCAAGAGGAACCTGTTGCGGTCGAGACGGGTTGCGTGCACAACACTTAACAGATGCTTTGAGTGTTGTTGCTTCTGCGGTGGCGTACGATTTGTTAACTTCAATTACAGGGGTTGTCAATTTATAGTTGGCAGGGAAATGCCCCAGCGGGTTAGGCGAGTTCATATCTAGTCCACCCCTAACCCCATTATTGAAGTTGGGTGGCGGCCTTAGGCGCATAGATGTTGGTACCATTTGGCGTATACTGGTCTCAAAGATAGCTACTTTCTCTATTGGTAAAGCTATGGCTTCTTATATGGGAGATCATCGATTCGGAGTTGGTGTGCCTGTTGGTGGCGAGAGTATTTTATATGCTATAAATAGCTTACTGGAGCTGAAAGGTCAGTCCATTGGTATGTCAATGCTACTTGTTGACTTCTCCAACGCCTTTAACATGATAAGCCAGTGTCACATCATTAAGGAAGTTCGGCTATACTTTCCAGGTATTTCTCGTTGGGTTGAGTTTTGCTATAGTAACTGTGCTAGACTTTACTATGACCAATACATTTTGTCCTCAGCCTTAGGTGTTCAACAAGGGGATCCTATTGGTCCTTTGTTGTTTTCCTTGACTCTCCATTCTCTTATGAAAACCATTTCCTCTCAGTGCAAGCTTGATTTACATGCTTGGTACCTTGAAGATGAGACTATTATTGGGGACACTTTTGAGGTGTCTAAATATCTTAATATCATCGAGTCTGATAGCCCAACTAGAGGTTTACATCTCAATATCAAGAAAACTGAGGTATTTTGGCCAACCATTGATCCTAGAAGCTTTGATGAAGATGTTTTTCCTCAAGATATCGGTAGACCTACTACTGGGGTTAAACTATTGGGGGGGGGGGGGAATGAGTCTGGATTTAAACTTTATTAATTACATGGCGGTGGATAGGGTTCACAAGACCATCCATTTAATGTCCTCCTTCAAAAAACTCAAGGACCCTCAGAGCGAGATGTTGCTTCTTCGTAATTGTACTGGTATGTCAAGACTATATTTTGCTATGCGTACTACCAACCCTGTAGCTCTATGACATGCCACGAAATTATTTGATGATCAGCTATCCAAGTACTTGAGATTCTTGGTCACAGGAGATGGTGCGGGTTTTGGGCCATTACAACATCATAT
This sequence comes from Papaver bracteatum, assembly GCA_023529315.1. Taxonomy (NCBI): domain Eukaryota; kingdom Viridiplantae; phylum Streptophyta; class Magnoliopsida; order Ranunculales; family Papaveraceae; genus Papaver; species Papaver bracteatum. The sequence goes on along the minus strand of JAJJWX010000810.1, from coordinate 1,337,040 downwards.
TTCTACTCTCCCCATTAAGGATGGGGGCTTTGGTATTTACACTATGGTAGATACTCGTAACTACTGTTATCTCGATTTTCAGGTTCAAACTATTTCGATTCAAAAGGTGATCCTTGGTAATTTATTCCCTTCAGACAAAGGTTCTGCTTTTCAGTTGGCTCTTCCGAACTTCATCTAGATATGTGGTTTACCTTCTAACTATTGCGTTGATGATGCTTCCCCCCTTTCTATTCACTCCCTGGCAGTCACCTATTTCGATGCAATTAATAAGCAAATCCCAAACCAATTTTCTATGTCTGCAAGAGATTCTATTTTGTGGCAGTGTAACCGTGTTAAGCATGCTTAAGATTACCTGTTGGCCATACCCATTAGTGGCCTAAATCAATGCCTTGGTCCAAGATATTTTCGAGCGGTTGTTTGTTATCGACTTGGTATCCCATTATTTGCTGAAGGTGACCTTTGTTCTAGCTGTAATATACCTATGGATATCTTCGGGGACCACGCTCTTCACTGTTCCAAGGATGTTGGGATTGAATTTCGGCACGACCAAGTTCGCGATGTTGTCGTCGATATTTGTTACAAAGCTAGGGTGTCTGTGCTCACAGAAGCGGCTCTTAGGCTTCTGTCTGATGATAATAGGGATTTACTCCCGGCTGACATTCTTGCTCTTAATTAGGAGAATGATCAAGATGTGTGTATGGATGTTACAGAGGTCTCTCCTTTTATGGGTGATGGTGTCCGCTCTTTTGTCCCAGGCCAAGCTATTTCCAATGTTGTTCAACGGAAACGTAACAAGTACTTGGATCAATATGTCTCACATGGTTATGGGTTGGGTGTCCTTGCTTTTACCACGCTGGGGGAACTTGGGGATGATACTTTATGTTTCTTTAAGTGGTTGAATAATTGTCTAGTTAGTAATGAAGTCAGTAGTGGTGTTGGGAAATTTCTTTTTTTATAGACTAGGCGTTGATATCCAAAAGGGGTTGGTGCTCAGCTTGTTGCTAGGCTACCAACTAAAGTTTTGTACGATTCTATTAATTATTTATGGTTAAAAATGATGTAAGTATTATTTGCAATTTGTATGTATGGTTTTAATTATTATATCGGCTATATGAGTTTGATTTTCGATACACTCTATTTTTTTTACTCACCTTTCTTCCTCCCTTTCCACGGAGAATGAAGAAACATTGGTCATAAAAGAAATTATTATGTATCACGGGGATTTGGGTGTCGCATTTTGGATCTTTAAATGGGCCTCATCTCATGCGGGGGAATCATTTGTAGGAGCGGAATATCACAGCAAATGATAACTTACAAAATTATGGAGAGAAAATACATTTTGCGAGTATAGAATATTTTGCGAAGATAAAGAAATCACGAAGAACGTTTTACGAGTAAAGGAAGTTCGTGAAGTAAATTTGCGAAGGTTCGTATGATGATTCTTTGATCCGAAATTAAGGGAAAGATTAGTTGTTATCCAATGTGTAAAATCATATAAATAGCCATTTAGGCATGAGAGGAAAGGAGAGACACATTTTGAGAGAGGGGATGATTTTATGAGGAGAGAGAAAATTTTAGAGAGGGATTTATTTTCTTTATCATCTTCTTCCCCAAAATTCTAGAGCTCCAAATATTCATTAATGGAGTCTCAATTGTAAAATCATGTAATCACATACAATCACTAGTGAAGCACCGTGGATGTAGATCACATTGATCGAACCACGTAAAAATCTTTGTGTCTGTTTATAATTTTAGTACCTTAATTCTTAGTTTCATATCAAATTAATTATGTTTAGGAATCATTTTAATGGATTCTAATGAGGGTGTAGTTGTGAGATAATCCGCAACTACATAATTGGCGCTAGAAACATGGAAAGATTAAATGGATTTATCCTTCCTGTAACTTGTTGGATCAACAATTTCGTTTAATAATTGGTCCTCTTCTCTCTCTACTATTTTCTCCCCAAATTTCACTTTCTAGAAAATTCAATCTGAAACGGTAATGGCGTCTTCCAAAAGTAGATCCAATAATGGAGTTGAAAACGGATTTGAAGGTTTAATATCATCTTCAGGGAGATGTTATGATTCAATCAACTAAGTCCGCGTCTCAGATAGTTTAAGAATTCGAAGAAAAATGAGGTTATGCGAAGTTATGGTTCAATCTAGAAGTAATTTATACTAAAATCAATGATTAGTATAAGCCATCTAGTGGAAAACGAGAAGCTCAGATTGGTAAATTCAGATCTGTCTGCGAAGTAGAGTCAGTGCAACTTCGTAGCATTCAAAATTCAAGTTCACAAAGATCAGTTCGCATATCTACGTTTGTTCACAGTGTATACTGGTGCAACTTTAAATATATGAAGAGATCAGTTCGCATATTATGGTTCGCAGTTTATACTTCGCAAAAACGCTAGGTGACAAAGACGCTAGGTACAAAAAGAGGCAATTACTAAAAAAGAGGCAATTGCTGTTCGAAATGGTGTTACTTCTTTGTCTAATGAAGACAAAACTGACCCCGTTTCGAAAACAAATATATGTTCTGTGATGGACAAAAAGTTGAATGGTCATTACGATGGAATCCAAAGAATTTTATCATCGTGGGATTTTACGAATGTTCGCAGCAATAAAAAAAATATCTTCGCAAATATTTACTTTGCGAATATTCGCAAGACCAACACTATTACACTTTTACACTTCACAAATGTTCGTTTACTTCGCAAAAGTTCGCAAAACAGCAGAATTCTATTTCGCAAGAGTGGGCTAGAATAATTGGTATGCTATGAGAACATGCAAGACGATGCTAGCTTCGCAAGCAAATCACATACTTCGCAAGAGACAACAACGACTCACATAAAAGCTAAGTACCTCTTTCCTTAAACATTTTATTTGCTTACGAAAAATAAAAGATTTTTGATTTGATTTACAAAAAGCGATTCAATCACACAATTACAAAGATGATACAATTACAAAGATCTCAAGATTTCACAATTACAAAAGAAACCGAGAAAAACATCTCGCACAAATCAATTTATATATTTCTCTTGAAAAATTTACTTTATTTCCAATGATATGATATTCGACATGGAGAGTAGTAGCTGGCAAACCTTTATGGCGTATACTCGTAAAAGGAAAAGCACCTCAGTGCGTCATATGAGGGGGTACCTATTAGGATCATTTCCATGGAAAAATATTTGTCAAGAGAGATGAAATAGATAATACAAAGGAAATCAAAACAAACAAAAAGATTTTGAAGTAGCATATAAATAAAAAATAAGAAATTTTGATAAAAGAAATGTTGAATACTAATCTAAATTTTTATTTGCATTACAGCATAGCATGAGGCAAAGAACATGGAGTGAGAGTTCGCATGATGGGTTCGCAATATTTCTTACATTTAGAGGATTAAGTACTTCTTAAGGATACTTCATACTTCTTATATATTTCAAGGATTAAGTACTTCTTATACTTCTTCAAGGATACTTCATACTTCTTATACTTCAATGGTTGATACTTCTTATTTACTTCGCAACATTCCGGGACTTCGCAAAAGAATAGAGGCAAGTATATACTTTTCAATACTAGTATTCTTTCGCTCGTTCCTTCATCAACAAAGATCAAAGATTACTACAACAACGGATTTTTTCATAAAGATCGCTCTTCAAGCAATATTCAAGAAAAAAGAGGCAAGATGTAGGAGCGGAATATCACAGCAAATGATAACTTACGAAATTATGGAGAGAAAATACATTTTGCGAGTATAGAATATTTTGCGAAGATAAAGAAATCACGAAGAACGTTTTACGAGTAAAGGAAGTTCGTGAAGTAAATTTGCGAAGGTTCGTATGATGATTCTTTGATCCGAAATTAAGGGAAAGATTAGTTGTTATCCAATGTGTAAAATCATATAAATAGCCATTTAGGCATGAGAGGAAAGGAGAGACACATTTTGAGAGAGGGGATGATTTTAGGAGGAGAGAGAAAATTTTAGAGAGGGATTTATTTTCTTTATCATCTTCTTCCCCAAAATTCTAGAGCTCCAAATATTCATTAATGGAGTCTTAATTGTAAAATCATGTAATCACATACAATCACTAGTGAAGCACCATGGATGTAGATCACATTGATCGAACCACGTAAAAATCTTTGTGTCTCTTTATAATTTTAGTACCTTAATTCTTAGTTTCATATCAAATTAATTATGTTTAGGAATCATTTTAATGGATTCTAATGAGGGTGTAGTTGTGAGATAATCCGCAACTACATCATTCTTTCAGAACCTGTCCTGGAAGAACGAATTAGGACTGTCTGATGCTTTGAACTCCAGAGAAGATTCTGGACAGAGGCCTTTTCAAATGCAAGAACAGACCAGTGTCTAGGTGGCTTGTTAAGGATTTAATCGTGGTGTTAGTTTTTTGTTAATTTGATAATTTTGATTTTGTAATTATTATTCAACAATTATGTAATTTCAAAAATAAGATTACATTTCACTTAGTAAAATTTATTTCAGCTTGAATTTTTTATTTTATTTATTAAAAACTTTTAAAACAAAAAATCTGGTCCTACGCGAATGGCGGTCCGGAAACTTGGAGTTGCTAGCTGGATCGGAACCGACCCACAAGGCCGAATCTGTGTCTGCTTGAAGTATGAAAATCCGGTATGTCACAGATAATCTCTTAAGTCGATATCCCATTTTAAGTCATTCGGAAATTTCACCATGTCCTCCATGCATACGAGAGTTTGTTGATATTCTTTGTTCTCTCCATTATTTTATTACCTGCTTTTCCTTTTTTTAATAATCTTTCAATATTTTTAAAGACGATTAAAATTAATTGGCTATACAAATGAAGAACGTGTGACGATTTTGGATTGGTGTTCTTCATGGGCAAAGAATGTTTTTTAAAAAAATTGCTTGGCCACCGTTTAAGTACCATATCAGCCATTGTTCTTGAATCGGCGTATATAGGGCATCGGAACCGCCGGTTCTAATTTAATGTTCTTAAAAAAAAATCACATTTTTCTCATGATATTACAATTAATTTACGCTTAGAAGTTTTGCCGCTAACACGATTAAATTAATTAACATTAGTTAGCAATGGACATATTGCCATTAACAAACATAATTGGATATAAAATTATTAAAATTACTTCAAAATAATTGGGCCGACCGAACGAAGCGAACGATGACCCTATATAATATATGGGTTGTGTCAGTGTGAAGCATGGTTCTTTTTTTTTTTCCAGTTTGAAGCAAAAAGATTGGATTTGGTGTGTGTAACCAAAGATGGTTGGTCACTTTTTCTTTCCAAAATTGTCCTTTTCTTTGAGTCCAATTACTATAACTCCTTACGTACATATCTAAAAATTCGCGCCTTGGAATTTTACAAATTTTATCTTGTTGGAACGGTTTTAAAAAAAAATCTATGCAATGAAAAGAAACAACACTATCAAATTTAGAGTTTTACGAAAAATTCGGAGGTGTTTATCATTTTAGGCACAATTTTCAAAAACTGAATGTATATCCCTTGTGCATTTGTAAAATGAAACATAACACAAATGTCCAATTTGATAAAATGTCAAATTATACTTTTTTAATAAAATGAAACCTAACACAAATGTCTGACTTGATAAAAATATTGGATTTGGTAAGGATTTTTTTGGTGAAGCCTTTTCACATAATTCCTTATGTATCTTATTTTTCCTTATGTATCCTATTTTTTCAGGGGTATAATTGGCAAGCAAACTAGAATATAACATATCTAAAAATCCGTGCCACGGAATTTTACAAATTTTATCTCGTTGGAAAGATAACAAATTTACACAATGAGTACAAACAACGATATCAAATTTAGAGTTTTTACGAAAAGTTCGGAGGTGTTTATCCTTTTAAGCACAATTTTTGAAAATTGAATAAAAGTCATTATGCAAACCACTGTAAAGGATGCATAACACTTTATGCAACTACATTTTGCTTTATGCATTAACTAATTTTCCATTGCAACTAATAAAATGATCTACTCCCTACATTTCTGAAAAAGTGATACTCTCACTTTTTCCAATTTGCCTTATTTGTCTTCTGTTCGGTCGGCCGTCCCACCATGGCAGCGGTATTCTAGTACGTTATGTATCCATATTTTGGTTTATGCATCAACTTATTTTCCGTTGCAACTAATAAAACGATGTACTCCCCTCCATTTTAAGAAAAATGATACTTTCACTTTAGGCACAATTTTCAAAAATTGAATGCACAGTCATTATGCAAACCACCACAAAGGATGCATACCACATTATGCAACCATATTTTCGTTTATGCGTCGGTTAATTTTCCGTTCGTGTCAGGAAAAACGATACTTTCGTATCGTGTCAGGAAAAATAATATTTTCACACGGATTTCGTCGATTGGCCGTCCCACCATGACAGCGGTCATCTAATCATATTTTGTCTTTTATAACAGGGCTCAATGTAGCTTGGTTTAGTAAAAGCAACCATGATTTCCAATTTTCGTCGGTTTGTGTTTATGGAATTTGAAATCAAAATTCAAAGAATCTTTTGATGAGTAAAACCTCCATCGAAAAGAAAAAATGAAAAAAGAAACACCAAATGAATTTCAGATGAGACGTCGCAATGCGACTGATGTTCTAGCGTAAGGTTTTATCCTACACCAGCAATCCGAAATTCATCGACGCCGACATTTAATCTAAATATATATTTTCCCACGTTGTAACCATTGCATTTCACGTCCAATCAGAGGAAATGAAGTAAGCGCTCCTGAATCGATTTTCAAGTTTCAACAAATTAATGATAAGTTTCAACTTTGAAATGTTACGGTCCAACTGATGTTACTTTTGTCCAACTCCATTAAAAATCGTGAATTTATACAATTAGTTGACTAGTATTGCTTTCTTAATGTTAAGTTAGTCGACTACGATTACTTCCCTCATTAGATCACAAAAAAAACGCCCGACCCTTCAAGAACCGCATGGCAAAAGGGGCTATGAAAGACCGAAGCATGTGCAATATTTAGTAATCAAATTGGTAGGAAAATAGCTTGCGCGAGATACACACCGTCAAGATTGCTCCTTGACAATAATTGTAAACTTCTGGATACTTTTATTTTTACTGATTACAGTAAGAAGACACTTTCTCCTTACACCGTCCACTTTCCATTTCAACAGAGAAACTCAGCTCGTAGGGCTGCTCGAGAGGAATTTTATCATTGGTATTGGTTAATAGATTGGGAAGCTGAACGGGTGTAAATTGGGACGGGCCAGCACGTTTATGGCACAACACATCACGTTAAAATTCGAGCATAGCACGACACATCACGTGACCGGCCCAGCACGGGTACAACACTTTGTTTAATATGTTGTGTTGTGCCAGACAAATAGGCACATCAGCACGACACAACACGCGTCACAACACAACACGGCACGCGAAGAAAGCAGACCACGTCATGCGTACAATATTACACAATACATCACATTTGATAAATACTTCACAAAAGAATCATTGTTTTAGCCAATTTCTGACATTTTTTTCCCTTATGCTAATTTATTTCTGTAATAATACATGTACTAACTAAAATATCTCAAAAATATTTATTTTGGAAAACATAAAATAAGTGTGCTAGCACAACACAACACCTTTATTTTTCTGGCACAGCACAACACGACACGCCATTTAGTACAACACAACACGTCTGAATTTCTGGCACAACACGCAACATGCTAAGCACGTGACTTCGTAGGTTGGGTTGTGCCGGGCCGGCACGTTTTACACCTCTGTGAACCCACAACGACACCGCCAATCCATAACCCGTTAAAAGTCGTGATTTTCTTCCCAGGATTTTTGCTTTATGATATGATTTGTGCAAAACCGGTATCCTTACCAAATGCATCATTGGATTTTGTATACATGTACTCAAGTTGGTTCCAATCCATTTTTGATTTTTTTCCCTTCAAAAAAGAGGAATAAACCTCGTACATTCCATTCTAGAATTGGGATTCCAGATTGTTTAAATGGGTTCTAAGATTTTCCCCTGTCCAATATATCACCAAATCTATTACAATAAGTAGAGGTACGAGATGCTTGAATTATTACAAATCTAGTTTTCAATATGAAATCTTGCACTTTAAAGTTTATGCAATTGTTAGTGGAGCCAAAATCTTCACTAATTTTAAATTTATCCTCTCTAGCTTTCGCATACATTCCCACCAACAACCTCAGAATTGGCTCAAAATCACTTTGGAAGATGATGTTGTGACCCCTCCATTGTGTTTCCCATTGAAAAGCATTTTCTGCTCCCTCCAGTTCAAACACTTATATAGTTCTACAATCGACGTGCAATCCCCAAGCTTCTGTAGAAGTAGTAGTAGGGCTCAACATCATCATTGCTTTTGCAATATATGTAGTTACCGACATGAATTTCTTATTGTCATCATGATCATCTGTTGTTACTATTTAGTTATCATCATTCACTGGGTTGTAACACAAGGATCGCATTATGTTATAGTTTGCACCACTAACATTCATGCGACTATTAATATATTTGACAATTATTTTTGCAGTTTCAACACTATTCTGTTTTGTTTTCTGAGACACCAAGGTTGCATCTTTATTTCCACACATGTCATATGACAATACTACAAAAGGCAGACCAATCCATAGCATCCCCATTTCTATTATGATAGTTATACATATGTTTAGCCAGTCATGAAAATTGTTTGTTCCATAACAACATAAAGCATGTCAAAATTTAAATGCATCCAAATCTGAGAAACAAAGTTACATTGCAGGAAAATATGTGTAATACTTTCATCTCGATTATTACATAATTTTCGTGAAGTATTTATGTTCGGAAATACAACTGCCACTCTCATACTATTAGGAAGTATGGAGTGAGCTGCCTTTCAAAAAAACATTCTAATAGCAGGGGGTACCTTCATATTCCATTTTTTTCTCCAATCCATATTGTCAGAGTTTGTAGAATTTATAGAGTTGTATAAAGATTTAATAGAAAATGTACCTGGGTTGTTTAGGGGCCATTGAGGTTCATCTTCCATAGTTGTAGGAGGTATTTGAATACTCATGATGATGTTAATAGTATCCTGATCAAAACATACAGCTAACTTGGTTAAGTCTCAAGTTTTCTAGGAAGTTATTAGTTGACTTACCTTCACAAAATTTTCAGCTTCCATATTACGTTTGGTTAAGGGAGTTTCAACATTTGGAATCCAATAATCATCCCATATGTCTATACTTTCACCATTACCAACTATCCATATGCAGTTTTTCTTTATCTGATTGACATCTGTTAAAATTCTTTTCCAAATCCAACTATCTTTTTGTTTAGGTTTAGAATCAACATGCAGATTATCACAATTTGGGTAATGTTTAGCTTTTAGGATGGTGGCACAAAGAGAAGTTAGGTTTTCTTTGAGTCTCTATCATATTTTAGCTATCATAACAGAATTAAAATGTTTCATATTCTTATTCTAGAGGCCTAACCCTCCTTCGTTAATGGGTTTGCATATGGAATCGTAATTCTTTAGATACACTTCCTTCTTCCTCTTTTCATTCAAACCATGTTCATTTTTCCCCCACAAAAAATCTCTTAGCAGTTAGTTATGGTTTTACATATTTTCACAAGAATTTTAAAGCGATTCATTTGATAAACACACAAAGAAGAAGTGACATTTTTTACCATTACTGTCCTACCAGCAGTGTTAAAAGTCTTTCTATTCCAACTCATCAGTCTGTTTTTCATTTTTTTAATCAGTGGCTCAAAACACCTAATTTTGATTTTTTTGTAAAAAGAGGGGAGTCCAAATATTTATCATTAAGAGATATTTCTTGTACTCCTAAAACATTTGTGACCTCTTTTCCTATACTAGTGGTTGTTTTGGTGCTAAAGAAAACCCCCGACTTGCTCAAATTAATCAAACGACCTGAGGAAATGCCAAAATCAGTAAAAAGTTGGACTAAGTTTTGACTAGTTGTGGAATTAGCATCACAGAAGATAAGACACTCATCATCAAACAGTAGCAGGTGCATTATTTGAGATTTTAATACTTTTCATTTTTGAATTGCTAAACAGGATAAAGTCCAAATGGTTTATAAAAATTAAATGGCAAACAAACACCAAATACATGGATATTAAATTCACAACTAGTAGTGTAAAATGACATTTCTTTGGCCTACAATGACCATATTGGGTCATTTGTGGGAACAAAATTGATGATATATAGACTTTCTGAACTGACTTTGGCATCGGATTAAAACCTACGAAATTGGTCTTGACGTGGATGTTTGCAGGGTTTTTTTTTTTTTTGGCAAGGTCAGCTGGGTTAAGGAAACTGAAACCAAACAAAAAACAAGAAAACAAAAAGCAAAAAAAAAAAAACGAAAAACGAAAAACCTAACTCTTCCTACTCTTCCTCATGTGAGAAACTTACTGAAACTTGTCGGCTGCAAAACTTTCTCTAAAATCCGGTGAGAAATCCTCTTGGATTATCTCGACCAAAGACCCAGCTAGATGAATACCAACAACATGATCTGCAACTCTATTAGTTTCTCGATAACAATGAGTCACCTTGCAAGATCTAAAAAAAAATCTCACTTGTTTAATTCTCCTCCAAATCTAAGTCACATTCCAAGGTGGTTCTGGATCTGGATTAGTAGGTAGGTTGTAAACAACCATGGAATCAATAACAATGTGGAGCCTCAACTGGTTACCTTGAATATCCATTTTTAAACCAAGTTCCACTCCTTTTAATTCATGAGAAAGCACAAAAATACGAGGACCTCCACCATAAGCAGTTGTTAACACATCAGCCTTATGATCTCTGATCAAAGCCCCGTAACTCCCAGAGTTATCCTTGATTGAACCATCAGTATTGATCATGACCTCATCCTCAGAATGATCTAACCACGTAAAATCTATAACTTCAAGCGTAACAAATACACGGTGAATTTTCCATCTTCTCTTGAACCACCTTGTTTGCATATCCTCTTCTGCTTTCTGAATAAAAACTGTGATTTTAAATATGACATCCTAAACAATAAACATACTGACCTGATCTTGAGCACTAAACTGCTTTCTAAAAATTCTATTGTTTCGCTCCTTCCAAACATGGTAGATAAACCCATTTAGAACAATTTTCTTAATAACATTCATACTATTTGAGAGATTTGAATATTGCTGAAAACATTATTCACAAACTACAGTTCTGGACCTATCAAAGGTAAAACCATTCGCAAACACAGTTCGCAAACAAGAGTTCCGGACCTGAACTAGTACTTCAAAGTTCGCATACTAGGTACGCACTGTGCTGTATCCAGACATTGGTATAAGTTCTAAAACTCTCATTCAATCAATAAAACATCCTTGGAAGACAATAATGGTAATCTTTCACATATCACTAGCTTTAAGTAATTTTCAAGTAACTAGTTGATCAATACGAAATTTTCCAAGTTAACATTAAATGATTGTCTCACACAGATCATGTAAGATGTTCAAGGTAATTTTCACATGATCATCTTGACTCAATATTTAGTTTTCAATAAATAAATTATTCACAACTAAGCTCGTCAAGTAGATGATGAAATTAAGCTATGGCTTTAAACTTGTATTCGAGAAATATATAAAAGAGATAAACTCATCTCGAAATTTCAAATGTGTATAACACATAGTCTATATAGCTATACGACTAAGTCTCATTAGTAGATAGAATTGAATAGACTTCTGAGTGATATATAAGTTTTAGTCCATACCTTTTGTCAACGAAGTTCCTCCAAGCTCTTGAGTAGATATTCTTCTTCAATTGGTGAATGCCGTGAAGTATAAAGCTCAACTACATACTTCTATCATAATCCGAGACATATCTATAAGTATACTAGAAATCAAGTATATAGTTTTGATCAACTAAACTTGACAAACAAGCTTGAGGTAGCAACACTTGCGAGTTCGACCGAGTAGTGCTCTAACACTTCCCAAATTATAACTATGAAAAAGGTGGTCTTCAGTCTCAATATCCTCATTACAAATGACACATAAATCATCTTGCACAACCCCCCATTTTGCATCTTACCTCTGGTTTTCAATATTTTCTGAAGAGCAAGCCAAATCAGCATATCTGATTCCAAATAAGCATAGAAAACTCACCTGTAGTGCTAGATTTCCACATTAGCATATCTGGTTCTTGAATATTAAAATCATTAGAAGATATTTAGGTCACCACATCTTTCACATTCTCCTCCATGAAAATAGGAAATTTCTATTCACCATTAGAAATAAAAATCAGCTACCACATTCTCATCGCACATATGGTGTTAAGAGTATCATTATCAATCCAATCCACTGACTTACTTACCTTTTTTATGCCAACAATCATATAAAAAGTTAGTAGAAGACACATCCCCCAGAATCAGTACTCATATATAATCCTTTGCTAGATTTTGTTCTCAATAATTCTCCTCCAACGCCAAGAGGAATCTTAAGAAATTTTTATAGTCCAAATTTTTTGATACTTAGTAAGATGCTCTTCACCCAAGTGGTCCATATAGTATCCTTGCTAGACACTGAACCCCAGATAATCCCGAGGTTAGCTTCAACATTTCTCATTTCAAGGTCCTTGATACCAACCCTCCTTCTTCAAAAGAATGGCAAACAAGATACCAACTAAGGGGACTATACCCTTTCCTCATATCACAGCACTCAAAATAGTTGTTAGAGCATCACTCGGTTGAACCCACTAGCATTGATATGTCAAGTTATTTTTCAAATTTAGTTGCCAAAACACATTCTTGATTTAGTATACTGAAGTTAGATTCAAACTAGATTAGGTCAAAGAAGTAGAATCATAGATATCCTTGAAGAACGGAAACTGAAGACTAAAAGAAAAACATCAAAAAGGACTTCATCAACAAATATATGTGGTGATTGATTTTATTTGGATTTTTGTTCATTTCTACCTTTCTAATCTATCGAAACAAATTGCCACTCTATGGAACAATTCCTATGACGGTGAAAGTACATTTTTGTATATATACTCGAGGTTATTTGAGCTAATACTTTTATGACAATAACCTTTATCCATGTAAAGGTTTCCATGTTATAGTGAATGAGCTTACGAATTCAACGAGCCAAGAATCACTCAATTCTGAGTTATAACGATGAAGTTATGAGTGATTTATTAAAGTAACAATTATAAGTGTTGATGCAATTGTTACATTTTGTTAGTAGGAAACAATCCACAAATTGTTTGTAACGGTTCACGGACTTGAGCCCAAATATGTGACTAGAGGACTTTTTTAGTCAAGTTTTTTATGTTTCCTTATCTAGGCAATATGTTTATTAATCCAAACATATTTGATTACCATATTAAGCTACCGTGTTCACTATAAATAAAAGGATTCGTGAATACCACATTTTTTATCCCTTGGAAAATTGGTGTAAGGTTAACAAGGTTGTTTTCCATGTCTTCCATTCTTCGTGAACAAGAGTGTGATAAAATTCTTTTCCTTGGGGATCGCAAAGACGAGTTGATAATAATCTTCGTGATTGTTAGACAACTTGTAATATAGGTTTTTTACCTCTTGTCTATTTTAAGGTCTTCTCTTCAGACATAAGACCATTCAAGAGGTGTTGATCATAAACCCTAGGTTTTGATAGATTTCAGTTCTCGATCGTATACCGACACTAGTTGGTCGAAATCAGAACTAGAAAGAAAACTTCGATTAAGGTATCTCGTAAAAATCCTTAAGAAGTTTTAAACATAATATCTCTAGATTTAATCTAGTTGTTCTTGTTGTGGAATAATTTGGTTTCTCTTCCATTTTTTAAGAGTATAATATACCCTAATCTACAAGTTTGTTTTGATATTACTTTTACTTAGTAATTGTTTTTCTCAAAACAAACACAAGATTTCCAAAACCTTGATTCATATCTAATGGGAAATCAAACCAGTATTTTGTGAAAACAAAAGATCGAAAAGTATCAACGTGTTGTTGCATCTTCTAAAGAGAACTAACATTCTGCTTGAAGATTTTTGAGAGTGCTTCTGAAGAGAACTGTGTTCTGCCAGAAGATTTTCGAGAATAACTTTTAAAGATAATTTGTGTTCTGCAAGAATATTTACGAGAAGAATTCCTAAAGAGAATAGGTGTTTTGCTAGGAGTTCTACAAGTGCTTGAATATAGCTGAAGCAGGTATTACATCTAGTCCGATTAGGTGGTAGGAAATTGGTGTAACATCTTATAATCAGAGTGTGTTTATTCTGGACTAGGTCCCTGGTGATAAGCACGTAAGTGCACCATTTTATACCCATATTTATATTAGCTATGTCTCAATTTTATCACTAATAATCTTCTTTGTAGGTGTTTTTGTCAAATAAGCTCTTATAGAGAAAGTTGCTCGAAAAGTGGTTTTTGTACCCCGGAGGACACGTGTTATTCGGACTCTCAATGTCGGTTAAGGGGCACCTCAATTACTAAGGGGTGTCTAATTGCTAAGGGGCACCTTCTTTGTTATTTGGAACCCGTGGTTATTAGCACCCCAAGAATTGATTTTTACACCCAAATTGCTAAAGGGACATCCGTACAGGTTAAGGGGCACCTCATCTTCAACTTTTTGAAATCCAGTTTTGGCGGGAATAATGGTGGAAGATTTAGGGTTTGGATTTTGGAGGTGCTCGAGTGAGACTTAATCGCTAATATTGAATGGGTATCTTCCTTATGGCTAAACAGGCTTGTTAAGGTCTTTTAACTTGATCTAATTTGGCTAGAATGGCCGGTTGAAGCAAAACATGAAGAACACTTTTGGCGGGAAAAACTGGTTTTGAACCAGCAGAACTAGGGTTGACAATTTGAAGGAGTTTTAATGAGATTAAATCGCTGAAACTTCTTCAGTGAGTCTGCTAAGGAAAAAAAGGGATGGTATGATCGTTACATTTGGTTAGAATTGGCTAGAACATTGATTTGAAGAAAACAGGGCATGTTATTTACTTGAGCAAAAACGAGATTTTCCCGTGAAGAATAGTGGAGTGTATTAACGAGATTTATCTTGGAATTGAATTGAGAATATCCTGCTGAGTCAAAACAGGGAAGGTAATGTGATTTGTTACGTGAAAGAAAGAAGATTTCTTCATATCTCGAAAAACAGGGAGGATAAAATATTCCGGGTATGATTCTATATTCTTGGAAAGAATGCGTGTGTTCTGAGAGTATTTGACACTAGCTGGGATACGCAGAGACGTGTTTACATGGATTTGGACTGCAACAGACGCGTGAAGGAGTAAAAGAATGGTAACTTACCCTGTGAACTGCCGTAGAGATTAAATGTCATTAATGGATATTATTCGAATTCATTGTTGTGATTTCTCGTACCTGTTGAGTATAAAAAGACCCGTGGGAGCATGTAGAAGGATTATCGAGAGTTGGGGGAAAGAACTGAGGTTGCAGAGCAACTTCTCTGCTGCTGCAGAGAAGAAGAAGAAGAAGAACATACGACGTAATAGGACTGTCGTTTTAGAACTGTCGCTGTTCATCTCATGAACGACAGTTTTTCTACCACAGTTTCCTAATATTCTGTAACAGTCCAGTTTGTAACGGCGAATTTGTAACGCCCATTAAGCGTTGCAAATTCCCGTTTTATGTTATTTTTCTCCTTTTCTTCATTGTAAACACCATATGAGATAATAAAAAATATTTTGAGAGTGTCTACATCATGAGTAGCTAAACCCATACACTGGGTTGATGGAGGAAGCCGAAATTTACGCATGGGTGAATTTTATTTTATTTTTCTATATGACTTTTGCATTATTTTAAGTAGAATTATGATTTGAAAAAATTAGTTATCATTTCAGTAGATGGGTCATACTTACTTAGATGTTTAGATGTCCCATTCTTAAGTTTTACAATTAATGTTTGTAGAATCTATTTTGGCAAAAATAAGAATCCTTGTTGTTTTATTGTTTGAGCTATAACTGCTGAAGAATGAATAATTAAACCTATTGTTATGAATTCGGTGAAATCCTAAGACCCAGTGACTCTCTTCTATTTTTTTTATATTTAAACCTTTTAATTTAATCTTAACAACTTCCGTGAGAACGAATCTTTTATTGCTACTACGAACAATCAAGAAAAACCATAAATCATTTTGGCGCCGTTGCGACGCGGAATTGTTTTTAGATTATTAATTTTTAGGTTTATTTTTATTTTGTACAGTATTTTCTTTTCATTTTAGTTTTTATTTTTTCCTTTTTATGCGTTTCTTTTTCTATTTCTTTTCAGGATGATGACTTCTTTTGAGGAGACGTCACCTACGATGACGCTGGCGGAATATATGCGTAGAAATTCTAATTATCAGGAAACCTCATCTGAGATAATGCTTGCTGAATATAAGCGTAGGCAATGGTATGTAGTTTTTGCTCCACATGAGGTAAGTGAAGAATCTCCGTTAGAGATATATGAGAAGTATTACAAACACAGACCACCTAGTTTGGAACAAAGATTAAGAATTTTAGAATACCAAAGATTATATGTTGATGATGATGATGAATCATGTAGTGACTCTTTGTCCCAGACTGAACATATATATGACCCTGTGGATGATTGTGTGGAGGATTCGCCTAATTCCATATATGAATCTACCTCACAAGATCATTCACCCGACTTAGCGGTTGTTTCTAGACCCCTAGACTTCCAAAAGTTGCCTAATTTAGGGTTAGAATTGTGTGCTTCTAAAATTTTATTGGAATACTTTGCATCTAAATACCCGAAGGACTTGCCTATTCCTGATATCGTGCATGAATCAATTAATATTTCCCCAGTTTCAATTGAATCCCCATACTTTGCTCTTTACGTACTTCCATGTGCAGTAAAAACTTGGTTTAGGGGTAAAATTTGTTTTATGACAGTTTCAATGTCCCATTTTTTCCATAAAATAATTGTGAAGCTGTCATTTGTAAATATTATATTTTGGGTCGATCCCCAAATTTTCAGGTTATTAGTTTACGGGGATCTTTTATGTACATTCCAGTAGGTATAATTTTTTTTTTTTTTTTTTTTTTTTTTTTTTATTTCCCATCTTAATTTTTACATTGGATGACTCAATTACATTGAGGACAATGTAATATTTAAGTGTGGGGGAGTGGTTAACGTTTTATTTTTCTGTTTCTAGAATTTTCTTGCTTATCATGACCAGCTGTGGAGCGGGTCTCTAAAATAAATAAAAAAAAGATTGCATGATATGACCAGCTGTTGAGCGGGTCTATTTTTTTTATTTTTGCATTATATGACCATCTGTGTAGTGGGTCTTATAAAAAAAAATTGCATTTGCATTTTATGACCAGCTGTGTAGCGGGTCTTTTCATTTTGCATGTTATGACCAGCTGTGTAGCGGGTCTCTGAAAAAAAAAAAATTGTGTGTCTTGTGTATCTGGCAATTGTCATAACCAGCTGTGTAGCGGGTCTAAGTCTTTTATTTATGACCAGCTGTGTAGCGGGTCAATTTTCTTTTTTTGCTCGGGACTAGCAAAATATAAGTGTGGGGGTGATGATAAGCACGTAAGTGCACCATTTTATACCCATATTTATATTAGATAGGTCTCAATTTTATCACTAATAATCTTCTTTGTAGGTGTTTTTGTCAAATAAGCTCTTATAGAGAAAGTTGCTCGAAAAGTGGTTTTTGTACCCCGGAGGACCCGTGTTATTCGGACTCTCAATGTCGGTTAAGGGGCACCTCAATTACTAAGGGGTGTCTAATTGCTAAGGGGCACCTTCTTTGTTATTTGGAACTCGTGGTTATTCGCACCCCAAGAATTGCTTTTTACACCCAAATTGCTAAAGGGACATCCGTACAGGTTAAGGGGCACCTCATCTTCAACTTTTTGAAATCCAGTTTTGGCGGGAATAATGGTGGCAGATTTAGGGATTGGATTTTGGAGGTGCTCGAGTGAGACTTAATCGCTAATATTGAATGGGTATCTTCCTTATGGCTAAACAGGCTTGGTAAGGTCTTTTAACTTGATCTAATTTGGCTAGAATGGCCGGTTGAAGCAACACATGAAGAACACTTTTGGCGGGAAAAACTGGTTTTGAACCATCAGAACTAGGGTTGACAATTTAAAGGAGTTTTAATGAGATTAAATCGCTGAAACTTCTTCAGTGAGTCTGCTAAGGAAAAACAGGGATGGTATGATCGTTACATTTGGTTAAAATTGGCTAGAACATTGATTTGAAGAAAACAGGGCATGTTATTTACTTGAGCAAACCCGAGATTTTCCCGTGAAGAATAGTGGAGTGTATTAACGATATTTATCATGGAATTGAATTGATAATATCCTGCTGAGTCAAAACAGGGAAGGTAATGTGATTTATTACGTGAAAGAAAGAACATTTCTTCATATCTTGATAAACAGGGAGGATAAAATATTCCGGGTATGATTCTCTATTCTTGGAAAGAATGCTTGTGTTCTGAGAGTATTTGACACTAGCTGGGATACGCAAAGACGTGTTTACATGGATTTGGACTGCAACATGAAGCGTGAAGGAGTAAAAGAATGGTAACTTTCCCTGTAAACAGCCGTGGAGAATAAAGGTCATTAATGGATATTACTCGAATTCATTGTTGTGATTTCTCGTACCTGTTGAGTATAAAAAGACCCGTGGGAGCATGTAGAAGGATTATCGAGAGTTGGGGGAAAGAACTAAGGTTGCAGAGCAACTTCTCTGCTGCTGCAGAGAAGAAGAAGTAGAAGAAGAACATACGACGTAATAGGACTGTCATTTTAGAACTTTCGTTGTTCATTTCATGAATGACAGTTTTTCTACGACAGTTTCCTAATATTCTGTAACAGTCCAGTTTGTAACGGCGAATTTGTAACGCCCATTAAGCGTTGCAAATTCCCGGTTTATGTTGTTTTTCTCCTTTTCTTCATTGTAAACACCATTTGAGCTAATAAAAATATTTTGAGAGTGTCTACATCATGAGTAGCTAAAACCCTACACTGGGTTGACGTAGGAAGCTGAAATTTACGCATGGGTGAATTTTATTTAATTTTTCTATATGACTTTTGCATTATTTTAAGTAGAATTATGATTTGAAAAAATTAGTTGTCATTTCATTAGATGGGTCATGCTTACTTAGATGTTTAGATGTCCCATTCTTAAGTTTTACAATTAATGTTTGTAGAATCTATCTTGGCAAAAATAAGAATCCTTGTTGTTTTATTGTTTGAGCTATAACTGCTGAAGAATGAATAATTAAACCTATTGTTATGAATTCGGTGAAATCCTAAGACCCAGTGACTCTCTTCTATTTTATTTTATTTAAACCTTTTAATTTAATCTTAACAACTTCCGTGAGAACGAATCTTTTATTGCTACTACAAACAATCAAGAAAAACCATAAATCATTTTGGCGCCGTTGCGACGCGAAATTGTTTTTAGATTATTAATTTTTAGGTTTATTTTTATTTTGTACAGTATTTTCTTTTCATTTTAGTTTTTATTTTTTCCTTTTTATGCGTTTCTTTTTCTATTTCTTTTCAGGATGATGACTTCTTTTGAGGAGACGTCACCTACGATGACGCTGGCGGAATATATGCGTAGAAATTCTAATTATCATGAAACCTCATCTGAGATAACGCTTGCTGAATATAAGCGTAGGCAATGGTATGGAGTTTTTGCTCCACATGAGGTAAGTGAAGAATCTCCGTTAGAGATATATGAGAAGTATTACAAACACAGACCACCTAGTTTGGAACAAAGATTAAGAATTCTAGAATACCAAAGATTATATGTTGATGATGATGATGAATCATGTAGTGACTCTTTGTCCCAGACTGAACATATATATGACCCTGTGGATGATTGTGTGGAGGATTCGCCTAATTCCATAGATGAATCTACCTCACAAGATCATTCACCCGACTTAGCGGTTGTTTCTAGACCCCAAGACTTCCAAAAGTTGCCTAATTTAGGGTTAGAATTGTGTGCTTCTGAAATTTTATTGGAATACTTTGCATCTAAATACCCGAAGGACTTGCCTATTCCTGATATCATGCATGAATCAATTAATATTTCCCCAGTTTCAATAGAATCCCCATACTTTGTTATTTACGCACTTCCATGTGCAGTAAAAACTGGTTTAGGGGTAAATTTTGTTTTATGACAGTTTCAATGTCCCATTTTTTCCATAAAATAATTGTGAAGCTGTCATTTGTAAATATTATATTTTGGGTCGATCCCCAAGTTTTCAGGTTATTAGTTTACGGGGATCTTTTATGTACATTCCAGTAGGTATAATTATTTGTTTATTTATTTTTATTTTTGTTTATTTTTATTTTTATTTCCCATCTTAATTTTTACATTGGATGACTCAATTACATTGAGGACAATGTAATATTTAAGTGTGGGGGAGTGGTTAACGTTTTATTTTTCTGTTTATGGAATTTTCTTGCTTATCATGACCAGCTTAGGAGCGGGTCTCTAAAATAAAATAATTTTTTTTTTATATTATGACCAGCTGTGTAGCGGGTCTAAAAAAAAGATTGCATGATATGACCAGCTGTTGAGCGGGTCTATTTTTTTTTATTTTTGCATTATATGACCAGCTGTGTAGCGGGTCTTAAAAAAAAAAAATTGCATTTGCATTTTATGACCAGCTGTGTAGCGGGTCTTTTCATTTTGCATGTTATGACCAGCTGTGTAGCGGGTCTCTGAAAAAAAAAATTGTGTGTCTTGTGTATCTGGCAATTGCCATGACCAGCTGTGTAGCGGGTCTAAGTCTTTTATTTATGACCAGCTGTGTAGCGGGTCAATTTTCTTGTTTTGCTCGGGACTAGCAAAATATAAGTGTGGGGGTGATGATAAGCATGTAAGTGCACCATTTTATACCCATATTTATATTAGCTAGGTCTCAATTTTATCACTAATAATCTTCTTTGTAGGTGTTTTTGTCAAATAAGCTCTTATAGAGAAAGTTGCTCGAAAAGTGGTTTTTGTACCCCGGAGGACACGTGTTATTCGGACTCTCAATGTCGGTTAAGGGGCACCTCAATTACTAAGGGGTGTCTAATTGCTAAGGGGCACCTTCTTTGTTATTTGGAACCCGTGGTTATTAGCACCCCAATAATTGCTTTTTACACCCAAATTGCTAAAGGGACATCCGTACAGGTTAAGGGGCACCTCATCTTCAAATTTTTGAAATCCAGTTTTGGCGGGAATAATGGTGGCAGATTTAGGGTTTGGATTTTGGAGGTGCTCGAGTGAGACTTAATCGCTAATATTGAATGGGTATCTTCCTTATGGCTAAACATGCTTTGTAAGGTCTTTTAACTTGATCTAATTTGGCTAGAATGGCCGGTTGAAGCAAAACATGAAGAACACTTTTGGCGGGAAAAACTGGTTTTGAACCAGCAGAACTAGGGTTGACAATTTGAAGGAGTTTTAATGAGATTAAATCGCTGAAACTTCTTCAGTGAGTCTGCTAGGGCAAACAGGGATGGTATGATCGTTACATTTGGTTAGAATTGGTTAGAACATTGATTTGAAGAAAACAAGGCATGTTATTTACTAGAGCAAACCCGAGATTTTCCCGTGAAGAATAATGGAGTGTATTAACGAGATTTATCTTGGAATTAAATTGAGAATATCCTGCTGAGTCAAAACAGGGAAGGTAATGTGATTTGTTACGTGAAAGAAAGAAGATTTCTTCATATCTCGAAAAACAGGGAGGATAAAATATTCCGGGTATGATTCTCTATTCTTGGAAAGAATGCTTGTGTTCTGAGAGTATTTGACACTAGTTGGGATACACAGAGACGTGTTTACATGGATTTGGACTGCAACAGACGCGTGAAGGAGTAAAAGAATGGTAACTTTCCATGTGAACTGCCGTGGAGAATAAAGGTCATTAATGGATATTATTCGAATTCATTGTTGTGATTTCTCGTACATGTTGAGTATAAAAAGACCCGTGGGAGCATGTAGAAGGATTATCGAGAGTTGGGGGAAAGAACTAAGGTTGCAGAGCAACTTCTCTGCTGCTGCAGAGAAGAAGAAGTAGAAGAAGAACATACGACGTAATAGGACTGTCATTTTAGAACTTTCGTTGTTCATTTCATGAACGACAGTTTTTCTACGACAGTTTCCTAATATTCTGTAACAGTCCAGTTTGTAACGGCGAATTTGTAACGCCCATTAAGCGTTGCAAATTCCCGGTTTATGTTGTTTTTCTCCTTTTCTTTATTGTAAACACCATTTGAGCTAATAAAAAATATTTTGAGAGTGTCTACATCATGAGTAGCTAAAACCCTACACTGGGTTGACGGAGGAAGCCGAAATTTACGCATGGGTGAATTTTATTTAATTTTTCTATATGACTTTTGCATTATTTTAATTAGAATTATGATTTGAAAAAATTAGTTGTCATTTCATTAGATGGGTCATGCTTACTTAGATGTTTAGATGTCCCATTCTTAAGTTTTACAATTAATGTTTGTAGAATCTATCTTGGCAAAAATAAGAATCCTTGTTGTTTTATTGTTTGAGCTATAACTGCTGAAGAATGAATAATTATACCTATTGTTATGAATACGGTGAAATCCTAAGACCCAGTGACTCTCTTCTATTTTATTTTATTTAAACCTTTTAATTTAATCTTAACAACTTCCGTGAGAACGAATCTTTTATTGCTACTACGAACAATCAAGAAAAACCATAAATCATTTTGGCGCCGTTGCGACGCGGAATTGTTTTTAGATTATTAATTTTTAGGTTTATTTTTATTTTGTACAGTATTTTCTTTTCATTTTAGTTTTTATTTTTTCCTTTTTATGCGTTTCTTTTTCTATTTATTTTCAGGATGATGACTTCTTTTGAGGAGACGTCACCTACGATGACGCTGGCGGAATATATGCGTAGAAATTCTAATTATCAGGAAACCTCATCTGAGATAATGCTTGCTGAATATAAGCGTAGGCAATGGTATGGAGTTTTTGCTCCACATGAGGTAAGTGAAGAATCTCCGTTAGAGATATATGAGAAGTATTACAAACACAGACCACCTAATTTGGAACAAAGATTAAGAATTCTAGAATACCAAAGATTATATGTTGATGATGATGATGAATCATGTAGTGACTCTTTGTCCCAGACTGAACATATATATGACCCTGTGGATGATTGTGTGGAGGATTCGCCTAATTCCATAGATGAATCTACCTCACAAGATCATTCACCCGACTTAGCGGTTGTTTCTAGATCCCTAGACTTCCAAAAGTTGCCTAATTTAGGGTTAGAATTGTGTGCTTCTAAAATTTTATTGGAATACTTTGCATCTAAATACCCGAAGGACTTGCCTATTCCTGATATCGTGCATGAATCAATTAATATTTCCCCAGTTTCAATAGAATCCCCATACTTTGTTCTTTCCGCACTTCCATGTGCAGTAAAAACTGGTTTAGGGGTAAATTTTGTTTTATGACAGTTTCAATGTCCCATTTTTTCCATAAAATAATTGTGAAGCTGTCATTTGTAAATATTATATTTTGGGTCGATCCCCAAGTTTTCAGGTTATTAGTTTACGGGGATCTTTTATGTACATTCCAGTAGGTATAATTATTTGATTATTTATTTTTATTTTTGTTTATTTTTATTTTTATTTCCCATCTTAATTTTTACATTGGATGACTCAATTACATTGAGGACAATGTAATATTAAAGTGTGGGGGAGTGGTTAACGTTTTATTTTTCTGTTTCTGGAATTTTCTTGCTTATCATGACCAGCTTAGGAGCGGGTCTCTAAAATAAAATAATTTTTTTTTTATTATGACCAGCTGTGTAGCGGGTCTAAAAAAAAAGATTGCATGATATGACCAGCTGTTGAGCGGGTCTATTTTTTTTATTTTTGCATTATATGACCAGCTGTGTAGCGGGTCTTAAAAAAAATTGCATTTTCATTTTATGACCAGCTGTGTAGCGGGTCTTTTCATTTTGCATGTTATGACCAGCTGTGTAGCGGGTCTCTGAAAAAAAAAAAAAAATTGTGTGTCTTGTGTATCTGGCAATTGTCATGACCAGCTGTGTGGCGGGTCTAAGTCTTTTATTTATGACCAGCTGTGTAGCGGGTTAATTTTCTTGTTTTGCTCGGGACTAGCAAAATATAAGTGTGGGGGTGATGATAAGCACGTAAGTGCACCATTTTATACCCATATTTATATTAGCTAGGTCTCGATTTTATCACTAATAATCTTCTTTGTAGGTGTTTTTGTCAAATAAGATCTTATAGAGAAAGTTGCTCGAAAAGTGGTTTTTGTACCCCGGAGGACACGTGTTATTCGGACTCTCAATGTCGGTTAAGGGGCACCTCAATTACTAAGGGGTGTCTAATTGCTAAGGGGCACCTTCTTTGTTATTTGGAACCCGTGGTTATTCGCACCCCAAGAATTGCTTTTTACACCCAAATTGCTAAAGGGACATCCGTACAGGTTAAGGGGCACCTCATCTTTAACTTTTTGAAATCCAGTTTTGGCGGGAATAATGGTAGCAGATTTAGGGTTTGGATTTTGGAGGTGCTCGAGTGAGACTTAATCGCTAATATTGAATGGGTATCTTCCTTATGGCTAAACAGGCTTTGTAAGGTCTTTTAACTTGATCTAATTTGGCTAGAATGGCCGGTTGAAGCAAAACATGAAGAACACTTTTGGCGGGAAAAACTGGTTTTGAACCAGCAGAACTAGGGTTGACAATTTGAAGGAGTTTTAATGAGATTAAATCGCTGAAACTTCTTCAGTGAGTCTGCTAAGGCAAAACAGGGATGGTATGATCGTTACATTTGGTTATAATTGGCTAGAACATTGATTTGAAGAAAACAGGGCATGTTATTTACTAGAGCAAACCCGAGATTTTCCCATGAAGAATAGTGGAGTGTATTAACGAGATTTATCTTGGAATTGAATTGAGAATATCCTGCTGAGTCAAAACAGGGAAGGTAATGTGATTTGTTACGTGAAAGAAAGAAGATTTCTTCATATCTCGAAAACTGGGAGGATAAAATATTCCGGGTATGATTCTCTATTCTTGTAAAGAATGCATGTGTTCTGAGAGTATTTGACACTAGCTGGGATACGCAGAGACGTGTTTACATGGATTTGGACTGCAACAGACGCGTGAAGGAGCAAAAGAATGGTAACTTTCCCTGTGAACTGCCGTGGAGAATAAAGGTCATTAATGGATATTATTCGAATTCATTGTTGTGATTTCTCGTACCTGTTGAGTATAAAATGACCCGTGGGAGCATGTAGAAGGATTATCGAGAGTTGGGGGAAAGAACTGAGGTTGCAGAGCAACTTCTCTGCTGCTGCAGAGAAGAAGAAGAAGAACATACGACGTAATAGGACTGTCATTTTAGAACTGTCGCTGTTCATTTCATGAACGACAGTTTTTCTACGACAGTTTCCTAATATTCTGTAACAGTCCAGTTTGTAACGCCCATTAAGCATTGCAAATTCCCGGTTTATGTTATTTTTCTCCTTTTCTTCATTGTAAACACCATTTGAGCTAATAAAAAATATTTTGAGAGTGTCTACATCATAAGTAGCTAAACCCCTACACTAGGTTGACGGAGGAAGCCGAAATTTACGCATGGGTGAATTTTATTTAATTTTTCTATATGACTTTTGCATTATTTTAAGTAGAATTATGATTTGAAAAAATTATTTGTCATTTCATTAGATGGGTCATGCTTACTTAGATGTTTAGATGTCTCATTCTTAAGTTTTACAATTAATGTTTGGAGAATCTATCTTGGAAAAAAATAAGAGTCCTTGTTGTTTTATTGTTTGAGCTATAATTGCTGAAGAATGAATAATTAAACCTATTGTTATGAATTCGGTGAAATCCTAAGACCCAGTGACTCTCTTCTATTTTTTTTTATTTAAACCTTTTAATTTAATCTTAACAACTTCCGAGAGAACGAATCTTTTATTGCTACTACGAACAATCAAGAAAAACCATAAATCACCTGGGTTTTTCTGCTTTTGCGATTTCCTCGTTAGCAAAATTTCTGGTGTCTGTGTTATTTCTTTTCCGCATTATATTGTTTATCTTTATGATTGAAATATCACAGGTTGTGCGTTAATCAATCATCATTGTTAAATCCGACCTTGTTTGTTGGATATGACTTTGATTGAACTTGGATATTGGTCTTTGGTACTGTCCAAGCTTCTCTTCATATAATCATACTTACAAATTCAATTTATTTATAGTATTATTCTTTGATTGAATTTTTACTCTCGAAATATTATTAAGGTTTAGTCCATACAGATTTCTGAACGAAAAAAGTTGGGTGTGGTGTGGTACCCCCCGCGTTTTCAACAACTTTAATATCCATGGTTCTACCAGGATAAGCTACGAACTTAGGCTTCCACGACTGAATTCTAGAGTCAATTTTTTAAAGTAAAGGCAAATAAACCTTATAACACGATATTATTGAGAGTCTAGGGACTCCGAGATATCTAATAGGTAATTCCCCCTATGCAGGGACGGATCCAGGAAGGATAAATTTCCTTTTAAGGACCGGGCTAGAAGCCTTGGAAGATCAGAATTTATTTATTTTTTGGCTTGTGGACTGGGAAGGCTACCCGGGCTAAAGCCCCCTTTATCCTAGTGATAGGTCCGTCCCTACCCCTATGGAACAATGAAAAGGCGAGGGTACCCAAATATACCTCAAGATATTACGTTTCCTTCCTATAAGTCCTTTCCCCGAAAGTGATTGTCTATGGACTGTGTCGAGATAATACAACAAATCGGTTCACACTATGTGTGATCGTCTATGGATACGAGATCGAGACAATACAACAACAAAGTGTGTTTACTTGATATAAAGGTTCGGACTTAACCAAACACAATAGGATTCACGTATCAAGTAAATATGAATTAACGTTTGTGCAATTTATTTTAATTATAATAAAACAATTATAATGCGGAAATATAAAGTAAATGACACAGCAAGATTTTGTTAATGAGGAAACCGCAAATGCAAAAAAACCCCAGGACCTAGTCCAGAATTGAATACTCTCACGATTAAGCCGCTATACAAAATAATACCAACTTCGTATAGTTGAGACCAAGCAACTAAACCTATAGTTCACCTAGTTCCGTTTGTATTCCCACGCCTCCAACCTGTAAACAAGTCACATACTTGGACCAATTCCTTTGGTTCGTATTCCAAATAGTAAAGGAACAACAAATCTGTTTGGTATCAACTCTCTTCAACCAAGTAAGATGAGTTGCGCAAAGGTTACCTTGTTTATCTTAACATAAACTCCTTTGTCAGGTTCCAAGATCTGTATTATGTTCAATCACCCAAAGGCAATCGTTAAAATTAATCCAATCAATACCTTTAATACCAAGGAAATGTATTGATGCCGATCTTCCTCAATTAATCAATCCAATCTACCACAAGGATAAACCAATTATTAATTGGATCCTCTTTTTCCCAAAAAAGTATTGTGCACGCCAAAGATTATAAACACCAAGTCAGAAATCTTGTATCTCTTCTTTGTCTTCAAATATTCTTAGATCTTCAATAAACACATGCACACAACTACTTGAATCTCTTGTGATCAATAACAAACAGAACAGAGTCTGTTAACAATGGATTATCACAATATCTTCTTTAGATCTAACAACAGTCTAAAGATCCCTGTCGAAAACTTGAACTAGTTTGAGTGAATCTTATATCACAAGAGAAGATTCTCAAGTATAAACAAATTAGGTGCAATCAAATTTCAACCACCGTTAGTCAATCAAATTAATACGAAAACTAAAGATAAATCGCAATATCTAGTTTCCCACCAACGGGTCGCGCTAGAGCTTCTCAATCCCAAAGAAGATTATAAATTGAGCGACCGTAAGTGATTTCACCTAATTAGATTACTCTCCTCTCCGATAGGCGGCTGCATCAGTAACAAAGACAAAATAAGAAGTCTATTGTTACGCAGGATTAGTTTGCTAGAAATGCAAACTCAAAGTATTTATAGACAAGGAAGTTTGGACACTAAGGAATTTCCAAAACTGAAAATATTCTCAAGATATTTTTCATTACTACACCAAATTCGGTTTTCATAATTCCTGTGAATGCACTGTCCAAAAATACGATCGAAATCTCTTTGGAAAATTTTTAACTAGTAAATGCACATTAATAATTCTTAATTTCCATATATAATTAAAAACCATTAATTGAAAAGATTCTTAACTTATTTAAATTCGATCTTGGGATTTACTTCCTTCTTAGACTTTTAAGGAATATCTTTGAATAATATAGATTAAGCATTAATGCACTGTGTTAAAAGTGTGTCGACATCTTACTCTTGTAAGTCCTTTTTTATACTTACTCACTTGAAACCGATTTACCACACTTCCAAACAAGTTTAGAATTGGTTCATTTGACTTTCAAGAACTATGTGATTGATCAAGTAACACACAATCACAAACCATGGGTTTAATGGTTCTACCAAAACAAGTTTCGGTTCTACCTCCATGTGAGTACTGTGCATAGTCACACTAGCTTACCATAATTAGGCTGACTAGGTGTTAGGATCTGTTCCCCACATATATTTGGTATCTAACTTATATACACTGAACATGTCCATAGGATCGGTTCCTCCTTCCTAAAAACATGTTGCACATGTTCATAGGATCGGTTCCTCTTTCTTCCATAAACCTAGCTGCACCTCATACAAGGATCGGTTCCCCTTGTGATGTAATACACCTCTTATTAGGATCGGTTCCCATTCTCCTATTAATTAGTCAGACTCTCACAACCGATCATACCCTAGGTGATTACTTAATATCGGTTTCACTAATAAAAGTCATACCAATACATAAGTCAGGCCTTATGTGAATAGTTTTACCAAGAACACAAACAAGTCATGAGCGGTTATAATAATCACACATATTAGTCGTTCATGAGATATGTAATGAAGAACATCCCCAATAACGCCTGGAGATTTCCTTTTCGATTCACAACACATATCATGAACTTACTTCCTTAGAACACATGTAAACATTGTTCCCTAGGATAAAATCCTCAC
The DNA here is from genome assembly GCA_023529315.1 of Papaver bracteatum. Lineage (NCBI taxonomy): Eukaryota > Viridiplantae > Streptophyta > Magnoliopsida > Ranunculales > Papaveraceae > Papaver > Papaver bracteatum. The sequence goes on along the minus strand of JAJJWX010000810.1, from coordinate 1,307,941 downwards.
CTCATACCCATACATAATCACAATAGTATTCATACGATTATGTCGATGTCTTATATACAAAGTTTACTGGTTAAGCAAGAAACTTCATATTGTATTTCTTAATACTATGTCTATCTAGAGTGTTCATGCTTTGCAGTTTTATGTTTTCAATATGCACGACTTGAAAGATATGTTAGGGAATGAAACAGTTCAAGTCAAATATCACTAACCTCAAGTGGAAGGATGATGTTGTGGTTGTAGCTCCGTTCTTCTTCGCAATACTTGTAATGTCTCACTCTAATAATTTCAAGCTAACCTATATGAAGTTGACTCTAGTACATTTAAATCATGCGACTCCTAAATGAGTTTTGGTTCACTAAAATATGACAACCAAACTTGACATACCAACGCTTGGTGGGTTCAATCGAGCAATGCTCTAACAATCTCCCCCTTTGTCAATTTTAGTGACAACACTCTTACAATCATATGGATAAATAAATTACAAGAATTCATTACACATACGCTTGATTCCCGAATCCAACAGCACAAAACCTGCATTCATTCAATCATTACAATGCAACAGCTGCACTATAATAACAAATCTCATACTCCCCCTAAAGGTGAGATAGGTAAATTTTCAATCCGCATATCTTTGTTATCCCAATCATATGATATGTTACTCCCCCTTAGTCTGTGCTTTTCCTCATTCGTTAGATAAACGTTCAAGCACCATTGTCCTCTTCCCTAGTGACACCAATCAACCATAAAATTGATACCAGCATCACTTGTTTACTCCATATATTTCCCCCCCTTTTTGTCACAAAAATGACAAAGAAATGAAAAAATAATGGACAACACGAAAAGGATCTTACGAATCTCAAAATAGACTTGCAACCTGTTGAGTCAAGCACGAGGGTTCCACATACCATTTTTGACAACCAATATCAAAACCGAAACTACAAGTAATTACGTTTTGATATGTTATCATGGAAATAATTTCCCGAAGTAATTTTCCCAACTAGTTTAACAAACCAAAAATCAACTAAGCATGTTAGTTCCTTTGCTAAATCGATTGTATAAATTACAACCGTTTTATTCGATAAGACCAAAACAAAGATAAACTCCATTTTTCTCATCAGGTTCTAATTATCCATATAACTTAGACCTTTAGATTTTAAACAAGCCATATACTAGGTTAGTTAACTAGCATTTTGTTGTTTAGGCATTCGGCTAGACTTGAATAACCGAAACCTTCACTTTGATAAGTCAAACTAAGATCAGAATTAACTTAGTTTATCTTATCCGGAATCAAATTGGACTAAACAACTCATCCCGTCAACATATTCATTCGTTAAGACATAATAATTCATACAAACAAATAAATCAACTTGCATAATTATTCACTTCAACCGGAAAGCAATTAAAACAACAAATATATCAAAGTTTCACTATTGCACCGAAATTTTGTAAGCCTAAACAATTGATACTACACAATAAAGCAAAATAACAATTGTTTTACTTAACTGGAAGAAATTGAATTAACATAGACATTAAAGCACCGCAATTGCACCAAATTTTGTAAGCCTAAACTATTGATATCACACAACATGGCAAGATAACAAAAGTTTTACTTAACCGGAAACAATCGAATCACACAAACATCCACACATACATAATGGAATAAACACATCAATTGTACTGATAATTTCGTTTAAGCAAAAGTAATATATATATATATATATTTATATTTATATATATATTGCCTTTTTAATTGACACCCTATTTCCTTTTTAATTGATACCCAATTTTTCTTACGTAGATTACAAGTAAACTTTTTCTCTCTCCTAAACTTTCCCCTCTCTGGCGATTTTTTAGGAACCAATTTTTTTCCCGATCTGATTTTCCTACTCTCGATCATCTCGTATTGATTCGAGATGAAAGAACAATCCGATCATCCTAAAACAACAACTCTTACTTATGTTGAAAAACTGAGTGGAAAAAAAACAACTACCTACAACATCCTTGGATTTGAACTCTCTGCCAAATCCGGGTGTAAAAGATGGAAAGCCACTAATTGTAATTTTGGTGGAATACTATGAGGAGGGATGTGACATATGGAAGTTCAGTCTCATTGGGAGGATGGATTTTAAAGATCTTAATTTCAATGATGTGAAGAAAAACCTGGAATCTCAATGGCAGCTTGGTGAAGGGGGTGTTCACTTTGTTCCGATGAATAGAAGCTTTTTTATTATTAAGTTGAAAAAACAAGAAGCTAAGGATAAAATGTTTCAAGCAAAGGTATGGATTTTGGAACAACAGAAATTGAGATTGATTGAGTGGTACCCTAGTTTTGATGATGATAAGCAAAAAATAACTCAAGCAATGGTGTGGGTAAAGTTCCCAGGACTTTCGATGGAATTTTGGATTGAAAAGACATTGCTGGCATTGGGAAAATCTTTGGGGTACTCCGATTGTTGTTGATAAACGTACTCTAGCTCATGAATATGGGTATTATGCTTCGGTTCTTATTGATATTAATTTTTCTGATTTGAACGATGCTGATTCAATTCATGTTTCAGTAGGGGGGTTGGAATTTTTGCAACCAATTGAGATTCACAAGAAGCCCAAATTCTGTACTAATTGTAAGATCATTGGACATAATGAAGCGGAATGTAGAAGAAGACATAAAAATAAGAATCAGGACAAATCACAAGTGCAGAATCAACAAACACAATAACAAGCTAGGGATCCAAAATCAGACTGGCAAGTTGCTCAAAATAAGAAGCAGGGTAAAAGGAAAATTCCTCCATCTGATCAACCTCCAAATCCTACCCCGGAGGAAGGTGAAATCGACTCCGAGAGTGCTCCTGAATCAGTAAACTCTCAATTGCAGGTAAAATCAACAACTCCTCTAAATGATGATTTATATACTCGTGAATGTATGATTTCACCAAATCAATTTGAGGCCCTCAATGCTGAACTTGGTTTGATTGAGAACAAAAAACAAGAATTGGACAATAGCAAGGGCGGAGAGGACTCTCAGATTCCATCCATTGTGGCACGGTATGCCCCTTATTTTCCTTCAAATTCTAGTATTGATATTCCTAATCAGAGTAATTCTGGAATGAGAGTTAAAAACAAGTCTGTTTTGGGAAGGGAAAGCACTATTATTGGCAACAAAATAAAGAAGAAAACAGGAGAAAGTGATATAAAGAAAGATGCTAACAGAAGTTCTCATAGAATTTGAATGAATACCCCAAAAATTGACAGTTTTTAATGCGAGTTCTTTTTTGGAATATAAATGGAATTGTGCATGATGAAGCACAGTGCAAACTGAAATAATTGGTTAAGGATTTCAATCCAGATGTGATTGGCATTGCAGAACCGAAGGTGTCTTGTAATTTAAGGTCTTTAAGGCGCTTTCAAATAAATGTTTTTAATAATTATGTAATACATAATTCCACAGATACTTCTGTTGGTAACTTATGGATTATATGGTCTCTGAATCTGTCGGAGCCGGTGGTGGTGAATATATCTAGACAATCTATTACGATTAGTGTGGATGGTGTGTATATTTCTTTGGTTCATGCTAGCTCAATTCAAGTAACTAGGAGAAATCTTTGGAATCAACTGGATATGGGAGCACAAAATATTCCATGGCTAGTTATAGGCGACTTCAATTGCGTTTTACATAATGAAGAAAAGAAGGGAGGCTTGATTCCAAGAACAACAGTAGTAAATGAACACAGTAATTGGATGGATGATAATAGTCTCTTTGAGGTGGATCAGTTGGGTTGTAAATTTACTTGGTCGAATAGGCAGACGCAAACTAGAAGAATAATTTGCAAATTGGATCGTGCAGTGATCAATGATCTTTGGCTGAATCGTTTTGAGAATTGGAGGTGTAAATCTCTTCCTAGGGAAGTTTCCGACCATTCTCTCCTGATTGGTTTTCCTTTTATGAATAATAGACCGAAAAGAGATCCTTTTCATGTCCAAAAAATGTGGTTCTTACACACAGATTTTATGAAATTTGTTCGTCAGAGTTGGGAAGCTACCTTGGTGGGATCTCCAGCTTTTGTTTTCCCTCAAAAATTGAAGCGTTTCAAGGATGATTTAAAGACTTGGAACCAACACTGTTTTGGCAATGTCCACATTCGACTGAAGCAAGCTAAGATGAGGCTTGAAAGTGCTATAAGGTATGCGGATGAAGACCCTACTGACCTTGAAAAACATAATCTGATTAATGAAGCTACTATTGAAACAACAGCTATCCGTACGCAATTGGCTACTATGTTGAAGCAAAAGTCTAGAAACAATTGGCTTTTGGAGGGAGTCAGTAATACGGGTTTTTTCCATACAATTATTAACATTCGTAGGAGCAACAATACTATCTTGGAGTTGGTGAATGAGAATTGAGAAACCGTTACGGACTGTGATCAAATTAGGGACCTTGCTGTGAACTTTTTTGAAAACAAATTTAATGGTGACTCTTCGATTTCGGTAGATTCTCTTTTTGACGTTGATCATGCAAGTATTTCAGTGGAGAAGATTACTCGTATGGATCAATTGCCTACTCAAGAAGAGATTCATGAAGAGGTTTTCAGCCTGGGAGCGGATAGTGCTCCGGGTCCTGACGGATTTGCTGGTTTTTTCTACCGTCACTGCTGGGAAATCATTCAAGAAGATTTGGTAAGTGTTATTCTTTTTTGCTGGTCTAATAAGTTTATCCCATAGGGTGTAAACTCTAGCCTTTTGCTTCTTCTGCCAAAGGAAAGAGGTGCCAACAAACTGGAGAACTTTCGTCCTATTGCACTTAATAACTTCTTTTACAATATTTTTACTAAGATTCTAGCTACTCGCCTGGGAAGTGTCCTTGGTAATCTGATTTCGGAAGAACAAGTAGCCTTTATGAAGGGTAGGAATATACACGAAAATATAAGTCTTGCTTCGAAGATGGTGAATGACCTCAAAATTAAAAGGAAGGAAGGCAATGTTGGTCGGAAGCTTGATATTACACAATCTTTTGACATTGTTAGCTGGTATTTTACCTTGGAGGTGTTTAGAAGATATGGCTTCTCCGAAAATTGGTGTCAGTGGATCCTTAATATCTTTAAATCAACTAGAATCTCAGTGCTTGTTAATGGGAGCCTGGAAGGTTTTTTCAGCATAGGGAGAGGTCTTCGTCGGGGTGACCCGTTGTCTCCTCTAATTTTCGTGCTTATGGAGGATATCTTGAGCAGAAATATCACAAAACTGTTTCGAGAAGGTAAAATGACTACAATGGTCACTAGAAAAGGTATTTCACCCACTTATTTATTTTTTGCGGATGACATTATGATTTTCTGTAAGGGAAACATGAAAAGCTTGAGACATCTGGTGGCTCTTCTTAATTCTTATAAAAAATCCTCGGGTCAGACTGTTAATCGAGAGAAGAGCAAACTCTACTATGGAGGAGGTTCTTTAAGAAAGCGTGCTACTATTTCGGGTTTTTTGGGTATGATTGTTATATCTTTTCAGGATACTTATTTGGTGGTAAAGGTAATGCCAGTGGTAGTCAAATAAAACCAAATCAGTAATGTGGTGGAGAAGATCTAGGACCAATTATCGGGCTGGAAGGGAAGAATGCTTTCTTTTAAAGATTGGTGGTACTGGTCAAGTCAGTTATAGCAAGTTATTCGGTTCATAACATGACGGTCTATAAATGGCCTGTGAAATTCATTCAACAATGTGAAGCTGCAATTCGGAATTTCCTGTGGTCTGGCGATTCTAAGGTTAGTATAGCTTTTGTGGTAGCTTATGCAAAGGTATGTGCGCCTTATAATGAAGGTGGTCTTGGGATAACCAAAATGAGGGTTATGAACAAGGCTTTACTTATGAAATTGTGCTGGAATATTTGCTCCTCAGAAAACGCTTGGGCAGGTTATCTGAGGGCAAAGTTTTTTAAGAAATCTGGTTATTTGGTGGGTTACACTACTTCTTCTATCTTCCCGGGTTTTAAGTGGGCTTATAATGAAGTTAATACTAATACTAAGATGCTGATTGGTGATAGTAGAGCGACTTCACTCTATTTTGACTCGTGGTGTGGGGAAACTTGTATCGCGAATGTTATTTATCATGAAAATTTGGACCGCAATCTTTTAGTGGAAAACTGCATTCATAATGGGGTATGGATTCTCCCTGTGTTAGTGAAGCATAACTTACAGGAAGATGGTGTGGACATTCAGAAATTACCTATTCCTATGGGTAGTAATGACTTAAGGGTTTGGAAGCCTGACTACAAAGGGCTCTTACAGTTAAATTGGCAAAAAATCTGATCCGTAGAAGATACCCCAAAATGGAAGGTGCAAATCTGTTGTGGATACCTTCAATTCATCCTTCTATGGCGGCAAGTAACTGGAAGATAATGCGTGGAGCGTGTGCAACCTTAGATAAGGTACGTAGCAGATTCAAATATCAAATTATAAACAAGTGCTGCATGTGTAACATATAAGAGGAGTCATTGGATCACATTATGTGGTCTTGTGATTTTGCTTCCAAGGCTTGGTTATGGATTTCTGATGTGTTTGGTCTTTCGCCTCATCAAAACCTAACTAATACTTACAAGATGGCTAAAGGGAAGAGCTACATGTTTAGAGAGTTGTGGTTGCTTGCAGTCTTGATTATTCATTCAGAGATATGGATGACACGAAATGGTTTCATCTATAATAATAAAAAAGTAAACTGGAATCTGTTCAAATACAAGGTTATCAATCAGATTCATGACTACTCTAGCAGACTGAAGGGTTACATGTACAACAGTCAAGAGGATTTACGTGTCCTCAATTTGTTTAGTGTGAGGCATATGAAGGTGGAGTTTTCGGATCCAAAGCCTTGATGTTGGGAGCCTCCAAGACTTAATGAGTTAATGTTGTGTTGTGATGGTGTAACAATGGGTAATCTGGGAAGAGCAGGTGGAGGTGTTGTAGTCCGGGATGCCAATGTGAATTTGGTGGGTGCAATGAGTGTTGTCTTTGGTATTCAAACCAATTATTTGACTGAAATCCTCTGTGTTATTGTGGGTCTTGAGTGGGCTACTAAGTATGGGGTTGATGATATTTGTATTCTCACGGACTCCATGGGTGCTGTTTTGGTATTTTCGAACAATAACAGGGCAGTACCTTGGTTCATGTGGTCGAGATGGGTAGCTGTTAAGGCAAGGTACAATTGGATTCGCTTTGTGCATACGTATAAAGAAGAAAACTTCTCGGCATATGTAATGGCTAAGAGGGGTTGTGCTTTGGAAGAGGGGATTGTTTCCAGTTATGAAAACAAACCTGATTTCATTAATGCTGTTGAAATTCCGAATGTAATGTATTACCATTTTGATTAGTTTGTTTTCCTTTACAAACTGTGCTGTAACTTTTGTTGTTTAATAAAAATTTTGGACTTAACAACAACAAAAAAATCAAATAAAAATAGGCTTTTCTAAAACATGAAAACAATTAACTAACAAGATTGTTACCTCAATTTCCCATCCAACTTCTCCAAATATGATCGCATCATTTTTTTCTTCCGGGAGAATTGATATCGAAATACCATTATGTTGTCATCCTTATGCAAAAACAAAAGAATAACAACAACCAACCTTTACCATACAAAGGTTGAAAATCGGTTTTAACAATTGCAAGCAAAAGTTGAAAACCGTCGAAACACATATGCTTTTATGCTAAACCAAAACCAATTCAACATATTGTGACTTTTTCAGATATTGTTTCTACAGGAACCCCTCATGATCCTTTGATAAAACCTACCAACATGGGCTAGAACTTAATCCTGCTAAATAAAAAAGTCACCCAAACCATAAGGGTTCACCACATATTATGAGATCAAATATCAAGGTAATAAATTCGAAATCAAACATCCCATAAACATACATAGCAAATAAAATAAAGCAATGAAGCACCGGCTATGTAAATCAGAACTATCACAAGAAAAATTATAAATCAAATAACATTATTCATAATAGTTTTTTTATTCAATAGACTTATACAATCAATGAAAGAAATCAGAAAATGATATCTATTTTTCTAGATTAAGTATTACAGCATATAACTTAATCTCTAGTGGTGATCTTGTTGTTCACCGATGTTTCTTCAGTATTTAAATTGTTAAATCATGTCTCAAGAGACTATTCTGCAACCACTTCTTGTTTCTATAGCTCTTTAACAAGAACTTTGAGTTTAGCTAGAGTTTGTTTTGTTCCTTCAAGTTGAAGTTTCAAACCTCCTAGTTCATTTTTCATCTCTAGAATTTTATCTTTTAGATCACCCCGATCTTGAACCAGGATAATGAGGTCTTGTATAAGTTATTCAAACTCATTCATAACATTACTCATACCATTTTTGGAAAAACATTTGGTAAGCTCTGAATCATCAATAGCAAAAAGACATGATTCTTCTTGAGATCTAACAGAATTAGAATCAGGTTCGATTCTCGAGATAATCTTCCTGATTCTTCGATATGGTACAAACCCTTGATAGCTTTTTACTATTTGTGCTTCCCTTCTATCACTCCTTGTAACACTACGAGTTATAGGAGACATCCTACAAGGAGATACAATAAGCCTAAGAAAGAATAGGTTTTTTTTTCTTCGAAAATATACAGTTAAGATTTTCGAACTTCTCCTTTTACTTAAGGGAAGAATCAAGGGATATTTCTTAAAATATATTTTATTACCTAAAATGGGAACTACCATTAACATGTGCCCTTGTTCTTCATGTACTTTTCTCATCCAAATTAGGGCACGGATTGGGATGAGAGTGAACAACCTTGATACAACTAAGTTGCATCGGAATAAGCTTTTTCAAGCTTATATTGACTATCAGAAACATAGTTCATGTTTCTCTTCGGGAATTTCTGCCCAATATATTTTCTCCCAAGACGATGATCTTTTCTAACTCTAGAGATATGATCATGTGGAGAAACTGTACCGATGTGAGAATTTTTAGAGATTGATAGATCTCTCTTAATTGTTTCAATGATATTTTCATAAGATTTTCTCATTCTAAGGACTTCCTTATGATTCACATCAGAGTGTTTATCTGAAACAATTATTTGAACCTCCTCATTGTTTCTTTTGGCAGAGATTATCTCTTTCCCTTCCTTTTAGAATCGTTCTTCATCAAAACAAGAATTGTTTCGATATGGATGAGGAGGAATCTTCTTCCAGAAGCTATTGTCAACTCTTTCCTCTTATTTTGAGTTTATCTTATAGAGTTGTGGCACAATCTGTCTTTTTACTGAGGAATGATCTTTCAGTTTTTTAAGACAAGAAACTTTTTTCAAAATTTTTACCACCGTATGTTGAAGAAGTATAAGTTTCCTGTCAAGTGACGGAAAAGCGTATTCCTTAAGATAATTATCATGGAATCGGTTCAAAGTTTCCTTTGGAAAATATTTCATTTGATCATCATCAGATATAGTAGCTTGTTTCTCCTCCTCTTATGACTTGATGTAGTTCGGTAAACTACCTCTTATGACTTGATGTAGTTCGGTAAACTATCATCATCTTGATATGTTTCAGATGTGACTAGCACAACATCATCATTTGTCATATTCATTTGACTTGTCTCTTTATCAAGATAATTAACAAGAGCTTCTAATTTGATAGTGAGATTCATATTCTCTTCAGCCAGACTATCCGGTTGACTGTCCTTATTTCTGATCTCCTGTTTAAGAAGATTTGACTATGTCTTTAAAATCATCAATTTAGAAGACAAAGATTTTATATGCTTTAGGAGTTTTACCAAATCTTTATCAGCATCTTCTTTTTCATCAAAAAAAGACACAGATGTTTTCGCAACTACTGGATCATGAGTCAACGAAACAGTACCATCTTCAACCTTTGAGTAGTCATACTCTTGCTTAACGTTAACTGAATCAGACATGGATTCAATTCTTATAGGATGGATCGCACCAAACACAGATTGTTAGATCTTTTCGTGTTTGCCTGCTCTGATACCAATTGAAAAGGCGAGGGTACCCAAATATACCTCAAGCTATTACTTTTCCTTCCTATAAGTCCTTTCCCCGAAAGTGATTGTCTATAGACTGAGTCGAAATAATACAACAAATCGGTTCACACTTTGTGTGATAGTCTATGGATACGAGATCGAGACAATACAACAACAAAGTGTGTTTACTTGATACAAAGGTTCGGACTTAACCAAACACAATAGGATTCACGTATCAAGTAAATAGGAATTAACTTTTGTGCAATTTACTTTAATTATAATAAAACAATTATAATACGGAAATATAAAGTAAATGACACAGCAAGATTTTGTTAACGAGGAAACCGCAAATGCAGAAAAACCCCGGGACCTAGCCCATACTTGAATACTCTCAGGATTAAGCCGTTATACAAAATAATACCAACTTCGTATAGTTGAGACCAATCAACTAAACCTATAGTTCACCTAGTTCCGTCTATATTCCCACGCCTCCAACCTGTAAACAAGTCACATAGTTAGACCAATTCCTTTGGTTCGTATTCCAAACAGTAAAGGAACAACAAATTTGTTTGGTATCAACTCTCTTCAACCAAGTGATATGAGTTACGCAAAGATTCCCTTATTTATCTTAACATCAACTCCTTTTCCAGGTTCCAAGATATATCTTATGTTCAATCACCCAAAGGAAATCCTTAAGATTAAGCTAATCAATACCTTTAATCCCAAGGAAATGTATTGATGCCGATCTTCCTCAATTAATCAATCCAATCTACCACAAGGATAAACCGATTATTAATTGGATCCTATTTTTCCCAAACAAGTATTGTGCGCACCAAAGATTATAAACACCAAGTAAAAAATCTTCTATCTCTTATTCATCTTTAAATCTTCTTAGATCTTCAATGAACACCTGCACACAACTACTTGAATCTCTTGTGATCAATCACACACAGAACGGAGTCTGTTAACAATGGATTATCACAAGATCATCTTTAGATCTAACAATAGTCTAAAGATCCCTGTCGAAACCTTGAACTAGTGAGTGAATCTTATATCAGAATAGAAGATTCTCAAGCATAAACAAACTAGGTGCAATCAAATTTCAACCACAGTTAGTCAATCAAATCAATACGAAAACTAAAGATAAACCGCAATATCTAGTTTCCCACCAACGGGTCATGCTAGAGCTTCTCAATCCCAAAGAAGACTTTAAATTAAGCGGTCGTAAAATATTTCACCTAATTAGATTACTCTCCTCTCCGATAGGCGGCTTCACCAGTAACAAATACAAAATAGGAAGTCTATTGTTACGCAGGATTAGTTTGCTAGAAATGCAAACTCAAAGTATTTATAGACAAGGAAGTTTGGACACCAAGGAATTTCCAAAACCGAAAATATTCTCAAGATATTTTTCATTATTACACCAAATTCTGTTTTCATAATTCATGTGAATGCACTGTCAAAAAATACGATCGAAATCTCCTTGGAAAATCTTTAACTAGTAAATGCACATTACTAATTCTTATTTTCCATATATAATTAAAAACCCTTAATTAAAAAGATTCTTAACTTATTTAAATTCGATATTGGGATTTACTTCCTTCTTAGCCTTTAAGGAATATCTTTGAACAATATAAAATAAGCATTAATGCACCGTGTTCAAAGTGTGACTACATCTTACTCTTGTAAGTCTTTTTTCATACTTACTCACTTGAAATCGATTTACCACACTTCCAAACAATTTTAGAATTGGTTCATCTGACTTTTAAGAACTATGTGATTGATCAAGTAACACTCAATCACAAACCATGGGTTTAACTGTTCTACCAAAACAAGTTTCGGTTCTACTTACATGTGAGTACTGTGCATAGTCACACTAGCTTACCATAATTCGGCTGACTAGTTACTAGGATCGGTTCCCCACATATATTTGGTATCTAACTTGTATGCACTGCATATGTCCATAGGATCGGTTCCCCCTTCCCAAAAATGTGTTGTACATGTTCATAGGATCGGTTCCCCTTTCTTCCATAAACCTTGCTGCACCTCATACAAGGATCGTCTCCCCTTGTGATGCACTGTACCTCTTACTAGGATCGGTTCCCTTTTCCTAATAATTAGTCAGACACTCATAAACCTGATCATACTGCAGGTGATTACTTAAGATCTGTTTCACTAATAAAATTCGTACCAATACATAAGTCAAGACTCATGTGAATTGTTTTTCCAAGAACACAAACAAGTCATGAGCGGTTATACTAATCACACATATTGGTTGTTCATAAGATATGCAATGAAGAACAGCCCCAATAACGCCTGGCGATTTCCTTTTCGGTTCACAACAAATATCATGAACTTACTTCCTTAGAACACATGTAAACATTGTTCCGTAGGATGAAATCCTCACCTCATACCCATACATAATCACAATAGCATTCATACGATTATGTCGATGTCTTATATACAAAGTTTAATGGTTAAGCAAGAAACTTCATATTGTATTCCTTAATACTATGTCTATCTAGAGTGTTCATGCTTCGCAGTTTTATATTTTCAATATGCACGACTTAAAAGATATGTTAGGGAATGAAACAATTCAAGTCCAATATCATTAACCTCAAGTGGAAGGATAATGTTGTTGTTGTAGCTCCGTTCTTCTTCACTTCTTCAAGTTTTCGCAATACTTGTAATGTCTCACCCTAATACTTTCAAGCTAACCTATACGAAGTTGACTCTAGTACATTTAAATCAAGCGACTCTGAAATGAGTTTTGGTTCACTAAAATATGACAACCAAACTTGACATACCAATGCTTGGTGGGTTCAACCAAGCAATGCTCTAACAAACAATATAGAATATTGACTATTTGATTTTGAGTGACATCATCAACAACACCACAAAATAAGAAATTAAGACTTTTGATTATTCATTTCCAACCAAATCACGAACTAAAAACAGTTATAGAAGAATTTACATTTACAGCAGCAAAGGAAGTACCTTTGAAGTAGATCATTGAATCATCAACAAAACAAAGTTGAGTGAGGCTGGTTAGCTTGCATCTTGGGTGAAAGCCAAATTGCTGAAGTTTGACTTGTCTCATGAGGAAAGAGCTAAGCATTTCCATAGCAAGGAAAAAAAGGTGAGGAAAGAGGACAACCTTGTCTCAACCCTCTGGAAGCACCAAAACATCCGTATGGAGAGCCATTTATAATAATGGAAAACTTGGAAGAAGTAATACACAAAGAAATCCAATTAATTAATTGGTCAGGAAAACCCAACTGCTGAAGCATAAAGAAAATAACATCCCATTTTATTATAATATAATCTTTCCTTAGGTCTATTTTCAGAGCACATCTAGGAGAGCCTTTAGATCTGTGATAGTTTCTCGATCACCAACTCATGAGAAACCATAATATTGTACTGAATTGATCTGCCAGAAATAAAAGCAGATTAATTATGATTAATAAGCCATCCTAAAATCTGTTTCATCCCCGGGGAATCTTGGTGATACACTTATAAATCACATTACGATAAAAATTGACCTAATCAGAAACCCTAGAAGGATTCTTCTTTTTAACAATCAAAGTGATAAAATTACTATTAACTTCCTTCAAGATCTTAGATTTAGTAAAAAAAAATTTGAATGGCAACTACAAACTTTTTTTTTTTGATCGAAAGAGAAGATTATAATAAAGGAAGAAGAATGTACAATGAACTACCAGAGGTATCCAGAAAGACAAAAAGGAAATAATGAAACTTACATGAAAATAGATTCCCAATTATTGTGAACTGACTGTGAAAAGTTTAGGTGCACTCTATGACCATTAGCAGCAGCCCAACTTAGTACCAAAGATTTAAATTCCGTTATCAAGTCATCATCTGTTTTGAAATCATAATCTTTCTCAAAGGTTCTGCAATTTGTTTCACGCCATAAAACCCAAACCAATGTAGCCAGTATGGCAGCTACAAACTCATCACCCACTACATTCCAGCTAGTCTTAAAGAAATGACTAGAGAACCTATCAGAGTCTGGAGACTTATTTGAACCAATAGAATGAAAATCTATGACCACCACCTCTCTATACACAAGTTTTATAAGATCTATAACATCATCTTGATGAATGCAAGTATCAAAACTTAGATCCAAAAAATAATTATGACTCAGGTTACACCCCACTACCAAATAAATAGTTATGCACTCACTTGATATATCCTTATCTTCAGTCAATTTAACATTATCACTATTATACATATAAATAATATCATTTCTATTTCTTCTCTCTTTAAGAGAATTATGATTATTTTTTTTGAAGTTTCCCAAGTTTAGCCATTTTATTCTAGATTATTGTTTTGCAACAGATTCCTCAAAATTGACTAATTTCACACACTGATCAACATATTCCCTTTCTCTTCTCGCCAACTTCTAATCAAGAGGATGGGCTTGTAGCCGGGTTTGAGATAAATCTGTATCCTCTGTAGCTTTAAGAACTTGATCAGACACATTTCTAATAAATCTAGTTCTCTTCCACCTACTTATGAAAACTTTAATATTCTTTATTTTTCCAACCAAAGTGAACATGGGATTACCTCTAACATAAATAGATCAAGCAGATCTTACCACATGTGTAAAGTTAGCCTCAGCTGAAAGAAAGTTATAGAGTCTAAATGGTGGAGGGTTATGTTTTCATTGTTCAAAAATAGAAACAAAACTGGAAGAATGATATAAGATACATGGGAGAAGAAACTCATCTTTGGACATCTGAAATTGGTAAATCCAAACCAAATTAACTAATACCTTATCAAGTTTAGATCTGATAATAGAACCATACTGCTGGAAATTTGTCCAAGTGTAAAAATAACCAGAAAAGGGAATGTCTAAAAGTTGAGAATCATGCACACATTTAGAAAAACTTCATACTGACATGGAAGAATAGAAGAACCACCTACTTTATCAGAAGGAAATAACAAAGAGTTAAAATCTCCCAACACCATCTAAGCTCTATATTTTGAATAAACAAAAGAGGAAATAAAATCCCATAAAGAACTTCTATCTAAGTAATAATTATTATTCACATAAACAAAAGTAATAATGAAATTTAACAGAGAAGGCATGGAAATATTCAGAACCAAAGCTTCACAATAAGATTAAAGTATGTTGACTTGAATGACAAAATGATCCCAACCAACTCATATTCTACCAACACTCTTATTACTATCATTATCCAAAAAAGTCCAAGAAGGATTAAGATTATTCCTAATTCTCAATTTATTCACCACTTGCGTATGAGTTTCTTCAAGGCCTAATCATAGATATGTTATTATTTCTAATTAAATTATGAACTTCTAATTGTTTAAGAGGATCATCTATACCTCTTATATTCCAACATCCTATGTTCAACATCATTTAAATTTATTAGGAAGGAAAAAGTTACCTCTAGAAGACTTCTTAAGCTATGCAATCTTTGAGAGAAGAGTATTTGTTACCTGAGCATTATGATTCTTCTTTTGAAAATGAGATCTAGAACCTGAAAAAGCAGAACTAGAGGGATGAGACTCCTGCCAATAAGATGAAGAGATGAGAGAATGAAAGTTTTCTTTGTTATGCTTAGCAATCACCTCAAAATACCCCTTGAAGCATTTATCTAGAATAAAAAATGGATATGAAAGAATTAGATTACTCTTTTGTAGTATAGTTACATCCTTGGGAATAGTAGTTTCCTTTTCCACTTCAGCCATAAAATTCTCAAGCTGAATTGAAGTCACCTCATTCTCCACGGCTACAACAGTATGAGCTTTAACCTCTTTTCCATTTCTACTAGAATTTGTGGTCCACCGTTCCTCACCAGTAATATTAGCTATCTTTTTAGGTACCCACTTCTCAATCATGCATCTTTGGTTTAGCCTGAGCCTTCTTAGGACAATGCACTAAGGAGTGACCAAAATCAGCGCACTCATTATATTTTGGAGGCTTTCATGTATATTATACTCTAATCTCCACTTTATCTTTCCCATCCACAATAAATATAAATGAATCAGGAAAATTATAATCAATTCTAATCTCCAGCTACTAAAACTCAGGGATAACTCATTCTAGAATGGTTTAAAGTTTGAGTATCCATCATAGTAGGGGTACCCAAAAGACTTGATATCACGATCAAGCCTTTAGCATTTCACATAAGTAAGTGAACCTTTATAAAATTTATCCATAGTGGAACGAATCTTAATTTAGCAACTTCCAATTCAATATTTTGTGACTAAGGCTTAACAAAGAAGAGTTTATTTACAATAAACATGGAACCATGCTCCAACGTAGAAATACGATCCTCAACATTATCAAATTTGAACGGAAACATGTTAACATCACTATTTATAATACGCATATTACTTTTAGGTTTCCAAGCTCGCAATACCATGTTTCTGTCCAAGTAGAAAGGTAATCTTCTATCCATAAAAATCCCCACCACCATATCTTCACAGTGATGATTATCCTCTTCAAATACCGATGATAGAATATCTATAACCTTAATTCCTTCAACAATCGGGTGATTACACAACTTCATAGCATCTTTAGGAGGAGTATTCTCCTCCTTAGCAAAAAATGAAGTATAATCAAACTGAGTAGATCCAAGTATGACATGAGGAAATTTCTCAAAACCTAAAGGAATATTAACATCCTTTTATGAATCAGAACCAAAATTATCACCACCAAAAATTAATTCTCCCACAGAGGAATCCTCCATTGAATGGAGGAGTTAAATAGAGGAAAGAAGTCCGGAGACAAAGCCTACATCTCACCGTAGGAGATGACGGAAAAGAGAAAACCATAAACTCTTGGATACTCAAAATCACCTTTGACTATGGTCAATTGCTGTGATTTTTAAAGTTGTTGTAAAGTGGTAGTAAAAGTTCGTTCAAAGACTTGTAGAGATTGATTTTAGACTTAATATATATACAAGTTTGTCACAATATAGAGAGGTACTGAGACTCAGGATTCCACCAATTCTTATATTCATGTGGTTCAACTATTAATTCTACACAATTATAGCTTATGAGATAAAAATATTGACTCTTTCTTTGCCAAAAATAGATTTTATAAAGTATTAGATGTAAATCATAAGCATGATGCATCAAAAGTTCTTAGACTAAGCATATACCATCATAAAAAATCACAAATAATCAAGAAAAATCATAAATCAATTTATATCAGTGCAAAAGTCATAAAAGAATTAAATAGAATTACCACATGCATAAAGAATGGCTTCCTCCATTGTCCCAGTGTTTGGGTTTAGCTCTTCATGTTATTCACGTACTCAAAATAGTTGTTCATAGCTCAAATAGGTGAAAAACAAGAGAAAACTAATAAAGAAGACAGTTTGCAACGCTGTAATGGCGTTACAAACAGATCTTACAACAGGTACGAACGCTACAGAGAAAAGATGACAAGCTTTTGGTATTTGTGATCTGTTACTGTTGAACAACGATATTTCTTTGGTGCTGTTTGAATACGACTGTCTCTGCGACTGTCCAACAGGGTCTTATGTTCTTCAGCTCTTCTTCTTCTTCCTCCTGCTGCTGCTACGACTCCACCTGCAGCTACCCAATCACCTCTTCAACCTCCGAAACTTGCCCCAAACTCTCGACTTCTTTTTTTATGACTTCTCTGCTCTATTTATACACACCACAGCCTCAAATAATCCGAGTATATCTTCGTTGTCTTCCTCTTTTCTTCCGGCAAAAGTTACGGCCCTCTCCTCTTCTTTCTCTGTTTACGCATCTTCTAACCTTCCTGAGTTATCTAAACTCTCCAAACTTGGTAACTAAATCCTGGCAGAATCCAAAACACGATAGCCTCTCCAAAATTGCACGTACGTAACTTCCAAAAATAGCAGCAACGAACCCGAGATCTGACTCTATCCATGTTTCACCAAACCTTCCCTTTTGTTCGATTCCTAAGTTGTTACTTTTCCTGTCTTGTCGCAACAGAGTATTCACAAACCAATCCCGTGAAAAACTACCACTAAATCTCGGCCAAATTCGATCCAAAACTCTCGCAGTAAATAAGTAAACTCTCCCTCCAAACTTACTCCAATCTAGTTTTCTTCGTGTCACACCACATTACCAACCCTGTTTCATTAAAAGAGGCACATATTGACCCGAATCCATGAGAAATTCCGAGTAAAATTCGTCAAAACTTGTCCAGAAGAATACGCAGCAAACTGTCCAACTTTCCCGCCAATTTTGCATGCTTGAACGTGAAGAAGGGTGGCCCCCTAACCAGAGTCGGGGTGCACTTAGCATTTGGGGTATCCTGGGGTGTAGATAGCAATTAGGGTACCCCTTAGTAATTGAGGTGCCCCTTATCCAAATAAGGTGTGTCTTTAGTGATTTTCTCCCACGAGCGCAAATACCACTTTTCGAGCCAAATTCGACGCAAAAGCTTATTTCTCCAAAAACACCTACAAAGACATAAAATAACCAAATAAGTACAAAATCGAGCACTAACAATATACATAATTGAGATCAAAATAGACACATAAATGTGTCTATCAAATACCCCCAAACTTATTATTTGCTAGTCCCCGAGCAAATCAAATTTAGAAAATAAAATCCTAACTCACTGTCGCAGGCATCGTCGATTGCATTTAGCGTATGCAATAAGCCTTTAAACCCCTAGGTGGCCCTAGTGGCCGAGTTATAGTCTCGGGAGGGCTTACAAGATATATACCCACAAAACCTTTACTCCAGACCCTAACTATCTACGCAGAACCTTGGAAGGCACTAAAGAATCTCCTTGGTTGGCATACTTATTGACTACAAGAGGAAGTACCCTGATGCGAAATTCCAATTGCTGTACACACTCAAGCATACTAAAATTCATATAAAGTGACAGAGCTCTACTCAGATAGTTTCACTATGGACATCAATATAACGGAGTCAAAACTAATCACATGGATAGATCAAGAAGATGGATATAGAAAAACATAGATGGTTTTGATGTTGACTAAGTGAACGATGTTTCTCATATATGTCTGAAGGCCACTGCCAAAATGAACCAATCCTAATGGACTGAGGACTGAGATACTGGTCTGACTAATATCAACACAACTGGCATATACAAGGGAACCAGTGGTCGACAATCCTAATTCTAGATCAACACGTCTGGCATATACAAGGGAACCATCGGTCAATTTATTCACTGAACATTAACTCTTTTTTTTTTTAACTGCATGATTAGATCTTTTGGATCCAAGCGCATGCTTCTTGTCAGCAGATTACATGATAGTTCCCGTGGATCCTGCATTCCACGCTTGTTTAGGTGACGGAGACAGGGAAAACACACACATATTGCCATTCCCAAGTGTTAATTTTATTCCGTTTGGTCTAATTGGTCTGGTTTTTTTTTTTTTTTTTTTAGTAACTCAATCACTCTAATTCACCCTAGCATTGGTAACAACTTGAATCGTGGTCTGGTCCAATAGAACTTCATATGAAGTGCTTCACATATAGTGCTTAGAATGTAGTTCTTCAACTGTCGTCCTCTCCTTGATGACTTGCGAAGAAATCAATTGCCTCATTAAAACTTTTACAAGGAAAAACCCAGTGGGATAAAACCTTGGTACAACTCTTCACATGTAGTACTTCACATGTTGTCTTGTATTTTACATGTAGTTCATCACATGCAATACGATCCTCAAATATCGCCTAAGTTAATTGCCTCGTTAAAACTTCGCCAGGGAAACCCAGAGGGATAAAACCTGAACTAAATAAAAAGAGTACAATATTAAGCAAACTTAAAACATAGTTGGACTCGAATATATTGCCTCATTAAAACCTTGACAAGGAAACCCAGTGGGACAAAACCTTGACGAAGGGGAAAGAGTAAAACGCGACAGATGCAAGTAAAGGTGATCCATTTCAGATGATCACTTTGCTTCGTTGAAGTTGATTAGTTGCTTCACAACTTCTTAAGCATAAAATCCTTGTGGAAAATACAATAGACTTAGTTGGGAAATTACTTTCCGGTGTTTGTTGTTGTCTCATTAAAAACCTTGCCGAGTAACAAAACCCTGTGGGAAAAAGCAACCTCGGTGAAAGAAAATAGTTCAACAAACCATTATATGCTCCCCCTGAAGTCAGACAATTTTCATTAGTCTAATTCAGTCAATAGGGGTTTATCACACATTACTTTGGTGACTTGAATGTTTATAAGACAATGTTGTTGATTCTAGAAGTTACGTTTCTTAACAAAATATCGCATTTCATTTATTTGATCCAGATATTTTCAGTAATATGAACGGCGATATTTATGTCTTCAACGTTCAACATACTTGATGTTTTTAGTATTGTCTTGTTAAAAACCTTGTCGAGAGACAAAACCCTTTGGGAAAAACTATTCTCGATCGAAGGGAAAAAGAGTACAACACAACTTCAATTTCGAAGTAAAATATGTTGACATCATATCCTTAGATCCTCCCCCTGATGTCGGCATATCCCCCTGATTACTTTCAGAGTTATTCCAGATAGTTCCTTTAGTCATGTATTTTTCGAAACTGAATATTGGTAATGACTTAGAAAATAATCTACCATATCTCCCCTCTGATTACTTTCGTTGGAGAAGATATTATTGTTCCTTCATAATCAACAACTTTTGGATTGCACTTTCATTAGCATTCCTTTTAATGTCTTTGTAGGGATAGAACAAATTTATGCCAATGGTTACCTTTAAGTACATGATTACATTCATTATACCATTCCAATGACGTTGTGTTGGCGCTGAGCTATATCTATCTTACAAGTTACCTGAGATGTAAAATTTAATCGAGTACATTATTATACTAAGTACAACAATGTATATATTGTACTTAGATATGGGAATTTCATCTCCCAATACATATTCGTCATCTTCCTTTAGATGAAATGGTCACTTCCTTACATTTGAACCTCGACAAATCATGGGAGTGCTATCAGGATGCATGTATTTGTTAAATTTCCTGACAACTTTAGAAAAATGCAAACTGGTGGGATGATATACCACAAGCTCAGTATTCGGTCGAGCTTTCCCCAGATTTTTCATTTCAAATTCGGATTTCAAATACCTTTTAAGGTCTCTTATTACATCAAGAGTACCCATCATGTCTGTACCATCGACATGGATATCTACAATTCGAAATCAGGAACTTTCTTGTGAATACGCAAGGAAAAATAACTTACTTGTCTATCCCCTTCAAATCAAATAGTCACTTGTACGGGTATACCACATCCGCCTGATTGCTTGAATCTATAAGTGAGCGTTCTAACTAACTATAAACGCACTCTGTGGTTTAGAGTCATTTGATTTTGGAAACAAAAGTCTATCAAGTACTTTTGTAAATATCTTCTATCTCTTGATTCTTTCAGAGATACGTAACAACCACATACATATGCTGCATTTCAAGTCCTTTTGAAATTACCAAGCTAACTAAGTAGAAAGATGCTATAATGCTCATTACAACAAAGTAAACAATTCCAGGGCTTTGTGAGATACCTCGTGCCACGAGGATAGTCTTTATACCATTACGAATTCACTATTCTCACTATGCTTTGTGACAAATAATCATGTATGTCCTCAGGCTTACACTTGGTTGGTTAGCACTACCACACCAAATACCTATATATTTGTCAAAGAATCAAATTCTACTTGGATTTTGTAGGCCAAATATGATCTTTATTGTTGATATTCAAACAATAAGAAGCACGGTTCGATCTCATAGTGCTCGATTTCCTTTAGCAACTGTATATGAAAATAATAATCATTAATATGATCACATGATCTTTCCATTTACTCGTGTATGTTCTCATAATCCACTTGGGATGTCATTGTTCTCTGGAATCGTTAAACTTCAGAGCGTCCTCCAGTATTGATTCATGGACATAGTCAGAGACAATCAAATGAGATGATTTCATTAATGATACAAATTAGGTTGTGCCTTACTCATCTACTTCCTTTCTAGGTGAGCATTGATCTAACCTAGTGGCATTTCCATCTTCCTTTATGGAGCCACGGCCTTAACTACACTTCCACCAAGTGCAGTTGCAACACCTTAGTCTATGGTGTACCCCATACTGAGGATTTCTAACCTTGCAGGAATATTTGCAGCTGGTATGTGTGATCTTGTCTCTTTAGCGACATCATTGTACATTCTGAAAATCGATTATTCTTTATCACTTCACATTTACATTTGTGGACTACAAGAATCAACATGAGACATAGTGGGAACACACCACGACAATTCCTGTCGTTCCCTTAGAAAATACTTTTTCTTATCTCCCCCTAATGACGAGAAGAATGTCTCATTAAAATGACAACCCGAAAATCTAGCGGTAATAGAGATCTCCTGCCAAAAGTTTTAAAATGCGGATAATTGTTGAGAACTCATTTCTAACATAACTACTTAACAGTTTTGAAGACCCATCATAGTACGATGTGGAGTCGTAGTGGCACATATATAGTGCAACCAAAAATGCGTAAGAACACAAATGTCAGGCTTAAATCTAGTTACCAACTGGTATGCATAAAAGGTTGACTAATATTGGGTTCTAAAAACAAATTAAGTAAGATGCGTGTAATATTGCATATCCCCAAAGAAATAAAATATAGGTTGGTACGCATAACCTATTCCTTAGACACCATCTGTAACCTTTGATGGTAGCCTCTGCGAGACCATTGGGTATAATATGTTCTATATTGATCTTATTAAACATGCAATATTCATCGAGTCCTTTTGATGTAAATTCTCTAGCATTAGCAAGGGTGGTTAGCCTTTGCACTTTGCATTGTGTGGTATGTGCTAGTAGTTTTCAAACGCAAATTTCTTATGAACTATAACTAGTCCAAAAAGTCAAAACATTCACCAGATCCATCAGTCACTTTAATGGTCCGCATTCTGCATGAATATTTTTCTAAATTTCACCTTGTTTTCTTTGTAATATGGAATTTTTTTACCATTTGCATCTTAGGATGGTCTCTATCCTGTTTTACTGAAGACTTTGTAAACTGAGTGATATGCTCTCTTAATTAAAAGCATAATGGGAGGGAGGAGGGGGTTGTGCATCTGGTACTTTAGAAAACACTTATTGAGAGATATACCGTTACTTCGCATTTTGTCAATATTTTTCCCATTGTCTCGTCCACTCAAACACATCGATGTACATATGAGTCCTTTCAAAACGAAACATCGTGTCATAACCAAGGTGCCTTTATGGTTATGTCCAAAGCATGTATCAGTCAGTTTCCAACATTTCATCGTCGGAGTCAATATGATTCAATAATCCAAATATTATAGTGAATTACATTGCACTAGATTGACTCATTAGTTTCTCTAAAATATATTTCCTTCCAGATATATTAGAGACTATAAAAGATGCAATCAATTACATTCTCATCATTTTGATATTCCACATGATATCCATTTGCACTGGTTATTGGGAATTTAACAAGGTGTGATTATCTCTTGGTACATCTAGAGATTTTTCTACGTCTTTGTTCTATCTTGGAAAAAAAATGAGATTTTTCTACGTCTTTGCTACATTTAGCTTAATTTGAGAAATTTCTTTATCTCAATAGGCCAAGAGAATCTCACTACACATGTCAACCACTTACTTTAGGTTGAATATATTACTAAAGATAATTCTCTTGTTGTCATACTTCAACATATACGGGTTCGTTAGTATTATGGATGAAGTAGAGAAATGAAAATTTTATGACTCATATCATCTTTTGTGAGTTCTTCCAAAAAAAAATGGAACACATGTGATTTTATTTGAACGTATGTTTTGAAACTATTGATAGATTAATAGTCGAGCAAGTGGATACATTCCATGGAACATTCAAAAAATTTGGGAAAATATCAAGTATCCAATAATGATGCTCAAGTACTTCTAAGCCCCAAATGGATATATTGGAATTGAGTTGGTACAACCAATTGAACAAAAGACACCATTCAACTATAGCCAATATATCATATTCAAGAGAACAAATAGCATTAAGACCAAAATTCTTAATGATTGAGATCAATAAAAATAATTTAAATTGACCGTTTATATGCTATTGGCTTATTTTAAGACAAAAATTAACAAAACTAGGTATATTCTTAAATAAAATAAAATAAATAAGCCTAGCAAGTAAATAAGCCTAGCATATAAAAACTCGCATTGTATAGTTACATACCTCCAACCAAGCTGTGGTTTCATCAAACATGCACAGAACCGGAACATACTTGGTCAAGCACACCCTAAATGCTGGAACAGGGCAGCAACAGCCGGATGGCAGACGAACCCAAAAAAGAACATACAACTGGGCCGGGTGGCAAACGGACCCAAAACAGAATATACAACAAGTCCGGGTGGAAAACGGACCCAAAACAGAACATACAGCTGGGTCGGGTGCAGGACAGATGGGTCAGTGAAGCTGGGTCGGGTGCAGGACAGACAGTTGTGTCCGTTTTCCTCCTTCCCATCTTCTCCATAGAGGAACATGTTTCTTCCTCTTGTCAGAGGATTATCTACGCTCCCCCACATTCTCTTTCTCCTCAACAGCCAGTGTTTCCCTTTTCACGTACCCAATCACAACAATAAATAAATATATTATAAAATGTAAACTCCCAATTGATGAATGATGTAGATACGTATAGCTTATATAAGGCAAATCAGTACCTATACAATATGGATGTTGAACAGATCTAGAACAACCATCAGATTAATTGTAATTATAGATTCAAATCAATTTTCCAAAAAATTTAATAGATCAAAGATATAACTTCTACAACATAAATTCAAATCAATTTCTTCATGGATTTAATAGATCCAATGTATAGAGATATAATCATATTGGATATGCCAAAATCAAAAACAGGAAAAGGGAAAGAAAAAAAATATAGGAGAAAGTAGATGCAACTTATCTGCTCTGATCTGATTCCATTAGTTTGACAACAATCCATTGCATAACTGCATTGATGTAAAAAAAAAATATACCTAATCCAATCTAGCTCTACGGCATAGCATCGTGTATGATAACGTGTTTGAGGAAAATATAGGGAAGACAAAGAGGCAAGAGAGTTTCTATATCATCAGCATCAACCTTATTACATAGCTATAGTATCCTTTATATACATGAAAGGTAAGACTCTAACTATATAGATGGGCCGCACATATATGGGCCGTAATCCCTACAACATATTAATAATTTTTAATGATGGTAGTGCAAGAAGCAGTAGGTGGTGGAAACAGTGGCGGGTATTTGTGAGTGGTGGAGGTGGTAACATTATTAGTGGTGGAAAAAATAGTGGGCGTGGCTGGTTTTTACGCACGATGGTGGATGTTAGTGAATAGTAGTGGACAATAATAGTTTTGTGTCTTTACAAAATGGGCAACATTTTATTGTGATAGATGTAGTTGGTTGTTTTCAGCACAACTGGTAAGGACAAAACTCAAATATTTTGAGGAGGATACTAAATCATATAAGACAATATGATCATGACCGCTGGATCACCCAAATGGGATCCCAACTATTTATAGTACCAGATCGAATAAATCACGGTTTTTGGTATTAAAATAAAATTGATTACATTTCCAGAATACAAAAAAAAAGTTTGGACAAGTTAGGCTAGATAAAGAATGATCAAATTTATACTTGCAGAACATAAATCTACCGCTATAAATGATCATGTTTGATTAAAATTTAATAATAAATGTTCAATTGATATTTCATAATAAATGTTTCTTTAATTAATCAAATGATGAATATATTTTTTTCTTTAATTTCATAATAAATTTATTTGGTGTTAACCATATCATTAAGCATTAAGGGTGGTTGTGATGATGGGCAGTGGTGGGGATAATGGCAGTGGGTATTGGTGAGACTGGTGGAGTGGTGATGATAATGTGGTAGTGGAAGAAGTAGTGGTAACAGGGTGAGAAAAGGGGTCCTAAGATAGGTAAATTAAGCACTAATGGTGGTTTTGATGGTGGGTGGTGGTGGATCAACGGTGGGGATAATGGTGGTGGGTATTGGTGAGACTGGTGGAGTGGTGACGATAATGTGGTGGTTGAAGAATTAGTGGTAGTAGGGTGAGAAAAGGTGTCCTAAGATAGGTAAATTATTTAGTCACCCTTGGTTAAGTTTTCTTTGTTTTGCTGTAATTTGATTTTAGTTTTCAAATTACTTTTTTTTTTAAATTAAAACAATTTTTAAAGGCTAGATTTTTCCAAACAAAGAAGATGTAGTGATTTTAAGATTTGCCAGGTAGGGAGCACGAATAAAAATGAAACCTATAAAAAAATTGACCAAACACAAGGCTACACGCGAATTAATTGTAATCGGTTTAGTTTCTCACATATCTCTTTATTCCCCTTTTTTGTCATGGTTTCTGTTTCTGTCATTATTTCTCCCCTACTTCATGGGATTATGCAAGGCTATGCGTGAATTAATTGTAATCGATTCAGTTTCTCGCATCTCTCTTTATTCCCTTTTTTTTGTCCTGATTTATGTTTTTGTCATTTCTCCCAAACTTCGTGTAATTATGCATGCTTGAGAAATAGTTCATGATATTTTAGGAAAATGAATAAACACAAATCTATGTAAATTGGGAACCCAACAATTTATATCAAAGAGAAAAATTAAATTCTAATGCTAATAGATTTTGCAAGATTAATCCAATTGATTTTAAAGTAATTTTAGGTGTTTTTAGTTTGGTTACAATTTTGGTGAATGACCTTTGATGATATTTTTTTGAAGTAGTGAATGAAGTAATGTTCTACTTCCCATAGGATTTTCTCTAACAATTAACTATGTTTGTCCCAAAGGGTTGTATGACTTACATACACAATATTAAAAGATTCGAGGATAAGGACATGTTTATTAACAACCTCCTCAAAACATTTGGACCTATATCGATCGGTTTGATTTTTCTCAGATAATTATGGCATGTATGAACCGATGGATACATTTGAAACACATATCCTTGCCCATGCCGTTACGGCACGGGTTGAGACCTAGTTGGATCAATATAGTAGAGAATGCTAGCAGTTTTAGCATTTGTAGGGAGGATTCTAATTTGGATCACTGGAGCAATGTCCATTTTCCATAAAGCTTGCCAGTGGCTGGTTTAAATTCATTTCTATAAATATTATCCATCTTGGATTTGTAGAGAGACTTGACAGTAAAGTTTCCAGAGTAAGTGAGATTCCACACTATTATATCTTCCTCATCTGTCTGATGCTCAATTTGTAGAATAACATTAGCAGTGGAAGACTCAAACCAAGAGTATATCAGGGAAGCATTCCAATCACCAGAAGGTAGCATAAGGTGTTCCACCCTTGTTATCTCAAAAGGGAAATTAGAAGGCTTGGTGAGATTAGTAGCAATGTTTGGCACCCAGGTATCCTCCCAGATGTTGATTTTCCTGTCATTTCCAACTTTCCAAGAGCTATATTGTTGATGCCTTCCAAAATTCCTTTTCATATCCAAGAGTCCCCATCCTTAGGTTTGGTGTCCATGTTAAGAACATTTATTCCAGTGAGATATTTTGTATCCATCAGCTGGTATCAAAGAGAGTCTTTGTCAGTATCCAACCTCCAGCCAATTTTGGTTATCATAGAGCTATTAAAAATCTCAATGTTCATGAAGCCCAACCCTCCCATGTCTTTGGGTAGTAACCCCTAGGATTTTTTCTAAAGATTTACCCCAGAAGAAATCCCTCTGCAGATTGTTTATATAATGACATGTTTGTTTAGGGAGTTTGAAACAGTTCATCTGGTAAATTCTGGTTGTAGAGGTGACATAGTTGATGAGGACATGTCTACCAGCTGGGTTGAGAGGGGTATTTTTCCAACTAGAAAGTCTGACCTTTAGCTTGTCTACTCCTGGTTTGAAAGAGATAATCTTGCTTCTCTGAGTGAAAAGAGGAGAGCCAAGATATTTATCATTCAAATTAAGGACTTGGACACCCATATTATTGCTGATTATGGGGATTAGATTTGGGTCAGTGTTTTTGCTGGGGAAAAAATACCATATTTGTTGAAGTTGATTAGTTCCCTAGAGGAATCACCAAACAAGTTGAGGATATCCATAAGGTTCTAGATTTCTATCTTGTTGCCTTTGCAGAAAGATATACAATCATCAACAAACAGGAGATGGTTGATGGAAGGAGTATTCTTGAAGATTTTGATTCTAATTATGAGGCCCATTTCCTCAGCTTGGATTAGAGTCCTGGATAGAGCTTCCATGCAGAAAATAAAAAGATAAGGAGAAAGTGGGTCACCTTGTCTTAGACCTTTAGAGGGTTTGAAGAAATTTTATGAAGAGCCATTGATGAGGAAATCATAGGTGGTGGTAGAGATACTAATAGATTTTCCCACACCAATGGTCATTAAAACCAATTCTCTTCATAACAGCAATCAGAAATCCCCAATCAACTCTGTCAAAATCCTTGGCCATGTCTATTGTCATAGTCATGTTACCATTTTCACCTTTTTTTCCCCTTTAAGATCTCATGGTATGAATAATTTCCCGAGCTATAGCTATGTTATCAGAGATTTGTCTTCCAGGTATGAAAGCAGACTGATAGGGGGATATGATTCTGTTAAGATATGGTTTCATTCTTTGAAGATGTCAATAACTTTATTATTGAACTTTCCGAGAACTTCATTCTTTGGATTTATCAATGCCCTCTGACTCATGTAAATTTTCTCGTTTGCATTCTTTTCAAGTCCTGGAAAAACCTCATAGAATAGTGTAAAACCCTATATTTTTCTTAACATGATTTCCATGCCTAAAGCCCATCTATATTATTTTGTTCGAAATTTAATCAAAAACTTAATTTGCAAAAAAAAAATTACTTTTGAATTTATTAATGGTCGCCAACAAAATAAAATAATAAATATAATTTTTAATTGTTTAAGATGCGCCTAATAATTTAACTAAATCTAAAGCTAATAATTATTTGGTGGGTTGTATATCCTATCATTTTTAGGGGCGACTCCAAAAGAATTAGGGGCGACTTAATCGGTAGGCAAGTTCACAATCGGTAGATAACTTTACAATTGGAAGTTAATCCACAATCGGGAGTCAATTTAGTTTATTTAACTTCCGAATATAAAGTATCCCCAAAATTAAATCCTCTATATTTTGAATTTTGATTATCTTATAATTGGTAGTAAATAAAGTTATCTTGACTCCCGATTAAAGTAGACCTTTGGCTAAAATGCTACCATAATCGGTAGTGAATTTAGGTTATTTAACTCCCGAATATAGAGTCGCCCCAAAATGAGATTTTGCCAAAAAAATTTTTTTTCTGAACTTTGGTTGAGCCTATAATCAGTAGTAAATGAAGGTATCCTGACTTCCAATTATACAGTGGCTCTCTTTGCCGAAATCCTACCATAATCGGTAGTCAAGATGGTTCATATAACTACCGAATATAGAGTCGCCCCAAAATGAGATTTTGCAAAAATCCTTTTTTTTTTGAATTTTGGTTGAGCTTATAATCGGTAGTCAAAATAGTTCATATAACTACTGAATATAGAGTTTCCCTAAAAATGAGATTTTTCAATCGGTAGATAAAAAAAAAACTAAACTACCGATTATGAAGGGGCATATAAGTATTTTCAACCTATTTTGTCTTTTTGTGTCGCCCCTAATTCTTTTGGAGCCGCCCCTAAAAATGATAGGTTGTATATAGCTCAAATTGAGATGTCTTACAAAGTAGCTAGCATATTGAATTTTTTGGATGTTATTTAGTAGTGACACTAACTTTTTTTTCCTAGGCATGTACGTGTAGAGAAGAAATCATTTTCTCTATATCCTTTGTTTTTATTCTTAGAGTATCTTCAATGGTAACCTAGTGTGGATCCTATATGGGACCCTCTTTCCATGAATGTGAACTCAAATTTCCTTAATTACGAGGTGAAAAATGGGTTCAGATACTTTGTGCCAGTGTTTGGGTGTGCCCCATGTGCCACGCCAATAAAATCGTGCCACATGTTCCTTCTAATAAACGAAGCTAACGAAATATACTCTCTATACATAACACTAATAAATTAGGGAAGAAACCAATTTGTTACGGTATTTATATTCTTCAAATCCTAAAAAATATGGATTTTAATCAATAATTCCCGGCCATATTACTGGAAAAGAAAATAAAAAATAAGAGACCGCGGCAATTTTACCTCCATCATCTCGCTTATCAATTTTATTTTTTTTAGAAATTTCATCGTC
The DNA here is from genome assembly GCA_023529315.1 of Papaver bracteatum. NCBI lineage: Eukaryota > Viridiplantae > Streptophyta > Magnoliopsida > Ranunculales > Papaveraceae > Papaver > Papaver bracteatum. Next base: position 1,277,716 of record JAJJWX010000810.1, on the reverse strand, counting down.
TTTTACAATTTCATCTTGGATCATGATAGGTACAATCCATAATATTTGATCCTTATATTCAAGCTTTTGAATTTCAAGATTTCATAATCTTTTGATCACAAACTTTAAACTCTAGGTTTTTTTTTTTGGCTTTCTGATGCATCCCTTCAAGTAACAGATAGAAGTGCAAACCAACGAAAATTAATCAAATCACACCTTAAAACTAGTAAAAGAAACAAATTAATCAAAATAATTGTTCCTGGATAGAAATATACATTTCATAGTCATGCTTCAAAATAATAATAAAAAAAACATTTCGTAACCATGATTAATCAGTCCATATTTAAGAAAGGATGACGATGATTATCATTTTCCGGTTTTGTTAAAATTAAATGGTAACAAATTAATTTTCTTAGCTAATTGATTAGTGTTACATATAAAAAATAAATTTAGTTATTATGGTTGATGAAAGGGACAATGTGGCGCGATTCTACTGGTGTGGCACATAGGGCACACCCAAACATTGGCACAAAGGATCTGAACCCGTGTTTTAAACAATCTTCTCCAACCATAAAACTTTTTAACTTATTTGATTCTTAGATTGTAAAATCCATTGGTTGCGAAATATTTGAACCATTGGTAGGGAAATATTTGAACCATCCTCTAACAAAACTTCCAAAACCATAGGATGCCTTAAAGGATGTATACATAACTACCATTTATTTTATCCTTACATTCACTTTCGACATTTCCTTTGGAGGTGATTTTGTTATGGAAACCATAAAAATCCTATGTGGCCTAAATTATAGGAAATTTTAAAATCCCTATTGGAAATTCTCTTAGGGATAATATATACTTTATTTTATTTTATTTGATATCATGTAACATTTTATTTCATGGAAAAATAGAGATTACATAGATGTTTATAAGATAATCATGAATATCATAAAACAAGAAAATTAATATTAAAATTAATATTAAAATTAAAATACAAATCCAAATAAAGATACAAATTACGAATAAATCGCCAAGAGAAAGAGTGATGAACTGCAATAGTACCCAAATTTTGTAGGGAGGAAAAAGGATGGTATAAACCGCAATACAATCTGATTATTTAAGATAGTTGTTTTCTTCAAAAAGAGATGCTTCTGATGACGATCCAAAGACCTACTCCTTTAGACCATACTATCAAGTTAAAGAAGAACACCGGTCGCATCTCATGCACAACTTGAGTATTCCTAGAGAAGTAATTTGCTCCAACCATTGTTTGAGACAAAACAATGTGTACCTTTTCTATAAAAAATAAATAAACCCTATACCTAGTCATCACTATCTATTATCTTTTCTTCTTCTTTTTTTCTTTTAACACAAAATCCTAAACCTAGCCGTCACTTTCTGTTCCTTCTCTCTTTGTTTTTGTTTTTCCTTCACAAACAACAAAAGCGGAAAAAAAAAATTACCTATCATTTTCACCTTTCTCTCTCTAATTATTTTCTTAAACAACAAAAGAAAACATAACCCTTTCCATAAAGAGAGAATGAGATCACACGAGTTTGTGTTTCATCTCCATTGTGCACTGGTAATTTTTTTCCAACATTATTTTCTTAAACAACAAAAGAGTAGTCGTTTTTGCCGGGACTAGAGGTGTGTTTGATGACAAAGATGGTGGGGATTGGAAGATTTGATTATTTGGGAATTCTCTTTTAAGGTTTAGATAAAGTCGGTGAGGATTTTTCCCTTTATTAACCTAAATTTTTTGTTTTCTCATCCAAAGTTTTTTGATCCATGGATATGTTTTCCTTCTTTCTTTCTCTTCTGTTAGTGCACCTTTTATCCTTTTTCTTCCATATTATTTTTTGATCTATTAGTATAATTGGTTCACTGTTAAGCTTAGGCTTGCATGTCTATGTTTGTTGATTGAATTTTAGTTATAGAATTGTGATTTCTCATTGTTTATTCCCTTTTTTTAATATCATTTATGGTTCTATCAGTAATTTGTTTAAGGTTGTTATCGATTCACTGTTATGGTTGGTTTTTCATTGGAATTCCATCGTCATTTTTGATGGAATTGATTGATGGATCTGATGTTTATCAATGTGGTTCTTCTTTCCATCGTTTGTATTACTCTGTTGTCTGTCGACACTGTAGCCTGTTGTGTTTACAAGTTTTGGGGAAAAAATTATATTTAAAAAAAAATGTTTCTTAGAGGCTAGAGATAATGTATCTGGCAAGTGGTTCTGTGTTAAAAGTTCCTTCTTTTTAACACGTGTATGTGTAATGTAGGGGATTTGTGGTGGCCGAAGTTTATGAAATATTTCTCTACAACGCACTTTATTTATTTATTTTTTATTAATTTTTCATCTCGTTGGTCTAGTTTGATGGGTCAGTATTTGGTCTTTTAGTTTAATTTGATTGTTGATAGGTGTCATTTAGTGAGTCGTAACTTACATTTATTACTCGCTCTACCCTAAGATCTCCACCATCCTAAGTCACACACTAAACTTTACGTTGATCCAAAAACACCAAACGGATGTGCCAACCCACAGATTTCCTTCAAATAAATCACAACCCGTTTTTCCCTTTCCTTCTCTGGTAAACGAAATTTCAACCAACCTCAAGTTCTCCTTTTCACTTTATACATAACAATCCATTAAACCTATTCTCAACTACTACCCAACTCTATTCTCCAATTTCCACATCATTCAAACCCACGGAATATGACTAATCTCGCTTGGAATTATCAGGGTTTAAACCAAACAACAATAATTCAACACCTTCATGGACTTATCTCAATATAAAAACCAACCATTTTATTCCTTTCGGAGACATTGGCCAATAAAATTCAAATAGGTTGAATGGGGGGCTTATGCCTATTGTGGAAAAATGAGTTCAATGTCCAAATTATCTTGAAATTCCAGAACTACATTCATAAACTCGTCACACCCCCTGCTCCATCCCACCCTTGGCTTTGCACAGGTATATATGCCTCTCCACACCCAGACCCAAGGAAAATCTTCTATGAAGACTTTCCAACAGTTTTTCCCAGCAATTCAATACCTTGACTACTTCTGGGAGACTTCGAACAAGTGATGGACCAATTGGATAAAAAATATGGAAAGCCAGTCACTTATGCACAAACGCAGTCTTTTCTCAATTTAATACATCAGATGGGATACATTGATCTTGGTTTCAAAAGGGACCCATTCACATGGACAAACAATCAACAAAACCAAGACCACATACCAGAAAGACTCGATTGAGCAATAGAAAATCAACACTACTAACCCTCATATTGGAATCAATCATCTTCCGCGAATAGCATCAGATCATGCTCATATCCTACTCCAGACAAAAGCTTTGGACTGACAAAGGAGCAAAAAATACAAATTTGAGCACCTATGGCTAGGGTTTCCAATGGGTACCGTTTACTCGGGACCGGTTCCGGGTCCAAATATAGTACCCATTAACAGTTTTTGGACCCATCGGGTAGCCCCGATAAGGAACCGATTAGTATCCGGTATTTACGGGTCTACCCGACGGGTACCCACGGGTCTCGGGTACCCGATAAAATGTATAAAATCAATAAATATATTATCAGTCATTATACTGTAATCAATATTTTCATAAACGAAACATTTGCTTTCACTTGAGTTTACTCGATTCATCTCCATTTCAATTAGGTGTTGGTATATGTTCAGGTATTTTCATGTTCTTACTTTGTTTCCAAAGATGGTATGTGGAGATTTTTCAGAACGTTGTATATGTCGGTCGATTCCTCTCCATTTCAATTAGGTTTTGGTATATGCTCAAGGATTTTCATGTTCTTACTTTGTTTCTAAAGATGGGTATGTAGAGATTTTTCAGATCATTGTATATCAGCATCTTTGTATGTTGATTGAGAATAAAGTATTAGTCTGATACTAAAGATCTCAAATTACGTGGTTTAGATTTATGGGGAACAAAACAGTCAACAAAGTAAAATAATCAATTTGTGATTTCAAATTGTAGGATCAGAAGTATTTAATTGGCTTTGAAAAGAAGTGACAAATCTATATATCTTTTATGTATGGTAGCTAACTAGATCTGTCATGTAGTGGTATAATGTATTTAAGATAAGAACTTGACTAGCAGTAGTTGATAATTCGATTAACCCAAGTCTCTGCCTTAGAGGATTATATTTCTTCTTCATCATCTTATCATTGTTATTCATGACGGTGGAACAAGAAGTACAGGAAAATAAAAATAAAAACAGAGTTGATAATACCCGATAACTACCCGGTGCTTTTATCGGGTCCGATTTTAGGTCCTCAAAACTTGGAACCGGACCCGGAACCGACCAAAATAATAGGGTCAGGTATATTACCCGGACCCGATATGACCCATTGGCACCCTACTTATGGCTATCTCATCCTCAGCTTCATCAAGTAGTTAACTCGTCATGGGATAAGATACATGACTCGGATCCACGCTTAAAACTCCAGCTCAAACTCATATCAACCAACAAAGCCCTCACAGAATGGAACAAGATCAACTTCGGCCACCTTCCCGCAATGATTAAAAAATCGATTACAAAAATCAAAGCAGCCAAACATCAATGAGCGACGCAAACTGGTACTGAACTGGAAAATTGGATTCAATAAGAAAAACAACTTCTGATTGACATCTAAGTTTACTAGATTGCCACGCAACTTACTGGCAGCAAAAATCCAGAATACAATGGCTCCAATCAGTAGACCGCAACACAACTATCTTTCATACTAAGGCTACAATTCATAGAAGCTATAACGGCATACAAGAACTCCAAGATCACCAAAACACCTGGATTACATATAAGGAAGAAATAATCAAGCTCATGATTAAGCACTTAATGAATCAGTATACAACACCAAATACCGTAATTGACGAAAGCCTGTTTGAAGCAGTATCACCAAGGCTAATCCCTAAACAATATAATATGCTAACAGTCAAGGTGACCCTTGAGAATATCAAATAAGCTCTCTTTTCCATAGGATCAGAACGTACCCCACAACCAGATAGATATACCAGTAAGTTTTTCAAAGTTTTCTGGGAAGCAACTCAACCAAAACTAATTGATATGTTTCGAAGTTTCTTTAGTTCCCTTAGTATCCAACCTCTCATGAACCAAACTAACCTCAAGTTAATCCCAAAGATGTGATCACCCCTCAAAACCATCCCAATTTAGGCCGATAGGGATATGTAATGTCAAAATCATTTTAAAGATACTGGTCAGTCACATAAGACCTTTACTGCCATTTTTATAAGCCCATATCGCATAAGAGAGAACTACCTATCTTATGGTTAGCATCATGACTGACTAGGAATTTTCGCAATCTCTTCAAAAAAGTTAATAGTTTCTTCACCAAGTTCGCCTAAGGTAGTAAAGGCTAATACCCATAGAGTAGTTCTCTTTTAGATTTATATATGGTGGATTTTTGACAAAGCCTAAAAACGTAAACCCATAATTATACGAACCTCTGATCCAGCAGTCAGACGTGAGTATTGAGACACGGATCTCTCATCGAATCCTCTGACTGAGAATACTTTCTCTCAGAGTACATGTAGATATGTAGTCTCACGGCTAGGCAACAACATATCTCATGAATACTGAACACTTCAGTAATTATTTCTATATAGAATCACAAGATTGACGGCTCCTAGACAGCTTGCTCAGCTAGTATAGAGCGATAACGTCTTCAGGATACAAACAACAGTTTTCCCTAACTATATAAAGGATATGAAGCTCCAGCAAGCTCATATTAGAATAATTAATGCTCCTAGAAAGCTTGCTCTGCTAGTATAGAGCCATCAATTAATTATTCTAAAAATTCTTGGATTCATCCCTGAATTTCTGAAAATATTCAAATATTTTCTAAAAGTATTCAAATATTTTTGTAATATTTCGTTGCTTCAATCTATGGCTCTTCCCAGCAGAATTCCATGGGTTATTAATAAATATTCAACACATGGGCGTCTGATCTACCTCCGAATAAGCCCCGATTTAAATGGTGCAAGTGTATTCAACGACGATGCACTAACAATCACCGTACGAACAAGTATTTCAAAATACGACGAGACGATGAACCTATGCAAAATAGAAAGGAAAATAATAAATAATTAAAAATTGACCAAGGCGCTGGGAGCATGGGCCCACTGACTGGACGGACGTGTCGTGGTCAATCCCACGCCAGTTTCATATTTTTATCATATTATTTTGTTATTTTCCTTGAGTTCGTGAACATCCTTTCACTTGAACAAATATCCTTTGTTTTGAGGAAACTCCTCAGTTTCATGGTGTTTCCTTCACACCAAGGAAATAATATAAAATTAGGGAAAATATGGTAGAGCCGTGATCATTGGCCAACCGGCCCCACACCTCATGGTTCCTCGTTATTTTACTATTATTTCCTTGATTTCATGAAAACTCCTTAATCTCATGATACTTATTTGATCCCATGAAAAATAATACAAAATTAAGAAAACCCGTGGACCGGGCCATAGCCGGTCGGTCATGCCCTAGCTGGCCCCACATGTTTTATTTTATCATTACTATATTTTTCATGTTTCCTTAATCCCATGAAAACTCTTGATTTCATGACATTTCCTTCAAATTATGAAATTCTTTCAAATTATGGAAAATACACAAAATACATAAATTAAGGAAACTTGTGGGACCGGGTCCAAGCTGGCCGGTCATGCCCTAGACGGTCCCACAAACCCCTTATTTTATTATTTTTATTTTTATGTTTCCTTGATTTTATGAAATTCCTTGATTTCATGATATTTCCTTCAAATTATGAAAAGTCTTTCAAAATTATGGAATCCCTTCAAATCATGAAATAATACATAAAATAAGGGAAAACTCACGGGATCGGGCCCTAGCCGGCCAACCATGCTCAAGCTGGTCCCACATGCCCTTATTTTATTATTATTAATATTTTTGTTTCCTTCATCTCATGGAAACTCTTTGATTTCAACAAAAAACTCCTTGGTTTCAACAAACTCCTTGGTTTTATCATATATCCTTAAAATCATGAAAAATATTATAAAAAATAGGAAAACATTGTAGGACGGGCTCCTTGGCCGGCCGTTCCCACATTTCATGAATCCTTCATTTTTTATTATTTTCCTTCATCTCATGAAGGTTTTGACGGTTTCATCAAAAATCCCTGTTTTCTTCATATTTTCTCAAATGGATGCTCAACTGCACGCCAGAAAATATCAAAATCCTCAGAACTGAGATACGAACACTTTGACAATGTGATCATGCTACCTTGACCGACCAGGGTTGGCTCCTTGGCTAGGAATGAGCCGGTCCCGTGTATTTTCACGGTTTGACCTAATTTGCGCAATTACATGTATTAGGTCTAAAACTCTTACAAACAACTTGGAACTTCATGAAACGATCATCATTTGATCCCGTGACCACCCATGGCCGGTTTCATGACCCCTTGGTCGGTCCCTCATCTCTTCATAATTAATTACGTTTTATCCCCTAAGGCTCAGACGAGCATTTTTCGAATAAATGATTAAACCAACATTTGATCATTCTTTCATCAATAAATCACCAACTCTTCAAGAGGCCTTGGTATTTTCTCACACAAGAATATGGGAGCTGCATGGTCGACCCACGGTCCCATGAAGCCGTCCCTTCTTAGTTCCATGGTTAATTTTCAAATAAACCATCAATTGATCAAATTAGGGTTTCTGAGTCCAAGGATCATAATTCCAGATTCAAACACTAATAATTTTATGATGATTTCATGATTAGTACTCTTATTAATTATACTCGGTTCAAATACCAATATTTTAATTAATATGTTATTTTGGTCACGCTACCAATAATTTATCAGATGAGCAATACTTACTCAAATCAAGGAATATTGGTTCAACTATCAATATTCAACAAATCAGAGCAATACTTGCTCGCCTCAGCTATCAACGTGAGAATCATGCCCACGTTCAATTCATGAGTTTCAGAACATTTTACAAAATCATGTTCAACTCAGTAAATACATGGACTCATCGTTCCATGAAATCATGAAGTCAACAACTGACTAAACTAACCACGAGACATCAATCATATCACTTGGAGGGATATCAACTAGGGTTTTGGTCTGGCGGTCTATGGCACGTGTGTTCAGACACACGATGGAATGTGAGCAAGTCGTGCAATCAGTTGAAGGAGTTAACAAAGTAGTGGATGGAAAATCAACCAAGTCTCTGTACGATGAGAAACTGGTTTCAAACACGATTTCCACTTCCCCACTCTTTGATTCCATAAACTGTCACACTTCATGGGATCATGGTGTCTACAATTCCAGCAATATAAATGAGTCTCTGAATCATGATTGAAAGAACAACGATAACAACAACAAGAATCTCACGTCTCACTGACAATACGAGATCAACAACTCATCAATTGAGCAATTACTCTCAATTGAGAAATTTCAATCATTCAGAACTTATCTTATTCAGAATTCACAACACACCTATAATCTTTGATTACCATTGATTCCACACATTTCTCAACTTCCCTCCTACAGATCAACCCATCCTCTCTTGTGATCGAATTTACTCTGGAACGTCCATTTTCTTGGTTTAGGCCGGAGTACTACAGATTGATCTCTCGAATTCAAAGCACCCCCTTTGCAGCGGTGCATCTGTGTGAAGTTGAACATTTCACTCGGTTCAAGGAGTCTCCTCCGTACGGTCGTCTCCTAATTCGTTAAAAACCAGCAAATCGTTTTTCCCCATCTACAAGATTTATTTGTTGTTTTTGTATGAATTAATTTATTTATGAAATTTTATATATTAATTACTAATTATTATTTATTTATTTACTATTCTAGATTTTTATTTTAACATTTGATCTAGGTAGTAATGTTTTTCTTTATTATTATAAATATATATTAATGCATAGTTATTGAGTTGTGGTTTGTGAAAGTCACTTTGATGCATTATAACATTAGTGAATGAAATTGAGTTTAGATTTGCTAAAGTGAGTTTAATGCATTAGTAAATGGATTTTACATTGATTAAGTATCTTTGAAAATAAAAAAATTGATTAAGTAGTATTGGAAAGAAAAATAAAAAGAAAAAATATTGTTAAACTATCAGAAAGTCCAGGACTGCAGGAATTCTATAAAGAGGTTATTCTGGGAATGGTTGGGTGTTATCCAGAATAACTCTGACAACTAGAATAAAAAAATAATTGTGGAAATATTAGAAATTCCAGGACAATTGTCATTTTCTCAAGAGGTCATTCTGGGAACGGTTGGGCGGTATCCGGAATAACCATGACAACTAGATTAGGAATTGATAATTTAAGGTTGAAGATTGTCCCATCATCTTCTTCCTCCGGTGTTTGTTATAATAGTTTCTGCCATTGTCCCTTGAAGGATTTTCATGGATGTGGTGATGGCGTTAACGGGAGGGGATACGTTAAGGGTTCCTTAATTCTCCATGTGCAGGACAAACACTTTTCTAATGCTGATGACAAAAAGTTTTGTAGAGAACTTATTTCTTCAGATGCAATGGTTTACCAAGCCTGGGATAGTGTTTTTCGCCAACTCCATATGTGGATGTGCTGAAAATGCTTGCATTTGCATGCCTATAAAATGCCCTGCAAAGGTAAAGGTTTTATTCATGATGAGGTTATTACTGGACCTGGAGATGATACTGCCCATATTATCCTTGGCTTACCTGCACTTGCACTTACCTTGCCTGTTGTTGTTTTATCTTTGCTGGTTGTCACTGCAGATCAGGAGAACTTTGTCAGTGAGTCTGAATTTTTTTTGGAGCTATTGCACTCGGTGTTTCAAAGACATATCACCATTGTTACTGCATTCCGTTCCAGTGCAGGTTAGCGTTTTCACAAACCCTCAAGCTATTCCTTGATAGAGTTTTGTCCGGTCCGGATAACACTTCAGCATGGGTAAGGCTACTCCTTCTTCCCACTATCACGTTGCAGGTATTCCATCCTAATAGCTCTTCAGAGAAGAAGCCGAGTATGCAAAGGAAGCTTCATGCCAAGGCCATCAACCAATCCCTCTCGGATTGGAAGTATTTCAATGGTGGCTTAGCTTTAGTCCGTAATATGATTCATAATCTTTTACCTTTGCCATGGAAATAGCTAGTTAGGAAGAAACAGGGTGCTTCCAACTTGAATGCATGTAAGAAGAAGATCAGTTGTGGTCATTTCTCAGCTGCCATTCGGGTTTTGTCTTCAAGTTCCATTGCTCCTCGGAATGAATCCACCCTTGCTGAGCTGCAATAAAAACATCCAGCAGCCCCACCTCTTTTTATTCCACCGAAACCTATTAGTGTTTACACTATTATTGTGGATTCTAATGCGGTTTTGGGTGCCTTTAAGAGTTTCCCTAGAGGAACCTCTTGCGGTCGAGACGGGTTGCGTGCACAACACTTAACAGATGCTTTGAGTGGTGCTGCTTCTGCGGTGGCAGACGATTTGTTAACTTCAATTATAGGGGTTTTCAATTTATGGTTGGCATGGAAGTTCCCCCGCGGGTTAGGCGAGTTCATATCTAGTGCACCCCTAACCCCATTATTGAAGCCGGGTGGCGGCCTTAGGGACATAGATGTTGGTACAATTTAGCATAGACTGGTCTGAAATATAGTTGCTTTCTCTTTTGGTAAAGCTATGACTTTTTATCTGGGAGATCATAAATTTGGAGTTGGTGTGCCTGTTGGTGGCGAGAGTATTTTACATGTTGTAAATAGCTTGATGGAGCTGAAAGGTCAGTCCACTGGTATGTCAATGCTTCTTGTTGACTTCTCTAACGCCTTCAACATGATAAGCCGGTGTCACCTCATTAAGGAAGTTCGGCTACACTGTCCAGGTATTTCTCGTTGGGTTGAGTTTTTCTATAGTAAGCTTGCTAGACTTTACTATGACCAATACATTCTGTCCTCATCCCTAGGTGTTCAACAAGGGGATCCTATAGGTCCTTTGTTGTTTGCCTTGACTCTCTATCTTCTTGTGCAAACCATTGCCTCTCAGTGCAAATTTGATTTGCATTCTTGGTACCTTGACGATGGGATTATTATTGGGGACACTCTTGAGGTATTTAAAGCTTTTAATATCATTGAGTCTGAGGGCCCAGCTAGTCAATATCAAGAAAACGGATGTCTTTTGGCCAACTGTTGATCCTAGAAGCTTTGATGAAGATGTTTTTCTTCAACATATCGGTAGACCTACTACTGGGGTTAAACTATTGGTGGTGGGGGGGGGGGGGGGGTTCAGTGAGTCTGGATTTAAACTTTATTAGTGACATGGCGGTGGCTAGGGTTCACAATACCATCCATTTAATGTCATCCATCAAAAAACTCAAAGGCCCTCAGAGCGAGATATTGCTTCTTCGTAATTGTACTGGTGTATCAAGACTATATTTCGCTATGCGTACTACCAACCCTGCAGCTCTACAACATGCCATGAATTATTTGATGATCAGTTATCCCAGTATTTGAGACTCTTGGTCACAGGAGATGGTGCGGGTTTTGGGCCATTACAACAGCGTATTTCTACTCTCCCCATTAAGGATGGGGGATTTGGTATATACACTATGGCAGATACTCGTAACTACTGTTATCTGGCTTCTCAAGTTCAAACTATTTCGCTTCAAAAGGTGATACTGGGTAATTTATTCCCTTCAGACAAAGGTTCTGCTTATCAGTCGGCTCTTCAGAACTTCATCCAGGTATGTGGTTTACCTTCGAACTATTGCGTTGATGATGCTGCCCCCCTTTCTATGCACTCCCTGGCAGTCACCTATTTCGATGCAATTAAGAAGCAAATCCCAAACCAATTTTGCAATCATGACATGACTAGGAAATTTCGCAATCTCTTCAAAAAGTTAATAGTTTATTCACCAAGTTCGCCTAAGATAGTAAAGGCTAATACCCATAGAGTACTTCTCTTTTAGATTTATTTGTTAATTTTGTATGAATTGATTTATTTATGAAATTTTATATATTAATTACTAATTATTATTGATTTATTTACTATTCTAGATTTTTATTTTAACATTTAAACTAGGTAGTATTGTTTTTCTTTATTATTATAAAATATATTAATGCATAGTTATTGAGTTGTGGTTTGTGAAAGTCACATTGATGCATTATATCATTAGTGAATGAAATTAAGTTTAGATTTGCTAAAGTGAGTTTAATGCATAAGTAAATGGATTTACATTGATTAAGTATCTTTGAAAATAAAAAATTGATTAAATAGTATTGGAAAGAAAAAGAAAAAACAAAGAATATTGTTGAACTATCAGAAAGTCCAAGACTGCTGGCATTCTGTAAAGAGGTTGTTCTGGGAATGGTTGGGTGTTATCCGGAATAATTCTGACAACTAGAATTAAAAAAAAATTGTGGAAATGTTAGAAAGTCCAGGACAACTGGCATTTTCTGGAGAGGTCGTTCTGGGAACGGTTAGGCAGTATCCGGAATAACCCTGACAACTAGGAATTTAGAATTTAAGGTTGAAGATTGCGAATAAGAAAAAGGTTAATTATTTAAGATTAAAAATGATGTAAGTATTATTTGCAATTTGTATGTATGGTTTTAATTGTCATAACTCTATTTTTTTTACTCACCCTTTTTCCTCCCTTTCCACAGAGAATGAAGAAACACTGGTCATAAAAGAAATTTATTATGTATAACGGGGATTTGGGTATTGCATTTGGATCTTTACATGGGACTCATCTCATCCGGGGGAATCATTATTTCAGAACCTGTCCTGGAAGAACGAATTAGGACTGTCTGATGCTTTGGACTCCATAGAAGATTCTGGACAGAGGCCTTTTCAAATGCAAGAACAGACCAGTATCTAGGTGGCTTGTTAAGGATTTAATCGTGGTGTTAGTTTTTTGTTAATTTGATACTTTTGATTTTGTAATTATTATTTAACAGTTATGTAATTTCAAAAATAAGATTACATTTCACTTAGTAAAATTTATTTCAGCTTGAATTTTTTATTTTATTTATTAAAAACTTTTAAAACAAAAAATCTGGTCATACACGAATGGCGGTCCGGAAACTTGGAGTTGCTAGCTGGATCGGAACCGACCCACAAGGCCGAATCCGTGTCCGCTTGAAGTCTGAAAATCCATTATGTCACAAATAATCTCTTAAGTTGATATCCCATTTTAAGTCATTCGGAAATTTCACCATGTCCTCCATGCATACGAGAGTTTGTTGATATTCTTTGTTCTCTCCGTTATTTTATTACCTGATTTTCCTTTTTTTAATAATCTTTCAATATTGTAAAGACGATTAAAATCAATTGGCTATACAAATGAAGAACGTGTGCCGATTTTGGATTGGTGTTCTTCATGGACGAAGAATTTTTTAAAAAAAAATTGCTTGGCCACCGTTTAAGTACTATATCATCCATTGTTCTTGAATCGGCGTATGAACCGCCGATTCTAATTTAATGTTCTTTAAAAAAGTCACATTTTTCTCATGCTATTACAATTAATTTACGCTTATAAGTTTTGCCGTTAACACGATTAAATTAATTAACATTGGTTAGCAATGGGCATATTGCCATTAACAAACATAATTGAATATAAAATTATTAAAATTACTTCAAAATAATTGGGACGACCGAGCGAAGCTAGCGAGGACCCTATATATGGGTTGTGTCAGTGTGAAGCATGGATTTTTTTTTTCCAATTTGAAGCAAAAATATTTGATTTGGTGTGTGTAACCAAAGATGGTTGGTCACTTTTTCTTTCCAAAATTGTCCTTTTGTTTTAGTCCAATTACTGTAACTCCTTATGTACATATCAAATTTTGTTAGGGGTATAATTGGCAACCAAAGTTTAATATAACATATCTAAAAATTCGCGCCTTGGAATTTTACAAATTTTATCTTGTTGGAGCGGTTTTAAAAAAATTTATGCAATGAAAACAAACAACACTATCAAATTTAGAGTTTTACGAAAAATTCGGAGGTGTTTATCATTTTAGGCCAAAAACTGAATGTATATCCCTTATGCATTTGTAAAATGAAACATAATTCAGATGTCAAATTTGATAAAATATCCAATTATACTTTTTTGTAAAATGAAACCTAACACAAATGTCTAATTTGATAAAAAATATTGGATTTGGTAAGGCTTTTTTTGAAGGATTAATTGGGGGATATGAAAAGTAATTGGGGGATATTTTACTGTTCATGCCGGCATGGAAAACCATGCCGATTTTGATTTCCGGCGTTGAAAAACCATGCCGGCGTGAACATTAAAATATCCCCCAATTACTTTCCATATCCCTCATTTAATTGTTCCTTTTTTTAGTGAAGCCTTTTCACATAATTCCTTATGTATCCTATTTTTCCTTATGTATCCTATTTTTTCAGGGGTATAATTGGCAAGCAAACTAGAATATAACATATCTAAAAATATATGCCTCGGAATTTTACAAATTTTATCTCATTGGAAAGATAACAAAAATATTTACACAATGAGTACAAACAACAATATCAAATTTAGAGTTTTTACGAAAAATTCGGAGGTGTTTATCCTTTTAAGCACAATTTTTGAAAATTGAATACAAGTCATTATGCAAACCACCGTAAAGGATGCATAACATATTCTGCAACCACATTTTGGTTTATGCATTAACTAATTTTCCGTTGCAACTAATAAAATGATGTACTTCCTACATTTCTGAAAAATTGATACTCTCACTTTTTCCAATCTGCCTTATTTGTCTTCTGTTCGGTCGGCCCTCCCACTGTGGCAGCGGTATTCTAGTACTTTATGTATCCATATTTTGGTTTATGCATCAACTTATTTTCCGGTGCAACTAATAAAACAATGTACTCCCTCCGTTTCAAGAAAAATGATACTTTCACTTTAGGCACAATTTTCGAAAATTAAATGCATAGCCATTATGCAAACCACCACAAAGGATGCATAACACATTATGCAGCCATATTTTGGTTTATGCGTCGGCTAATTTTCCGTTTTGGAAAAAGTGATATTTTCACGTCGTGTCAGGAAAAATGATACTTTCGCATCGCATCAAGAAAAGTGATACTTTCGCGCCGATTTTTTCGGTCGGCCGTCCCACCATGGCAGCGGTCATCTAGTCATATTTTGTCTTTTATAATAGGGCTCAATGTAGCTTGGTTTAGTTTTTTTTTATATAGGAAAAGAGGTATCCCTCATTCATTACATACCGGATTAGGGTGCCCGGAACTGTTACAAATGACTGAAATTGTCACAAAGAGGACCGGTAAAATTAAACGAATTACATTGGTCATCGGATGACTATTTTTTAGCCAGAATATGACAGGAATAACTAATTATCACCATAACCACCGAGATGCCCTGGATCGATGAAGATTCCATTTCCATCAATGGCGCCGCTGCAAACAACAGATAGTGAAGTGTTTTGCTACCGAGAACAAATCGGACTCTCATCGTGCGTTCATCAGAGAATTTTAAAATTACCTCTACTACTATAACCTGATTAAACTGAACCAAACGAAGCTCAATTATAATCATTGATGTCGCTGCAAACAGCTGGAGTAGAATTGTTTGATTGTAGTTACTTTCATAAAGATTTACCTCTTTTGGAAAGAGAAAAAATCTGTTGTCTTCATGTTGTGTGTCTTCCGAGTCTTCGATGTTGCTGCTGAGAAAGTGTGTTGGTGAGGAATAGTGGAGTAGATCGAAGGGGAAACCTCATCATACTCACTAATCCTGTCAAAGCTAGGGAGATCCATAGATTCCATGGTATTACAAAAACTGCTAATGAAAGTTAATACAAAACAACAAAGAAAGTTTCAAAATATAAAAGAAATCTGAAAAAACAAGCCCCATAAGAGATTCACATAAACAGGGAGGGTTTAGAAAGGTAGCAGATGGAGTTTTGCTGCTCAGATGGAGACGATATGAGAAGGAAAGATGATATGCGGTTGGGGTTTTTCTTTTCTCCCTATAGATGAGGAGAGAAGTTTTAGCAGATATTCTTTGTAGATTGGTTTAGTAAAATCAACAATGGGTCATATGACCATAGCCCCTAATGGCCGGTAGAAACAGACTGCTAAAGTATATGGCTGGGTGAAAAAGACATGGAACAAAAGAGATCATCGTACCCTTCAGGGATTATACTCACCTCGTTCATATCGTCTCTTTCCAAACCAGTTTTTCCTTCTCCACCAAAACCCATCGTCGACTGTCCACAAATCTCACCACCACCATCATCTTATTTTTTCCAGGAAAACAACCACCACCACCACCATAACCACCATATTCTTCTTCATCATCATCTTCTTCTTCTTCTTCTTCTTCTTCTTCTTCTTCTTCTTCTTCTTCTTCTTCTTCTTCTTCTTCTTCTTCTTCTTATTCTTCTCCATAATCAACGTCAACACCAAGACAACCAAAAATGACCTAAATCTGTTTTTTAGTTCAATTATTCCATTAAAGAGGTTGTTTACTTCCATTTTCCGATTGTTTATTTCATCAATTTCACAAGATGAACAACGAAGGACCTAAAACTCGTAAGCTCCTAACCCTAATTTTTGATTTTTGATTTCTGAATTAGGAAATAAAATATTAGGTTATCAATTAGGTATCTATTTTGAAATTATGTTTTTGAATTGGGTATCTATTATGAAATGAAACTTTGGCTGTATCAATCGGTTGGTTTTTTTTTTTTTTTTGAATTGAAATCTGAAACTGCATGTTTGGTTTTCAAGTTACAGTGAACTAAGATGCACCTGGGTGCTTCTTGAGTAAAGTTGGATATGTGTAGTTTTCATGTTATAGTGAACTGTCAGATGCACCTGGGTGCATCCTGAGTAAAAAAATTTATGTTTGGATTTCATGTTTCAGAGAACTCTGATACACCTGGGTGCATCTTGAGTATTTTTTGGCTATGTTTGGATTTGATGTTGCAGTGAAGCTTGATGCACCCAGGTGTATCCTTATCCTATTTGGTTTTAATACATACATTTTCTTGTTTTCTATTGTAGGAAGCAAAGGCAAGAGGAAGACTTCCATTGTTCAACCAGGTTTGTTTTAGCAATAATATTTTTTTGATCTTTTCGAACATGTAAAATCTTGGCAGGTGATACTCAGATGCACCCAGGTGAATGTTTTTGTTGTTTTTTTGGCTTTGTTTGGTTTTCATGTTGCACCTGGGTGTATCTTGAGTAAATTTGGATATGTTTGGTTTTTGTGTTGCACCTAGGTGTATCTTGAGTAAATTTGGATATGTTTTGCTTGGTTTTCATGTTGCAGTAAACTCAGATGCACCTAGGTGTATCTTGAGTAAATTTGGGCAAGTTCTGCTTGGTTTTCATGTTTCACCTGGGTGTATCTTGGTGCTAATGGTTTTTGACGAAATTTCAACAGTACTGAGTATTTTTTTTATTAAGTTTTTGACAGCTTGGTCTTTCTTCTTGTCTTGCTAATGGGTTTTCATGTTGCACCTAGGTGTATCTTGAGTAAATTTGGCTATTTGGTTTTGATCTTGGATACATTTTGTTGTATTCTATTGCAGGAAGCAACAGAAAGAGGAAGACTGTTGAATTAAGAATGAAGAACAAGCACGATGTTAATGTCAATGTGGATATCGCAAATCAGCGAGTGGAAAATCCAGTCAGTACAAAGGAAGTAAGTAAAGCATTTCGATCAAGTTTTTTACCCATAATGACTCTACTAAGTTCATTGAAAATAACATTAAAGCAGCATGAAGTGTTGATGAAGACTGAATTTGGGCCTATGATTGTTGCAATCAAAGAACTAGACAAGACGAAATTTTGGAAAGCACCCAAAGTTTTAGATTACATCATTAGTAGATATGTTAAAAACAATACTTTTAACATTGCTGGTGAAACTTTTGAGACAAGTGGAGATAAACTTGCCGTCATATTTTTAATGAAGAGATTCAAGATGAGTAAAGCAGATAGAGAAAGGAATGGGCCAAAGGATGATCATACTCTTAGAGATTCTGAGTTTTACAAGGAGTATTTCCTAGTTAGAGAAAATATTAAAGAAGATGAAACTGAAGAACCTAAGAAGAATAAGAAGAAGCAAAAAAAGAAGAAAGTTGAACAAGAAGATCAGAACCAGAAGCCAAAGAAGAAGAAAAGTGAAGTAAAACTTGAGAAAAAACGCATCTGCGAAGGAATAAAGTGTTTTGATGAACAGGAAGGCAAAGAAGAAGACCTTGTGAAGCTTTTGGTGTTATACATGTTCTGCACATTGTTTTTTACCAATTGCAATGCAACGTACATTCACTATAAGTATCTGAATTGTGTGCAGTCATTCGATACATTTAATATGATATCATGGCATGACGAAATTCACGAGCATCTGATGGAAATCATTGCTTCGATAACAAGAAATAAAAGTAACACGAACTCTGAGACTGGTTGTACCGTGTATCTTTTGGTGAGTTTCTCAGCAACATTCTTCATTATAAGTACCATTTTATTTGCTATTAGTTTATACAAACTAACTTGATAGGTAATATTCTGTTCATTTTTGCAGCTTTGGTTTCTTGAACATTTTAAAAACATCAAAAGGAAACCAGACATCGACAACTTACCAAGGTTCGCTAGGTGTAACTTGTATGACGGATCATCCGAACTTGAAGGCATGTTGTATAGTCTTTCTAAAGAACAAGTAAGATAACAACTACTTTTTATATTCTATCTTTACACTTTGCAAACACTTAGATACACCTAGGCACAACAAATTTCTCAAAGTATTGTTCGAAGTTTTGTTTTTTTCAATCTTGTTATAAGCTTAGATGCACTTGGGTGAATTATTTGTTTTAAATTTGATTTTCATGTAAACTTAGATGCACCTATGTGCAGAAGTGGTTTCCATAGTTACATAAATTAAGATGCACCTAGGTGCAATGTTATGAATAGGTTAGTCAAGAATTTGTAGTTGCTTTTACTGATGAGGAAAAGAAGCTTGGTCTTTTTGAACAAAGTGAGGTTCAAACTTTGAAAGCTGAAGTAGAAAAGTTGAAAAATGAAGTTAAAGCAAAGGAAAAGATAATTTTGGATTTGAATGGTGAATTTGAAGCATTGAATAGACGGCTAGAAATATTGAGTGAAAATCAGGCCACGCGAACACCACTTCCTGGCGGTTCTCCACTTCCAGTTGTTATTTACACCCCTCCAAATTTCAGTCTGAACATGACTCAAGAGATGAACAGAGTGGTTACACCTGAAGAACCGGTAGTCGGAAACATCCAAGTAGATCCTGTAGCCAAAGAACCAGTAGCAGAAGCCGAGGAACCAGTAGCAAAAGTACCTATAGTCGAGGAACTTATAAACTCAATACCTTTAGCTACAGTGAATGAGATCGATTCCATTGTCAGAAATGTGAAATACACTTATGCTACAAGGAGGAATAAATTTTTTGACAGTTTTTTTACAAGCGAACAGAAAAAGCAAAAGACTGAAGAAAATATAAAAAGGTTGACAAAGAGAAACTTATTATGGCATGATTACTCAACTCAAGAGATGAAACAAAATGAAGTAAAGCTGATCAAAGAGTATGCGAATCCTTTTGATAATATGTTTTCCTTTTATTTGGTTTTACGTAAATGTGTTTGTTAAGTTTAAACTGGGACTAACGATTTGTTTAGCAAAATGATGGTGAAGTGACTATGTCTGGAAGTTCTTGGAGGGTACTTACAGAATCTTCATTACAGGAGAATACATAAAACATATGTTGTTCAACCAGTCATTGGCAAATGAAATCATCGAGTTCAAGATGCATAAGTGGATGCAGAAGTTTGAAAGCACCATCGATTCAGATGGAAGTCTCCCGACCCTCTTTCTCAACATACTTGCATGGGTAAATTTATTTATGTATCCTTAATTTTGTACAAATTAAGCTTAGTTGTGGTATGTGAAAACTGTTAGCAATTATTTTCCTAATTGAACGTATATTAGCTCTAATCATCCTTTACGTATAGATAAAGAAAGATAGGAATATAGATAAAGATATCTGATGCACCCAGGTGCAAAATTGGTTTTCATATTTATATAAACTAAGATGCAACTGGGTGCATAAATGGATACATATGGTTAAACATAAATGCACCTGGGTGCATGTTGTGTACAGGTTAGTCAAAACTTTGTCGTTGATTTCACTGACTACTGATCTTGTGTCGTCAGTTCAATGTAACCATAGATGACGAATCATTGGAGACAAGTAAGACGATAGATGATATACTTAAGAATTTGGATGTCAAGAAAGTGGATCACTTATTGATTCCAATGAACCATCATTGTTTAATTCCAGAAAATCTTGAATATAAAGAATACTTCACGCTTCTTCACTTTGACTTCCAAGATCCTACTTGGCGGCAATACAATTCGCTTGTCGAGTATATAGGAAGCGGATGTCTTCAAGATGCTGAAATTATGGCAAGAAGAGTGAACAAGGTGCTGTCCAAATTTTATACTCCAATAGAAGTGGATGTGAACAAGGTCAAGGTGGAGCTGCACCCAAATGGATGTCCACAACAAGAAGAAAGGTACGTAGTTTTTATTTGTTTTTCATTAATTTACCTATCCATCTATATTGATGAAATGTTCTTTAACTCAAGAGTGTGATGGTTTTGCAGTAGTGATGATTCTGGAGTGTATGTCCTTTATTTCATGGATTGGGTGATGAATGGTGGGTTTGAATTTCCAAGCAAAGAAACTGTAATGGAGAAGGTGAGGACAGAAAGGGTACAAATTGTGTATGAAATTCTCCAATATGAAGGAAGTTGCTGGAAGAAAGAAGACTAGAAATGTTGTTTAGTTAGGTTCAGAAGTGTTCTTTAGATCTGTTAGACATTTCTTTATTTGAGTTCCCGTAAGACTTAAACTATGAGTTAATTGTGAAGAAATATTCTTATTAATGGTTTGTAAATGGTTAATCTTATGTCAAGTAAAATTTTGAATTTTTTTGGCAGATAATAACCACTTTAATATTGTGAATCTTGTCAGGTTTGTAAATGGTTAATCTTTTCTGGTTTGTAAATGGTTAATCTTGTCAGGTTTGCTCATTATCCACCCATGTGCAACTTGCAGAAAAGTATTTTCATGTCAGACTGTGCATTATGCACCCAGGTGCAACTCAGAAAAAACAAAAAAATCCTGACTAGAAAAGTATTTTCATGTCAGACTGTGCATTATGCACCCAGGTGCAACTCAGCAAAAACCAAAAAATCCTGACAGAAAAGCCAACTTCTTGCAAGTACAAAAAAACTTACAAGACACACATAATGACTGAAGAAGCCAACTTCATAAAATAACTACATTAGAATTCATATCAATGAAAATAAAAGAACAATGGAATGTCAATGTGTATGAATTAAAGAACAATGGAGTATCAATGTGTATGAATTACTCTAAAACGCAAACAGAATGTATGGAAGAGATAAGAAAGTAAGAGATTTCTCTCAAGCAGCGGTGAGAAGGTGAGGCTTCTTGGCAGGAGTATGGGGAGATGCGTCTATTGTGTCCGGCCTTAGTATGACAGTTCCCGCACCGAATAGCTCTCGTGAAGACAGAACCGGTGTTGGGAATCCTTTTATTCCGCCGCCTACCACGTTTCTTCTCAGTTACATCAAGTAGAATAACCATATCTCCTGCAGCAACCCTTCTTGGCTTGTTATGACTGGGCAGGGGGTTGATAGACTGCAAATACGAAGCCCTAAATAAACTGATGTTGAAGAACGGATTCAGAAACTCATACACAGAGAGTTTTGATGAAATCATACACTGAATGACATGATCACAGGGAAACTGATCAATAAACCACTTGTTGCAGCTGCATTACCACTTATTCAGATCAACCACAAAGAATGTTCACCTTGTACTTCAAAAATAAGATCGCCAGACTTGGTATTTGTCAAACTTCCACCTTCATGAATAGACTTTTGAATTCTTTTTTCAATCTTTGGACAGACAAACCCTGAATATGTCGCACCTTTCAGTCATCTCTTATTCATCCGGTCCATGATCTTGGTATGAATCTCATTCACTAAAGCAGCAACAAAAAAACTCCTCGCATAAGTGACCCAATTGTTGAATGATTCAGCAATACTTTAACACATATCTCCAAATCTACAACCTTTACAATGTGTTGTAGACCAACATTCTACAGGGAGATCACTCAATATTTCATGAAGAGCATCACAACCCACCTCCTTCAACTTAGCCATACCGTCACGAAACCCTTCAATGGTTGATGAATAGAAACACCAAGTGAAACATTCCATTGCAGTATGATAATCCTCCTTCTTCTTCCTAATCTGTGTACGAACGTTGTTCCTCAAGTGTTGAAAACAGAAACCATGGAAGCACTGAGGGAAAACTTCAGGAATGCCATAAACAAGGCCATCATGACGATCCAAGATGAATGTTAACGGGCGAGAAGTCTTCAATATAGACTTTAACTTTTCCAAGAACCAACGCCAATTATCAACAGTTTCCTTGGAGACGATAGCATAAGCCAAAGGATAAATTCCTACAAAAACAGACACAAACACACACATCCATGATTAACTGAAAAAAGCACAAGTTGCACCTGAGTGCATCTGGTAAAAAAAACTGACACAAATATATAAACACAAGTTGCACCTGAGTGCATCTGGTATAAAAACTGAAAAATGTATACAAACAGAGATAAAAACACATGTCCAGGTTGAAGGATATAAAAACAGATGATATGAATTATGCTATCAATAAAGCTTAAAACAAACCTTGATTATCATTTTTTCCGGTAGCTGACATAAGGCATCCCTTGAACTTGCCGGTTAAGAAAGTTGCATCCAAAAAGAGCACCGACCGACAATACTCGAAGCCGAATATGCAAGCTTCAAAGGAAAGGAATAATCTCTTAAATTGTTTTGTTGCATCATCCAAAACCAAATCATCTACGCTACCGGGGTTCGTTTCTTTCACAGCATCACAGAACCACTGCAACTCATTATAAGAATCAGCCTCCTTCCCATACATTTCCCTTAAACATTCTTCCTTACCAGCATGAGCTTGATCGTAACTCAAATTTAAGTTATAATCACTCTTGAGATCAGCGATGATATCGCGAGGTTTCTTATTGGGGTTCTTTCTGATTTGTTCAAAAATAAAATTCTTGACAAGGGCACGTGTAACGGGAGCTTCTTTAGTTTCATCCTTATAACCAGCACCACAAGAATGCTCTCCATTGTATTTTTGAAGTACAAAATTATTCTTCTCACCTGAAATCTTTGACGATGCGTGAAATCTCTAGTCACAACCATTTTCTTTATAAAAACACTCCACCGTATATCTCATCTCACTACTTTTCACAACACGAAACTTTCGACCAGCCTTGTGATTATACTTTTCTACTACAAGGCGAGCTTCATCACGTCCACCCCTAAATTCTTGGCCAACCCCAGTTATAGAAAATACCCACTCATCTGACTTGCTACTTTTCTTAGTCGCTACCAATCCATCGTAGGCATGGTTGTCATATGAAGAACCACAACTAGTAACACTTTTAACAGGTATGCCACAAGAGATGACAGCTTTAGCAGGTACAACATCTCTCATACCACAAGCATTAGCAGGTAAATCAGGTCTCATACCACAAGCATTAGCAGGAACATCAGGTAGCATACCACAAGCATTAGAAGGTATAACAGGTAGCATACCACAAACATTAGAAGGTACAACAGGTAAGGGTTTAGTAGATACTGTTGTGACACAAGAGGCCAGAGCATTACTGGGAACCGTTAACTCTACTGGATCTTCCGATAAAAGCAAATGCATAATCGGTGTTTCTTTAACAAGTTGAAGATTGAGAATCAAATAATTTTGCTGCTTCAAAAAACAAAATGAAACCATCGACTGGAGCATCTTATCTGTGTCAACTACCATACTCTTTCCATCACCTCCATCACATATAAGCTTAATTGAACGAGGCGACAAATGCTTCCATTTAGAACAAACACTAGATTTCAAGTATTCAACTGTTGACTCAATACTAAGCATGCAAGCATGTGAATCAGTGGAGTGGATTACTACACAAGTGATTTCGAAAGCCATCTGAAATCAACATAATTGAATAACAAAGTAAGAAAATTGAACAACAACAACATACAAAAATTGAACAAAATTCATAAACAATTATGTTGAAACCAACACAATTGAGAATAAGATTGTCACAACATATATAGTTTAATTGAAACCAACTGAATTTGGTATAAAAACCAGGACATGTTTAGATTCAGAAAACCTAGATTCAGAAAACTACGAACAAAAACGACGTCGAATCATAATTTGGTATTAGAAACAAAAATCAAACATCATGAATAAGATGATACAGTACACGAATCTCATATTTATACTGAATGAAAGAGTAGATCAAGCTTAGAATAAAAATTAAAATCAAACATAATAGATAATTTTGAATCAAAATCGAACTGTAAAACCTAGAAATCAAACTTACCCATTAATAAGATGATATAGTAAACGAATCTCATATTTATAATTAATGAATGAACGAGTAGATCAAACTTAGAATCAAAATTAAAATCAAACAGAATAACTAATTTTGTTTGAACTGTAAACAACATAAATCGAAATCGAACTGTAAAAAACATAAATCAAACTTACCGTGAGGATAATAGCTTTTAATTCGATCCCTAACTAAAACGACGATGATCTAAAATCTTTAAATCTCCCTTCAATGGATTGGAGCTCGTGTTTCTCCCCTGTGACTGAAGAAGCAATACCGGTTTATAACGAGCTTTCAAAAATTTCGCATAAATAAAGTTTCTCTTCAGGGTCATATTGGTAACTTAGCTAATAGATATTTGTCACAAACTTGGGCAGAATGCCCACGATGGATATATGGACCATTAATTTGAACATATGTATTTTTGGAAGGTTGACAAAGTTTAGATGTATTTTAGACCCAAGGATTTAAATCCAGGGCATATCTAACCAAAAAACTGTTTCCGGAAAATGGGTCATAGGACCATAGGCCCCTAATGGCCGGTATAAATTGACTGCTAAAGTATATGGCCGGGTGAAAAAGACATGGAACAAAAGAGACCATCGTACCCTTCCGGGTTTATACTCACCTCGTTCATATCGTCTCTTTCCAAACCAGTATTTCCTTCTCCACCAAAACCCATCATCGACTGTCCACAAATCTCACCACCACCACCATCTTCTTTTTTCCAGGAAAATAAACACCACCACCGCCACCATCTTCTTCTTCTTCTTCTTCTTCTTTTTCTTCTTATTCTTCTTTTTCTTCTCCATAATCAACGTCAACACCAAGACAACCAAAAATGACCTTAATCTGTTTTTTAGTTCAATTATTCCATTAAAGAGGTTGTTTACTTCCATTTTCCGGTTGTTTATTTCATCAATTTCACAAGATGAACAACGAAGGACCTAAAACTCGTAAGCTCCTAACCCTAATTTTTAATTTTTGATTTTTGAAATAGAACATTAGGTTATCAATTAGGTATCTATTTTGAAATTATGTTTTTGAATTGGGTATCTATTTTAAAATGAAACTTTGGCTGTATCAATCGGTTTTTTTTTTTTTTTTTTTGAATTGAAATCTGAAACTGCATGTTTGGTTTTCAAGTTACAGTGAACTCAGATGCACCTGGGTGCTTCTTGAGTAAAGTTGGATATGTGTAGTTTTCATGTTGCAGTGAACTGTCAGATGCACCTGGGTGCATCCTGAGTAAAATTGTTTATGTTTGGATTTCATGTTGCAGAGAAATATGATACACCTGGGTGCATCTTGAGTATTTTTTTGGCTATGTTTGGATTTGATGTTGCAATGAAGCTTGATGCACCCAGGTGTATCCTTATCCTATTTGGTTTTAATACAAACATTTTCTTGTTTTCAATTGTAGGAAGCAAAGGCAAGAGGAAGACTTCCATTGTTCAACCAGGTTTGTTTTAGCAATTAAATTGTTTTGATCTTTTCGAACATGCAAAATCTTGGCAGGTGATACTCAGACGCACCCAGGTGAAAGTTGTTGTTGTTGTTTTGCATTTGTTTGGTTTTCATGTTGCACCTGGGTGTATCTTGAGTAAATTTGGATATGTTTGGTTTTTGTGTTGCACCTAGGTGTATCTTTAGTAAATTTGGATATGTTTTTCTTGGTTTTCATGTTGCAGTAAACTCAGATGCACCTAGGTGTATCTTGAGTAAATTTGGGCAAGTTCTGCTTGGTTTTCATGTTGCACCTGGGTGTATCTTGGTGCTAATGGTTTTTGACGAAATTTTAATAGTATTGAGTATTTTGTTTATTTAGTTTTTGACAGCTTGGTATTTCTTCTTGTCTTGCTAATGGTTTTCATGTTGCACCTGGGTGTATCTTGAGTAAATTTGGATATGTTTGGTTTTTGTGTTGCACCTTGGTATATCTTGAGTAAATTTGGATATTTTTTGCTTGGTTTTCATGTTGCAGTAAACTCAGATGAACCTAGGTGTATCTTGAGTAAATTTGGGAAAGTTCTGCTTGGTTTTCATGTTGCACCTGGGTGTATCTTGGTGCTAATGGTTTTTGACGAAATATCAACAGTACTGAGTATTTAGTTTATTTAGTTTTTGACATCTTGGTCTTTCTTCTTATCTTGTTAATGGTTTTCATGTTGCACCTGGGTGTATCTTGAGTAAATTTGGCTATTTGGTTTTGATCTTGGATACATTTTGTTTTATTCTATTGTAGGAAGCAACAAAAAGAGGAAGACTGCTGAATTAACAACGAAGAACAAGCACGATGTTAATGTCAATGTGGATATCGCAAATCAGCGAGTGGAAAATCCAGTCAGTACAAAGGAAGTAAGTAAAGTGTTTCGATCAAGTTTGTTACCCACAATGACTCTACTAAATTCATTAACAATAACATCAAAGCAGCAGGAAGTGTTGATGAAGACTGAATTTGGGCCTATGATTGTTGCACTCAAAGAACTAGACAAGACGGAATTTTGGAAAGCACCCAAAGTTTTAGATTACATCATTAGTAGATTTGTCAAAGACAATACTTTTAACATTGCTGGAGAAACTTTAGAGGCAAGTGTAGATAAACTTGTCGTCATATTTTTAATGAAGAGATTCAATATAAGTAAAGCAGATAGAGAAAGGTATGGGCCAAAGGATGATCCTACTCTTAGAGATTCTGAGTTTTATAAGGAGTATTTCCTAGTTAGAGAAAATATTGAAGAAGATGAAACTGAAGAACCTAAGAAGAATAAGAAGAAGCAAAAAAGGGAGAAAGTTGAACAAGAAGATCAGAACCAGAAGCCAAAGAAGAAGAAAAGTGAAGTAAAACTTGAGAAAAAACGCATCTGGGAAGGAATAAAGCGTGTTGCTGAACAGGAAGGCAAAGAAGAATACTTTGTGAAGCTTTTGGTGTTATACATGTTCTGCACATTGTTTTTTACCAACTGCAATGCAACGTACATTCACTATAAGTATCTGAATTGTGTGCAGTCAGTCGATACATTGAATATGATATAATGGCCTGACGAAATCCACGAGCATCTGATGAAAAAAATTGCTTCGGTAACAAGAAATAAAAGTAACATGAACTCTTTGACTGGTTGTACCGTGTATATTTTGGTGAGTTTCTCAGCAACATTCTTCATTATAAGTACTATTTTATTTGCTATTAGTTTATACAAACTAACTTGATAGGTAATATTCTGTTCATTGTTGCAGCTTTGGTTTCTTGAACATGATAAAAACATCAAAAGGAAAGTAGACACCGACAACTTACCAAGGTTCTCTAGGTGGAACTTGTATGACGGATCATCCGAACTTGAAGGCATGTTGGATAGTCTTTCTAAAGAACAAGTAAGACAACAACTACTTTTTATATGTTATCTTTACACTTTGCAAACACTTAGATACACCTAGGCACAACAAAGTTCTCAAAGTATTGTTCGAAGTTTTGTTTTTTTCAATCTTGCTATAAGCCAAGATGCACCTGGGTGAATCATTTGTTTTAAATTTGATTTTCATGTAAACTTAGATGCACTTGTGTGTATAATTGGTTTCCATAGTTATATAAACTAAGATGCACTTGGGTGCAATGTTATGAACAGGTCAGTCAAGAATTTGTTGTTGCTTTTACTGATGAGGAAAAGAAGCTTGGTCTTTTGGAACAAAGTGAGGTTCAAACTTTCAAAGCTGAAGTAGAAGAGTTGAAAAATGAAGCTAAAGCAAAGGACAAGATAATTTTAGATTTGATTGGTAAAATTGAAGCATTGAATAGACGGATAGAAATATTGAGTGAAAATCAGGCCCCGCGAACACCACCTCCTGGCAGTTCTCCACTTCCAGTTGTTATTTACACCCCTCCAAATTTCAGTCTGAACGTGACTCAAGAGATGAACAGAGTGGTTACACCTGAAGAACCGGTATTCGGAAACATCCAAGTGGATCCTGTAGCCAAATAACCAGTAGCAGAATCCGAGGAACTAGTAGCAAAAGTACCTGTAGTCTAGGAACTTATAAACGCAGTACCTTTAGCTACAGTGAATGCGATCGATTCCATTATCAAAAATGTGAAGTACACTTATGCTACAAGGAGGAAGAAAATTTTTGACAGTATTGTTACAGGCGAACAGAAAAAGCAAAAGACTGGAGAAATGATGAAGAGGTTGACAAAGAGAAACTTATTATGGCATGATTACTCAACTCAAGAGACAAAACAGAATGAAGTAAAGCTGATGAAAGAGTATTACAAGTCTGCAAAGTTACGGTATGCGAATCCTTTTGATAATATGTTTTCCTTTTATATGGTTTTACGCAAATGTGTTTGTTAAGTTTAAACTGGGACTAACGATTTGTTTGGAAATATGATGGTGAAGTGACTACCTGTGGAAGTGATTGGAAGGTACTTACATAATCTTCATTACGGGAGAATACATACAACATATGTTGTTCAACCAGTCATTGGCAAATGAAATCATTGAGTTCAAGATGCATAAGTGGATGCAGAAGTTTGAAAGCACCAGCGATTCAGATGGAAGTTTCCCGACCGTCTTTCTCAGCACACTTGCATGGGTAAATTTATTTCTGTATCCTTAATTTTGTTCAAATTAAGATTAGTTGACAGTGCTTAGTTGTGGTATGTGAAAACTGTTAGCAATTATTTGCCTAATGGAACGTAGATTAGCTCTAATCATCCTTTACGTATAGATAAAGAAAGATAGGAATATAGATAAAGATATCTGATGCACCCAGGTGCAAAATTGGTTTTCATATTTATATAAACTAAGATGCACTTGGGTGCATAAATGGATACATATGGTTAAACATAAATGCACCTGGGTGCATGTTGTGTACAGGTTAGTCAAAACTTTGTCGTCGATTTCACTGACTACTGATCTTATGTCTTCAGTTCAATGTAACCATAGATGACGAATCATTGGAGACAAGTAAGATGATAGATGATGTACTTAAGAATTTGGATGTCAAGAAAGTGGATCACTTATTGATCCCAATGAACCATCATTGTTCAATTCCAGAAAATCATGAATATAAAGAACACTTCACGCTTCTTCACTTTGACTTCCAAGATCCTACTTGGCGGCAATACAATTCACTTGTCGAGTATACAGGAAGCGGATGTCTTCAAGATGCTGAGATTATGGAAAGAATAGTGAACAAGGTGTTGTTCAACAACAAGAAGAAAGGTACGTAGTTTTTATTTGTTTTTCATTAATTTACCTATCCATCTATATTGATGAAATGTTCTTTAACTCAAGAGTGTGATGGTTTTGCAGTAGTGATGATTTCGGAGTGTATGTCCTTTATTTCATGGATTGGGTGATGAATGGTGGGTTTGAATTTCCAAGCAAAGAAACTGTAATGGAGAAGGTGAGGATAGAAAGGGTACAAATTGTGTATGAAATTCTCCAATATGAAGG
Organism: Papaver bracteatum; assembly: GCA_023529315.1. Taxonomy (NCBI): domain Eukaryota; kingdom Viridiplantae; phylum Streptophyta; class Magnoliopsida; order Ranunculales; family Papaveraceae; genus Papaver; species Papaver bracteatum. The sequence continues at coordinate 1,247,757 of JAJJWX010000810.1, read as the reverse complement.
AAGTTGCTGGAAGAAAGAAGACTAGAAATATTGTTTAGTTAGGTTCAGAAGTGTTCTTTAGATCTGTTAGACATTTCTTAATTTGAGTTCCCGTAAGACTTAAACTATGAGTTAATTATGAAGAAATATTCTTATGTGTAAATGGTTAATCTTATGTCAAGTAAAATTTTGGATTTTTTTTGTCAGATAATAAGCACTTTAATATTGTGAATCTTGTCAGGTTTGTAAATGGTTAATCTTGTCAGGTTTGCTCATTATCCACCCATGTGCAACTTGCAGAAAAGTATTTTCATGTCAGACTGTGCATTATGCACCCAGGTGCAACTCATCAAAACCCAAAAAATCCTGACATAAAAGTATTTTCATGTCAGACTGTGCATTATGCACCCAGGTGCAACTCAGCAAAAACCAAAATATCCTGACAGAAAAGCCAACTTCTTGCAAGTACAAAAAAACTTACAAGACACACATAATGACTGAAGAAGCCAACTTCATAAAATAACTACATTAGAATTCATATCAATGAAAATAAAAGAACAATGGAATGTCAATGTGTATGAATTAAAGAACAATGGAGTATCAATGTGTATTAATTACTCTAAAACGCAACCAGGTTGTATAGAAGAGATAAAAAAGTAAGAGATTGCTCTCAAGCAGCGGTGAGAAAGCGAGGCTTCTTGGCAGGAGGATGGGGACATGCGGTTCTATTATGTCCGGCCTTAGTATGACAGTTCCCGCACCGAATAGCTCTCGTGAAGATAAAATCGGTGTTGGGAATCATTTTCTTCCACCGCGTACCACGTTTCTTCTCAGTTACATCAGGTGGAATAACCATATCTCCAGCATCAACCCTTCTTGGCTTGTTATGACTGGGAAGGGGGTTGATAGATTGCAAATACGAATCCCTAAATAAACTGATGTTGAATAACGGATTCATAAACTCATAGACAGAGAGTTTAGATGAAATCATACACTAAATGGCATGATCACAGGGAAACTGATCAGTAAACCACTTGTTGCAGCTGCAGTACCACTTATTCAGATCAACCACAAATGAATGTTCACCTTGTACTTCAAAAATAAGATCGCCAAACTAGGTAATTGTCAAACTGCCATCTTCATGAATAGACTTTTGAATTCTTTTTTCAATCTTCAGACAGACAAACCCTGAATATGTCGCACCTTTCAGTCGTCTCTTATTCAAATGGTCCATGATCTTGATACGAATCTCATTCACTAAATCAGCAATAGGAAAACGCCTCGCATCAGTGACCCAATTGTTGAACGATTCAACAATATTTGAACACATATCTCCAAATCTACAACCTTTAAAATGTGCCATAGACCAACATTCTACAGGCAGATCACTCAAGAATTCATGAAGAGAATCACAACCCACCTCCTTCAACTTATCCATACCGTCACGAAACCCTTCAATGGTTGATGAATAGAAACACCGAGTGAAACATTCCATTGAAGTATGATAATCCTCATTCTTCTTCCTTATCTGTGTACGAACGTTGTTCCTCAAGTGTTGAAAACAGAAACCATGGAAGCACTGAGGGAAAACTTCAGGAATACCATAAACAAGTCCATCATGACGATCCGAGATGAATATTAACGGGCGAAAAGTCTTCAATATAAACTTTAACTTTTCCAAGAACCAACGCCAATTATCAACAGTTTCCTTGGAGACGATAGCATAAGCCAAAGGATAAATTCCTACAAAAACAGACACAAACACACACATCCATGATTAACTGGAAAAAGCACAAGTTGCACCTGAGTGCATCTGGTAAAAAAAACTGACATAAATATATAAACATAAGTTGCACCTGAGTGCATCTGGTAAAAAGACTGAAAAATGTATACAAACAGAGATAAAAACACATGTCCAGGCTGAAGGATATAAAAACAGATGATATGAATTATGCTATCAATAAAGCTTAAAACAAACCTTGATTAGAATTTTTTCCGGTAGCTGACATAAGGCATCCCTTGAACTTGCCGGTTAAAAAAGTTGCATCCAAAAGGAGCACCGGCCAACAATACTCGGAGCCGAATATGCAAGCCTTCAAAGGCAAGGAATAAGCTCTTAAATTGTTTTGTTGCATCATCCAAAACCAAATCAGCTACGCTACCGGGTTTCGTTTCTTTTACAGCATCACTGATCGGTTGTCAGCCGACACAAATATAAATTACACTTTCTTACTACTCAAAATATAAATATAGCAAGGGCAAGAAAGGATCGATCCCACAGAGAGGTCTTGGTTGTCAATATATTTTCGGTTCCTTATATAAAACACTGGGTATTTTTCTGATTTTTATATACTAAAATAAAATAAAAGCAAAACAATAAAAAGTAACATGCAAATCAAGGTAGTGAGAATATTGGTTAAGGATTCATCTTCATTCACAAATATGTTTTCAAAATAATAAGTAGAATTGATATTTAATCTCAACTTTTATCAAAAGCCCTAGGATACCTTGATCGCAAGAATATCCCGCAAATCTCCTTTTGTTATCAACAAACACATTAAAAGATGCGAATATGAGTTCTATCTTAAAGAACAACCTAACGTGTAAAAGCGCTAATCAAGTTTAATTCCCTAGATGCATTAAGTTCTATGAAATCAGGCCAATCAAAGCAATCGAACGTGGAAAGCGCACTAATTCAATTTAACAAAGGTTACGATTCACATATGATCATAAGAATATATCACTACAAACTATAATCATATTGTGCTACTTGTATTCAAGGAATATCACTTTTACGTATAATAAACCCTAAACTAGCAATAGGTTTCCCAGTTGCTAGAGTTCTCCCTTATATAGTCTTCAAATCAGGGTTTGCAATCAATGTTAGATTACTAACAAAGCATTCAATATTCACCGTTAGATTAAAACCTGATTAGATTCAAGCTAATATTGATCAACCATTAGATCGAAAACATATCTTGTTATACACACTTGTAATGCACGTTTCTAGGCTTGTGTAACCATACCCAAACTTGTACATTAGTTGGTTCAACAATAGTTAACCAAAAGGTTAGCCATATGATAACTTTCATATCAACCATGTTCTTCTTCACCATAACTAGTCCAAATGACTCAAATGAACTAGTTAGAGAGTTGTTCAATTGCTTAGATCTTTATGTACTACACAAGACACAATTGAAGCAAAAACGATGTGATTCACTCGAATCGATTCATGAACTATAAAGCCACGGTTTGCAATAGCATTCCTTAGTTTATTAAGATAAGTTCACAAACATCGTTTTTAGACATAACATAATCAAGTTCGCGGACTTAAGTTCCCGGGCGGAGTTCAAAAACTCCAGCAGAAATTCTCGGGTTCGAGAACTACGCCAGTTTGCGGACTAGGTTCGCGGACTGAAGTTCGCGCACTACTCTGGTTTCACTTGATCAACAAAGTTCGCAAACTTCGGTTCAAGCAATAAGGACTTATACATATATGTGTTTCCACAACAATGCTTATATCCTCCAATGGTTATATTGTCTAAACTCTCATTTCAATCATTGAAACATTCTCAGAGGGCGTTATATAGTTGTTATTCACAAACTATTTTTTATCATAGCAATTTCCAAAATGATTGAAACATAACATGACTTTCGTCACTAGGTAAAGGTGAACTTGGATAAAGCGAAAGCTTTATCAACACATATTTCGAGAAATAGATAAGCGAGATATACTCAGCTCTAAATATCACATGTGTATAATCTTAGTCTGTATAGTAATACAACTTTTGTCTCAAGATAGGAGATAGAGTAGATAGACTTTTGAGTGATGTATAAGTTCAATTATCCACATACCTTTTAGTCGTTGAAGATCCACTGGTTCCTTGAGTAGTCCTTCGTCTTGTATGATGATCGCCATGGAGTTCTTGAGGTCAACTACACTTTCTATCCTAGTCCGAGACCTTATCTATAGTAGACAAGAAATCAAGACTTTATAGTTTTGATCACTTACATTGACAAACATTCTTGAGATAGCAAGCATGCGCGTTCGACCGAGCAATGCTCTAACACATATGGAATCGTAATTCTTTAGATACACTTCCTTCTTTTTCTTTTCATTCAAACTATGCTCATTTTTCCCCCATCAAAAATCTCTTTACAGTTTAGTTATGGTTTTACATATTTTCATAGGAATTTTAAAGAGGTTGATTTGATAAACACACAAATAAGAAGTGACAATTTTTACCATTACTGTCCTACTAGAAGTGTTAAGAGTCTTTCTATTCCAACTCATCAGTCTGTTTTTCATTTTTTCAATCAGTGGCTCAAAACAGCTAATTTTGAATTTGTTTGTAAAAAGAGGGGAGTCCAAATATTTATCATTAAGAGATATTTCTTGTACTCCTAAAACATCCGTGACCTCTTTTCTTATACTAGTGGTTGTTTTGGTGCTAAAGAAAACCACCGACTTGCTCAAATTAATCAAATGACATGAGGAAATGCCAAAATCAGCAAAAAGTTGGACTAAGTATTAACTAGTTGTGGCATTAGCATCACATAAGATAAGACAATCATCATCTAATAGTAGCAGGTGCATTATTTGAGATTTTAATGCCTTTCATTTTTGAATTGCTAAACACGACAAAGTCCAAATGGTTATAAAAATTAAATGGCAAACAAACACCAAATACATGGATATTAAATTCACAACTAGTAGTGTAAAATTACATTTCGTTGGCCTACAATGACCATATTTAGACTTTCTGAACTGACTTTGGCATCGGATTAAAACCTAAAATTGGTCTTGCGTGGATGTTTGCAGTTTTTTTTTTTTTGATGAGGTCAGCTGGGTTAAGGAGACCGAAACCAAACAAAAAGAAACAACAACAAAAAAAAAAACAAGCGAAAAACCTAACTCTTCCTTCTCTTCCTCGTGTGAGAAACTTACTGAAACTTGTCGGCTGCAAAAATTTCTCTGAAATTCAGCGAGAAATCCTCTTGGCTTATCTCGACCCAAGACCCAGCTAGATGAATACCAGCAACAAGATCTACAACTCTATTAGTTTCTCGATAACAATGAGTCAACTTGCAAGATCTAAAACAAATTCTCACCTGTATAATTCTCCTCCAAATATGAGTCACATTCCAAGGTGGTTCTGGATCTGGATTAGTAGGCAGGTTGTAAACAGCTATGGAATCAATAATAATGTGGAGCCTCAACTGGTTACCTTGAATATCCATTTTTAAACCAAGATCCACTCCTTGTAATTCATGAGCAAGCACAAAAATACGAGGACCTCTACCATAAGCAGTTGTTAACACATCAGCCTTATGATCTATGATCAAATCCCCACAACTCCCAGAGTTATCATTAATTGAACCATCAGTATTGATCACGACCTCATCCTCATAAGGATCTAACCACGTACAATCTATAACTTCAGTCGTAACAAATACACGGTGAATTTTCCATCTTTTGTTGAACCACCTTGTTTGCATATCCTCTTCTGCTTTCTGACTAAAAGCTGTGATTTTAATCTGACATCCTAAACAATAAACATACTGACCTGATCTTGAGTACTAGACTTCTTTTTAAAAATTCTATTGTTCTGCTCCTTCTAAACATGGTAGATAAACCCATTTAGAACCAGTTTCTTAATAACATTCATACTATTGAGAGATTTGAATATTGCTGAAAATACTATTCAAAAACTACAGTTCTGGGCCTATCAAAGGTAAAATCGTTTGCAAACACAGTTCGAAAACAAGAGTTTCGGACCTGAACTAGGACTTCGCAGTTCGCATAGTAGGTACGCATACCATGCTATATCCAGACATTGGTAGAAGTTCTAAAACTCTCATTCAAACATTGAAACATCCTTGGAAGACAATAATGGTAGTCTTATACATATCACTAGCTTCAAGTAATTTTCAAGTGATTAATTGATCAATACGAAATTTTCCAAGTTAACATCAAATGATTGTCTCACACAGATCATGTAAGATGTTCAAGGTAATTTTCACATGATCATCTTGACTCAATATTTAGTTTTCAACAAATAAATTGTTCACAACTAAACTCATGAAGTAGATGATGAAATTAAGCTATGGATTTAAACTTGTATTTCGATAAATATATAAAAGAGATAAACTCGGCTCGAAATTTCAAATGTGTATAACACATAGTTTATATAGCTATACGACTTAGTCTCATTATTAGATAGAATTGAATAGACTTCTAAGTGATAGATAAGTTTTAGTCTCCACATACCTTTTATAGACGAAGTTCCTCAAAGGTCTTCAGTTGATCTTATTCTTCAATTGGTGAACGCCGTGAAGTCTAAAGTTCAACTACACACTTCTATCCTAATCCGAGAGATAGCTATAAGTATACTAGAAATCAAGTACATAGTTTTGATCAACTAAACTTGGAAAACAAGATTGAGGTATCAACGCTTGTGAGTTCGACCGTGCAGTGCTCTAAATCATCTTGCACAACCCCCCATTTTTCAGCTTACCCCTGGTTTTCAATCTTTTGTGAAGAGCAAGAAAAATCATTATATCTGGTTCAAAATCATCATAGAAAACTCACCTATAAAGCTATATTTCCAAATCAGCATATCTAGTTCTTGAATATTAAAATCGCTAGAAGATATTTAGGTAACCACATCTTGCACATTCTACTCCATGAAAGTAGGAAATTTCTATTCACCATTAGAAATAAAATCAACTACCACATTATCATCACACATATGGTATTAAGAGTGTCATTATCAATCCAATCCACTGACTTACGTACATTTTTTATGCCAACAATCATATAAAAAGTTAGTAGAAGATACATCCCCCAGAATCACTCATATATGATCCTTTGCTAGATTTTGTGCTCAATAATTCTCCTCCAACACCAAGAGGAATCTTAAGAATCTTTCATTGTCCAAAAATTTTGATCCTTAATAAGATGATCTTCACCCAAGTGGTTCATATAGTATCCTTTCTAGACATTGAATCCAAGATAAGCCCAAGGTTAGCTGCAACATTTCTCATTTCAAGGTCCTTGATACTAACCCTCCTTCTTCATAAGAATGGCAAACAAGATACCAACTAGGGGGACTATACCCTTTCCTCATATCACAACACTCAAAATAGCTATTAGAGCATTGCTCGGTTGAACCCACTAGCGTTGATATGTCAAGTTAGTTTTCAAATTTAGTTGCCAAAACACATTCTTGATTTAGTATACTGAGGTTAGATTCAGACAAGATTAGGTCTAAGAAGTAGAATCGAAGCTATCCTTGAAGATTGGAAACTGAAGACTACAAGAAAAAAATAAACAAGGACTTCATCAACAAAGGTATGTGGTAATTGATTTTATTTGGATTCTTGTTCATTTTTACCTTTCTAATCTATCGAAACAAATGCTCACTCTATGGAACAATTCCTATGACGGTGAAAGTACATTTATGTATATATACTCGAGTTTATTTGAGCCACGACTTTTGTGACAATAACCTTTATCCCTGGAAAGGTTCTCATGTTATAGTGAACGAGCTTACGAATTCAACGAGCCAAGAATCACTCAATTCCGAGTTATAACGATGAAGTTATGAGTGATTTATTAAAGTAACAATTATAAGTGTTACTATAATTGTTACAGTTCATTAGTAGGAAACAATCCACAAGAGTGAGATAAAATTCTTTTCCTTGGGGATCACAAAGACGAGTTGATAATAATCTTCGTGATTGTTACACAACTTGTAATATAGGTTTTTTACCTCGTGTCTATTCTAAGGTCTTCTCTTCTAATATAAGACCATTCAAGAGGTGATGATCATAAACCCTAGGTTTTGATAGATTTCAGTTCTCGATCGTATACCGAGACTATTTGGTCGAAATCAGAACTAGAAAGAAAACTTCGATTAAGGTATCTCGTAAAAATCCTTAAGAATTTTTAAACAAGATATCTCTAGATTTATTCTAGTTGTTCTTGTTGTAGAATAATTAGGTTTCTCTTCCATTTTTGAAGAGTATAATATACCCTAATCTACAAGTTTGTTTTGATATTACTTTTACCTAGTAATTGTTTTTCCTCAAAACAAACACAGGATTTCCAAAACCTTGATTCACATTTAAAGGGAAATAAAAACGGTATTTTGTGAAAACAAAAGATCGAAAAGTATCAACGTGTTGTTGCATCTTCTAAAGAGAACTAGCATTCTGCTAGAAGATTTTTTAGAGTGCTTCTGAAGAGAACTGTGTTCTGCCGGAATATTTTTGAGAATAACTTCTAAAGAGAATTCGTGTTCTGCTAAAAGATTTACGAGAAGAAATCCTAAAGAGAATAGGTGTTCTGCAAGGAGTTCTACAAGTGCTTGAATACAGCTGAAGCAGGTATTACATCTAGTCCTAATAGGTAGTAGGAAATTGGTATAACAACTTATAATCAGTGTGTGTTTATTCTGGACTAGGTCCCGGGGTTTTTCTGCTTTTGCGGTTTCCTCGTTAACAAAATTTCTAGTGTATGTGTTATTTCTTTTCCGCATTATATTGTTTATCATTATAATTGAAATATCACAGGTTGTGTGTTAATCAATCATCGTTATTAAATCCGACCTTGTTTGTTGGATAAAACTTTGATTGATCTTGGATATTGGTCTTTGGTACTGTCCAATCTTCTCTTCATATAATCATACTTACGGATTCAATTTCTTTATATGTTTAAGTTTGTGATTGTTAAAAGAGAAAGAGATAAACTCTTTCGTATTATTCTTTGATTGAGTATTTACTCTCGGAATATTATTAAGGCTTATTCCATACATATTTCCGAACGAAAAGGTTGGGTGTGGTCTAGTACCCCCCGCGTTTTCAACAGCTTTAATATGCATGGCCCTACCAGGATATCTAAGCTACGAACTTAGGCTTCCATGACTGAATTCTAGAGTTAATTTTTTTCAAGTAAAGGAAAATAATCCTTATAACACGATATTATTGAGAGTCTAGGGACTCCAAGATATCTAATAGGTAATTCCACTATGCAGTAACGGATCCAGGAAGGATAAATTTCCTTTTAAGGCCCGGTCTAGAATCCTTGGTCGAGTAGAATTTATTTATTTTTTGGTTGAGCCCTATAATGGACTGGGAAGGCTACCCGGGCTAAAGCCCCCTTTATCCCAGTGATAGGTCCGTCCCTACCCCTATATTGATTATTTGATTTTGAGTGACATCATCAACAACACCACAAAATAAGAAATTAAGACTTTTGTTTATTCATTTCCAACCAAATCATGAATTAAAAACAGTTAGAGCAGAATTTACATTTACAACAGCAAAGGAAGTACCTTTGAAGAATATCATTGAATCATCAGCAAAACAAAGTTGAGTGAGGCTGGTTAGCTTGCATCTTGGGTGAAAGCCAAATTGCTGAAGTTTGACTTGTCTCATGAGGAAAGAGCTAAGCATTTCCATAGCAAGGAAAAAAAGGTGAGGAAAGAGGACAACCTTGTCTCAACCCTCTGGAAGCACCAAAAAATCCGTATGGAGAACCATTTATAATAATGAAAAACTTGTAAGAAGTAATACACAAAGAAATTCAATTAATAAATTGGTCAGGAAAACCCAACTTCTGAAGCATAAAGAAAATAAAAACCCATTTTATTGTATCATAATCTTTCCTTAGGTCTATTTTCAGAGCAAATCTAGGAGAGCCTTTAGATCTGTGATAATTTCTCGATCACCAACGCATGAGCAACCATAATATTGTCCTGAATTGATCTGCCAGAAATAAAAGAAGATTAATTGTGATTAATAAGCCATTCTAAAATCTGTTTCATCCTCGGGGAATCTTGGTGATACACTTATAAGTCACATTACAATAATAAATTGACCTATAATCCAAAACCACAGAAGGATTCTCTAAGTAATAATTATTATTCACATAAAAAAAAGTAACAATGAAATTTAACAGAGAAGGAGTGGAAATATCCAGAACCAAAGCTTGAGAATAAGATTAAAGTAAGTTGGCTTGAATAACAGAAGGAGCCCAGCCAACCTATATTCTACCAACACTCTTATTACTATCATTATCCAAAAAATTCCAAGAAGGATTAAGATTATTCCTAATTCTCAATTTATTCACCACTTGCGTATGAGTTTCTACAAGGCCTAATCATAGATATGTTATTATTTTTAATTAAATTATGAACTTCTAATTATTTAAGAGGATCATTTATACCTCTCATATTCCAACATCCTATGTTCAACATCATTTAAATTTATTAGGAAGGACAGAGTTACCTCTAGAAGACTTCTTAAGATCTGCAATCTTTCGGAGAAGAGTATTTGTTACCTGAGCATTATGATTCTTCTTTTGAAATTGAGCTCTGGAACCTGAACAAGCAGAACTAGAGGTATGAGACTCCTTCCAATAAGATGAAGAGATGAGAGAATGAAAAGTTTTCTTTGTTATGCTTAGCAATCACCTCAGAAGACCCCTTGAAGCATTTATCTAGAATAACAAATGGATATGAAAGAATTAGATCACTCTTTTGTATCATAGTTACATCCTTGAGAATAGTAGTCTCCTATTCCACTTCAGTCATAAAATTCTCAAGCTGAATTGAAGTCACCTCATTCTCCACGACTACAACAGTATGAGCTTTAACCTCTTTTCCATTTCTACCAGACTTTGTGGTCCACCCTTCCCCATCAATGATATTATCTATCTTTTTAGGTACCCACTTCTCAATCATGGTTCTTTGGTTTAGACAGAGCCTTCTTAGGACAATGCACTAAGGAGTGACCAAAAACATCGTACTCATTACATTTTGGAGGATTTCAGGTATATTATACCTTAATCTCCACTTTATCTTCCCCATCCAAAATAAAGATAAATGAATCAGGAAAATCATAATCAATTCTAATATCCATCTACTAAAACCCTGGGATAACTCATTCTAGAACGGTTTAAATTTTGAGTATCCATCATAGTAGGAGTACCCAAAAAACTTGATATCATGATCAAGACTTTATCATTTCACATAAGTAAGTGAACCTTTCTAAAATTTATCCATACTGGAACAAATCTTAATTTAGCAACTTCCAGTTCAGTATTTTGTGACCAAGGCTTAACAAAGAAGAGTTTATTTATAATAAACATGGAACCATGCTCCAACGTAGCAATACCGCGTTTGTGTCCAAGTAGAAAGGTAATCTTCCGTCCACAATATTCCCCACCACCATATCTTCACAGTGACGATTATCCTCTTCAAATACCGATGACAGAATATCTATAACCTTATTTCCTTTAACAATCGGGTGATTACACAACTTCATAGCATCTTTAGGAGGAGCAGTCTCCTCCTTAGCAAAAAATGAAGTCCAATCAAACTGAGTAGATCCAAGTATGACAGGAGGAAATTTCTCAAAACCTGAAGGAATATTAACATCCTTTTATGAATCAGAACCAAAATTATCACCACCAGTAATTAATTCTCCCATAGAAGAATCCTCCATTGAAGGGGAAGAGTCAAATAGAGGAAAGAATGCCGGAGACGAAGCCTGCATCTCACCAAAGAAGATGGCGGAAAAGAGAAAACCATAAATTCTTGGATACTCATAATCAACTTTGACTACGGTCAATACAAGATGACCCTCTATTGACCCCTCTCTAAACCTTGGATGTTTGCAGTTGGCTTAAAAATTCATATTAATTTCTCTCTTACACGATTGTATATCTTTCATAATCCCGATCAACATATGCTCATTATATGCACTGCTTGCGGATGTTGTGTACTTTCTATTGGTAGATCTTCTCTTCAATTAAAAATAAATAATAAAGTATTCGCTTGAGACATTTGGCACAAGGTAAGAGCCAATCATTGGAATGTGAAATTGTAAACGAAATAAATAAATAAATAAATAAGAGATAACGTAAACTTGAATTGGAGAAGGTAAATTTTACACCTATATAGAGTGAAATTCAAAAAACTTGAACTCTAATATTGGTATGCGATTTTATTTTTTTTATAGAAAAACTCAGGCCGTAGGCCTAAGAGTGATATACAGTTGGGATAGTGGCCAAAGCAGTGCCTCTATCCCATGATTAAGATTCCTACAGTACATAACAATGTTTAACGAATTTAAATTCTAAAGTCTATGAATACTTTTAAGTCCCACTAAAACAAAATAAATAAATAGAATGTTTTGTTCATTCTCTTCACGTCTAAGAGTTTCGTGATAACTGAGAATAAAGCGGCCTTGGACAACATTGTGGTATAGCATAAAGAAACGAATGAGTATTTCAGTGGATTAATTCTTCTTGTATTTCTACGTTTGTGTGATGTAAATCCTTGACCCAGTCGAAGGCTAAGTATGCTCCTCATGTTGCTCCTCCCTCTTCATAGTATCCTGAATATCCTCTATCCCAAATGGTATTTCCTTCAAAATACAGAGTTGTTAGGGCAGTGAAATAAGCAAGGCTTTCTGGATCCTGTAAAGTACATATTTGTATAATGATTCCAAAGTTGTCCATGTGGTCATGTTCTATGATGTAGTTTGTTATATTTCCATGATTATGAATATCACTATCCTCAGAGTGATAGTTAGAGTTGAAGATGTGGTTCTAAATGTGATGGACTATGTTATAGATGCATAGGAGCTTGTGAATGCAAGTAGTGGTTTGTTTGGTATTCAGATGAAAATGATTGAACATAAAGTCCCATTTAGTCTTCCAGATTAACCAGCATGCAATAGCATAAGTTTTACAGTTGTCATCGGTGTTTCCAGTAATGAACCAAGAGTTTAACCAGTCCATGAAGTTTGTATTACAATCAAACTTTCCATGGAGTGATCCAAGTAAAATATGCCAGACTGAAGTAGCAGCAGGAGAGTTTAGAAAAAGATGTTTCATAGTTTCCTCCCCACTTTTGCATAACTGACATATTAGATCAATATAGTAGAGAATGCTAGCAGTTTTAGCATTTGTAGGGAGGATTCTATGGGAATATTTCCATGGAAAAATTTGGATCACTGGAGCAATGTTCATTTTCCATAAAGCTTTCCAGTTGCTGGTTTAAATTCATTTCTATAAAGATCATCCATCTTGGATTTGTAGAGAGACTTGACATTAAAGTTTCCAGAGTAAGTGAGATTCCACTCTATTATATCTTCCTCATCTGTCTGATGCTCAATTTGTAGAATAACATTAGAAGTGGAATAGGCAAACCAAGAGTGTATCAGGGAAGCATTCCAATCACCAGAATGTAGCATAAGGTGTTCCACCCTTGTTATCTCAAAAGGTAAATTAGAAGGTTTAGTGAGATTAGTAGCAATGTTTGGCACCCAGTTATCCTCCCAGATGTTGATTTTCCTATCATTTCCAACTTTCCAGGAGTTATATTATTGATGCCTTCCAAAATTCCTTTCCATATCCAAGAATCCCCATCATTAGGCTTGGTGTCCATGTTAAGAACATTTATTCCAGTGAGATATTTGGCATCCATTAGCTGGTACGAAAGGGAGTCTTTGTCAGTGTCCAACCTATAGCCAATTTTGGTTATCATAGAGCTATTAAAAATCTCAATGTTCATGAATCCCAACCCTCCCATGTCTTTGGGTTTGCAGATAGCATCCAAGATTTAGGGTAGTAACCTTTAGGATTGTCTAAAGATTTACCCCAGAAGAAATCCCTTTACAACTTGTTTATATAATGACATGTTTGGTTAGGGAGTTTGAAACAGTTCATCTGGTAAATTCTGGTTGTAGAGGTGACAGAGTTGATGAGGACGTGTCTACCAGCTGGGTTGAGAGGGGTATTTTTCCAACTAGAAAGTATGACCTTTAGCTTGTCTACTCCTGGTTTGAAAGATATAATCTTGCTTCTATGAGTGAAAAGAGGAGAGCCAAGATATTTATCATTCAAATTAAGGACTTGGATACCCATATTGTTGCTGATTATGGGGATTAGATTTGGGTCAGTGTTTTTGCTGGAAAAAAACACCATATTTGTTGAAGTTGATTAGCTGCCCAGAGGAATCACCAAACAAGTTGAGGATATCTACAAGGTTCTAGATTTCTATCTTGTTGGCTTTGTAGAAAACCATACAATCATCATCAAATAGGAGGTGGTTGATGGAAGGAGTATTCTTTAATATTTTGATGCCAATTATGAGGCCCATTTCCTCAGTTTGGATTAGAGTCCTGGATAGAGCTTCCATGCAGAAAAGAAAAAGATAAGGGGAAAGTGGGTCACCTTGTCTTAGACCTCTAGAGGGTTTGAAGAAATTTTATGAAGAGCCATTGATGAGGACAACATAGTGGTGGTAGAGATGCACATATAGATTTTCTCACACCAATGGTCATTAAAACCAATTCTCTTCATAACAACAATCAGAAACCCCAATCAATTCTGTCAAAAGCCTTGGCCTTGTCTATTTTAATACTCATATTACCATTTTCACCTTTTTGTCTCCTTTAAGATCTCATGGTATGAATAATTTCATGAGCTATAGCTATGTTATCAATGATTTTTATTCCAGGTATGAAAGCAGACTGATAGGGGGATATTCTGTTCAGATAAGGTTTCATTCTTTGAGCTAAAAGTTTGGAAATAATTTTGTATGTGGTATTGTATATGCTGATAGGTCTGAAGTGGCTCGGTGAAGAGGGGTTATCACTCTTAGGGATGAGGGATATGAAAGTGGAGTTCATTTCTTTGAGCATGTGACCAGAGTTGAAAAAGTGTTGAACCATTTTTGTGATGTCTTCACCTAGAATATGCCAATTAGTTTGAAAGAAATTTGGAGGGAACCCATCAGGGCCAGGAGATTTGTCACCAACCATGCTGAAGAGGATGGCCTTGATTTCATTGGTATCAGGAAGTCTGTTTAGAGTATAATTTCCATGTGGGGTTATGGTAGTAGGAATGAGGCTAAGAATGTCTGGGTTAATATTTATGACTTCAACAGTGGCCTTGTTGGAGAAGTCGTTGGTGAAACAAGCATTTAGATCTTGAAAATTTGTTATCCAAACCCCCCTTATCATCTTGTATGGTATCAATAGTGGATCTATGGAAATATTTACTATTCATGTCCCCTAATTTAATGACTTGATCTCTGCTCTTGGTCTTCCAGAATTTTTCTTCAATATCCCACCAATCATTTAGCTTTTTTCTGGCTAGTATGAGAGTTTGACTTTTATCTAATCTAAAGTAGTTGTTCTGTGTCCATTTCAGATATTGCTTACATTGGTATCCAATTTGAAAAAACACAACAAAGAAAATCGTTAGTCCATATTGGTCTCATGAATATTTACCTTCTCCTATGAAAGTTTACATAATCTCTAATATTTTTTTATTGTTACAATTTTTCATGTCAATGTAAATATAAAATACCAAATCAATAATATAAAGCAGAGTTTAGCTAACTTTGCCTATCTGAGTGGTGGTCAGGATTTATCCTTGGAAAAGATAAATCAAAGGCTGTGGTTCTCCGTGCCACACCCTACAAGTCGCACACGTGGTGTTCATTCCAATATTATGAATTAAAAATGAATACTCAAGTCAAGATATGGAATTTCAAAAATTATAACGGGGAGGTTCGAACTCATGACCTATTGTGTCATAAGAGTGGCCTCTAACCATTGTTCCACCTTGGTTGGAATTGATAGCAAAGATAAATCAACAATGGTTGTTTGTTCAACTTAAATATTAATTAGTATAAGTGTTTTATTAATTAGTATAAGTGATTTGTCTAGAGAGAAGATAAATCTATGGTTATGGTTTGTTCAACTTAAATATTAATTAGTATAAGTGTTTTATTAATTGATGTCCCATTAATTTCTCATGATAAATGATTTATTATTAATTATACATCATAAATATCCCTTAATTAATATTAATACATATCTCCATCAATAAATAATAATTTTGACACAAATTATTTCAATAGATATTAGTGGTGGAGGTGGTAGTAGAGGAAGAAGTAAGTGGTGGAAGCGGTGGAAGGTGTTACTAAGTG
Organism: Papaver bracteatum; assembly: GCA_023529315.1. Lineage (NCBI taxonomy): Eukaryota > Viridiplantae > Streptophyta > Magnoliopsida > Ranunculales > Papaveraceae > Papaver > Papaver bracteatum. The sequence goes on along the minus strand of JAJJWX010000810.1, from coordinate 1,231,765 downwards.
GTGGAGGCGGTAACACTAGTTTTGGTGGAAGAAATAGTGGCGTTGGATGGTTTTAATGGCGTTGGTATTGGTTTTTTCTTTTTGAATCAAAAATAAAAAAAAAAAATTACATGACGGGTAATATTGTATTGTGAAAAGTATAGTTGGTTGTTTTTGACACGATCAAAAAAGGCGGATAACAAATACTTTTGGGATGATACCAAATCATATAAGACAAGATGGTTGTTTTTGGTACCACTGCTATCTTTGGTAACCGTTAAATGCGCATGATTTTCAGTATTAACAAAAAACATATAGTTGAATAAATTAATTGACGACCTAAGTTTGTTAAATCTAAACTTTATACATGACGTGTGGGATTAAAAGTTATAAGTGTGCCCAATATTCTACGAGGGATGGAAAATGGTGGTGGTGGAGAAAGAAGTGATATCTGGTGGTTTGTGGTAATGTAGTTTTTGATGAGTAGTAATTGACTATGTTAATTATGTGCTGCTACAAAAGGATAACACTATAAATTAAAAATGTGGTTGATCGTCTTAATGCTAATATAACCTCGGTTAAAATACATGAAAATTAAGAAGAAGAAAAAAATATTTGGATGCCACGTTATATAATAAAGGGTTATTTGGTTTTTGGTACTTACTTTTTGACCTAAACCTGGGTTTGGTATAACATTTGTCCAGACTTTGCGTTTGGTCTAAAGACAAACGTTGACCCGTGTTGACTCAGTTAAATGTGACGTGTCTAACTGTTTGACTTAATTTATTTTTGGTACACCCTTCCAATTATTATGTATTCACTACAGGGGCCCCATAAAATTATAACTCCCCCCTGCTAAAATTCTCAGTGCTAGAAGCCTTCAACAGAGTTGATGTTAATCTGTAATAATTGTCGAAAAATAAAAATTGTACAAGTGAATCAAAACAAAATTAGTGAAAGAATAAGATGGGGGTCACTCAGGAATGCTCAGATATAGTTAGCCGCAAAGAATTTGGTAGGAAACGTGAACTGTCAGAATAGTCTTCTCGGCCAAAATCACCAAATTCAGCTCAAAATCACTCCCAATACAGCCCGAAATATCTGCATAGGCCAAGCATTCTTCATGAACTTGTTACCTGTTTCATTTCCAACACCAATTGCAGTAGACAATCATCTCCTCAATTCCCTTGATTTCTTGTTGTTCTTGGTTCAGGAAATTACACAAACGCCTTGTATGCGTTCTGCGAATGATAGAGATACAACATTGAGATTGATCTCCAAGCCATTCTATACCTCCTTCCCTTCATTGCATTTAAAATTCTAGAACATACCCATCAATATAAAGTCATTCAGGACTCTAAAGAACCTTCAATCACAATCATTCATGACCTGGAACAATGGCAGCAACATAAATCAGTTTCTCTTGGTTAAAGCTTACGAAATCAGCTCCTAACTACTACCCAATCGCCAGTTCCTTCTCAGCTTGGAATTCCAGGTCTTAACCCTTTAGTAATCTCCTTTGTTCATCAATGGCAGTCAACAACATCTTCATTGGCAGTACATAACCTTATTCACTTTTCTCTTTCTCTGATTCTCGATTAAGAAGAAGACTCTGTACAACTTAATCTATCTCTCAGTTTTATAATATCTGATTTACTAGTTTGAAATCGATATCTCGAATCGACACCACCACCGTCAATGATTATGTGATATTTCCCCTCATATCCCGATCTCAAAATCTTAATCTATCTCTCAGTTTCACCAGCTGCTAAGAAGCAGAGAAGGAGAAGACTCATGGAAGAACAGATGCATAGGAAATAAAAGAACCCATCCTCGTATTGACAACAAACACATACCTAAATTCTATCATCTCTGTGTTATTGATCCAAAACCCATTTTATTCACACAACAGATCCCCTTTATTCAGTTCCAAACCCCATCTTCATTTCTTTTCAAACTCGTCATATTCATGAATCATCTTCTCCATTTAACTGGTTGATTCACTCCAATTAACTCGCAATTTCATCACTCTGAAATCTCTGAAATCGAACTGGAGAAGAAGAAGAAAGAAGAAGGAAAAGAAAAGAACGAGAAGAAGAAGATAATACACCGGGCTGAAAAAAGAAGTTATGGTTTTTTGGGGCCCCTGAAAGTGATTACATTATAATTTTAAGGGTGCAAAAAAGAATACACAAAGTCAATAGTTAGACACGTCACTATGTAACCGAGTCAACGCGGGTCAACGTTGGTCTTTAGACCAAACGCAAAGTCTGGACAAATGTTAGACCAAAGCCAGTTTTGGGCCAAAATGTGAGTACCAAAAACCAAATAACCCTATAATAAATAACACTAAAAACTACATATTTAGTATCAAGGTTTCTCTGTCCAATAGATAAATCTAAGGTTGTATTGAGATCCCGTAAGCAGAGGGTGAGTTGGTCTTGGATTTCTGAATGATAATGAATATAATGAAACGCTCCCTCTCGGTTTCTCCAATGAAAACTGAAACCTTCTAAAAAATAATAATCAATCGAACAACACTTAGATGAAACGCATCACCACCAGTGTAAACTTCTCTGAATTGCTACATATCCAGTGAAATTTCTACATATTAATCTGGTGATTTCGTCCTACCGTATTTTTTAACGGGGCATGCAATTAATCTCTAATAGTGATTTTAAAGGTATTTAATAATTACAAAATTTTCTTATAAGTTTTGTTTATGCAAGTATTGATTTAACTTGGGTTCTTTTATATTTTTGTGTTAAGTTGATGACTTTTTAATTTGAATACATGTTTGGTTAACAAACTTTGATACATATAGGGTATGTTTCTTTGTAGAACTGATGTTAGTCTCTCATTTTTCCCGTTAGCACTTTGTTTCGATCCCGGATTTGTAGACATTATTTGACTAATGTTGGGGTATTTGTTCAATATCAAGGCCTATTAAACCCAATGTGTGTTGTATACATTGAAGGCGACAGAAGTTTCTGTCGGCTCTACCTTGAAACTAATAATTTTTCTTCGGAAGGTTAGTTGAATTTATGTAGATACAAATATCAATGTGACTATGCTCTTTAAAACTCCAAATTACTTGAGTAACACTAGATGTGAGAACGTCATTCATGCGCTACTTAACATAGTTGGTGTGAAATCTTTTTATCCATGAATTTCTTCAATTTTATGTTATCAATATGATTGAGAAAGAATCTTACACATGTTTTGATTTACTATTATAAGTTTATTTTTTCAACTCACATGTGTATATCTCAGCCTTCCAGTATCTAAGGGTTCTTCATTTTTATAACTCTCACATTTGCAAAAAATAAATAAATAGTGTTTATCTATAGTAGGGAAAATATTATGGGTTTTTGATTCACTCCTTAGAGCCTTAGTTATCAATAATTTCGGAACAAATGTATTCATAAACATCATGGAGTTGGATTGGCAGTTTAGGTATATGTATTGTTAGATGAAATATTCTTTTTGAAGTTTGAAATTATGGTATGATGGAACAATAAATGGGAAAAAAAATTATTTACTGTATTTTTTATTTTATTTTCATGTTGGCACAACATTATTACTCCGTCCAGATAATAAATTGGAATAACATTCTTAAGTAAAAAATAAAAATATCAGGTAACCCATTTTGTTTCCCAAAACCTATTTGAATATCAAAATAATTACTCACGAATAAAATGAAGCAAGAGGAATGTGAACAATATCGTATTAGAGATAAAAACATCCCGTGCCGTTACGGCACGGGTTAAGATCTAGTATAAATATAAACAAAGGATAGACAAAATTTCGTGAAGTCAACATCTGCCTTTGAGTATGCCCCAACCATACTCGAGGTTTAAACCTTCAACCATAAATAATAGAATAAACTTTTCCACCCTCATTAATAAGATAAAGATGCAAATATGCAATGAATTTCTTATACTCCCTCCATCCCCAATATATAGGCGGAATTTTCCAATTCTCTTAGAATAAGAAAAAGTATGCATTTCATAAATATCCATCACTTTTCTTATTTTACCCTTTATCTTATTCCCAAGACAAGAGACATCAACTTACTTGTTATGATACCCATATTCTCTATATAAAAACAGAGTTTTTTCGAGCACTCTCATTAACCGGAGCTTCTTGTTGATTCTGACCCCACCGTTCTAAATTTCAGCCAATAGAATTTCAGGAGAATCTTGTGGACCCACGAATTATTTGGCCAATCACATTTAAGAACATAATTACCTAAAATTATTAAATCTTGTTTAATTTTGAAACATAATAAAACAAATATAAACAACTTCAACATTACAAACAAAACAAAAAAAAAAAAACGATTTCATCATGATAAAACTAAATATGCAATGTTCATCATGATATCATCATAAAATTAGATCAATCGTAAAATTAAAAATAAATAAATCCAATGTCCAATGTCCATTTATAGTTTTTCTAATAAAATCCGCCTAATTACAACTCCAAACCACGGGTAAAAGAAAATACTTCCAATTACACTTTTAGATGGTATTAAATAACTGGAGCATTGATAAAATTTAGATTTACGATTAAAAGAAAATACTTGATTTGTAGATCTCACACATGAATCGAGCAAACTTCTTTCGAAAGCTTATAAAAGGGTTTGTTAATCCTGTAGAAATAAAAATAAAACAAAATCATTAGGAGTAAAAATCACTAAACAATAAAATTTGCAGAGAGGAAAAAAATAATCTTTATTAGCGACAAATAAAAAAAAGATGTCACTGTAATTTTTTTGAACTTTGTGTTTTCCATGATTAAAAATAAAGAACCCACAATTGGGGGATATGGGAATTAATTGGGGGATATGAATTACTTCCCCCAACCCATGGTGTGTGCTAAGGGGTGACTTTTGGTTATGAATATACTAAAATACCCTTCCCTCAAAATAAAAAGAATACTTAAAATCAAAAAACAAAATCATATCCCCCATTTCCATCCCACTTCTTCCCTCAAAATAAAAATCAAAAACTTAAAATCAAAAAACAAAATCATATCCCCATTTCCATCTCCACTTCTTCCCTCAAAATAAAAATTAAAAACTTAAAATCAAAAATCAAAAATCTAAATCATATCCCCCATTTCCATCTCCACTTCTTATTAATCTTATTTAGGGGTAGAGCTTTGAAACCCAAATATTCTCCATTCCCTTTCAAATTCTAAACTCTCCCCACTCTATATCAAATTCTCTTCACCTCACTTTCGAAACGATTTTTTTTTTATTCGGAAGTGATGAAAATCATGCTGAAAGTGATGATGACCATGCCGGAATTGATGAAGACCATGCCGGTACCGTGTTCCGGCATATGGTCTTCATCAATTCCGGCATGGTCTTCGTCACTTCCATTTTGAATTTTTCCTGGCTTTAAAAAGCTTGGTGCCGGCATGGTCAGTTGATATGAAGACCATGCCGGTATTGTTTTCCGAATGTTGATTTTTTTCTGGTTTTGAACAGGTACCGGCATGGTAATAGTTTTTTCGAGCGTGCCGGTACCTGTTCCAGCATAGTATTTTGCTTAAATACCTATGCCGGAACAGAATGAAAAGTATCCAGAATGTTGATTATTTTTTTCACTTGACTACCAGCATTGATAGGAAATTATTTATGAACATTTCCAACAATTGCCGGCATGAGTTTTTTGTTGAATACCATGCCAGCACCAAGCTTTTTCAGCTGCAACAATGGTGGATTCAAAGAAAAAAAATCAAATTTTCGACCTCTTATTATTAGTAATTCTCTCATCACAATCATCTTCCCATTTTCAAAAAAAAAAGAAATTCCTCTCAAATATTTTTTTCCCTCCTTCTAATCTCACCCAAACACAAATAAAAATACACACTAATTTATCCCCCAAATACTTAACATTTTACTAATTATACTTAATCACTAATCCTAATTAGTGGGGGCTAGATTAGGAATTAAAAAAATAATTACATAGGGGGTCACCCAGAATTGCTATTGGGACACCTATTTTGTCCCGTAGCTATATCCCCCAATTAATTCCCATATCCCCCAATTGTGGGTTCAAAATAAAATATATTTAGAATAGAAAATGGTTTAGATATTCCAAGTGCAAAAATATTTGAAAATAAAATATATTTAGAATATAAAACGATTTGGATATTCCAAGTGCAAAAATAGCTGAAAATAAAATATATTTAAAATAGAAAATGATTTAGATATTCCAAGTGCAAAAATAGATGCATGCATTAATTGTGACAATACGAGGATATCTAACTTTCATCAATATTGTGGTATTATTTCTTGTGTTAAAGATTTTTTTACTATTTCCAGATTTTGTCTAATTGGAAAATCTAGCCTTGGATACTCTCTATATAAACTGATGCAACAAGTGTAGGATCTCATTGTTTTCGTGGTGATTTTTTATTTTTTACACAGTTAGGGTTTATTATTTTTGATCGTAAATTACAAGTCTCTATACCTAATGTTCAGTTGTTCTCCTAATCACAGAAATTTAGCATATTTATATATTCTTTGTGTGCTTTTGCAACGTTAGAAGTTGTCGCAACTCCTGCTCTTTTTATTGCCAAAATTTCCATTCTTATTGAGTGTATTTATGGTGTTAATAGCTATATGGAAATTCCCTCATGTTTATTTGACCTGACATGCCGTATGGTTGCTTCTTTCTTTTATCTGACGTATCATTTCTTTGATCTGATATTTTGTTTCCTTTATGCTTTCTTCACTGTTTTTGTTGATCTGATGGTTCTTATCCTTAACTCTTTCGTTGATCATAAAGGTCACATCTTTACTGCTTTCTTCGAGCTCACAAATAACGATATTTTGGGTTTACCGCCATGATTTGTAGACATAGCTTACCGTTGCTACGATCCTCTCTTTTATTTTCCCTGAATTTTTGGTCTTAAAGTCTTAACCTTGAATAAGCTTAAGCATGCATACATATGAAAAATATGAAAATAACAGTCTAAGGTTAAAAGTCTATTTTTCATGTTTCCTAGATGCCTACACCTAGATTGTTTTTTTTTTTAAATACCGATAATATCAAAATCGAAAGCACCCATTCTACAACTTGAAATTATTAGGGGTGGAAAGAAGAAAATTTTTATTCTTCTTCTCTACGTAAAGAAGCATTCATAAATATACCCAATTTTGACATCTTTGGAAAAATTCTTAATCCCAGACCTTATAGATTTGTCTTATTCAATAATTCTTCAAATTCTACTATTGTCATAGAATGTATGCCCTTCCTCTCAAATTATACTAACACGCTTACTTCATTTATGTTTTTTTGGTTAAAGAATGAGCACCACCCTTTGTTATCAACATGTGAACTACATATGACCTAAACTACGTATGAACTACTACATGCATGTATGAGTAATCTTGATTAGCTTCATAAAACTTCATTTTGGGTAGATCCATATCCAAAGTACGCAGGGCTTTATTTAGTATTTTCTGTCTAGGTGATTGCCTCAGAAATCAGCAATTGATACAAAATGGTAACATTTTCTCAGGCAAGCCCGAGCTCAAGCTATTATTTAATCTTTTTTCGATACCAGTAATCAAGAAACGAGCCCAGCAACTCAGCTCGAGATCACAATGAATATTCGGGTTCGAACAAACAATCTGAACCTGGAAAATGCAGGTTGAATTCGCTGCTTTTGCAACTGTAGGGATAGAAACTAATAAGATTGTGATTGAATGACCAACCAAAAGCAGGAGATTACACAATTCAGTTCACAGCAAGTGGTGCAAAGTGCAAACTAAGTACAGGCTACAACACAAGTATTACGTAATTATGTTCTTTACATAATTAAATGTCTGGTTTTGGTTGGTCATTCGATCACTAATTAGACTACTGGTTACAACAAGTACATAATTCTGCTCTTCACATGATTAACCACCAATTTGTGATACCTTCAGACTTGGCAAGTTCCTGTATAGTTATGTGTTCTTGAAATAGAAACATGTATGTTACTTATAAAAAATATGGAAACAAGTATCTTCGAGATCCATGAAAAATATAGAAAAAAAATATTTTTGCTGATCCTATAAACATGCGAGAATCGAGCAATACATGGTATGGGAAATAAAAAACAGTCGGCATGGTCTTCATCTCTATTGCCGACTTAAGCTTCCATTTTGGTAGTTAAATCATTTGCATCTGATGGATTAATTCCATTCATAATTTGTGCATATATTTAACTCTTAATTTTACTTTAGACTCATTTGACTTGGACGTCAAAGTTGATGAATGCTCTTGATCCTTGACAAGTGCATATGTTCTCGATGCTGATCCAGTAGAAAGGCTAATCAAACCATCATTGTCCATTTCATTCAAATATTAAGAGCTCAATTCGAAACAAATTAAGAGCTCCATTCGAAACAAAATGGTAGTGGGTTTTTCAAAGCAAAAATTTTAGTCCAAATAAAACGGAACAACTAAATGAAAATACACTAATGATTTAATTGAAAATTCATTTGCTAAAGTACAAACAGTAGGTATGGTTTTCATCACTCATGAAGATTATGCCCCAAATGCAGGTTCTAAATTTATGATTCAGTACCAAGTTTATTATAATTATATTATAGTCAATTTACTCATTACTAAATTAAATATCCAATAATATTTAGATTAATTTATCACAATCATGATGCAAACTGAATTTCTTAATAACATTGATGTTTTGAATAATTGCAAACTGAATTTTCCAATTATTAACGCTCCCTCTCTCTCCTGCTACAGTAACTAATTTAGGATTCGGAAAATTCATTGGAAAATTCATTTCGTTTTCAAATCACCGACTGTAAACTACCAGCAGCAAACTCCCATTTCCACCACCATCATCTCGATGGGTTACAGTGGTTTGGGGGGTTTCGTTAGTTTTTATGTTTTCCATGTTGGTACTCTTATGGTGTGTTGATGGGTTAGTTTGTTCATGCTCATTTTGGTTGATTGATTTTGTGCTTTTGAATTGTCATACACCTAGAAAACTGCTTGTAATCGGGTGCTACTCTGTGTGTTTCTGAACCAAAGAGTGGATAATTTATTTAAGCACTCAAACTGTTTGTCATTATGCTTCAATGACAGTTGCAAGTAAAGGAATCATCAGATGTCCGTTTAGAGATTTTCATGGTTGTCCAGATGGGGGGACTGGGAGTAAAGGTTTTTCATGTTTGATTCCCCACCTGAAGATACAACACCTCTGCAATAAAGAAAAGAAGACTGCACTCCAACAGGCCATAAGAACTGATGTTGATGTCTTCATGAGTTTAGAGGAAACTCTGAGAACTTTAAGACAATGGTTGTGCTTCGAATGTATGAGTATTCAGGCTTGGAGCAGAGCGTGCAAGCATGAGGGGAACACTGATATTAAGCCTGAGATATGTGCGAGTTACGGGTGAAGTAGGCTGAATAATTTTTGGAGTGCCTAAGCCTCGTCTACGGGAGGATTTAGTGCGGCTTGACAGCGACTTCGAATTGAATGAAGCAATTGTGGATGCGATCTTTAGAGCCCCGGTATGTACGGTTAAGAGCATTCCAAGAGGTTGCGGGTTAGCTTTTTCTCATGCCCTGAAAGCGGCACTACAGAAAGTCGCGGCTGAACCTAAAGCTGTTAAACATTGGGTCAGGCTTTTGCTGCTCCCTCGATGCACTTTGAGAGTGTTCCGACCAAAGGGAAGAGCTGAATGCAGGTCTGGTAATCGCAAGGCGACACAACAGACACAAATTCTTAGAGCGCTGGCACTTTGGGGTGAACCTAGTGGGATTATAAATCTTGTTCGTGAGATTTTAAAGCTGCCGGCAACAGTTAGTGTTAGAGATGATTACAAAGAGAAAGACAACAAAGATGATGACACGGGGAAAGACAACAGGCTCGGTACCAATATCTCTACTTGTTTGCGCAAGGTGGCGGATGGGCACTTCACAGTAATGTTAAAGCCATCGGTTCGTCCGGGGTGGCGCCATACAACGAGAACACAAGGAAAGCACTTGAGGATAAGCATCCGACGATGCCGCCTCCAAGGAAACCAACACATGTACGTTGCAGGAGACACCGCTAGTGGCCGAAGAAGGTACCATTCTTAGTTGTATTAAATCTTTCCCTAAGGGAACTTCGTGTGGAAGGGATGGCCTTCGGGCACAACATTTGTTGGATGCTTTCTGTGGGGAAGGCTCAACTGTGGCTGCTGATATGGTCACGGCCATAACTAGGGTTGTTAATCTTTGGCTTGGCGGGAGATGCCCTATTAACCTAGCGGAGTTCATTGCATCGGCTCCCCTAACACCCCTCCTTAAACCGGATAAGAGCATTCGTCCCATTGCTGTTGGGACAATTTGGCGTCGACTGGTGTCCAAAGCGGCAATGAAAGGGGTTGGTAAGGACATGGCAGCGTATCTACAGGATTTCCGGTTTGGTGTAGGTGTTTCGGGTGGTGCTTGAGGCAATCCTACATCTTGTGAATAGGTTTGTCGATAAACATCATGTAGACGCTAGCCTCTCTATGCTAATGGTTGACTTTACCAATGCTTTTAACCTAGTTGACCGAACGGCTATGCTTTACGAGGTACGTAAGCTTTGTCCATCTATATCGCCTTGGGTAGAATACTTGTATGGTCAACACACGGCTCTATGTGGGGGACTCCTTTATCTACTCATCCACGGGAGTACAACAAGGTGACCCTTTAGGGCCTTTGTTATTTGCTCTGGTACTTCATCGACTTATAGCTAAGATAAATGAGCACTTTGCATATTATCCCTACATGCCTGGTATCTTGATGATGGCACTGTTATTGGCGACACCGAAGAAGTGGCAAAAGCACTCACTATTATCAAAACAGAAGGGCTGCTTATGGCTGGGGCTTATCTTGAATATTAAGAAAACTGAAATATTTTGGCCCTCTTGTGATGGACGAAGGATAAGTGATGGGATGTTTCTGTCGAAATCTCAAGACCGAGATAAGGGAGTCAAACTATTAGGTGGTGCGATTAGCCTCGACGATGGTTTTGTGAAGGGCCTTGCCATTAAGAGGGCTGAAAAAGCATGGATTTGATGCAGATTTTATCCAAGCTCCATGATCCTCAAAGTGAATTGCTTTGCTTTTACGAACGTGTATGGGTATCTCCAAGCTTCTTTTTGGCCTTCGTATTTGTCACCCGGACTATATTATGGAGGCGGTAGATATATTTGATAGAGGCTTGCGAGAAGTGGTGGAAGGCATCGTGGTGTGCGGGGACCCGTTCTTTGGAGAGCTTCGGTGGAGACTATCTACTCTACCTATCGGATATGGAGGTCTTGGACTTTATCTTTGCTAGGGAGGCATCGAGTATGTTTTTGTGGCTTCACGTGTGCAATCTTGGGGATTACGGGATCACATATTGAGGAGTAGTGGTGTGGACGGTATGGATGATAATTTTAATAAGGCTTTGGAAACGTTACAAGTGACTCTTCCTGATTTTGATCTTAACAACTTCACCAATAAAGACAACGCCCCCTAAAGCACAAAGCATCTGGCGAGTGCTCTTTTTGGTAAAGTGGTTAAGGACATTGATAGAGTTTACATGCTAACGGAGAGACAGAAAGCGGTTTTTGGTTGTTTGCAAGCAGCACATGCCCAAGATTTTCTTATGGCTATTCCGATTGAGGGGCTAGGGCGAAGATGTCTCCTTTGGAGTACCGGTCTATCCTCAAATACGGGTTAATGATCCCGCTTTATCCCTCGACTCTGCCCTTACCACTTGCATCACATGTTGCTTGGATTCATATGGTGAACATGCGGTTCATTGTAAAGTAGACCCTGGTTATAAATATAGACATGATCATGTGAGGGATATTTTGTATGATGTCTTGTGGAGGTCGGCATTTCGGCAAAGAAAGAAGCACTGTGCATTTCTGACAGACCCACTTGAAGGGAGATCGACACTAAGACCAGGTGATGTTCTTATTTTTGGATGGGCTAATGGGAAACACACATGTGTTGACCTCACGGGGTATCTCCTTTGGTAGGAATTGGACATGGCACCTTTACGGTCGGGCGACGGCGCTAAAGGCGCCTCGGGTAAGATATCGAAGCATGAGAAAGCATGTGTTGACAATGGGCATGCTTTCGTCCCCTTTGCTTTTGATACTTTTGGCTATTTGGCTCCGAAGCGGTTGGACTACTCAAGAGGGTCCCGAGAAAGTCATGCGCAAACAATGTAATGACCCCTGGCTCACGAGATTTTATTTTTAATAGGATAGGTTTTGCTATTCAAAAAGGGCTAGCGGCACAGTTTGTCGCTCGCTTGCCTAGTATGTAATTTTTAACTTTGTAAAATGTATATTATCATAATTATTTTAATGCAGTTTTATAATTTGATTTAGATTATAAGGATTTAAAGTACATAAAAATTTATTGGCTTTTTATTAGTTTATTCAATGTTTTATTAGCTTTTTGATAATATATTATTTTTCTTTATATGAAACTATTTTGAAACATAGATAATAGATTTAATATTTTATAATGAGGTATTAACCCGTGCTACGACAAATTAGTATTATAAATAAGGATATATGTGGAAAAAAAATATTCTTGAAAATGGAACTCCGCCTATTTAATGGGACTAGAAAAATTCTTAACTCCGCCTATTTAATGGGAGTAAATGTTATGGACTAGAAAGAAGAAGAGGCTTCATTCCAACTGTGTCGTTCTCAATACTAGTCATCCTAACAGACATAGTTATCGTATTTGGTGATTCATCTCAACAGACATAGTTATTGTGCTTGGTGATTTGATCGTATATATGGCGACTGATGCTCCTACTGTTAACAATCATGTAGATCGAAATGTCAGTATTAGTACTACAAATTTACCTCCGCCATGTGAGGGAAAAATGGTGACGGTTTTGTCAATTGATGGTGGAGGTGTTCGTGGTTTAATTCCTGCAACTGTTCTCGAGTTCCTTGAATCTAAATTGCAGGTAATTAACTATCTATCTCCTAGAAGAAGAAAAAAAAAAAATGTTTAGTCGACTTTATGTTGACTCCTTAAATACTGTATACAATCAGGAACTTGACGGAGAAGATGCAAGAATTGCAGATTATTTTGATCTTGTAGCAGGGACCAGTACAGGAGGATTATTGACAGCCATGCTTACAGTTCCTAATAAGAACAATCGACCGCTTTACACAGCTAAAGGCGCTGTCGAGTTCTCCCACGAAAATTGCCCAAAAATCTTCCCTCATACCGCGTAAGTATAATATACTTGGCCTTCGGGGGTTTGTGTTAATATTCGTGATAATGATGCTAATTGTTTCGATGATGATATCAATCAGAAAGGAGATAATTTTGGGTCCTATTAAGAGCTTTTTTGGTGCAATAGCGGGTCCTAAATATAATGGCAAATACCTAAGACAGCAACTGAGTACATTGCTTGGGGATATCAAGCTCCACCAAACGTTAACCAACGTTCTGATTCCAGCTTTCGACATCAAGATCCTTCAACCCACCATCTTCTCCACACACGACGTATGTATCCACTGTATCACTTCAGCTTTCGAACTGTTTCTTAATTGACCGTATCCGCAAGACCAAATCTAGTTTTACTTGCCTTTCTAACCCATTTTTTCTTTCTAATTTTACACCACCTGTATTTATTGGTTTCCAATTAAGATTTTCATTTTGCAGTGATCAGAAGAATGGTCGACTGGTAGTTTAACTTTTTTTTTTTTTTACACGTAACAATAGGATTATTGGGACGCTTGATTATGATTCCCGAAATTGAAAAAGAAAGTCGATTTTTCTATACTTTCTGGATCTTGCGAATGTGTTTTGTTATTGATTCAACTGTCAATTATACTTTCCGCCGACGAAATAATGCTAATGATTACAAGTATATACTTGGAGAAACTATTAGTAACTGATCATGCATACTATGTGAGCACAGGCGAAATTAGAGCCGCTGAAAAACCCATTAATGTCGGATGTATGCATCAGCACATCCGCAGCTCCAACTTATCTTCCAGCTCATTTCTTTGATACCGTGGATGGCAATGGAAATTCTCGTTCATATAACCTGATCGATGGGGGTGTTGCTGCTAATAATCCTGTAAGACGGAGACAACTTCCTTTGCGTTTTTTATACTCATGCACTGATGCGTAAGTTGAAACTTTATTTAATATTTTGCCGTAATACACGTGCAGACATTAATGGCGATGAGTCATATATCCAAGGAGATACTAAGGGAGAATCCAGATTTTTATCCGATCAAAGCAATGGATTGCAGGAAATTCCTTGTACTTTCATTAGGAACTGGATCAGCTAAAGTAGAAGAAAAATTTACCGCAGCTTTAGCTCCTAAATGGGGCATTCTGGGTTGGCTTTACAACAATGGTTCCACACCCTTGATCGACAGTTTTTTCCATGCCAGCTCTGATGTCGTTGACATTCATACATCAGTTCTTTTCCAAGCACTGAAGAGTGAGAAAAACTATCTTCGAATTCAAGATGATTCATTGACAGGAGATGCATCTTCAGTAGATATATCAACAAAGAAAAATTTAGAAAATCTTGAAGAAATTGGTAAAAAATTATTGAGCCAACCTATTTCGAGATCAAACTTGGAAACTGGAAAATTTGATGAGATTAAAGGTGAAGGAACAAATCAAGATGCGCTTATCCGGTTCGCTAAACTCCTGTCTAATGAACGTCGGCTTCGACATGGCCAAAAGTTACACTAGGAGTCAAGACGGATTAGGCACCTCTTTCAATCTTGTTTATCCATTAGTCTTTCTTCAAGTCTTTTTTCTTTGAGTGCACGTTGAAAAAAAATTAAATAAAAAATGAAATGACAAGTATGTGTGACCATTCCATTAAATAGACGTGATCAATTTGGATTCCTTTAATAAAATTTAAGAATCCTTCTCTCATAAATCGATTAACTCAAAAACCTAGACTCAATCTTCAAAATCTGATGCAAAAGTCGTTTCCCATGGTGACCAATTTCAATCAAGAGTAATCTTAGGACTCCTGGGGGCTGTATGATAGATTAAGAGATGGGGGTTGTGGATTTGAGGAACTGATGAATGACACACTATTTGAAAGGTATTTCGTTTCTTATTCTTTATTAGCTTTGTTTAGATTTGTTTTCAGAATAAGGGTAATTCTATATTTTGGTTGATTAGAAGAGAATATGTATTTTGAAGTTTATCTTGTTCTTGTACTTTGTTAGTATGTATTGTTTGCTAAAGTTTGTTATCTTCTTTGTATTACATATTTTAGGGTATTCGTGTAGGATTGATAATTGGTTATCAGTTTATTTGATTCATGTTGCTGCCTTCTTCTTGAATTTATTTATAACGACTTGCAGGGGTTGTTCTAAATGGATTTTGTTCATAGAATGTTATGTTTTTGCCTAATCGATTATATGAGTTGAATTTTTATGTTGGTGATGAATGATGTTCTAAATGGAGTTTCCAATTATTTTTTTTCTTTGACGTAATGAGAATGAGAAAATTGAATAGTATGTTTTGGGATCTCAATTTTTCTGGGGTTTAATTTGGGGATTAAAAGTTGTTAGTTAAAGCAGAGTCTCTTAAAATGGGTTATTAGGGTTTCTTAGTTTTTGAAGGATTATGAATACCTTCATAACAGTCCTTAATCTATTCTTACTGTGTTTGTTGTTCGTGTTGGTTCTAAGACCAGTGTCTTCTGTTTCTTACTCGGGTGTAGTTTGCCTCTTGTATTGGTGGCTGCTGTCTTACATTAGTCTAAAAGCTTCCCACTGCTTTGTATCTTTGTTTCTTTTTGGTGTAGTTTGCCTCATGTATTGTTGGTTGTTGTCTTATGTTGGTCTAAAACCTTCCTACTGCTTTGTATCTTTGTTTCTTATTCTGGTGTAGTTTGACTCATGTATTGCTGGCTGCTGTCTTATGTTGGTCTAATAACTTCCTACTGCTTTGTATCTTTGTTCGTATAAGGAACTTGATAGTTGAGTAGTTGATCTGTATGTGATTGTTTCTTTGTTTTTTGATAATCCTTGCATGCAATATGTTCTATTTTCATCCTTGTTCCTTTATATAGGTCTCTGCTTAATAGTTCTGAATTCTTTACCTTAAGTTCCCTCTTGTCTCCTTTCTTTCCATGAAAGTTTATTTCCTAGAGATAATTTTGAATTTAGCTTGTAAAGTTATGCGCTCGTTGCCTGTTCTGAAGATGGTATGAGTTTACATTGGTTCTTTTTCCTCTTTTTTGGTTGCTCCTTCCCCTTTTTTTCTGGATTTTCTGAAAAAGGAGGGCAACCTTTATTGTTTTTTTTATTTTTTATTTTTTGCCTGGTTCTAATCTTTGTAAAATCATAAGGCTTTTCTGTGTTTGTTGTGTGACTTTTAGTTGTAGTCTAGTCTTTCAAGTGAGAACTTCTTATAAACATCTACTTTGCATTTTGAGTTGTCTTTTCTATCTGCCGAATATGTGTGTCCAAATGTAGATTTCCCCCCTCAGTTCCCAACCCTTAAGCTCCGCTGATCAATCTAAGCCCCCAGGTAAGTTCTCTTAAGCTACTTTTTATATCCTCTTCTTCATCCTGTTATAGTTGCTTTATAACCCGACTAACTACCCTTCTATTTAAGGTTGAAGTTTTGATTTCTATTGGTTCATAATAGTTTCTTCGAGTGTGTAATAGTTTTATACAATCTGTAATAGTCTGTATAATTTTCGAGGTGCTTGATTTTGTCTCGAACCAGCATTTTAGGTTTTGTTCTAAAGCAATTAGGCAGTAGTTTTTAGGACTTAATTAGCGTTAACCAAAAAGGGTGTGACCTTAAAGGCAGTAGTTTTGTTCTTACTCGTTTGACCAAAAAGGGTGTGAAGTTTGAGTGGACTACTGAGTGTGATAAAGCATTCGAGGAGTTGAAGCGGAGATTGACTACGGCACCCATCTTGGTTACCCCAGAACCAGGATTAGGTTATGATGTTTATTGTGATGCTTCAAGGAGTGGTTTGGGTGGATTTCTTATGCAGAAAGGGAGAGTAGTGGCTTATGCTTCTCGACAGTTAAAGAATCATGAAAAGAACTACCCAACTCATGATCTGGAATTAGCAGCTGTAGTGTTTGTGCTAAAGCTTTGGAGGCATTATCTTTATGGAGAAAACTTTATGGTATTTTCGGACCACAAAAGTCTAAAGTACATCTTCACTCAGAAGGATTTGAACTTGAGACAGAGAAGATGGCTCGAGCTTCTTACGGACTATGAGTTTAAGTTGGAGTACCATCCTGGGAAAGCGAAGGTTGTAGCGGATGCACTCAGTAGAAAGGAATCTGGATCCATAGCTTTATTGAGGATGGTCAAGGTTGTGGAAAAATATGACTTTGTTGTTGAGTGGAACGATGAAAGGGCATACCTGGCGGATGTTGTTGCAGTACCTGAGATTGTGGAGAAGGTCATTCAGGCGCAGACGTTAGACGACGGTTTGAAAGAAATCAAAGGAAAGATGGGTACTATGGATCAACAGGAAGGATGGACACTGGGAGTCAATGGGGCTATACGCTATAAGGGACGGTTGTGTGTACCAGATGTTGAGGAATTGCGAAAGGAAATTTTGACGATGGCTCATAAGTCTGTATTAACAGTACATCCGGGAAGCACAAAGATGTATCAAGACTTGAAGCGCCAGTTCTGGTGGAAAGGTTTGAAAAGGGATGTTGCATTATTCGTCTCCAGGTGTCTTAATTGTCAGCAAGTGAAGGTTGAACACCAGCGACCAGCAAGACCTCTTCAGACTTTACCATTAGCGGAGTGGAAATGGGATTTCATTGCTATGGATTTCGTTAGAGGATTACCTAAGACCCAACATGGGAAGGATGGCGTATGGGTGATCATAGACCGTCTCACCAAGTCGGCCCATTTTCTTCCGGTGAAGCAGACAGTGTGACACCCCGAATTCCGGGCCTGGATTTCGACCCAAATCCAAACCCAAAATCCGAAATGTTACATTTAATAACAATCCTAGACTTATACACTTGGCCCAAGTCCAAACAACAGATTCTTTGTCTATTCTTTATATATGTTCAATTCCGAAATTTTGTCGCAGCGGATACATAAAAATTATTTTGGGAACATCTAACCATTAACTTGTCGTTATTGTTAACTCACATGAACAATAGAGAACTATAGTTTACCATAAAAAAAATATTTCATCGTTAAACGTTCCAGATTTAATTCAAAAGAATCGCATATTTAAGGAAGAGTTATAAATTAAAAACAGACATCAATTAACTCCACGAATTTTACCGAACCTATTTCAAATCCAAATAGATTATAGTTCCATTCATAAATTTTACAAAAAAATTAGATTATCTTAAAGACCTTTTGACCATAGTCAAATACGTAGTTGACCAGAACTGCGGAAAAGAAAAACAGAGATAGTCCATTATATAAAATCATATAAAATCACTCACAACTCAAAATCAGGTTTAGTTTACCATTTTGGAATCTAAAAAGAATTCTCTTCAAGTTTACAGAAGACACCAAAGACTAAAACACGCCATAGAATAGTTTAAAAACAGGAAAACTTCAACATAGTTGAATCTGTCAGAAAATATCTGAATTTCTTATAGTAATAAACAATTGTTTTAAAAATAATTCCGGCACTCATAAAATTCTAATATTTTAACAACTTCATAATCCGTGAGTTTTATGCATACCATAAAATATTCAATCATAAATATCTTGTAAAATAATTATCATTAACAGTCAAACTGACATGACTCAGAAATTTTCATTTATCTAACCAAATAAAATTGTCTTAATAACACATTGTTCCATTAATTATACATTAACCCAATAATCTCCAAAATATAAATACTCAATAAGCACTCAATAAATCATCCAAAAGAGAGTTTGATGATATTTTATTACAAATTTCCAATCATAATATGCAACTACTAGTTAAAACACCAAAACCGATCTCTATGCTTTTCCGCCATTAGCTCCTTGTGGTGTCATAAAATCTGGAATTTTTGTCATAATACGACGTGATTTGTGACACTCAGTAGGAAAAGAAGCAACAAAACATTTTATGCAATATTTTTCAATTTCTTTTCAAAACAAGTTGCATGGTTAACACCACCACAAACATATGGAAACACCACATCCATATACATTAATAAATTCAATCAATCCGCTCGCCCAAGGGAGCCCCCCCACGTGGGTTTAGGAAACAAAACCGTCCCCAAGGATATCTCGTATCCCAACATTATACAACAATAAATTCAATCAATCCGCTCGCCCAAGGGAGCTCCCACGTGGGTTTAGGAAACAAATACCGTTTCCAAGGATATCTCGTATCCCATCATAAATAATCTTTAAGAATCACATTCTATGGACCGCAGCCCAACATTCATAATCATGCTCACAACATCGATTATCATCCATATATTAATGGAAACTTGCAAACATAAATTTAATTAAAAGAAACTTAAATAAAAGAAGAGTTTTAGATTGTGTTGCGCCTACCTCAAATCGCAATCCAAAAACTATAAATAATAGAAGGAAAAGCTTTATCACCAAAGAAATTATCTTTGATATGAACTAAAAGAATCTCTCGTTATTTCTATTAATTTAGATTTTTGTTTACTCTTTTTTTCTTAGTATGTTTACTCTTTTCTTCTTAGTATGGTTACTCTTTTCTTCTTAGTATAAGATATATACATATGTTGGAAATTTTGGGTATAAAACAGAGGATGATAACACTAAAAGAAATTGTTGTTGTACTCAAAAGCTTTCAAGGCTCGGGTGATTTCTTTTAGACGATTATTTCTACCCTCCCAATATAAATTGGCGATTGCAACAGGTATGCGAAATAATGCCTCCAGGATACAATGAAAGCCCTACAACAGGAAATTGGATTCAAGGTTTGCACCCCTTGACCCAACCAAGAACACATGAGAGAGATTTCTGATGATGCTTTAGATGGAGAGAAAACAGGTTGAATTCATTCTCAAGAATGGGAGAATTCCTTCACTACTTATAGGGTTATTCATGCCTATTGGAGATGCCTCTTCACTTCCAAAAGACACATAAGGTGTCTGTTGGGAATGGTTGTGTCCTTTATGAACCATCACACCTATTAGAGGTGTCCCTTCATCTCCAACTAACATCCATTGTGTTTATCCAACACAGAACACTTCCCCATCATAGTGACAAACCAAAAACGAAAACATTTTTATTTTCTAAGTTATTGAAAATATCCAACAATCTCCCCCTATTTTCAAAAACCAAAAACATAAAATAAAATAAAACTTATAAAACCGGAGTGGCTGCATCACTCAAGTGACTGCCTACGTACACGAGTGGGATCAAGCCAACGTAGTTCAAGCACAATTGGGACTAAGCATCATCGCTGAAATCAATACATAAATGATAGGTACCTTATGGGTTTGAACCTTCACTTAGTGTAAGAAACTCAAAGCCTTATCGAGATTCTATGGTGAAACCAGTCTTGAACCAAGTATCCCTTATGATAAAACCGGAGTCTCCACACATATTGATTCCATAAATCATGTGTTCTGTATCCAAGCACTATAAAGGCCTTGTGCTTATATCCTTATTCATGAGTCTTCTTTAGAGAACGGTCTTCTTCTCTTAGTAAACGGCCCACATTTCCATACTCATATAGGTAAGTCTCGAAGGTGTTTCTGCGAGACACCTTTTACTAATCACAGACTCATTAAGGATTTACATCCATCCTATTTTCTTGCAGAAAAACCAGCACTAACTTGAAATGGGAAGTTTTATGTTAGTGCTCCATAATCTACATCCATAACTTGTTGGTACCACATTGAACCTTGTTTATCTTTTTCAAAACATAGGTTGGGTTTCTGCTATGGGAGATCAACCTTCCTTCACAGACCTTAGTCCCATTTCTATATACTTCATTGAAATTAATTCCTTTGGGAGACTCTTCATAAGTAGGTCTACCAAGCTTTTCTCTGTTTCAATGGTTAACTGCAATTACTCCTTTCTTGAGTAATTGACTTACCGTTCCTTGTCTAAGACTTGTATGTATTGACTTTTCATTATAAGTCTTGTTAAAGACGTTATAGATGATATCCTGATTCACAATTAATCAAGACCGCTTGAGATGGCTTCTTCCAAAAAATGGGATCTCTACAAATTAAGTTCTAAGCCATTCCTCCTCATTTAATTGCATCTACTCATGCAATCAATTCTGAAAACATTATTAAAAATGTTCCTCTTTGATTTGACAAAATGATTGTAACTTCTTTAGTGATCCTAATTAACATTTGCAGTTAATTCACAAGAAGTCATTATAGACTTGCATACACTAGAGGCATAGAAAATTTGTAGGCAACTTACTTGCTATTTCAACAAGCACATTATTACGATAAGTAACTCATCTACTCATGCCCAATCTTCTACAAATTTATACCCAAAAAAACATAGACAATGTCTATTTAGCATTCTACATTATGTAATGCAAATGTTCATAATTTATGCATCGGTAACATCGTAACACCTCATCGTTGGATATTTGGTCCCGTGCCCAATATTCCAATATGTTACATATTCACCGGTATTCCACTTTCCTTTCGATGTCATTTAAGACATGCCAATTTCCAAAATTTGGAACCTATAATTCTTATCACAAGAATTATGCTCATTTCATGCAATTGTTATCTTAACAATTACGGTTTCAGACTTTAAAATTTATAATTCCATTTCAAGAATTATATCCGTACCATAAAATTGGTGATCTCTATATTGGTTCTCTAATCATAGAGCATTCATGACAATACTCCTCAATTGTCACGCGACCAAATGAGTCATATTTGCATATAACTTGTTTGGCCAGTATCAAACATGCACAACGGTCATTTCTAAAGAAATCTTCAAATCCAGTGTATTGGTACGGATACCACATTGGACTTGGCTATAGTTTCCAAACATTTCACCTAAAATATGTGAAAGTTTGATATACTCCTCATCCAGAAAACCGCCGATTTGTTTGACTTCAAATTTCTGGACCTTTTACTTTTGTAAGTAAAATGTGCAAAGTATATCTTCTATTTCATGGCTTTTGCAAAAACTCATTGGCCCATGCAATTAATTTCTGTACTCCAATAAATTCGTACAAAGGGAAACATGTTTACTGCATCCTGTGTAGGGTTTGGGTTTGAATCACCAAAGCCCTAGTATTCAACAGGCACCTCCCACCTGGGTTATTAATTGCAATCCCTTCTCCCCACATTTCATGATCATCGTGTGATGTCATGAAACTTGGTCGTATCCTTCTTCAAATTTGGATACAAATTGCATCCCTTCCCATCATCATGCGATGCTAAAGATTATTCGGTTGTTGATGAACCAAATAAAATCACATCTCCCATTCTGTTCGAGAGTCAAATCAGACCACATACCATTTCCTAAGAAATGGTTTCTGGAAGGACGAGTGTCTTGAAAAACTTGCTGTGTCGTTGTATTCAACCTCAAAACAAAAGGACGGAGGGATGTGTCTCTTGAAGACAGATGTCTATCTCTCACTAATCTTCTGAACATTATTGTAAACGGTTACAACTTACAATAAATTAAAGGCATGCAAACATAACCAAGAGACATGTCTGTTCTATTTACCAATCAAAATGATGAACAACAAAGTATCAAATCAATTATTTATTTCTGCCTAGCACTCACAATAAATCCTATATATTATTGTGCTATTAAGCCTATCATAATCAAGAGGATAGATGATCAGAGTAGAAGGAATTGCATGCATCTAGTGGTGATGGCGAAAATGATTAGTGAACCGCCAATAACCATTATCAACATCCACCGAGAACAGAAAGTTTAATGGGAAAGATATAAACCAACATTTCATGCATGCAATTCTAACGATCAAAATAATTAGTGCATGGCAACAAGGAGATATCAACCCAATACTTCACAATAAATGAATATGCATAACTAATCGCATAATCACATCAAGAGGCGTATACCACACAATGATTCTAAGAAACCGAAAATAAAAAGAATAGAATCGTCTTTAAGATTGTTGGAAATATTATACTTATCTCTGAAACGTGCTCTTTATATCGCTGTAACCATCTGTTAACGCAGAAATTTCACCCTCTATCGTCTCGAAAAATTAATCGTCTAAAACTGTTGGAAATTTTGGGTATAAAACAGAGGATGATAACACTAAAAGAAATTGTTGTTGTACTCAAAAGCTTTCAAGGCTCGGGTGATTTCTTTTAGACGATTATTTCTACCCTCCCAATATAAATTGGCGATTGCAACAGGTATGCGAAATAATGCCTTCAGGATACAATGAAAGCCCTACAACAGGAAATTGGATTCAAGGTTTGCACCCCTTGACCCAACCAAGAACACATGAGAGAGATTTCTGATGATGCTTTAGATGGAGAGAAAACAGGTTGAATTCATTCTCAAGAATGGGAGAATTCCTTCACTACTTATAGGGTTATTCATGCCTATTGGAGATGCCTCTTCACTTCCAAAAGACACATAAGGTGTCTGTTGGGAATGGTTGTGTCCTTTATGAACCATCACACCTATTAGAGGTGTCCCTTCATCTCCAACTAACATCCATTGTGTTTATCCAACACAGAACACTTCCCCATCATAGTGACAAACCAAAAACGAAAACAGTTTTATTTTCTAAGTTATTGAAAATATCCAACAACATATATATATACTCACAACCTAAAACAAGTTCCACCTAACCTTAAGTTTAAAAGTTTGGTCAAGATAAGAATCTAATAATTATGTCTTCAAAGTGATAGCTAATTATTTATGTCTACCACTACCACCTTCTTTTAATTTATTTCTCTCTCTAACATAATTCTTCCTTCTTTTTTTTATTCTTTATTAAAACAAACAGTACTATAAAGAAAAGTTGTTTCCTAGGATTCCACCAAAAAAACAAAAAGAATTCAAATTTGAATATAATAAGTTATTAATACCTATTATTCCTTAACTTTCATCATTAATAACCACTAATTCCAAAAAAAAACAAAAGATTCTTTATCCCACTAAGAATTCTTTAATCTAAAGTAAAAGAAAAGAATTAATCAAAACTAATTTCAAAAAAATCAAAAGATTCTTTGTCCCAGTAATAATTCTTTAATCTAAAGAAAAAGAAAAGCATTAATAATAACTAATTTCAAAAATCAAAGATTCTTTAATCTAAAAAATTAACAACAACTATTTTCATCAATCAAAAGAAAAAGTAATTAACAACAACTATTCTCATCAATCAAAAGAAAAAGAGAATTAACAACAACTATTTTCATTAATCAAAAAAAAATTCTTTTGTTCTTGGCTCAATTCATCTATTTTCAATAACAACTAGAATTTTATATTACATGTTTCATAATGATTCATTAATCCGATCATCTTCAAATTTTAGGGAAGCATTTCTAACATATGGATCTATATCATATTCAATTTTTACGAAAACCCAATGGTTCAAATGAGAGTTATTGATTTTATAAGATCATTTCAAACATTTGGACAGATTGCATCATTTTACCAAACAATTCACCGTAAATTCATAAAAATTCTAAATTTAGCAAACTCAACGCATAATTAAATATAAGACATAGATCTACAACTTTTATCAAGATCAAAAATCGTTTTGATATCATCAAGATGTCCTAAGTATAGTCAAGAACATACAAAGCGAAAATGTACAAAACAATTTAGAAATCAACATCCAAGTACAAACAAACATTTTATGGTGAATATGTGATGAAATATTCTCAAATTTTAACTAGAGATACCTAAGCATGTTATCTATCAATATTAAATGCCGATCATCAATTAGATACATAGTTTTTAATCAATAAATCACTTAGATCTAATCATACAAATTCAAAATCAAGTATAAAAAAAACGTAAAGAGAAAGGGAATCTAGCATACTACCTCAATAGCTTAAAAAAAACTCCTCTTAATTCTCCACTGATTTTCCATGGTTTTCCCCCTCTAAAATAAACTCTAGCTTCATCTCCTTCTTCTCCCTAGTTTTTAGTTTCTCTCTCTAAAATTTCTAAAGTTTTAGTTATCAAACCTTAATAACATTATTAAGGAAAAACAAACAATGAATTTGGGTGGCTCTATTTCCACCCTAACTTGGAGCCTTTCTTGTTCAATCCACCCATTTAAGGTTAAGTTTAAGGTTAGGGTTTAAGGAACAACAATCTAAACACAAGGTTAACCAATCTAGGTATAACCCGACCCGAAACAGTATATAAAACAATTATAGGTTATTACAAACAGATACTGTACCTATTTTATGTAATTTGTACATCAAGGAGATAGTTAGGTTGCATGGAGTTCCACTATCGATCGTTTCCGATCGATATCCTCTTTTTATATCCAAGTTTTGGGGGAGTTTTCACCAGTTGATGGGAACGGGATTGGATATGAGTACCGCTTACCACCCTCAGACCGATGGTCAGTCCGAGCGGACGATTCAGATTTTGGAGGATATGTTAAGAGCATGTGCGATCGACTTCAAAGGTAATTGGAGCGATCATTTACCCCTTGTTGAGTTTGCATACAACAACAGTTATCAGTCCAGTATAGGTATGGCTCCTTATGAGGCGTTGTACGGAAGACCATGTCGAACACCATTATGTTGGGCTGAGGTTAGCGAAAGAAGTGTCATAGGGCCCCAGATGGTTCAAGAGATAACAAAGAAGATAAGGATCATCCAAGACCGTCTGAGAACGGCACAAAGTCGTCAAAAGAGTTATGCAGATGTAAGAAGGAGACCATTGGAGTTCCAGGTTGGGGACAATGTGTTTCTAAGAGTTAGTCCTAGACCAGGCATTAAACGATTTGGGAAGAAAAGTAAATTGGTGCCACACTATATTGGGCCATTTGAAATTCTTCAACGGATTGGAGAAGTAGCATATCGACTAGCTCTACCAACACAATTTGCAGACATACACAATGTGTTTCATGTATCCATGCTTCGTAAATACAATGCTGATCCGTCCCACGTCATTGAATGGAGAGACTTGCAATTGAACGACAATGTTTCTTATGAAGAGAAACCATTGCGCGTAATCGACTCAAAGGAACAAATCCTTCAGAGGAAAACCATCAAAACCGTGAAGGTGCTCTGGCAACATCATGGTTCCGAAGAGGCAAATTGGGAGTTGGAGTCTGAGATACGAGACAAATATCCGGAATTACTGAGAGGTAATTCTTAAACTTAGCTACGCCTCGAATTTCCGGAGAAATTCTTTTTTTAGAGATTTATGGTATAACGTCTGCTATTTTTGAATCCGGGCTTAAAGCCCGTTTTCAACTCATTAGAGTTGACATAACGATTTGTATATATGTTATGTACAAATCCTAGTTTATTTAGTATTTTTTGTGTGTGATGGTTTTGGGGTGCATATAGCTCAAATTAGTGGGTGGCTAAAATAAATAGTTAGCCCATGGAATGATGGGGTCACTACCTAGTTAGGGTTATAATTATTATATATATATTGTTTTTGTTATTTTCCTAAAACCCTAGAAAAGATAAAGAAATCATCTCTTTCTTCCTCTTTTCATCTCTGCTACTTTACAAAAAAAAAAAAAAAAAAAAGGAATCTGTTTTGTTACTTTATCTGCCTGGAATACTACTTGCTTGGATTGCTAGGATATCAGGATTTTCACTTGGATTGCGTAAGAGGTAGGGGTTTCTACATAATATTAAAAACTAAAGTATTTTGTCATGAATTTGATTTGAATCATGATTTATATTTTCTTATAGGCATGTTATAGGGGTTTCTCCTTAATACTAAAAGCTAAACTATTTTGCATATTTGTTGTCATCTCTATATTTACTAATACATTAATTATTGATCTTATTGTATCATGGCTGATCTTATTTTTTTTCTGAAATCTATATTAGCTTTGTTCTTAGGGGTGATTTAAATGGGCTTAATTAAATCTTAACAATGCTTGATTTAATCGGTGCCTGTTGATTAAAAAAAAAGGACTTCAGTTTTTCTTCCTTTTCCAGTTTTATTTGATCCTAGATCTACCCTTTTGAGATTTTTAAAAGAAGAAGAAGAAAGGAATTAAACCAAAAAAAATAAGGTCAAAACTTTTTCAGTGTTGATTGATAGAGTTTAGGGAGCGAGTTTGCTCTAGCAGCATTTGCTCTAGCAGCGATTCTAACCATTAGATCCTGTGAATGTGACGTCATTGCATGTTTTTTGTCTTCTGCTGACATCACATTTCTTCCATCCAACGGCCGCAAACGCTGCTAGTTCAAAAAAATGCTCTAGCACTGCTAGAGCAAAATAATTTCCTAGAGTTTACCCCTCCGTGTTTTATTAAGAGACCCATCTGACATCTTTCATCATCTTCATCTTTTATAAAACAAACCTAGAAAAAAAAAACATATATATATATATATATAGTGATGAAGTATTTGTCTGATCCAACGACAAATGGTGAGACTAGTTTTTCTTCCCTTGCAAACAGTATCATTTACATTGATTTGACAAGACAAAAATTCAAATAACTCTTCATTTGTGCACCAAGTGATCCTAAGCCATAAAATGATTTTTTCTACGAATAAAATACTCATTTACATATTTTACTCCTTTCTGTTTATGAGCTAACAAATTTTTTGTTTAATGGATTCCTCCCATTTATTGTCTACCTCAATCGACGTGTCCTTTCTCTTAACAAAATTTTGTGATGGCACATGGAATTAAGTTGTCAGACCTTCTTACAAGTCTAAAAATCCTTTATTTAATATTTTATATTCAAATATTGTTTTAAAATATTTTTCTGTTGATTTCTGGATTTTGGAAATGATTGCACTTTAGTTGTCGTTATAAAATACTATATTAAATTATATGGATGCGTTTAGTTGAGTATATTGGAGAATTTGAAAATGAGTTTGGTGTTATACGCGGATAAATCGTATCGGTTAGAAATGGAGTATATGTATGTGTCTCTCTGCTGCTGAAATGTCAGGCCTTTATGGCATTCCACCACTGGTGGCTACCCTGGGAAGACTGTTCGGGGAACAGTATGGTTTGTAACCGGAATAACTCTGACACTAGATTAGGACCTACAATTATAGGTTGGCTTATGTGAGTAAAGTGAGTAAGTAATTTCAGAGGATTTTGATTTACGTGGATTTTATTTATTTTTAACGACGCATGGTTTAATTTTCGTTGCACTATATTATTTTTTGAAATTCCTACTGGGCTGTGGTTTGCTCACCCCAAATTCCTTTTCCTCTCCCAACAGAGTTTGAGGAGCAGTTAGCACAGTAAGCGGACCCGGAAGTTTACGGCGTAGTACTCAGATGTTGGTATTCTCGCAAGACACTACTATATGATATCATGGGGATAATGGGTACTTCTATTGATTATCATTTTATTACTTTGGAGTTTTCAAGTGTTTTAATAAGAGACATTTCTAGTTAAATGTTTTTTTTTTTTTAAAAAATTTATTGTTCTTACTTTATGACTTTTGGAACATCTTTAATAATTATTATTTGGAACCTTTTTATTTATTTATTTGGACTTTAATTTGAAAGCAAAATAAATTATGAAGTCTTTATTTATTTTGCACTTTATTTACTATTCAAGAAAAAAAATAATAGCTTGTTCCATAGTCATGACTCAAGAATCCGGTCTTGCTAGTTGGGTTGGACTCGATCCATCGGGTCAAATCCGGCTCAATAGAAGCCCGAATTTTTGCGGTCGTGACAGTTAACTATACCTTTTTGTCTCTTGTAATATTCATTGTAAGTGGTGTATTATAAAGCACACCTTCAAAGGTTCAGTTGTACTTCATTTTGTAAGTGCTATATTATAAAGCACACCCTCTAGGTTGTTTAAAGAGGATCTTATTAGGTTTTAATTGTTCTTCAAAAGATTTCATGTAAGTGTTGTAATATAAAGCACACCTTCTTATGATTACTTCAAACTACTAAGGTGAGAGTCGTCTGTTTTTCTGCATTCCCAGAGATAACATACTATAAAGCATACCTCCTTCCCTCCCTCTTATTTATCCTATTTACTCTCCCATAGCAAAACCCCCTTAACCTTTTACTTCTTATCATCATTATGACTATGCTTGCTTGGAACTGTCAATGCATAAACCTTCCATCCTCAATTCAACACTTAAGAGGATTGGTCTCTCTTCACAAGCCCAACATTTTGTTTCTTTATGAAACTTTATCTAACAATCAGCATATGAGAAGCTTACCACAATCACTTCAGTTCCATAATCACTTCTCAGTCCCAAAAATTGGAAGGCGAGGCGGTCTCTGTTTAATGTGGGAAGATAACCTAAATATCCAGATTTTATTTCATTCCCAAAACTTCATCCATACAATAGTTACACCGCCACCCCCTGGACAACCTTGGCTCTGCACGAGTATTTATGGTCCGCCACACCCAGATAACAGAAAAATTCTTTGGCAATAATTTCCAACAATCTTCAACAACACCAACCCTTACACACCATGGATTCTATTAGGAGACTTTAACGACGTCTTAGATCAATCAGAAAAAAAAAGGAGGAAGGCAAGTAACATATGCTCAATCCCAACACTCCTCACTTTAATGGACCAGATGGGTTTTATTGATCTGGGGTTCCGAGGAGACCCCTACACCTGTACAAACAACCAAATGGGTCAGGATAACATTCTAGAAAGACTAGATAGAGCAATGGCGACCCAACATTGGAGGACTGCGAATCCGTATGCAACAGCTACTCATCATCCAAGGATAACATCTGATCACGGCCCAATACTACTACAAGAGAAAGCAATGGATTGGCAGGGAACAAAAAATTACAAATTTGAACACCTATGGCTCTCACATCCCAAGCTCAAACAAGTGGTTGAAACAGGCTAGGAACAACAACAAGATATTGAACCCACCCTTGATCTTCAATTAAAACTCATAACAACTGGACAAACTCTCTTGGAATGGAACAAATAAACTTTTAGCCACCTACCAACCATGATCAAGAAATCGACAACCAAAATAAAACACGCTCAACATCAATGTGCTACACAATCGGGCGGAGATCTGGAATTTTGGCTGATCCAAGAAAAACAACTAAGAATTGACCATGATGAGCTACTACAATGTCATGCGACTTACTGGCACCAAAGGTCCAGAATTCAATGGTTACAATCGGGCGATCTCAACACAACGTTTTTCCATACTATAGCTACCATTCACAGAGCCTGCAACAATATACAACAATTACAAGACACACAAAATAACTGGGTTAACAAGAAAGAAGGCATTGTTCAACTCATTCTGGATCATTATTCTCAACAATATACGGCCCCACCGACGGTGATAAATGAAGATCTTTTTACAAATATCATACTAAGATTAACTCGCATACAATCAGATCTATTTACGAAGGAAGTAACTATAGCAGAAATCAAAGAAGCACTCTTCTCCATAAACTCCGAAAGTGCTCCTGGTCCAGATGGTTACACAAGTATGTTTTTCAAAGTATTATGGGAAATAACTCATTCCCAATTGATTGCAATGGTTCGAAGTTTTTTTAATAATCTAAACATGCATCCTCTCATGAATCACACAAACATAACACTAATACCTAAAGTAGACCATCCCTCAAAACCTTCACAATTTAGACCCATAGCACTCTGTAACGTCACATATAAAATCATTGCAAAAATCATAGTCAACCGAATTAGACCCCTTATCCCTTTCTTAATAAGACCCTACCAAAGTGATTTTGTGCCACAGAGATCAATCCACGATAACATAGCAATTGCTGGAGAACTCTTCGACCATATCAGAACCTCAAACCTCACCAAGGACCCAAAAATAGCTCTCAAACTGGATATCCAGAAAGCCTATGATAGCTTAGATTGGGGATTAATCAAAACATCCTTTACAAAACTTGGATTTCCATCATCCTTTATAGATTACATTATGATATGTGTCACAACAGTTACATATTCGGTCAACATAAATGGTACTCCTCATGGCTACATCAACACAACTAGAGGTATCAGACAAGGAGACTCACTATCTTCCTATATTTTCATCATATGTGCTGAAATCCTATCTACAAATCTAGGAAACCTTGAAAACCAAAAGTTAGTTCAAGGAATCAACATTTCCAAAAAAAAACACCATCCATTACTCATTTAATGTATGCGGGTGATTTGCTAATCACCTATAAAGCCTCGGATCAGAGTAACCAACACCTTAAGACCCTGCTCCAATCATATGGCTATTCTGCAGGACAGGTAATTAATACTTCCAAATCAATAATAATTCATCACCAAGACTAGATCCTATCAAAGTAAATGAATTACAACAATTTTTCGTTATGCCGACAATATCAAAACCTCCAACCTATCTAGGCATCCAATCAAAATTTCGCACCCCTCCTACAAAGACTAGCCCGGAAAGCTAAAGGATGGATGACGAAATTCCTAACTCCAGCTGGAAGACTCACTCTCATCAAAACCTCCCTTACCCCCACCTTAAACCACATTATGCAAACATAAAACCTACCCAGTACTGTTCACAAACAAATAGATCGTATCACTAGGAATTTTTTCTGGGGACATGACTCAACAATTAAAAAGCTTCACCCTATAGTCTGGGATAAAGTAACAAAACCATTATCCGAAGGAGGATTAGGCATAAGGAAAAGCACGGATCATAATAAGGCTCTACTCATGAAAAGAATTTGGAATTTGCATGAACAATCTAACTCCATTTGCGGAAGTCTCATCAGTGCAAAATATCTCGATCAACAACCTATACTACAAGGAATTCATACCATACCTTCCTCTTCTAGTCCTCAATGGAGACAACTGGCATCAATTGTCCCTTATATGCAACAACTAATTTTCCATAGTATTGGAAATGGGTTATCAACTCCAGTAGAAGCCAATTGGATTCCACGCTCACCACATCTAAACCCAGCGCAATTTTACCCATTCCAAATGGTAGCAGATATCATTGACCCAATCTCTCATACCTGGAATCAAGAAAAATTAAGCACCCTTCCCAATCCTATAGCCCAAAAAATCATAAACATCCACCTTCCACAGAATAATTCACAGGATAAAATTATCTGGCCACACTCAAAATCTGGAAAATACACTACCTCTTCGGGATACAAATGTCTAACACATGGTCAACCAACTCATACCCCTCTTTCACCTACCAAATTCCCGTAGACTTTACCATGTCCACCAAAAATTCGGCTTTTCTTGTGGAAAGCAGTCAATGAAGGATTACCAACCTTCTCTCTCCTACATCATATCCATTTGACCATCTCTGACATATGTCCCAGATGCAATGTTGCTCCAGAATCGGCGATTCACCTTCTAATTCATTGTCTGACGACGAATACATCCTGGAACACCTTGCTCACTCAACTTACAAACATACCAAACTCCAACTCCCCCCTCACTCTCACATTAAAACCTCAGACAACCATCTCCCAAATCCTACAACAATCTACACCAACAACTGTAATCTCCTCCTTTTGCTTTCTTTTTTGGACCTTATGGTTAGCTAGGAATGACCTAATATACCGCCAAAAACAAACAACTCCATCCGAAATCTTAATACGGGCTCAAAAACTGCAACAAGAATTCACTGCGGCACAAGATTCCTTACCACCTGTCCTACCAGGAGATGCGCCGATATATAACCACCCAAGAGGAAACCAAAGAATATCTACAACATCTGTAGGATGATCAACTACAAACATCAATTGGATTAAGATTAACACAGATGGAGCAGCCAGATGTCACCCGGGTTTCGCAGGAGCAGGATTCATCTGCAGATATTCCAAAGCACGAACTTTAATGGCTCTAGCTCAACCTTTAGGAATTACGACTGCCTTAACCGCAGAAACTTGGACTCCTTGGCAACAGAAAGACAATGTCCAAAAGTTCTCTTTGAGACCGACTAAGAAAACCTTTTGCGCTTCATCACATCCTCTACCCCCCTCCTTGGTACATTTCAGTGATGATTGAGGAAATAAAGAATAGATTCAGACAAATCCCACAGGCTGCTATTCAACATAACTACCAGGAAGGAAACCAAGCAGCAGATGGTTTGGCCAATCATGCGGCATATGGAAGTCAATTGGGAAACTCATCAACAAAAATATGGGACCAGGCAATCCCGCTTTTTATTAGACAAATTCTATTTCATGATTCCATGGGTATCACATACCCACGACAAATTGTAACCTAATTCTCTATCAATAAATGCATGCTTCAAAAAATAAATAATTAAATAGGCGTATTTTTTCTTTTTTTTTTGGGCTACACATCATCTGTGCCTAACATTTTCCTGTCATCTGTCCCAACCTATAAGGTTTATCCACGTGTATTTTTAATTTAACTGTCGTTTGATGGCATCTCATGCTGTTAGTCATCAATAACAGTATAACAGTATATACCGAGCAAAAAAAAAAAAAGTCAAGAACAATATTTGATCAAAATTTCCTTTCTTCTTCTTTTTTCTCTTAATCTGTTCATTCTTTCAGAATCTATACTAAGTCTCACTAATTAATCCAGCTATGATGAAAATGACTCTTTCATGGCTGGTTATAAGAATCAATGAGATTGTGAGGCTTTTGAAATTAGGATTTCGGGTGTAGTTTTAGGTTTACTGGTCGAGAAAATCCAGTAAAGAATTAAGCTTGATAATATCAAAGTTATCAATTCAATAGGAAGAAAATCAGTGGGTGTAGTTTTGTTTCTTCATTAGCTATTGTATGGATATCTTCCTCCTTAAAGGCCTTGACAAATAAAGCTCTCACATTAAACGGTGATGAAACCTTCACTTTCTATTGGCCTAGAAAGGCCTTTTCTAATGCAGAAACTATGGTGATGACACTTGGCATAACTTTATTGGTTGTAATAATTAAAATTTGGTTCCAATTTGGATACATCAAATACTTAAATGTTTGTTAGTAACGGTATTGAAAGAAAAGTAGGTGGACAATACTTATTT
The DNA here is from genome assembly GCA_023529315.1 of Papaver bracteatum. Taxonomy (NCBI): domain Eukaryota; kingdom Viridiplantae; phylum Streptophyta; class Magnoliopsida; order Ranunculales; family Papaveraceae; genus Papaver; species Papaver bracteatum. The sequence goes on along the minus strand of JAJJWX010000810.1, from coordinate 1,197,725 downwards.
TAGAATTTAAACTTGAGTTATTTAATTACACCGTGTTTACACCTATATTTAGTTGTACATTAATAAGGGTGGACAAAACTCATGTCCAAACAGTTAAATAAATTTTAAAAAAAAAACGTGGAAAACTTGAAACTCTTAAAAAATGAATATAAAAACGGCGCACGGGTTATAACCCCAAAGGTGTCACTATCCATGTACAAAAACCCCAACAAAAAAAATTGTTCACAAAAACTCCATTTAACATAAACTGTCTATATTAGCCTTCTAGTTTAAATCACCCCAACAAAAATAAAAACAACCCCACATTTAATTTTAAATCACGCCAACAAAAATAAAAATCAACCCCACCACCACCGCCACCACTGCACTGCACCACCGCCTCCACGCCACCACCACCGCACCACCACCACCACCACCACCACCGCCTCCACGCCACCACCACCACCACACCACCACCACCACCACCGCCACTGCACCATCGCCCCCAGGCCACCGCCATCGCACCACCACCGCCACTGCACCACCACCGCCACTGCACCACCGCCACTGCGCCAACCAACATAGCGCCACCGCCACAAAAAATGAATTTCATTGATCAATATTCAACAAAATAAGAAAAAAATGATGAAACCAAACAGAAAAAAAGTGATGAAAACCAAAATGATGAAACCAAACAGAACAAAATGATGAAACCAAACAGAAAAAAATGATGAAACCAAAATTAGATGAAACCTAATTAGGTTTCATCATTTATCCACATATTGTCATTTCACCAACACAGCTTCAATGATGAAACCAAACCAAAATAAACTAGGCAAAATAAGCAAAAAATGATGAAACCAAACAGAAAAAAATGATGAAACCAAAATTGGTTTTACCAAAACTAGATGAAATCTAATTAGGTTTCTTCATTTTTCTATATATTGTCATTTCACCAGCACATCTTCAATGATGAAACCAAACCAAAATAAACTAGGAAAAAATCATTGCAACTAATCCATAAGATGTTTCACAATTACCCTAGTTCAACACCACTATCATATTACCGGTATTCTTCCAAATTCCAACAATTTTATAATTACCAGCTCCTCATACTAATTAAAAGTAAGGATTTATCACATCGCACCTATGCTCTTCATCTATCATATCAAACTGAAACACAAGGAAGTCTATCACAAAATGTGGCTCCAAAGAACAATAAGGAATAATCATGGATAAGAATGCCATTAATACACCAACAAAGAAACCCTCCTTCTAGTGAATTTAGGATCGCATAAATTGGTTAGCACATAGTCCTGACAAATGCAAAGCCTGAATCATGTGTATCTTATAGTTAATGGAAGCAGTGAAAAGGTGAAATGTTGTTACCTTGGATAATTATGACGAGGCAGAACATAACTCCAGCTGTAGCTATCACTTCCCTGCAATGCACAAGCTTAACACATTCCATTGCAGTTGCATCCATCAATTATACCACCTGCAATTTCCTACACATACATCTAAAGCACTCATTTCATGCACTTGCAGGTCATAATCACTCTTCCCTGCCATTGTGTCTCTTAGCATCATACTAAAAACCACAACCTCAAATCCTCCATTCTTGGCTTCAGTTTAGCGGTACTTCAATCATATAACTTCCATTGCAGTAACATCCTTCTAGTCAATTCATGAATAACCATCTCAGCTACTTCACTTTATCATCACTTGAACCATTGCATCACCATATTCATCACAGACTTGCATCTCTCATCAATTCCAGTTTATTACTAAAAGAAACAACATCATTAGTTCTTTACCATCTTCGTATTCAATGTTTAAACACCACTAACAGTACCACCAAAGCCTGCTTCATCTCAGTCCAACCATCACAATAGTACCCATATCTTGGCATCAGTTCCATGCTCAGGTCCATTACCACTAGTTTAATCACCTGCAGTTGTAACTGCCACAGATTCACCAACCATCTACATCTCAACACCCTGCCAGTCCAAATCAGCTTCCACAAGCACCATCACCTATTCATTTTTTCTTGTACAACAGCAGCACATGCTTCTAACCTTTACAACCACTATGCTTCAGTTCAAACCATTATATTCCAAAAAAAAACCTCAACATTCACTTGTCCTAACATACTTCTAGAGCATACCAATTCCACCGAGACAACACCAACAATAGTTACAATTTCAATCACCAAACTAAATTCATTCACCTTCCAAAACTGAAACAAGTTAGTACCCATTGTAAACATCCAACCAGTTCCATCTGCTTCTCCATTTCTCAGATCCATTAGCTCGAACCCCAGTCTTTAATTCATTCTCACCCGAGTCTTCTAATCAACCCATTTCAAACCCTGTAATTCAATTGAATATGAAGCAAACCCTAACTTTTAAAATTTCTCATTCTATTAGATACGCTTCGAATCGAAGAAGCTCCAATTGATCCTCCATTTATTTTCCCAGGCTGTTGATTAATCCTTACAAGATCTAAAACACAACCATATATCAATCTTTAAAAACCCGATATAATCTCAATTCAACAATTTTAGATGAACTCAAATTCAATTTCATATCAAATTAACGATTACTTACTATCGCTTTTAATAGAGGAATTAATCTATGTCTAAAACATATGAACGAGAATAGAAGACGAAGAAGATTCATTTCGCAGTAGTTTTAACTGAAAATTGAATGAAAAAATCATGAAAAATTAGGTCAAGAATCTGAAAATGGTGAATCAAAAATTGAGATTTTGAATACAAATCGATTGATTGAAAGAATCTGAGATTATTACCTTTCTGGAATGACGAATCAGATGAGATGTATATGTCATGGTGATAGATGATGATTGAAGATTAAAGATCTTCTTTTAATTTTTCTTTCAAACACTAGCGATGTTTGAGTGGTGTTACAGCGGTTGAGGTGGTGGGGAAAAAGACATGGAAAGTGGTTGCCGCGGTGAAGGAGACGAAGAAAGAAGAAAAAGAAATGAGAGAAGAAGAAGAAGAAGAAGAGAAGGTAAAGGGTATGTTTGGCTTTTTAAAAAATAACAAAAACTAAATTTAGTCAAAATTATTTGACCTGAGGTTTTTGTGCCACTTTCTTTTGAAACGGTTTTTATTTGTTAAAAATAATATGACAAGTTTTTTCTTATCACTAGTTTGTTCACCTAGGGGTTTTGTCACTAGTTTTGTATAAAAAAAACGGAAATCATTGCCCCACCAAAAAATGGAAATCCCTTGAAATCAGGAAAAAAAAACCAACAAAAAGAAAGAGTGCATAGACGTACACCAACCCACAAATCCGACCCACACTAACTTATTGAATTACAATCAACCGATGGAATCTTTAATCAGATTTGATGAATAAAAACTAAATCTCAGTCAAATGCTTTTAATTAGATTTGTCGAAGAAATTAATTAAGGAAAATCGAAAAAGGATAAACTAATTTGATTGTAGAAATACATTTCAAGAGAGCAAGGGAGAAACAAACCTTAGTTGTTCTTCTTTAACCTTAATAAACTACCTATAATCCTGCAAACATAAAAACCCCAAAGCCAATTAAAGAAAATGGAACTCATAATCATATTTCAAAATTGGAACTTGAAAACAATAGTTACGAGCGATGTCCGAAATGGGGTAGCGGTGGAGTTGCTGCAGTTGCAGATGAAGAAGGAAAAGAGAAAGAAAATGGGGACTGGGAACTGGGAAAGGTTAACAAAGTGGTGTGGTGCCTATATTTCTATGACACACTCCACGTAACATTAATATTTTTGCATCCTAAAGTTCGGTCGTGACAAATGTCATCAAGCTTGCAGTCCAATTAAATCTAAATTTCACCCCTAAATGCATTTTTAGAAATTGATCGGGGATGTATATATTTTTCTCTTTTGATTCACGTGGGAATTATTTTGCACTTATTTCATGCAAAAATAGAAGGGAAAATTAAATATATGTGAAAATAAAAGGAAACATTTAATAAAATCCGCACATATTTCCTATATTTTTCCCACCGATTCAATGTACAGCCACACTAATTCAAAAATACACCGCCGAGGGTGGGAAAAATCCCGTGCATACCAAATCGCATCATCACGGGGTTGGACGAACCCCGCACTCACCAAATCGAAAATGCATGCCATAGGGTAGGGCGAAGCCCAGTCGACACCAAATCGAAAATGCATCGTCACGGGAGGGACGAAGCCCTGCGCACACTAAGTTAAAAGGAAAAAATGCTTGGTGCGTAGCACGGGCACTAATCTAGGCCTTTTTTGAACGGTGAGGAAACCCTCGCTTCCTATTGGTCGAAATTGGCTTTTTTTGAGTTTTGTGAAACGAGCGTTTTAGTGGGGACACTTGGCAACGTATGATTGGTTTAAAAATAATAGGAAAAAGATACAAAGAAGGAAACCAAATTCAATTTAGAATTCATTGCATGACATTATTTAGGTGAGGACACTTGGCAACGTGTAATTGGATTAAAAATTTGGAAATCGACTACCTAAAAAAAATCCAAATATTTCACACATATTTTCTACGAAAATAAAAAGAATAAATAAATAAAATCTACACATGCCTCGCCACAACAAATAAAAATCAGGGCCGGCCCTCCATTAAAGCAAGGAAAGCCTTGCTTGAGGCTAAAAAATCCAAATTTTCCTTATGTTAGGTGGTCTTTTTCTTTGTTTTGGTTACTGTAAAACTATAAGGAAAAGAAAAAAACGAAAGATTCGGGAAAAGAGATTCATAACAGTCTCTAGATTCAGTCATAATTATTAATACTCTTGATAAGGTAAATTTTGTTCCCTTTCGTGATATCCTTGCTTATTTTCATACATTTTTTAGCTTTTGTTTTAGCTTTTAGGTTAAACCAAATTTAAAGGGTTTGGTTAATTTGTTAATTTGGTTAATTTGTTAATCGGAAGTCCAAATTTGGTTTCCATTGTTGATTTCTTTTTTTCTTACCAACAATAAGTACTTACATTATACATTCATTAAAGAGTTTAGGGATTGAAATTTTTGACGTTAGTGATAATTCTTTAGACCTAGACTAGTTTGTTTGTCGTTTAGACCTAGACTAGTTTGTTAGTCGTTACATTAGAAATCGATTTAAATCACATGAAATGCACAAGTTTAGATTAAAGTTTGCTAGATGAAACGCCAAATTAGCTTTAGCCTATGTATTTTAGAAATTGAGCCTCAAATTCGCCTTAGTTTGTGCATGTTTAGAAATTAGGCATCAAATTAGCCTGGGGCTGTTTACGTTAATTTGTTTAGAAACTAGGCATCAGGACAAATGTATTATTATACTCATACTAAGTAAGGAATCCTAATCACATTCAATGACTGATTATCAAATTCAAAATGTGGTGCTCGTGCCCAGAGATATTTCACATTCATCAATTAGTCATTCGACTTGTGGAAATTGATAATAATAATCTCAAGTAATTCGAGTCAGGTCCACTAAGACTGTAATAGGTCTTTTTTCAAGAACAAGTACATAACCAAAGAGAAAAAACCTAATACAGTGCTATCTTGATTTTTTTTTTTTTAATGGACAAAGTGGATTTACAAGGGGCCACAAAATAAATTCTTGCATGAGGCCACAAAATATGCAGGACCGGCCCCGATAAAAATTACATCGCCATGGGGCAGGGCGAAGTCCTGCACACACCAAAGAAAAAATATATTGTCACGGGACGGGGCAAAGCTCTGTGTATACCAAATACAAAATGGCTCTCCACACGGTGGGGCAAAGCCCACACACACTAAATAAAAAATGCATTGCCACTAGACAGGACGAAACCTGCGCACACCAAATAAAAAATGCATGGCCCTCCTTTTTTCATATAGGGGGAAAAGTCCACATATTCTCTATGAGAATAAATAAATAAGATCTACACATTAGAGGAAAAATATTTGATGGAGGCGTTTTATGATTGGGGTATGGGGGACAAATCATGTCTTGACACGTGTATTTGCTATGAATTGATTCTATTAATTTTTATTTCCAAACATATAAAAGAAATGTATTTTTAGTGAAAATAATAGTTATATTAATTGGTGATATTTTATCTTTCATATTTTTGGTAACAGAATTTGTTAAAATAATTAATCGGAAAAACACATGTCAAGACATGATTTGTCCCCCACGCCCCCATCATAAAACGCCCCCATCAAATATTTACTCCACATTAGCATAAAAAAAAAAAAAAAAAAAAATCTACACAACAAATAAAAAATACATCTCCATGGGACGGGGTGAAGCCCCGTGCACACCAAATAAGAATGTATCGCCACGGGGCGGGGCAAAGCCCCGTGTATACAAAATAAAAAATGTCTCACCACTGGGCGGGTACACTAAATAAAAAATACATTGCCATGGGACGAATCACCGCGCACACCAAATAAAAAGTACATGGCCACGGACGGGGCGAAGCCCCGCGCACACAAAATCAAAAATGCATAACCACGGGGCGGCGAAGCCCTGGACACACCAAGTTAAAAGGAAAAAATGCCCGATTCGTAGCACGGTCACAAATCTAGTATTTATAAATCACGTTGATGATTTTTTTTCTTTTAAAGTTCTTCTCGTTTTAATGGTATTGGAATATAAGATCCAATTGAATCATTGATTTTTAGAGAGAATTTTTTTTAGATGATTGACAAGACATTAAAATCAAGAGTATAAAGCACAATTTGGCTAAGTTAGCCTACGTAAGAGGTGGTTGAGATTTACTCTCCCAATATACTAGGGTTGTCAATGGGTCCGGGTCCTCCCGGGTATCGCTAGACCCGGACCCGGACCCTGCTTATAAAGGTCGGGTCAGGTTCCTAAATTTGTGGACACAGAATCGGAGCCGTTTAAAGTCCCGGGTACCCGTTGGGTATTAAAAAAACTATAAAAAAAAATCTTAAAAACTTAATTTCTTTCTCTTTTTAACTTGAATATAAATTATTTTTATAAAAAATTATTATTATTTCTTTATTAATGTACTAAATAAAGATTAAATGTAAGAAAAAAAATCAAAAATCAAAAAAATTCAAAGCCGAAACTAGCAAAATACCTATAATTTTGTTAAAAAGATGATTAAAATGATAAATAAACGGGTACCCATTACCCGACGGGTATTACCTGTTTGGACCCATCAACACTCGGGTCCAATCGGGTAATTACCCGTCGGGTCCTAAGTTGCTAATGGGTCCAACTTTAGGATCCAGAACCGGACCCGAATCTAGCGGGTCCGGTTCCGGATAATGGGTACCCATTGACAACCCTACAATATTTCTCCCATAAAACTATCATTTAATGACCCATTAAGGAAAATCTAATATAATAAATGCCTAACTAATTAGTGTTTCACACTAATTGCTGATGATAAATGATTTATTAATTCTTCATACTCCCTCCGTACCTATTATATAGGTGGAATTCTGATTTTTTCCTGTACCAATATATAGGCGGAGTCAAGTTTCCAAACGCTTTTTTACTTCTACTACCCCTATTTATTTGCTTGGGTATCATACATTGTCATTGATTAAGATGATTAATTACTCAAGCTACAAATAATAATGCAGAGTAATGGTTTAGCATGCGTCTTTTTTTTTTATGGTTTCTCCCTCTTTCATTAAAGGCTAGTTTTACTTTCCTTTTTTTTTTCCTCATGGAGAGAAGTCGAACATCCCATCTTTGAAGATTATTAGCCCTATATTTACTCATGGAGAGAATATTTACAACTGTTCTCAATTAATGGGGATCTGATTACCTTAAATATCGTTTTAATCTAAGAATTCGTTTTGTGAATGATACACATGGTAAATCAGGAAAGAACTTGGCAAAATTATGAAATCAAACAATTCCTAAATATCCTAGGTACGGAGGGAGTAATAATTTTTTCCACTAATTGCTCATAATAAATGATCTATTAATTTTTTTCATTATAAATTTTTTTCTTAAATAAATTAATAAATTTGTATCTCCATCAATAAATAATTTTAGATTAAGTATCTAGAATTTAATATTGAAGATTTTGAGTAAGAAAATGTCAAGTATTTGTGGTTGAGAATGGCGTACGTAGTGTTGTGAGTTTTCGTGCATGGTTTTAATCATTGTATCTGTTGCATTTGTTTGTTTTTCGATGCACTCTATTACTTTTGAAAAATTCATGCTGGGCTGTGGTTGATCACCCCTTTTCCTCCCTTTCCACAGATAACGAAGAAAGGCTACCGGACAAGAAATTATTATATATCACGGGGATTTGGGTATCGCGTTTTAAATTTAATCGAAGCATTATTTTGTTTTAATGTGATACTTTTTATTTTGTAATTATTATTTGAAAATTTTGTAATTTTAAAAATAAGATTACATTTCATTTAGTAAATTTAATTGAGCTTGAATTATTGAAATCTTTTAAAACAAAAAATCTGGTCTTACACAAGTGGCGGTCCGGAAATTTGGATTTGCTAGCTGGATGGGACCCATCCCACAAGGTCGAATCTGTGTCCGCTAGAAGTCTGAAAATCTGTGTTGTCACACGCCTCCACAACAAAATCACCTGATACCACTGTTCCCCCCTCCCCGCAGCGAAGTGTGCTTTTAATTTTTAATCACAAACATCATGTATAAAGCTTAGATTCAACAAACTTAAGTCTTAAAATAATTTTTTCTATTTTTTGTTGTCGTAATATTCTTTTTTATATTGAAATATAATATTTTTAATTTTAATATACTAACAACCATAATTTGGTTAACTATGCATGTGTTAGTGGTGGTCCGGATTTTTCTTGAGGAAAGATAAATCAATGACCATGGTTATCTAGACCACATCCATTTTTTGCACGTGTGCGTTAGGTTTTAGGGAGATGGATGAGTCACCGTGGGTGCTCAATCGTTTTGTACAGGTACCCAAAATCTTCTATCCTAGAAATTTTGATACCCCAAGCTTCACTGTAGCAAAGCTTCCTTCGCTCTTTGGAACACCAACTCCAACCATATTTTCTCAGAATACCGGAATCATCTGCACTGAAGATGAGTCTGTTGCCGATAATGATGCACCCCCTTCCTCCAGAAGATGCCCGAAGGTTTCTCTGCATCTACCATTGCCGAAGATTTAGCATTACGAAGCCTTGCACCGAATAAAACAATACCTGAGAATATTATATCATGTTTCTTTGTATGTCTACATTTTTTATATATATTTTTGGTGTGTTGCCCTTTTAGCAATTTATTCTGGTGTGTCTCCCTTATTGCATTTTGTTGACATGTAAATTCATCTTTTATTTTGTATTTTAGTATTAGTCCATTTGGTCATGATCTACAATGGCATTGATGGATCTGATTTATCCCTGTGTAACCGTGCTGATATGATAATCTAATTCAGACAATGCTTATAATGGATCTTCATTGGTGATGGATTTTTCTTTTTCAAATGATTATCATAATGAATTGTATCAGAAAATGCTTCTCTCATGCGTGGAAACCAGATTATGTACCTGCCGCTTAGACATCTCTCAATGCATCCAAGCATTTCCATGTTAATCAATTATAAGTTGTTTCTGCTTTATTTTTGCTGCAGTTAAAGCTTCAACCAAATTGAAGTCTTATGATTACGAAAAACTAAATTGAAAACAGTTGTCTGTTCCAATGCATGGCCTATTTCACTTGACATAGAAATGCGTCTCTTATGCGGGTTAACAACTGACTGGAAAGAAAGATTCAAGGCCAATGCATTTGCACAGGTCAAACTTCTAATGTACAAACATGGTGCAACACATACCATGCCATGACTAAAATGATGCAATCAAACAATTATCATTACAACACCAGATTGAAACTAAAGACATCTACTAACTGAACTCTACAATTCAATATACAACTCATTCTTAGCTTCATGCTGTAACGCAGCACTGTATCTATTTATGCCTGCAAATTCAACTTCATTTCCTGTACCAGTCCACTCCTTGTACAACTCAGTCTTTTCCCATACATTCACTTCATCTCCCAGGTCGTGTTTTCATCAATCATTGCAAATATGTAATTCCCAGCTCAAGATAACATGTTCTTCATCTCTATTAATAGCTTCATAATCTAGCATAACCCACTTGTAAATGCAGTTCCTCTCCATTTTATTTTCTTACACCAATACACACATTCATAGCCAGACATCAACCCAACTACTGCCACTGTAGCTTACCTGCACATTTAGCAGTTCCAAGATCACAAATAAACTACCCACTTTGATTCTACAATCACCACCTTAACCTTTATTCAATCTACTAACTCATTCTCAATTAAACTTCAACAACAATTCACTACTGCCTGTGTCTTTTCAGCTCAAGAATGAGCTCTTAACTTCCCTTCTCCTCCACTAACACCTTTCATGCGATACTAACATCATTATCTGCAATTTTTACCTCAACACTAGTTTGAACATTCCATTCCCCTGCAACAGTTCATACATCCTCCTAAATTAATCACCTAATTCTTTACATCCTGTAAATACTTCCACTAGTTCCATCAGACCTGCAATATCAACTTCATCTCCATTAACAGACCTCATCACTAGTTCACCCCATAACTTCACTAACCATCACCTTCATTATATTTGAAACTTCACAATCCCCTGTATTTCATCATGATCTAAACTACAGTACAACTCTGTCATGCTCACCCAACATCTCCCATCTTCCTCAACCTCTGGTCACATAAACCTAATTATAAATCACCATAAGCAACCTAATTCACCAATACATCCTCCTCCCAGTACCACTCAATTAGTATCCAATTTCAAACACCTCTATCTAATTCATCTTTTTCATCTGTAGATTCCGACTCAAACACCCTAACTCGCATGAACTCTAATTTCTGTTTTGATTTAGGGAAGAACAGAAACCCTAATTTTCTATGAACTCAAAATTAAACTTCATAGTACCATCACTACTTCAATAAACAACAAACCCACCTATAATCTAACATCACAAAACAATTTCATAAACAAACAATAATCAATTCGAAACCCTAATTTACCTGATTTTGATTCTTTATTAGTACCATCTTCTCCTTCAAGATTCACAGAACAACAATCCCCTTCTTCATCTAACGAACTTACGTAATTGATTTCCCTCAAATCAAATCTCACTTTCATCTCTCGAAAAAATCAAAAACAGAAGAGAAGAGAAGGAGGAGGAGAAGAAAGAGAATAAGAATGAAGAAGAAGAAGAGAAAAGAAGGATAAGAGTTTATCTACTCGGTTTGGTGAAGATAAGGCCGACCAAAATTACTAGGACACCCAACTATTAGGATATGGGCATCCCAAGTCGATCTAAAACAAGAAGACTATTTTCCCCTTCATACAAATCTGATGATATCTCCTTCATCTAATGCCCGATTGACACGTTCGAATAGTCCATCTATGTAGCTTTTCGAGATCTATCCAGAGGTACTAATTTCGTATCTATATCGTTGTTAGATTAATTTCTATTAATTAAGATCTATATTAACTAATCGAATCATTATCAGTTAAATCGTCTCTTGATCATCGCTAGACCGGTCAAATAGCGTTGACAAGCTTGAGGATCCTTACAATATTAAACCTCTAATGCAGCTTATACCATGTTTGGACTTCATATATATGGTTTTAACTACAAACTAAAAACCAAATTGCAGCACAAAAAATTTGGGTGAATCAATTTTTGAGGGAAACAAGAAATAGTTCGCATGATACATATATCCTATAACAGTTGAAAATGGTAAGGCTGCTTATGTAGCAAGTTTATTTGTTGTGTATTAGGAAAAATATTGAGTATTTAACACACATCTTCATTATGTGTAGAGGTTTCAACTTAGACTACACTTTGCGGTGCCAGAATGACTTTGTAATACATGAACATAATATGTGCGAACTCATAGTGCAGCTATAATTTGCTGGAAAATAAAGGTTCCATGTTTGATTTGGTGGGGGTTGGGCGAGTAGTGGTTGCATAAGGAATTTCATTTTTTTATTTTCTACAATTTTATGTTTAGAATTAGCAAAATCTGCGTCTATTCCTCCGTGTTAATATTTGTGAGTCACCCTTTTGGTCTTTCGAACGCTGATATTGATCATTAATTCTTTTAGTTTATGATAAGCTAGATTCTGTATGATTTCTTCCTTTTTGGTTGCACGATTTGGCATTGATTCTTATTTTGATAACCGGTTAACTAAAATTCATAAAAAAAAAAATACGGGTTCAAATGGGTATGCAAGGATACTAAAGGGGCGTACTGAATTATAAAATAAGGTTCGCCTTGCCACACTAAATAAAAAATCTTAAGCAACGAGGCAAAGCCAAACCATACCAAATAAAAAATCCTAAGCATGCATTGAGACGGGGCAAAACCAAATAAAAAATCCTAAACATGTGTCATGACGGGGCAGGGCGAAGCCCCGCGACACCAAATCAAAAATGCACGTCGGGGTAAAGCAAAGCGGTTTTCGGAACCGCCCGGTACGTAACACGGGCACAAAATCTAGTCTTCACTTAATAAGTAGAAATTCGAATATAATAACTTAACGGGGTTAAAAATAAACAACCAATTACTAGAATAAGGAGATACGTAGCGCAATCTAATAAGTTGGGGCAGGGGACAGGAAAATATTGGCCACATAGGATCTGAACCCTCTTTTTTTAGCTGGGATACCAACATTTTACCATCCGGTTTTAAAAGACCTTGAGTGATTAAAAAAAAATAATCATTGACTTGATCAATTTCTTGCGTATAATTTACGAATCAATTGCCTAAAAATTAGAGAAAATTAGTGGTGTTAAATACCCTTTTAACCATTTAATTACACAGAGTATAAATGGCAGGGTAATTCTCAATATTTGTTCTTCTCCTGCTAAACCATTTGAATCCCTCATTTTTGAAGGGCTCTTCAATGTGGCAGGTTTTCTAATCATAATCTCATCTTTTTTTGCTCTTCCCAAACTTGATTAAGAGGTTCTAATTAATTGATTAATTAATAAAAAGAGGCGAAAAAGTGATTAGAAAAGAAAATGGGGAAATATGTGGAGATGTTAGATACAGGGGTAAGAATTGCAGCAAGATTTCAATCTCATTGCCCACAAACAGCTCGTATGTATTACAAACCACCACAATCAGAAGAAGAAGGTAAAAATGGCATTGCAGGATCATTTTGTAAAACCGCGGGAAACCCACATTTGTCATTCTTTAAGGATTCACATAAATTTGATTTTACAGAACCTTTGACACCCAATAGTAAAACCATCCTTCATTCTGTTGTATGAGTAAATGCAAGGTCATTTTCTCTTTCATTTTGTCATTTATTCCTTTTTTCTTCTCACTTGTTAACGGAATATTTAATTTTAATGAAGAGATCTTAATTAATGATCGTTGTGAGCTGTTAAATCGAAAATGATGCGAGATTTATTTTTTCCATGAGTGCTTAATCATTCATATTGCCTCCGCTTCAGGAAAATAAAATAAGCTGGACAAATTTTAATAATAAAAATTGACACCAATGTCAAGAGAGACATTGTGAAGAGAGATATGGACAAATTTTAGTTTTTGGACGTAGAATTAAAGAAGGGGAAATGCAATGGAGTCTTCTTTTTCATTAATAGTTTATAAATCTCAATACATCAATCCTTATAAAATCATAGTAATACTTTCGAAAATAAAAGCTGAAACGAAAACAAAAAAACACACAACATAACACAAGCAAAAACATGAAGAAGAAAGAACTTGACTCGCATATTTGGTAAGTCCCCATAATGATCAATTTCATCCTACTAGTCCAGGACTATATGACTGGGAATGGGGACGCGTCAGAACCTTTTATCAATAACCATTATTCCAGCGAGGAAAATGAACAACATCAAACTTCATCATACCGAGATTGCAATGAAGACCAGCACGTTCACCGCAAGCGAAAAAATATGGTTGGAATTTCTGAAGAAAATTTTTGAATCCTTTGCCACTTCCTTGATTCAGATTTCCAACCATCTTGGCTCTCTTAAGGTTGCAACTCAGGAAACTCCAGTAGTCACGGAACAAGTACACACTGTGGGAAGGTGTTGTCGCATTTGGCGCCTCATATTTGAAAACTGCAGCAACACATAAAACAAAACTTATATGTTAATCTAGCAATCTAGAGTGTGCACATATTTAAGCGAGTAAATAAAAATAGCATGCTTAATCGATTACCTAGGGTGTACTTGACGAAGAAAGGACCGTTGTTGACGGACCACTCAGTGTAGTTCAATCTAGGGACGGGCCTAGCAAGGGGCTGAAGGTGGCTATAGCCCGTCCCTAATTTTTGGGTAAATTTTTTTTTGTATAGAAACTTAGGTCTAATTTTATGTTTAGCCCACATATTAGTTGTATTTAGCTAATTGTATGTGATTTTTAGCCCATACTATGAGGTGATCAAAATTTAAATTATGTTTAAAGTAAATAATCTTCTTCCACTCATTACCTTTCTACTCCTACTTTCTTCTATTTTGGTAATCATTTTGTTTTTATGTTATTTGTGTTCGTTTTAACTTTTATTCCCCTAGCTATTTAGTATTGTACGGATGGATCATTCTTTGACCACTAATTATGTGATGTATTCCAAAAAAATTTGCCGCATTATCGGCTGTTACAATCCAACCCTACCCAAGAGAAAATCCTGGGTCCGTCCCTGGTTCAATCCAAAACGCCAGTTTTCGGAACCTCCGACATTGATAGTTCTGGGTTTGTTGTTTCTGTTGTTGAAACTATGACCTGGAGTTGTAACATTCATTGTGGGAAAACCAAATGCCAACATGGAAGAGTAAGAAAGGGTAATTACTATAGCTAAGAGAAGGATTATCCCCTAATTAGCAGAAAACGCATCCATATCTCTGGACAAATTAATTCTAGATTAATGTTGTTGTTAATACAAAGATATTGTGATGGCTATAGATAGATTGTGTAAAGAGGGGAAGGGATGTTGTTGGAATGGTTTTGGTTTGATGATAGTATACGATGCATGAGTAAGGTTTATATACTGGTAAAGAAGGATTAGTTGATTCATCACTTTTGAACTTTTTCTTACTTTGGTAGGTCAAAATACGGCAGAACAAGAAAAAATTTGCAGATATATCACACTACTTGAAAAATGAGTTTTTTTCAATGGGTTGACTCAAGATTTCTAGTTTGTGATCAAGTATAGCAACATAATTTTGTGGTTATTGTTTTTTTTTTTCCTCACGAGATATTCATTGTAGGTTCTGTCTTTCATCCCATGGGATTGTGGAAACAATTTCACCCCAGCATTCACGCAAAATGTGTTTTGGCATGGCAAGAAAACATTTTTTTTTTATCAGTCAAATAGAAATTTCACTAAAAAAAGCACTTAAAAGGGGTGTCTTATCCCAATGATTACAACCGAACAAAAAAGGGAAACCGAAAGGGGATTCGTCTACCCAAATAAAAAAAACACAAAAAATTACGGAGACCGGTATAATGAATCCCATAAAGAAATCACAATATTTGCTTTAAGCCCTAACATTCTTGTATTTGATTCGGCCTAAAAGAACGCTTGTAGTTTGATATCTCTAATGAGGCTTGCCAAAGTTTTCTTTTTGTTATCGAAGGTTCTTGCATTTCGCACTTGAGATTTTTTTTTGTATCGAAGTTTTCTTTTTGTTATCGAAGGCATGGCAAGAAAACATATCAAATACTTTCTGAAACTATTTTAGATGTGCATTTTTTAGTCCTGCTCAAAGTGATCTTTAAACGAGTTGCATGGTTGAAATTGACATTCAAGTGACATATACGTTGTTTTCGGGAAACACTCCTTTGTTGATGAACTAGGTTATGTATTGAGCTTAAGTGTGAATTGGGGATCCGTTTTTTTTCATAAATAAAAGGTCTTTTGGGGTTGAAATGAAACATGGAGAATTAAGCAAGTAATTGCGGGGATGGCTATGTGGGTTGGTGTTAATAATATCTAATGAGTCTCAAGAAGTTACATTAGTGAATTTCTTCCAACCTTGTTGTTTTTCTTGATCACACACTATAATTGGGTTTGTGCTTGCTAAACTTTTGACTTAACTATCAACTTACTTTATAGAGTTTCCCATCCAAAACGTGATGTTTACGCGCTGGTAAAGCCGTAAAGGAACAGTTTAGGGCTGCTCATACGACAAAATTCTTTGGTAAAACTTCTTTTTACATAATGTATGTATACCATAGCAAATATTTTACTTGATCGGTAATGTTTAGCAGAGCAAGTAGGACGATGTTGATAAACTACTCCACTCCTAACTTAAAATTAGAGAAATAAGACCAGTGTGGCATGAAAATCTCTCCTCCTTTAAAAGGCTAAGTCATATAAGCTCCCACGTCGTACGGTGAGTGTGACACCCTCCTCAAATTAAATTAGATAAAAGCTTTCAAACATAGCAATTCCGGAGATGACAAGTGGCGGAACTCTATTGGTTGAGCTATTAAAAACTTGACTACACTCTGTTTACACCATGTACTTAACTGGCCGTTAGTAACACTGTTAGTGAAAATATGGGTATACAATACTTTTATTTGTTTTTGTGACTAAAAAATTCATTACACTTTGTTTACACGGAATATTAACTGTACGTTAATTAACGTCGTTAGTGTGATCAATACCTACGTCAAAAACTATACCTAAGGCTAACGGAGATACCAATATATCAAAAAAGAGTTTTATTCTCTTCTTCTCTTTCTTCTGTTTTTCATGTCTTTCTCCCTGTTGAATTCAATTCCAAAGGTTTAGATGAATCCAACTTATTTTTGTGAGTGATTCATGTAAATATTGAGATCTAGATAAATCTAAGAAGAGGGTGATGAATCTGGAAACTAATTGAGAAATGGGTCCTCCTGAAAGAAGAAGAAATTAGAAGAAATAGAAAGTAGGGTTTCCTTCTGCCATACTTTTCTTCTTCTTCTGCAACGAACTCCTACAATACTTTTCCTCTCCGACAAACCATGGTTCTTCCTCCTGAATCAGTTGTTGTTGCCGTTAATTTGAAAAATGGGTATCGAGATTTCACAAAAACAAAAGGTAAAATCTCTATCTCTTTCCCTACGAATCTCTTTTGGGTTTTCCGATAAAAACTTATTTGATGTTTGAAACGATTAATTTAAGCTTTCTTTGGGAGAGAATATCAATTTCTGTGTATTTTTTAAGGGTTTTGTGAGATTCGATTTGGATTGATTCTCTGTGGGATTTGTTCTCAACAACAGAAGATTTATTACTTAGTTTTCATGTTATGAAATTCTAATGGAATAAAGTTAAATTTGTTGCTGATTTGGGATGGAACTAATTCTTTTTGGGGGGTACACAGACCAGAGTCACCAGACCTTATAACAATCCCTTAGCAGAGACTCAGAAATTGAAAGGTGGTAGAACCCCGTAAAGCTTATAATGTATTTTGCATCTAGCGCTGAGATATATTGAGAATACATTGAACTGATCAAAGGTGGCAATTGGATTTTTCGGAAATGTTATTGTTCTTACTTTTCGGTAGGTTTGGGGAGTTTCCTGATGAATGAACCTTATCGATGATGAAGTAAAAATTAGGGGATCCTAGGTTAGTAACAGAGATTTTACTGACCCCAGGATATATTAGACCACCTTGGTAGAGTTACTGCAGTGTCAATGACTGACGTACCGCAGTGTCAATGACTGGATGTTCGTTAATTGATAGTCAGACTGAGGGATTGAGTGATTCTCAGAGTGGTCGTAACTCATTGAAATATAGTTTTTTTTTGTCATACACAAGCCTTATCTGCGGAATCCCTGATGAATAAACTGACTTTTGAAGGAGCATTAGCATTCCAAAAAAGCTGCAATGTTACCTGCTTTTTTAGCTCTGTTATCAGAGAGTCGGCGTAATTGTGAACTTTCTACCAAGTAGGGATTAGATTTTAGTTAAGCATATATATGTAGCTATCTTGATTTGTTTTTTCATTGAAGTATGTGGGTAAAAATTTTTACTATGTTACTATGCAGGACATATTTTGTACTTTGTGGATCATAGTCAGAAAAAAAAATGAATTTAAGAGTTCAAGAAAGATAGATGATTGGGGTAATATTACTGTTTTTAAATTTTAATTTGTTTTTGGATATTTGTTTCTTACTTCGAGAACCCTTTTCAAGGTTGAAAGTGATAAAAAATCATTATAATTATTTTAGCTGACGTTCAACTCATGTTCTGTGGGTTTGACAGAGGAAGCTGAGCCAGTTATACCTGTTCTGAAAAAGGATTTACCAACAAATCCATGGGAGAATGAGGATATAGATGAAAACGATGTGAAGGAATCCTGGGAGGATGAAGATGAGGAGATCTGAAAGTTCTCATGGGTCTAGAGTGATTGTTACTGGTGATCAAAATTGCAGAGGAGAATGGTTTCTTCTATAAAGAAATTAATAGTGGGTTTGTCTTTGATAGTTCTGCTTTTGGTAGTTGATGAAATATTACAGATCGAGAACTAATGAGGAAATTGGTGGTTGAAATTGGTACAGGTTTGTGGAGATAAGGGATAGTGATTGATTCAGGGTTTTGCTGAGAAACCAGAGAATTTCGAGTTTGTAAGGGTTTCTGAAGGTTGATTGTGAACAAGGAGAAGATGAATGAGCACCATTGCCATTCTTTTATTTTATTTTTCATCTACAGTTTGGAGACTACATTAAGGAACTATTCTTTATCTTTCTTCACTGATCACTTGCAAATTTCTTTTGGCGGAGATTTTAACTCTTTAGTATATATACTAAGAAATATCATACTGACAATATAGAGCATATATGCACATTGCCATTCTCGCTTTCTTATTTATATAGCTGGTGAATATCAGTTGGATCCTTGGGTTGGGTGTGTTCTTCATTAAGTTAACTTATTTTCTTGCAGGAAGTATTTACGGGGGACACCGGGAGGACACTGGAACCGCAGCTGTGTGATAATTATCTGATATTGGTAAGTCTTAAGATATTTATGATTTTTTCTAAATTAGAATCAATCAGTAAGTCTTGATTTCACTTGCATATATATAATTTCATTTCACCAGTGTGAACCGTTATGGGATGAGTTTTGAACATTGATGAAAACATTGACAAGCAATGCACGACGCTGCGGTTACCATTTAGGCTGATTGGTGAATTTTTTTTTGAGTTGAAGTTTCATCCAGATTTTTGCAGTGTTATTCAGGTAAATTTTTGGATATGAAGAATAAAATCCAGGTACTGAAAAGTATGGTGAAATCTATTATAGACCTAATGTACAAAATGCAAACTGAAAAATTATAACTAAAATTCTTAATACACTGCTAACTACTTGCAGGTATAGTGAAAATACAAGAATGTTTGATTAATTTTTTTTTTCCTTAAATTGACTATATAATTTTGGTTTCATTTTAGTAAAACTCTAAACCGAAAAATGATCGATTCTTCCAATATACAAAGAGATGATTACTGGTGGATTAAGAGAGTGGGTGTCCAGGTGTGATTTGATTAATTTCATGAAAAAATTTGATTTGTTAAATTTTTTCCTTTCGAGCACAATAGCATTTTGTTTTTGCTGAATGGTCTTTTTCTTTTGCTATGTTTTATGACAAATCTCAGACAAGTAGCGATATACCAACCACTTATGGCTCCAAACGAAGGTGTTTATTCCCATTAATGATGTTTATTTTTCTCTCCTTAGAGTCTAATTCAGAGTTTTGGATATTCTTATTAGAGTGACATGATTATGTTATTTGTAAAATGTCGTGCAGATGTCTTTGATCATGGTGGCATAGGAGTTACGGGTGTCTTAAGGGAACTATTTTGTAAAAATACAAAGATTGTGCAGGTGTGGTCACATTAGTAATCCATGCCAATAGCTTCCAGTGCCCACCTTATCGGCATTATTATATTTAGTCAATGTTTCATTGTTGCCACACTGATAGTATTTTTCTTTTTTGTAGGCCAATGGTTACTATTGAAGACTAGAACCTTCTTAGAAGAAGAGCATATTCAATCTTCATCAAAGGTTGAAGTTGAATGATTGGGGTACCTATTGGAGTAATACAACATGTAATCAATATGGACTAGCCAAATATACGGTATCGTCCGTAACAGAGAAACTGTACTGTCTGCACTTGGTTAGCAAGCATTTTCTGTTGCTTTATAATTTTCATGACTCATGGACTCAATGCAGATAATGAAGGCTAATGTATTTTACATACATGGGTAATACTCTTAATTATGTGATTAAATTTTGTTTTTGTTCGATTGGAATAGTTTTTTTTTTTTTTTTTTCCTGGATGAACCTTTAAAATGGGATTGAAGAAAATAAATAATAAGTCATAAGGTCTATATTATATATTTCGGGTGCAAAAATATACAAGGTTCACGTGGGAACTGTTTCAGTAATTCAGACCTTTCAAATGATTCAGACCATCTGACTCGGTACCTGACTAAGGTCTCATTGACTGTGAAGTATTGATTGTTTATTGCAACGATGACCGTTAGCGACTCAGGTGTCCCAGAGATATTTCGACAACCCAATTCGTGTAGAAACTTGGTGATACAAAATCAAAAATGCATCGGGATGGGGATGGGGGTGAGGCGCGAAGCTGAGCCATACCAAGTAAAATTTATTAACCGACGGTCGAGGCGAAGCCGAGCCATATCAAATCAAAAAAAACTTAGCGATGAAACAAGGCGAAGTCCAACCACACCAAATCAAGATGGGTGCAAGGCGAAGCCGAGCCACATAAATCAAAAATCTTAAGCGACCGGCGAGGCGAATCCGAGCCACACCAAATCAAAAATGCATTGCGACATGATGAGGCTAAGTCGAGCCACACCAAATAAAAAATACATCGCGACGGGACGAATTAAAATCATGTGACACCAAATTAAAAATGCATGATGGGGCGAGATGAAGCCACATCACACCAAACCAAAAATATTGTTAAAAGAAAAAAATGACGATGGATGGTTTTCGGGTCCGCCCGGTACGTAGCACAGGCACAAAATCTAGTTTGTTTGAATAAGTGCAACCGCTTTTCATATACGTAGTCCATGCATGTTAGAGAACATTTTATGGTGGAAGAATTCCATCTTTAAAATTTTGTGCCAACGTAGAACTTGAAATAAATCATGGAATTTCAAAACTAGTGGTGAGATCTCCAAATTTCAACTTGGATTGACGTTTGATGCGATTCTCAATGTTTGGGAACAATGCAGATATCATTTGAAAATGAGCAGTTCAGATAGAATCGAGCTTTCGGTTGATCCGCGGGCACTTGGGATCCTATGAGAATAACTGCATTTTTTTTCTTTCCTTCAGAGTGTTGGATATACATCAGATCAACGGTTGGTTGCAATTGTGATTTGAATTGGCGTTTGATACAATTCGGAATTATTTATTTTTTTAAATGGTTGGATCTACGTCAGATCAACGGTTGGTTGTAGATGCGATTTGAATTGACTTTTGATGCAACTCGAAACTGCGTTTTTCTCCAGAGCATTGAATCATATCAACAGTTAGGATATAAGCACGAATGGAATGTCGATGAGAGCAATCTGGAACCAGATTTTCTAACAGATTGAGCGCAATTTCGAATAGCTCTGAGTACGGTTTGCATCCATCGCTTGGAACATGCCTTGGAAAAAGTATGGAGACCCCTATTTGGAAGATATTGGACTTGACATTCAACATTGTTTCCAAGCTTGAAATAACTTGGAATCCACCATAAAACTTGCTCATATTCATAGCCTGAAAATTAATATTAATTAGTCACTAAATCTAAATGGTTTTTTTTTTTGTTATTATTGTTAAGTTTCTTAAGCTAAAATCAAATCATTTTGGTTTTTTTCCTATCTCAACTGACTTGTCTGAATCTGACTCGTTATATCTGAATCTGACTTATGACAACTGATTCAATTAAAGAGCAGGGTGTTTTTTTTTACTTAGAAAGATAATTCGTTAAAACGGATGATTTAAAATATAATGTCATCCTCAAGAGAGGTATGTAACTTGAAGGGAATTCAATAGTAGGATTATACAAAACTTTTGAGTGTAAATTTGTGCACCCCTCAGAACCGGGGTGCACGTTACAGCCTCTTCTATTTGTTGTTGAAACTTCCAAAACCGTCTTCTATTTTTTACTTTATTTTTCTAAAACTTTTTTCCTTTTCTATTTCGTTCGTTTTTTTTTATAGAATTTCAGATCATGTCTGAGTACAACTAGTCTTCTCTCCCATAGTCCAATTGAAATCTGCAGCCCTCACTTTTCCTTATGTTTGATTAAAACTTTATATTTAATTATTCTTATCTTCCTCCTTTGTCTCAATAACATATCAGGTTTTTTCATTTTTCATTGTCAAGGTTTTAATTTCGGGAGTCAGAATCAGTAACTAAGGAACTAAGGATTAAAACAAAAACCCTATCAAATTTTAAACCAAACAATAAAAATGGACGGAGGAAAAAAAAGAAAAAAGATAGAAAACCAAATCAAGCTAATACCAAATCTCTGATAAGAGTGCCAAGAAACATGATTTATTTCGACTGCAAAAGCTATTTGATCAAAATAATAATCATGATTTAAACTTCCTTAACATACTTAATCACATAATTTGAGATTGAGAATTTGAGAGAAAGAGAAAATTGATATCCATGCCTATTTTTTTTAATAAGTTTACATCAGTGATATACAAACTATAAACTCCATCAATATACTTTGTCACATCATTTGAGATTGAGAGTCTGAGAGAAAGAGAAGATGAATTAAAGAAGAAAGAGGATATTTTGTTATATGTAAATATTTTCTTTAAAAGGAAATTATATTTATTAGTAGAAAATAATATATTTTACCAAATCTGGTATTCAGCCGAATATCCCACCAATTATAAGGGCCGGAACATGCACCCCGGTTTTGAGGGGGTGCACAAATTTACACTTTTGAACCCAATTAGATATGTCCCTAATGAGTCAAGTATAAAATAAAATAATAACTACTCTAAAAAATATACTCCACACAAACTTTGAATTGTGCACCCCTCATAATCAGAATCATTACTAACTTTGGCATTGGTCCTTTAAACTAATGTAAATAAGAGAATCAAACATTATTCAAGAACGAACCAATAAAAAAGTTTGGGAATGTGCACCTCGTTGTTTATGAGGTGCACAAATTTCTTTCGTAAACTTTAATTCAACCATATTTACCAAATATACCATATAATAAGCCAACTCAAGTTTCACTGTATATTTATTTACTAACTGAGATAAATCAAACTTCTTTATTTTATGGTTTTCCTATTCTGTTCTAAGGCAACTCAAGTTTGTTTTAGGATTGACTATTTCAGATCTATTTAATTTTATATCTAACGATATAACTAGTGATCATCCAACATTAACATAATTTATTTTGTGTGTGATCAAAATGGTTAATTGCTTTTCCTCGTAGAGTTGCTTGATTAGAGCTTGTAGATCTTATTTTAATAATCTTTATCTTGGAATTGATCTTTGACCAAAGGAGTTTATGTTGATTAAACAGAAGATCCTTTTATACTCAACTTATCTCTGATCATTGCCGAGTTTGGGAGGTACACAGTGAGGTAGTTACTAAAACAGGCTAGTCCTTTACTATTTCGGGTTACAATCCAAAGGAGTTGAGATAACTGAAGTCTTCAAATCAGGTGAAGCAACTTGCGATTAGTGGACTTTATCTTGGGATTCACGTGCATAGTCCAGATTGGTTGTAGGCGAGGGATACTGAAGGAACTGAGTAACTAGGAGTATTTTACTTGGTCTCAACTATACGAAGTTGCGGTAGTCAATTTATATAGTGGATTTATTGTGAGAGTATTCAAAACTGAACTAGGTCCCGTGGTTTTTCTTCCTTGCAGTTTTCCTCGTTAACAAAATCTTTGTGTTTCGTGTTATTTACTTTACTTTCAAATTAGAATTGTCAGATTTATGAGTATATTTATAATACACTCGTATGATAATCCACTTGGTATGTGATCCCATAGTTAGTTTGGTTCCAGACATAATTATATATCAAGCTAACATCTAGTCGAAACAATCTTTTGGTAGTTATTGTCTATGTACGATTACACAAGGTGTGTTTATAGTAGGTGAATACGAAAAGATTGTAGTGTGCATGGTATCCTCGTCATTTCAAAACAAATGAATGCTATAAATTTTTATCTAGCATGTGTCGTAACGGTCTTGGCTAAGTTAGCTAAAAAGAGTGGTAGTCAGATTTATCCCTGCAATAAATAAATCCAAGGATGAATTTTTTTTCCTCAATATAATTAAAGTGATCGAGTATTATTTGGGTAAATTCGATATTTAGTTGTTGTAATAGATTCATCTCTCACTAAACTTCCAAGTTTCAAGGTTAATGTAGGATCAGAATATCGCAAGAAGGACACATTTGCGAAGTTTAGCTAACAACACTTTGCGAGCGTCGTAGAATGATTTGAAGAATGGAATAACAGATGACGATTGCAGAAACATGAGAAAAGTGTGATGACTCTGCGATGTTTATAGTGCTCGTGAATATTTATAATAGAACTCTTGCGAGAATATCGCAAGTCAGATCCTAAAATAAAGGACAGATTAGCTATCATCCACTATGTAATTCCCTATATAAAGAGTTGAATAAGCATAAGGGGGAGAGATCTTTTTCGAGTGTTGAGCAAGTCATTAGGAGAGATAAAGTTTAAAGAGCGATTGTATTCTTGTTTTCTTCCATTTCTTGTAACATTTCTGTGAATCAATTAATAAAAGTGTTGTTCTTAATCTTTAAAAGATGTGTTGATTATTATGAATTCTTGTGAGGGGTGTAGTGTGGGATTTCTTGCTACTACATATTGGCGCTAGAAACAGGGACTGGAGATTATCAAATCAAGAAAATTTGACTAAAGATTGTGGATATTATTGTGAAAACTGTTTAAATCGAGAAAATGATAAAAGAAAACAACAAATCAGTTGGAGAAAAGATGGTTAAGATCAATTAGAATAAAATAAGATTGGAGTGTAATGTAATGTAATCACAAAAACGATGGTTAATGAATTCCATGAAAACATTAGAGGGAGGATACATAAACGAGATTTTGAAGGAAATAAGATTATGACGGTAGAAAAAATATCTCCGTTGAAGGATTGGGAAAAGCAGAAAACTACATTCACAACGGCAGAGATACCAGAAGAAAATTTGAACCACACATCTCCTTTGGTAATTGCAGTAACAACTATACGAAAAAAAAATGAGAAATCAGCAAAATCTATAGAAGAATGGGCGGTGAATAGAACTTTGGTAGATACGGGAAGCTCAGTGGATGTAATATTTTATCATGTGTACAAAGGAATGGGATACAAAGATGAAGAAATGTCTCATCCAACATATCATATTCATGGTTTCGGCAAGTCCACAACTAAACCAAAAGGAGAAATAACAATGAGAATTTCGTTGAGAGAAATTGAAACACAAATAACGCTATGTGTGGTGGATATGGAGTCACCATATAACATGATGTTAGGAAGATCATGGATACATGCAATCAAAGTTGTAGCATCAACATTACATCAGTGCATCAAGTTTCTTATGCCAAGCGGTATTGGCGAAATTAGGGGAGATATTGAAGGTGCGAAACTATGTTATCAAATTGAAGTAAAAAATTATGAAGGACGAGTGAAGAAGCGAAAAGCTCGCAGGAAGATGGCGAAAGAGGCAAAGAAATAAGAGGAGTTTAAAATCTACATGATAAGAGAAGAAGAAGGAAAAGGAATACCCAGTGAAATTTCGCAGGAAGTAGATAAACCAGAGAAAATTATAAAAAAAACAACACCAATGGGAGAACCTGAAGCAAGTTACACTGCAGCAGAACCAACAAAAGAAGTAAATATTGGAACTGAAGAAGAACCTAAAATGTTGAAAATTGCAACTAAGATGGATACGGAAGAGGAAGAAATAACCGTCAATCTCTTGCGAGAACATAAGATATTTTCGCATGGAACATGGACGAAATGCCTGGAATAGATCCATCAGTTGCATGTCATAAATTGGAGATCAACAAAGACGCAAGCCCATTTAAACAAAGGATAAGAAAAATCGCAACAACTTACCATCCCAAAATAGAAGAGGAACTGCAGAAAATGCTTGATGCAGGAATTATAAGACAAGCAAAATACCTAGAGTAGATAGCAAATATGGTTGTGGTTCGAAAGAAAAATAATGGGATAAGAATTTGCATAGACTTTAGTGATCTAAACAAAGATTGTCCTAAAGACAGCTTTCCATTACCAGATATACCTCAAATGGTCGAATCAGCAGCAGGAAATGATAGAATATCTTCTCTAGATGGGTATAAAGGATACAACCAGATTCCTCTCACCGAAGAAGATCAAGAACATACTGCTTTTTTTCGCTCCAAGAGGATTATGTTGTTATACAAAAATGCCATTTGGTTTGCGAAACGCAGGAGCAACATATCATAGGATGGTAGAGAAGGTATTCGCAAAGTGGATACATAAAATATTAGAGGTGTACGTAGATGACATGTTGATAAAAATTAAAGAAGCTAAAAACCATGTACAAGATCTGAAGGAGATTTTTGAATAGATGCGGCATTTTAACATCAAGGTAAATCCAAAAAAAAATGCATTTTTGGAGTTGCGTCAGGAATTTTTTTAGGATACATTATATCCAAGGAAGGAATACAAGTTGATCCAGAAAAAGTGCAAGCAGTTCGCGATATGCCAAAGTTAAATGGGCTCTTAGCTTCGCTGGGAAGGTTCATCTCTCGATCATCTGATAAATGTAAACATTTCTTCAGCATACTAAAAAAGGGAACGAAATTCAGATGGACAGATGAATGTGAGAAAGCTTTACAAGGAATAAAAGAATACCTGGTGAATACATCTATTTTACAAAAGGAAGAACCAGGAGAAGAGCTGCTAATCTATCTTGCGACAACTTCGCATGCATTAAGTGTTGTGTTATTGCAAGTAGATGCAGGAGTTGAAAAACCAATTTACTACATCAGCAAGACGTTCAACGCCGCAGAAAGAAATTATTCTAAAATTGAAAAACTAATTATAGCATTGGTGTATGCGACCTTTAAGCTTCGCATATATTTTCAGGCACATAAAGTTAAAGTGTTAAGAAAGGAACCAATTGAATCAGTAATGAAGAACTCAAAAAGATCAGGCACAGTAGAGAGATGGAATGCGCAAGTAGGATATTTTGAAATTAAATATGAAGTGTTATCTTCACCAAAGTCGCAGGTTGTTGCAGACTTTTTATCAGAATTTCCTTTAGAAGATGATGAAGATGTTGAGGAGATGATGGATGTAGAAGAAGAACAAGGAGACCCAGAAGACTTGTTAACAGATTCAAATAGATGGGAGATATTGGTGGATGGATCCTCAAATGGGGAAGGTAATGGAGTTGGAAATATCTTGATTTCACCATAGGGAACATAGATGGCTTTTTCATTTAGGTTGGAGTTCACATCCACTAATAATGAAACATAATATGAAGCTGTGGTACATGCCCTAAAATTCGCAATAGAAATGAAATTAGAAAATGCTAGAATTACCAGTGATTCGCAGCTAGTCATTCGCCAAATAAAAGGAGAATACACAACAAATAAACCATCCTTGAAGAAATACAAGAAACTTGTTGAAGAATTGTCAGCGAAAATCCCAAAAATAAAATGGAGGCATATATCAAGGAAGGATAATAGGCTCGCAGATGCTTATGCTTTCATTTCAAGCATGATGACAGATCCAACTGTGAGATGCATAAATATACAGACACTTTTATCGCCATCAATCAATAAAGAAGAGGAAGAAGAAATAGATGTAATGATAGTAGAAGGTGGTGAAGAAGGGCCAAATGACAATATCGCAGATTGGAGAACATAACTTCATGCATATTTAGCAAGAGGAGAAATACCAAGAAACAGATTGGAGGCACACAAATTAAAGAGTCATGCAACAAATTATGAATTAAGAGATGGGATATTGTATAGAAAATCATTTAATGGACCATCACTTATATGTTTGACACGAGAAGAAGGAGATAAAGTGTTAAAAATGCTGCATAGTGGAGATGCTGGCAACCACAGCGGAGGAAGATCTTTGGCATATAGAGCAAAAATACAAGGTTATTATTGGCCATATATGCATGAAGATGCAAAAAAAGTATCAAGGCGTTGCGAAGATTGTCAGCGACATGGAAAGAGAATACATGCACCTGGAGCAACCTTATCAGTGTGTGGCCTTTTGGAAAGTGGGGGTTAGATATTGTGGGACCATTTGTACCAGGATCTGGACAAAAAAAATACTTAATTTTCGCAACAGATTATTTCACAAAATGGGCATAAGTAAAAGCAGTACAGTACATTCGCGACAAAGACATATTTACATTCATTTTTGAAAATATCATATGTAGATTTGGAATTCCAGCAAAGTTGGTATCTGATAATGGGAAGCAATTTGAATGGCAGAAATGCATTTAAAATAAAATGCGGAAAATCCACTCCTTTATACCCACAGGCTAATGGGCAAGCAGAGGCAACAAATAAGAAAATCATAGATATATTAAAGAAGAAGTTGGAGGGACATAATAGGGCATGGTGCGAACAACTACATAATGCAGTATGGGCTTACAGCGCAACTAGGCGAGAAGCAACGGGAATGTCACCTTTCTGTCTAACATATGGGGTTGAAGCAGTGTTATCAACAGAAGTTTCTATACCCACGACAAAAAGAGAGGCCTGGGAGAAGAATCTTAGTGCTGGAATGATCCTAAGCAAACTGGATGAATTAGAAGAGAAGAGAGAAAAAGCTTTACAACATATGGATAATTATAAACGGATATTAGCACGAGAATACAATAAGAATGTCAAACCACGTGAATTTCAGCCAGGTGATTTGGTTCTTCGCGAGACGCCAAATTATCAGCGAGAAGGTGGTGGAAAATTAGCGAGAAAATGGGATGAACCTTACATTATATAAGAAATAATTGGAACAAGGGCATACAAATTGATGGATCCAGAGGGTAAAGATGTTGGTCAAGGACTTGGTAGACCATGGAATATATTATATTTAAAGAAATATTACCCGTGAGGAACTTTGAGAATCCCTAGTTGATGAAATGATATATGATGCAACAAAGTAAGTATTAACAAAAAAAAAATTATGAAAAAATTATTGCGAGATTATTCAACATCAAATTAAAATAAGAATGTGCGAAAATTTCGCAAGAAATGATCATTTAAGATCCAGAATGGGACGAACCTTTATGGCATACACCCTAGTTCGCGAATAAAATTTCGCAAGAGGCAAATGTAAGACCTAAAGTACGTCATAGAAGGGGGGATCTATTTCATGGCTCAGCGATCCGCTGCTGGAACCTGAGTCATGGAGATTTGGGGTCAATGAAAGCCTATCCAGGAGAGACACCTTGGATTCTCAACTTGAGCATATGACTTGAGTTGGGAGACTAAGGTAATAAGAGCTCTCCTAAGGGGTGAAGAGTATGACCAAGGCGCCAAGGTAAACGGTTGAGCCAAGAGTGCCCAGGGCGTATGAAACTACACTGGCCATTCTTGGAAAGTCTTGTCTACGATGCACTCGGCCCGAAGAAAACCCCACTTAGGGTGCAGTCTCGTAAACGTAAGCTATATAGGCAAAAGGGATAAGAGGCTGCGAACACAACTAGTTGTTGTTAATACTGGATGGGAGGATCTAGTCTTGTATGGCCGATGTACGTCTCCTTGAAATGGAAACCAGGGGGAGATAAGGGCGGCACCCTCCATTAGTGAGCTGATAAGTATCTTAAGATGCAAATGTAATGGGACTTTTTACTCACGGGAGTATTAAGACTTGTCATATTTGTGCAACATTCCTGAATAGGCAATAATACAAAATAGAAGATAAGACGAGATCAAGGGGTCACTACATGCAAGTGTAAAGACGTCCTGTGATTTCGTCGCAAGACGACATGTCATGGGGCTTTAATTTTGCAAGAAAATTTAGACCTGTCATATTGTCGCAGCAAAAATACAAAAGAATAAAAAGTTAAGGCAAGATCAATGGGTTTCCACATGAAAGTGTAGAAACGTCCTGCGATTTTGTCGCAATACAAAAGATGGCAAAATAAGACCTTTACCTAGGAAGGCAAAATAAGACCACATAATAAAATAAATTCTTTTTATAAAGTACTAATCATTTTTCATGAAGATCATATATCACAAGAAAGATAATGAGATGCAAGTATGGGAATTAATAAATAAGATATCATTATCTTTCTCGCAAGATCTTTCACGCAAATTCTTAAAATACCAAAAGCAAAATTGATTCCAAAAGAGGTCCAAAGTACATTGTTCGCAAGAGGAGAAAGAGTAATTCAAGAAAATAAAACTAGAACTCAGACTTTAATATCTTCTTCACCATCTTTATCTTCTTTGCCAACCTTATCATCTCCACCAACTTTATCATCTTTGCCAGTGTTTTCCTTATCCTAGTTGACTCTGATTTCTTCTTCATTTGGCTCATCACCAGCAATTGCTTCATCACCAACATCTTCTTCTTTAGTAGGGATTTCTTCTTCTTCTTCTTCTTCTAAAATTTCTTGGGAAGCGCTTTCTTCACCACTTTCATAATCAAAGTCACTGTCACCAGCACGAGGAGTTTCATATTCATTTATTTCCAGAGGTTTGAGTGATACAGGAGAAAGGGATTTGGATAGCAGAACCTCATTCACAAGAACTTCAGCACTGAGATGAGATTGCCAAAGGAAAGCTCTGTCACGGTTTCTAATCTCCATGTTTTTGAAATATTCATGATAATCATACTTTCTTTCTGCTCGATCGCGAGAGATGGCAAGATGAGCAGCAAGCAAACTATTTTCTTTGTGAACCTTGGCAAGTTTAGAATTCAAAATAGAAATGTAAGACTTAAGCTTTCTTTCATATTCTGCGAAAGGTAAAAACAAAAATTATCAGGCAAACACCTCGCAAGGGAAATATTGCGAAGAAGTTTAACAAAAGAAAGATATTTGAGGCAGTCAAAATGACTACCTTCCTTTTGAGATATTAGATTTTGAATTAGTGCCAAGCAAGTATTCCCCCAATGACTCATGGCATCATCAAATTTATCTCTAACTAGACCTTTCAGACAAGATTTTAATTTCTCTTATTTAGAAATGAGAAAAGTGTTTTCCTTCGCAAGTAAAGAGTGAGATTCTTCTAATTTGGAATATTGTTCTTGAAGCTGATTGGCCTTTACACTTAAAGTTATTCTACCTTGAATGAGTGTATTTTTCTCAGCAATAGATGATTCAGTTACTTCTTTAAGTTCATTTTTCAGCGAACGAAGAGATTGTTCTTGATTATCGCACAGTTTTTAACGAACATTTAATTTCTGCGAAGCGATCGCCACCATATTTAAAAGGGTTCGCTTTTCCTGAGAAAGAGTTCTGTTTTCATCTGATAAAGTTTCTATCTCTAAGTTAGCTTTAGTCAAAAAAAATAAGAAAGACGAGATATTTCGATGCTTAATGAATTTTGCTCTTGAACTAATAGAGTATTATCTTTGGTAAGATTATCTATTTGATCAACAGAGTATGTATGAAGATTATCTAATCGGTTATATTGATCCATCCAACTATCATTATCAACGCGAATATCTTCAGCGGCAGATTCAAACTGAAATCTCTCCATCATTTATTTCTGGTTTAAAGCTTAACAAGCGAAAAAATCCTTTAAGAATGAACAGCATTGTTGATGGTGGATTTTCATTTAAGGCTAAGATTGTAAAAGCCAAAAAATTATGCGCTAACATCTTGAAAAAGATAAGGCCATTAATAAGTGATGGATACTCCTTCACTTTATTAATTCACCTAGAATGGAGCATGTGGCAACAATCCCATTATGTGAATAAAATACATGAAATTCATCCAGGTTGGAGCATGTAGCAACAATCCCATATACCCTGTGAATTTACAGCATTATTAATTAATGCGCAACCAGCCTTGTATTTCTTGTACTCATTATCAGTGCAGCATGATGACTGAGTGTTTCTTTCAGCAGAGCAACACGAATCTCCAAGAATTATAATGAAAGCATGTACGAAATACCCATACAGGCTGCAACTCTCGGTGTGTTATACTAGCCCGATTGAGCATCCGGGCTGACCGTATCAGTCTGGATATGATCACGACTATCCAACTCCACCAGCATGATTGGATGGCCCAGATCGATTCCATAACCCCCAAGCAGCTATGGAATATCCGCTGCCGAACTAATACGGGCCCCGCATGGTCGGCCTCCCCAAAAGATTGGCCTAGCTTTCCAAAACATCCAAACCATAGCAGTATGGATGGGAAACCCTAAATTAGGGTTTGCGGCACATTACATGTGTCGCAAAATAGTCTCAACCATCCATCTTCGCAGGTATAGATAGAGGGTGTAGATTCAAAGGGCCCAGAGAAAGTCAACACAATCACCGTGGGCCCACCTACATACCTAACCGATCGGTCAGGACCAACTATAGTTGGTCGTCCTAGTTCGTGCGCTCCAAACTAGGCACAACACACGGACGACAATACCCTGATTAGGGTTTATGTCGCGATCATAAGCGTCCATTTTCTCCTGATTGGACGAAGGGTCCAGGAATAGGCTAAGCAGGTCCGGTGAGTATCAACATGATTACTGCGGGCCCACCTAATCGCCAAGACCGAACTCTCTTTTTTCTCCTCGGTTCGCGCGCCTCCAACATGCATGGTCGCTCCTTCCAAATTGCAAACTAATCTCAACCGCTCGATTTCGCCAGACGAATTGAGTGGATTAGACCATGTTTTCATGGGACGGTAAGGCATAGGCGTGAACACCAGCCTAAAAACTACACGCTGGAGAAATCGTCCAAGACCGACCAAGCCTGGTCGTCTTGGAACAGGCGCCCGAAGTTGGTACGGTGTGCGGCTTTTGCGGCACCTGTTTACTGTTGCAAATTGATCTCGACCACTCAACTTCGCCGGATAAATTGAGTGGCCCATATCACACTTCCATGGGACAGTGAGGTATGAACATGTGTACCGACATGCCGTCAGCATACATGACCGACCGGCCATACCAAAACCATGTCCCAAGCTTGGATTCGACCAAGCTGAAAAGTGATACTTGCGCACTTCTTCATAAACCCTAATTCCATCAACGGTCGCAGATGAGTGTCTCAAATATCATCTCGTCCGTCCAACTTCTCCGGCTTAGTTACACAGCCCTGGTCAGGAGTTAATTGGTCAGTGCGGATTCATGGTGATCATCTTCCGTCACTCTACCACACTATGTGGCCGGCCAAGGGAGGACTTGTTTGCGCAACCTCCAAACCATCACATGAAGTAGGCTGGACATGAGGTTATTTTGAGACTCTCAAACAGCGATGCTTCATACATGTTGAGTATACTCGATGCAGTACCTGCATAATATACACACGATACTTCACAAGTATCAATTTCCTAAATAACGTAGCGTTACATGCTACTTTATGTGGGTCCCACAATTCACACGTTTTTAAGACATCAATCATGTCACAAACTGGGGGATACATACTGGGGTATTGGTCTGGAGTTTTACAGCGTGCAGCGCACAATGCGCCATCACAAGAACGTGTCAGGAAGACATGGACGGTTAGTGATGATGGGAGAAGTGGGCAAGCCTGGTCGTGTGACACCAACACACTACTCCATCACTCCACTTCCCACGAGATACGAAGGTTAGGCTAAAAGACTTGTGTAAATAGGTTCTCCGCCCTATTTTTCACAAGGACAAAACAAGATAAGACAACAGAGGCAAGTGTTGATACAATCGTATTCAAACACCGGAACTGATATCTTACATTCTGCAAGCCAGTTCATCTTTCTGATACAATTCATACATAGCCAACACCTTCACAATCTCAACACCTTCTTCGCTTCCCTCCCTAAGATCAACCCCATCTCCTTCACTTTGTGACCGAAACAAGTCTGGAATGGACATTTCTTGGTTTAGGCCGGACTTGCATAGATTGATCTCTCGAATCTACAAGCACTCACCGCGCAGTGCATTTGTTTAAGGTTTAGATTCATTCCTCATCCACACACCCCAAATTACCACACCCATAAACAATTAGCGACCACAGTGGGAGGTTAATCTCTCAGTTATGAAGTCAATTTCTTCATAATCCGATTCAATTTTATCGATTTCAAAAAGGGTAGATCTTAGAACCAATTCAATCAGCAATTCATTTCAAGATGGTGGAACTCAGGTCTGGATCAGTAATAAATTCTGATGGAACTAGTGTGGATAACACTCCCGGTGTCGATGTACCTGTCAGTGGAGCTACCGTGATCAATACATCTCGTGGAGCCGTCACTTCTACCATCAGCGCCAGCGTAGCAGGAAATATTCCAGTAAGTGTAACACCTCCTATCACCAGAGCCAGAGCAGCCTCTAATCCCGGCATATCCTCAAGTGTAACGCCTCCGGTGGTCACCAGAGCAACAAATTTCACTCCTTCATCAGGACGAGGAGCCGGAGGGACAAGAGGAGGACCACCGCCCATTACCATTGCAGACTTAATAGAGAAACATGAATTCCTGGCTAAGACCCAAACAGATATTGACGCAACTCAGAAAGAGGTACTCACTTTCCTCAAAACTTTGACTAAACGATTACCATAAGGCTCACGAAAATCCGGGGGAGATATTTCCATCCTGGACCACACGGATGAGGAAACTAGCATTTCTCCTGAACGCCCAAGAGAAAGGAATCAACCGTCCAACTTCATCACACGCGAGGACCTGGAACGACTTCTCCAAAATCGAGGCAAAGGGGACCGAACGGATGTACACTAGCATCATCCGCCGTACCCTCAATAGGTGCAACGAATTCCTCTTCCCAGAGGTTACACCTCTCCCCAATTATCCCTCTACGATGGTATTGGTAATGCTCGTGAACACGTCTCTCGATTCTTAGAATCTTTGGGGGAGCATGAATACAATCATGTTCTCCGCCTAAAGAAATTTTCAAAGTCACTTACGGGAAGGGCGTACACCTGGTACAACAACATCGCACCTAACAGCATATCCAATTGGAACGAGATGGTCAGTGCTTTCTACAGAAATTATTTCTTCGTGTCTGAACAGATCACCTTTTCAGATCTGGAAGAATTCTTCAGCGGAACAACGAGCATCCCAACGACTTCGTTAAGAGGTTCAGAACCCAAGCACTGGATTGTCATGACCCGAACATCACCGAACGACAATTGGTGGAGTTGTGCATCAATGGGATGATACCCATATACCGCGCTATATTATAGAATCTGAGCTTTCAAACGTTTTCTGAACTCCATGAAGCTGCCAAACGTTCAGCGAAAACCACACCGGCATTTCTAGAAAGAACCTGAGTTGTTCGAAGTGAAGATTCACATGAAAGTCGAGGAAGCAGGCGTCTCACGAACAAGCAATACAACACTGGTCCTTCTATGAGTGTAGTGGGTGGAGGAGAAAAAAGGAAAGCTTCATCGACGGAACAATAAACCAAGCGGGCATCCCCGGCATGTAAGACTTCGTCTCGGAAAGGAGCGGACAAAACTCCTGCACAAGACATCGAAGATACAGGTTTTCCTTTCCCCATGAATTAAGTGATAGAACTCTTAGAAGCGTGGATCCAAGACGACGCCATCAAAATGCCTCCTATCAGACGTCCTCCAACTGAGAAAGACACGGCGGACCCTAAATACTGCTGCTACCACAGATTCGCTCACCATCCAACCAAATATTGTAACAGGCTAAAACAAATCTTCAGGGAAAATATAGAGACAAGAGAACTCCAACTTGGAAACGAAGGTGTTCATAGAGATCCTCTTCCTATCAGGAACTGTATGATTTCTGGGGATTTTGTGCGCAAGACTGTACAATCTATGATGGAGCACTTGTGTGAAATCTTGTATTTATCCAAGGGACAGAGTCAAGAAATATTTACGGCTCTCAACCACGTTGTATCAGGCAGGCGTTTGTATCCAGAAGCATTCCGGGAACCCCCAGTCTTTCCTGAAAGATGCGAGCAAATAAAACTGGGGACTCCTAACCGTCACTCATTTGAGAAACGTTGAGTTCGATAGCGCGTTGATTGATACGACCTCCGAATTTAACATCATTACTGTCAAGACCTTGAGATCAGCAAAAATTCCAAAGTAGGAGGCTACTCATCACCCAACTGTGGTTAAGGATCCAGAAGGAGAACTCAGAGATGCATATGGATACATTGATCTTGAAGTCAAATTGGGTGATGCCTCGACACAAGAAAAGTTTTACATAGTCAAAGATCATCCCAACTATGACATGATCCTAGGACGCCCTTGGATGCACGACAACAAGGCAATGCTAGGAGTCTGTCCTCTATCGGCTTCGATACCTGAAAGAATCTCCAACACGCCTTCTGGACCTGACAACTGTTTGTTTTCGCACCAACAATTTGTCAATATGACACAACTTCCCGGAGAGAGCATGTCCACATACGTTGAAAGGTTCCGATCTCAAGTAAGTCTCATCACGCAACCCTCTTTACAACCAACCGCCCCACATTATGATAAGTCCTAGGGACTGGCTCTAGCCAAAAAACCAACCTTGGCTAAGAGATTCGAATGTGAGGCCGACCCCTTTAAATAGTTTATCAGGAGTCTAGAAGCTGTCTCGATCAAAGAAGACAAAATCAATACCCTGATACACACCCAAACCCATTCGGAATTGGAGACCTAGTAACGAAGACAACCGCATTCAAGGTCGAAAGCATTACGGTGAAAATGGCTACCTCACCTAATTTACCCACCAAGAAGAAGGATGAACCGTACCTGGTAGCAGATGTCTTCCTAGGAGGCTACTGCAAACTCATCAACGATGACAAGCTAGAAGGCGTAACAATTCACTCGCGGTGGCTCAAACCCTACCATACTTAAGACGATGTGCTATCACTTTCCAGCATCCTACACGCTTTAAGATGTTGTGATACTTCCTCCAACGTTTTTTCCCTTACAATTTCACATCATATTTGTAATTCCTCTTGAAAATGATTGCAATACTTGCATTCATAGTTAGGGTTTCAATTTTCAAATTTCAAATTAATTGAAGTATTATTTCCATATGAGAGCCTCTTTATCCCTAAAGATACAAAATCCATCCTAAACCAACCTACTAGAGCAGGTCAAGAAAGAAAACCTAAGCAAAAATATCCTGAAAATAGTTGAGGGAAAAGATGTGCGAGGAAAGGGAAGGAGCTTTGAACCACTCACCCCATCAAGTCTAGGAAGATCTTGCATCAGGAACACATAGGATTATAAAGTAAAACCTTTATTCAATTAATCAAATAATAGAATAAAATATTGGGCTCAGCTGCCACTGAGTACAAGGAAGATGTTCACAAATTTCGGAATATACTTGGAAAGAGGGAAAAAAAAGAGGTTTTAGTTGTCAAGAGGGTCGACCGCACCCGCACCACCGATAAGTTCTACTTCAACGCCTGTTGATGCTCCTCCTTTCGGATCTACCTCAGATTCTGCATCAGACGTTTCCGCAGCAACACACTCCATCCCAACATCATCAGCAGGAGCATCAAAGGCCATAGAAACATCAGGAGTCGTGCCGATTGCTTTCAAACATTCAGGTTCGTCTGTGTCAGAATCAAGAATTATCACGCCGCCCTGGATTGGGTGATCGCACTTATCTTCATTTGGAAGTCGTTTATGCTCAACCCTCCGCCTCTTCAACCGCGCTGCAAATCTCTCTGCCCTTGTGCTTACTGGTGCCTGCAACGCTTCCTCGCGCCTCCACCGCTCCTCCATGCCAATCGCAGCTGAAAGGGCACAGATACGTCCCCTATAAATACGCAGGTACAAAATAGACATTCCCTGTATAGCACGGCCGACTTCGCGGAGTGGAAGATTGATCTTAGCCATTATTTCTTCGTGCGCATGGGTTTCGGGCTTGTCAACTTAGAATCTTCTTTCTGGAGAAGTGACAGAACGGTCTTCCACCACTTCCATGATAAACTGCAAAGAGGAAGAAGTTATAAAAAAAATCAATCAATTAATAAATCAGAAGATCAGATAAATATGGAGCAGTACCTGAGATATAGAAGAAACGACTACGTGAGATGACTCTTTATAATCTCGCAAGTCGACAGAATCCCAGGAAAAAATAAGTCTTTACTTGCCACGTATAAAGGCCACTAATTCGGGATAGCAATCGACGATGCTTATCAAATATATCTAAGGAAAGCTGTTGTATGACGAAAGGGAGTACACCTGACCCAAGGAAGGTGACAAGATCTGTCCATATATGTACAAAGGAAACCAAAGCGACTCACCGGATCAAGTCATACTTCCTGCACAACCTTAATCAGGACTAACCAGTTCCAGGGCAAGATGTCGACCTATCCGGTAAATATGTATTCACTTTAGCTTTGTCATTTCAGTGTACAAATTGGTCACCATCTCATGCCTACCCCACAATAGTGTAACCATTATGTGCTAGGCAGGGGACTTAATGTTGATGGTGGATTTTCATTTAAGGCTAAGATTGTAAAAGCCAAAAAATTATGCGCTAACATCTTGTAAAAGATAAGGCCATTAATAAGTGATGGATACTCCTTCACATTATTAATTCACCTAGAATAGAGCATGTGGCAACAATCCCATTCTGTGAATAAAATACACGAAATTCATCCAGGTTGGAGCATGTAGCAACAATCCCATATACCCTGTGAATTTATAGCATTATTAATTAATGCGCAACCAGCCTTGTATTTCCTGTACTCATTATCAGTGCGGCATGACGACTGAGTGTTGCTATCAGCATAGCAACACGAATCTCCAAGCATTATAATGAGAGCATGTATGAAATACCCGTACAGGCTACAACTCTCGATGTGTTATACTAGCCCGATTGAGCATCCGGACTGACTGTATCAGTCTAGATATGATCACGACCATCCAAATCCACCAGCATGATTGGATGGCCCAGATCGATTCCATAACCCCCAAGCAGGTATGGAATATCCGATGCCGAACCAATGCGGTCCCCGCATGGTCGGCCTCCCCAAAAGATTGGCCTAGCTTGCCAAAATGTCCAAACCATAGCAGTATGGACGGGAAACCCTAAATTAGGGTTTGCGGCACATTACATGTGTCGCAAAACAGTCTCAACCATCCATCTTCGCAGGTATAGATGGAGGGTGTAGATGTAGTTTCAAAGGGCCCAGAGTATGTCAACACAATCACCGTGGGCCCAACTACATACCTGACCGATCGGTTAGGACCAACTATAGT
Source organism: Papaver bracteatum (assembly GCA_023529315.1). Taxonomy (NCBI): domain Eukaryota; kingdom Viridiplantae; phylum Streptophyta; class Magnoliopsida; order Ranunculales; family Papaveraceae; genus Papaver; species Papaver bracteatum. The sequence continues at coordinate 1,158,354 of JAJJWX010000810.1, read as the reverse complement.
TGGTCGTCCTAGTTCGTGCGCTCCAAACTAGGTACAACACATGGCCGGAAATACCCTGATTAGGGTTTATGTCGCGATCATAAGCGTCCATTTTCTCCTGTTTGGACGAAGGGTCCAGGAATAGGCTAAGCAGGTCCGGTAAGTATCAACACGATCACTGCGGTCCCACCTATCTCTACACCTAATCGGTCAAGACCGAACTCTCTTTTTCTCCTCGGTTCGCGTGCCTCCAACATGCATGGTCGCTCTTTCCAAATTGCAAACTAATCTCAACCGCTCGACTTCGCTAGACGAATTGAGTGGCTTAGATCATGTTTTCATGGGACGGTAAGGCATAGGCGTGAACACCAGCCTACCACCTACACGCTGGAGCAATCGGCCAAGGCCGACCAAGCCTGATCGTCTTGGAACGCACGCCCGAAGTTGGTACGGTGTTTGGCTTTTGTGGCACCAGTTTACTGTCGCAAATTGATCTCGACCACTCAACTTTGCCAGATAAATTGAGTGGCCCAGATCACACTACCATGGGACAGTGAGGTATGAACATGTGTACCGGCATGCCGTTAGTATACATGACCAACCGGCCATACCAAAACCATGTCCCAAGTTTGGATTCGACCAAGCTGAAAAGTGATACTTGCGCACTTCTTCATATCCCTAATTTCATCAACGGTCGCAGATGAGTGTCTCAAATATCATCTCATCCATCCAACTTCACAGGCTTAGTTACACATCCCTGGTCAGGAGTTAATTGGTCAATGCGGAGGCATGGTGATCATCATCCGTCACTCTACCACACTATGTGGTCGGCCAAGGGTGGACTTGTTTGCGTAACCTCCAAACCATCACATGAATTAGGCTGGACATGAGGTTATTTTGAGACTTTCAAACATCGATGCTTCATACATGCTAAATATACTCGATGCAGTACCTGCATAGTATACACACGATACTTCACAAGTATCAATTTCCTAAATAACGCAGCGTTACATGCTACTTTATGTGGGTCCCACGATCCACACGTTCAAGATATCAATCATGTCACAAACTAGGGGATACATATTGGGGTATTGGTCTAGCGGTTTACAGCGTGCAGCGCATAATGCGCCATCACAAGAACGTGTCAGGAAGACATGGACGGTTAGTAATGATGGGAGAAGTGGGCAAGCCTGGTCGTGTGACACCAACACACTACTCCACTACTCCATCACTCTACTTTCTCCACTTCCCACGAGATACGAAGGTTAGGCTAAAAGACTTGTATAAATAGGTTCTCCGCCCTATTTTTCACAAGGACAAAACAAGACAAGACAACAGAGGTCAGTGTTGATATAATCGTATTCAAACACCGGAACTGATAGCTTACATTCTGCAAGACAGTTCAGCTTTCTGATACAAGTCATACATAGCCAACACCTTCATAATCTCAACACCTTCTTCGCTTCCCTCCATAAGATCAACCCCATCTCCTTCACTCTGTGACCGAAACAAGTCTGGAACGGCCATTTCTTGGTTTAGGCTGGACTTGCACAGATTGATCTCTCGAATCTACAAGCACTCACCGCGCAGTGCATTTTTTTAAGGTTTAGATTCATTCCTCATCCACACATCCCAAATTACCAAAATTGGCAGGAATAGTTTTCACCCATAAACAAGCATGAAAAGAACAAATTTGGTAAGAGGAAAGTTAAGAACGAATAAAAGAAATTCATACCTTTTAATTCATTATTTTTCTTGCGAAGAAGTTCGCAGTCCAAAGAAGCATTTTGAAACTTCTGCTTTTCAAGGAGAAGATTCTCCTTCAAGACTTCAACTTCCTTGTCTAAGGATGTTTGCGAAGCTGTCTTATCAGAACCAAGATATTTTTCTAAAATTTCGCAAACAACAGATTTGATAAGGTCCATAGATGATTTCTTGGCGTCAACTAAAAGATCAGATAAGACCTTTAAGGCAAGAGCCACTCCATCTGCAGTTTCCTTAGAGAAAGGGAGAGACTCAAATGAAGAAGTAGCAACAATAGAAAGTTGATGATCGTCATCTTTTGGTAAAGAGACGTCATTTGAGGGTAAGGTGTGAGGCAGATCAAGGGTTGAGATTATGGAGGAATGAATTTTGAGAAGTATTGGTTGCAGGGGAGGAAGAGATTTCATTCGCAACAAGTTGTGCAATAGGTATTTCATCCATAGAAGGATTAGTTAAAACAACAGAGCTTATTGCTATATTTTCGCAAACAGGAAGTGGAGGTTCAGTTTGCGAAGAAGAAGTTGAAAGACCAAGTTTGGGAAAAGAAACAGAAACATCAAGAGTTTTAGCTTGGCGAGATTTCTTGGGAGGTTTAGTGGCATCCCCATCACCATACGAATCACAACTCATATAAGAAACAGAGGCAACAATATTTTTATTAAAAACATCCATGTTTCTTACTACCTTGTCATTCACATACTTTCTCTTTTTCGCAAGAACCTTGAGTTGCGAACTTCTGGGAGCATTAGGGTTTTGAACTGCAAATTCGGTACTGGAAGTGTTTTTGCTGAAACAGAAACCGTATGGGAATTACACAAAGAACAAACAAGATGATCTCAGCAAAACAAAATCAGTTTCAGCAAAATCAATAGAAGAAAAATAAGAACAACTAACCTTGGTGACTCCATGGAAATAGAAAAGAACAGTAGCAGAAGATGAATTTGGTAAATAAGGAAATTTGCAGATGATGAATATTTGCAGAAGATATGAAGATGAAGAAGATCAAAACGAAACAAAAGAAGAAAATTCTCTTTCTTCCGGATCCCTCTTTAAATAGGCTAAAGAAGATGACCGGTTAATGATAAAACGTGCCAGTAATTAAAGGAATATTTAACACGTGTTGACGGTTATGCTTAATTCACGGAACCTTGTCGATAGAAAAAGAAGTTGAAAGAAAAAATGTACAACTGTGGAATTTTGAAGAACAGTTTCTCATGACATTCTCTCCTTCGCATAGAAGACATGAGAAGAGGAAAGATGTAGGATCAGAATATCGCAAGAAGGACACATTTGCGAAGTTTAGCTAACAATACTTTGCGAGCGTCGTAAAATGATTTGAAAAATGGCATAACAGATGACGATTGCAGAAACATGAGAAAAGTGTGATCACTCTGCGATGTTTGTAGTGCTCACGAAGATTTACAATAGAACTCTTACGAGAATATCGCAAGTCAGATCCTAAAATAAAAGACAGATTAGCTGTCATCCACTATGTAATTCCCTATATAAAGAGTTGAATAAGCATAAGGGGGAGAGATTTTTTTTTTAGTGTTGAGCAAGTCATTAGGAGAGAGAAGGTTAAAAGAGCGATTGTATTCTTGTTTTCTTCCATTTCTTGTAACATTTCTGTGAATCAATTAACAAAAGTGTTGTTCTTAATCTTTAAAAGTTGTGTTGGTTATTATGAATTCTTGTGAGGGATGTAGTGTGGGATTTCCTGCTACTACAGTTAATCTGAATCGTCTCTATGCTACAGGTAAACAAAATACTCTTTTGTATGTGGGTATTTTTCAAAGTTTTCAACTCTTTAGATTTTGTTAATTTTTTAATTCGAATTTTGAAATTTTGGATAAAGTAATATTTGAGTAATCGATGTAGATAGAATAGTTGATTAAAGGTCGGAATTTTGTTAGATTTTTCCTTTTAATGATATTGTATTTATATTTCATTTGCTATGAGGTTTTGGATATCTCTGAATCACCTCAATATGGTGGTATAGTTCAACTTTTAGCTTTTATGTTGCCACATACAAATTAGTTTTTTAAGACCCCACACAAAGTGTCAATCTAAATGTTTTAATATTTTACTTCACGATATTTTTTCTAGCCTTATTTATCCGTCTGAAACTAGATGAATTAAATAAGCATCACCGGGAAATATGACCTATTCATATGCCATACAAAATGGCAGGGTGAGAACCATAAAACCATCTCTGAGTTTTTTCAAATAATGTGGGAATCCAATTAAAATTTAAGTGGAGTCCACTTGTTACGACCTTAGAGAACACACAAATTATATACTAACCAGGTGTACATGTCGAAAAATATAGGACGATTAGTCAGGTGATATGACTTGTTCGACTGTGAGGACGGAAGGATGATGACAAACAGTCCTTGCCTAAAAAAATAAATGGTGGTTCAAAGACTGCTTCAGTAGAAGATAGAGGTTGAACTCTGCGCTATGACCTAAAGGCGGTCGAACGTTGACCTATTGTGGTCGTTTGACCTCGTTAGAAGCGAGCAGTCGAGTCATCGACCTATTGTGGTTGTTTGACCTCAGTGAATACATGCGGTCAAACATTAATCTAATGTGGTCGTTTAACCTCGGGGAGGCGTGCGGTCGAGTTGTTGACATATTATGGTCGTTTGACCTCGGCAGAGACGAGCGGTCGAACTTTGGTTGATTGTGGTCATTTGACCTCAGCGAAAGCATGCGGTTGAGCTGTTGACCTAATGTGTCCGTTAAACTTCGGCGGGGAGAGCGATCGAGCATTGAAGTATTGTGGTTATTTGGCCTCAGTGGAGGCGTGCGGTCAAATGCTGACCTATTATGGTTATTTGACCTCGGCGGGGGCGTGTGCTCAACTGAATTATCATCAACCTAAGAGGTTTGAGCATGGACATCAAGTGATACATTGAGCATTTTGGTCGATGAAGATACTTTACCTTAAGTGGTCAAGGCCTTTCATTTAAGAGCGACAGATCTCTTCGCACGAGTGATGAAAGCTCTTTGCCTTCAGGTGACGAAGGTTCTTCGCCTCGAAGTGGTGGAGGTTATTTGCATTAGAGTGATGAAGCTCTTCACCTCGGAGATATGTTCGCCTCATATAGATGAAAACTCTTCACCTTCGAGTAATAAAGGCTCTTTGTGTGGAGTGATTGAGGCCTAACTATGCATCTTCAGCGTTGAGCTAGCTTCTCTTCTTTCAGAGGTCGAACTTCGTCTTGAATCTTTTCTTGGCTGGAGCTTTGGGCTTTACCTTGAATAAAAGTGTTTTCGTTTACTCACTTCTCTGCATAGCCCGATAGTTGACCGTACATGGGCCTCGACTGGGTTGGACATTTCGACAAAATGAATATTTTCCCCTTGAACTACAGAATGATGGTTTTACCCCTGGCTCATAAAATGGTTGTTTTACTCTTGGTCCAAAAGTCACCATCCATACCAGGTAAGTTATATTTCAAACTACCAAAAAAAATCGGGATATCTAAGTTCCCGGTATCTCCACAAAACGATAAGCAAAGCCACCACAACTAAATTATTTATTGTGAATGGGTAATACCACTTATGTTGTAACGAATGCATCTGACAAGTTTCTCGGGATAAAGTTATTGTATTCATGTAAGCCATTATAATCTACGCATACCTTAAAATACAGTATCTACCCAAAATATCTCTATGTAAATTTGTTAAACCTCCAATGAAATGGGATCCAGTTTCCATCTTTTGTTAAGGGTAGAAGACTCATACAAGAACTACTATTTTCCAGGGATCACAAAGTGAGGTCCAAATGATTTTTCAAAGCACACCAAAACAACCACTCTAGTTGGAAAAGGTATGTACATAGCTTCAAAGTCCCTTACAACTACATGAATTAATCTACAGTTTGTCATAGTATTATAGCTACCATCACTATAAAGTTAATATGTTACCAGTATCTATATGAATTAATCTTCAGGTCACTTAACTCGTCATTTACCATGAATCCAAGAAAAATAGATAGATACTGTTGAATATTCATTACTAACTCTCTGAAAAGGTGAGGGTACCCAAATATACCTCAAGCTAAAACTTTTCCACCTATAAGTATTTTCTCCGAAAGTGATTGTATATTGACTTAGTCGAGACAATACAAATAATCGGTTCACATTTCATGTGATCATCTATGGATATGAGATCGAGACAATACAACAACAAAGTATGTTTACTTGATAAGAGGTTCGGACTTAACCAAACACAATAGGATTGTTATCAAGTAAATAGGAATTAACGTTTGTGTAATTTACATTAAATTATAATAACAACAATTATAATTACGAAAAATAAAAGTAAATGACACAACAAGATTTTCTTAACGAGGAAACCGCAAATGAAGAAAAACTCTGGAACCTTGTCCAGAATTGAATACTCTCGAGATTAATCCGCTATGCAAAATCAAACCAACTTCGTATAGTTGAGACCAAGCAACTAAACCTATAGTTCACCTAGTTCCGTCTGTATTCCCACGCCTCCAACCTGTAATAAGTCACATACTTGGGACAATTCCTTTGGTTCGTATTCCAAACAGTAAAGGAAAAACAAATATGTTTGGTATCAACTCTTTTCAACCAAGTGATATGAATTCGACAAAGGCTCATTTGTTTATCTCAAATAAACTCCTTTGTCAAGTTCTTAGATCTATCTTATTATCAATCACCAAAGTAATTATTAAGATTTTGAAATCAATAATTTTAATCACAAAGAATTGTATTGATGCCGATCTACACAACTAATCAATCCAATCTACCACAAGGATAAAATGATTATAGTTGGATCCTCTTTTACCGAAACAAGTATTGTGCACACCAAAGATTATAAACCCAAATCAGAAATCTTCAAAGTCTTCATTGTCTTCAAATCTTCTTAGATCTTCAATAAACACCTGCACACAATCACTTGAATCTCTTGTGATCAATCACGCACAAAACGGAGTCTGTTAACAATGGATTATCATAATATTGTCTTTAGATCTAAAACAATCTAAAGATCCCTGTCGAAACTTCGATCTAGTTTGAGTGAATCTTATATCAGAAGAGAAGATTCTCAAGCATAAACAAACTAGGTGCAATCGAAAACAAAAGATAAACTGCAATTATCTAGTTTCCCGCCAACGGTACTAATAGATCCTCTCAATCCCAAAGAAGACTTTAAATTGAGCGGTCGTAAGAGATTTCGCCAAATTAGGTTACTCTCCTCTCCGAATAGGCGGTTTCACCAGTAATAACACAACTGAGGAAGTTTGCTGTCATGAAGGATTAGTTTGCCCGGAATGCAAACTTCAAGTATTTATAGACAAGGAAGTTTGGACACCAAGGAATTTCCAAAACCGAAAATATTCTCAAGATATGCAATAAAATTCCAAATTCGGTTTTCACAATTCCTGGAAATGCTCTGTCCAAAATATTGACCGAAAATCTCTTTGGAAAATCTCAACTAGAAAATGCACATTACTAATTCTCTTTTTCCTAAAATAAAATTAAAAACCTTAAATAAAATATTCTTAACTTATTTATTTTTCGATCCATGATTTTCTTCCTTTAGCTATTAAGGAATAACTTTGAACAATAAAAGATAAGCGTTATTGCATGTGTTCAAAGCATGTCGACATCCTTACTTTGTTAGTTCTCTTTCATACTTACAACCGTGAAACCGATTTGCCACACTTCCAAACAAGTTTAGAATTGGTTCATCTGACTTTCAAGAACTATGTGATTGATCAAGAACACTCAATCACAAATCATGGGTTTCACGGTTCTACCAAAACAAGTTTCGATTCTACCTCCATGTGAGTATTTTGCATAGTCACACTAGCTTTACAAATATTTGGTTGACTGGGTACTAGGATCGGTTCTCCACATATATATGGTATCTAACTTATATGTGTTGCACATGTCCATAGGATCGGTTCCCCTTTGCCTAAAAACGTGTTGCACATGTCCATAGGATCGGTTCGCCTTTCTTCTAAAAACTTAATGCACCTCATATAAGGATCGATTCCCCTTTGTGATGTGTTGCACCTCTTACTAGGATCGGTTCCCCTTTACCCAGAGTTGGTCATACACAAAATCGATCATACCATCTCAGGTGATTACTTAAGATCGGTTTCACTAATAAAAGTCATACCAATACAAAAGTCAGGCCTTTGTGAATATTTTTACCAAGAACATAAACAAGTCATGAGCGGTTATACTAATCACACATATTGGTAGTTCATAAGATATGCAATGAATAACAATACCAATAATTCCTGGCGATTTCCGTTTCGATTCACAAAACAAGTTCATGAATTTACTTCCTTAAAACACATGTAAAATATTGTTTCCTAGGATGAAATCCTCACCTCATACCCATACATAATCACAATAGCATTCAAACAATTATATCGATGTCTTACCTATAAAGTTTAATGGTTAAGCAATAAACCTCGTATTGTATTCCTTAATACTATGTCTAACTAGAGTGTTCATGCTTCGCAGTTTTGTTTTCAATATGCACGACTTGAAAGATACGTTAGGGAATGAAACAGTTCAAGTCAAATATCACTAACCTCAAGTGGAAGGATGGTGTTGTCGTTGTAGATCCTTGCTTCTTCACTTCTTCAAGTCTTCGCAATACTTGTAATGTCTTATATCCTAATACTTTCAAGTTAACCTATACGAAGTTGACTCTAGTACATAATCATGCGACTCTTTAAATGAGTTTCGATTCACTAAAATATGACAACCAAACTTAACATACCAACGCTTGGTGGGTTTAACCGAGCAATGCTCTAACACTCTCTTCAAGGTGGAATAAGTTGATCATCAGATTTTGAACTTAACCACATAGTGCGTGGAGTGATATTCATATTAAAAATTTACGTGTGATAGCCTGTAGTGGATCCATCTGATCCTCTTCCCAATTAATCCTATCAAAGAAGGTATGTACTTGACATAATATAAATCAACTGCCGTAAATGATTACCTATGAGGTTTTTATGCAATTGCAGATGCGATGTAACTCTATCAGTATGTTAGAACATTGCTCGGTCTAACTTGCAAGTGTTTCCATCTCAAGCTTGTTTGTCAAGTTTGGTTGATCAAAACTATAAGTCTTGATTTCTTGTCTACTTATAGCTATGTCTCGGATTAGGATAGAATGTGTAGTCAAGCTTCACGGTGTTCATCAATTGAAGATGGAGATCTACTAAGTAGATCTTTGAGGAACTTCATCAACAAAAGGTATGTGAAGATTAAAACTTATCTATCACTCATAAGTCTATTATATTCTATCTCCTAATGAGACTAAGTCGTATAGCTATATAGACTTTTATATTATACACACCTGATATTTCGAGCCGAGTTTATCTCGCTTATATATTTCTCGAAATATGTGTTGGAAGTTTTTTGTTTTAGCTACGTTTATCATTATTATTGACGAGTTTAGTTGGAAACAATTTATTTGTTGGAAACTAAATAATAAGTCAAAAGATGATCATGTGGAAATTTTCTTGAAAAATCTTACATGATTTGTGTGAGACAATCATTTGATGTCGACTTGGAAAGTTTCGTATTGATCATTCGTTCACTTGAAAATTACTTATAAGTTAATAGTTTGTGTGAGATAGCTATTGTCATCTTCTAAAGATGTTTCAATGATTGAAATGGGAGTTTAGAACAAAACGTTTGTCTGGATACATCATAGTATGCGTACCTAGTATGCAAACTATTTTGGTATGATTCAGGTCCGGAAACCTTGTTTGCATACCTAGTATGCGAACGGTTTTAACTGTTAAAGTCCGGGAACCTTGTTTGCATACCAGTATGCAAATTGTTTTACCTGAGTTAGGTCTGGGACGGATGTTTGCATATCCGTTTGCAAATGACTGGACAAGATCGAAGTCCGAAACGTTTGTGTACCAGTTCGAAAACTTAGTGGTTAAAGTTTTAAAATCGGTTATGTATGATTCTTATACTCATGAGCAAATATATTTATGAATTAAGGAATGCAATCTTTGTAAACCGTAGCTTAATGTTCATGAATTGATTCTTGTATAATTATTTTGTATGATTACGAATCAATCTGATATTGTTTCAATTGGTTCTTATATATTTCTATGAGATAATGAACAATTGAACAACTCTATGAAAAATATTTTTAGATTCATTTGATTATCTTTCATGATTGATTGATCATCATATTTAATCTGGAGGTGTTAGATGAATGTGGTTAAGACAAAAGTATTCATATGGATAACTTAGGTTAACTATTATTGAGCCAACTCAATATACACGTTTAGGTACGGTTACCCATATCTAAATGAAGGTATATTTTATTTGTGTCTAACAAGCTAAGACCATCTAACGGTGGAGATATATTTCTTTGGTTTAAGCAAACTTGGCTTGAATCTTAAATCAGGTTTTCATCTAATGGTGAATATTGAAAGCTTTGTTACTAAGTTATCTTAGTTTTGATTGTAAGTAACCCTGATTTGAAAGACTATATAAGGGAGAACTCTACCAACTGGAAAACCTAATCCCGGCACTTTCCTATGTCCTAGTTGTGACTAGAGTCGATTCTACTTTAACCTAGGTTTTTCCAAAACTATTATAAGTTAACGACTTGAAGATTTTATCTGGGATTCGTGAAGCCAGATCCAACTATTTTCTCTGTAGTTACGTATTCTGATCTTACTTGTTCTATCGCATTGAATACCATCTTTTCTAAGATTTGTTCGAGATTTATCTTCGATGGGTAAGATATAAAAAGAAATCATAAAGCTCTTCGTCTCATTCTTTATGATTCCACAATAACTTCTTCTACTACCATATAGTTAAGTTATTGTGAGGTGATTCATATTTCTAGGTTGCTCTTCGGGAGTATAAGACCGGATTATCAATTGGTTCATGTTCACCATGATTTATCAAAAAACGGAGCAAAACTTCATAGGTACTCTTGTGGGAGACATATTTATCTATCAGAATAAACTTATCTGTGGGAGACAAATTTGTTCATAAGACTTCGACTTTGGGTCGTAGAAACTCTTAGTTGTGGGTGAGATAGGCTAATTAAAGGGATCAAGTGCGCAAAATCTGGCATGGTTCTAGAGGCATAAGGAATGCGACTGTATCTTAATCGGCGTGAGACTTGGTTAGGGCTCAACTATATTCCAGAGTTGGAGGAACCAAAGTTGTAAACACGCTCAATTAGCTTCACCTTGATATTGGTTTTTGTGTGTAGGATCAGAATATCGCAACAACAAGACCTTGCGAAGTCACCATCAAAAATACACTGCGAATCCGTCGCAGACTGACTACAGAAATGACGCAACAGATGACGACAGTTTAAACATGAGAAAGACGTGAAGAGCTTGCGATATTTAAGGATGTTGCGAATTTAACATTTAAATGATTGCGATAATCTCGCAATCCAGATCCGAAAATAAGGGTCAACTGAGCTGTCATCCATTATGTAAACATATATATAAAGAGAAGAGCATGAGAGAGAAAGGGGAGAATACACATTTTTGTAAATCAGAGACACATTTTTGTAACAGAGAGAGAGACTTTATTTTTCTTTATCATCTTCTTCCCCAAAAACTAAATTTAGAGCTCCAAATACTCATTAATGGAGTCTCAATGTAATTCAAATACTCCCTCCGTCCAAGTTTACTTGCCTAAATTGAGTTTTTTTTAGCAAAGTTGTACCAAAAAATTTCTATATTTCCCACTAAAATTTTCTAATTATCAAAAAAGAAACAAAAACTAGGATGTCAAAATTTGTATATGAAACAAGTAATTTGGAAGATGGATGGTATATGTGGAAGTAATTTGAATTTCTTTCAAGTTTTTGCAAAATCCAATTTTGGAAAGTAAACTTGGACGGAGGTAGTATAATTTTAATAATCATAGTGACGAACCCTAACCTCGTGGATGTAGATCACATTGATCGAACCACGTAAATCTTATGTCTTATTTTATAATTTTAGCACTTTAATGTTTATTTTGATTATGAAATAGGTTTAGATCTAGAAATTGTTATCATAATATGATATGGGGTGTGTTGTGGGATTTTCTGCAACTACATTTTTGGCGCTAGAAACAGGGACTGAACCTGTGAGATCGAAGAAGATTCAAAGGAATTAGCTATAATTGGAATTGGATCTCAATGGATCTAAAAACTTAAAGAGCGAAAATGGAAATTTCAGACCGATGTAGAAATGTTGGGAGCCGAGATGGGGAAAATTCTGCAACAAAATGAAATTGGTTGAAAGTGTTCACCAACTATTGATATATGAAGAAAACTCTTCTCTCTATCTCTTTTATCTATTTAATTTTGCTCTCAGATCATAAATCTAGTGATTAACAGTAAGATTTTGGAAAAAGTTATCGTAAAAACACAAACTCCATTTTTCATAAAAACTTGGCTTCCTCTATTCTATTAACTCAAAACAAGTTCTAATTAGGCATCTGAAATACACAGATTTATTTTATTTTATTTTTTACAAACCCATAGGATTGATTTCAAAAACATAGAATATCTAAATTTTAGTTTATTTGGGATTTTACCCATGAGCAAAACCAGGCTAATTTTCCAATTACAATTTTCTCTTCATGCTATAAAATTGGTTCATGGTATTTTAGATGGTTCACTATCTTGGATTGTTAATTGCAGTAAAGAGTGATTAAGAGATGAAATCCAACTTAGGTTGGTTGCCAGGAACAAGAAGAAAGAGTAAAGGAAGGGTGAGATACAGACGCAAGTGATGTAAGGAACAACTTGGGTACAAGATGAGGTGGAGTCTTAAACAACGTCATGATGAATTAGCATCATGAAGGCGAAGACAGCTCAGTGGAAAAGAGGAAGAGAGGCTAATGAGTTATTTGACTTATACTTCTGCGAAGCTATTCCATATACCTGATGGTCAAACTAAGGCTTTGCGAATTGTTCTTGTGTGATTACTTTACCAACGAAAAATCAGCAAATGAGAAGAAAGAAGTTAGCAAGCAAAGTTAACAAGATATGAGAAGAAACATAGTTACATCCAAAGGCAATCAAATCAACAACTTAGGCGAACAACAACTCTCATCTCGCAGATTGAAAGAAGAACAGCTTCCAAGGGATGGATAGTTCCCCTTCGCAGGAGTTATCATTGAAAAAGGGAGAAATCAGTTAGCATATAGCAGAGAAAGCTTTACGAAAAGAAGTATGTTTACTCTGTCAAGGGCAGAGGAAGAAGAAGTTTTGCGAAGTTCACTTAGGATCAATGAACATCAGCGAACTTGTAGCAGGACAAAGAAGGAAGACTCAGCCAAAATTCACATTTTAAGGAAGATCAGACAAAGAAAGACCATATTATTATCCAAAGGACAAATCTCTTCCCTACTTTAGATTTAATGTTCAATTATTTAGATTTGACAAGTTTCAAACAAACTTTGAAATCTTTTATTTAAAAAAAAAATAATAATAATTTTGTTTGTTCTTAAGAAACAACAGATTTCTCTCTTCCAAATATTTGATTCAAAATGAATTTTGATGGTAGATTCAAAAATAGTAAACCATACTCTACAAACCCATTTAACCAATTTTGGAATCATTGAATTTTAAACTTAGATTGAATCTGTGAATCTTACAAAATCACTTCCATATCATGAAGCCAGTTTAAAAAATGTGTGTTTAAATTCGCTGAGTTAATTAATTATTAGCGGCATGTATTCTCTAAGTAGACGTTTTTAATGACAAAGAAACTTTTACAGTAAAGTAAAGCATCAGTTTGGCGATCCTAGCTTTTTTTCCGTCCGATGAAGATAGAGGTCTTATGCGTCAATAACGCAACAACAATATCCTTAGTAGAAACTACCTCGTAAATAGCTTAGAAAAAAGGGACGCACATGGTTAGAAAAGCTCAAAGAGACGCACCCACCAACTCATGAACACACAATATCATGAAAAATCAGCATCATAAGGGCGAACATATACGGAGATTGAAGGAAGAGTGATGATTTTGGCAAAAATAGCATCACCGAGTATTAACTTAGGCGAAAAAATAGCACCATCCAAGTTTATATCTCTCTTGTATTTGATAAAGACTCGCAAATTTCTATTTGCTTGAGTAAATATCAAATCGAGAGATAGAGATATTAACTCCTTGATATACTTTTTATTAAGATTGAGTCTGACTGTCTAGTTGATTCTCTTAAAAGTATAATAGAGTTAGTCCATACAGATTGCTAATCGAAATATTGGGTGAGGTTATTAGACCCCCGCTTTTTCAATTGGTATCAGAGCAGGCAAATACGTTCAAGACCTCAAAAGTCTGTGTTTGTAGCGATCTGACTGATATGGACAGTAGTAATATCTCAATAAATGCACCACCAGATCCAGGGATTACAGAATTTTCTTTCGTGACTCATTTAATAAAAAATGTGGAAGAAATTCTATCTAAACCTCCACCAGGTTTAAAATCCCTAGAAGTGTATTCAAGTCTTGAGAAAAAGCTTGAGAGCTTGTCTCTTGATGTTGAGTTATATCTCCAAAAAGAGCAAGAATCTCTTGATAAGCTAAATCAAGTTATGATGAATAATATTCATGTTAAAGTTGACATTGATTTACTAATAGTAAGAGCAATACTCCTCCTCTGTGTAATTCAATTAGTTTTAAAAAACTAAATGAATTACAAGGGGAGTTTAAATCTCATTCATCTGAGTATATCACCTCTCGGCATGAATCGATTCATTTATTAATTCCTGATACTTCCCATCAAGATAGTAGTATTGTCGTCTTTATGAAGAAGCTAGGACGTCTCTTTTAATCAAAAGAGTTTCCCTTCACAGTACTAAAAACTATCTGCATAAACTGTTTTTTATAAGTTGGAAAACAAGAAATCTGAAACACAAATCATTTTGGGTTCTCTTGAAGTTCTTTGATAGACTTATAAAAACAGTTCCTTGGCTGTTTCTCAACATTACAAGATGTAATAGTTGTTGGAAATAAACTCTTTCTTTGTGCCATGGTGAGCAAGACATTGTTCACCTCAACACAACTTGATTGTTTGTAAGTGCATCCTCACCAAGGAATTCGCTGATATGTATACGGTGAAGGAAACACGAGAATTGGGGAAAACAGATTATGTTCGGTAAGGCTGTAGAATTCGAATGGATTCTTCTAAAAAATTATGTCTATAAACTTGATCAAGCTTTATTTTTTTTATTTTCTTAAAGTACTTATAATGATTCATGTACATTTCTTATCGTTCATTTCTACCTAACTTGATCTGTTTTTAATGTTCTTAAATGTTTAGGTATGAAAACAATAGTTCGGGATGTTTGGACGTCATGGTACATATACCAAGTATGCATAACATTATTTAAAACCCAAATCCAAGGGTTTAGGTATGCATTCCCGTTTGAATACTACTCCATGATACGAAAATTCGTTTGCAAACCCGTATGCATACTTGACGTCGATATTCGGTAAACTTGTTTTGGTTGTAACTTCTTCGTCCGAACTTGGATTGACCTCATTCTTTTCGGGTTCTCTTCCTATTTGAATTATATTCAAAATGGAGATGAGAAACCTTGAATTTGGGTGAGTTAAGATTGGTATTTGTTCTGTCTCTTGTTTTTGAGTGTTTTGCTCCGTTTCGTTGCACTTGTTCCACTTCTCTTGGACTTGGGCACCTGGATTCTTGGAGTAATACTCTTTAAATCTAATTTATATCTTTTACAAGAATATTGTTAGTGAATCACAAAGAAGGGAGTTCAATAATGGGAAGTAATACGCATTTCTATGGAATTATTGAATGTTCACAATCATCCTTTGTGAACTATGGTGCATGGTCTTTAATGACTTTGTATGTTCTTATTTGTTTAGAATTTTTTTTTTATACGCCTTTGGTAGCTATTCTTGGTGTAAATCCGTGCAAAGCTATGTCCAATTGTTTGATTACACATAGCTATGTCCAATTGTTTGATTACACATAGCTATTATTGGTAGAAATTATGGTGATTACACATAGCTATGTCCAATTGTTTGAGGGTGAAAACGGTTTCTGCTGATTTTGGTAATTTCGGGTGTGTGGGTGAGAAACGAATTTAAACCCTAAACAATGTACTACGAGGGATTACTTTATATTCGAGAGATCAATCTGTACAAATCCGGACTAAACCAAGAAATGGCCATTCCAGACTTGCTTCGGTCACAAAGTGAAGGAGAAAGGTTGGTTTTGGGGAGGGAAGCTAAGAAAGTGTTGAGACCAGGATAATTGATTCTGTAAGAGTAGTTGTCTTACGACTTGTATCAGAAAGTGGGAAGCTAACATATGGAGAGCTAGAAAATATTTTATGAGTGTTATATGCTCCTGACCTGAACTTGTTGTTCGGTGGAAATAGTTAATGCCTATTTATACAAGTCGAAGTGAAACGTACTCTGGTCTCATTAAAGAAATGGAAAAAGAGTGAGTAAATGGGAGGAGGTGGTAACCGGTAACGCCTGGAATTGATGTTCCATAAAAGAAAGCGTTTCACCATAACTCTATGTATTTACTAACCGTCTCATCCATATGACACTTTCTTATAACGGGCGTAGTGTACGCCGCACGCTATAAACCGCCAAACCAATACCTAATGAACATCCCCAGTTTGTGACATGCGTTGCTATCTCGAGTGTTTTAGTGGAAAACATGTAGCTACGTGTGTCTTAGCCAAAGGATTTGCCATTTGTATCCAAGTTGTTATCGTGACCAAAGGATAGGAGTTGTATCCAGGTTGGTGTCGTGACCAAAGGATAGGCGTTGTATCCAGGTTGGTGCCATAACCAAAGGATAGGCGTCGTAGCCAGGTTGGTGCCGTGACTAAAGGATAGGCATCGTAGCCATGTTGGTGCCGTGACCAAAGGATAGACGTTGTAGCCAGGTTAGGATTTTGTCATGGCCATGCTAGGATTTTGGCGTGTCTAGGCTAGGATTTTGGCGTGACCAGGATAGGATTTTGGCGTAACCGAGCTAGGATTTTGGCGTGGCCAGGATAGGATTTTAGCGTTGGGCCAAAGTTGGCCATGCGTTAGCTGGTGACCTTAGACGGCTAATATCTGCATCTTAGACGGAATGGTGGACGTTGATCGTTGCAACCCTTCGTTTGTTGAATGCATGGCTGGCATGGATTTAACGTGGAGTGGAGCCACTAGCAGTGTGCGGCTTGTAAGGGATGCGCTTGCGGCTTTGTCTAAATTAGGGTTTGGTATGTTGAAACCCTAATTAGCACCCTAACTAGAATCGATGTAGAATTCTCATACAGACTCGTATTTTAATGGTCCGCCCCTCCATTCTATACGGAAAATAATTTGATATCTCTCTATGCGGGAATATTTAGGTTTTGAGCTCGTTTGGGAGGTGAAAACAGCCCGAAAGTAAAACTCAGGAAGAATTCAAGAGGGATGCTGGTAGCCAGCGGCATGGTGGCATGGTTGGCATATTCGTGCATGTTTTAGGCGCGAAGACGTGGCTGGCATGGTTTGCCATTGGCACGGTGGAGCGGCTGGCATTGTCGGCATGCCTTGGCACGAAGACGTGGCTGGCATGGTTTGTTATTGGCACGGTTGCGCGGCTGGGACGGTTGGCATGTCTCGGCGCGGAGACGTGGCTGGCATAGTTTTCCATTGGCACGGTGGCGCAGCTGGGATGATTGGCATAACTCGGCGAGGAGACGTGGCTGGCATGGTTTTCCATTGGCACGGTGGTGCAGATGGAATGGTCGGCATGCCTTAGCGCGGAGACGTGGCTGGCATGGTTTGCCATTGGCACGGTGGTGTAGCTGGCATGGTTGGCATACCTTGGCGCGGAGACGTGGCTGGCATGGTTTGGCATTGGCACGGTGGTGCGGCTAGCATGGTTGGCATGCCTTGGCGCGAAGTGATGTAGTTTTACAAGTGGTAAGAAATGGTTTGATTCTCGGACTTGATGAGATTCGATTTTATAAATAATAAACAAAATATTTACACAAAATTGTCACAAGATCAAGAAGTATTGGGATTCAGGACTCCACCAATTCTCATTCATGTGGTTCAACTAATAATTCTAGACATTCATAGCTCAAGTAATAACAATTTATTGACTCTATTTCTTTGCCAAGGTAGATTTTTGAAAAGCAATGACTGTAAATCTAAAGAATGGGATATCAAAAGACTTAACCTAAGTATAACCCATCAATTGAAATAACAATCACTCAATAAAAATCATAAATCAATTAAAAATCAATGCAATAAGTCATAAAAGAATTAATAGAATTACCACACGCGTGATGAGTGTCTTCTTCCGTCATCCCAGTATTGGGGTTTAGCTCTTCATGGTGAAAACACACTCAAAATATATATTCATGGCTCAAAAGGTGTGTTTTTATTGAAGAAATTATTTAAGATAGATATTTGCAACGCTATTACAAAGAATGATAAAGGTAAAGTGCTGCAGAATAAACGACTGTCTCCACAGGTCTGTTCTTCGTGTTCTTGAGAACGACACTTCTCTGGTGTCGTCTGCAACTCCTCCTTCATCTTCTCTGCTGCTGCTGCTGCTGTGATTCTTCTCTGCAGCCTTGTTCTTTGCTCTGCAGCTACCCCAAACTCCCGATTCCCTTCATGTGACCTCCTAGAAACATATTTATACATAACAGGGTCCATATAACACGAGAAAATCTTTGGAAAATCTTATTTTTCTTCTCTCCAAAGTCTCGGGAATATC
The DNA here is from genome assembly GCA_023529315.1 of Papaver bracteatum. Taxonomy (NCBI): domain Eukaryota; kingdom Viridiplantae; phylum Streptophyta; class Magnoliopsida; order Ranunculales; family Papaveraceae; genus Papaver; species Papaver bracteatum. Next base: position 1,139,861 of record JAJJWX010000810.1, on the reverse strand, counting down.
TTCCTTCCAATCTTCCACACGTCTTCTGTTTTGTTAAAAATTCTTCTAATGTAGCATTAAATCTTGCAGAGTGTATACCCTTTCAATCTCACCATGTACCTTCCACAAATACAACCGAAAATTCCCGTAATATTAATCCTCCACTGTTTTAGAAAAACCCGGTGAAACTCGTTTATCTTTCACTATTGGACATCCCTACCAGCCCTGTTAACTCATATAAAGCCTAAACAAATCTACCCATCGAAAATCTCTCTCAAAATCTCGTCAATTATCTTCCCAGAAAAGTACGCAAGTGAAAAAGAAATTTCCCGCCAAAAAGATATTTCAAACAATGAAGATGGGTGCCCCCTAACCAACTGCCAGGTGCCTTTAACACTTGGGGTGTCCTGGGGTGTAAATAACAGTGGGTAACCCCTTATCAACTGTGTGTCCCTTAGCCAAATCTGGTGTCCCTTTAGCACTTGTCCTTTGGATATGCCTTTAGTAACTTTTCGAGCCGATTTCTCCACACATGTTTATTTCTCCAAAAACACCTACAAAGACATAAAATACCAAGATAAGCGCAAAATCGAGTACTAACATTACACATAATTGAGACTAATATAGACACATAAATGCGTCTATCAAATACCCCAAAACTTATTATTTGCTAGTCCCGAGCAAATGAACATAAAATCCTAACTCACTGTCGCAGGCATCGTCGATTGCATTTAGCGTATGCAATAATCCTTTAAACCCCTAGGTGTCCCTAGTGGCCGAGTTATAGTCTCGGGAGGGCTTACTAGAGATATACCTACAAAACCTTTACTCCAGACCCTAACTATATACGCAGAACCTTGGAAGGCACTAAAGAATATCCTTGGTTGGCATACTTATTGACTACAAGAGGAAGTACCCTGATGCGAAATTCCAATTTTTGTACACGAGTTTGCACTAAAGCATACTAAAATTCATATATAAGTGACAAAGTTCTACTTAGATAGTCGCACTATGGACATCAATATCCGGAGTCAACAAATCACATGGATAGATTAAGAGATGGATATAGAAAAACATAGATGGTTTTGATGTTGACTAAGTGAACGATGTTTCTCATATCTGTCTGAAGGCCACTGCCAAAATGAACCTATCCTAATGGACTGAGATACTGGTCTGACTAATATCAACACAACTGGCATATACAAGGGAACCAGTGATCGATAATCCTAATTCTAGATCAACTCGTCTGGCATATACAAGGGAACCAGTGGTAGATTTTATTCACTGAACATTAACAATTAACTTTTTTTTAACTGCATGATTTGATCTTTTGGATCCAAGCACATGCTTCTTGTCAGCATATTACATGATAGTTCCCATGGATCCTGCGTTCCACGCTTGTTTAGGCGACGGAGACAGGGAAAACACACACATATTGCTATTCCCAAGTGTTAATTTTATTCTTTTTTTAATGTATTCTGTTTGGTCTAATTGGTATGGTCTTTTTTTTTTTTTTTTTTTTTTTTATTTCTTAGTAACTCAATCACTCTATTTCATCCTAGAAGTGATAACAACTTGAATCGTGAGCCCCACCTAATCACTTAGAGAAACAAATTTTAAAAAGAAAACAAAATAAAAACAGAAATGAAAAGGACTCAACGAGATACGGCGAAACTACCATGTTATTTCTAACACCTGAGATCTGTGCTTTTATGAATAGACTCTTATAGATGTTTCCATCTAATCATATTGGTTCCTCAACTCCTACAACCAAAATGCTTCCATCCACTTATATTGGTTAGTGCCATCCTTAATAGGCATAAATTTCTAGGCTCTGGAGTTTAACAATACAACAAAAAAGTTTCTCCCATACCCCCAAACTTAAATCTAACATTTTCCTCAATGTTCTAAAAATAAAATTAAAAGCATGAACAAGGAGAAAATGTTACCATTTGAAGCAAAAGAGTTAAGGAAAGATATTATTGTGTTGCATGAGTATTGGGTTACCTCCCAAGAAGTGCTAAGTTTAACATCTTCAGCCAGACATAATAAATAATTAGTCACCTCGAATCATATAGCAATAATCGAAACAATTGTGGATCATCTGCATTAAAAAGTGTTATCACAGACAAAAGGAAACTGCAACAAACCAAGAATAAACATAGCATACCTTTACCTAGTTTCATGTTTAAGACAACTTCATCTAGTTTTGGTTCAGGTTCAGGTTCAATAAAGGGGTCTAAATAAAATATTTTCATGGGTTGTCCCTCCTCATAAGTAAGATCATCAGGTTCTAAAGTCTGGAAAAAATTAGAAACACATAATAATAACCTGAATAATTGAGGATTCTCTAAGTCAATCAGATTTGACTTACACAACTCACCATAATGAAAGTGGTGGTCATTCTTAAGCAATTGTGTCAATTATATTTTCCTAAAATAATTAGGTTAAGTTTCAGAACTTAATAATTGACACATTTCAAATTCAAACGTCCCCACATTTGGAAGAAAAATATTTGGTGGGAAAACAAAATCAATCTGGGTATCATAGCCTGGGTAAACCACATCAACCATAGGATGGGATTCTAATAACTGAACTTCCTCCTAGACATCATTAGGTTCGAGAAGACGTGTCTGAAGATGATCTTATAAAATGGTAGAGGTACATATGTCAAGTCCCAAGTGAGGGATCTCTGTAAGGGCTAAAGGTAAGGCACATGGAGAATGATAATCACCCCCAAACTTAGAGTTTTGGGTGTCTCTAGATAGACTAGCTACAATTTCCCTAATTTCTAGATCATCAGAATCCTGAAAATGGTCAATTGCTTCTTGTAGGTCATATTTAGGTGATGCATCCTCATACATATTTAAAAGCTCTACGAGTTCATCTTCTTTTTCTAAGACTATTATTTCTAAATCGTTAGACTCTAAAACATTATTCTTAGAATAAACTCCCTGTAAACCATTATCGGCTTCGTAATCAAAAGGAAATTCTAAAATGGGGGTATCTTTAGTCAAATCCTCGTCCTTTTGAATAGGTGAATAATTGTTAAAATTATTTGGATTTGAACTAGAAATAATACTATTATTGTAAAGCTCAATTGGAGTAACAAATTTCCGATCACTATGCCTGCATGTTTCAAATTCTTCATCAACACTATTCTCATCATAATCATCATTATAAGAACATGAAAATGGTTGAACCTCATTTAAACAAGTAGTGTTACCAATTCTAACCTCGTCATCTTGATTATGTGAATAACTATCCTCGTTTTCAAGGGTACTATTGGAAACACTATAATGGAAATTAAGATTATTCCGAGCAAATCTTTCGTTCCTCAACTTAGATGTACTTTCAGCTAGTATCTTGAGAGACTCTTCTAGAGGAAGAATAGGACCAGGATGATCATAAGGACTAGTTTTTAACTGTTTAATTAAGTCGTCCAAAGGCAAGGAACTAGTACTATGATATTTCTCATATTTTTGCTCGTAAGACCGGTGCACGTGCGGATAGTAATTTGGCTCACCATGGTATTGGCCATAACCTTGAATAGGTCGGTGCTCCCAAACACTATCCACACTATGGTCGTAAAAATAATAATGTCCATGTTGAAAATCAGTCGGGTATTCACTGTACTGGCTATTATAATATAAATTCGACATTTTTACGTGCACGTGCAAATGTAAATGCTGGGGTTGACTATTTCAGGTAGGCTTGGGTTACCTTTAGCAAAATATACCTACAGTCAAAGACTGGTCAAAGGTACAAGGCTAAGGCTTGTGATGTTTCGGATGATAACGCCCAAAGGGTTCACCGTACTAAACCACGTGTTTTCCTACTAATCGGTGCCAGACGATGCAATATGAAGTGCACGTGTGCGTTCGTGTTTGTGTTTTTTTTTTTATATTAACAAATATATACAAATAAACAAACAAAAATAAAAAGTTCCAAAAATAAAAGCTAACAAAAATAAAAAAATAAAAATAAAATTTTTGGGATTTTCTGCTCTTTTAGGCAAGTCCAACTTTCCACCTTTAGTTTCCAGCAAAACTTGCACACCAAAAACAAAAATACCTAAGATGTAAAATGGAACAAAAAAAAATAATCTAAAAATTAAAATAAACAAAATATATACAAAACCTAAAAAAATTAAAAAAAATGCAAAACTTAAAACCTAAACCTAAATACAAGTCCGCGTCGACGGCGCCAAAAACTGATGTAGTTTTACAAGTGGTAAGAAAGGGTTTGATTCTCGGAATTGATGAGATTCGATTTTAGAAATAATAAACAAAATATTTACACAAAATTGTCACAAGATCAAGAAGTGCTGGGATACAGGAATGCACCAATTCTCATTCATGTGGTTCAACTAATAATTCTAGACATTCATAGCTCAAATAATAACAATTTATTGACTCTATTTCTTTGCCAAGGTAGATTTTTGAAAAGCAATGACTGTAAATCTAAAGCACGGGATATCAAAAGACTTAACCTAAGTATAACCCATCAATTGAAATAACAATCACTCAATAAAAATCATAAATCAATTAAAAATCAATGCAATAAGTCATAAAAGAATTAATAGAATTACCACACGTGTGATGAATGGCTTCCTCCGTCATCCCAGTATTGGGGTTTAGCTCTTCATGGTGAAAACACGCTCAAAATATATATTCATGGCTCAAAAGGTGTGTTTTTATTGAAGAAATTATTTAAGACAGATATTTGCAACGCCGTAAATATGTTACAGACGCTGTTACAAAGAACGATAAAGGTAAAGTGCTGCAGAATAAACGACTGTCTCCACAGGCCTGTTCTTCGTGTTCTTGAGAACGAAACTTCTCTGGTGTCGTCTGAAACTCCTCCTTCTTATTCTCTGCTGCTGCTGCGATTCTTATCTGCAGCCTTGTTCTTTTCTCTGCAGCTACCCCAAACTCCCGATTCCCTTCCTGTGACCACCTAGAAACATATTTATACATAACATGGTTCATATAACACGAGAAAATCTTATTTTTCTTCTCGCCAAAGTCTCGGGAATATCTTCCTTCCAATCTTCCACACGTCTTCTGTTTTGTTAAAACTTCTTCTAATGTAGCAGTAAATCTTGCAAAGTGTATACCCTTCCAATCTCACCACGTACCTTCCACAAATAAAACCGAAAATTCCCGTAATATTAATCCTCCCCTGTTTTAGAGCAACCCGGTGAAACTCGTTTATCTTTCACTATTGGACATCCCTACCAGCCCTGTTAACTCATATAAAGCCCAAAAAAATCCACCCCATCGAAAATCTCTCTCAAAATCTCGTCAGAAATCTTCCCAGAAAAGTACGCAGGTGAAAAAGAAATTTCCCGCCAAAAAGATATTTCAAACAATGAAGATGGGTGCCCCCTAACCAACTGCCGGGTGCCTTTAACACTTGGGGTGTCCTGGGGTGTAAATAACAGTGGGTAACCCCTTATCAACTGTGTGCCCCTTAGCCAAATCTGGTTCCCTTTAGCACTTGTCCTTTGGAGATGCCTTTAGCAACTTTTCGAGCCAATTTCTCCACACATGTTTATTTCTCCAAAAACACCTACAAAGACATAAAATACCAAGATAAGCGCAAAATCGAGTACTAACATTACACATAATTGAGACTAATATAGAGACGTCTATCACGAAGACGTGGCTGGCATGGTGGTGCGGATGGCATGGTGGTGCGGATGGCATGGTTGACATGCCTTGGCGCGGAGACGTGGATGGCATGGTTTGCCATTGGCACGGTGGTGCGGCTGGCATGGTTGGCATGCCTTGGCGGGAAGACGTGGATGGCATGGTTTGTCATTGGCACGGTGGTCTGAGAATTAGGGTTTGGTATATACGAAGATGATGTCGGTCAATACTAAGTGTTCTGCCATGGAACATGACACATGTATATAAAAAAAGGTACCCTGGTAATTCTTACGTAGGCATGATGATTGATTCAATAAATGCGCTAGTTGTCGTAGTGACATCATGTCAGATGTACAGATTTATGATTTTAACCCTAAGCTAAAAACCACCATCAACATTAAGTCCCCAGCTTAGCTCGGAACATGAGCATTGTTCCGAGGTAAGCATAAGATGGTGACAGGCAAGGACAAAATCGAAATGACAAGTCGTGAAAGATGGTCAAGAAGACCCGGCTAACCTTTTTTGAGCGGAAAGGAGAGTTCGTGATTCTCGTGTTGGCGACCTTCCATGGATTCTTCTTGTGGTGTTGCTGGATATACCGTGAAGTGGTGAGTATAGATTTTCATCTTGGCTTGGTCACGCGTCATATTGGTCGGGCTATGGAACGCGTAGGTGCTGGCTTAACGAGTTGTTGGCGTTGGTGCGGCCTGAACAGAGCAGCTTGCGTTGGTCGGCTTGGAATGGAGCCGTCAGCATTGGTCGGCCATCCCTAACTTTAGGTTGTTCAGTGTCTGGATCCTATAATCACGATGATGATATGTTGTGGATGATTGTATGGTAGAAATTTTTCGATGACACAATTTGAAATAGATGAGTTCTTAGGCATTATGTTGTCGTTGTGCTGCTATCAGGTCTTCAAGGACTTTGTTCCAAGAGACATCCTTCGAACCAGCTTCTGAATCTTGGACTATCTTATGAAATGGGACGCGGTGAGCAATCCCCGGTTATATTTCTGTTAGATCCGATGGCATGGACGAATATGTGAATATATCTTTGTGACATGCTTTTGGAGTATTCGATGCACATGTACGGCTTCATGTTGAGAAATTCATGCAGCTCGTAAAACTTCGGCAGTGACGATGTTGAAATCAGAAATAACCAGGCTGAGGGGAGTGAAGGCGTCCCATGATGGTAGTCCCCATTTGTAGCCTAATTTCATTGCATCGCCTTAAATCCATGCCCACGGGGTTTGATACAAGCTTATTGTACTCTTCTGGATGTGACGTGGGGATGCACATGGACGAAATATTATGGATAGCGGGGAAGTAGGAATGAAAGAGTTATGTTGTTTATCATGGCTTCCTCTGTCTCTTCAAAAAATATTTCAGCCGCGTCTTTGGAGTTATCTCATGAGTCTTTGATGGTCGTCAGGATGGACTACGATGAGCAGTCCCCAGTTGTATTTTTCTTTAGTTTCTGAAGTTGTTTTCCTCTGAGCAGGCCTAGGATCCTCTGAGTCCTCGTAAAGTGTTGAAGGAGTCTTCTAGACAGAGAGGTGATGATATTCTTGCGTTATACCCTTGAAGAGTAGATGACCTTGTTGTGGCTATGGCCTTTTGGTTGACTGTGTTTTTTGATCTTTGACATTGAAGGGATTTCGTGTATATCCTCAGTCCCCAAGTATGGTTTACATGTTTTCATCTTTGTAGCGATTTCTGTCGTGGTGAAGCTCTGGATGGTATCAAAAAATGAGTGGAAACAGTTCTTGGTAGCAGATGTAATCAGAAGAGACTACATTGTCATGGTAACAAAGTAGGTTGGGTGGAATTGTATAGGCATCCATGGAAGTAAAGGGATTGGATGGATGCGTAAGCGAGCAAACTGTCCATGATCATGAGTTTTGGTGGGATGGATTAAAAGGCGGTCATGACTACGAAGATTGGATGGCTGCGATCATGATACTTGACATGGGGAGCGTGGTGGTACGACCCTTTGCAGGAAGGAGTGGCGGCCACGGTATGATCCTTGGCAGGAGGAAGCGGCGTTGAAGCGGCCTCGACTCTTGGAGAAGACTTTGAAACTTAAGAAACCAAACGCTGAAACTTCGGCTTCGGATCCTGGAATAGCTTATGGAGCGAACGTTAAAGCGGAGCGGCTGTTGAAGCGAATGTTAAAGCGGAGCAACTGCTGGAGGACGTTGAAGAAGAGAGGCTGTGTCAATCAATCAGTTTGTTGTCAAACTGTACACCCTTCAAGCGCACGGTAGTTAGGAGTCCCCAGTTCCATCTATCAATCGTGTTCTCCAAGAGAGGTTGGGATTTGCGAACGACTTCTTGGCTGGAAACAACTGCTTTCCTAATGCAGTGCGGTTGAGGGCTGCAAATATGTCTTGACATTGTGCCTTGGGTAAATATATAATCTCATATAAATATTTCATCATAGACTGCAATATTTACGGGAGAAGTCCCCAGAAATCATGCATCTCCTGACAGGAAAAGAGTTTTTGTGAACTCAGGGGGGTTGCTGATTTTCTTTGCTTCGATTTTGGAGAAGTCGTTCATGATCTTTACGTGTTATGAAATTATATTGTTGATTCCCTTCTACTGGGCGTTCAAGAGAAACGCTGGAAGGATGAAAGATGCAAGTTGTTAGCGCTGGAAGGATGCAACCTGCTGTAAAGATGCAAGCTGATAGCGCTGGATCGGCTTGGAATGGGCGCTGGCTTGGCGTGGATGCTGGCTTGGCATGGACTCTGTCTGTTGTCTTGGCACGATGCTGGCTTGGCACGACGCTGGATTTGCATGGCGCATACTTGTTCTTGTGGGTCCAGTTGCATTTTTCCATACGTATCTCAAACATGAAATCCTTTCCTTGTTCAAATTCCAAAAAGTGTTATGCTTATAAAAGGGGTTGGCTCCCTTGTTTATCTCGTATCTTTGTTATCAAGTCCTGGTGTTAGCGGTAGCGTGGTAGCAATAAAGTGGGCAAGTATATTCCAGTTATGTACTCCAGCGTTTCTCTTTCAATTTGTTCTCTTGTTTGTTTTTTTTTGTTGGTGCAAACCTTAGCCATAGGTATGCCTTCCATAAATTTCTAGAAATCCTTCATCATAAACAATTCCTCTTCGAATATCACCGTAGTAACGTAGGCCACCTCATAAATAGTGACGGGTTATCATTATCATGCAAAGTAGGCACGTACGGGTAGGTGACTGTTTTTTTTAAAGCAAACGAAACGCCTAGTTTATGGTTTTGATTTCCTGGATTTCTTGGGTTGATAGACAAATGTTACCTTGAGGGTTTTGGATTATTCTTCTGGAATGAATTGTATTGGAATGGATTGTTTTGGGAATGATGTTGTCTTGGTTACGATAGCAAGTGATGCAAACATCCCAGGAAAACCATGGAACCGTGTGTTGGTAGACGACATGGGTGAAAAAAAACATGGCTATCGGTTTTATTATTCCCTTGAAAACTTGAAATAGCAAACCATGTATCTTGTCTAGGTAAGACTTACTCGGTTTTTCAGGTCTTATGATGAAAAGGGAACCTTCTGTGTGTAAGACCGAGTTTTATGGGAAGTACCGCCAAGATTGTGGAAAGTCCCCAGTCATCTCATCTAATAATCTAGTCGTCGATCCCTGGTTGGATCATTTTCTTTGAATCTCTAAGCAGTCCCCAATCATCCCCCGTCGTGTCAAGACTGATAATCGGGTCATCTGGTAACTGAGTCGTCGATCCCTGAGCGGATCGCCTGCTTCTACTATCTTGATGTCTGGTTCTAAGCATGAGATCAGGAATTAGAAATTGATATTATAACCGAGAGATCAATCTCCCACTATGGTCGCCAATTATTTGAGGGTGAAAACGGTTTTTGCTGATTTTGGTAATTTTGGGTGTGTGTGTGAGAAACGAATTTAAACCCTAAACAATGTACTGCAAGGGAGTAGTTTAGATTCGAGAGATCAATCTGTACAAATCCGGCCTAAACCAAGAAATGTCCGTTCCAGAATTGCTTCGGTCACAAAGTGAAGGAGAAGGGTTGGTTTTGGGGAGGGAAGCAAAGAAAGTGTTGAGACCAGGATAGTTTATTCTGGAAGAGTAGTTGTCTTACGACTTGTATCAGAAAGTGGGAAGCTAACAGATGGAGAGCTAGTAAATGTTTTATGAGTGTTGTATGCTCCTGACCCGAACTTGTTGTTCGGTGGAAATAGGTAATGCCTATTTATACAAGTCGAAGTGAAACGTACTCTGGTCTCATTAAGAAATGGAAAACGGGTGAGTAAATGGGAGGGTGTGGTAACCAGTAACGCCTAGAGTTGATGTTCCATAAAAGAAAGCGTTTCACCATAACTCCCTATATTTACTAACCGTCTCATCCTTATGACACTTTCTTATAACGGGCGTAGTGTGTGCCGCACGTTGTAAACCGCCAAACCAATACCCAATGAGCATCACCCAGTTTGTGACATGCATTGATATCTCAAGTGTTTTCGTGGAAAACACGTAGCTATGTGTGTCGTGGCCAAAGAATTAGGCGTTTGTAGCCAAGTTGGTGTTGTGACCAAAGGATAAGCGTTGTAGCCAGTTTGGTGTCGTGACCAAAGGTTAGGTGTCGTAGCCAGGTTGGTGCCGTGACCAAAGGATAGGCGTCGTATCAAGGTTGGTGTCGTGACCAAATGATAGGCGTCGTAGCCAGGTTGCTGCCGTGACCAAAGGATAGGCGTCGTAGACAGGTTGCTGCCGTGACCAAAGGATAGGCGTTGTAGCCAGGTTAGGATTTTTGCGTGGCCAGGCTAGGATTTTGGCGTGACCAGGCTAGGATTTTGACGTGACCATGCTAGGATTTTGGCGTGGCAAGGCTAGGATTTTGGCGAAGCCATGCTAGGATTTTGGCATGACCAGGCTAGGGTTTTGGCGTGGACAGGATAGGATTATAGCATTGGGCAAAAGGTGGCCATGCGTTAGCTGGTGACCTTGGACGGCTAAGATCTGCATCTTAGACGGAAGGGTGGCCGTTGATCGTTGCAACCCTTCGTTTGGCGAAAGCATGGTTGGCATGGCTTTAACGTGGAGTGGAGCCACTAGTAGTGTGCGTCTTGGAAGGGAAGCACTTGCGGCTTTGACTAAATTAGGGTTTGGTATGTTGAAACCCTAATTAGCGCCCTTTACTAGAATCGATGTAGAATTCTCATACGAAATTGGATTTTAATGGTCCGACCCTCCATTCTGTACGAAAAAGAATTATCTATCTCCCCGCGCAGGAATATTTAGGTTTTGAGCTCGTTCAGGAGGTGAAAACAGCCAGAAAGTAAAACTCAGGAAAAATTCAAGAGAGAATCTGGTATCCAGCGGCATGGTAGCATGGTTGGAATGCTCATGCATGATTTAGGCGCGAAGATGTGGCTGGCATGGTGGTGCGGCTGGCATGGTCGGCATGCCTTGGCGCAGAGACGTGGCTGGCATGTTTTTCCATTGGCACGGTGGCACGGTTGGCATGCCTCGGCAAGGAGACATGGCTAGCATGGTTTGCCATTGGCAAGGTGGTGTAGCTGGCATGGTCGGCATGCCTTGGCGCGGAGACGTGGCTGGCATGGTTTGCCATTGGCACGGTGATGTGGATGGCATGGTTTGCCATTGGCACGGTGACGTGGCTGGCACGGTCGGCATGCCTTGGCGCGGATACGTGGCTGACATGGTTTTCCACTGGCACGATGGCGTGAATGGCACGGTCGGCGTGCCTCGGCGCGGAGACGTGGCTGGCATGGTTTTCCATTTGCACGGTGGTGTGGCTGGCATGGTTGGCATGCCTTGGCGTGGAGACATGGCTGGCATGGTTTTCCATTGGCACGGTGGTGCGGCTGGCATGGAGACGTGGCTGGCATGGTTTGCCATTGGCACGGTGGTCTGAGAATTAGGGTTTGGTATATACTAAGATGATGTCAGTCAATACTAAGTGTTCTGCCGTAGAACATGACACATGTATATAAAAAAACGGTACCGTGGTAATTCTTACGTATGCATGATGTAATGACTCGTCCTTCCACCGATACTGTCCCCACTTAGCCACTGCGGATATCCGGCAGTGTGGGGTTTTCAACGGGCATCGTTGTGGTAATCCAGCAGCAACTTCCCGGGAGGTAACCCATCCCCAGATTGCTCCCGCCCGAGCACGCTTAACTACGGAGTTTTCTACCAACTCTGAAGCCAATTGTGCTGAAAATGCCTCGGTATAATGTAGACGTTCATTGTCTCACGTGAGAGCAGTATCTGGCATAATCGCCCAACATACTCCCCCACCCGAGCACAAGCGAACGACCCCTAGTTGTATCCCAACTAACACCGATATTGTTCCCACTTACCCACTGTGGTTATCCAGCAGTGTGGGATTTTAAACGGCACTACTGCGGTTATCCAGCAGTAGCTTCCCGAGAGGTCACCCATCATGTGACTACTCCCGGCCGAGCACGCTTAACTGAGAAGTTTTTCCCACAACTTAGTCAAGTGTACCCATCAGGCCTCGGTATAATGTAGACGTTCCTTGTCTCATATGAGAGCAGTATCTGGCATAATCCCCCAGCATACTCCCCCACCCGAGCACAAGAGAACGACCCCTAGTTGTATCCCAACTAACACCGATATTGTTCCCACTTACCCACTGTGGTTATCCAATAGTGTGGGATTTTAAACGGCACTACTGCGGACATCCAGCAGCAGCTTCCCGAGAGGTCACCCATCCTGTGACTACTCCCGGCCGAGCACGCTTAACTGAGAAGTTTTTCCCACAACTCAGTCAAGTGAACCCATCAGGCCTCGGTATAATGTAGACGTTCCTTGTCTCATACGATAGCAGTATCTGGCATAATCCCCCAGCTTACTCCCCCACCTGAGCACAAGCTAACGACCCATAGTTGTATCCCAACTAACACCGATATTGTTCCCCCCACCTGAGCACAAGCTAACGACCCCTAGTTGTATCCCAACTAACACCGATATTGTTCCCACTTACCCACTGCAGTTATCCAGCAGTGTGGGATTTTAAACGACACTACTGCGGTCATCCAGCAGCAGCTTCCCGAGAGGTCACCCATCTTGTGACTACTCTCGGCCGAGCACGCTTAACTGCAGAGTTTTCTGCCAACTCTTGAGACAATTGTGCTGAAAAGGCCTCGGTGATAGGAAAGGACAAACCATTAATTATATTCCATTCGGCCAACCACCGCCGAATATTGTAATACCACCACCTTAAATTGGAGCCGTCCTCGGCTTCTGAATATATTCTCAAGCCCAGATCTCCGACGTTCCCTGCCCCTCATGAGAAGCACCTGGACCAACCCCGTCCAGCGTACCTTCCCACCCTCGGCAGGTGACCCGTCTTCGGCTCTGATACCATTTGTAATGACCCGTCCTTCCACCGATACTGTCCCCACTTAGCCACTGCGGATATCCGGCAGTGTGGGGTTTTCAACGGGCGTCGCTGCGGTAATCCAGCAGCAACTTCCCGAGAGGTCACCCATCCCTGGATTGCTCCCGCCCGAGCACGCTTAACTACGGAGTTTTCTACCAACTCTGAAGCCAATTGTGCTGAAAAGGCCTCGGTATAATGTAGACGTTCCTTGTCTCCTGTGAGAGCAGTATCTGGCATAATCGCCCAGCATACTCCCCCACCCGAGCACAAGCGAACAACCCCTAGTTGTATCCCAACTAACACCGATATTGTTCCCACTTACCCACTGCGGTTATCCAGCAGTGTGGGATTTTAAACGACACTACTGCGGTTATCCAGCAGTAGCTTCCCGAGAGGTCACCCATCATGTGACTACTCCCGGCCGAGCACGCTTAACTGAGAAGTTTTTCCCACAACTTAGTCAAGTGTACCCATCAGGCCTCGGTATAATGTAGACGTTCCTTGACTCATATGAGAGCAGTATCTGGCATAATCCCCCAGCATACTCCCCCACCCGAGCACAAGCGAACGCCCCCTAGTTATATCCCAACTAACACCGATATTATTCCCACTTACCCACTGCGGTTATCCAGCAGTGTGGGATTTTAAACGGTACTACTGCGGACATCCAGCAGCAGCTTCCCGAGAGGTCACCCATCATGTGACTACTCCCGGCCGAGCACGCTTAACTGAGAAGTTTTTCCCACAACTCAGTCAAGTGAACCCATGAGGCCTCGGTATAATGTAGACGTTCCTTGTCTCATACGAGAGCAGTATCTGGCATAATCCCCCAGCATACTCCCCCACCTGAGCACAAGCTAACGACCCCTAGTTGTATCCCAACTAACACCGATATTGTTCCCACTTACCCACTGCAGTTATCCAGCAGTGTGGGATTTTAAACGGCACTACTGCGGTCATCCAGCAGCAGCTTCCCGAGAGGTCACCCATCCTGTGACTACTCTCGGCCGAGCACGCTTAACTGCAGAGTTTTCTGCCAACACTTGAGCCAATTGTGTTGAAAAGGCCTCGGTGATAGGAAAGGACAAACCATTACTTATATTCCATTCGGCCAACCACTACCGAATATCGGGGTATTACACATGCTGATTGATTATATAAATGCGCTAGTTGTCGTAGTGACGTCATGTCAGATGTACGCTTTTACGATTTTAACCCTAAGCTAAAAACCACCATCAACACCAATATTTTCATCTTGCAATATTTTTAGATTTATTTATTTAAATTCTAAAGTGTTTTGGAAGATGATTGTTTACAGTATTAATCTTTATTGTTTTATATTTTGCAATATGTTATGGGATATGTGTGTTTGCGTCCGTGAACTATTATTGTCCCATATGTTGTCAAAAGTTAGCTCTTTCGTATGTCGGTATGCAAATATTGATAAAATATTGATGAACTTTTGACAAAACAAAAGTTAAGCTTATATTGTCAATTATTGATGGAAGATAGGTTAAAATATTTTGTTTGCAAATATTATTTCTATTATAAATCGTTATGCAAATAGTGATGAAATATATAATGAATCTTTGTATATTCCGCTGTATTGATCTTTCCCTGATCCATATTTTATGTGTACTGCAATTCTCCATAAGTTTTTCTTGTGTTGAGCATAAAACGATTGAGTTAATCATTCTTTTATGGTTAACATAGTTGTAGCTCCGTAAGTTCTCTTATGTCGAGCATGTTCAATTAAATTTATCACTTTTATGTTTAATTTGATTGTGTATTCCAAATAAATTAATCATGGGTTCGTTTGTGGTTAGTTTAATTGAGAATTTTGGATATAGAAAATTATCTCTTTTCTCATAAAATTTAGGTCGCTCTTGTTGTTCTCTCGGGAATGACATCAAATGGGGGAGAGTTCTTTGAACTTGCGCTAAATTTCCATATCTTTGTGGGAGTGCGGTTGTGGAATTTTTAGGGGTTATCTTGTATCTTTATAAACTCCTTGATGAATGCATTTAGCTTCGGATTTATGATTGCATCTAAACAAGTTGATATGTCCTTTTCTTTGGTCTTGAAGCGTCTCCGTGAAAATTTCATTAGGATCCCGTTTTCGTAACTTTGCCAATTTTATTGACAAAAAAGGGGAGAATTAATATGTAGTTCACACTACAAAAACATATGGTTTTCGGATCATTATGTAAGGGGGAGTGGTTTTCATGTTGAGACGAAAGTATTGACTAAGGGGGAGTGATACATATCACCATAGTATTGTCGTCGAAGTTGTGATATAAGAACTTTGATGTTGTGTAATAATACTATGACACTGTATAACAATGATTGAGAGCTTTTGTTTTCTCATTGTTATGGCTACGGGACTTTAACAACTATGATGCAAAATTGAACATCTATGGAATCATGGGAGTACTTGGAAAAGACGAAGTTTTCGAGTAATGTTGAAGCACCAAGGAGATCAAGCATGTGGACGAGAAGCTACAAAGTTTTATTTATTTTGTAATCCATATGTATTGATAGTTTTGTCACTAAAATTGGCAAAGGGGGAGATTGTTAGAGCATTGCTTGGTCGAACTCGCATGCATTGCTATCTCAAGCATGTTTGTAAATATTAGTGATCAAAACTATACGTTTTGATTTCTAGTTTACTTATTACCAAGTCTCGTTCTAGGATAATTAAGTATAATTGAGCTCCAGACTCCATGGCGATTATCTTATGAAGACGAAGAACTACTCAAGGAACCAGTGGAACTTCATCCGACCAAAAATGTATGTGGAGACTTGAACTTATCTAGCACTCAAAAGTTTATCTATCTCCTACTCTTGAGATAACAGTCGTATAAGTATGATAGTTTTCATACATACACATTTTCTATTTCGAGCCGAGTTTACTCGCCTATCTTTTTCTCGAAATATGTGTTGGTAAGCTTTCGCTTTGAACACGTTTCATCTTTACCCGTGATGAAAGCCATGATGATGTTTCAATCTTGAAAATAGATTTGATGACGATAGTCGATTCTTTGTGTCTAACGACTATTAACATTATAGAAGAATGTTTCAATGATTGAAATGTAGAGTTGAGATTACGTAACCACCTATGGATATAAGCATATATAGTGTGTTCGCAGATTAGTGTATAAGTCCATGTACCGGAAACCAAGTGCGTGCATATGTGTGCATGCGGTATTGGTGAAGGAGACAGGTTGGGTACGCGTACTAGCGGAAGTTCACGTCCGTGAATTTCTTCTGAGTTTGGAGTTTACGAACTTATAAACCAGTCACCTTAGGTACGCGTACCCACTGAAGTTTTCATCCGAGAATTTCTGCTGGATTTTCAAACCCAATTCCGGTAAAGTTAGAGTACGCATACCCATACGCGTACCCAAGATGGTTATATCTCAAATCAGTTGTTCATGAACTTAAACAATAAAACAATAAGGTAAGCAATTTTTGCAAACTGTGGCTATATTATTCATGAATTGATTCAAGTGAATCAAACCGATTTTGCTTAAATTGTGTCTTGTGTAGTTACATAAGATTTCCTTGCAATTGAACAACTCTTGAACTAGTTCTTATGAGTCATTTGAACTAGTCATGAGAAAGATGAATACGGTTGATATGAAAGTACTCATGTAAGATGTTACCAGGTGATTTTCACATGATCATCTTTTGATTTTCCTCAAGAATATAAGATGAACTTGGTTAAAGAGAAAGCTTACCAACACATATTTCGAGAAATATGTAAGCGAGTTAAACTCAGATCGAAATATCAAATGTGTATAATCGAAGTCTATATAGCTATACGACTTTTGTCTCAAATAGGAGATAGAGTAGATAGACTTTTGAGCTATCGATGAGTTCAAGTCTCCACATACCTTTTGTTGATGAAGTTCCACAAGCTCACATTAGTAGTTCTTCATCTTCAATCGAAGAGCGCCGTGAATTCTAAAGCTCAATTACACTTTCTATGATAATCCGAGACTTAGCTATAAGTAGACTAGAAATCAAGATTTATATTTTTGGAAACTAAACTTGACAAACAAGCTTGAGATAGCAACGCTTGCGAGTTCGACCGAGCAGTGCTCTAACAGATTGCATTCACCATATTTTGATTGTGTCCCTCTAAGTATAAGTAAATATGATTGATCCCTTTTTGTATGTAAGACTGTTTTTGGCATGCTGCATAAAAATTATTATTTTTTGAATGGTGCCTTGCACTATACAAAATGGATAGGTTGTTTATAGCATTTGTTTGTGATCCTGAGAGTTGATCTTTTTCAACTTTTTTTTCATTTAATAAGGTGGGTCTTAATGGTTAGAATTAACCCATCACACTACACCAAATTCAAGGATTAGTAACTAGATTTCGCAATAGCTATGCCGTTGTTGCAAATTTTTAGTTGCAAAAAATTTACAACAGTTTATATTAGTTGCGAAACTCGCAACTGTTTGATACTGTTACGATTCACAACTAAATTGAGTTGTACATGTGCGAATCATGAGTGTGGCTGCACAGACTCTTAGCTTACTCAGTTTAGTTAGTTATTCAGCTCATTCAGACTAAAACTGACTTGGCTGACTATTATTCTCGAAAGAAATTTCACTCTTATCTCATTGAGTCATTCTCGAAAGAAATTTCACTCTTATCTCATTATCTTCTCTGATTATTATTAGGGTTCCACTACTCTGATTCCAGAGAACTTATGAAGTCTCAAATCAGCGATCTCTCCGAGATTAAGGTCGAATGGTTTACTGATTTCAGAGATCTCAAATCCCAAATCAAGCCCTAATCTCAAACCCCAGAATTTACCTAGCAGCGTAGTTCTCCTCCATGATTCAATCCATTAATGGAAGTAAACTCGTCCCACCATGATTCGATCTCAGTTTTTGCAATGTATTCATTGATCTATAACCATCTTCTTCGATCTACAAACGTTTTCTTTATTTCATATCACTGTGAACCATTTTTATTCTTCGATATTTTACTGTAAACCATTTAATTTGTACTCTCTTCTTCTGTCTTTAATTGTCTTGGGTTTCAGTCAAAATTTGATATTTTTCAGTTTATTACTTACACGGTTAAATTATTCGATTTTGTGTAACTTTAGCCTAAATTCTTCAATTTAGGGCATTTCGAGGATTGGTTGGGTATTGTGTGAACTTGGGATGACTTAATATTTGTTGTTATTGAGTAATAGACTATGGGTTTCTTGAAAAATTTAAACTTTGGGTCATATGGATAAAAATCAATTTTGGCATGTTTAGCTCTAGACTGGTACGTTGAATGTTGAAACTGAACTTATGTTGCAGACTCTTAAGGGAATAAATTTGCATTTCTTTTGTTGTTTTTGTTGTGCAGGTGGGGATTAATAGGTTATGTGAAGAGATGATTCGGGTGAAGGATCATGTATGGATAAGTATACTCTTCTAATTAATCAACTATTTCAGTCTTCATTTATATGTTGTTTTTCAGGGTTATGTAAAATGGAAGACCTTATTGCACTATTCATTTGTAAAACTTAGTTAATAATATATGTACAAGAACATTAATCATAAGTAGTATTTTTTCTCATGTAAAAGTTGTTAATATTTTTGGATGGTTTTTTGCTCTATGCTATGTTCATCTCATTTTCGATTGATGGTTGTTTAGCTGCAGGAACACCCAGGTTCTCTCGATTCCACTTTATAATTGCATCAAGTTTAAAGGTAATTAGATAGATGACTAGTAAGTCTTTTCACTTTAAACATTTGTGAAAATTTGTTGCTGATTAGTTTGTTTCTGCGATAGTTCGTATAATTTCTTAGATTGGATTCAGATGCAAATGTTTTTTAAAATTGTTACCTATGTGTAAGTTTTCTGATGATCATGATGAGATGATGTTGTTTTAGTTTGGCACCTTCGGGGAAAAAGGGTTTAGATTGGTGGAAGTTCTTTATGGCCTCATGCTGATATTTGGATTTCAAGCTTATCTATGCTTGTAATTGAGCAGATAATGATTTCGTTATATGCCATTTTCGTTGAACTTTAATTTTGGGCCAATATTATATATGTGTAGTTGTAGTTGGTACTGGTGCTGATATTATTTCAATGATTTGGTAATTTGATATAAATTATAGTTCTCTTACTCAGTTTGTAATATAATGTATTTCATTCAATGACTGGTTCATATTATATGTTGTATACAGGTAGCTGTTAGAGCACTGCTTGGTCGAACTCGTAAGCGTTGATATATCAAGCTTGTTTGTCAAGTTTAGTTGTCAACAAAAAAATTATTGATTTATAGTCTACTTATAGCTATGTCTCGTATTAGGATAGAATATGTAGTTGAGCTTCACGGCGTTCATCGATTGAAGACTAAGAACTATTAAGGGGAACTTGTAGAACTTTATCAAGAAAAGGTATGTGGAGACTTGAACTCATCTATCACTCTGAAGTTTATTTTTATTTTATCTCCTATTGAGACAAAATTCGTATAGCTATATAGACTTTACATTATACACATTTCATATTTCAAGCTGAGTTTAACTCGCTTATATCTTTCTCGAAATATGTGTTGGTAAGCTTTCGCTTTAACCAAGTTTATATTTTATTCTTGACGAAATACAAAAGATGATCATGTCAAAATCGCCTGGTAACATCCTATTCTTGACGAAAGACAAAAGATGATCATGTCAAAAGATGTTTCGTATTGATCATTTGATCACTTGAAAATTGCTTTGAAGATAATAGTTTGTGTGAGACTGCTATTATCGTCTTCCAAGAATGTTTCAATAATTTAAATGGGAGTTTAGAACAATTAACCACTAATTGGATATAGCACAGTATGCGTACTTGTATGCTAATTGTTGCAGGTATACTCCAAGTCTGGGAATTGAGTATGCATACCCGTATGCGTACTGATTCGACAGTTGAAGTCCGAGAACTATAGTATGCATACCCGTACATGTACTGATTTAACAGATGAAGTCCGGGAACTATAGTATACATACCTGTATGTATACTAATTCAACTTAGTTCGGTCATGAACGACAGTATGGGTACCCATTTGCATACTGGCGAACAAGACCAGGTTTGGGAACTTAGGTATGCGTACCCGTTTTCATACCTGAGTGGGTTAAGTTCTGAAATCCGTTATGTATGTTTACATACTCATGAACGGATACATTTATATAATAAGGAATGCAATCTTTGCAAACCGTGGCTATAATGTTCATGAATTGGTTCAAGTAAATCAAAACCGATTTTGCTTCAATTGTGTCTTGTATACTTCTATAAGAATATAAACAATTGAACAACTCCATAACAAGTTTCATTTGAGTCATCTGAACTAGTTGTGATTAAGATGACCAAGGTTGATATGAAAGTGTTCATATGTACAACTTCGGTTAATTATTGTTGAGCCAACTAAATTTACACGTTCAGGTACGGTTACCCATGTCTAAATGAAGGTACATTTCACATGTGTGTAACAAGCTAAGATAATCTAACGGTTGAAAGATATTAGCTTGAATCTAATCAGGTTTAATCTAACGGTGAATATTGAATGCTTTGTTACCAAGGTAACATTGATTGCAACCCTGATTTGAAGACCATATAATGGAAAAATCTAGCAACTGGGAACCTAATCCCCACTAGTTGCGACTAGAGTCGATTCTCCTTTAACCTAGGTTTTTCCTAAAACCATTATAGGTTAACGACTTAAAGACTTCATTGGGATTCTGAATCCATACCCAACTATTTTCTCTACAATTGCGTGTTCTGATCTTACTTTGTTCTATCGTATAGAGTATTATCTTCTCTAAGATTTTCTCAAGATTTAATCTCCGATAGGTAAGATAAAAAGTAATCACAAATCTCATCGTCTCATTCTTTGTGATTCCACAATATCTTGTTTCGCTACCATACGATTAAGATTATTGTGAGGTGATTGATATTACTAGGACTTTCTTCGGGAATATAAGTCAGGTGTATCAATTGGTTCATGTTCACTTTGATTTATCAAAATACGGAACAAAAACTCGTAGGTATTTCTATGGGAGGCAAATTTATCTATTCAATAGACTTTTCTATGTGAGGCAGATTTGTTTATCAAGTATTCAACTTTGGGTCGTAGAAACTCTTGGTTGTGGGTGAGATCAGCTAAGGGAATCAAGTGCGTAGAGTCATGCTAGGATTCAGAGGCGTAAGGAACGCGACTGTACCTTAACCAATATGAGATTGGTTAGGGCTCAACTACATTCCAGTCCGAAGTTAAGTTGTAGTAGGCTAGAGTTCGTAGCGACTTAATACAGTGCGGTGTTCAAATCTGGACTAGGTCCCGTGGTTTTTCAGCATTTGCGGTTTCGTCGTTAACAAAATTTCTGGTGTCTGTGTTATTTCTTTTCCGCATTATATTTGTTTATAAAATTGAAATATCATAGGTTGTGCGTAGTTCAATCAATTAGATAATCCAACCTTTGGTTGTTAATATAAATTAATTGACACTTGAACATTGGTCTTTGCTACCGTTAAAGTTATTTCTCATATTGATTCAGCTCACAAATTCCTATTTATTCGATTGCAGATTGATTTGAGAAATAGAGATATAACTCTTGGATGTATTTTCCTTTATTGAGTATGACTGTCTAGTTGATTCTCTTGGAAATATATTAGAGTTAGTCCATACGGATTGCCTAAACGAAATATTGGGCGTGGTTGTTAGACCCCCGCTTTTTCAGTAGCAACAGGTTAATTTGGTAGTTTCAATATGGACAGGTAAGAGGAAGGGTTCCAGAGAAGCTAAGTTGCCTTCCAAGGTTATCTGGATGAGGAGGATGTGTATACTCAGGAGGTTGCTCTATAAGTACAGGGAGGCAAACCAGATCGACAAACACATGTACCATGATGTGTACTTGATGGTAAATGATACATATTGATATTTGTACCTTGGTGATTATTATTACAGAGGCGGAATTCAGAATAATAATAGACGAAAACTAGAAAACAGAACACACTAGAAACCAAATTTTAAGAAAATATCTTCTCTAGATTATGAACAAGAAAACTATTACAATTCTCTCTTTGTTATGCTCACAATCTCTCTAGGTAAATAACCTTAAACTGTTTGCTAAGCTTGCTTTTGCAATAATAAATTGCCTCACAAACTTCTCTCTCTAGTTCTGTGCATTAAACCTCCTTTTCTAGGTGTCAAACCACACTATCTCGATCTTGGTGTGTCTGTATCACAAACCACACTCCAGATGTCTTAGATATGAGCTAAACATCTCTATTTATAGCTTTAACGGTTTCCCAAACCTTCTTGGAATCTATTTCCTTATCTAGGAATAATTCCTTTTCTAGGTATATTTCCTTATCTAAGAATATTACCTTGTCTAGGAATATGGTGAGTAGGGCAGTTAAAGTGTAAGCATATGATGTCATTAGACGAGTTGTCCTGTAGAGAATCGAGCGATGCCTGATATAGTGATTAGTGTATCTGTCTCTCTATTGAAGAAGGTCTCTCTTCCTCTAGTGTAGTCTAAGGGCAAGCCTACTAATGCTCATTTTTTTCTAAGTTAAGTCTTTGTAGCACTCGTTTCACGTGCAGAAACTGCTTCACGCGTTCCAACGTTTCTTAGATTCCATGTTAGGGACTAGACCTAAGATTGGAAGTAACAGATACATAAGAAGACTGCTCAAGCTGACTAAACCCTATTCCAACAAGGTGAGGCGGTGGCTTCAGTTGATGGGTTTACAAAAAAAGATGTTACCAGGGATCTTTCCACAAAGTCTGCTCCGCTCTTCCTAAGTAGGAAGATCTTATGGCAGGGCTCTCAAGATAAGCTGTTGGTAGGACTCCTCTTTCAAGATAGGGGCCTTTAAAAGACCTTGCCAGCACACCAAATACACACTTTCTCAAATGGATGCGCAGTGTGATCGACTAGTGGCGGCCTGGATCCACGATCAAGATTTCCTCTTTTTTTTGAGTCAGTTTTAGTAAAAAAGAAAACTTCTTCTCCACGGGAGAGCCATGAGGCTTATCTAGGTACATTACCTTGTCTGGGAAGGATTTCCTTATCAAGGTATACTTCCTTACTTTGGTTTGGTTTCCCAAACCTCTTAGGAATCTATTTTCCTTCTATAGGAATACGGCCTTAAATCAGTAATCCCTCCTAAGTTATAATTTTATCCTCAATCCGCCTTAAGGATCACTAGTTTTGGAGAGAGAAAGATACAAATGTATCAGTAAAGGGTAATGTGTTCAAAAACAAGCATTTATTGTTGGAAAGTATTCCCAAATCTAAGGCAGAGAAGGCCAGAGAGAATATTTTGTCTGATCGGTTTGAGGCTAAGCGTTTGAAGAGCAAGGATAGCAGAGGAAGAAAGCATGCTGGGAGGGAGGAGCGTTTGGATGCGGTAAGATACTGATAAATATTTTATGTTTCTAAAATTTCATTATCAATTTGGAACGATGCTAGGTGGGAAGAGTTTTTGTATTTCATTACTTCAGCTGGTTTAGTAAGTATTAAAGCTTTTTTTGTTGATAAATATGGAAAATCCATCTGGTTTCAGATACTCAAACACAACTGAATATATAACTTATGGAATTGATGCAACTGGAGTTTACTGCAATCGTTACTGGTAAATAACTAAATCCCTTGTATGGGTTCTTATTTCATGTTTTTCTTTACTGGGTTCAATTTTTATTTTTCTTAAAGAAACTAAATTGATGAGTTTTTTTAGTTATGGTAATGGTGTTTGATGAAATGTATGAGAGAAATAAGTATATGGGTTGTTTTAGGGAGATCTTAGGTGAGCTATATTGATTCATACCTGAAGAAAATCAGTGTTAGTTGATGTAGGATTTGATACATTTGTACTTGTATAAGTACTTCAACCAGGTGCTCCATGTCCTTGTATTTTACTACTGCTGATGATTACATGGACAAGTCAACGACATTTACTTACAACTGGTTGGAGTATGTTTTGTCACTTCTAAAAGATTGGTTGCATGTGGTACTTTTGTACACTCTAAGAGAATAAATTCTTATTTCTTTTGTTGTTTTTGCTCTGCAGCTCTTGGGTATGATACAGATTTTGATAATATGGGGTTTTGAATGAAGAATAGAGCTTGTTCTTGGACCCGAGATGGAAATTGCTGGTGTCTACGGTGAATCTGAGTTTTAGATGCTCATCACTTATTCACTGGTAATTCATACTCATCATCACAACTAACATGCCACTGCTAGGTTGTAAGATTAGTGATGTTGTTAAGTGCACGATAGATGTAGCTAAGATGCTCATATCTACAATCTTATTCTAATTCAATGTGGAGTGCTCTTGTATTTTGACTTCATAGTTTCTATAGTGTTATGTAATCATTTTCACATTTGGAACTTCAGAGATAATAGTTTGTTGAATTTGTAAAATGAAGTTGGTTAATAATGTTCTCTCAGTTTAATTTTTTTTTATATTTTTGTTGGATTATAATGCTCAGTTGGATTATAATGTTCATTTCCAAATGAACATGGTAACTTGATTTTGTTACAGGGAATTATATTTTTAGCCTGGTTTTGACTAGTCAAAACCACTATTTTTTTGATGTTGCAAAAAATTCGCAACTGCAGTAAGCTGTTTCGACCTTTCAATTTCGTAACTGCTCCAAACTGTTGCAACCATCTTATTTTGCAACCATTCTTAACAGTTGTGACTATTTGACGTTGATCGAAAATTTGCAAGGGCAATGTAGCCGTTGCGAAAAATTACAACATCGATT
Organism: Papaver bracteatum; assembly: GCA_023529315.1. Lineage (NCBI taxonomy): Eukaryota > Viridiplantae > Streptophyta > Magnoliopsida > Ranunculales > Papaveraceae > Papaver > Papaver bracteatum. The sequence goes on along the minus strand of JAJJWX010000810.1, from coordinate 1,115,044 downwards.
TTTGCAACAGTTGCGATTAATTGTACATCATATTTTCAAATTAGTACACCACTATGGTGGTTTTATCTCCTCTTTGAAGGTTTATCTACACTTTAATGACGATTTTTTGTTATTAATATGTGTTTTAAGATCAATAGGGATGCTCTTCAACGAAGACATCTTTGCTGTCTCCGGTGACAAAATCTTCAATAAAATGTTCATCATTAAATTATCCGATGAAAAAATCTTTATCGGTGTTTTTTTTTACGATGGAATCTTCATCCATAATTACAAGAGATTTGAGCAAATCACTCCTATTTGGGGAGCACGTCTTTCTAAAAAAGAAAAACAATCAAAATGGTTGGAATATAATTTCGAGAAAAACCATTATTCCTCCGATATAATCGTATCTTATTCATACTTGTGTTTGTTTTACTCCGGTAATCCTTCTCTTATCTTGTCGCCTTTATTGGTATTGTACTTTTACGTTACGATCTTGTTTCTTTGTATTCTCGTATTTTAGATCTTAAACTCATTGTAACCTCGAATGACCATTAATAAAAAGGTTCATCGATTATCAAAGGTTCATGCACTCAAGGAGGTCCCAGGTTTGAGTCCCTGATGGCGCAATAAAGCAGAATTTGACATGTAAGGTAGAGTTCCCCTTGCGTCATAATCAGCCTCCTATCGGTTTCGGCTCCCTTGGTTGGTTCCTCATGAGGCTCGCTGGTAAGCTAGCACAGCAACATGTTCAACTATTATAGTAGTACGCTGTTGGAGCTAGATTCTTCGTGTAATTATACTCATTATCAATTTTTTTATTTGTTTTTATTTGATCCAACTGCTAAAGGGCACCAAGAGTTTTCTGGTATCTATCCCTGATCTAAAACACTGGCGTATACATCACCTGCCTTTTCCTTTCCTTTGTGCCAAATTCCCAAATAATTTTTTCGAATCCCATAATATAATCTGACCTTTTAAGGCTTTTTATATATAAACAAAAATACATAGATTCGTCAATTCCTTCGCGCTCTTCTCACTCAACACTTGACGTCTCCACTCTCATCAGTCTTTCTCCTGACTATGGGTCCTTCAAAGAACAACCGTACAATCTCACAAGAAGCGTTCGAAGGATTAGTAAAAGAGAACATGGAAGATCTAGGAATGGATCCAGATGAGGCTCTACAAGACGCTATTGAAACCCTAACTTTACAAGGAGTCGACCTCTCTGGTATTGTTACTTGTGTTCCAGGTAGTATGAACGATAATCCTGTTATTCAATGCTTAGATAGATTAAGAGATATTGATTTGAAAATGAAGTATCAGGAAGACGATGATTTGTCCAAAGCTGGATACGATGAAATGAGTGAAATTTTGGTCAAATTGAAAGATATGTGTTCTACTGAAGGATCTGGGAATGCGACTATTGCTGTTAAGAATGGTGGATTAGATCTGGTTGTTCTAATCTGTTCTAAGATTCAAATTCGGCATGAACACTGTCTTGTTTCTGCTTTGAATGCGTTGGCTTCTTTAATCTACGGTATGAATTTTACTTATAACTTAATCGTGTTACTCGCGGCGTTGATTGATGTGCAACTGGGTTTCTTGATTATTTAATGATAGGGAGGATTGGTTTTACTAAATAATATTATCTTTCGCGTTATGCAGATCCTTCGTGTACAGAAATATTTCGAAGAAATGGTGGAGTGAAGGTTGTGATGGATATCTTAAATGATGGTTGTCATAATGTTAACATCTTGAATAGTGGTTTCTCAGTTGTTGCTGCAGCTTCAACTGGTAATGAAGTAGTGAAGGAGTCATTCATGGAGTTGAAAATTGATGAGTTTCTGGTGAAAATCTTGAGTGAAAACTCTAAATATTGCATCCCAAGTTCGTATGATGCCATACGGATACTATTAACACCTGATGATGGCCGAGTAGTGGCTTCTCAAGTAAGTGTAGAACTTACGCACTAAGATAAGTTTCTGTTTTACTTCCTCTTTGTAATGTTGTTTACTTCAGTGAATCCATCACTTGTATGAGCCATCTATTTATCTTTAAGTGTTTGGATTAGAAGGCTTTATCAATGCTTCAAACCATATAGTATAAGACTGTAGTAGCAAGGAAACATTGACATTGGTTAAGCACGAGAATAGCTTGGGATCATGAAAAAAAAAAAAAAAAACTTAACATGATCAGAGAATGTGAAGTCGAATTACTATGCCATACTCTTCTTATAACATAAGTGAAAGTTAGTTTGTTGGACCTTGTAGGACTTGCAATTTGGTGTACCAAAAATGTGGGAAATATTTGTTGATGAAGTTGTGTTTTAAGGTTACTTTGTCATAATGTGAATGTATGCAAACTCCAGGTTTATGGATACGCTCGAAAGTTTGCTGAGGTTGGAATAGCTGGAGTGCTTGTGGACTCACTTCATGAGGGATTTAGCTCTCCAAACTTGCTTTCAGCTTGCATTGCTTTGAAGGCTGTTGCTGTCAATGTAAGTTTATGCAGATAGTCTTTCGGATATTCTAGAAAACTTCTTATTTAAAAATAATTTGCTTGGAAATACAGATCACACCTAACCAATATTATAACTGCTTCTTGATTTATAGAAGCCGTCTTTTCAATTTTATCTCTTGACAGCTTCATGTTTATAAGTTGTAGCTTTGTCTTCTTCAACTATATTGGGTGTATGTTTATATTTTTAATTTTTTGTTGCCTCGTACCATTCTTGCTTTTGTGTAGGATGAAATATGCAGATCAATTGCAGACAGTGGAGGCATCAATGCGACCTTTCAGTGTATTGAAGATAGCGGTGAACAAAACAACAAAGCTGTGGCCAAAGCTTGTTGCTCATTAATGTCTAAGGTTTGAAGCTAGAGCCATCCTTTTCTCTTAAAAGTCTCAAGACTTGAGCAATTTGCAGGTTATAAAATAATTCATGAAAGCAAGGTTATCAGTTTTATGAATTGCCCTTTTAAGATGCTCTTTCTTGTTGGTATATATGTAGGCTGGAGCATGTAGACTGATTTATTCTAAATTATTCCGTATTTGGTTAGTTGGCAGGCAGTGATGCAAACAAGAGTGCAATTGTCCATATGGGGGGAATGGATAAATTAATCAAACTCTCATCTCGGTTTTCTGATGATCCCTTAGTTCTGCAAGAGGTATTACAAGTTCCTAAGTTTGTTAATATGCAGAGGCGCTGGTGATGCTCAATCAGAAATTGAATAATATTGACTTTAATTAGTTTTCAAGCTTCAAGCTGATATTCCTAAGTTTGAAGCTGATATTCAATTATAGTCTATTTTTGATTGAGCATCAATGGCATTCTTGTTTTCAATATTATAGAAATTCAATATCAAGCTGAGTTTTCAATTTCTGAGGTGTTAAAAGTTCCTAAGTTTGTTAATATGCAAAGCTTGGTATCAAATGCTACATTCTTGTTTGGATATATCTTTTTATGTTGCATCAAATGTTATAACATTATAATTTATAATACAGGTTATGTCCATTATATGTGTGTTATGCTTGAGGTCCCCTGAGAATGCTGCGCGTGCAATTGAGGCTGGAGTTGGCGATTTTGCAATCCAATCCATGCAGAAGTTTCCTGCTGCACAGCAGATGCAAAAGCAATCATGTCTCATGATCCGGAATCTTGTTGCTCGGAACCCAGAAAACAGGCAAGCATTTGCAACTTTGCTAAAAAGATTGCACTACTAAAAATAAAAATAAAAAAACCTACTGAGCATCGCAACCTCACTATGAGTAATTTGTGTACTAATTTACATTTGTGAATTTGCAGAACGATTTTGCTTGCCAATGGGATTGAGAAGATCATAAGAAAGGCTAAAGAAAACCATGTGAGCTGTAAGGCTGCTGCTACTGATGCATTGAGAGATCTGGGACTAGATAATTACAATTCATAGACTCTGATTCTTGTTTCCATTTCTGTAATTTACCCTATTTTCCTTCCATTTTCATGGTGAGTCGATATGCTTTTTGTTCTATCAAGTTTTCAAGCATGGCATATTGGCATGTTATCTTAAGGAAATGTCCAAGATTCACTCCCTCCAGTTTTGTTCAGGGAAATGTCCTTTAAGGCTGTAAATATTATGCAGCTAGTAGAGATTAAAATAGTGCAAATAAAAAAAATTAGTTATAAAAACCCAAGGTGACCAAACTTGTGGTACAAAAATCCCACTCAAATGTTGGAATATATTAATCTTAAACTAAATTGATACATAAACCCTAAATTTGCACTATTTTAAATGTGTATCTTGGTGCTGACAGAATCGCCACATCTGCAAGCTAGCTTAATTTTTTTTTGAAAAACATAACTGGGTTTTAATACTTCTCTTTCATCTCATTTTCAAGGGCTTCTGCCACCTTTCGTATGCTCTCAGATTTCATCTCAAGGTATATGCTAAGTATTGTAGTGAAGGCGTGCATTAGAGAGATGGAGAGAGGGGTACAAGGCAATTGAAAAGATAAAAGTGTTTGCTTCTATAAAATAAAACTCGTGCGGCTTTATAGTCATCCCATTTAGCAAAGAGATGCTGGTCAAAACAAAAACAACTATTTCCCTCAAAAAATAATATTCAGAACAAAATTTGGTTCAATGTAGTGTTGTGATGTTTTTCGCTTGTTCAAGAGACCCTGGTACCTCTGCCAGCACCCCAACCTGAAAGAAAAAGTGCCTTGTCAGGATGTTACAACTATACGATGCATAATAGTACAAGGGAAAACTTCATGAAGGAATTTATTTTGGATACCTGCAATTCAAGAAACATATTAGCTGACATCCGCAACAAAAGGAAAAAAAAAAAACAGTTGAGTTGGTATATAACTAATCAGAAAGTCAATGTCTCAGGTGCAGTGTCTGTTTCTTAAAATCCCAAAGAGATAACAACTAAGGTGTCAAAAATGTATGGCTGTCAACTGTGAATAGAAGCAGGAAGATGGGAAAGGAGAATCCGAAGTAAAACCATCAGTACCTGGATGTGGGTACACACTATCCAAACATTTTTGAGAAAGCTTTTTTCTCCTGATTGCGTCTATCAGCAATCTGTAATCCATATTTCTATGTTTCAAAACAAAGCTACAATAGAAAAAAATGTGAGCAGATAAGTTTTGTCATAATGGGTGCATTTATTTACCCTCTTTTTTGCAACAGCAAGCTCCTTCTTTATTGCACCTGAAAAGACACCAATTATTCAGAGAGACCAACTAATCTTCTGCACGCTATTAAATGCAGGGTTACTTGAAAAAAATTAATTAGAAGTTGTAGAAACCAACCATCATTTGGCTCCAACTCTAATGCCTTCTTAAAGCTGTCAACTGCAGCATCAATAGCATTGAGAGCCATATTTGCCTGGTGATGAACAGAACCACTATTTAGAGAAAGTCAACAGACCATGTATTTCAACCAGCCAAATTGAGACACATCAGAATTTATTTGGATCAAGATGAAACGGTTTACTATCATGTCATGGTATCTGGATTACCCATTAGGCCCGTAACCATTAGTTGTAACAATATTGTACAAATCCAACTCTAACAAATTGAGAAGATACCATCATATGTGAGTCAACTTTGACATTCAATAATATCATAGTGGCAAATTCTTGAAACTATGAATAGTATGATGAGTAGGAAACAACTGACGTAAAAATTCAGCACAAATTTAGAAACCACAATTGTCCAGCATAATCATCACAAGTGACACTACATACCTGGCCTTGCCGAAATAGAGCTTTTACATTAGGTTCTCCATCTCGCAAAGCAAAATCAGTGTCCAACAATGCCCCTTCCAGATCCCCTAATTTCAGCTTGCAAGCCTAACATGGGTAAAAGGAAAATAAGAGTGGAGCTCAATGGATAAACCTGGTAAACTAGGCCTAAAAAACAAAAGAATTCCCACAAATATGTTGAGCACTGTAAGAGCAGAAAGCGACAAAGACAATGTGCAATTGCAAATCAATATGTGAAGAAAAAAACAAACGGAAGAACAAGGAAATGCCAATCGATCACAGTCAAATATGCCAAAAACTTCAAATGGATCAATAAAAATAAAAGCCACTCAAGATAATTAGTTCAGCACTCAAGTTACATGTCCCTAATTTCTGTGGCACCATTGTCTTTAATGACCTAAATTATGCAACACTGCGATTTATATAGTACCCAAAAATGGAGGTGTTCAACAAAGCAAGTCCCACTGAGTTAGATAACTTTCTTTACATTTAACATAATTGAGCAATGCTGCTGGAGGGTTTAATAAGTTAATCCAATGATGGTGAGAAACTTACAGAACTATTTGTGAAAATCTGTGACTTTGCCTTCCTTAGATATGCACTCTTCTCTACACAACAGAAGATAATGAAAGAAGAGTTTAGGTAAGACATTGTAATACTAAAGGTTGCCAAAAATAATTTGAAAATGAAGCTGAATGCTGACCTTCATCAATATCTTCTTTATCCCAGCAGATGTCCAAATAGCGCAAGCCTTTTCGATATTTTTTAAGAGCCATCTTATAGTCTTGCTTCTGTATCCAGGAACCATTATGCAACAACACATGTATGAGAGAGAGAGAGAGAGAGAGAGAGAGAGAGAGAGAGAGAGAGAGAGAGAGAGAGAGATAGAGACCTTAGAAGCTGCTTGTAGGTAGCATCTATCGAAACAAAAGACAAATAACATGCTAGATATCAACTGAACAAACACATGGATAACAAAGATAATTTACCTTGTAGTGCTCATTTCCAAATGACTTAGCAGAATCTACAGCACTTATCCACCATGAAATCTCATTCGGCTTCTCATCAAGATCAATGGGCCAATCAGGATTAGTATCACCATCATTGAAAAAGTTAAGACTTCCATCTTCCGCCCCTTCCGGAATTTCTCCACAATCCTCAATTATACAGTCAAGTGTAGGAGAATCACTATCAGCAGTATAAACATGCTCAATGGACCGAACAACTCCCATACCTTTAACTACCTTCCCAAATACCACATGTTTATCATCAAGATGAGGAGCTCGAGTAGTAGTTATAAAGAACTGAGAACCATTTGTGTTAGGTCCAGAATTAGCCATGGACAAAATTCCTTTCCTCTCATGTTTCATTTCAAAATTTTCATCATCAAACTTCAAACCGTAGATAGATTCACCCCCTGTACCATTTCTAGCAGATATATCTCCTCCTTGGACCATAAAACCTTTAACAACACGATGAAAGTAATTACCCTGGAAAAAATATGCAACGTGATATTATCACTTAACAGAACTTGTAGGTAGCAGTGCACTCCTTAAAGAAGGACTTTCAAAGGCAAATGAACTCAAAAAAATTGAATAATCAGTTTATGAGTTAAAGAAAAATGGGGGTCTGAAATGGAAAAACAGGGAGGGCATACAAACTGACTTTCAGTAACATCTTCAGAGTTTGCACATTAGTTCAGACGATTCTTCCAAACTAAGTACATATTATAAATTTATAATCTTAGTATTGACAAGATATATCCACCTAAACTTTTGAACTATGTAAATTGAAATCTCTAATTAGTTGAACTCCCATTACAATAGTAGTGATAAATGCACAAGACTAAGGTACCAAAGGAAAAAAATTACTTGTTGAAACAAGAATTGGACAATGATTAGCTCGACATAAGCAACCCATAAATTTCTCAGCATTTGGGGTCACTAGCCCTTTACTTTATTCTTCGACACAACAACATTGTTGATGAAAAATTATCATAATACTGAGAAACACTATATAAATTTATTCTACACTTCATGCACCCATTGAAATTTCTTACACTATGTTTACACTTCCATCAACGCCTATACAAAGATGATTTAACGGACGATTTTATCACAGAAAGATTTCTTATGCACATGCAAATCAAAACCAAACCGTGCATTATCATGACGTAACTCCTAAATCCAATCGTACAGAACAAATCCTTAAACTTTCAGAGAAGCTACTAAAATACAACTAACATTAGGTTTAGGGTTTAAAGAGAATAATAATTACCTTGAAATGGAGAGGAACACCAGTATGAGGTCCAATTCCTTTCTCACCAGTACAAAGAGCTCTAAAATTTTCAGCAGTTTTAGGAACAATGTCACTGTACAGCTCCACCACTATCCTTCCTTCAACTTCACCTCCAATCCTAATATCCATAAAACATCTTGGATTCACCATTTTCTCTCTTCAACCTGCAACTCCCAAACTCAAAACCCTAGAAATTTCCGCGCCTTTTTGTTTTCCTCTTCTCTTCAACCTTTATTGTACCTACATTCCATTCAAAATCGCGCTCCATTTATGAACATTAAATGTGCTTTGTTGCTAAAGTGCGCAGCGAGGTACAATGTTTAAAAGAGGTTTGTTTTTACTTTATAGACGGTAGATTAAGGTTAAAGAGGACCCATATTAGGTTTGGTGAACGGTTGACATCTGTACTTCCGGACGTTTATTTACTGTGTGTCAGAAAATGAGGTACAACTACGCATTACGCACTACGCGCATGCTTAACCTAACCAGTAATCACCTCAATGCTTTGCCAAACAGGGGTGCTCACGTCTCTTTGTTCCCATGGGTAGTTTAGGTATATAATCTTTTTTTTTTCCTTTTTTTTCTTCGTGGGAAGTGCATAAATATTTTTCTTTTTTTAATTGACCTTCACAAATTTCTTTAAGGAACTTTATAATTATTAAAAACATAATTTTATAATTATTAAACATAATTCGTCCATGAGTATCTTTATCTGGCTGAAGAACTACTTAAAATTAATCAACCATTGCAGGAAGATACGGTAAAATTTTCAAACTTCGCCTTATATAAGTTCAAAGCAGTGATTTTAGGTTGTGCTTTTCCATTCAGAGACACTACATGGATATGTACATGACAAATTCCTAAGAAATTTCCTGCATCAATATTGTGCAATCTATTTGAACTTTTTATCCATGGTTCCCGGCTTCATAACTGCAACGGTAGTATCTTAGGCAAAAGATCTAAACACATATTGAAAACATTAAATTAAATTTGTCGCAATACATCTAAATGGATTCTATATGATCTGGAAAAATTATTTGCTCATGACCAAGTCCTCGTGCATGAGGCGATCTTTACCATCTAAGGCTCGTGTTTTACACTTCTTTATGCGTAGAACTGTTTTCATATCATTAGGGCACACGCTTCATTATCAGAGTGCTCCGTATCATGAACCTTATACCACATTCAAAATCAGGTTACATAAGAAGGAAAAAAAGTACATGCAACCACTAAAAATTTGAGGTATGGAACATTACCTGAATATGTTCTAAAATCACACACAAGGATTTATTTTTCAGTTGTTTCTGTGGAGCTTTCCCCGTGTACCAAGGCCCTACGAATCCTAGAAGGAACAAATAAGAAATAACATTCACCGAAAAATATATGAATCATAAAAAGTCCTGATCAAGCATAATATAATAGAACTCGCCTACTAAATTTCCTATAGATCAAAAGAATACTTGATTGAGAACATTAGATAAGATAAAGATTAAGGGAACATAAGTGATCTCAATCTCTGTTGAGTTTGTTCTTCCATGTTCTGTTCTCTGACCCATTCTGTTCTGGGTACTCAACATTGATCCTCCATGTAAATTTCTTCAACCATTGGCCTCCATATATGGCTATATAGCTATATAGCTAGGCTTTTATTATTAAGAATTCAATTCATCAAAATCTGGAGCTGCAATTTCATAATTACACGTATAAAAAATAGAACTTCGAAAGCAATGGATAGAGAAAAATAAAATTTATACCTGGTTGCGAATTCTCGTTTCTGTATCTGTGCAAGAAATTCTACGAAAGAATATCGAAGAGTTTGATCTTCAACCCTTTCCTTGTGTTATCTTTATTCAAATCACCCGATAATGGAACTCCTCTGAGAACATCAAAACACATCAATGATATTCGATTATTAGACACTATAATTTAAAGAAACAATCGAGAAGAGGGTTTGCAAGATAAACAATCGAGAAAACAATTTGCAAGATTTTTCATAAACGGGGTTTGATTCTTCTCATTAAAATTTACATGACATAATTATTAGCGGAGACCTATCCAAATCAGGAAACTAAGCGATCGGACAAAGAAAAAAATCCACGTTCAAAATTTTGTATGGAAATTTTGATTAGGAAACATAATTATTAACGGAGACCTAGCCAAATCAGGAAACCAAGCGGTCGGACAGAGAAAAAAATCCACGTTCAAAATTTTGTATGGAATTTTTTTTAAGTCATGGCGACTTAACGGAAGTATTGTCCACCTAATACGGTGTTACTAACGTACAGTTAGGTATTTGGTGTAAATACGGTGTAACAAAATTATTTAGGTTAAAACTCTGACAAAAGTGTTGTCCACCTACCTTTTTGTCAACGGCGTTATTAACGAACGGTTAAATACTTGATGTAAATAAAGTGTAACCTAATTTTTAATATTCCAACTAATAGAATTATGCCAAATGTCCTCACCATAGCTCCCACATTAGAAAAGGCCTATTTAGGACAATAAAAAGCGAGGGTTTCATCACCGTTCAACGTGAGAGCTTATTTTGTCAAGTCCTTTAAGGAGGAAGATAATTTTTATAATTCCCACTTTAACCTGTACTACTTCCCATCTTGTTCTTTTTCGTTATTTCTAACAACTCCGTCATTCTCAATCGCCTCCACCGCCACTATCTTCATCGCCCACCGTCATCATAATCTTTGTCGCCGCCGACACAACCAGCATGACCACCTCCGTCGCGTCCACCAAGATTATAAGCAGATATATTACGATTATGCTTTCGATCTCAAGCCAGATGTAGAGATTAATTTGATTTTGGATTTCGATTTGATAGTTTCGAGTGGATTACGAGTTAAAGATTCAGATCCAGTGAGTTTGATCTCGATATTTATTCATTCTGAAACTGAAACTGGTAAGATTCAACTTTAATTTTAGGTTTTGAAATTTGAAATTTCTGAAAACTAATTTAGGTTGTTGTTGTTGCATGTGTGATGTTAATGGATGTTATAGTGGTGGCGAGAGGTGATGTCGCAGTACGAAATTGTCTGTTTATCATTTAAACATTTATTCAATACCAAAATACCAAATTGTGGTGTTGTTAATAACACTTCACAATCGGATCCAAGTTGACCCCAGGAGATGTCTTGGGAGTGCACTTAGTTGAGGCTACCAAATTTAAGGTGATAATTTTGTGGTTTGTTGTCCTTATTATGAATTGTGTTAGAAATGAACAAGTATCTTTAAAGTGATTTGTTTGTTTATTCATATATGCATTTGTATTCATGACAGGTTGGTGCTGATGAATACAAAGTTGATATGCAGGAGAGGTAATGATACTGATGTTACAAAGTAAGTACATGAATATGTTTAATAGAAACAGTAATGGGTATAAAAGATTTGTGAAAAATGAATGATTTTTGTTTGGGTCAAGTTTTTCGTTACCAAGTCGAAATGATTCTGGTAGTATGCTCTTTTACTACGATGCATTGATGCAAATTAATGTGTTGTTAATGCCTGCATAAGCACACTATCAAAATTTAATCCATTGGTTGGCCAACAACGAGACAACTATTAGGCTGATTCGTACGTTGGATTTAATATATTTAAAACCTGTGTTATATTGCACCTACGATATTAGAGTGGATGATAATATTATTTATTGCACATATAGGCATTTCGCAATAAATTTTGTGGAAGTTGATCTTTCGAAGAAACTTCGTGATGAAATGGAAGCCGACGGTTTTGTTGTAATGGATTACTTTACTTGCAAAAGGTTTTCATCCTTTTGTTTTAGATGTTAATCAATTAGTTATAGTTAGGTAGAATGCAAGCGTTGTCTTGAAGTTGTTAGGAAATAAGATATCAATAAACATCAACATATGAAGAATGATGAACAAAATCCGGAGAGAAAGGTATTATGTGGTATGGGGTGAATCGGTCAAAGATACTTTCACGAATAATATATGATGCTAGGGTATTTGGCAAAGGAACATTCAGGTAATGATGTAGTTAATCATGATACAACCACTGAATTTGTGATTACTAAAAAGCCTAGAGAGAATGTGATTTCCAAGGATGATCCTGCCTTAATTTATCAAACAACTCATATCAACAACTACCAAAGTGATTGAAGAAATAACTAACGATGTAGCTAATAAGGACACAGGTACTAAGGTAATTTATTGAGGTATTAACATATGAAGTTATGGGTGTTTTTAATGTTGTAAGTCCTGGTTCTTTGAAGGGGAGTCGATGGTCAAATTTATTTGAGGAAAATGAGAATTATTCACAAAGTGCAAGAAACAAACAATCGAGCTCCTCTCATTAGTTAGCCATGGATGATAATGTTATGATACTAATACATTTAATCGGCTATCCACGTAGACAGATAACAATGAATGTGATGACTGTCCAATATTTTCATCATCGTCGGCAAGGGAAAACATGGTAATAGAGTCTCCTCTGATAGAGCAACATCAAGTTTTCCCTCCCTAGATGGTTTTCAAATCGTATTGCATGGTTCTAAGAAGAAAAATGTTAAACCAAAGCAGGTTTTCTATTTTTCACTTAAAGTGTTCTGGATGAGCTAGTTGATGTATTCTTTTTATCTTCTGATCTTTATTGTGACCCAGTTTATGCTACATTTGATACATGTCATATGTATTCAGTATGTTAGTTGGTGGAAGTACTTTAAAGAAGGATACTTTTCTGTGGAAAATGTAGATCCTTCGAATGCTAACTCAACATCACATGGTGATCTAGAAATGACGGAATTTACTACTCATATTAGTGAAGACTTTGTTAGTGGAGCTGGGTTAAATAAATCAGTAGATGTAGGATTTGTAGAAGGGTTTCTTTCAGAAGGAAGTGGCCTTGTCCTAATAAGAAGCGGGTCATGTTGGTCATGTGTTAAGTTGGAAAATAGAAATGGAGCAGAATCGTCAATAGAGTTTTTGCAGGTTAAGGTACTTTTACCTAGTGAGATAGTGGAAGAGTAGGAGATGGTGATAATAGTACAGAAAGTGGTGATCTATTGGAATAATCAACTAGATATCTCCATAGTCTAGTAGCTATTTGTGAGTCCGGATCAAAGGATTATGTATAACTTCAGGATGTTTTGGTTGTATGTGACTTCTGAAAAGGAGAGGGCACTAAGTACACCACCAAAAAAAATTGTGCAAAAACCTGTATGAACAAACTTGTTACAATATATAAATAAAGATCTACAGTAAAGACTCTTGTACCTGATTTTAAAAAAAAGTTATTTGGACGATCTCAAAAATCAATATCCAACGATCAACCTAGTATGTGCCCGAAAACAACAACAAGTCTTGTAATCTATTTTTCAAAACACGAATTCACAAAATAAAATCTTGTAGGTTCTACAGTTTGATCTTAAAAACTGCCTAGGTTGTTTAACGTACTACTTGTGATAATTTTATTATAACGATAAAAATATAATTTGGAAAATAAACAACATAAGACACCATAAACTTAGTTATCGCGAAAAACTTCAATTTCCAAAAAAATGTGGGGACGTAGTTTAGTTTTGAACATATCCACGTATTAAGATGCTATAGATACTAGCCTACTATCAAACTTCGGACTGGAATGTAAATAAGTCTGAATCGACCCTCCGAGCAAGTCGGCTTTATTCATGCTTCTTACGTCTCTTGGATCTCGCAAGATCTTATGTACTTTATTACCCTAGTTGACGTCCTTTACATCCCCAGGAGTTGTTTCAGCTTAAGTGAAGACTTTTTAACTAAAATAAATTAGAACAACACAAACTCAACTTAAATAAAGAAACGTAAACGCCAACTCATGCTCATAATTTTCCATCACGTCTCAAACATTAATGAATAAATCTAACAACAAAGGGAAGGTATCAACTCGAGAACAAAAATAAGAGTTGTGTTGGGTCCCTAAGGCGTAATCATAGAGGTCCATTTGCAATTTGATGCGCTATCTTTATCCCTATTTATGGTGAAAAATAATTCACCTCATACAAACGCCGTTACTTTCTTTTTGTATTTTACGATTCTTAATCCGAGCCTTTCCGCATGAATGGTGAAATAACGTGAGCGTGACCAAATAACTTACGTTTAACTTTTAGCTGATTAGTTATGCATCCTTAAAAATAAAGAAAATGGACACGTGGATGTGCTTCAAAAATAGATTACCATACTGCCTTATAGATAGCTGGGCGTGTCACTTTCCATGCAAAGATTAATCTCACGAACTCGGACCCTTGCAACAAAAAAAATATGATTAATTTTCTTACCACCGCTATCCCTTATTCTTGAATCTCTAATAAATAATTGGTCGGAAAAAAATGAGGATGATGACCATATTTGATTGATTTAGAGTATTCTCCTCGCGATTCATAGAGCGTGTAATATAAATAAAACCCAGCATAATGCATAATTTTCACTCACCCAGTATTCATAATATGTGAAAGAACACAAAACTCTATTAACATAAGAAATACGAGCTTAAAAGTAAAGGTAGATCTAAAGAAAATAAGTAATTGACACATTACCTAGTGTAACACTTTAAAGCGCGGGGCACTAAAGAAGCGCCATAGCATGGCCCAAATTTCATGACTTGATCCCTAAGTCGATCTTATAGTTTATCACTCCTTCAAGTGTAACTAACCACAAGCAGGACCTACCGTGTGATCAACCTTAGCATTTCTTAAACCCGTCAACATATATACATATTTTATTTAGATTACATATCTGTTGAGCTAACTAATTAATATGTGACCATGTAATTGTTGTAACTAAAGCCGCTTTTTAAACTGCTTCGTCATATACATGCGCCTCGGTGAAACCAAAAACCAAAACTGAACATGTTCAGTTTGGCACATAAGGACTACGTCATAGAAATGCCAATATTATCATGAATTTTTCTCATTGATCACATATTGTGCTAAGAATTCCCTGTGCCTACTAGAATATATATATGCGAAACTCACAAGTTGACATACAATAAGCTTATCCGGATTATTACTAATTATTAGAACTATCAACATCGACTTAGATGCTAGTCTTAGGGACTTAGTATCATGGGACCTAAATTGTACCCCGTGTTTCACCAAATTGTGTAAATCTTACCAACTTATAACTAAGCAGTATACATGACACGAATAACACTCCATCAATTGGTATGATTGTTGATGAGACTACGCCTCTTCAACAGTCGGTAAACTAATATTGATACATAAAAATTCACTACTTTAGACAAAAGGTCATTACGTGATCTGTAAGCCCAAATTCCACAAGGGGACTTGACTTGATCCAAAAGGGATTCGGTCCTACCTTAAGAATAATATCTGAGGGTAAAAGAAAGGATGAGGTAGTTAGAAGAGAGTAAAAGGATGTTGACCAAGGAGTCAAGGTTGGATTAGAGACAAGGAAGTGGTAGTTTGGTAATAAAATAGGACGGAGGACATGTGTTACCATGAGGTAAGAGAGAGTAGTATAAATAAATGAGGTTATTGTACTTTGAAGGGGATTTTTTATATTTTCGGAATTGGGTTTATTGTGGATAGATATATACTCTCCTTGTTTCTCCCTCCTTTGAAAATTTTACCCTAAAATACCAACATCCAAAAAATATTATATAATTATATCCTTATAGGTGTTAATCACCTCATATAAAATACTACGTTATTACAACATCTCAAGGAGAGGATTAGTATGTTCATCGATTTGGTATTGTATTATCAAAGGACAAATACATGGATCGAGTTTCTCTGGCTTGCTTATGTCTCTTTCACTCAGTCTCTCTCATTTTCTTGTTATCTCCACTGTCCATGATGATTGAGGTTTTCATAATGGGGGAAAATAGAGATCAAATGGAGAATTAATTGACGATAATCTATAATAGAAGTTTTGCTTCATCTTCAGATTGTTCAAACAAGGTAAGAACTTTTTGTTCTTCAACTTAATTATTTTTTACCTGATCCCACCGTGTCCCATATCCCCATTTTCTAATAATTGACGAATTCATGTATCAGTATCCGTGCTTCATAGACATAAGATCTTGATTAATAGTATTTATTTGTAGTTTATTCAAGGTGTCATCCAATTGAAAGCTTTAGGATTTGTGAATCTAGGTTGATCCTAGTAGTTACAATCTTAGCTCAAGGTCCACTTGTTGGTGTTATCTTCATTCACAATTGCTCCACAGAATTCCTCCGCAAAATCTCGCAATTTTTACTTGTGTAAGCTCGATTAATACATTTCTCATAACTTTCTAATAACATAAGAATAATTAATAAATTAATTTATGTATGCACCTAGACAATCTAAAAATCAATCATAAGCATTAGATATAATGAAGAGAAGAGATAAGATAATTAAACATCCAAACAAACTTGTATGAATAATTAAGTTTCACATTTAAACTATTGAATTCATCCTTAATCAACAAATGATTACTTACTCATCTAACTAAGAAAGAATAAGAAAAGGGAGAAAAGAAAAAAAGAATGGTTTTCGCCCCCTTAAGAAGTAACCACTAAGTTTTTAAATATGGATTGCAATATGAAATGTAGCACATATGTCTTGTGTGGGCCTTATATATCTTCTTATATAGCCTGCAATACTTGTCCCTTAATTGTCCTTTCTTTATAGGTTTTATAATCCGTTCTGGATCATGCTTACTTTATTTAGAAATCAAAACTGCATCAATGAAATCTCTCTCGCCGTGCCACAATTGGCATATACATGATCCCCCGTGTATTTTCCAATTACTAGTGCTTAAAAACCAAGTTTTTTTGTATAAAAATATGTCAACATACAGTCGACACATATGATCCCACGTACTTGTCAATTGTTAGAAACCCAAAAACATGAATTTTTCTGTCCAAAAAAGTGGTCCAACTCGGCAGATATGTGTTGATGGTGGTTTTTAGCCTAGGGTTAGAATCATAAAACCCTAAACCCTAGTCAGATAGTGACGTCACAACATTTAAGTAATAATCTTTTACTATGCGCATTTATTGAAACCTTTATTGTGTCTGTGAAAAATTACCGGGGTATCTTTTTCTTTCAATACTAATTAGGGTTACGACAAACCAAGCCCTAATTCCCACGTGTGCCAATGACAAACCATGCCAGCCACACCTAGCGCGCCAAGGCATGCCGACCATGCTAGCCACACCCCTGTTCCAATGGGAAACCATGTCAGCCACAACTACCACGCTAAGCCATGCCGACCATGATATCCGCACCCCTGTGCCAATGGCAAACCATGCCAGCCACACCTACCGCGCCAAGGCATGCCAACCATGCTAGCCGCACCCCTGTGCCAATGGAAAACCATGTCAGCTACACCTACCGCGCCAAGGCATGCCGACCATGCTAGCCGCACCCCTGTGCCAATGGCAAACCATGCCATCCACACCTACCGCGCCATGCCAAACGCACCTTGCCATGGACCCATAGTTGTGCCACCATGCTGGCCTTCCTTCTGCGGCTACCAAAACAAAGGCGTGCGATAATCAACGGTCGCCCTTCAATCCCAGGAGAAAATCCTAGCCGTCCAAGGTTACCAAGCGACCTTTAGACCAAAACCATAGCTTGGTCACTACAAACCCTTGACCCCACATGCCAAGCCAAACCGCACCTAGCCAAGCTAGCCGCGCCATGCGCCCTTGTCAAACCCTTGGCCCCACATGCCAAGCCAACCCACACCTAAACAAGCTAGCCGCGCCTTGAACCCATGGAAAACCCTTGGCCCCACATGCCAAGCCAAACCTCACCTAGCCAAACTAGCCGCGCCATGCGCCCATGGCAAACCCTTGGCCCCACATGCCAAGCCAAACCGCACCTAGCTAAGCTAATCGCGTCATGAGCCCATGGCAAACCCTTGGCCCCACATGCCAAGCCAAACCGCACCTATCCAACCTAGCCGCGCCATGCGCCCATGGAAAACCCTTGGCCCCACATGCCAAGCCAAACCGCACCTAGCCAAGCTAGCCGCGCCATGCGCCCATGGCAAACCCTTGGCCCCACATGCCAAGCCAAACCGCACCTAGCCAAGCTAGCCGGGCCATGCGCCCATGGTAA
Organism: Papaver bracteatum; assembly: GCA_023529315.1. Taxonomy (NCBI): domain Eukaryota; kingdom Viridiplantae; phylum Streptophyta; class Magnoliopsida; order Ranunculales; family Papaveraceae; genus Papaver; species Papaver bracteatum. Next base: position 1,096,932 of record JAJJWX010000810.1, on the reverse strand, counting down.
ACCCTTAGCCCCACATTCCAATCCAAACCGCACCTCGCCAAGCTAGCCATGCCATGCGCCCATGGAAAATCCCTGGGCCCACCATACCAAGTCAAACTCCCCCTGCCTTGGCCATAGCCGCGCCACCATGCTGGCCTTCCCTACACGGATACCAAAAACGAATGCGTGCAACAATCAAATGTTTCCCTTCAATCCATGGAGCGAATCCTAGACATCCAAGGTTACCAAACAACACATGGTAACCTTTGGCCCGAAAACCTAAGTTTGGCCGCGCCACCATGCCATGCCAATGGCATGCCAACCTAGTCGCGTCATCATGCCATGCCAACGACATACTAATCTAGTTGCGCCACCATGCTGGCCTTCCCCACACGTCTACCCAAGTGAAGGCATGCAACAATCAACGGTTTCCCTTCAATCTCAGGAGCAAATCCTAGCCATCCAAGGTTACTAGACAACACATGGTAACCTTTGGCCCGAAAACCTAAGTTTGGCCGCGCCACCATGGCATGCCAACCTAGTTACGCCATCATGCCATGCCAACGGCATGCCAATCTAGCCGCGTCACCATGCTGGCCTTCCCTACACGGCTACCCAAGTGAAGGCATGCAACAATCAACGGTTTTCCTTCAATCTCAGGAGCAAATCCTAGCTATCCAAGGTTACCAGACAACACATGGTAACCTTTGGCCCGAAAACATAAGTTTGGCCGCGCCACCATGCCATGCCAATAACATGCCAACCTAGTCGCGCCATTATGTCATGCCAACAGCATGCCAATCTAGTTGCGCCACCATGCTGGCCTTCCCTACTCGGCTACCCAAGTGAAGGCATGCAACAATCAACAATTTCCCTTTAATCTCAGGAGCAAATCCTAGCCATCCAAGGTTACCATACAACACATGATAACCTTTGGCACAAAAACCTAAGTCTTGGCCATGCTACCATGCCATGCCAATGGCATGCCAACCTAGCCGCGCCACCATGATGGCCTTCCCTAGGCAGCCACCAACGAACGAAGGCGTGCGACGATCAACGGCTACCTTTCCTCTTAAGATGTGAAATCTCGACCGTTGAAGGTCACCAAGCTACCAAGTCTTCCAAGCTCGACTTTCCAAGCAACAACAATTTGCTACATGTTTTCCACAAAAACATTCGAGACATCAACACATATCACAAACTAGGGGATCCTCTTTGGGTATTAGTTTGGCGGTTTACAATGTGCGGCGTACACTACGCCCATCATAAGGAAGTGTCATAATGGTGAGACGGTTAGTAAATACATGGACTTAATGGTGAAACGCTCTAGGACATCAATTCCATGCGTTAACGATTTTATGGAACATCAATTCCATGCGTTAACGGTTTTATGGAACATCAATTCCATGCATACGGTTACCACCTCCTCCCATTTACTTACCTATTTTTCTATTCCTTAATGAGACTAGGGTACGTGTCACTTCAACTTGTATAAATAGGTATTAACTATTTCCCCATAACAACAAGTTCAGTAAGGAGCATACAACACTCAGAAAATACTTCCTAGCTTACCATTTGTTAGCCTTCCCACTTTTCTGATACAAGTCGTAGTAATACAACTACTCTTCCAGAAACCAACTATTCTGGTCTCATCACTTTCCTTTCCTCCCTCCCCAGAACCAACCCATTCTCCTTCACTTTGTGACCGAAGCAACTCTGGAACGGCCATTTCTCGGTTTAAGCCGGACTTGTACAGATTGATCTCTCGAATCTAAAGTACTCCCGTGCAATACATTATTTAGGGTTTAGACTCGTTTCTCACCCACACACCCGAAATTACCAAAATTAGCAGAAACTGTTTTCACCCTCAAACAATTGGCGATCACGGTGGGAGGTTCGATATTTCGGTTACAATGTCAATTTTCGACCGTCGATCTCGTTCTTCGACCCAGACGTCAAGATGGTAAAGGAAGACGATCCACTCCGACTCAGTTACCCTACGACTCAATTATCAGTCATGACACGACAAGGGATGACTGGGGACTTCCCAGAGGTTAGAAGCAAAATGATCTGCCCAAGGATCAACGGCTCGGTTATCAGACAGCTCAGTAACGACTGGGGACTTCCCGCGGCCGTGTTTTCCGTAAAGCTTGGTCCTACACCCGGAAGGTTTACTTTTCATCAGAAGACCTAAGAAACCGAGTAAGTCTTACCTAGACAAAATACATGGTTTTCTTTTTCAAGTTTCACAAGAATGATAAAACCGATAGCCATGTTATGTTTCATCCCATGTTATCTACCAACACACGGTTCCATGGTTTTCCTGGGATGTTTTTGTCACTTTCAATCAGAACCAAAAATAATCCTAAACATTTCATTCCAAAAGAATAATCCAAAATCATCAAGGTAACATTTATCTATCAACCCAAGAAAACTAGAAAATCAAAAACCATAAACCAGGCGCTTTGTTTGCCTTTAAAAAAAAAGTCACCTACCCATACGTGCCTACTTTGATTACCTATCACTATTAGCATACGTTACTACAGTGACATTTTATGATGAAGTATTTCCACAAGTTTATGAAAGGCATACCCATGGCTAGGGTTTACACCAGTTCAGAAGAAAAATATTTTTACAGATTTATGGAAGGCACACCTATGGCTATGGTTTGCACCAGCACAAGAAAACAAATTGAAAAATAAACGTTGGAGTATATTGCTGGAATATGCTTTCCCACTTTATCACTATCGCGCTACCACTAACACCAGGACGTGATAATAAAGATACGAGGTAAAAAGGGGAGCCAACCCCTTTTATAAGCATAACACTTTTTGGAATTTAAATAACGAAAGGATTTCTTGTTTGAGCTACGTCTGGAAAGAGGAAACTGGGCACGCAAGAATAAGTTCAGCGCCATGCCCAGCCAACAGTCCGCGCCATACCAAATCTAATGCCAGACGTGCCTACCAGACGCGCTTACCATACAAGCTTACCATACGTGCATGTCAGGCACACATGCCGCACGCTCATGCCAGCCACAATACCACACCCTGCGCTAACTGCTTGCATCCTTCCAACGCTAACATCTTGCGCCCTTTCAGCGCCATCCTCTCCGCTCCGCAACCAGGCAAAGCAGCGCCATGGCTCCAACACTCTGTGATCAAAATAGTGTCATCTCTGCATGATACACTTATGATCACCTGAACCAGAGCCGTTTCCGCCGCCCCAACATTTCATCAAGCATGACAGCTCCAACCGTCACCAGAGGCGCTACTCCACCATCAGGGAAAGATACTGGAGGAGCCGGAAGAAGCCGACCTCCTTTTACCACTATTGATTTGATTAAAAGACAAAAGGCACTTCAGCAGGACGTGTGTTTATAGATGAAGAGGCTCGCGTTGCTCTTGAACGACCAGTAGAAAGGGGGTCAGAAATCCAATTTCATCACACGTAAAGATCAGGAACGACTTCTCCAAAATCGAAAGAAAAGGAAATCAGCAACCCTCCTGAGTTCACGTAGACCCTCTTCTCGTCAGGACCTGCACGACGGGAACTTCACCCACAAAGTCCTACAGTCTATGATGAAACAGTTATGTGAGATGCTATATTTCTCCAAGGCGTAGCGTCAAAACATATTTGCATCCCTCAACCGCACTGCTTCAGGAAAGCAGGCATTTCCAGCCTGGGAATCCATTCCCAAACCCCAACCTCTCTTGGAAATCACGATTGATATATGGAACTGAGGACTCCTAACCACTGTCCGCTTGAAGGGCGTCCAGCCTTACATCACACTGGTTTACACAGCCTCTCTAGCGACTCCGCTTCAATGTTCGCTTCGGCAGCCGCTCTGCTTTAACATTCGCTACAACAGCCGTTCCGCTTCGACGTTCTCTCCATAAGCTGCTCTAGGATTCGAAGATGAAACTCCAACGTTTTTACTCCATAAGTTTCAACATCCTCTCTAAGAGACGAAGATGCTTCAACAACGCTTCTTCCTGCAAAGGGTCGTACCACCACGCTCCCCATGTCAAGGAACATAGTCATCCAGCCAATCTTCGTAGTCTTGGCCATATTTTAATCCATCTCGGCAAACCTTGTGATCATGAACAGTTTGCTCGCTTACGCATCCATCCAATCCTTTTACTTCCAAGGAATCCCATACAATTCCAGCCAACCTACTTTGTTACCACGAAAATGTAGTCTCTCCTGATTACATATCCTACCAAGAATTATTGTCGCTCATTCGTTAATAGCATCCAGAGCTTCACCAACCAAAAAGTCGTGCCCACAACAAGGTCATCTACTCTTTAAGGATGCAGCGTAAGAATATCATCACCTCTCTGTCTAGAAGACGTCTTCAACACTTTACGAGGCCGCGGAGGATCCCAAGCCTGCACTATCCAGAATATATTGTCATATATTTTCTGAGCATCCCAGTGTCACATCTAGAAGAGTGCGATAGGCTTATATCAAATCCCGTGGATGGGGATTAAAGGAAATGTAATAAAAGTAGGTTACACATGGGGACTACTAGCATAAGACGCTTTCACTCCCATCAACCAAGTTATTACTGATTTTAACATCATCACTCTCGAGGCTTTACGAGCCGCGAGAATTTCTCAACATGAAGCCGTACATGTGCACCGAAGACTCCAAAAGCACGCCAGAAGGTTACATTCACATATTCATCCATGCCATCATATCAAACCGAAGTATAACCAGGGACTTCTCACCGCATCCCATTCCATACGATAGTCCAAGATTCAGAAGATGGTTCGAAGGATGTAACTAGGAACAAAGTCCCGGAAGACTTCATAGCAGCGCGTCGGCAATGAAACGTCTCCCTATTTCATCCAGGGGTACCAGAAGTTTTCGACCATGCAAGCATTCACAACACATCATCATCACGATCAGAAGGTCCACTTAACAACCTAAAAGCGAGGATAAACCGACGACGCAACCACAATCTCCAAGATTATCCCTGGCGTGATCGTTTCCGAGCATATATTTCATCCATCCATCCCAAGAATACAACGGAGTTTTGGTAAATTTTTGGAATCCACTGGAGAGACACTGCAGATGAAAAACAGAAGAGGGTCGATACCTCTTTTCATGCGGACAGAGTTTTTAGAGCTTAAATATAATGAATATTCCTTCTTGCTCCATGAACGGGAATAGGTGACTGGCACACGACTATGCCACCCCAGGCGCGCAACATCCCTCCTGACTTCTTCCTGATTTTCACTGTCGGGACGTTTTCACCTCCTAAGCGATCTCAAAACCTAAATATTCTCGTGATGGGAGATACGGAATTTTGTTTCGTGTCCGATAAAGGTATGGACGATCAAAATCCGAGTCCGTACGCGGATTATACAACGATTCTAGTAAAGGGCGCTAATTAGGGTTTCGGCGTGTCAAACCTTAAACCGCAAGCGCTTCCCTTCCAAAGCGCTTCCCTTACCAGTGTCATGCCTTGCCAAGCACTTTAAAGAGCGGCCCACACTCGTTCCATGCCTGCCAGTGCTAATGGGTCCCCTTCATGCCAAGTCCATGCTAGCAGCTCTGCCTCGCGTTCCAAAGCCTAGCCCTGAAGACACCCAATCATACCGGGATTTGCGCAAAGCTACCAGATAAAAGGATTGCGGATGCTACCTACCTCTCGAAAAGATTTTTGAATAAGGAAAGAATTCCATGTTAAAGACACGCATGAAGAAATGTATCGGTCCCACAAGATCAAGCCTTACCACTCCCAAGAAATCCGCGCTTTCCTTGCCAGTGCCAGTCTTGCCAGCGCTCCACGTTCAGTTTTGCAACAATCCGCGCCTTTCATGCTAATACCATGCCAAGCCATCCGCTCCATTGCCGCGGCCCACCATGCCTATCCGTTCGTGTACGCCTCGCCTTTCCATGGCCGCATCATGCCAGGCCGCCCGCTCCATTATCGCGTCCCTATCATGACAATTCATCCACACGCGCTTTGCCTCTCCAAGCCGCTCTTGCTTTGCCTTCCCAGACCACGCCCGCTGTGCCTCGGTGATGTACGGCCAGACCAAGCCGGAAAATTTCTTCTCATAACACTACGGTCTGCATCCCCAATACAACTTATGCAGAGCTACCAACACGGGAAGAAAAAACTCTCTTCACCGCACAAAAAGGTTAGTCGGATTTTCCTGACCATCTTTGCAATGATTTACATCTCAATTCCGTCCTTACCTGTCACCATCATATGCTTACCCCGCAACAAGGCACATGTTCCGAGCTAAGCAGAGGACTTAATGTTGATGGTGGTTTTTAGCCTAGGGTTAAAATCGTAAAACCCTAAACCCTAGTCAGACAATGACGTCATAATATTTAAGTAATAATCTTTTACTAGGCTCATTTGTTGAAACCTTTAATGTGTCTGTGAAAAATTACCGGGGTATCTTTTTCTTTTAATACTAATTTGGGTTACGGCAAACCAATCCCTAATTCCCATGTGTGCCAATGACAAACCATGACAGCCACACCTATCGCGCCAAGGCATGCCGACCATGATATACGCACCCCTGTGACAATGGGAAACCATGCCAGCCACACCTACCGTGCCAAGGCATGCCGACCATGCTAGCCGCACCCATGTGCCAATGGAAAATCATGCAAGCCACACCTACCGCTTCAAGGCATGCCGATCATGCTAGCTGCAACCATGTTCCAATTGCAAACCATGCCAGCCACACCTACCGCTCCAAGGCATGCCAACCATGCTAGTCGCACTCATGTGCCAATGAAAAACCATGCCAGCCACACCTTCTGTCACATGCCCATTTAATCGCCTAAAATTTTCATGGGACATGACCGGCAATACTATGTGGTTCAGTGAATCAATTTCACCCACAAGTACTCAGCCTTGCACACTTGCATCAAAGTATGCATCTGCCTTCACTCATAAGGCAATACGCAACGGAAGTCTTTTCTTCTTTCTCTCTAACTCTTCATGCCCCCATAAGCATAAGAGGTTTTGCCATGCACTTCAACAATTCTCACACAAACCAGCAACACAATGAACACAAAGACATGACACAATTAACCCATTTTATTGTATCAAAGGAAGATTACAAAACTCGTCCATCACATGGACCAAAAACAGGCCATTCACCCTCTTGGTGAATGCCTAACTCTCTCAAACATGAGACTAACTCTCTCCTATGTAGCCTACTGATTTTCCTACTCCTTAGGACTATTTATATAGTGGTTACAATGGCCAAAACCATGCACAACACTTGCACACGCATGGCACATCCATGTGTCCCATCAGGTAGTTTCTATAACCGCCAGCTTACTTTTCAACCGCCACCTTTTGTGTTGTCAAGCCAACAGATTCCACATCTGTTCTTCGTGGTTAGAAACACTCCCACATGGTTATAACTTCTCCTATAACTGTTCTACTTCGTCTCACATCATTGGCATGCTTGTAAAGCTCATAACCAACTTGTAACCCTCACTTGAGCCGTATTGCACCACTTTTTGCGCCATACTGGATTCTGCCTTGATCCAACGTTCAGCTCTCTTGGCCCTACATGATTATTACTCTAAACTCATGCATGGAAAATTCTTAAGCTTCCATCATCGAGGCCAACTCCTTAATCTCACTCTAGTTACTTGTGCGTCATATATGCTTCACTTCGCCAATTAGCTTGACAATAGCAATGCAACTCTTGCATTACCAACTTGTTTGCACTGTTCAGACTTTGGCCCTCCCTTGAACCAATGCATAGACTAACTCTTAGTCTATTCCACTCTTCTTACATCATCCTTGAGTTTGGGCCAACTCAATTCCATGGATATGCATCGATGCCAACATCGCATGTTGCATCTGTCAACTTTGTCCATGTCTTGCCTTTCCTCAATGAAGCCTTATTGTGTCGGCCAATAAGCTTCATTCCTTAGCCAAATGTATTAAAAATGTAGCGCCACTCTTGCGCTTCATTGGCCCTGTAGGGTTATGCCATTCTCGACACTTGACAGTTTATACAGTATATCGCTATTATGGCTTCCTATTGCGCCATTACGGCTATACTGACTTGGCCTGAACTCTGTAACGCGTCATAATTATGCGTCACTTGCAGTACCGTAACAAACCTCCCCCACCTAATCCGTTCAACGCCCTCGTTGAACGCAACAATGTATACTCGTTATACTTCTTCTTTGGCCTTGTACGTTTCTAAGCCCTTCTTAGAAATCAGCAAACTTTGTTTGGCCTTTAACCTTGCCAAAACTTCTCTGCCTAGTACTTTATGCCACCACTTAGCTTGTTTGCTTTGCTATTGAGCCTATGAATTCCAGCTTCATTGTCGCATCGTCGAGTATGCTTCAATCTCTACTTCATTCGCATCTCAACACCCAAATGTCACTTACAATCTGTTGCTATGCCCTTGCATCAGCACAAATTTTTCTTTCAAGCCATTCCGTGCCTAAGTGTACACTTCAAATAGCCAACATATTTGGGTGATATGTATAACTTAGTTTACTTGCCTTCAACTCCGACTGACATTGCACTCTTGCAATTCAACAGGCCTTACTGTAGACTAAGAGTTCTTTAATCATGTTGCGACACTCTTTTGCAAACTCGACTGAAAATGCATGACATTAGCCATGACTTAGGATACCCCTAACATTAGACCGACTCTCCCACCGAGCCAAGGTTCCTCTTCACGTGCCTTTGAAACTAGCACTATAAGCATCACTTGCTCTTTCAAACTGCTACGCTTTAATGTGGCGAAAAAACAACATCATGTTCTTCCTAACAATGAGTTACTCTTAACTCATTTACTTGATGGACTTACATCTTCATTCTTGCTGCGTTACTCCATGATATCGCTGCCATATGCCGTCGCACTTCCACATAACTCTCAACAGCAAACTCGACTATGCCACCAACTCCTCTATTTGATTCTTTCACTTTCAGCGTCTTCTATTGTATATTTTAACTTAATATACTGTGTAGCATCTTCCACGCGAATTAGCTTTACTTTGAACGAAAGAGGCAAGACCTTTCACTTCAAATACCCTCATTCACTACTACCTTACATAGATAGACTTCATTCCAACACCAAGGTCCACTCGACCCAAACTGAAAGTATACTCAAACTTGAGCAAATACTCACGCCAACTGATTGCAACTTGTAAGACCTAACAAGCCTTGCAATACTGACTTCAACTTCGCTTATAAGCAACAAAGGAAGCGAGACAACACCTATTGTCCCCAATGTAGCAATTCACTTTGCCATATGCACTCTTCCAACTATCAACGTTTGTATGCAACTCCCATAACGAAGCACACTATAATTGACAATTAGTTGAATACTCCTTTTAGCCTGATGCTATCATTTTGCTTTAGCTTTCATGAATATTTCTTCAACAATGGCCACATGCCATCTTTATGCATCACCACTACTTTGTCCTTCTTTTTCCATGCATCTATGAGTCGCCTAATTTTGCATTTCCAACCGCATCATACATCTTGGCCATGCCCAAATATCATTTGGCACATGATACTGCTGCATACATGCTATGCCAATTAGCACTCAATTCTTGACACAAACTTGTGCACCTTTGCACAACTCGAACGGACTTAACTTGGTGATTATGAGCATCACCATAGAGCTCAGCAAGTCATATCACTCAATGACTTCTGCGAAAAATTATCTTGGACAATATTAACAAGGCACAATCCTTTCAAATGAGGCGCCACTTCCTACGTTCCATGAAGCAAGAATGCCGCGTTCTTCTTCAAACTTGGAACTCATTTTTACTTCCCATGCACATCTGGCAACTCTTGTCTTTCCCCTCCGCCAAAATCAACTTGAGTAGCAACAATTGTTGATTTGCAGTTGACAAGAACATCCGCTTGTGGTTATGATCAATTGCAGATCTTTGGACACACTTGTCCAAGCATATTGATCCCACTAATAAAACAGGTGCAAGCACACTCCTTGTGCTCATCTAGCATCAACGAAGAACTCTTTGCAAACACAATACTGTGGTGTATCGGTTTTCCCCTAACTTGTGCTTCTTTCTTCAGACTTTCAATTAGCTTTATGCTAGATAAGAATTGGCCATCCAATTCTTCCTTCATGGCATCACATTGCCACAAACATGCTGGTTCACAACCAGATTTCGCATTACCACCAAGGTATATGCATTCGAGAGAGATAACTTTAATCTTCCAACCAACTGGCTACGATGAAAACACCTTAAATCTATCGCATGACATGTTCTTCATCTTCTTTTCCACTGCAAAGGCCATTAACTTCTTTGTATTCCGGAATTTCCCCTAAAATTCCCATTACCTTTTGTAATGTACTTGTTACTGATAACACTACGAAATTATGCATTCCTAATGCATTATCTTCGCATACTTGTGAGAAACATGGACTTTAACACCTGACTTGCACCATAGAAGTCAGCATACTCCTTAGTTTTGTCATGACAACACTTGAAAACCCGGTTTCCAATGATTCTTGCACGTTCGTCTAACACTTTGGCATGGAATTTTGACACCTTTGTCATAAACTTTCAAGGCCTACTGCTACTTCAAGTTCATTCCAATTGATCTTTCCACACAAGACCAACTTCTTCTAGTCTCCATACTAGTGAAACCCAAACAATTCACCACTGAATTCGACAAACAAATGACACCAACTTGAGTAAAAAAAGAGAAAAATCAACAACTGTGTCCTCTAACACAGCTCTGATACCAGCTTGTCACATGCCCATTTAATCGCCTAAAATTTTCATGGGACATGACCGGCAATACTATGTGGTTCAGTGAATCAACTTCACCCACAAGTACTCAGCCTTGCACACTTGCATCAAAGTAAGCATCTGCCTTCACTCATAAGGCAATACGCAACGGAAGTCTTTTCTTCTTTCTCTCTAACTCTTCATTCCCCCATAAGCATAAGAGGTTCTGCCATGCACTTAAACAATTCTCACACAAACCAGCAACACAATGAACACAAAGACATGACACAATTAACCCATTTTATTGTATCAAAGGAAGATTACAAAACTCGTCCATCACATGGACCAAAAACAGGCCATTCACCCTCTTGGTGAATGCCTAACTCTCTCAAACATGAGACTAACTCTCTCCTATGTAGCCTACTGATTTTCCTACTCCTTAGGACTATTTATATAGTAGTTACAATGGCCAAAACCGTGCACAACACTTGCACACGCATGGGACAGACATGTGTCCCATCAGGTAGTTTCTATAACCGCCAGCTTACTTTTCAACCGCCACCTTTTGTGTTGTCAAGCCAACAGATGCCACATCTGTTCTTCGTGGTTAGAAACACTCCCACATGGTTATAACTTCTCATATAACCGTTCTCCTTCGTCTCACATCATTGGCATGCTTGTAAAGCTCATAACCAACTTGTAACCGTCACTTGAGCCGTATTGCACCACTTGTTGCGCCATACTGGATTCTGCCTTGATCCAACGTTCAGCTCTCTTGGCCCTACATTCTTATTACTCTAAACTAATGCATGGACAATTCTTAAGATTCCATCATCGAGGCCAACTCCTTAAGCTCACTCTAGTTACTTGTGCGTCATATATGCTTCACTTCGCCAATTATCTTGACAATAGCAATGCAACTCTTGCATTACCAACTTGTTTGCACTGTTCAAACTTTGGCCCTGCCTTGAACCAATGCGTAGACTAACTCTTAGTCTATTCCACTCTTCTTGCATCATCCTTGAGTTTGGTCCAACTCAATTCCATGGATATGCATCGATGCCAACATCGCATGTTGCATCTGTCAACTTTGGCCATGTCTTGCCTTTCCTCAATGAAGCCTTTTTGTGTCGGCCAATAAGCTTCATTCCTTAGCCAAATGTATTAACAATGTAGCGCCACTATTGCGCTTCATTGGCCTTGTAGGGTTATGCCATTCTCGACACTTGACATTTTATACAGTATACCGCTATTATGGCTTCCTATTGCGCCATTACGGCTATACTGACTTGGCCTGAACTCTGTAACGCGTCATAATTATGCGTCACTTGCAGTACCGCAACAAATCTCCCCCACCTAATCCGCTCAATGCCCTCGTTGAACGCAACAAAGTATACTCGTTATACTTCTTCTTTGGCCTTGTACGTTTCTAAGCCCTTCTTAGAAATCAACAAACTTTGTTTGGCCTTTAACCTTGCCAAAACTTCTCTGCCTAGTACTTTATGCCACCACTTAGCTTGTTTGCTTTTCTATTGAGCCTATGAATTCCAGCTTCATTGTTGCATCGTCGACTATGCTTCAATCTCTACTTCATTCGCATCTCAACACCCAAATGCCACTTACAATCTGTTGCTATGCCCTTGCATCAGCACAAATTTTTCTTTCAAGCCATTCCGTGCCTAAGTGTACACTTCAAATAGCCAACATATCTGGGTGATATGTATAACTTAGTTTACTTGCCTTCAACTCCGACTGACATTGCACTCTTGCAATTCAACATGCCTTACTGTAGACTAAGAGTTCTTCAATCATGTTGCGACACTCTTTTGCAAACTCGACTGAAAATGCATGACATTAGCCATGACTTAGGATACCCCTAACATTAGACCGACTCTCCCACCGAGCCAAGGTTCCTCTTCACGTGCCTTTGAAACTAGCACTATAAGCATCACTTGCTCTTTCAAACTGCTACGCTTTAATGTGGCGGAAAAACAACATCATGTTCTTCCTAACAATGAGTTACTCTTAACTCATTTACTTGATGGACTTACATCTTCATTCTTGCTGCGTTACTCCATGCTATCGCTGCCATATGCCGTCGCACTTCCACATAACTCTCAACAGCAAACTCGACTATGCCACCAACTCCTCTATTTGCTTGTTTCACTTTCAGCGTCTTCTATTGTATATTTTGGCTTAATATACTGTGTAGCATCTTCCACGCGAATTAGCTTTACTTTGAATGAAAGAGGCAAGACCTTTCACTTCAAATACCCTCATTCACTACTACCTTACATAGATAGACTTCATTCCAACACCAAGGTCCACTCGACCCAAACTGAAAGTATACTCAAACTTGAGAAAATACTCACGCCAACTGATTGCAACTTGTAAGACCTAACAAGCCTTGCAATACTGACTTCAACTTCGCTTCTAAGCAACAAAGGAAGCGAGACAACACCTATTGTCCCCAATGTAGCAATTCACTTTGCCACATGCACTCTTCCAACTATCAACGTTTGTATGAAACTCCCATAACGAAGCACACTATAATTGACAATTAGTTGAATACTCCTTTTAGACTGATGCTATCATTTTGCTTTAGCTTTCATGAAGATTTCTTCAACAATGGCCACATGCCATCTTTATGCATCACCACTACTTTGTCCTTCTTTTTCCATGCATCTATGAGTCGCCTAATTTTGCATTTCCAACCGCATCATACATCTTGGCCATGCCCAAATATCATTTGGCGCATGCTACTGCTGCATACATGCTATGCCAATTAGCACTCAATTCTTGACACAAACTTGTGCACCTTTGCACAACTCGAACGGACTTAACTTGGTGATTATGAGCATCACCATAGAGCTCAGCAAGTCATATCACTCAATGACTTCTGCGGAAAATTATCTTGGACAATATTAACAAGGCACAATCCTTGCAAATGAGGCGCCACTGCCTACGTTCCATGAAGCAAGAATGCCGCGTTCTTCTTCAAACTTGGAACTCATTTTTACTTCCCATGCACATCTGGAAACTCTTGTCTTTCCCCTCCGCCAAAATCAACTTGAGTAGCAACAATTGTTGATTTGCAGTTGACAAGAACATCCGCTTGTGGTTATGATCAATTGCAGATCTTTGGACACACTTGTCCAAGCATATTGATCCCACTAATAAAACAGGTGCAAGCACACTCCTTGTGCTCATCTAGCATCAACGAAGAATTCTTTGCAAACACAATACTGTGGTGTATCGGTTTTCCCCTAACTTGTGCTTCTTTCTTCAGACTTTCAATTATCTTTATGCTAGATAAGAATTGGCCATCCAATTCTTCCTTCATGGCATCACATTGCCACAAACATGCTGGTTCGCAACCAGATTTCGCATTACCACCAAGGTATATGCATTTGAGAGAGATAACTTTAATCTTCCAACCAACTGGCTACGATGAAAACACCTTAAATCTATCGCATGACATGTTCTTCATCATCTTTTCCACTGCAAAGGCCATTAACTTCTTTGTATTCCGGAATTTCCCCTAAAATTCCCATTACCTTTTGTAATGTACTTGTTACTGATAACACTACGAAATTATGCATTCCTAATGCATTATCTTCGCATACTTGTGAGAAACATGGACTTTAACACCTGACTTGCACCATAGAAGTCAGCATACTCCTTACTTCAAGCTTCAAGTTCATTCCAATTGATCTTTCCACACAAGACCAACTTCTTCTAGTCTCCATACTAGTGAAACCCAAACAATTCATCACTGAGTTTGACAAACAAATGACACCAACTTGAGTAAAAAGAGATAAAAATCAGCAACGGTGTCCCCTAACACAGCTCTGATACCAGCTTGTCACATGCCCATTTAATCGCCTAAAATTTTCACGGGACATTACTGGCAATACTATGTGGTTCAGTGAATCAACTTCACCCAAAATACTCATCCTTGCACACTTGCATCAAAGTATGCATCTGCCTTCACTCATAAGGCAATACGCAACGGAAGTCTTTTTTTCTTTCTCTTTAACTCTTCATGCCCCCATAAGCATAAGAGGTTCTGCCATGCACTTCAATAATTCTCACACAAACCAGCAACACAATGAACACAAAGATATGACACAATTAACCCATTTTATTGCATCAAAGGAAGATTACAAAACTCGTCCATCACATGGACCAAAAATAGGCCATTCACCCTCTTGGTGAATGCCTAACTCTCTCAAACATGAGACTAACTCTCTCCTATGTAGCCTACTGATTTTCCTACTCCTTAGGACTATTTATACAGTGGTTACAATGGCCAAAACCGTGCACAACACTTGCACACGCATGGGACAACCATGTGTCCCATCAGGTAGTTTCTATAACCGCCAGCTTACTTTTCAACCGCCACCTTTTGTGTTGTCAAGCCAACAGATGCCACATCTGTTCTTGGTGGTTAGAAAAACTCGATTATGGTTATAACTTCTTTTATAACCGTTATACTTTGTCTCACATCATTGGCATGCTTGTGAAGCTCGTAACCGTCACTTGAGCCGTATTGCACCACTTGTTGCGCCATACTGGATTCTGCCTTGCTACAACGTTTAGCTCTCTTGGCCCTGCATTTTTATTACTTTAAACTGATGCACGGACACTCTTATTTCTTTACTTGTCAAGGCCAACTCCTTAAGCTCACTCTAGTTACTTGTGCGTCATATATGCTTCACTTCGCCAATTATCTCGACAATAGCAATGCAACTCTTGCATTACCAACTTGTTTGCACTGTTCAGACTTTGGCCCTGCCTTGAACCAATGCATAGACTAACTCTTAGTCTATTTAACTCTTCTTGCATAATCCTTGAGTTTGGGCCAACTCAATTCCATGGATATGCATCAATGCCAACATCGCATGTTGCATCTGTCAACTTTGGCCATGTCTTTCCTTTCCTCAATGAAGCCTTATTGTGTCGGCCAATAAGCTTCATTCCTTAGCCAAATGTATTAACAATTTAGCGCCACTCTTGCGATTCATTGGCCCTGTAGGGTTATGCCATTCTTGACACTTGACAGTTTATACAGTATACCGCTATTATGGCTTCCTATTGCGCCATTACGGCTATACTGACTTGTCCTGCAACTCTGTAACGCGTCATAATTATGCGTCACTTGCAGTACCGTAACATGCCAAGCTAGTCGCGCTATGCGCCCATGGCAAACACTTGGACCCACATGCCAATCCAAACCGTACCTAGCCAATCTAGACGTGCCATGCGCCCATGGAAAACCCTTGGCCCCACATGCCAAGCCAAACCGCACCTTGGCCGCGCCATGCACCCGTGGAAAACCCTTGGCCTAACATGCCAAGCCAAACCGCACCTAGCCAAGCTAGTCGCGCCATGTGCCCATGGAAAACCCTTGGCCCCACATTCCAAGCCAAACCGCACCTAGCCAAGCTATCAGCACCATGCGCCCATGGCATACCCTTGGCCCCACATGTCAAGCCAAACCGCACCAAGCCTAGATAGTCGCTCCATGCGCCCATGGAAAACCCTTGGCCCCACATGCCAAGCCAAACCGCACCTATCCAAGCTAGTCGCGCCATGATCCCATGGCAAACCCTTGGCCCCACATGCCAAGCCAAACCGCACCTCGCCAAGTTAGCCGCGCCTTGCGCCCGTGAAAAATCACTGGCCCCACCATACCGAGCCAAACGCCACTGCCTTTGCCCTAGTCGCTCCACCATGCTTCCCTTCCCTACGCGGCTACCAAAAACGAAGGTGTGCAACAATCAACGGTTTCCCTTCAATCCCTGGAGCGAATCCTAGCCATCCAAGGTTACCAGACAACACATGGTAACCTTTGGCCCGAAAACCTAAGTTTGGCCCGCCACCATGCCATGCCAATGGCATGCCAACCTAGTCGCGCGATCATGCCATGCCAACGGCATGACAATCTAGCTGCGCCACCATGCTAGCCTTCCCTACACGGATACCCAAGTGAAGGCATGTAACAATCAACGCTTGCCCTTCAATCTCAGGACTCAAGAGCAAATCCTATCCATCCAAGGTTACCAGACAACATATGGTAACCTTTGGCCCGAAAACCTAAGTTTGGCTGCGCTACCATGCCATGCCAATTGCATGCCAACCTAGTCGCGCCATCATGCCATGCCAACGGCATGCCAATCTAGCCGCGCCACCATGTTGTCCTTCCCTACACGGCTACCCAAGTTAAGGCATGCGATAATCAATGGTTTCCCTTCAATCTCAGGAGAAAATCCTAGCCATCCAAGGTTACCAGACAACACATGGTAACCTTTGGCCCGAAAACCTAAGTTTGCACGCGCCACCATGCCATGCCAATGGCATGCCAACCTAGCCGCTCCATCATGTCATGTCAACGTCATGCCAATCTAGCCGCTCCACCATGATGTCCTTCCCTACACGGCCACCCAAGTGAAGGCATGCAACAATCAACGGTTGCCCTTCAATCTCAAGAGCAAATCCTAGCCATCCAAGGTTACCAGACCACATATAGTAACCTTTGTCCCAAAAACCTAAGTCTTGGCCACGCCGCCATGCCATGCCAAATGGCATGCCAACCTAGCCGCGCCACCATGCTGGCCTTCCCTAGGCATCCACCAACGAACGAAGGCGTGCGACGATCAACGACTACCTTTCCTCTTAAGATGCGAAATCTCGACCGTTGAAGGTCACCAAGTTACCAAGTCTTCCAAGCTCGACTTGCCAAGAAACAACAATATGCTACATGTTTTCCACAAAAACATTCGAGACATCATCACATATCACAAACTGGGGGATCCTCTTTGGGTATTGGTTTGGCGATTTACAACGTGCGGCGTACACTACGCCCATCATAAGGAAGTGTCATAAGGGTGAGACGGTTAGTAAATACAGGGAGTTAATGGTGAAACTCTCTAGGACATCAATTCCATGCGGTAACGATTTTATGGAACATCAATTCCATGCGTTAACGGTTTTATGGAACATCAATTCCATGCATACGGCTACCACCTCCTCCCATTTACTTACCTATTTTTTTCATTCCTCAATGAGATCAGGGTATGTTTCACTTCGACATGTATAAATAGGTCTTACCTATTTCCACAGAACAACAAGTTTAGTGAGGAGCATACAACACTCAGAAAATATTTGCTAGCTTACCATTTGTTAGCCTTCCCACTTTTATGATACAAGTCGTAGTAACACAACTACTCTTCCAGAAACCAACTATTCTGGTCTCATTACTTTCCTTGCTTCCCTCCCCAAAACCAGCCCATTCTCCTTCACTTTGTGACCGAAGCAATTTTGGAAAGGCCATTTCTTGGTTTTGGCCGGATTTGTACAGATTGATCTCTCGAATCTAAAGTACTCCCGTGCAGTACATTGTTTAGGGTTTAGACTCGTTTCTCACCCACATACCCGAAATTACCAAAATCAACAGAAACTGTTTTCACCCTCAAATAATATGACACCAACATATCTATAGATAGTTAGTCTGGGTAACTCATTTTTTATCTTGATGTTTTTTCTCATAACATCTTCGCCCGATGTCGGAATGAGCTTATTGTTTCTCTGTTAGCTTCGTTTTTTTGGTTCACTGTGAGATGATAGGAAGAAACTTATGAAGCTGCCTGAGTTCCAAATGGTATTTGGTCCTTCTACATTAGTAAACTTCTGTGACATACCGAAAAATTATGCCTTGGCGCCAAACCACGCTGTTTATGGGTGAAAACTATTCCTGCCGGATTTGGTAATTTGGGATGTGTGGATGAGGAATGAATCTAAACCCTAAACAAATGCACTGCGTGGTGAGTGCTTTTGATTCGAGAGATCAATTTATGCAATTATGGCCTAAACCAAGAAATGGTCATTCCAGACTTGTTTCAGTTACAAAGTGAAGGAGATGGGTTGATCTTAGGGAGGGAAGCGAAGAAGGTGTTGAGATTGTGAAGGTGTAGGCTTGTTTATGACTTGTAACATAAAATTTAGCAGGATTACGAATAATGCAAGCAGGATCTGGGTGTTTGAATATGTCTCGTATTAACACTTGGTTTCTGTGTTGTCTTGTCTGTTTTGGAAATTGGGAGGATAACCTATTTATACAAGTCATTTGAGCCTTATTCACGTCTCTCATGGGAAGTGAAGGAAGTGGAGTGATGGATTAGTGGAGTTATGTGTTAGTGTCACACGATCAATCTTTCCCAGTTCTCCTATCATCACAAACCGTCCATGTCTTCCTGACACGTTCTTGTGATAGCGTGTTGCACGCTACACGCTGTAAACCGCCAGACCAATACCCCAGTATGTATCCCCCAGTTTGTGACATGATTGATATCTCGTGTGTGTGGATCATGGGACCCACATAAGGTAGCATGTAATGCTAGTTAAATAACTAATTTATTTAGGAAGTCGATACTTGTAAAGTATCGTGCGTATTCTATGCATGTTATGCATCGAATGTATTCGGCATATATGAAGCATCGATGTTGAGTATTATGCCCTGCCTACTTCATGTGAGGGTTTGGAGGCTGCACTAGAAAATCCTCTCTTGGCCTACCATATGGTGTGGCAGAGTGGTAGATGGTGATTACGGTGATACTTCATTGGTCGCCTAACTCCTATCCTAGGCCGTCCGTCCGAGATGGCGAAGTTGGACTGACGAGATGACTTGCGACCCACATCTGCGACCATCATATTAGGGTTCAGAAGATGTGCGAGTGCACTCTTTCAGCTTGGTCGAATCCAAGCATGGGAGGCGTTTCATGGAGGACCGATCAAGCATGCATGTAGACGGCATGCTGATGTCCATGTCCATGCTTCACTTTCCAACGAAGGTTTGATCTAGGCCACTCGAATTTACCGGTGAAGTTGAGTGGCTGAGATCGATTTGCGACAGAAATCCTATGCCGCAAAGGATTCCTAAAGGGCGCGGTATGCCATCTTCAAGGCATGCATTTCGAGACAACTAAGCTTGGTTGGTCTCGGACGTTTGGTCCGGCGTGTAGGTGGCAAGCTGGTATTCATGCATATACCAGACTATCCCATGGAAACGTGATCTAAGCCACTCAATTTGTCTGGCGAAGTTGAGTGATCGAGATCAGTTTGTGATTTGGGAAGCGCGACCACACTAGTTTGGGCGTGCATTTTGGAGAAACTAGGCATGATATGCCTTAGTCGGTCAAGTGATGAGATAGGTGGTTCCACGGTGATCATGTTGATGCTCACTGGACCTACTCAGTTATCTCCTAAGCCCTTCATTCGATCAGGATAAAACGGACTCCCGTGATCGATACAAACCCTAATTAGGGTTTTGTTCGGCCATGCTTCATGCATTGTTTTGCGCGCACGAATTGGAACAACCAAACATGGTTGGTCCTAACCGTTTGTTCATGTGTGTAGATGGGCCCACGGTGATTGTGTTGACATGCTCAGGGCTCTTTGAATTTACATCTACACCTTCCATCTATGCCTGCGAAGATGGATGGTTGAGATCATTTTGCGACACATGTAATGTGCCGCAAACCTAATTTAGGGTTTCTTGTCCATTCTCCTTGGTTTGGACAGTTTAGAAAGCTATACCACCCCTTTTGGGAGGCCGGCCTGCAGGGTCCACGTTGGGTTGGCTGTGAATGTTCCAATACCTGCTTGGGGGTATTGGATTTGATCTGGACCACCCAATTATGCTGGTGAAGTTGGATGATCGTGATCATTTCTAGACTGCTATGGACACTCTAGGCGCTCAATCGGGCTAGTATAACACACTGAGAGTTACATACTCAATCGGGTTAGTATAACACACCGAGAGTTACATGCTCAATTGGGCTAGTATAACACACCGAGAGTTTACAGCATGTACGGGCATTTCGTGCATGCCTCACTGTTGGTACTTGGATATTCATGTTACTCTGCTGCGAGTAATAATCAGTCATTATGCCGCACCGATAATGAGAGTTCTGCTAGGAACAACACAGGAAATACAAGGCGTTATATGCATTAATCAATAATGCTAAAATTCACAGAATATTCGGGGGATTGTTGCGACATCCTCCATTCTAGGTGAATTAATAAAGTGAAGAAGTATTCATCACTTACAAAATAGTCTCATCCTCTGCAGGATGATTACACAAAAATTGGTTTTACAACTTTAGCCCTGACCAAAAATCCACCATCAAAATTAAGTTCCCTGCCTAGCACATGATGATTACACTATTGTGGGGTAGGCATGATATGGTGACAAATATACGGGAAAAAACGAGAAGAAGGAGCTTACCCGGAAAGCCTTGCTCGTCCGCTATCAATTGCACATGTGAACGTGTTGTTGCAAGCATGGAATCCTGAATGGGACCGGTTTCTTTCCTTGAGTGTTTGAATTAAAAGAGGAATTCAATCAAAAGAGGAATCCTTTCCCTATTGGGATTCTTCCAATTTTTGTTTATAAAAAGGGACCGACCCCTTTTATTTTCTCACGATTTTTTTTTGTGCTCGGCCTTGCTCCTCCTGCTCACGATCCTCCATTGCTGGACGTCTTGCTGCCGGACGTGTTGTTGTCGCTGGACGCGTTGCTGTCACTGACTTATGTCGCCGGACTTCCGCCGCCATTGTTCGCTCGTCAGGTAAGTGCTCCGTCATCTTTCTTTCTTTTTTTTTTTTCTTTTTTTTTTTTTGACGCCAAACCTAGTTTTAGGTAAACCTCTTTTATTCCTTGAGGAAGTCATTCTTGGCTTGAATTTCGTAGACACGATTCTCATGAGTATAGAAAGATCGTGTTATGATACGTGTGAATGAATACGGGATGGTTATGCATGTTTGATTAAACGTAGGTCCCATCCTGCTCAAACATCGACCTTGTATCCGTCTTGTGGCTTTGACCAATACCGACTTCATGGTCTTGAATGGTCCCGCTTGCTGACGCGGCCCAATGCATGCATGACTGTCGCGATTTGGTGATGTGACTTAATACTGGCCTTGCTTGAATCTAATACCATCCTTGCCCGCTTTATTCGAATATGGGCCTGCTCGTAGTCGGTCAGGATTAAGTCCCCGGGATAGAATTTGGCCTATTTCTTGGACTGTATGTGTTTCTTCTCATTACAGGACGATTGCCTTCAAATATCCGATAAATATCCACTGATTGTTATCCCGTGTTTTTAGCCTTTACGGACGGTAGGTGAAGACTCCTCTTTTCTCCGGGATCTTATTAACTCGTGAAATATAAAGAAGACGCTGAGTCTTCTCTCATTGCAGAATTGTTTCTTTATTTTTGCAGAATGGAGGAGGCTGGCAAGGACTACTCTGGTATCTCTCCTGAAAGAAGCTTCAAAGTGAATAAACCCGAGAATGATGGTCCATTCAAGGAGGTGATGGCTAAAATTGATGTTCCGCTTCTCAAAGCTGATCGCGCCATACGGGGCATTCCAATTCAGTACCTTTTTGTCGATCGAGAACGCGTTCGTGGTCTTCTGACTTTAATCGACAGGGAAGAAAAATGGAGGCTTGAGGAAGCATCACAACCACCGGTAAGTTCAAGAGTTGAGAGATTTGTTGCACGGCTGAAAAGGCGAAGAGTTGAACATGAACGGCCTCCACGGGAAGACATGAGTGATTATCCGGTACGCGATGGTGTGATCATTCTTGATTCTGATTCGGACGAACCCGAGCTCCCGAAAGTCGTCAGCACGATCTCCAATGTTGCAGCGGCTCTTGAGGAAGATATGGAAGCTTCCCCTACTGAGGAAATCGTGGAGAACGTGGTTTCATAAATACCTAAAGTGGAAGTTGAGGCTGACCCGGAGGAAGAAGCAGTAGAGGAACGTGATGACGTTGAGGCAGATTTCAATGGTGGAGAAGACACGGTTGACCTTCTTGATGATTGAATCTTCATGTTAATTCTATTTTCTTCTTAGTATTTTCCCATGACCTTTTGTACACTTTTCTCCTTGTACTCAATGGCGGTTGAGTTCAAGGTTTATCTCATTTTTGTTTACTTGTTTGGACAAGTTTCTTATTTATTGAAATAAACTCTTCATTAAGACTGCATCATAATGATTGTGCTTTCATATGATTGTACGCGATCCTTGGAGAAGAGAAGTAGTGCCATAGTGAAATACCACAGACCGGTCTGACCAAATGGCGTAAGCTCGTCTGCGCCCTTTTGACGTAGGCTGGGAAAAACTGTTCAAGATGCTTTCCTTTTCCTTTGCATGCATTCTATTCCTCCAACTTTCTCGAAAGGTGTGAAGTGTTTTCCTTTTAGGGTTTTCTAGTTTAATCTGGTGGGTAATAATGGTTTAATCTGGTGGATAATGATGACTTAGGTCGAACCTGGGTTTTTGTGTCATGCCCAGGGGTAAAAAATTTCTAAAGAAAATAATACTTTAATTGAGAAATTGGAACCCTAATAATTATGAATGCAAGTATTGAAATTATTTTTTGAAGAAATTACAAAATAGCAAGGAAAGGGAAATTGTTGGAGGAACGATGGAGGAACCATCACGAAGAACGCTGGAGAGGTGGAGCAGCACAGCGTCTCTAGGTACTGTAGGGTTTAAGCCATCGTGAGTGGATCGTCACGCCCTCAAGATTATCAGCATTGATGATCTTGCAGTTTCCGCCTAGGATGACATCTGCTATCAGATATGGTTCATTTTCCTTTGTCACCGACAAATCAAATTGGTTGGTCATTTTCACCGCCATATTTCCAACTTGAAACGTGGTCCTCTTTGCTACCATATCTCCAATTTGAAATATATTTAGACTTGGCACATTATCTTGTTTCTGGGACACATTGTCTTTGACTGCTTCCAAGCTCTTAGTAAAATGTTTGAAAGGACCAGCACCCCACTCACATCTCTTAATGGCGGTTAGGGTGTTGATTGAAACAAGTTCCCGAGCCTCAGCAGGAAGAGGCTTTACTGTTTGTAAAAAAGGTTGTTCGATGAGACTTATTACATGGGCTCGGAACCTTTTAAGGTACGAATTCGGGCTTTCTCCAGGAAGTTGTGTCACGTTTGCAAGGTGTCGATATGGCATTAAACAATCTTCAGGGATTGACTGTTTGTTGGAGATTCTTTCAGGTACTGAAACCGGCAAAGAACTCACTCCTAGTGATGCTTTGTTGTCGTGTATCCACGGGTGCCCCAGGATCATGTCGTAATTCAGACACTCTTGCACTATGTAAAATTGAGCATGCGTTAGAGTATTACCGATTTTAACTTCGAGGTCAATGTACCCATAGGCGTCTCTAAATTCTCCTTCTGAGCTCCTAATGACGGCTGGGCTGCGAGTAGCTGCTTGTTTTGAAATCCTTGCGGTCCTCAGAGTTTTAACGGTGATGATGTTGAACTCGGATGCTGCATCAATCAATGTGTTGTCGAACTCGACATCCTTCAAACAAGTGATGGTTAAGAGTCCTCAGTCCCCTTTGTTGGTCGTGTCTTCAAGAAGAGACCGTGGCTTCGAGACTACTTCCTTTTCTGGATACAAACGCCTGCCTGACACAACATGGTTGAGGGCTGTGAACATGTCTTTACGTTGTCCCTTTGGGAGATACAAGATTTCACACAAACATTCCATCATGGTCTATACAGTCTTGCAGACAGAATCCCCCGAGATCATGAAGCTTCTAATGGGAAAAGGGTCTCTATGAACGCCCTCGTTTCCTAACTGGAGTTCTCCTGCTTCTATTTTTTCTTTGAAGATTTGTCTCAACTTGTTGCAATCTTTGGTCGGGTGATGGACAAACCTATGGTAGTGGCAGTATTTAGGATTTGTCATCTCGTCCTCGGTCGGTGGGCTTCTGATAGGTGGTATCTTGATCGCGTCATCTTGAATCCATGCTTCCAGGAGTTCTATCACTTCATTCATGGGAAAGGGGAAGTTTGGAACCGTATCTCCGGACTCTTGTACATGAGCTTTGTCCGTTTTTATCGAGACTGAGTCGTATGTGCTGATGCTGCATGCTTGGGCGGTTGTTCTGTTTCCGATGCTTTCCTTTTTCCTCCTTCGCTCACCATGCTCACATAAGGACCTGTATTATATTTCTTGTTGATGAGGCGCCTGCTTCCTCGGTTTTCACGCGCATCTTCGTTCCGAACGATTTTTGTTCTTTCCAACAATGTTGGGGCTGTTGTAGCGGAGCGCTTAGTGGCTTCATGAAGCTCCGAAAATGTTTGGAATCCTAGATTCTCTAACAAAGCACGGTATATGGGAATCATCCCGTTGATACATAACTCCACCATATGGCGTTTGGTGATATTCGGATCATGAAAATCCAACGCTTGAGTCCTGAACCTTTTGACGAAGTCGTTCGGATGCTCATTACTCCGTTAAAATATTCTTCCCAAATCTGAAAAGGTGACCTGCTCTGACACGAAGAAATACTTCTTGTAGAAGGCGTCGACCATCTCACTCCAATTGGATATACAGTTAGGTGCGAGACTGTTGTACCAAGTGTATGCTCTTCCGGTAAGTGTCTTCGAGAACTCTTTCAGGCGGAGAACATGATTATATTTGTGTTCTCCTAAAGATTCCAAAAATCGAGATACATGTTCACGAGTGTTACCAGTACCATCATAAAGGGAGAATTGAGGAGAGACATAGCCCCTTTGGACAGGAATTCGTTGTACATATTGAGGGTATGGAGGCTGGTGTTGGTGCATGTCCGCCATATTTCCTTTTCCCCAGCTTCGGAGGAGTCGCTCCAGGTCCTCACGCGTAATGAAATTGGATTGTTGGACTCTTTCTATTGGGCATTCAGGAGTGTCAGGAGTTTCCTCGTCCATGCGGGTATGCGTCGTTGAAGTGCATGCCCCGGGTGCATCGAACACGTTCCTCATTGGCTCCAGGGGCTATCGTGGCCCCTGCATCAATCGTTCGGTTAGGGTTTTGAGAAAAATAAGTACCTCTTTCTGAGTCGCAGCCATATCTGTTTGGGCTCTAGCAAGAGCTTCCTGTCTTTCCATCAAGTCCACCATGGTGATAGAAGGTTGTCCTACTCTTTCTTTTCTCGTCTTGATGGAGGAGTAGAGGTTGCCCTGGTGACGACCGGAGGCGTTACACTTGAAGAAATGCCGGGATTTACGGCTTCTCTAGCTCTGGTGATAGGAGGTGTCACGCCTACTGGAATATCCACTGCTCCGCTGGTGTTAATGGTAGAGGAGACGGCTGCGCGGAAGCTCCACTGACAGGGATAGTAATACCAAGAGTGTTGTCGGCGTTGGTTCCATCGGAATCGATTGCTGATCCTGACCAAAGTTCTACTATCTTGCAATTTCAACATATTGAAATGAAATTGATAATTGGAAATTGATATTGCAACCGAGAGATTAATTTCCCATTGTGGTCGCCAATTGTTTATGGGTGAAAACTATTCCTGCCAGATTTGGTAATTTGGGATGTGTGGATGAGGAATGAATCTAAACCCTAAACAAATGCACTGCGCGGTGAGTACTTTTGATTCGAGAGATCAATCTATACAATTCTGGCCTAAACCAAGAAATGGCCATTCCAGACTTGTTTCGGTTACAAAGTGGAGGAGATGGGTTGATCTTAGGGAGGGAAGCGAAGAAGGTGTTGAGATTGTGAAGGTATAGGCTTGTTTATGAATTGTAACAGAAAAGTGAGCAGCCTTACGAATAATGCAAGCAGGCTCTGGGTGTTTGAATACGTCTCATATTAACACTTGGTTTCTGTGTTGTCTTGTCTATTTTGGAAATAGGGAGGATAACCTATTTATACAAGTCATTTGAGCATTATTCACGCCTCTCATAGGAAGTGGAGGAAGTGGAGTGATGGAGTAGTGGAGTTGTGTGTTAGTGTCACACGATCAATCTTTCCCACTTCTCCTATCATCACTAACCGTCCATGTCTTCCTGACACGTTCTTGTGATGGCGCGTTGCACGCTGCACGCTGTAAAACACCTGACCAATACCCCAGTATGTATCCCCCAGTTTGTGACATGATTGATGTCTCGAGTGTGTGGATCGTGGGACCCACAGAAGGTAGCATGTAATGCCAGTTAAATAACTAAGTTATTTAGGAAGTCGATACTTGTAAAGTATCGTGCGTATTCTAGGCATGTTATGCATCGAATGTATTCGGCATATATGAAGCATCGTTGTTGAGCATTATGCCCTTCCTACTTCACGTGAGGGTTTGGAGGCTGCACTAGCAAATCCTCTCTTGGACGACCATATAGTGTGGCAGAGTGGTAGACGGTGATCACGGTGATACTTCACTGGTCGCCTAACTCGTATCCTAGGCCGTGCGCCCGAGCTGGAGAAGTTGTACGGACGAGATGACTTGCGACCCACATCTATGACCGTCGGATTAGGGTTTAGAAGATGCGCGAGTGCACTCTTTCAGCCTGGTCGAATCCAAGCATGGGAGGCGTTTCATGGAGGACCGATCAAGCATGCGTGTAGACGGCATGCTGATGTCCATGTCCATGCTTCACTTTCCCACGAAGGTTTGATCTAGGCCACTCAAATTTACCGGTGAAGTTGAGTGGCTGAGATCGATTTGCGACAGAAGTCCTATGCCGCAAAGGATTCCTAAAGGGCGCGGTATGCCATCTTCAAGGAACGCATTTCGAGACAACCAAGCTTGGTCAGTCTCGGACGTTTGGTCCGGCGTGTAGGTGATAGGATGGTATTCACGCCTATACCTGACTGTCCCATGGAAACGTGATCTAAGCCACTCAATTTGTCTGGCGAAGTTGAGCATTCGAGATCAGTTTGTGATTTGGGAAGCGCGACCACACTAGTTTGGGCATGCGTTTTGGAGAAACTAGGCATGATATGCCTTGGTCGGTCGGGTGAGGATATAGGTAGTTCCACGGTGATCATGTTGATGCTCACTAGACCTACTCAGTTATCTCCTAAGCCCTTCATTCGATCAGGAGAAAACGGACGCTCTTGATCGATACAAACCCTAATTTGGGTTTTGTTCGGCCATGCTTCATGCATTGTTTTGTGCGCACGAATTGGGACAACCAAACATGTTTGGTCCTAACCGTTTTTTCATGTGTGTAGGCGGGCCCACAGTGATTGTGTTGACATGCTCTGGGCCCTTTGAATTTACATCTACACCTTCCATATATGCCTGCGAAGATGGATGGTTGAGATCGTTTTGCGACACATGTAATGTACCGCAAACCCTAATTTAGGGTTTATTGTCCATTCTGCTTGGCTTGGAAAGTTTGGCAAGCTATGCCACCCATTTTGGTACTTGGATATACAATGAATGAAATGCAACTACCTCATCAAGTGTAGAAACAATCACTTGTTGCCTCGAATTTTCAAGCTTAGATAACATGAATTACCAAATTGTCGCAATCACATCGCAATGATATGATATGAGAGACAAAATGTTGAACCTTTAATGAGGCTCGAAGGGATCAATTACATGCCATATCTCACTTATGTCGGGATTAGCAACCAAAGCCAACTCGTTCTGTAAAGACAAAACTAAGAAAAATCTTGTCTGTATACGCCAAAGGACTTTCATAGATAATGCACAAAAGTGTACATCATTTCATTTTTATTCGAAACGATGATGGTGGTGCATTCTTGGTTTAGAAACGCCTCAACGATGATGTCTACGCATCATGAACCTCTATTAAGTAACCAAGGCGGCATCATGATTTTTTTACGTTATATTTGTTATACCAACCAAGCTAGATAGATTAAGGATGCATCTCTACTTAACGCTCCTTCCAGAAACGCCCCTGATTTCACGACAACGAGTTTCAGATGATACACCATAGTGGTGCATTCTCAGTTTTCGACCAATACTCAACTTGCAAATTGCACCTTGGTGATGCAATTTAGTTCTTAGCCAACGCAAAACTTATGGAATGTACTATTTTAGCTCTCGGTCATCCTCCTACTAGTCTGATGGATCATAGTGATGTATTTTAGATCTTGGCTAGTATCCCACTTGTGTAATGCACCATGATTGTGCAGATTCTGTTATGGTCCAATATTCCTGCATGCACAACAAGGTTGAGATGAAGCTTCATTTCACTCAAATGACACATCTTTCAGCATGTGTCATGCAAAAAGCGTGCGTGATACAACTTCAATTCACCTAATATGAGACATAAGATGGAAACTATAAGTAATATCTAGAAATTATAGTAAATATGAATATGGATTTGGCTCCAAGAGTATGTAATATATGATGATAACGCAGGGGATACCATATACACACAACTTTTTCGTTCGGCAACAATTGCGGGTAGACAAACTTAATGATCTATGACAATATGTATATAAAGTAAGTATGTATATAGACACATGGTCCATGAACATGATTGTTAATTAGAGTACTTGGACGATCTAACAAATCAATATCCAAGATCAATCTAGTCGTATCTGTTGATAAACGAAAAAAAATACTACCCCTTAGCATAGCTAGGGTTCCCCCAAAGGGGAGGAAAATCCAATATGATACATGGGGACTAAATCCCAAGTCCATCAAGAAAGTATCCATAATATAGAAAGGACAAGGGTGAATTAATAGGAAAATAAGAGGTTGTATTAGAGAAGGAATGGTGTTAGTAGCAATTAAGAAGGTTTAGGACATTTGGCATGATTTCATATGCTTTTGGAAAGTCTATATAAGGAAGGACAAGGTACAATGAAAATTAAGCTCTCTCGCATACCATTCCTAGAAAGTGTTGTCATTGGGTGTGACTAGGAAAGGTAGAACCAAAATCATCTTCCACCCTAAACATTTGGCGACCACACTCGGAGGCTCGTGCCTAGCTCACCATGACACATCAAGGAGATACTAGCTCAGGCGCGTTAAATAATTGATCAACCAACCGACCTACTAATCTCGATGAGGTAAAAATAGAAGAGAACGAGGATAGCGAAGAAGAAATACTAGTACCAGACATGGTCACGCAACCTACGATGCACTAACCCCAGAATAGAGAAGCGAGCGTGACACAAGATAAAAACACACAAACAACTCAGACACTGAAACTCTCGCCCCTAGCCCTACAAGACTTACAAAATGAGCTAGAGAAGAGCATGCAAAGGAAGTAAGAATTGAAGGAGTGGATATGAAAAGCTGTAAAAGCAGACCAAGGCACCGCCAAAGAAGCAACAAAGGGAGAATGATACAAGGACGACAAGTCATCAACAATGTCACAAGAAGAAGTGGTGAGATACCTAGAAAAAACCTACCATGTGTTAAAGCAAGACAATCATTGCCTTATGAGCATCCCCTACCCAGCAAGTATCAGCGAGTACCAATACCCCGAAGATTATACGTCCCCTAAATTCAAGACATACGACGGACAGGGAAATACGCGGGAACACATCTGCCGATTCTTATCAACAATGAATGACAAAGTTTCCAATGGGAAACACATCAGGATTTTAGGAACACATATGCCTAAAAGAATTCCCCAAGTCACTAATAGGCACAGAATTCACTTGGTATGATAACTTAAAGGCGAGAAGCGTGGATTCTTGTCCAACCATGTCCGCCCTCTTCCTCGGAAAATTCTACTCGGGTAAGAGGAAGATCACTTCGATAGATCTGAGCAGGAGCGATCACCGGACAGGATAGTAAATAGGGAAATACATCTTGGGATTCTGGCGCCTTGCGTTGGATTACCACGAGGACATCAGTGAAGGAGCACTCATTGAAATATGCATACGCGGAATGATACCTGCCTTCAAAGGGAGCCTGATCAATTTCAGATTCCATACCTCCGTCGAGCTAGAAGAAGCGGAAGAAAGGATTGTCGACTGTGTAGAGAAAATGCACACAGATCACTCCTGGCACTATGCAATCAACACCGTATCTGAAGCGCCGCGTAATGTGAAGTTTAGCACCAACATGGGAAGGAAGGACCAGTTACGAACACCCGATGGGGACCTAAGAGGAAATAGATGGACTAAGAAGGACTCCAACCCACCACCTCATCTACCATCCAGCCGAGAACAGGTAATCGAGCTTTTGAATCAATAGGTCGCAAGAAAGGAAATTGATCTACCTCTAACAGTGGTAGATATCAACAAAATAGATATAAATGCTGCCACCAAGTACTGCCACTACCATTGGAGGTAAGGCCATCCAACAGTGGAATGCTTTTCCATATGAGGCATCTTCGAACGCAAGTGCATATCTGAAGAACTCGAAGTAATGAAGCGAGCAATTGAATACGACCCCCTCCCCCATCACTAAGTCGCCAATGGATAAGGTACATACGAAGCAAGCGAAAGGGCGTGATTACACCCCCACCGCCCTCAGTCAAGATCGATCAATAATAGAAAACAACAACATGTGACAAAAGGAAAGTCGCGTCTCTTTTGTCCCTCGTAAACAACAACAATATATGATAAATGGAGGTATTACGAAAGAAAACATATGGGCATTACGATCTACAAAAGGCTACGGGAGTGACAAAGGCGCCCGATCGGCTAACAAATTTACAAAAGGCTACGGGAGTGCCAAAGGCGCCCGGTCGGCTGACAAATTTACAAAAGGCTATGGGAGTGCCAAAGGTACCCGGTCGGCTATACAAGAGGCTACGGGAGTTCCAAAGGTACCGGTTGGCCAACGAATTTACAAAAGGATACGGGAGTTCCAAAGGCGCCCGGTTGGCTGACAAATTTATAAAAGGCTATGGGAGTGCCAAAAGTACCTGGTCGGCCAACGAATATACAAGAGGATACGGGAGTGCCAAAGGTACCCGATCGGCCAAGAAATATACAAAAGGCTACGGGAGTGCCAAAGGCGCCCGGTCGGCCACCAAATATACAAAGGCTACGGAGTGCCAAAGACGCCCGGTCGGACAACAGACATGCAAGAGACTAAGAGGGTGCCAAAGGTACTCGGTCGGCTAGTGAATTTACAAAAGGCTATGAGAGTGCCAAAGGCACCCGGTCGTCCAACGAATATACAAAAGGCTACGAGAATGCCAAAGGTGCCCGGTCAGCCACCGAATATACAAAAGGCTACGGAGTGCCAAAGGCGCTCGGTCGGCCAACAAACATGCAAGAGGCTACAGGAATGCCAAAGGCACTCGTTTGGCTAAAAGGCTATGGAAATGAATAGGTGCGTTTAACCACACGCCCTACCTCATCCTCCACACACACAAAAAAGAAAGAAAAAAAAGAAAATAGGCACGTTTAACCACACGCCCTATCCCATCCTCTATGAGAAAAAAAGGGGGATAGGCACGTTTAAACGCGCGCCCTACCCATCCTCAAAAAAAAAAAAAAAAATAGAAGAGGAAATAAGCGCGTTTAACACGTGCGTTCCACCTAACTCCACCAAAGCAACAATAAACAGTTGTGTCCTATAAAGGGTACCTAACATTGACATTGCTAAAGCGACATGTTCCACGCACAATAGTACGGTGCCCTAAAAGGCAAACCATAAACCATAGGGCTTTGCAAAAAGCACAATAAGCATCGAATTAAGAATGATAAGCATGGAGTTAACAAAAGAGATCCGCAAATAACCAAATAAATACATCCCACAAATGAAAACAACCCACAAATAACAATAAATTGTGCAAAGGGAAAGAAGGCGCACGAAACAATTAGCAAACGAAGAAAAAGAGGGAAGTGTATCAGGCAGACTGGAACGAAGACCAGTCCTGCCGCTTTTTGTCAAGTTCCACGCAAACTTCCACCTCTGCGGTCTCCGCTTGTTTCGCTTCATCACTCGCTTCCCACAAACTAGCAATAACCTGATTCAGTACCGTTTTCTTGGCAGAAGTTATCTTTGAAAGCTTTGCCAACTTCTTCTCCAACTGAGCAATTTGCCCCGGGTGATGCACGCGCGGATCATTATGATCTTTCACCTTAGTCAGCAATTCGTCTAGACACCCTACCTGAAAGTTGAGTTAACTACCGAACAAACAGTAGTTTCCCAACCATGCATCAACCTCGCGTCAATGGGACCGTCCTTCACCCCCGTGAGTTGGTTAGCTACCTCAAGAAGGTTCTTATTCATATAACACAAAGTCCTCATGTCAAGGAGATCCTCCTTCACCATATAGCCACCACCGCGCTCCACTATGTCTCTACAAGTGGCGGAAAAGGCGGATGGAAAACCATGAACCGATGTATAGCTGGAAGGATCGACACCAGCCTCGATAGCACTCACCACCTTGGAAAAGAGAAACTTTACATCCTCAGGGAATGCTAGCATGTCAGCGGCGTTGGGACACTTCTATGAATGACCAACCAAAGCAGAACTATTATCATCCATACGGGAGCGCTTCATAGACCCATCACCACCGGGAAGCACGTGCCACACACCATCTGTGCTAGAACTTTCAGGATTGGTAGTCTCTTTGCGCTTATTTCCCATATCCTACAACCAGAGAAAGACGAGCACTAGTAAGGCGCAGAAATGCGACAGCAAAAAAAGGTCGGCGAAGGGAAAGAGAAACACAAATGCATAAACAAGGAAGAGACCAACCTCAGGAATAGCTGAATCAAACGGAGGATCACAAGGTTTACGACGTGATGCAGAAGAGCCAGCAGACGATTCATAGTCACTTACATAACCTGCAAAACAAAAAGTGAGCAGCATTGGAAAGAAACACTCAGATTTATTTAAAGGGGAGAGAGAGAGAAAGAGGAGGGGAGAGAAATGAAAATGACAGGTATTAAATGGCGGACTGTGTTACCTTTAGGGCCATCCGCTGGGGGATCCACGTGGATTGAAGACCCACCAAAAACTGACTGGTTCGACCCAGAAGGGCTCAATGAATGCAACACGCACTAGGAGTCGCCAAAGCTTCACCCCTAACATGAACAGTCTGTGCCAGCAAGGGTTTAACTGATGATATATGAAGGCACGTGGATACCCATCCAGCTCTGAAAAAACGGGGGTCTAACAACCACACCCAATATTTCATTTAGGCAATCTGTATGGACAAACTCCAATATAATTCCCAGAGAATCAACTATACAGTCAGACTTAATCACTGGAAATATATCCAAGAGTTGTATCTATGTTTCTCAATGTAATCAACAAATCAATAAGATATAATCTGTGAGCCTGATTATTATGAGAAACAACTTGAACGGTACAAAAGACCAATGTTCAAGTGTCAATCAATTTATATCAACAACCAAAGGTTGGATTATCAAATTGATTGAACTACGCACAACCTGTGATATTTCAATTATATAAACAAATATAATGCCGAAAAGAAATAACACAGACACCAGAAATTTTTTTAACAAGGAAACCGTAAATGCAGAAAAACCCCTTCCAGATTTGAACACCACATTATATTAAGCCGCTACAGACACTAGCCTACTGCAAGTTAACTTTGGACTGGAATGTAGTTGAGCCCTAACCAATCTCACACTGATCAAGGTACAGTCACGTTCTTTACGCCTCTGAATCCTAGCAGGACTCTACACACTTGATTCCCTTAGTTGATCTCACCCACAACTAAGAGTTGCTACGACCCAAAGTTGAAGACTTGGTAAACAAATATGTATCACATAGAAAAGTTTATTGAATAGATAAATCTGTCTCCTACAGAAATACCTATGAGTTTTGTTCCGTCTTTTGATAAATCAAGGTACATGAACCAATTGATACACCGGGCATATATTCCCGAAGATCAACCTAGTAATATCAATCACCTCAAAATAATCTTAATCATATGGCAGCAAAACAAGATATTATGGAATCACAAACGATGAGACGAAGATGTTTGTGACTACTTTTTATCTTGAGTATAGGAGATTATATCTCGAGCAAATCTTAGAGAAAATAGCACTCAATACGATAGAATAAAGCAAGATCATAACACACAACTACAAAGAAAATAGTTGGGTATGGATTCACAATCCTAGTGAAGTCTTTAAATCGTTAACCTATAATGGTTTTAGGAAAAACCTAGGTTAAATGAGAATCGACTCTAGTCGCAACTAGTATCACACAGGAGGTGTGGGGATTAGGTTTCCAAGTTGTTAGGGTTCTCCCCTATATATTCTTCAAATCAGGGTTTGCAATTAATGTTACCTTGGTAACAAAGAATTCAATATTCATCGTTAGATGAAAACCTGATTAGACTCAAGCTAATATCTTTAAAATGTTAGATCAAACTTAGCTTGTTACACACAAATGAAAAGTGACTTTATTTAGATATGGGTAACCATACCTAAACGTGTACACCTTTTTGGCTCAACAATAGATAAACACTTTCATATCAACCTTGTTCATCTTAACAAAACTAGTTCAAATGACTCAAATGAAACTAGTTTTAGAGTTGTTCAATTGTTCATATTCTCATAGAAGTATAGAAAACACAATTGAAGCAAAATCGATTTTGATTCACTCGAATCAATTCATGAACATTATAGCCATGGTTTGCAAAAGATTGCATTTCTTATTTTATAAATGTATTAGTTCGTGAACAAACCGATTTTATAACATAACCCGCTCAAGTATGCAAACAGGTACGCATACCTAAGTAGCCGGATTTGGTCTGGGTTTGCCAGTATGCGAATGGGTACGCATACTATGTAAACCACCAAACTCAGTTGAATTCTCGGACTTGAACTTACGCCGGTACGCATACGGGTATGCATACTAACAAACCAGTATGCATACGGGTGTGCATTCTATGGTTCCCGGACTTGGAATAACTTGCAAAAGTTAACATACAAGTACGCATACTGTGCTATATCCAATCATGATTAATTGTTCTTGAAAAAGAGGGGGTACAATAACCACACCCAATATTTCGTTTGGTAATCTGAATAGACAAACTCCAATATAATTTCAAGAGAATCAACTAGACAGTCAGACTCAATCTATAGAAAAGTATATCAAAGAGTTTATATCTCAATTTCTCAATTCAATCTGCAACCAACAAATAGGAATTTGCGAGCCCGATTGAATAAGAGAAATAACTTGAACGGTACCAAGGACCAATGTTCAAGTGTCAATCAATTTATATCAACAACCAAAGGTTGGATTATCTAATTGATTGATCTTAACGCACAACCTGTGATATTTCTATTATATAACAAAATATAATGCGGAAAAGAAATAACACAAATACCAGAAATTTTGTTAGCAAGGAAACCGCAAATGCAGAAAAACCCCGGGATCTAGTCCAGCTTTGAACACCACACTGTATTAAGCCGCTACACACACTAGCCTACTACCAATGAACTTCAGACTGGAATGTAGTTGAGCCCTAATCAATCTCACACTGATCAAGGTACAGTTGCGCTCCTTACGTCTCTGAACCCCAGCAGGATTCAACGCACTTGATTACCTTATA
Organism: Papaver bracteatum; assembly: GCA_023529315.1. Lineage (NCBI taxonomy): Eukaryota > Viridiplantae > Streptophyta > Magnoliopsida > Ranunculales > Papaveraceae > Papaver > Papaver bracteatum. Next base: position 1,060,924 of record JAJJWX010000810.1, on the reverse strand, counting down.
TGATCTCACCCACAAATAAGAGTTGCTACGACCCAAAGTCGAAGACTTGATAAACAAATGTGTCCAACACAGAAAAGTCTATTGGAATAGATAAATCTGTCTCCCACGGAAATACCTACGATTTTTGTTCCGTCTTTTGACAAATCAAGTTGCACAAGAACCAATTGATAAACCGGACTTATATTCCCGAAGAACAACCTAGTATTATCAATCGCTTCACAATAATCTTAATTGTATGGTAGCGAAACAAGATATTATGGAATCACAAACGATGAGACGAAGATGTTTGTGACTTCTTTTAATCTTACCTATCGGAGATAAATCTCAAGCAAATCTTAGAAAAGATAATACTCAATCACGATAGAACAAGTAAGATCAGAACACGTAACTACAGAGAAAATAGTTTGGTCTGGCTTCACAATCCCAATGTAGTCTTTAAGTTGTTAACCTACAGGGTTTCGTGAAAAACATAAGGTTAAAGGAGAATCGACTCTAGTCGTAACTAGTATCACACAGGAGGTGTGGGTATTAGGTTTCCCAGTTGTATTAGTAGCTTTGTGGAAATAAGGCATATTTTTATCACCTTCATCTAATCAAAGTTCTCTTGACTTGTCCTTCAACAGGATTTCCTCAAGAGAATACAAATATGTCAGCTTATCAGTGAGCTCAGATAACTTTTTGGTATTTGTAGGTGTGTTGATTTGAGTGTTCTTAATTTGTTCTTTGGTTTCATGAAGAGAGTGATTAATATTGCCAAAAAAAACTTTGTTTCACTTTTTTAATTTCTCTTTTGCATGGTTCAATCTTTGTTTGAGTTGGAAGGCTTTTGAACCCCTCACTCTTATTGACCAAGCTTGTTCAATAATTATTTTACATGAATCAAAAGAGAAATAATTGTTGGTTGTACAATACACAGTAGGACATGATTCGAATTTTTAATTAGCTAAATCATGGTTGAACCTTGATATTATCCTCTTAGCATGAGAAGGTTATAAGGAATGATTCCCTTTTTAGGGTATTGTCGATGTCACCATTTATAAACATGTGAAGGTTCACGGGATTTCAAATCATTTTTATTAGTTTTTTATCCCTCTGTTTAAAATGTTAATTATCAAAACAGCCGTGATACACCTACCGCGATCCAGCACCATGATGTGCACCAAGAGGGATCTGACGGACTAAATGTCACCCTCTCTGCATTGGGATAGGGGTGGGGCATGAGTGGGCCCCACCCCACCTCTCACACCATGCTTCACGGTACTGATCGCGATGCAGATTCACGGTGTGTGAATCATTTTCGTTATCAAAAACAATCTGTTGGATCATCCGCATTTAACCCAACATCCAATGGATGCGCAAATGGACAGGTTGGATACGAAACTTTGAAATCCGTCATATGAATATTGGGTTGGATGCCGATGATGCTAAAAAAGGTCAAATCCGGACCATGCTCACAACTAAAAGATAGAAGAAATTTTTGTCAGTTCACACCATTACTGGAATAGGTTTTTGGATATTAAACCATGCAAATAAAAGCTCCTTGCAAAGGTTAATCCACAAGCTCATTTTCGCCGTTTCTGATCCAATTTTCTTTTCAGGTTTTAATAATTACACTAAAATTTCCTGCGAGTAACATTCAGCTCCACCGGAAGGTCATATCTGATAAACGGGTTATTTGGACCATAAACTCTTCTTTATCATTGATGCACATGGACTGAGTAACAAACTGAAGATACTGTTCGCACATTGTTGATCTCAAACCTTTCCAGTAGCATAAGATTCCCACCACTAGCCCCAACAGAAGGAAGAAAATCGAAATAGAAAATATATAGCCAGATATGCCTATAATATCCAAATGAGGAAGGAAAAAAAACATCTTTGATTCTCATAAACAGATTATATTTGCTTTTAAAGAAGAAATGGTGAACTTAACCAAGGCCTTTTGTCAGGATCATTTAAGCCTTCAATGTTCCAACTTAAGGATTCTTGGCTTCATCCAGAACTCCTCTTTACCCCATTGGACCACTGGATTGTACCAAGCCTAACAAAACCGGTACTCTGCGCTGTAGCTGTAAACATAATGGCAATTCTATAAGCAGTTCCAGCTGGTATAAAATACACGCCCTATGTAAGGTTCGAGTTCAGTCTGATTCCTAGAGAAATAATTAATTTCTAGAGTCCATGCACTTTTTTATGCGTGTCATATATATCACGATTCTTATTATAGCAAAATATAATAGATGTAGTGTTTACAGTCCAATGGTAGATGTAGTGTTCACAGTCCAATTGTCAAGAAGAGTACAAATTAGCCTATCCACGGACATTTGTCATGGCATTTTCACCAACTAGTTGGGGAATGGTAATCTGCAAAGACCAAAACAACAGAGGAAGATTGAGGGTTATACCGAGTACAGTGTACGCAATTTCAACGTTAAAAATAAATCTTTTAAATAGTAGAATGGTACTACAGAAGACACTTACCCTAATTTGAGAGAAGTATCAGAGCTGTCGTCTTCTTGAGGAGGGCCAGAAATCGAGCTACAAATGTTGGTGAAAGACTCTGAAGATTGACCGCCTTCTTTGTCGGAGTTGATCAATACAGTAGATCTTTGGTTTCCTCTAGAAATTTCGGCCATCTGAAATCAAAATCCATGGTGAATATAAGAAAACAGTAGGACTTGAAATTTGGGGTAGGATTGCTTGATATGATTAGATTGATAGTGTCCTCATTGTATTTTTATTAAGCTGCAAGAATAAGAAGTTTTCATCAAGTACTTACTTGTTGTCTGAGTCGCTCGTTCTCTTCTAACAACTCCATTCCCTGTACACGACCAAACAATTTGATTAACACTAAACCGAAAAATTAAACATCAGAGTTTCGAGACAATTAATTACTTAATTATATGAAGAGCAGCTGCATTTTCTAAGAGACTTGAAATGTTCTGCCAAATCATGTTTAGAAAAGTAGAAAACCAATTGAGGGTAACCACATTCTTCATCACTAAATATTGACAAGACAAGATTTTCAGAGCTAGCTCATGGCAACAGGCCCCTTTCTCTCTATCCACGCATTACGGAAACCTAATAAAAAAAGCATTTATGAAAATCTTAGTTAATACCTTTCTTTGGAGAGAACTAATCTCTTTCATAATCCTTTCTCCCTGAAAACCAAAAATTGGAATACGATGAGATAATTTGGTGCAACAATTGATTACTTAACAGTTAAACTACACTTATATGCAAACTGGAATTCATTGATCAACCTTAGTTTCTAGAACACGACTCAATCCTGCTTCAAGGGTTTTCTCTAGTTGTTGCAACTCTTCAATATTTAGTCCATGCAGTTCTTCTCCCCTCATCTGCCTGTTGCATAGATAATAAAAATCACCATGCATGTCCTAAGCCTGGCATAGAATATAATTTGCTATTTAAGTTCATGTGAGCATGTCATATATACCTCAATCGACGACCTTGCTCTGCAATATCTTTCTGTAGCCTGGCACAGTTGCTACTTTCTAGCTAATAAGTCCCACCAACACATAGTAAATCAGCTGAATTAGATCAATCTTTAAGAAGAGAAAAATGGGTTCATATATTTATAGTTTTCTTAAAATTATGACCACTGAACTCCGGAGATATTCTTCAAATATAAGACTCCATATGATACAGATCAGTGCGTTGTAAAAAATTTAGTGTAAAAGAAGCAACAAGTACTTTAATGTAAAGAGAAACAAGAAAACCAAAGACAAGCTTATTACCTGAAGCTCCAGGGATGCAGGTTGGTTAGTTTTTTGGAGGTTCTTCGAGTGCAAATCACGCCTTTCAATAATACCCTTCATACTTAAGATAACAAACCAACAACAAGGTACACAGTTAAAAATCTTTAGCAGTAATTAATGTGCTCAATCAATTCAGCTAAAAAGCAACAAATATGCACATATTTATTTAAGAAAAGAAAAACACTCAAGTCTGTTTAGCTAAAACCCTAGACAACCTCAAGAAATCAGAAACCTTATGCAATTTTCCTTGTGATGTTTGTTCGATTAGTCTCAACTTTTCTATGGACATGTTTAATTTTTTGGATCTGATCCTCGACACCCTATTAGAATAGAAATACTGTCTCAAGCCAGATTGATTTACTTACGTTTACCATTATTCTCATATATTGATCATACCTGAACATACTTAAATATTCAGTCATAATTTTGAACAAGGGCCAGAAGACTGTAAGAGGATCAAACTCAAACATCATAATATCCTTTAACTGGTTCAGACGACTACAGCCATGATTGATATCAACTAGTACTAAATGTCAATCCAATATTTTCATTTAGTATTTTATTCAATTATAAATAACCAGAGTGCACTGTCCCCGGAGCAATAACTTTACGAAACCGAGTAAACGTATGTATAAATTTGTGTTATTGAAATTGAAACAGGAATCATCCGTACTTTGGAAGAATATAAAATGCTAATATACACAAACTTTTTCTTTTTTTCATTTTTCATTTTTATTACTAGTATTAATCAATAAAAGTTTCTAATTTTGTACCATCGTCTCCATCCATATATAGAACCTATGCTAGTAATCTAGCTAGAAAAAGATAGAGAAAAACCTTATCATCATCACTCACCACAGAGTTCAAGACTTTCAATGGAACTTCCCATCAAAAACAATATTGGAAAGAAAAAAGAAAAAAACCAACTTGAGAAAACAACCATCTAAAACTTGAAAGAGGACCCTGATAATAATAGTTAACAATATATATAACAGATACCGACATAGGTACCAGATACTGATACGGCTAATTAACAATAACAAAAGTTCAACTTGAAGCGTGGATATAAGGAGAGAAAGAGAGATGGATGGTGTTTATATACCTAGAACTGGAATACTCAAAGAGTTTACCGGTAGAAGAGAAAACAAGAAGACCAACATCAGCATCACAAAGAATAGAGAGTTCTTCAGCTTTCTTAAAAAGCCCTCTTCTCCTTTTTGAAAACGTTACTTGTCTTGCTGTTGCATTATCTATCTTCTTGATCTGTATTTTCTCTCTCGCCATTATTATAAAAACAAACAAACAATCCTCCTCCTTCTGTACTCAAACAAAACAAAAACACCTTCTTAATTTCTCTCTTCTTTTTTACAAAAACAGAGCAGAACCCCTCTTAGAAAAGAGAAGAAAAAATGATGGGGTTTTGTTTTAAATAGAAGGGGAAAAAAAAGTAGTATTCTCTTCTTTTTTTCCAAATTAAGTGAAGAATCTGCAAACCCTAAAAGAAGGAGTCTTTATTATTTTTGCTATTCTGGTGAAAGAAGGAGAAAAAAAAGACCAACCAATCCTAGACTTGTGTTTTAGTGTACAGGAGTTTAGGATTGGTCTTCTTTTACCTGTTTTTAAGATTTAAGATGAGAGAGGAGATTGCTTTTTTTTTTATTAATTTGGGTTTGTTCGTTTATTGCGCTTTCTGACTCATTTTCTGCTTACCCTATCAAGTTCTCTGTGAAAACCGACCAATCAGAAGAGATAGAATAAAAGTAAGAGGGATCTAGAGCGGAAAATAGAGAGAGAAACAAGACGAAGACTTATTGAAGAGTGAAGGAAATGAAGTGGTTGGTTTCAGAAAAACTAAACAAAAAGCAAATCGTTTTTCTTTTCTTTTTCTTTTTGCATTTCTAATCCTTTTTACTATGTTTTAAATAATTAACCTCATAGAGACTATTGTCCTCATTCAAAGCACTTGTGTAGTTGTAGTCCTTTTTATGCTTTTTCAATAGTATGTAGTGAGATGTTTAATGAGAGATTATTATCTAACTCGAACGAAAAAAAATATTTAGAAATGTCGTACGTATGAGATTATTATCTAACTCGAACGCGGTAAGTAAGATATGTTTAATGAGAGATTGAAATGTTTACCTAATCAGGTAGAGAGTACCCTTAAATATGTGGTTACTACCCGTATTTTTTCTACCTCAATAGGGGAAAGAAAAGAAGGAATCGCTTGCTTGTCTTTTGCTTTTTGATATTGAAATTCTAGAAACATAACTTTACTTTTACTCTACTTTTCATTTTTAATGGGAATCCTGTGTTCTGTTTAAGCAGAACTGTAGCTCCGTCCTCCCAACATCAAGACAACTCTGTCTTTCCTCGAGATATGTCCTTATGTAAAGTGAAAGATGAACCTACGGTTTTTGCGTTTAGGTGGAACCCAGTTAGTAATTCTCCGAATCATTCTCGAATGATTCCCGAACGTATCCGAATTGACCGAATCTGAATGGTATTTCCGAATTATTTGAACTCCGAACCTAGTTCTCAAATTATATGGACCTCACGAATGATTTGCGAACGTATCCGAACTAACCGAATCCGAATGATATTTCCGAACTAGAACTTCGAACCTAGTTCGCACCCAACCTCGCTCTCCCATAAGTAATTCTCTGATCAGAGTTTTGTTGCTTGGTTTTTGTTTATTTTGAATATACTTTATATTTAAATACAATTATTCAGTTAAATTTTTTATTGATAATTGTTTAACCAATGTTTTATGTGTTAATTTTTGTTTAAAAATCTATAAACTCGTTTTATAATACATTTATGCGATTAAACTGTTTACTTTTTGTTAAATAATCACGCTAAAATATTTTTTTCATCTTATAAATCATATACAAATAAAATTAGTCTCGTAATAAGATCATAATACTTACCAATTTATCATTTATGTAATCCGAATTTTAAGTGTCGAACTCACATTTATAAAACGAATATACACGTACGTATGCCGTTCCGAACTACTGTCTGAACAACGAACCGTTGACCGTATTTTTGACCGAATCCGACCTATCAGAATCCGTATAATTCTCGTACGTATGCCGTCCCGAACTACTACCCGTATCCCGAATTGCTAACTAGGGGTGGAACTCAAGGAGGTCGTTTCCAGACAAAACCAAGGGGAGGACCAAAAACTGTGTATGTACACGTACAACATCTCTATTAACATAATTCAAGCTTTATATATATTCTAAAGAGGATTAACCTAATTTAAGATTTCAATTTATTTATTTTTTTCCGGATTTTTTTTTCCAGCTATTATATTAATAGTGCCGATTTAGGAAATCGGAGACTTTATAGGAATTTTTTAAGATTATAAAGAGTCATTCAGGTTGTAGTATCTCCACCAATTCTTGCATATCAATTATATTTGTTCGGACCTAAAAATGGTCTCAGGGGACCTTCTTCTTTCTCGCAAAGGAGAGGAACACACGACTAAAACTGATTTTGAAAACAAAATTGGTATGTATCAAAGCACTAGGCAATGACTGGACAGACCTAACCCAATGTTCTTCGGTACATGTAAATAAATTTTTTATTGCATAAGGCAATCAGGCAACAGTGACCTAACAACAATAATAGTAACTAAAAAGTAAGCAAAATGTCTTGAGTAACAGTAGTATTCAAAGTGTCTTAAGTAGCAGTAATAACCTAAATCGGTTTTTAAGAATCTGAATCAGAACGAATCGCGCTGACTCGGCATTGGAGATGTGGTAACAATTGTATTGATTGATGAATTTGATCTTGGTGAACAGATTGTTGATGTATTGGTTTCCATTGCTTGAGTTGTTGCGATGCTTGTTGCTGCTGGTGGAATTTCTTTCCTTTTTTTCAAAATATATCTGAAAGGACACTAAACTTGCTCCAAATCTTCATAATATAACCAGTGAGGATAAAAAACATTAAGACACAAACAACAACCCAAACAGTTGCATCTAGAGGAAGAATCAAATTGTCTAGATAATAAAGATTCCAATCTAGAAACAACTCCTTTAAACTAGTAGTGAAAATAAGGATTACTAAAAAAAAAAAAACTGGCCCAAAGGAGAAACTAAGAACCCCCCTTAATCAAGATTTAAATTTCCGACTCCTCATTATAAAGAGTAGTAGAGTTGTTTGAATTTCTGACTTCTCATTATCAAGAGTAGTATAGTTAGTTACATTGATATTCCAGTCTTAAGGTTGTGATTGAAGATTGTTTAAATAGACTCCAGAATTTTCATCTTACCCTAACAGGGATATATTAGATTATGATTTATATGGATATTTAACAATCCTAAAAAATCCTAGGTATTCAATTAGGATAGGTAAGGAATCATGAAATATTCATGGTATTCAATCGGATTTATTTATCCATATAAATCCTGATCCAATACACCCCTTAAGTAATTTATGGCTAAACGGTTACAATAGGTAGTAGAGTATATTATATTATCTTTCCATAATTGGTAATGGAGATTGTTTAAAATAACTCTAAGATTTATACCTGGTCATATATGATTCATAGCTAAACGGTTAAAGTAAGCACCTATATGAGCTTCTTCTATAATATGAAATCTACTTTTCAAGATAAGGCCAGTTTGTAACTTTAGTATTAAAGTACTAATAGTATATTTTCCCCCTTGCTTTGGCATACATTCCCATTAGTAACAACATAGTAGATTCAAAATCTTTATGGAATATGATGTTGTGTCCGTTCCATTGATAATGTCTTACATTAGTGGCTTTAGAGCTTTAAGAAAATAATTGGAAAGAGTGGACGCAAATATTGCTTTTCACCATTTTTATTTTTTTATTTTTTTGCATAAGCAATCACCGCCAAAATGTTATACATCCGCCGACTAAGATGTATAGGAGGAAATTTAAAATATCTTATATTAAGGAAAAAGAAATTGGTTTCATAAATTTCTACTCATTTTCCTAATTTACAAGTCTTTAACCCGCTGCATACACACCTGCATATAACTTATAATAATGACGATAAAAAAACACATAATTTGTGTTATTCATCAGTATGTATATGTTTTACAGGCTTTGGTTTTTCCTAAATTAAAAAATTTGGGAATAAAGGAATTTTTAATGGGTGTGCATTGCATTCTTTACGACGATAGACACCCTGAGAGTACGACCTACGAGGAGTAGTGACTACTTCTCATTGAATTTGTTAATTAGTTGTAAAACATGCCTAAAACATGTCATCTGAGAGTAGATTTCATTCCATTTTGACCATTCTCTTTCAGGTTTTACTTCAAATGAAGTAGTGCTATGAAAGGGAACATTGCACGACAAATAATGTGACATCGTCGCCCTTTGAACGATAATCGGTCTGCCATATAACAGTCCTACTAATATTTTCATATGTATACTGAAATTAAAACTAAGTTGTTTGCTTCGCATTTGAAGATATAAACTCAGACTGCAGACAATGTACTCAAAATTTCTTGCTTAGTACTTCGTTTAGTCTTTGAACATAACCAAATTAACTTGGCTAGATAAAGCGTACAGTATACTTAACGTTTGGTTCAACTATAATACAATACATTTTTTCACAATGTAATTCCCTTATTACACCTCTTCTTGTATGTAATGCATCTATATCAGCAAGAAACTTTTTATAATTCTGCCATATCTTGATTCTAATACAATAAATAAGCATGTTGTCCAAAGTACAATAAGAAGGAAGATTTCAGCATATAATCCAAAGGTAGTTGTTGATGGTTGTTTTTAGCCTAGGGTTAAAATCGTAAAACCCTAAACCCTAGTCAGACAGTGACGTCACAACATTTAAGTAATAATCTTTTACTAGGCGAATTTATTGAAAGCTTTAATGTGTCTGTGAAAAATTACCGGGGTATCTTTTTCTTCTAATACTAATTATGGTTACAACAAACCAAGCCCTAATTCCCACGTGTGCCAATGAAAAACCATGCCAGCCACACCTACCGCGCCAAGGCATGCCGACCATGCTAGCCGCACCCCTGTGCCAATGGAAAACCATGTCATCCACACCTACCGCGCCAAGGCATTCCGACCATGCTAGCCGCACCCCTATGCCAATGTCAAACCATGCCAGCCACACCTACCGCGCCAAGGCTTGCCTACCATGCTAGCCACACCCATGTGCCAATGGAAAACCATGCCAGACACACCTACCGCGCCAAGGCATGCCGACCATGCTAGTTGAACCCATGTGTCAATGGCAAACCATGTCAGCCACACATACCGCGCCATGTCAAACGCACCTTGCCAGGGCCCCATAGTCGCGCCACCATGCTGGCCTTCCTTCTGCGGCTACCAAAACGAAGGCGTGCGACAATCAACGGTCTCCCTTCAATCCCATGAGCAAATCCCAGTCATCCAAGGTTACCAAGCGACCTTTAGACCAAAACCCTAGCGTGGTCACTCCAAACCCTTGATCCCACATGCCAAGCCAAACCGCACCTAGCCAAGCTAGCCGCGCCATGCGCCCTTGTCAAACCCTTGGCCCCACATACCAAGCCAACCCACACCTAAACAAGCTAGCCGCGCCTTGAGCCCATGGAAAACCCCTGGCCCCACATGCCAAGCCAAACCTCACCTAGCCAAACTAGCCGCGCCATGCGCCCATGGCAAACCCTTGGCCCCACATGCCAAGCCAAACCGCACCTAGCCAAGCTAGCCGCGCCATGCTCCCATGGAAAACCCTTGGCCCCACATGCCAAGCCAAACCGCACCTCGCCAAGCTAGTCGCGCCATGCACTCGTGGCAAATAAATGGCCCCACCATACCAAGCCAAACGCCCCCTTCCTTGGCCCTAGCCGCGCCACCATGCTGGCCTTCCCTACGCTGCTACCAAAAATGAAGGCCTGCAACAATCAACAATTTCCCTTCAATCCCTGGAGCGAATCCTAGCCATCCAAGGTTACCAGACAACACATGGTAACCTTTGGCCCAAAAACCTAAGTCTTGGCCACGTCATCATGCCATGCCAATGGCATGCCAACCTATCCGCGCCACCATGTTGGCCTTCCCAAGGTAGCTACCAACGAACAAAGGCATGCGACGATCAACAGCTACCTTTCCTCCTAAGATGCGAAATCTCGACCGTTGAAGGTCACCAATCTACTAAGTCTTACAAGCTCGAGTTTCCAAGCAATAACAATATGCTACATGTTTTCCACAAAAGCATTCGAGACATCAACACATATCACAAACTGGGGGTTCCTCTTTGGGTATTGGTTTGGCAGTTTACAGCGTGCGGCGTATACTACGCCCATCATAAGGAAGTGGCATAAGGATGAGACGGTTATTAAATACAAGGAGTTAATGGTGGAACTCTCTGGGACATCAATTCCATGCGTTAACGATTTTATAGAGCATCAATTCCATGCGTTAACGGTTTTATGGAACATCAATTCCTTGCATACGATTACCACCTCCTCCCATTTACCTACTTATTTTTCCATTCCTTAATGAGACTAGGGTACGTTTCACTTCGACTTGTATAAATAGGTCTTACTTATTTCCACAGAACAACAAGTTTAGTGAGGAGCATACAACACTTAGAAAATACTTGCTAGCTTACCATTTGTTAGCCTTCCCACTTTTCTGATACAAGTCGTAGTAACACAACTACTCTTCGAGAAACCAACTATTATGGTCTCATCATTTTCCTTTCTTCCCTCCCCAAAACCAACCCATTCTCCTTCACTTTGTGACTGAAGCAAGTATGGAACGGCCATTTCTTGGTTTAGGCCGGACTTGTAAAGATTGATCTCTCGAATCTAAAGTACTCCCGTGCAGTATATTATTTAGGGTTTAGACTCGTTTCTCACCCACACACCCGAAATTACCAAAATCAGTAGAAACTATTTTCACCCTCAAACAATTGGCGACCATAGTGGGAGGTTCGATCTTTCGGTTACAATGTCAAATTTCAACCGTCGATCTCGTTCTTCGACCCATATGTTAATATGTTAGAGGAAGACGATCCACTCCGACTCAGTTACCCGACGACTCGATTATCAGTCATGACATGACAAGGGATGACTGGGGACTTCCCAGAGGTTACAAGCAAAATGATCCGCCCAAGGATCAACGGCTCGGTTATCAGACAGCTCAGTAACGACTGGGGACTTCCTGCGGCCGTGTTTCCCGTAAAGCTTGGCCCTACACCCGGAAGGTTTACTTTTCATCTGAAGACCTAAGAAACCGAGTAAGTCTTACCTTGACAAAATACATGGTTTGCTTTTTCAAGTTTCACAAGAATGATAAAACCAATAGCCATGTTATGTTTTATCCCATGTCATCTACCAACACACGGTTGCATGGTTTTCCTGGGATGTTTGCGTCACTTTCAATCACAACCAAAAATAATCCTAAACATTTCATTCCAAAAGAATAATCCAAAACCGTCAAGGTAACATTTATCTATCAACCCAAGAAAACTAGAAAATCAAAAGCCATAAACCAGGCGCTTTGTTTGCTTTTCAAAAAAAAAAGTCACCTACCCGTACGTGCCTACTTTGATTACCTGTCATTATTAGCAGACGTTACTACAGTAACATTTTATGATGAAGTATTTCCACAAGTTTATGAAAGGCATACCCATGGCTAAGGTTTACACCAGTTCAGAAGAAAAATATTTCTACAGATTTATGGAAGGCATACCTATGGCTATGGTTTGCACCAGCACAAGAAAACAAATTGAAAAAGAAACGCTGGAGTACATGGATAAAATATGCTTGCCCACTTTATAAGTATTGCGCTACCGCTAACACCAGGACGTGATAACAAAGATACGAGGTAAAAAGGGGAGCCAACCCCTTTCATAAGCATAACACTTTTTGGAATTTGAATAACGAAAGGATTTCTTGTTTGAGATACGTCTGGAAAGAGGAAACTTGGCCCGCAAGAACAAGTCTACGGCATGCCAAGCCAGCGCCATGCCCAGTCAACAGTTCTCGCCATACCAAATCCAATGTCAGACGCGCCTACCAGACGTGCATGCCAGGCACACATGTTGCACGCGCATGCCAGCTACAATACCACACCCTGCGCTAACAGCTTGCATCCTTCCAGCGCTAACATTTTGCTCCCTTACAGCGCCATCCTCTCCGCTCCGCAACCAGCCAAAGCAGCGCCATGGCTCCAGCACTCCGTGATCAAAACAGTTTCATCTCTGCACAATACACTTATGACCACCGGAACCAGAGCCGTTTCCGCCGCCCCAACATTTCATCAAGCATGACAGCTCCAACCGTTACCAGAGTCGCTACTCCATCATTAGGGAAAGATACTGGAAGATCCGACTTCCTTTTACCACTATTGATTTGATTAAAAGACAAAAGGCACTTCAGCAGGACGTGCGTTTATAGATGAAGAGGCTCGCGTTGCTTTTGAACAACCAGTAGAAAGGGGGTCAGCAATCCAATTTCGTCGCACGTAAAGATCAGGAACGACTTCTCCAAAATCGAAAGCAAAGGAAATCAACAACCCTCTTTAGTTCACAGAAACCCTCTTCCCGCCAGGACCTGCACGATGGGAACTTCTCCCACAAAGTCGTACAGTCTATGATGAAACAGTTATGTGAGATGCTATATTTCTCCAAGGCGTGGCGTCAAAAAATATTTGCATCCCTCAACAGCACTGCTTCAGGAAAGCAGGCGTTTCCAGCCTGGGAAGCCATTCCCAAACCCCAACCTCTCCTGGAAAGCACGATTGATAGATGGAACTGAGGACTCCTAACCACTGTCTGCTTGAAGGGCGTCCAGCCTTACATCACACTGGTTGACGCATCCTTTACAGTAGCTCCACTTCAATGTTCGCTTCGGCAGCCGCTCCGCTTCAGCGTTCTCTCCATAAGACGCTCTAGGATCCGAAGATGAAACTCCAGCGTTTTTACTCCATAAGTTTTAACATCCTCTCCAAGAGCCGAAGCTGCTTAAATGCCGCTTCTTCCTACGAAGGGTCGTACCACCACGCTCCCCATGTTAAGAAATATAATCAGCCATCCAATCTTCGTAGTCATGGCCATCATTTAATCTATCTCGCCAAAACTTGTGATCATGGACAGTTTGCTCGCTTACACATCCATTCAATCCTTTTACTTCCACGGAAGCCCATATAATTCCAGCCAACCTACTTTGTTACCACGACAATGTAGTCTCTCCTGATTACATCTCCTACAAAGAATTGTTGTCACTCATTCGTTAATACCAGCCAAAGCTTCACCAACCAAAAAGTCGTGCCCACAACAAGGTCATCTACTCTTTAAGGATGCATCGCAAGAATATCATCACCTCTCTGTCTAGAAGACGCCTTCATCACTTTACGAGGCCGTGGAGGATCCCAAGCCTGCACTATCCAGAATATTTCGTCATGTATTTTCTGAGCATCCCAGTGTCACATCCAGAATAGTGCAATAGGATTATATCAAATCTCGTGGACGGGGATTCAAGGCGTTGTAATGAAAGTAAGTTACACATGGGGACTACCAGTATGAGACGCTTTCACTACCCTCAACCAGGTTATTACTGATTTCAACATCATCACTCTCGAGGCTTTACGAGGCGCGGGAATTTCTCGACATGAAGCCGTACATGTGCACCAAAGACTCCAAAAGCACGCCAGAAGGTTACATTCACATATTCATCCATGCCATCATATCAAACTGAAGTATAACCGGGGACTTCTCACCGCATCACATTCTCTACGATAGTCCAAGATTCAGAAGATGGTTTGAAGGATGTAACTAGGAACAAAGTCCCGGAAGACTTGATAGTAGCGCGTCGGCATTGAAACATCTCCCTATTTCATCCAGGGGTGCCAGAAGTTTTCGACCATGCAAGCATTCACAACACATCATCATCACGATCATAAGGTCCACTTAACAACCTAAAATCGAGGATGGACCAACGACGCAACCATAATCTCCAAGATTATCCTTGACGTGATCGTTTCTAAGCATATATTTCATCCATATGTCCCAAGTATACAACGGAGTTTTGGTAATTTTTTGGAATCCACTAGAGAGACACTACAGACGAAAACACGGATCCAGACGAACAATAGAAAAACAGAAGAGGGTCGATACCTCTTTTCATGCGGACAGATTTTTTAGAGCTTGAAAAGAATGAATATTCCTTCTTGCTCCATGAACGGGAATAGGTGACTGGCGCGCGACTATGCCACCCCGGGCCCGCAACATCCCTCCTGACTTCTTCCTAATTTTTTACTGTCGGGCCGTTTTCACCTCCTAAACGAGCTCGAAACCTAAAAATCCCCCCGTTAGGAGACACAAAATTCAGTTTCGTGTCCGATACAGGTGCGGACCATCAAAATCCGATTCCGTACGCGGATTCTACAGCGATTCTAGTAAAGGGCGCTTATTAGGGTTTCGGCGTGTCAAACCCTAAACCGCAAGCTCTTCCCTTGCAAGCGCTTCCCTTCCAAAGCGCTTCCCTTACCAGTGTCATGCCTTGCCAAGCGCTTTACAGAGCGGCCCACACCCATTCCATGTCCGCCAGTGCTAATGGGTCCCCTTCATACCAAGTCCATGCTAGCAGCTCCGCCTCGCGTTCCAAAGCCTAGCGCTGAAGACACCCAATCATACCGGGATTTGCGCAAAACTACCAGATGAAAGGATTGCGGATACTACCTACCTCTCGAAAAGATTTTTGAATAAGGAAAGAATTCCATGTTAAATCCACGCATGAAGAAAGGCAATCGTTCCCACAAAAGCAAGCCTTCCTACTCCCAAGACATCCGCGCTTTCCTTGCCAGTGCCAGTCTTGCCAGCGCTCCATGTTCAGTTTTTCAACAATCCGCACCTTTCATGCTAATACCAGGTCAAGCCATCCGCTTCATTGCCGCATCCCCACCACGCCTAGACTTCCGTGTACGCCTCTCCTTGCCATGGCCGCACCATGCTAGGCCGCCCGCTCCATTGTCGCGGCCCTATCATGCCAAGTTATCCACGCGCGCTTTGCCTCTCCAAGCCGCGCTTGATTTGCCTTCCCAGACCGCTCCCGCTGTGGCTCGGTGATGTACGGCCAGACCAAGAAACTTATGTAGGGCCGCCAACACGTGAAGCAAAAACTCTCTTCACCCCTCAAAAAGGTTAGTCGGATTTTCCTGACCATCTTTGCAATGATTTACATCTCGATTTTGTCCTTACCTGTCACCATCATATGCTTACCTCGAAACAAGGCACATGTTCCGAGCTAAGCAGGGGACTTAATGTTGATGGTGGTTTTTAGCCTAGGGTTAAAATCATAAAACCCTAAACCCTAGTCACACAGTGACGTCACAACATTTAAGTAATAATCTTTTACTTGGCGCATTTATTGAAACCTTTAATGTGTCTGTGAAAAATTAACGGGGTATCTTTTTCTTTTAATACTAATTAGGGTTACGACAAACCATCCCCTAATTCCCATGTGTGCTAATGAAAAACCATGCCAGCCACACCTACCGCGCCAAGGCATGCCGACCATGCTAGCCGCACCCATGTGCCAATGGCAAACCATTCCAGCCACACCTACCGCGCCAAGGCATGTCGACCATGCTAGATGCACCCATGTGCCAATGGAAAACCATGCCATCCACACCTACCGTGCCATGCCAAACGCACCTTGCCATGGCCCCATAGCGGCGCCACCATGCTGACCTTCCTTATGAGGCTACCAAAATGAAGGCGTGCGACAATCAACGGTCGCCCTTTGTGGATGGGGAAAAACGATCTACTGGTTTTTAAGGGATTGAGGTGACGACCGGACGGAGGAGGTTCCTTGAACCAGGTAAAAAGCTAATCCTCACACAGATGCACCGCTGCAAAGGGGGTGCTTAGATTCGAGAGATCAATCTGTAGTACTCCGGCCTAAATCGAGACAACGACCGTTCCAGAGTAAATTCGGTCACAAGAGAGGATGGGTTTATCTGTAGGAGGGAAGCTGAGAAATGTGTGGAATCGATGGTGATTCAAGGATTGTGGGTGTGTGAATTCTGAATATGATAAGTTTTGAATGATTGAAGTTAAACGATTGGGAAGAAATTGCTCAATTGATGACTTTGATGATCTCGTGTTTTCGAAGAGACGTGAGATTCTTACTCTGAGTATTCTATGTATTCGTTCTGTTTTCAATTCTCTGCCTTCAATCTTGATTTAGGAACTCATTTATATTGCTGGAATTGTAGACACCAGGATCCCATCAAGTGTGACAGTTGATGGAATCAAGGAGTGGAGAAGTGGAAATCGTGTTCGAAACCAGTTGTCCAACGTGTAAAGACTTGGTCGACTTTCCACCCACTACCTCGTGAATTCCTTCAACCGATTGCACGACTTGATCACATTTCTATCGTGTTTTTGAACACACGTGTCGTAGACCGCCAGACCAAAACCCTAAGTGATATCCCCCCAAGTGACACGATTGATCGTCTCGTGGTTTGTTAGTCAATTGATGACTTCGTGGTTTGATGGGACAATGAGTCCATGTAATCACTGAGTCGAACAAGATGTTCTGAAACTCACGAATTGAACGTGTCATGAGACAAAGGTATAATTCTTACGATGAAGTGAGCAAGTATTGCTCATTTGATGGATTGTTGAATATTGGTGGATTGTTGAACCAATATTCTTTAACTCGAGCAAATATTGATCATTTGAGCAAGTGTTGCTCTCGTGATGATTTGTTGAATATTTGACCGTCTGAGCATGTGTTGATCATGAATAATTGGCAGTGTGCCAAGAATATTAATTAAAGTGTTGGTCGTTGAACCTAGCATAATTAATAAAATTCATGACCATGAGTTCACCGTAGAATTATTAGTATTAATTCATGACCATGAGGTCGTCATATAATTATTAAGGTTAGAGTCTCGAAGCATATTCCTTGAACTCAGAAACCCTAATTTGACTGATTGATAATCAATTCATGGTCAGAAGTTTTGCCATTACGTGGGATCGTCGTTGATTCGACCACGGAATCGGAGCAATGAAGGGATAATTAACCTCATGGGTCTATTCCTAGCAGAATAAACTGACTACGATAGGAGCATTAATTATCCTGACATGACTTACCGTTAATCTATATCCTTTATATAGTCAGGTTAAACTCGTTGTTTGTTCCTGAAGACGATATTGCCCTGTAGAGCCGTCCATCCCGTGATACTATAAAGAAATGACTGAAAGTATTCAATATTCATGAGATTATGCCGTTGTCTAGACGTTGACTGCATATCTACATGTACTCTGAGAGAAAGCACTCTCCGTTGAGAATTCGATGAGAGACTCGTGTCTCAATACTCACATGCGATTCCTGAACCGGCGGTCCGTACAATCATGAGTTTACGATTTTAGACATTGTTGAAAATCCACCATCTACATTAAGTCCCCTGCTTACTGAGGAAAGATGTGTTCCTCGGTCAGCATTAAATGGTGATTTTCAGGCCAAAAATTATACTAGTAATTGAACTTAGTCGTAAGTTGAAACATTACCGCATTTCGAGCCACGACTTGATGAAGGCTTCGTTGTCATGGTTAGGGAGCTATTTGGTGAGCATAAATTGGTGTTGAACCGCTGATTCGAACGACGAGCCCATAGTCGGTTAGGATTCGCGGGCCGGGCCCAAATAAGGAAATCCTAGTGAAATTAGGTTTTGGAAATAAAATCATATAAAAGGAATTAATCCCTCTTTTTCTTCCCACGACTTGAGCTCCATCACCTCACCATCGTGTTCACGCCGGCAAAATAATTCGCTGCCGCCGGCGAAATTCCGGTCGACCAGATACTTTTTTTATTATTATTTTTTATGTTGCTGATTCCATGAGTTGCTTCATGAATTGATCATATTGAAATTATATATACGTGTATATAATTAGTGATGCTTTTATGAAAAAACCTTGTTTTTTTTTTTTGAAAACGTATGTTCGTTCGATCGTTAGTTTCGAAAACCAACTATAATCCCTGATTTAGGAGAGACTTTTTAGTATATGAACCTAGGTCCAGTGATAAAACATAGTGTATGATCTTTCATGTGTACCACGGTTTTATCATAAAAGGAGTGAATTCTCATGAAATCGTAATAATCCTTCGTTTTAAAGACAAATAACAATGACGCGAAAGAAAATATGTATGATGAACTTGTGTCCAGTGATAAAAATTTTGTTTATGAGCTTTCACGTAGATACAAAACTTTATCATGCGTGAGGTGTCAATTTGTACAATATTTTGAAATAAACCTTCGTTTTAAAGATGATACGAAGGAAAAATAGTTTTTTTTTTATAAATAAATATGTGCAGCCGTGACACATATTATGCGAAATATGTTGATATATCTTATTTGCATGAATTTGTTTCCATTAGATGAAAGTCCTTGAGAATTCATGAACGCAAATTGCATTAATTGTTATTTTCTTAAAAAAAAACAAGACGTGGGTTTTGAAAAAAAAACCCTTCAAAGATAAATGATATATTTATGATGAAATATTTTATTGTTGTAAACTTCATATGTCAGTTGCGTGAATGTTCACATTATGAAGATTGCGTCGGTGATTTTGTGAAAAATCAGTTTCGGAGATTATTAAATTTTGTTCGTTTTTGCAGTTTTCGAAGAGACGAACGATTTTGGTGTTGACTCTAGCATTACTATCACTATTGTTAGTGGAAGTAAAAGGTAAGAGTTAAGAGTTACCATTTTTGCCGTATTTCTTCAATTCATGTATGGAATGAAATAGAATGTTGCGTGAACCTTTTCAGCTACTCAGCAATGATGACCAATTCTCAAGCTGACGACGCCTCGAGAGAAGAGATGTGCGTTGATGATGATATCTCTAGAGATGAGACATGTACAGACGAAGATTCTGTTGGTGAAGATGAAACCCCTGGGATTAAGAACATCCCAAATATTGATGATGCATTTTTTGAGGAAGATCCTGCAGTAGCTGAAAAACATTTGAAATCTCCAGCGTATCGTCTGCTGATAAATCCCAGGACTGTCACCCAGAAGAAATTCGTGACTCCCAAGAAAGTTATCTGATTTTGTCTTGAACGTGGAGTATTCCTTGCATCGATTATAGAATTTAAGCTTTCTGATCGACCTTTAGAGAAGTTTGCTGGATGGGCGAGGCATATGCTTGGTTTTCCTCATGTGAGGGCTATGCTCGATCAGGCGCAGGTGACAAGGACTATTCAAGCTTCTGGGGAGTTATTCATTTACCATGACGCAAGAAGTATTGTAGCTCTGCTTTCTCGCTGGTGTATTCCTACTCATACCTTCATATGCAGATGGGGAGAGTTTACCATTACCTTGGAAGACGTGGTAGCTTTGATGCATCTCCTAATCACAGGTAATCTTCCAGGGGATCTTTCAGATGAGGAGACTGCCGCTTCTCATATCTTGACAGCTGCAATGGAGGTAGCAAATAAGGCTGGCGATAAAGGATGCTATGCTCTCTGGTTGACGCGCTGGTGGCCTAAAGACGAAGTTTCTGATAAACCCATCGACGGTATGTTACCCCTTGCTGCTTTCTTATGTTTATGGTTGTCCAGAGATATCTTTGAAGACAGCGAAAACTTTTTGAAACCTTTCGTGATACCTTTGCTATTAAGATGGCTCAAGGCGAGCAACTCCCAATAGGTATCTTGTTCTTTGGCTCCTTGTATTACAACTTGGATTCTTTGGTTATAGACTCCAGTGTGTCGAATAGCTTCATGAAGATTGAATGTTATGCTAACACGATGTTTCTTCAAGCTCTGATGTGGGAACACTTCAAGAATTATGCACCCATTCCACGTAATATTTTTCAAGGACTGAACACTGATGCTCGCCATATTTTCCCTGAGAAAGACAATGCTAGGATCATGCGTTGGTCCACAAAGCAGCCTCGGTGCAGGGCGCACCTCATTGACGTGCTGGATGATGAATCTGAATTCTCTTTTCGTCCTTGGGTGTCAGTGCCTTCTTATATCTCCCAACCGGTGACTTTCAATACTGGAGAGAGCATTAGTTTGTTGTCTGGTGCGGATCTGAACGATGGCGAGAGGTCCTTCATGTTTAGTTGCACCCCTGGTCATCTGCTGTCAGTCTCGTACGGAAAATTTTCAGTGGAAGAGTATAATATTGATAGAGCGGCCCGACAAATGGGGATAGATCAGTGTGTTCCAACTATTCGAAGAAGGAAACCATCAGTTGAGCAGCTCATGACTCGTTTAGATCATACCCATGTGGAAGGAAGTAACTACTGGTTTCCCTGCTCTGATAGATTTACCTATGTGACTCCGGGTTATGCAGACTTCTAGGATAATCAATTTGAGCGATTGCATGAATATGTGATGGTCGGTCAGCCTCCAGTAAAAAATCGTCCCTCCGATGAGTTGATTTCCAGTCGACCGAGATTGAAGTATCTCTCTGGTGATAAGCGAAAATTGTCTCCAGGATGCTCCCAGGTGCGCTTTGTTATATTATCTTCATAAAATCATAACAACTGTATTCTGATTATGTTACTGGAACTTGTCACAGGATGTTCGTATCATAAGACCTCGAATCTGTGTAGATTTCTCAGAGACTGAAGCCATCGTTCATGGCGGAGAAGGCAGGCACAAGAGTTATAAGTTGTTGCCCAATACCTTAAAGTCCCCAGCCGGCGTCTTGGTGAGTTTCCAGTATTTTCTTTGTTGTGATATTTTCTCACCCATATAATTAGGATCGTGCGACTGATATTGTTATTCCATTGCAGAACTTTACTCTGTCAAGTATTGATGGACTTCGTTTCTCCGCTACTGAACAAACAATTTATGACTTGAGTGATGAAGAAATTGTAAGTATCTCTTCTCATATCAATTATGACGTCTTATGAGTGAAACGATGATTGCTGGTGGTATGTCTAGGTGGAAGACTCCATGAATGTGGAGAATACTGTTGACACTTGTTCGAAGAATGGCGATAAAGAGAGCTCCTAGAGTCAAGAACCGAATGAGAATAATGTTGTTGTCGACGCCGGCGTGAGAAATTCTGGTTCTTTAATTGCTTTGGATACCACCCAAGTAAGCATTTCTCTCTATTCCATCCATAGAAGTACAAACTTGCTGATCCATGAGTGAAATAATGAGAATGTATGTGAATATGTGACAAGTTTCGCCGAAATACGTCACCAGAAAATTCAGAACTCAGCATTTTAGGAAAAATGTCGTAGAATCTTCGTCTGATATCAGATTTTGATGATCTGCATATGTATATTCAAGCCCAGGAAATTACCAAGCTTTTTCAAAGAATCTTTTTAAGTTATGAGCACGTTAAGAGCCTTAAAAAGGTTAAATAGTGAACTTCCAGGAGATTTTCAGAACTTTTTCAGATTGCGCATCATTTGATGTTTTGGCCATATCCTATTGACCGTCCATCGGATTGTCATGAAATTTTTTCATATTGTTGGGAACATCCATACAAAGATAATTGTGTATGACTCACCCTTATATTCATTGTATATTGCTCCCATTTCATCTTTTAGTACAGAGAAGTGCACAGTTTCTTCAGACGTAGTTACCGTAAAACGTGTCTTCATGACTTCTTTGCTATTTACCAATGCCTTGAGCATAAAATGATGAATCTTGATAATTTTGGATTGTTTGTATGCTATAACTCATGTTCCTTTTTTGGTTTCAAGCTTTCGTGACCCTAACCCCATGTAATCTTCGTATTAGGTGCTAAATACCGAAGTTGGGGATATAGAAATCAACAAGGAAAACTCGAGCGGACCTGTGATCGTCGATGAGGAGATGAACATTCCTGAGCCTCTAAGTCAATAGAAAGTTGTTGATTAAGTCATGGGAGCCCAAATTGTCGCTGCTTCAGAAATAGAAGAACCCAGGATTCCTGTAGAGAATACTGAGAGAGTTGTTGCCTTGATAGAAGCCGCTACTGAAAACCTTATAGTGGTGCATGAATATCCTACTGCTGGAATTGCTTTTGATCCTCCATTTGATGCTTCACTCCCAGGTCACGAATTAGTTGGCGGATTTGGTGTTCCCGTTGGATATGCAGAATTGTATGAAGCCATATGGACGAAGTTTGGCCATATCATCGTCGAGAGGATCCCTGGGCATATTTATGCATTGACCATGCAAGTAGGTGCACTCTTGCGTGTTGTGAATGACATATAAATTATGCCTAGGCGAGCCGTTACTCAAGATGTACTCTTTGATTGGGAGTTCAACTTAGGTAATTCTGAGAGGCTTGGTTTTAACTTAAAGTGGCTCCGTAAGCAAATGGATGCGATTAAGGACTCGTGTGAGAATAAAATACCCTTCCCAAATGTCGCTGTGACGGAGAAAGAACAGAAAATTGCAAGGTTGACTGAAGATCTGAACAATGAGATAGCGGATTTCCAGGCTTTGAAGGATACAGAGGCGGAAAAATCTTTCCTTGCTGATTTTTTCTGATTTTCTATAATTTCTTGAACTTCTGAACTTCTGAGAGATGTGAGGTTTTATATGGGTTTTGATATTTTGGTTTTGGATTTGTAGATGTCTTTTGAGGATTTTGGGATTTGATAGAGATTTTCTTTTAAGAAATATGAGTTGAATTTCGATAAACTGGTGAATTCAAATACTGATTGCAAGTATTGCAAACGTTTTGGAGGAATTGAAATACAATGAAAATTCTAAATGCCAAGTCTAGACGCCTGATACCTCAAAAATGCCTATCTTTTCAAACAAACGCCTTAAGCCATTTCTCCTGAATTACTGGTAGGGTTCTGCTATCTGTGTTGACCATATTGTAGTATCCTCCGGTTATGGATTTAGCGACCACGAATGGTCCTTCCCAGTTGGATCTCCTTGCTGAATGAAGATTGCGTTGAACAGCTTTGAGAACTAGGTCTCCTTCATGAAATTTTTGGGTTTGGTCGCCCGCGCCTTGAATATCTTCTGTTGATTCGGAATCTTTTGCGGGACGTGATTCCATGGTCGTGGTACGTATGGACATTCGTGCGGGATAGGGTATCTCTCGTAATGTTTTGCCATATCTTCCATGATGAACCTCTTGATCGGATGATCGACTTAGAGAAGCTCTGGACTCAACCACTGAGTGAAATATTGACGTGGCGAGATTATCCACTCATAGCATTTTGCCATTGCTAAGTTGTTCGTGGGATAAAGTTCTTGAACTGAGGAGACATACTTGAAAACTGATGATATAGGCACGTGAGAGGGGATGAAACTTGCCTGGTCGCAGAACGTTTTGACGAATGCATTTGGATGTTCCTCAGATTCTTGTGCAAGTTTTGTTAAGGCTTTGACCTCCTCCAAGTATTCAAATGGCGAGATGTCCTCCGCCTCTTCCTCCGAGTCAGAAGTTTCTTCACGGGGACGTGTCGTTGCAGGAGTCATCGTTGTCTTCCCATCATGAATCCACGCACGTCCAAGAATCATATCATTACCCTGGATCTTCTCGGATTATAAAGAATTTGGTTTCAGTGAAGACCGAATTTTCTTTGACTTTCAGGATGATGTAGCCATAGGCGTCTCTGGAGATCCCTTCGTGGTCTCTGATTGCCTTTGGAGCGTGGGTAGCTTCTTGTCGAGTTATGCCGGCAGCTTTGAGAGTCTTGAGAGGGATGATGTTGACAGCAGTACCGACATCAATGAACACTCTTCTGAAATCGTTCCCTTTGATGTGCACTATAGTGAGAAGTCCCCAATCGTACATTTCCTTGTCTGTTGCTGAAGGTTCGATGGTAGCCTCTTGGATTAGTAATCTTTTTCCGGATATGATGTGGTTCAATGCAGCAAACATATCTTTCCTTTGAGCTTTCGAAAGATACAACAACTCACAGGTATGTTTAATCAGGGATTGAACTGCTTCTTTGACGAGAGGTCCATTGATGGTGAAAGCTCGGACCGGAAGAGGATTTTTGTGTACTCCCTCAGTCCCCAGGTTGAGTTCTCCTGTGGAAGCGACAATACCGAGGATTTTCCATGGCTTCTTCGATTGGTTCCTTTTTATTAAAAGGCAACTTGATTGCACCATCTTGAATCCAGGCATCGAGTAATTCGTTGACTTCTTCCATGGAACATGGAAAATCAGGTGCCTCTGGCTCGTCCGTTCGTTGGGTAGAGGTATTCAAGTTATATTTTTTTTGTGCCTTCGAGGGAGTGGAGATTGTCTGCTTGTGATGTGGTTCAGCTTTCCGCTTGATTCCTTCTGCGACAGCGTTCGTCAAAGATTACAGGGTATACTATTTGTTAATCAAACGCTTGTTTCCCCGAGGGTCTTTTGACTCCTCAGTTCTTGTAGACTTTGGTCTTTCCAGAAGAGCGGGTGCGGTAGTTTATGATCTCTTCGCGGCTTCGTGGAGCTCTGAGAAAGTTTGGAATCGAAGGTTCTCTAGTAAAGCTCTATATATCGGGAGCATGCCGTTGATGCATAAGTCCACCAGTTGTTGCTCCCTGACGTTTGGATCATGGCAGTCCAAGGCTTGGACTCTGAACCTCTTCACATAATCGTTGGGGTTCTCACCTGTCTTCTGAGATATTCTCCCAAGATCAGAAAGAGTGACTTGTTCCGAGACGAAGAAGTATTTCCTGTAGAATGCATTGACCATTTCTCCCCAATTGTTGATGGTCCCTGACGCGATGTTGTTGTACCAGGTGTATGCTCTTCCTTTCAAAGACTTTGAGAATTCTTTGAGACGAACAACATGATTGTGTTCATGTTCTCCCAAGGCTTCGAGGAAACATGAAACATGTTCTCGAGCGTTTCCAGTTCCATCATATAGAGTAAAGGTTGGAGAAATATAATCTTTGGGAAGAGGGATCCTCTGTGTATCCAAGGGATAAGGAGGTTGGTGACGATGGACATGTGATGTGTTTCCATTTCCACGGTTCTCCAGAAGACGCTCCAGGTCTTCACGAGTGATGAAGTTTGATGACTCCTTTGTTGATGAATCGCCTGCAGCTTTGATGGTTTCGTCATCATCCACTGTATGAATTGGAATCACCTCAGTATCAGCGTCTGAGGACTTTTCCTTTCCTTTCCCTTTTTCTTGAGTCTTCTCTGATAGTTTGTCCGTGAGAGTCTTCAGATAGTCCAATAATTTCTGTTGTGTTGCAGCCATGTCCGTCTGATTCTTCGCAAGAGTCTCTTGTGTCTTGATGAGATCAGACATGGTAGGTGGTGGATTTCCTCTGATTTCTTCGGGATGTCGGCCAAATAAGGATGACCTTCCGTGTTGGCACGAGGAGGAGTGATGTCACCACCATCAATGTTAGTGGCTGTAATAGTTTCCGGGATGTCTTCATTGTAGCTAGCGCTAGAGATATTTGTGTTAGGATTTGTGACCGCTCCTGACCTAAGACCAACCATTTTGTGAGAATGAGAGATTGCAACCGAGAGAATGATCTCCCACTGTGGTCGCCAATCTGTGGATGGGGGAAAACGATTTGCTGGTTTTTAAGGGATTGAGGAGACGACCGGACGGAGGAGGTTCCTCAAACCAGGAAAAAATATAATCCTCACACAGATGCACCGCTGCAAAGGGGGTGCTTATATTTGAGAGATCAATCTGTAGTACTCCGGCCTAAATCGAGACAACGACCGTTCCAGAGTAAATTCGGTCACAAGAGAGGATGGGTTGATCTGTAGGAGGAAAGCTGAGAAATGTGTGGAATCGATGGTGATTCAAGGATTGTGGGTGTGTGAATTCTGAATATGATAAGTTCTTAATGATTGAAGTTAAAAGATTGTGAAGAAATTGCTCAATTGATGAGTTTGATTATCTCGTGTTGTCGAAGAGACGTGAGATTCTTACTCTGAGTATTCTATGTATTCGTTCTGTTTTCGATTCTCTTCCTTCAATCTTGATTTAGGAACTCATTTATATTGCTGGAATTGTAGACACCATGATCCCATGAATTGTGACATTTGATGGAATCAAGGAGTGGAGAAGTGGAAATCGTGTTCGAAACCAGTTGTACAACGTGTAAAGACTTGGTCGACTTTCCACCCACTACCTCATGAATTCCTTCAACCGATTTCACGACTTGCTCACATTTCCATCGTGTTTTTGAACACACGTGCCGTAGACAGCCAGACCAAAACCCTAAGTGATATCCCCCCAAGTGACACGATTGATCGTCTCGTGGTTTTTTAATCAATTGATGACTTCGTGGTTTGATGGGACAATGAGTCCATGTAATCACTGAGTCGAACAAGATGTTCTGAAACTCACGAATTGAACGTATCATGAGACAGAGGTATAATTATTACGATGAAGTGAGCAAGTATTGCTCATTTGGTGGATAGTTGAATATTGGTAGATTGTTGAACCAATATTCCTTAACTCGAGAAAATATTGATCATCTGAGCAAGTGTTGCTCTCGTGATGATTTGTTGAATATTTGACCATCTGAGCATGTGTTGCTCATGAATGATTGGCAGTGTGCCAAGAATATTAATTAAAGTGTTGGTCGTTGAACCTAGCATAATTAATAAAATTCATGACCATGAGGTCACCGTAGAATTATTAGTATTAATTCATGACCATGAGGTCGTTATAGAATTATTAAGGTTAGAGTCTGGAAGCATAGTCCTTGAACTCAGAAACCCTAATTTGACTGATTGATAATCAATTCATGGTCAGAAGTTTTAACCATGGGACGAATGAGGAGCAGCTACATGAGACCATGGATCAACCATGTAGTATCCATATGCTCGCGTGAGCGAATATGATGAATTCACGAAGAGTTCATGATTTGTTGGTGAAAGAATGATTAAATGCTGGTTCAATCATTATTCAAAATGCTCGTCTGAGACTTAGGTGTGAAAACCTAATTAATTATGGTAGAGTTATGGACCAACCATAGAGTCATGTATCCGGCCATGGGTTGTCCTGTGACCGTCTGATGGTCACTTCATGAAAAATCCAAAGTGTTTGGAAGTTTTGGACCTAATACCAGCAATTGTGCAAATTAGGTCAAAACTATGAAAATCGATGGGATTGTCCTCCGTGAGCCGAAGATATAATCTTGGTTGGTCAAGATAATGTGCTTGTGTCCCTAAGGTGTCCGCGTCTCAGTCTTGAGAATTTTGATATTTTCTGGTGCACGTTTGAGCGACCATTTGAGAAAATATGACAAAATTAGAGTTTTTTGATAAAACCGTCAAAACTTCATCGGACGAGGGAAAATAATGAAAAGTGAGGGAAGTATGAAGTGTGGACCGGTCACAGTGATCACGTGACCAACTGTTGGTCGCTTGAGCAACCCTCAAACCATAATTAACGTCCTTTACTAGAATTGATGTAGAATTCTCATACGGACTCGGATTTTGATGGTCCGCCCCTTCATTCCATACGGAAAAGAATTTCCTATCTCCAAAAGAGGGAGGTTTTAGGTTTTGAGCTCGTTCGGGAGGTGAAAACAGCCCTAAATTAAAATTCAGGAAAGATTTAAGGGGCCGGTCCCACGATAAAACGAATGAGTTTTGTTAAAATCAAGGAGTTTCCATGAGACGATGGAAAATATTTATAAAATAAGGAATTGTGAGAATGGGACGCCGGTGGTCAAAGCACGGTCGTCCAGTTATGACCACGGTCCCGTGGTGTCTCTTCCTTAGTTTTACATATTTTGATGATTTTATGAATGATTCATGAATTTTGAGAAATTTGATAAATTTAGAGTGTTTTCATGAATTGAAGGAGTTTCCATGAGTTCATGGTATTTGAAAAATATCAAAATAATAAAATTCGGCCATGTGAGATCATGGAGGCATGACTGACCGGTCATGGCCCAATCCCACGAATTTTAATAATTTTTTAAATAATTTTTGGGTATTTTTGGATGATTTGAAGGAATTTTGAGAAAAATACCATGAAATCAAGGAAAAATAAGATAATTAATAATGAAATAAATAAAACAGGGTGTGTGGGACCTGCTAGGGCATGGCCGGCCGGCTAAGGCCCGGTCCCACGAGTTTTCATAATTTATTTTATTTTTTTATTATTTTTGATGATTTAAAGGAATTTTTTGAGGAAAAATACCATGAAATCAAGGAGTTTTTCATGAAATTAGAGAAAAATAATAAGGACCGTGAGGTGTGGGCCGGATGGGACCAAGGCATGGCCGGTCGGCCAATGGTCACGCCCCACACACTCTCCTTAATTATTTTTTGACGGACTCATAGAAGTACCACGAATCCGAAGAATTTCCTCAAGACGGAGATTTGATCAAACGAGAGAATTTTATCAAATCATGAAAAATAATAAAAGTGTATTAAAAATATAAAATCAGCGTGGAATTGACCATGACACGATGAGTTGATCGTGTGTCCGTGTCCCAGCGCCTTGGTCAAATATTTTTAATTATTTATTATTTCCTTCCCTATTTTGCATAGGTTCATCGTTTCGTCGTATTTTGAAATACTCGTTCGTGCGGTGATTGTTAATGCATCATCGTTGAATACACTTGCACCATTTGAAACAAGACTTACTCAAAGGTAGCTCCGATGCCCGTTAATTATTTATTACCAATTCATGAAATTTGATGGAGAATAATTCATAAAACGAGTAATAAAATGGATAGATGTTTACTGTTAATTCATAGGATCGGCAGAAGATTCGACTATGAACTCAGAACAATGAGGTGATTATTGCCATTCCGTGGGATCGTCGTTGATTCGACCACGGGATCGGAGCAATGATATTGCCATTCCGTGGGATCGTCGTTGATTCGACCACGGAATCGGAGCAATCTTATTTCCATTCTGTGGGATCGTCGTTGATTCGACCACGGAATCGGAGCAATCTTATTGCCATTCCGTGGGATCGTCGTTGATTCGACCACGGAATCATAGCAATCTTATTGCCATTCCGTGGGATCGTCGTTGATTCGACCACGGAATCAGAGAAATCTTATTGTCATTCCGTGGGATCGTCGTTGATTCGACCACGGAATCGGAGCAATGAAGGGATAATTAACCTCATGGGTCTATGCCTAGTAGAATAAAATGACTATGATAGGAGCATTAATTATCCTGACATGACTTGCCGTTAAGCCATATCCTTTATATAGTCAGGTTAAACTCGTTGTTTGTTCCTGAAGACGATATTGCCTCGTAGAGCCGTCCATCCCGTGATACTATATAGAAATGACTGAAAATATTCAGTATTCATGAGATTATGCCGTTGTCTAGACGTTGACTGTATATCTACATGTACTCTGAGAGAAAGCACTCTCCGTTGAGAATTCGATGAGAGACTCGTGTCTCAATACTCACATGCGATTCCTGAACCGGCGGTCCGTACAATCATGACTTTACGATTTTAGCCTATGTTGAAAATCCACCATCTACATTAAGTCCCCTGCTTATTGAGGAAAGCTGTGTTCCTCAGTCAGCATTAAATGGTGATTTTCAGGCCAAAAATTATACTAGTAATTGAACTTAGTCGTAAGTTGAAACATTACCGCATTTCGATCCACGAATTTATGAAGGCTTCGTTGTCATGGTTAGGGAGCTATTTGGTGAGCATAAATTGGTGTTGAACC
This sequence comes from Papaver bracteatum, assembly GCA_023529315.1. NCBI lineage: Eukaryota > Viridiplantae > Streptophyta > Magnoliopsida > Ranunculales > Papaveraceae > Papaver > Papaver bracteatum. The sequence goes on along the minus strand of JAJJWX010000810.1, from coordinate 1,030,578 downwards.
GCTGATTCGAACGACGAGCCCATAGTCGGTTAGGATTCGCGGGCCAGGCCCAAATAAGGAAATCCTAGTGAAATTAGGTTTTGGAAATAAAATCATATAAAAGGAATTAATCCCTCTTTTTCTTCCCACGACTTGATCTCCATCACCTCTCCATCGTGTTCAAGCCAGCAAAATAATTCGCCGTCGCCGCCGGCGAAATTCCGTCCGACCAGGTACGTTATTTTTTTTTTTTTTTTTTTGAATGTTGCTGATTCCATGAGTTGCTTCATGAATTGATCATATTGAAATTATATATACGTGTATATAATTAGTGATGGTTTTATGAAAAAACCTTGTTTTTTTTTTTTGAAAACGTATGTTCGTTCGATCGTTAGTTTCGAAAACCAACTATAATCCCTGATTTAGGAGAGACTTTTTAGTATATGAACCTAGGTCCAATGATAAAACTTAGTGTATGATCTTTCATGTGTACCACGGTTTTATCATAAAAGGAGTGAATTCTCATGAAATCGTAATAATCCTTCGTTTTAAAGACAAATAACAATGACGCGAAAGAAAATATGTATGATGAACTTGTGTCCAGTGATAAAAATTTTGTTTATGAGCTTTCACGTAGATACAAAACTTTATCATGCGTGAGGTGTCAATTTGCGCAATATTTTGAAATAAACCTTCGTTTTAAAGATGATACGAAGGAAAATTTTTTTTTTTTTTTTATAAATAAATATGTGCAGCCGTGACACATATTATGCGAAATATGTTGATATATCTTATTTGCATGAATTTTTTTCCATTAGATGAAAGTCCTTGAGAATTCATGAACGCAAATTGCATTAATTGTTATTTTCTTAAAAAAAAACAAGACGTGGGTTTTGAAGAAAAAAAACCTTCAAAGATAAATGATATATTTATGATGAAATATTTTATTGTTGTAAACTTCATATGTCAGTTACGTGAATGTTCACATTATGAAGATTGCGTCGGTGATTTTGTGAAAAATCAGTTTCGGAGATTATTAAATTTTGTTCGTTTTTGCAGTTTTCGAAGAGACGAACGATTTTGGTGTTGACTCTAGCATTACTATCACTATTGTTAGTGGAAGTAAAAGGTAAGAGTTAAGAATTACCATTTTTGCCGTATTTCTTCAATTCATGTATGGACTGAAATAGAATGTTGCGTGAACCTTTTCAAACTACTCAAAGAATGATGACCAATTCTCAAGCCGACGACGCCTCGAGAGAAGAGATGTGCGTTGATGATGATATCTCTAGAGATGAGACATGTACAGACGAAGCTTCATTGGTGAAGATGAAACCCACGGGATTAAGAACATCCCAAATATTGATGATGCATTTTTTGAGGAAGATCCTGCGAGAGCTGAAAAACATTTGAAATCTCCAGTGAGATCGTCTGCTGATAAATCCCAGGACTGTCACCCAGAAGAAATTCGTGACTCCAAAGAAAGTTATCCGATTTTGTCTTGAACATGGAGTATTCCTTGCATCAATTATAGAATTTAAGCTTTCTCGTCGACCTTTAGAGAAGTTTGCTGGATGGGCGAGGCATATGCTTGGTTTTCCTCATGTGAGGGATATGCTTGATCAGGCGCAGGTGACAAGGGCTATTCAAGCTTCTGGGGAGTTATTCATTTACCATGACGCAAGAAGTATTGTATCTCTGCTTTCTCGCTGGTGTATTCCTACTCATACCTTCATATGCAGATGGGGAGAGTTTACCATTACCTTGGAAGACGTGGTAGCTTTGATGAATCTCCCAATCACAGGGGATATTTCAGATGAGGAGACTGTCGTTTCTCATATCTTGATAGCTGCAATGGAGGTAGCAAATAAGGCTGGCAGTAAAGGATGCTATGCTCTCTGGTTGACGCGTTGGTATCCTAAATACGAAGTTTCTGATAAACCCATCGACGGTATGTTACCCATTGCTGCTTTCTTATGTTTATGGTTGTCCAGAGATATATTTAAAGACAACGGAAACTTGTTGAAACCTTTCGTGATCCCCTTTGCTATTAAGATGGCTCAAGGCGAGCAACTCCCAATAGGTAGCTTGTTCTTGGGATCCTTGTATTACAACTTGGATTCTTTGGTTATAGACTCCAGTGTGTCGAATAGCTTCATGAAGATTGAATGTTATGCTAACACGATGTTTCTTCAAGCTCTGATGTGGGAACACTTCAAGAATTATGCACCCATTCCACGTAATATTTTTCAAGGACTGAACACTGATGCTCGCCATATTTTCCCTGAGAAAGACAATGCTAGGATCATGCGTTGGTCCACAAAGCAGCCTCGGTGCAGGGCGCGCCTCATTGACGTGCTGGATGATGAATCTGAATTCGCTTTTCATCCTTGGGTGTCAGTGCCTTCTTATATCTCCCAACTGGTGACTTTCAATACTGGAGAGAGCATTAGTTTGTTGTCTGGTGCGGATCTGAACGATGGCGAGAGGTCCTTCATGTTGAGTTGCACCCCTGGTCATCTGCTGTCAGTATCGTAAGGAGAATTTTTCAGTGGAAGAGTATAATATTGATAGAGCGGCCCGACAAATGGGGATGGATCAGTGTGTTCCAACTATTCGAAGAAGGAAACCATCAGTTGATCAGCTCATGACTCGTTTAGATCATACCCATGTGGAAGGAAGTAACTACTGGTTTCCCTGCTCTGATAGATTTACCTATGTGACTCCGGGTTATGCAGACTTCTAGGATAATCAATTTGATCGATTGCATGAATATGTGATGGTCGGTCAGCCTCCAGTAAAAAATCGTCCCTCCGATGAGTTGATTGCCAGTCGACCGAGATTGAAGTATCTCTCTGGTGATAAGCAAAAATTGTCTCCAGGATGCTCCCAGGTGCGCTTTGTTATATTATCTTCATAAAATCATAAAAACTGTATTCTGATTATGTTACTGGAACTTGTCACAGGACGGTCGTATCATAAGACCTCGAATCTGTGTATATTTTTCAGAGACTGAAGCCATCGTTCATGGCGTAGAAGGCAGGCACAAGAGTTATAAGTTGTTGCCCAATACCGTAAAGTCCCCACCCGGCGTCTTGGTGAGTTTCCAGTATTTTCTTTGTTGTGATCTTTTCTCACCCATATAATTAGGATCCTGCGACTGATATTTTTATTCCGTTGCAGAACTTTACTCCGTCAAGTATTGATGGACTTCGTTTCTCCGCTACTGAACAAACAATTTATGACTTGAGTGATGAAGAAATTGTAAGTATCTCTTCCCATATCAATTATGATGTCTTATGAGTGAAACGCTGATTGCTGGTGGTATGTCTAGGAGGAAGACTCCATGAATATGGAGAATACTGTTGACGCTTGTTCGAAGAATAGCGATAAAGAGAGCTCCCAGAGTCAAGAACCGAATGAGAATAATGTTGTTGTCGACGCCGGCGTGAGAAATTCTGGTTCTTTAATTGCTTCGGAGACCACCCAAGTAAGCATTTCTCTCGTATTCCATCCATAGAAGTACAAACTTGCTGATCCATGAGTGAAATAATGAGAATGTATGTGAATATGTGACAAACTGGGGGATCCTCTTTGGGTATTGGTTTGGAGGTTTACAGCGTGAGGCGTACACTACGCCCATCATAATGAAGTGCCATAAGGATGAGACGGTTAGTAAATACAGGGAGTTAATAGTGAAACGCTCTGGGATATGAATTCCATGCGTTAACGATTTTATGGAACATCAATTCCATGCGTTAACGGTTTTATGGAACATCAATTCCATGCATACGGTTACCACCTCCTCCTATTTACTTACTTATGTTTCCATTCCTTAATGAGATCAGGGTACGTTTACTTCGACTTGTATAAATAGGTCTTACCTATTTCCACAAAACAACAAGTTTAGTGAGGAGCATACAACACTCAGAAAATACTTGCTAGCTTACCATTTGTTAGCCTTCCCACTTTTCAAATACAAGTCGTAGTAACACAACTACTCTTCCAGAAACCAACTATTTTGGTCTCATCACTTTCCTTGCTTCCCTCCCCAAAACCAACCCATTCTCCTTCACTTTGTGACCGAAGCAAGTCTGGAACGGCCATTTATTGGTTTAGGCCGGACTTGTACAGATTAATCTTTCAAATCTAAAGTACTCCTGTGAAGTACATTGTTTAGGGTTTAGACTCGTTTCTCACCCACACACCCGAAATTACCAAAATCAGCAGAAACTGTTTTCACCCTCAAACAATAGTGAATTTTATTTTTTAGATTGCTGCTAAACAATGGAGTACAATTTTTCAAACTTTCCATAGCCAGACCACCATAAGTCTAATTGAATTTGAAATATATTGGAGATTCACGGAGTACTACGATTGGCAATCTTAAATTTCTTGATTAGTGCTACTAACACCATCTCCTTGACAAATATTTCTCAATCCTCAACAACCCAGTATTATAGGATCTATTCCGCATTTTTAATTTTCAAATATGAATTCTTTACAAACACATAACAGTACCAAACTTATTACTAATAAAAATCACTTGTTAATCAATTCTCCTCATTAACCCATTGATAATTATTATCACCATTATAAACAACACTCGATACCAAAATTTGAATATTAGTTTCCACAATAACATCTTCTTTTATGTTGTTGCCGAAGATGCCATATTTTATAATATTTTTTATCCTTTTATTATTTAATGTTCCCATGTTTTTCTACATAGTCCTGGATGTTAGAAATTTATATACAGAAAGTTCGAATGTACTCATAATCCCACATAGACAATGACGACATACAGCTGCACATTCAAATTCAAACTTTTGTGTTCTCCTTGTAATTATGCATATCTTTTACTTTCTATCTTTCTGCTAGTGACTGATGATTGCAGGTTCCTATTTAAACTTCCTCCTTGGTAATCACTATGTCTCGACACTCTGCAAGAGAATGAACTTGGTAATCACTCTGTCTCGACACTCTTAAAGAGAATGAACTTCCACGATAATTTGGGGGTGGTATCAAAGGACAACATGTGTATGTATATGTCGTTCTTCGTCACCATGTATTTTCCCGCCTATTCCTATTCGCATAATGTAAGATTAAGAAAGTAAACTGAGTGAACGAAAAAGTTTTCATCCATGTTTTACCCTCTGCTATTTTATTTATCAGTAAACAATAAAGGCTCTAACTTTTTATTGCTTTCTGTTTTTTTCGTGCCTATCAATAAATACTACTGAAGATGCGCTTGCATAATAACATGTCTTTTCTAATCGTTGTCCGTTTGGGTAGTAAGGTGTCTTTTAAAATAGCTTTCGGTTGTAAGGTGTCTTTTAGTAAGGTGTCTTTTGCGATCATTGTCCGCTTGGGAGTAAGATATCTTTTGCAATAACTATTGGTTGTAAGGTGTCTTTTAGAATAGCTGTTATGGATGTTCATTGTGAAGAGATGTGTCTAAATTAATAGATAACCAAGACACATGATGACAATGCAATGACATGGAAAATAGCAATCACGTGTCTTCACCGTAGATTAAAATGATTGTGGTTGCGCCATGTGGCGTTTTTGGGGTCCCTTATTATAAAAAAAGATCCTTAGCTCATTCCCAAAAACTAGAGTCATTAAACTAATTTTTATAGTACCCATGCATCATAATTAAGGTTATACATGTGAAAAAATATTTTGGAAATATAATTATATCCAGTTGGACAAGCCAAATCCAATATTTCGCCTATATAACATGGATGGAGGAGAGCCTAGTAAGTCCGAGGGTTAATCATCTCATTAAAATTAAAATAATCATAGCAGAGCGAGAGTGATGACGTGGAGGCGTCTAAAAATTAGGGCTGCACAAAACCGAACAAAAACCATGAACCAAAACCGAAACCGAAGAATTTAAACCGAACCGAACCAAAACCATACTCTAATGGTTCATTTATGGTTGTCAGCCCCAGAAAACCGACACTATCGGTTTTGGTTTAGGTTTCCTAGAAAAACCGAACCGAAAACCATATGGTTAACCGACTGTTCCTAGCCATAGGATTGAAATGATATTAGCCATAGGATGTTAGATATTTTACCCTAATACTGTAATACATCACTCGAGTCTTCTCTTCCCTGTGTTTCTCAAAACTTCATCTCTCTTGTTCCGTTCTTCCCTGAAGTGAAAGAACTACCACCATACTTCACTCGATCCTAAAACTACCACCACCAGTCCACCACCAGGATCACCATCACCTTCTTATTCTCTTTGTTTTACTTCTTTTTCTACTTTGTTTTACATATGATTGTAACAAACCTCACCATCAGATTGAAGCTGGAGTAGAAGAGATCGAGTAGAAGTTTGTTTATAAATCATTCGGTTAACCAAAAATCGTATGGTTTTTAACAAAACCGAGTAGAAACCGAAACCAATAAAACCGAATAGGCTATATGGTTTCATTGGTTTTTATTATTGGAAAACCGAGTACTTTGGTTTCGGTTTAGGTTTTGCCAAAAACCGAACCATGTGCAGCCCTACTAAAAATGCGATTGTTTCATATCTAATTTTTTTGAATTTTCTTCGTGGATTCACCGTCTAATCTTCCTCCTGCTGGTGATTTTCATAAGGCTTTGTTTCAATTGTCATCAGATATTGTTGATTCAGCATTGATTGAGACTGATTTCCCATCTTTATTAGAATCTTTCGTTTCTAAGGAAGTTATAGGTGAAACCCCTAAAAACGGTGTTGATTCTCAAATGGGTGGTGATGGTGCAGTCTCTAATTTGAATCTTAATAAATTGGAGATAGTGTTACACGGGAAAGAAGGTTCGAGTAAAGAGTCAGATGGAAAATTTGGTTCTTCTGCAGCTAAAATTGGGAGTTTTACAAACCCTAAGTCAAAAGGGTGGAGAACCCTTTTCTCATCTGCAAAGCCAATCACTCCTCAACTTCCAATGAAGTTCACTCCACCTTCGGAGCTGAATAGAATGAGAGTAGTAGATTACTCAGCTGGTGATTTCTCTGTAGGAATCAAGAGATGTGAAGAGCATGTTGTGGGTTTCTGTGGGAAAAAGACTATCATTCTAGAAGTAAAGGAAGCTTTAAGCAAATACTGGAAGCTAAAGAATGAGGTAAGTATCAAACTTCACGGTAATTGGGCCGACCGACCGGAGGGCCCGTAGGGAGGGAGTCCATTTTATGACCACTTTTTTGTCAAATGAAACCTAACACAAATGTTCAATTTGATAAAAAGATTGGAAATGAATTTGGTGGTAGTCTTTGGGACATGAAAAGTCTAAAATGTCCCTCCTTTTAGTATAATTATTATAACTCCTTATACATCTTATTTTTTTAGGGGTATAATTGGCAACCAAACTTTAATATAACATATCTAAAAATCGGTGCCTTAGAATTTTACAAATTTTATATCATTTGAAAGGATTTTAAAAAATCTACGCAACGAGTACAAACAACAATATATAATTTAGTGTTTTTACGAAAAATTCGATGTTGACTTTTAAAATTTAATGTATACCCATTATGCAAAGCACCACAAAGGATGCATAATACATTGGGGAAATTAGTGCAAACCACCACAAAGGATACATAATACATGGGGTAAATTGATTGAAACTACCACAAAAGATGTATAAAAAATGGTAGAAATTTACGTAAACTACCATAAATTAAATGCATATCAATTTTAGCCTTATAACACCATTACGCATAACGGTGTTTCGATTTTCTTCGGTCGGCCCTCCCCACCGTGGCAGCGGTGATCTAGTTATTCCTTCATTTTTGAATTTAAGGACGATGAAGATCACAAAAGGGTGCTTGAAATAAGATCTTTTTACATATCAAAGTGTCTTTTCACCTTGAGGCTTTGGTCTAACTTAATTGAATCATCAATATCCAGCATTAGGACCTTACCCATTTGGGTGTTGATATTTGGTGTACCTCTACATATATGGTATAACGATGGTTTGAGCTTAATCTCGAACTACTTAGGAAAACCGATATTTGCTTATGACTGCACACTATTGAGAACAAAATTAGCATATGCTAGAGTATGTATTGAAGTAGATGTAAATGTCAATTATAATGCCCATAGAACATCAATGAAAACCTCCAAAATGTGAAACTTGCAAGGTATTTGGACATTCTTTGAAAAACTGCACTAAGCAACTGGAGCCTAGATGGACCGCAAGAAATAACGGAAAGGTACTTGAAAACTCACAATCTAGAGAAGTGGAGGGTGATGCTTGTTATAAGCAGCATGGAAAAACTCTTATGAGTCCTGTTGGGGATAATGTGATTACAAGAACAACTCATGACCCTCAACTTACGAGAAAATATTTGATGGGGGCGTTTTTTGAAGGGGGCATGGGGGACAAATGACATGTTGACACGTTCATATGATATTAATGAATTCTGTTTCCAAAATTATCAACACCATTTAAGAAAACAAATTTTCTCTCCAAAATTACAATTTTTTATATTTTTGGAAACAAAATCATTAATATCAGATGCACGTGTCAACGTGTAATTTGTCCCCCATGCCCCCTTCAAAAAACGCCCCCATCAAATATTTTCTCTCAACTTAAAAGGAATGGGCGAAGTGGGGGTATAGAAACTCAGGCTATTGAGGATGTTGGAAGGCTGGCCACAATTGGTGTAACTGAGGAGGTAGTTGCTACAACGGTGGTAGATAGAGTAGAGGAGTCTATTGGGACTTTATGCACAAGTTCATCTAGGGTCGATGGGACTAATATTTTTTCCGAATGGTAGTAAATATGGGGAGGAATAAAATCTGCAAGCCAAACAGAACCCAGCGGTTTCAAATATAACAAAGTCAAGTAGGGTTACAGGGAGTTTAACTCAATCCGACTCTTCACAGGGAGTTTGGACGGCTGTTAAAGTCAAATCTCCTCCTAAAAAGGAAACTTCGCAGAAGCCATCTCCAAAAAAAAAAAAAAAAAAAAACCTATCAAGACTGCTGGTTCTCCAAAAAGGAACCCATTTCTGATGCTAAGCGATTTTAGATAAGAAAGCATATTTCATATTGATAACATGAAGCTAGAAGTAAAGAAGACAGGGTAGTAATGCTCCAAAAATGGTTGTTGCCGACAGAGTCATTATAGAAGATGTTGAAGAAGACAATGAAAAAATGGATGATTGTGAATTTGAGAGGCAGTTAAAATGCGTGTCTTATGAAGACGATCTCTAAAAGAAAAGGGAGAGGCATCAAAAGAAAAGATACAGAACTTCACATATTCATTTGGATTGAGAATTATGGAAGTGCTATGAATGACAAGCAAGAACCTTTGGGAATAGGACATATAACTCAAAATAAGAAGGGTCACTCTTAGTTTTTAGCTTTTGTCAAGCTTCTTTGTTTCGTCATTTTGATTTTTCTGGTATTTTGAAGGTTTTTGTACTCTTGTTTGGTTTTCTTTCCCCTTCAAGTGAAAGGGTTGTTTGTTTATATTGTTTTGGTAGGTCTTAACCTTCCCATGTATTCACTTAGGCACTCTCACCTTGTCCCTTTTCCTTTTTATCAATGAATTAACCTTTTAAGTCAAAAAAAAATTAAAAAAAAATTAAATTAACGCTTTATGTTTTTCAATATGGATGAGAAAGCATGTGTAATTCCTTCTACTAGAGAGTTTATTATTTTAACACTTTATCATTTCCTCTATAATTTACTTGAGAGTTCATTATTTTGAAGGTTACTACAAAAATGTGAAAAAAATATATTGAATTCAATAGGTTTAAGACCATGTTTTATGGGCATGCCTAGCCACTTCCCAAACACCTTTACACCTTAGCCTGGGAAGGGCCTATCTCTTGCTGGTTTTCCCTGAGAAATCCAGGGATGGCTAATGGTTAGCCATTCTAAGCAAAAAAAAAACGGTAAGTAATCAACCATTATCCATATAACGGTGAGAGATCAACCGTTATCTCAAAACGGTTATTCATTAGTCGTTCTCCGTATCTTGACCAGTCCAACCCGATTGAACCGGCTGATGGATGTCCGTTGCCAAAATTAGTCTAAACTTGCAGGAAGAACGAACACAGTTCATTCCAGTTCAAATGTTCTTCCTTTTTTTCCCAAAGCTTTTCACACAGAAACCCTAACTAACCAAATAAACATCATGTCCATATTTTTTTGTTACTGGGTTTGTTGAGGAAGGTCTTAATTGAAAGTTGGAGTTATTTTTGAAGAGGTTAATCAACATAATAATCAAAGGTAATCCAATGAAACTTAAAACCCTAATTATTATTTTTTAATTTCAATTGAAAAGATTTTCAATAATTTTGAGATGAATAATATAAATTGAACCCAAATACTATTAGTTACCACTTTGTGAAGACTTTAATTTGTTTAAGATTGTTAATTTTCAGGACTTATATTGTATGTATAATTCTCTAGGTAATTCACAAGTTATATGAATTCTTATGATTGAAAAGGAGATAATTTAGATTGTATGTCTAATTCTCTAGGTAATTTACAAGTTATAGATATTATCATGGTCATAAAACGCTGCACTTTTATTGGACTTGAATTGCAAATATTGGTGGTATTAAACTTTGTTATAGTTGAATTCTTGTGTTAACTTTGTTAGATGTCCACTTTGACACCATTTAATTGCTACTCCGGTGTTGTTGTTAATTGAAGCATGTCTTTAAGGAGATATATGTCAATCAAATTGGGGGTTCGTCTTGCCGAAGATTCTGATGAAGAAGATACAAATCAAAATATTCTCATGTTATATCAATTTATGCTGCAAAATACTCATAATTTGCATCAGCCAGTTCCTACGCAAGTGAAGAGGAGAGAATCAATCAATAGAAATCTTGTTGAAGCAGATGCAAGAATGATGCATGATTATTTCAATGATGGTTGCACTTGGGGACCAAAAAAGTTTCACGACCGTTTAGGTATGTATCGACCCCTTTTCTTAAGAATTATGCACAAAATATGTGAGGTTGACCCGGACTTTCGACAAAGAAAAGATGCTGCAAGAATTCCATGTCATAGCCCACACATGAAAATGTATGCCGTTATGAATTGTCTTTGTAAAGGTATCCCACCTGATAGCATTGATGATTATACCTGTATGGCTGCTTCTACTATTTACTATTATATTAAGAAGTTTTGTGATGCAATTATGTTTAGGTTTAATGCGGAATACATGAGACGTCCCACTGTCAATGATACCAAGTGGCTGATGAAGGAGAACGCATCTCGAGGTTTCCCTGAAATTCTTGGTAGCATGGACTGTATGCATTGGGGTTGGAGGGTGTATCTAATGGACGAGGCGGGAACACACACAAGCCACAAAATTTATCCCACTTGTGTTCTTGAGGGGGTTGCTTCATAATATAGGTGGTTTTGGCATGGTTATTTTGGAGTGGGTGGATCAAACATTGATCTTAATGTTTTGAAATCCTCCAATTTGTTTGATGACAATCTCAATGGTGTTGCACCACCTTGTTATTTTATTATCAAAGGGAACCAGTACACACATGGGTATTATTTAGTGGATGGAATTTATAAGAGTTACTCAGTGTTAGTTCAAGCATACGGTGCACCTAGTGGTATTCCAATTCTCGAGTTATTTAAAAAATATCAAATTGCTAAGAGGAAAGATATGGAATGGGAATTTGGGACACTACAAAGTAAATTTAAGATCCTTTACCACAGATGTAACTACTGGGAAAAGAAAGATATGAAATCGATCATGAGAACCTGCATGATATTGCATAATATTATTGTAGAGGATGAACATCGTGACCCGGAGTGGAAATATGTGCCTGACCCACCTCATGAACCTATAGTTGGAACAATAAGGCAGGCGAGCGAATCATTACAAAACCCAGTTATTCAGGAGAGACTTCATACAGATCTTGCAGATCATATATGGGAACGACATGGTCAAGGTCTAAGGGATGGTGACATGCCTGGAGATGCGATAGACAACGAGTTGGATTCGGGAGAAAACACAGACGAGGTTGATATTGATCAAGACCATTACGACCTAGGATAAAAAAAAATTGGCATCCGATTCAGAATGATTTTATTATGTGTTTTTTTATTTATTTTTGTAAGTGGTGAGACATGGTTATTAAAATAACTTTTATTTAATTAAGAAAAAACATCACATTTGCAGGTACTAAGAAAAAATATTACATTTGCTGGTAGTAAGAAAAAACATTGCATTTGTTAAATAACACAACATTAAGATAACCTATAAAATAAGCATATTATATTCTTTAAATTACTTGGAAGATTATAAGATGTGTTCTAGATTGATTATCAAATACGCTCCAAATATATCGCTAAAGCTTAAGGGACGAAATATTCCCATTCCTCGCTCATTAAACTTAATTGTGGCACCAATTACGTCATTATTTGATTCGCGTAGACAAATCCTAAAAAGCCTGCATTTACTCTTGAGCAAAGCTAGGCGATACTTAAGAGCATTCAAGGATCTTTCGTTTACACCCTCTCTTGAATGAAACTCGACTGACATATCGTTCCAAAAAGTTTCTAGTGCCATATCCAAAAAATCTGGTCGCTCGACTACGGTGCAAAAGCTTTTGGCAAGTTGAATATCTTCTTGTTCACTAAAATTAACCATTATTTTTTCAACAAATAAACAGAAATTAACAAAATATGAACCAACAGATTTGATAAATTACAATGTAAAACTTGGGTGTTGAAATTTTTTTTTGATAGTTTGATCGTTTGTGGAGAATGGAAGTTAACCTCTAAGATATATATATATTGGGCCTAAAATTTGAACTTTAGAGGAAAACGGTTAATAATTAACCGTTTTTCAAATGAATCGTTAGATTAAAATGACCGTTGAGGATCCAACGACACCCAGGAGAGAACGGGTAATCATCAACCGTTTTAACGGTTCACCGTTACCCGTTTTTCTTTACAGCCGTTAGATCTTCAACGACTACAATCATCCTGCGGGAAAAATTAAGAAACCGCTAATAATCTTTCATTTTACCGACTAAGTGCAGTCTCGATTCCTGTGACAGTGAGTTAGGTTTAATGTTCAGTAATTTTGATTTAATGTACTACTTAGTTTAATTATCCGAATAAAATGAACTTTTTTACACATCTTTGTCACTTATATTTACATATTTCCATCTAAATACGACTTATGGACTCCATGTGTACACTACAACCAAGGTAGTTAATATCGCGTATCAGTATCGTATCGGTCGGGTCCTATACACCTATACAAATGATAATATTTGTTTTTACAGGCGATACATCATTTAATATAGAATTTCAAATAATTATAAAACCATAGGAAAAAATAATAAGAATCATACACATATCTCAAATTTCCAAAATACAAGTTGGTTAATTAGAGCTTCTCCAATGGTCATTGTGTGTGTTTACTATGTGGAAACACAAATAAGATATCCTCAATCAATTTTCCTTAAAATTAGAGAGAGAAAAAAATCCATCTCCAACAGTATTGCATGTAACATCTTCTTTTAATTAGTATAAATTTTATTTTCCATAATTAAGATTTTATTAGGGCTAAAAATAATTAGTCAATATATCGAAGTCAATTCAATTAAGTAAAAGATGACTAGAATGGTAGACAATGTCAAGGTGAATGTCACCTTGACAATGTCTACCCAAAGTCATCTATACATTGGTTTAAGACATCAGGGTTGGAGAATGATTTTAGATTAAATGGATGTGTATCCTAGGTGGATTTTGACATTTATCTCCACGCACATGCCATTGGAGAAGCTTTTAGCCAACGTTGTGATTGTTGTCCCATTATGCCAGTAAATATTTTTTGTTATCCTTCATATTTATATTTTATATTTCTCTGTCTTGCAATCGAAATATGGTTTCTATTTTATATCTTACCATATAGTCATTGATTTTATATTATAAATATATTTGGGCTTTTTACCTTCTCCAATTGACATTTTTACTTGTATGTAAAGACTAGATGCATGTTGATGAAAAATTTATTCACGAAACCGATATTATCGATGTACAAGTAAAACTGATATATCGGCCTGTACAACCGATAATATCATTTCATCTTTATATCGCCGATATTTTCGATATCGTATTGATATTTTCTGATATCCGATAAAAACCTGTAATATCAGCCTGTACAACCGATATTGACTACCTTGACTACAACCATTTCAAAAATTGACAATTTAAATTAAGGTGAGCACAATGCACCTAAGAGAAGTAGATCCAACGGTAATAAAAAAAAATTGTGCGACATTAAATCTCAGGAGTGTCTATCCGTCTAGCGTAAATAGTATTGTAAAACAACACTAAAATTGTAAATGAGTGTATATGGTTTGTAAACGAAAAAAGGTCAAGGAACGGGTATCCGTTAACCGTTCTAAGAAAGGAAAAACGGTTAATGATAAGTCGTTCCTATGGAACGGACAATGATTGTCCGTTATTTTGAAGTAGAACGGTTAATGGTTAACTATTTTCTACTTTTTCAAAACGGCTAATGGTTAGTCGTATCCTGAGTCTTCCCACTAGGATTCCCGGATACTAGGGAAGCCTTGCGAGAAGAGGGGCTTTTGGTGACGGTTTTTGGGTTTGGGAAGAGGCTGGGCATGCACATAAGACCCAGTCTAAGAATGAAAACCGTAGAAATCAATTTATATCATGCTTTCAAGTTTTCATTAGAAATTAATTTGTCTGAGATTAAATATATTACTCTCCTTCTCGTGAGATCTTAGGGATTTACGAAATAGACAATGTTATCAATTTAGGCTTACCAAATATAAAAACTAGTGACGAATTTTATTAGAGAACAATTAGTAAGGAAAAACCCAAAACCCAAAAAATCCATATATATATATATAGCTAATTTGTGATTTTTTGTAGCCGAATTATCAGGAGAATAAGAAATTACAAAAGATGGGGATAAAAAAATAAGCTTTTTATCGGCAGTTGATAGAGAAAATGGATATAAAGAATAATCAATTTCAGAGCAAGGGATGTAGAAAGTATAACACTGCTTCAAAATGAAGTAGCTAGTATCACTAAAATGATCTAATTTGCTCTCACTATGGGAGTAGAATTAATGGAGTAAATTTCGACCTAAACTTATTCGCACACTACTTCGTATGAAGTAAATTTAGAAGCCGCTTGAGAAAAAGGTAGGTTGAGCAATTCTTTAAAGAGGGCGGATCGGCTCACATGACTCATATCACGTTATCTCACATGACTTTCTCCACCGTCAGATTTTTGAATTTACAAGGTCTAGATTTTTTAGATTTTCACACTTTAGTTCTGGACTATGATGGTCACCCGTGACCCGGTAGCTTAAAACCTCTCTTTTCTATTCATTTTCTTCTCCCCCTAGATATTCTCTTCTTTTCTAATCAACTTCCTCCAAAGTCATGAAGGTTAAAGGTAGAAAATTGTGATTGAACGTCAGCATTGAAATTTTGATTCTAGAGTTTATTCATTAAGAAACATTCATCTTTTAGGGTTTTATTGATGATCGATTAGATTGCTGTTATTTTTAGCTCATGAAAACTATTACCTGATTTTTTTATAGATTTTTTTGATGCAAACTTTTACCTGATTTATGATTCGCAAAAGAGGTGTCTAACTTATACAATTTTATGCTGCTTTGAAAGTTTCTTCTATCAAATTGGTATCAATTTCAATTTGGGGTTTTCTATACAGATTGTTCCATTTTTCTTAAGGTTCTCAATTTGGGGGTTTTCTAATTTCTACACTGATCCACAAAATACATGGCAATTAATATTATCTACAGATTCATAGCTAGTCATTGAAGGAATTTTCTTTTTGGTGCGAGAAATTTGTGAATTTTCTTTTTGGTGCGAGTAATTTGGAGCTGCTGGATGGATGTAAAATACTGATGATTTATCATGTTTTTCTTACCTCTGATCTTGAAAACTTGTAAGGAAGTGATATTAGTATGTTAATTACAATCGGATTTTGTGTCTGCAAAAAAACAAAGATGCGAGAACCAGAGGTGTGAGAGAATACCTTAAAGGGAGACGAAAACGAATAGGTTTTCAGCTAATGGGTAAGGGCGACCCACGATTGAGTGTGAAAATCTAAAAAATACAGACCGTTTATATTTATAAATCTGACGATGGAGAAAGTCACGTGAGATAGGGTGAGATGAGTCATGTGATCGGATCCACCCTCTTCTTTAAATAACCACCCGGTACAAGTTTTGCTTTTTGTTACATTTTCAAATATGAGGTACCACAAATCTCTTTTTCATTATATTTTCATAGATGAGGGGCGACAATTCTTATTCCTTATTATACTTTTAATTATGAGGGACCACAGATCTTCTTTTAAGTATTATATCTTAGAACTATGGGGTGTGTATTTTCTACCATTTAGGGTGTTTTTGTTCTTCTAATTCTTATAACGGGGTAACACCTTATCACTTCCTGTTTAACCCATTTCTGAAAAGGATAATATATGTCATTGTGTGTTAAAACATACTATTCTATAACCCGTGTTGGAAGAATAAAAGAAAAATAACAGCAACAAAAAATGGTCGAAAGAAATAAAGATTGAATTTTTCCAGGCTAAATTAGGGCGTACCCCTTTTAATCGGGCATATTGAATCTGACAAAACAGGTCATCTAGAATTAAACCCTTAAACCCCGCATCCTCATTTTTGTTACTAACAAAAATACCCGACTTAATTAATGTTTGTTAATTGTAACACTTGTTGAGTAGTGTAGTAGATTAAGTTAGTGTTAGATGATAAGAGTATACAAAGAGTTTGTGTGTCAGGGATGATAAAAAATTTCTTAACTAAAATTACCTAAAATCTGTAAGTGAGAAATACATAACCTGCCGATTACTGTTGTATGTCTCCATCCAGTTGAAATTGGCACAATAAGTGTTTATGTCTGTCAATTTTGGCCTAAAAAGTATAGGAAAACTGAGTTTTTTCACGTTTAGATTCTTTTTTCATACATGGAAATCAATTTCTTATGCCCAAATTTAACCAGGTTTTTATGCCAATGAGAAAGAACTTGTCAAGCAAAAAGAAGCAACAAAAATCCAATTTGTTTCAAAGTTGTCTTATCGCTTCTTAGTTCAAAATATGCGATTTAATATGAACCCACAATTGGGGGATATCAAAACTAATTGGGGATATAGCTACAAGACAAAATCGGTGTCCCAATAGCATTTCTGGGTGACCCCCTATGTAATTATTTTTTTAATTTCTAATCTAGCCCTCACTAATCCTAATTAGTGGTTAATAATAATTAGTAAATTCTTAAGTATTTGGGGGATAAATTAGTTTGATTTTTTTTTTAATTTGTGTGAGTGAGGAGTAGAAGGAGAGGGAAAAAAAATTGAGTGGAATTTTTTTTTTGAAAATGGAAGATGAGTGTGATGAGAGAATTGTTGGAGCTGAATCTTTAGCTCAACTACAACAACAATCATATCTTCAATCTTCGATGTATGATAACAACTCACAATTAGAGTTATATGATGAACCAACACCCTTGGATCATGATTTTCGTGACCATGAAGTGTTTTGTGAAGAACCAACCCAAGAAAGTAAACATGTTCAGCATACAAGCAACCCCAACACACATGTAATGCTTCAAGGAGGTCGAAAATTTGATTTTTCTTTTAGAAACCGCCATTTTTTTCCCTATAAAAGCTTAGTACCGGCATGCTCGTTGTATGAAGACTACGCCGGAACTTGTGCTACCGGCGTGGTATTCATACAACACAAATGCCGGTACCATATATCCCCCATTTTAAACACGTTCCCGGCGTGGTTTTCATACACTCTTCCATGCCGGTACAACATATCCCCCATTTTTAAAACATTCCCGGCGTAGTATTGAAACAATCAATGTATGCCGGTAGTACTGTGTATTTTTATTTGTTTTTGGGTGAGAGTAGAAGGAGAGAAAAATATATTTGAGAGGAATATCTTTTTTTGAAAATGGAAGATGATTGTGATGAGAGAATTACTGTCACTATCCAGGGGGGTTCGGGGGGGGCGTAGCCGGTACCGGCAATGAGAGAATTACTGCCACTATCCGATTTTTTCCTGGTTTTGAACCGGTACCGGCATGGTAATCTAGTTTTCGAGCATGCCGGTACCTGTTCCTGGATAAAAAAAAACAAGACTACCGGCACTCATGTATAATAAAAATCAATGCCGGATTTAGGTACCGGCATAAATAAAAAAATGTCGAGGATGCCGGTACAGTCTTGGAAGTTCCTGCATAACTAAACACCAAAACCGGCATACCCATAAAATAATAATTGATGTCAGGATTGAGTACCGACATTGAAAAGAAAATGTCGAAGATGCCGGTACAACTCACTAAACCCTTTTCTTCTATGTATATTAGAAGTTCAATACCGGCGTGGTCTTCAACCTAGATCAAGTGCCGGTACCTAAATTCGGTGTGGTATTCATCCTATATCGCATGCCGGTATCCACTACCGGTGCGGTATTCAAACTAAGGCGTATGCCGGAATTTCTGAAACTCAAAAATTGCAGTTAGGGTTTTGCGATTTTGACCAAAACCCATACCTACAAATCCGTTGAAACACTAATTTAACACTTTAAAATGACTAACCTTCTCACAGAAGCCATCTTTGATAGTAGTTTATCTTTCAATTTGGGTTCGATTGGGAAGTTGTTCTCTTTCGTGGAAGCATGATTATAATTTGGGTAGGTTAATCGACGAAGAAATTTTTAATTTAACGATTAATCATCGATGAAGAACGATGAAGAAGATGAAGAAAAAAAAATCAAAACGATGAAGAAAATGAAAAAAAAAAAATCATGCCATTTAAACTTAGAATGGGGGATATTTGGTTTGGTTTTTAGATTTTATGTTTTAGTAGAAAGGGCATAACAGTCTTTTCATAATGTTTTTTAATTAATCTAAGGGTGTTTTAGTATTTTCGCCCCCAAAAAACACCCCTTAGCAGCCACCTTTGGTTGGGGGAAGTAATTCATATCCCCCAACCCATATCCCCCAATTGTGAGTTCTTTAATATCTATGCATTTTTCCTTTTCTTTTTAATGGTTTTTTTTTCCGACTTTAAAAGGTCAAAAAAATAACTTCTTTAACATGTATCCAAACATCCTAATAGGGTTTAGTTTGATAACGAGGAATTCAATTAGAGAGAAAAGAGAGTAGAGCAAAATAAAAAATAAAAAATGGTAATATCGTCCTTTTATCTTTTATTAATTTCTCTAGAAAAATTGTTGGGCTTGACCACGATAAGGTATATAGTTGGAATAACAATGATTTAAAAAGCCTGGCTAAATTGGGGCCTACTCCAATTAATTTGGGCCTACACTACAGGACAAAAAAGGTCATTGAAAAGTAAAAAAATAAGACACTCCATATCCAATTATTTTTAAAAATGGCTAATTTACCCCTTGATAATTAGCGTTAATCGGGTGATTAATTGGAAGAATTAATTGGGGGATATGGGAATTAATTGGGGGATATAGCTACGGGACAAAATAGGTGTCCCAATAGCAATTATGGGTGACCCCCTATGTAATTATTTTTTTAATTCCTAATCTAGCCCCCACTAATTAGGATTAGTGATTAAGTATAATTAGTAAAATGTTAAGTATTTGGGGGATAAATTAGTGTGTATTTTTATTTGTGTTTGGGTGAGAGTAGAAGGAGGGAAAAAAATATTTGAGAGGAATTTCTTTTTTTGAAAATGGGAAGATGATTGTGATGAGATAATTACTGATAATAAGAGGTTGAAAAATTGATTTTTTTTCTTTGAATCCACTATTGTTGCAGCTGAAAAAGCTTGGTGCTGGCATGGTATTCAACCAAAAACTCATGCCGCAATTGTTGGAAATGTTCATAAATTGTTTGCCACTATCCGGGGGGGTTCTTTCCTGGTTTTGATCTTGAATGTTGATTTTTTCTCGTTTTGAGCAGTACCGGCATGGTAATAGTTTTTTCGAAGGCAGTGCAGATTTGTTCCGGCATAGTATTTTGCTTAAATACCTATGCCTAACAGAATGAAAAGTATCGAGAATGTTGATTTTTTTTTCACTTGACTACCGGCATTGATAGGAAATTATCGGGCATCTTGTCTGTGTTCCGGCATATGGTCTTCATCAATTCCGGCATGGTATTCCTCACTTCCATTTTGAATTTTTTTCCTGGCTTTAAAAAGCTTGGTGCCGGCATGGTCGTTGATATGAAGACCATGCCGTGTTGTTTCCCGCATAGGAAATAAATATGAAAACTATCTTGGGAAAAAATACCGGCATGGTCTTCATATCAACCGACCATCTTGGGTATTTCAAGCTTTTAAAGACAGAAAAATTCAAATGGAAGTGACGAAGACCATGCGGAATTGATAAAGACCATATCTTTAACACGGCATGCGACATGGTCTTCATCAATTCCGGCATGGTCATCATCACTTTCAGCATGATCTTCATCACTTCCGAATTAAAAAAAATTCGTTTCCAAAGTGAGGTGAAGAGAATTTGATATAGAGTGGGGAGAGTTTAGAATTTGAAATGGAATGGAGAATATTTGGGTTTCAAAACACTACCTCTAAATAAGATTAATAAGAAGTGGAGATGGAAATGAGGGATATGATTTAGATTTTTGATTTTAAGTTTTTAATTTTTATTTTGAGGGAAGAAGTGGAGATGGAAATGGGGGATATGATTTTGTTTTTTGATTTTAAGTTTTTTTTTTTATTTTGAGGGAAGGGTATTTTAGTATATTCATAACTAAAAGTCACCCCTTAGCACACACCATGGGTTGGGGGAAGTAATTCATATCCCCCAATTAATTCTCATATCCCCCAATTAATTCTTCATTAATTGATGTTTAATCAAAATAAACTAGAAATTAACCAATCTTGATTCTTCACCAAAACGTGAATTTTTTTTATATTATTTTTTTGAAAAAACTCGTCCAGAATCGGTGGATGTTCATGCTCACATAAACCGATTGTAAGAATCGGTTTATAATACTTAAATCATAGGCCGATTGTAAAATTCATTAGTTTTTCTGTGATTTTTTTTCCGCCAGAATCGGTTTAAGTTAATGCCCACATAAACCGATTGTTAATCTGTGCATTTCTTCGGCTGTTTTGCTCATAACTTCTTCGTCCGATGTCGGAACAACCTCATTCTTTTTGCGTTCAATTCCAAATTCCATGCTCTATAATATAAAGATATATAAAATTTTCAAGATTTGTGCAAAAATTCAATCATGGTTAATGAATCGATTGATGTGTGCATCAGCATAAACCGATTGTGGTTGATGTTCATCACATCAACCCAGAATCGGTTTATGTAGGTGTACCATATCTACCGATTTTGGGGAACACCAATAACAATCGGTTTATGTGGACCCTTAAATAATCCTATTGTGGGCATAGCAGTTAAGAAATCAAAGGTTGTACAATCGGGTTATGTGGACATACATGTAATTCGATTCTAACCAAAAAAATATTCAGAAAAAACGGTTCTTTTCCATACCGGAATCTGGCTATGTGGACATTAACATAGACCGATTATGGTTCAATATATCCAACCAGAATACACATTCAGTATAATCGGTCTTTATGGGCATGAACAAAATCCATTTCTAAATAAAATCGGTTCATAAGTACATTGACGTAAACCGATTCTAATAAAACCAGAACACTTTGATATCGAAAAAATCGACTTTTGAGTGATTGCATGTTGCTAAAACCTAATTTAGGGGATTGGGTTGCTAGAAAAGTACTTGATTCGTGCCATTCCATCTCTTCAATGACACTCGAAGATGGTTCGTCTTAGGGGAGAAGAAGAGAAGAAGAATTGGTTGGAGATGGAGATAGAAATGGAAATGATTTTGATTTAAGATTTTGGTGTGATGATTTTGATTTTAGTTTTAATTTTGATTTTAGTTTTTAGTTTTTAGTTTTATTATTAGGATTTAATGGGGACATATTTGTAGTATTAGTATTTGATGAAGGGTAAGTTGGTAGTTTCATCTCTTAATAAAAAAAATTATCATGTAAGCGACGGAGACAGCGATTTATGTCCTGGGGTCGAATAAAATTTACTCTGGCACTTATATTTATATTATAGTTAAGGTACTACAAAACCTTGCACAATAGTATAAAAATTAAATAAACCTGCAACAACCATTATACAAAAACATGAATGGATTTGTAACATTTTCTTAGGTACGAAATGGTTAGAAACCAATTGGCTATGCGGCCAAAGGCCGCGACGATTTTTTTAGAACAAATCGTAATACCATTGGACAACTGTGGTTTGCTTACAAAGAGTACTCGTTATATAGAATAATGAATGTTATAATGAATGAACAAAAATTTAATAACAAAGTTTGTTTCGAAAACAGAAATTATGGTTTAGAAAAATAAACATACTTGAGAAAAAAAATGTTATCAGTTGTAAACAATATCTAAGCTTTAAGTGCAGTAATGGTCCAAGTCCCTTCAGTTCAATACAGACCTATAAACATTGTGTAGTCATAATTGCAAGCCTAATACACCTACAGAAATTAACACAGCAAAGGAAGCGATACAATAGAGTTTTGGTTCAGTCAGTCCACCTAATATTTAAAAAAATTCTGCAAATGCTGCTCGGAATGTAAAGGATCCACTAGCAATCAATTTAGCCAATAATACGCTATGTTTTAAGTTCAGGTCATCATTAGCAAAACCCATACCCTTACAACACAAACTAATAAGTATTCTTTGTAGTTTAGTTTAGAGGGTTTGCGGGTGATATAAGAGGATTTAAGTGAGTAGTGTAGTTGACATTATGACCCATTAGCCATAAAAATTGCAACTTTACAACAAAATTTCCCCCACAACTCGTTATAATTACCAAAACCTCAAGCCTTTTCTAACCAAAACTCAAAATTAAGTGGGATCAATGGACCTCATTTGTCCCTTGTTGCCTCTGTCCATGCCCCTGTAATATAGGCCCAAATTTATTGGAGTAGGACCCAATTCATCCACGTTGAAATTCGGGATTACAAATGGAAGTTCAACTTCAAAATGAGAATTACCTTTAAGTTTTTCATGTGCAACTTCTGCTGAATGTCTAGATAAACATTACGCAAAAGATAATAATTGGTGTTGGCACCACGTAAAGGTTGTTGAAGACGTGTTTCATTGTTGTTGAAGACTGAAGTGACCAAAACGCAACCATATATGTCCATAAATTTGACAGCATAAAGTGCACAGTCTAGGTAGCAAAGTTGTTAAAGTAGCAAGTATAAAATCTACATATGCCAGTGTCGACCGTTGCCTTCTACCCTACAATAATCTCTCAAGGAAAAAAGATGCCACAGTCAGGGATGTTATTTCTTCTTCAACGGCTTGGGATTTTGGTTTTCTAAGAAACTTGAAAGAACATGAGTTGGGAGATGCTGTTAGATTGATTCAACTTCTTGGCAATCCAACTTCCATTTTGGGAGATGCATATGAAGATGATGAGAGATTCTGGGATGCAGCAAGAGGTGAGTTCACTGTTGCTAAATGCTACACTTCTTTAGATGTGGATGGGTTTCTTTCTTTTCCTCATAAGCAGTTATGGAACAACAGAATCCCTCTAAAGGTTTCATTTTTGGTCTGTACTTTGTGTTTCAATGGTGCACCTACTCTTGAATTTCTAGAACAAGCTGGTAGAACTAATAACAACATTTGCTTATTCTGCAATATAGACTGGGAAACTAATATGCATTTGTTCTTACATTGCAAAGAGACGGCTAAATTGTGGAACTATTTTTTCACTAGTTTTGGTATAAATTGGGCTTTTGCTTATTCTTTAAGGGCTACCCTTTGGGAATGGCCTAATAAAAAGAGTAGGGTCATGGTTAAGAAAATTTTGGGAATGCTTCCCTTTGCTATCTGGTGGACAATTTGGAACGACAGAAACTGGAGATTGTATGGCGGGAGAAGAAGAAACTGGGAGCAACTAATCATTTCTGTTAAATGCACTATGTTTAATTGGGCGTCTACTACCAAAGTATTTGATGGTTTTTCTCTTAGTACTCTTATTTGTAATTGGGATGCTGTTGTTTGGCAATAACAACAGTTAGCCGAAATTTTTGTATATTGCCTCTTTAGATGTCACTAATTTGGTGACGTCTATTGTTTTTTAATTTAATTTGCCTTTTCCTTGTCAAAAAAATAAATAAACTTAATCGACGCAGAGAAGAATATTATTGAGGAATCACAAACGATAAGACGAAGTGTTTGTGACTACTTTTATATCTTGTCTATCAGAGATAGAAATCTCAAGCCAATTATTACAATTGTACTCGTACGCTAGAAGATGCAAGATCAGATCGCACAACTATGATAAAAGTAGTATCGGTCCGGCTTCACAATCCCAATGAAGTCTTTAAGTCATTAACCTGGTTTTAGAAGAAGAAAACCAAAGGTTAAAGGAGAATCGACTCTAGCTTAGCAAACTAGTATCACACAGAATGTGCGGGGATTAGGTTTCCTAGTTGCTAGAGTTCTCCCTTATATTGTCTCTCAAATCAGGGTTTCAATTAATGTTAGTTTGGTAATAAAGCATTCAATATTCACCGTTAGATGAAAACCTGATTGGATTCAAGCTAATATTTATCAACCGTTAGATCGAAAACATAGCTTGTTATACACACATGTAATGCACGTTTCTAGGCTTGTGTAACCGTACCCAAACTTGTAAATTAGTTGGTTCAACACTAGTTAACCAAATAGTTATCTGTATGATAACTTTCATATCAACCATATTCTTCTTCACCATAACTAGTCCAAATGACTCAAATGAACTAGTTAAAGAGTTGTTCAATTGCTTAGATCTTTATGTACTACACAAGACACAATTGAAGCAAAAACGATGTGATTCACTCGAAATGATTCATGAACTATAAAGCCACATTTTTAAATAGCATTCCTTAGTTTATTAAGATAAGTTCACAAACATCGTTTTTAGACATAACCTACTCAAGTTCGCAGACTGGGTTCGCGGACTTAAGTTCCCGGATGGAGTTCACAAACTCCAGCAGAAATTCTCGGATTGAGTTCGTGGACTGAAGCTCACGCACTTATCCGGTTTCACTTGATCAACAAAGTTCGCAAACCTCGGTTCAAGCAATAAAGACTTATACATATATGTGTTACCATAACAATGCTTATATCCTCCAATGGTTATATTGTCTAAACTCTCATTTCAATCATTGAAACATTCTCAGAGGGCATTATATAGTTGTTATTCACAAACTATTTTTCGTCATAGCAATTTCCAAAATAATTGAAACATAACATGACTTTCGTCACTAGGTAAAGATGAACTTGTCTAAAGCGAAATCTTTACCAACACATATTTCAAGAAATAAATAAGCGAGATATACTCAGCTCGAAATATTCACATGTGTATAATCTTAGTCTATATAATAATACGACTTTTGTCTCAAGATAGGAGATAGAGTAGATAAACTTTTGAGTGATAGATAAGTTCAAGTCTCCGCATAACTTTTAGTCGATGAAGATCCACTGGTTCCTTGAGTAGTCCTTCGTCTTGTATGATGATCGCCATGGAGTTCTTGAGCTCAACTACACTTTCTATCCTAGTCCGAGACCTTAGCTATAATATACTAGAAATCAAAGACTTTATAGTTTTGATCACTAATATTGACAAACATGCTTGAGATAGCAATGCATGCGAGTTCGACCGAGCAATGCTCTAACAATCTCCCCCTTTGTCAATTTTAGTGGCAAAACTATTAATACATATGGAATACGAAAAAATATATAAATAAACTTTGTATCTCCTATTCCACATGTCGTCAAATATTCAACAATACTCTATATCTTCGTCACTTCCAAGTAATCCAGTGATCCCAAAGGTTGTAATCGTTGTTAAAAATCCTTAGCTATAACAATGAGAAAACAAGAGTTCTCAATCATTGTTATATAGTGTCATAGTATCATTACACAGCGTCAAAGTCCAATTGTATCACAACTTTAACAACAATACTATGGTGATACTTCACTCCCCGTTAGTTAATACTCCATCTCACATGGAAATCACTCCCCCTTACATAATGATCCAAAAACCATTCGTATTTGTAATGTGAACTACATATTAATTCTCCCCCTTTTTGTCAATAAAATTGGCAAAGGTACAAGAACGGGATCCTAATGAAATTTCCGTAAGAGACATTTCATGACCAAAGGTAAATGTATATCAACTTGTTTAGATGCAATCATATAGCCGAAGCTAAATGCATTCATCAAGGAGTTCATAAAGATACCAGATAACCCTTCTAATATTCCACAACCATACTCCCCACAAAGATTTGGCAATTAAGCACAAGTTCAAAAGAACTCTCCCCCATAAAATGTCATTCCCAAGGGAACAACAAGAGCGACCTTAATTTCACTAGAAAAGAAGGATTTATTTAGACTCAACAAATCACATACAAGTATGAATTTGGAATCCAAAAAGAAATATTCAATCATATTAACCAAAGCGAACCAAGATTAATTTGACTAAATATGCTCAACACAAGTAAACTTATGGAGACTTAAGAAATAAACTAGATTAATCACAAGAAACTCGCAAATAAGCTAATTGGCATACTCAACCAAACTAATTACAAAAGTAATCAATTTAATTGGTCACACTCGACATAAGAAAATCTATGGAGCAATGACTAAGTTAATCATGAAAAACCAACCAAGTCAAAGAGATGCTCAAACATAAGAAACTTATGGGGTGCTGACTAAATAATTACACAAGATGATTAATTTAGTTAATTATGTTCAACATAGAGTACCTTACGGAACAACAACTAAGCTAATCACAAAAGCAATCAACTTTTGTTGTTTTAGTGCTCAACATAAGACACTTCATGGAACAACACAGTATTTACACAAAAATTATGGATCGGAGAATCAACCTTATACCGTGGAATAAGAAAGGATTCATTATATTTTTCATCACCATTTGCATAATGACATACAATAGCCATAATTCTTGAATCACATAAGATTTTAACCTATCTTATATTAATAATTGACAATATAGGCTTAACTTTTGTGTTTGTCAAAAGTCTATTCATTCTTTTATCAATACTTGCATATCAATTCACGAACGACTGTTTTTGACAAAATATGGGACAATCAAGTTCACGGATGTAAACACACATATCCCATAACAATATTGCAATATATAAAATCAAAAATATTAATACTGCAAACATCATTTTCCAAACAATTTTAGAATTTAAGCCAATAAATCTAAAAACAAGAAGATGAAAACTTTGGATATAGCTATGTGTAATCATAATAATGGCTATTCCAAACACTAGTTATTCTTCTAAACAAACCAAGAAAAATAGAAGATTTACTAGGAAAATAACATCAAAATAATTAAACTGAACACAAAACCTCCATGCCACAGTGAACTAAAGTCAAATAGACAGTTCAGGACCTTCTTGAGTCTTAAGGTCTTGGAGCTTGTGAACGACAACATCCTCTGCTCCTTTGAAGAGTATATCTTTATTGGGAAGTTCTTTAACACGGGTTTTCATGAGAACAAGGTCATACTTAACCTTTTTCAACTCAGTTCTTACCACATCATTGTATCAACAAGTTGTTTCTTTGCCTCCTTAAATTCTTTTAGAAAGTCTAGAACTACCTTTGACGAAGTCTCTTTAATCTCTTCTATATCCGAAAGTGAATCAGAGGATTGAGGAAGGGAATCTTCAATTTCAGTATGAGTTCCCTTCTCTTTATCGAGTTCGAAATATATCGCCTTATCAATGAAATCTTTAGACAAATCTACTGAGTAGGAGGAAGATGAAGCCATTGATAATATAAAACCTAGAGTAATAAGATTAACTCAATAGGATAGGCATATATAAAAAAACTCGAGAGATTTAGGGTTTACGGGATAGGTTTAAAAGAAAACTCGAAACCGTACGTGTACCCGTAAGATGTGTGTTCAAAAATCTCAACACGGAAACAAAAACTACACTTTTATTTTTCAAAAGTAAGTTTAGGTAAGAAAGAGAAAAAGAACAAAAATAAAATAAAATCACAAACCAGTGTTTGACTAATTATTCTTCTAAAAACGATAAGAGATTAGCTGGATAATTAGAGTCACTTTGTTATGGAGTATACCTATTTAATTCTCTCACAACTAGGCTTTTCGTATGCGAGATATTCAACCTTGTGATTAATTCACACAAGTATGAGCTTTTATCTCATTAAATGAACAATGTTCCTCTTTATCCTTCTATTTTGATAAGTGCTCTTTCCAGAGAGGTGAGACACTGCTTGATTAGCAAATTTATCAAAAGGACTAAGTCTATGACCTCTAGCAATTGGTTCAAGAGGATATGAATAGATAGGAATCCATTTTCTATACTTATATTTACCAGAAACATCCTTATAAGTACATGGAACACTTTCTTTAGCAATACAAGATTTTTTTCCAGAATGCACTTGAGCCCTGTGATGATTTCTAGAATAGAGATCATTTTTATAAGGTTTATGGTTTCATGTGGTTATGCGATTCACTGCGGTAGTCGACAGACTATTTGTTCCATTGACAGTGAAGAGAAACAAATTATGAATCTTAGAAATTTGTTTCCTTCTAGCAAAACAATGGATAACATAGTGATTATTTTTCCCACAAAAAGTACAGGTTCGTGGAGGAGAAGCAATAGTTGGCACCTGTCTTAGCTTCATAGCCATATGAGAAGATTGTAAGTTATGCAAACCTTTCTTGACACAATCTTCTTCTGGAGAACATTTTGTCTTGTACAAAGCATCATGAGAGTTAGTTTGTATAGAGGTTTTTCTCCTTAAGACATAGTTTTCCTTTTCCAAGGATTTGCACAGTTCATGAGCTAGAGTAAGATATGCACTTAGTTTCTCTTTTTCAACACGAAGTCTGTTGAGATCTGATGAATGAGTCTCGAGCAAACGTTTTTCTCTAATTGAGTCTTCCTTAACAATATCCTCAAGAGAACTAATCTTTCCACGTTGTAGAGTAGTTTCTTGGAGAAGATTCTCAATATTTTTAGAGAATGACTTAATGATGTTATAGAGATCACGTTCTCGATCAAGAGACTTTTAAAATTCATCAATAAGCTGATCATGATCATTAAAATCAATAATCTCAGCTGTATTTTTTGAAATTCTGGTGAGCTCCTTTTCAACTTTTGCCAGAGTGTCACATGCCTCATGAGAGGAAGAAATGTCATTATCAAATTGAATATTTTTTCTACCTCGGGATTCGGAAGAATCAACTAAGGAATAATCCTTTGAGGTGTTTTCAAGACAATTGACATAGTCAAAAGATTTATGAGACATTTAGCTATGCGCAATAGATATCTTCTCCTCAGACTCAGATTGCCACAAACACAGACTTGTGAGGTCTTGAACGTGTTTGCCTGCTCTGATACCAATTAAAAAAGCGGGGGTCTAACAACCACACCCAATATTTCGATTAGCAATCTGTATGGACAACTCCGAGTTACTTTCTAGAGAATCAAATAGACAGTCAGACTCAATCAATAGAAAATATCTCAAGGAGTTTATTATCTCTATCTCTCAATTTGATATTTACTCAAGCAAATACAATATGCGAGTCTTTATCAAAGAGAGGTAACTTGGATGACACCAAAGACCAATATCCAAGTGTCAATCAATTTAATTCAACAACTAAGAAGGTCGGATATTCTAATTGATTGAACAACGCACAACCTGTATTATTTCAATTATATAACGAAATATAATGCGGAAAAGAAATAACACAGACACCAGAATTTTGTTAACGAGGAAACCGCAAATCTAGAAAAATCCCGGGATCTAGTCCAGATTAAACATACACTGTATTAAGATGCTACAGACACTAGCCTAATCCAAGCTAACTTCGGTCTGGATTGTAGTTGAACCCCAACCAATCTCACACTGATCCAAGGTATAGTTATGCTCCTACGCCTATGATCTCATAAAGATATTGCGCACTTGATGCCCTTAGCTGATCTCACCCACAACCAAGAATTGCAACGACCCAAATTCGAAGACTTTAATAAACAAATCTGTCTCACACAGAAAAGTCTACAAGGATAGATAAATTCGTCTCCCACGAAGAGACCTATGAGTTTTGTTCTGTCTTTTGATAAATCAAGGCGAACAGGAACCAATTGATAAAACCAGACTTATATTCTCGAAGAACAACTCAGTTTTATCAATCACCTCACAATAAAATTAATCGACGTAGCGAAGAAGATTATTGAGGAATCACAAACAATGAGACGAAGTGTTTGTGACTACTTTTATATGTTGCCAATCGGAGATATAAATCTCAAGCCAATTATTACAATTGTACACATACGATATAAGATGCAAGATCAGATCACACAACTATGATAAAAGTAGTATCGGTCTGGCTTCACAATCCCAATGAAGTCTTTAAGTCGTTAACCTGGTTTTAGAAGAAGAAAACCAAAGGTTAAAGGAGAATTGACTCTATCTTAACAAACTAGTATCCCACAGAATGTGTAGGGATTAGGTTTCCCAGTTGTTAGAGTTCTCCCTTATATAGTCTTTCAAATCAGGGTTTGCAATCAAGGTTAGCTTAGTAATAAAGCATTCAATATTCACTGTAAGATAAAAACCTGATTGGATTCAAGATAATATTTATCAATCGTTAGATCAAAAATATAGCTTGTTATACACACATGTAATGCACGTTTCTAGGCTTGTGTAACCGTACCCAAACTTGTAAATTAGTTGGTTCAACACTAGTTAACCAAATGGTTATCCGTATGATAACTTTCATATTAACCATATTCTTCTTCACCATAACTAGTCCAAATGACTCAAATGAACTAGTTAGATAGTTGTTTAATTGCTTAGATCTTTATGTACTACACAAGACACAATTGAAGCAAAAAAGATGTGATTCACTCGAATCGATTCTGTTAGAGCATTGCTCAGTCGAACTCACATGCGTTGCTATCTCAAGCATGTTTGTCAATGTTAGTGATCAAAACTATAAAGTCTTGATTTCTAGTCTACTATAGCTAAGGTCTCAGACTAGGATATAAAGTGTAGTTGAGCTCAAGAACTCCATGGAAATCATCATACAAGACGAAGGACTACTCAAGGAACCAGTGGATCTTCATCGACTAAAAGGTATGTGGAGACTTGAACTCGTCTATCACTCAAAATTCTATCTACTTTATTTCCTATCTTGAGACAAAAGTCATTTTACTATATAGACTAAGAATATACACATGTGACATTTCGAGCTGAGTATATCTCGCTTATCTATTTCTCAAAATATGTGTTGGTAAAGCTTTCGCTTTAGCCAAGTTCATCTTTGCCTAGTGACGAAAGTCATGTTATGTTTCAATCACTTTGGAAATTGCTCTGACGAAAACTAGTTTGTGAATAACAACTATATGACGTCCTCTGAGAATGTTTCAATAATTGAAATGAGAGTTTAGACAATATAACCACTGGGAATATAAACATTATTGTGGTAACACATATATGTATAAGTCCTTAGCACTTGAAGCGAAGTTTGCGAACTTTGTTGATCAAGTGAAAATCGGAACTTGAGCAGTCAATCCAGTCCGCGAACGCAGTCAGCAAACGTGCGTAGTTCTCGAACCCGAGAATTTCTGCTGGAGTTGTAGATCGTTTTCAGTCCGGGAACTGATGGAAGTTCTCGAACCCGAGAATTTCTGCTGTACTTTGTGAACTCTAACCAGTTACTTTAGTCCGCGAACTTGAGTATTTATGTCTAAAAACAATATTCGTGAACTTATCTAAATTATCTAAGGAATGCTCTTGCAAACCGTGGCTTTATAGTTCATGAATTAATTCGAGTGAATCACATCTTTTTTGCTTTAATTATGTCTTGTGTAGAACATAAGATCTCATAGCAATTGAACAACTCTCTAACTAGTTCATTTGAGTCATTTGGACTAGTTACTGTGAAGAAGAATATGGTTGATATGAAAGTTATCATTTGGATAACCATTTGGTTGACTAATATTGAACCAACTATTGTACACGTTTGGGTACGGTTACACAAACCCAAATCGTCAAGTACTTGTGTGTATGGCAAGCTAAGTTTTCGATCTAATGGTTGAGAGATATTAGCTTGTATCTAATCAGGTTTTCATCTAACGGTGAATATCGAATGCTTTGTTACTAAGCTAACATTGATTGCAAACCCTGATTTATAAGACTATATAAGGGAGAACTCTAGCAACTAGGAAACCTAATCCCCACACATTTTGTGTGATACTAGTTTGCTAATCTAGAGTCGATTCTCCTTTAACCTTTGGTTTTATTCTTCTAAAACCAGGTTAACGACTTAAAGACTTCATTGGGATTGTGAAGCCAGACCGATACTACTTTTCTTATAGTTGTGTGATCTGATCTTGCTGTTTCTATCGTACGAGTACAATTGTAATAATTGGCTTAATATTTTTATCTCTGATAGGCAAGATATAAAAGTAATCACAAACATCTTCGTCTCATCGTTTATGATTCCACAATATCTTTTTTCGCTACGTTGATTAAGACTATTGTGAGGTGATTGATAAAACTGAGTTGTTTTTCGGGAATATAAGTCTCGTTTTATTGATTGGTTTCTGTTCACCATGATTTATCAAAAGACGGAACAAAACTCATAGGTTTATTCGTGGGAGACAGATTTATCTATCTTGTAGACTTTTCTGTATAAGACAGATTTGTTTGCTAAAGTCTTCGACTTTGGGTTGTAGCAACTCTTGGTTGTGGGTGAGATCAGTTAAGGGAATCAAGTATGCAATATCCTGCTGGGATCATAGGTGTAGGAGCATAAATGTACCTTGGTTAAGTGTGAGATTGATTAGGGTTCAACTACAGTCCAGACTGAAGTTAATTTGGAGTAGGCTAGTGTCTGTAGCGGCTTAATATAGTGTATGTTTAATCTGGACTAGGTCCTGGGTTTTTCTGCATTTGCGGTTTCCTCGTTAACAAAATTCTGATGTATGTGTTATTTCTTTTCCGCATTATATTTTGATATATAATTGAAATAATACAGGTTGTGCGTTGTTCAATCAATTAAAATATACGAACTTATTGGTTGTTGATTTAAATTGATTGACACTTGGATATTGGTCTTTGGTACCATCCAAGCTATCTCTCTTTGATTAGACTCGCGAATCACATTTGCTTGAGTAAATCAAATTGAGAGATTGAGATAATAGCTTCTTGTGTATTTTATATTGATTGAGTCTAGTTGATTCTCTAGAAAACAACTCGGAGTTGTCCATACAGATTGCTAATCGAAATATTGGGTGAGGTTGTTAGACCCCCGCTTTTTCAATTGGTATCAAAGCAGGCAAACACGTTCAAAACCTCATAAGTCTATGTTTGTAAGCGATCTGAATCTATGGACAGAGGTGATATCTCAATAAACGTACCACCAGTCTTCGATGGCTCTAATTACTTATGGTGGAAAATTTCTATGCGTGCTTTTCTTCTAGCATGTGATTTCCAATCATGGGTATATGTTGTTAATGGATATAATGCTCCCATTGAGGCAGTTGGATGTGTAAATGTTCCTAAGAATATTTTTTAATACACTCCTGCAGAGATTCTTGTTGTAAAGCAAAACTCTGAGGGTTTGAATGCAATCATACATGCCATTACCCCAAATCTTCAGCACCATGTGTCTAATTGCACTAATTCGCAAGAAGCTTGGGATATCTTAGCAATCGTATTTGAAGGAAACACCAGTGAAAAGGAAGCGAGGCTTCAAAACCTTAGTTCCGACTGGGAAAACCTTCGTATGGCAGATGATCACAAAGTGTCTGAAATTGTTAATGCATCTTTTGCATTGGGTAAGACTATTCCCGAAAAGGACATTGTGATGAAAATTCTCAAATCACTGCCATCTAGATACGATGCTAAGAAGCATGCCATCGTTGAGGGAAATAACCTAGATAATCTCTCCATAAATACGCTGGTTGGAAAGCTTAAGATCTTTGATCATGAACATTCATCCAAATCTACGGATGTTGCTTTCAAAGCACTAAAGGACACTAAATTACTTTATAAAAGTAAAAAAGTGTATATCTCTGAAGATGATCACTCTGAGACAGACTCATCAGATGAAGATCTTGTCAAATCAGTCTCTATTATCACAAGACAGTTTAGGGATCTTCTGTTGAAGAGAAGTAAACGGTTCTCCAGAGATAAGCTAAAGGCATCTGTCAAACCTCATAATCGTGTTCTTCCTAAAAATAGGGATATTGATGAAAATAATGATGAGGATATGCCTCAGTGCTTTAAGTTTAAGGGATTTGGTTATTTTGCAAACGAGTGTCCAAATCATAGAAAATACACTGGGAACAAAGGTCTTGCAGCAACTCTTGATGAAATGTCTGACAGCTATGACTCTAATGAAGATGGGAAATCAAGTGTTTCACTTCTTGGTGAAAATATTGATTTTGATAATTGTAGCAATACACATATCAATTTTGATATTCTTTCAAAGGAACCATTCTGGAAGAAAAATTTGACCATTTTCTTGGAAACTCTGTTTATAATGTTTCAGGATCCACTATGTGCCTAGCTGCTTGCACATTTCAGAAACATGATTACTATCCAAGTGTGACGTGCTCGTATTGTTCATTAAAAGGTCATGAACTCTCAAAGTGTTACAAGTTCAAACACAAGCAAAGACACGTCAACAAACTTCAACGAAGAGCAAATCATCTAGCAAGAAAGCTTAAACTTGCTCAGAAGACCGCAGAGGTATGTAAGATTTTATCTTTGTCTAATAAGTTAGTTTCCAAGGAAAAACCAAGACCATTTGAGAAGAAAGTATGGTCAAACTGTTTTGATGGACAGAAGTCTGTGGATTTTCTACAAGAGGAAATTTGTGGACAAATTGTAGTTCACCACAATGCAGCTTGATTGTGTTGTTCTTAAAATCTTGTCTCATGTGCCTGATCAAAAGAGACAATGATTGTGTACCTCTCAGGCTTTAGGAAAAGTTGTTTTTTCTCTCTTTTCTTAGAAGTATATTCCTTTTTGTCTATCAAACAAGAAGAAATGGTACTATCGATAATTCTACTCTTTATAGGGATAAGATTTGATCGTCCACGAACCTGTTTTAGGTTTCGAACCCTACATTCCTTTTCCTTCTCTAAAACCTCTCTTTATATTGAGACTACTTGTTGAGATAATTGTGAATTCCTCTCACAAACCCATACGCTTATGTACGCTCCAAGAATGATGTCTTCTGATGAAAAATAAGGTAATGTGATTCTTAAGCCATCAATCATGAAGGAAAAATAAAAATCTCCATTGCCTCCAACCTTGAAAAGAAAAAGAAGGAATATGAGGAAGCCAAGAGCTGTTCCTTCAAATTCTCAGAAGTTTTCTGATGTTCTTGAAGTGTTGAAGGAGCTGCGAAAGGAGATTCAACAAATAAAGGCTTTTGTGTATAAGACTCATGAGATTCATAAGGCCCTGGTTCGACAACATCAACCAAGAAGGTTCATCGATATAAACTCCTTTCTTAATGAACCTTATGTTCCCATGGTTGTTGACGACAAGGAGTTCGGGGACGATAATGAATTCTTCAAAGGTCTTAATGTCTAGTATATCTTCTAGTGTTTATCTTTTTTTTTTTAGAAGAATAACTAGTGTTTTGGAATATCCATTATTGTGATTACACATAGCTATATCCAATGTTTTCATCTTCTTGTTTTTAGATTTATTCTAAACTTGTTTGGAAGATGATGGTTGCAGTATTAATCTTTATGGTTTTATATATTGCAATATTTGATGGGATATGTGTGTTTATGTTCGTGAACTTGATTTTCCCATATTTTTTCAAAAGTAAAGTCGTTCGTGAATTGATATGCAAATATTGATAAAAGGATTAATAGACTTTTGACAAATACAAAAGTTAAGCCTATATTGTCAATTATTGATGTAAGATAGGTTAAAATATTTTGTGATTCAAGGATTATGTCTATTGTATGTCATTGTGCAAATGGTGATGGAAACATAGAATGAATCCTTGCGTTATCTATAGTATAGAGATTTATTGATCCATGTTGAGCACGATACGACTAAGTCGATTCCTTATTGGCATGGTTGGTTGTTCCATGAGATGCTATATGTTGATCATTAAGAACTAAATTAATCAACTTGTGTGGTTATTTAGTTTGTATTCCATAAGTTTTCTTATGTTGAGTACATGTACGGTTAAGGTTATCATGGCTTATGATAATCTTATTCGTGGTTCCATAATCTCTTATGTTGAGCCCAAATAAACTAAATCAATCATCTAGTATGGTTATTTAGTTAGCACTCTATAAATTTCTTATGTTGAGCATGATTGACTAGGTTGGGTTTTCATGATTAACTTAGTCATTGCTCCATAGAATGCTCTTATGTCGAGTGTGGCCAATTAAATTGATTACTCTTGTAATTAGTTTGGTTGAGTATGACAATTAGATTATTTACGAGTCTTCTTGTGATTAATCTAATTGATTTATTAGGTCTTCATAAGTTTACTTGTGTTGAGCATATTTAGTCAAATTAATCTTGGTTCGCTTTGGTTAATTTGATTGAATATTTCTTGTTAGATTCCAAATTCATACTTGTATGTAATTTTTTGAGTCTAAAGAAATCCTTCTTTTCTTTTTTGAAATTAAGGCCGCTCTTGTTATTCCTTAGGGAATGACTTATTATGGGGGAGAGTTCTTTTGAACTTGTGCTTAATTGCCAAATCTTTGTGGGGAGTGCGGCCGTGGAATATTATAGGGGTTATCTTGCGTCTTTATAAACTCCTTGATGAATGCATTTAGCTTCGGATTTATGATTGCATCTAAACAAGATGATACACGTTTACCTTTGGTAATGAAATGTACCTTACGGAAATTTCATTAAGATTCCGTTCTTGTACCTTTGCCAATTTTATTGACAAAAAGGGGGAGAATTAATATGTAGTTCACACTACAAATACATATGGTTTTCGGATCATTATGTAAGGGGGAGTGGTTTCCATGTGAGATGGAGTATTGACTAAGGGGGAGTGAAGTATCACCATAGTATTGTTGTTGAAGTTGTGATGCAATTGGACTTTGACGATGTGTAATAATACTATGACACTGTATAACAATGATTGAGAACCGATGCTTTTCTCATTGTTATAGCTACGTATTTTCAACAATGATGATGCTAAAATTACAACCTTTGGGATCATTGGACTACTTGGAAGTGACAAAGATTTCGAGTATTGTTGAAGATTAGACATGTGGAATAGGAGCTACAAAGTTTATTTATATTTTTTTGATATTCCATATGTATTAATAGTTTTGCCACTAAAATTGACAAAGGGGGAGATTGTTAGAGCATTGCTCGGTCGAACTCGCATGTGTTGCTATCTCAAGCATGTTTGTCAATGTTAGTGATCAAAACTATAAAGTCTTGATTTCTAGTCTACTATAGCTAAGGTCTCGGACTAGGATAGAAAGTGTAGTTGAGCTCAATAACTCCATGGCAATCATCATACAAGACGAAGGACTACTCAAGGAACCAGTGGATCTTCATCGACTAAAAGGTATGTGGAAACTTGAACTTATCTATCACTTAAAAGTCTATCTGCTCTATCTCCTATCTTGAGACAAAGGTCATTTTACTATATAGACTAAGAATATACACATGTGACATTTCGAGCTGAGTATATCTCGCTTATCTATTTCTCGAAATGTGTGTTGGTAAAGATTTCGCTTTAGCCAAGTTCATCTTTGCCTAGTGATGAAAGTCATGTTATGTTTCAATCACTTTGGAAATTACTCTGACGAAAACTAGTTTGTGAATAACAACTATATGACGTCCTCTGAGAATATTTCAATGATTGAAATAAGAGTTTAGACAACAAAACCACCGGGGGATATAAACATTGTTGTGGTAACACATATATGTATAAGTCCTTAGCACTTGAACCTAAGTTTGCGAACTTTGTCGATCAAGTGAAAATCGGAACTTGAGCAGTCAATCTAGTCCGCGAACGTGCGTAGTTCTCGAACCCGAGAATTTCTGTTGGAGTTGTAGCTCGGTTTCAGTCCGCGAACTGACGGAAGTTCTCGAACCGAATAATTTCTGCTGGAGTTTGTGAACTCCAACCGGTTACTTGAGTCCGCGAACTTGAGTGGTTATGTCTAAAAACGATGTTCGTGAACTTATCTAAATTATCTAAGGAATGCTATTGAAAACCGTGGCTTTATAGTTCATGAATTGATTCGAGTGAATCACATCGTTTTTGCTTCAATTATGTATTGTGTAGTACATAAGATCTCATAGCAATTTAATAACTCTCTAACTAGTTCATTTGAGTCATTTGGACTAGTTATGGTGAAGAAGAATATGGTTGATATGAAAGTTATCATTTGGCTAACCATTTGGTTGACTAATATTGAACCAACTATTGTACACGTTTGGGTACGGTTACACAAACCCAAATCGTCAAGTACATGTGTGTATGGCAAGCTAAGTTTTCGTTCTAACGGTTGAGAGATATTAACTTGTATCTAATCAGGTTTTCATCTAACGGTGAATATTGAATACTTTGTTACTAAGCTAACATTGATTGCAAACCCTGATTTATAAGACTATATAAGGGAGAACTCTAGCAACTAGGAAACCTAATCCCCACACATTTTGTGTGATACTAGTTTGCTAATCTAGAGTCGATTCTCCTTTAACCTTTGGTTTTCTTCTTCTAAAACCAGGTTAACGACTTAAAGACTTCATTGGGATTGTGAAGGCAGACCGATACTACTTTTCTTATAGTTGTGTGATCTGATCTTGATGTTTCTATCGTACGAGTACAATTGTAATAATTGGCTTAAGATTTTTATCTCTGATAGGCAATATATAAAAGTAATCACAAACATCTTCGTCTCATCGTTTGTGATTCCACAATATCTTTTTTCGCTGCGTCGATTAAGACTATTATGAGGTGATTGATAAAACTGAGCTGTTCTTTAGGAATATAAGTCTGGTTTTATTGATTGGTTCCTGTTCACCTTGATTTATCAAAAGACGGAACAAAACTCATAGGTTTATTCGTGGGAGACGGATTTATTTATCTTGTAGACTTTTCTGTGTGAGACAGATTTATTTGCTAAAATCTCCGACTTTGGGTCGTAGAAACTCTTGGTTGTGGGCGAGATCAGCTAAGGGAATCAAGTGCGCAGTATCCTGCTGGGATTAGAGGCGTAGGATCATAACTGTACCTTGGATCAGTGTGAGATTGATTGGGGTTCAACTACAATCCAGACCGAAGTTAATTTGGAGTAGGCTAGTGTCTGTAGCGGCTTAATACAATGTATGTTTAATCTGGACTAGGTCCCGGGGTTTTTCTGCATTTGTTGTTTCCTCGTTAACAAAATTCTGGTGTCTGTGTTATTTCTTTTCCACATTATATTTTGATATATAATTGAAATAATACATTTTGTGCGTTGTTCAATCAATTAGAATATCCGACCTAATTGGTTGTTGATTTAAATTGATTGACACTTGGATATTGGTATTTGATACCATCCAAGTTATCTCTCTTTGATTAGACTCGTGAATCACATTTCCTTGAGTAAATCAAATTGAGAAATTGAGACAATAACTCCTTGAGTATTTTCCATTGATTGAGTCTAGTTGATTCTCTAGAAAATAACTCGGAGTTGTCTATACAGATTGCTAATCGAAATATTGGCTGAGGTTGTTAGACCCCCGATTTTTCAGATTCATGAACTATAAAGACACGGTTTGCAATAACATTCCTTAGTTTATTAAGATAAGTTCACAAACATCGTTTTTAGACATAACCTACTCAAGTTCGCGGCCTGGGTTCACGGACTTAAGTTCCCGGATGGAGTTCACAAACTCCGACAGCAATTCTCGATCGAGAACTTCCGCCAGTTCGCGGACTGAAGCTCACACAATTCTCCGGTTTCACTTGATCAACAAAGTTTGCAAACTTCGGTTCATGCAATAAGGACTTATACATATATGTGTTACCACAACAATGCTTATATCCTCCAATGGTTATATTGTCTAAACTCTCATTTCAATCATTGAAACATTTTCAGAGGGCATTATATAGTTGTTATTCACAAACTATTTTTCGTCAGAGGAATTTCCAAAATGATTAAAACATAACATAACTTTCGTCACTAGGTAAATATGAACTTGGATAAAGTGAAAGATTTATCAACACATATTTCGAGAAATAAATAAGCGAGATATACTCAGCTCGAAATATTCACATGTGTATAATCTTAGTTTATATAGTAATACGACTTTTTTCTCAAGATAGGAGATAGAGTAGATAGACTTTTGAGTGATAGATAAGTTCAAGTCTCCACATACCTTTTAGTCGATGATGATCCACTGGTTCATTGAGTAGTCCTTCATCTTGTATGATGATCACCATGGAGTTCTTGAGCTCAACGACACTTTCTATCCTAGTCCGAGACCTTAGCTATAGTATACTAGAAATCAAAGACTTTATAGTTTTGATCACTAATATGGACAAACATGCTTGAGATAGCAACGCATGCGAGTTCAACCGAGAAATGCTTTAACAAAAGGAGAATCGACTCTAGCTATGTAACTAGTAACACACAGAAGTGTGGGGATTAGGTTTCCCAGTTGCTAGAGTTCTCCTTTACATAGCTTTCAAATCAGGGTTTGCAATCTAAGTTACCTTGGTAATAAAGCATTCAATATTCACCGTTAGATGAAAAACCTGATTCAACCAAGCTAATATCTTTCAACCGTTAGATCGAACTTAGCTCGTTACACACAAATGAAATGTACCATCATTTAGGTTTATGTAACCGTATCTAAACGCATGTTGGCTCAACAATAGTTAACCGAGGTTAGCCATATGATCACTCTCATATCAACCTTGTTCATCTTAACCATAACTAGTTCAAGTGACTCAAATGAAACTAATTAAAGAGTTGTTCAATTGTTATATTCTCATAGAAGTATACAAGAACACAATTGAAGAAAAATCGGTTTCATTCACTCGAATCAATTCATGAACATTATAGCCACGATTTGCAAAGATTGCATTCTTTATTATATAAATGTTTAAGTTCATGTACACAACCGGTTTTAGAACTTTAACCTTCAAGTATGCAAACAGGTACGCATACTTGAAATACCCGGACCAAGATTGGGTTTCGCCAGTACGCAAACGGGTACACGTACTTCCAATACCATCAAAAATATTTGCACATGAACCTCACGCCAGTACGCGAACGGGTGTGCATACTTATGTTCCCATATTTCTCACGCCAACAGGTACGCGTACATGTACGCATACTATGTGAAAAGGCGAGGGTACCCCAATATACCTCAAGCTAAAACTTTTCCTTCCTATAAGTCCTTTCTCCGAAAGGGATTGTCTTTAGACTGAGTCGAGAAAATGAAACTAATCGGTTCACACTTCATGTGATCGTCTATGGATATGAGATGAGACAATACAACAACGAAGAATGTTTACTTGATACAAAGGTTCGGACTTAACCAAACACAACAGGATTCACATATCAAGTAAATATGAATTAAAGTTTGTGCAATTTACATTAATTATAATAAAACAATTATAATGCGGAAATATAAAGTAAATGACACAGTAAGATTTTGTTAACGAGGAAACCGCAAATGTATAAAGTAAATGACACAACAAGATTTTGTTAACGAGGAAACCGCAAATGCAGAAAAACCCCGGGACCTTGTCCAGAATTGAATACTATCAGGATTAAGCCGCTATACAAAATAAACTAACTTCGTATAGTTGAGACCAAGCAACTAAACCTATAGTTCACCTAGTTACGTCTGTATTCCCACACCTCCAACTTGTAAACAAGTCACGTACTTGGACCAATTTCTTTGGTTCGTATTCCAAACAGTAAAGGAACAACAAATCTGTTTGGTATCAACTCTCTTCAACCAAGTAATATGAGTTGCGCAAAGGTTCCCTTGTTTATCTTAACATAAACTCCTTTTCCAGGTTCCAAGATCTATCTTATGTCAATCACCAAAAGGTAATCGTTAAGATTAAGCCAATCAACACTCTTAATCCAAAGAACTGTGTTGATGCCGATCTTCTCAATTAATCAATCCAATCTACCACAAGGATAAACCGATTATTAATTGGATCCTCTGTTACCCAAACAAGTATTATGCACACCAAAGATTATAAAACCAAGTCAGAAATCTTCTATCACTTCTTTGTCTTCAAATCTTCAATAAACACCTGCACACGACTACTTGAATCTCTTGTGATCAATCACACACATATGGAGTCTGTTAACAATGGATTATCACAAGATCGTCTTTAGATCTAACAACAGTCTAAATATCCATGTCAAAACCTTGAACTAGTTTGAGTGAATCTTACATCAGAAGAGAAGATTCTCAAGCATAAACAAACTAGGTGCAATCAAAGTTCAACCACCGTTAGTCAATCCAATCAATACGAAAACTAAAGATAAACCGCAATATCTAGTTTCCCACCAACGGGTCGCGCTAGAGCTTCTCAATCCCAAAGAAGACTTTAAATTAAGCGGCCGTAAGAGATTTCACCTAATTAGATTACTCTCCTCTCCGATAGGCGGCTTCACCAGTAACAATACAACAGATGAAGTTTACTATCACGAAGGATTAGTTTGCTAGAAATGCAAACTCAAAGTATTTATAGACAAGGAAGTTTGGACACCAATGAATTTCCAAAGCCGAAAATATTCTCAAGATATTTTTCCATATTTACCCAAATTCGGTTTTCATAATTCCTGTGAATGCACTGTCCAAATATAATGATCGAAATCTCCTTGGAAAATCTTTAACTAGCAAATGCACATTACTAATTCTTATTTTCCATATATAATTAAAAAACTTAATTAAAAGATTCTTAACTTATTTAAATTCGATCTTGGGATTTACTTCCTTCTTAGCTGTTAAGGAATATCCTTGAAAAAAAAGAATAAGAATTAATGCGCGTGTTCAAAGTGTATCGACATCTTACTCTTGCAAGTCCTTTTTCATACTTACTCACTTGAAACCGATTTACCACACTTCCAAACAAGTTTAGAATTGGTTCATCCGACTTTAAAGAACTATGTGATTGATCAAGTAACACTCAATCACAAACCATGGGTGTAACGGTTCTACCAAAACAATTTTCGGTTCTACCTCCATGTGAGTACTGTGCATAGTCACACTAGCTTACCTAAGATACGTATGACTAGGTACTAGGATCGGTTCCCCACATATATTTGGTATCTAACTTGTATGCACTGCACATGTCCATAGGATCGGTTCCCCCTTGCCTAAAAACGTGTTGCATATGTTTATAGAATCGGTTCCCCTTTCTTCTATAAACCTTGCTGCACCTCATACAAGGATCGGTTCCCCCTTATGACGTACTGCACCTCTTCATAGGATCAGTTCCCCTTTCCAAAATTAGTTCAGACACTCACAAACCCGAT
This sequence comes from Papaver bracteatum, assembly GCA_023529315.1. Taxonomy (NCBI): domain Eukaryota; kingdom Viridiplantae; phylum Streptophyta; class Magnoliopsida; order Ranunculales; family Papaveraceae; genus Papaver; species Papaver bracteatum. The sequence continues at coordinate 986,984 of JAJJWX010000810.1, read as the reverse complement.
CATACCCCAGATGATTACTTAAGATCGGTTTCACTAATAAAAGTCATACCAATACATAAGTCAGGCCTCATGTGAATAGTTTTACCAAGAACACAAACAAGTCATGACTGATTATACTAATTACACATATTGGTCGTTCATAAGATTTGCAATGAAGAACAACCCCAATAACGCCTGGCGATTTCCTTTTCGGTTCACGACATATATCGTGAACTTACTTCCTTAAAACACATGTAAAAACATTATTTCCTAGGATGAAATCCTCACCTCATACCCATACATAATCACAATAGCATTCATACGATTATGTTGATATCTCATATACAAAGTTTAATGGTTAAGCAAGAAACTTCATATTGTATTCCTTAATACTATGTCTATCTAGAGTGTTCATGCTTCACAGTTTTATGTTTTCAATATGCATGACTTGAAAGATACGTTAGGGAATGAAACAATACAAGTCAAATATCACTAACCTTAAGTGGAAGGATGATGTTGTGGTTGTAGCTCCGTACTTCTTCACTTCTTCAAGTCTTCGCAATACTTGTAATGTTTCACCTTAATACTTTCAAGCTAACCTATACGAAGTTGACTCTAGTACATTTAAATCAAGCGACCCTTAAATGAGTTTTGGCTCACTAAAATATGACAACCAAACTTGACATACCAACACTTGGTGGGTTCAACCGAGCTATGCTCTAACACTATGGTTCCCGGGCATGGATTACATATGTGCAAGAGTACACAATATGTCATATCCGATAATGGTTAAGTGTTCTAAACTTTTATTTTAATCATTGAAACTTTCTTAGAGGATGACAATGGCCATTTTCACACACTATTAGCAACAAAACAATTTTCAAGTTATTGAAATAATCATAACAAAATATTCCAAGTTTACACCAAATGATTGTATCACACAAACCATGTAAGATGTTACTCGGCAATTTTCACATGATCATCTTTTGACTTGCGTCAAGAATATAAGATGAACTTGGTCGAAGTGAAAGCTTGCCAACATATATTCCGAAAAATATGTAAACAAGTTAAACTCAGCTTGAAATCTCAAATATGTATAATAGAAAACTATATTGTAACACGACGATAAAGTAGACATAGACTTTCCAAGTGATATATGAGTTTCAGTCTCCACATACCTTTTGTTGATGAAGTTCCACGAGCTCTCCTTAGTAGTTCTTCTTCTTCAAATGATAAACACTGTGAAGTCTAAGGCTCAACTACACAATCTATGTCCTAGTCCAAGACATCTATAAGTAGACTAGAAATCAAGACTTATAGTTTTGATCACTAACATTGACAAACATGCTTGAGATAGCAACGTATGAGAGTTCAACCGCGCAGTACTATAACAATCTCCCCCTTTGTCAATTTTAGTGACAAAACTATCAATATATATGGATTACAAAATAAATAAAACTTTGTAGCTTCTCATACAAATGCTTGATCTCCTTGGCATCTTCAACACGACTCGAAATCTTCATCACTTCCAAGTACTCTATGAATCTAAACGTGTTCAACTCAGCATCATAGTTGTTGAAGATCCGTAGCGATGGCAATGAGAAAACAAATGCTCTCAATCATTGTTATACAGTGTCATAGTATCATTACACATCATCAAAGTTCAATTGTATCAAAACTTTGACAACAATACTATGGTGATATCATCACTCCCCCTTAGTCAATACTTCATCTCTTCATGAAAACCACTTCCCCTTGCATAATGATCCATAAACCATATGTATTTATAGTATGAAACTATACATTAATTCTCCCCCTTTTTGTCAATATAAATTGGCAAAGGTACGAAAACTTGTGGGATCCTCATGAAATTTTCAAAGAGATATTTCATGACGAAAAGAGAATAACATACCAACTTATTTAGATGCGATCATATACCCGAAGCTAAATGCATTCATCAAGGAGTTTATAAAGATACAAGATAACTCTTACAACATTCCACATCCGCACTCCCCACAAAGATTTGGCAATTAAGCACAAGTTCAAAAAGAACTTACCCCCATAAAATGTCACTCCAAAAGGAACAACAAGAGCGACCTTACTTTTACAAGAAAAGAAGGATTTCTTTGGACATTAAAAAATCACATGAAATATGAATTTGTATTAAAAAAATCTCAATTAAATTAACCACGAAAGAACCCATGATTAAATTAATCGGAAATGCTCACATAAGAAAACTTACAGAGCCACACAGTATTTACATAAAGATATGGATCAGGGAGGATCAATACTGCGGAATTCACAAATATTCCGATATTTGCATAATGCATTCTATTTTTCAATACTATTTGCACAATGACATATAATAGACTTTAATCTTTGTAATCAAAAGTCCATCCTATCTTCCATCAATATTTGCATAATGATATCATAGGCTTAACTTTTGACATATATGGGACAATCATAGTTCACGGACGCAAACACACATATCCCATAACAATTTTTGCAATATATAAAACCAATAAAGATTAATACTGCAAAATTATTTGCCCTTTGAAGGTAAAATCAATCTTTTTCGCACGGATTTACACCAAGAATAGCTACCAAAGGCGTATAAAATATTTTCTTAACAAATAAGAACATACAAAGTCATTAACGACCATGCACCATAGTTCACATAAGATGATTGTAAACATTCAAGAATCCCATAGCAATGCGTACTATTGCCCATCCTTGAACTTCCTTTTTTGTGATTCACCAACAACATTCTTGTAAAATCTACAAATGAGATTAGAAGAGAATTACTCCAAGAATCCAAGTGACCAAGTCCAAGAGAAGTGGAACAAGTGCGACGAAACGGAGCAAAACACTCAAAAACAAGAATCGGGACAAAGACCAATCTTAACTCATCTAAATCAAAGAAATCTCATCACCATTTTGAAGAGAATTCAAATAGGAAGAGAATGAAAAAATAATGAGGTCATTCCGAGTTAGGACGAAAATGTTGCGGACAAAACGAGTTTACCGAATATCGACGTCTACATGCCAGTACGCATACAGGTTTGCAAACGAATTTTCGTGACCTGGAGCAGTATGCAAACGGGTATGCGTACCAAAATCCCTGGATTTTGATTTTAAATTATGGTATGCATACTTGGTATGTGTACCATGAAGTCTAAACATCCCAAACTACTATTTTCAAACCTAAACATTTAGGAACCTTAAACACATATCAAGTTAGGTAGAAATGAACGATAAACAAGGTACATGGATCATTATAAGTACTCTAAGCAAATAAAAACACAAATATTGCTCAAGTTTATAGACATACCTTTTTAGAATAATCCAATCGAATTCTACAGCCTTACCAAACATAATATGTGTGCCCCAATTATCGTGTTTCCCTCACCATATACATAGCAAGGCATTCCTTGGTGAGGATGAACTTACAATACAATCAAGTTGTGTTGAGGTGAACAATATCTTGCTCACCACAAGTGACTTTTAGATTATCATGAAAGAGATCGCTTTTAGAACCTTTCACATCCAAATCCATCTTTCTAAATAAATTTTTAAGTTCCAACATCATGGATACTGCCTTCTCCGTAGTCATGGAATTTTCTGGAAGATCATTATTTTTCACACTCAAAATATCATTAACTTTCTTTGGTATCCACTTTTGAGTGCGTTCAGGAACAATCGGAACCTTCTTCCCATTACTCTCTTCTAGAATTCTCGGAAGAGAATTGGATTGACTATTCTTTTTCAAGTTAGTCTTTCTCCAATTAGGAGCATCGGATCTTGTCTTCGTCTTTACAAAGTTATCCTTTAAATAACCATTACGATTGTGAAAAGGCTTCGTATGACGTTTATAGGAAAACTTAGGTATATCACAACACTGATTTCTTTGCCTAAAGGTTGGAAATTCACAACTTGTAACATTAAGGGGATTAGTCTTAACATATGATCTTGGTTTCACAACTTATTGTGATGCCAAAACAAGAATATCATGAAGTTTCTCATTCCTTATACGGAAACGACATCTCCTTTCCAGGTGACCTTTATTTACGCAATAGTGGCAAACATAAGGAATGTTCTTACCTCGATCCATGTGTGCTGACTTTGGAGGTTGATATACTTTGCTATTTTGAACCTTAACTGCCGGTGAAGGTATTTTACTTTTTCCATCAGTGGAAACCTTTTGTTGGGAAGAATCACTAGCCTTGACAAATTTTACCTCTTTGCTAGTACTTAGAGCATCTATTCCCTTATAGCCCAATCCTCGCGTATCACGATGATTTTTACTTGCTCCTAGCATATTGGTTAATTGTATTGAACTAGTGTTGAAATTTTTCAAGTCATCTTCCAACATCTTGATTTTATCAAGAGCAGCAACTAAATCAACCTCAAGGCGTTTTTATCGAGCGAGATAAGCGTTTTCTCTGTTATCAAAACCTTCTTGCTGAGAGTTAATCTTTGCTTCAGTTTCTACAAATTTCTCTTCCAACAAGAAGTATTTTTTGATAAACATTATCACATTCAAGTGACTTTCTACTCAGGTTTCCTCGGAATCTTTGAGGATCGATTCGCAAGAGCGATTCCAACTATAAAGACCACTGTAAATCCTTTTCAATTTCTTGTTTTCTCGAAAGGGAGGAATCAGAAGAGGTGTGACATGAGAAGTTGTCATATTTTTATTTTTCAAAGAATTTAATACCCCAACATACCCTGAGACTTCCTCATCAACATATGAATCACCTTCATCGGAAAGTTCATCCAACTGTTCTTCTATGAGTGTTTCCCAACCAGCAGTTTTTACATCAAGAGAATGTTTAGATATTTACTTAGATGTGACAGTTCTCTCAGGTGATACCAAGCTTTCAGAATCATCTGGTAATTTCTAAACTAGTATGTTATTAGAGATAACACTTCTGTCAATATCAGATCGCTACAAACATAGACTTATAAGGTCTTTAATATGTTTTACTTCTCTGATACTAATTGAAAATACGGGGGTACAAAAATTCATTTGGCAATATGAGAGAACTTACTCCAATATACTTTCTAGAGAATCAACTAGACAGTCAGACTCAATTTAGAGAAAATTATATACAAGATTTTATATCTCTAACTCTTAATTCAATCTGCAATCAGCAAATACAAATTTACGAGCCAGATTGAATATAAGAGAAGTAACTTGAACGGTGCCAAAGGCCAATGGTCAAGGATCAATCATTTTCAATTAACAACCAAGGTTGGATTTCCTAATTGATCGATAAAACGCACATCCTGTGATATTTCAATTATATAACAAAATATAATGCGGAAAAGAAATAACACAGACACCAGAATTTTATTAACATGGAAAACCACAAATGCATAAAAACCCTTGGACCTAGTCCAGCTTTGAACACCACACTGTATTAAGGTTCTACAGACACTAGCCTACTACCAATGAACTTCGGTCTGGACTGTAGTTGAACCCTAATCAATCTCACACTGATTTAATTTACATTTGCGTTCCTTACGTCTCTGATCCCAGCAGGGTACGACCCAAAGTCGAAGACTTGATAAACAAATATGTCTCACGTGGAAATTTTATTTGAATAGATAAATCTATCTCCCATAGAAATACCTATGAGTTTTATTCCGTCTTTTGATAAATAAAGGTGAATGGGAACCAATTGATAAATCGGTCTTATATTCCCGAAGAACAACCTAGTATTATCAATCACCTCAAAATAATCTTAATCGATTAACGAAACAAGATATTTTGGAATCACGAACGATGAGACGAAGGTGTTTGTGATTACTTTTCTATCTTGCCTATCAGAGATATAAATCTCAAGCCAATCTTATGACTGCACTCAATCACATTAGACACAGAAAGATCAGATTTGTTGGATTTGGCTTTATAATCCCAATGAAGTTTTTAAGTCATTAACTTACAAGGTCTCGTGAAAAACCTAAGGTTAAAGGAGAATCAACTCTAGATATGCATCTAGTAACACACAGAAGTATGGGGATTAGGTTTTCCAGTTTTTAGAGTTCTCCTTTATATAGTTTTCAAATCAGGGTTTGCAATCTAAGTTACCTTGGTAACAAAGCATTCCATATTCACCGTTAGATGAAAAACTTGATTCAACCAAGCTAATATCTTTCAACTATTAGATCGAACTTAGCTTGTTACACACAAATGAAATGTACCCTCATTTAGGTTTATGTACCCATATCTAAATGTGTACACCATGTTTTCTCAACAATAGTTAACCGAGGTTAGCCATATGATCACTCTCATATCAACCTTGTTCATCTTAACCATAAATGACTCAAATGAAACTAGTTAAAGAGTTTTTCAATTGCTATATTCTCATAGAAGTATACAAGAGCACGGTTGAAGAAAAATTAGTTTGATTCACTCGAATCAATTCATGAACATTATATCCACGGTTTGCAAAGATTGCATTCCTTATTATATAAATGTTTAAGTTCATGTACACAACCAATTTAAGAACTTTAACATTCAAGTATGCAAATGAGTACGCATACTTGAAATACCCGGACCAAGATTAGGTTTCGCCAGTACGCAAACGGGTACGCGTACTTCCAACCCCAGCAGAAATATCCGGACATGAACCTTACACCAGTTTGCGAACAGGTGCACATACAGTACTTAGGTTCCCGGATTTCTCAAGCCAACAGGTACGCGTACGGGTACGCATACTATGGTTCTCGGACATGGATTACATATGTGCAAGAGTACACAACATGTCATATCCAATAATGGTTAAGTGTTCTAAACTCTTATTTCAATCATTTGAACTTTCTTAGAGGATGACAATAGCCGTTTTCACACACTATTATCATCAAAGCAATTTTCAAGTTATTGAAATAATCATAACGAAACATTCCAAGTTTACACCAAATGATTGTATCACACAAACCATGTAAGATGTTACTCGAAAATTTTCACATGATCATCTTTTGACTTGTGTCAAGAATATAAGATGAACTTGGTCGAAGCGAAAGCTTGCCAACACATATTCCGAGAAGTATGTAAGCGAGTTAAAATCAGCTCGAAATATCAAATGTGTATAATAAAAAACTATATCGTAACACGACTTATGTCTCAATATAGGAGATATAGTAGAAATAGATTTTCCAAGTGATAGATAAGTTTCAGTCTCCATATACCTTTTGTTGATGAAGCTCCACAAGCTCTCCTTAGTAGTTATTCGTCTTCAAATGATGAACGTCGTGAAGTCTAAGGCTCGACTACACAATCTATGTCCTAGTCCAAGATATCTATAAATAGACTAGAAATCAAGACTTATAGATTTGATCAGTAACATTGACAATCATGCTTGAGATAGCAACACATGCGAGTTCGACCGAGCAGTGCTCTAACATTTCTGATCGATTTGCTGATTGCATTGAGAAATATCAATAAAACTCTTTGATATATATCTTGATTAAGCTCGCTTTTAAGTTGGTGCTCTCGGAATTATATTGGAGTTTAGTCCATATAGATTGTTGAACGAATTATTTGGTGTGGTTGTTATACCCTCGATTTTTCAATTGGTATCAGAGAAGGCAAACACGCTAAGACCTCATAAGTCTGTGTTTGTAGCGGTCTAACTCTATGGACAGTAAAGTCTATGTAACACTTCACCAGGTTTAGATCTACCCAACTCCGAATGTTCTCTACAAACCATCGATGAGGTTGAGTATCTTGATCTAGATAAAATCATCAAAAAAATTTGTCAAGAAAAACAACAATTGATAAGAAAAATTGATGGTCTTCATTGCAAAATTTATATCAAAAACTCTGATCTTCGAGAATGCTCTGGAGAGCTAGTTGATCTCCAGAAGAAGTTAGATGAACAAATCTGGATCAATACTGATTTTATTACAAAAATTGCAAAAAGTAAGGATTTGAAGTTTGTCAAAGAATCTTCAATGGAATTGAGAAACTCCTTTGATCCATCCTTGAAGGATTGTCATAAGTCAGGATATAAGCAAGGTTTAGGCTTTGTGAAACCTGATATGACTCAGAATTTGATGTTGTTACATGTATGTTTTGTGTCTCTCGTGATCATTTTCAACATACATGTATGCCTTTTAAGAAAAGTTTAAAGGTTGCTAGTGATCTTCACAAGAAAGCTGAACAATTGTTTACTACTCTAAAAAGGTGTACAAAACTAACAAGAAAACCCAAATGGGATAGTAGTGTTAGTATGGGAGCTTTTGCTCTAAAATCAATATCACCCTTTCAGTGGTTCCTTGATAGTGGACGTAGCCGGCATATGACTGGTGATCTTTCTTGGTTTGTGAACTTAAGCGATTTTGAAGAAGGTCCGGTAACATTCGGAGATGGGAGTTGTTGCTACATAAGCAAGAAAGGAACGATCAAATTACAAGGCGTTCCTGAAATCCATGATGTCGTATATGTAAAAGGTATGACTGCTAATCTTCTTTCTGTTAATCAAATTTGTGACAAAGGCCCAAAAGTTATCTTCAATGCGAATGGATGTGACATTGTAGACAAGACTGAAAAAGTAATTTTTCAGGGAACTTGTGGTAAAAATAATTGTTATCTATTGGATACTCAGTTTTATAATTGTTGAAAAAGTAATTTTTCAGGGAACTTGTGGTAAAAATACTGTTATCTCTTGGATACTCAGTTTTATAATTGTTTCAATTTGACTAAGGTAGAATCTACACATCTTTGGCATGAGCATTTTAGTCACATCAATTATCGCCTTATAACTAAGATCATTAACAAAGAACTTGTTAGAGGTGTTCCCAAAATCAATGTTAAGATTGATGGTGTCTGTGGTGCCTGTCAAAAGGGTAAACAGACAAAAGTTCCACATAAATCATCTCGAGATATTCTCACTGAAAAATCGGGGTATAACAACCACACCCAATAATTAGTTAGATAATCTGTATGAACTAACTCCAATATTATTCTGAGAGTACCAACTTATAAAGCGATCTCAACCAAGAAAGATATCAAAGAGTTATATGTCATTTTGTTAAATAAATCAGCAAATCAAACAAATAAAAATCTATGAGCCTGATTGATATGAGAAATACTTGGACGGTACCAAAGACCAATGCCCAAGTGTCAATCAATTTATATCCAACAAATAAAGGTCGGATTTACCAATTAATTGAACTACGCACAACATGTGATATTTCAATTATATAAACAAATATAATGCGGAAAAGAAATGCCACAGTGTTTACGGGTAAAAACCGTTTCTGCTGATTTTGGTAATTTCGGGTGTGTGGGTAAGAAACAAATATAAACCCTAAACAATGTACTGCATGGGAGTACTTTTGATTCGAGAGATCAATAGTACAATCCTGGCCTAAACCAAGAAATGGTCGTTCCAGGATTGTTTCGGTCACAAAGTGAAGGAGAAGGGTTGGTCTTAGGGGGGGAAGGGAAGAAAGTGTTGAGACCAGAATAGTTGATTCTGGAAGTGTGGGCGTTTTATGACTTGTATCATAAAGTAGAACTGGTGAGCAGGAAGGAAAGCTACTAGGTGATTTTTAGATATTGTGTGTTGCCGACCAAAAAACTTGGATTTTGGTGGAAATAGGCGAAACCTATTTATACAAGTCATAATGAAACGTACCCTGGTCTAGTAGGAAGTGGAAATGATTGAGTGGTGAAAGAAAAGAGTAGTGTGTAACTGGCAGACGTTATTCTTCCATGATGAAGGAAGTGAATTCGTGTAACCGCTAGTTATTATTCTTCCATGATGAAGGAAATGAATTGTTTACACCGTTACTTCTCACCACCACTAATTATCCTACTTCATGACACTTTCTTATTACGGGCGCATTGCGCGCCGCACGCTGTAAACCATACCAATACCCTGATGAGCATCCCCCAGTTTGTGACATATTTTGATGTCTCGAGTGTTTCCGTGGAAACATGTAGCACTTTTCTACGTGTGGCAAGTTAAAATTGAGAGGCTTGCCGCAAAAAAATAGCATGTAATGCTAGGCTCGTCTTGGATAGTCGCCTAAAACTTGTCGTGAGCTTATCGGTTCGTTAGCGAACTTGGATGGCTGAGATTGCATCTCATGAAGAAGGATGGCCATTGATTATGGCCACATTTTCTTGTATAGTGAAGTGGCGTTGGCCACATGCTAATGGCATGCAGGTGGTGTAGCTATGACATGGCGTCATGAGAGTAGTCGCTGCATAGTGGTATGCCATAGATGTTGCGACATGGCTAAAGCTAAAAATTGGCTCTGCATCCAAAATTAGGGTTTGGCGTGGCCAAATCTAGGCGCCTTGGAAGAATTTGGCGTGCCCAAGTCTTGGCACCGTTGGAAGATATAGGGCTTGGCTTGGCCAAGGCGCCGTGGAAGAATTCTCCCTGGAATAATTAGGGTTTGGCGTGGCCAAGGCGCCGTGGAAGAATTCTCCTTGGTAGAATTAGGGATTGGCGTGGCCAAGGCACCGTGGAAGAATTCTCCTTGGAAGAATTAGGGCTTGGCGTGGCCAAGGAGTTGTGGAAGAATTCTCCTTGGAAGAATTGGGGGTCGGTAAGCAAAATGGGGTCAGCTTTGTTCGGAATGCGCGTGGCGAATTTAAGGCGACCTGATTGGTCGATGGGAAGTGGGGCCTGCAAGCTAGGGAATGGCCACACTTCCAGTGTGTTGTGGAGGATTTAAAGCGACCTGATTGGTCGATGGGAAGTGGGGCCGGCAAGCTAGGGCGTGGCCACACTTCCAGTGCACTGTGGCGGACTTAAAGCGACCTGATTGGTCGAGGGAAATAGAGTCGGTTTAGTATTGGGCGTGGCCAATGACAAGTGGCGCCAGCTGGCCTAAGGAATGGCCACGCCTACCTTTGCTGCTGCTTCCTGTTTTTTCTGATTCTGGGCGAGATTTTGTACCTGCTAATCCATGGCGGATTAATTACCTAGTTTTCATAGGCTTAATTTTGACAAGCAAGGTCTAGTATGTTACGCGAGGCGCGAAACCCTAACTTCTGCAAGTTAGTAAGGTCTGGTATACTGCGCGAGGCGCGAAACCCTAACTTTTTCAAGTTAGTAAGGTTGATTTAATTCTATGTGTCGACACATAGCTCTTTTAATTTCATTGCCAGAGAGTAGCATGCTTTTCTAATTGAATACCTTATGCAAAGATCTTATTCTTGATACTTGGAGATTCGTGCTACTCTGCTGCGAGTGAACACGAATCGTCATGCCATATCAACATTAAGAGTTCAACCGGAGAACATAACATGGAAGGCATTCATAGGAACTTATATTAAGTAAATATGCGCGAAGCGCCGAAATTTACAGAACATCTGGGATTCTCCAGTATGGATAAATTTTATGTAAGTATATTGAGCGGCTCAATAAATTCGCCAGTGGAGAGTCTAGCACACGTGGCTCTGTTTCCTTGCAGAGTGACGTAACATCGGATGCAAGGTTTTACGATTTTAACCTTAAGCTAAAAATCACCATCAACATTAAGTCCCCTGGTTAGCACGTAACAATGGCGTTGTTTCGGGGTAAGCATGAGATGGTGACGGTCAAGAGAAAAATCGGGGGGGGGCAAGACGTGAAGAGTTTTCCAGGGAAATCCAACTAACTTTTAGTTAAAGGCATGAGGAATCCGTGATCTTTGTATTGACGACTTGGTGCATTTCCGGCTCGACCAGGGGGTGTCGACGCAGAGTCTTGCTTTTCGGAACATTGGTGCCAATTTGGGCCATGGGGTGGTAAAGATGGTGCTTCCGGTCTAGAAATGACGAATGCGTGGCTTTGAACGGTAGAGATTGCGTTGTATTAAACGGTGAAGATGGTGCTTCAACCTTGGCCGAGCGGAGATGATGTTGCGGAATGGCGAATAGCTTGGAAAAGCCGATGGTGCGGCTAGTTCGGAATATCGCTATTATCTTGAGCGCGGACTTCTGGAACAGGCCTGGTGCGGCTGACTTGGAGAAGCGGATGGCACATCTAGCTTAGCATGGTGGTAGGCGCAGCTAGCTTGGAAGGGCTGATGGCTATATCCCACCAGGCACGGTTTTGGCTTGGAAAGGCCAATGAAGCGCTGGCTTGCTTGGAAGTTCATTGGAGCGTTGGATTTCTTGGAAGGGAAATGGATATATCTGTGGCCTGGTGGATGACACTACTTTGGATTGAAGTGGTTGATGACGCGGCCATCTTGGAATGGCGCTGCTAGCTTGGACGCGGACTTCTGGCACAGGCTTGGTGCAGCTGACTTGGAGTAGCGGATGGCACAACTATCTTGGCATGGCGGATGGCACAGCTAGCTTGGAGTGGCGGATGGACGCGACTAGCTTGGAAATCCAACACGTATTTATGGAACTGGCGTGGTGTAGCTGGCTTGGTAAAGATGAGGCCATGGGGCATTGGCGTAGTATTGGCCTGGCCTTGGAGATTAGCGCCATGGAACGCCAACACTGTGGGCCCAACTGCCTTCTTCCGTGCGTGTCCAAAAAGAGAAACCTTTCTCTATTCGAACCCCCAAAACACCATGCCTATAAAAGGCGTTACCCATCTTCCTTAATTTCGTATTATTTCCTTTGTTTCCACATCTTGGTATTAGCAGCAAAGGTTTGGATCAGTGGAGAGAACATGAACAAAAGTAGGCGAGCGTATTTTAGGTATGTTTCTCAATGTTTCTTCTAGGAACGGTGATGATGGTACTGAAACTTTGGCTACCAAGCGGTGATGATGGCGTTGATGGCTTCAGTCCATGAAATAGTGGAAATGGTACTTGGAAGATTTGTTGGCTGGATCATGGAATGATGAAGCGTTAGCGCTAACTTGACCACGGAGTGATAGAGCCATGGAGAGTTGGCTTGACCACGGAGTGATGGAGCCATGGAAAGTTGCAGGTTGAGCAACTGGTGTTCCTCGTGTTGTCGCACTGTTGGTTCGGTCATGGAGCGGAGATATCGGCACACTACTTGTTCGTCTATGAAGCATGAGCGTGGTGCGCCCAGTAATCTATTTCCGTTCATGGAGCAGTAAGGAATCCTTATTCTGTTCAAACTCTAAAAACTGCATTCGTATGAAAAGGGGTATTGACCCTCTTCTGTTTTTGTTGTTCGTCCAGCTCTGTGCTTTCATCTGTAGTATCTGGCCCCTCTTTTTCATTTATTAGCAGTGGTAGAGCAAGCATTAATGGTAACAAACCAATCTCCAAATCATCATCAAGGAGAGCCATGATAACTCAAGGTAGGTGCTCTCATATGTATCCACCCAACAGTACCATCGATCTTCTCTAGAATGTGTAATAAGGTTCTGACTCCAGAAGAATGAGTATCCGAACTTTCCAGTGGATTTCAAAATTTACCAAACTCCGTTGCACTCTTGGGATAGATGGATGAAATAATGTCAGGGCTAATCTTGGAGATCGTGGTTGCATTGTTGTTCATCCTTGACTTTAGGTTATTTGGTACATAGACTTTTAATTGCGATAATGACATGTTGTGGATGCTTGTATGGTCGAAATCTTCTGGAGCCATTGGGTGAAATAGATGAGTTGAGAGACATTCCATTATCGATGTGCTGCTATCAAGTCTTCAAGGACTTCGTTCCAAAGGACATCCTTTGAACCATCTTATGAACCTTGGACTATTGTGTGGAATGGGATGTAGTGAGAAGTGCCCAGTTATACTTCTGTTAGATCCGATGATGAGGTCGGATATGTGAATGTATCTATGTGGCGTACTTTTGGTGTTTTTGATGCGTGTGTACGGCTTCATGTTGAGAAATTCTTGCGAACTTCGACTGTGATGATGTTGAAATCGGAAATAACCTGGTTGAGGGCAGTGAAGGCATCCTGTTCTGGTAGTCCCCATGTGTAATTATCCTGAACCCATTTTCTTGTGGAAGATATGCTTCTGTTGTATTCACTGGTAAGGTGGTGAATGCGTTTAAGCTTCTAATCATGAAGGAGGCTTCAGTACCCAAGTGGAGCCTACTTTAAATTCATTGCCTTAAATCCATGCATATGGGATTTGATACAATATTATCATACTCTCCTGGATGTGATGCTGAGGTGCTTGGAATATCACATGGACGAAATATTCTGGATAACGAAGAAGTAGAAGTGAGAGAGTCATGCCATTAATCGTGGCTCCCTCCGTCTCTTAAAGAAAAATGTTTCAGCCGCGTCTTTGGAGTTATCTCATGAATGCTTGATTATTGTCGGGGATGGAACGTGATGAGCAGTCCCCAGTCGCATTTCTCTTTGGTTATGTTGTTTACTCTGAGTAGGCTTGGGATCCGCCGCGGCCTCATAAAGTGTTGCATGTGCCTTCTAGACAAAGAAGTGATGTTATTATTACGTTACACCTTTGAAGAGTAGATGACCTTGTCGTGGCTATGACTTTTCGGTTGACCGTGTCTTCTTTGTTGCTGTTGTTGATATGGTGAAGCTCTGGCTGGTATCAAAAATTGAGCAGCAACGGTTCTTGGCAATAGCTGTGATCAGAAGAGACTACATTGTCGTGGGAACCAAAATAGGTTGGCTAGAATTGCATGGGCGTCCATGGAAGCAAAGGTATCGTCTGGATGCGTAAGCGAGTAAACTGTCCTTGACCACGAGGTTTTGCGACATGGATCAAAAAGTGGCCACAACTGCGATCCTTGGCTGGATGTGATCACGATCTTTGACAGGGAGGAGTGTGGTGGCTACGGGCACGAACCTTGGAAGGAAGGAGCGGCGTTGAAGCGGCCTCGGCTCTTGGAGAGGACATTGAATCTTATGTAGCAAAACGCTGAAGCTTCGACTTCGGATCCTAGAGCAGCTTATGAAGAGAATGCTGAAGCGGAGCGACTTTTGGCTCTGGAAGCGGAGCGACTTCTGAGAGAATGTTGAAGCGGTTTCCAGAGCGAAACATTGAAGCGGAGCGGCTTCCCGAGAGAATGTTAAAGCGGTTTCCAGAGCAAAACATTGAAGCGGAGCGGCTTCCCGAGAGAATGTTGAAGCGGTTTCCAGAGCGAAGCATTGAAGCGGAGCGGCTTTCCGAGAGAATTTTGAAGCGGTTTCCAGAGCGAAACATTGAAGCGGAGTAGGTTCTGGCCCTAGAAGCGGAGCGGCTTCTGTCTATGGAAGCGGAGCTGCTTCTCGAGAGAATGTTGAAGCGTAGCGGCTTCTGGCTCTGGAAGCGGAGCGGCTTTTCAGGAGAATGTTGAAGCGGTTTCCAGAGCGAAACATTGAAGCGGAGCGGCTTCCCGAGAGAATTTTAAATCGGCTTCCGGAGCGAAACGTCGAAGCACCTCCTGGAGAGAACTCCAGTAAGGGCGCCATTAACCCTTGGCTTAGAAAAACGAATTGATACTATATGGAATATGGGAAGACGTCACAAATAGTGATGGTCGGCAAGTAGCGTTTTTCTCCTCATGGGAAAGAATACGCTTCTTCTGTTTGATTTTCGCTTGAAACTCTCAGAGCCTTGACGGTTACAATGTTGAAGTCGGAGGCCGCGTCAATCAGCGTGCTGTCAAACTCGACATCCTTCAAGTGAAAGGTGGTTAGGAGTCCCCAATTACATCTATCAATTTTGATTTCCAAGAGAGGTTGGGGTTCGGGAACGGCTTCCCTGGCTGGAAATAACTACTTTCCTGATGCAGTGCGGTTTAGGGCTGCAAATATGTCTTGACGTTGCGCCTTGGAGAAATATAGAATCCCACGTAAATGTTTCATCATGGACTGCACGATTTTTTGTGGGCGAAGTCCCCAGAAATCATGCGACTCTTGACGGGAAGAGGGTCTATGTGAACTCGGGAGGGTTGCTGATTTCTTTGCCTCGATTTTGGAGAAGTCGTTCCTTATCTTTATGTGTGATGAAATGAGATTGCTCATTCTTTTCTACCGGGCATTTAGGAGAAATGCGAGCCTCTTCATCTATAAAGGCGCGTCATGTTGAAGTGCTTGCGTCGGATGTTAAAAGTATTCCTTGTCAGCTCCATCTGGGGTTGACGTGACTTTTATGGTAGCCGCTCGTTAGTGTCTTGAGGAAAATAGGTATGTCCTTATGAGTTGTATCCATGTCTGTCTGAGCCCTACAAAAACCTTTTGTCTTTCCATCATATCGACAGTGGTAAAGGGAGGTTGGCTTCCTATGGCTCCTCCAACCTCTCGTCCCGGTGATGGAATAACAGCGGCTCTGGTGACGGTTGGAGGTGTCAGACTTGTAGAAACATTGGGAGAGGCGGTAACGGCTCTGGAAATCGGTGGTATAACACATGAAGGAATATTTTCCGCTCTTCTGGTGTTGGCGGGTGGCGTATTAATGCCACTAAAAGGAGCGTTAATACCAAGGATGATTTCAACGCTAGTGTTTTCAGGGTTTGTTGCTGATCCGGACCTGAGTTCTACCATCTTGAGATCGGGGTTAAAAAACGAAATTGGGAATTGAAAATTGATATTGTAACCGAGAGATTAATCTCCCACTGTGGTCACCAATTGTTTATGGGTGAAAACCGTTTCTGCTAATTTTGGTAATTTCGGGTGTGTGGGTCAGAAACAAATCTAAACCCTAAACAATATACTGCACGGGAGTACTTTTGATTCGAGAGATCAATTTGTACAATCCTGGCCTAAACCAAGAAATGGCCATTCCAGGCTTGCTTCGGTCACAAAGTGAAGGAGAAGGGTTAGTCTAAGGGAGGGAAGCGAAGAAAGTGTTGAGACCAGAATAGTTGATTCTGGAAGTGTGGGCGTTTTATGACTTGTATCAGAAAGTAGAACTGGTGAGCAGGATGGAAAGCTACCAGGTAATTTCAAGATATTGTGTGTTGACGACCAAAAAACTTGGTTTTTGGTGGAAATAGGCGAAACCTATTTATACAAGTCATAGTGAAACGTGAAAAAGCGGGGGTCTAACAACCACACCTAATATTTCGATTAGCAATCTGTATGGACAACTCCGAGTTACTTTCTAGAGAATCAACTAGACAGTCAGAATCAATCAATAGAAAATATCTCAAGGAGTTTATTATCTATATCTCTTAATTTGATTTACTCAAGCAAATATAATATGCGAGTCTTTATCAAAGAGAGATAATTTGGATGGTACCAAAGACCAATATCCAAGTTTCAATCAATTTAAATCAACAACCAAGAAGGTCAGATATTCTAATTGATTGAACAACGCATAACCTGTATTATTTCAATTATATAATGAAATATAATACATAAAAGAAATAACACAGATACCAAAATTTTGTTAATGAGGAAACCGAAAATGCAGAAAAACCCCGAGACCTAGTACGGATTAAACATACACTGTATTAAGCAGTTACAGACACTAGCCTACTCCGAGCTAACTTCGGTCTGGACTGTAGTTGAACCTAAACTAATCTCACACTGATCCAAGGTACAGTTATGCTCCTACGCCTCTGATCCCAGCAGGATATTGCGTACTTGATTCCCTTAGCTGATCTCACTCACAACTAAGAGTTGCTACGACCCAAAGTCGAAGACTTCAATAAACAAATCTATCTCACAGAGAAAAGTTTACAAGGATAGATAAATTCGTCTCCCATGAATAAACATATGAGTTTTGTTCCGTCTTTTGATAAATCAAGGTGAACAGGAACCAATTGATAAAATCATACTTATATTCCCGAAGAACAGCTCATCTTTATCTATCACCTCACAATAAACTTAATCGACGCAGCGAAGAATATTATTGAGGAATCACAAATGATGAGACGAAGTGTTTGTGATTACTTTTAAATCTTGCCTATGGGAGATAGAAATCTCAAGCCAATTATTATAATTGTACTCGTACGATAGAATATGCAAGATCAGATCACACAACTACGATAAAAGTAGTACGGTCTGGCTTCACAATCCCAATGAAGTCTTAAAGTTGTTAACCTGGTTTTAGAAGAAGAAAACCAAAGGTCAAAGGAGAATCGACTCTAGCTTAGCAAAATAGTATCACACATAATGTATGGGGATTAGGTTTCCCAGTTGCTAGAGTTCTCCCTTATATAGTCTTTCAAATCAGGGTTTGCAATCAATGTTAGCTTAGTAACAAAGAATTTAATATTCACCGTTAGATGAAAACCTGATTAGATACAAGCTAATATTTATTAACCGTTAGATCTAAAATATATCTTGTTATACACAAATGTATTGCACGTTTGTAGGCTTGTGAAAACCGTACCCAGACTTGTACATTAGTTGGTTCAACACTAGTTAACCAAATGATTAGCCAAATGATAACTTTTATATCAACCATATTCTTCTTTACCATAACTAGTCCAAATGACTCAAATGAACTAGTTAGAGAGTTGTTCAATTGCTTAGATCTTTATGTACTATACAAGACACAATTGAAGAAAAAACGATGTGATTCACTCGAATAAATTCATGAACTATAAAGAGTAATGTGTAACTGCCAGAGAACTTAGATGGCTGAGATTGCATCTCATGAAGAAGGATGTCCATTGATTATGTCCACATATTGTTGTATAGTGAAGTGGCGTCGGCCACATGCTAATGGCATGGAGGTGGCATAGCCATGGCATGGCGGCACTAGAGTAGCCTCGACATAGTGGTATGCCAGAGACATTGCGGCATGTCCAAAGCTAAAAATTGGCTCCACAACCAAAAGTAGGGTTTGGCGTCGTTTGGAAAGATTTGGCGTGGCCAAATCTAGGCGCCTTGGAAGAATTTGGCGTGGCCAAGTCTAGGCGCCGTTAGAAGAATTAGGGATTGACGTGGCCAATGCATCGTGGAAGAATTCTCCCTGGAAGAATTAGGGCTTGGGGTGGCCAAGGCGCCGTGGAAGAATTCTCCATGGAAGAATTAGGGCTTGGCATGGCCAAGGCGTCGTGGAAGAATTCCCCTTGGAAGAATTAGGGATTGGCGTGGCCAAGGCATCGTGGAAGAATTCTCCTTGGAAAAATTGGGGGCCAGTAAGCAAAATGAGGCCGGCTTTGTTCGGAATGTGCGTGGCCACACTTCCAGTGCGTTGTGGCGGACTTAAAGTGACCTGATTGGTCGAGGGAAATAGAGACGGTTTAGGATGGGGCGTGTCTAATGGAAAATGGTGCCAGCTTGCCTAAGGCATGGCCACACCTCCCTTTGCTGCTGCGTCTCCCTGTTTTTTCTGATTCTGGGCGAGGTTTTGCACCTTCTAATCCATGGCAGATTAATTACCTAGTTTTCATAGGCTTCATTTTGACAAGCAAGGTCTAATATGTTGCGCGAGTCGCGAAACCCTAACTTCTACAAGTTATTAAGGTCTGGTATATTGCGTGAGGTGCGAAACCCTAACTTTTGCAAGTTAGTAAGTGTAGTTGCAGGAATTCCCACACTACACCCTTGTTAAGATTCTATAGAAATCTATTGAAAATCAATTAAACTTCAAAGATTTAAACGAAACTTTTCTATTCAAATTTCAGAAATGTTTACATAATTGGAAGAAATCAAGATTACAAATATTCTCTTGAAGTTTCTCTCTCCTTAAGACTCTTTCAACTCTCAAAAATACATCATCCTTTCCTGAATCTATTGGATCTCTATTTATAGGGAACTACATAATGGGTGACAACTAAGCTATCCTCTAACTTCGGATATCATTCGCGATATTATCGCAGTAGCTATAATATTCCTTCTCGCAAGCATTGTAATCATCGCCAGTTAATCATGTTCTTTTTGTGTTTCTTCCATCGTTAACTGTTACGTCATTATTTTGTGACACTCGCAAAGTGTTGTTGGAGAATTCGTTGTGACGCTCGCAGAAATGTCGTTAATCTCTCGTGAATATAATTGTGGCGATATTCTGGTCATACATCTTGCCTTTTTTTTTTGAATATTGCTTGAAAAGTAATCTTTAAGAAAAAAATTGTTGTTGTAGTAGTCTTTGATTTTTGTTGATGAAGGAACAAGCGAAAGCATACTAGACTTGAGAAGTACGTACTTGCCTCTATTCTTTTGTGAAGTTCCATATCTTTGCTAAGTAAATAAGAAGTATCAATTCTGCGAAGTATGAAGTATCCTTGAAGAAATATAAGAAGTACTCAATCCTCAAAATATAAAGAAGTATCCGTCCTTTAATGAAAATCATAAGTATTTCCTCTGTTCACGCGAAATTATTACTTCATTTTTGGTGAAAATCCTTGTTCATTTTGGAAATGATTCTTGCCGAGAAGATAAAGAACAAAAAATGTTTTCTTGGTAATCCATAGTTGCCTCTGTTCTTTATCTATGAAGGAAGAATCCCTGAGAAAATGATAAATGAACGAATTGCCTTTGCCTCTTTCAATAAAATAATCATATTCTGCGAAGTAATCAAATTTCCTGCGAAATTCTGGAATAATCTGCGAAATGCTGAATGAGTTTGCAAGTTTCTGAATGTTTTTGCGAGATTCTGAAATTTTGACTGAATAGTGTTGCGATGAATAATTCTGAATAGTATTTCTGAGAGATTCTAAATAGTACTTGCTATCTCTCTTGCGATGAAAAAATCTTTCCTGCATTCTTAAAAGAAAATAGATAAGTTTGAGATTAGTCTATTGGTCTTATTTTGCCTTCCTAGTTAAAGGTCTTATTTTGCCAATTTTTTCTTTTTGCGACAAAATCGCAGGACGTCTTTACATTTGCATGTATTGACCCATTGATCTTGCCTTATCCATTTTTCTTTGAATTTTCTGCGACAATATGACAGGTCTAAATCCCCTCGTGAGAATAAAGTCCCATGACATTGCCGTCTTGCGATGAAATCGCAGGACGTCTTTACACTTTCATGTAAAAACCCATTGATCTCATCTTAACATTTTTATTTTGTCTTATTGCCTCTGTATAATTTACGTCACGCGGAAATATGACATGCCTAAATGCTCTTGCGAGCATAAATCCCCATGACATTGCCGTCTTAAGACACTTATCAGCTCCCTAATGGAGGGTGCCACCCTTATCTTCCCCCTGGTTGCCCCTTCAAGGAGGGCACATCGTCCATACAAGACTAGCTCCTCCCATCCAGATTTACCAACAACCAGCTGTTTTCGAAGCCTCTTGTCCTTTATGCCTATATGGCTTATAGTTACAAGACTTCACCCTAAGTGGGGTTTTCTTCAGGCTAAGTGCATCATAGCCAAGACTTACCAAGAATGGCAAGGGAGTTTCGCACGCCCTTGGCACCCTTGGCTCAACCGTGTACCTCGGCACCTTGGACATACTTTGCACTTCTTGGAAGAGATTCTCGGTCGTCCAACCAGGGTATAACCTTATATAGTTGGAAATCCAAGATCTCTCTCCCGGATAGGTTTTCTTTAACCCCAACATCTGCATGACTCAGGATACAGCAGCGGTGTAACCTTACCCCTGAATCATGTCAAGAGATACCCCCTCATATGACGCGCTATTAGGTCTTACATTTGCCTCTTATGAAATTTTATTCGCGAACTAGGGTGCACGCCATAAAGGTTCGTCCCATTCTTATGTCTCTGCGAAATTGTATTCGTGTTTCTCGCGATATTTTCGCATTTCTTCATTCTTTCATTTCTGTCAATTATTTATATAATCTTGAATAATCTCGCTATTAAACTCGCAGCTCTGATAAAAATTTGTTTTGCTCACTTCTGTGAGTTGAAATATTCTTTAAAATCTTTTGAAATCTTAAAAATATTCTTTGAAATCTTGCGATTGTATCGCATTTGTTAAACAAAAAATCTCTTTCTGTAAAAGAAATATTCTAGAGAAATCTTTAGAATCCTCTTTGAAATCTTGCGATTGTATCGCGTATTTTGGAAATATGAAGTCTTAGAAATTTTTGCGATAATTTCGTTTTCTGTAATCTTGGAAATCTTTGAAAATTTTGGAGAACTGTAAATTTTTTGCGCTGATTTCATTTTTTGTAATCTTTTTAAATTTTTGAAGTCTTGCGATTGTATCGCTGGTTGTCAATCAAATAAAAAAATCTTTGGAATATTTTGAAATCTTTGAAATTTTAGAAATCCTGCGAGTATATCTCTCTTAGTAAATGAAATCAAAAATCTTTTATCTTTTGTAAATAAAATATTCAAGGAAAATAGTACTTAGCTTTCATGTGATTTTCCATTGCTTTCATGTCTTGCGAAGTAATCGATTTGCTTGCTAAATGAGAAGGAATGAGAAATGAAGTCTTGTGAAATTAACTCTTGATCTGCCTCTTGTGTAATGTTGCGCCATATCAACTGTTCTAACTGTCTTTTGAGAAATATGTCTGCGAAATAATCTCCTATTTTCTTCTTGCGAAATAACCAAAAATCTTGCGAAGAAATGAAATACCAAATTTCTGCCTCTAATCAACTTGTTGAATTCTCTTATGTGAAATAAATGCATCCTGCGGAAATTGGACTTCATTTGCTCGCTGCTCAATTGCCTGTGTGAAATAGATTGGCTTGCTTTTAGTGGGCTTAAGCGTATTGGGCTTGGACGTTAAAAGTAGTTGATACTTTAAAGAGAATCTGCCGTGATTGCTGTGATTAGTGAAACACTTCTATTTGTTGTTTCTGCGAGTAATAAAATTTATTAGTAGTAAAGAAAGTTGCTGCAAAAGGGAAAAAATAATAAAATAGTAAAATAAAATATTCCGCGAGCGGGAGATTTGATCCTGAGTCTTCAAACTCATAGTCTTCCTCTCTAGCCATCTGTGCTGGCTTCTATTTTGCGATAATTATAGTTGGTCAAATACTTCCTTTTGGCGATGTTGCTCGCAGATTTATTGATTGCTATGCTGGGTTGATCTCTTATCACCTCCCGCTCTTTTTCACTGGAATTGCGATGTCCTCGCTGGAACAACCGAAGGAATACCCCTTTTCACTTACATGCTGCAGACTCATATTCCACTTTATTCTTCGGCAAAAGTTTTTCTTTATTTACTCTTTGCAGAAATTTGTCTTCCATTTTGTATCATGATGCAAAGTATTTCTCATTTGTTGCGGTAATTCCTCCTATATGTCTTACTGGCGAGATAGTTAATCATGAGATGTCATACTCTTGTTATTATAGCTGCGTGTTTTATCTCCCTTGTATTTGTTAAGAATGTTCTTTGTATTTCAGTTGAGAACTCTTCGATTGCTGCGATCACCTCGCTGCAAACAAGTTCTGTTGGTCGAATGGTGGTTGCAAAAGTCTTGGAATTTTGGTGCTGTTTCAAGGACAGCTGAGAATATCGCGATTCTAGGTGACGATTAGATGGGTTTTCCTTTGGAACAGTTGCTGGTGATGACATATGAAGATAAAGCAGCACCATCGCAGACAAGTATACACATGAAGATGATATGTATCACACATGAACATTCAGACAAGTAAAAGACTTCAAAATGACCAACCAGAATTAACTCAAACCAGACGTCGAATAAAGATGAAGCAATATGAAGATGGAAGAACGTATTTGTGAAAGAAACAGCAAACCAATTAAATTTTCTTCTACGCAAACAAAGGAAGCAAGGGCAATCATCGCAGCAAACATTCTTTATTAGCGCAGGCATCAATCACCACTATCTCGCCTTTAGGTTTTTTTAAAGACTTTCCAAAGCCATGAACATGATATGTTGAATGAGACATTTCTTCATCCTTATATCTCATTTTCTTGAAGGTATGATAAAATATCATGTCTACAGAACTTCCCGTGTCTACCAAAGTTCTATTCATATCCCATTCTTCTACAGATTTTATTGATTTCTCCTTTCTCATTGGTATAGTGGTTATTGTGACCACCAATGGAGATGTATGACTTAAATCTTCTTCTGGTATTTCTGCTGCTGTAAACGTGATTTCTTGTTTTTCCCAATCTTTCAATGGTGATATTTTTTCCACCGTCATAATTTTCCTTCCTTCAAAATTCCGTTTGTGTATCTTCCCCTTAATATTTTCATGAAATCTATCAATCATTGTTCTTGTTACCATATCACACTCCAATTTTCTAGAATCCTCTTTGATTCTGATCATTCTCCCTTCAATTATCTCACCAATTTACTTAATGATTTCCCTAATCTTGAACAATTCTTATCTTCTTCCTCACTTTCTCTTTAATTTTTGTTAATTCATTCCCTGTTTCGGGCTCCAAAATGTAGTTGCAGGAATTCCCACACTACACCCTTGTTAAGATTCTATAGAAATCTATTGGAAATCAATTAAACTTCAAAGATTTAAACGACACTTTTGTATTCAAATTTCAGAAATGTTTACAGAATTGGAAGAAATCAAGATTACAAATATTCTCTTGAAGTTTCTCTCTCCTTAAGACTCTTTCAACTCTCAAAAATTCATCATCCTTTCCTGAATCTATTGGATCGCTATTTATAGGGAACTACATAATGGGTGACAACTAAGCTGTCCTCTAACTTCGGATATTATTGCAGTATCTATAATATTCCTTCTCGCAAGCATTGTAATCATCGCCAGTTAATCATGTTCTTTTTGTGTTTCTTCCATCGTCAACTGTTACGTCATTATTTTGTGACACTCGCAAAGTGTTGTTGGAGAATTCGCTATGAGGCTCACAGAAATGTCGTTAATCTCTTGTGAATATAATTGTGGCGATATTCTGGTCCTATAGTAAGGGTGATTGAATTCTATGTGTCGACACAGAGCTCTTTTAAGTTCATTTCTAGAGAGCAGCATGCTTTTATGATTGAATACCTTATGCAAAGATATTATTCTTGATACTTGGAGATTCGTGCTACTATGCTGCGAGTGAACACGAATCGTCATGCCATATCAACATTAAGAGTTCAGCCGGAGAACATAGCATAGAAGGCATTCAGAGGAACTTATATTAAGTGAATATACGCGAGGCGCCGAAATTTACAGAACATCTGGGATTCGCCAGTTTGGATAAATTTCATGTAAGTATATTGAGCGGCTCAATAAATTTGCATGTGGAGAAGTTAGCACACGTGGCTCTGTTTCCTTGCAGAGTGACGTCACATCGGATGCAAGGTTTTACGATTTTAACCCTAAGCTAAAAACCACCATCAACACACAGACACAAGCAATTTTGTTCATGAGGAAACCACAAATGCAGAAAAACCCCGTGACTTAGTCCAGATTTGAACACCACACTGTATTAAGCCACTACAGAAACTAGCCTACTACAAGTTAACTTCGGACTGGAAGTCTCACACCGATTAAGGTATAGTCGTGTTCCTTACGCCTCTAGATACACGCTGGATTCTGCGCACTTGATTTCCTTAGCTGATCTCACCCACAACTAAGAGTTGCTACGACCCAAAGTCATAGACTTATAAACAAATCTGTCTCCCACAAATAAGTCTATTATGATAGATAAATATGTCTCCCACTGATAGGCTCAGAAACCTACAATAAATATACTGCAAGTGCACAGTGTCTAACTAGTACACAATGACAAGTACATGTCGTTCCCACGAGGAGTGTGAAAATACTACTACCAACTAATACCAAGAATTAACTAATCAATAAGATGATGTTTAACGATTTTCAGAAGTTCAGAACAAAATGAAATAATAAACGATTATAATAATAAACAAAAAGGGATTAGGTTATTAGGGTTTTCAACTTCCACCAATTGAATTATCAAAACTCTACTGATCTCTAAAAATATATTTCACGCATTTTTAAATATTGTTTCTCCGCTGTAACTTCCTTCGCTTCGTAAGTAGTGATTCTAAAGCATTACTTATCAATCCTAAAGCATATCACGTCAAGGGATTAAACCAAAGTACGAAATATCAATTGAAAAACATAAACAATCAACAAAATCACATAAACAATTAGATACTAAGCTTTTATGAAGAGAAATTACTAGTCATTCAAATCATTATTAAGCATATAAATGTAAAGTTTACGAAATCAAATTGGTTTCCACCTAAACCCTAACATGGATTAGCTAGACATAGCTTTCTCAAAAGCCATAAAAATATCTTCAAAAGAGAAAATGAAATAAAAAGTCGCAAACCCTAGCTCCAGTTCACAGCTTTGTGCCGCGCTTATCTTTCCCCCAAAACTTCTCTATTCTTTTCCTCCTAGTTGCGGCTCCAGTAGCCGGCCTCCCTTTTATGTTTTCAGTCCCTGGTCTTATATCTCTCTCCCTCTCAGTGTTGCTGCGACCAAAACCTAGCAAATATTGCTTCTGCCAAAGCCCAGTTCGCTGGTCCAATACTGGCTCCAAATTTCAACTCGTAACTGCTTCCCAAAACGACTACAACACTCGTTTCCCAGCTGTTCTGTCCATTCTCTTCTTTCTCGATGTCCATCCTCCATGCAAATCAGCTCCTTGTCAAACGAGTACCACGAAATGCAACTTCCCTCCAATCTTGGATTGCATACGGAACTCCCATATTGTTTTCGTTATTGCTGCTGCAGAGCCATAAAACCATCGCCACCACTTGCCTGACTTGAATTTGAAGACCACTCAAACATCAACACAGTCCAAACTCCTTAGTTTCTTTCCATTTCCTAGTCCAACTCCTTCTCGGAACTCACTGCACACATCTCAGCTTGTTCGACTTAGTATCTTCCCCCACTGGTTACATAGCTCAATCAGCTGTCTACTCTCGGACCATATTCAACCACGACATTATGACCTTCTTACTTCCGGAAACATCACCAGCTGAAATCCAACTCCATCAACAGTTTCCATTCTATAGCTCAATTACACCTGCAGTTTTACGTGGAACGAGAACCCAAGTTGCCCAGCACATCAATGATACTACGCATTCTTCAATCCAAGCCATTTTCATTCATACAATGAACAGTGAACTTCCAGCTTCAGTTCCATACTCCTGCAGTTTTCTTTCGGCACAAGACTTCCCAAAACCTTACCAGACTCTAGCCAATTTGAGAGCCCATTCTTCCTTGGTATGCAGCCATGAACTGATGGCAACAATAGCAGCAACATCAGCATAGAAATCCCAAAAATCCACTACCAAAACCAACACCAGCCCGAGAATATTGAACCCAATATTTCATAACAGTGAGTACTGCAGTCACAGAAATCAAACCATCTCTGACCGTGTTCATTAGCTGTTGTAGATCATTCAATGCCGAAAATGGGTAAAACCCATCTTTACAATATCATTCCCCATTTCAGTTGCTCCGGCCACCAACTCGAGTACAGTCCGACTCTCCATGCAACACTGCCAGCAAACAAACATACATAAACTCAAACCGAAGCACCTTCCTGAGTTCGACTTAACCATCTGACTCGAACAAGCAGCTTGAATCTCAATTAGTTCATTGTTTTATTGGCTGCAATATAACCCCATCTCAATCCGAACCATTCTTCTTCTCCATCTCGAGATTTTCACCACTGCATGCAATAATAATTCAGCCACAACTGACTCCATCTGCATCGTGTTCCTTGCCATTACAAATATCAGCAGCAGCATCTCGACAAACACCTAGCTTTTTATCTAAGCTCATTCCTCCACCAGTCACAATGGCACCGCACTGATTTTATCCATGAAGAATAATCGAAACCCTGGAATCTAACATCACCTTCACTTCTTTTGCTGATTCGGAGCTCCATAATTCTCGTCTATTGCGAACAGTCGACCCTTCTTTCTCCTCAACACACAGACACTAAACTCAGGCAATTATCCAAACAGTTCCAGGGCAGTTGCCTGTGTGTAGGGAGTTGTCTTTACGTTTGATTTCGAACCCCTCTTAATGGCTTCCTACCCCAAAGAATCACCGGAAAAGTAGACACTCAATGCTCCTCATCTCATAACATTCTTCCACTGTTCAATCGCTGCCTTTATCAGATCCTCCAACACGGCTTGACTGCAGCTTCTCCAAATGAGCACCGGTCCCTTTCCTTGATTAGAAATGACGATGCAGCTTGGATAGAAGAAATGCAAGTTTCCTTGATCGAAATGAGGAGGATATCTTGAGACACAAACCACAAAGGCACAAATGAAAATATGGTGGAACAGATGACACGTTCACCACTTTTCTTCCACTCTCTGTAGGTTTAACATGCTTGAATAAGTAAAAAAATTCTGTCTACCACCATTTTCAATTGTACAGGACCGGGGCTTACTAGAGCCTAACCAGTAGGCTAAACACTAGTAAGACCTATTTGAAACGAAAGTACATCTCTCCAGGCCATTCCACGGATAGAATAAAACCTGGCCTACCCTCATAAAACTCAAAAATAATTTCAGCCGGCAAACATGTTTGCTTATCCAAAGCATCAGCTGAAAAATTAACTTCCCTATAGCTATGAATATAACGAATATTGTTGTAAAAACTCTTCGCCATTCTCCACTTCTGCATTAGCTGCCAAGGCAACTCGTCCTTCTGAAACACTTTTGTAGGATCAAAATATCGCAAGAAAGACACATCTGCGAAGTTTTATCAACAACACATTGCGAGCGTCGCAGGATGATTTGAAGAATGACGTAACAAATGACGATAGCAGAAAAATGAGAAAAGTGTGATGATTCTGCGATGATTAGAGTATTTGCGAAGATTAACAATAGAACTCTTGCGAGAATATCGCAAGTCATATCCTAAAATAAAGGACAGATTAGTTGTCATCCACTATGTAATTCCCTATATAAAGAGTTGAACAGGTGTAAGGAAAAGAGAGATCTTTTTCGAGTGTTGAGAAAGTCATTGGGAGACAGAAAGTCCAGAGTGGTTGTTAATTCCTTAGCTTTATTTCCTTTCTTTCTTGTAAAATTTGTGAGATTAATCAATAAAAATTATGATTGTTGATCTAAAAATGATTTGATTATGTGAATTCTTGTGAGGGGTGTAGTGTGGGATTTCCTGCTACTACATATTGGCGCTAGAAACATGGACATCCTTGTTAATAGTGTGAAGATTAATATTGTGATTTGAAAGAATTTGGAGTAGTTGGTGAAAAGTTTCATATAATTTTCAACAATTCATTAAGATTAAAGAGATGGCTAGAAGAAGAAATACTTCAAGACAACCAACTACTGTTAGAAGGAGTAAGAGACTTGATGGAGAAAGAAGAGATGAAACTGGACAACCATCAAGAATGAATACAAGAAATGATGGAGAAAATCAAATTCAACAACCAATTCAGCATACACCAGCGCAAAATAGAACTATGGATTATGATAGAGTGAGTGTACACACCTAGCAGTCAGATTCAGCAGATGAAGCGGAGGAAGAACGACAATTAAGAAACGATAGACGAGTAGAGGAAGATCAAGAAACAGTTGGAGGTATAATTCATGGAAATGAAGAGATCGAAGCATTAGAAGCATTGAGACAAAGAATACATGAAGAAAGGAGAATAAAAGCAGAAGAACGTGCTAATTTGACAAGGCAGAATCATGAGTTGGGAATGGAAATATGAGATTACAAAATAGAAGGTCAAGAAGCACTACAAGATCAAGTTCAAGATCAATCAGAAGGGAAAAAAGACGAAACTCACTTGTAGAAAATGTTGATGGAAATATTCGGCAGGAGGTGCAAAATCCAGGTGAAGAACGTAGCGAAAATAGAGAAATAATTGAAGCCACGTGGCGAAATTCCTAAAAATAGGCAGCGTTAAGAACGAAATAACCAAGGTGATGAAGAAAACCAAGAAAAATAAGGAAGAATATTACATGGGAGAGAAGATCGAAGAAATGAGCAAGTAACTGAAGAAGATCGAGAGACATTATGCTGAACAAGCACGTTTAGCCTGCGAGATAGAGAGAGAGAGATTGAGAGAAGAAATGGAGGAAAGAGAACTCCAAGAAGCAATACGTCAGAACAATCATGACAATCGAGAAAGAAGACGCGAGCAAAACCATAACAATGGTAATATCAATGAAGAATATGATAGAATACAAAGGAGAATCGAAAGACAACAAAGAGAGTTGATAAGGAGTAAGCAAAATCGCAGAAGAGAAAATGAGAGATATAATGGTGTGCGAATTCATGAAAGAAATGAAAGAGAATATCGCAGAGAAAGACAAGAAGAAGATGATGGGGAAGAAAATCAAAATTTCGCAACACAAAACAGGAAAGAACGCAGGAGAAGAGAAGCAGAATTAAAAAGACCAATAAACCAAAATTCAGGTGTAAGTGAGCAAATCTTAAGAGAATTGGCAGAGGTGAGAGGAATGCTAAATAACAGAAGGGAAGGAGGCAGTAGCAATTGGATGAAGCCATAGAAGAAGCTGCGAAAACTCCGTTCTCACAAGAAGTACAATTAGGAGGAATACCCCCAAAGTGCAGTTTTCCTGCGTTAACTAGCATCTTTGATGGAACAACTTGTGCAATTCAACACATTAAAGCTTATGTGAGATGTATGTTACAGTGGGAGAATCATGATGCTATGTTGTGAAAGTATTTCACATCAAGTCTAACAGGAGAGGCGTTAAAGTGGTTCGAAGGTCTACCCAGGAATACTATAACATCTTTCAACCATTTCCAGACTACGTTCTTAGGGGCGTATATAACTAACAACTCCTCGCGACCAGGCATAGAAGATGTATTTGGATTAAAGCAGAGAATTGGTGAAAGTTTGAAACATATAACTATAAGATAGAAGACAATGTGTAGTGAAATGACTGGACGTGTGGATGAGAGATATCTCATTTTATCATTCATCAACGCAATGTTCGCAACCAATATATTGTACATTCAAATTTTCAGAATCAAGAATACAATAACAATGACTGAGCTGCGAGAATTGCAAGAGGAGTACATTTCTCTTGAAGAAAAGCAGAATGAAATGGAATCATATCCAGTCGCGAACACAAGTTCAAATACAGCGAATGCAAGCTTATTGCCTAAATTGATAAACACAGTGGCGAGCACTTCGCAAGTACAACAAGAAAATAAGAATGATAATCAACAGAACTTGGTAGCTATGGGAAGCATGGATCAAGAATAATTATAAAGAGAAAGAAATTTTTATAGTCGAGGTGGAAACAACAAAATTCAAAGACTTGATCAGCCACAAGAAACCTATGGAGGACAAAGACAAAACTATCAGAAAGGATGAGGAAGTCAAAAAATGATATGGGAGGAGATCAAGATGCCGCCTTTGAATACTAGTGTGAAAAAAAAAGGGAAGCAATAATTTTAATGGAGAATATACCAACACCCTGGAACATGGGAAAAGAACCGCTTCCAAATAGCAAGAGTCGAGAATTTTTCTTTTATCATCACTTTCATGGACATTCTACAAATGACTACAGAAACATAAAGAGAATCATTCTCAAAATGATAGACCAGGGAAAGTTAAATCATTTTCTAATAGGGCACCCTCAATCTCAACTCTTACCACCACCGCCAGAAATTCGCAGAGTAAACGCAACAAAAGGAGGAGAAACATTTGTTATAGAAATCGGAGCGAAGGCAAAAAATCTGTTTTGTAACTCTATTGTACATTCATACAAAACAATCGAAGATTTCCATGACAATGTTTTAAGCAGAGTTTTCGCAAGAGATGTTGATGGGAGAGAAATAATGAATATTGCGAAAGCTTCGCCATTATAAGAGTGGCAAAAGCAGACTATTTCTTTCACTGTACAAGAAGTACCTGAGCCTGGAGAAATGCATGACAATCCATTGGTGGTGAGACTAGAGATAAACCCAAAACAAAAAGAAGATGAAGATGATGAGGTCGAAGATTCATGGGCAATTAATAGAGTTTTAATTGATATGGGGAGTTCTGTAGATATCATGTTCTATCATACTTATAAGACAATGGGAGGCAGAGATGAAGATCTAATACCTTTAACCTATAAAATCTATGGTTTTAATGGCACTACCAATAAACCTAAAGGGGAGATCATAGTGCGAATTCCATTAAAGGGTATATCTTCCAAGATTCTATTCTGTATTGTCGATGTAGAGTCGCCCTACAATGCCTTAATTGGTCGACCTTGGCTACATGGGATTTTAGGTGTGGCATCGACTTTCCACCAGTGCATTAAGCTTCCACATCCTAGTGGCATTGGAGTAATAAAGGGAGATTGGGTTGAAGGAAATAAGTGTTATGAAATTGATGTAGAATCTTGCGAAGAAAGAGCTGCGAAGAACAGGAATTGGAAGTATAACATCAAAGAAAGACAAAGAAGTGAGAGATTGATGGTTGATTAAGTAGAACAAAGAAAAGAAGGAATGTTGCGAAGTCAAAGCTGGCTGAAAATAACAAATGATGAAAATATCACAGAAGGAAAGACTGTAGCGAAAAGCAACAAAAGAACAGAGGAAGAAAACAGTAAAGGTAAAAAAAAATTAAATTGTGAAATGAAAGAAATATTGAGAAAAGAAAAATAGATGTAT
The DNA here is from genome assembly GCA_023529315.1 of Papaver bracteatum. Classification (NCBI taxonomy): domain Eukaryota; kingdom Viridiplantae; phylum Streptophyta; class Magnoliopsida; order Ranunculales; family Papaveraceae; genus Papaver; species Papaver bracteatum. Next base: position 954,743 of record JAJJWX010000810.1, on the reverse strand, counting down.
GATTGATTTGTTGTGAAAATTTCAAAAACATATTTTACTTAATGATAAAAATGATATTGAGAAATTACAATAGAGCTGAAATGCAAAAGAATAATCCTTAGAATGGGACGAATCTTTATGGCGTACACCCTAGTTTGAGAATAAAATTTCGCAAGAGGAAAATATAAGACCTAAAGTACGTCATAGAAGGGGGTATCTGTTGCATGGCTCAGCGTTAAGGTTACACCGCTACTAGAACCTGAGTCATGGAGATTTGGGGTCAATGAAATCCCATCCAGGAGAGACACCTTGGATTCTCAACTTGATCATATGACTTGAGTTGGGCGACTAAGGTAATATGAGCTCTCCTAAGGGGTGCAGAGAATGACCAAGGCGCCAAGGTACACGGTTGAGCCAAGAGTGCCCGGGGCGTATGAAACTACCCTGGATACTCTTCGCAAGTCTTGGCTATGATGCACTCGGCCTGAAGAAAACCCCACTTAGGGTACAGTCTCGTAACCATAAGACATATAAGCAAAAGGGATAAGAGGCTGCAAACACAACTGGTTGTTGTTAAGACTGGATGAGATGAGCTAGTCTTGTATGGCAGAAATACGTCTCCTTGAAAGGGCAACCAGAGGGAAGATAAGGGTTGCACCCTCCATTAGGGAGCTGATAAGTATCTTAAAACGCAAATGTCATGAGGCTATATTTTCGCAAGAATATTTATAATTATCATATTTGTGCAACATTCCTGAAGAGGCAATAATACAAAAGAGAAGATAAGACGAGATCAATGGGTCATTGCATGCAAGTGTAAAGACGTCCTGCGATTTCGTCGCATGACGGCAATGTCATAGGGCTTTAATTTCGCAAGAAAATTTAGGCCTGTCATATTGTCGCAGCAAAAACACAAAAGAACAAAAAATTTAAGGCAAGATCAATGGGTTTCTACATGAAAATGTAGAGACGTCCTGCGATTTTGTCGCAATGAAAAAAGATGGCAAAATAAGACCACATCAGAATACAAGAAAAAACGCAATCTTACAATTTGTGATTGCGAAATTATGCAGAGATAATTGCGACCTCATCGCAAATTATTTTACTAAACAAAGGTAACATGCTCAATCACTCATCTGAATACAAATAACAGAGGAAAGTATGGGAATGCATATAATTAATTAAATTTTATTTGTTTCACATGATAAATTTACGCATAAAAAGTTAATTATATTTTGGGTAGTTATATTTCAAGAGAGAAAATTTTCTAACACATGCAGGAAAGAACAAAAGAAATAGAGCTTGTATTGAAGACTGGAGAAATTCGCAGTGATAGATTACAAGTATACAAGAATGAAAGATCAAGAACAAATATACAAGTTTTACAAAAAATTGAACAAGAAAGCACAAGGAAGTGAAAACTATTTTTTGCTTGATTCTTCATCATCATCATCAATTTCTTCACCAGAATTTTCTTCTCATCAAATTCTTCATCAGACTTCTCCTCTTCATTTTCTTCAGACTTCGTCTCTTCGTCAGCTTCACTATCAGAGATGACCAAATTAGGAACATTTTCTGGAACTTTGTCTAAGAGGCAAGGATACTTGGATTGAGGAATCTTGGTGTCATCACAGATCTCCTTGATGGTATCATTACGGAAATAAATTGCATCATTCCCAAAATTCGCAATAGTGATCTTCATTTGAGTCTTCAATCTCGAACATTTCTCATTGTGAGAAGATAAATCTTTCGCGAGCTTCGCTTTCTCATTCTCAAGTTCTTCAATCCTCTTGCGATATCTATCTTCAACTTCCGCAAAAATATAACAGTAAATCAACAATTTGAAGGAAGTTTATGAAAAACAAACAATTAAGTAAGGAAGAACCATTAACAACCTTCTCTGTTAGAAATCATATCTCTAATCAAGGACGTTTTCTCAGCTTGAAGACTAGCATCTACACCTAAGTTATTTTTGGCGTTATCTAGAACTCTCGCAACCCAAGCAAACTCGTCATCATGATTTATAAGAAGGCGGGAGCGAACTTGATTTTCCCTCTTAATAAGAGTAGCATTTTCGCGGATAAGTCTATCTCTTTCAACTTGAACTTCAAGAAGAGTCTTGTGGAAATCCGTTAAATATTGAGCACCTTGCTTAGCGATACGGTCTTTATCATCAATAAGACTACTGATCTTAGTTCTTAATTTGTTAATTTCTTCTTTTGAGTCAACATAAAAACGTTCAAACTTATTGGCTAATCCCAAACTGGATCTATGTTCAATTTTTAAGAGATAGATTTTGGATCTAAGTTCATCTATGGAAAGAGAGTTGATTTCATCATTTAAAAAGTCATTTAAAGAATTGTTAAGGTGTTTAAGAAGGGTGTCATCATCCATAAGATTGGGAAATGTATGAAGAAGAAAAACCTCGTCAGAAAGACCATAAACGTCTGCGAAATGGTGAACCAAATAAGAAAGGGTAATGAGAAAATGAAATGAAGAAAAAGACGGGAAAAGTTCCATACCATAGAGTTGCTTATTGGAATTTTGAAGACCAGAGATTTTATTATTTTGGACAGCAGTCTCAGATTCCAGATGGTTGTTCTTTTTGCGAAGATCAACAGTCTCGTATTCCAATTGGTTGTTCTTCTCGCGAAGATTAACAGTTTCAGCTTCCAATTTCTCATTCTTCTTGCGAAGTTCAAGGTACTTCTTTTCAAAGGCCGCACGCCTTTTTTCCAAATCTGCGGTAACAACATAAGAATTTTTCCCATCCTGCGAAATAATGCAGTGAATTTTCATAATAAATTAAGAACTCAAGACAAAAATAGAAAGAAGCTAAATATGAGTATGAAAATTTACCAAACTATTGAGTGAATGTAAGAAACTTGGAGATATAGATATTGAGACCCCGCGAAGAGATTCATTATTCTCTAAGAGGGGAGCTTCTCAAATAGCAGCTATGGATTGGCATGCATTAGTGAGAGAAGTATCACTATTTCCATGCATAGTACTAGAGAAGATGCCGCATAGTTGCGACATAGAAGACTCAGGTTGAGAAGTTTCCTTCGCAGAAGAAACCTCATCATCATCATCGTTATAATCGCTAGAACTCTCGCTAGATTGGACTCTTCGTTTCTTTGAAGGAGGGGCAGTGGATTTGTCTTTGCGAGAAATACTCTTGCCTTTATCCTTATTCTTCGCAACTTTGATAGGTTCTTACACTTCAACAATAACCTACACACACAGATAAAGATAAGAAATAAAGGCAATAATATATTGTGAAGAATCATAAAAGAATATTTCTTACTTTATCTGTGAATGATCGAAGAGCTGATAAAGTGCTGACTTTCCCAGTCTTGCTATAGCTCAGTTTCAATCTTTCAACCGGAAAATTTCGCAGATACATGAAAACATTGGAGTGGTCAGCAAAATTATACATAAGAATAAAAAGAACAACAATTCAAGCAAGCAAAATGTGGAAATATGCATCTGCTTCTCTCTCAGGCCATGTAAATACCCATGGTTGGTATGCTGCGAGATTCGCAGATAAAACATGAGATCTGGAGATGTATGGACCCTTTAGGATTAAAGGGAAGATACACCACTTATCATCATTGGAGTAACACGGGGATATATTTTTGCCAGGATGCCAATCAATATCTTGCATAAGTATCTTGTCATCAGAAACATCATCCTTCTTCTTTAAACGAACGCCCCAGCAAGTACTTTCTTTCTTCATAGGAATTATCTCATAATTCGCAAAGAAATTTTCTACGGTATAGTTCCCAGGAACAATCGCAATGTCGGCGAACCTAGGATTTTCAACTTCATCAAGATAAAGAAATCCCTTGCCAGCACCACGATTAGCGAACTCAAGCATTAGACGAATGCAATCCCCACTTAATTGATATACAACTCGCGAGAATTTCACATGAGAAAGTATTTCATAAAATAAGGGAAGTTCAGGATCATAAAGGGAAATGGGAAGGACGACGATAAGATGACCTAGCGAGACTATGACCTCCTCATGATTGCAAGGATGATCAGAAAATAGATTAATAGAAAGCTCAGATTTAGGGTTTTGACCAGGAAAGGGAGATAAATCAAAACCTCTGGTTTGAAGTTTCTTTCGAATTTCTTCAAAAGCAATCTCATTTTTATTACCAGCTGGAGGCATCTTCAGCATGGGAATGAAGGAATAAAAGATGAAGAATGAAAATTTGCAGTAGCAGAAGCGAAATTTGCGGAAGAACAGTAAAATTGCAGAGAAGCAGAGAAGAAATTAAAAATAAGAGAAGGGAAGAATAAGGAGAACATATATAGAGAGCAGAAATTCTTGAGAAGATAAGTGTATTTAATGCGAGGAGTAGACGTGAGCGGTTAAAAAGCAGAGGTTGAAAAGACATGTCAAGAGATGGATTGAAGAAAAGATACGTGTAACAAAATTCACGCAAAATACAAAATCGTATTAGTACAGAAGAATATGAAAAGATGAACAGTTACGGAATTTTGAATAATAATTTCTCATGATATTCTCTCCTTCGCAGAGAAGACATGAGAAGTTGCAAGATGTAGGATCAGAATATCGCAAGAAAGACACATATGCGAAGTTTTATCAACAACACATTGCGAGCGTCGCAGGATGATTTGAAAAATGACGTAACAAATGACGATAGCAGAAAAATGAGAAAAGTGTGATGATTCTGCGATGATTAGAGTATTTGCGAAGATTAACAATAGAACTCTTGCGAGAATATCGCAAGTCAGATCCTAAAATAAAGGACAGATTACCTGTCATCCACTATGTAATTCCCTATATAAAGAGTTGAACAGGCGTAAGGAAAAGAGAGATCTTTTTCGAGTGTTGAGCAAGTCATTAGGAGAGAGAAAGTCCATAGTGGTTGTTAATTCCTTAGCTTTATTTTCTTTCTTTCTTGTAAAATTTGTGAGATTAATCAATAAAAATTATGATTGTTGATCTAAAAATGATTTGATTGTGTGAATTCTTGTGAGGGGTGTAGTGTGGGATTTCCTGCTACTACAGATTTGATGCAACTCATCGAATCTGAACGAATGCAAAGATTATTAACATTCCACCTTTTGGCTAGCATCGCACCATAGATAACCACACAATCTTCTGCACAAATATTTGTCTGCCAGCCAAGGCCAACACAAAGAACACCAAGCACTGCTGAGTTGGAATCCCAAAAAGTAACGCCAGACCCCGCTTGGCCTGGATTCCCAAGTGACGCACCATCACAACAGATCATAATTTCATCTGGATTAGGGGGAGACCAACTTACCTCAATAGGTGTTAAATTCTGTCTACCACCAACTCTTTTCTTCTCGGGCTTTTAAATGACTTCCTTACTGCTGATACATAGAAATACCATGCCATCTATATTTTGTCATTTTCCTTGAAAACGTGTATTAGCTTTTGATTAAGCCGTTATTCTTTGAGTGAACAGGTTTTTATGTACTTTCTACAAAAGCACTAAAATATTATCATTAGCCAAAATACTGAGTCCTAGCTAATATAAATATGGGTATAAAATGTAGCACTTACGTGCTTATCACCCACAAAAATACCTATGAAGCTTTGTTTTATTTTTTGATAAATCAAGGTGAACAAGAACCAATTGATTATTCGGTCTTATACTCTTGAAGAGCAGTCTAGAAATATCAATCACCTCACAATAACTTAACTATATGGTAGTAGAACAAGTTATATAGTTAAGTTATTGTGAACCACATAGCCTGAGACGAAGAACTTTGTGATTAATTTTTATATCTTACCTATCGAAGATAAATCTCGAGCAAACCTTAGAGAAGATAGTACTCAATATGATAAAACAAGTAAGATCAGAATACACAACTACAAAGAAAATAGTTGGATCTGGCTTCACGAATTCTAAATGAAGTCTTAAAGTCGTTAATCTAATATGGTTTTGGAAAAACCTAGGTTAAAGAAGAATCGACTCTAGTCACAACTAGGACACAAGAAAGTGTCGGGATTAGGTTTTCTAATTACTAGAGTTCTCCCTTATACAGTCATTCAGATCAGGGTTGCTTACAATCAAAGCTAAGATATCTTAGTAACAAAGCATTCAATATTCACTGTTAGATGAAATCCTGATTTAAGATTCAAGTTAAGTATGCTTAGAAATAAAGCAATTAATCTCCACCGTCAGATGGTCTTAGCTTGTTACACACATATGAAATATACCTTCATTTAGATATGGGTAACTGTACCTAAACGTGTATATTGAGTTGGCTCAATAACAGTTAACCGAAATTAGTCATATGAACACTTTTGTCTCAACCACATTCATCTAACATTTCTAGATCAATATGATGATCAATAAATCATGAAAGATAATCAAATGAACCTAAATATGTTTCACATAGAGTTGTTCAATTGTTCACTATCTCAAAGAAATATATATGAACAAATTGAAACAAAATCGGATTGATTCGTAATGTACAAAGTACTTATATAAGAATCAATTCATGAACATTAAGCCACAGTTTGCTAAGATTACATTCCTTAATTTATTTATATATATATATGTATGTATTTGTTCATGAGTATAAAAAACATACTTAACCGATTTTAGAACTTGAACCACTGTGTTCGCAAACCAGGTACGCGAACAACAGCTCCGGACCTTGGCATGTCCAGACGTTCGCATACCAGGTACGCGACCACCCATCCCGGACCCAACTTAGGTAGAACCGTTCGCATACTAGGTACGCAAACAAGGTTCCCGTACCTTAACAGTTAAAACGGTTGACGTACTAGGTACGCAAAGAAGGTTCCCGGATTTGTATCGCTGCAAAACAGTTCGCATACTAGGTATGCGTACCGTGTTATATCCAGATACGATTATTTGTTCTAAACTCCCATTTCAATCATTGAAACATCCTTAGAAGATGAAAATAGCTGCTGTCTCACACAAATTATTAGCTTCAAGTGATCAAATGATTAATATGAAAATTTCCAAGTAGACATCAAATGATTGTCTCACACAAATCATGTAAGATGTTTCAAGGAAATTTCCACATGATCATCTTTTGACTTAATATTTATTTTTAAACAAATAAATTGTTTCCAACTAAACTCGTCAAGAATAATGATGAACATAGTTAATGCAAAAAGCTTTTAACACATATTTTTAGAAATAAATAAGCGAGATAAACTCAACTCGAAATATCAAATGTGTATAATATAAAAGTCTATATAGCTATACGACTTAGTCTTATTAGGAGATAAAATAGAATAGACTTTTGAGTGATAGATAAGCTTTAGTATCCACATACCTTTTGTTGATGAAGTTCCTCCAAAATCTCCTTAGTAGATCTTCGTTTTCAATCGATGAACGACGTGAAGTATAAAGCTCAACTACACATTATATCCTAATCCGAGACATAGTTATAAGTATACTAGAAATCAAGGCTATAGTTTTATTAATTTTTTTTTTATTATTAGATTAAAGAATTCTTAGTGGTAGACAAAGAATTCTTTTTGATTGTTGAAAGTAGTTGTTATTAATTCTTTTTTTATTATTAGATTAAATAATTTTTTTTGATTGTTGAAAGTAGTTGTTATTAATTCTTTTTTTTTATTATTAGATTAAAGAATTCTTAGTGGTAGACAAAGAATTCTTTTTGATTGTTGAAAGTAGTTGTTATTAATTCTTTTTTTATTATTAGATTAAAAAATTATTTTTGATTGTTGAAAGTAGTTGTTATTAATTCTTTTTTTTATTATTAGATTAAAGAATTCTTAGTGGTAGACAAAGAATTCTTTTTGTTGTTGAAAGTAGTTGTTTTAATAATGAAAGTCTAAGAAAGAATAGATATTAATAAGAACGCATAATTGGGGGATATGAATTACTTCCCCCAACCAAAGGTGGCTGTTAAGGGGTGTTTTTTGGGTGCGAAAATACTAAAACACCCTTAGATTAATTAAAAACATTATGAAATGACTGTTATGCCCTTTCCCCTAAAACATAAAATTCAAATAACCAAATTCATATATCCCCCAATTCCCATTTGTACCGGCACAGCACAGTTAGGTTTTGAAAGAAAAAAAATTCCTTTATCTTCTTCCTCCTCGTTCATTCTTCATCGACGATTAATCGTTGAATCAAAAATTTCTCCGTTGACTAACCTACCATAACCATGCCTTCGAGAACCAAATCAAAAGCAAAAGCGAGAACCAAATTGATTTCTCAACAAACACATGAACAAAGAATTGAGAACATTGCTCATCAACTAGAAAAGGATGCAGCAGCGAGCTCGGATGATCAACCACTCGCAGTCATGGCTTCTCTGAGAAGGTAAGTGATTTTTGAACTCATTTATGATTGTTTTAATCGATTTGTAGCCATGGGTTTAGGTTAGAATCGCCAACAATAGCTAAAAATGTCGAGTTACAAAGAGTACCGGCATGGGATCTGTGTTTGAATACCTAGCCGATTCAGGTATCGGCATAGCATTTTGGTTGAATACCATACCAGTTTGAATTCCTGAAACTGATTTTTTTTATACCGGCATAGAATTTCGGTTGAATACCATACCGATTTGAATTCCTGAAAATTAATTTTTTGTACCGGCATACGAATTGGGTTGAAGACTATTCCGGTAGCCAACTAAAAACACATAGGAACAATTTTATTTGTACCGGTATGCATTAGTTCAATTAGGAAATGCCGGTAGTACACTTAAAACATTCAGGAACATCACTGAAATTGTGCTCGATACCGACACACAATTTAGGTTGCGCAGGATGCCGGTACTTAAAAACCGGAATGCATTAGTTCAATTAGGCAATGCCGGTAGTACACTTAAAACATTTAGGAACATCACTGAAATTGTGCTCAATACCGGCACACAATTTTGGTTGTGTAGGACGCCGGTACTTAAAAACCGGCATGCATTAGTTCAATTAGGAAATGCCGGTAGTACACTTAAAACATTCAGGAACATTAATGAAATTGTGCTCGATACCGGCACACAATTTAGGTTGCGCAGAATGCCGGTACATCGATACCGGCATGCTCGATATTTAAAAGTTTATGCCGGTACATGTTACCGGCATTGGTTTGTTTAAGAGTTTCCATGCCGGTTCCTAAACTGCAATGACTTATCTTATGTTTGTTTTGTTTTCTTATGTTTTAGGTCAAAATCCAAAGAAGCGAAGAAAAATAAAGGTCATATTCTCACTAAGAAAAGGAGGAAGAACGGTCTTGATACTCCTCAGTCCCTGCCTCCACGGGGGAAAGACGCAGGTCGCAAGAAGCGTTTAGGGTTTCAAATAAGAGGGTCAGTTTGGGAGAGTGGTGGTGAACGTATTGCGCTTGCAATCCGTGAAGGTAATGGAACAGTTGAGGAAGATGAGAATGATGAAGGGGAAAGTGAGGAGGAAGATGATGAGGTTCATCCAAGTCAATTAGCAAGCCAAAGCAAAGTTGGTGGGACGAGTCAATAACCAACACAAGGCAAGGGCAAGGCGCAATCCAAAGTTAAAGTTAAAGGTTATCACATTCCTCACATTGATGACATGATACCTGACCGCGATGATGGTAAAATTTGGGGTCAAGCTCCGCAACCGAAAGTACTATTTGGATACAAGCACTCTTGGGCTCGTACTATCTTTCAAACCTATGTAAGCATTTTTTATTTTGTGCATGTGCATTGTTTTATCTTTTACATCATCTCTTAATCGTATTATCTCTTATTTGTAGGATCATACTAAGGATGTGCGTGTTTGCCGAAACCAAGCCGCGACTGAGTGGAAATTGTCGTTGGAGCATGAAGATGTCCAAACATTAGTAAAGAACTCTGGTCTGTATTCTTTGGTTGAAAATTACGTGAATCCAGATATTGTGACTGTCAATTGCTTCGTCGAAAGGTATCATGGTGAAACTGATACAATGCACTTCCCGTTTGGAGAGATGACCTTGATTCTTGAAGATGCTCATGTCATTTTAGGCTTGAATGTTATCGGCAAATCAATTTCAGAAGGAGTAGAGTCTCGGGACCTAGATTGGCTGAAGTTGCACGATTTGACTAAAAAGTTGTTTGGTTGGGACTTCAAAACTTCTTCAGATAGCTTTTAAGTAGCATCGAAAGGAATTAAGACGAAGACATTCAAGCTGGCGATGCTTAAGAAGATGTTTGAAAATACAAAGGCTAGAAGCTTGGAGGATGGATGGGACCCTGCACAAACTCGGTATACAGCCATCGCGTACCTGTTATACATCTTGGGCACTAGGGCATTCCCTGACATTAATGGAAACATGGTAAGTGCAAACTTTCTCCAGTACCTTGACACGTTGGAAGGTGTCTATGGCTATTCTTGGGGCACCGCAGTCATGGCACATTTGATGGCGGAGATGAGAAGGGCTTCATTGGCTAAAACAAACCAATTTGTCGGGAATTTCACTCTACTCTAGGTACAAATTTCTTTAATCTATGTTCACATGTATTCTTTTAACTTATGTTCACATGTATATTATTCACATTATATTAGGTGTGGTGTTATGAACACTTCCCAACCTTGTTCAAGGACTGCCAATTCTTGAAGATCAAATACCTTCCTGAACCCGATACCCCTAAAGCTCAGAGGTTCGAGTTTAACATTAATCCGAAGCCCGTTAACAAAGGTCGAGTCATCGATATGAGATTGGCTCTGGATGCTATGAGGAAGGAATACATTGTGTTCGACACTTATAAGGAGATTAGAGGATACTGTCAAATTCCAAGAGATGTTGCATTTTACAAAGGGCCGTTGTACCACCCAAAAGGATACATTATGGACGATCCAAGATGTGTGATGCGCCAACATGGATTTAAGCAATTATCCCGTTTTATGTCGGCCTCTGTTGATAATTATCGTCTTTCCTTTTCTCGGTGCAATTCAACTCCCAACAAGTTGCATGTAGTGTATGATCCAGAACCGGAACCATCGCATTAGAGGAAAAGAGAGCCACGTCGTTTGGTTGATATTAGTAAGTGGGTGGTTGCAGAAAATGGTTATGAAGTTGATGACATCTACATAAGGGATTACCTGGAATGGTCACATCCTTATGTCGTGTGCCCTCCCTCCGTCGAAGCTCCACACCAAGAAAACCCTCCTGTTGAAATTCCTCCACCTCCACAACCTACGATGGCCCAACTTCTTAAGACTTTCAGAATGGTGGTAAGTTTTATTAATTGATTATAGTCATTAAATGTAAACATAATCATATATTAACATATATACTGATTATGTATTTGATGTATTAAACTAGCGACGTCGTCTTGGCAAGGTTACAAAGATGTTAGGTTGCAAGCACAAGGACGGAATGGTGTTATCTCTTTAAGAAATCAAGGAACTCGAGGAAAAACTTCATAGAATTGAAGAAACCGACCCTACTGTCAAATCTATGTATGGGGAAACAAGGAAGGCGCCGAACCAAAAGAAACAAAATACCAATTTAGTGGAAGAGAATTGATGACAATTAGTGATGGTTAACTCTTTAGTTCTTTGGTTATGTCAAAAACAATTTCAAGCTTGTTCTTTGGTTTATCTTGTGGGTTAACTCTTTAGTTCTTTGGTTTATGTTGAACATGTTTAGATTTATAGTTTGAAAGTTAAAATGTTTCGGCATAGTAGATCTCAGTTTTAGAAATACCGGTACACATACCGGCATTTACGGAATGATCAAAACAATGCCGGTGCCTTGTCCCGTCATAGCAATTTCTATACCGGAACAATCAGTTTACATTATTCGGTTCCTGTATTGTAACTGACTTGTACCGGTATTGTGGTTTTTTCCAAGGTTCATGCCAGTATTGAAAATTTCCAAATACTCTTAAATATGTGACAGAAAACCGGCATAGTAAGATTCATTTTGACAATGCCGGTATCTAAAGCTTCCAAATACTCTTACAGAGTTGACATAAAACCGGCATAGTTGTATTGATTTCCTCAATGCCGGCACTCTGCTTAATTCATTTCAAATTCTATTTTATTTCGGTCTGAAGTAATTGATTACATTGGATTGGAAACTTTAAATTAAAAAAACAGTGAATGGATTGCACTTAGTTAGAGATAATCTATTTCCATCCCTTTTCAACAATTGTGGAGCCTTTGAGCATTTCCCTAATATGTTTAAAGACATCGTCCGGGATGGGGGTATCAAGGATCATCCTCATTGGCTCTTCTTCTTTTTCAACATATTCCTTCCCCTTCATATAACACCCATCACACCCATCGATAGGCTTGCATTGGCCCTTGTGGTTTTCTCTTGACTCTGCTAGTTCAACAGCTTTGTCAAACCATTGAAACTCATCGCACTTTGGGTGATTCAAACACATTAGAAACATTCTTCCATTTTTAGCATCATCAGTTTTTGTAATCCAAAACCGGCGTGTCCTATCACAGCTTCTACACTTTGAATAAATAAATGGACAGTCCATGGCTAGGTGAGAAGGTGACTTGCAAATTTGACACTTGCAATGATGATTCTGTAAGAGAAAATTATATTAGTTATCCGTCATAGTATTGAAGAGTATGTTGTTAGTAAATCTACTTACTTTGCAAATAGAGGTAGATGATGAATCCCACATTCTTTGAACCGTGCTTGCTTTCTTGAGAGAATGATTTTTGTTATTTGGTGCCTGGTTTGTGTAGTTTTTGCCAAAGGAATGGGGGATATTATATAGAAATGAAGCTCCAACGGTCATATTTTTCAAAAAACTAGCCGTTTTTTTCTCTCGATTTTAACCCATTCCGGCATAGAGGTTCTTATGCATTGAATGCCGGTATTGTAGGCATATTTGGGTCATTTCCTGTAAAGAAATTCTGCATTACCGGCATCTTCGTTTTATAGCATTCAATGCCGGAACATAATACCGGCATAGGCGTACTTCCTCCTATGTATGCCGGTACCAGAAATTGAATGCCTAACGGCTAGTTTTTTAAACCATACACTAGAAAACATTAGTTCCGGCGTGGGATCTAAGTTACTTAGAGTGCCGTCACTAAAGTGGAAAAGAGCCGTTATGTCCACATCTATTTAAAGGAATGGATATACCCATTGCACTTGATACCTCAAAGATATATCTCCGATGGATTATCAATCACCAGCTGCCAAGTTCATCAATTCCATCGAAAAAGAAAAACGTATGAGGAACATATTGTCCACTCCGACAGGAAATCAATCATCAACCACGACCAACTCCGTTGCTACAATACTAGAAAAACTAAGAAGGAAGGAAGAAACCACCAATTCAATTGCCGCAATGGAAGAAGAGATAATTAAGAGGAAAAGAGAAGAAAAAGAGGAAGCAAAGCTTGAACGTTATCGTCAAAAATTAGATAAGATAAAAGCGGAAGCTGAGAAAGCGGTTAAACGTCAAAAAGAAGCTAAGATAGAAGCAGATGTTGAGGAGGAAACAAAGTGGATTAGAAATTACTACATAGTATCGGATTTTCCGGAGGATCAACGCCCTTCAGATGTTTTTTGGGGTCTTGTAAGGACTGGTTCTTACAAGCATAACATGTTTGACGGTAAGAAACGCAAAATTGAATACGCTGATCAAATAGTACACATTCGAACAACTGCACTCATCAAATCATGTCTCAAATACAACGAATTTCTTGCAAGATATAGTGGTGATAGGTATGAAGCTCAGGATGAATATACGAAGTGGAGAAAAGAGCCTTTTAGGCATTTCGAAGCTGCTTTGCTTGTTGAATCTCGTTCCAATAAATGATGTTCGGTGTATTTGGATTGAGAGCTTTCATTCTATGTGTAACGTTGTTTATGTGTTTAAACTTTATTCCCTTAAATGATGTTAGTTGGAATTTGCTTGAGATCTTATGTTTGTGCTTAATGATGTTTATTTCGTCAAGTTTCTTTCACAAACCGGCACGCCCGATGAGTTAAATACCATTCCGGTATAGTAAATCCAACATACTGGAAATGTTTACACTCTATGCCGGTTTTCCCACACTAAGAAGTTAAAAAAATCATTAACTTTTAATACTGGCATAGTAGGTATGTAATTGTCTATGCCGGAATTCTGACGGTGACAATTTCATTCAACTTGTTTGACGGTTACAATTTCATTCCACTAATTTGACGGTTACCAAATCTTTAATGAGTCATTGGAAGGTTACAAAATCGTCGGTTTCTTTAATGGCTCGTCGATTTCAACCTACTCATGCTATATAAGTGACGGTTTTGGAAAGAAAAATATTCAATCTATTAAATCTCTCCCTATTTTTTTCATCTTCTATACCAAAGCAATGGCTCGTCGCAAATCTCGTGATAAACCCAATCCAGAAATACATGTTGATGATGCGCAACAAAGTCCTGAAGAGTATCCTGGTGAAGCGGATGTAACAGATTTGATTCGGTAAGTGATGTATAACACAAAGTCTCATGTTGAATTGAAGTACTTTTAGGGTTTATCCCATAATATATAACACAAAGTCAAACTTGCTAGGGTTCATGACGGATTGAAAATTCTGCTTAGGGTTTTGAAATTGCATTCTAGTCAATTTGAAAATCATTATTGATCAATACCATGCCTCTGTTTAGGGTTTACAAACTATGTTGGTTTTGCTGAACTAAGATTGTTAAGAATTCTGTAAAAAAATCCATAAAACCGGCATAGAATTATAATTTTGGGATGCCGGAATCCATACCGGCACTTTAGGATTTTCGTTGGCAATGCCGTTTAGTGTTCCGGCGTCACTTCATGGTAACATACCATGCTGGTTTTCGTTCCCTAAATTTTTTAAATCCCTGGATAGAATTCAACCAAAACCGGCATGCAACTTATTATTCTTTTCTATGCCGGTATATGTCCCGGCACTATAGGTATGGTAACAAATTATACCAGTTTTTGTTTCATAGGGCTTAGAATTTTCTGTATATAATTCAATATAACCGGCATAGACTCATTTATTCCCGATAATGTCGGTATGTATTCCGGCATGGTTTATATGTCTATGGAGTATGCCGGTTTTATGTGTGTTCCTATTGTATACGGGCATCCATTATATAACTCATTTTAACGTGTTAGAACATAGGTCTCTCGCACCATCAAAGGACAAAGGAAAAGGAAAAGCTTTTGAAGAATCAAAACATAAGTCTTCTCGACGTAAACGTCAAAATCCGGCTACTGCTAAGGTGACAATTCAGGATCATCCTATAAGCAACTCAACCAGCAGTGATGATGATGATGAGGGGGAAACCCCACCAGAACCGGAACTAGCTGGTGGATCATCCTCACAAGCAGGTGTCTTAGGACAAACTGATGATGAAAAGGCACCCCCACCTCACTTCTCTGATAAGTACGACTTGATTCCTGACAGCAATGATGGAAAAAATTGGGGTCAACCGATAAACCTGCAACTTTTATTTTAGTATAAAGACTCTTGGGCTCGTTGGATCTATCAAACTTATGTAAGACGTTTGTATCTTATTATTATATTATTTATTTGTGATCAATTTAATTAAGTTGGTTGTGTTTTTATAGGACCACAGGAAAGCCTGGCGTGTTAGCCGCCATCAACAATCGGATGTGTGGTTTTGGAGGATGAGTGTCCGGCTGTTCAAGAAATAGTCAGAGCATCTGGGTTGTATCCTGCGATAGAAAATTATGTGGACACTGATACCATCACGGAAAACTGCTTTTTGGAGAGGTATTATGGTGAAACTGATACCATGCATTTTAATTTTGGCGATATGACCATTATCCATGAAAATGTCCAAAGGATAATAGGACTAGAGGTTCTTGGGAAACCGTTCAAGGTCGGAGACAACTCGAAGGACCTAGGGTGGGAAAAGATCTATGAGCTCACTGAAAAGTTGTTTGGATGGAACAAGGAAACCACGTTGGCAAATTTGTACAAGAAACAAACTGCTCAGACAAAGACTATAACATTCGTCAAACTCAATCAACTGTTTGGGAATACGAAGAACAAGAAATTGACTCCCGCACAAGCTCAACAAACTGCCGCTGCATATATGTTGTTCATTTTGGGAACCGCTATATTCCCTGACTCTAATGGTAACAGGGTGCATATGAACAACCTACAATACTTGGATCCGTTGGAAGACGTTCATAAGTATTCATGGGGCACTGCTTTCTTGGCACATTTTTTGGCAGAAATGCGTCGAGCTTCTAAAGCGAAAGGCCGTCAATTTAATGGGAATTTCACTATGATTCAGGTATAGTGAAATACTTATTTTGTGATTGTTATCATTACATTTGTTAGTTTCCAAGTATTTATTTTCTTATACATTTTATGGGCACATGTGTGGGCTTATGAACACTTCCGACATTTGTTCATAGGGTATAAAGGATTGGAAATTTGGCGTGATTATGTACCGAATATGACTCTAGCTCAGAAATACTTCTTCCGCAATACCCCTTCGCCTAACAAGAAACGGTTTTTAGAAATGAGATTGGCTTTGGACTCGTTTTCTGTGGAAGATGTTGTGTTTGACCCTTATAGGAATGTCAGAGGAGTTAACCTTCAGAGACATGAAAATGTTTCATTTTACAACGGACCGTTATTTCATCCAAAAGGATTTGTTATGCATAACCCTCTCCGCGTGATGCGCCAAATCGGTTACAAGCAGAAAGATCTCACGGATACATCTTATCATAAATATTCTCATGAATTTACTAAATGCCAATCATATGAGAGCCATACTCTGGTATGCTACGACCCAGAACCTATTCTTGCACATTGGATCGAAAGGGAAGAAGAAGAACTTGTGATGGATAGGGATGATTGGGAATTGGCTGAGAACGGTTTTGATAGTGAACCAACATTCCTAAGCGGGCATCTACAGTACTCGCATCCTTATGTTGTATGCCCAGATATGGTAGAGGTCCCTCCACCACTAGCACGTCCCTCCACAACTCCAGATACTGTACCCGGACTTCTACAACTCGTTACGTTGTTGGTGCGTTCATTACTATTCTCTTAATCTATATCTATCAACTTATAAAATTGTGCATACTAAATACATGTTTAAAAATTCCTTCACAAAGATCGGCATTTGAAATCATCAAAATTCATTAAGAAAAAGACCAAGAAAGGAGTGGTGCTGACCCTGAAAGAAATGGAGAAACTCAATGAAAAGATAGACAAATTCGAAAATCCAGAGGCAAAAGACTTGTGGGACGAAAAGAAAAAGAGGGCACACAAGAAGCCAAGAACTGAGTGATTGTTTGTTTCTTTTATAGTATTAGTTTGGTTTATGTTTGTTTGTGTGGCTTGGTAAACTTTGAACATCTCTGTTTCATTTGTTTTCGGTTTGGAACATCTTAACTTCACATTTGGTTTGTTTAAACTTTGTTTATGTTATTTTATGGTATTAGGTCTTTGCTTATGTTATTTTATGTGTCTTGAAATCTGCTTTTTCTAAGTTTTTATTTTCCAAAACCGGCATAGTCGATATCGTGAGTTCTACGCCGGATCTCTGTTTAGTTCCAGAATGAAAAAAAATAATTAGAGTTCCGGCATGGTGGATAGCGCCACAATAATGCAGGTACTCAAACTCTCCCTTGTGAATCAACTATCTATGTGTAGTACCGGCCGTGTTATGCATTTTTTAACAATGCTAGAAATTGAAAAATTATATCTGTGTACTTATGGTGTTATTCCGGAACAAAAGAGAACATATATTGCAACGCCGGTACGATTACCGGCATAGTAAAGTTTGAATCAAATCACACTGGCACGTACATGGCATATGGTTTAATGATTACAATTCAAACTTCCAAAAAAAACAAAAGGTGGCGTATTAGTAAACCACATATATCCAAATTACTCATCATCGATTCCACACGTATGAAGTTTCAACTCCTCCTCTTCAAGAGGTTTCTTTGATAAGGCCAAAGAATCCCATAATTGGTGATTCTCCTCATTCAATGCCATCCATCCCTTCCATATATTTGGATCTAGTTCCTTGTTTTTAACCATCCCACAAACAAGTGGCAATGGAAAATTGTCCTTGAGTTTTAGAATAACGAAATGATTTCCGTTCACGTATGCCAAAACAACTCTTCTCGTTTTAAGGGATCCCTCACATTTTTGCCACTTTGGTGTAAATTTTGTGAATACGGTGGGGGTAAAATAATGAACAACATAATTAAATGTATCCGCTACTAGATGCCCACAAAGCGGCATCCTTATCCAATATTGAGTAGGAAGAAATGCCATATCCTGCTCGGGTCCTAACACTTGAGCACACATATCATCAAACACCTCGTCGTGACCAACCAATTGCTCATAAAAGATCCTCTTCTTCACAAGTTGATCGGCCATCCTCATTCTAGCATATCGGCATGGTGTCATTCCTTTACGCACAGCCGTCTCGAAGATTCCTAATTGTTCGGTCACGGCATGATAGCCACAATTTTCATCTCCATCGACATCATCCGTGTACACAATAAACTCGCGAATAACCTCAGGAAGTTGGTCTATGTAAGACTCTATCTTCGTATGGTAGTGTCTATAAGTCCTACCCGTTTGCGAATCCTTATACATCGTCATATTACCAACTTTTAGCTTAATTATATCCAAACCATCCTCTGCAATCCCTACACTCCAAATGTCTTTGGTATTAGACGGGAGAATATTCTTCCTTGGCCTACCCCTACCCGTTTTCCTTTTAACCTCGAATACATCGACTATTGGTATAGGTTCGGAATGCTGACCTTGTTGCCCTTGGTCGATTAATGTTGGTACCTTCGGCGGCCTTCCCCTTTTCCTTTGAACCTCGGATACATCAACTATTGGTGTACCTTCGGAATGTTCACCTTGTTGTCCTTGGTAGCTTAATATTGGTACCTTCAGTGGCCTTCCTCTTTTCCTTTGAACCTCGGATACATCGACTATTGGATTCGGTTCAGAATGCTCACCTTGTTGTCCTTGGTAGCTTAATGTGGGTACCTTCGGCGACCTTCCCCTTTTCCTTTAAACCTCGGATACATCGACTATTGGTGTAGGTTCGTAATGCTCACCTTGTTGCCCTTGGTTGCTTAATGTTGGTACCTTCGGCGGCCTTCCCCTTTTCCTTTGAACCTCGGATACATCAACTATTGGTGTACCTTCGGAATGTTCACCTTGTTGTCCTTGGTAGCTTAATGTGGGTACCTTAGGTGGCCTTTCCATTTTCCTTTGAACCTCGGATACATCGAATATGGGTGTACCTTCGGAATGCTCACCTTATTGTCCTTGGTAGCTTAATGTTGGTACATTTGGCGGCCTTCCCCTTTTCCTTTGAACCTCCGATACATCGACTATTGGTGTAGGTTCGGAACTCGTCGATTGTTGTTGACTTGATATCGGTTCCTTCCTCGGCCTACCCCTTTTATTTGGAACAGACGCTTCGGCGAATCTTGCTTCTGAAATCTCACTTGCACATAGATCTCGTTTTTTAGTTGCAGCGAGTTCCTCTTCACGTCGAGTCATTTGTTTTAATTATTTTCTTTGTTTCTTCCTTGCAATTTTAGTTTGTGGTCTACCCAGTGGATCTCCCTTTGTTAGCTCTTCACTTTGTGCTATCCATGGCCATGTAATTAGTCTTAGTTGGCTCCGCAATACTTGTCGGTTAGCCGAGTTGCCACGTGAGTAAGCTTCATAAAATTCTTGGGCCTCCTTTGTATCCCATGGTGATTGTCCGAGAGCTTCGGTAGGGGGAAGGTCGAAATATAATTTCTTCCAAAACGGATCAATAACATCAATACGTATCACTTCTTCATACTTCACAAGCATATGACTATACGGAATCCCCAATGAAGACATGTCGGGACAAATACACACATCACCCGGTTTTCCGTAATTTTTCTCATATTGCATTTGTCTCATCATATGTTTTATTGCCCAACGGGAGACGTTAAACTCTATTCCTTGGAGCAACTTAGTATGTGGAAGAAATTGAGTCATCCTTTCCATTGAGCTTTTCTCAAAAGCCTTCTTGATCCTATCGATATCGGCCTTAAAGTGTTGCTCCATTGCCTCGGTGACCGTAACCACGTTTCCCTGGCCGGACTGGATGAGATCTTAAATCTCCCATGTGGGGACTCTTCTATACTAGTTGCTTCATTCCCGTAATGTCTATAACGATTTGTCCACGCATGCACAAATTTTTCCTTGAACTTATCCAATAAATTATCCCAAAAATATGAGACGACACTTGGATACACTTCGTTATATTTAGCAATAAACATGTTCAATGTCTTTTCATACATGTCCTCGATAAGAGACCAATAAACTTTATCCCAATCCTTTAGAAATTCCAACCACCTTTTATGATTTTCATCGTGTTCTTTGTCGACTCGCTCTTTAATCTTTCCTCTTTCATTTTTTTCTTCTTCGGGTGATAGTTTCTCTTTGCGAACATCTTCCTCTAGTTGAGCGACCATTATCTTCTTAATATCAGCCTTAGAGGGTTCAAACAAAGCATGGCAATGTTTTTTCACATTTTCACCTATATGATATGTACATAGGAAATTTTGTGCATCTGGATATACGTCGGATATGGCATTTATTAGTGCGTCGAATTGATCGGTTATGATGACCTTCGGAAAACGATTTTTCGGGAACAATAATTTCAATTATCGCAATGCCCAATGATAATTGACATCCCTCTCACTTTCCATTAAACACCAAGCCAATGTGAATGTCCGATGTTGAACAACGGCATGTTGTATTTGTTTGTCTTGTAGGTGCAGTCCATCATAAGAACATCACAACACGTATGAGCCAATTGTGAAAGCAAAGGATGTGAAATGAATATTTGAAGCGGATTCTCGTCCGGACCTCTTTTAATGATACGCGTGTAGTTGTGATCCCAAAATATCTTCTCAAATTCTTGCATAACACTCCTCCCTTACCATTCCAACCTTTTAATGGTTGCTTGTGCGCTATAAATTGTAGTGAGTGAAGAAACGTTCGTCTTATCCTTTTCCTTGAAGGTTCTGAGAATCACTCTTGGTTTGATACATGATTTTGTCATCATCTTGACATCCTCGAATTGATCAGGTTTTAGCTTCGCAACTATGGAGTGACCTTAAAAATCTTTCGGATCGGGGTGGTTGTGACGGCCAAACCACACCTTACATTCCCATTCATTTTCTTCTTCTTTTTCTCCTCTTAGATAGAATACAAGCTTAAAGGGGCACTCATCCTTCCTCGTAACTGTATTGTATACCCTCTTATTCTTATTTTCATATACATAACCCTTTCTCTTATGGCTATTTTTCTCATTGTATTTTCCACTTCTCTCGCAAACCATCTCAAAATGAACATATGAACGTTGGCTATTCCTCACTAAGACACACATGTTCTTAAGAGCCATCGCTTTTGCCCAAGAAATTGCTTCATTTTTATATTTTATTCCCTACATAAGGACAACAATGGGAGATTACAAGCAAATCCCAACATAAAATTGTAAAAACTATGTGAAAGTATTGTTTGGTAACATACCCGAGGCATTTTATAGTATTCCAACATATCCCGATTGAGCGGTTTGGAGATTGGTTGATCGTTGTATGTCACAATCTAAGTAATGAATGAAAAGAAAATTGGATTAGTTCAAAACCGGCATTGTCGATAAGTAAAGCAAACTGCCGGGATTAATGACCGGCATACATGGTAATTGACTTTCCATGCCAGTATTAAAACCGGCATTCAGAGAATTTCAGTTCCCATTCCGGGATAACGTTCCGGCATAGTAAGTTCAAAGATATGCATGCCGGTATTTAAGTTCAAAATATCATTAACTTCTGTATGTTTTTCATGTAAAACCGGCAGTTTCCATGCCGGTATCATATACCGACATTGTCTGTCATGTACTCACACTGCCGATTTGAATATTCCATAGAATATTCGGTGGTAGGTAAAAAGTATAAATGTGTACCGGCATGCAATCTTGGTTTGAATACCGCGCCGGTTTGTTCTTGAACAGTTGGGGAATTTTGTCCCGGCATATAAATTTGTATGAATACAATGCCGGTTATAAAGGTTCCGGCGTAGTATTCATACAACGAGCATGCCGGTACTAAGGTTTTTCAGACAGAAATGGCGGTTTCAAAAAAATAAAAATAAAAAATTCGACCTCTTTGAAGCATTACCTGTGTGTTGGGGTTGCTTGTATGTTGAACATGTTTACTTTCTTGAGTTGGTTCTTCACAAAACCCTTCATGGTCACGAAAATCATGATTCAAAGGTGTTGGTTCATCATACAACAATTGTGAGTTGTTATCATTAACGGAAGATTGTTGTTGTAATTGATTTAAAGATTCAGCAGCTGCAAGTCTCTCATCACAATCATCTTCCATTTTCAAAAAAAAAAAATTCTACTCAAATTTTTTTCCCTCCTTCTACTCTCAACTAACCCACACAAATTATATCCCCCAAATCATTAATATTTTACTAATCAGGATTAGTAACTAATTATGATTAGTGAGGGTAAGATTAGGAATTAATAATTTAATTATATAAGGGGTAACCCATCTAGGATATTTGGATCCCTATTTTGTCATTTATCTATATCCCCCAATTAGTTTCCATATCCCCCAATTACGCGTTCATTAATAACTTGTTCTGTTCAAATTTGAAAAATAAAATTCTTTTTGGTTTTTGGTGGAATCCTATGAATCACTCAATGAAATACTTTTCTTTATAGTACTGTTTGCTTTAATAAAGAATAAAAGGGAAGAATTATGTTGCAGAGAGAAAGAAATTAAAGGAAGGTGGTAGTGGTAGACATTAATTATTAGCACCACTTTGAAGGACATGATTATTAGTTCCTTATCTTGACCAAAACTTTTAAACATGCAGACTAAAACTTTGGGGTTAGGTGGAGCTCGTTTTAGGTTGTGAGTATATATATATATATATATCTAATACTAAAAAGAAAAGAGTAACCTAGCCAACCTTTTCTTCTGCCTTCCATTATTCTTTTGTAGTTGTGAATGATATAATGGAAACTAAAATCTAAATTAGTAGAAATAGCTAGAGATTCTTTTAGTTTATATCAAAGACGATTTCTTCGGTGATAAAGCTCTTCCTTGTATTGTTGATAGTTTTTGGATTGCGATTTGAGGTAGGAGCAACACAATCTAAAACTCTTTTTATTTATGGTTTTGTTAATTAAATTCATATTTATAAGTTTTCAATAATATATGAATGATAATCGATGTTGTGAGCAAGATTATGAAGGTTGGGCTGCGGTCCATAGATTGATTCTTAAATTTTTTATTTATGACGGGATACGAGATATCCTTGGGAGCGGTTTTGTTTCCTAAACCCACGTGGGGCTCCCTGGGGCGATTGGATTGATTGAATTTATTATTGTTATGGATGTGGTGTTTCCATGTAATTACGATGTTATTAATCATGCAAATTGTTTTGAAAAGAAATTGAAAAACGTTTAAATAAAATGTTTTGTTGCTTCTTTTCTTACTAAGTGTCACAACTCACGTCGTATTATGACAAAAATTCCAGATTTTATGACACCACGAGGAGCTAATGGCGGAAAAGCATAAAGATCGGTTTTGGTGTTTTAATTAGTAGTTGCATATTATGATTGGAAATTTGTAATAAAATATCATCAAACTATCTTTTGGATGATTTATTGAGTGTTTATTGAGTACTTATATTTTGGAGATTTTTGGGTTAATGTATAATTAATGGAACAATGTTTTATTAGGAAACTTTTATTTGATTAGACAATGAAAATTTTTGAGTCATGTTAGTTTGACTGTTAATGATAATTATTCTATAATATATATTTGCCTGAATATTTTTTTTTTTGTAAATCTATAATTTTCATTAAATGAAGTGGTTAAAATATTAGAATTTTATGAGTCCCAGAAGTATTTTTAAAATAATTGTTTCTCACTATAAGAAATCAAAACGTTTTCTGACAGATTCAACTATATTGAATAGTTCTTGTTTTCAAATTAGTCTATATTATGTTTTAGACTTTCTTGTCTCTTTAAACTTGAATATCTTCATTTTTACTTTTCAAAATGGTAAACTAAACCTAAATTGGAGTTGTGAGTGATTTTATATGATTTTTATAAAATGGACTATCTTTGTTTTTCTTTTCTGAATTTCTGGTCAACTACGTATTTGACCGTGGTCAAAAGGTCCTTAAGATAATCAAAACATTATATAAATTTTATGAATGGAACTATGCTAGGTTAGGATCTAGAACGCATAATCATAATAATTTTTGGATTTGAATTTGGTTCAGTAAAATTCTTGGAGTTAACTGATGTCTGTTTTTGTTTTATAATTCTTCCTTAAACATGCGATTCCTTTGGATTAAATCTGGAACGTTTAACGGTGAAATTAATTTTTATGGTAAACTACAATTCTTTATTGTTTATGTGGGTTAAAAATCACGACAAGTTAACGGTTAGATGTTCCTAAAGGAATTTTTACGTATCCGCTGCGACCGAATTTCTGAATTAAACATAACAAAAATTTAGACAAAGAATTAGTTGTTTATACTTGGGCCAAGTGTGGAAGTCTAGGCTTGTTATTAAAAGTAGCATTTCGGATTTTGGGTTTGGATTTGGGTCGAAATCCAGGCCCGGAATTTGCGTTGTTACAGATTGGTATCAGAGCGAGTCTGATCCTTTGGGCAGGCTAGTTTCTGAATAAGTCAATGTGTGTATGTGCTTGTATGTGAATTGCTTGCAGCAATTATTGATTGTGTTTTGGTAGAATGCATAATAGTTTGCACTCCTTTTTGCATATAGAATTCTCTCTGTGATACTTATGATTTAATGTCCCTCATTCAGGACATGTCTCGTCGTAATAATGGTTCAACCGACCCACAAGATGGGGGTTTTGGTGATGTTGTTCGTGCTTTGAATGATGTTGCTCAAGCAATGCAGAAACAAGTGACTCTTAATCAGAATGCACCTCCCCCTCCCCCACCACCTAATCAATGGGCTTTGTTAGTTAGAAGGTTTATTGAACAAAATCCTGATTCCTTCAAGGGTAGTCCTGATCCACTAGTTGCTGAAGATTGGATAGATAAGATTGAGAAAATATTCACCCTATTAGGTGTGAATGATGAGAATAAGCTGGATCTTGCTGTTTATAAGCTTGAGGGTGAGGCCACTCGCTGGTGGGACTTGACTCGCCGTTCTAGGAATGACGATCTATTTACTTGGGTGGAATTTCAACTCGCCTTCCTAAATAGTACTTTCCACAAACTGCACGAAATCAGCGCATGATTGAGTTTATGCAGTTGACCCAGAGGAACATGAAAGTAGCACAGTACCAAGCCAAGTTTAAAGAACTCTCTCGTTTTTCTACTCACCTGGTTGAGATTGAAGAACTGAAGGCTTTTAAGTTTCAAGAGGGACTTAGGCCTTCAAACAAGAGTAGGTTGTCTATTCTGAAGATCACCTCTTATAATGAGATAGTGGAAAGAGCAATGATTGCTGAGAGTGACATTGAGGAGGCAAATAGAATTCGAGAATGTCATATTGGGGATAAGAACAAGAACAAAAATAACAACCATCCATACCAGAAGAAAGGAAATGGACCGAATATGGAGTTTCATGCACCTTCATGTTATCACTGCAAACAACCTGGACATTTTAAGAGGAACTGTCCTGCACTTATTTCTCAGAGGAACCAACAACCATTTCCACCACAGAACCAGCATTAAGGGTATCAACAGAATCGTCCTCAGAACAATCCACCACAATACCAAGCTCGACAACCCCCTCAGCAACCTAAGGCCTTCAATATTTCTCATATTGGACAGGATCCGGATAACTCAGTTGTTGAAGGTATAGTCTTAGTTTACAATTCTTGGGCTAAGATATTGTTTGATACTGGTGCTACTTATTCATTTATTGCTTCTTTGTTTGTCTTTTCCTTGGGTTTGGAAACTGAATTACTTGATGGGATTCTTGGCATAGCTAGTGCTGTAGGAGGCAGTGCACGTGTTGATCGCGTGGCATGAAAGTGTGTAGTACGTATAGCTAGGCATGAGTTTTTGATTGACCTTTTTGTGATGAATATGTCTAGTTATGACATAATCCTGGGTATGGATTGGTTATCCGCTCATCATGTTGTTTTTGATTTCTTTCAAAAACGTGTGACTCTACACTCGGGTGAAGGTTCAGTTGTCCACTTTACCGGAACTCGTAGTTTTGCAGCTCCCCTTATCTTGTCGGAAAGACATTTTCGACAGACTCATTCTAGAGGTTTTCTTTATCACTTAGATATGATAGAAGACGAGCAGCAAGATTCCGTCTCTACTATGGGTATTCCAGTGGTAGAAGAGTTTGAAGATGTTTTCCCTGAAGAATTACCAGGTTTGCCACCTAGAATATAAATGGACTTCACCATTGAAGTTCAACAATGTACTTCGCCAATTTCGATGATTCCTTATCGAATGGCAGCAATAGAGTTGAAAGAACTGGACAAACAACTACTCGAGTTGGAAGCTAAGGGTTTTATTCGAGGTAGTACGTCACCTTGGGGTGCACCAGTCCTTTTGTGAATAAGAAGGATAATTCACTAAGATTATGCATCAATTATAGAAAACTCAATGAAGTTACAGTGAAAAATAAGTATCCCTTACCGATGATCGAGGATTTGTTTGATCAGTTGAAAGATTCCCAATTTTTCTTGAAGATTGATATGCGATCATCTTATCATCAACTGCGAATCAAGGATGAGGATATTCCGAAAACCGCTTTTCGACCTCGATTTGGACATTTCGAGTTTATAGTGATGCCATTTGGACTCACAAATGCTCCAGCAGCATTCATGGATCTTATGCATCGAATTTTCCGATCGTATTTAGATAAATTCGTAGTGGTATTTGTAGATGACATTCTTATTTATTCACGGTCACGAGAAGAGCACGAGGAGCACCTGAGATTAGTGTTGCAATTGTTGAGATCTCATCAGTTGTATGCTAAGTTGAGTAAATGTGACTTCTGGCTTTCTGAAGTCCGGTTTTTGGGACATGTAGTTTGTGGAGAAGGAATCAAGGTGGACCCATATAAGTCTGAAGCAATTACTAAATGGGAAAGGCCAAAGAATGTGTTTGAAGTTCGTAGCTTTCTGGGATAAGCGGGTTACTATAGACGATTCATTCAAGATTTCTCAACGCTTGCTTCACCATTGACGAGGTTGACTCTAAAGGATTCCAAGTTCGAGTGGAATGATGATTGTGAGAAGGCTTTCTCCATTCTGAAGGAGAAATTAACTACTGCACCAGTTTTGACAACACCAGTAAGTGGAATTGGTTATGTGATATTTTCTGATGCATCGTTGAAGGGTTTAGGATGTGTTCTTATGCAAGAAGGAAAAGTGGTAGCTTATTCCTCAAAACAATTAAAGACTCATGAGTTGAATTATGCAACTCATGACCTCGAGTTGGCAGCTATTGTGTTCGCACTGAAGTTGTGGAGACATTATTTGTATGGTGAGAAGATAGACATATTTTGTGACCATAAGAGCTTGCAATATATTTTTACCCAACGAGATTTGAACCTAAGTCATAGGCGTTGGGTGGAATTTCTTAAGAATTACACGTATACTTTTCATTACCATCCAGGGAAGGCAAATGTTGTACCAGACGCTCTCAGCCGAAAATTGAGGGCCGGTGTAGCAAGTATAACTCTTCATGCTTGGGATTTGTGCAGACTTATGGAGGAATGTGACTTGGGATATGACGATATGATTTAGAATACTGTAGTTGTTCCAGAGTTACAACAACGTATTGTAGAATCTCAACAGACTGATAGAGAGATAATTTTAATTCTTACTCAAATAGAGAAAGGTCAAACACCAGATGGCTGGACTCAAATTGACGGTGTACTTCGTTTTATGGGAAAACTTTTTGTGCCAGTGAAATTGAGGATGGAAGTACTAGAACATGCTCACAATTCTAAGTTTACCGTTCATCCGGGAGGATCGAAGATGTACCATGACATGAAAATACAGTATTGGTGGAAAGGGATGAAGAAAGATATTGCCTTGTATGTGTCGATATGTCTCACTTGCCAGCAAGTGAAGATTGATTATCAGAAACCAGGAGGGTTACTTCAACCATTGCCCATCTCAGAATGGAAATGGGAACACATCACTATGGATTTTGTCATGGGATTACCCAAAACTGCACATGGCAAGGATGCTATATAGGTTATCGTTGATAGACTTACCAAGTCAGCGCACTTCTTAGCAATCAAGAAGACTGATATGTTAGCCACGTTAAGTCAGATGTATGTCCATGAGATAATAAGGTTGCACGGTAAGCCGGTGTCAATTGTATCTGACAGAGATCCTCGTTTTACTTCTCAGTTTTGGAAAAGTTTACAGAAGGCGTTAGGTACACATGTCTCTCTTAGTACTGCCTTTCATCCCCAGACCGACAGACAGTCTGAACGGGTGATTCAGATTGTGGAGGATATGCTACGAGCTTGTGCCTTGGATTTCAAAGGAAGTTGGAGTGAGCATTTTCCATTAGTGGAGTTTGCTTATAACAATATCCATCAGGCTAGTATTGGTATGGTACCTTTTGAAGTATTGTATGGACGACCTTGTAGATCTCCAGTGTGTTGAACCGAGATCGGCAATCGTAGCATTTTTGGATCTGATTTGGTACGAGAGACGACGGAGAAGGTTCGATTAATCCGGAAGAGGTTAATGACAGCTCAGAGTCGTCAAAAGAGCTATGCAGACAAGAGACGTCGACCTTTAGAGTTTACTGAGGGTGACTTGGTGTTACTCAAAGTGAGCCCGAAGAGAGGTGTTAAGCGTTTTGGCAAGAAAGGAAAGTTATCACCACGTTACATTGGACCCTTCCAGATTATCCGGCGTGTTGGTGCAGCAGCTTATCAGTTGGAGTTACCTCAGAGAATTGGGTATGTTCATGACACTTTCCACGTGTAATGTTACGGAAATACGAGAGAGATCCTTCATATGTTATTGACCCTTCACATATTATTCCTTGGGAAGATTTGGAGATTCAATAGGATGCTACGTACGTGGAGAGACCGGTTTGAATTTTGGACTTAAAGGAACATGTGCTTCGCACAAAGACTATCCCTATGGTTAAGGTGCAGTGGCAGCGTCGCCAAGTCGAGGAAGCAACGTGGGAATTAGAGTCCGAGATGTGAAGCAAATACCCTGAGATTTTCCAAGGTAACTTCTAAATTTCGTGACGAAATTTCTTTTAAGGGTGGTAGAATGTAATACCCTGTATTTTTTTTAGCTACTGTTTCGGGTCGGGTCATACCTGGATTGGTTGACCTTGTGCTTAGATTGTTGTTCATTAGCCTTAGCCTAGGTGGGTGGATTGAACAAGAAAGGCTACAAGTTAGGGTGGAAATAGAGCCACCCAAATTCATTGTTATTCCTTAGTAATGTTATTAAGGTTTATAACTAAAAGTTTAGAAGTTTTAGAGAGAGAAACTAAAAGTTAGGGAGAAGAAGGAGATGAAGCTAGGGTATATTTTAGAGAGGGAAACCATGGAAAATCAGTGGAGAATCAAGATGAGTTTTTTTTTAAGCAATTGAGGTAGAATGCTAGATCCCCTTTCTCTTTATGTTTTTGTTATACTTGATTTTGAATTTGTATAATTAGGTCTCAGTAATTTATTGATTTAAATCTATGAAGCTAATTGATGATCGGCCTTTTAATATTGATAGATAACATGCCTAGGTATCTCTAGTTAAATTTTGAGAATACTTCACCACAGATTCACCGTTAAATGTTTGTTTGAACTTGGATGTTGATTTAAAAATTTCTCAGACATTTTAACTTTGTCTGTTCTTGACTGTGTTTAGGTAATCTTGATGATATCAAAACGATTTTAGGTCTTGATAAAAGTTGTGGATTTATGTCTTATCTTAAATTGTGCATTGAGTTTTCTAAATTTCGAATTATTATGAATTTACTGTGAATGGTTTGGTAAAATGATGCAATCTGTCCAGATTTTAGAATGATCGTATAAAATCATTAACTTTCAATTGAACCGTTGGATTTCGTAAATATTGGATATGACATAGATACATATGTTAGAAATGCTCCCCTGAAATTTGAAGACGATCGGGTTGAGGAATCATTATGAAACATGTAATATAAAATTCTGCAATTGTTGTGCTTGCTTAGATGTTTCAAAGAATTCTTTTTGATTGTTGAAAGTAGTTGTTAGTAATTCTTTTTTTATTATTAGATTAAAGAATTCTTAATGGTAGGCAAAGAATTCTTTTTGATTGTTGAAAGTAGTTGTTATTAATTCTTTTTTATTATTATTAGATTAAAGAATTCTTAGTGGTAGACAAAGAATTCTTTTTGATTGTTGAAAGTAGTTGTTATTAATTCTTTTTTTATTATTAGATTAAAGAATTCTTTTTGATTGTTGAAAGTAGTTGTTATTAATTCTTTTTTTTATTATTAGATTAAAGAATTATTAGTGGTAGACAAAGAATTCTTTTTATTGTTGAAAGTAGTTGTTTTAATAATGAAAGTCTAAGAAAGAATATATATTAATAACTTGTTCTGTTCAAATTTGAAAAATAAAATTCTTTTTGGTTTTTGGTGGAATCCTATGAATCACTCAATGAAATACTTTTCTTTATAATATTGTTTGCTTTAATAAAGAATAAAAGGGAAGAATTATGTTGCAGAGAGAAAGAAATTAAAGGAAGGTGGTAGTGGTAGACATTAATTATTAGCACCACTTTGAAGGACATAATTATTAGTTCCTTATCTTGACCAAAACTTTTAAACATGCAGACTAAAACTTTGGGGTTAGTTGGAGCTCGTATTAGGTTGTGAGTATATATATATATATATATCTTATACTGAAAAGAAAAGAGTAACCTAGACAACCTTTTCTTATGCATTCCATTATTCTTTTGTAGTTGTGAATGATTTAATGGAAACTAAAATCTAAATTAGTAGAAACTAGGTCTTAACCCGTGCCGTAACGGCACGGGCATAATTTTTATTTAGTTATGAATTTTCCGACGTATGAATATCAAATATAATATGTATTAATATCAAGTTTACCCTTCTTATCGTTGCAAAAGTAAAGGGAAACCCGATAAATATTTTTATTGTTCACTTCACATCCTTTCTAGCATTTTTCGCCTTGACATCCTCCCATACTATGTCTCTCCTTTTTCGAGTTGTATCCTCAAGCCAACAATGAAATTATATCTAAACTAATTTTTACATATTTTGTCCCAAAAAAATATATATTATTTGATATGTTTTTTAGTTTAAAAAGATATCTTATCGATCTTTTGAAATGGTATTACCTTTTTTCATCTTTCTTATATTTAGTGAATGGTGTTAGGATGTTCATGGAAAATAGGAACCTACTATGGGCCCGACAACATAGCACCGAGCATGTCCCCACTTAGCCACCTTGGGATATGAGGTGTGTGGTTTTAATCTAAAAGGCCTCAGCGCTACGTAAGGAGATGCCCAAGTTTATTAAGCTCAACGTGTACTCCTCTTTCTTCCATGTGGGACTATCCCTAGCTATAATTAAGTGGTTTATCATGCCACATACTCCAACAATCTCCACCTTGACGATATTAAACCACTTCACCAGTCCAATCAGACTTCACCATATGATTACCATTTGTATATGCTACTCATCGATCAAGATTATTGTCACTATGCGCCCTACAATCCTACTTCACCTTGAGTTAATGATAAGGCAAGCACCAACTCCAGCTTGAGCATTTCCTTGCCCACATGGTACCCTACTACTTGAGAGTTAATGTGTGAGACACTAACTCCACCTTGAGCGCCAGTTCATCCTTGAGCACCAGTTCAACTCTGGGACTTACCTTCTTCACCTTGAGTCTGATTTCACTTGCGCCCTAAACCGGGTGACATCCACAACCACTTCAACGTTCGAACAGTTGCCCCAGCCACGGGTTCTGTTACCAATTGTTAGGATCTTCATGGACCATCAAACACTACTCAGGGCCCAAACACATAACACGAAACCCCGCTTGACCACCTTGGGATAAGAGGTGTGGGGTTTTTAACTAAAAAGCCTCGGTGCTATGTATGGAGAAGTCCAAGCTTATTGTATGTTCTTACTATTTCAATGATGATGACATACTTAAAATCTAATTCATTCACTTAATATATTATACTTTAAAATGTTAGGTCATTTCCGATGGTAATCATTTTACCCACATACGATGTAGTTCTAGTTTTTCAAAATTCCCATAAATATTATGTACGTAATTCAATTTGGCAGGAAGAGTTAACCGAATGGAATATAGGTAATGGCTTGTCCTTTCGTAACATTGTGGCCTTTTCAACATAGTTGGATCCAGAGTTGGTAAAAATCACTAAATTTATGGGTTCTCGGGCGAGAGTAATCTAGGTATGGGCTACCTCCCAGAAAACTGCTAATGGATGTCCACATCAGTTTTAGTTGAAAATCCCACGCTATCGGATAACCACAATGACTAAGTGGGAAAAGTATTGGAAAAGATCAGGTCCTTAAAAATGGTATTAAAGTCGACCACGGGTTACATGTCGAGGGCGAAAGAGTATGCTTGACGGATTGAACATATTCCAGAGTCTCATGAGTGAGAAAAAATGCCAGATTCTAGGATTGAACATATTTAGTACCCGAGGACGGATCCAAATTAAGTTGGAATAGAGGTAATGGTTTGTCATTTGATAACACCGATACCTTTTCAGCATAATTGCCTTCGTAGTTGGCGAAAAATCTTTATATTTAAGCATGCTCGGTATTGAGTAATCTTGGGATGGGTGACCTCTTAAGAAGTTGTTGCTAGATGAACGAAGCGGTTACCATTGAAAATTAAATACTATCAGATGAACGTAGTGGCTTAGTAAGGACATTATCGGTAGAGGGCAGGCCATTACATTCTACGACATTATGCCTCCAAATGTGATTGCTTGAATCTATAAGTGAGCGTTCTATCTAATTGTAAACGCAATCTGTGGTTTAGAGTCATTTGATTTGGGAAACAAAAGTCTATCAAGTACTTTTGTAAATATCTTCTATCTCTTGATTCTTTCAGAGATACGTAACAACCACATACATATGCTGCATTTCAAGTACTTTTGAAATTACAAAGCTAACTAAGTAGCGGAACTATATAACGTTCATTATAAGAGAACAATTCCAGGGCTTTGTGAGAAACCTCGCGCCACAAGGCATGTCTTTGTACTTTAAGACTACTTTCTTCTCATTATGCTTTATGACAAATTAATCATGTATGTCCAATAGGCTTTACACTTGGTTGGTTAGCACTACCACACCAAATACCCCTATATTTGCCAAAGAACTAAAATCTACCTGGATTGTGTAGGCCAAATATGCTATTTATTTGAAATTAATCAAAATAAAGCATGGTTCGATCTCATTGTGCTCTACTTCTGGAGCAACTCATTATGGATTATATCATCACTATACACGCATGATCCTTACATTGACTCATGTGCATTCTCATAATCCGTCATAATTTCATTGTTCTCTAGAATCATTTAAAACTTCGGAGCGTCCTCCAGTATGATTTATGGACATATTCAGAGACAATCTTATGAGATGATTTCTGGTTATATAAATAAGTTGTGCCTTACTCACCTACTTCCTTTCTAGGTGAGGATTGATCAAACGAAATGGTATCTCCAACTTCCTTTATGGAGCCACGGCCTCAACCACACTTCCACTGAGTATAGTTGCAACACCTTAGTCTATGGTGTATATCCCGTATTGAGGATTTGTAACTTTGCAGGTAGGTTTGCAACTGGTATGTGTGATCTCATCACTTTAGCAACATCAGTGTACATTCTGAAAATCGAACATTCTTTATCACTTCACATTTACATTTGTGGAGTATAAGAATCAATATGAGACACATTGGGAACACACCACGACAATTCCTGTCGTTCCCTTAGAAAATACTTTTTCGTATCTCCCCCTAATGACGGGAAGACTGTCTCATTAAAGTGATAACCCGCAAATCTAGCGGTAAGAGATCTCCTGCCAATTTTTTTAAAATGCGGATAATTGTTGGGAACTCATTTCCAACATAACTACTTAAAAGTTTTGAAGACCCATCATAGTACGATGTGGAGTCGTAATGGCACATATATAGTGCAACTAAAAATGCGTAAGAACATGAATGTCAGGATTAAATCCAGTTACCAACTGGTACGCAGAAAAGGTTGACTAATATTGGGTTCTAAAAACGAATTAAGTAAGATGCGTGTAATATTGCATATCGCCAAAGCAATAAAAGATAGGTTGGTACGCATAACCTATTCCTTAGGCACCATCTGTAACCTTTGATGGTATCCTCTGCGAGACCATTGGGTATAAGATGCTTTATATTGATCCTATTAAACATGCAATATTCATCAAGTCCTTTTGATGTAAATTCTCTAGCATTAACAAGGGTGGTTAGCCTTTGCACTTTGCATGGTGTGGTATGTGCTAGTAGTTTTCAAACACAAATTTATTGGGAACTATAACTAGTCCAAAAAGTCAAAACATTCACCAGATCCATCAGTCACTTTAATGGTCCGCATTCTTCATGAATATTTTCCTAAATTTCACCTTGTTATCTTTGTAATATGGATTGTTTACCATTTGCATCTTAGGATGGTCTCGATCCTGTTTTACTGAAGACTTTGTAAAATGAGTGATATGCTCTCTTACTTAAAAGCATAATGGGATTGAGGAGGGGGTTGTGCATCTGGTACTTTAGAAAACACTTATTGAGATATATGTCGTTACTTTGCATTATGTCAATCTTTTTCCCGTTGTATCGTCCACTCAAACACAGCGATGTACGTACGTGTCCTTTCAAAAAGAAACATCATGTCATAACCAAAGTTCCTTTATGGTTATGTCAAAGTCTGTATGAGTCAATTTCCAACATTTTATCATTGGAATCGATATGAATTCAATAATCCAAATTAATACTATAGTGATTTATATTTCACTAAATTGACTTATTTGTGTCTCTAAAGTATGTTTCCTTCCAAATACATTAGACTATAAAATATGCAATTAATTACATTCTTATCAATGTGAGTTTCCATATGATATCCACTTGCATGGGTTTCTTTGGAATTTAACAAGGTGACTAACTCTCAGTACATATAGAGCTTTCGTGACTTTTAATCTTTGTTTAATCTTAGAAACAAAATTTGAGCAGTGCTTCTCTCAATAATCCAATCATCGAAGTCACATTATAAGGAACTAGTTGAACAACTAGTGTAAATTCCTTAAATTAGTGTGAGAAAAACCACTATCAGTTAGACATTAAGTCTTGATATATTTAATAAGTGGTGTGGCCTTATTACGTAACAAAAGTGTGATTCTACTCAAGTACTTTAGAGTGAATATATGTTAGGTTTTCAGGGGGGTGATATATTTTCCAACCAGATATATCTCAAGTGCATTAGAGAATTTATGTCTCTAGGGAATGATGTACTTTTCATAACTGCTGAAAATGGGTCTAGTTCAACTGAAATTAATTGGCTAGGAAAAGTTCTTGTTGCCATTAAAGTTGATGTGAAAATTGGTTGTTATTATGATACACATACACATTATATTGTATATACCAACACCTATGACCAGGTGCATTTCCAACTCTTTTATTTACGATGGGAGCTAGAATTACATTTTAGCTGATCCCATGTTCAATTGATACCTATACTTTGGTGTCATTACTGCTGGAAAATAAAAAAAAATAATAATAAAAAAAAATTTCATGATATATATGTCCCTTTTCACATGATTTATATGAGTCGGTACGTCTAACCCTCATTACTTTGGGGTTCTTTCCATTTTCATTTTTGCTACACTTAGCTTAATTTGAGAAATTTGTTTATCTCATTAGGCCAAGAGAATCTCACTACACATGTCAACCAATTACTTTAGGTTGAATATGTTACTAAAAAAAAAATTTAATTCTCTTGCTGTCATACTTCAACATATACCGGTTCGTTAGTATAATGGATGAAGTAGAGAAATGAAAATTTTCTGACTCAAGTACTTCTCCAAAAAAATATTTGGGAGTTGAATATATTACTAAAAAAAAATTGGGAGTTCTTCCACACAAAAAATTGGAATACATGTGATTTTATTTGAACATATGTTTTGAAAATTCCACGGAACATTCAATTTTTTTTTTTTTTTTTTTTTTTAAAGAAAACATCAAGTATCCAATAATGGTGCTCAAGTACTTCTAAGCCCCAAATGAATACATTGGAATTGAGTTGGTACAACCAATTAAACAAAATACACCATTCATCTATATCCAATATCATATTCAAGAGAACAAATAGCATTAAGACCAAAATTCTTAATGATTGAGATCAATAGTCATAATTTAAATTGACCGTTTATGAATTTATCTTGAGGAAAAAAATAGAACTAGACATGTTCTAAAAGATAAATCAATAAGCCCAACAAAAAATTCGATGTAAACATTAGCTACATACCTCACATTTCATTTTTGGTTCCCGCCATATATATATAGACAAGACTAAAACAGTCTTACTCGTGCGCGATCCAATCCAGAACAGCAGAACATGACCGAGTTGGCAGGTCGGGTCTTACCAGACGGGACATGACCGGGAATATAAAAATTTTTAGATTCCAAATTCTCAGATTTCCCACCGGCGGAAATAGGAGGCATAAACAATTTATTAAAAAATAAAAATGTATCAGTAGTAATTAATCAATAAAAATAATAATTAATTTTTTAGAAACATCATAACTTCACCAAATTAATTATTAATGTCAAGATATTTTCCCATCACATCGCCAAAATTTATAAACATAGAACAAGAAAATGCGTAACCGTACAAATTACGAAGCATACGTTACAAATGAAACGGTCGAGAAGACAAAATCACTTTATGGTTTTTATTGGTGACCCAATCAACAATAAAATATCAACAGAGTTATCAAGGTTTGCAAAGCAAAACATATGTTACAAAAAGTGGTAACACTTATGACATTGATATGGCATTTACAAACAAAAATATGGAAATACTGTAAACAGTGCATATCATACATGCGCACGACATTTATATACAAAATTCATAAATGTTGGATAGTAAAGAGTCAGACGTTACAAACAAATACGGTTTCATAAGTTACACTCACCATTCAGTAAACAAATCAGCTATTCTATTAATATTATATTTCATTGAGCAAGACAATTTGAATGATAGAATTAAATAATAGTAATATTCTTTTACAAAAAGATAGAGCATAAGTAAATAATAATATAGTAAAACTAGCAATCATTGTTGAGTACAGTTTTAAAGAAGTGTATGTAGGGTATGTGATGGAAGTTGATGATGGGGTCGTACAGTACATGGGGTAGTCATCAGAATAGTAAAATAATAACCCTCAACATCGTAAAAAGAATTAAAAAGAAAAAAAAAAGAAAAACATTACTATTAGATACAGAAGATCAGACTAGACTATCATGAGTACTGACAAAGGTACATAGTAGACCAAAAAAGAATAACAATGACGGTTGATATTTTTATTTATAAAAAAAATGGAACCGATCTGACAAAGTCATACCTAAACAGAAATTACATCATGTGATTTAACAATTATAACATACAATCATACATTTGCAATCAATCACACATAGACATGCATAAAAACGGAGATGGCAGACACATAGGGTTAGGTATTTCAGACCATAGCACTTCATAGATACAAATAATCAAAGTAACGAAGGTATACAAATAATCAAATCATCAGGAAAAACAAAAAGATTTAGGCATACCTTTTACGCAAACCGATGATTTGAACAAAAAAAAAGAAAAGGATAAATAAAGGTACCAAAATCAAACGCTCAAGGTCTTTTCCTAAATTGATTCACCGATTTGTTCATCGAAGAGAAAAAAAATCTTTGCGGCACGGTTAGAGCTC
Organism: Papaver bracteatum; assembly: GCA_023529315.1. Lineage (NCBI taxonomy): Eukaryota > Viridiplantae > Streptophyta > Magnoliopsida > Ranunculales > Papaveraceae > Papaver > Papaver bracteatum. The sequence goes on along the minus strand of JAJJWX010000810.1, from coordinate 916,769 downwards.
GTGGATGATAACGTATTGGAGTGGAAATGTAAGGAAGACAAAGAGGCAAAGAGAGTTTCCATTGATTAGCATCAGTTGGTTACATAAAACAATGTCCTATATATACTTGTAGGAAGTAAACCCTAGACACTATATTGGGCCGCACATCCATGGGCTACAAGCCCTACAACACTACTGATATTATTGATTAGTGATTCATTCGACCTTCGCCACCGCTTCCACAACCTACTATCGCAACTAATATCTATTGATATTTTTTCTCTTTTTATCAAAATTATTTATTAATAGAAGAAATAAAAATTTATTAATTTAACTAAGAGAAATTTTATAATGGAAAAAATTAATAAATTATTTATTATGAGCAATTAGTGAACAAACATTATTATGAGAAATTAATAAATCATTTAATATCAATTAGTGTGGAACACTAATTAGTTAGGTATTTATTATATTAATCATTTACTATATTTATTATATTAGATTTCCATTAATGGGTCATTAAATGTTAGTTTTATGGGACAAATTACAACCATAGATTTATCAATTGGGATATGAAATCTTGGCCATCACTTACACGTGCGAGATGAGGGTGTGGTCAAGAGAACTACAGCCGTAGATTTATCTTTGTCCAGACAAATCCTGGCCGCCACTAACACAGGACAACTTGTCCAAACCCTGTTTTATACTAATGATAGCTAGAGATTCTTTTAGTTTATATCAAAGACGATTTCTTCGGTGATAAAGCTCTTCCTTGTATTGTTGATAGTTTTTGGATTGCGATTCGAGGTAGGCGCAACACAATCTAAAACTCTTTTTATTTATGGTTTTGTTAATTAAATTCATATTTACAAGTTTTCAATAATATATGAATGATAATTGATGTTGTGAGCATGATTATGAAGGTTGGGCTGCGGTCCATAGATTGATTCTTAAAAAATTTATTTATGACGGGATACAAGATATCCTTGGGAACGGTTTTGTTTCCTAAACCCACGTGTGGCTCCCTGGGGCGAGCGGATAGATTGAATTTATTGTTGTTATGGATGTGGTGTTTCCATGTAATTACGATGTTATTAATCATGCAAATTGTTTTGAAAAGAAATTGAAAAACGTTTAAATAAAATGTTTTGTTGCTTATTTTCATACTAAGTGTCACAACTCACATCGTATTATGACAAAAATTCCAGATTTTATGACATCACGAGGAGCTAATGGCGGAAAAGCATAAAGATCGGTTTTGGTGTTTTAATTAGTAGTTGCATATTATGATTGGAAATTTGAAATAAAATATCATCAAACTATCTTTTGGATGATTTATTGAGTGTTTATTGAGTATTTATATTTTGGAGATTTTTGGGTTAATGTATAATTAATGGAACAATGTTTTATTAAGAAACTTTTATTTGATTAGACAATGAAAATTTCCGAGTCATGTTAGTTTGACTGTTAATGATAATTATTCTATAATATATATATGCCTGAATATTTTTTTTTGTAAATCTAGAATTCACAGTAAATGAAGTGGTTAAAATATTAGAATTTTATGAGTCCCAGAAGTATTTTTAAAATAATTGTTTCTCACTATAAGAAATCAAAACGTTTTCTGACAGATTCAACTATATTTAATTGTTCTTGTTTTCAAATTAGTCTATGTTATGTTTTAGACTTTAGAGTCTTTTGTAAACTTGAAGATCTGCATTTTTACTTTTAAAAATGGTAAACTAAACCTGAATTGGAGTTGTGAGTGATTTTATATGATTTTTATAAAATGGACTATCTCTGTTTTTCTTTTCTGCAGTTCTGGTCAACTACGTATTTGACTGTGGTCAGAAGGTCCTTAAGATAATCAAAACATTATATAAAATTTATGAATGGAACTATGCTAGGTTAGGATCCAGAATATATAATCATAATAATCTTTGGATTTGAATTTGGTTCAGTAAAATTCTTGGAGTTAACTGATGTCTGTTTTTGTTTTATAATTCTTCCTTAAACATGCGATTCCTTTGGATTAAATCTGGAAAGTTTAACTGTGAAATTAATTTTTATGGTAAACTACAATTCTTTATTGTTCATGTGGGTTAAAAATCACGACAAGTTAACGGTTAGATGTTCCTAAAGGAATTTTTACGTATCCGCTGCGACCGAATTTCTGAATTGAACATAACAAAAATTTAGACAAAGAATTAGTTGTTTATACTTGGGCCAAGTGTGGAAGTCTAGGCTTGTTATTAAAAGTAGGATTTCGGATTTTGGGTTTGGATTTGGGTCGAAATCCAGGCCCGGAATTTGGGTTGTTACACTACGCGAACACGTCTTGGTATTCTTTGAGTAGGTCGACTAGCTTTGAGCGTTCCACAGAATGTAGAGTCGAACTGATCAGAATGGGTCGCGGGAATTCCTTATTTCCTACATTGATAGTTTCGAGTTCGTCTGTGGTTAATTCGGTCCCGTCTTGTAGTATTTGAGGGGCGTCTGGAACTTCCTCCTGGTTATTGTGAAAACATTCTTTCGGGCGGAGAGACCGGGTCATGGTCTCCCCTGCTAATTGCTAACAACGGTGGTAATATGTGAGTTTTTCCTTTTTTCTTCGTCCTGCGGTAAGGGTGCACTCTCGCTTGGTGCGGGCACGGGTTACGCCTGGTAGTGGGAGACTGGCGGGTCTTTCTTCTAAGGAGATGGCGGGAGGGCGGTTTCCTCTGCGGAGTGTCTCCAGTTTGTCGCTATCTCTGAGCGATGTCCATTTTGGTAGTAGAAAACTGTGAATCTTGGTCGTCATGCCTTTTGAATCCTCCTTCGGACCATGTGCTTCTACGAAGTAGATTGGCGCATAGGGGGACAGTGACGCGGGGATGCGGACAACTTCTCCGTTCAATACTGTCTTCAAGCATTGGTGGTATGTTGAAGGAATGATTCTGAGATTGTGCAGCCATTGCCTTCCCAGTATCATGTGGTAGTCTGGTTCATTTTCAATTACTTCAAACTTCACACTTAATTGAATTGGCCCTACTGCCAGCTCCAAGTTGATGTAGCCGTATATGCTAGTTTGGTTTCCTTCGAAATCTGTCATCGTAGTGGGTTGTCGTACGATCTCGTTAGGTCGCACCCTGCCAGCTTTAAGTATCTTGAGAGTGATGACATTGGAAGATGTGCCCGTGTCAATGAGCGCTCTTCGAAACTCTGTGTTCCTGACGAGATCCGTAACATGCAAGGCCCTGTTGTGACCGTCTTCTACCATCATGTCGTCATCGGTGAAAACAATATTGTTGGTGAATCTTCTGGGGATCCTTGGAGTCCCCGTCGGTGCAAGAACTAGTGATGCGTTCAGTGCTATTTGGTTAATAGAAGATAATGTTTTTATTCGCTGGTCCTTGGAGAGGTGTAGTAATTCGCATAAGTTTTCTACCAACGTGGTCGTCTCCTGGTCCGCTGGCTTCCAGTCAGTGACGAAACCATTGATTTGAGAACCACCTAGCTCCGATGTTAGGCTGATGAGGAAGTCGAGTATGATGTTAATCGCATCCTTCATTAGATCCATGTTTTTGGCATGGATCTTCTGAGCTCGCATCAGGTCAACCAGTCTTGGGACCTCTTCATTGGTCGTATTGTTTCCAGAAATTGACGAGTCATCCCGACCTTGAAAGGGATCAATATTTGTGGAGATGGCCTGATAACCGACCATGCTTGCGCGAAATTTGAGGACGGAAACTGAAATTTGATATTGTAACCGAAAGATCAATCCTCCCACTGTGGTCGCCAATTGTTTATGGGTAAAAATCATTTCTGCCGATTTTGGTAAATTCGGTAAGTGAGTGAGAAACTGGTTTAAACCCTAAACAAATGTGATGCACGTGAGCACTTTCTATATTCGAGAGATCAATCTGTACAAGTCCGGCCTAAACCAAGAAATGGCCGTTCCAGACTTGCTTCGGCCACAAAGTGGAGGACAAGGGTTGATTTGGGGAGGATAGCGAAGAAAGGTGATGAGACCAAAGAGTTCTGGTTGGGTAGTGTCTCGACTTGTATCAGAAAAAGTAGAAGCTTAGGAATCTTGCAAGAGATGAAAGCCTTTTGGGTGATCTTGCAAAAGTTGCTTTCTGATAGTGTTGTATTTTTCCTCTGACCAAGACTTGTTGTCTGGTAGAAAATAGGTGAGACCTATTTATACATGTTGAGATTGAAATGTACCGTGGCCTCATTACGGAAGGAAATAAAAGGTAGTTAAATGGGAGGAGGTGGCAACCGAGGTGTTTAAGAGTGAAAACGTTTTTTAATTTTATTTCCCCATTTAATTGACCGCTTTTATTCCTTTTCACGCTTTCTTAATACGAGCGTAGTGTACGCTGCATGTTGTGACCTCCAAACCAAAACCCTGAGAAAGCATCCCCCAGTTTTGTGTTGATGTCTCGAGAGTTGGTTGCACTTTGGGTTCAAGTGGCAATGCCAAGCTGCTAGGGGAGCGTGTGTCATGTGTGGAATGCCTTGACCGTAAGTTACACCTTGAATGTAAGTGGCAATACCAAAGCTGCTAGGGGAGCGTGTGGCATGTGCGGAATGCCTTGGTCGCGGGCTGTACTTTGAGTGCAAGTGTCAAAGCCAAAGCTGTTAGGGGAGCGTGTGGCATGTGCCAATGGCATGTGCGGAATACCTTGGTCGCGGGTTGCACTTGGAGTGAAAGTGGCAATGCCAAAGCTGCTAGGGGAGCGTGTGGCATGTGCCAATGGCATGTGCGGAATGCCTTGGTTGTGGGTTGCACTGGGAGTGCAAGTGGCAATGCCAAAGATGCTAGGGGAGCGTGTGGCATGTGCGGAATGCCTTGGTCGCAAGTTGCACTTGGAGTGCAAGTGGAAATGCCAAAGCTGCTAGGGGAGCGTGTGGCATGTGCCAATGACATGTGCGGAATGCCTTGGTCGCGGGTTGCACTTGAATTGTAAGTGGCAATGCCAAAGCTGCTAGGGGAGCGTGTGGCATGTGCGACTTGGTAAGGAAAGCTGCTAGTGGTGCGTGTTGGCATGTGCCAATGGCACGCACGACCACTTGGGCCTAGGTTGCGCGGTTTGCAATCCTAGGGCGCGGGCGCTACTTTGGCATGTGCCAATGGCATAGCGGCTTGGAAAGTGGCTAGCGGTGCGTGTTGGCATGTGCCAATGGCACGCACGGCCATATTAGCCTAGGTTGCAAGGTTTGCAAGCCTAGGGCACGGGCGCTACTTTGGCATGTGCCAATGGCATAGCGGCTTGGAAAGTGGCTAGCGTCATGTGTTGGCATGTGCCAATGGCACGCACGGCCATATTAGCATAGGTTGCACGGTTTGCAAGCCTAGGGCGCGGGCACTACTTTGGCATGTGCCAATGGCATAGCGGCTTGGAAAGTGGCTAGCGGTGCGTGTTGGCATGTGCCAATGGCACGCACAGCCATATTAGCATAGGTTGCACGGTTTGCAATCCTAGGCGCGGGTGCTACTTTGGCATGTGCTAATGGTATAGCGGCTTGGTAAGGAAAGTGGCTAGCATAGCTAGGGCCAAGGAAGAGTGCGTTTGGCATGACGCAGCTAGCTTGGGCTAGGTGTGGATGGCATGATTTGTCATTGGCACGGAAGTGTGGCTAGCATGGTTGGCATGCTTTGGCGCGTTTGGTGTGACTAGCATAGCTAGGGCCAGGCAGAGTGCGTTTGGCATGGCGTGGCTAGCTTGGGCTAGGTGTGGCTGGCATGATTTTCCATTTGCACGGAGGTGCGGCTAGCATGGTTGGCATGCTTTGGCGCGTTTGGTGTGACTAGTATATCTAGGGCCAATGCAGAGTACGTTTGGAATGGCGTGACTAGCTTGGGCTAGGTATGGCTGGCATGATTTTCCATTGGCACGGAGGTGCGGCTAGCATGGTTGGCATGCTTTGGCGCGTTTGGTGTGGCTGGCATGATTTGTCGTTGGCACAGGGATGCATCTAGCATGGTTGGCATGCTTGGGCGCGTTTGGTGTAACTAGCATAGCTAGGGCCATAGCAGAGTGCTCTTGGCATGGAGCGGCTACCTTGGGCTAGGTGTGGCTGGCATGATTTGCCATTGGCACGGAGGTGCGGCTAGCATGGTTGGCATGCTTTGGCGCGTTTGGTGTGACTATCATAGCTAGGGCCAAGGCAAAGAGTGTTTGGCATGGCGGCTAGCTTGGGCTAGGTGTGACTGGCATGATTTTCCATTGGCACGGAGGTGCGGCTAGCATGGTTGGCATGCTTTGGCGCGTTTGGTGTGGCTGACATGATTTGCCGTTGGCACAGGAATGCGGCTAGCATGGTTGGCATGATTTGGCACGTTTGGTGTAACTAGCATAGCTAGGGCCAAGGCAGAGTGCGTTTGGCATGGCGCGGCTAGCTCGGGCTAGGTGTGGATGGCATGATTTTCCATTGGCACGGAGGGGAATTAGGGTTTTGCTCGTTGTAACCCTAATTTGAAAAAATACCCCCTATTAATTACTGACTACATGCATTAAATGTTCTAAGAAATGTATCACCGGTGACATTAGGTTATTCGGGGTTTTACGATTTTACCCTTTGTCTAAAAACCACCATCAACAATTGTATAACAATAAGAAAACAACTTTTTGATTATTGTTATGGCTATGAATCTTCAACAACAATGATGCTGAGTTGAACACATTCGAAATCATTGGAGTACTTGGAGTAGCGAAGAATTCAAGGAATGTTGAAGAGCCAAGGAAATCAAGCATGATGGATGGGAAGCTACAAAGTTTATTTATTTTGTAATCCATATGTATTGATAGTTTTGTCAGTAAAGTTGACAAATGGGGAGATTGTTTGAGCACTGCTCGGTAGAACTCGCGAGCGTTGCTATCTCAAGCTTGTTTGTCAAGTTTAGTTGATCAAAACTGTAGTATTGATTTCTAGTCTACTTATAGCTATGTCTCGGATTAGGATAGAATGCGTAGTTGAGCTTTAGACTTCATGGCGTTCATCGATTGAAGACGAAGATCTACTGAGGAGAGCTTGGAGGAACTTCATCAAAAAAAGTATGTGGATACTAAAACTTATCTATCACTCATAAGTCTATTCTATTCTATCTCCTAATGAGACTAAGTCGTATATCTATATAGACTTTTATATTATACACATTTGATATTTCGAGCTGAGTTTATCTCACTTATCTATTTCTCGAAATATGTGTTGGAAGCTTTTTTCTTTAACTATATTCATCATTATTCTTGACGATTTTAGTTGGAAATAATTTATTTTTTGGAAACTAAATATTAAGTCAAAAGATGATCATGTGGAAATTTCCTTGAAACATCTTACATGATTTGTGTGAGACAATCATTTGATGTCGACTTGGAAAGTTTCGTATTGATCATTCGATCATTTGAAAATTACTTGAAGCTAATAGTTTGTGTGAGACAGCTATTGTCTTCTCTAAGGATGTTTCAATGATTGAATTGGGAGTTTAGAACAGCAAAACATGTCTGGATACAACACGATATGCATACCTAGTATGCGAACGGTTCTACCTGAGTTGGGCCCGGGACTGCTGGTCGCGTACCTAGTATGCATACGGTTGGACAAGGCCAAGGTCCGAAGCTATTGTTTGCGTACCTGGTTTTCGAACACAATGGTTAAGTTCTGAAATCGGTTAAGTATGATTCTCATACTCATGAACTAAAACATTTATGAATTAAGAAATGGAATCTTTGCAAACCGTGGATTAATGTTCATGAATTGATTTTTGTATAAGTACTTCGTACGATTACGAACCAATTCGATTTTGTTTCAACTTGTTCATATATATTTATATAATATAGTGAACAATTGAATAACTCTGTGTAAAACATAATTAAATTCATTTGATTATCTTTCATGATTGACTTATCATCATATTTGATCTAGAAGTGTTAAATGAATGTGGTTAAGACAAAGGTGTTCATATATCTAACTTCGGTTAACTGTTATTGATCTAACTCAATATACACATTTAGGTACGGTTACCCATATCTAAATGAAGTTGTATTTCAGTCGTGTGTAACGGTGGAGGTTAATTGCTTTATTTCTAAGTAGACTTAGCTTGAATCTTAAATCAGGTTTTCATCTAACGGTGAATATTGAATTCTTTGTTACCAAGCTATCTTAGCTTTGATTATAAGCAACCCTGATTTGAAAGACTATATAAGGGATAACTCTAGGTAATGAAGTACTTAATCCCGGACATTCATGTGTCCTAGTTGCGTACTAGATTCGATTCTCCTTTAACCTAGGTTTTTCCAAAACCATATTAGGTTAACGACTTGAAGATTTCATTTGGGATTCATGAAACCAGATCCAACTATATTTGCATATTCTGATCTTACTTGTTCTATCATATTGGGTACTATCTTCTCTAAGATTTGCTCGAGATATATCTCTGATAGGTAAGATACAAAAAGTAATCACAAAGTTCTCCGTCTCAGACTTTATGGTACAGTAATAACTTCTTCTACTACCATATAGTTAAGTTATTGTGAAGTGATTGATATTTCTAGGCTTCTCTTCGGGAGTATAAGACCGGATTATCAATTGGTTCTTGTTCACCTTGATTTATCAAAAGACGGAACAAAATGTCATAAGTACTTCTATGGGAAACATATATATCTATCAGAATAGACTTATCTGTGTTAGAAATATTTGTTTATAGGTCTTCGACTTTGGGTCGTAGAAACTCTTAGTTGTGGGTGAGATCAACTAAGTTAATCAAGTATGCAGAATCTGGCATGGTTTTAGAGGCATAAGGAACGCGACTGTACCTTAATCGGTGTGAGTCTTGGTTAGGGATCAACTACATTCCAGTTCGAAGTTAACTTGTAGTAGGCTAGTGTCCGTAGAGGCTTAATAAAATATGGTGTTCAAATCCGGACTAGGTCCCGTAGTCTTTATGCATTTGCGGTTTCCTCGTTAACAAAATTTCTAGTGTTTGTGTTATTTCTTTTCCGCGTTATATTTGTTTATATAATCGAAATATCACAGGTTGTGTGTAGTTCAATCCGTTGATAAATTTGACCTTATTTGTTGGATATAACTTGATTGACACTTGGGCATTGGTCTTTGGTACCGTCCAAGTTATTTCTCATATCAATCAGGCTTACGGATTTCTATTTGTTTGATTTTCTGATTGCATTGAGAAATAGAGATAAAGCTCTTTGAATATATCTCTTGATTAAGCTCACTTTTAAGTTGGTGCTCTCGGAATTATATCGGGGTTTAGTCTATACAGATTGCCGGATGAATTATTGAGTGTGGTTGTTATACCTTCGCTTTTTCAGCATAATACTCTAGTGATGTGATATGGTCATAATTGTATGATCATGGTATTAGGAAATTAGACTACGAAGTATAACGGTTATCTTTTGAACTTCGTAGATATGACATCAACATAATCTTGTATATATTGTTATGATTATGTGAATGGGTTATGGTGAAGATCTTATCCTAAGAAATAATGTTTTACATTCGTTTAAAGGAAGTACATTCATGAAATTGTTTCGCGAGTCGAAAGGGAAATCATTATGCTTATTGGTCCGGCTATTCATTGCAAATATTTGGATGACCAATATGTGTAAGATGTTATAACCGATATTAACTATGTTATGTATCTTGGTATAACTAATCACAATGCCTGACTTATGATTTGGTATGACTGGTTTTTATTAATTAGTGTAACCGATCCTAAGTAATCACCATGTGTTGGTATGACAATCCTTGTAATTGGTGTGACCGATCACGAATGTTATGTAATCGATCCTTGTAATTGGTAACCGGTCCTGGTAATTTGTGTGACTGATCATAAGCAATACCATGTGTAGATGGAACCGATCCTTGTAACTGGTATAACCAATCCTAGTGACTGGTGTGACCGACCACAAGTATTTCCATATTAAGGTATTGAAAAGGTGAGGGTACCCAAATATACCTCAAGCTAAAACTTTTCCTTCCTATAAGTCCTTTCTCCGAAAGTGATTGTCTATGGACTGAGTCGAGACAATGCAACTAATCGGTTCACACTTCGTGTGATCGTCTATGGATACGAGATCGAGACAATACAACAACGAAGTATGTTTACTTGATACAAAGGTTCGGACTTAACCAAACTCAATAGGATTCGCGTATCAAGTAAATAGGAATTAACGTTTGTGCAAATTACTTTAATTATAATAAAACAATTATAATGCGGAAATATAAAGTAAATGACACAGCAAGATTTTGTTAATGAGGAAACCGCAAATGCAGAAAAATCCCGGGACCTAGTCCAGAATTGAATACTCTCAGGATTAAGCCACTATACAAAATAAACCAACTTCGTATAGTTGAGACCAAGCAACTAAACCTATAGTTCACCTAGTTCCGTCTGTATTCCCACGCCTCGAACCTATAAACAAGTCACGGACTTGGACCAATTCCTTTGGTTCGTATTTCAAACAGTAAGGAACAACAAATATGTTTGGTATCAACTCTCTTCCACCAAGTGATATGAGTTGCACAAAGGCTCTTCTGTTTATCTTAACATAAACTCCTTTGACAGATTCCAAGATCTATCTTATGTTCAATCACCAAAAGGTGATCGTTAATATTAATCCAGTCAACACTCTTAATACAAAAAATTGTGTTGATGCCGATATTCTCAATTAATCAATACAATCTACCACAAGGATAAACTGATTATTAATTGGATCATATTTTACCAAAACAAGTTGCACACCAAAGATTATAAAACCAAGTCAGAAATCTTCTATCTCTTCTTTGTCTTCAAATCTTCTTAGATCTTCAATAAACACATGCACACAACTACTTGAATCTCTTGTGATCAATCACGCACAGAACGGAGTCTGTTAACAATAGATTATCACAAGATCATCTTTAGATCTAACAATAGTCTAAATATCCCTGTCGAAACCTTGAACCAGTTTGAGTGAATCTTATATCAGAAGAGAAGATTCTCAAGCATAAATAAACTAGGTGCAATCAAAGTTCAACCACCATTAGTCAATCAAATCAATAAGAAAACTAAAGATAAACCGCAATATCTAGTTTCCCACCAATGGTACGCACTAGAGCTTCTCAATCCCAAAGAAGACTTTAAACTGAGCGTCCGTAAGTGATTTTGCCTAATTAGGTTACTCTCCTCTCCGAATAGACGGCTTCACCAGTAACAGTACAACGGAGGAAGTTTACTGTCACGAAGGATTAGTTTCCTAGAAATGAAAACTCAAAGTATTTATAGACACCAAGGAATTTCCAAAACCGAAAATATTCTCAAGATATTTCCATATTAACCCAGATTCGGTTTTCATAATTCCTGTGAATGCACTTTCCAAATTTATGATCGAAATCTCCTTGGAAAATCTTTAATTAGCAAATTCACATTACTAATTCTTATTTTTCATATATAATTAAAAATTCTTAACTTATTTAAATTCGATCTTGGGATTTACTTCATTCTTAGATGTCAAGGAACATCTTTGAACAATAAAAGATACACATTAATGCGCATGTTCAAAGTGTGTCGACATCTTTCTCTTGCAAGTCCTTTTTCATACTTACTCACTTGAAACCGATTTACCACACTTCCAGACAAGTTTAGAATTAGTTCATCTGACTTTCAAGAACTATGTGATTGATCAAGTAACACTAAATCACAAACCATGGGTGTAACGGTTCTACCAAAACAAGTTTCGGTTTTACCTCCATGTGAGTACTGTGCATAGTCACACTAGCTTACCAAAATTCGGCTGACTAGGTACTAGGATCGGTTCCCCACATATATTTGGTATCTAACTTGTATGTGTTGCACATGTCCATAGGATCGGTTCTCCTTTCTTCTATAAACCTTGATGCACCTCATACAAGGATCGGTTCCCCCTTGTGATGTACTGCACCTCTTACTAGGATCGGTTACCCTCTCCCAAATTTAGTCAGGCACACACAAACCCAATCATACCCCAGGTGATTACTTAAGATCAGTTTTACTAATAAAAGTCATACCAATACATAAGTCAGGCCTCATGTGAATAGTTTTACCAAGAACACAACCAAGTCATGAGCGGTTATACTAATCACACATATTGGTTATTCATAAGATATGAAATGAAGAACAACCCCAATAACGCCTGGCGATTTCCTTTTCGGTTCATAACACATATCATGATCTTACTTCCTTAAAACATATGTAAACACATTGTTTTCTAGGATGAAATCCTCACCTCATACTCATACATAATCACAATAGCATTCATACGATTATGTTGATATCTTATATACAAAGTTTAATGGTTAAGAAAGAAACTTCATATTGTATACCCGGTGTTTTATATAAGGAACCGAAAATATATTGACAACCTAGACCTCTCTGTGGGATCGATCCTTTCTTTCCCTTGCTATATTTATATTTTGAGTAGTAAGAAAGTGTAAATTATATTTGTGTCGACTGAAAACCTATCAAAGACTTGAAAGATACGTTAGGGAATGAAACCGTTCAAGTCAAATATCACTAACCTCAAGTGGAAGGATGATGTTGTGGTTGTAGCTCCGTACTTCTTCACTTCTTCAAGTCTTCGCAATACTTGTAATGTCCCACCTTAATACTTTCAAGCTAACCTATACGAAGTTGACTCTAGTACATTTAAATCAAGCGACTCTTAAATGAGTTTTGGTTCACTAAAATATGACAACCAAACTTGACATACCAATGCTTGGTGGGTTCAACCGAGCTATGCTCTAACAGGTATAACCAATCCTAGTGACTAGTGTGACCGATCACAAGTATATCCATATTAAGGTATAACCGATCCTAGTGATTGGTAAAACCGATTTAACCCATGTATGTGATTTGCAATTTGATCAAGCACACATAAGTAGTCTTGGAAAAAAGGTCACCAATTCTAAACTTGTTTAGAAATGTGGTATAACCGATTCCAAGAATGTAAATCCATGTAAATATGAAATAAGGATTTACAGTGAAAAGATGTCAACATACTTTGAATACGTACAATAACTCTTATCATTTATTGTTTAAAGATATTCCTTAGTACTCAAGGAGATCTTGTGCCGAAATAAATTAAGAATCTTTTAATTAAGGCTTTTGGTTTTATATGCTTTAATTACCAGCAAATAAATGCATATCTCTAGAGAATAAAAATTAGTAATGTTCATTTACTATCTGGATATTTTCTATTGAGATATTTCAGAAATATTAGACAAGCATTTATTGGAATTAGGAAAACCGAATTTTTCCATTCATTTCATATCTTGAGAATATTTTCGGTTTTTGAAATTCCTTGATGTCCAAACATCCTTGGTCTATAAATACCTAAGTTTACATTTCTAGCAAACTATCCTAAGAGCCATGCAAACTTCATTTCTTGTTGTTTCTGGTGGAGCCGTCTAATCGGAGAGGAAAGTATCCTAAATTAGGTGAAATCTCTTACGGTTGCTCGTTTAAAGACTTCTGTGGGATCAAGAAGCTGTACGAGTACCGTTGGTGGGAAACTAGATAATTGTAGTGTTATTAGTTTTCGATTGATTTGATTGACTAATGGTTGTTGAAACTTTGATTACACCTAGTTTGTTTATTCTTGAGAATCTTTTCTTCTGATATAAGATTCTTTCAAACTAGATTGAATTATCGACGAGATCTTTAGAACTGTAGTTATATCTAAAGGAATCTTGTGATAATCCATTGTTAACAGACTCCATTCTGTGTGTGATTGATCACAAGAGATTCAAGTGGTGTTGTGGAGGTTATTTGAAGATTAAAGAAGATTTGAAGACGAAGAAGATTTTTAATTGGTTTTCGTATATTTATTGTGTGCACGAACCTTGATCGGCTGGGATCCAACTAGAATCAGATTTAATTAATTGATTAGTTGTGTGAGATCAGCACCACATTATAGTTTCTCTTTGAGACCTATATTGATTGATTGCGAATCTAGACTTGACTATTTCGATAGTTAAAGTTAGATTGATCTAACCAGGCAGAAAAGTTTATTAGATTAAACAGAAGATCTCTCTTAAGATATCTTTGTGTATGACTTAAGATATCTTTATCTAAAAGAATCAATAGAGTTGTTACCAAATAGTTTCATTGTTCCTTTGCTGTTTGGAATACGATAAAAAAAAATTATACCAATGTGTGACTCTTGAAGTCGGAAGCGCTAGGATACTAAGAAAACTAAGTGAACTAGGTGTTGGTGGATTTTCAACAAAGGTCAAATCCGTAAAATCATGATACTGCATGTTTCTGACACGACTTCAGGCATGTGACGATTCATATTTTACGAAGCCATAATGAACATGTCTTTCGAAAAGCATCCACTAGCTGAGCGTTCGATCCCTGGCATTTCATTGTGACCTCTATGTAGAATAATGGAATTGGGCGGTCCTCCTACATAATTGTTTGTTGAGAGGTCTTAACGCCTTCAGGACGTCGGTGATACTCATTGTTCCCTGACTATAGGAGAGATACCCCCCTCTATATAGAAGAACGATTTGGCGGTTCTCTATAAGATTGAGATCAACAACGCCTTCAGGACAGTGACACTCACTGATCCTGACTATGTAGAGAGACCGTGTATAGACTCGGGCATTCTCCATAGGATTTGAGAGCGCCTTCAGGATATTAGCAGTCTCCTGACTATGCACATAGACTAATTCTGTCGTGATATTCACCACTGAATTCCCAGAATAATCTATTATTGTTCCTATTCCATGGTCGAATCCACCGCTTGATCCCATGGAATGGCAATAACAATTTCTCATATTCCATGGTCGAATCCACGGCTTGATCCCATGGAATGGCAATAACAATTTCTCCTATTCCATGGTCAAATCCACGACCTGATCCCATGGAATGGCAATAACAATTGTTCTGATTCCATGATCGAATCTACGACTTGATCTCATGGAATGGCAACAACAATTTATCTCATTACTCCGATTTCATGATCGAATTCACTGTTAATCTCATGAAATGGTAATAGATAATTTTATTACTCTGATTCTATGGTCGAATCCACGATCCCATAGAATGGTAATGCCTATTTTATTATTCCGAGTTCATGGTCGAATCCACAGCTGATCCTATGAATTAATAATAAATAACTACTCATTTTATTGTCTCGTTTTATGAATCATTCTAAACTGAGTTTCATGAATTATCAATAAAGACTCAACAACCGGGCATTTGAACTATCCCTGAGTAAGCCCCACAAAAATGGTGTAAGTGTATTCGACAATGATGCACGACCGAGCACCCGGATGCACGAAAGAGCATTCAAAAATATGAACATATGAGGAATCAAAGCAAAACAGAAGAAAAACAACAAATAATAAAATAATAAGAGGCATCCAGGGATGGGCCCACCAGCCGGCCGGCCATGCCCTAGCCGTGGCCGGTCCCGTGCCTCTTCTATTATTTTTCCCTATTTTTGTTATTATTCATGAACTCGTGAAAAACTCCTTCAATTTAACAACTTTCCTTGTTTGTGCAAAACTCATGAATTCTCCATAACTTCATGGATTCATGAAATAATACTATAAAATAAGGAAAAGTGTGTAGGACCGGGCGGCCATGCCCAAGCCATGGCCAGTCCCACACCTTACAATCCTTAGCCTATTATAATAATCATTCCCCAATTTCATGAAACTCTTGGGTTTCAACAAAATTCATGGATTTTCCATAACTTCACGAATTCATGAAATAATAATAATAATATTATAAAATAGGGAAAGGTGTGCGCACCGGGAAACATAGCCGACCGGACATGCCCTAGCCGTGGATGGTCCCACACCTTGCAATCCCTTGCTTTTTATAATTATTATTTCCTAAACTCATGAAACTCCTTCGTTTCAACGAAAACTCATGGATTCTTCATAACATCACGGATCCATGAAATAATATTATAAAACAGGGAAAAGTGTGCGGGACCGGGCAACATGGCCGGTCGGCCATGCCCTAGCCGTGGCTGGTCCCACACCCTACAATCCCTAATCTTTTATAATTATTATTTTCCTCGAATTCATGAAACTCCTTGGTTTTGATCAAAAATCATGATTTCTTCATAATTTCTCAAATTTTGCTCAAATCATGAAAATTCAAGAGCCAACATGGTCACGTGACCGTCTAGCCTCTCACAGAAAGTTTATATGTTAAAATACTCTTATTTTAATACTTACAAAATATTGATCAATTGAGCATACATCGAGAATTTCTGTCAAGATGAAACACTTATGAAAGTTCACAACGTTGCTCGAACGCACATAAGAAAATACTGAAACTCTCGGTATGGAGACATGGACACCATGGCAACACGCACATGCCCTAATAACCGACCAGTGTTATTCCTAGGGCTTGCACAAAGCCGGTCCCACATGTTTTCATAATTCTGACCTAATTTGCTGAATTGCTCGTATTGGGCCCAAACTCTCTCCAACCAACCTGGGGATTGCTCAAATGGACAAAATCTAGTCCCGTGACCACCAAGATCCGGTCCCATGCTCTCTTGGTCGGTCCCATATTTCATACCTAGGTTTCATCACCTAATGTTGAACCCAACAGTAATTCAATAAATGATGAAACTGGCACTTAATCGTCATTCTTTCACCAACTCTCCAACTGAGAACCCTGGTACATGATCACTCGAGCAATTGGGCATCACATGGACGTCCATGGTCCCATGGGGTCGGTCCATCTTTTTCTCATGACCTATTTTCAGCAATTCGTCAAAATTAGGTTTTCGAACAAACGCTCAACAAATCATTATTCTGAGCAAGTTCAAACACTAATAAATTTATATTGATTCCGCAGCCAGCATCTGAATTAATCATATAATATTTGGTAGTCTACCAATATTTTAATATTTTATTGGGTCATGTCACCAATAAAAATTTAGTCAAATTGAGCAACATTTGCTCAAATATTGATCCAGCTATCAATATTTAGTAACTTATCAGTAATTTGTCGAATTAAGCAATACTTGCTCAATTGCGCGTCAAATTATTAATTTTGTCAAATTGAGCAATACTTGCTCAATTGCACGTCAAATTCTCAATATTCAGTAATTTGTCGAATTGAGCAATATGATAGACGCATTTATTTGTCAATTTTGATCTCGATTTTCTATATTATTAGTACCCATTTTTGTATTTTTTTTGGTATTTTATATTTTTGTAGGTGTTTTTGGAGAAATACACTTATGCGGAGAAATTGGCTCAGAAAAGCGGCATTTGGACCTCTAGGAGAAATGCACTAAAAGAACTCAAGAAAAAGTTATAAAGGCACCCATGAATTTTACTACGCACACCCTAGAAACTACTATTTCCACCCCAGTTGCTAAAGGGACTCTGCTGGCGGATAAGGGGCAACCATTTTCAACATTTCAAACTTGAAATTTGGCGGGAAAGAATGGCAGTGAACTGAGTATTTTTCTAAATCGATTTCGGACGTGATTTCATCAGACTTAGAGCGTCAAATCTGTTGGGTTGGCTTGAATGGACTGGACATAGAACATATAGTTATTTTATATGGCTACAACTATGATTCCTTGACAAAACATGGAGGGAGAAAAGTTATCGGGATTTTGTGAGATTTTGCACGTTCAAGGAAGGATATCTTCTTACCATAATATTATAAACTCATAGAAACAGTGACGTGTTTGGGACTTTTAAAGTGAAAACAAATCTTCGTATATTTGGAGGATTATCTAAAACAGGGAATTTGATATATGCACGGGATAGTTTGTGTATTTCTGCAAGTTACTCGAGTAAATACGTGAAGAATATCTTCTTAGGATTTGATCCTATCAAATGGTGGAGAACAGGGAGAAACATATGAAGATAAAAAAGGGAATGAAAGGAAAATATTCGGTGACTTTGCTTGGAAGAAAAGAGAAGATTTTCTCGTGATTTCATTCGCCAGTTGTGTATATAAAGGTGTTGATGGTGGATTTTCATTTAAGTTTAAAATTGTAAAACCCAAAGATTATGCGCTAACATCTTGTAAAAGATAAGGCCATTAATAAGTGATGGATACTCCTTCACTTTACTAATTCACCTAGATGGAGCACGTGGCAACAATCCCATTCTGTGAATAAAATGCACGAAATTCATCCAGGTTGGAGCATGTAGCAGCAATCCCATATACCCTGTGAATTTACAGCATTATTAATTATTGCGCAACTAGCCTTGTATTTCCTGTACTCATTATCAGTGCGGCATGACGACTGAGTGTTGCTCTCAGCAGAGCAACACGAATCTCCAAGCATTATAATGAAAGCATGTACGAAATACCCGTACAGGTTGCAACTCTCGGTGTGTTATACTAGCCCGATTGAGCCACTCTCGGTGTGTTATACAATCCCGATTGAGCATCCGAACTGACCGTATCAGTTTGGATATGATCACGACCATCCAACTCCACCAACATGATTGGATGGCCCAAATCGATTCCATAACCCCCAAGCAGGTACGAAATATCCGATGCCGAACCAATACGGACCCCTCATGGTCGGCCTCCCCAAACGATTGGCCTAGCTTTCCAAAATGTCCAAACCATAGCAGTATGGACGGAGAACCCTAAATTAGGGTTTGCGGCACATTACATGTGTCACAAAACAGTCTCAACCATCCATCTTCGCAGGTATAGATGAAGGGTGAAGATGTAGATTCAAAGGGCAAGGAGTATGTCAACACAATCACCATGGGCCCACCTACATACCTGACCGATCGGTCAGGACCAACTATAGTTGGTCGTCCTAGTTCGTGCGCTCCAAACTAGGTACAACACACGGCCGGCAATACCCTGATTAGGGTTTATGTCGTGATCATAAGCGTCCATTTTCTCCTGATCGGAAGAAGGGTCCAGGAATAGGCTAAGCAGGTCTGGTAAGTATCAACACGATCACTACGGGCCCACCTATCTCTACACCCAATCGTCCAAGACCGAACTCTCTTTTTCTCCTCGGTTAGCGCGCCTCCAATATGCATGGTCGCTCCTTCCAAATTGCAAGCTAATCTCAACCGCTCGATTTCGCCGGACGAATTGAGTGGCTTAGATCATGTTTTCATGGGACGGTAAGGCATAGGCGTGAACACCAGCCTACCACCTACACGCTGGAGAAATCGTCCAAGACCGACCAAGCCTGTTCGTCTTGAAATACGCGCCCAAATTAGTACGCTGTGCGGCTTTTGCGGCACCAGTTTACTGTCGCAAATTGATCTCGACCACTCAACTTCGCCAGATAAATTGAGTGACCCAGCTCACACTTCCATGGGACAGTGAAAAATGAACATGTGTACCGGCATGCCGTCAGCATACATGACCGACCGGCCATACCGAAACCATATCCCAAGCTTGGATTCGACCAAGATGGAAAGTGGTGTTTGCGCACTTTTTCCTAAAACCCTAATTTCATCAACGGTCGCAGATGAGTGTCTCAAAGGTCATCTCGTCCGTCCAAATTCACCGGATTGGTTATACAACCATGGTCATGAATTAATTGGTCAGTGCGGAGTCATGGTGATCATCATCCACCACTCTACCACACCATGTGGTCGGTCAAGGAAGGAATTGCTTGCGCAACCTCCAGATCATCACATGAAGTAGTCTGGATATGAGAGTACTTTGAGACTCTCAAACAGTGATGCTTCATACATGCTGAATATACTCGATGCAGTACCTGCATAGTATACACACGATACTTCACAAGTATCAATTTCCTAAATAACATAGCATTACATGCTACATTCTGTAGGTCCCACGATCCACACGTTCAAGACATCAATCATGTCACATACTGGGGGATACATACTGAGGTATTAGTCTGGCGGTTTACAGCGTGCAGAGCACAACGCGCCATCACAAGAACGTGTTAGGAAGACAAGGACGGTTAGTGATGATGGGAGAAGTGGGAAAGCCTGGTCATGTGACGCCAACACACTACTCCACTACTACATCACTCCACTTTCTCCACTTCCCACGAGATACGAAGGTTAGGCTAAAAGACATGTATAAATAGGTTCTCCGCCCTATTTTTCACAAGAATAGAACAAGACGAGACAACAAAGGCAAGTGTTGATACAATCGTATTCAAACACCGGAACTGTTAGCTTACATCCTGTCAGCCAGTTCATCTTTCTGATACAAGTCATACATAGCCAACACCTTCACAATCTCAACACCTTCTTCGCTTCCCTCCCTAAGATCAACCCCATCTCCTTCACTTTGCGACCGAAACAAGTCTGGAACGACCATTTCTTGGTTAAGTCCGGACTTGCACAGATTGATCTCTCGAATCTATAAGCACTCACCGCGCAGTGCATTTGTTTATGGTTTAGATTCATTCCTCATCCACACACCAAATTACCAAAGTCGGCAGGAATAGTTTTCACCCATAAACAATTGGCGACCACAGCGGGAGGTTAATCTCTCGGTTGTAAAGTCAATTTTTTCGAAATCCGGTTCAATTTTATCAATTCCAAAAAGGGTAGATCTTAGGACCAATCTAATTATCAATTCATTTCAAGATGGTAGAAGTCAGGTCTGGATCAACAATCAATTCTGATGGAGCTAGTGTGGATAACACTCCCGGTGTCGATGTATCTATCAGTGGAGCTACCGTGGTCAATGCATCTCTTGGAGCCGTCACTTCTACCACCAGCACCAACGTAGCAGGAGATGTTCCAGTAAGTGTAACACCTCTCATCATCAGAGCCAGAGCAGCCGCAAATCCCGGCATCTCCTCAAGTGTAACACCTCCAGTAGTCACCAGAGCAACAACTTCTACTCCTTCATTAGGACGAGGAGTCGGAGGGAAGAGAGGAGGACCATCTCCCATTACCATTGCATACTTGATGGAGAAGCAGGAAGTTCTTGCTAAGACTCAAATGGATATGGCCGAAACTCAGAAAGAGGTACTTACTTTTCTTAAGACATTAACTGATCGATTTCCACAAGAGCCGCGACAGCCCCTGAAGCCAACAAGGAACGCATTCAACGCACCGGAGAAGGTACTTCAGCGATGCGGACCTATATGGACCTGATCAAAGAAGCGACATCAGATATGAGCGGTCCTGTCATGGAGACTCCTACACTGGGGACTGATCCTCACAACGATCCTCCTCAAGTCAATAGTTTCACTATGAACCAGAGGCCGGTGGATCGGGAAGCGGTTTCTCTAGTGTAAAGTTTACGCGAACTTTCACACTTCTCTAAGAATCAAGGCGCGGAGATATTTTGCTGCAATCAACCAGAGGAAGGTCACAACCGTGCCCTACATGTCACCGCAAACATTAAGGATTCATAGTTCAAGACGGACCTTATCGACACAGGAGCGTCTTTGAATGTGATTACTCTCAAGACTCTTAGGATATCCAAGGTTCTCTCAGGAAAGGTCGTACGGAAGCCTACCACAATGACGGACTTCGAGGGAAACCAAACTAGCACATACGGGAGAAGCTCCGCGGAAAGAATCAGACAAGTTCGTTACGTCCCACTCCCCACATGGGTGTCAATTCAGGAAGAATACCGGCTTGCATCATTGAGGGCTAAAACCCACGATGCATCTTTGCTGACGGAGAATTCTTCTCCATCCTGTGAAGCCACGACCCACGTTCACATGAAGAGGGAACGAAATTTTGTGACGAGTCGTGACCCGAAAAGGAAAACCGTATATCGACGCTTCCATTATCAATTAGCATGGGAGACTGTTACCCAGTCTCTCCACCCAATGGAATGCTACAACAACAAAAACGAACCACAAGAACAAGTGATAGATGCTCCACAACTGATGAGATTGAAATCGTTGAGGAATCTCCTATGCTTATCTCCATCAGCTCAACCTTGTGTACGGATAAAAGCACGAAATCATGGAACTTCTCAAAGAGTACCAGGACATATTCGCTTGAAGATATGAAGAAATGACGGATTTAAATGAAAATTGGTCACCCATCATCTACATGTCGTACTTGGATCCAAGTCGGTTAAACAGTTGCAGTTAAGACACGAGGAAAATGGATAGATCAGGTGCTGCATAGACTTCGGAGACTTGAACAGGTGTTGCTCTAAAAATAATCCTCCTCTACCTAACATCGACATGTTAGTAGATGCAACCAGCGGACACGGCATGTTCTCCTCCATGGATGGATGTAGCGGCTACAACCAGATAAGGATGATCATGACACAAGTAAGATAGCTTTTTGAACTCCTCTCAGAAATTTTTATTATACCATACTGCCATTTGGTTTAAAGAATGCTGGTGCAACGTATCAACGTTCTATGACGGCAATCTTCCACTGGAGACGATACCTCAAGAAGATAACGATGTCCACGCGTCATATCAAGCAAGATCCGGGCGAGTCACTCTATCAGACAGTGGTCGAAAAATATCCGAGCGAGTCACTTTATCAGACATTGGTACATGTCTATCATGCTATGTTGGAGAATCTGCGCTTTTGGTCATCCTCTGGAGCTGTTGAACGCTCATCTACAACAACATATTCCCTGATAAAAAGAACCATGACTTCCAGTAATGAAGAGCCTCATAATGTTCGTAGGGGCATATATCTCACCAACAGGCGATACAACCTTCAGCCTTCTATAAGCAGTTCCCTGAAGCAGCAAGATGAAAACCACCGAGATACAACATCCTGCGCGTCCGCCAACTCTAACTCCGGTACCATATGCACGACTCCCACAATGATGAAACAACACCCAAGATATTCCATATCTGGCTCGAAAACAACCACTAAGAACAAACCATGTAAACCACGCTTGGGAACTTAGGCTCAGCATGAAGTTCCTTCACCGTCAGTCAAGGACTTCTTCAACACGAGAGATGATCATTCAAGAAGCATGGAATTCGCAAGGGTAAATCGAACTGAAGAGGAAGCCACTTCAACACTCCCTCCAGCAGAAGCTGATTCAATGGTCTATTCAAGAGCCGCCTCAACGCTCTCTACGGGACCCACGTTCGCTTTAGAATCCTGCTTCATCACTCTCTCAAGGATCCACCTCAACGTTCGTACCAGAAGACACTTTAACATCCTCTCGAGCTGTTTCAACACTCAAGCTGCATCAATAATCTGCACTCTGGTCAAGTTATCTTTGATGTACTCATTGCTCAACATACATCTCATCCATCCTTCAAGAGGGCCCAGCGGAGCATAAAAAACCTTGAAGTCAATAGGAGAAGGGTTATCTTGTGAAACGGATATTTTTATATAGTTGAAAAGGCACGGTGAACAACTCATCATCAATGTTCGACATATCTTTGAAGTTGTCAATACCTCCCGACTTGGCACCAGCATTATCCCCAGAAGATATCTCAAAATGAGTTCTTTTCTTCATTCTACAATAAAAGACAGGAGTCAGTACATGTATGAAAACGCGTAAGATGTGTAGTCACACACGACAGAACACACATTCACGTTAGAGTACACAAGGCCGGTATTGGGTCCAAACACCAGTATTGATCAAGTTTCAAGTCCGATATTGCTCAAGTTTCAAGTCTGATCAAGTTACAAGTCCGGTATTGCTCAAGTTTCAAGTCCGGTGTTGATCAAGTCACAAGTCCGGTGTTGTTCAAGTTTCAAGTCCGGTGTTGATCAAGTCACAAGTCCGGTATTGCTCAAGTTACAAGTCCGGTATTGCTCAAGTTTCAAGTCCGGTGTTGATCAAGTCACAAGTCTGGTATTGATCAAAGTCACAAGGCTGGTATTCGAATAAAACAGGCATACGCAGCAGGGCCGGTTTTTAGCCAAAACACAAGGTCAACGTTCAGTCAGGCACGCGGCGGGTTCCACTTGATCCCAGCCCCAGATTGGTCGAAGCAGACACAACGGTCTCCAATCAAAGCTCCCTCTCCAGAAGAAGGCTCCAACACTTCAACGCTCTCCCGGGCCTGCTCCAGAAGCTGCTTTAACGCTTTTTGCAGGAACCACATTTACATTTGAGCACACAAGTTAAAAACAAGCATGCTCACATCGGATCCCACGTTCGAGCGAAGCAAACAGCAAGGCTGGTTTTTGGTTAAAACATCAAGTCCGGTGTTTAGTCAAGCTAGCTGGGTCGGTGTTTGGTCGAAGTAGCAAGATGACACTCGAACATGCACATCAAGCCCACGTTCGATCAAGCAGGAGCAGTAGCCCCACGAATGAAACATGCGTAACAGTCCATCGAAGCAGGCAAGACTGACTTCATGCTGGGGGAACGCTCTCCTGGACGTCTCTTGAACGTGACATGCTCGAAGGACAGGACGACCCGTCTCTCTTGGTAACATCTAACTTTGTCTCATAAGTTTTATATTTAACTGTCACCATCTCATGCCTACCCCACAATAGTGTAACCATTATGTGCTAGGCAGGGGACTTAATGTTGATGGTGGATTTTCATTTAAGGTTAAAATTGTAAAACCCAAAGATTATGCACTAACATCTTGTAAAAGATAAGGCCATTAATAAGTGATGGATACTCCTTCACTTTACTAATTCACCTAGAATGGAGCATGTGGAAACAATCCCATTCGGTGAATAAAATGCACGAAATTCATCCAGGTTGGAGCATGTAGCAACAATCCCATATACCCTGTGAATTTACAACATTATTAATTAATGCGCAACCAGCCTTGTATTTCCTGTACTCATTATCAGTGCGGCATGATGACTAAGTGTTGCTCTCAGCAGAGCAACACGAATCTCCAAGCATTATAATGAAAGCATGTACGAAATACCCGTACATGCTGCAACTCTCGGTGTGTTATACTAGCCCGATTGAGCCACTCTCGGTGTGTTATACTAGCCCGATGGAGCATCCGAACTGACAGTATGAGTATGGATATGATCACGACCATCCAACTCCACCAGCATGATTGGATGGCTCAGATCAATTCCATAACCCCCAAGCAGGTATGGAATATCCGCTGCCGAACTAATGCGGACCCCGCATGGTCGGCCTCCCCAAAAGATTGGCCTAGCTTTCCAAAACGTCCAAACCATAGCAGTATGGATGGAGAACCCTAAATTAGGGTTTGCGGCATATTACATGTGTCACAAAACAGTCTCAACCATCCATCTTCGCAAGTATAGATGGAGGGTGCAGATGTAGATTCAAAGGGCACGGAGTATGTCAACACAATCACCGTGGGTCCACCTACAAACCTGACCGATCGGTCAGGACCAACTATAGTTGGTTGTCCTAGTTCGTGCGCTCCAAAATAGGTACAACACACGGTCGGCAATACCCTGATTAGGGTTTATGTCGCGATCATAAGCGTCCACTTTCTCCTGATCGGATGAAGGGTCCAGGAATAGGCTAAACAGGTCCGGTAAGTATCAACATGATCACTGTGGACCCACCTATCTCTACACCCAATCGTCCAAGACCGAACTCTCTTTTTCTCCTCGGTTCGCGCGCCTCCAACATGCATGGTCGCTCCTTCCAAATTGCAAACTAATCTCAACCGCTCGATTTTGCCGAACGAATTGAGTGGCTTAGATCATGTTTTCATGGGACGGTAAGGCATAGGCGTGAACATCATCCTACCATCTACACGCTGGAGTAATCGTCCAAGACCGACCAAGCCTGGTCGTCTTGGAATGCGCGCCCGAAGTTAGTACGGTGTGCGGCTTTTGCGGCACCAGTTTACTGTCGCAAATTGATCTCGACCACTCAACTTCGCCGGATAAATTGAGTGGCCCAGATCACACTTCCATGGGACAGTGAGATATGAACATGTGTACCGGCATGCCATCAGCATACATGACCGACCGGCCATACTAAAACCATGTCCCAAGCTTGGATTCGACCAAGATGGAAAGTGGTGTTTGCGCACTTTTTCCTAAAACCCTAATTTCATCAACGGTCGCAGATGAGTGTCTCAAAGGTCATATCGTCCGTCCAACTTCACCGGCTTGGTTATACAACCCTGGTCAGGAGTTAATTGGTCAGTGCGGAGTCATGGTGATCATCATCCACCACTCTACCACACCATGTGGTCGGTCAAGGAAGGACTTGCTTGCGCAACCTCCAGATCATCACATGAAGTAGTCTGAATATGAGACTACTTTGAAACTCTCAAACAGTGATACTTTATACATGTTGAATATACTCGATGCAGTACCTTCATAGTATACACACGATACTTCACAAGTATCAATTTCCTAAATAACGTAGCATTACATGCTACTTTCTGTGGGTCCCACGATCCACACGTTCAAGACATCAATCATGTCACAAACTGGGGGATACATACTAGGATATTGGTCTGGTGGTTTACAGCATGCAGCGCACAACGCGCCATCACAAGAACGTGTCAGGAAGACATGGACGGTTAGTGGTGATGGGAGAAGTGGGCAAGCCTGGTCGTGTGACACCAACACACTACTCCATCACTCCACTTTCTCCACTTCCCACGAGATACGAAGGTTAGGCTAAAAGACTTGTATAAATAGGTTCTCTTCCCTATTTTTCACAAGAACATAACAAGACGAGACAACAGAGGCAAGTGTTGATACAATCGTATTCAAACACCGGAACTGATAGCTTACATCCTGTAAGCCAGTTCAGCTTTCTGATACAAGTCATACATAGCCAACACCTTCACAATCTCAACACCTTATCTGCTTCCCTCCCTAAGATCAACCCCATCTCCTTCACTTTGGGACCGAAACAAGTATGGAACGACCATTTCTTGGTTTAGGCCGGACTTGCACAGATTGATCTATCGAACCTACAAGCACTCACCGCGCAGTGTATTTGTTTAAGGTTTAGATTCATTCCTCATCCACACACCCCAAATTACCAAAGCCGACAGGAATAGTTGTCACCCATAAACAAAAGGTAGAAAGAAGCATCACCGGGGGTATCGGGAGTTAGGGGTCCGTTCAGAGGCCATATAATCGAAGAAAGAAGAGTTGCAGGGGAGTTCTCTGCTGATGCTGAAGAAGAAGGAGACGGAGAACATTGGATGTCCTGTGTCAGTCGCATAAATTTGTCGCAGAATCAACTACACAGAGAACTGTCGTTCTCCAGCAGTCTTATATTTTCTGTTTCCCTTGTAACACTCGGTCTGTAACACCTATAACTGTTGTGATTGAGCTGCTTCTCATATTTCTTCAATAAAAACACCTTTTGAGCCATGAGTTATTATTTTGAGCGTGTTTTCACCATGAAGAGCTAAACCCCAACACTAGGATGATAGAGGAAGCCATATTTCATGCATGTGGTAATTATATTTAATTATTTTATGATTTTTGCATGGATTATTAATTGTTTTATGGTTTTTATTGAATGGTTGTGATTTCAATTGATGGGTTATACTTAGGTTAAGTCTTTTGATATCCCATGCTTTAGATTTACAATCGTTGCTTTTAAAAAATCTACATTGGCAAAGAAACAGAGTCAATATTCTATTTGAGCTATAATTGTCTAGAATAAATATATGAATCGCATGAATGAGTTTATGGTGGAATCCAAAATCCTAGTATCTCTCGTTATTGTGAAAATCTTGTGAATATATTTTCTTTATTTTGTTTTTAAATCTTAAACCAATCTCATCAAGTCCGAGAATCAAACCCTTTACTTACCACTTCAATACTACATCAATTAGGTTTTTAAAAGGTCCCTCTTTTTCTCATGACCTATTTTCAGCAATTCGTCAAAATTAGGTTTTCGAACAAACGCTCAACAAATCATTATTCTGAACAAGTTCAAACACTAATAAATTTATATTGATTCCGCAACCAACATCTGAATTAATCATATAATATTTGTTAGTCTACCAATATTTTAATATTTTATTGGGTCACGTCACCAATAAATATTTCGTCGAATTGAGCAACATTTGCTCAAATATTGATCCAGCTATCAATATTTAGTAACTTATCAGTAATTTGTCGAATTGAGCAATACTTGCTCAATTGCGCGTCAAATTATTAATTTTTTCGAATTGAGCAATACTTGCTCAATTGCACGTCAAATTCTCAATATTCAGTAATTCGTCGAATTGAGCAATACTTGCTCAGTTGCTCGAATATTGACCTAACTATCAATATTCAGTAATTTATCAGTATTTCGTCGAATCGAGCAATACTTGCTCAATTGCTCGAATAATCCACATATATTCAGTAACTCATCAATATTCAACAACTCGTTGAATTTACAATATTTTCTCAGATGAGCAACATTAATGTTCATGAATCGTTGAGCATTTGTCAAACATGCTCGATTCAACAAAACCTAGGCTCGTTGCCTAATCAGTCAACAACTGAAAAACTAAATACACATCTGTCATGCAGACTCCACAATTCGTGAGACATCAATCACGTCAAATTGGGGAACAACAACTAGGGTTTTGGTCCGGCAGCCTACAATACGTGTGTAGTTGCAGGAAATCCTACACTACACCCTTGATAAGATCTTATAGTGATTAACACATATTTGATGATTAAAACAACACTTTATTATTTGATTCTCAGAAATATTTACAAGTAATGGAAGAAGATCGAGAATACAACTGCTCTCTTGAATTTTCTCTCTCCTCAAGACTTTCTCAACACTCTAAAAATACATCCTCCTCCTTCTGAATCTACTGGGTCTCTTTATATAGGGTAATTAAATAGTGGATGATAGCTAAGTTGTCCTTTAATTTTGGATTTGGTTCACTATTCTCTCGCGGTAGTTGTAATGCTGACTCTCGTAGGTGTTGTAACCCTCGCAGGACAACCACGCTCTTCTCGTGTTCCTTCATTCGTCATCTATTACGTCATTATCTGTGATACTCATGAAGTGTAGTTGAAGAATTCGCGGTGATATTCGCAGAGGTGTTGTTAATCTCGCAACAGTAATATCATGGCGATATTCCGATCCTACATTTTGCCTCTTATCATGTCTTTTCTGCGAAGGAGGAAAGATCATGAGAATTAAATCTTTTATAATGCCGCAGCGGTTTATCTATTTGCGCTCTTCTGCTTTGACATGTTTCTGTATTCTTCGCCATTTGTTTTCACGTACTTTTTCTTCCATTCAATTTTTGACATGTCCTTTTCAACCGCTGCGATCTGACCGTTCACGTCCTTTATTTGCATTAATTGCGTTCATCTTCTCAAGAACTTTCATCTTCTATAAATACTTCTTTCATTCTTTTCTTTCCTTCTTTTTACTTTCTTCTTCTTCCTCTCTGCAACTTTTCTGCAATTTTACTGTTCTTCTGTAAATTGCGCATCTGTTACTACTGTGACTTTTTTCTCGTTCTTCAATCTTTTCCTTCATTCCCATACTCAAAAATGGTTGCTCCTGGTCATAAAAATTTGGTTGCTTTTGGTGAGATGCGAGAAAAGCTTAAACATAAGGGTTTTACTTTGTCTACAATTCCAGATCAGAACCCTAAATCCGAACTTTCTATCAAATTATTTTCTGATCATCAATGTTCTTGCGAGAAAGTTATAGTCTCGCTAGGTCAACTTGAAGCTGGTCTTCCCATTCCTCTCTACGATCCTGAACTTCCTTTGTTCTATGAGATACTTTCTCATCCAAAATTCTCGCGAGCCATATATCAACTGGGTGGGGAATTCATCCGTATGCTGGTGGAGTAGGCTACTCGCGGTGTTGATAAAAAATCACGCTACCCTGATACTGCGAAGAATCCTAAATTCAAGGATGTTCCAATTATTCCTGCAATGTATACCGTAGATAATTTCTTCATAAATTATGACATAATCCCCATGAAGAGGGATACCACCTGTTGGGGTGTTCGCTTGCAAAAGAAGGATGATGTCGCGAAAGATAAAATGCTTATGCTGGATATCGATTAGCACACTAGTACTAATCAAGGTCTGCGTCATTCTAGCAATGACAAATGGTATATCTTCCATTTACTTTTAGAGGGTTCATACATTTCTGGTACCCATGCTCTACCTGCGAATCTCGCAGAGTTCCAACCGTGGGTATTCAGCTGGCCTGAGAGAAATAAAGAAGTATGTTCTCTTAATCCTTTACATAATAAATTACCATTATTAATTTCTTTATATCTTTTAGATTCTCGCTGGCTATCTCCTTTTTATCAGATTGAAAGGTTGAAATCCAGCTATGATAAGTTTGGGAAACCTGCTACTTTCTTAGCTCTCAAATCTCTCACAGATGAAGTAAGAAATATTTCTTTATAACTTTTTACAATATATTGTTGCCTCTATTTCTTATCTTTATCTGTGTTCGCAAGAAATCGAAGAAAGAGAGCATGTGAAACCTGCGAGAACTAAAGATAAATCCACATGTGGTCGCAAGGGTAAATATACTGCCCTCTCAAAGAAAAGTCTACTGCTACTCATAGAGATAAATCTGATGCTCCTCCCTTAAAGAAAAGAAAAATCCAATTCTCTTCTTCTTCAACTCTTCAGCTTAATACAGAAAACTCGAGTGATAATTCTGATGATGAAAATAATAATGATGATTTTAATGTTGATGTTCCTTCTGCGATGGAGTCTTCTCAATCTGATTCCTCCATGAATCAATTGTCCAAGAGTTTTGGTGATATTACATATGGTATCGCAAATGATTATGGAGATGGAGCTCTTAATAGGGTATCCCAGGCTCTCTCTAAAGTATGTAATGCTCCGATACTGGTTGATAATGATTCCCTCCAAGGAATCTCAAGATCAATATCTCCCAGTCTCTTAAATTCTCTTGGTATTCTGGTATGTTTTCATTTCTTTACTATATTTATGTATTCATGTCCTCGCCAGCTTTAATTTACATTGTTCTCTCGCAGACTGGAAGAGCTTCCTTTGCTGTTGCCTCAGATTTGGAGAGGAGGTGTGCATCTTTTCACAAGAAGAATGTCGTTCCTCGCAAGAATAATTTGGATTTGGAATCTGAGTCCGCTAATATTCGCGGGCAATTGGAATCTGGGTCAACTGACCTTCAAGAAAAAATCAAGCAGTTGGAAACTGATCTAACTTTCTCGCAAGAAAAGGTCGCAAGCCTCCAAGCTGCGAATGATCATCTTTATGGTAAGAAATCTTTCCCTTTCTTTTTATCCTTGTATTCCTTTGCATTTTTTCTTATTATTCTTCTTCGCAGATGTTTATGGACTTTCTGACGAAGCTGTATTCCTTCGTTCTTTTCCAAACCCAATAAATGATGATACTCTTCTCAATCGCCTTAATGAATCCTTAGGTAGTTATTCAAATGAACAGATTTACTCCCTTTCTGTAGATGATCTTAGATCCAAATTTCATCTTTTAGCAATTGATCATAGATCTAGTTTGAAAGCGGCCAATGCATCCAAGCGTCAATATCTTAATTCTAAAGAAGTGATCAAGATTCTAATAGCCCAAAAAAGTGATCTTATAGATGAAAGGGATCGTATCTCTAGACAAGGAGCACAAACCTTAGAGGATTTTCACAAAACCCTTCTTGAAGTCCAAATTAAAAGAGATAAACTTATCCACGAGAGAGATGATCTTGTTGAAAGAGAAAACCAAATCCGTTCCCGTCTTCTTATTAACGATGATGAATTTGCTTGGGTTGCAAAGATTCTTGACAACGCCAGAGCTAACTTAGGTGTAGATATTAGTCTTCATGTTGAACAAGCGGCCTTAATTAAGGACATGATTTCTGAAAGAGAAGGTTGCTAATTGTTCTTCCTCATTAATTTCCTGTCATTAATCTTCTTATCTTTGAAAAAATTTCAATTTGTTATTATATGTTCGTAGGAGTTGAGAAGAGATATACTGATAGAATTGGAGAACTTGAATCTGATAGGAATCAACTTGCAAAGACTCTTGCTGTTCGTAATGAAAAATATTCAAGATTGAAGGAACAATTAAAGATCTATACTTCGAATTTTAGTAAAATTCTTGTTGGTGTTCGCAATGACTCCATCATGGGAGTTTGTGATGATCATAATATTCCTCACTCCTTGTATCATTGCCTCGCTGAAGAAGTTCAAAAGAATTCTCCAAATCGTGTTATCTCTGACAGTGAAGCTGAAGAATCTGGCGGGGATGATGGTGAAGACAAAGAAGAAAAAGCCGGCGAGGATGATGATGAAGACAAAGAAGAAAAAACTGGCGATGATGATGATGGGTCCAACTAGCTTTGTTTCCTCTTTTTAATCTCCTTGTAATATTTGTACATTCATCTCCTTCTTCTTGTGAAATTACTGCAAGATTCCTTGATGTATAAATTTTTCTTGCTTTTATCTGTATGAAAAACAATTCCTTTTTGCAATATAGTTAATCAACATAATCCTTAATCTTTAACTGTCTGTGTAAATGTGTCATATAATAATGTCTACGTAAATTTATCATATGATGATGAATAACAATTTTATCATTCTATGCATTCCCATACTTGCCTCTGTTATTCATCTGCAATATGAAAAAATTAAGGAGAGCTTAGATATCAGTTGTAATTAAAATTGAGCCGCGAGCATCATCGCAAGTAATAGTTGCATACTTTTATGATCTATGCACAAATATCGCAAATTTCATAATCTCTGCATAAATATCGTAGTCATTCAATTTTAATTTCTTGTGGTCTTATTATGCCTTCCTAGTTAAAGGTCTTACATTGCCACCTTTTGTATTTGCGACAAAATCTCAGGACGTCCTTACACTTGTATGTAAAAACCCATTGATCTTTCCTTATCTGTATTTTTTCAATTTCTCTGCGACAATATGACAAGTCTAAGTTCCCTTGCGAGAACAAAGCCTTATGATCGTAAAGCCCCATGACATTTCCGTCTTTAGACACTTATCAGCTCCCTAATGGAGGGTGCCACCCTTATCTTCCCATGGTTGCCCATTCAAGGAGGGCACATCGGCCATACAAGACTAGCTCCTCCCATCCGGATTTACCAACAACCAGTTGTTTTCGCAGCCTCTTGTCCTTTATGCATATATGGCTTATAGTTACAAGACTGCACCCTAAGTGGGGTTTTCTTTGGGCCGAGTGCATCATAGCCAAGACTTACCAAGAATGGCCAGGGTAGGTTCGTCCGTCCCGAGCATCCTTGGTTCAACCGTGTACCTCGGCGCCTTGGTCATACTCTGCACCCCTTATAAGAGACCTTCAGTCGTCCAACTAGGGTATAACCTTATATTGTTGGAAATCTAAAGTATCTCTCATGGATAGGTATCTCAAAGAGATGGACCCCAGTCTCCATGATCCAGGTTCCAGCAGCGGTATAACCTTATCCCTGAGCCACGCAAAGAGATACCCCCTTATATGACGCACTTTAGGTCTTACATTTGCCTCTTGCGAAATTGTATCCGCAAACTAGGGTGTACGCCATATAGGTTTGTCCCATTCTTATGTCTCTGCGAAATTTTATTCGCGTTTCTTGTGAATATTGCAATTCTAGTGAAATTTCTTTTCTTTGATCTTCT
This sequence comes from Papaver bracteatum, assembly GCA_023529315.1. Lineage (NCBI taxonomy): Eukaryota > Viridiplantae > Streptophyta > Magnoliopsida > Ranunculales > Papaveraceae > Papaver > Papaver bracteatum. Next base: position 883,364 of record JAJJWX010000810.1, on the reverse strand, counting down.
CCTTATTTGCATTTCAACTCTTGTATAATTTTTCAATTTCATTTCTTTCATTCAAACAAAATATCCTTTTGAAATATTTTCTTCAACAAATATTTTGCGAGTTCTTCAACGAATCATTCATAAACTTCTTAAATTTCTTCGTTTTACCTTTCTACTTACTACTTTCTGCTTTTGCTCTTTTATTGCATTTTGCATCTGCGATCTGCTCGCCATTCATACACTCATGTTGATTTCGCTGTATTCTCTCCTCTCGTAGCTCTATTGTGTCAACCATCATCTTATCACCTCTTTGTTTTTGCTTGATGCTTCGTCTCCAGTCTCTGTTCTTTGCTTCCCTTTCCTCGCAAGATTCCATGTCAATTTCATAGCATTTCTTCCCATCAGCCCAGTCTCCCTTTATTATTCCAACACCATTAGGATGGGGAAATTTAATACATTGGTGGAAAGTTGATGCCACACCTAATATCCCATGTAGCCAAGGTCTTCCAATCGGGGCATTATAAGTTGATTCAATATCCACAACACAGAATAGAATCTTAGAAGATAACCCCTTTAATGGAATTCTCATTGTAATTTCCCCTTTGGGCTTGTTGGCAGTGCCGTTGAAACCATAGATCTTATAGGTTGATGGTATCATATCCTCGTCTTTTCCACCCATGGTTCTGTAAGTATGATAAAATAATATATCAATTGAACTTCCAGTATCTATTAGAACTCTATTAATGGCCCAGGAGTCCTCAATTTCATCATCATCATTTTCTTCATCTCCATCTTCTATTTGTTTTGGATTTATCTCTAACCTTACCACCAGTGGGTTGTCATGCATCTCGCCAGGTTCTGGTACTTCTTGTGCATTGAAGGAAATAGTTTGCTTTTTCCACTTCTTTAATGGCGAGACTCTCGCGATATTCATTATCTCTCTTCCATCTGCGTCTCTCGTGAAGACTCTATTTAGAACATTGTCGTGGAAATCCTCAATAGTTTTGTATGAATGTACGATGGAATTACATAACAAATTCTTCGCCTTGGCTCCGACCTCTATCACAAATGTTTCTGCTCTTTTTACAGTATTCACTCTGCGAATATCTGGTGCTGGTGGTAGCTGCTGATATTGCGGATGTCCTATTAGAAAATGATTTAACTTTCCCTGATCAATCATCCTCAAAATTATTCTTTTTACATTTTTGCAATCTTTTATTGAATGTCCATGGAAATGATGATAAGGACAAAATTCTTGATTTCGATTATCTTGATGTGGCTCTTTTCCCATGTTCCAGGGTGATGGTATATTTTCCATCAAAATGATAGCTTCCCAAATTTTTTCTATGCTGGCATTTAGGGGTTGCATCTTAATTTCTTCCCATATTACTCTTTGATTCCCTTGTCCTCTGAAATTATTTTGCCTCTGACCTCCATAAGTCTCTTGCGGCTGATCAAGTCTTTTAATTTTATTATTTCCACCGCGATTGTAATAATTCTTTTCTCTTTCATACTCCTCTTCATCTCAACTTCCCATGGCTACTAACTTCTGTTGATTTTCAATCACCACCTTCTCTTGTTGTGGTTGCAAGGTACTTGCCACATTGTTGATCATTTTAGGAAGTAAACTCCCGTTCGCCGCTATTGAGCTGGTGTTTGCAACTGGATATGATTCCATCTCATTTTATTTTTCCTCCAAAGCAATGTATTATTCTTGTAGTTCTCGTAGCTCAGTCATTATGATGGTCTTTTTGATTATGAAAATTTGTATGTACAACAGATTGGTTGTGAACATTGCATTAATGAAAGATAAAATGAGGTATCTCTCATCCACTATTCCTGCCATCTCACTGCACATTGTCTTCCATCTTATGGTTAGGTATTTCAGACCCTCGCCAATCCTCTGTTTTAACCCAAACACATCTTCAATACCGGGCCGTGAATAATTGTTTCTTATATATGCTCCCAGAAATGTAGATTGCAAATGATCGAAAGAAGTTATTGTATTTTTAGGTAAGCCTTCGAACCATTTTAACGCCTCACCAGTTAAGCTAGATGCAAAATATTTGCATAATACATCATCATGGTTTTCCCATTATAGCATACACCTAACATAAGCCTTAACATGTTGAACAACACAGGTAGTCCCATCGAAGATACTGGTAAATGCTGGTAAATTTCATTTTGAAGGGATTCCTCTTAATTATAATTCTTGAGTGAATGGAGTTCTCGTAGATTCTTCAATGGATTCATCAAGTCATATCATGCCTCCTTCTCTTCTGTTATTTAACATTCCCCTCATTTCTGCTAATCCTCTTAAAATTTGTTCATTTCCAGCTGAATTTTGCTCCATTGGTCTTTTCAGTGCAGTTTCTCTTCTTCTGCGCTCGTGTCTTTCTTGTCCTGCGAGATTTTGTGCTTCTTCTTCAGCATCTTCATTCTGCCTTCTCCTGCGATTTTCCTCTTCACCTCCTTCTTGAATTCGCAACTGATTATGTCTTCCAATTTCTTCTCTGCGAGTTTCTTCATTCCTCATCGTTTCTCTTCGCTGTCTTTCTATTATCTTTTGTATTATGTCATATTCCTCATTGATATTATTGCTATGCCGATTTTGTGTGCGTCTCCTTTCTCGATTGTCATGATTATTCTGCCGTATTGCTTCTTGGAATTCTTGTTCTTCCACTTCTGCTCTTAATCTTTTTCTCTCGCAAGCCAGACGTGCTTGTTCAGCATAATGCCTATCAATTTCCTCCTCAATGATTCTTTGATTTCTTTGGATTTCTCAACCATGTAATATTCTTCTACCTTTTTCTCGATTTTCTTCACCATCTTGGATATTTCCGTCCTCTTGATTTCTATTATCACGTCTACCATTCACAGTTTCTCCGCGTGGAATGTAGAAATCATGAATCATCTCTTCTTCTCTATGATTTTGCATTTCCTCTCGGATATTTGCTCCAGCATTTCTCATAGGGGAATTTCGCCTTGGTTCTTGTCTAAATGATCTCGAACTTGATCTAGCAGTACTTCTTGATCTCCTACTTTGCAATCTCAAATTCTCCATTCTTAACTCGTGATTCTGTCTTGTTAAATTTGCACGTTCTTCTTCTTCTAACCTCCTTTCCTCTTGTATTCCTTGTCTTAAATCATCTGCTGTTTCATTTTCGCCTTCTCCATGAATTAATCTTTCAACCACTCCTTGATCTCTTTCTTATCTTCTCTCATTCCTTAATTGTCGATCTTCTGCTTCCTCCATCGAATCTGATCGCCAAGTATGCACACTAACTCTATCATAATCCACAACTCTATCTTGTATTGGTGTTTTCTGGTTTGGATGTTGAACTTGATTTTCTCCTTTATTCCTTGTTCTATTTCTTCTTGTTATTATTCTTGAAGATTCTCCTATTTCATTTGTTTCTCCACCTGCAAGTCTTTTACTCCTCACAGTTATTGGTGGTTCTGATGTGTTTCTTCTTCTTCTAGCCATTAATCTTAGTAATCTATTGAATGTTGCGTAAAATCTTTCATTAATTATTCCAAATTCCTTCCAACCACAATGTCAATTTTTATCTTTTTCTTCAAGCAATCATCAATTCATCCCTGTTTCGGGCGCCAAAATGTAGTTGCAGGAAATCTTACACTACACCCTTGATAAGATCTTACAGTGATTAACACATATTTGATGATTAAAACAACACTTTATTATTTGATTCTCAAAAATATTTACAAGTAATGGAAGAAGATCAAGAATACAACCGCTCTCTTGAATTTTCTCTCTCCTCAAGACTTTCTCAACACTCTAAAAATACATCATCCCCCTTCTGAATCTACTGGGTCTCTTTATATAGGGTAATTACATAGTGGATGACATCTAAGTTGTCCTTTAATTTCGGATTTGGTTCACGATGCTCTCACGGTAGTTGTAATGCTGACTCTCGCAGGTGTTGTAACCATCGCAGGACAACCATGCTCTTCCCGTATTCCTTCATTCGCCAGCTATTACGTCATTATTCAGTGACACTCGTAAAGTGTAGTTCAAGAATTCGCGGTGATATTCACAGAGGTGTTGTTAATATCGCAACAGTAATATCATGGCGATATTCCGATCCTACAACGTGGATTCATCCACGACGAGAAATGTGCGTAAGTTGTCTCAACGGTTGAAGGAGTTAGCAAAGTAGTGGGTGCACAATCCGTCAAGTTTCCACATAACCTAGAACTGACTTTACCACGATCTTCCACTTGCCCACTCTTCCACTCATGAAATCGTCACACTTACAGGGATCAAGGTGTTCACAACTCTGACAGTATAAATAAGTCTCTGAATCCATGATTGGACAACGAAGGATCACTAGCTATCAACCTTGAGTTAAAAACCACCATCAACAGATAGTTGTCGATCTATACGACTACTTTATCAAATATACCAAAGATAAACATGATCTTAGTCGGGTCCCTGCCGATCAAGGTGTGTGCATAAATATCACAAGATGCAAAACCAATAAGAAAAATATTATTGTCTTCAGATTTTCAAGTGTCTTTAATTGTACCTACACACAAAACTTGATTCCACTTATGATCTATCACACACAGATTAGAGTCTGTTAACAATGGATAATCACAAGTTGTCTTAAGATCAAACAACAATTCTGAATATCCCGTCAATCCTTTGATTCAGTTTGAGTGACCTTATGTCAGAAGACAAGGTTCTCAAGAATGATCAAACTAGGTGCAATTAAAGGTTCAACAACCGTTAGTCAATCAAATCAATAATCAAAAACTAAAATGACAATGCAATTATCTAGTTTCCCACCAACGATACTTTTTAGAGCTTCTTGATCCCACAAAAGTCTTTAAACAAGCGGACATAAAATATTTTGCATAATTAAGGTACTCTCCTCTCCAAAATAGTATTACAAGTAATACTATTAGTCGGCTCCACCATAAACAAAAAAAAGATGAAGTTTTCCCAGCTAAGGATAATTTGTAAGAAGAACAAACTTCATTGTTTATAAACCAAGGATATTTGGATAACAAGGAAATTTCAAAACCCAAAAGATTCTCAAGATATACAATGAAATGCAATTTCGGTGTTCACATTTCCAAATAATATATAACCTTTAATTCTGAAATATCTCTTAGAAAATTTCTAATATTAGTTTAGCACTCGACTAATATAGGTTTTCTAGAGATATGTTTTGATTGCTGTAAAATAAAAAAAATATAATTCAAACTTAATCAAAAGGTTCTCCAACATTTCAGTTTGGGATTACCTTGAGTATCAAAGAATATCTTTGAACAATCAACAATAAGAATTATGTACATATTTAAATTATGTCGATATCTTGAACTTTCTTATCTAGCAAACCCTAATTCCAATCTCACACAAACTCTAAAGCATTAAATAGATCAATCTGAGATGATTCAAATTAAACTTTGAGATCTTATCGTTCTGCATCAAATAACAAGTTTATCTCAATGTTCTCCAAATTATCTAGTTTTACTGAAGTACCTTATCTCAATCACGTTCTTCAGAGATATCTTCTTTAAGACCTCGTATTTGTTTGAGATAATCCTTTGCACCAATATAATCAAGTTAGTCTTTTAAGTTTTTATTCTCACGATGAAGTCTGTGATATCGAACTTTCTCACCGAATAAAGATATTTCAGTTTCATAAATTTTCTATAAACATTCATTAAGAAGTTTATTAGCACCTGGATTTTCATGGAAAACTTCTTCGTTAGAGTCAGAATCCATGTCCGATAAAAGTCTTCTAGAAGCTAATGTGAACTCGCCTATAAACTATGGATAATCGTCAGGCATATCATCAAGAATTCGGAGAGTTACATTGTATGCTGGTTGTCTACGGTCCCTGTTAGGGCATACAGAAGAAAAATGCCTGATCCCACAATAGTTGAAGCATTGAACAACATCATCAACACAAGTCCAAAACTTATGATCAGGAGATGTTTTATCTTTATAAAATCTATTTTTCCAGTTTTTCATGATTTTTCTAAATTATGGTGGAGCATCATCCCTAGTCTCTGGCACAATAGTTTTACCCTCAAAGGGACTGGTATTGTTTACATCTATACCAATCTGTTTTTCAGACCGGTGTTCATTATCAAAGATCTTTAATTACCTACTAGATCACTATTTATTTGTGTTGAAAGATCGTTTGCTCCTGCGATGACATGTTTTTTTAGACTCGTACCTTGATGCTAGAGACCTGAGAATTTTACACACAATATCTTTATTTGGAATAGTCACATGATGTTGGATGATGACATGTATAATAACATTGAATCCATCGGAATTATGTTTTTCAACTCTGAATTTAATAAGATTCACATCATTCTTGATTCCATGGGTGTCTATTTATTGTTGAAAATTAGTGAGGCCAAACCCCATTGCAATATTTTACAGATTTGGAGGAGAGCTAAGATCATGTTACATAATTTTGCAGAGATCCAGTACTACCATTGTTATAGAAAAACCAACCGGGCGGCTGACCTATTGGCTAATTTTCATCATAAAAAGGATTTTGTTAGGCTGAAGCTTAGCATGTTTAGTTCTGAGTTCCAGAAAATTTTGTTCGAGGATAAAAGTAGGAAGATCTATGTTTGATAGCTTAGGCCTTGAGACTTAAGTTTGTTTTGTTCTTCTTTTTCTGATTTTGTTTTGGTTTTAAGTTTTTCCTTTAACTTAGCTGATTGTATCAAAACAAAAGAAGAAACAAAACCGAGGCATCCAAATGGGCTTGCCCAATTGGTTTTTACTCAATACATGGAGTTTGGGTAGCACAGACGCATCTAAAATGGTCATGTGTCCGCGTCTGACTCGTGTTTGATGGTTAGACGCGCATGTCTCCGCATCAGACACATTGATGACATCATATGCATATGTCACATATTATTTCAATATAAATTGTAGGAATTACCTATAGGTACTATCATAGTGATATTAGTTAGTGGCAGGTCCACCCACTAAATCCCAGTAACCGGGGGTCCATAATTAAAAGAAAGAAAAAAAATGGACACAATTTTTTTTATCACTTGGTCCTGTACACGTGCGAAACTAGGAAGATATTTTTGGTAAATATCTGGATTACCCTTCATACATAATAATGATAAGACTAAATCAGTCACAGTCACAAACATTTTCATTTTTATTTTCATCTTCTCTTTCCACGACTCGAGCTCTGCGTTGAAGATCGAAGAAACTCCATTTGAAAGCATCACCGACGAGTTTTATTGAATGAATCATCAATAAAATCCAACAAACAAGATAAGTTTCATCTCTTTTGATTGTTTAATTTGGTCGTAATCCTTGATTTATCAGTTTGGATAAGAATTTACAGAAAAATCTATGGTTTCAAAAAACCTAATAGCACTAATTTCACTTTGAATTCCTGACTCGATTCACAATTAGTTTTTAGATTTGTAATCTCATTTCCATTCTCGGTAATTCCAGTTAAAGATTGGTAGTATAGGTCTGAGTTATTGATGTTTGATTGTAGATCCGTGATTGCACGATCCGGTAGTACATATATGTCGTACTGATGGTATTATAATTGTTGTATATGTATAAGATGTGTAAAATCCATCTCATTGCTTTGAATTTTTCTTGTTTATGAATCTGTTTTTGTAATTGATATTATTTTGATTGGGTGGATTGTCAATTTGAGATTATTTTACGTTTTTGGTAGATTATTTTTTTGTTTCAGTTAAAATCAAAATTTTCTTGTTGTGTTAATTGCATAATCAGGAGTACATATGTGATGTACTGAATATAATACGGTCGTTGTCTATCTTTAAAATGTGTAACATCTAGATTTTGTGTATATGTGTGTGTGCTTTATATAAAAAAATAAGTATTAGTTTGATAATCTAATGAATCAGCATTGGTATATATCTTTCTTTTAATTTGGTACATGCATTTTTTGTTGGATTCATTCTCTGTTCTTATTCGGATCTAGAGACTAACATAATTTCAGGTAGGTAGCTCTTAAGTTTCATATTCTGATCATTCTTTTATAGTTGATTCTATTTTCAGTTGTTTTTCGGTGTGATCCAGCAGTGCATATATGGCGTACTGAAAAAGAATTGTTTTGATTTTCTTATATTCATTACTTGTTTTGATATGCAATTGACTTTTAATTTTTGAATCTGTCTATTGGATATAGGTTGAAGAAGATCGATCTGTCTGTTGGTAGTTTAGTTTAGGTTAGGCGTAGGAATGTATAATGTGATTGCATGAATTTCCTGATGGTTGTGTCCTTTCTCTGAAGGATCAAACTCCGGTAAATTCCTTGGGACGATATAATGCAAACATGTAAGTGTTTCGATATTCTTGTTTATGCACTCTTGTTTAGTATAAAGTGTGTTTAAATGGGGGTGCATAATGTATGTACTGCATTCTCATGCATTTTTAGTGTGTTTTGATGAGAGTATGTAATGCATGTACTGCATTCCCATGCATTTTTAGTGAGTTTGATGGAGTCCATAATGAATGTATTGTATTCTCATGTTTTTAATTTTGTATGTATTATGATGTAATGAACCGATACTAAATTGAGTGCAACAGCGAAGGTCGACACCTAAGGTACGATAAACTACAATTGTCGTGACAACAATAAGTGCTATAGTGCATTAGTAATTATGGATCAATGAACATTTTCATTTTGCTTAGATTGATAAGAATGTGCCATCTATAAAATTTATCAATTTATGTAGCCACTGGTGGAATTTTATTTATTTTTATGCATATAACTATTTCAGTAAAATGACTGAACTTATTTTCGAGATATAAGGATTACTATCAATTGTTGGATGAAATCGGTCGTTCACACATACAATACATAACATTTATACTGGACTTTTTTAGTAGGGTATAAAAACTGTACTGGATTTTTTTGGTAGAAGTAATTATTTTTCTTCTCCTGCATACCCATCTCGATGTTACTACCCAATGCAATATGTTCGATACTTAAATTAAACATACAATACATATCAACTGTATTGGATTTTTTGAGGCAGTGCATAACAATTATATTAGATTTTTTGATAGAATAAGATGTTTACTGATAAATTGTGGCATATGACACTGGATCAGTAGACATATAATGATTTTTTTTTATGGAAAGTATATACATATAGTTATTTTTTACAAACCTTAGTTGTTTAATTGGTTTCTGGTTTGTTTCTCTTTTTCAAACGATGTCTGACTCCCTGTTTGACTTCGTATTCAACAAGAGATTATCAATATTTTATGCTATCTATATCTATATTGATGTACTCAATGATTAAAATGTTGTGTGATTATAAAGCAAGCTGGTGACTTCTGTAAGTTCTTTTATTTCAGGTTGTAGTTGAGAAAATGAGGCTTTCTGAAGCGTTTTGATCTGCGTCATCAGATTCTACGGATTTCCTTTTACATGTAAAGAAGTTTTGTTCTTCAAAAGATCAACAAGGACCATAAATACTGCAAGAATAGACAAACAACTAAATAAGCCAGATTAGTATGATCCAGTGGATACTATTTTTCCACCTCATCCACGAGTTCCACCAGGGAAGACAAAGGGAAATCGTATCAGGAGTGCATGGAAGAAGATTAGAAAACCCGTCAGATGTTCGAACTGTCATTTGAAAGATCATCATAATAAGGCCACCTGCACTATCATTCCTTCTTACCTATGAGTTTTAAATTTCAATTATCCTTTACTACTTCTATTTGGTCACATTGAAAATTCTGTTTCCGCATCATTTTAAATTTTTTTGTTAGCTTTTTTAGAGTAATGCAATTATGTACTGTTCTATATCTTTCTGGGACAGAGTACTTTGTGCTCATTTAAAACTCATTTAATATCCTGAGATTATTTTCAAGCATTATTGAGTTTCAGTATTATTGGTTTTCAGGTTCCTTTATACTCCCTCCGTCCAAATTTACTTGCCTAAATTGAATTTTTTTTAACAAATTTGTACCAAAAAATTTCGATATTTCCCACTAAAATTTTCTAATTATCAAGAAAGGACAAAAAACTAGGATGTCAAAATTTGTATATGAAACAAGTAATTTGGAAGATTGATGGTGTATGTGGAAGTAATTTGAATTTCTTTCTAGTTTTTGCAAAATCCAATTTAGGCAAGTAAACTTGGACGGAGGGAGTGAGTTTTTTTAGAGTTCACCAGTTACATACTCTATATTGTTATCTACTCTATAGTCAACAAGTACATGTATAATGAGTACAGTCATTATGTACTCAGGTGAATAGACTACATAAATATTACATATATTACACCTATGTACATAATCATATATGGACACATAAAGAATCTTAGGCAGTCATTGTGTACAGTTATCATGATTGTCAAAGGTTGTTTGCCTTCATAAGCACTGAGTACCTGGATAATTTTTGAGTACAGTCATTATGTGCTCTGCATTTTTTTCAGGTCACAGCAACTGTCACATAGAACACACCAAACACACAGATGCACTCTACATATTTTGGTCTTTTACCATCCAACAACATGTCAAGAATTTTATAAAGGGAAGGGAAACAAATGCGCATAGATTAAAAACAAACACCATAGATTCGAAAATAGTTCTTATCAAAATACTAGTAAACTTAGAATATATCAAAACAACAAGTAAACTTAGAATATATTCTAGGGTAATTTCTAGTAGGTATGTACTCCTAATTCAAAATAAAACCAAGTTTTTCAGTGTTTCATATATGTACTGTCAGATTACAACCATTAAATTGGTGTCATCAGTTCTTCTTCCAACAATTCTTGGCATCCAAAAGATTACATCCACTTTTTCTGGTGATGATGTGAGAACGTGTGTTTCGCCTCTTCTAACGAACTCAAATGTGAGTTCATTCTTGACTCGACCCCTTCTGTAACATTTTAATATATTTTTAACAACACTTTTCACAGTGACTTTCCGTGTACTTAATGTACCAGAACATTAAGAGTACCTATCCATAAGAAGATTAACCTATCTTTTTTAAGGGCTTCACTCAAAGTATATCCACTCGACTTCATTTTGGAAACCAGACTATATAGCGTTGTGAAACTAGATACATACATCTTCCTACTTTGCTTTGTCACCACCCCTGCAAAATTTAATTTGTCTTGTCTAAGTATAGCATTTATGCACATCAAAATTCATAATGCCTGAAACACACACAACCATATATGGATCAATAAAAAATGTTACTTAATCAGTATTGGCCTTATGTACTGCATACCCAAGATTATTATCTCATAAAGCAAATATAGGTGAAGCATATATGATTGTTTTGCGTCACAAACATTCATGTATGGAAGCATGATAAACAATATAATGTTTTCAGAGTACATAAACAATGTTATATATCAGTATTGCATATATGCACCTCTGTATCTATGTGTCAGAAACATTGTTATTCAACAGTTTTTGAGGTATGCATTGGAAACCTAGGTCCCAAAATCACAAACAATCATATATGGACACATAAACAATGTTATTTAATCATTATCGGCCTTATGTACTAGTTAAAACACCCAAAATCACATCTGAAAGGATAATAATGTTTATTATTCAGTATGTGAGTTATATACTTGATGTTCATAGTGCCTAAATCCTATGAAAGCATAAAGAAACCTATCTCATTAGTACTAGAGATATGTACTGGTGGATCGTTATCTCATAAAACCAAAAATGAACAACATAATGATTTTTTAGTACACAAACACTTTTTTTTACCTCGGTATTGCATATATGTACTGGTGGATCTATGTGTCAGAAACAATAACAAAAAAAGAAACACTGCATGTCACTTTTAATTGTTATTCAACAGTTTTTAAGTTATGTACTGGCAAATCTATGTGCCAAAAACACAAATTGCATACTGCGTGTAAAGTATGATGGGTATTCAACCATTTTTCATCAGTATTGCACATATGTACTGGTGGATCTATGTCCCATAAACAGAAAAACAAACAAAAAGAAAGTGTTAGAAATGGTACCTTTCTTCGGTGATGATACCTTTTTACTCTTTTTAGTTGTTATTTCTTTTGGTCTCGGTAACTCTTCAACATCATCTTCCGATGAACCAATGTCACCTTTCATCTTTGATTTCTTTGGTGTTACTACCTTTCTTCTTTGACCCAGGGTTAGATTTCTTGTTTACTGCTTGAAATTGAAAATACAGGTCATCGATTTTGTAATTTTTCACTGAAACTGTATGGTATTTGATGATTCCATTTAGGTTTTGATGATTAGTAAGAGAAACTATTAATTTTTCGATGATTTTCAGTTTTGGATCTTCACAACCACTGTCTGGTATGCAACATTAAGAGAAATGAAAAGATAAAGAGACTGCGGGAAGAAAAATTTATTATTTCCGCACGTATAGAAAGTAAGGGTAACCGGGTAATTGATATTAATGGACCATAGAATAAGATTAATATACGGTTGAACCCTACTATAACTATTTATTTGGGCTTATGACCAAATAGCAAATTTTCCATATAAATATGCATTAATAATGCCTAAATATTCTGTATATGTGTTATCTTGTTGATATACATATTTTACTAGTACAACCGTTGGCACGGTGGGAGGGCCGACCGAAGAAGAATCTGAAGATGGCGACTACTTTCACATCCGTTTCACCAAAAATGATCTTTTCTCCCTGTTTCGGAAAAAGTGATACTTACACCTCGTTTCAAAAAAAGTGACACTTTCGCCTCGTCTCGGAAAAAGTGATGTTTTTGCCCCGTTTCAGAAAAAGTGATGCTCTCGCTCCGTTCCAGAAAAGTATCACTTTTTCTGGAACGGAGCGAGAGCATCACTTTTTCCTAAACGGGGCGAGAGCATCACTTTTTCCTAAACGGGGCGAAAGTATCACTTTTCCCAAAACGGGGCGAAAGTATCACTTTTTCCCGAAACGGGGAGAAATGATCACTTTTCCTGAAACGGAATGTGAAAGTTTTTTCTGAAACGGAAAATTAGTCGATCCATAAACCAAAATATGGTTACATGATGTGTTATGCATCCTTTGTGGTGGTTTGTATAATGGCTATGCATTTAATTTTCGAGAATTGTGCCTAAAATGAAGGTATCATTTTTCTTGAAACAGAGGGAGTACATCGTTTTATTAGTTGCAACAGAAAATTAGTTGATGCATAAACCAAAATATGGTTACATAAAATATTATGTATTCTTTATAGTGGTTTGTAAAATGAATATACATTTAATTTTCTAAAATTATGCCTAAAATGATAAATGCCTCCGAATATTTCGTAAAAACTCAAAATTTGATATTGTTATTTGTGCTCGTTGGATAGGTTTTTTTTATTAGCTTTCCAACGAGATAAAATTTGTAAAATTCCAAGGCACGGATTTTTAGATATGTTATATTAAAGTTTGCATTCCAATTATACCCCTAAAAAATAGGATACATAAGGAGTTATAGTAATTGGACAAAAAAGGAGGGATATTTTTGGTTTTTCGGCCCTAACCATTTCTAATATTTTTGTTTCAATTTGATGACTTAGGATTTACAAAAAAGTGGCCATATAAGGTCCTCTCTCGCTTCGCTCGGTCGGCCCAATCATTCAAAGATTTGTTATTTATCAATAATTTATTACTCCCTCCGTTCCTTTTTAATAGGCTGGTTTTGTTTTTAGAAAAAATTAAGGAAATTAAGAGAACTAATCATTGAAAGTGGTCCTCATGACACTTGTCAATAAAAGAAGTGAAGTGAAATGGTCTCCATGACACTTGTCAGCAAAAGAAGTAAAGTGAAATAGTCACATGACACTTGTCATCAAAAGAAGTTAAGAGAAAATTGGTCCCAGAAAATTAAAGGAACACTTGACTTTCCCAATTAGGAAACCAACATTTTATTTTGAAACATTTATTTATAGAAACCAGCCTATTAAAAAGTAACGGAGGGAGGAGTATTTTTAGGAAATTACATTCATAACATGGGTGGAGTATTTTTAGGAAATTACATTCATAACATATACATGTTAAAAATATCACCAATTTCATAAACGAGCGCCCGCCCTAATCTTTTCATAATTTATCGGAGTCTGTGTTCGCATCGCGTCGTGTGCGTGCTAGGGCAACCCTGCATGGAATCACAGATTATTTTTTCGCTATTCGTACAAAAATGAAGTGTGGTATGTACAAAATGAATTGTGGTGGTATTACAGCCCTCCCCCAGTCCCCACCATGACTCTCGCCAAATTCACGAGATGCACAGATCCCTTATCCTTAACCACTTTCAGCAGTATAACCTACCGGAGAAGAAGAGAACATAAACGAGATTACGAGAGCGAAAGGATAGACAATGTGGTGCGCAAATTCTCAAGTGATTATCAAATGAATAACGTGTCACACTGAACTCAATTTTTTTGTAATATTTTGGAGGGACATCCAAAATCCAAATATCCCCAATCCATGAAAAAAAATCAAAATAAAATATTATTAGTTGTATATTACTTTTTCTTCCATTTGTTTTTTTTAGAGAGAGAAAACATAAATTTGAACAAAAGTACAGAACGAAGCCAGGTCGGAGAGAAGACGGATTAGAAAACCCTAGGCATTCTCATTTAAAAATCTCTTTCTCTCTCGTACTATATCATTCAAATTTATTCGTCTTCGAAAAATTTGAATTGATTGTGGAGGAGGAGATCTAGGGTTTGTGTAATTAAATGGGAGAGCAGAAAAATAGATGGAACTGGGAAGTACCTGGTTTTCAACCAAGGAAGTCATTTGAGTTATTAGAAGATGATGATGATATTAATAATGCTTCATTATTAAGGAGATATTCGGTTTCTACAGCTTCAGTCATACCATCAGCTCATTCTTCTCTGCTGGCTTCTAATAAGCAGAATTTGGCTTTTAAAGTTGATAAAATCAAAGACAAAGTTAAGGTATGAAATGCAATACACATTTCTTGTTCTTCAACCGCTCATTTCTTTATCTGTTTATATCTCTATTTGTGGTTTCAGTAGAGTAATGAGCAAGTGTTTTTTTAATTTTTTAAATGATATATGAAGAAATGAACACACGGTAGATTAGACGTGGACGTGGGAAGTAAACCAAAATGAAAATGTGAATTAATTAGATATATTTGTGATTTTTTTTTTTTTGTTGTTGTTGTTAATGTAGTGAGGAGATTGAGTTGTATTGGAGCTTTGGTCGTTGTAAAGGTTGAATAATTTGTCAAGTTTAAGTTCACATTTTGTTTGAGTGGATAGTATATTGGTTAAGTAAATGTTTTAATACATTCTGAGATATTATATTAGTGGTAGGGATGAAATCCAGGAAAAACTGAAATTTCTGTACTCACGGGAAGTCGAATGGATCACTGATTGGAGATTCAGTGTACATTAGGTTGAACTGAGTTAAACTTAACTTTTGAAGTGAAATGGGATGGATGAAATCAAGGAAAAACTGAAATGTTTCTGTACTCACGAAAATTGGAATGGATTACCTGATTGGGGATTTAGTGTACATTAGGTTGAATTGAGTTAGATTTAACTTTTGAAACGAAATGGGGTTATGGTCATCATGATGGATCGTGGATGCTACTTCTAAGCATCAGAAGGACCTTGTGATTACCTGATTTATGACGCGCTTGAATACACGGCTCTAAGAGTATCAATACGCCAGGGATATATACTTATTCTATACTCACTAGAGAAAAGGGCTAAAGGCATCAAATGATTAGAACTAAACAATAGCTCTTTGTATTCTACTTCTTAGTTTTCTTCACTTCCAGCACTTATTTTCTAGTCACGAGTTGTGATTTATGAATGAGCATTATTTGCTAACGAATGTTAAGTTTTTAATGCTAATGCTTTATTGAATTTAAAGAGTGATGTGTTTGTTGCAACTTTTTATCAATATCATACTTCAACTTTAGGTTATTGGTACACTGAAGTATCATAAAACAATACTCAAGTATCAGATCACATTTCACAAAGGTCATTGGAGTATCTTGCAATAAGTTGAAGTGTTTAATAGTTTTTTTTTTTTTTTTTGTTGATGTCCTTGTTGAATATAACTTTTTATATGGAACTTTAGGGCCACAGATGTTTTGTTCTTTAGGTGCTGTGCACATTAGGTGTTTGCCTATTAAATCAAATAAACGTGTTCTTGTTTCTTGCATGTACTTGATACCTTGTTACATCTGAAATGATTTTGTGCATTTGTTTGGTAGAGGGCCAAAGAAGACTACTTGGAATTGAGGCAAGAAGCCAACGACTTACAGGAGTACTCGAATGCCAAACTTGATCGAGTTACACGTTACTTGGGTGTTCTTGCAGATAAAACTCGTAAACTAGGTAAAGAAGCGACTGTTGTACGTGTTGCCAAATGAAAGACTTTCAGATGCTTAAGTTTGTTTATAAGGATATGAAGTAGGTGCTGCAAGGTTATGCCATATACAAAAATGCCTTATATTTGATGTTTTAGTTACCTGTTAGTTGCAATACATTCTTTTAAAGTTGGTTAGTCGTTTTATTTGTTATTTTTGAACTGCTCAGTCTATTTCAAGACCATGAAGATGCTTTCGTATTCTGAGCTGCCTTTGACATGTTTAGAGCCATGAGACCTGTGATAGAACTATACCTTGTAAGCTAGGTGCGTGAGACCATAGCATAATTTCTCTTCTACATTGGTTATTATGTCTAAATTTTGTTGTTCTTAGTGATCTATATTCTTCAAGCTAAGAGAGTCCGTAAACTGTTTTTTTTGTTCTTTTTTTGATGAATAAATGTTATCTGCTTCCAGACCAAGCTTCCCTTGAAACCGAGGCTAGAATATCTCCGCTTATAATTGAGAAGAAAAGGTTGTACAATGACTTGTTGACAGCAAAAGGTACCAAAATTTACCATTAGTGCTTGAATCTCTTATTTTGTGTATTTGGTATAGTAAAAATTTCGTTATTTTTTAATCTGTTTTTTTTTACATCTTTTTTTTTGGAATGTGTACTGATGGTTTCAGGAAACATTAGGGTGTGTTGTCGCACAAGACCATTATTTGAGGATGAGGATTCGTCTGTTGTTGAATTTCCTGATGAAATTACAATTCGTGTTATCACTGGCGATACTTCTGTCTCCAACCCAAAGAAAGATTTTGAATTTGATAGGGTTTATGGACCTCATGTTGGACAAGGTGAGAGAACGCAGTTGCCTCACGTATTTAACTCTGTAGTCTGTATTTTGCCCCATACTAGAATTAAGCCGTTACTTCTGGATTTGTGGCAAGAAACATATGCAATAAGAAGTGGTTAGTTAGGGGGTGGCGGTGGGGAACCAGAAACAAAATTCGAATTTAAGAGTAAGAAACAGGGATAATGTCCCACATAACTATTTTGATGTCCATAGTTCGTCCAACGAATTGGCTCATCACTTGCTTCTAATGTGAAAGAAGATGATAGGCCGTTCTCTTGTCAGTAGTCAGTCCCTGATATGCTTTATAAGGTTCTTTAATGCTCAAACCCATGCATTGAGCTTTGAACTTCTAACCTCTGCCTTAAAGTTATTATTTTTGTTGTGCTTATAGCCTTATACTGGTTACTTGTGTTGCTTACATTGTACTTACCTGTTGGTATATGCTTTTTACATGTAGGGGAGCTTTTCCAAGATGTTCAGCCATTTGTTCAGTCAGCATTGGATGGATATAATGTCTCCATGTTTGCTTATGGGCAAACTCATTCTGGAAAAACACACACCATGGTTCTCTCTCTCTCTCTCTCTCTGTGTGTGTGTGTGTGTGTGCGCGCGTGCGTGTGTGTGTTTTATATATATACCGCCTTTCTGTTGGATAAAGCTTAATGTTGACTGAGGCAAACAAATATCAGCTAGACACGTCCTTAGACAGATCTGTCTTCCCCCGGCAAATTAATGTAATTCATGTTAGTTTCAATGTTAGGAAGCTTAGTATAAGATTTTCATAATGTATGGAAAATTTTGGCTGCATGATGTTTACCAACTGTTTTCTGGTTTCAAAATCTCTGACTGCATTACCTAACCTATTGCAGGAAGGATCCAGTCAAGAGCGTGGCTTGTACGCTCGATGCTTTGAAGAGCTATTTGATTTATCAAATTTAGATTCAACTTCTACTTCTCTCTTTACGTTTTATGTCACAGTCTTCGAGCTCTATAACGAACAGGTTCTATTCACTTACACTCACACAATTGCTAATGTACCCTTATACTCTTATCAGCTTATCTTAGTTTCTGTAATTCTGGTGTGTTCTTTGTAGCTACGAGATTTGTTGCCTGACAATGATCTGCCAAAAGTGCGCATGGGGTCAGCAGACTCTTTTGTAGAACTTGTGCAGGAGAAAGTTGACAATCCAGTGGAGTTCTCGAAAGTCCTGAAAGTGGGAATTCAGAATAGGGGCACAGACATATCAAAATTCAATGTCTCTCATTTGTATGTTTTTTTTTACTTTGTCTGCTGAATATTTTGCTTCCTTTCTGTCCCAAACCCCTTCTTACCTGTTTATGGAAAACCACATGGTTCTCAGGTTTTATTATGGGCTATGCTGTTTTCAGGGTCATCACTATTCATATACAATACAGCAATTGGATCACTGGTGAAACTTTATACAGCAAGCTTTCTCTTGTAGACTTGGCAGGAAGTGAAGGTTTGCTCATGGAAGATGCTACTGGGGAGCATGTTACCGACTTGTTGCATGTGACGAAATCGCTGTCTGCGTAAGTGTTTTCATTACTTAACTTGTCTATTGATTGAGATTTTTTAGCTTAGATGTAATTTTTTTTTAGCCTATTCATCAAAACATGAAGTTTTTTACATGTAGGGCCAGACACAAAAGATTTCAACCATTTGTTTGTGGTACCCTCTAACTTTCTTGGTATTTCACTTGTAGTTTGGGTGATGTCTTGTCTTCGTTGACCTCAAAGAAGGAGATGATACCGTATGAGAACTCAAGACTCACTAGACTACTCGAAGATTCAATAGGTAATCAGTTCTTTCTACTTAAGTGCTGAAGTTGTTGGTTAGATATCATGCTTTTGTTAGAGTTTTAATGTCAAACCTTTTGTAGGCGGAAGCTCAAAAACATTGTTGATCGTAAATGTCTGTCCCAATGCTTCTAATCTGCCTAAGACATTGTCAGCTCTTACTTTCTCTGCAAGAGCTCGGAGTGCTGAGCTAAGTCTTGGGAATCGAGATACCATTAAGAAATGGAGAGATGTTGTAAGTTTGCATTAAATCTTCTGATGGAATATTGAGATGCTGATCTCTCTTTCCTCAAAGTTTCTTTACTGTGCAGGCAAATGATGCCAGAAAGCAGTTGTATGAAAAAGAGAAGGAAGTTCAAGATCTAAAGCTAGAGTCTGTGGGGCTAAAGCATGAGCTTAAAGATGCAAATGAGCAATGTATTCTTCTTTTCAATGAAGTACAGAAGGCCTGGAAAGTTTCTTTTACATTGCAGGCAGATCTGAAGGTTCTTCTTAAGTTCTTTAATATCTCAAAACGTTCTATTTATGTTGTATCTAGGGCAATTCGACATTATCTTCATTGTATCATTTTTGCTGCAGTCAGAAAATCTGATGCTGTCCGAAAAGCATAAGATTGAGAAGGATCAAAACGCACAGCTCAGAAATCAGGTTGCTCATCTTTTACAACTGGATCAAGACCAGAAAATTCAGATGCAAGAACGCGATACGACAATTCAGGCCCTACAGGTAGAACTTCTTACCTTCTTTCTTTCTTTGCTTTCTTTCTTTCTTAATATTCATTATTTTTCCCCCCTCAATGTAGGCGAAAGTTAAGAGTATCGAATCACAGCTAAAAGAAGCCATCCAGTCTAGTGATGCAAGGTCAACTGTTGGATCACAATCTGGGTCTATTGGTACTTTGTCGACTTCCATGGCAGCTGGGGATGAAGTAAATTCTTCAGTAGTTACCAAGAAGCTTGAAGAAGAACTATCAAAACGAGATGCTCTTATTGAGGTCTGCTATATATTTCCATATGTTATTCCGTTAAGTTACTTATAGTTTCAAGTAATTGCTGTTTCCATGTTATCAATGAGTATTGGTGGTATCTTTATTATACTTCTTTGAGATTGTCATGTCTCAATAGGAAAGTGCAGCTGTTTTATATTACTAAGTGAAGTGTATTCCATGTCGACCTGTTGATTGTTCATGGTATTTTGAGTTGTCTTTTAATTGTAATAAATGTGTTATTTGGCAGAGGTTGCATGAAGAAAATGAGAAGCTGTTCGATCGATTAACAGAAAAAGCTTCATTAGCGGGATCACCACAGGTTGATATTCTCTGTTAATTTGTTAATCGTTATACCCATTACATAATGAGTTTGTTGACTGAGGTACTGAAAATGAAAGGTTAGGTCATTAAGGAGATGTCGATTTTTCAATGGATGTACGCCTATCTTTTATCTTCATTTGTTCAGTTCCCGTTTGTGACGTAGACAATTTTTTTATAATGACCCCCAGAACTCTTCTTAGATGTTGTGGTGTTCTCCTTACAGTAGGATTGAGGTGCCTGCTTTTGTGGGCCATACATTTTGCTGCTCCTCTGCATTTCACCATGTCCATTGGGCCTAAGGCTCGAATGAAATATATTTCCCTTTTTTTTTTTTGATTGAATTCAGCATTTTAAGTTTCTGCCATAACATATTTAATCGATTTTTTTTTTTAATAATTATTATTATTTCTATTAGCAGTGTGTGTGCTTACTTTTTACACCACTAAGATTTTCTTTACTTGTTCTAAGACCTGTGCTTATTTTTGTTTAGGTATCAAGTCCATCGGCTAAAGGGTTGGTTAATCAGACAGCGAGCAGGTTTACAGTTTTACAACATTTCGCAATTATCATTTTTGTTTTATGGACCCCCCACTTTTGTAAAAACAGAACAATGATTTTTTGTGTGGATTTTCTGCAGGAATGTTCAAAGCAAAAGAAATCCTACAGATGTACTTGCATTGCCCTCGCCAGCAGAGAAGACGAATAGCTCAGTTGCACTGGTTAAGTCAGGTAATGATAAAGTGAAAATGACTGCAGCTGGAGAGTATCTGACCGCAGCCCTTGTGGAATTTGATCCTGAGCAATATGACGGCCTTGCTGCTCTTGCCGATGGAGCCAACAAGCTTTTAATGCTGGTAGCTTCTTATTCTTTATATAGGTTTATCTGTTGCTAGTGATTAATCAACTTCTTATTATTTTTGTATCTTCTGTAAGATAATTATTTTTAGGTTGAAGGGACAAAAAAAGCTCTACTGTGGTCGCCATTGTTTGCTAGCATGATTGCGAAATATCTGTTTCTCTGGATGTTGTGTGTCTATGTTTTTATTTTATTTTGGATGATGTGTTACATATGCAGAGGTGCAGAGCATAAATATCCTATTCTTCTGTCATTTGTTAGCATATTCACAAAATTTCCATTAGCGGAGTACGTTGTGTGTTTCTGTTCTTATGAATTTGGATGATGTTTTGTGAAGGCAGAGCATGAAAATTTTGATATTCTGATCACCAGTTGCGAAATTTCAGGTTTTAGCTGCAGTCATTAAAGCAGGTGCTTCAAGAGAGCACGAGATACTTGCTGAAATCAGAGATGCTGTTTTTTCATTTATTCGTAAAATGGAGCCGAAAAGAGTGATGGATACGATGCTTGTTTCTCGTGTTCGAATTTTGTATATAAGATCATTACTTGCTAGGTCTCCGGAGTTACAATCCATTAAGGTATTTTAACAGCTCCTTTCATTTACTTCATCTTTTCTACTCAAGAATCTGTATGCTTCTGGAGTATGTCCTGGATCACTGATGCTCTTGGTTGTAGGTTACTCCAGTTGAGCGTTTCTTAGAGAAGGATACTGGTCGCAGCAGAAGTTCCAGTCGAAGTAGTAGTCCTGGTAGGTCTCCTGTGCGTTATGACTCTAGTACCAGGAACGCTCTGATTGAGGAGCACATACATGGGTTCAAAGTAAACATTAAGCAAGAAAAGAAGTCAAAACTCTCATCGATCGTATTGAAGTTGCGAGGAATTGATCAGGTACGTTTAGTAATCATATATTTTACCTTGCACAAAAAACTGTTAAAGCGAGCATATTAGCCAGATCAAAAATTTATATTAGTAGGGCTGGAGTTGATCAACTGGTTTTCATGTTACCATAGAGCAATTTTCCATTTTTTTTCCTAATATCGTGCAAATATACTTTGGGCAGGAGACCTGGAGGCAGCATGTAACCGGTGGTAAATTAAGGGAAATCACTGAGGAGGCGAAAAGTTTTGCAATTGGTAACAAGGGGCTTGCTGCTGTCTTTGTCCATACCCCAGCCGGTGAGCTGCAACGTCAAATCAGAGCTTGGCTCGCAGAGAACTTCGAATTTCTTTCTGTTACTGGAGGTGATGCTATGTCAGGGTCAGCTGGACAGTTAGAGCTTCTTTCAACCGCTATTATGGATGGATGGATGGCCGGTCTTGGAGCCGCACTTCCACCCAATACAGATGCTCTGGGACAGCTCTTATCTGAGTACTCAAAGCGGGTCTACACATCCCAATTGCAGCACTTGAAGGTACTCATTATCTCAAATCATTCACATCTTGAACTTGCTCATCTGAA
This sequence comes from Papaver bracteatum, assembly GCA_023529315.1. Taxonomy (NCBI): domain Eukaryota; kingdom Viridiplantae; phylum Streptophyta; class Magnoliopsida; order Ranunculales; family Papaveraceae; genus Papaver; species Papaver bracteatum. The sequence goes on along the minus strand of JAJJWX010000810.1, from coordinate 860,763 downwards.
TGAGCATATTGTCTGTGACCTAAGAAGATAACTTCTGCTTGTTCTGTTCTATGTTAATTACAGAAAGAGATGTTGCTATTTTTGTGTTATATATTCCATTCAATTAGAAGTATATCCATTTTGCTGAATTTTTTTGCAATAAAACTTGGTTTATGTTCTCTTGAATTGCATTGTGCAAGGTTGTTGATACCTTTCCTGGCCTTTGATCAGGATATTGCGGGTACCTTAGCAACAGAAGAGGCAGAAGAGACTGCACAAGTGGCTAAGCTGCGTTCTGCTCTTGAGTCTGTTGATCACAAGAGAAGGAAGGTGAGATTTATATATTTCTCAAGTCATGGTTCATGACTATGTTATGCATCAGGGATGTTAGTTCTCACTCTGAAATTCTATTTTTGTTTCTAACCTACTGCTAACCTAATGTCCAGCCTCATGTACTTGGATGATTTGGTCAACATGCAATTATTTCTACATATGCATGTGTTTTCTATCTTCCTTCTGGAGTTCTACACCAAACAATAAAATCAAATCAAGAATGACCACGTTATAATATTGATTATCAGGATAGATATCATATTTTAGTGTCCCGTAAATTGTAATTTGCACAGACAAATCTGTCCCTAAATTATATGAGATACGTATGTTGATTTAATCTCTAAAGCCTATTATCATATTGTCAGATTTTGCAACAACTGCGGAGTGATACTGCTTTATTACGAGTAGAAGAAGGTGGTTCACCAATTCGAAACCCTTCTACTGCGGCTGAAGATGCAAGACTGGCTTCTCTCATTTCCCTTGATGGCATGTTGAAGCAAATCAAGGTTTTCCATAATTGTTGGCTTTTATTTCAATTTGTGCAGAATTTTATAGTTTTTCATGCGTAAGCAAACAGCACTCTCAATTTTCCCCTGTTCCCAGGATATAATGAGATTATCAGCTGTAAGCTCACTGACTAAAAGTAAGAAGAAGGCGATGCTCGAATCTTTGGATGGATTAACCGAACAGCTGCCTTCTCTTCTTGACATCGATCATCCTTGTGCTCAGAGACAAATAGCGGATGCTCGTAGTGCAGTAGAGGTATTTCTACATTTTGAAGTTTGCCAGTAGAGCATATTAATTTGTATAGTAATTGGTATCTCCTATATCAATTTCTCATTGCTCTGAGTTGCGTATATGCAGTGTATTCCTGAGCAAGATGACCGGCTGCCTGAAGAATCACGTGCTCCTCAACCATCTGGAGATTGGGGGCGAACTGCAGAGACTGATGTTAACCAATGGAATGTTTTGCAGTTCAATACAGGGTCGACAACCCCATTTATCATCAAGTGTGGGGCAAATTCCCATTCAGAGTTGGTAATCAAAGCAGATGCTCGTGTACAAGAACCCAAAGGTGGGGAGATTATTAGAGTTGTACCAAGACCGACAGTTCTTGCTAATATGAGTTTGGATGAAATGAAGCAAGTATTCAACCAACTCCCAGAAGCACTTAGCTTGCTAGCGCTAGCAAGGACTGCTGATGGAACACGTGCCAGGTATTCTAGATTGTACAGGACATTAGCTATGAAGGTCCCATCATTGAGGGATCTAGTCAGCGAGCTTGAAAAGGGGGGAGTTTTGAAAGATGTAAAGTCATGAGTGTTGCAATATCCACGTGTATTTTGTTGCTGTACCGAGTGTATCCTTTCTGTCTGTTCTCATGTCTTATGGAACAGTTCACCCCTTGCATTTTCTTTCGAGATGTATAGCTTAGTAAGAGCTAACACTAGGTTTTGTTAATACCATTCTGTTTGTAGCAGTCCTTTCCGCCACTGTTGGTACTGCAACCATATTGTTATTTTTGTTATTGTATCATATTTTCATTTTTGTGTCTGAAATGAGACCCTTCTGTTCTGTAAATTGCTTAATTTTATGTGCCTCTGTCGTCATTTATAGTGATTCATTATGGCATGAGCACATCTTTTTATTACAATCTTATTATAGGGGCGTCATGGTTTATTAGAGGGGCGGCATTCTAATAGGACAAAAGGGTAATTACATGATCATTCAAGGTGTCATTTATAAAAAAAAACTGAAAATAACAAATTAACCCTCATAATTGATAACCTAGTTTAGTGATGATAATCAAGTTTAGTGTTAATGATTAATTTCACTTATATTAACTCAAAATCAAAACCAAAATTAAATTTTTAGAGTTAAAAAAAAAAAAAATTAGAGGAGAAGGTTAATCTCAATCAATTGAAGAAATTAACCAACAAAATGAAGAACCAGGACCTGAAAATGACCGGGTATACTTCTAAATTAGTCCCAACTAGCTTTTTGTTGCTCAAAAATATCTAAAAAATGCAAAAAAAATCAATTTTTTAACACTTTCAGAGCTAATTACGGTTGGAATTTTGCTCATAACCAACCGTAAATCGAAGTTACGGTTCGCAAAAGATGAACTACCAACCGTAATTGGTTAAATTTGAAGAAAACTCAATCGTAAAACCAGTTACAGTTGGTAACCAAATGCTCGATACCAATCGTAACCGAAGAAAATTCCCATATATAAGAACATACGGTTGGTAATTGTTCAATTACCAATCGTAACAACATCAAAATCTCCAGTTACGGTTCGTAATTGAGTTAAAATCAACCGTAACTCACATAAACCCAGAAATTTCAATTTCAATTTTCATCTGAAACCCTAATTTTTGATAGAAATTAAACTTAAATCGAACAAAATAAACCAAATCGTAACTGAGTTTTCAAAACATACCTCATATAAGTCATTACACTACACTTGATTAATTTTCGAATCGTCGATTAATCAAAGACGATGAAATTTTGAGTTTTAATGGAGGTTACGGTTGATGGGAGGAGAAGAAGAGAAGAAGAAAGAAAACAAATTTTCAATTTAGCTTTGATTTAGGTTAAAAAATGGGGAGGGTAATCTAGTTAATTTACACCCCCTATAGGACATCCCCTAACCAACTAGAGGGACATTACTATCACACTGTCACCCCTCTAATAAATCATGCCGCCCCTATAACAGGCTTGTTTTCGTAACTGAAATTAATTGGCCTTCGTAATATACAATTGGAAGTGCATTTAGAAGCATAAGCTTTGAATGCCGGCTAGTATCTCGCGGTGCGTGTATCTCTCTTTTTGCGTTGCTTTTGTGTCCAGAGTGGCTGCATTTAGGAGTAAAAGTTACAAAGATTAGGTGATATTTGTTTTTATATGCCGTAGTTAATTCCAGTTTTATTGTTGTCCGCAATAAAAGCTTCAAGATTTTCTTTTGGCAGAGATAAAGGAGAAAAAATCTTGAAGATTAGCTTTAGCCAGGCTCAAGTTTTTCTTTATTTTTCTGCCTCAATTCTTTCTTGTATATACTTAACCCTGTCTATATATCTGGAGAAAAGGTTTGATTCACTTCCATTTCTCAGTGTTTTGCAAGGAAATCAAAGACTAAAATTTTGTTACTACAGGAGAGCCAAAGCAATGACAACCATTTCAAGGTTTTTTGAAGGGTGCCCATCTTCAAATGAAGTTGCTCAGGTCGACTATGGTTATCATGTGTCTACTAAAGTTAGCTCATCTTTCGTAGGGACGAAGCGCAGTCGTACTACTGCTAACAATAATTATGTTGTTTCATCAAAAGATGAAGGTGCATTTGAAGTTGATGGCGAGAAGCTACTGGAAAAAGAAGAAGATGGAGGTGATCATCGTCCCCCTACTAAGTTTAAGAGCCATAAGGAAGCCGAGAGGAGACGTCGAGAACGAATCAATTCCCATTTCTTAACGCTCAAGTCCGTCTTCTCTAATACCTGCACCAAAGTAAAAGTTCAAACAAAATGCATTAGTGTTTCTTTAACGAATTTTGCCTGAATAAAAAGTTATGGGTTTACATGGGGCAATAGTTCTTACAGATTTTTTTAATGGCAGACAGATAAGGCTTCCTTGCTGACTGCGGCGGTGAATAAAGTGTTGGAATTGAAAACGGAAGCTGGTAATGCCATGAATCCACCAGATGAACCTGAGTATAAAGAGAACATCAAATTCTGGCCGTTTCCGAATGGGAATGATGATCTTGTCTTGGCTTATTACGACGACGAGAACTCAACTAAGTTTCTTAGAGCTACATTTAGTTGCGAAGATAGGGTGGGTTTGATGAGTGAAGTGGCAAAAGCAGTGAGGTCAGTTAAAGAAATAGGAAAGATTGTTAAGAGTGAGATATCAATTGTAGGAGGTCGAACCAAGTGCACGATTGTCATCAAACTCTTGAAAACTTCAACTTCTGCTCCTCCTGGTGGTGGTGGTGGAACAGAAACAGTAGTTGGTGGGACGACTACCAAGCCTACTGTTAATCACGGTAAGAATTCTAGTACTAGTACGAGAAGAAGTATTATTTGCGACGATGATGATTTGGTTAAACTTCGAAGAGCACTGAAGCCTGTTGTTAATAAACAAACGACTACTACTGGTTCGGGTTATAAGGTTTCTTTATGCAACAATCGCTTCTTTCATCATTAATCATCATTTCGCCCGCTTTCATCTATCCTGGAACTCTGCCTTCTCTAATTCTCTACAAAGATGTTTCTCTGCCTCATTTTAATTTCTACATGATACTGTACTAGCATACTAGGTAATGGTTTGGTGATTTTCTTTTTGCTCTCTATCAACATATATATATATATAGAAGCAAGACACAAATCTGATACTAAATAAACGAATAAAATCTGTCTAATATTTTTTAATGATTTGACAGTCCTTGCTCTTGCTCTCGTGACGCATCATTATTCATTCTTGATTCACGATCTTGTGTTGTTACTTTTACTTAACACCAGACACACCTCTACTCCTGAGGACAATTCCTATGGGAATTTGCTAATTATGATATTTGGTCAGCCACGCGGATGAACAAATGAGTTTTTTACTGTGGGCAAATGCATATAGTGGCAGCATAAGAAGCATGCTGTTGAAGTTTTGACGCGCGTGGTTGGTTGATCCTCGGCGGTAGAAACATAGACGTAAACGTTTGAACAAGGATTGTTGGCGGTTAAATAAGAATCGCCAACGGCTTTATTTCCAACTGTTTAAATTTTGAAACACTATAATTTTTCAAGCATTTTTACTCATACCAATGCTCTACTTCCTAATTTCTCTGAGCAAAATCTTCAATATGTTTTGAAAGATGTTATAATCAGTATAAGGAAAACAAAGAAATCGAAAAGATGAAAGAATACCGGTGCCCGCTAAAAATGTTGATTTTTTACTTAAATTACGCTGTTAAGTTTGCTTCACTGAATATAATTGCGGGTCCCAAGTCAATTCCAGGTCATATGTCGGCGCATTAAGACCTAGCTGGATATCATTGAATAGGAGGTGGATACATAAACTTAAATGTTGTTTATGTAGCTTTACCCGATGCAGTCTGAAAAAGAATGGACAAGATAAAAAAAATTTCTCTCCCCTCTCTCACTCCTTCTTCTTCTCCAACAAAACTATCAAAAACAACTATTCTCTGCTCAGATCTAGTTCATTTTTGGACTAGATCTGAGCAGATTTCTTCATTTTTCCTTGCTTTCTAGATTAGTTTGGTTTTTATTATGTTTTATACTTATCTACACCATTTTGGTGGTTTTATCTACTCTTTCGAGGTTTATCTTCGCTTTAATGGCGATTCTTGGTTATTGGGTTGGGTTTTTAGATCGATAGTGATGCTCTCCAAGCTCTCCAACGACGAAATCTTCATCTTGGTTATCTTCGGCGACGGAATCTTCATCGGAATCTCCATCATCAACTTATCCGGCGACGGAATCTCCATAGATGGTCTTTTTGACGACGGAAGCTTCATCACTAGCTATAAGAGATTTGAGCAAATCACTCCTATTTTGGGAGCATTTCTTTCTATAGAAGAAAAACAAATTAAATGGTTGGAATTTAATTCTGAGAAAAACCATCCTTCTTCCGTTTTAATCGGATCTTATTCATACTTGTATTTGACTTACTCCGGTAATCCTTCTATTTCTCTTGTCGGATTTCTCGGTATTGTACTCTTACGGTATGTTCTTGTTACTTTGTATTCTCTTATCTTCGATCTTAAACTCATTGTAACCTTGAAATCTCATTAATGAAAAGGTTCCTTGTTTATCAAAAAAAAAAAGAAAAAAAAAAGAAAGAAAGAAAAGAATGGACAAATAAATGCCGTTGGTGTCGGTTTTATTTTCTAGATAACAAAAAACACAACAATGTTGTTATTCTAATATTGGTAGGAAGATGGTGATCTACGATGCACACGTTCCATTTCGTGGATTTTGAAATTGTTAAGTTTACTACAACAAAATTAATAGTTATATTAAACAATTAGTGATTAAACCAAAATAAATATTCTCCTTGATTTGTATTTCATTTGTGGAATACCAAATGGTGTGGGAGCCCCCGTACCATTCAACCAAAACGAATGGATGTGAAATAAAAATTGGAAATTTTTTTATCCATTGTTTTGGCATCCAATATACGAGTGCATTGTTCAACATTGAAGGCTTTCCTGCTATCAAGAAGGGTTCAAATAATGAAACTGAATATGATGAAATCAAAATAGTGTTTGTGTTATGGTTATTGGGTCAAACATTCTTTCCTAACTCAAGTATTTCTCATGCTTGTTGGCTTGAAGCGTTACAAGATCTTCATGCTGCACCATATCATGCTTAGGGGTATGCAATTTTAGCATAAATGCACTACAGCCCGGATGCAACATCCAATGGAGAAACAAACTTCACTGACTTTTGGGGCATTATAATGGTAAACATTTGAATTCTTCTTTTTAAATTGAGTATTTTTCCGAACAAATACATGGTCGAATTGCTAAATTATGAATTTATTTCTAGTAATGATGGTATACTTACTTTTGTGTTGGTAAACCTGTTTTTAAAGACAAAATACAAAGAGTTCCAATAATGGACATATACTACAAGAAGAACTGGGATAAGAATACCGATGCCGATGTGATGCTTTCCATTTTTGTTCAAAGATATCAACATGCTCCTAAAATGTTGTTGTTCACCATTACAACGGTTTTGATGGGTTTGGAGATCCTGAGGTACAAGGTATTCTAGATTATTCACTCCGAAGGTTTGTTCCTTTCACCTCGGCATCGCACATGGGAGTTTGGTATTTCGTAAAAAAGACTAGTTTTTCTCTCTAGTTACAGAGTACTTTCACAAAGATGATTAACTCCCCAAGACAAGATCTAGTCTCTGCATTAGGTTGCGAGAGATTCCATGGGAGAAGTTATCTCAAATGTACTAGATAATTACGAAGACGGTAATTGGTGTTCACGATATATACATCTATGGATTTGATATGCCGGCGTTATCTCGTCTAGGTCGCGGAAGTATTCATCATATTTATCAAATATGCCCCAATTAAATAAGGACTTTCCAAGTATAACTTCACAAGGGGAGCCAACCACGATCCCAATAGTTTCGACAGTTATCGAACGTACTTATCCTCATTATGATGTAGATGTTGCTGAAGAGAAATTAAAGTTAAAGTTGTAAAATTATGGTGGATGATTCAACAAATGGTGGTTCTGCACTTGCAGGCGGTTCGAAAATAGCAAGTGGATACTATCATGTTTCGATTTAGTCCATTTGTAAATCCCAATGGTCGTGAAAATTATGGCATTACTTTTGATGAGCAATTCATCATGGCACGATAATATGGGAGATACGCAAGTTCCAAAAACTGTGCCTACTTCTCATCATCGAGTAACTAAACCAGATCTGAGATGTTTTTTTGTATCATTTCTGACCTGGAATCAGAATGGAGCTTATCATTCCGCTACACCAAAAGCAACCTCTTATACGTTTTTACCAACCACTTTTGGTTTACAACCATCCACTTCTATTTTTCAACAATTCGGAAATATAGGTCACTCCACAAATTTGTTGGCAAGTAGGAATATTCCGTGTCGTGGAGCCTGGAATCAATATTTTTAGTATCATGCATGTCTTCTATATTTTATTGTGGAAAAGATCCGCTCATAATTTTAATCTTAGACTATCTCACATTTTTGGCACCATTTTGTCTCATAAAATTAAAACAAATGTCAATAAACTTGATGCTAAAATTTTGGTGATATGTCCCTCTTACAAAGATCTACATTCTTACAAAAAATTTATGCATTCAGAGGTGTATAATATTGCTACAGTTAAACCTCGATAAATGAATGACAACGGGACCAAGAAAAAATATTCGTTTAGCGGGGTTATTTATTTATCGATAAATGAATATTTATTTATTTAGACGGTATTTTCTTAATTAAGAAGTTAGAATGTATAAGAGAAGATGTAAAAATTTACCTAAAGGGTATTGGTCAAAATTCTTATCAATAATTCAATGGTCATAGAAGAAAGATAACCAAGGATTAATTGGTGTCATTTTTAATTTACGTTATAGAAATGTGATGGACATCGAACATCTTTTAAACTATACCAACGAAAATGATGCAATTATTGAATCTCCAACATACGAAGAAATTATTGAGTCAGTAATATATGATGAGAATGATCCTGAACCAGATGATAGTAGCATCGTACCAAATATGTCATTCAAAGATGCCTTTCAAGCGATGATCATCATAAAAAATTACTTGCTACAACATGAGCAAAATATTCCAAAAATTATGCAAGCATTACATAAAATTAAGGATGCAGTGCATTTTGGTTTGGGTGGAAGAAAAAAAAAATCAACTATAGATGAACATTTTAGTTTATTTCTACATATATTTTTATGTAAAATTTACTAATTATGTATATTGGTTTATTCTCATATATATTTTTTTATATGAAATTTAGTGATTATTCGTTTATATTCCTATAGGGCCTTTAAGGATTCAATTTTTTTATTCATTAATGCATTAAGCGAGGTTATTCATTTATCCCCTTGGCCCAAGTCGGGACCGGAAAAAATTATTCATTTGGCGAGGTTATTCATTTATCGAACATTCGTTTATCGAGGTTCGACTGTATCTACCACTTTGAAAATCAGTTTTCAAAAACTAATGGTTAAAATTAAGATGGATAGTTGATGATGAGGTTTGGTATCTTAGGATGCAATAATTTCTTTTTGTTGGGATTTATAATAGGAACACATCAGCAGAATAGTAGCTTCAAATTCATTGTCGTTTGAGTTTATTAAAAAAATGGTGCCAAAAATATGAGATTATGTGAGAATAACATTGTCAACGGATCTTCCCTTATCATAATGTATTTTTTTGAAAGGCTATTTGAGAAATACTTTTATTACTTTCATTTTTTTTTAAAAGCACATTTTTTTATCTTCTACTTCGACTTTTAAAAATCGTTCTTCTATTGAAGTTTTTTATTATTTACTTTCTTAGATACAACACAACTGGGCCCAATTTTATGAACCAATTAGTCTAGATGGAGTAGTTATATTGCTAATCCAACCCCCCTTCTCTAGCCATGCTTATAACTAGTATATCCGACAATAAAAATGTAGAATTGGATGAATTTTCACCACTCATATATCTAGAACATATATAAAAGTCATTGTAAATATTAGCTCGTTAACCTGCACCAAAAATCCTCAACAACTCCTTTCTGGTAAACATTAGCTTTGTTAAGAAGTGGAATAACTACACGGTTTTCTTTGAGAACAAGCAAAGCTTTTGTAACTCGGATTTACTAATAGGTTAACTAGAAAGTTATTAGGATATGTGACATACAAGTATTACTCGAAGACTTGAAGAATGTGAATAACTAAAGAGCTACATCAACGACATTATCCTTCCTCTTGAGGTAAGTAATATTTTGACTTGAACTGTTTCATTCCTAATGTATCTTTCAAGTCGTGCATATTGAAAACATAACTGCGAAGCTGTGGATGATTATACTCTAGTTAGACATAGTATTAAGGAATTATAATACGAAGTATAACGTCTATCTTTTGAACTTCGTATATAAGTGTTGATGGTGGTTTTTAGATAAAGGGTAAAATTTTAAAACCCCGAATAAACTAATGTCACCGGTGACATATTTATTAGAACATTTAATGCATGTAGTCAGTAATTAATGGGGGGTATTTTTCAAATTAGGGTTACAACGAGCAAAACCCTAATTCCCCTCTGTGCCAATGGCAAGTAATGCCAGCTACACCTAGCCCGAGCTAGCTGCTCCATGCCAAACACTATCTGCCTTGGCCCTAGCTATGCTAGTCACACCAACTGCGCCAAAGCATGACAACCATGCTAGCCGCACCCCTGTGCCAACGGCAAATCATGCCAGCCACACCAAACGCGCCAAAGCATGTCAACCATGCTAGCCGCACCTCTGTGCCAATGGAAAATCATGCCAGCCACACCTAGCCCAAGCTAGCTGCACCATGCCAAACACACTCTTCCTTGGCCCTAGCTATGCTAGTCACACCAACCGCGCCAAAGCATGCCAACCATGCTAGCCGCACCTTTGTGCCAATGGCAAATCATGACAGCCACACCAAACGCGCCAAAGCATGCAAACCATGCTAGCCACACCTCTGTGCCAATGGAAAATCATGCCAGCCACACCTGGCCCAAGCTATCCGCGCCATGCCAAACGCACTCTGCCTTAGCCCTAGCTATGCCAGCCATACCAAACGCGCCAAAGCATGCTAACCATGCTATCCGTACCTATGTGCAAATGGAAAATTATGCCAGCTACACCTATCCCAAGCTAGTCGCGTCATGCCAAACATACTTTGCCTTGGCCCTAGCTATGCTAGTCACACCATGCCAAGACAAACACCCTTACCTTGGACCTAACCGTGCAACCTAGGCCAAATTGGCCACGCATGCCATTGGCACATGCCAACACGCTCAATGGCAGCTTTTCTTACCAAGCCGTGGCCCTAATGGCCGAGCGTAACATTGGCACATGCCAACACGCTCACTGACAGCTTTTCTTACCAAGTTATGGCCCTAATGGCCGAGCGTGCCATTGGCACATTCCAACACGCTCACTGGCAGCTTTTCTTACCAAGCCGTGGCCCTAATGACCGAGCGTGCCATTGGCACATTCCAACACGCTCACTGGCAGCTTTTCTTACCAAGTCGTGGCCCTAATGGCCGAGCGTGCCATTGGCACATGCCAACACGCTCACTGGCAGCTTTTCTTACCAAGTCGTGGCCCTAATGGCCGAGCGTGCCATTGGAACATGCAAACACACTCACTGACAGCTTTTCATTACCTAGATGTGGCCCTAATGGCCGAGCGTGCCATTAGCACATGCCAACACGCTCACTGACAGCTTTTCATTACCTAGTCGTGGCCGAGCGTGCCATTGGAACATGCCAACGCGCTCACTGGTATCTTTCATTACCTAGACGTGGCCCTAATATCCGAGCGTGCCATTGTCACATGCCAACGCACTCACTGGTAGCTTTCATTACCTAGCCGTGGCCCTAATGGCTGTGCGTGCCATTGGCACATGCCAAACACGCACGCTGATAGCCTAACTTGCAAGCCGTGCAACCTAGGCCAAATTGTCCGTACGTGCCATTGGTACATGTCAAAACCCTCGCTGGTATCCTAATTTGAAAGATGTGTAACCTACCACCAAGGCATTCCACACAAGCCATACGCGCCACTAGCAGCTCTGGCATTGCCACTTGCACTCAAGGTGCAACCCGTAATAAAGGCATTCCGCACATGCCACACACGCCACTTGCAGCATGTCATTGCCACTTGCACTCAAGGTGCAACCAACACTCGAGACATCAACACAAACTTGGGGTTGCTTTCCAGGGTCTTGGTTTGGTGGTCACAGCATGCAGCGTACACTACGCTCACTTTAAGAAAGCGTGAATAAGAATAAAGCGGTCAAATAAATAAGGAAATAATTGTGAAAACGTTTTCACCCATAAACACCATGCGGTTACCACATCCTCCCATTATTTCACCCTTTACTCTCTTCCTTCATGAGACCAGGGTACGTTTCAATCTCGACTTGTATAAATAGGTCTTACCTATTTCCACCAGACGACAAGTCTCGGTCGGGAGAAAAACACAACACTCTCAGAAAAAGCAACTTTGCAAGCTCTCCAAAAATCTTTCATCTCTTACAAGCTTCCGAAACTTTGACTTTCTGATACAAGTCGAGACACTACTCTTCCAGAATTATTCTGGTCTCAACACCTTTCTTTGCTTCCCTCCCCAACTCAACCCTTCTCCTCCACTTTGTGACCGAAGCAAGTCTGGAATGGCCATTTATTGGTTTAGGCCGGACTTGTAAAGATTTATCTCTCGAATCTAGAAAGTGCTCACGTGCAGCACATTTGTTTAGGGTTTAAACCAGTTTCTCACTCACCTACCGAATTTACAAAAATCGGCAGAAACGATTTTTACCCATAAACAATTGGCGACCACAGCGGGAGGATTGATCTTTCGGTTACAATATCAAATTCCAGTTTCCGTCCAAACATTTCGCGCAAACATGGTCGGTTATCAGGCCATCTCCACAAACATTGATCCCGCTCAAGGTCATGATGACTCGTCAATTTCTGGAAGCAATACGACCAATGAAGAGGTCCCAAGACTAGTTGACCCGATGCGAGCTCAGGAGATTCATGCCAAAAACATGGATCTAATGAAGGATGCGATTAACAACATACTCGAATTCCTCATCAGCCTAACATCGGATCTAAGTGGTTCATGTTCTCCAGGAGATCAAGAGCAGGGGACTAACATCCTGAATGAGCATTCTCAAATCAATGGTTTCGTCACTGACTGGAAGCCAGCGGGCCAGGAAGCGACCTCGTTGGTATAAAACTTATGTGAATTGCTACACCTATCCAAGGACCAGCGAATATAAACATTCTATGCTATTAACCAAATAGCACTGAACGCATCACTCGTTCCTACACCCACGGGGACTCCAAGGATTCCCGGGAAATCCACCAACAATATTGTTTTCACCGATGACGACATGATGGTAGAAGAAGGTCACAACCGGGCCTTGCATGTTACGGCTCTCGTCAGGAACACAGAGTTTCGAAGAGCGCTCATTGACACGGGCGCATCTTCCAATGTCATCACCCTCAAGACACTTAAAGCTGTCAGGGTGCGACCTAACGAGATTGTACGAAAACCCACTACAATGACCGATTTCGAAGGCAACCAAACTAGCACATATGGCTATATCAACTTGGAGATAGCAGTAGGGCCAATTCAATCAAGTGTGAAGTTTGAAGTAATTGAAAAAGAACCAGACTACCACATGATACTGGCAAGGCCATGGCTGCACAATCTCAGAATCATTCATTTAACATACCACCAATGCCTGAAAACAGTACTGAACGGAGAAGTTGTTCGCATCCCCGCGTCACTGTCCCTCTATGCACAAATCTATTGCGTAGAAGCACATGGGACGAAGGAGGGTTCAAAAGATGTGACAACCAGGATTCACAGTTTTCTGCTACCAAAATGGACATCGCTCAGAGATAGTGGAAAACTGGAGTTACTCCGCAGAGGAGACCGCCCTCCTGCTATCTCCTCAGAAGAAAGACCCGCTAGTCTCCCACCACCGTGCGTAACCCGTGCCCTCACCAAGCGAGAGCGAACCCTTACCGCAGGACGAAGCAAAAAGGGAAAACTCACATATCACCACCGTTTTTAGTAATTAGCAGGGGAGACCATGACCCGGTCTCTCCGCCCGAAAGAATATTTTCACAATAACCAAGAGGAAGTTCCAGACGCCCCTCAGAAGCTGCAAGACGGGACCGACTTAACCACAGATGAAATCGAAATTGTCAATATAGGAAATGAGGAATTCCCGTGACCCATTCTGATCAGTTCAGCTCTACATTCTGCGGAACGCTCAAAGCTAGTCGACCTACTCAAAGAATACCAGGACGTATTCGCGTGGACTTACAAAGAAATTCCTGGCTTGGATGAAAAACTGGTTACCCACCATCAGCACGTGATACCCATATCCAAACCAGTCAAGCATCCTCCAAGACAATTTAGACATGACGTAGAAGAACAAATCAAGGCGGAGGTCCAGAAATTACTAGACGTTGGTTTTGTCAAACCCATTCACCATCCCACATGGTTGACCAATATCATTCCTGTTAAAAAGAAGAATGGACAGATCGGGTGTTGTGTCGATTTCAGAGATTTGAACAAGTGCTGCCCTAAAGACGATTCCCCTCTCCCTAACATCGACATGCTGGTAGATGCTACCAGTGGACATATCATGTTCTCTTTCATGGATGTATATAGCGTCTACAACCATATAAAGATGTATGAGCACGACGCGAGTAAGACTGCTTTCCGAACCCCTCTCGGAAACTTCTATTACACCATAATGCCTTTCGGTCTGAAGAATGATGGTGCTACTTACCAATGCGCCATGCCTACCATCTTCCACGATATGATGCGCAAGCAAGTCGAATATTACGTAGATGATGTGGTGGTTAAATCTAAGACTCGAGTGGATCATCCGGAAACGCTACGACAAGTGTTCGAAAGATGTCGCGAATGCAAGTTGAAGATGAATCCTTTGAAATATGCCTTTGGTGTCTCTTCGGGGAAGTTATTAGGATTCCAAGTCACGGCCGCAGGGATAAAAGTTGACCCAGTCAAAACACAAGCTATCCTCACGATGCCACCACCACGAACCGTAAGAGAGCTCCAGCGTTTCATGGACAAGATAAACTACATTCGTCGCTTCATACCGGGGATGGCACAACTCATTACTGAGTTTACCCCTCTGCTGAAAAAAGGAACGAATTTCACATGGACTACGTCTCAAAAAGAAGCGTATTAGAAGATCCAGCAAACGTTGTCCTCCCCGACCGTCATGAAGCCTCCTATGCAAGGGAGACCACTATGTCTTTACACGACCTTTAACGATACTGCCATTGGATCCCTTCTCGCTCAAGAAGACGACAAAGGAATTGAATATCCCATATACTACTTCAGTCGAACGTTAAGAGACGCTGAACTCAGATACCCCAAAGCGGAAAAGGCGTGTTTAGCATTAATTTATTCCATACAGAAGTTCAGGCACTACCTCCCCTCCAACAAGGTGGTGT
Source organism: Papaver bracteatum (assembly GCA_023529315.1). Taxonomy (NCBI): domain Eukaryota; kingdom Viridiplantae; phylum Streptophyta; class Magnoliopsida; order Ranunculales; family Papaveraceae; genus Papaver; species Papaver bracteatum. Next base: position 845,684 of record JAJJWX010000810.1, on the reverse strand, counting down.
TAATATCCAAATCAGACCTTGTAAAGTTTCTCCTTTCGAAACCTGCCCTGATAGGGAGGCCGGCTAAATGGCTCCTGCAGCTGTCGGAGTTCGACATAACATGCGCTTCCCCGAGGGCCATAAAAGGACAGGCTGTTGCAGACCTGTTAGCAACATTACCATGAGAAAACACCGCGTATTTACGTGAAGATCTCCCGGGAGACCTTCCAGATATCTTCTTAGTCAAAGAGGAGGCATGGCTGCTGTTTTTCGACGGCTCTTCCACCCCCAACACTAATACCGGAGGAGAGGGTGTGGTACTAGTATCTCCTGCTGGAGAAGTCTTCTCGCACTCTTTCAAGCTAGACTTTCCATGTACCAATAACTCATCTGAATACGAAGCCTTCCTCATAGGACTATCACTAGCTAAACAAGACGGGGCCACACGTTTGGAGATAAGAGGAGATTCCAAATTACTCATCAACCAGGTAAACGGGATTTATGCATTGAAAGAACTGACGCTGGCACCATACAGGGCTGAAGCATAAAAACTACTAAATTATATCACCGATGCAACCATCACACACATCGGCCGTAGCGGTAACAAGCATGCTGACTGCCTAGCTACACTAGCATCAAAGCTACAGTTCGAAGGATCCAAGGAAACCCTGACAGTAAAAAGGCGAACCATAGCTTCAACATGGCTTTCGCAACCTGAGAAAGCCGAAGACGATGACTGGAGAACTCCTATCATTCAAGAACTCAACAACTCACTTTTCCAAGGGAAGGTCGACTTCAAGACTTTGCGGAATCTCTTTATGCTTCAAGATGTTCTGTATCATCGAAACCCAGACAGCTCTCTGTCGAGGTGTCTCGGGAAATAGGAAGTACAACAAAAACTTGAACATGTACATGCCGAAGTCTGCGGAATAACATCAGTAGTAACCCTCTACCGTCGTTTACAACGACTTGGATATTATTGGCCGGAGATGGAAGCCAAATCTCGATTACTCCAGAAGGCATGTCCCAATTGCCAGGAACCCCCATGTCAGACAGAAGTCCTCAACATCAGTCACACTGGGGACTGGCAGGAGCCATACATCGACTTCCTTCGCGACGGAATTCTCCCTACTGACAAATAGGATGCGTCCAAGCTAAAACAAAAGTCCAAAAGATTCGTGTTTCATAATGGGGTTTTATATCGCAAGAGTTTCAGAGGAAGTCTACTGCGGTGTTTGGGCGATACATAAATCCTAGTTATGTTAAGAGAAATGCACGAAGGCGAACACCAAGGGAAACAGAAATTGTTCCTGCAGATACACGAGATGTACTACTGGCCGACCATGGAAGACGATGTATCTACATTCGTTCAGAAATGCCGTGAATGCCAGTTTCACGGAAACCTCATCCACGCGCCTCCAACACCCCTGCACTCGATAAGTAGCCCATGGCCCTTTTATAGCTGGGGACTCAACATCATTGGGAAGATCAACCCGCCATCCTCAAAACAGCATGAATACATAATAACCGCGACTGAGTACTTTACCAAGTGGGTTGAAGCTGTCCCGCTGAAAGGAACCACTGGAGCCACGATCGCAGCGTTTATCAAGGAACACATCATCTGCCATTTTGGAGTACCTAAACACGTCATCACCGACAACGGCACACCTTTTGCTAACAAGCAAGTACAGGAACTACTTGAGAGGTATGACATTAAACAAGTCTTCTCTACCATCTACTATTCCCAGGGAAATGGGCAAGCCGAAAGTACCAACAAGACTCTGATCCGAATCCTCAGCTGAACAATACACGACAATCCCAGGACCTGACATGAGCAATTACCAATGGCTCTCTGGGCGTATATAGCATCTCCTAGAAGCTCCACCGGCATGTCTCCTTACTCCCTCGTCTATGGTACAGACGATCTTTCCAGCGGAAATCAGGATCCCGTCTGCCAGAATCGCCGCAGCAAGTGGACCTCAGTGGAATGTAGCCGAAACACTCAATGCCAGAATCTCGGAATTAGATACTATAGACTCCAGAAGATCCCAGGAAGAGGAACATGCACAAGCATATAAAAACAGGATTTCTAGGGCGTACAACAGCAATGTAAAACCTAGGGTTTTTAAGGAAGGATATTTGATGCTAAAATCAGCCAAACACATCCAACAAGATGCATCGGCACCAAAGTTTTATCCCAAATGGGAAGGTCCGTACATAATCACTAAGGCGTATGACAGTGGTTACTACAAGATTATCAAAAAAGATGGGGGAAAGCTAGAGGCAGTCATCAACGGAAAGTGGCTTAAGGCATACTACGCCTAATCACTTCCCTGCAACATGCTACATTAAAAATGTGAACGTCCAGACACTCTCTCTGCTTTTACTTTTCTTTCTTACCAATTATCAAATTTAAATACAATCCAACAGATTAATGGAATTTCTTTATTTCTTAAAAAAAAAAAAAAAAAGAGGAGCCTTCAAACCCCGTGATACAAGTCAGAAAAGCCCATCTAGTAAATTGTAATCCCTACAAAACATCATCTTCAATCGACTATGATATCTTTCAGTCCTACTCTTCAAGTCTCGAATTAACTCTTCAATCCTATGAGACTCCATGGCCAAAGCTTTCTCCTCTTCCAGTATGGCTTTTGTGCAAGGAATCACACCAGCAAGAATACCCGCTCTATCGACTTTCACAATATTAAGACGATGCCGCAACCAACTGATATTAAACTCCAAGGATTCACATGTGGACACCATGTTCTCCCACCTTTGAATGGATGACTCTGCAGCGGCACAAATGGACATATTCTCCATCTCAGCAATCATTGGAAAAGATAGTTCACTACGGAAACCAAGGCGGACGAACAATACTTCACTACACTCCTGGTAGCGATATGGCCGTATGTCTTCCATATCCTCATGTATAGGACCACGAATTCTTTCCACACCAGGAAACCACCAACATTCTGGTAATTGGAGGAGAGACACCTCATACAAGTCCCAAATGACAAACCATCATAGGGGTATTCATGACAAGAGATCCCTAATCAGCGTTCTCCAAGTCTGCAGCAGTCAACAAGGTTGGATTTGAAGGGATGGGAATGAATAGGTCATCCTCGTCGATAACAGTAACGCATGATCCAATGGGATATCTCTGCACAAAATAAAAAATTTCCATTCATAAAAAAAGCGGTAAAGCGTACGTCAGTCTGCCAAAAGAAGAAGAAAACATACCGGTATGATTTTCTTAACCCGAATACCCCTGGTCAGGATGCTCCTGCAAGAGTCAGACCTCGCGCCTTCACCTGGAGAATATGGCTGGTTAGAGGATGATTCGTCTCTGTGCGACATGACAAAGAGAGAAACTCAACAAGAAGAACCCTTTCTCAAACAATGGAGATGATGCAATTGCGCTGGGTAAGAATACGGGACTTTAAAAAAGGAAAGGAAGCAATGAGGGACATAACGCTTCCAGATTTTTAGCATGGATGATGCCCTGATTGAAGCCGCGTGTGAAGGAAGGCAAAATAAGGAAACTTTGCTATCTGTCGAAACACCTACTCCCTCATTGTTTACACCGGTCCCACCAAGCACGCGCCAGTTTCCCAATCTCCCAATTGTACCGGTCCCACCAAGCACATGCCCAGCTTCCCGGTCTCCCAATTGCACCGGTCCCACCAAGCTCGCGCCCAGCTTCCCAGTTTTCCAAGGACGCCCAGCTTCTCAGCTTCCAAAATTAAGCCAGCCTCCCAATTTATGCAAAACTGCCAGAGGCCAGGATTCCAAATCCTATCTATAAAAAAGGTCAGACAAGCCTCCTCAATTCTCTTTACGATTTACTGCTGATAGTTTGTCACCATCTTATGCTTACCTCGGAAAAAAGCTCCTGTTCCGAGCTAAGCAGGGGACTTAATGTTGATGGTGGTTTTTTGACAAAGGGTAAAATTGTAAAACCACGAATAACCTAATGTCACCGGTGACATATTTATTAGAACATTTAATGCATGTAGTCAGTAATTAATGGGGGGTATTTTTTTCAAATAAGGGTTACGATGAGCAAAACCCTAATTCCCTCTGTGCCAATGGCAAATCATGCCAGCCACACCTAGCCCGAGCTAGATGCGCCATGCCAAACACGCTCTGCCTTGGCTCTAGCTATGCTAGTCACACCAACCGCGCCAAAGCATGCCAACCATGCTATCCGCACCCTTGTGCCAACGACAAATCATGCCAGGCACACCAAACGTGCCAAAGAATGTCAACCATGCTAGCCGCACCTTTGTGCCAATGGCAAATCATGTCAGCCACACCTAGCCCAAGCTAGCTGCTCCATGCCAAACACACTCTGCCTTGGCCCTAGCTATGCTAGTCACACCAACCGCGCCAAAGCATGCCAACCATGCTAGCCATAACTTTGTGCCAATGGAAAATCATGCCATCCAAACCAAACGCGCCAAAGCATGCCAACCATGCTAGCCTCACCTATGTGCCAATGAAAAATCATGACAGCCACACCTGGCCCAAGCTAGCCGCACCATGCCAAACGCACTATGCCTTGGCCCTAGCTATGCTAGCCACACCAAACGCGCCAAATCATGCCAACCATGCTAGCCGCACCTCTGTGCCAATGACAAATCATGCCATCCACACCTAGCCCAAGCTAGCCGCGCCATGCCAAACACACTTTGCCTTGGCCCTAGCTATGCTAGTCACACCACGCCACGCCAAACACCCTTACCTTGGTCCTAACCGTGCAACCTAGGCCAAATTGGCCACACATGCCATTGGCACATGCCAACACGCTCACTGGCAACTTTTCTTACCAAGCCGTGGCCCTAATGGCCGAGTGTGCCATTGGCAAATGCCAACACGCTCACTGGCAGCTTTTCTTACCTAGCCATGGCCCTAATGGCCGAGCATGCCATTGGCACATGCCAACATGCTCACTGGCAGCTTTTCTTACCAAGCTGTGGCCCTAATGGCTGAGCATGCCATTGCCACATGCCAACACGCTCACTAGAAGCTTTTCTTACCAAGTCATGTCCCTAATGGACGAGCGTGCCATTGGCACATGCCAACACGCTCACTAGCAGCTTTTCTTACCAAGCCGTGTCCCTAATGGCCGAGCGTGCCATTGACACATGCCAACATGCTCACTGGAAGCTTTTCATTACCTAGCCTTGGCCCTAATGGCCGAGCGTGCCATTAGCACATGCCAACACGTTCACTGACAGTTTTTCATTACCTAGACGTGGCCCTAATGGCCGAGCGTGCCATTGGAACATGCCAACGTGCTCACTGGTAGCTTTCATTACTTACCCGTGGCCCTAATGGCCGAGCATTACATTGGCACATGCCAACGCGCTCACTGGTATCTTTCATTACCTAGTCGTGGCCCTAATGGCCGAGCGTGCCATTGGCACATGCCAACGTGCTCACTGGTAGATTTCATTACCTAGCCATGGCCCTAATGGCCGTGCGTTCCATTGGAACATGCCAAACACGCACGCTGGTAGCCTAACTTGCAAGCCGTGCAACCTAGGAAAACTTGGCCGTACATGCCATTGGCACATGTCAAAACCATCGTTGGTTGCCTAATTTGCAAGCCATGCAACCTACCACCAAGGCATTCCGCACATGCCATTGGCACATTCCATACGCGCCACTAGCAGCTCTGGCATTGCCACTTGCACTCAAGGTGCAACCCACAACAAAGCCATTCCGCACATTCCATTGGCACATGCCACACACGCCACTTGCATCCTGGCATTGCCACTTTCACTCAAGGTGCAACCAACACTCGAGACATCAACACAAACTTGGGGATGCTTTCCAGGGTCTTGGTTTGGCGGTCACAACATGCAGCGTACACTACGCTCACTTTAAGATAGCGTGAATAGGAATAAAGCGGTCAAATAAATGAGGAAATAATGGTGAAAACGTTTTCACCCATAAACATCATGCGATTACCACCTCCTCCCATTATTTCACCCTTTACTCTCTTCCTTCATGAGGCCAGTGTACGTTTCAATCTTGACTTGTATAAATAGGTCTTACCTATTTCCACCAGACGACAAGTCTCGGTCAGGAGAGAAAAACAACACTCTCAGAAAAGACAACTTTGCAAGCTCTCCAAAAAGATTTCATCTCTTGCAAGCTTCCGAATCTTTCAATTTCTGATACAAGTCTAGACACTACTCTTCCAGAATTATTCTGGTCTCAACACCTTTCTTTGCTTCCCTCCCCAAATCAACCCTTCTCCTCCACTTTGTGACCGAAGCAAGTCTGGAACGTCCATTTCTTGGTTTAGGCCGGACTTATACAGATTGATCTCTCGAATCTAGAAAATGATCACGTGCAACACATTTGTTTAGGGTATAAACCAGTTTCTCACTCACCTACCGAATTTACTAAAATCGGCAGAAACAAGTTTTACCCATAAACAATAAGACATCGACATAATCGTATGAATGCTATTGTGATTATGTACGGGTATGGGTGAATATTTCGTCCTAGGAAACAAAATTTTACATTCGTTTAAAGGAAGTACATTCATAAACTTGTTTTGTGAATCGAAAGGGAAATCGCTAGGCTTATTGGTATTGTTATTGATTGCAAATCTTTGGATTATCAATATTTGTGTTTAGTATAACCGTTCATAACTTGTTTATGTATCTTGGTAAAACTAATCACAAGGCCTGACTTTTGTATTGATATGTATTTTATTAGTGAAACCGATCTTAAGTAATCACCTGAGATGGTATGTGGATATTTTATAATTGGTGTGACCAACTCAAGACATTGGGTAACCGATCCTAGTAAGAGGTGTGACCGGTCAGAAGTATGTGGAATCGATCCTTGTTAGAGGTGCAACAAGTCTTAGTAATTGGTGTAACCGATCCTATGACTTGTGAAACCGATCACAAGTAAATACCATAAAATTATGGTAACCGATCCTGGTACTTAGTCAACCAATTTTTGGAAATTAGTGTGACTGATCCTAGTACCCACATGGAGGTAGAACCGAAACTTGTTTTGGTAGAACCGTTAAACCCATGATTGGTGATTTGATATGATAATCAATCACATAGTTCTTGGAATTCGGATGAACCAATTCTAAACTTGGTTGGAAGTGTGGAAAATCGGTTCCAAGATTGTAAATGTGAAAAAGGATTTACAAAGTAAAGATGTCGACATACTGTGAACATGTGCAGTAATTCTTATCTATTATTATTCAAAGATATTCCTTAATAACTAAAGGAAAATCCGGGACAAAATAAATTGGGAATCTTAGTTAAGGTTTTTAGTTTTATATGCTTTTAATTTCCAGTAATTAAATGCATATCTTTAGAAAATAAAAATTAGTAATGTGCATTTACTAATTGGAGATTTTTTACTGAGATTTTGGTCAATATTTGGACAGAGCATTTCTAGGAATTATGAAAACCGATTTGGGACTTTATTACATATCTTTGAGAATATCCGATTTTGGAAATTCCTTGGTGTCCAAACTTCCTTTTTCTATAAATATTGAAGTTTTCATTTCGAGCAAACTAATCCTCATAGCCAGCAAAACTACCTAGTTGTGTTTTTACTGGTGGAGCCATCTATTCGGAGAGGAAAGTAACCTAATTAGGCGAAATCTCTTACGACCTCTCGTTTTAAAGACTTCTTTGGGATTGAGAAGCTCTATGAGTACTGTTGGTGAGAAACTAGATAATTGCAGTTTATTATTAGTTTTTGATTGATTTGATTGACTAATGGCTGTTGAACTTTGATTGCACCCAATTTTTTTATGCTTGAGAATATTCTCTTCTGATATAAGATTCACTCAAACTAGATCGAAGTATCGACGAGGATCTTTAGAACTTTTTGTAGATCTAAAGACGTCTTGTGATAGTTCATCATTAACCGACTCCGTTCTGTGTGTGATTGATCACAAGAGATTCAAGTTGTTTGTGTGCAGGTGTTTATTGAATATCTAAGAAGATTTTGAAAAGGCGAGGGTACCCAAATATACCTCAAGCTATTACTTTTCCTTCCTATAAGTCCTTTCTCCGAAAGTGATTGTCAATGGACTGAGTCGAGATAATACAACTAATCGGTTCACACTTCATGTGATCGTATATGGATACGAGATCATGACAATACAACAACGAGTATGTTTACTTGATACAAAGGTTCAGACTTAACCAAACACAATAGGATTCGCGTATCAAGTAAATAGGAATTAACGTTTGTGCAATTTACTTTAATTATAATAAAACAATTATAATGTGGAAATATAAAGTAAACGACACATCAAGATTTTGTTAAGGAGGAAACCGAAAATGCAGAAAAACCCCGGGACCTTGTCCAGAATTGAATACTCTCAGGATTAAGCCGCTATACAAAATAAGCCAACTTCGTATAGTTGAGACCAAGCAACTAAACCTATAGTTCACCTAGTTTCGTATGTATTCCCACTCCTCCAACCTGTAAACAAGTCACGTACTTGGACCAATTCCTTTGGTTTGTATTCCAAACAGTGAACAACAAATCCGTTTGGTATCAACTCTCTTCAACCAAGTGATATGAGTTGTGCAAAAGTTCCCTTGTTTATCTTAACATAAACTCCTTTCCCAGGTTCCAAGATTTATCTTATGTTGAATCACCCAAAGGGCAATCGGTAAGATTAAGCCAATCAACACTCTTAATCCAAAGAACTGTGTTGATGCCGATCTTCTCAACTATTCTATCAAAATACCCAAAGGATAAATCAATTATAGTAGGATCCACTTTTACCAAAACAAGTATTGTGCACACCAAAGATTATAAAACCAAGTCAGAAATCTTATATCTCTTCTTTGTCTTTAAATCTTCTTAGATCTTCAATAAACACCTGCACACAACTACTTGAATCTCTTGTGATCAATCACGCACAGAACGAAGATTCTCAAGCATAAACAAACTAGCTGCAATCAAAGTTCAACCACCGTTAGTCATTCAAATCAATATGAAAACTAAAGATAAACCGCAATATCTAGTTTCCCACCAACGGGTCGCGCTAGAGCTTCTCAATCACAAAGAAGACTTTAAATTGAGCGGCCGTAAGAGATTTTACCTAATTATATTACTCTCCTCTCCGATAGGTGGCTTCACTAGTAACAAAGAAAAAAGAGGAAGTCTATTGTTACGAAGGATTAGTTTGATAGAAATGCAAACTTAAAGTATTTATAGACAAGGAAGTATGGACACCAAGGAATTTCCAAAACCAAAAATATTCTCAAGATATTTTTTATTACTACACCAAATTCGGTTTCCATAATTCTTGTGAATGCATTGTCCAAAATTATGATCGAAATCTCCTTGGAGAATCTTTAATTAGCAAGTGCACATTACTAATTCTTATTTTCCATATATAATTAAAAACCCTTAATTAAAAAGATTCTTAACTTATTTAAATTCGATCTTGGGATTTACTTCTTTCTTAGCCTTTAAGGAATATCCCTGAACAAAAAGAACAAGCATTAATGCACCGTGTGTCGACATCTAACTCTTGCAAGTCCTTTTTCATACTTACTCACTTGAAACCGATTTACCACACTTCCCAAACAAGTTTAGAATTGATTCATCTGACTTTCAAGAACTATATGATTGATCAAGTAACACTCAATCACAAACCATGGGTTTAACGGTTCTACCAAAACAAGTTTCGGTTCTACCTCCATGTGAGTATTGTGCATAGTTACACTAGCTTACCAAAATTCGGCTGACTAGGAACTAGGATCGGTTCCCCACATATATTTGGTATCTAACTTGTATGCACTGCACATGTCCATAGGATCGGTTCCCCTTTCCCAAAAACATGTTGCACATGTTCATATGATCGGTTCCCATTTCTTCTATAAACCTTGTTGCACCTCATATAAGGATCGGTTCCCCTTGTGATGTACTGCACCTCTAACTTAAGATAGGTTTCACTAATAAAAGTCATACCAATACATAAGTTAGGCCTCATGTGAATAGTTTTACCAAGAACACAAACAAGTCATAAGAGGTTATACTAATCACACATATTGGTCGTTCATAAGATTTGCAATGAAGAACAGCCCCAATAACGCGTGGCGATTTCCTTTTCGGTTCACAACACATATCATGAACTTACTTCCTTAGAACACATGTAAACATTGTTCCCTATGATGAAATCCTCACCTCATACCCATACATAATCACAATAACATTCATACAATTATGTCGATGTCTTATATACAAAGTTTAATGGTTAAGCAAGAAACTTCATATTGTATTCCTTAATACTATGTTTATCTAGAGTGTTCATGCTTCGCAGTTTTATGTTTTCAATATGCAAAACTTGAAAGATACGTTAGTGAATGAAACAGTTCAAGTCAGATATCACTAACCTCAACTGGAAGGATGATGTTGTGGTTGTAGATCCATTCTTCTTCACTTCTTCAAGTCTTCCTAATACTTGTAATGTCTCACCCTAATACTTTCAAGCTAACCTATACGAAGTTGACTCTAGTACATTTAAATCAAGCGACTCTTAAGTGAGTTTTGGTTCACTAAAATATGACAACCAAACTTGACATACAAACACTTGGTGGGTTCAACCAAGCAATGCTCTAACAATCTCCCTCTTTGTCAATTTTAGTGACAAAACTCTTACAATCATATGGATAAACAAATTACAAGAATTCATTACACATACGCTTGATTCCCGAATTCCACATCAAATAACATGCATACATTCAATCCTCAAAAATGAAGCAGCTGCACTATTATAACAAATATTATACTCCCCCTAAAGGTGAGATAGGTAGATTTTCAATCCGCACGTCTTTGTTATCCCAATCATATGATATGTTACTCCCCCTTAGTCTGTGATTTTCCCCATTCGTTAGATAAACGTTCAAGCACCGTTGTCCTCTTCCCTAGTGACACCAATCAACATAAAATTGATACCAGCATCACCTGTTTACTCCATATATATTCCCCCTTTTTGTCATAAAAATGACAAAGAAATGAAAAAAAAAAAAGGACAACACGAAAAGGATCTTAAAAATCTCAAAATAGACTTGCAACCTGTTGAGCCAAGCACGAGGGTTCCACATACCATTTTTGATAACCAATATCAAAACCGAAACTACAAGTAATTACGTTTTGATATGTTATCATGGAAATAATTTCCCGAACAATTTTACCAACTAGTTTAGCAAACCAAAAATTAACTAAGAAACTTAGTTTATTTGCTAAACCGATTGTATAAATACAACCGCTTCATTCGATAAGACCAAAACAAAGATAAACTCCATTTTTCTCATCAGGTTCTAATTATCCATATAACTTAGACTTTTGACTTTAAACAAGCCAAATACTAGGTTAGTTAACTAGTATTTCCTTGTTTAGGCTTTCGGCTAGACTTGAATAACCGAAACCTCCACTTTGATAAGTCTAACTAAGTTCAGAATTAACTTAGTTTATCTTATCCGGAATCGAATTGGACTAAAAAAATCATCCCGTCAACATATCCATTCGTTAAGCCATAAATAATTCATAAAAACCAATACATCAACTTGCATAATTATTCACCTCAACTGGAATCAATTGAAACAACAAATATATCAAAGTTTCACTATTGCACTGAAATTTTGTAAGCCTAAACAATTGATACCATACAATAAAGCAAAATAACAATTGTTTTACTTAACTGGAAGCAATTGAATTAACATAAACATTAAAGCACCGCAATTGCACCAAACTTTCGTAAGCCTAAACGATTGATATCACACAACAAAGCAAGATAACAATAGTTTTACTTAACCGGAACCAATTGAACCACGCATACATAATGGAATAAACACATCAATTGTACCAACAATTTTGTTTAAGCAAAAGAAATATATATATCAAATAAAAATAGGCTTTTCTTAAAACAGTAAAACAATTAACTAACAAGATTGTTACCTCAATTTCGCATCCAACTTCTCCAAAAATGATTGCATCGTTTTCTTCTTCCGGGAGAATTGATATCGAAATACCACTATGTTGTCATTCTCATGCCAAAAAGAAAAGAATAACAACAACCAACCTTTACCAGAGAAAGATTGAAAATCGGTTTTAACAATTGCAAGCAAGAGTTGAAAACCGTCGAAACACATATGCTTTTATGCTAAACCAAAACCGATTCAACATATTGTGACTTTTTCACATATTATTTCTACAGGAACCCCTCATGATCCTTTGATAAAGCCTACCAACATGGGATATAACTTAATCCTGCTAAATCAAAAAGTCACCCAAACCACAAGGGTTAACAACATATTATGAGATCGAATATCAAGGTAATAAAACCGAAATCAAACATCCCATAAACATACATAGCAAATAAATAAAGCAATGAAGCACCGGCTATGTAAATCAAAACTATCACAAGAAAAATTATAAATCAAATAACTTTATTCATAATAATTTTTATTCAATAGACTTATACAATCAATGAAAGAGATCAAAAATTGATGTCTATTTTTATAGATTAAGTATTACAGCATATAACTTAATCTCTAGTGTTGCTCTTGTTGTTCATTGATGTTTCATCAATGTTCAAACTGTTAAAGCATGTCTCAAGAGACTTGTCTGCAACCACTTCCCGTTTCTCAAGCTTTTCAACTTGAATTTTCATGTCAGCAATATCAGCTTTTGTTTCCTCAATCTTATCCTTGAGCCAATCTTGATTTCGAATCGTTGTTATGAGATTGGTTCTTAGTTCTTCAAAACCATGGATATAGTCAATCATACTATCAGAACGAACCCACTTGGTTTTGGTTGGATCTTGTAGATTGTAGGCCAACATACATGACTCATCTTTTGATCCAACAGAACCTTCAGAATCATAATCATACATGATTTTTGATATACTTCTTTTCTTCCTCTCGGTATTAATTCCTTGACAATCTTTGACCCTTTGAGCTTCCTCCTTATTAGTCTTTGAGACACTGCGAGTTATTGGAGGCATGCTTGGTTATATATATAAGATGATTGATCAGGGTATAAATATACTGGAATAAATAATTTCCCTTTAAAAGGAGACAACCTTTGGACCAGAAAATATCAGTAGAATCCGAAAATATTAAGGAATATATTTCGTTTCCTTTTGTTCGAACTTATTTAGTTTTATTCAAAAGTTCCAAATAAAACTTATCTAGAAAATCATGATAAATATGAACGTTTTTGGATTTACAACTATCCAGAAAAACCTACAACTTTTATGATAATCAATTATACAAATACATGTGCTCCAGATTTAGTGTGCCATTCCCATCCATAAATACGAGAACAGATGAGGATGAGAGTGCACAAATTTTGATACAACTAAGTTGCATCAGAATAAGCCTTTTCAAGCTTATATTGACTATCAGAAACATAGTTCATGTTTCTCTTAGGAAATTTCTGCCCAATTTATTTTCTCCCAAGATGATGATCTTTTCTAACTCTAGAGATATGATCATGTGTAGAAATCGTACCGACGTGAGAATTCTCAGAGACTGATAGATCTCTCTTAATTCTTTCAATGAGATTTTCATAAGATTTTCTTTTTCTAAGAACTTCCTTATGATTCACATCAGTGTGATTGTCTGAAACAATTATTGGAACTCATTCATTGTTTCTTTTGGTAGAGATTCTCCTTTCTATTCCTTCTGGAATCGTTCTTTATCAAAACAAGAATTATTTCGATATGGATGAGGAGGAATCTTCTTCCAAAAGATATTGCCAACTATTTACTCTGATTTTGAGTTGATCTTATAGGGTTGTGGTATAATCTGTCTTTCTACCGAGGAATGGTCTTTCAGTTTTTTAAGACAAGAAACTTCCTTCAAACAATTTACCACCGTATGTTGAAGAAGTATAAGTTTCTTGTCAAGTGACTGAAAAGTGTATTCCTTAAGATCATTATCACGGAATCGGTTCAAAGTTTCCTTTGGACAAGATTTCATTTGATCATCAATAGATATAGAAGCTGGTTTCTCGTCCTCTTCTGACTTGATGTAGTTTGGCAAACTACCTTCATCTTGATCTATTTCAGATGTGACTAACATAACAGCATCATTTGTCAGAGTCATTGGACTTGTCTCTTTATTAAGAGAATTAACAAGAGCTTCTAATTTGACAGTGAGATTCATATTCTCTTCAGCCAGACTATCCAGTTGACTGTCTTTGTTTCTGATCTCCTGTTTAAGAAGATTTGACTATGTCTTTAAAATCACCATTTTAGAAAACAAGGATTTTATAGGCTTTAGGAGTTTTACCAACTCTTTATCAGCATCTTATTTTTCATCATAAAAAGACACAGATGTTTTCGCAACTCCTGGATCATGAGTCAACGAAGTAGTAAAATCTTCAACCTTTGAGTAGTCATACTCTTGCTTAACGATAACTGAATCAGACATGGATTCAATTCTTATAGGATGGTTCTCACCAAACACAAATTGTTAGATCTTTTCATGTTTGCCTGCTCTGATACCAATTGAAAAGGTGAGGGTACCCAAATATACCTCAAGCTATTACTTTTCCTTCCTATAAGTCCTTTCTCCGAAAGTGATTGTCTATGGACTGAGTCGAGACAATATAACTAATCAGTTCACACTTCGTGTGATCGTATATGGATACGAGATCGAGACAATATAATAACGAAGTATGTTTACTTGATACAAAGGTTCGGACTTAACCAAAGACAATAGGATTCACGTATCAAGTAAATATGAATTAACGTTTGTGCAATTTATTTTAATTATAATAAAACAATTATAATGCGGAAATATAAAGTAAATGACACAACAAGATTTTTTTAACGAGGAAACCGCAAATGCAGAAAAACCCCGGGACCTTGTCCAGAATTGAATACTCTCAGGATTAAGCCGCTATACAAAATAAACCAACTTCGTATAGTTGAGACCAAGCGACTAAACCTATAGTTCACCTAGTTCCATCTGTATTCCCACACCTCCAACCTGTAAACAAGTCACGTACTTGGACCAATTCCTTTGGTTCGTATTCCAAACAGTAAAGTAACAACAAATATGTTTGGTATCAACTCTCTTCAACCAAGTGATATGAGTTGCGCAAAGGTTCCCTTGTTTATCTTAACATAAACTCATTTGCCAGATTCTAAGATCTATATTATGTTCAATCACCCAAAGGCCAATCGGTAAGATTAAGCCAATCAACACTCTTAATCTAAAGAAATGTGAAGATGCCGATTTTCTCAACTATTCTATCAAAATACCCAAAGGATAAATCAATTATAGCTGGATCCTCTTTTACCAAAACAAGTATTATGCACACCAAAGATTATAAAACCAAGTCAGAAATCTTATATCTCTTCTTTGTCTTCAAATCTTCTAAGATCTTCAATAAACACCTGAACACAACTACTTGAATCTCTTGTGATCAATCACACACAGAACGGAGTCTATTAATAATGGATTATCACAAAATCATCTTTAGATCTAACAACAGTCTAAAGATCCATGTCGAAACCTTGAACTAGTTTGAGTGAATCTTATACCATAAGAGAATATTCTCAAGCATAAAAAAACTATGTGCAATCAAAGTTCAACCACCGTTAGTCAATCAAATCAATATGAAAACTAAAGATAAACCGAGATATCTAGTTTCCCACCAATGGGTCGCGCTAGAGCTTCTCAATCCCAAAGAACACTTTAAATTGAGCGGCCGTAAGAGATTTTAGCTAAATAGATTACTCTCCTCTCCGATAGGCGGCTTCACTAGTAACAAAGACAAAAGAGGAAGTCTATTGTTACGAAGGATTAGTTTGCTAGAAATGCAAACTAAAAGTATTTATAGGCAAGGAAGTTTGGACACCAAGGAATTTCCAAAACCGAAAATATTCTCAAGATATTTTTTATTACTACACCAAATTTGGTTTCCATAATTCATGTGAATGCACTGTCCAAAATTATGATCGAAATCTCCTTGGAAAATCTTTAATTAGCAAATGCACATTACTAATTCTTATTTTCCATATATAATTAAAAACTCTTAATTAAAAAGATTCTTAACTTATTTAAATTTGATCTAGGGATTTACTTCCTTCTTAGCCTTTAAGGAATATCTTTGAACAAAAAGAATAAGCATTAATGCACCATGTTCAAAGTGTGTCGACATCTTACTCTTGCAAGTCCTTTTTCATACTTTCTCACTTGAAACCGATTTACCACACTTCCAAACAAGTTTAGAATTGATTCATCTGACTTTCAAGAACTATGTGATTGATCAAGTAACACTCAATCAAAAACCATGGGTGTAACGGTTCTACTAAAACAAGTTTCGGTTCTACTAAAACAAGTTTCGGTCCCACCAAAACAAGTTTCGATTCTAACTCCATGTGAATAGTGTGCATAGTTACACTAGCTTACCAAAATTCGGTTGAATAGGTACTAGGATCTGTTCCCCACATATATTTGGTATCTAATTTGTATGCACTGCACATGTCCATAGGATTGGTTCCCCTTTCTTCTATAAACCTTCATGCACCTCATACAAGGATCGATTCCCCTTGTGATGTATTGCACCTCTTACTAGGATCGGTTCTCCTTTCCCAATATTTTTCAGACACTGACAAACCCGATCATACCCCAGGTGATTACTTAAGATAGGTTTCACTAATAAAAGTTATACCAATACATAAGTCAGGCCTAATGTGAATAGTTTTACCAAGAAGACAAACAAGTCATGAGCGGTTATACTAATCATACATATTGGTCGTTCATAAGATAATATTTGCAATGAAGAACAACCCCAATAACGCCTGGAGATTTCCTTTTCGGTTTACAACAATATCATGAACTTACTTCCTTAGAACACATGTAAACATTGTTCCCTAGGATGAAATCCTCACTTCATACCCATACATAATCACAATAGCATTCATACGATTATGTCGATGTCTTATATACAAAGTTTAATGGTTAAGCAAGAAACTTCATATTATATACAATGTCTATCTAGAGTGTTCATGCTTCGCAGTTTTATGTTTTCAATATGCACGACTTGAAAGATACATTAGGGAATGAAACATTTCAAGTCAAATATCACTAACCTCAAGTGGAAGGATGATGTTGTGGTTGTAGCTCCGTTCTTCCTCACTTCTTCAAGTGTTCCCAATTGTTGTAATGTCTCACCCTAATACTTTCAAGCTAACCTATACGAAGTTGACTCTAGTATATTTAAATCAAGCGGCTCTTAAATGAGTTTTGGTTCACTAAAATATGACAACCAAACTTGACATACCAATGCTTGGTGGGTTCAACCGAGCAATGCTCTAACAGATTTGAAGACAAATAAGATTTCTATTTGGGTTCATAATCTTTGGTGTGCACAAAACTTGATTGGTTGGGGATCTAACTATAATCGGTTTATATTTTTGATAGATTGGATTGATCAATTATGTAGATTGGAAGCAATATTTAGTATCTTGATCAGATCCTATTGTTGATTGCATAGTCTAAATAATTACTTTGGTAGTTGTTGAATTGATCTAAAAACCCGACAAAGGAGTTTATTGGGATAAACGGAAGAACCTTTTGTCAAACTCATATCACGTTGGTTAAAAAGAGTTGTTACCGAACAGATTTGTTGTTCCTTACTGTTTGGAATACGAACCAAAGGAATTATTCCAAGTGCGTGAATTATTACAAGTTGGAGGCGCATGGATACTGGGGAAACTATGTGAACTATATGTTTAGTTGCTTGGTCTCAAATATACAAACTTGGTTTAGATTTTGTATAGCGGCTTAATTCTGAGAGTATTCAATTCTGGACAAGGTCCCGGGGTTTTTCTGCATATGCGGTTTCCTCATTAACAAAATCTTGTTGTGTCTTTTACTTTTCTATTTCCGCAATTATAATTGATTTCTTATAATTAGAAGTAAAATACACAAACGTTAGTTCCTAATTACTTGATAGCAATCCTATAGTGTTTGGTTAAGTCCGAACCTATTATCAAGTAATCATACTTCGTTGTTGTACTGTCTCGATCTCGTGTCCATATACGATCACATGAAGTGTAAACCGATTAGTTTTATTTTCTCGACTCGGTCCATAGACAATCATTTTCGTAGAAAGGACTTATAAGTGGAAAATGATTGTCTATGAAAAGTCCTTTTCATAACCAATTATGATATTTCTTGAATGAAATAATAATGATTTATGTTGATATATCCAGGAGGAGCTCATCATGGAAAAACAAAGCGCTGATGATGCTCATTTGTCTTCGGTAGATGGTGATGAAGAAAATTCTCAAGAGGCGGAACCGAATGAAGGTAATAATGCTCCTAATGGTGACACCAACAATATCGATCCTTCGAATGACTTAGAGACCACTCAAGTAATTTTCATCTTGTATTTTTTTCATATAAGTATAAAATTGTTGATTTGTGAATGATTTAATGAGAATCCATGTGAATAAATAAAAAGTTTTTCCGAAATACGTCACCAGAAAATTCAGAATTCAGTCTTTTAGTAGAAACGCTGTAGAATCTTCATCCGACATCAAATTTTCACGATCTACCCCAGTTTTCTTATGCCCAAGAAATTTCCTAGCTTTACGCAAGGAATATTTTTGAGTTTTGAGCATGTTTATGGGATGAAATCAGTGAAACAGTAAATTTTCCGAAAATTTTCAACTGTCATATTGTTCGATGTTTCGGCCACATCTTTTTGCTCATTCATCCAATTACTGTGAATTTTGGATATATTGTAAAGAGCATCCATATGAAGAGAATTACATATGACTCGACCTTATATTCCTTACCAATTTCTCCTAGTTCGTCATCTTATATGAGGCTGCGTAAAATCTCCTAAGACGTGCTTGTTGTAAAACGTCTTTTTATGACTTTTACACTATTTGTTCGTGTCTTGAATGCATAATGAAAAAATTTGATGATGTTAGATCACTTACATTCTGAACTTCATGATTTTTTTTTGATTTCCATGCTTGGAGTGCTCTAATACTATGTAATCATCATATTAGGTGCCAAATGACGAAGTTGGGGATAATGGGCCAATAATGATGATTCTAATAATATGGTGAATCAAAATGATGATATTACCATCTTTGTACCTTAGGGTCACGAGAATGTTGCTACCAAAGTGGTTGAACAGAATGAGACTCAAGTCGCCATCACTTTAGAGATAGAAGAAACCAGGCCAGGGATAGAAGAAACTGATTCTGCTCTAGTGATCGAAAAAATTGTTCCAATGATAGAAAAAGTTTCTCCAATGATAGATACTCATATGGCGGTACACGAATACCCTAACGCAAGGATTGCCTTTGATCCTCTATTTCATGAGTTACTCACATACCATGAACTAGTTGGAAGATTTAGCGTTCCTACTGGATATGCTGGCATGTATGAGACATTATGGAAGAGGTATGTTCATATCTTTGTTACAAAAGACCTCAAACACAGCTACTTCTTGACAATGAAAGTAGGAGCTATCTTGCGTGTCATAAATGATATGCGAACCAGATCTAAAAGTGTTGTTACTCCAGATGTACTCTTTAATTGAGAGTACAACTTGGAAAATACTGAGAGACTTTCCTTCAATGTGAAGTGGCTTCGTCAAAGAATCAATATGATTAAGGACTTTCGTGAAAAGAACATACCCTTTTATAGTGATACTGTGATGGAGAAGGAGGCCAAGATTGCTAGATTGTCTGAAGAGCTGGAGTTGGAGAAGGCGGCTTTGCAAGTCTTGAAAATTACAGAGGAGCGGAGATCTTACTTTGTTGATTTCCTTTAATTTCTCTTCCATGATCTCTTAAACCTTGAACCTCTGAGAGATGTGAGGTTTTATTTTGGTTTTGATTAGTTTTGGATAAGTGAGTGATTGAGGATTTTGTTTTGGATTTGATAGAGATTTTCTTTAAGTAAAATAAACTTTGATAGATTGCAGAATTCAAATACTGAATGCAAGTATTGCATACGTTTTGAAGGAATTAAAAATACAGATGAAAGAAAATCCTAAAATGGAAGGTGTCTTGGATGTTTGTGCGAACGTCTAACACCTCAAATGTCGAATGTCTCAGACGTCAAATGCTTTGAGCCAGTTTTATTGTATTACTGGCATGCTCGCCTTTCCCTTCATATTAACCAACTTGTAGTATCCTCTAACAACCGACTTAAAAATCATAAAAGGCCATTCCCAGTTGGAGTTCCTTGCCTAATGAAGATTGCATTTAGTTTTTTGAATATCTTCAGCTGATTCGGCATTCCTCTTATGGTGGGATTCCATGCTCGCGTAGTGGAAGTTTTCCAATTTTGTGACACATGTGGACACTCATGCAAGGTTATGGGAGAATATCCAAGATAATTCTTAGTGAAAATACGGGGGTCTAACAACCACACCCAACAATTCATTTGGCAATCTGAGAGGACTTACTCCAATATACTTTCTAGAGATTCAACTAAATAGTCAGACTCAATCTAGAGAAAAGAATATACGAGAGTTTAATATCTCTATTTCACAATGTAATCAACAAATCAAACAGAAAGAAATCCGCGAGCCTGATTATTATATGAAACAACTTGAACGGTACCAAAGATCAATGTTCAAGTTTCAATCAATTTAAATCAACAACCAACGGTTGGATTATCTAATTTATTGATCTTAACGCACAACCTGTGATATTTCAATTATATAACAAAATATAATGCGGAAATGAAATAACACAAACACCAGAATTTTGTTAACGAGGAAAACCGAAGAAAAAAAAACCCCGGGACTTAGTCCAGTTTGAACACTACACTATATTAAGCCTCTACAGACTCTAGCCTACTACCAATGAACTTCGAAATGGACTGTAGTTGAACCCTAATCAATCTCACACAAATTAAAGGTACAGTTGCATTCCTTACGTCTCTGATCCCAGCAGGATACTACACACTTGATTCCCTTAGCTGATCTCACCCATAACTAAGAGTTTCTACGACTCAAATTCAAAGACTTAATAAACAAATATGTCTCACAAAGAAAAGTCTATTGGAATAGATAAATCTGTCTCCCACAGAAATACCTATGAGTTTTTGTTCTGTCTTTTGATAAATCAAGGTGAACATGAACCAATTGATAAACAAGTCTTATATTCCCGAAGTACAGCCTAGTATTATCAATCACCTCACAATAATCTAAATCGTTTGATGACGAAACTAGATATTGTGGAATCATAAACGATGAGACGAAGGTGTTTGTGATTACTTTTTATCTTGCCTATCAGAGATTAAATCTCGAGCAAATATTAGAGAAGATAGTACTCAAACGATAGAATCAGTCAAGATCAGAATACGCAACTACAAAGAAAATAGTTGGGTCTGCCTTCACAATTTTAATGAAGTCTTTAAAGTCGTTAACCTACAAGGTCTCGATAGAAACCTAAGGTTAAAGGAGAATCGACTCTAGTTGATGCAACTAGTAACATACAAGAGGTGTGGGGATTAGGTTTCCTAGTTGCTAGAGTTCTCCTTTATATAGTTTTCAAATCAGGGTTTGCAATCCAAGTTACCTTGGTAAAATGGCAGTCAATATTCACCGTTAGATGAAAAAACTGATTCAACCAAGCTAATAGCTTTCAACCGTTATATCGAACTTAGCTTGTTACACACAAATGAAATGTACCCTCATTTAAGTTTATGTAACCGTACCCAAACATGTACATCATGTTGGCTCAACAATAGTTAACCGAAGTTAGCCATATGATTATGATTACTCACATATCAACCTTATTCATCTTAACCATAACTAGTTCAAATGACTCAAATGAAACTAGTTAAAGAGTCATTCAATTGCTATATTCTCATAGAAGTATACAAGAAAAAAATTGAAGCAAAATCGGTTTGATTCACTCGAATCAATTCATGAACATTATAGCCACGATTTGAAAAGATTGCATTCCTTATTTTTATAAATGTTTAAGTTCATGTATAACTGATTTTAGAGAGTAACCAACTCAAGTATGCAAACAGGTATGCACACTTAAGTAGTCGGACCGAGTTTGGTTATGCCAGTACGCCTACGGGTACGCATACCAATTCACACTTCCAAACTCCAGCAGAAATTCACGGACGTGAGACTTCCGCCAGTATGCGTACGTGTACGCATACTTGCCCAGACATCCAACAACCGCCAGTACACATACGGGTACGCATACTTCAGGTTCCCGGTTTTGTCCTTATACACAAATGTGAAAACACACTATGTTTATATCCAAACATGGTTACATGATTCTAAGCTCTTTATTGCAATCATTGAAACTTTCTTAGGGGATGACAATAGCCGTTTTCACACACTATTAGCATCAAAGCAATTTTCAAGATATTGAAATAATCATAACGAAACATTCCAAGTCTACACCAAATGATTGTATCACACAAACCATGTAAGATGTTACTTGGAAATTTTCATATGATCATATTCTGACTTTCGTCAAGAATATAAGATGAACTTCGTCGAAGTGAAAGCTTGCCAACACATATTTCGAGAAATATGTGAGCGAGATAAACTCAGCTCGAAATCTCAAATGGGTATAATTGTAGTTGCAGGAATTCCTAAAATACATCCCTCACAAGAATTCATGATAATCAACACATCTTTTAGATCAACAATTACACTTTTTATTAATTGACTTATGAAATTTTACAAGAAGGAAATGAAATCAAGAATACAACCACTGTTCTAGACTTACTCTCTCCTCAAAACTTTCTCACCACTCTCAAAAGATCTCTCTGCCTTAAGCATATTCAGCTCTTTATATAGGGTATTACATAGTGGATGACAACTAAGTTGACCTTTATTTTCGGATCTGGCTTGCGAGATTCTCGCAAGCATACAAATGTTCTTTTCGCGATATTCCTAAATCTCGCTAGATCTTCACATATTTCTCGTGTTTATGCTGACGTTATCTGTTATGTCATTTCTGTAATCATTTTGCGATGTCTACACAGTGTATTGTAGATGAAGGTTTCGCAACAATATTGTTGTTGCGATATTCTGATCCTACAATAATAGAAAAATATATCATAATACGACTTATGTCTGAATATAGGAGATAGAGTAGAAATAGACTTTCCAAGTGATAGATGAGTTTCAGTCTCCACATACCTTTTGTTGATGAAGTTACACAAGATCCCCTTAGTCGTTATTCGTCTTCAAATGATGAACGCCGTGAAGTCTAATGCTCAACTACATAATCTATGTCCTAGTCCGAGACATCTATAACTAGGCTAGAAATCAAGACTTATAGTTTTAATCACTAACATTGACAAACATACTAGAGATAGTAATACATGCGAGTTCGACTGAGCAGTGCTCTAACACTTAAGCATCATTTCCGCAGTGAATGTCTCAGTAAGATGATCGATCCAGAGAGGTTCCACATTCAACCACTTAGTAAAATATTGCTGAGGTGAGATTACCCACTCATAGCGCCTTGGAACAACTAGGTTGTTGATGGAGTAGACTCCCCAGACCAGGATAGCATGTTTGAAAGTAGATAATATAGACACATGGGGAGGGATGAGACTTTCCTGAGTGCGAAACCTTTTGTGGAATGCAAGTGCATTTTTTTTCTTCAGGCTTTTGATTTAACTCCATCAGGGATTTGATTTCCTCTAGGTGCTCTGATGACGGAGTGTCTTGTATTTCTTATGAATCAGATCTTTCCACACCAGAGGGATATGCAAAATGTGTAACTAAAGGTGTTTTATCATTGGTTACCTTTTTGGTATATATCGACGTCAGTCCGAGGATCATGTCGTATCCTGGATCTTTCCTGATTATATAAATTTGGTTTCAGTCCATGTTGAGCTATTTTTCATCTTGAGAATGATGCACATGAGTAGCTTCTTGTCAGGTGATGCCTACATCTCTGAGAGTATTCAGAGGGACAATATTAATGGAAGTACCAACATCAACCAGTGATCTCTTGAATTCATTTCCCTTGAGATTGATTGTGGTGAGAAGGCCCTAGTCATACATTTCCTTGTCTGTCGCTGGAGGTTCAGGAAACGTTTCTGGAATGAATAATCATTTCCCTGATACTATGTGATTCAGATCCGTGAACATGTCTTCTCTTTGATCTCTCGATAGATAAAGTAATTCACATACATGCTCGACCAAAGATTGAACTGCTTCTTTGACAGGTTGTTCAGGGAGTGTAAATATCCTGATTGGGAGAGGATTCCTGTGCACCCCTTCAGTCCCTAGTTCTCATGTGTCAGCTTTCTCCTTGAATATGTGCTTTAAGATTCTATAATTGTTTGTTGTATGATTGACAAACCTATGAAAGCCACAATAACGCGGATTCTCCATTTCTTCCTCAATTGGTTCTCTCCTGACATGAGGTAATTTGATTGCTCCGTTTTGGATCCAAACTTCCAATAACTCGATCACCTCTTTAATGGGAAAAGGAAAGTCTGGCTCTGCCTGGTCATTTTGCTGACGCGGAGTCTGTGCTTGTGCATTTCGAGTTTGGTTGTATTTCCTTAATTCTTTTATAGGCTGGGATGTTGGAGAAGCGTTCTTATGTTGTTGTATTTCATCCTTCCTCTTGCCTACTTTAGAAAAAATTTGTGTATAGGGTTGGAAATTGTACTGCTTATTGATCAGGCGCATGGTGCTACCTCGAGCTTATCACGGTTCCTCGACCTGTGTAACTTTTGTCCTTTCCAGTAAGGCTGGAGCAGTGGTTGCTGACCGTTTAGCTGCTTTGTGAAGCTCTAAGAAAGTCTGGAATCGTAGATTCTCTAGTAAAGCTCTATAAACCGAGATCATTCAGTTGATACATAAGTCCACCAGATGTTGTTCAGTGACATTTGGATCATGGCAATCCAAAGCTTGGACTCTGAATCTTTTCACATAGTCGTTCAGATGTTCACTGTTCTTCTATAATATTCTTCCTAAATCATATAGAGTAACTTGTTCTGAGACGAAGAAGTATTTCCGAAAGAAAGCATTAACCATTTCTCCCCAACTGGTGATTGCTTCCTAGTACGATGTTATTTTACCAGGTGTATGCTCTGCTTGTCAGAAACTTTGAGAATTCCTTCAGACGGACGACATGATTGTGTTCGTGTTCGCCTAATGCTTCTGAGAATCGAGAAATATGCTCTCGAGCATTCCATTTTCTATTGAAAAGTGTAAACTTTGGTGAAATGTAGCCTTTGGGGAGAGGAATTCTCTATGTAGCAATCTGATACGGAAGTTGGTAACAATGGACAAATGACGTCTTGTCTTTCCCTCGATCCTCCAGAAAGCGTTCCAGGTCTTCACGATTGATGAAACCTGTGGAATCCTTTATTGGTGGATTATCTGCAGCTTTGCATACTTCATTATCATCCACCACGTGAATTGGAGAGATTTCAGGATCAACAGGCGGGGATGTTTGTTTGGCTTTTCCTTTCTCCAACTCATCATGACCTTTCTATGATATTTTTTTTGTGAGAGTTTTGAGATAACTGCATAACTCCTTCTGTGTTGCGGCCATGTCAATTTGATTTTTAGTGAGAACTTCCTGAACCTGCATAAAATCAGCTATGGTAAATGAATTTTCCCTGATTTCTTCGGGAGACCGGACGAAGAGAAGATTACTTTCGATGTTGGTTTGAGGAGGGGTGGTATCAGTAACGCCACTATTGGGAGCCGGAGTGACTGAAGTACCACCATTGTTGTTGTTAGTGCTAGTACCGTTCGGGTTAGGATTTGTAACTGAACCTGACCTAAGATCAACCATTTTGATGAAATAAGATTGCAACTGAGAGATTAATCTCCCAATGTGGTCGCCAATCTGTTGATAGGGCAAAAAAATTTACAAGTTTTTTAGGAAAGTGAAGAGACGACCGTGTGGATAGGACTCCTCGTCCGAGTAAACTGCTCAACCTCAAATAGATGAACTGTACGGGGATGCTTTGAGTTCGAGAGATCAATCTATGAGACTCTGGTCTAAACCAAGACAATGGACGTTCCAAAGTCAATTCGGTCACAAAGAGGGAAGAGGTTTGATATGTAGGAGGGAAGCTAAAAAGTGTGTGAGACCAATGATGATCAAGGATTGTTAATACGTTGTATATTTCTGCAAATTGATGAACTGCTGGGTTCGAATAAGTTTGAATTATGCTCTGTTGAGAGTGATTGCTCAGATGAGGATTCTTATGATAATTCCCGTATATCTAATTATCTGTTTTATCATGAATTCAGAGACTTATTTATATATTGCAATAATGTTGACACATTGATCCCAGTAAGTGTGACGGTTGCTCGAGTGAAAGAGTGGGGAAGTGGAAATTGTTGTTTAACCAGTTTCAGGTCATATAGTGACTTGGTTGATCGTCCACCCACTACTTTAGTAAATCCCTCAACTTCTTGCATAACTTACTCACATTTCTCATCGTGGATGAACACACATGCCGCACGCCGCAAGACCAAAACCCTAATTAATATCTCCCATGTGACGTGATTGAGTCTGCAAGGCAGGCGTGTATTTAATTAGTCAGTTGTTGACTTTATCAGACGATGAGTCTAAGTTTTATTGAGTCGAGCATGATTGACGAATGCTCTATGATTCATGGATTGAACATGTCTACTGGGACATAGGGCTGTCAATGGGTACCCGTTACCCGCTACCCGTAACCGGACCCGCTAAATCGGGTCCGGTTCTGGGTCCTAAAGTTGGACCCATTAGCAACTTAGGACCCGACGGGTAATTACCCGATTGGACCCGTTAACCAAACGAGTACCCGTTTATTTAACCTTTTGATCATTTTTTTAGCAAAATTATAGGTATTTTTGCTAGTTTCGGCTTTGAATTTTTTTGATTTTTGATTTTTGATTTTTTTCTTACATTTAATATTTATTTAGTACGTTAATAAAGAAATAATAATAAATTTTTATAAAAATAATTTATATTCAAGTTAAAAAGAGAAAGAAATTAAGAATTTAATAGTTTTTTTAATACCCAATTACGGTACCGGACCCGACGGGTATCCGGGACTTTAAACGGGTCCGGTTTTGGGCCAACACATTATGGAACCGGACCCGGAACCGATGCTGATATGCCGGGTCCGGTTCTGGGCCATGTACTACCCGGAAGGACCCGGACCCGTTGACAGCCCTACTGGGACATATGCATAGTTCTTGAACACGTTGATAGTTAAATCATGATGAATATTGATAGCCTGAGCAAATATTTCTCGTTTGAGAAAATATTACTTGATTAATGTATTATTAAACATTGATAGTTAATAATATTACTAGTCTCATCTGAGAAAATATTTCTCATTTGATGGATTATTGAATATTGACAATTGAGTCAATACTGATAGTCTGAGCAAATATTGCTCGTTTGAACAATTATTGGTACATGACCAAATAAAATATTAATTTAAAATATTGGCAGCTGGGCCGAATATTATATAATTAATCAATATGTTGATTGTTGGATCAACATAAAATTATTAGTGCTTGAACTTGCTCAGAATTACGATTTGTAGAGCGACTAGTTCAAAATCCTAATTTTGATCGATTGCTGACCAATTGGAGATTTACTGAAAATCAATCATTGAGTGAGATAGGGACTGGATACATGGGATTATGGACGACCATGTAGCTCCCAAGTGCTCGAGTGAGCATGCACCAAAGTCTTTTGTAGACCAGTTGGTGAAAAGATGATTAAATGATGGTTTAATCATTTATTGAAATAGTGCTCTCTTGAGCATTAGGCAATAAAACCTAATTATGAAGAGATGAAGTACCAACCAAGAGATATGAAACCATCCCTTAGTAGTCGTGCGACCAGCTGGTGGTCATTTGAACAAGTTCCAAGTTGGTTGGAGAGTGTTTGAACCCAATATGAATATTAGGTCAAAATTGTTAAAGTATGTGGAACCGGCTTCTTGCAAGCCTAAGGGATGACCTTGGTCAGTTAAGGTGGCATTCCCATGTCACCATAGTGTCCGTATCTCAGTCCTGAGAATTTTGGTATTTTCTGACGTGCGTTCGAGCAATATTTTGGATTTTCAGAAGAGTTTGATCTTGACTGAAACTCTCGATTTTGCTCGAATGAGCAAGTAAAACTTTTCTCGTGCGATCGGTATTTTGAAAATATTAAAATAATAATATTTTCCGTGAGTAGCCTAGTCGGTCATGTGAACATTTGACTTTTTGGCTTTTTGATGGTTTGAGCAATATTTGAGAAAATATGAAAAACTAGCGGTTTTGCTCAAACGAAGGAGCTTCATGAGATGAAGGAAATAATAATAAGAAAATAAGGGATTATAAGGTGTGGGACCGTTCACGTCTAGGACATGATTGGCCGGCTATGTGGCCCATTCCCTTGACACCCTTCCCTATTTTTTATTATTTTTTCATCGTCTGAAGGAAAATACAGAGAAACTAAGAGTTTTGCTCATACAAGGAAGTTTGCTCGAATGAAGGAGTTTTCATGAGATTAGGAAAAATAATAAATAAAGTAAAACAAAAGGAAGAGACATGAGACCGGCCATTGCGACATGACCGGTCGGCCGGTGGGCCCGGTCCCCCTGGGCGCCTCTTTATTATTAATATTATTTTTCTTCCCTATTTTGCATAGGTTTCCTCGTTTGTCCATATTTTTGAGTGCTCATTAGTGCGCTCGGGTGCTCGTTCGTGCATTATTTCTAAGTACCCTCGTACTATTTTCTCGGGGCTTACTCGGTGGTGGCCCAGATGCCCGATCAGTGAATATCTATTACTAATTCATGGAATT
Organism: Papaver bracteatum; assembly: GCA_023529315.1. Classification (NCBI taxonomy): domain Eukaryota; kingdom Viridiplantae; phylum Streptophyta; class Magnoliopsida; order Ranunculales; family Papaveraceae; genus Papaver; species Papaver bracteatum. The sequence goes on along the minus strand of JAJJWX010000810.1, from coordinate 816,883 downwards.
CAGCTGCGTATCAGCCATGAACGGAGTAATGATATAGAATGATTATCTATTACTAATCCATGGAATCTATCTAGGATCAGCCATGGAACGGAGTAATGTGATAAATAGATTATTTTCTAGGAATTCAGTTGATGAATGACATGCTAGAATTAATCTATGAATTTTTCTACACTAGCATGCGATATGTCTAGGAGCAGGTTTATTCGAGAATCGAGGTATGAGATAATGAAAGCATCATACTCGTTCTGAATATTAGGGGTGTATAGTCAAGGAACAACAAACAGTGTGACGTCCTGAAGACGTTAGCGCTCTATATCAGCATGCAATATGTCTAGGAGCCGTCCAATCGTTAAGATATTTTATACACGTTTTCTCTACATAGTCATGGAGCAACAAATAGTGTTACATCCTGAATACGTTAGCGCTCTATACTAGCATGCAATATGTCTAGGAGCCGTCCAATCATCTTGATTTTACGTAGAGGTGATGATGAAATGTGCAAAGTGTCAAAAGCTCAGCTGAGAGGCTTTTCGAGGAACATATTCATCATAGCTCTGAGAGGATGCTTTCTTAGTCAAAGATCGTGAAATGGTTCACGGGTCATAAAATATGAGTTTCACATACATTCCTGAAGTCGGGTCAGAAACATGTAGTATCATGATTTTACGATTTTAGCCTTTGTCGAAAATCCACCATCAACACCAGATTTCACCTAAATGGGATTTTGTTCAAACCCATTTAACTCTGGATCAATTGTGTGTGACTCACATGTGTGAAATGGGCCACGAACCAGAATTAGTTGGTTCCGGTACCTGGACTAGTTTTACCGGTTCAGGAACTTCTCAGTCGGTTGCACGTATAAAGAGAAGCTCTTCTCTTATTTTCTTCCCCACCTTCTCTTGTTAGAGAACTTTGTAAAAGAAAACTCAACAGTTCACAATCTCTTGATCTCCAAAAACCTCATTTCTCAATCATTTTGAGTGTTCTTTATACCATTGAACTCACAACAAAAAACTACTCAACGGGTTTTTCTTTGTCTCCTTTTTCCTTCGAGTTCCGGAGATTTTCCATTAATGACAGTTCGAGTACCTGGTAAGTTATTTTTCATCACTTTAAGTTTTCTTCAATTCTAAATGGCATCTAGGAAAATACCAAATAGTGGTGAGAGTTCAGATACGTTCTATGACCCAATCTTGCCGACGAGGCGTCGAATATCGCAAAAATAATATTTCTCTAATTTTTACACTAGCAAGTAGTATAATGTAAGCAGGATTATCCCAAGGGAGGTATGAAGTTTCTAGTTGTTATGAAATACTCTTATCAAAGATGATTGTGTTGTAGAAAATTCTGAAATTTGTAAATTGTATTCAAATATGAGATGGAATTGATTAAAGGTTCATTCTAGACCACGGAATACAAACCAAATTGATATATAGCCAAGTTCTTTGCATTATCATGTTACTAACAACCCTAGAATAATTAGTAGGCTCAACTATTCCGTTATTATCTCCTAAGCTCACCGGATACGGAAGCGCTCGACTACCGGTTCCTACTTGCCAAGTTTCCTAGAGGTACGCTTACTAGGTGTGACTTAACAAAGTCCCATCATCAATACCCACATATTGCTACTTGTGTTTATCTTCTCTAGACAATAACGGGTCGAAGAAAATCTAAACTAGCAAATAGATTAAGAATTAATGATTCAATTTCGAACTTAAACCCTTAACAAATAATCCATAGACAATATTAGAATAGTAGAAAATCAATCAATAACATAAATAAATGCAATAGAATAAGTTATTTCATATCAAATATAGATTCATATTTCGGGCTTCGAAATCGCCCTTAATCAAAGAGAGTTTTAGTTACTCATAAATATGGAGTTCATTATCAAATATAATAAATGAAATAATGAAGATGAAAATAAACAAGGAAGCAAACCCTAGTTCCAGCTCTCTGCAAAACTCCCAGTAGAATAGAAAATACGTGATAATAAAGTTGTAGAAGTTTCCCTTTTGTAGATTTCTTTCTCCAAACTAGGTCATAACTCAAAAGTCCAAGTCCAATATATCCACTAAGCCCATATAATTCATGTGTGAGAGTAGCCCAGTAGAAAACATGCCCCAAAATGAGTCACCGGAAAGTTGGGTCACCTGCCGGAAATTTTCCGGAACTTGGCCGTCGGCGCCGGAATCTGGTCAATCAACTCAGTTAATCACTGAGTCCAGGTTGATGAGTCAGTCACCTTGTAAGATGCTCTAGCCTTCCCAACTGCAAACTGCATTACAACCAATGTATCTCCAAAATTAATCATAACTATTATTGGGCTACTGCAACAGTCGCCATCCTCATTTCATCACCACAGCAACCACCATGGACTGACTGTAGTTACACAACCCCAACTTCTACTCAGTTTCACCATCTACAATTGTACCATCTCTACCTGCAATTACAGCTCATTGAAAATACACACAGCACCACCTGCCAGAACCCAGCTAAGACTGCAGCATAACCTGAAATATCCATTCAGTCCCTGCCCAGCTGCAACAAACGCCACTGAATTAAAGCTCTGTCTTCATATTCTCAGCAACTACACCTGCATAATACCCTGAACATAGCAACAGCTCCAGCTGCACTTCACCTGCAACTACTACAACTCTAGTTCGACTCCCCTTCCAATATCAATTTCAATCACTGCTATCTCTTCCCTGGATTTGTTCTCGTCTCCGCAACTGCAGCTGTAACTCTCCATGAACCATTTCAGCTACCAGCATCGCTGCAACCCTGAACCTGTCTTTCCATCCATTTCTTAGCCAAACACACAACACTCCAGCTGATATGTCTATCCGTTGCAGCTCAATACCCATCCGAGTACCAACAGTTCTCAACCAATATCACAGCATTTCAGTCGGAAACATCATACCTGCAACTTCATTGCAGCTTCATCTCCAACAACGTCTGCCAATGGAAGCAGCTCCATTCTTCTTTTCCGTATCCACAACTTATCCTCAACAATGGCAGCAACATTGCTTCACTTCCTGCGACAGTATCACTCCATTTGTAATCCCAATTTCGCTCACATCCACCAGTGCATTCCTGCCATCAGTTATCATTCACAGATCACCAGCTCAAGCTAAAACCAGTACCATATCACTCTGTATAGCTTCAATCTCCTGACGGTGCTCTACTACTCCAGCCATACTCCATGCAATGCATCATACATTCCTGCCATGCTACAAACTCAGTAACCTCATAGTCTCCCAGCATAGAGCAACACTTCCACCTCAACAACACCACAGCACCCTCTCTGTAGCTCCCTTGCACCTCTCCACTACTCCTCTATGGCCCATTCTTAACTGCAAAATACAACAGCTACAGGGCCACCACAGATTACCAACTCCATCAAACTTCAATCTGATTACAACTTCCATAAACCATCCAACTACACAACCAACAGTGACCCATCCAACCAATTACTCATGGCTAGATGCTGGCAAGGCTGGTTTCGGCTAATTGTTGGCACTGAAATTGATTTGTGCAATACTGGTGGTTCAGGAATTTCATCGAACATGTTGTGTACATTTGCTGGTAATACCAGGATCAACTACTGTTGATTCTTCAAACCATTCCATCTCCTTCCTGCGTATATTTCACATTCAACACACACCCATTACTGTTAATCATTCATAAACTCTAAAGTACTCTTCAACCTCATCTGTTCATCTCCAATGGAAGCATAGTTGGCTTCCTTTTCTTCCCTATATTTCCTTGTCACGGCAATATTTACCCCTTTATAATCTCGTTCTCGAAACTGTTGTAGTCTGAATTGAATCAAACCCATCTCTTAATTCGTTACAGAACTCGGTTTTACTGACTATTCTGATATTGATCTATGGCAGAAACTCGAGCTTCTGAGCTTCTTCAAGCTATTTTGTCGGCAGTGCCATGAACAGTGGCAGTTCTTCCCTCTCTCGATTTCAGGTGTTGTAGGAAATAATGAGAAGATACTCTTCTCTGAATTTTAGGGTAAGAGAAACTAACATGATATTGCCACTCAGGTGAATTGGCTAAGGGGGTGCCCAGATGACTCTAGGCACCCTAAGTGTTGATAAGAGCCGAAAAATAATGATAACTCCTTTTGCTCCACTGTGCTTCCAATAGTGCTTGCATATTGAAATGACGCTTTCGCCTTTCGTGCTCCAAATTGATGCTTTCTTTCGAATTCCACCAACATCAACCAACCCTTATTTCTCAGATTCACTTCTTCTCTTCAATGAGAGTCATCACTAAAGTTGTCGTGCTTTTCAGACAAAAAAGTTGCATCACTAAAGCCGACATACTTTTCAGACATAGATGAAGAAATAAAAGTAAATTGTGAGAAATAATCCGCCACCAAAAGCATTTGCACATGAGATGAGACTTTTGCCATGTTTCTTCTTCTTTAGTTCCAAGTGACTCCAAAGTACCTAAATATTCAAAAGAAAACATAAGATACATAATTTACAAGAAAACTAGCATAGAAAGCATAAACAATAGATAAATATCAAGGTATTTTAGACACCTATCAAATTCCCTCATACTTAGACTTTGCTAGTCCTCGAGCAAATCAAACAAAAGAATTATAAAGCATACATACAACTCCGTCTCGTCGAGGCTACGGTTAATCTAAGCATAAATAACATGCCTTTGAACCCCTAGGTGTCCCTAGTGGACGAGTTTTAGTCTCGTGAAGGTTTACAAGAGGTCTGCCTACAAAACCTATATTTCCAACTCCGTCTATTTGTGGAAAATCAATGAACGAATCCAAAGTGACTACAGGAGGAGGTACCTTGCGCAAATTCAGTTCATATATAAGTGCATAAAGTTTTTCTTAGAAAGTCGAACAAACCACAATACTCGGAATCTGACTAACCACAATCACAATGAAAAGATTAAGAAGATGGATACAGAGGTAGATGTGGAGAATATTCACAAGTGATCGATATATCCCATATCTGTCTGAAGGTCACCGCCAAGATGAACCTATGCATCCTATTGGATTGAGCTACTGGTCTGAATTCTAGTGTTAATACACTGGCATATACAAGGGAACCAGTGGTCAACAAACTTATTTCTACATCAACTCACTGGCATATACAAGGGAACCATGAGTGACTTTATTCAACAAATATAATCTTTTCTTTTTCTTTTTCTTTTTCTTTTTCTTTTTCACTTTTTTTTTTTTAAACGGCATGATTAAATATTTTGGATTTAAGCGCATGCTTCTTGTCAGCAAGTACGTGATAGTTTCCTTGGATCCTGCATTCCACGCTTGTTTAGGCGACGGAGACAGGGACTACGTTTCACACATCTTTGCTATTCCCAAGTGTCATTTTTATTCCGTTTGGTCTAATTGGTCGGTCTCTTTTTTTCTTTTTTTTTTTTTTAACTCAATCACTCTATTTCATCCTAGCAGTAATAACAACTCGATTTTTAGTGACCCACCAAAGCACTTAGAGAACAATAGATAAATATGGAAAAATAAAAATAGAATGTGATATGGTGATATTCCGAGATATGGTAACAACTAACATATAATTTATAATTTCTGAGCTATGTTCGTCTTTGTTAATTAATGGGTTCTTCAACTCCTGCAATCACAATGGTTCCATCCACTAATAGTGTCATCCTAAAGGCATAAATTTCTAGATTTCGGAGTTTAGAAAGCACAATTTTTTATTTGTTTTTCTATTTTTCTGATTTTTTTCTTCTAAAGGAATAAAACAAACTATACAAAGATATAAATGCTCCCCCACACTTAAACTTTACATTGTCCTCAATGTAAAATTGAATCGTCCAAAGAAAAGTTCAAGGTGGGAAATTCCGCAAATGATATGCAAAAACAAAGAAAATAAAAGATAAAATGCTGAAAAATAAAAAGATAAAGGTAAAGATACAAAACCGGTGGGTTGCCTCCCACTTAGCGCTTGGATTAACGTCGTCAGCCCGACGTTCAGCTCCAATTAATCCTCCAGAGGGAGTGGATCACTCAATGTGATCATATCCTGATTCTCCGTCACAAACTTCTCGTAGTATGGTTTCAAATGATGGCCGTTGACCTTGGAAACCAGCCCTGTTTTGGGACTAGTAATCTCAACTGCACCATGCGCAAACACATTAGTAACAACAAATGGTCCAACCCATCTGGACCTAAGTTTACCCGGAAACAATTTAAGACGAGAATGGAATAAAAGAACTTTCTGCCCTACTTCAAAACTCTTTCGGGAAATCATTTTATCATGGAAAGCCTTGGTATTTTCTTTATAAATGCGTGAAATTTCATATGTATCATTTCGTATCTCTTCTAACTCATTGAGTTGAAGCTTCCTATGTTCACCAGCTGCATCTAATTCCATATTACATACCTTGATAGCCCAATAAGCTTTGTGTTCAAGTTCGACGGGAAGATGGCAAGGTTTACCATAGACAAGCCTAAAAGGAGACATACCGATGGGTGTCTTATAATCTGTCCTATACGCCCACAAAGCGTCATTGAGTCTATAACTCCAATCCTTCCTTGTAACGTTCACCGTCTTCTCTAAGATGGACTTAATCTCCCGGTTGGAAATTTCAGCTTGACCGCTTGTTTGTGGATGATATGGTGTGCCAACTTTATGAGAAATGTTATACTTCTTTAGAAGAGCGTGAAAGTATCTCTTGAAGTGCGAGCCTCCATCACTAATCACCACTCGAGGTGTTCCAAACCTAGAAAAGATATGTTCCTTCACAAACTCACAAACAACATGAGAATCATTGGTATGAGTGGCTTTAGCTTCCACCCACTTAGAAACATAATCTACAGCAAGAAGTATATAATATTTCCCATTGGAATTCACAAAAGGCCCCATAAAGTCTATACCCCAAACATCAAAAATCTCAACATCAAGAATTGGTGTTTGCGGAATTTGGTTTCTAGCACCAAGGTTTCCTGTCCTTTGACACCTATCACAAGCTTTGCAAACTAAATATGCATACTTAAACAATGTAGGCCAATAAAAACCACTTTCGAGAACCTTGAGGGATGTCCTCTTGGCTCCGAAATGGCCACCACAAGCATATGAGTGACAAAAATTCAGAATTGATTGGAACTCTGATTCGAGTACGCACCTGCGGATCATTTGATCAGATAAATGCTTCCACAAATAAGGTTCATCCCATATATATTTCTTGGCAATCTTCTTGAGCTTGTGTTTTTGGAATGTAGACATGGAACTAGGTACTTGACCCGTCACCAAGAAGTTAACAATATTAGCGTACCATGGAATTGTGCCACCAACCGCAAAGAGTTGTTCATCCGGGAAGCTATCATGCAAAGGAATCGCTTCTTCGGACACAACCAATCTGCTTAGATGATCCTATACAGTATTCTCATTGCCCTTCTTATCCTTTATTTGCATGTTGAATTCTTGAAGAAGGAGTATCCACCTTATGAGCCTTGGCTTAGCATCCTTCTTTGTTAGCAAGTATCGAAGTGCATCATGGTCGGAGAAAACAACCACCTTTGTACCCACTAAATAGGATCTAAACTTCTCTAGTGCAAACACTATAGCCAAGAGCTCCTTTTCAGTTGTGGAGTAGTTGATTTGCGCTCCGTTGAGAGTTCTAGAAGCATAATAAATGGCATATGGAACTTTACCATCTCGCTGTCCCAATACGGCTCCAACGGCATAATCACTTGCATCGCACATCAACTCAAATGGCTTGCTCCAGTCCGGTGGTTTGATAATTTGTGCGGTAGTCAACAACTCTTTCAAGGTATCAAAAGCTTCCTTGCATTCCTTGTCACAATCAAAGGCCACATCTTTTTGCAAAAGTCTACACAGGGGCATTGCAATCTTGGAGAAATCCTTGATGAATCTCCTATAAAATCCTGCATGACCAAGAAAAGAGCGAACCTCCCTCATATTTGTGGGGTATTGTAAGTTCCGAATCAAATCTATCTTAGCCTTGTCAACTTCTAACCCTTTAGAAGATACAACATGGCCTAGCACAATCCCATGAGTGACCATAAAGTGACATTTTTCCAAATTAAGCACAAGATTAGTTTCTACGCATCGTTTAAGAATAAGTGCAAGGTTATCTAAGCATTTGTCAAAAGAATCACCATACACGCTAAAATCATCCATAAACACTTCTATGATGCTTTCCAAATAATCTGAGAATATGCTTACCATACGACGTTGAAAAGTGGCTGGAGCATTGCACAAGCCAAATGGCATACGTTTATATGCAAAAGTGCCAAAAGGACAAGTAAACGTATTCTTTTCTTGATCTTCCGGAGCTATTACAAGCTGGTTATAACCTAAAAAACCATCAAGGAAGCAATATTAAGCATGTCTAGCCAACCTTTCAAGCATTTGATCAATGAATGGTAAAGGAAAATGGTCCTTTCGGGTGGTAGAGTTGATATTTCGGTAGTCAATGCAAACTCTCCAACTGGTCTGGATTCTAGTTGGAACCAAGTCATTATCTTCATTTTTCACCACCGTGATTCCGGACTTCTTTGGAACGACTTGAATTGGGCTCACCCATTTGCTATCGGATATGGGATAGATAATCCCAGCATCTAACAACTTTAGGATTTCTTTCTTGACTACTTCCATCATTGGAGGGTTCAAGCGACGTTGAGCTTCTCTTGTTGGTTTTTCCCCCTCCTCAAGAAGTATTCGGTGCATACATGTGGAAGGACTGATTCCTTTGATATCGGCAATGGTCCATCCAATGGCAGACTTGTGCTCTCTTAGCACTCGAACAAGCTTCTCTTCTTGCACCTCGGTGAGGTTGTTGGAAATGATCACAGGTAACTCTTCATTGTCACCTAAATATACGTATTTAAGGTGATTCAGAAGAGGTTTTAACTCAAGAGTAGGTGCCTGCACAATCGACGGTAAAAGTTTCTCATTAGTAAGCGGAAAAGAAACATAAGACGCATTATACTTTGGTGGAACTTCTTGTAATGAGTTAATAGATAAAACAGCCTCTTTAAGCTCATCACAAATAGACAATTCACTTTCAATGTCTTTGTATTTCCCATAACCTAAACCTTCGACTATGGTGTTTTCTAAAGCATCATCACTATTCAATTCAAACATCTTTTGAGCTAGAGAATCAATAATATCAATAGAAAAACATGAATGCACGTCACTAGGATATCTCATAGCCTCAAAGATATTGAAACTTATGATCTCATCATCAAATTCCATAGTTAAAGCGCCCTTGAAAACATTAATATTGGTTCTTACGGTTCTCATGAATGGTCTACCCAACAACAAGGGGGTAGTCGATGGTGAATCCTCATCCATCATGTCAAGAACATAAAAATCTGCCGGAAATATGAGTTGATTAACTTGCACCAAAACATCTTCAATAACCCATTTCGGGTAAGAATTAGACCTATCAGAAAGTTGTATAACAATACCGGTATTTTTAAGGGGTCCAAGTTTCAATGGTTCATAAACGGAGGCAGGCATAACATTAATGGATGCTCCTAAATCTAGCATAGCACGCTCAAACCTGACTTTACCAATAGTACATGGTATAGTGAAACTACCGGGATCTTTCAACTTAGGTGGTAGTTTCTTTTGAAAATATGCCGAAGCATTCTCCCCCACACTCATCACTTCATTACCAGTCAATTTGTGCTTGTTAGTGCACAATTCCTTCAAGAACTTTGCCCAGCGCGGAACTTGCCTTATCGCCTCGATGAGTGGAATGTTCACTTCAATCTTCTTAAAGATTTCCAAAAGCTCTTGGTACAATGTCTCCTTGTTCGACTTTGCCAACCTTCTAGGAAAAGGAGGAGTAGTAACATAAGTAGAAACACGAGTTTTAGAGTTAGAATTTGTTATCGGGTCAGCCTTTTTAGGGGCTGTTTCACCCTCTTCTTTCTCCAAATCAGGTTCATTAGACGCCGGTGATGTTTCCGGTTTCTCTACTTGATTCCCACTTCGTAACTCAATAGCATTGGCATTCTCCTTGTGATTTACTATTTGCGAAGGAAGTTTTCCCTCTGCTTGTGCTTCCAATTTGCTCATGGCAGTAGCTAATTGACCCATTTGTGTTCGGATGTCTTTCATATCCATCTCTGACTTTTTCTTATCTTGCACCATTGTGTTGAGAATGAGATTCAACTTGTCATCTATACTCGTGCCTTGAGTTTCTTGACGTGGCTTTTGCAAGAAATGGTACCCACCTTGTTGATTAAAAGGGGGATTGGGAACTGCCGCTTGCTTGTTGGCGTAGCTGAAATTGGGATGATCTCTCCAACCCGGATTGTATGTGCTAGAGTATGGATCATATTTCGGCCTTTGCTGATTTTGGTACATGAAATTTGCTTGCTCAACATCTTCAGTGTATGATGATGATGGTATGATAGCTGCAGCGATTTGATGCATCATCCTCTCCATGTTGCCCATCCTCTGTTCCAAGTGTGAAGAATTGCCAACTTCATTAACCTTCCTTACCACTGATTCATCTCTAGTGTAGAATTATTGAGTGTTCGCAGCCATATTCTCCAACAAACTTGTAGCTTCCACAATGGTTTTGTTGGTAAGTGCACCACCACTTGCGGCATCAATCAAATTTCTATCATTAGAAAGCAACCCCTCGTAGAAATATTGAATCACAAGTTGATCGCTGATTTGGTGGTGTGGACAGCTAGCTAAAAGCTTCTTGTAGCGCTCCCAATATTCATGGAGAGTCTCTACCGATATTTGCCTAATACCACAAATCTCCTTGCGAATCACAGCTGCTTTTGATGCTGGAAAATACTTCTCAAGGAACAATTTCTTCATCCCATTCCATGTGGTTATGCTTCCAGCGGGTAAGCAAAAGAACCATTCTCCTGCAGTATCTAAAAGGGAAAAAGGAAACGATGTCATCATAGCCATATCAGCTTCTGCAGTTGCTTGCTTCATACTAGTTACAACATGATGGAATTGTTGTAAGTGACGATTAGGATCCTCTCCCGCTAAACCTCTGAATTTGGGCAGCAAGTTGATCAATTGCGGCTTTAACTCAATGTTTCCATTCAGCTGAATACATGAAGGCTGCTGTTCAAGGTTTGGAGAAGTGATCTCCTTGAGTGTTCTTGGAGAAGGCGGTCGACCTTCCATTATGTTATCTTCCTCTATGTCTGAGTCTGAGAATTCACTTGGTGTAGAACTAGGTGGAAGTGCAGTGTTGATTGCTCGAATGAAATCTTTCAGTAAAGTTCCTGAACGAAGACGTATACCAATAGGACTTGGTCTGCCCTCTCCACGCATTCACCAAAGAAACCGTACCTGAAAATCAGATTCTTAAGGATTGAATAAGTAAACTGAATTTGAAACCAAAAGCAAAAATATAAACTAAGAATAAAATTAACAACTAAACTCGCCATTGCCTCCCCGACAACGACGCCAATTTTGAAGAGGCGTCGAATCTCGCAAAAATAATATTTCTCTACTTTTTACACTAGCAAGTAGTATAATGTAAGCAGGATCGTCCCAAGGGAGGCATGAAGTTTCTAGTTGTTATGCAAATACTCTTAGCAAAGATGATTGTGTTGTAGAAAATTCTGAAATTTGTAAATTGTATTCAAATATGAGATGGAATTGATTAAAGGTTCATTCTAGACCATGGAATACAAAACAAATTGATATATAGCCAAGTTCTTTGCATTATCATGTTACTAACAACCCTAGAATAATTAGTACGCTCAACTATTCCGTTATTATCTCCTAAGCTCACCGGATACGGAAGCGCTCGACTACCGGTTCCTACTTGCCAAGTTTCCTAGAGGTACGCTTACTAGGTGTGACTTAAACAAATGCTCTAAGTTTTGTGAGATAAGGTTGCTCCTAGTGATGAACTCAAAAGCATGAATCACATACTAGTGTTGATTTCTACATATGGATACTTAACAAAGTCCCATCATCAATACCCACATATTGCTACTTGTGTTTATCTTCTCTAGACAATTACGGGTTGAAGAAAATCTAAACTAGCAAATAGATTGAGAATTAATGATTCAATTTCGAACTTAAACCCTTAACAAATAATCCATAGACAATATTATAATAGTAGAAAATCAATCAATAACATAAATAAATGCAATAAAATAAGTTATTTCATATCAAATATAGATTCATATTTCTACTTCAAATCGCCCTTAATCAAAGAGAGTTTTAGTTACTCATAAATATGGAGTTCATTATCAAATATAATAAATGAAATAATGAAGATGAAAATAAACAAGGAAGCAAACCCTAGTTCCAGCTCTCTGCAAAACTCCCAGTAGAATAGAAAATACGTGATAATAAAGTTGTAGAAGTTTCCCTTTTGTAGATTTCTTTCTCCAAACTAGGTCATAACTCAAAAGTCCAAGTCCAATATATCCACTAAGCCCATATAATTCATGTGTGAGAGTAGCCCAGTAGAAAACATGCCCCAAAACGAGTCACCGGAAAGTTGGGTTACCTGCCGGAAATTTGCCGGAACATGTCCGTCGGCGCCGGAATTCGGTCAATCAACTCAGTTAATCACTGAGTCCAGGTTGATGAGTCAGTCACCTTGTCAGATGCTCTAGCCTTCCCAACTGCAAACTGCATTACAACCAAAGTATCTCCAAAATCAATCATAACTATTATTGGGCTACTGCAACAGTCGCCATCCTCATTTCATCACCACAACAACCACCATGGACTGACTGTAGTTACACAACCCCAGATGCTACTCAGTTTCACCATCTACAATTGTACCATCTCTACCTGCAATTACAGCTCATTTAAAACACACACAACACCACCTGCCAGAACCCATCTAAGACTGCAGCATAACCTGAAATCTCCATTCAGTCCTTGCCCAGCTGCAACAAACGCCACTGAATTGCAGCTCTATCTTCATATTATCAGCAACTACACCTGCATAATACCCTGAACATAGCAACAGCTCCAGCTGCACTTCACCTACAACTACTACAACTCTAGTTCGACTCCCCTTCCAATATCAATTTCAGTCACTGCTATCTCTTCCCTGGATTTGTTCTCGTCTCCGCAACTGCAGCTGTAACTCTCCATGAACCATTTCAGCTACCAACATCGCTGCAACCCTGACCCTATCTTGCCATCCATTTCTTATCCAAACACACAACACTCCAGCTGATATGTCTATCCGTTGCAGCTCAATACCCATCCGAGTACCAACAGTTCTCAACTAATATCACAACATTTCAGTCGGAAACAGCATACCTGCAACTTCATTGCAGCTTCATCTCCAACAGTGTCTGCCAATGGCAGTAGCTCCATTCTTCTTTTCCGTATCCACAACTCATCCTCAACAATGGCAGCAACATTGCTCTACTTCCTGCGACAGTATCAACTCCATTTGTAATCCCAATTTCGCTCACATCCACCAGTGCCTTCCTTCCATCAGTTATCATTCACAGATCACCAGCTCAAGCTAAAACCAGTACCATATCACTCTATATAGCTTCAATCTCCTGAAGGTGCTCTACTACTCCAGCCATACTCCCTGCAATGCATCATACATTCCTGCCATGCTACAAACTCAGTAACCTCATAGTCTCCCAGCATAGAGCAACACTTCCACCTCAACAACACCACACCACCCTCTCTGTAGCTCCCTTTCACCTCTCCACTACTCCTCTATGGCCCATTCTTAACTGCAAAATACAATAGCTACAGGGCCACCACAGATTACCAGCTCCATCAAACTGCAACCTGATTACAACTTCCATAAACCATCCAACTACACAAACAACAGTGACCCATCCAACCAATTACTCATGGCTAGCTGCTGGAAAGGCTGGTTTCGGCTAATTGTTGGCACTGAACTTGATTTGTGCAATACTGGTGGTTCAGGAATTTCATCGAACATGTTGTGTACATTTGCCGGTAATACCAGGATCAACTACTGTTGATTCTTTAAACCATTCCATCTCCTTCCCTGTGAAGATTTCACATTAAACACACACCAATTACTGCTAATCATTCATAAACTCTAAAGTACTCTTCAACCTCATGTGTTCATCTCCAATGGCAGCATAGTTGGCTTCCTTTTCTTCCCTATATTTCCTTGTCACGGCAACATTTACCCCTTTGTAATCTCGTTCTCGAAACTGTTGTAGTATGAATTGAATCAAACCCATCTCTTAATTCGTTACAAAACTCTGTTTTACTGACCATTCTCCTATCGATCTATGGCAGAAACTCGAGCTTCTGCGCTTCTTCAAGCTGTTTTGTCGGCAGTGCCATGAACAGTGGTAGTTCTTCCCTCTCACGATTTCAGGTGTTGTAGGAAATAATGAGAAGATACTCTTCTCTGAATTTTAGGGTAAGAGAAACTAACATGATATTGCCACTCAGGTGAATTGGCTAAGTGGGTGCCCATATGACTCTAGGCACCCTAAGTGTTGATAAGAGCCGCCAAATAATGATAACTCCTTTTGCTCCACTGTGCTTCCAATAGTGCTTGCATATTGAAATGACGCTTTCGCCTTTCGTGCTCCAAATTGATGCTTTCTTTCGAATTCCACCAACATCAACCATCCCTTATTTCTCAGATTCACTTCTTTTCTTCAATGAGAGTCATCACTAAAGTTGTCGTGCTTTTCATACAGAAAAGTTGCATCACTAAAGCCGACATACTTTTCAGACATAGATGAAGAAATAAAAGTAAATTGTGAGAAATAATCCTCCACCAAAATCATTTGCACATGAGATGATACTTTTGCCCTGTTTCTTCTTCTTTAGTTCCAAGTGACTCCAAAGTGCCTAAATATTCAAACGCAAACATAAGATACATAATTTACAAGAAAACTAGCAGAGAAAGCATAAACAATAGATAAATATCAAAGTATAACAATTAAACTTTGATGTTGTGTAATAATACTATGACACTGTATAACAATAATTAAGAACAACTGTTTTCTTATTGTTATGGCTACGGATCTTCAGCAACAATGATGCTGAGTTGAACACGTTCACTGGAGTACTTGGAGTGACGAAGAATTCAAGGAATGTTGAAGAACCAAGAAAATCAAGCATGTTGGATGAGAAGTTACAAAGTTTATTTATTTTGTAATCCATATGTATTGATATTTTTGTCACTAAAATTGACAAAGGGGGAGATTGTTAGAGCACTGATCGGTCGAACTCACAAGCATTGCTATATCAAGCTTGTTTATCAAGTTTAGGTGATCAAAACTATAAGTCTTGATTTTTATTCTACTTATAGCTATGTCTCGAATTATGATAGAATGTGCAGTTGAGCTTTAGACTTCGCGACGTTCATCGATTGAAGACGAAGATCTACTGAGGAGAACTTGGAGGAACTTCATCAACAAAAGGTATGTGGAGACTAAAACTTATCTATCACTCATAAGTTTATTCTATTTTATCTTATATTGAGACTAAGTCGTATAGCTATATAGACTTTTACATTATACACATTTGATATTTGAGTTATTTAGTGTTTGGGTTGTAGATTTTGGTATGTCTTAGTGTTTGGGTCCTAATTTTGTCCAATTTAGTGTTTGGGTCGTTGACCCGTTAGTCAACTAGGTATTATGGTCAAACAATTATAAAGTTAACGTTCGTTAGCGTTTTCATTTACAAGTTTATCATCTCCTATAATCCTTTTAATAATTTCAAATTAAACGGCCAAGATTGAACACACTTGATAAACGTTTATGGGATTTAGGCCAACAGCTTCACGGCAATTAGAAAAACTCCATGTTGTTTCTGATATTAGGATTTCAAATTTTTGATTGGTGTGAATAGGTCAGTAGGATTAATAAATATCAAATTTTGGATTGATAAAAAGTAGAGACATACAATGGTAAGTTTTAATTCATTAGATGAGAAATATCAAACGGGATAAAGAAGGAATATAGCTACTGATACGGCTATTTTTAGGTATAATCGATCAGCAACTAGTATGAAGAAAACACTTGTTTACCATTTCCGTGGAGCTGGAGTTGGATTAACTCAAAATGATAATTGGGAAAATCAAATTCTTAAACCACTCTAATTTTGTTATTATTTTGTTATGATGTAAATGACACCATTAGGAGGATAATGATATATTTTTTCATATAATCATGATAGTATGGATGGGGAAAAATGCGTCGTCGGTTTTTCAGGAAAGTGGAGAGTCGAGCGATTTGTTGAGACTCCTCAGCCGAGCAAAATGTTAATCCTCACACAGATACACCGCTGCAAAGGGGGTGCTTAGATTTGGGAAATCAATCTGTATGACTCTGGCCTAAACCAAGACAATGGCTGTTCCAGAATCAATTCGGCTGCAAAGAGGGAAATGGGTTGATCTGTAGGAGGGAAGCTGAGAATTGTGTGGGATCAGTGATGATCGAGGATTGTGGGTGTGTTGAAGGTTTCTACAGTATTGATGAACTGTTGAGTTCTGATAAGTTCTGAGTGATTGATGAATTCTTGAGAGTAATTACTCGAGAAATTCAGTGTTATACGTGTATTAGAGTGTTCGAATGTTGATGTTCAATCACGAATTCAGAGACTTATTTATACTGTTAGAGTAGTAACACCACTGACCCCTGTAAGTGTGACGGTTTCTTGAGTGAAAGAGTGGAAAAGTGGGAGATCGTGGTAAAGTCAGTTCCACATCGTGTGGAGACTTGACTGATCGTGCACCCACTACTTCTCTAACTCCTTTATCCGTTGACACGACTTACGCATATTTCTCGTCATGGAATGAATCCACGTGCGGTAGACCGCCAGACCAAAACCCTAAGTGATATCCCCCCATTTGTGTCGTGATTGATATTTCACGAATCGTGGAGTTTGTGGGGCAGACGTGTTTAGGTTAGTCAATTATTGACTGATTAGACATTGAGTCTAAGTTTGGTGACTCAAACATGAATGGTGAATGCTCAGTGATTCATGTCTCGAACATGTAGTTCTTTGGAGAGATGTCAGTATGATGAATTGCTGACTAGTTGAGTGATCGAGCAAGTATTGCCGCGAATTATGAGAATTCAATGAGAAAGTGTTGCTCAATTCACCGAACTATGGGAAATTGATGGGCAATTGGGCAAGTATTGCTCAACTCTCCAAAATTAAGGATTTGATGGGCAACTGAGAAAGTATTGCTCAATTCACCAAATACTGGAGAATTGTCGAATATTGACTAATATTCAGGCGATTGAGCAAGTATTGCTTGATTCAGCGAATTATTTACTGGTGATGTGACCCAGTAAAATATTAATTAAAATATTGGTAAATTACCGAATATTGTTTAATTAATTTTAGATGTTGATTGATGAATCAATATAAATTTATTAGTGTTCGAAATTTCTCAGAATGATGGTTTCACAGAGCGTTCATTCGAAACCCTAATTCTGTACAATTCTCAGTCAATTATAAAATTGCCGAAAATAGATTATGAGTGATGGAGGGACCGAACTCATGGCATGAGGAGTGTCCATGTGACATCCAGCGCTCGAGTAAGCACGCACCAGGGTTCTTAGTTTGAGAGTTGGTGAAAAGTGATAATTAAATGGGGAGTTCACCATTTACTGAAAATATTGCTGGGTTTAGCATTAGGTGTAAAATCTAAGTAGGAGAGATGGGACCGACCAAGAGAGACAAGGGCCGGCTCTTGGTGACCACGTGACCAAGTGTTGGTCGTTTGGAGGATTCTCCAGGTTGGTTGAAACCCTAATTAGCGTCCTTTACTAGAATCGATGTAGAATTCGCATACAGACTCGTATTTTGATGGTCCGCACCTCCATTCTATACGGAAAAGAATTTCCTATATCCTATCGTGGGAATATTTAGGTTTCGAGCTATTTCGGGAGATTAAAATATCCCGAAAGTAAAACTCAGGAAGAATTCAAGAGGGAAGGTAGGAGAGAGTTATGGGCCCAGTATGAGCGATTGAGCAAATTAGGTCAGAATTGCGAAAACTTGTGGGACCGGCTTCGTGCAAGCCCTAGAAGTAAATTGGTCGGTCATGGAGGCATGCACGTGTTTCCATGATATCTGTGTCTCCATACTGAGAGTTTCAGTATTTTCTGATGCGCGTTTGAGCGATGTTGTGAATTTTCAGAAGAGTTTCATCTTAGCTGAGAATTCTCGAATTTTTGGTGGAATGAGCATGTATGCTCAATTCATCAATATTTTGAAAGTATTAAAATAAAATATTTTAATAATCCAAAATTTCCGTGAGGGGCTAGCCGGCCGCGTGACCATGTTGGCTTTTGGTTTTTCGTGATTTAAGCAATATTTGAGAAAATATGGAGAAGTCACGAATTTTGTTCAAACCCAGGAGTTTCACGAGTTGATGGAAATAATAATAATGAGAAATTAGTGATTGTAAGGTGTGGGACCGAACATGGCTAGGGCATGGCCGGCCGGCCAAGTTGCCCGGTCCCGCACACCTTTCCTTATTTTATTATTATTTTTCGTGAATCCTTGAAGTTATGGAGAGTCCTTGAAGATATGGAGAATCCATGAAGTTTTGGAATAATAATTATAAAAAATCTAAGGATTGTGAGGTGTGGGACCGGCCACGGCTTGGGCATGGCCGGCCGGCTAGATTTCCCGGTCCCGCACACCTCTCCTTATTTTATAATTTATTTGGTGAATTCTCCAAGTTATGGAGAACTCTCAAGTTTTTGCACAAATTGGGATTTTTTTTTGCCAAGATGAAGAAGTCTCCATGGATTTATGAAAATCACGAGAAAATAGAGAAAATAATGGGGAAGCATGGGACCGGCCCCGGCTATGACCCGGCCCATGGGCGCTTCCTATTATTTTATTGTTTATTATTTTCTCTCTCCCATTTTGTGTTGAACTCTCCATTCTTTCATGTTTTTTGGATGCTCGTTCGCGAATCCGGGTGCTCAGTCGTGCATCATTGTTGAATACACTTGCATCATTTTGCGGGACTTGCTCAGTGATGATTCAGACGCCCAATTATGGAGTAATTATTATCAATTCATGAGATCCAGTGGAGAATAATTCATGAAACTGAGTAATAAAAGTGAATATATGTTTCATTATTAATTCGTAGGATCATATGTGGATTCGACTACGAATTCAGAATAATAAAACGAGCATTACCATCCCATGGGATCGTGGATTCGACCATAGAATCAGAGTAATTGAGATTTATCCATCACCATTTCATGAGACCAATAGATTCTATCATGAAATAGGAGTAATGAGATAATATAGTTGTTTCATTGCTATCCTATGAGATCAAGCCATGGATTCGATCATAGAATCAGAGCAATTGTTATTGCCGTTCCATGGGATCAGGCCGTGGATTCGACCATGGAATAGGAGCAATTGTTATTGCCATTCCATGGGATCAGGCCGTGGATTTGATTATGGAATAGGAGCAATAATAAATTATTCTGGGAATTCGGTGGTGAATGTCACGACATAATTAATCTATGTGCATAGTCAGGAGACGACAAATCCTGAGGGTGCTTTCGGACACTATGGAAAACATCAGAGTCTATACACGTCGCTCTACATAGTCAGGATCAGTGAGTGTCACTGTCCTGAAGGCGTTGTTTCTGTCAATATAATGGAGAACCGCCCAATCATTCTTCTATGTAGAGGGGGGTCATTCTCATGTAGTCAGGGAACAATGAGTATCACCGACGTCCTGAAGGCGTTAATCCCTCTCAACAAATAATTATGTAGGAGGACCGCCCAATTCTATTATTCTACATAGAGGGCATAATGAAATGCCAGGGATTGAACGCTCAGGTAATGGAGGCTTTTCGAAAGACATGTTCATCATGGCTTCGTAAAATATGAATCATCACATGCTTGAAGCCTATCAAAAATATGCAGTATCATGATTTTACGGTTTTTCCCTTTATTGAAAATCCACCATCTACATTAAGTCCCCTGCATAGTGGGGAACAGTCATGTTCTGCAGTATGCATTAAATGGTTATTTTCAGTCAACGAGGTCTGGTTGAACTCAGTCTACAAAGGTAGTTTCAGAATTCTCAATTTTCCCCAATGAGATCATGTACGAGCAAATGTGTGGATGAAAACTCTAATAGTAAGGTAGGGTGTCATCTCATGAGTGTGGAGACATGAGACACTGCTGATTTGGGAGTTTAAAAAGCTTAGTTATGGTCGCTTTAGGATTTGCGGGCCCGAGCCCAAAAAGGAAACCCGTGTTCATTAGGTTTTGGAAACAAATTTAATATAAAAGGGAATAACCCTAAAAACTCTTTTTATTTTCCTTTGGCCCACCAAGAATTCATCATCACCTTCACACCACGAGCAGCAGCAGGAAAACTCGTTGAAGTCAGCAACACCGCCGCTCGTCCTACCACCACCGGCCGAATTCCGTCCGGCGCCTACAGGTGAGTTCGTGAATTATTATTATTTTTGCTGTAGGGTTTATGATTAATGATTGTTCACAAAACCCAAAATCCCATGGTTACATGTGTATGCGTAGGATTTATGAAGGATTTTTGAAAACGTATGTATATGCACATTTGTTCGTTAATTGGAGGAACGAGCAAAAATCCCTAATATGAAAGAGATATGTTAATTTTTGAATAGACATGGTCTAGTTGCAGCAGCAAAGGTTTTGTTTGTTAGGTTTCATGAAAACCCAAGTTCGTTTTTCGAAAATATGAACCTTGCAAATACTTTTATAAATGTAATTTATTCGTAAAAGTAGTAAATAATAATCCTTAGAGTTAAAGGAATTTTGAAAAGACCCGGAGTTCATATTGAAATTTTATTTGAGAACTCTCGAAGTTTTATTTGAAATATGGAGAACTCTACAAAAATAGAAAAGTCCATAATTCCATAGACGAAAGCTCGGTTGAGCAAAAGTTTTTCTTTTTAGTAATTTATGTGAGTTATTAACTCACAAATTTTTTTTTAAAAAAAAGGTGCGTGACTTATTTGATGAGTGCCAAATATTGCATATTCATACACCTTTTCATTGGTACTTAACTCATCTTTCGCGCTTCAAAGTCATATATTATCCCAAATTCTGTATTTTTACCATTTTCAAGAATAAATATTTGTATTAATTAATTTTGTGTTTTTAAGTACTAAATAAAGCTTGGAAGAATTGAGAAGACAAAAGAGAAGAAAGTTGGAAGCGTTGCAACCCGCTTGTGCATCAGTGGCAACCTGTTTACAAATTCATGGGATTAAACAACCCATGATCCAAAACCCATGATCCAAAACCCAAGACCCAAATCCATTTCCACCTCACCCCCATTGGATTCTTTCCAAAACATCCACCTCACCCCCATTGTATTCCATTTCATCCATCAATTAAAGAAAACATGTTTTGTTTAATTGTTGAGTGGTTATACGATAAAATTCGAATCCCAAGTGTGAGAGAATTTTTGTGTATAAATAGAGAGGGTTGTTGTGTTGAAAACTCATCCAAGAATAGCTTGTTCATGTTAGTTTATCAAATTTAAGTTTTGTTGTAATGTTCTTCATGTTCTAGTTTCATTTGCTAGGGTTTAAATGAAGCCGTAACTCATTGGTATGTATTCATATCTTGTATCTTGTTCTTGAAAGTTTAGAATTGTTTAAAGATATAATTTAATCCAAGTTTGTCAACATCTTGCTCTCACAATGTATGCCATGTATCCATTGTAGTTAGAATATCTCTATGTTGATTATGCTACAACTCATGCTTAACCAAATATTGATCCTCAGATTAGTTATGCTTTAATTAGACAGTTAATGCTTTGGAGAAATACTTTAGTTGTGATTATATTATCCATTGGAGAAACCTTAGATATACGGTAGACTTGAATCTGCTGTAAGGACAAGAATAATATTACAAGTTGAATGCATATCATAGGTTAGTGGTGGATTTGAATACCCTAGTATCCATATTCTCAATATTTACACCTTGATTTAATTGCATATTTTAATTCAAATTACTTTCTGTTTAAGTCTTTGCCAATATCTGGTCGTATCGACAAAAACAAACCCCCTTTGGTTACTCTCTGAATCAGTTCTTAGTAAGGATTTAGAATAAACTTCTACACTCTCCAAGTCTCTGTGGTTCGACCTGTGCTTTCCCTGTGTTGCTTGTCGACAACTTGTGCACTTGCGATATACACAATAGTAGGTATCTTTCCCGAGCCTACCAAGTTTTTTGGCGCCGTTGTCGGGGACTCGGTAGAGGTGTAGTTTAAGTTTCTATCTCCTCATCCTTTGTTCATATTTCATCCCTGGAACTGTTCATATTTCACTGTACATATTTTTTGTACCATAATCACTGTACAATAGGTATTTCACTGTACAATAGGTATTTCACTGCACATATTCAAATTACTGTAGCAGCGTAACTATTCACAGTCAATTTTACACTTATTTTTGATTTTTTTATTTTATTTTGCTTTTGCTTTAAAACTTTGAAA
Source organism: Papaver bracteatum (assembly GCA_023529315.1). Classification (NCBI taxonomy): domain Eukaryota; kingdom Viridiplantae; phylum Streptophyta; class Magnoliopsida; order Ranunculales; family Papaveraceae; genus Papaver; species Papaver bracteatum. Next base: position 794,431 of record JAJJWX010000810.1, on the reverse strand, counting down.
CCCTAACTACCTCTTTTGAGCTCAACAGGTGCCTGAGTAGCTGTTGTAAAGGCGAAGGAAAGGAAGCGGAAGAAGTTTTTATTTTAATAATAATAAAAAAAAGAGTTTATTTTATTTATCTATTTTTAGTTTTTTTTTTAACAGAATAAGTTTTACTTTCATTTAATTTCCAAATTCAGACAAGAAACTAGTCGGAAGCCTAGCAACAAGCTGGGCTCCAACTCCTTTTTGAACTACCACACTTAACCTATGAAAAAGGAAATCACCTACACGCACGTTAGCATCATGACTAGCAATATAGTTGCGGAGCCGCCTGAACAAGTCTGTTGTTCCGTCCCCAAATTCACCTAGAGTAGTGAAAGCCAAAGCACCAAATCCATATCCTTGTGCGGTGCATTTTTCTAAATACTTGGTATTTTTGCGATCGACATCCTTGATAGCCTGCCCCCTTCCAAAGTACGACCATTACTCCCAGCAAAGGGCGACACAATCGTAACATCGAAGCAAACGTCCCGACCATTGTCCCAATTGAGCACAAGAACATCTGCCGGTCTCAAAGAAGTACCGTTGTTCGCATGCATACCCAAGTCCACCTCTTTCCGTGCAGCCACCCCAGCTCGATAACAGATGTTTGCAATCGTGTCGCGTACTAAATCATGTCGAAATTTTAAACCAACTTCATTTGTACGATTAATTTGCATGGTCACCAAAAGCATCCATCTCTCTCTTGCAGAAGGGGCACAAACTACCTGGTTCAAACAAGGGAATACCAAGTCTATAACATAATACCGCACTAAACTGCCTCGAACCAATTTGCTTATTTAAACCAGGGATGGGGATAGCCATTAAGAAATCCAGGGAATGCTTCATTTGGTTGCTCTGCCATAGGAAAGAATCACGTTCAGACAACTTGAATTGGGAAGTCAAGTTCTTCTTTACTGCATCAAAATAAACAGTTGCCAGAGTTGACATAGAATGGTTGGCAGTGTTATCGACGCATATAGGAGAAACATGACTACACAGAGAGTTGAAAGAAGGCTGCAGACACGCTCAAGATGGGAGCTAAAACCACTGATTCCGGTGTGCCTCAATATGACAGTTGCGGTTCTAGTGTTTCCAAGCACGACGCCAAATAACGATAATTCATAGTGTCTTGCATCGAGTAAACACCAAAACCACCTAGTCGAGGGCAGCGTGGAAAATCGCATTTGCAAGGGGCCGAACCCTGGACCATCTCATGTTATTATATGTTGTAGGAACTTGTAGAGACGAGAGTCAAACAAATCTTGAGCCGCAAAAGTGCGATGCGGAAAGGTAGTGCGTAAAGAAAAATATAAGCGAGAAACTCCAAAGACAGTTTCTAAACAAAAGAAGCTCACACTGTGGATCTTCAAGTTTTTCCACCTGAATCAATGAGCTCTATAGTTTTTTTTACTCTTTTAACAACCAGATCCGCATTAAATTGGGCATCAAGGCTAACAGAGCACCTAGCAGCTTAACTCCCTTCTCGGCCTACAAATATCGGGTGGAAACATACACGCAACGGCTGTCTTGGGGTCTATAGAGGGCCAAAACAATTCAGTCTTCTTGATGTTCAAAAACATCCCCCTAGCAACACCTTCTTCTTGAATTATTCTCAGAGCTCTAGCAACCATCATAGTGTCCCCAATCACCGTACCATCATCAAGATACCAAGCCTGCAGTTCTAGATCACACCTTTATGAAATACTCAAGACTAGCGGGTGGAGAGTAAGAGCGAACAAAAGTGGCCCTAAAGGATCACCTTGTTGCACTCCCCGAGCAGAAGAAAGCACATGGTCCATATAATATAGTCGTCTTTGGTGAAGCGTAACAAAACTCAACCCAACGAGATATCGAAGGACATAACCTACGTACCTCTAAGATCATGGTTGTTCTATCTATGAGATTGAACGCATTATAGAAATCTACCAGCAGCATGGAAAGCGTATTTTGGTCCCCTTTCTCTTCCAACACGCGATTCACAGCATGTAGAATTGCTTCTCCACCACACTTAGCCCCCACTCCAAACTGGAAATCACCCAAATATGAGTTCATTTCCTTGCCAACAAAAGATGCAGCGCATTTAGAGACAAGTCTCCTCCATATTGTGCCAACCGCTATAGGCCGCAAGCCACCACCAGGTTTGATGAGTGGGGTGAGAGGAGCACTGGACACATATTCTCCCAAAACCGACGGGCAAGAGCCTGATAGCCATAAGTTAACCACTTCTGTGATGGAGGCAAGTAACTCATCTGAAATAACAGCTGCTGGCCCACTGAGAACATCGAGAAGATGTTGTGCCCGGAAACCGTCTCTTCCACAAGCTGTCCCCTTAGGTAAACTCTTTAGTCTACTTAGCACAAGATCCGTCGTAGCTACCATAGCCTCCTGTGAAGGTGAAGAAGAGGGGATGACCGGTAAGGCAACATTGGGATGTTTGGAACGAAGTTCAGCCCGTGTACCTTCATTATTGGACGCAACTCCAGTAGAAGTGAGAGTGCGAATCGCAGCAGCATATAAACCATGTCGGAGCTTACCCCTACACAACCTCAAGTTCACAGCTTCCTGATCATCCTGTTTAGGTTTCTTCTTGGCTTTCTCTTGTAATTCCTTCATCTCGGCATGTTTCTCAAACACACATTGAACCAGCACCATACACCCATTCGGTTCATTCCATATGCGCAATGCATGATTAACTGACTTAATCTGCAGCTTTCTCCGGTGTCAGCTTTCAACTCTTGGTACTCAGCAACATGGAGAGTACACACAGGGAAGAGCATTAGCTGTATCCATGAAGACAGATCATTAGGTGCAGCCACCACTTTCTGCAACACAGACTTGAAGGTTCGTGCAAAGTGCAACCTACATTTAGCTGGAATACTAGAGATTGTAGGGATCTGAGCTAGAAACACCATGTTCAATAGCTCAAGACTTAAAGTAGGCGCAGCAACCTCAACATCAGTAGGATCGGAAATATTAACAGCAGCAGGAGCAGCAATGCCGTGAATTGTAGCCGTAGAAGGAGCGAGCTCACCTTTCTCAATGTGTGTACACTTTTTATTCCAGGAATAAACATGCATACAAGCAGTGCACAACCAACTCTCGAGATGTAACAATAAGGACTTCCAAGCGTGGTAGACTTCTGCTAGCAAATAAACGCAATCTTTCACGACATCTCTCAGTCCCCCCTTCTCTCTTGTAGTGTAAATTTCTCAAGTGATTGAAAAGTGAAACCTTCAATAACCCCTTCCCTCCAGTCCCGTTTTTGCACCCATCATAGACTTTGAAAGGACATTGAAAAAGATCGGATCTGCCATCAGAAACATCAAAGCCATGGTTTGCACAGGGGGTAGCATAAGCAGCAGAAGATTTAGGGTTTGCAGAGGTAGAACTTCCCGTCATTGAAAAACTTGAAAAGCTTTAAAAAAAACCTAGAAGAGAAAAATCTACTTATGCGACAAGTGTGGTTTGATCAGATGAAAAAGATGAGAAGTCGAAGGCAGAAAGAAGAGATTAATAGGAAATGGTTTGATCAGATGAAAACCAATATCCTAGGAATCACATTCTATCGCCTGGAACGGCCTCTTCGGAAAAAAAAAAAAAAAAAAATGCTACAGTAAAATTCGATTTGGTGAACCGTGAACTTGGTAACATCGCGTCCCCAGTTTTGACGTGATTAATGTCACGATCTTGTAACATCGCATGCATCCATCTTCAGGTGACCGTTTGGAGGCTGTATAGATAGGCCATGCCTTGGTCGGTTACCATGTGAAGAAGAGTGACTGATGGTGGTCATGGTGATACCTTGTTTGCTGGTTGATTCGCACCCTAAGTCATTCGTCCAATCTTGCAAAGTTGGAAGGACAAGATGGCTCGTAGCCTTGCTTGCGACCGTTGGATGGGAGGCGCGCATGCTGCCTCTTTCGGCCCAAACGTTTGCATGCTTAGAGAGTTCCAATGGAGGAACCGATCATCCCTGCATGGAGGCGGTACAATGGTGCTCACGCCCATGCCTACTTGACTCGCAAAGATTTGATCTAAGCCACTCGACTCAGGTGGCAAAGACGAGTGGTCGAGATTAGAACTTATGGAGGGGCTGTGACATATTGCCTTTGGGCGCGCGTACCGAGGTGCTCGTCTATCACTGACCTTGGACGAACGGCTAGGCATGAAGCCGGGCCCACGGTGGTCATGCTAGCATGCTCGGTTCGCTCTAAGTCTCCATCTTGGCCTTCCATCCAAGCCTGCGAAGATGGACGCTCGAGATGTTTCTACACCGCAAATCCTAATTAGGATTTTGGACCGGCCACTTTGGGCGATCGGTTTTGGGTTGCGTGCGCCTCCTTTGGGGAGACCGACCATGTATGCAACATATTGGGTCGACAGTGAGCATGTACATGCTTGCTCTATGACCCTGGGCGCAATCTAAGCCATCCAACTATGCCTGCGAAGTCGGATGGTCGTGATCGTTTTGGATCTTCTCAACCTGCATAAGGCGTTAATCTAGCCTTGTTTGGGCAATCGTTTCTTGCACCACGGCTTGCCTATGAGGGAGTCAGTCATGTAGGTATAAATTGGGCCCGCCAATGGTGTACCATCACTTCACTACTTGTTTTAGGGTATAATCTAAGCCGTCCAACTATGCCCGCGAAGTTGGACGTTCACGATTAAAAGGAACCCTAGCCGTGCGTCATGCTCACTTTGAGCGCACTTTTTTGGAATGACCAACTGTAGTTGGTCTTGACCATTCGGCCATGTATGAAGGTGGGTCCGAGGTGATCATGGTAGCATGATCAGGACCCCCTGAATCTATATCTACACCCTCCATCTATGCTTGCGAAGTTGGACGGATGAGATATATTTTTGGGTTTGTTTTCAGCAAGCGAGACTAACACGGGTAGTCTTGCATGCGTTCAACGGGGCTAGTATAACCTGCCGTCAGGTAGCCTACGGGTGTTTGCACGTCGAACACAAGGCTTTAATTAAAGCATTAATAGTAATGATGTATACCTACAGAAAACCGGGATGGTTGCTACATGCTCCGTCGGGATGGTTGCTACATGCTCCGTTCTGGGTATGTTTTAATTCTCAGGGATGGTTGCACATGCTCTAATGAATTAATATGGCGAGAAGTATTCATCTCTTGAAGGCTTTATCCTTTGCAGGACGTCAGCTTACAAAAATTGGCTTTTACAATTTTACCCCTGAACAGAATTCCACCATCAACATTAAGTCCCCTTCCTAGCATGCAATGGTTACACTATTGTAGGGTAGGCATGAGATGGTGACAATTTGCATACAAAAATAATTAAAGCCGGAGTAAAATACATGTTTACCATGTGGGAGAAGGTATGTCACTTGTGTTAAATGCCTTGGAGCCGGTTGAGTTGATCCTTCCAACGGTAAAGCTCGGCTGGTGAAGTACAGCTTGATGGGTCGATCCACCTTGGCCTTCCTCTTTCTGTGTGCCTTCTCATATGCCTAGCAAGCATCGTGCATTCGATAAGCATTGTTGATCACAATCCCGACTCAACAGCCTCAGAAAGCAGCAAGGCGGACTTCTTTTCTCCTGGGGATCTTGTTGGATCGTGAATCATATAAAGAAGTTTTCTGTATTCTTCTCATTAGGCGATCTTCTTCAACATCTCAGGTATTGCTTCACACGTTGATTTCTTAATCGATCGGCGATAGTTGTGATTAGAATATTTTTTATGTGCCGCCGTAACTCATCCTCCTCTATTTTTTCCAGTACATCATGAAAGGAGTTGGTGATGATCACTCTGAAGCTTCTTCAGAAAAAAGTTTTGAAGTTGATAAACCAGAAGCTAACGCACATGAAGAGGTGATGGCTAAAATTGATTTGCCACTTCGTGAAGTCGTCCGTGCCGTACAGGGAATGTGTGTCTTGCATTTAACCATTGTCAGGGGGCGGATCCGTGATTTTTCAGTTGCAATCGATATAGAGGAGAAACAAAGACATGAAGAAGCGTTGCGGGCGAAGTGGAAATGAAAGGCGTCACAAGCACCAGTAATCTCGAGAGCTGAAGGGTTGGCAGCTCGGTTGAAGAGACGGAGGGTTGAACACGAAGATCCTGCGGGTGATGGGAAGTGTGATTACCCAATACGTGGTGGTGTGATAATCCTTGACCTTGATACTGATGAGACTGAACATCCGAAAGTGATTGGCGCGATTTCCGCGGTTGCAATGGATTATGTAGAAGGTGCAGAGGATACGCATGTTGAAGATGTTGAGGCGGTAGCTGCTGTGCCCGAAGAAGTTGAGGCGTCTCTGGAGAAATCAGCACAAGATGTGGATTCCAACAGTGATGAAGACGCAACCAGCAATTGAGTTTCCCTGTTATTCTTCTTTGTATTTTTTTTTATACTCAGTGGCGACTGAGTTTGAAGTTTTCTCCTTTTCTCACTTGTCTTGAACAAAGTTTTATTCAGTGCTTCTTTCGAAACATGCATATTTTTTCTGCTTGTGCCCTTTGAAGTGAGTCTGGCTCTGTTAAATTAGATCATGTAGGATACCTTTCTCCTCCCCTTTTACATGTCTTATTCCTCCCATATCACCAGGCTGGTATGAAGATTCGGTATGAGGGTTTAGGGTTTTCTTTCTGGGTAATGGTGGTTTGAAGGTGACTCATAACTTTGTGTGATTTTATGAGAAATTATAAAAGGAATGAAATCTTGATTACTTGAAGAAATATTGAAACCCTAATAAGTATGAAGGCAAGCAGCGCCATCATTTTGAAGGAATTACAAATATTGTGAAAAGGAAAATTGTTGGAGGAATCCCCCAGGGAATTAGAGAGGTGATGTCGTGTCTTCAGGTAAGGTAGGGCTTGAGCCATCGTGAGTGAACAACCAAACCTTCGAGTTCGTCTGCATTGATGATCTTGCAGTAACCGCCCAAGATAACATCTTCCACTAAGAATATTTCCTCTTCCTTTGTAGGCATATCAGACTGGGCAGTTATTCTTACTGCCGTGTTTCCAACTTGGAATGTGGTTACCTTTGCTACCATATCTCCGATTTGAAATGGATTTGGACTTGGTATAACAGCTTGCTTCTGACACGTGTCGTTCTTGACTGCTTCCAAACTTTTGGTGAAGCGCTTAAAGGGGCCAACACTCCATTCACATCTCTTGGTGGTGTCCCGCCTGTCAGGTGAAACAGTCCCCGGTGGTCTAGCAGGACAATCATCCACTACTTGCAAAGAGGGTCGTTCAATGAGACTTACTTGGGCTCGGAATCTCTTGACGCATGATGAAGGGCTTTCACCAGGGAGTTGCGTTATGCCTGTGAGTTGTTGGTATGGAAGAAACAGGCAGTCTTCGAGTGTCCAAGGTTTGTTGGAAATCATCGGAGCTGGCTTGTTGGAGATTCTTCCAGGTATTGAGATTGGTAAGGAATGCGCCTTGTGTACCCACGGGCGCCCCAGAATCATTTCGTAATCCGGATGTTCCTTAATTATATGGAATCTAGTTTGTGTTGGAGTGTTACCAATCTTGACATCAAGGTCGATGTATCCGTAGACATCCACAAATTCTCCTGGTGGGCTCTTGATCACAGTCGGACCACGGGTAGCCTCCTGCTTTGAGATTTTCGCAGCTTGCAGGGTCTTGATAGTAATGATGTTGAATTCAGAAGCTGCATCGATTAATGTGCTATCGAACTTGACATCTTTCAGATGGGCGACGGTCAAAAGTCCCCAGTTTCCTTTGTTGGTGCTATTTTCCAAGAAGGCTTGAGATGCTGGAACGACTTCTTTTTATGGATACAAGCGCCTGCCTGACACAATACGGTTGAGGGCCATGAATATATCTTGACGCTGTACCTTGGAAAGGTACAAGATTTCACACAGGTGTTCTATCATGGATTGTACAGTCTTGCGCACAGAGCTTCCAGAGATCATGCAACTTCAGATAGGAAGGGGGTCTCTGTGAACTCCTTCATTTCCTAATTGAAGATCTTCTTCTGCTATCTTTTCCCTGAAGATTTCTTTCAGCTTGTTGCAATCCTTAGTTGGGTGGTGGACAAACCTATGATAACGGTAGTACTTAGGGTCTTCCATGTCTTTCTCAGTGGTGGACGTCTGATAGGAGGTAGTCTGATAGCATCATCCTGAATCCATGCCTCCAAGAGTTATATTACTTCATTTATCGGAAACGGGAAGCCTGTGTCTTCGGTACTATGCGCAGGATCTTTGCATGTTCCCTTTCGAGGCGAAGCTTTATGCGTTTGAGCCGCACGCTTGGGTAGTTGTTCTGCCGCCGCTGGAGCTTTTCTATTTTCGCCTTCGCTTACTACACTGACAGAAGGGCCAGTATTATATTTCTTGTTGATGAGGCACCTGTTTCCCCGATTATCTCGTGAATCGTCGCTCCGAACGATCCTGGTTCTTTCCAATAATGCTGGGGCGGTAGTGGCCGAAAGTTTGGCTGCTTCATGGAGCTATGAGAACGTCTGTAATCCCAAGTTTTCCAGCAGGGCGCGATTAATGGGTATCATTCCGTTGATGCATAATTCCACCAGCTGTCATTCTGTGACATTTGGTTAATGGCAGTCCAACGCTTGTGTTCTGAACCTTTTGACAAAATCATTTGGATGTTCGTTGTTCCGTTGGGAGATTCTCCCCAGGTCTGAGAAAGTAACTTGCTCAGATACAAAGAAGTACTTCTTGTAAAACGCGCTGACCATCTCACTCCAATTGGATATGCTGTCGGGTGCGATGTTGTTGTACCACGTATAGGCTCTCCCCGTAAGTGATTTGGAGAATTCCTTCAAGCGGAGAACGTGATTGTATTCATGTTCTCCTAACGATTCTAGGAATCGAGAGACGTGTTTACGATCATTACCGGTACCATAGTAAAGGATTAATTGAGGGGAGGTGTATCCCCTGGGAAGAGGAATCCGATGCACGTCTTGTGGATATGGAGGCTGGTGTCGATGCGCGTCCATCGGATTTTTGTTGCCACGATTTTGGAGGAGTCTCTCCAGATCTTCACGTGTAATAAAGTTGGACGATTGGCTCCTTTCCCTGAGACGCTCGTCACTTTATCTTACGTGGTCAGCAGCATAAGACTCTTCGTTCAGGTAGGCTTGCGTAACTGAGGCACCTGCTCCAGGTGTGCTAAACGTATTTTTTGTTGGCCTGTGAGGTTGTCTCAACTCTTGTGGTAATCGATCGGTTAATGTTTTAAGGAAGGCGAGTACCTCCTTCTGAGTGGTTTCCATGTCTGCCTGAGCTTTAGCGAGGGTTTGTTGTCTCTCCATAAAGTCCACCATGGTGATAGGAGGTTGTCCTCCTCTGGGTCCTCCAGATCCTCGTCCTGAAGGGGGAGTAGCAGTCGTTCTGGTGACGGACGGAAGTGTCATGATTGAGGAAATTCCTGGATTTGCAGCCTCTCTGGCTCTTGTAATGAGAGGTGTCACGCCTGCTGGAATGTCTGCTCCTGCTCCACTGGTACTGATGATAGAAGACGCGATTCCACGAGACTCATTGGTTGCACTGGAGGGTTGCACTGTAACACCAGTAATTGGGATATCAACGCCACCAGAAGTGTTGTCGGTGCTAACTCCATTGTTGGTTGCTGATCCAGACCTAAGATCCACCATTCTTGAAATCATAGAAATTGAATTGGTACTGAAGAAATCGACTTCATAACCGAGAGATTAACCTCCCACTGTGGTCGCCAATTGTTTGTGGGAGAAAACTACTTCTGCCGGTTTAGGTAATTTTGGGTATGTGTGGATGAGAAGTGAGTTTAAACCTTTAACAAATGTGCTACACGATGAGCACTTTGATTCGAGAGATAATATGTACAATTCTGGCCTAAACCGAAGACACGGCCGTTCCAGATTTGTTTCGGTCACAGGTGAAGGATGTGAGGTTGATCTTATGGAGGGAAGCGAAGAAGGTGTTGAGAGTATGAAGGTGAAGGCTATTTGATGACTTGTTAACAGAAGGTTGAGAAGGCTAGCAAATGTTGCAGGCAGGCTTTGGGTGTTGAATACGATGGTATTAACACTTGGTTTTTCTGTGTTGTTCGGACTTCTGTTTTTGGAAATAGGGAGGAGAACCTATTTATACAATTCGATAAGCCTTCATTACGTCTCTCGTGGGAAAGTGGAGGAAGTGGAGTGATGGAGGAAGTGGAGTTGTGTGTTAGTGCCACACGGTTGCTTGCCCACTTCTCCTATCATCGCTAACCGCCCATGTTTCCCTGACACGATCTTGTGATGGCGTGTTGCACGCTGCACGCTGTAAACCGCCAGACCAATACCCCAGTTTGTATCCCCCAGTTGTGACGTGATTAATGTCTCGAGTGTGTGGATCGCGGGACCCACAGAAAATAGTGCAGGGTGAACCGTGAACTTGGTATAACATCGCATGCATCCATCTTCAGGTGACCGTTTGGAGGCTGTATAGACAGGCCATGCCTTGGTCGGTTACCATGTCAAGAAGAGTGACGGATGGTGGTCATGGTGATACCTTGTTTGCTGGTTGATTCGCACCCTAAGTCATTCGTCCAAGCTTGCAAAGTTGGACGGACGAGATGGCTCGTAGCCTTTCTTGCGACCGTTGGATGGGAGGCGTGCATGCTGCCTCTTTCGGCCCAAACGTTTGCATGCTTAGAGAGTTCCAATGGAGGAACCGATCATCCCTGCATGGAGGCGGTACAATGGTGCTCACGCCCATGCCTTCTTGACTCGCAAAGATTTGATCTAAGCCACTCGACTAAGGTGGCAAAGACGAGTGGTCGAGATTAGAACTTATGGAGGGGCCGTGACATGTTGCCTTTGGGTGCGCGTACCGAGGTGCTCGTCTATCACTGACCTTGGACGACTGTCTAGGCATGAAGCCGGGCCCACGGTGGTCATGCTAGCATGCTCGGTTCGCTCTAAGTCTCCATCTTGGCCTTCCATCCAAGCATGCGAAGATGGACGCTCGAGATGTTTCTACACCGCAAACCCTAATTTGGATTTTGGACCGGCCACTTTGGGCGATCGGTATTGGGTTGCGTGCGCATCCTTTGGGGAGACCGACCATGTATGCAACATCTTGGGTCGACAGTGAGCATGTACATGCTTGCTCTATGACCCTGGGCGCAATCTAAGCCATCCAACTATGCCTGCGAAGTCGGATGGTCGTGATCGTTTTGGATCTTCTCAACCTACATAAGGCGTTAATCTAGCCTTGTTTGGGAAATCGTTTCTTGCACCACGGCTTGCCTATGAGGGAGTCAGTCATGTAGGTAGAAAGTGGGCCCGCCAATGGTGTACCATCACTTCACTACTTGTTTTAGGGTATAATCTAAGCCGTCCAACTATGCCTGCGAAGTTGGACGTTCACGATTAAAAGGAACCCTAGCCGTGCGTCATGCTCACTTTGAGCGCACGTTTTTGGAAGGACCAACTGTAGTTAGTCTTGACCATTCGGCCATGTATGAAGGTGGGTCCGAGGTGATCATGGTAGCATGCTCAGGACCCCCTGAATCTATATCTACACCCTCCATTTATGCTTGCGAAGTTGGACGGATGAGATATATTTTTGGGTTTGTTTTCAGCAAGCGAGACTAACACGGGTAGTCTTGCATGCGTTCAACGGGGCTAGTATAACCTGCCGTCAGGTAGCCTACGGGTGTTTGAACGTCGAACATAAGGCTTTAATTAAAGCACTAATAGTAATGATGTATACCTACAGAAAACCGGGATGGTTGCTACATGCTCCGTCGGGATGGTTGCTACATGCTCCGTTCTGGGTATGTTTTAATTCTCAGGGATGGTTGCACATGCTCCAATGAATTAATATGGCGAGAAATATTCATCGCATGAAGGATTTATCCTTTGCAGGACGTCAGCTTACAAAAATTGGCTTTTACAATTTTACCCCTGAACAGAATTCCACCATCAACAACTGCATAATAGTCTGAGAAAGATCCTCCTCCATAGCTTCAGGGAAATTCCACCCTTCCTCATCAACAAAATATATAAATTTACAGTCAATAGATAAACATAACTCATCTATAGAGTCCTGACTAACCCAATCAATCAATTTACCATTTGGATGCCATAAATCATAAAGAAACAAAGTACTTTCACCATCTCCAATAATGTGCATAAAGAAATCTTTGGCTACTTTCCTTTGTTCTAACAATCTTCTCCAACACCAAGAAGCATCATGAGGGACTTGTAGAGACCAAAAATCTCTACCTTTAATAAGATTCGTATGCACCCAATCAGTCCAAATGGTATCTTTCCCACTAACAATGTCTTAGATTAGAAGCACAATTTGTTAATTCCACATCTCTAATTCCTAAACCCCCTTAATTTTAAGGAGTACAAACAACATTCCAACTTATTGGATGATGAGTTCTCTCCAATCCAGCTCCATCCCATAAAAATCTCTTACATATTGAGTTTAACTCCTTGACAACCCTTTTAGGGAGAATAAAACAAGATAACCAGAAAAAAAATCATACCCATAAGCATTACTTTAATCAGCAAAAGTCTTCCAGCATAAGAAAGTTTCCAAGACTTAGCCCTCTTCGAAACTCTAGAAATAAGAGGAAGACAATCTTGGAAAGATATATTAGAAGTGTTTAGTCGCATACCAAGATATCGCACATGCAACTCATCAGTACTACAATCCAAGCAATGAATAATCTGACTAAGCTCTGAAGGATGCACATTGGAAGAATAAAGAGTTTTCTTAGATTTATTTATCTCGAGGCCTGAGAACTGACTAAATTCTTCAATATTGGATTTAAGAGAAGCAACAACGGATAAAGAACCTTTAAACAAAACCAGAACATCATCCGCAAAGCATAAGTGAGTTAGTTTAGTTAACTTACACTTAGGATGAAGCTCATATCTGCCAATATCCACCTGATACTTAAGAGAAATACTGATAATTTTCATTACAATGACAAACAAATAAGAGGATAGAGGGCACCCCTAACGAAGCCCTCTACTGGACGAAAAATATCGTAAGGAGATCCATTAACAAGCACAGAAAACTTCGCCGTAGAGATACAAGTATAAATCCAAGCCACAAAAATATCAGGAAAGCCCATTTTCTTCAAGCATAAAACTATAGCATCCCAGCTCACAGTATCATACCCTTTCCTAATGTCAATTTTCAGAGACATTTAGCTGGACCCTTATCTCTATGGTAGTTTCTAACAATCTCATGAGCGAGTAAAATATTATCCTGGATTGATCTACCAGAAATTAACGCAGATTGATTTGCACTAACTAAATCTTTTAAGACATATTTCATTCTAATAGATAAGATTTTAGTTATGCACTTTTAAATGACGTTACAGCAAGAGATGGGCCTAAAATCAGCAATGGTAGGAGGATTATAAATTTTAGAGACCAAGGTTAAAAATGTACTGTTTACCTCTCCGAGCAACTTGAAACTGGTGAAGAAATTCTGAATATCCTTGACAAAATCATCCTTAATAATTGACCAGCAAACTTTAAATAAGTGACTTGTAAAACCATCTGGACCCGGAGATTTACTGGAGCCAATACAAGAAAGAGCATAGATAATTTCATCCCTAGTAATAGGAGCCACCGAATTAGTTGCATCAGAATCATTCACCACCTTAGCAAATTGAATAAATTCAGCATCAGGATTATTAATACCAAGAGAACCAGCACCAGTAAACAAATCAGAAAAAAAAAAGTATACTCAAGAGCAATTTTTTTATCTTTATCCAACATCACCCCATTAGCATTCTTTAAGGATAAAATATTATTTCCACATCTCCTTTCTTGAACAGAGCTATGAAAGAACTGAGTATTTGAATCTCTCAGATCCATCCATTGAACTCTAGACTGTTGCTTAAGAATATATTCTTCATGTCTTGCCAATCTAGCGTAATTACTCACAACTCTTTTCTCCACAGTATCCACACTAGCATTTAGAGGATAAATCTGAACAGCCGCTTGAGCTGTAAGCATCACCTTCTTAGCTTCAACAACAACTTCAAAAACATTAGAAAACATGTCTCTTCTTAAACTAATCATTTTCTGTTTCACCTTTTTAAGTTTAGAGACCAGGATAAACATAGGATTACCCTTAACTTTCTCACTCCAAACATTTCTCATAATATCAAGAAAATCCTTCTCCTCAGTTAAATAATTGAAAAACCTAAATGGAGGAGGACCATGAGTACGCTTCTCATACACATAAATCACCATAGAATAATGATCATATATCCCAGGGGCTAAGAAGTCAGCTTTAGATTTAGTAAAGACAGAAACCCATTCAATATTAACCAAGACTCTATCAATTTTAGATATAATTCTACCAGGACCGATCTGCTTATTTGACCAAGTATAGAAATCACCCGAAAAAGGAAGATCAAATAACAAAGCTTCTTAAATACAGTGAATAAAATCATTCATAGAAGAAAAATGACTACCACTATTCCCACCAATCCTCTCATTAAAATTTAAGATTTCATTAAAATTTCCAATCACAGCCCAAGGGAGATCATAACTACCAGAAAAAGCAATTAAGTCATTCCATAAAGCAGTTATTCTAGTACTGTCATTATCCCCGTAATCAAACGTAATAGATTGTTGAACGAAATATTGGGTGTGGTTGTTAGACCCCCGCTTTTTCAATATTGAATACACACTGATTTAAGTTGTTATACCAATCACTTACTACCAGATTTGAACTAAATATAATACCTGCTGCGGTCTTATTCATGCACCTGTAAACTTCTTAGTAGAACACCGGTCCTCTTTAGGAATTTCTCTTGTAAAATCTTTCAGCAGAACGTTAATTCTCTTTAGAAGATATCACTCGATAATTAGGGTTTACATGTCCCGTAACCTAATTAATTTGCCTTACAAGATCAACTGGAAATATTTTAGTGATATCTTGATCTATGAAATCTAGGGTTTATGATAAACAATCACTTAAATATAGTTTGGAAAAATACCTAAGAATATTATCACCAATCTATGATTTACGACCCCCAAGTAAGTCTTTAGCGTCACATACTTGTTCTTGAAGAACAAAGATGTGGAAAACAACCTTGTGTTGCACAAACACAATTTTCCAAGGGATTGTTTGTGTAACAACATGAAGCCTCCTTTTATGACCAAGGCTAAGTTTCTTAGAGTTCAAGTCACCTTGTTCAGTAAAGGAAACGCCAAAAACTTGACCAAAATAGGCTGATGGATAAGGAGTTGGTGTGAGTAAGTAAAAGTCAATTCATGTGTTGTCCCAGAAATTTTTACTCCAACAAAATATGGTTCACTGCGGATATGCATAGATATTCATGACATCAAAAAAAAATTAGTCAAGAATTTGTTCGCAATTTCTTGTTTAGGTGATATTTTGATATGCTAGTTGGTTCTACAGTTTTCTCTAGGCTATATTTACGGAATGGGTACTATCGAATCAGGATGCGAAAAGGTGATGAGTGGAAGAAAATATTCGAGACTCTCGATGGACAATATGAAAAGACAAGTAATTTTAGTGACGTGATGGATCCAATTACTGGATGTCTAAGGGAACTACCTTCATTGATCAAAATCGGCAAGCCTTGCTATTGAGAAAACCAAAGGGATATCAACAGAAATACATGTTTTTGCTTTACTATATTTTGAGAAGCTATGCAAAATAGAGTGTGATGCATTATGTGTGTCTATAAAAAATATTCCTCGTTGAGGGATAATTGTTTACTACAGTGAAAACATAATTGACTTTGAGTTTTATGCTTTATTGCAAGCTATTTGTCATTGATAACACTTTATAGCTTGACAAGAGTTTGTATACGTTGATAACCAAGCACTCAAGAACTTAAACTATCAAAAGAAACTCATTCCTTGACATCAATGGAGGGCTTACCTTTAAGATTTCACATTCTCACTCAAATAAAGAACATGTAACTCAAACAAGGTAGCTAATGCATTGAGTATGTGTTCTTTGATCTTGATGGAAATGCATGGTTAAGTGACATGTTACGAGGAATTGAAGAATCTATAAACAATTGACTCATTTTTCATTAGAGTTGTCGCAGACTTTAACAATTCAACAACATAATTTTAGCGTTCATATAAAATGCATTAACGATAGCCAATCGTGTATTCCAGAAGTTTAACTACGTGAACACA
The DNA here is from genome assembly GCA_023529315.1 of Papaver bracteatum. Lineage (NCBI taxonomy): Eukaryota > Viridiplantae > Streptophyta > Magnoliopsida > Ranunculales > Papaveraceae > Papaver > Papaver bracteatum. Next base: position 778,258 of record JAJJWX010000810.1, on the reverse strand, counting down.
TAATCCAGGAGTTGCATGGTGATGCTGATCATTATTATTTGCTAAGGATGTTGGGCTACAAAAAAGACCCAATTCGAAGCAACGTGTGGATTTTAACTACAACAGATGTTTGATCTAGTTCCACTACCACAAGATGCTGGAGTGAAAGATGAAGGAGAAGCTTTTGTTGAACATATTAAGAAAGTTCATCGGTTAGTGAGGAATGCAATCAGATCAAGGAATGAATCATATATTATCAATGAGTCAAGAGTATTGAAAAAATAAGCCAATTTTTGGTATATTTGAGGCGAGAATGATTCACAAGGGTAATTAATACAAACTGCTGAGTCAAGAAAGTTTGGACCTTGTAAAATATTGAATAAAATCAGTTCAAATGCTTTTGTAGTAGAACTGGCTAAGGATTTGCACATCAGTCCAATCTTTAATGTTGTTGCTTTGTATCCTCATGATGGCTTCGATGGAGAGGTTGTTGAGGTAGATCGTTAGGTAGCAGAACTTTTCAAAGGACCAGCAGATGTGATTGAAGATGTATAAGACATTAGACAAGCAGTTACACGAATGGGCATACAATATAATCGAGTACTCATCAAGTGGTTAGGAAAGCCAACTAGCGAAAGTACTTGGATTGCAGAAGAGGAACTTAAGAGAATTGATCCAGAGACTTACGAAGAATTTTCGAAAGTTTTCTTGACCATGGTCAATTCTTCTTCGCCCGGAACATTGATACATGTGCATAATTAGTTCTACTACCTTTTCTTTCATTTGTGTTATTTGGTTGCCCTACCTCGGATGACTGGGAAACCTGATATAAATAGTTTTATCAAACTCTTTTGTAGGCGCTTATTAATATTAAATTATATTTTGTAGTTGCATGAGAACTCTTCTATTTTGTAGTTGCTTATTAATATTAAATTCTATATATGAAACAACCTTAATTTTTTTTTTTATTATTTTTGTGGCATAATCAACCAGAAGAGATAAGATAAATTATATATATATTGGATGATAAGTACCAGAAAAACTCAATTTTTGAGAAAAAATGTTTAAGCTCGCATGCGCATCTAATCCAAAATTCAATGAATTTATTGGAATAACGCGTCCAATCCGTTTAGTGCATGGATCGTGCACCCATATGTAGAAACTCAGGTGGACCAATTCTAGTCGGGGGAGGTGAATTCTCACCCCCTATTTATGCTCCTTTCAGGACTCGCGACTCCCTTTAGAACTCGAGCCCAAATGGAAGGTTGTGTTATCTTTCGTTAACGATAAAGAGTAGTCTGTTTCTTGGTAGTTGATACTATCTGCTGTTATCAAAATTTTCAACACTTATGGAGAACGAACGTAAGTTTAGTTTCAAGTTACTGTAACCTGGCGGTTAAAGTTAATTGTTGCCATCATCGAAAGAGCGTACGAGGACAAAAAGAATTCTTGGTTAGGTCAACAAGATGAACACATCAAAAATCACATTAATCTTAACATTTTCCAAACAACAACAAAAAAAGCACACCTAACAACCACCAATCAAAACTCAATTTCTTTATTGTTTTTTTCGTACTTACACGGTATTAACCGTTTTTCAAAGTTTTTATCGAGTCTCTGAATCCGACACTCTAATTTAACAAACACTTGGGCGGCAGCAAGGTGAAACACTGGGTGGAGATATAAAAACTTACCCTAATTAGTACAACCGATAGGTGTTAGTTATACCTGGAATCCTCCGTCTTTGCTGGAAATAGAAAAAGGAATCTAACTCCAACTGCATTTTCCTCTGCACATTGAATTTCTTTCCTCTACCTCCATTTTCTGTTACTAAATTTAACCTGAAATCATCCATAATGGATATCTCAGTACCCACCTCTGTTTCTAAAGAATCATTTCTTTTGAATTCAAAAAATTCACTGAAGAACAATACCCAAGTAAGTTTATTTTATCAAATTCTAACCAATTTTGTTTCCAAAAATGTGGCATTTTTTTCTTCTTACGAGCTTATGATTTTTTTTTTTTTATGTAGGTGGTTCAGATCTACGGGTCTCAGCTGAAACCGGTGAAATTTGAAGATTCTCATTTCAAACATTTGGGTTTAATCAAGTACGTCTCTGTTTTTTTTAAGATTGAATGAAATCCCTAGAAGTTCTGGAAATTCTAATTTGGATATTCATTTTTTTTTAGGAAGTTTTAAGATATTCAAATCCCATCTTCCAATCTGACCCATAAAAGATAAGAGTCCCTTTAATTAACTAATTTTACTGTTAGATCAATCAATTTGTAATTGAGATTTTAAATACAGTTTTCTTTGTTTCGATGTTATCGGAACTTGATTTGTAGGAGAAACCACGGTTATTTGAGATTGGAAGCGTCAAGGGACTCGGTTGGGTCAACTCGAGTGGCGCCAGTTAAAGAAATGGAGAAGAAACCAAATGATCAAACTTTAGATCTCTTTAATGACATGAGAGAAAAGTTTTTAAGCTTCAAAAGGTCCAAATACTTGTAAGTAACAACTAGACTTGACTTAGTTATTTGATAAAGCAACAATTACTTTGTGCACAAAGTTTAATTCGCGTATTTTGAACAGGGCAAAGTCTGATCATTATCAGAAACTTGCTAATGGACAAGCACCAAAGGTGAGGCAAATCACTGGTCAATGTTTTTTTCTCCGGAAAATCTAGTCATTTGTGTGTTCACTTTTTTTTTTTTTTTTTTTGTTCCTTGGGATATTGTTGTTAATGCTAACTAACTAGTTCAAGAACAGTTTATGGTGATTGCTTGTGCAGACTCAAGAGTATGTCCTACTAGCATCTTAGGTTTTGAACCTGGAGAAGCCTTTGTTGTGCGAAATGTGGCTAATTTAGTTCCTCCATTTGAGGTATTATATGCTTCATCTCTTCAGCACATAAGTTGCAGTTTGTTTCCAAACTCCCCGTTGCATTCACAGATAGATAGATACCTTTGAACATGACTCTTTTTCTTGAACTCATGATCGTCTTGCTCTTTTGTGTAGAATGGACCCACGGAAACTAATGCTGCTCTTGAGTTTGCGGTCAATGCTCTCAAAGTAAGTCTGCCAGTACATTTTCTTGAGCCAGTTTGTTGTAGATTGAGGTTTAATATAAGAAATTCTATATACAGGTTGAAAATTTATTCGTCGTTGGTCATAGTTGTTGTGGAGGCATTCGGGCACTTATGAGTATGCAAGATGGTGCACATTCAAGGTACCTTATAGAAGGTTTTTTTGTGGTTTTAGTTTTCCATTCTTTCTCTCATATTAGACATTCATCTACGTTTCAGTGTCTTTATCAAAGATTGGGTTATTAATGGGAAACAAGCAAGAACAAGTACAAAGGCTGTTGCTGCAAACCTCAGCTTTGAACAACAATGCAGGCACTGTGAAAAGGTATTCTCTCCTTTGCAGGACCATTAGGGATTGATCAACATTAGGGCTAGTAACATGCTTTCTGTAACCTTCTTTAACAATATTAGAAAGATATGAAATTCAGTTTCCGAAGGATTTTGATTAATAACAGGTTTATGGGTATTTGAATTGCAGGAATCTGTTAATCACTCATTAGTGAACTTGCTACGCTACCCATGGGTAGAAGAGAGAGTACGGAATGGGTTGCTGTCTATTCATGGTGGCTACTATGACTTCGTCAACTGTACATTCGAAAAGTGGACTCTTGACTACAAGGGAAATAGTGCAGAAGAAGATGGCAAATATGCAATCAAAGATCGAGTTTTTTGGTCTTAAGATATTCGCCCCTTCCATGCTCCCCCTTATGATTGGGATTATTAGGAAAACAAGTCTTTAAGACCATCAAGTGTAATAAGTCCGGCATCCGTTTGTTCCTTATCAGTGTTCGGCTACGTTAGCGAGCAGGGGGATCTACCGAGGTCGCATCTTCCAGTTATCTTCTGATATGTAATGTATTTTTTTATAGGTCGCTCAAGTTATTTTGTGATATGTAATGTAATTTTATAGGTCGCATCCTCCAGTTATCTGGTGATATGTAATGTAATGTAACCTTGTTATTGTTGTTGTTGTTGTGCATTAATTAAATTGTTATTGTGTAATTTTGATAATTCAACTGATATTATCAATAAAATGTGATTTTTCTCACTTGTTTTCTGATTACACTATGGTTATTCTGTTTTTTGATGGTTAATACTCACTCCGTCATTAAATGACATATTTGATTTTATATTTTGTCCCATTAATAAGTGACTTATATCACTAAATAAAGAGATATTTCTAAAATTATCCTTTTAGCTAATTATAAAAAATATAAGAAATATGTATAATTTGATATGCATGTTTATATTCGTTACGTATGTGTTTTAAAATGTTTTTCAATGGTATGAAATTTGCGAACATCCGTGGAGTAGTTTGAGAGATAAATCATGTCTAAATTTCACTAGTTATTATCCATAATTGTAAAAAATGCTTAAAAGTACTCTTTTCCTTGATTGTCTAAAAATTGTGTAAACTTAAACTAGGTCACTTAACAGTGGGACGGAGACTAGTAGTTGGTACACGCGACGAGGAATTGACCTCAAGTGTGCACGCAATGCACACACTGCAACGTGGGAGCGCGAAATCCACCCGATAAATGAATTATTTCGAATGTACTGTGAGACTGAACAATGAGTTGAATAGCAAGTCCCATTACCAGGTAAGAGTGTCTACAATCTGCGATCAGATTACAAAAATTCTATATGTCCACCACTCCCTTCCCCCACCTACGTGTCATGTGGGGATTAGCCAAAACTAATAATAATGGGACCCCTTACTTTTTCATGGGATCAAAGTTGATGAAGTCAAAGGTCTGGATGGTGCCACCTAACGGTGGAAAGGAGTGGTGGAAGGGAGTGGTGGAAGTGTAGCAACTTCGGATTTGATTAGCCAGCTGATCATTTTCGGAGCTGATTATCAAAGACTGGCATGGTATTTAACACGACAATATGGCGGAAAAAAAAATACATGAAAATCTTCCTTGTAGAGCTGGCTGCCTGGCTCCACCATAACACCATCACAGGTTTTTTACTTTTTATTTATGTAAGCAAACGCTTAAATTAGCCGTGATTCAATTACTTTTTGGGTACAATTTGATGAGAATATCAGTGGTTTAAGAAGGTTGTAAATTTTAGTGTCAAATAGAGTTCAAGACCCTTAGAGCGTCCACAATAGACGAGTAAAAGCTGGAGTAAAGTAAATTTAGTCGAAAAAACGATCGCAATGGAACGGAGTAAAACTAAATTTGGTTGGTTTTTTACCGGAGTAAATTTGGTTTCACGTCTGGAGTAAAACTAAATTTGGTTGGTTTTTTTAGGGTTTTGGAGTAAATTTGGTTTCAAATATGGAGTAAAATGGTATATAGTCGAGCGGGATTTAAAAGTGCGTCTGATATCAGGCGTAACTATTATCTTAGTTTGAGACGGGACGTAAGTTTAATGTAAGTTCCATGGTCAGGCGTTAGTTAAAAATCCGCTCCATACGGGACGTAAGTTTAATTTTCGCTATATACGCCCATCAGGCGTAACTTGAAGATGCGCCACATCATTCACTCAGTTTCTCGAAGAGATTAAAACTACGCCTGACTATGACTATAATTTGATCCACCATCGTTGTGTTTAAACACCCCTAAACCCAAATCTCTTTAGTTTTTGGTTTGATTAGGTTTTTAGTATGATCGTACGATTGTGGACGCTCTTAGGAGGCAATATATTTACTGTAGAAAATAGTTTTTTAGGAGGTAATATAGATTCTTATGTCGTACAATGTGCAATACACGCGCACACTTCGTGCGTCCATGGTATCGTAGGGGGTATTTTTGTGTGTGTCAAATTTGGAACATATATTTGTGTTGCTAATTTGTTGGGAAGGAATCGTCACAACTTTAGTAACATATATAAGAAATTTCAATATGATTGTCTCCCCATTGTCGGCCACGAGTCGGCAAAGGGAGGGAGCGCGTTAAGAGATTCTAATTCAGCAACACTTATAAGCGTTGCAATATTAAAAATTGTTGTTGTCTGGTACACCGAAAAAAAAACTATGGCCATTTGTGCGATATACCATCACCTGCTTGACGATCGACGACCCAATCTTTCTTGTCAGCTGATCTAGAAGCCGAGATTGCCTCCGGTAAAAATTGGAACCCTCCTCCCTTACCTTTTCCTTAGAGCTATGAAGTAAGTAAGATGGTGGGATATTTCCACGAACAATCTCTGCATTTGAGATGATTTTTAGTCCAAGAGTTGTGACTAGGAAGTTATGTCCAATCTCATATCCTACTATTAACACCGATCAAGTTTTTGCATGAAGCAAATCACAAGGATACGAAATCAATAAGAAAATCTTATTGTCTTCAAATCTTTAATATATAGTCTTCCATACCTGCACAATAACAAAATTGATTCCAACTTATGGTCGATCACACACAAAATGGAGTCTATTAACAATGGATGATCACAAGTCAACGTCAGATCTAAATTAGATCTGAACTACCGCTAATCTCTCGATCTAGTTTGAGTGACCGTATGTCGGAAGAGAATGCACTCAATAATAATCAAACTAGGTGCAATCAAGAGTTACAACCGTTAGTCAATCAAATCAATAATTGAAACCTAAAATAAGAATACAATTCTAGTTTCCCACCAACAATACTAGTAGACGCTTTTTGATCCCAAAGAAGTCTTTAAACTAGCGGACGTAAGAAATTTTACCTAAAATAAGTAATACTATTAGTCGGTTATAACAGTGACTAAAAAATGAAGTGCATGCCTCAAGATAAGTTTGTAAGAAGAAAAAACTTCACTATTTATAGACCAAGGTAGTTTGGACACCAAGGAATTTTCATAACCGAAAAAATTCTCAAGATACACAATAAGCACCTAGATTCGGTTTTGTATAATTCCAACCAATATCCAATTATACAACTGAAATCCCTCTTGGACAACTCAATACTAGCTAGTACTTAACTAATATAACTTTTCAGAGATATGTTTGGCTATGTGGTAAAAAAAATAATATATATATTCGAAAATCTCGAAAAGTTTCTCAAAAATTTCGGTTTAGGTTCCCACCTTGAGTATCAAGGAATATCTTCGAATAGTAAAAGGTAAGATTTCTGTCATGTTCAAATTTTACTCATTATATCAACATCTTGAACTTTCCTATTAAGCAAATCCAATTTCCAAAATCACACAACCTTAAAGTATATGTGACTAAAGAAATCAGTTTTGCATATTGAGCCTGGTTCTACCATGACTCACAATGAAGGTAGGGATCGGTTCTACCTTGACTCTCAATATAGGTAGGTATCAGTTCTACCTTGACTCCCAACACAAGTTTGGATAGTACCTTGATTCCCTTTATAGGTTAGGACCGGTTCTACCTTGACTCCCAACATAAGTTAGGAGCGGTTCTACCTTGATTCCCAACATAGGTTAGGATCGGTCCAACAATAGATATTCAATGAAAATCGGATCTTCAACCCTATTGATTTCTTTCAACTACGAAATAAGTTCTTAAGTACTTTCTTAAACTCATGTAGTTAAGCATAGTTTTCTAGGTATAAAATCAAACCTAAGTTCACTACACAATCTAGTAACAAGTTACAAAGATGACGTTGATGTCGCAATTACGAAGATCAAAATATAAGCATTATACTTCTTAATATAATATACCAACACAAAGAATTCACTAATATTGATATATTCTTCTTTGACACTTTGATCATAATAAGATGATTAAGCCTCTAATACTAGAGTTTCATGTATATAACTTTGCATGTTATGTTTTCAATCAAAACGACTTGAAAGCAACGATATAGAAACGAAACAAGTCAAGTAATGTATTACTAACCTCAAGTAGAAGGATGATGACTTCGTTGATATCGATACGTCTTCAGATTTTTCAGGTCTTCAAAGTAATACTTGTATGTCTTAACATTTCTAGACTTCCTAGTCTAACCTAACGAAGTTGACTCTAGTAATCGAATCAACCAACCTATGAGTTTTGATACTAAAATATAACAACCAACCTTGAAATACCAACGCGCTTAGCGGGTTCAACCGAGCAGTCCTCTAACAAAAACGTTGGACAATAGATCTTTCTTTATGTACGAGTGATCTAGAAGCGGTAGACAATCATATAACATTAAATGGTGATGGAATACCTAATTTTGGGTTGAATGCTACAGTCATCAAACCCAAACTAATATATAGAAATCGAAAAAGTGTTTTTATTATAGGTATTGGGTCAATGTTTTTTAACGCTTACGTTGTCATAAAGGTTGGTTTCCTTAAAACATTAAAATATTTGGATGTGGCCCAACACTTGATTGAAAATCTATAATTTTATTTGAACCATATTCTATACATTAATTGCACTTAATAGATGCTCTACTTCTAAGAAATGCTTTGATGGTTTTTCAGTAATTTTAGCGGTAAATATCACAATTAATTTGTAGTATTGGTGGTTCCATATCTGTGGACCAACCATTTGGACAAAGGACATGTTTTTGGAATCATATATAAATATGATGCACAAAATAGGGAACCAAACCAAATTGATGATGGGTATAAAGGAATTATCATACAAAAATATTGCTATGGAGCCGTACCAGAAATTTGAAGAGTACCAACTTCCAGAGGTCCAATGGATGTTATATATGTTGAACATCTAACGGTGTTATTTATTCATGTGTTGAACCATGATGTTTAGTACATAAGTGAAAGAATTCTTTAATAGGTGAAGAACATAAGAGCAAAGGTCATAAACATTGTGGATCAAAGTCAAGTTTCCATAGGAGATTACCTGCAGATGTTAGCGGATCCTAAAGAATGAGCCTACTATGATATAAATTGCCAAGTAGTTGTTTTCAAAAATGACTACCTAGTTATCGCCTAACGTGAAATCGGTAATTGCTAGAAAACTGTAATACCTCTTTGGGATACATCAACCATCATTAGGAACCTCGTCCACGGTGAGGGTATATTTCCAAGGCAGCATTGTCTAGAAGAACCTTGCTTATATACATATCCCACGGGTAAAGGATCTTCATCGTCAAGTATGTGCCACTAATTCCTTAGGAGTTATAGGTTATAAATTTACAAGGGGAGCCTAATTAAGATCCAATTATTTTTCAAGATCTTCATCGGATAGATCCATAATAGGGCATAGATATTATTGATGACCAACTAAGGGGGTCGTTGTAACAGTTTGTGGTTTCCAACTCAACCCTCACTTGGAGAAGGAGCATAAACGGAGAATTTACTTCATGTTATATTCAACGAGTCCAAATTTAGACTCTGGTGGTGGAAGTCGCATGAAATTATGCAAGATAGTCATGTAATACCCCGATTCAGCAAATAGGGTTCGCATATTGGAATATAAGCAATGATTTTTCCTTTTCTAACACCGAGGCATTTTCAGCACAATTGGTTCCAGAGTTGGGAAGCATGGTATAACCTGTCACAACTTATATTGTGAGTCATGGTATAACCGATCCCAAGGAGCAAAACCGAGTTTTCAATATTCACATATCTCTTTATATTTTGTGTGATTTTGGAGTTAGGTTTTGCTGAGATGAGAAACTTCTAGATGTCGATATTATTTGAACATGTACATACTCTTATCATTTATTTTTCAAAGATATTCCTTGATACTCAAAGTGATCTCATATTTGAAAAAGTGAAAAGTATTTAATTATGATTTTCATCATATATGTTTTAATTACTAGCAATTAAGCATATGCACTGGAAAATATTATTAGTTAATGTGCTAGACTAATAATAGAAGTTTTCTATGAGAGTTTTCAGAAATATGGTTTGGCATTTATGTGGAAATAGCAAAACTGAAATTAGGTACTTTAATAAGAATATCTTGAGAATATTTTCGGTTTTGGAATTTCCTTGTTATCCAAACAAGCTTGGTGTATAAATACTTGAGTTTGCATTTCTTGCAAACTAACCTAAGATCCAGGAAAACTCCATTCTTGTTGTTTCTAGTGGAGCCATCTATCTTGAGAGGAAAGTATCTTAATTAGGTGAAATCTCTTACGACCGCTCGTTTAAAGACTTCTATAGGATCAAGAAGCTCTACGAGTACCGTTGGTGGGAAACTAGATAATTGCATTGTTATTGTAGTTTTCGATTATTTATTTGATTGACTAACTTTTGTTGAAACTTTGATTGCACCTAGTTTGTTTATTCTTGAGAATCTTCTCTTATGATATAAGATTCACTCAAAATATATCAAAGTATTGACGGGATCTTTAGAACCATTTTCGGATCTAAAGATATCTTGTGATAATCCATTGTTAACAGACTATGTTTTGTGTGTGATTGATCACAAGAGGTTTCAAGTGGTGTTATGCAGGTTATTGAAGACAAACGAAGATTTGAAGATGACAAAGTTTTTCTTATTGGTTTTCGTATCTTGCGAATTGCGTGCACAAACCTTGATTGGATGGGATCCAACTAGAATTGTGTTTATCCTTGATAGACTTGATTGATTAGTTGTGTGAGATCGGAGTCACCTTATAGTTTCTCTTTGAGATCTATATTGATTGATTGCAAATCTATAGTTTGATTATTTCGGTAATCAAAAGATAGATTGATCTAACTAGACAAAGAAGTTTATTAGATTAAACAGAAGAGCCTTTGTCAACGACTCGTTAATATCTTATTACCAAGATTGAATAGAGTGGTTAACAAACATATTTATCCTTTACTATTTGGAATACGATCTAAAGGATTAATGATTCACGTGCGTGACTCTAGAAGTCGAAGGTGCAGGGATACTAAGGAAACTAAGTGGCTAAGGGTAGTATGCTTGGTATCAACTATACAAAGTTGGTATTAGATTTTGTATAGCGTCTTAATTATGAGAGCATTGAAAACTGGACAAGGTCTCGGGCAATGTAGTTGATCTCGGATTCCGGCATATCTCTGTCGCAAACAAGACACTGGTACAATGTTGTCTCATAAAGATTTAGTTTCCAAGTATCGGTTCAGATTTATATATATATATATATATATATATATATATAATTTCTATATATGTTAAATATATAATGAAATGCTATCAAATTAACAATACAACACTAATATTCATTAAGAAAACAACGTTTATACTGTATAACTAACACTTGTATCCAATACATAACTCTCATGTACCACAAGTTAACACCTGTGCGCATGCCTTTCTGTTCAATTGAAAGGAAGCACCATTATTAGCAGTAAGAAAATGAAGAGAGGAATGAGAAGGGGGAATATACAATTAACTCTCTCATTTTTCTTTACAATTGAGTGTCACTTTTTCTTTCTTCAAACCCTCTTACAGTAATAATTTACATGGAAGCTTTGAGGTTAAGACTTTGGTTTTTCTTACTGAGATCTTTCATGGAAGATCACGTTTAATGGATGATGGGTTTGGAGAAATTAAAAAGAGAAAAAAAAAGGAAATCAATGAAATTAGATTAGTGAAAGATTATTAATATCAACAGGGGTGATGACGGTATTAGATTATGAAAAGAAGAGTCTTGGACCTCTTAGTTGGTTTCTTCCTTATTACAGTATTCATCATTGTCTGCATCGACTGAAACCGAGGTTTTTCTTTATGATAAAAATTAATACCCAAAAAACCAGTGGGTTAACTCACTCTTCTTGATTTTATTTTTGTTTTTGATGCAAAAATGTTGATTGATTATACGGTATCTTGCATGTGATTATACTGTTACGTTTGTTTTAGAATGATTTGGTATATGTATCAGTCTAGGTTTTCCTTAATTTGGATTTCTTAGAATTTGATACACATGGTTGATTTATTAGTTGAAAGATCTGATTTCTACCCTAACCCCCTTTTCCTCTCTCTTTCTATTGATGTAACTTATAAATTATGTGCAAAAATTTTGAAGCAGGGAATCACTGACAGTGACGAAAATTGGGACAATCTCGGACGAGATTACCGATCTAGGCGAGATTAGGACGATTCCGGAAAAAATCTCGGTGACATTTCGTATCGCCAAAAACTTGAGATTCGATTCTTGCATGAGAGAAACCGTGAAAATCGCCGAAATCTCGGTCGAGACAGCCGAGATTGACTACACTGGTCTAGGGGTTTTTCTACATTTACGGTTTTCTCATTAACAAAATCTTTATGTGCCATTTACTTTATTTTTCCGCATTATAATTGTTTGTTAATTAAAGTTAATTGTACTTGTACGTTAATCAATAACACTTGATATTGATCCTATAGAGTTTCAGTTATTACCATTATCAAGTGATCACTTCGGTGTCGTATCGTCTCGATCTTAAATCAATAGTCGATCACACAAGTGATCTTGTTGTTGTGTTGTCTCGATCTCGTATCCATAGACGATCACAAGAAGTGTGTACCTAAGTTGTTGTATTGTCTCGACTCAGTCCATAGACGATCACACTTGGTAAAGGACTTATATGTTGATAAATAAAAGATTGTGGTGTATTTGGGTACCCTTGTCTTTTTAGTACGGATTACCGATTCGAATAAAAGTAATATTTTTTTCTTTCCCAACACTGAGGCCTCTTAAGCATAATCGGTTCAAGAGTTCGCATAAAACTCTGTAGTTAAGCGTCTTGGGTGTGAATAATCCAAGGATGGATGACCTCCGAGGAAGTTGTTGTTGGATGATCGCAATGGTGCCTGTAAAAAAATCCCACATTACTGGATAACCGCATTGGGTAAGTGGACAATATTTGTGGATGGGACGAGTCATCACAAGCCAAGCACGACCTCCACAAGGAAATTCCAAAATATAATATATGACTACAAGGATTTTGACCATGGGCACCATCTGGTGGAGCATATCATGTGCAACCACCACAACCTGATATTTCTACTTATCAAGGTTATATAGTAGAACCCTCCATGCCAACTCATCAAGGTTATCAAGACAATCAAGGTATCTCCAAATTATTAGACACGCTTTCAAGGATTACACCTTAATCAACAAAATAACATAAATGTAATTTTATTTCTAACTACTTAACAATATTTTCTTCAGTGTAAAATAATAAAAACTATGAAGAGTTAAAATTTCAAACTTGAAATACAAATACTAAAAGTTAAAATGTCGAATCAATTACATATAATTCAAACTACTAAATGTGAAACTACTTGTTGATATAGGTGGTGAACTTGATCTTCATTACTAGAGATAAGAGTTAAATTGGTTTAAACATTTAAGGATGTTGAAGCAATATTCCAGTTGGAAACTTTTGTTGTTTATTATTTCAAATTCCTCCAAAGTTCTTATTAATAATTTATCCCTAGTCTATCCCTCATTGTAATTTGATTTACTTGCATAATATTGTTTTACTTCTTTGTCGATTAGGCTGAAATAACAACTTAACTAAGAAACATGATAGTTGTGAGGGTTTTCCAATTTCTTCGCAGAATTCTCGATGAACACTCTCTCAATTAAATATGATCTGGTTATATTTATATTAAATTTCTATAAATAGCATGGAGTTCTTCAATGATAAAACGTACTCTGGTCCAGGGTACTGAAGATATATTTCAAAAAAATGGTATAAACGTAAATAATTAAAGAGAGGTTAGCAAAAATATGTACGATACTTGGAAATATTTATTTGGGATTAGAGGTTTTTGTTGGTTAATTATCGTCAGTTAGGAGGAAGAACACCTACAAACGAAATCAATACAAGGATAGCTCATCAGCTACTGGCTTTTTCCTGGCGAGCTTCTTGTAACCAAGAGATGGACATGATATCGTTGACACTGATAGAGTTTCTTCAGAGAATGAAGCTTCTTTGGCTCGCCTACTCACTCGTGTTGAAGTAAAGGACGACAAAATGAATTAGATCCCTAAAGAACCTCAATCTTAGCTTGTGCGATGGTGTACATGTAGATTGACTCAACTGAGAGGAAAAATTGGATGGTAGAGCTTGTGTTCTATTTGTTTGTATAGTGATTCTAACTAACTGAAAGTTACCAAATGATCCAACTAGCTTGAAGGTGCGAGTGGAATTTGTGTTAGGCTGGATATATGTCCAGCCTACTCATTGTCGTTCAGTGACAAATTCAATGGTACTTGGTCATGGCTTCAACGCTAGGTACTTACTCTGCCGAGCGGTAGAATCCTAACCTAACGAGTTTGTTAGTTATACAACTTTACCATGGCTTCATAATTGACAAATATCCAATTTTTCAACTTCATAGAAATTGCTCTAATTAATCAACATCATATGGAACTATATATACAATTGAGTTAATCGCAGAGAGTTAACACTATTTTAGAATGTGTCACTATGTTGTTTCTTGTATATAATTGCAAACAAGAGTAAGTTTTTTTTTAAAGCAAAAACAAGAGTAAGTGAAAGTGAACAAACCTAAACAATAATGTTCTAGCAGGATCAGAGAAAAAGGTGGTTAAAAAGAAAATATAAATAATGTTCTAGATTTTCCTTTAATATATATTTCTTGTTTTTCAGGATAAAATAAATAAATTAGTCTAAGGCCATGTCATCATTATAAGGTCCATTATATATCTCTTATCTAGTGGTCTCAAAGATTTGACAAAAAATCTTTTTGCATGATCCTGACCCATAATGTAAAATAAGGGTCTAAAATCTATAGCGTCTCCTAAATATGTGTTTTAACCGACTAAAATCACTTCTTTACATATACTCTTGTACTTTGATCCAAAATCTAATTGTAGATCTAAAGTATGTTTTGAAAATGAAATATCAGTCTTATGTTCTAAAATCCATGTGATGATCTGAAATATACAAAGTTATCACTACCGCCCAAGTACCAAAATGTCTTTGTATCTTAAAAATTGCTCAATGACAAAATAAATAAATAAGATAATACATTGTGACCCATCTAAATTTGATTAGTAACTTGAAAATTACGAAAAATATATATGTTGTTCAAGCATATTTGGATGTAACAACATCACAACCAATCATTAAAAAATATGAATGACATTTAATTAACTCACTTTATTAGGATAATTTTTTTTTAGAAAATATCATCACAACCATCAATTTGTCTAATGGTTGCTTGTATTGCTGCTAGATATCCGCTAGATAAAAAATGCTCGAAAAGTGTATGAGCAAAAATATTTCAGAAACTTAATACCATGACCCAAAATTTACTTGGGTACCTTTGTGATATAGAATAAACTTTTTTTTATTCCCAAAATCCACCCAGTGACATTGTGACTTGGAATCTGCCTCGTGATTCAAAATCCTCTTAGGACTCAAATTTTGATATATGATCCTACATCAATTGAATCCACACTGTAATTAAAATCATCAGTTTTATTTAATTATAATTTAAATTATTGACCGAAATGAATTATAATTATTTTGATCAACCTGAATTAATTTCTCTTGAATCCAAGAAATCCAATCAATAAAGTTAGAGAGTGTTCAGAAAAATTAGGACTCATCTACTACATTAGTTGCATCTCTAGGAACATAAGAACATGTCCAAAATTCAAAAGAGTTCTTAATATGTAAAAAATCTCCCATTAAGATACTTGTAGTCCAATTAACAAATGTAGATCATCTACTCATGGCCTTTATCATGTTCTGATAATCTCCTTCCAGATCAAGGACATGCCTAGCAATGGGCTAACCTAGGTATAACCCGCTCTAATTCTGTCCCAACTTTATTTTACATGCTTTGAATTTGGTTTTATTGTCCATCATATAAGCATTTTCTCCCATTTATGAGATAATTTTTAGGCTACTTAAGAGTGTCCACAATGGACGAGTAAAAAGTGGAGTAAACCCCATATTTAGTCGAAAATCAATCGCAGTGGTCTGGAGTATAACCATATTATTTGGTTTTAGTTGGAGAGAGAGCGTAAACACGAGTAAATTTGGTCGAGACGTTAGAGTATAACTAAATATAGTGAGGCGGAATTTCAAAGTACGCATGTGTGGGGTGAACTTTAAATCTTCGCTTGATATCAAACCGGGCGAACTTTAAATCTTCCACCCCATTGAGGCGCTCATTATATGTCCGCTCAATGTCAAGCGCACATTAAAAGTACACTTGACCAAATTTTTGCTCTATCATGGTAGCGTGCAACCACGAACAAACCTATTTTTTTTAGTTTTTAGTTTAGTTTTAGTCTTTGGTTTGTTCGTATGATTGTGGACGCTCTAATATATTTCTTATATAAAAGCAAAAAAAAAATCTTCATGTCAGCACAATTAACTCCTAGTTTTCTTCCGTAAACTATAGATTTCTTTTCGGGGTCACTTTTTGTTATTGGTTTTATTCGTTTTAACTTTTAGTTGTCTATTTATCTAGTATTTTATTTGTGAAGCAGAATTAGCCAATAATTACACGATTTATTTCAAAAAAATTGTCACAGCCTTCGATCGCTTTACAAATTAGTGATATTCCGGTACTACCCAAATAAAATCCTGGATCTGTCCCTCATCCAAATGCACCACCGGATATATAAGTCTCAACCTAACTCTTATGGTTTGGGTATTCTTATCCGTAATGATGCATGAGAGTTCTTAGATGCCAAAGATATTTCAACTATAACAAGAGCCACTGATCAAGCTGAAGATTTAGCAGTTTAAAGTTTTCAATGGGTATAACTATTGAATTATAATAAAGTACTTGTACAAAAGAATAATAAAGGCGTGGATGAATCAATTTTTTGATTTTTTTTATGGTTGTCGAAAAGAAGATATCAATCATATTAGAGATTTGTTATGTTATTTTCCTTCTTGTGTGATTTCTTATGTAAATAGATAGTGTAATAAACAACTTGATAAGTTGGTCAAGTTTCCTAGTAAGAATATGTATCTTATGTAAATAGATAGTGTAATAAACCAGCTGATAAGTTGGTCAAGGTTTCTAGTAAGAATATGTATACAAGTGTGTGGTGTGTAAGTCCTCCTAATATGATTAGAATACCTCTTCTACTTGACACAAGCAAAAAGTAGCATGTACGTTTACCTTTCTAACAATAAAACTTGAGTTTCCTTTCAAAAAATAAAATAAAATAAAGTCCCAACCTAATGTCAAGGGACAATCTATTTATCAAAGTGGGCATTATCTCACCTAGTTAGTAATTCGGGGTACGGGGAGAAGTTTGAGACAAAAAACGTATGTGTATCGGATTTGAACAATTCGAATTCAGACAAAAAGTTGGCCAACCGTTTGTAATTCGATAATAGTTCAGAACAATATACGTACGTGTATAGTTCTATTTACTAATTTGAGTTCGATACTAAAATTTCGACACGCATCAAATTAATAGAAAATATATTTTTGAAGTTAATTAGATAATGTATTATACAAATAGTATATTAAGAATAATCACCAACAATATTATATAGATAATTCATCAAGAATAATCATTAAAAATGTATTATACAAATAATACATTATTCTATCCCAATAGTTGGAGCCTAACTTGTGAAGGTAAGGGTCATGGGTTAAATTCCCATTATTAATATCTCAGTGAAGCTCGATTCACTTATCCCAAACAACTATCAATATCTCAATCTAGATTAACTTGAAAAAGTGTGGGTCTAACAACCACACCCAATATTTCGATTAGCAATCTGTATGGACAACTCCGAGTTACTTTCTAGAGAATCAACTAGACTCAATCAATAGAAAATATCTCAAGAAGTTATTATCTCAATCTCTCAATTTGATTTACTCAATCAAATACAATATGCGAGTCTTAATCAAAGAGAGATAACTTGGATGGTACCAAAAACCAATATCCAAGTGTCAATCAATTTAAATCAATAACCAATAAGGTCGGATATTATAATTGATTGAACAACGTACAACCTGTATTATTTCAGTTATATAAAAATATAATACGGAAAATAAATAACACAGACACTAGAATTTTGTTAACGAGGAAACCGCAAATGCAGAAAAACCCTGGGACCTAGTCCAGATTAAACATATAATGTATTAAGCCTCTATAGACACTAGCCTACTCCAAATTAACTTTGGTCTGGACTGTAGTTGAACCCCAACCAATCTCACACTGATCCAAGGTACATTTATACTCCTACGCCTCTGATCCCAGCAGGATACTGCTCACTCGATTCCCTTAGCTGATCTCACCCACAACCAAGAGTTGCTACGACCCAAAGTCGAAGATTTTAATAAACAAATCTGTCTCACACAGAAAAGTCTACAAGATAGATAAATTCGTCTCCCACGAATAAACCTATGAGTTTTGTTCCGTCTTTTGATAAATCAAGGTGAACATGAACCAATCAATAGAACCAGACTTATATTCCCGAAGAACATCTCAGTTTTATCAATCACCTCACAATAGTCTTAATCGACGCAGCGAAAAAAGATATTGTGGAATCACAAATGATGATATGAAGATGTTTGTGATTACTTTTATATCTTGCCTATCAGAGATAGAAATCTCAAGCCAATTATTACAATTGTACTCATACGATAGAAACAACAAGAATAGATCACACAACTACAAGAAAAGTAGTATTGGCCTGGCTTCACAATCCCAATGAAGTCTTTAAGTCGTTAACCTGGTTTTAGAAAAAGAAAACCAAAGGTTAAAGGAGAATAGACTATAGCTTAGCACAACTAGTATCACACAGAATGTGTGGGGATTGGTTTTCCCAGTTGCTAGAGTTCTCCCTTATATAGTCTTTTAAATCAGGGTTTGCAATCAATGTTAGCTTAGTAACAAAGCATTCAATATTCACCGTTAGATGAAAACCTGATTAGATTCAAGATAATATTTATCAACCGTTAGATCGAAAACATAGCTTGTTACACACACATGAAATGCACTTTTGTAGGCTTGTAAAAACCGTATCCAAACTTGAATATTAGTTGGTTCAACAATAGTTAACCAAATGGTTAGCCAAATGATAACCTTCATATCAACCATATTCTTCTTCACCATAACTAGTCCAAATGACTCAAATGAACTAGTTAGAGAGTTGTTCAATTGCTTAGATCTTTATGTACTACACAAGACACAATTGAAGCAAAAACGATATGATTCACTCGAATCGATTCATGAACTATAAATCCACCGTTTGAAATAGCATTCCTTAGTTTATTATGATAAGTTCACAAACATCGTTTTTAGACATAACCTACTCAAGTTCGCGGACTTAAGTTCCCGAACGGAGTTCACAAACAGAAATTATCAGATTTAAGAACTACGCCAGTTGGCGGACTGGGTTCGTGGACTGAGCTTGTATGCTGAGTTCGCGGACTGAGCTCACGCACTACTCCGGTTTTACTTGATCAACAAAGTTCACAAACTTCGGTTCAAGCAATAAGGACTTATACATATATGTGTTACCACAATAATGTTTATATCCTCCAATGATTATATTGTCTAAACTCTCATTTCAATCATTGAAACATTCTCAGAGGGCGTTGTATAGTTGTTATTCACAAACTATTTTTCGTCAGAGCGATTTCCAAAATGATTGAAACGTAACATGACTTTCGTCACTAGGTAAATATGAACTTGGCTAAAGCGAAATCTTTACCAACACATATTTCGAGAAATAGATAAGCGAGATATACTCAGCTCGAAATATCATATGTGTATAATCTTAGTCTATATAGTAATACGACTTTTGCCTCTAGATAGGAGATAGAGTAGATAGACTTTTGAGTGATAGATAAGTTCAAGTCTCCACATACCTTTTAGTCGATAAAGATCCACTGGTTCCTTGAGTAGTCCTTCGTCTTGTATGATGATCGTCATGGAGTTCTTGAGCTCAACTACACTTTCTATCCTAGTCCGAGACCTTAGCTATAATAGACTAGAAATCAAGACTTTATAGTTTTGATCACTAACATTGAAAAACATGCTTGGGATAGCAATGCATGCGAGTTCGACCGAGCAATGCTCTAATAAAACTCCCTCAGCCCAAACAACTGTCTGATTTAGATCAATGAATAATACTCGAATCTGGTTCGGTGTTAGAGAAGTCCGCCCGTATTGTTCATTTCTGAATAAAGGGTAAAAATTTGTTTATCATATACCGTCATAAGTTCCAAATTTGTGTACTCATGAACAAAATGATTTCTAAAAATGTTACAATGTATGTAGCTTGATCACACATTCCAAGAATGAGGAGATGTGATGTGTTTTAAATCCTTATAAATATCTCAGTCTAGCTCGACTCACTCAACCTAAATAGTTGTGACTCGCTCGACTCCCTCAGCTCAAACAGATGTCCGAATTAGATCAACGGATAATATTCGAACCCGGTTCGGTGTTGGAGAAGTTCCCCAGTATTGTTCCTTCCTGAATAAACCATTAAAATTCATGAATCATTTGATGAATATCTATCTAGGCTATCCCATCGTAAATTCCAAATTTGTGTGTTCATGTAAAAAATGATTTCTTAAAATGTTACCATACACACCGCTTAATGACGTATTCCAAGTTTGACTAGATGTGATGTGTTGTAAATCCTTTGTTTAGGCCAGTTTCTATGGGCATGGAAAATTGGTTAATTTGGTAGTTTTGCACCCACTATGGAGATGGATAACTGGTAAACTGGAAAATATACCACTTAGCCAGGATAGGTGCAATTTCTATCGAGCGGTAGAGTCTCAACCACTTGATGGGAACTACATCGAGCGGTCAAGTCTTAATCGCTAGCGGCCTAGACTTTGGCTCTCGGTGTAAACTACATCGCACAACATATCTCATCCAATGAACATAAATCCATCACACCTTCTCAACTCTTCTTAATTTTCACTCACATTTGGTATACTCTAACATAAATTTCGCTATTTTCACGCCCATCTTCTCTACAATTCGCTATTGTCTAAGTTTTTTTAATATGGATTCTCAATCTTCTCCCAAGGTGGCAAAAGCACCAAAGTGAGGGGTCCAATATTTACCATATCTGAAGATGAAAGCATTTGCAGGAATTATGTATACTAGATTTTGTGCCCGTGCTATGCCCGGGCGGCTTCGCAAACTTGGTTCACCAATTCAATCTACAACTACAAATATAATGATATAGTTATGCACCATATTTTATTTGTTAAATATCGGCTTCGCCTCGCCCCGTCTCTATATGATTTAATAAATCTCGGCTTCACCTCGCCCCATCTCGATATGATTTGGTAAAACTGGGCTTCGGCTCGCCCAGTCCCTATATGATTTGATAAAGCTAAGCTTCGCCTTGCCCCGCTCCATCCCGATGCATTTTTTTATTTTGTGTTGCCAAGTTTTTGTATAAAATTGGGTTTGCTAACAGTCATCGTTACAATAAGCCATCTGACTCATATCCTTAGTTCACTACACAAAACATAATGTTCCAAGCATGAAAACGGGTAGGTGCTCGAAAACATAGGTAAATACCTTAATTAATTTTCAAAATTTAGATTATTATCATCAAACTTAATTACATTATTGTCTTTGTTTAGCCAATTTCGAAGTTCAGCTACATGTTAGTCCTTTTACACGCTAATATCTAAACAACCAAGAGCTAAGCTTTATTTTTCTTAGCAGCAGCACCAACCCGTCGAAGTCGTTTGGTTTTTTAAGTAGACGCACCACCATCCAGTCTACAAAGACATTTAGTTTTCTAAATAGGCGACGTGTCCATCACCGCCTCTTTTCAAGAACATGATGCTACTGTTCGTAGGCTATAACATTAAAACTACCATGAATATGAACGTGGTGGATAGTTTAGTATCTGCTTTAGGTTGAACTTGACAACTATTGCTTATACCTGAAGAAATAGAGGCACAAACCAAGTCAGCAGCCTGTTGTATCCTTGAATATGTAATATCTAATCACTGGAAGATTCATACATTTAAAAAGACAAAATGTTGCAAGCCCTATATGAAGTATGGTTAATGCTTGTTATGATAGCAAGGGGTGGATGAATTCCACTAAAATATAGCAAGTTCACTGACGGTGGTTTCAAACCTGTGGTAGAGAATTCAAAATTGTAGAACCTTAATAAAACAGAATAGGTACATTAAAAATAGACTCGTATGTTACTATGTTCACTAATTTTCGGTATGAACTGGACTCCAAATATTTACTTTCTCTATCTCGAATTCTAATGCAGTAATAACCACACTACCCAAATATTCACAATCTCCTAGATTCTTCTTAATGTTGACAATCAACAACATCGATGTTTGCAAATTCATCTCGGTGATAAATAGAGAACTTAAACCAAGCCGAACATCTTATATTAATGGAGAAAGAACTAAAGAAGCTTGTGAAAATCTTGAGAGAGCTTGTAAATCATAAATCATAAATAACCGATACACAAAAATTGATATTTGTCGGTATGTACCAAAAGAATATGAAAACTATTGACAGAATTACAGAAGTTAATGGAGCGACTGCCGAAATCCAAAAGAGATGTGTTTTTCTACGATCTGTTAGTCGACAAAGGGAAATAAAATTGAGTGTGGATACTATATAGTAAGAATAAAGGTTGATAGTTCATATATTGTATTGTTCCCCTGTAATTAAATAAAAGGGTCAATTCACAATTTACAAACTATATTTAGTATTTGAAGAAGTACAACATTGATCCATGGTTTATTGAAAACGTAATAAGTTTTGAATGAAAATCAAAAGTATTATGTCACATTTACCTGAAGAAAAATACTTGAAGATTTAACATCGAAACATATTTACATGGCCTTACTTTTAGGTATTTGAAGCCTAAATAGCAAGACTAAACGCAAAATCTACAATTGAAATTCTAATATGTGAGTCTTGAAGACGCAAATAACTTAGGTTTATGCCTCAATTGTCTAAGGGAGTCTAAAACTCTCCGTGGTCAGAAATAAAGCGAATGACCAAAATGATCTAATGAAAATTATGAAAATTTCAGTAACTACAATGGTTAAATAAATGATGTAAGGCATTCATCACTAACAATATATGAATATATGCTGGTAAAAGGAGGGAAGAAATTGGGTACCAACTGATATCTCTAAAGGGTACAAACTAATCACCGCCAGTATATGAAGTCATCATACTCATCCATTTTGTCTTTTTCTTGTGCCCTTCATTTACTGTTTAGCTGCTATAAGAAGCACATGTACACGTTAAAAAAATAAAACTGCTATATATGTAGTTGCAGAAGCATGATACAAATTAACGTTAAACAACTGGAATCCTATAATGACTTAACTATTAAGATTAGCCGAGTTAAGCTAGGACTCGAATTATGAAAATTCAGCTTCATTTACCGAAGTTGATTGGTCATAATTCACACACTTTCTTTACTTACAAAAACATGTAATCATCTTACAAGACATCACCGATTCATCATCACATACAACTTCAATGAAATGATAATCATAAAAATGATTAAGATTATTTTTCTTAGGAAGTTGAATTCTAACAAATATAGTACAAATTTTAAATCATATAGATGGTAATGGTTACCCAAATCCAAGAGATGCAACAAAAAATAATCATTAATTTCCATGAAACAACTCTATATCTACGAAGCGATTCAAAAAAATGTAAATATATGCATTGCAAATCATGTTGTAGCATAGACACCACCAGAAATATAGTGAATCTAGGACCCCATCCCCATGGTTAATCATAATTCTTCAAAGAAAATCAGGTCATAGTAAGAAGGAAATTGGGCACAAAAGTTACCTCTTTTAACAGGTTTACATAACAAGTTTTCTAGTGACAAAAAACCAAAATCATGCGAAAGGCCTTATGGAACCAAATCCCAACCCAAAATATGATTCTTTTTCTCTGTTATCAGATTACCATTATATGCATTGAGGGAACACCAAGTTATATCCACCTTCCGATGTAAATTAATAGTAGTTATATTGAGAAATTGTTGCATATTATGAAGTATATTTTTCATAATAATCTACAGGGACCGAGTCAGGCTCTGCGAATCGGCGACTAACTCGGCTTAATTTTTCTCGTCAATTTTCTATTTCGTAATCATTTTTCATTAATTTCAGGTGATTTCTATCCAAAATTTCTATTGATTTCAGTGTTTCATGTGATGTTTCATCATTAATCTTAGTGTTTTTATGGATTCTGATCCTAAATCCACTAATTTTGGAAAATTTAAATCAGATATGTTAGGTTTTAATAAAGAGGAGAATTCTCAGGTTTTTCCATCGATTGAATTGCCTGATGATTTATTTGAAGAAAGTATAAATCCTTGGAGGTTTTCTCTTATAGGTAGGTTAAACTTACAACAAATTAAATTTGTAAATGCTTCTATTATTCTTCGTCAACAATGGAAGCTAACTGGTGAGTGCAAACTTATTCCATTAGGAAGAGGTTTTTTCACGATTAAACTTGATAATAAGAAGGATAAGCAGTATATTAAGGAAGGGAAATGTGAGATGTTGGATCATATTCTGCAAATTAGAAAGTGGATTTCAAATTTTCGACCTGAAATTCAAAAAACTTCAAAATCTATGGTGTGGGTAAGATTTCCAGGACTAGGGCTTGAATTCTGGAATGAGAAAATTCCTTTTCAGATATGTAAGGAGATTGGTAATCCTATCAAGCTTGATAAAGCTACTACAAAATGTGAAGTAGGGTATTATGCAAATGTTCTTGTTCAGGTTGATTTTGCTAGAAAAGTATCAAACAAAATTTGGATTGGTACCAAATATGGTGGTTTTTTTCAGAATATTTCCATTCTTGTATGTCCAAAATTTTGCCCAACTTGTAAAAATGTTGGTCATCTAATTAATGAGTGTAGAGTAGAGAAGTATAAAGTTCAGCAGACTCGGCAAGGTAGCAAGAATAGGACTCTGCAAACTAGCAATCAAAAACAGTTTACATTAACAACTTCTCAGCAATTGCCAAAAGATGGTAAATCTCATGTACCATTTGATATTTGTGATAGATCAGAAGCTGGTGAAAACTTGTAAGGTAGTACTTCTGATACTGCTATCAATCCAGATCCTATAGAAGACTCAATCATATATAATATTGTCTCCCCTAATATGTTTCAATATGTTGGTGATCCTATGTTGCTTAACTTGGATGGTGGAAGATTCAGTGCTCTTAGTAATCTGGAACAAAAAGAAAATGATGTAGTAAGTGTGGATAAGGAAATCTTGGCTGAGATAGAACCTCAAAAACTGATTCAAATGGCAGAAGCTACAGAATTGGAAAAAAGTGTGGTTAAGTTTGTGAATGCAACTTCAAGAACAGTGACAACTGAACCAGTCCCTTTCACTACTTGGTCTTCAGTAGTTACTTCATCTGGTAAGAAGATTGAATCCCAAGCTAGTAATTTTATTCGAGCAGTTAAAAATGTTTCAATTACCAAAAATACTTCTCAAGCAGCAGTGAAATACAATTTTAGGAAAAATATTGGTAAAGGGGGCCAACCCCCCCCCCCCCCCAACCAAAACATGAAAGTATTATTTTGGAACTTAAGGGGTCTTAGGAGAGCTAGGGCCCAACAGAAGTTACATAATTTAGTTAGTCAATTTCAGCCAACTCTTTTGTGGATTGTAGAACCTAAAGTAAAATGTTCAGCTTCTTTTTGTAGTAGGTTAAATCTTCCTGGTATGCAATCTATAGTTATTCGTAATGCTTCACCAACACATAAAAGTAATACATGGTTATTCTTGAGTAATTCAATTGCAACTCCTTCAGTTGTCTCTATTTCAAGTCAAATGATTACTGTGGTTGTTGGGGATGTTTTAGTTTCTGGTGTTCATGCTAAAGTAAATATGGTTCAAAGAAGATTTCTTAATTTGGTCTGAAATGAAAATAATTGGAGATCTCAAAAATCCTTGGTTAGTAATTGGTGATTTCAATTCAATTCTTTCAGTTGAAGATAAAGTAGGTGGTAAATCCCCTTCAATAAGATTAATGCTTGACTTCAGTGAGTGTTTGAATACTTGTGATCTTATACAAGCTCCTAAAGTAGGTTTAGACTTCACTTGGTCAAACTATCAACATGGAAGTAAGAGAATACTGTGTACATTGGACAGAGCAGTGTTTAATATGGAATGGTTAAAACTATATAGTGATTGGGGCTACAAAGTTGGTGCTAGGGTTATATCTGATCACTCTCCTTTAATGGGGTGTGTGTGTGTGTGAACATTCCAAAACCTACAAATGTTCCTCTTAGATTTCAAAAGATGTGGTTGGAGCACCCTGGTTTCATGAAAATAGTTGAAGAAAGTTGGGCAGAGACAGTAAATGGTGACCCTGCGTTTATTTTAATGCATAAGCTGAAGAGATTAAAATTAATATTGAAGGAATGGAATGGAATTTTTTTGGTAATGTCCAAGTCAAGATTAAGGAAGCAGAAAAGTTAGTTCAAGAAAAGATGATAATCTCTGATTTTAATCCTCATGATGAACAAGCTTTAGCAGACTTAGTTTTTGCTCAAAATGATCTTAATTCAAAAGAAGTCCAGCATTGTATTATGATAAAGCAAAAATCAAGAATCAAATGGGTTAAAGAGGGCTCAGCCAATACTAACTTCTTCCATACAAATGTGAAAATAAGAAAAACTAGAAATATGATTTATGAATTAGAAGATGAAGATGGCAATATGGTAGCAGATCAAGATAAGATAGCAGATGTTTTGGTTAAATTCTTTCAACAGAAATTTTAGTTTAATGAAGTAAACATAGATGATTCCTTATTGGATGTTATTCCCAATTTAATCTCAGACCAAGGTTAAGTGATGATTGAGGCAGTACCTGAACTAGAAGAAATAAAGAATGCAGTATTTAGTATGAATGCAGATGGAGCTCCAGGACCAGACAGCTTCTCAGGTATTTTTTACAAATCCTGCTGGGATATTATAAGAAATGATTTATTAACAACAATCCAATATTGTTGGAGTAGGAAATATATTCCAAGGGGCATGAATTCCAACTTTTTAGTAATTTTTCCTAAAGTTCATGGTGCAAATAAACCTAATCAGTTCAGGTGGTTTGAGTAATTTCAATTTCAAAATCTTTAGAAAAATACTTGTTACAAGAATGAATGCTATGATGAGCAAATTAATTTCAAACCAATGAGCAGCTTATATAAAAGGCATAAGTATACATGAACAGGTTATGCTAGCTTCTGAGTTGGGGAATGAAATGAAACACACAAGAAGAGGAGGGAATGTTGGGTTGAAACTTGACATATCACATGCATATGACTCAGTGAGCTGGAATTTCTTATTTAAAGTACTTCAAAAATATGGATTTTCTGCAGCTTGGTGTGATTGGTTGAGAACATTATTTGCATTTGCTAAAATCTCTGCCATGATAAATGGAGGACCTCAAGGTTTTTTCTCAATAGAGAGGGGGTTAAAACAGGGGGATCCCTTGTCTCCCATTCTGTTTGTTCTTATGGAAGAAGTATGAAGTAGGAATTTAACCAAGCTGGTAGAAATGAAGAAGCTGCAACCAATGGTTATCAGAAAAGGTGTGTACCCAACTCACCTATTTTTTTCTGATGATGTTTTCATCTTCAGTAATGGTTCAAAGAAAAGTTTAGAAGCTCTCATCACTTTGCTCAAGAATTATCAAGACAACTCTGGTTAAATTATTAATAAACATAAAAGTAAATATTTTTGTGGATGGTTGTACTCCATCAAGAAGAACCAAATTTCAAACTTAATGAAAATGGAGCTTACAACATTCCCTGACAAATATTTGGGTGTCATATTGAAGCATGAGAGAGTTAAATCTGAAACTGTGTGGCCAATGGTGGAGATGATGCAAGGTTATTTGGCTGCTTGGAAGGATAAAATGCTTTCTTTTCATGATAGACTAGTGCTAATAAAATCTGTTATCTGCAGTGTCCCTATTTATAATATGGCGGTCTATAAGTGGCCAAGTTTAGTCATAAAAACTTGTGAAAAAATCATTAGAAACTTCTTATGGACTGGTGATAGTGAAGTTAGAAAGCATGAAACTCTTGGGTGGAGTAAAGTGTGTGCACCATTCAATGAAGGAGGCCCGTGTGTTAGGAGATTGGAGGTAGTCAATAAATTTTTATTGATGAAAATGATGTGGAAATTTATAAATTCTAGTGATGAATGTTCTAGTTTCTTTGCTGCTAAGTATAAAGATAAATATGGTCAATGGAGCTCTCAATGGAAATTATCAACAGTTTGGCCAAGGTTGAAGTGGGCTTGGATGGAGTTGAAATCTAATGTGAGATGGAATGTGGGTAATGGTGAAAAAATATCATTATGGTTTGATACTTGGTTAGGAGATAAACCATTAATTGATACTGTGAGTTGCACTGACAGTATAAAGGACATGTTGCACATGACTGTGAGTGATTTAATGGTAGATGGTGATTGGTGTATTCCAAATGCTTTGCAAAATTTTATTCCAGATTCTTTGCCAATAATAAGTGGAGAGAAGGATAAACTTATATGGATTGGAAGTATCAAGGGATCCTTTACTACATCTTCTGCATTTGAGAAAATTAGAATCAAGCAGCCCAAGTTACACTGGCCTGACAAAATATGGAACAAATTTCTACATCCAAGCATTTCTAGTAATGTGTGGAAAATTCAACAAGGGGTGTACATTGATGATTAAAAGTTAACCAAGAAAGGCTATTCTCTTGCATCTAAATGTTGCATCTGCCAGCAATCTCAAGACAACATGGAGCATCTCCTGTGGTACTATAATTTCAGCAAGCATATTTGTCAATGGTTAGTTAATGTTTTTCAATTCCAAATTCCTACTTCCTTCTCAGACATTCTCAAATCTGCAAAACATAAAAGTTCAATTCTCAAGCAAGCATGGATAACAACAGCATGTGCAATAATGAGATAACTTTGGTTCCAAAAAAAATAAGTTTATTCATGAAAATATAACCCCCAATTTGGAATGCTTTAAAAGAAGAATCAAAAGTCTTGTGTTCTATAGTGGATACGAAATGACAGGTACAAGATGGGGGCAGATTACGATTCTGAAATCCTTCAGTTCTTTAATCTTGGTTAGAGGAATATGAAATTTAAAAGATTCCAAGAATGTCATTGGGTTAATCCAAATGAAGGTTATGATTTATTCTGTTGTGCTGGTATGGCTGTTGGTAATCCAGGTATGGGAGGTTTTGGCATTATTGCTAGAGGGCATATAGGTCAGGTCTTTGGCACTGTATCATGTGGGATTGGTATTACTACTACTTACATAGCAGATGCACTAGATATTGTGTGGGATATTGAATGGGCAGTTAAATTACAATGTAGTAGAATTCTCATCAGGTCCCACTCTATAAATGCAATAGAAGATGCAAAAAGAGGTGAGATACCTTGGTGCTTACAATCAAGATGGATGAAATCCAAGCAGAAGATTCCTGAAATTATGTATGAACAATGTTATAAAGAAGTAAATTTCTCTGCAATTGAGCTAGCTAAACAAGGTGCAAGATTAACTCAGGGGAAAACCTTCATCTCTTTCTCAACTGGAATTACCAGGAAGAATGTACTATAGATTTTGCTAGGTATACCATTTTTCTTATTAAGTGTAATATTCAGTTCTCTTAGATTCTCTTTTGTTCCTCAATTTTTGTAACTTTAAAATTGTTTTATTATCAATAAAATTGTGATTTAGCAAAAAAAAAAGAAGAAGTATATTTGTGCATTTTTATAGTGAACTTCAAAATATACCTCTTCTGACAGATTCATTTCAATGATGTCTAGTCGAAGTTCCTTCAATCTTATTGTAGTAGCAAGAAAATCCCTAAAAGTATTTCATGTGGTTTTATCCAAGCTGTATTAAAGAAAAAATATTAATAAACATCCACTCATCCATTCGGTACTCAATCCAAATTTACCACGAACTTCATACCAAAGTTAATTACATAAATATGAAACAACAACTAGTTAACTCAAATACATTTTTTCACCTTTCAATGCTAAAAGCCAGTTTTGGATTCACATTTTTCGGTACCTGAATTATATAGGCAAGAGCTTGAGCATTGAAACGATATTTCTGGTAACAATAAATCAGATAGGTCGAGAGATATACATCCGGGGAGTGGAAGAGAAAGAGAATCATGAAAACAGAATTAGGGTTTTCTAGAAAGATTTTACCTTTTCCAGAATAAGTTATGAGAAACTAAAAATCTTAAATGCAAAAAAAAATTCAAAAATATATGTTTAAGTATAACTTCAATTATCTCAACATATAGTAATATTTTGATTATAATAACAAATCTACAGAAGAAAAAAAATTAGGGTAAAAGCAAAAGAGTACCTATTTTGATAGAGTTTCACATATGAAGCTTAGGGAAGGTATGTGAATCACATTAGCAGATTTTTTATATTTCATCAGCCTTTGATTATTATCTGCAAACCAAGATGGTGACGTCTTGTGCAATCAATCTCGCCTCTACTGGAAAACACCATATTAACGCAAACAAAATCACAGTGACAGAACTACATGTTGAAATCTTGACTCACCCATGCTTGTTGTCTCACAAAGTATTTGTCATTGTTATCTTTCTCATGAATTAAACTGGGAAGAGGAAAGGCGATGTATTTAGGGTTTAACAATTTAAGATATGGAATGGGAGGTTGATATTAGGGTGTTACATGAGAATAACTTCTCACAAAGAGTGTCACAATAAATTGAGAAACTGGAAGATTTTCACAATAACAAGAAAATCTATCAGATTACAAACAAACAAACAAACAAAAAAGATAATAATTTTAATACCTAATCGTTTTGCAGAATCAATCAAAATAAGTCGCACATCTTTCTGATTTTAATCCCTGTGAAAAAAACCCTGAAAAAATCAACATCCCACAATAATACAATTAAGTTCAACGTAAAGTAAGAATCGAAAAAGGAAAAAAAAAGAACACAGAAAAATAATATACGAAGGTTAGCTATCAATTTTTGTATGAGACAATCTGTGCATCCCTATTATGCCAAAACCTAATTTCAGGCCAGTCAAATATATTTCCTACAAATCAAACCTACAAAACCCAAAATTCAAATATTAGAGGTAATCAAACTAAATCAGAGAAAAACGAAAAGAAAAAAAATACCTTCATTACAAACACACCAAAATCACTGAATTAATGTTGTTGTTCGAGAAGGTAAACAGGTGAGTTAAGATCACAACATACTGCATACGATGAGAAAGAAAGAGATCGAAGTAAAAAATAGGGAGAGAAATTTTTTAAGAAGAGACGGACATAAGGTTAGGTTTTTTTTCTTTCTTTGGTTTCGTTTTTTTTTTTTTTTTGGTGTGTGATGAATACAAAAATTTCTTTATTTTGTGCAAAAAAACCTTGTTTTTCTCTCATTTGAGGAAAAGTGAAACGGAGCAATTCTATGAGTGGGTAAGGGTCACCATTAAATAAAGAGAGAAATATTCCCACCGCGCGACATGGGGCCTCGTATGACTTAGGATTTTAAAGGAGTTAGATTTTAAACAAGATAGTATCCATGGTACCCAACGACAAAGTACCAAGATGTCGGATAACATATTTCAAAAATTTCAAGAAGAATTTATGATCATCAACAACCGTGATGTAACTGGATTTTCATTTTCGCTTCATTATAGTTAATAGCCAGTTTTCCTAATATGTTCCTGCTATGATGCAAGCCTTTCGTGGCCGAGAGAACGGTGTTGTTGATGTTGATATGGAAATAAAGTGTCTAAATGATCGGCACCACAAATATGGAAAAAAAAATCCTTATGAAAGTTGTTATCATATTTTATAAGGTATTGCCTAAATATGATCCATCTTTGTGAGCTAGTTTGCAGCATGTACGTTAAAAGAGTGGCATACACTTTTTCCCTTTCAACACCAAGTTTACAACCATCTCAATCATCTCAACCTCCAGGAAATCCATTTTCTTCACCAGATACCATCCAAAAAAAAAAAATCCAACTTAAATCTCAATGCAATATAATAGTCATGAGTTTGATGATGGTCGTTGATTGTGAAATTTACTTTGGGAGAAATCCATACTTTAAATCTTCAAACAGCGGTGACTTGTGCAAAACATTTATGTTGTTCCCCAGAAGACCAAAAAAAGCGTGCCATATCCAACAATCATAAGAAGCAGCAGCTTCAAGGATATCAATTGGTTATGCGTAGTGACCCTTATACTGACCGACCCAATAGGTAATGTAACACCCCGAGTTCCGGACCAGGGTCAAACCCATATGGGGATCCGAACTCGAAGCGTTACGGGTCGGAAAGAGACTTATGCATATATTTCTCTTACTTAAATTATTTAAATTCTTACAACAACATAACTTAGCCTTTCTAACAAGAGTTTACACATATGAAACATGAAGTGATGAATTTGAATTTACTAGAAATCTTTAAAAACATTTTAGTTCAAATTTACATTTCAAACAATTTTAAGAAAACAATGCAATCACTAAGATACTCATTTCTAGATTTCGCTGCGCCACTCTGATAAATCTGCAAGGATGTCAATTGGGGTGAGATGACAGCTCAATAGAATGCATTCCCAATTCTCCAAAGATGCGTAAACATAATCATTTTATCAAGCAAAAACATATACCAAGAATCACATCACATCACGACTTCGGCGAATCAATGTTATATTCGACAATCACATTACCAATAATGTTTCTAATAAATTATCTAAATTAAGATTCAAGACATGAGTCCATAACATCAATAACATTCTCAACAATTCATGCAATTAGATTTCACACTTGAGTTCATAACACTAATAATATTTATATTGTCACAACAAACCATGAGTTTACAACACCAAAATAATTGTCAAGAAGTCATTCATCAATGATTCAACACATCTGTTCACGTATTAATATCGTCACATAGAAACCATGAGTTCACTAATCATCCAATTGGGATTTAACACATCAATTCACAATTCATCCATTTAAGTTTCAACTCATGAGTTTATAAAATCAATTATATTTCCAATAAATCATTTAATCTATATTTCAACACATCTCACCAACAAATCTTGAGTTCACGGTACGAAAACCTTGGTTCGTACACCCACCTATCGTTTATCGGCACGGACAACCTCCATCGATTGTCAGAAACAAAAGTTCCTATGGGGATCATACCCATATGCACTCGGGTATCATTACCCATTTCATTTATAGTACGAAAACCTTGGTTCGTACACCACCTATTGTTTATCGGAACGGATATCTTCCATCGATGGTCGGGAAACACAAGTTCCCATGGGGATCATTACCCATTTAATTCTCAGGGATCATTACCCGCCATTATCATGAAACTATATTCCATCTAACGGAAAAACATGAACTCATTTCCTTTTGTAAATTGTTTTTACACACAACACAAGCAACCATGGCCTAAGAACATAATTTTCTTTCAAGCATTTCTACAAACAAGCTAACTGCATCCATTTTGCATCATACATATTTGGGTGATTTATTCATCTGATCTTCCTGAAACTTCTACAGTACATACATAGCTCCATAAGAAAAACATATCCAAGTTTCACAAAAAAACAACAGTTCAAACAAAAGTTATCGAATTTACAAGGATATCCTAAAAACTGGGCAGATTACATGTCACTACCAAACAATTCATGATAAATTCATAACAATCTGAAATTGACCCAATCCAAAGCACACTAAAATATAAGATGCTTATCTACAACTTTTATTAATACCACAAATCATTTTAAGATCATTAAGACTTCCTAAGAACATCAAAATCACATCAAGGCGAAACTGTCCAGAAATTCAGAAAATATCACCCAAATTCAAACAAACTTTCAACGGTGAATATATGGTGGAATACTCTTAAATTTTAACTAGTGATACCCAATCATGTTATATACCTATAGTAGAAGTCTGATTATCAATAATATGCATCAAACTAAATAGACAAATTTTAGAACCCTAATGATATAAGAATAAATAAAATTGAAATCAAAGTATAACAAGGAAAAACACAAAGAGAAAGGGATTAAACATTCTACCTCTCAATTGCTACAAACTACTCTTGATTTTTCTTTAACCTTCTTCTCTAAAAATCTCTAGCTCCATCTCTTTCTTCTTCTCCTAGCCTTATGTTTTCTAACTTATAAAATTTATTTTCTAAACTATTTTATTTATCTTTTCATTTTCCATTAATTTTATTTATTATTGATTATTTTATTTCCACCCTAACTTTTAGTCTTTATAGTTCAATCCACCCACCTAGGCTAAGGCTAAGGGACAATAAACTAAGCCACAAGGTTAACTAATCTGGGTATAACCCGACCCGAAACAATAGCTAAAAATACATGGTATTACATTCTACCACCCTCATAAGAAATTTCGTCCTGAAATTTAGACTACATCTTAAAATCTCAAAATTTCACATAAATAAATAATATCATAACAACAAAACAATTCAATCCAGCATACCATTATTAGATATTCAATTCCACAAAATCAAGAATACAACTTAAAACATGGAACGAGTAATAGATCAATTAATATAACCAAGCATGCATAACAACATACACCAAAAATATTTTATTTTACGGTCCCATTCAAGATCTAAAGCCTAAAGCTCTGATACCAACTTGTAACACCCCTAGTTCAGGACCAGGGTCAAACCCATATGGGGATCCGAACTCGAAGCGTTACGGGTCGGGAAGAGACTTATGCATATATATTTCTCTTAGTTAATATTTTTTTATTACAACATATATAATTTAGTCTTTTTAATATGAATTTAAACATATGAATTCTCTAATCATTTGTAACAAAATTTCCAACAAACGTATTATTTTAAATTACATCTCAAGCAATGAAATAAAACCATTCATCCAATAAGGACATCCAAACAAAAGTTATCGAATTTACAAGGACATCCTAAAAACTGGGCAGATTACATGTCATTACCAAACAATTCATGATAAATTCATAACAATCTGAAATTGACCCAATCCAAAGGACACTGAAATATAAGATGCTTATCTACAACTTTTATTAAGACCACAAATCATTTTAAGATCATTAAGACTTCCTAAGAACATCAAAATCACATCAAGGCGAAACTGTCCAGAAATTCAGAAAATATCACCCAAATTTAAAAATTACATACTAGGCAAGCGAGCGACAAGCTGTGCCGCTAGCCCGTTTTGAATAGCAAAACCTATCATATTAAAAATAAAATCTCGTGAGCCAGGGGTCATTACATTGCTGCGCATGACTTTCTAGACCCTCTTGAGTAGTCCAACTGCTTTTGGAGCCAAATAGCCAAAAGTATCAAAAGCAAAGGGGACGAAAGCATGCCCATTGTCAACACATGCTTT
This sequence comes from Papaver bracteatum, assembly GCA_023529315.1. NCBI lineage: Eukaryota > Viridiplantae > Streptophyta > Magnoliopsida > Ranunculales > Papaveraceae > Papaver > Papaver bracteatum. Next base: position 742,965 of record JAJJWX010000810.1, on the reverse strand, counting down.
CTCATGCTTCGATATCTTACCTGAGGCAGCCTTTAGCGCTGCTCGCCCGACTGTAAAGGTGCCATGTCCAATGCCTACCAAAGGAGATAACCCGGTGAGGTCAACACATGCGTGTTTCCCATTAGCCCATCCAAAAATAAGAACATCAGCTGGTCTTAGTGTCGATCTCCCTTCAAGTGGGTCTGTTAGGAAATGCACATGTGCTTCTTTCTTTGCCGAAATGCCAGACCTCCACAGTACATCATACAAAATATCCCTCACATGATCATGTCTATATTTATAACCAGGGTCTACTTTACAATGAACTGCATGTTCACCATATGAATCCAAGCAACCTGTGATGCAAGCAGGGCAGCGAGAGTCGAGAGGATAAAGCGGGATCATTAACCTGTATTTGAGGATAGACCGGTACTCCAAAGGAGACATCTTCTGCCCCAGCCCCTCAATCGGAATATCCAGAAGAAAATCTTGGGCATGTGCTGCTTGCAAACAACCAAAAACCGCTTTCTGTCTCTCCCAAATTCAAGCAAAATTTCAACGGTGAATATATGGTGGAATACTCTCAAATTTTAACTAGTGATACCCAATCATATTATATACCTATAGTAGAAGTCTGATCATCAATAATATGCATCAAATTAAATAGACAAATTTCAGAACCCTAATGATATAAGAATAAATAAAATTGAAATCAAAGTATAACAAGGAAAAACATAAAGAGAAAGGGATTAAACATTCTACATCTCAATTGCTACAAACTACTCTTGATTTTTCTTTAACCTTCTTCTCTAAAAATCTCTAGCTCCATCTCTTTCTTCTTCTCCTAGACTTATGTTTTCTAACTTATAAAATTTCTTTTCTAAACTATTTTATTTATATTTTCATTTTCCATTAATTTTATTTATTATTTATTATTTTATTTCCACCCTAACTTGTAGTCTTTCTAGTTCAATCCACCCACCTAGGCTAAGGCTAAGGGACAATAAACTAAGCCACAAGGTTAACTAATCTGGGTATAACCCGACCCGAAACAATAGCTAAAAATACAGGGTATTACAGGTAACACATCTAGTCCATACGCAACGCATGAAGTCAAAACTACCTAGCCTTCATGGAAATCCCATATCGTGGTTTTGCTTTAATATTTCTCTAACATATGCATCAGTTGGTTTTCGTAAATAAGTTGGACCAAAATGATTAATTGTTTCTTCGCAAAAGAACGCAAAATACTTGTACGCAATTGTTTTTCCCAAACGAAGGTACTGACCGCTAGAATAAAATAGGTTTTCCATAACCTAGAACCTTTAAGGTCGAAGTAGCCTTTTGTTCAGTACTATGACCTCTAATATTCAGTACATCATATTGATAATTAAATTGAGGTTCTACCTGAAAAAGCTAATTAATAATCTTTAACACCAAATGTCGGTGAATGCTGAGTCAACCTTGGAAATTTTGATCAGAGATCACATAATCGGGAAGAAAATAATCGTGCATCAACTTCTCATGGAACTCATCCCTCCGCCAATACGCATATTTTATTTTGAATACTTCTCTTGTCTTTGGATCTCTAGGTATCTGCCCTGATGAATATAGCTGCAACACAATGTTGGTAAGTTCTCCATCTTCATCAAAATCATCATCCATTTGTCGCAACACCTGAACAAACATTCGTTGTTGTTCTTCAAATCGATCCATATGAACACGCATCTTTTCATCAAAAGAATGCTTTGATTATAAAATTAAAAGCAAGTAAATTGAGGATTAAGGTAGAAGGAATAAGATATACAATTAGGCCAATATGGTGACTTTGTGTCAATGTGAAGTATGATTTTTTTCTCAATTTGACACAAAAAGATGTTTGTAACCAAAAAAAATTCAATCAACAATGAAATGACTAACTTGTCCCTCCCTTTTAGCCCAATTACTATAACTCATTGTGTATCCTATTTTTGTAGGGATATAATTGACAACCAAACTTTAATATAACATAACTAAAAAGCCGTGCCTTGGAATTTTAGAAATTTTATCTCGTTGGACAGCTTTTAAAAAAATGTACGCAATGAGTACAAACAACAATATCAAATTTAGAGTTTTCACGAAAAATTCGGATATGTTTATCATTTTAGGCACAATTTTTGGAAAATTAAATATATATCCATTATGCAAACCACCACAAAGGATACATAATACTTTATGTAGCCATATTTTAGTTTATGCACCAACTTATTTTCCGTTACCACTAATAAAACGATGTACTCCTGCCGTTTCAAGAAAAATGATACTTTCACTTTAGGCACAATTTTCGAAAATTGAATGCGTAGCCATTATGCAGACCACCACAAAAGATGCATAACACATTATGCATCCATATTTTGGGTTATGCATCAGATAATTTTCTGTTTCAGAAAAAATGATACTTTTACCCTGTGTCAAGAAAAATGATATTTTCACCTAGTGTCAGGAAAAATGATACTTTCACCCTGTGTCAGGAAAAATGATACTTTTAATACTTTCGCGTCGTGTCACGAAAAATGATATTTTCGTGCCGTGTTAAAAAAAAATGATACTTTCCCACCGGTTGAGTGCTAACCTCTTCACCGACATATTTATTGATCCATTCAATATATTTACATGAATTTTATCCAGACTGGTGAATGTAGCAACCATCCCAGATGTTCTGTAAATTTCGGTGCCTTGCGCATATTCACTTAATATAAGTTCCCCTGAATGCATTCTATGTTATTTTCTCCGGCTGAACCCTTAATGTTGATATCACTAGTGGAGAATGGGTTTTTTAAGTCTGATTGGGCTTTATGAATAAGACTTCCATAAGCTTTCTTTACTTATTGGGCTTCCGATGGAAGCCCTTTTTATACCAAAAGAAAATCAAGCTCCCGTAGCAGTCTTAATGTATGGGTGTAGTTTAGGAAATATAAAATAATTACACGTGGATTTCTATTAAGACTTCCGTAGTAGCTTGTTTCTGTGATCCCACTTCGATTGAGTCTACCGTGGAAACTAGTTTCCATAATTCCTTCTAGAAACAGACACGTCCCTTTTCTATCTCACTTCTCTCTCAGTTATCCTTAACTCATCTCTCTCTCTCTTTTTTTCGATCTTACCTTACCGATGTCGAACTTTAAGTTTGTTTTCTGCAACTCTTTCTCCATATTCATCTCCTCCATTAAACTAGAAAGTATTGAACCACTTCTTCGACAGAAATGGTGAAACAGAAACCAGAGAAATTCTGGATCCTATACCCAAATCCTTTTTTTCATCTACTGGAACAATTTCTTTCTCATCTTCAAAACAAAAAACCCATCTTCTGAACTATGCTCATCATCAATTTACTTCATATCCTTATGATTTCTTTGTCTGATGGGTAAATCTTAGTATTACGTCTACAGATAACGAATTGCAGGGTACGAAATACTATTGAAATCCCTAATTTTTTTGTATTTTCAGTTTTTATATACTTCACTGATTTTTTTAATTTTTTCGCTGAAGAAAAGGGATAAGAAGAAATGTTTAATTGAAATGTTTGATGTGTCTACGAAGAAAAGGGATAAGAAGCTACTCGGAAAATTTATGCTGAGCAGAACTAGGTCAGATTTGTTTTTTTTTTCCCTGATTCATTGATATTGTTTGCTAAATTTGATTTTGATGAATTTGTTGTTTAATTTTCTGCTGGTAATTGGTTCAACTGCAATTGGGTTAAAGACAAAATGAGTAGTGCTTGATGATTAAAAAAGCTTGCAATTGAGGAGAAGTGAGTAGCCTCGGATATCAAAATCTAAGAATGGGTATTTTTTTCCTCGTTAATTTTGTTATGCAAATCCTATTTTTTCAATTTCTGTAGATTGTAAGTTTTTAATTTCTGTAGATTGTAACTAAAATAATGTTCTGTGTTTATCAATCCTAGAAGGTCCAGTTTGGCTGGTGGTGAAAAGGATTTACCTAAACAAATCATTCAATTTTGGCATGGGTTTTCTGTTCTTCTCGTCTTTTCAGTTATGGGTTTTCTTGGATGGATGAAGGTTGTGCTCAGTATGGAGTTTTCCTGTAATTTTATCTGTACTTTACATTGTTGTTATTATGGATGTAGGTATGAGGATATTCCTACTATCAATTTCTCTTTGATGGAGACAGAGAAATATGCATGTTATGCTAGTGACAACAAATCTGGCGCTAGTTCTAGTAGTTCCAGCAGTGATGATTCATCTTCTGATAGTGGTATAGGATTTATAAATTTGGGTTCCCCTGTGTCACTCTTGTCCTACAATTGTTAATTTTTGTATTGTGATGTAATTTAGTGTTAATTGCAGATTCAGATTCTCGTAGTTCTTCAGAAAGTGATTTTGATGTTGTTTTGAATTTTGATAGATTTGTTGTTTCATTTTCTTAAGCATCAGCAAGTAAAGTTCGGGTTTGGAGTCGGGTGCTGGTTAGAACGAATAAAAAACGGCAGTCGTGTTGGTTATAAGGAATAAAAGATGTAAATTTTCATTGATTTTGATTGTGTATGTGCTTCTAATTGTTGGGTCTCTATGTGATTCGTGTTTGCAGGGGACAATTTAGCTATAGCAGGGGCTGAAAACATTAGCAGAGGACATATTTAGACCAAGACAATCCTGCACTCTACTTGCTTGTCTTAAATATATGTAAGTGTGTTTCTATCTTCCACTTACATATATGATGTATTTGTCCAGGCTGCTAGTGCTGCTTGGAACATGGGGGAGTGGGATCAAATGTCAGAATATGTTTCTCGTTTGGATGATGGAGATAAAACCAAACTTCGGATTTTAGGGAACACTGCTGCAACTGGTGATGGAAGTAGCAATGGTACTTTCTTTAGGGCTGTTATGTTAGTTCGTCGTGGGAAAGTGAGAATCTTTGTTATGGCTGATCATCCTTCCTGTGTTTTTATCTTATGATTTTGATCTGTATAAGGTGCTAAAATTTCTTTCTTGCGGTATGATAAGGCCCGTGAGTTTGTACACAGAGCAATGAAATGATTGGCAATAGAGCTCACAACACTGGTAAATTTCTTTATATTGCCCAACCTGTGCTTTGTAACTGGCTTGGTAGTTAGGGGTGAATTTGTAGGGTTCTTCTTGAAAACAATATTAGCAGGTTGAACTTGAAAAGTTCAGGGAATGTACAGTTATCTTATTTACAAGGTTAAGCACATGAGTCAATATGTCATTATCTTTCTCATTTACTTTGCAACTTAATCGTTGTGCATCCTCAAAGTCATCCATAAAATTTCAGTTTATATATGTTCTCCTTGTTTTTCGCTTTTAGATACCTGGATGTCAATTTTTTTGTTGGAAATAGTCAACAGCAAACTGTAACAAAAATTTGTTTTTCTTCACTCACATGATATCTGATTTATGCTATGTATTTAAGAAGTTTCACCTCCTTTAGGTCCTTGAGAGTTATGATCGTGCATACAGCAACATGGTACGAGTTCAGCAGTTGTCTGAGTTAGAGGAGGTATTCTCCATCTTTCATCTTGTGGGCATTACTGTGTTGAGTTGGATTTCTTTTCTAGAATCATGCCATACACTGTTATTACATCTAATTGTGTTTATCTTATCCTTTTTATTATCATGGTGTTTTCATAATTTTCTTTTCTTAAGGTAATCAATGAAACGTCACATGTTAAAAATGCTAAACTGCCGTGGTTAATGATTACTGTAATGCCTGTGTATAATTTTCCAACCGTTGGATTGCTATGAATTTTGGTTGTGTTGAAGTTGAGTATGTCAGGTACCTTTGGTTAAATTTTTAGGTTCATCGGACTCTGGTAAGCCCCTGTAAGAATCAATGGAATTGACTGTTTTCTGCAGAACATTAATTCTGAAATGGATATCTGTAGCTCCTGATCTGATGAATCTAACCATTAGATTTTTCTAAATTTTTGGTATGAATCTATTTCTAACCTTATTAATATCCTTTACAAATTTCTTAAGGATCGGAAATGGGTAGGAACCCCATTTTCCCTCGAAACATTGACTGCCTCTACAGATTTTTTCCTTAGGACAGAATCAAAGAATGCCTGGTATCTCAGGATTTCACCGTTAGAATTCCATGACATTTTTATAGGTTTCACTATAGGTAATTTTGAGTTCCCTGTAAAATTTATAGGAAGATCAGGTAAGTGGAACATCAGTTGATACTAGGGACAGTTAGGAAGTACAAACTGTTTTGCTTGTGTCGGTTGCTATATTCGTTTTTTCTATGTGTTGTGTGCTTATTTGATTCCAGTATGTGTTGGTTGCCGATATCAGGGCCATGTTAATAATTAAATTGAATGCGAGTCGCGGTGGGCAGAGTGTTGATTTTGTTTTTCGCCGAGATCAGGGCCATGTTCATAATGTAATTGAATGTTAATGGGTTGATGCGTTAAGATGCAATGAAGTCAAACCCCATTGGAGCCACTGCAGACTATGACGAGGTAACCTTTTACATTTTATTTGTATTTGTTCAGACTTAAATTAACTTTAACCATAGAGTGGTAGTTAATTATCTTTGTTAGTTGCATGATGAGTTCTAAGATGAACTTAAGTAGTTGGTCAAGAAGCTTGCAAAAAATTTCCATGCTTTTCTAGCCTCAGAGGCTGTTATCAAGCAGATTCATTGTCTTCTTGGACATCTGTATGCTCGTCATTTTCTTATTACTGTAGGCATGAGCATGTGAATTATGTAACTGAGTTTTATCAGCTCAATGTTTTGCAGGATGTAAGAGAAACTGGTGCACTTGAAGAAGCGAAGGATAATGTTGAAAAATAAGTGGAGGCTCTTGCATGGCATTTGCAGTTGATAGCTTTTGGCATGTTCAAGGTGTTGAGTGTAAAATGTTACTACTAAACTATGGAGTATTTTAGAAAAAATTGTTGAAACTTAGAACGTCATCCTTAGCAACAATCTGAAAATAGAAGATTCATATTACCATATGCATTGTGATACTTTTTAGGTCAAGTTTCCTTGGTAATTTTTTCTGAAGAAGATTCAGATTTGGATCATGAGTGATTCTGGGTTTTTTTTTAATTTGTACAACATATTTGAAATGCTAATTCAATTCTTTGTTTTTCATATTTGACTTTAGTTTCATATTTATAGATGGTTCCAGTTTTGGATTCAGTCGATTCAGCTGAATCAGTTTTTAATTTAGCTGAATTAATTTCATATTTTTTTTTGTAAATTATAATCCAGCAAAACGGCTGCTTTTATCAGTATTGAATCATAGGCTTCCAATGGTAGTCGTTATTTGAAATTTTTAAAGAATCTCATAAACAGTCGTTTCGGGAAATAAGACTACAAAGTTGGGGCTCCCGAAAACAGTCGTTTTTCATTGTTTTAAGTGTGTTTCTGGCAGACTTTTTTATTTCATTTTCCACTAGTGTATGGCATGATGATTTGTGTTCACTCGCAGCAGAGTAGAACGAATCTCCAAGTATCAAGGATAAGATCTTTGCATAAGGTATTTGAATCGGAAAAGCATGTTGCTCTCTGGAAATGAACTTAAAAGAACTCTGTGTCAACACATAAAATTCAATCAATTGTCATGACTAACTTGCAGAAGTTAGGGTTTCGCGCCTCGCGCAATATAACCAGACCTTGCTTGTCAAAAATAAGCCTAGGCAAAACTACGTAATTAATCCGCCATGGATTAGCAGGTGCAAAACCTCGCCCAGAATCAGTAAAACAGGGAGCCGCAGCAGCAAAGGGAGGCGTGGCCATGCTTTAGGCCAGCTGGCGCCACTTTCCATTGGCCACGCCCCATCCTAATTGATAGGTGTAGAATACACCGTATTTACTATCTAGAGTTTATGCTTTCTTGGCTATTTTCTTGTGAATTATATATTTTACGCGTGTTTTTGAGTTATTAGGTACTCGGGAGTCATCGGAGTAAAAGAAGAAGAAACAGGTGCAAAAGAGTAGAATTATCATTTCACTGGAAAGTACTATAGGGAGCCCAACACCCTTTATAACACTAGGTCGATCCAAGTGCAGCAGCATTATTCCAGAATTCCATTTTCTCTTCACTGAGCCAAGAGAAGATGCTCAGGCCAAGCTCATTCATGCCGGCAACCATGTAGGGTCCAAGGGTCGTGTTCGATGGGCTAGGACAGGTTCACAAAGGCTAGACATGGGTTTGTACTAGAATAAAGTTGGCAGTTAAAGGAAAGGGTTTTATACCAGTTTGGTTTGGTTTTGAATGTATTTGATGCCAAGAGAAAACAAGCTATGCCATCGATTGATTTTCATGCTTGAATGATTGGAATTATGGGTTTGTGTTTGAATCGTCTTATGCAGGGAAGGATTTGTGTGTATTCTCCAATATACAAACAACATGCAGCCTTCACCAGTGATCAAGACGCTTATAAAGTGTTCGAGAAAATGTCTAAACCATTGCCAAGATGTAGTTTCACCAGGCTATCCATGGGCTCAAAGTTGCCAGGGGTTAAGTCGGTTCGCAGAGGCAAGAAGGAAATAAATCATGGGTTTGAGTTAACTCCAGCTAAATAGTGAGTGTGTTGATTACTGAATGGTTAAGAGGAGAGTTCGAGGCAGAGAACAAAACAGGGAATAGAGAGACGGAGGACATTGAACTGGAGGTTGCTGCAGTTGTGCTGATGACGTAGAGAGTTGATGGCGTGTGCTGGGAGTCTGAGAATGGAGGTTCGTTGATGAAGCTAATGAGCTACTGACGGAACGAGTAGAGTTCTACGGAAAAACAGCAGTGTATGGAGAAGTAGCACGAGTTTGTGATGTTGAATGGACTCAGTGGTTAGATGGTATGAAGAAGACTCATAAATGGGTTTCGTGGACAATAATCGGTAAAAGAGATGTGGAGTCTTGACTCTTGATCGCTACTGCCATTGGTATTGATATCGGTGACAGTGGTGGCATTGAGTTGCTGTTGTGGCTTGAGCTGGAGAGTTGGAGCTCGAGAGACAGTGAAGTCAGGACAGTCGATGGAAGAGCATGGCAGTAACTAGATCTGCTGGAATAGCAAATGGATGATCGATGGCTGCAGATGGAAATGCTAATGGTTTGTATGAGAATGAGGTTGCGGAACTGAAGTTTAGATGGAAGTTCAGGTGAAGCCTAGGACTTGGTGGAGTTGGCAGAGATGCTCATGATCGATATGGCAGTAGGTTGATGGTATTATGGAAGACAGGGACAATGCAGGAAGCTGAAGGTTCAGGTTCGACTCAATATGATGGTGGAACTGGTGAAAAAGGCCACGATACTTTACAAGATATTGACAGTATACAAGTTGGAGTTATCATGTCGGAGGAGAATATAAGTGGCGAAAGTCTTGCTTGCGTATCTCATGAAAGGGAGATGATAGGCGAGTCAAAAAGAGATCACGCTGATGGTTCTTCTCTTCAGTCTGATGCAACCCATAGAGAGGAAGGAATTCTTAACATTACTACATCGGCTGAAACCCACAGAGAGACCGGCAGTACTCAGGATTCTGAGTTCACTGATGCTTTAGAGCATGATCCAGTGCATGGGTGAAAAGCATAAAGGAGCAGTTGGCTTGCCACAAGAAGAATACGAACCAGGGGAAGATGGTTTGGTTTGGTTTTGAGTTTGAGCTTTGGTTTTACAGAAATGGATGTATGGGCTGGGCTTCTGTCTAGCTGCATGGCCCATTGGATGAAGACTTCATGGCCAGATTTTGGTCATGATTTATTTTGGAATTTGGCAAGAGTTCGTGAACTACTTAACACAGGGGCGTTATGCACGGACAGATTTCGAAGGAGGTGCACTTTTTCCTATTTTTGCTAGGTTTTCTAGTTTCTTCAAGAGGAGGTTACAAAACTCGATAAATAGGGAAGCATAGGCACAAATATATCATATCTCTACTTTTGTTTCTAGGGTTTGTGAACATGTTAGGATTTCTCTTTCTTCTTGTTATGAACTCCTTGAATATGAGTACTTAATTTTATTATTGGTTATGGAATAATTGGATTTCACATAATATGGTTTTTGATATGATAAATTAGTTTTGTCTCCATACTTTATCGTTTATGATTCGATGTTTATATTGTTACATGAATTGAATGCTTGTTTGATCGAGTCGCGAATCGGTTGAGTTTGTGTTCATCTCTATTGCTAGATTAGGGTTTGTTATACGTAAAAGTGATAGATTCCTGATTACAAGTAGCATGAATATGGTTATAGCTTGTAGTGATGCATCCTTATAATCATATGTGAACCATAACCTTTGTTAAATTGAATTAGTGCGTTTTCCACGTTCGATTGCTTTGATTGGCCTGATTTCATATAACTTAATGCATCTAGGGAATTAAACTTGATTAGTTCTTTTACACGTTAGGTTGTTCTCTTAGATAGAACCCATACTCGCATCTTTTAATGTGTTTGTTGATGACAAAAGGAGATTAGCGGGATATTCTTGCGATCAAGGTATTCTATGGATTTTGATAAACATTGAGATTAAATATCAATTCTAGTTATTGTGAAGAAAACATATTTGTGAATGAAGATGAATCCTTAACCAATATCTCATATATTTGATTATTTCTTTATTTTCTTTAAGTTTATATTACTTGCATAAAAATCAGAAAACCCCCGGTGTTATTGATAGGAAACCGAAAATATATTGACAACCTAGACCTCTCTGTGGGATCGATCCTTTCTTTCCCTTGCTATATTTATATTTTGAGTAGTAAGAAAGTGTGAATTATTTTTGACGCATACGACAACGATCACTAATCTGGCCCTATTTCCCTCGACCAATCAGGTCACTTTATACTCGCCACACCCGCATAAGTTGTGGTAGGGCCATACTTGCCGTCCCCACTTACCATCGACCAATCAGGTCGCTCTAAAGCCGCCACACTCTCGCCAGAAGAGTAGCCACGCCCATGCTTGGCCGTCCCTCTTTAAATCGACCAATCAGGTCGCTCTAAAGCCGCCACACTCTCACCAGAAGTGTAGTCGCGCCTTGTGTTTGGCCGCCCCCCTTTTCGTGGCCAATCAAGTTGCTCTAAACTTGCCACCACACATTAAAGGCCAAACGCACCCTGCCACGACAACGTATTTTGACATGCTAACATACCATTCTACCGCGGTAACATGCCAACATACCACTCTACCGCGGTAACATGCAAACATGCCACTCTTCCGCGATAACATGCCACTTCGTGGCAACTTGCCATAAATAGCCACCCACGACAATCCCTACTCCCGTGTTCGTTTCCACACTATAGCCTTGCCATAACTCCTTTGGCATAACTATGGCGCCATTTGCACAAAAGTATCGTCATGCCACGGCCGCATGCCACACGCACTAATTAGGGTTTCGACATGCCAAACCCTAATTTGGGAAAAGTTGCTACACCAAACCTTAGCCTTGGCCACCCCGCCAAGCCCCAATTTTACCATGGCACCGAATCCTAGCCTTGGCCACGCCGCCAAGCCCTAATCTTTATCACAGCGCCAAATTCTAGCCTTGGCCACACCGCCAAGCCCTAATTTTACCACGGCGCCAAATCCTAGCCTTGGCCACACCGCCAATCCCTAATTATACCACGACGCCAAATCCTAGCCTTGACCACACCTCCAAGCCCTAATTTTGACCACGACGCCAAATTCTAACCTTGGCTACGCTGCCAGGCCCCAATTTTACCATGGCGCCGTATCCTATCCTTGGCCACGCCGCCAAGTCCTAATCTTTACCACAACGCCAAATTCTAGTCTTGGCCACACCGTCAAGCCCTAATATTTACCACCGCGCCAAATTCTAGCCTTGGACACACCGCCAAGCCCTAATTTTACCACGGCGCCAAATCATGGCCTTGGCCACACCGCCAAGCCTTAATTTTGGCCACGATGCCAAATTCTAACCTTGTCCACGCCGCCAAGCCCTAACTTTGGCCACGGATCCAAATCCTAAGTTCTCGCGATGCTACAACGCCATAGGGCCACGCCACAACGCCACGGCTACGCCACTGGCATGTCGTTATGCCATGGCTACGTCATGCACCACTATGCCGATGGCGCAACTTTGATATACAACGAGATATGGCCATAATCAATGGTCATCCTCCTTCATGAGATGCAATCTCAACCATCCAAGTTCGCCACCGAACTGACAGACTTGTGGAGAGTTTTAGGCGACCAACTGCCTAAATCTATTGGCCATGGCTACGCCAGGCGCCACTTGCACCACCGTGCCACTAGCATGCATGAGCCATGCCAACCATACTACATTACCACTGGCGTACACCAAAACGCCCCTGCGCCATTACCAGGCGCCAACACAAGGTATCCATAATCAACGGCTACCCTCCCTCATGAGATGCAATCTCATCCATCCAAGTTCGCCACTGAACTGACAGACTTGCGGCAAACCCCAGGCAACCCGCTACATCACCGTTACGCCAGGCGCTACTATGCTAATGGCGCCACTCGCTACACAACAAAGATGTGGCCATAATCAATGACTACCCTTCCTCATGAAATGTCATCTCAGCCATTCAAGTTCGCCACCAAAATGACGGACTTGTGGCTAGTTTTAGGAGGCCGACCAAGTCAAGCCTAATAGCATCACATGTTATTTTCCTATGGCAAAGTATTTTGACTTTGACTTGCCACACATAGCAGCCTCCTACACATTTTCCACGAAAACACTCGAGACATCAAACATGTCACAAACTGGGGGATACTCATCAGGGTATTGGTCTGGCGATTTACAGCGTGCAATGCGCTCGTTACAAGAAAGTGCCATGAAGTAGGACAATTAATGGTGGTAAAAAGTAACGGTGTAAACAATTCATTACCTTCATCATGGAAGCGTAATGACTGACGGTTACACAAATTCACTCCCCTCATCATGTAAGCATAATGTATAACGGTTACACGTTACTCTATTCCTCCACCACTTAATCGTTTACACTTCCTATGAGACCATGGTACATTTCAATATGACTTATATAAATAGTCTTCACCTATTTTCACCAAACAATAAGTTTTGGTAGGCAACAATACATTATCCAGAAATAACCTGGTAGATTTCCATTTTGCTAGCCAGTTATACTTTTTGATAAAAGTCGTAAACAACAACACCTTCAGAATCAACGATTCTGGTCTCAATAATTCGCTTCCCTCCCTAAGACCAACCCTTCTCCTTCACTTTGTGACCGAAGCAAGCCTGGAACGACCATTTCTTGGTTTAGTCCAGGATTGTACAGATTGATCTCTCGAATCGAAAGTACTCCCGTGCAGTGCATTATTCTGGGTCCAGACTCATTTCTCACCCACACATCCAAAATTACCAAAATCAACAGATTCGGTTTTCACCCACAAAAAATTGGCGACCACAGTGGGAGATTAATCTCTCGGTTGCAATATCAATTTCTAATTTCCAATTTAATTTTTCAGTCTCGATCTCAAGAAGGTAGAATTCATGTCCGGATCAGCAACAAACCCTGAAAACACTAGTGCTGAAATTAGACCCGGTACTAACACTCCTTCCAGTGGCATTAATACGCCACCTACCAGCACAAGCGGCACAGAGAATGTTCCTTCAGGCATTACATCTTCAGTTACCAGATCCAGAGTCGCTGCCGCGGAAAATATTCCTTCAGGCATCACACCTTCAGTCACCAGAGACAGAGCCACTGCTCCCCCCCCCAAAAACGTTTCTTTAAATGTGACATCTCCAACCGTCACCAGAGCCGCCAAAACTCCACTATCAGTACAAGAAACTGGGGGAACAATAGAGGGCCGACCCCATATTACCGTTGATGATTTGATGGAAAGACATGAAGTTATTTCTAGGGCCCATACGAACATGGCTTCGACTCATAAGGAAGTACTTGTTTCTCTCAAGACACTAACGGAGCAGCTACCACAAGAATCACGCCAGACATAACTAATGAGGAACACCTCCAATACCCGGTGCCAGCACCTCAGCAGAGCGTACCTTTGTAGACGAGGAGACTCGCCTATGATCTACAGTGGAGAGAAATCAACCGTCCAATTTTGTCACACGAGAATATTTGAAATGATTTCTCCCAAACCGAGACAAAAGTAGTTCCATGGGAATGCATCAGCATCAACCTCCTTATCTTCTTAAAGTACAAAGAATTCCTCTTCCAAGGGGGTATTATTCCCCTCAATTCTCTCTATATGATGGCACTGGTAATGTGCATGAACATGTCTCTCAATTCTTGGAGTCCCTAGGGGAGCACGAATACAATCACGTTCTCCGTTTGAGGGAATTTTTGAAGTCACTTGCTGGAAGAGCATACACATAGTACAACAACATTGCGCCAGGCAGCATACCCAACTGGGGTGACATGGTTACAACTTTTTATAAGAATTATTTCTTTGTGTCTGAGCAAGTTACCTTCTCAGATTTAGGGAGGATGTTTCAACGAAACAATGAACATCCAAATGATTATGTCAAAATATTCAGGATTCAGGCACTAGACTTCCACGATCCAAATGTGACCGAACAACAATTAGTATATTCTTGCATCAATGGTATGGTTCCCATCTACCGTGCCTTACTGGAGAATCTGCGATTCCAGACGTTCTCCGAATTTCATGAGGCTGCTAAACGGTCAGCTACAACAGAACCATCGTTGTTGGAAAGAACCAGGCCATCCAAGGTTGAAGACGCACACGAGACTCGAGGAAACATACTCCCCATCAACAAGAAATATAACACTAGCCTCTCTGTGAGTGTGGTAAGCGAAAGAGGAAAAAAGAAGGCTCCAGTGACAGAACATCAATCCAAGCGTGCAATGCCAGCACATCAGGCAGCCCCACAGCGGAAGAATGCAGCTAAGGCTCCTGCGCAATATCAAGGAGTCGGAGAAAAAGTCTTAGATTTTCCGTTCTCAATTGAGAAAGTAATTGAACTCTTGAAGGCATGGATATAAGATGACACCATCAGATTTCCCCATACTAGGCGCCCACCTACTGAAGAGAAAATGACAAATCCTAAGTATTTCCGCTACCACGGATTTTTCCATCATCCGACCAGTGACTGCAATAAGTTAAAGTGTATTTTCAAAGAAAAGGTAGAGGCAGGGGAACTTCAACTGGGATATGAGGGAGTTCACCGAGATCCTCTTCCAGTCAGGAGTTGCATGCTCTCTAGGGACTTTGTTCACAAAACCATGCAGTCCATCATGGAACATGTATGCGATTTTCTCTATTTATCCAAGGCGCAGCGTCAAGATATATTTATAGCCCTCAATCGAGTTGTATCAGGCATGCGACTTTTTCCTACTGAAGAAACCACCCCAAAACCCCAAACTTTCTCGGGAAGAGGTGCTGGAAAATATAACTGGGGACTGTTGACCACGGTTTATCTGAGGGACGCCGAGCTCGATAATACATTGATCGGCGCGGCCTCTGACTTCAACATCGTTACCATCAAACTCTGAGAGCTGCGGGAATTTCAAAGCAGGAGGCTACCCGTTCCCCAATCGTGGTAAAAAACTTGGAAGGAGAAGTGATAGACGCATATGGCTACATCAACCTTGAAATTAAGGTGGGAGACGCTATAACATATGGAAAATTCCACATTTTCAAAGAACTCTCAAATTACGACATGATTCTGGGACGCTCATGGATGCACGACAACAAAGCGAAATTAGGAGTATCCCCTCTGCCGATGTCGATACCCGAAAGAATTTCCAACCAGCCGTCCAACTTTGAAGATTACATGTTGATAGACACATTTATGTATCTATTTTGTTCTCAATTATGTATATTGTTAATGCTCGATTTTGTATTTATTATGATTTTTTATGTCTTTGTAGGTGTTTTTGGAGAAAAACACTTGTGCGGAGGAATTAGCCCGAAAAGTGGCATCCGAACCCTCGGAGAAAAGTGTTAAAATGGCAGCCCAGATATGCACTAAAGGCACCCGGAGAAGTTGATAAAGGCATCCAGAAAACTTAATATTTCCACCCCATGGCATGTGCTAAAGGGATCCTATGAACAGATAATGGGGGGTCATCTTCAAGAATTCAAATTTCAGGTTTTGGCGGGAAGAATTGTTGCAGCAAGTTTCAAATTAGGGTTCAATTTTTAGGATGCTTCTATACATATTTAATCGCCCATTTTTGCAGGATGAACTTGATTCAAGTAAACATGATATGTATAGCTGATGGAATCGAATAACTTTGGCTGATTAATCAGGAATTCGTGAAAATAGAGGAGAGAAAGCTACGGGTTCTCTGTTGATTTTCATGGAGATATTCTCGGATTTATTTGTTGGTTCCAGTTTCATTTGGGCATGTTTGGATTAGATATGGACTTCAGGTGGCTTGGAATCGAAGTAAACAATATTATCGTGGTTATAAGAAAACAGGGAAAGAAAAGTGCAGCCATCCCTGTAACTTTAAGGAGACAATTTGGACGTGTTTCTGATCGATTTCTTCACGAATTTGGGTTTCTCTAGTCCTTTTAGGACAACACAAGGATGGTAAGAGATTTGTAAACGTAAAAAAAAAAAAAAAAAAGGAAGATTGCACGTAATCTCGGTAAAATAGGGAAGGTACAACATTCTCGGAATTTTTGTATTACGGGAAGTTACGTGTTATTCAGGGGAAGATATCGTTCCTGTTGATTTGCTTGTATCAAAAGTGGATAGATTTTTGAGAAATTATATAACCAATAGACGTGTAGAAGTGATAAAAGAGGGAAGAAATCCTGTGGCTTGGTAAGAAAGAAAAGGGAGGTATTTTTGGAGATTTCGTGGAGATTTAATGAACCTACTGTGTATATAAAGGCTGGAGAGGAGTCATAGGAGGATATCGAGACCTTGGGGTAATTTCAGAACACCAAAAATCGTTGTAGAGCGATTCTGCAGCAGCAGTAGAGAAGAAGGAGGAGGAGTTGCAGATGACATCAGAGAACTGTCGTTCTCAAGAACACGGAGAACAGACAAGCCGAAACTGTCGCTTATAAACAGTGTATACGATAGTACCTTTGTAACAGTTTGTTTTGAATCTGCAACACCCGGATTGTAATGGTGACGTCTGTAACACTATTACAGCGTTGCAAAACTCCGTTTTCAAATATTTCTTCAATAAAAACACCTTTTGAGCCATGGTTCTATATTTTGAGAGTGTTTACACCATGAAGAGATAAACACCATCACTGGGACGATGGAGGAAGCCTTATCACAATTGTTTGGTAACTATAATTGATTCTTTATGACTTTTTCACTTATTTTAATTGATTTATGATTTTCACTAATTAGTTGTGATTTCGTTTGATGGTGTATACTTAGACGTAAGAGATTTTGATACATCATGCTTGTGATTTACATATAATGTTTTAGAAATCTACTTTTGGCAAAGAAAAGAGTCAACAAAAGAGCTAGAATTGTTATGAGTCATTATATGAACTAATTGAATGTGATTAATGGTGGAATCCGAAGTCTCGGTATCTCTCGTTATTGTGACATGTTTTGTATATATTTTTGTTTATTAAGTCTTAAAAATCAACCTCAACGAGTCCGAGTAAACACCATTCTTACTACCACTTTCTACAACAATTAAAATCACATCAATTTTTGGCGCCGTTGCATGGGAGAAGCGATAGGCGGCTACATCAACCTTGAAATTAAGGTGAGAGACGCTCTAACACATGGAAAATTCCAGATTGTCAAAGAACGCTCAAATTATGACATGATTCTAGGACGCTCATGGATACACTGCAACAAAGCGAAATTAGGAGTATCCCCTCTGCTGATGTCAATACCCGAAAGAATTTCCAACCAGCCATCCAACTTTGAAGATTACATGTTGCCGTATCACCAACTTATCAATGAAACTCAATTACCTGGGGAAAGCCTGTCGACGTTCATCCGTAGATTCCGAACGCAAGTAGGTCTGGCTAAACCACCCTTTCTGCACCTAGTCACTTCTCCTCTCGGCCAAGCATGAGGACTTGTTCTAGTTACCAACCCGGGCGTCATTAAGAGATGCGAATGGAACGCTGGGACTTTCAAGTGCTTTGTCAAAAATTTGGAAGCTGCCGCAGTCAAAAATGACGAGGTCAAAAATCAAGTGGTTGCACAATGCCCAAACTCGTTCCAAATTTGAGATATGGTAGTCAAGACGACCTTGTTTCAAGTTGGAGATGTAACAGTGAAGATAGCCGCTCAACCTGATTCACCTAAAGAAAAGGACAACGAGCCATATCGGTTGGCAGATGTTATCTTGGGTGGGTTACTGCAAACTCATCAATTCCGACAAATTGGAAGGTGTGACGATTCACTCGCGATGACTCAAACCCTTCAATACCTAAAACGATGTGCTATATTCTCCTCCAGCGTTTTCCTTTCAATACTTCCTTTAGCAATTTCCTCTTTCATGAAATGTTTATAGCTTCTCTAAAAATGATTGCACCCTTGCATTCACGATTAGAGTTTTCAATTTCAATTAAAAAATATCTTTCCTTAAAAGAAAAAGTTTTCCTGAACCATCTTAAAGAAAAAGTACCAAGTGAACCCGAACTCTCACAGAGTCATTACCTATCGATTGAAAACCAAAGAAATCAAATCTCCACAAAAATATCTTATTCAAAAATACTGAAGAAAAGAATAAGGCAAGAAAGAAGATCATCAAGCAGCGGCGCAGACACTTTCCTTCAAGAATCTCTAGTCATGGTTTTCACCTGACGGATTTTCTCTATTCTTTTCATAACATGTTATCCAGCTTGTGGAAGATCACATTTTTTACGCACTCAGGCAGCATGCCACATAAGCCTTGAATAATTTGCGAGGAAAAGTCCAATAAAAGGGACGAAAGAACTGATTCTTCGTAAAAGGGATTTTAGGATTCTTCCGAGAAATTTTATTCATTCAATCAAAGATATGAAAATATCAAAGAAGCATAAACGAAGAAATGATTACTCGGCGAGACATGGCTTCAGTCGCACAAAACAAAACAAAAACTGAAGTATCAAAAACGTCTACGAGCTACTAAAAAATTGTTTTTCTCTACGGAAGGAAATCTAAAAATGGGAAAACCAGTTGTCAATGACGAACAGCTTGGTCAATGACGCCTCCATCAGAGATTTTTCAAGCACTTGCCCCGACACCTTTTTCGACAGCAAATATTCCATCCAGAAGCTATCTTGGCATCCCATCCAGAAGCCGTTTCATCTTTAACATCCCATCCAGAATCCGATTCGATAGCAGTTCCAGCACACATCCCCTCAGCTTCTCCAACGACTCCAACATATGCTCCCACCGCCTCACCATCCACCTCGACGGTATCCTCAGTGGTCGCTTCAATTTCCTCAACAGCAGTTTCGACATCTACTTCATGAGATATTTCAGTCTTGCAAACCACGACCTCTTGGGAATACTCTGATTCGTCCACATCAGAATCAAGGATTACGATACCATTATGGACATGGTAATTAAACTAGCCCTCGTCTAGAATTTTCTCGGACTCAATCCTTCGCCGTTTCAATCGAGAGGCGAATCATTCAGCCCTGGCACTGGGTTGTGGAGAAGCTTCATCACGTTGATATTTATCGACTTGCTGGGATGCTTCATCATGTCTCTACTTATCCTCCATGTCAATCAAGGCCATAAAATCCTGGGTACGCACCCGCATGATGCGTAGATGGGTAGGAGACATGCCTTGTATAATCCAGACCGCTGCATGGAACAAAGGGTTGATTTGGTTTAATATTTCCTCATGTGAAGAAAATCTGGGTTCGTCGACTTCAAAATTTTCTCCGAAGAGTCAGAAGCATGATCATTGCCGGAAGATCCCATTGTGCACTAAAAAAAAAGAGAAAAATATTCAAATTATGTCTGAATCGGCAATCTACACGGGGAAGAACACAAGACGGAGGACTATGAGAAAAGACACGAGACGATACCAGTGAAGAGGATGGGTGCAATTCTATGATGATCTGTAGAGGATTTCCGCTATGGAGATAAAACCAATGATACAAATATAAAAGGGTGGACAACGCTTTTTATGTACATCGTATTTTGAAGTTTGAGTAGAAAAGGGTTTCTTCTTTCGGGTCATGCGCGCCATTCCGTGGCCTGGAAAAAGGAACGCCTTCTTCACCGCTCAAAGCAGCGTAATCTCCGCGCACTCCACCAGACAAACATCGCCATCTCCGCCTGCTCCACAACCTAGCAAGTAACGCCATGACTCCAGCATTCCATGATCAAATCCGCACTATGTTTGCCCATTCTGCGAAAAACGCCGGCTCCATCTTCACTATTTGGTAGCCAAAGTTCAAATGTTGTTTCCACCATTCCACAGACATCACCAAAGATGTGCCATCTCTACTAGCCGCGACGCCATCGTGACCATTCAATGCAGCGCCATCCACCATGCCACGAACGTAGCCAAGCCAATAACACCACGCCCGCGTAAGAAATCCGCGTCCAGGCTAGCAGCGCCATCCACCCTTTCATATCCACCAGCCAAGGTAGCGCCATCCTGTCCGTTCGAAGCAACATCGTCTCCATACTTCCGTGACCTAGCCAGCTAGCGCCATTCACCGATTCGCGGACTAAATTGTAATGTCATCTCTGCTAATCAGTACCCACAATTAATGGTGGTGAAAAGTAACGGTGTAAACAATTCATTACCTTCATCATGGAAGCGTAATGACTGAAGGTTACTGATAGGGTGTAGAATACAACCTATTTATTATCTATTGTTTATGCTTTTTTTGCTATTTTTCTTGTAAATTATGTATTTTACGTGTGTTTTTGAGTTATTAGGTACTCTGGAGTCGCACGGAGGAAAAGAAGAAGAAATTACCAAAATTGAGCAAAAAGGGCAGAATTGTCATTTCATAGGGCGAGCACTATCTGGATGCCCAGTCACATGTTAATGGACAACTTACTTTTGGAAGAATTATAAAAGGCATCCAGCTATGGTTAAGGGGTTGCCATCTAGGGTATCCCTTATCATTTATACAAGGGTGTAATCATCACTAAGTAGCCCTTATCAAAAAAATAGGTGTGTTGTTAGCACCCAAATTGGGGTGGTCCTATCCCTGGGGTGTACCATCCACCCCAATCATTCCCAACCCTAAAACCGAGAAGAGTTTCTCTTCAATCATTTACTTGCGCCTGAAATTGAAAACAAGCAGCGGCTGCTGCTGTTATTCTGTTCAAGAGGAGATCGAGATATGAGAGATGAAATCGAGTAGAATTTGAGATCGAGAGATGGGTGACTTTTGCCGTCAATTGAGAAAAGAAACGGAAGATTAAAATCAGTTTTTGATGCTGTAATAAAAGGGATAAAGATTATTAATGAGTTTGGATTGATTAGGGTTTTGTCTCTGTAAAAGGAATCGAAGGTTGCAGTAGCAGAATTGAGTAGTGGTGGTGATGTAAAAGGGTTCAGTGGATGAATCAAATCGAAGAAGATGATGTCCGTGATGGTCCAGTGGTCGTTGTAGAAGATGAATGAGGTTTGGTGAATGGAATGGGATCTGGATTTGTTGCGGTCAGATGGGTTTGTGTTTGTGGATGATTTAGGTGTTGCTTTTGAGCAGAATTGAAGCCGAGAGATGGAGATGGTGCTGTGGAGGAGAAATGGATGCTGAAATTGGGTCTGCTGTGGTCATGGAATAAAACAGGGAAGAACATAAGGGGATTATCCATTTGCAGTCAGGATTCAATGGGTTATGAGAAGGGTGAAGCTCTGTTGCTGCAGAACGGAATGATTGAAACTATAGATGTATGCCTAGGAATTGTGCAGGGAATTGAAGAAGAGATAGGCCTGACTTTGGCCTGGAAACGACCAAAAAGAAACGAAACTCGGCCGGTTTTCCACTCCGGCGAGTTGACTCAGGTGGCCGACGGTGATCGATTCAGAACGATTCCGATGACCGATCTGATCCAACAACTCAGCCGACTCAGCTGACTAAGAAGCTGAATTGACTTTTTGACTAACTGAGACTGTTAGTTTGACCGTTAGTCCTAACAGTGGACTGACATAATATTCTGTCGACGGACAAAATTTTCAGGTGGCCGGCGGTGACGAATTCCGGCCTATTTCCGGCTAAAAACCCAGTTTGCCGGTGAGCAAAAATGAAGAATTTTGTGTGGACTTCTCTCATGTGTGTGAAGACTTAGAATTGGGAATTGGATGAAAACTATGAAGTTTTGGATAATTGGACTAGAAATTGGAATATGGCTCAAATTGGGAAAGTGGTGTTCTTATGGAATGTGGAATCTTTTCCTACAAAGATATGGAGAGTATTGAAGCCTATAAATAAAGGAGTTCTCTACAACTTTTATACACACATCTACTTTGGAGAAGGAGTTAAAGTGCACAAGGATTGGAGGAAGGAGCAACCATCATCTTTTCAATAAGTTTTTCTTTCTTCCTTAATTATTATTATTATTGTGTGAACTCCAAATTATGAGTAGCTAAATTTCTTATTGATTGAGGATGAATTCCTAGTTCTTAATATATGGTTTGAGTTTTGTTTCAATTCTACTTTGAAGTTTTTCATATGATTATCGTTTGTTTTTGCTAATATTAATGTTTATGTTTGATTGATAGGTCATTTGGGTGGCCAACTAAATTGATTTGTTAATTGATCTAAAGCTAGTGAAATTTAGGGGATAAGTAATCGTTTCTTGACTATTTACATAAGTAGAAAATACAAGACCTTGCGGAGGGATTCCGTGGAGCAATTGTGTGTGAAAACAACGTTAGCAAGTGGACCTTGATCTAAGAGTTTAACTACTAATATCAGCCTAATAAATTCATAAATCTTAATGCGTTTAACTAAATTACATCTTGAGTGATCTACTACTAGGTGGTTTGGTAAATAGAATCCGGTAGTCGAGAACTTCTGTGTCCGGTGATACAAGGGATTTAGGGGTTAGCACTGATCTAGCTGCTATACTTACGGTTGGTGATAATCTATGACTAATAAAAAGTGGAAAAGAACATAACTTCAATCATTGTTTTGCAGCGAAGAAGGATTCCTTGATCTATTCTTTCTTATTAATTTCAACTTACACTTTTAATTACTTTGTTTATTTCTTTTACTTTATAAATTCTAGAACCAATACCCCCTTTTGTGACAATTTTACAACTAATAATCTCTTGCTCATCGTGGGAACGATCTTGACTGCCCTATATTACTTGTTAATTAGGTAGTAAAATATTAATTAATTTCTTGTGGTTACGACACGCATCAGTTACACAAATTCACTTCCCTCATCATGGAAGCATAACGTCTAACGGTTACACGTTACTCTATTCCTCCACCACTCAATCCTTTCCACTTCCTACGAGACCGGGGTACGTTTCAACATGACTTGTATAAATAGGCTTCACCTATTTTCACCAAACAACAAGTTTTGGTAGGCAACAATACAGTACTCAGAAATCACCTGGTAGCTTTCCATTCTGCTAGCAGTTCTACTTTCTGATACAAGTCGTAAACAACAACACCTTCAGAATCAACAATTCTGGTCTCAACACTCTCTTCGCTTCCCTCTCTAAGACCAACCCTTCTCCTTCACTTTGTGACTCAAGCAAGCCTGGAACGACCATTTCTTGGTTTAAGCCAGGATTGTACAGATTGATCTCTCGAATCGAAAGTACTCCCGTGCAGTGCATTATTTAGGGTCTAGACTCGTTCCTCACTCACACACCCAAAATTACCAAAATCAACAGAAATGGTTTTCACCCATAAACACCACCGTGACAGGAAAAATGATACTTTCGCGTCGATTTTTTCGGTCGGTCGTCCCATCGTGACAGCGGTCATCCAGTTCATGGAAAAATAAAATAAAATTAGGCGTGAATAAGTTGAATTTATTGGTTTAAATATATAGGGTGTGATGGGAAATAGTCATTAGAAAATTAATTGTTAAAGACAAAGTTATCACCGACCGATCTAGTGTACATTACCAATGGTCAATAGAGACTCGATCACTTTAACTCTTTTATCATAGTGGCACGGCTAGTTTACCGGCCCCCTCTGGCTTTTCCCTCCCGTATGAACCGGCCTTACCCAGATATCACGTAGTGACGTACACAAGGGTGTACCAAAACGAGCGTGCACCTTATCATAGTATATTTTGTTCATTAAATTAAGAAGTTCGAGTCAGAACAGTAGAGCCTTTGTTGTAGATCCGAAAGACTTTTTACTTCTTACATTACCATACTTGAGTTAGACTGAGAAGAGAGAGTTGTTGGTTGCTGAAAAAATACACAGGGAGAGATGATCTCTCAGTTCTTCGTTTTGTCTCAGAGAGGCGATAACATCGTCTTTCGTGATTGTAAGTCCTAGGGTTCAATCTGATTCAGTACCATTCTGCATGTTTGATTTGATCGCTTAAAATCCCTAATTTGCAATCTCTTAATTGAGTTTATGTATTAGTAGATCTTCAACGAGCTCGAACCTCCAATCGCGAGACTAATTTCTTATAAGAATTTCACAATTTTTCATAGAATTCATTACTAATTACATTATTAACTTACAGATCGGGAAGATGTGCCGAAAGGAAGTGCCGAGATATTTTTCCGGAAAGTGAAATTCTGGAAAGAAGATGGAGAAGAAGAGGCACCACCTGTCTTTGTAGGTATTTGTTTACTTAGATAGCACTTATTAGTCTGAATTTCTCGTAGTTTAGAGGTCTTAGAAGTGTTTCACTTGCTCTAGATGTCTTCAATTGAAACAATGCCAATTGCTTTGGTGCTAGATTCTCACAAATCTTACATAGTATCAGAGGAGGCACATATGTCAATGGCCCAACAGCTAGCTGTACTGTCCGGCACATCTAATAGGTAGTGTTGTTTTTCCAGATTATATTTAAGAAATAAGAAGCGACATAAAAAATTACAAGCCGGTAAAACTCTCAAATGAAAGACTATGAGACCCTAGCAAAACCTTATTTATACGGATGGCGGACAACTCCACTCGCTGCCAAGTGATTTCGATTTTAGATGTTGTTATTGATTTGTTTCCTTTTAGTACTAAATTGTATTGGCATTTCTTCTCTGTAAGGTACTAATAGTTGTTTTCCTATTGTTATTTTTTTGAGAATAGAACCTGGATGGAGTGAACTACTTTCACGTGAAGGTTGCTGGATTGATCTTTGTTGCTACAACAAGGGTTAATATGTCACCTTCTCTTGTTTTGGAGCTTTTACAAAGAATTGCACGTGTTATTAAGGATTATCTTGGTGTTCTGAATGAGGACTCTTTTAGAAAGAATTTCGTCCTTGTATATGAATTGCTGGATGAAGTCATAGTAAGTATTATCCTTTTTTTGTTTTTGTTTTTTAAAGTTGTTATCTGTCAATGATACATATTTCTAGCATTTACTGAATTTGTATTGATTCTCGACATTAGTTTGAAACAGAATATTTCAAGTCATTTTGATTTATCCTACCCCAACTTGTTTGGGACTAAAGGCTTGGTTGTTGTTGTATTTTGATATAGTCATTATCATTGAATGACAATCACTTCTCATGTCATTTCTGCACTTAATATAGAAAACATCACATCACATCAGCATTCTCTTTTGATTTGTATTCTTTTGTTTTACTGAATCTAGAGAGCATTTCTATGGACACTTCACTTACCATCCACGTGTTAAACCTGATCATTTCTTGTTTATCCAGGACTTTGGTTATGTACAAACAACATCTACTGAAATGTTGAAGTCTTATGTATTTAATGAGCCAATTGTGGTTGATGCTGCACGTTTGCCACCCCTTGGTCCTGCTGCCATGTTCATGGTATATTCAGTTGTCTTATTTTTGGTATCTCATGCTTATCCAACTGCTTAGCTTAGATTGATTTCAACTACTTGCATCCGCAGCAAGGGACCAAAAGGATGCCAGGTACAGCTGTAACAAAATCTGTTGTAGCAAATGAACCTGGAGGCCGAAAGAGAGAGGAAATTTTTGTTGACATAATCGAGAAAATAAGTGTAACATTCAGCTCAAGCGTAAGTACCTTCTGTTGGATATATATCCTCTGTTTAATCGACTAACTTTACTAAGTCTGTTTTAATCGTTACTTATCTTTTTGATTCGTGCCCGTTGTAACTGTTGTTATCTGTTATGGAATAAACAGGGTTATATACTCACTTCCGAGATCGATGGTACCATCCAAATGAAGAGTTATCTTTCAGGAAACCCAGAAATACGTCTAGCTCTCAATGAAGACCTCAACATAGGAAGAGGCGGGAGGTCTATTTATGGTATTCGTCAGTTTATTTGCCTATACTATGTTGTCTTTGCAAGTCTTTTCTTATGGTGTAGGGCTCAGGTCTATCTAGTCAAGTATGTGATGTGCTTTAAGATAAAAAATGTTAAATTTAGGAAGATTTAATTTTAATTTCTTAAGTTTGTCTGCTTATGGCTTGAAATTTGTTTCAGAGTTTAATTTGCGTTTGCTGTACGCGTTTATTGTTATTATATCATCCATAGTTGTACTTGTCTAGCAGATATAGGGAGCTCTTTTTTCCTTCTTTTTCCAAGGGCCAGTTATAATTCTCTGCATGTTTTTCCTACAGATTATAGTAGTTCTGGTGGAGCAGGTGCAGTGATATTAGACGATTGCAACTTCCATGAATCAGTTCATCTCGATAGTTTTGATATGGACCGAACTTTGTCACTGGTGAGTGGAAGTGATACTGTCAAATAGACCTGGATGTTGCACTATAATTGAAGAGACTTCCCTCAGATAAAGAAAATAAACTAAAATTGAAGCAACTGTCCTTCCTTATTACAGGTCCCCCCAGATGGTGAATTTCCTGTCATGAACTACCGTATGACCCAGGAATTCAAGCCTCCTTTTCGTATTAATGCACTGATTGAAGAAGCAGGGGCATTTAAGGTGAATATAGTTGTCCACAAGTTGCATATTTTGGAGGAGATGCTTTCTGAATCAGATCACGTCTTAACAATTGCCTATTCTATGATTGGTTAGGCTGAAGTTATACTTAAAGTACGTGCTGAGTACTCATCAAACATCACTGCAAATACAGTTGCTATACAGATGCCACTGCCAAAATATACTACTAGGTGTTTAATCTAGCTTGGGATCACATTTCCGTCCCTTTTCTTGTACAATTGTATCACTAAAATACTACTAGAACTTGAGGGAAATTGTCATTATTTCGTTCAACACTAACTAATGCAATTCTGCTTGCAAATTGCTACAGGGTTAGTTTTGAGTTGGAACCTGGAGCAGTTGGAAACACTACTGATTTCAAAGAATCAACTAAGAAACTTGAATGGGGGTTGAAGAAGGTTAAATTTTAGTTTCGATTCTGCGAATTCATCTTTTTTCGAACTTGGGGAAAATTTGATACGAGTAGCAGAAAGCTTTGTGCTATCTTAATATTTTGTCTGTTGGTTTTGCTAATGATAAGAGAAATATGTTCCAGATTGTTGGTGGGTCTGAACACACTCTCCGTGCGAAACTTACTTTTTCACAGGAATCACTTGGTAGAATTTCCATGTTGTTATTGTATTGTCCATTCTGTAATTTTGGTTCCGCGAGATGCATATAGTCTGATTTTGTTTCACTTGTCACTGAATACAGCAAATATCATGAAAGAAGCTGGGCCTGTAAGCATGACTTTCACAATACCGATGTATAATGCTTCAAAGCTTCAGGTGAGGTGTTCTGTACATATTAGTTGTTTACTGGCTTTCTCAACTACACCAAGTATATTATCTTTTGCTTAGTTGTTTACTCATTCCTTTATTAATGACAATTAAGGAATGAGTACATCTTAGTATGGCTTAGATTGAGTTCAAAATATGTTTATTAGGTTCTCACTTGCTTACTGGTTTTCTCAATCACATCAAGCATCTTACCTTTTGCTTAGTATTACAATAAACTTTCTTAGCGAAAAGCAGTACATCTCGATATATATGTTTTGAGTTCTTAGTTGTTTACTGGCTTTTTCAATCACATCAAGCATCTTATCTTTCGTTTGGTATTTCGATCAAAATTGCTAATGAAAAGTCAAGGAAATTAGGAAAGAGTACATCCTGTATCAAGAAGTTGAAATGTGAATACTCTCTCCGTTTTGTGGTTGCAGGTAAGATACTTGCAAATAGCAAAGAAGTCCAAGACCTACAATCCATATCGGTGGGTGAGATACGTCACTCAGGCAAATTCTTATGTTGCTCGCTTATGAGGGCAAATTCTTATGTTGCTCGCTTATGAGAAAGACGATCAACAACTAAGCCCTTTTCTTGCTGTTCTGTACTGTCAAATTGTTTTTCTTGTGAGGACTTTATTAATATGCTACAGATGAGTTGAAAAATTATAGATGAAACCTTACCTATGAAGGTGAGTTTAGGTTTTATTGTACTTGTGTTGATGGTGGATTTTCATTTAAGGCTAAGATTGTAAAAGCCAAAATTTATGCGCTAACATCTTGTAAAAGATAAGGCCATTAATAAGTGATGGATACTCCTTTCACTTTACTAATTCACCTAGAATGGAGCATGTGGCAACAATCCCATTCTGTGAATAAAATACACGAAATTCATCCAGGTTGGAGCATGTAGCAACAACCCCATATACCCTGTGAATTTACAGCATTATTAATTAATGCGCAACCAGTCTTGTATTTCCTGTACTCATTATCAGTGCGGCATGACGACTGAGTGTTGCTCTCAGCAGAGCAAAATGAATTTCCAAGCATTATAATGAAAACATGTACGAAATACCCGTACAGGTTGCAACTCTCGGTGTGTTATACTAGCCTGATTGAGCGTCCGGACTGACCGTATCAGTCTGGATATGATCACAACCATCCAAATCCACTAGCATGATTGGATGGCCCAGATCGATTCCATAACCCAAGCAGGTATGGAATATCCGCAAACGAACCAATGCGGGCCCCGCATGGTCGGCCTCCCCTTGGCCTAGCTTGCCAAAACGTCCAAACCAAAGCAGTATGGACGAAAACCCTAAATTAGGGTTTGCGGCACATTACATGTGTCGCAAAACAGTCTCAACCATCCATCTTCGCATGTATAGATGGAGGGTGCAGATGTAGATTCAAAGGTCACAGAGTATGTCAACACAATTATTGTGGGCCCGCATACATACCTGACCAATCGGTCAGGACCAACCATGGTTGGTCATTCCAATTTGTGCGCTCGAATGGAGCATGACGCACGGCCTTGAAACCCAAAGTTAGGGTTTTGAAATCACGAGCGTCCATTTTCTCCGGCACGAATGGAGGGTTCGAGATTAGATCAAAGCAGGTCCGGTCATACTAACATGACCATCGTGGACCCGTTTATGCCCTCACCTGATCGTCCAAGACCGAAATATCTTTTTCTCCTCGGTTCGCGCGCCTCCAACATGCATGGTCGCTCATTCCAAATTGCAAACTAATCTCAACCGCTCGATTTCTCCGGACGAATTGAGGGGCTTAGATCATGTTTTCATGGGATTGTAAGGCATAGGCGTGAATACCAGCCTACCACCTACACGTTGGAGCAATCTTCCAAGACCGACCAAGCCTGGTCATCTTGGAACGCCCGCCCGAAGTTGGTACGGCGTGCGGCTTTTGCGGCACCAATCTTCTGTCGCAAATTGATCTCAATCACACAACTTCACAAGACGAATTGAGTGGCCTAGATCACACCTTCGTGAGACAATGAGGTATGGGCGCCTATACCGTCATGTTGTCTACACACATGCACGACCGGCCTAGCAAAAGTTGTGTCACAAGCTTGGATTCGACCAAGCTGAAAAGTGATGCTTGCGCACCTTTTCATAAACCCTAATTCCATCAAAAGTCGCAGATGAGTGTCTCAAAGATCATCTCCAACTTCATCGGCTTGGCTATACAGCCCAGGTCAGGAGTTAATTGGTCAGTGCGGAGTCATGGTGATCATCATCCATCACTCTACCACACTATGTGATCGGCCAAGGGAGGACTTATTTGTGCAACCTCCAAACTATCACATGAAGTAGGCTGGACATGAGATTATTTTAAGACTCTCAAACAGCGATGCTTCATACATGCTGAATATACTCGATGCAGTACCTTCATAGTATACACATGATACTTCACAAGTATCAATTTCCTAAAAAATGTAGCATTACATGCTACTTTATGTGGGTCCCATGATCCACACGTTCAAGACATCAATCATGTCACAAACTGGGGGATACATACTGGGGTATTGGTCTGGCAGTTTATAGCGTGCAGCGCACAACGCGCCATCACAAGAACGTGTCAGGAAGTCATGGACGGTTAGTGATGATGGGAGAAGTGGGCAAGCCTGGTCGTGTGACACCAACACACTACTCCATCACTCCACTTTCTCCACTTCCTGCGAGATACGAAGGTTAGGCTAAAAGACTTATATAAATAGGTTCTCCGCCCTATTTTTCAAGAATAACAGAACAAGACAAGACAACAGAGGCAAGTGTTGATACAACCATATTCAAACACCGGAACTGATAGCTTACATTCTGCAAGCCGATTCAGCTTTCTGATACAAGTCATACACATCCAACACCTTCACAATCTCAACACCTTCTTCGCTTCCCTCCCTAAGATCAACCCCATCTCCTTCACTTTGTGACCGAAGAAAATCTGAAACGGTCATTTCTTGGTTTAGGCCAGAATTATACATATTGATTTCTCAAATCACAAGCACTCACCGTGCAGTGCATTTGTTTAAGGTTTAGATTCATTCCTCATCCACACCCCAAATTACCAAAATTAGTAGGAATAGTTTTCACCCATAAACAACTTGAACTATAATCTGGGTCGGCATATATCATTATTTAATGGGAAAATTAGGCTAAGGCCCCACTCATGGATAACTTATAATATGAGGCCCCAAATTATTAAAGAACCATTTTTTTGGGACAAGCCTTTTTTTTGTGGGGGACCATTTTATTTTGGGTAAGATATTAGAAGTAAATCTGGGTCATCCTTTATCTAGATATTTATATTAATACCTAAATTATCCTCATGATTAATTTTGGGTAATGATTAGTGAGTGTTAATAATAGTTAGTGTAATGATTAAGTTAAAGATAATTAGTGAGATCAAAAAATCAGATGAGTTTTTTTAAAAAAGAAGTAGAATTATTGAGAGAGTAAAGTTAGAGAAGATGAAGAAGAAAAACATGGATTTTTCCAACCACAACCGGAGGAAGAGTATTTGGGTACCCAGGTATGCTTCAAAATTAGATAATGTTGGTTGAATTGATCCAAAATTTCAAAAAAATGTAATTTTTTTAAGTAGATTTGGGCTTGTTCGGTTACCTTATGTGAAGAACAGGTAACCGAACACATCTGAAAGTGTAGTTCGGTTACTTTTTCCAAACATGCAGGTTACCGAACTCGCTTTTAATAGAGGTTTTTAGTCATTCGGTTAACACACAGGTTACCGAACTTTGTTTATAGGATTTACAGAGTAATGTTCGGTTTGCCCGTAATGTTTCCGAACTTTAGGGTCTAGAAGTTCGGCTGGTTCGCAACCTATATCTAACCGAACTTCGCGTTGATTAAAATTTTACCAAGTGTACAAAATTCTGTTGTTTCGCAAACTTCATACCAACCAATATCTAACCGAACTAAACGCAATATTGGTAAAGTTTGGTTAGAAAATAGTTTTAGCCTTCTTTGCGAACCAACCGAACATAGTGGACAAAGTTCGGTAAAATCAAAACTCAACATAGGGGGCAAAATAGCACAGATCGGTTACATTGGATTTATTTATTTATTTATTATTTTTTTGTAATATTGATAAAGTTCAGTTACAAAATAGTTTTAGACTTTTTTGCGAACCAACCGAACTCAACATATTGATTTTCAGAGAAGGATTCGGTTCAGTTAGCTTTTTTTTTTTTTTTTTTTTTTGCGAACCAGCCGAACTCCACATTTGTTGTTCGAATACAAGTGTCTGGTTAAAGGAAAAAAATTTCCAATTAACCTAACCAACCGAACACGATATATTGATTTTCAATGAGGAGTTCGGTTAAAACTATTTTTGCGAACCAACCGAACTCGGAGTTCGGTTACGAAAAATTAAATTCGTGATAACCGAAGTATTCTTCGTGTTCTTGGTTTCAGAATGTTCGGTTATAAAACTTGTTTTTTTTAAAAAACTATTCCTAACCGAACATGCCACTTTAACTTCCATTTAAACCATAGTTTGATCATTTTTACTCAATTTTCTCAATCAGAAAACGAATTAAAAAGATTGATGGGTTTTTCAATCGAACGAGGAACGTCAAGGAAAGAGAGAAGAAGAGAATAAATTATTTTTTTCAAAACTAAAAAATTTCGAATCCCCTCCTGTTTTTGGTTTTGATTTTGGTTAATAGATTCATTTAGATTAGATGTATATGATTAGATTTATATAGTTATTAGGTTAGTTTTAATTTAAATTATTAAATTAAAGGGTAAATGTGTATTTACCTAACTTTAGGACACCCCTTATAAGTATAGGGAGGTTGGCCTAATAAGACCATGGTCCCCCCAAAGAAACCATGGTCCATAAAAATGGTTCTTATTAAAAGTCGTTGATACCCTTATGCATATTGTCAAGCCCATAATTAAATAAAATTTGAATTTCTAATATTTTTTTAAAATATTATGTGATGATTTTCCAGAAACCTCCGACCACCACCGCCACCAACAACCTCTGACCACCACCACCGTGGCCAGCCACCTCCATCCAGCCACCGCCAACCACCTACGACCACCACCGGAAAACCACCTACGTCCACCACCGTCAGCCACCTGCGTCCACCATCGCCACCACCAACCACCATCGTCAAACCACCTCTGACAACCACACCCCTCCACCTCCGACCACCACCTCCACTGACAACCACCGCCGCCAACCACCTCTGCCACCACCGCCAGTCACCACCAACATATGGCATGTGTATCCAGAAGTTACACATGCATATGACATGTATAACGCAAAGTTACACTTGTATATATATGTGTGCTCAGTAGTTACACATGTGAACGTAGAAGTTACACATGCATGTATGTGTACTTATTAGTTGTACAACAAAACTACACATAGAAAATAGATATATTACTTTAATATTCATTTACAATAATTTGTTTGTTTATCAATAATTGTAATTGCTTGTTATTCACAACAAACGAGTCAAAAAACTAGATATGTAAAACGAAATCCTCGAAATAAGCCGTTATATCTTAGAAATAAGCCACGATATCCTACAATAGAAATGTTCTCGTCCCTTCTTGTCTTCCTCGGTTCCAAAATGCTTGGATTTATGAAAGAAAATAAACACCCATGGGATTAGGTTGGGATTAAGAAAAAAAACAGAATTCGTAGAGCATATGCCATGTAACCAACTTAAAGTAATCAGAAAAAAAAAAACTATGAAGAGAGATGTGTAATCAAATATTACACATGCATATAACTTGTGTAACAGTAATTCAATCACTAAAACCAGAAGTTACATATTCAATCAGTATGTGTAAGTAAAAGTTACACATCTAATTAGCATGTGTAACTAGAAATTACACATCTATTTAGCATGTGTAACTAGAAGTTACCAACATTATAGTTAACAAAATGATGTACCTTGACTCTCAAATGGAAAGCATCATAGGCTTATATTACATCTACCACTCCAAAAGTATCTTAGAGATAAACACCAACATTATAAATACCCGTATAGTAAGACCCAAATAAAACATCCATCATTAGGCTGCTATTACATCTACCAATCTAAAAGGAAATTCACTAGCAAAATTTAAAAACTTTGCCTAGTACTTCTAGATGCTACTATTGCATCATTTTTGCACAATTTATCCATGTCCAAATGAAACACATGAATATAAGAGGGACAAGTACCTTTATCTGAAGTTGTAAGTACTTGACATAGTCAACAATGTCATCCATGAGCAAAGGATCATCCTGTCAGTGCGCGTAAACCACATTGAGACCTGCATAGACATCAATTGATCCATAAAACTTGATATTTATTTAGAAATTATTTCCATAGAAATACATATTAAGATACATACTAGAAAATATTAAGAGTAAGCGATTTACCAGTAG
This sequence comes from Papaver bracteatum, assembly GCA_023529315.1. Classification (NCBI taxonomy): domain Eukaryota; kingdom Viridiplantae; phylum Streptophyta; class Magnoliopsida; order Ranunculales; family Papaveraceae; genus Papaver; species Papaver bracteatum. The sequence goes on along the minus strand of JAJJWX010000810.1, from coordinate 708,876 downwards.
TCTGAAAGGTTCTCAAACATTTTTGCAGCCAATCCAATTGCTCTTATGAGATCGAAAGTAAATCTGGGTTTGTTTGCAGCTGATAAATCCATCTTTAAACAACTTCCTAATGTGTTTCCCTGCACAAAACGACACAAAACTAGTAGATCAACAGACGAGTTTCAATTAGATCAGCAGGTATGCCTCGAAGAACTGAATATCCCATCAAATTAGCATGTGTAACTATAAGTTACACATCTAATTAGCATGTGTAACTACTAGTTACACATCCATAGTCTACCAATGCTATTTAAACGTGCAAACTGTCATGTAAAGTACACATGGCTGCAAACTGTCATGTAAAGTACACATGGCTGCAAACTGATAAGCAAGGATATGGTTATAAAAATCACATAATATTCTTCTTAGAGTAGATAAAAGCTGAGCTTATAGCTGGCTAACATATTTGAAACATGATGTGCATCGAGATATATTTCCTAGTAAGTCCTAGTTACACATGCATATGCATATGTAGTCATTAGTTACACATATATATTAGCATGTGTAACTACCATCCAACAAATTACACACAAGTTTGGAAGAGCAATCAATAATAAAGTTAGGACTCTCACATTCCATCTGAGCATTGTAACACAATTAATTTTGACGCCTATTTTGCATCTTAGAGCCATCCATGAGGACAATCCAAAAGTGTCGAAGTCCTAACTGTTGAATCCTGATGACCTGCAAATTAGAATAAAAAAACACATTTTGAATGTTAAGGCAGATAAAAGAAGTAAAGCAACTAAAACAAACTTGGACAAAGTTAATATATAGGAAAACTCCATTGCATGAAATGAATAAAATCATTAACCTACTAGTGGCATAGGCATGTGTAATCGGCAGTTACACATGCATATGGCATGTGTAAGACGCAGTTACACATATCATAGGCATGTGTAATCGGAATTTAAACATACATATGACATGTGTAAGCGGAAGTTACACATCAGTATTATGGCTCGTGTACCTGACACATACAATTTACAGTGTAATCTTATTAGACTATGCATCTTATTATACAATTTACAATGTAATCTTATTAGACAAGCAACTATCTTGTCACGGGCGCCTAAATTTTTTGGATAAAACTTCATTGTACAGATTAACGTCTTTTTTTTATTTTTTTTATTGTGGATGTTATCTATTTTGTGTTAACCATATGCATATGCAGAAATGTTGCAGGAAAATCTCCACATAACTATGTCATAGGAATGCAAAATGAGTTGCCTACACATCAGTATGCACCGGTTTTCTAGCCTCGCTTGCGTCGCAGACAACACAAACAGGCAGTACGATGAACCATAGCATATAAGAAGATAATGAAAGACAAAATTACCAGATGTGTGTGTTCAAAGCACTAAGTTTGTCATCTGCAGTAACAACTGTCCATCCATCATGCCATAATCGATCACGCCACACTCCTACAATAACAAAGTCAAAAATCCAGGTGCATTTTCAAACATAATGTTTTCACAATTTAAAAGTCTCAAATTATAACCTGCATTGATCATAGGTTCAATTGTAAAAGTTTGCCATGCTTTCATCACTCCAACAACTTTATTTCCTGTACTTTTGTCAAGGTTTAACACGAACTGACAGTAGATTGCCACTTCGCTTGAGTTAAAAAATAGATTACACTAATAATGTACACAATATGGACTAGTTTCAGTTAGATGTTCTTGTGCTTTTTTGTACTTTCGGACTGCATAGAGCCAAATGGGATGAAATGCACCATTATTCATTCAGCCTAAAACAAACAGTCATATTTAGGACATGATAACAGGTGACTTGGAACCAATTAAAAAAACAAACAAACATGTGACTTGGAGCTATATCTTAGGTTAAGAAAAATAAGACTGATACTATTCAAAGACCATCTCACAAAGGATACTTGCATAGTGAGGAATGTTAGGAGCACAATGGAACCGATCGCCAATACCGTGTCTGCAGTATGATTTCACCTATTTTAACAGATTAAAGATAGCAGAATTTGTACGGATAACAAATTGTAAAGAACGGATTAAATTACCACAGAGAGCCCTGACATTGTAGCATGTCCATTAATGACCTCTCCAACTTCACGAAATCTAACTCTAGGTTTAACTGGTATTTTGAACAAATATTTGAAAAATTAGTTTTGACGCATAACAGTTAGCTTACCAGATGCATGAAGATATTTGCAGAATATGAGTTCAAACCAAACAGATATTGAAAAATTCTTTAGTCATGTAAATAGATGCATAATCCATACCTAGTCAGTTGCTCAAGAAACGACCAATCCCACAAAGGCAGGTAAATACCATTCATTTATTGATTTATGATCATCCTGCATAGAACAAAATACGCAGAAACTTAACTAAAATCAGACAATAACATTCACACTAACAATTACTAATGCACTAAGTAAAAAAAAATTGGCTGACTGCATTTACCCAATCTTCATCACCATGTCCTAGTGCATTGACTGCAATATTTGAGGCCATATCCAAGTACACCTTCCCTTCAACTACATTTATCATGGCTCATGTAAATGAATTTAGCCGAGTTGAACCAGATCGGATTTAGACTGAGATCATTCTTAGTTGGACTAAGAATGCCGCCCCTCTAACGGTTGGTAATTAAATTTGGACAACAACCGTAACTAAATTACGGTTGGTAACTAGTGAATCGAGACCAACCGTAACTACCCTACAGTTGGTGTGTCAACTTAACTTTTGAACCGTAAATCATTATTTGATAAATTCTTAAGACACGTGATTATTTACGATTGGTATGGTTATTTGAATTCCAAAACGTAACTCAATTACAATTGATAAATATGATGCAAATACAAACCGTAATTGAACATATTTCTCAAAACGAAGAAATTACGGTTGGTATTTGAGTTAAAACCAACCGTAACATCAACCCAGTCTACAGTTACGGTTCGTATTTGAGTTATTACCAACCGTAACTCACATGCAACTAGAAATTTCAATTTTAATACAAAACCCTAATTTTTGATACAAAACTAACTTAAATCCAACACAATAAACTAAACCCTAACTGGGTTTCCAAACGTTTTTCAAATCGCCGATTAATCGAAGACAATGAAATTTTCAGTTTTGATGGAGGTTACGGTTGATGGAAGAGAAGAGAAGATGAAGAAGAAAATGAAAAAAAAAAACTGATTTGATTTTTTCTGATTCATTTGGTTTAAAAAAAAAACTGATTTGATTTTGGTTGTTTAAGGTGAAAAGGGTAATCTAGCCAATTTACATCCCCTTTAGGACATCTCCTAACCAACTAGAAGGACATTACTATCATACTACCACCCCTCTAATAAACCATGCCGCCCCTGTAACGAGCTTGATTTGTTAGTTCTAGTATTTTCAGTGCACGGAACCAACAAGTGGGTCAAATTCTAGCACGTCTTTGGCGTATATTAGCGTCTAACCAGAAGTCCAATAGTGCTGCAGCCGATCAATATGTCCTGCATTCACACTAAACTTTGGAAGAGAATTCCAAATTCACATGCTAAGTTATGTAGACACTTCCCTAAGTTATTACCCTAGCTACTACCAAGGTAAGAACTTCATCATTATAACTTCTCTGTTTTCCCTTCCATTCCTTTTTCGTTGTTCAATCAATAAAAGTAAGAAGATTGTGGCAGTGACTATACACGGCAACAAAATTAGACTTTCCTGTTTTTCAAAAGCTCGGCAATTAATGTATGGGCACTGCCTGAGAGACTTGTGTACTACTGTTTTGTTTTGTGACACGCCATGCTCTCCACCAGGATCATCTGTCAAGGGACAAATCAAACATCAAATCGTGTTGTATTCTCATTGGATGTTCAAACCCCAAAAATCACTGTAATCTACTTGCCGTACAATGATGCCTTCACTGCGTGCTGCAGTCATTTTTCTTGGATTGATACGAAAGATATGGGTCTGAAGATCGAGTAAACTCAAACAGTGACATTAATCCTTATTCTGGCAAACCTAGCTAGCTTGTCAGCTGTTACAAGTTCAACCCTTCTATTAGCAATTATGCTTACCTCGCATGCGTAAATGCAAAGCTGTTATTAGGATTTTTGCTGAGCTAATTAGTGCTTCACTAACTGTTCGTAACAGTACATTTTTGCGGACTTCATTAACACTTACACCATGGTCCCTCAAACAATGCCCTGTATTACCTTTACCTACCTTATTAATTTCTTTCTCCAACTTCAATGTATAAATGTACACATAGAACCCACAAAGATAATACAAAGACCCAAAGAGATCATAAATGAAAGAGAGTTAGAATGACATCAAACCAGTCAAAACAAACACAAGCATTCTCACTAGAAGGAGAAATGTATTGTGATAATCAACTATATCAGCCTCTTAGCCCGTCTTCACAATGTATCCACACATCAATCCTTTCTCTCTGCATCGTCGCAGTGGCAGAGTCTGAAATCCTCATTAATCCATCTAAAATCTCAGGAACGCTCAGAAACGATTTGTTACGAGTTAACCCACGATTTTCATCTGTCGTAGTAACAGACGAGAAAGGTTATCAGTGGTGGAAAAATGTGGAAGTTCAAGTTGAGGATCATGTTATCATACCTGAATTCCCCTCAGGGTTATCACAAAAAACTTACACTCAACATTTCAATACCTACTTGTCCAAAATAAGCCAAGATGTTCTTCCAGAGAAACAACCACTGTGGGATATCCACATTTTCAACTACCCAACAAGAGAAAATGTTCAAGGAAGTTTAATTTTCAGGATGCACCATGCACTCGGTGATGGTTTCTCAATCATGGGTGCAATCTTTTCTTGTCTTAAAAGAGCTGATAATCCTTCTCTTCCGTTAACTTTCCCTGCTGCAGGTCCCTCAAAATCATCTAGTGTTAAAAACACAGCTCTGAAGAAAATGGGGAGTCTGGTATCTGTGTTTTGGAACAGTGCAGCTGGTTTTGCTTGGAGTGTGCTTCAGAGCACAGTGCTGGAAGATGATCAAACAGTCATTAGGTCTTGTACGCCTGGTCTTGAGTTCATGCCCGCTGATATCACTACCATCTCTTTCTCTCTTGATCAGATTCGTCAAGTCAAGTCCAAAGTTGGAGGGGTAAGATTTCTCTCTAATCATATATATTTCCTTAGTTTGTGAAATTAGTAATACCCGATTCAGGCCATTTTGCTGGTTCCTAAATTATTAAGTAACGTTTTTTTTTTGTCATTCATGATGACATTTGAAATTCACTTTTAACCTTTAATCCTTAGGTTAATTATAGACCTCATTATTGATCTGCACTGAATGAGAGTCACATCAATTATTAATCTCTGGCATAAGTACTTCTACAGTTCCACTGCAATGAATCAAAATCCTTAAATGAAAGCTCTTCTGCAACCTGCACTTCATTGTCATGTCATTATCTTTACATTTTACCATTTTGACCATATTGGAAACCCCAACACCAGACTTTTAAGGAAGTTGAGAACGAAAGACTGAAATTACAGAGTGTATGCGATGAACTGTTAGGCAATGAAAGCTAAATGTGTGGTTAAAGCCTGTGAAGTGTGTAAGTTCTTCCAGAGTAAACACAACAGATATCGTCTAATAAATGCATATTTTATCTTACTCTTCTTTAGCAGTCAAATCGGCTTAGCGTTTTGCTTCCCAGAATATATACAAACACTAAGGACAAAATAACCTTAATTTCATCATAGTTTATGTGGTGTCCAATTTGGTCTAACTTAACGTGGTATGTGGTGACCAGTGGGGTCTAAGAGCCAATCCCTTCTAGAGGGTGATTGATCCTCTCCAAGAGTTGGAGGGCTGGGAAGATATGCATTCCAGATATATGATTGAGTATGCTCAAGCTACTCATAGTTCAAACGGAAACTAACCCATTTTGTGGCACTAAAGAAAATGTGATGTCATGTCATGTGTTAAATTTCCAACCTATATTGTAGCAAATTTATTAGTCTTTATTTCTAACAAAATAACAATGTCCGTGCAGTCTGTGAATGATGTTGTGGTGGGGTTAGTATTCTACGGATCCCATTTGTACAGCCAAGCTGTCGCGGACGAAAAGCCACTCGTGTCCTTGAGTACTGGCTCACGTAAAACAGCATTGGTGTTATTGAACACGAGGATGGTGAATGGATATCGCAGCCTAGAAGACATGGTAGAGAAGGATCTGTGGGGAAATCATTTCTCTTTCATTCATTTGACTATCCCTTCAGGTGGTAATGCTGGCGGTGGTACTAATGATCAAGAAAGTAAGGTAGATCCACTCAGTTTCATCTTGAAAGCAAAGAAAACAATAAAGAAAAACAGGAATTCTTTGAGTGTTTATCTCAACAGCGCCCTACTCAGATTGATGGGAAGTGTCAAAGGCCCTCAGGTCAGTTATACTCTCTGTATATGAATCTGCCAAGTATGCTTAGTTAATTCGTCCATGAAACTCCCCAACACGTTTCAACATGTTTCAGGCAGTATCTCAGTACGTACATTCAACACTGCGAAACACAAGCATGGCCATTTCGAATTTAGCAGGCCCAACAGAGAAAATGGTAATAGCAGAGCACCCGATACAAAACATCTACTTCACAGTATCTGGATGTCCTCAGGTAAGTATGAAAAGCCCTTCTATTGTTTTCAATACCTATACTACATTTACATGGTTTAACAACATTTGCATGGCAGAGTCTCCTCTTCACTGTACTGAGTTACATGGGAAAGCTTACTCTTGTGATGAGAACTGAAAAGGGATTTATCAACTCGAAGCTGCTTGCATCCTGCATGGAGGAGGCTTTCAAGAAGATCTTTGAAGATGCTTGTGGGGAGGCCCCTCTGGATAGGATGACTCCTGCCTACTAGCAGGGCTGATACAAGTCCGACGAGCATGATTAGACTACCCAACACCCATTATTTACTTATTAATGATGTTTTTTTCCTAAAACCTCAATGTTTTCACTCGTATTTCAATACTGAGTCTATTATCTAAACTCTCAATACTGAGTCTATTATCTAAACTCTCCTAGAAGTAAGGATGAGGAAGATAAAATGTGAGAGAGTTCAGGCTCTGCATTATACTGCAGAACCAGAACTAACATGTAACTGAATAGTACCACAACAAAATGGATTAATTACAAGATTCTATGTGCTGAAAAACACAGGAGACAACTCCTGTACGACATTTCTTTAGACATGTGGGGCCAACCTCATAATTATTAGCATACATCGGCAGTGAACAACCCAACGCAACTCCTCATACGAGATACAGAATCCTAATCCTCTAAAGATAAAACAAAAAACAGATATATACAGCAAAATATACAGAAAATTTTGGTCATTTTCATCTTCAAAGCCCTACCCATGGTCTTCAAGGAAGCATTGCCTAGTCCCAGGTGACGGAATCACACATCAGGATGAAACCCGAGTCTTCTAGACAACAGAAGAGCATCAATATTACATCTTGAGCTTTTGTCTTAGCAAAATGCTGGTTTGGACATGCTTGGGTTAGTCCTGCACCTGTTTGATCCTTGTCAGCAAACCAATTCCTGAGAAAGAGGAAGTTGAGAAGAGGAAGAAGAAACAGACGACTAATCTCAACTTATATCCAAAAAAACAAACCAACATACAGACTGACACGTCAACAAGGATAACCAAAATTAGATGATTATCTATCCAGAACAAACCTTCTTTATTTCACCACGCACACTCAAGGCTTCTAGGATGGAACCAACCCACCTTCCATAACAAAGACAGGAAGTCAGAAGAAGTAATTTTGGAGACAGGCAAATAGAGTGAGCTTTCTTTGTGTAAGATTCGCAATTTACGTATGTGCACCAACTGCAAATTTTGGTTTACATATTTTCTAAAAACTTTCTGTTATAAAGCTCAGGTTGAGGAGTACCCTTCAAGGCCAGGATTTGTCGGGTAGTAGACATTCTTCAAACCTAATCTTTTAGCTGCCAAAGCAGTTGTCTCGCCGATGCAGGCAACAGCATTATCCCAACTCTCTGCTTCTGATATCAGATTGACCCAAGCCCTAGTTACACACAACAAAATTGGAATTTATAATCAGAGTGAAAATTCATCGTGAGCATGTGAAAAGAGATAACTGTGAGAAGATTAAAATGTTAAGTCACTGGACACTTGCCTAACTGCTGATGGAGAAGCAACAGCAACAACTGGAGCAGAGAGTGCTTGCGCCAAAACCATTTGATCTACATCATACACTGGAACCTGGAAAGAATAAGAAGACACACGTCTCTAATTATGACATTTAAGTATGAGCATATATATCCTCGCTGTGAACATCTCCAATTGTCTCTAAAGAAAAACTTTCAACTATACATTTCAAAACTGGTCGAGAGTTGACCTTAATAACATATGAACTTTCACAATGGACTGATCTTTATACGACATCAGTTTCTAACTCATCACAGCGAGGCCAGTGATATGTGGGATCGCCCAAATAATTGACGAACAATTCTAGAAAGACCGAGATATTTGGACACAACAAAAACTGACTCTCACAGATTTTTGGTGGGTCCTCCCCCCACCCCTCAAGATTAGCAGGGAACCCATTCAGTGAGTCTGTCGGTTTTGGTGGTGTCCTGCCCCACCCCCCAACACTCATCTACGCACAAATTCAGCAGAAGCCCAGGTAAATGATAATGATGGTGGCACATTGAAAATGTGACAAGGGTGATATCCTTGCATTTGATAAAGACCAAAGTTGAGCCACATTAGCTTCGTTCTTAGGTTAGATACACTAATCTCTATTTGTGGATATCAACTACATTCGTAAATGAGCAACATTGCAGAAGGTTCAACCGGGAGGCCAGAGAAAGGACTCCGTGTTAGATTAACAAAGGGACGAAAACACCCTGAGCAAAGCACGACTCATGATAGAACTAAATGGCAGAATGGGATCCACATTCCCTGCTGCCTAAACCACTACTAAGAACAAACCAATAAATAGTGTCTGAAGCATATATCCAGACACCGTATAGCATATAACCTAATACGCATCAAAGGCCAGAAACATGCACCTAACATTGGAATAAACTGTCGATATCATTGTAATACAGTGGTTAAGTCATTGGGTGATGATACCAGTGACCTGAGTTCGAAATTCGTTGGACCAAATTCTTAATCAATCATAAAAAATAAATAGATTGGGATATACTTGTACCGTTGAGTAAGTATTTAGCCTTGTAACCTCAAATCCACGAGCAGTCAGCCCCATCTCTGCATTATATAAATTACAGTAAGCAAACATCATTCCTCCTATCAAAATAACTTACGGATTCATGAGGACAATACTCAAAGTGCTTCATAATCAAGTAAATTTGGTGGCGAAGGTGCAATTTTAGAGATTCTACTGGAGTTCTTTTGAGCAAAGGAAATTAAAAGAACCTGTTGGGCTTTAGTGGAGTTCGCCGATTATTATTTGCAACTGCTAAGAGACAGCTATGGTAGGTTGCGGTAAGTACTTATCAGCGCATGTTTAAAACTACCTACCACGAAAAATAAAATCCAACATACAAACTGATATAAGAGGAGGTTGTAGACCTACCAATCTCATTTCCAGCTTTCATTGAAGCGGGATAAAGGACAGTGCATCTTCCACTCCCATGTTTAGGAAGCTCCAAAGCTAATACCTTGCCAGTTGCTGATATTACAATCCAGTTTTAGAAAAGACTACGAAATCAAGGACATGCTAACACACTTAATAAAAAATACATCAGTTAACAACAGAAGTGACAAGTCTATGAACAGAAGTTTCCAGGAACAGAGAAATTTCTGACCAAAAGACAAAACCATGTATGAGTGTTAGTAAGAGACACAAACCTTTAGATGGTGAGAAGGAGATATTCAGGGATTGCTGTGGTGACTGTAGTACGTCCTTAAACACGGCTGCTGTACCAGCTCCAACAACACCTACCTGAACTTTTGGGCTCCCAGCTGCCCTGAAACAAAATAGTTAACTTCCCATTTAAAATAACCAAGAGAGACAAACACTCAGGCATGTAAATCAACTACATAGTTGAACAGGAATAATACTAGCTAACATAGTTTGTTTGGTACAAAACCAAGACCAAAGGTGTATGACAGACATAAATTCCCACCTACAATAGTTCAAGTACATGACTGTCGTCATCATATAATGACTTCCTATAGTTTGACGGCACAGGAAAATCTCTGTAGGCATATTCTTAAATGCTTCAAGCATTAGCAAGGGGTCGTAAAAAATAACCAGTTAATGAAAAAAAAAATAGCTTAACATAATGACCAATTTTCAGTTTCAATCATTTCTGAGCAGAGCACCATAAAAGTTACATATCATATAAAATGAGGAAACCTATTACAGGGTCTAGAAGAAGAAACTTTTGATGCTTACTTCCATGCATTGAGAAATACTAATCCTGCCTCAGGAGAAGTTATAACGATCCAGTCAAATGAAGTCCCTGCTAACATAACAACGTCAAATGTGAAATGTGTAAGCATTACTTCTTTTTCATTCGTTGGTATATCTACAAGGAAGCAAGCGAAATTCGAAAGTTTTGACAGAGTGCAGATTTAACAATTCAATTGTGACACAAATAACTGAATAAGTAAAGATCACTATTAAAAAGCAACATAATGAAAAGGATCAGAAATCATACATTCATCTTGAAAAAGAATAAAGTATATACCACGTAATACAGTAGTAAGCCTATCCAAATCAGGTCCTTGTGTATGCTGGATGAGAGGTAGCTCAAAGCAATTAATCCCATGTTTCGCCTGTTACGATAACAAAAGAAAATTGCATCAACGTCCTACAATTGTACGGTAAAAAGGTCATGACATTGATAATGCAACGTCATCTTGACTCACCCATAAAAGATAGTACGGGGTACCTTTTACATGTTAATATAAATATACATTTAGTACATTACACCACTAAGCAACATATTACTACTTAATATTTGTGCTTGAAAAAAGTCAGAAGTAGCAACATTCATGTCTGACCCTGAAAAACTTCAAGTGCACTTTGTGGATGCACTATGTCATACACTTCAATCACCACACGTTGCAAAATTATTCAAACGTACCTAACATCAGCTTCAAATAAGTTAGCTAAATGCAGCAAAATTATAACTTTCTATAAGACACACTTATGCTTACATGGGGAGGCTGATTGGTTTCAGAGAAATTTGCATGATGCAAATGTGAATAAAGTTCCATTCCAGTACCTTTAAAAATATAAAAGTAAGAAAAAGGTTGTAATACACAGCTCCTGTATAATTTCAAAAATTCACTACTTTTTCAATTATTTACAAACCAAAACCAATATTTAGCACAGCCTCATACACGATTGTATTCCTTTCCTCATTCGTGTTATGCAAATTTCCCAGGTTACCAAGAGAAGCGGTGATCCCAAAGGCACGCCGTACAACTAGTCCTTCACTTAAAAACAACTCTACTGATAAAAGTTGTAGTAGTTCCTAATGCTCATAAAATGTGGTACAAATATCATACAACATTCTCTTTTCTGATAGAATTCCATTAATTAAATAAACTACACATTATGCAGCTAGGGTTTTATCAAACAGCTGACAATTTAATCCTAGACAACACAGAAAGAAAAAAAGACGATATTACTCGACAATTCCCCTTTTCATATAACATGTTTTCCCACCTAATCCACAGAAACTAAAGATCCAAATACGTACTCAGAACACGATATAAAGATCAAACTATACATTTTTTCAGATTTATACACTGATTAGAAAAAGCTTCAACAGTAACAACAAATCCTAAAGCATTTATAAAATGCAATGCAAGAAATGACAACCATTAAGGGACAAAAAAAAGAAAAATCTAATAAAGAGATAAAGAGAGAGTAATTACGAGGGCATTAATGAGTTTAACGTTCTTTCCTTGTTCTCGTGTCACCACCACCTTCGGTTTCAGAGAAGAATCTGAAGATGAAGATGAAGCAGCTCGGATTTTTACAGACTTGGGAAGAAATTTCCTATGCGAAGAAAACTGAGACACTGATGAAGATGAAGAAGAGAAACAAGAAGAAGATGAAGATGAAGAGGAGGAGGAGAGAGAGAGGAGAGAAATTAGAGCCATTGGAAGCGAGACGTGTTGGTCAGAGAGGGATTCTTTCTCCTCCTCTTTCAATTATTTCACAGACACCTGTTGTGGCCTCAATTTCAGCCCCCTCTTTTCAATGATTTTATATTTTATAATAATAAATTACTTTAAAACTTAGTTTATTATTGATAATATTATTACATGAAATTAGTTGGAAGCCTAGAGCCTAACAAGCTAGGCTCCAACGACATACTATTACATTAATTGAACAGGTTGATGTGGTATCCTACCAGCGAGTCTCATGGGTAACCTTGCCAAGACGATTACCCCACCCAATCTCTGAAATCTGGTGTAAAAAAAGAAAGACGTTTGGCAGCGCGCAGCCGGTTTTTCATTACCCTGATGATGGTTAAGCACCGTCCTTAATCTTTTGGCTATTGAAATTCGCAACAGATCGGCCCTTCTGTAACCCAACATCACTTTTTCGGTACCCTCCTTATCAAACATATCACACGTAGCACATTATTGGGCTGAGCGAAGTGAGAAATGACGTTTATGTTGGTACTTTTTGTAAATAATTAGTGATCAATTGACATAAAAATATTAAATTTTGGTTTTTTTTTTTTTGTTAGCGTGTACCTGAAAATCCGAAAATGCCCCTCCATTTTGGTCATATTACTATAACTTCTTATGTATCATATTTTTTAGAGTTATAATTGGAAAGCAAACTTTAAAAACCTATTATAGGGGAGTCATATTCCAATAGTAAAGATTCACTAATAGGACAAAAACATGTCACCCGTTAGTAATTTAAAAAAAAAACCTTATCTAAGGTATTTTCATAATGACTAAACTACTCTCAGTTACTCCCTTCATCCCACTATTAAGTGACATACGAAGGGAGTATTTAATTAGCTAATGATTAGATTAATGAATTTCTTATACAGTAAATCCTCTCCGGAACAATACTCCATATAGGAATAAACTCCATATAAGAATAAAAATTTCTGGTCCCGATTTGGGCCAGTTATATTTAAGAATAAACTCCATATTGGAATAAGTCATCAAATTCGGTCCCGTCTTAAGGAACATACCTCCACATAAGAATAATTGACATTATATAATATAAATACAATAAGTCTTGGCATGCATCAAAGTTTAAGGTGAAGAGCTTCTTGTAACCATTTTACAAAATCATTTGGCTTCAAAGTAGATTCGTTGCTTTTTTGTGCACAATTTAGTACAAATATCTTTCACTCATATAATTCTTTTGGTCGATTTTTAGTACTAATAGTTTCGTTGGTCAATTTTCGGTGTCAAAGTTGAGTTTATATTTTCTAGATATATTTTTGTGTCTCCAATACATATATGTGTATTTTCTCAAGTGCATGTATGAAAGTTTTTCTTCCGGTCTATTTGAGATAGACCTCCATATAAGAATATTTTTTAGTGACTCCTAGGATATTCTTATATAGAGGTTTTACCGTGTACTTAGTGAATAAACTAAATTAGATAAGATGTTGGTATTGGTGGAAGAAAAGTAGAGGGAATATTATCCTTTTGGGGATTTCTTTTGAAAATCCTAGATTTTGATTCATCAAAGTGAAGAAATTAGTGGTTGAAAATAATTAGGTATACATTTAACTTAACTCCAATGTCGTTTTTATTGCCGAAAATTGGCGAAAATACGTACTTTTTTTTGGATTTTTATAGATGTTTAGGGAGATTTACGGTTAGGTTATGATGAAATCCTAACCGTAACTGGTTAAAATTGGGAAGAACCTAATCATAAACCAGTTATGGTTGGATTTTTGTTTTTCGGGGTCAACCGTAGACAAGTTACGGCTGATGTTTTCGTTTCTCGTATCCAACCGTAACTAAAACCCGACCTTAAATAAATCCAAACCGTAACTAAAACCCAATAGTAGCCAAGTAATAAAACCTAACCGTAACTGAAACCCAACCGTAACCAGAATCCAAAAGTAACTAAAACCTGAACGCAACCAAAACCCTGTCGTAACTAAACCACAAAAGTAACTAATACCCAACTGTAACTAAAACCTAACCGTAACCAGAATCCAAAAGTAACTTAAACCTCACCGTAACTAAAACTCAACCGTAACTAAAACCCTAAAGTAACTATAACCCAACCGTAACAAATTTAAACCCAAACTAATTCATGAAACTTGAAATTGTTGTTAACCATGTATATTTACGGTTAGCTTTTCCGAGATTCAATCCCAACCTAGCCATAACTATACATGCATTTATTTATTTTTGATTTTACGGTTAGGAGTTCTTAGTTAGCTAACCGTAACTGGTTCCGTAAACCTAATTTTTTTACTTATTTCAACAATTCAAATCATTTCAAACACAAAACTGGGAAAAAATGGATGTGTTTTTGTCGAATTAAACATCACATTACCATTGTGTGCGGTCGAGGAACTTGAAATTATGCACCGGTTTCATCATGATTTTCTTGAATTGATTATCAATTTTTCATTGGGTTGTTGATTATCAGCGTTGTTATTAATTAGGAGAAGAGATGGAAAAAAAACTGATTTTGATTTTAGTTTCTTTTATTGATTAGGTTTAAATAGATGAAGGGGTAATTTAGACTCTTTAGCTACCTTTAGGACACCCCATATATAACCAACTAAATAGACATTAGGATCATAGGTGAATCCCCTTTATTGGAACGTGACGCCCCTATAATAGGTTTCAAACATATCTAAAAATCCTTGTCTTGGAATTTTACAAATTTTAACTCGTTGGAAAAGTTATAAAAAATCTACGGAGTGAGTACAAACAACAATATAAAATTTAGAGTTTTTACGAAAAATTCGGAGATGTTTATTATTTTAGGCACAATTTTATATAATCAAATATATATACATTATGCAAATCACCACAAAGGATACATAATACTTTATGTATCCATATTTTGGTTTATGCATCAACTAATTTTCTGTTGCAACTAATAAAATGTTTGTACGTGCTTCAAAAAAAAAAAAAAAACGTATGTACTCCCTCCGTTTCAAGAAAAGTGATACTTTTACTTTAGGCACAATTTTCGAAAATTGAATGCATTGCCATTATACAAACCACCACAAAGGATGCATAACGTCATGCAACCATATTTTGGTTTATGGATCGACTAATTTTCCGTTTCTGGAAAGCTGATACTTTCGAAAGTTTCACTTTTTCTAAAACAGGGAGAAAGTATCACTTTTTATGAAACAAGGCGAAAGTATCTCTTTTTCTAAACGGGGCGAAAGTATCACTTTTCTGAAATGGAACGAAAGTGTCACTTTTTCTGAAACTGGGCGAAAGTATCACTTTTTATGAAACAAGGCGAAAGTATCACTTTTTCTGAAACGGGTCGTAGACAAATCCCATCTTCAGATTCTTGTTCGGTCGACCCTCCCACCGTGGCAATGGTTGTACTAGTGGATATAACCGAACAGTTTAGTGAAAACCTTGAAGTGGGTGGATCAACTCAAATGTATAACATCATCATTTACTACTTTGAAAATTAACCACTGAAAATTTACAGATTCTTAATCATTGATATTAAAATTGGTAAATAGTGAGTTTGATATTTCGAAATGCACTCATTTTCGGTAAGTATGTAGAGTTGCAAGTGGAACATATTCTTGAAATATCATCTTACCTTTTGGTTTTATAACAAAAAAAAAAAAGAAAAATCGCTTAAAATGTGAGATGTTGTAACAGCGTGAGTGGATTCCCCCTCAACTCTAAAACCTTTGTGGGACTTAGAGGGAGCTGAGTCTTATTAATATGAAATCATACGAAGAAAACACTACATAGTTGAGCCTATGATTGGGGTAAAATCCACTTAACATAACAAGTAAGTTGGGATGTCTCAAAGTCTATGGATGGATGGTTCCTATGCACCAGGCAAACTCAACAATTTGTATCTATACTGCTCATAGTTTCATTTTAAATTATTGTATATTGTTGACACCTTTCAAAATTCTTCTAATATTTTATAATATGGATTCTAGTTTGAGCATGGATGAGTTCATCGAGAACCAATGTAGATGCAAAACATATATCAGTTGACCAAAAGATCATATGATTAATGAGCTCTAAAAAAAATCATCTTTCAGCCACGAAACTTTTGAATAAGTAGGACAAACATAAGACTCATACAACGGACACTGAAACAATGAATTTGTAAGTCGCAACAAGTTTAAAAAAAATCAGTGAAAGAAGTAATGGTTATAGTTATAGTTATAGTTATAGTTAGTTTAATTTAAATATAATTGTTATTTATTTAAACTAAAATGTAATTATCGAAATCAATGAAAGATGTAATAATTATAGTAAGTCCGACCAAGATTTTAATAATTAACTGGAACTGTAACAGTTTCCCGCTGTGAATTTATTCTCCAAGCCTCCCAGCAAATGGTGGCATAAATGATGATGAGAAAGCTTTTTGACTGGGATACATGAAGGAATCGGGCTTTGCTGGTGGAGGTTTGGAAGGAAAAAAATCATGATCAAGTGGCATACTACTTAAAGCTGGCATATCCATTTCACTCAAATTTTACGGCTACATAACAATGTTAGTCTTGCAAATTCTGTTGAACCAAGCAAGGTAATTACTTTCGCGAACCTCCTCGACCAAGTTTGGAGCTGCTTCCTAAGGCTCATCATTGTTTAACAACTATATGAAATCCTCGTAAGAAATAACCCGCTCGGAAGTGGGTTGATGGATTTTACTCTACTGCGTTTTAACTATAGAAAGGTGTCTCTCACCGAAGTACCAAACACTTTTTCCATAAAAATAACTGTGTAACACAAATTTTCTTAAGCTTTTGTCTAGTATTTCATTGCCTCATCACTTTAAACTCTCTGCAATATTATGATACGATTGTCAACAATGTTATGGCTTGTTCTACTCATGAATCTTATGAACCATACTAGAATGCTGACCATCATCAACCTGATTAGGCACCTAATTATTTGTTTGGTACTTTTATATGACTAGAACTATAATGCGGCTGGTTTACCAACACAAAAGTATAAGTACACCAATCTGAAAATAATAACAATGGCGTTTTAGTACACTACTATTATAAAAAAAATTAAAAAAAAAACATAAATAAATAAATAATGGAAACAAATTGAGGTTTTTACCTCCAAGATTCTTCAAAAACTATTCAAGCTTGATTTGTTACTCGAGCATTCGTTGATACCTATGTAAAGTTCTGTTATATTGCGGACCGCCGATTATATTTTTTTGGCGCTACCTTTAAATCTTTTAATGCCCCGAGAAAGTCAATTCTTGTTAATGAGCTATCATTTGGATTAAAATACATTGGCATTGTACGTACAACATAAACATTATTTTGAGCACATCAGAATATTCAGGGTTCAAGTATGTGTTATCCTCTTCCACTTTCCGATGGTAGCACTGTAAAAAATCTCTTCAACCCAGACGACCTTGTTCTACTGGTATGCATATTTTTGTGACTTGGGGGCCCTTGTAATCTAAAGTTTATACATTCCAAATTTTGCACAATCTGAATTTTGCAAGCCCTGAAGTTTGCATATTCCTAAGGTAATTTAAAATTTGCAAATAAAATAATAAATTAAGTCCAAAAATTGAATTAGAAAATAAACAAACTTATCAAAATCCTTGAAATTAAACGTATTTATAGTATTCCAGCAACGTTCTATTATATATTGTTGAACAATTTAAGGCTTATGGTGTTTATGATTTATGAAATAGAAACGCGACCAAAGATATCTCTGGAATCAGTCTCGGATATCAGTGGAAAGATACTCGTACACCATATTGAACTCAAACCATCGACCTTTTGGTTTGGTAAATTGATCCCGATATTGATGGCTAGATACATGTTTAGGGAGTACACGAGGGCCGACTTATTGTTTAATATTTTTGAACTCCTCACATTTATTACGAGTCCGGTTTATTCTTCTCATTGCGGTGTTATATGTTTTTCCCCCTTGGATCACTCATTACGCGAAAATTTAATAGACAATTTTTTTTCCGAAGGATTTGTGAATGCTTAAGTGAAATTTGTTCATTCATAAGCGTAAAAGAAAGATCTGGTGGCGATTGAAATTCGACTATTGTGATAGTCCCTATCGTCCGATGGAAACCCTCTCTCATGCATTATCCTATAGGGGAGTTGGTCATATGCCATGCCCCATGAGAATCACCCTAAGTGCACCAACATGCATAGAGTCGTGAATTCTTATGAAATTCATATTTGTATTTTGCGAGTCCAACTGCTCCATACAAACTTTCAAATTTTATTTATTTTTAATACAAACTTTTTCTTAGTATATTAAAAGAGGTTTTACAAGATATACAAACTCTATGGTGAAAAATCAAACCACGGATCTCAAATTTGAGTTAGGTTCTTAAACAATTGGGCTAGACTTTGTTGGTCAACGTTCGAATATTTAAACAAATTATCCTTTGATTCATGTCTCAAAGTGTATATTAATGCAATGCTTGGGATTGTTCATTTTATATGAATTTTTCGTACCCCTGTAGTAATATTGTCTTTGTGGGGGGTTCCGTTATACAAACTAGTACATAAGTGAACGTTTAAGATGAAAAATATAAATAAAAAAAAATAAAATTTTTTTATAAAAAAGATGTTGAATTTGAAAAATTCTGGAATCAAATTTGAAAATTTTCTAACATTCCAAAGATTCAAATGCTTTGATGGAAAATAGTTTTTGGTGCTCTTCATTTAGGGAGGAAAACTTCTCAATTTAGTAAAGAGGCTTATCCTTTCTGTAGACTTTGTGATAAAGGTATTCTTGAAGATGAACTTCATCTTTTCATTGAATGTAAATTTGTTAAAACTATCTGGTTTGCTTTTTCTTTAGTTAATATTGTTAATAACAATGACATAAAGAATGAGTTTTGTAATTGGATGTTTTCTGACATTATGAAACCATGCTTAGATAAAATAGCTATCATTCGCCGGACTATTTGGACTTACAGAATTGAGGTCATATTTGACAATATTATGCCTAATCAAACAAGTTTTTTAACAAAAATAGACTTGAATCTTAAAATTTACATATCTGAAATACCTTCTAGGCACATGAATATCACTTAAGATTCTTCCGGTAAACAACCATCTGTTCAAGACACTTGTTTTCGAAATTATGAATAGAAAGTTAAATTTGACGCTTATTTCAAAGAATCTGACTACAATATGGGTCTTACCTCTATTATTTATGACTCTAACAACAAGATTTGTCGATGCAGGATCAAGCTCAACTTCCTCCCCCCTAGATACAGAACCTAAAGCTTGCAGAGTCTCTCAAGTTACTCGATTTATTGGGGTTGAAGAACTGCTCAATTCAAAGTGATTACAAAAATCTAGTTTTGAATCTCTTTGAAGATGCAAATAAAGAAAACAATCCGACTTGGGTGCTCAAAATAGAATCGGATTATGTACTACTTTCTTTAAGTTTAATAGTTCTTGTTTTATTTGCATTTAAACGTAAAGTTTCTTCTCATAACGGGGAGATTAGCTAAGGAAGCTAGAACTAAAAGAAACTGGACAGATTGGGGTATACAAAATTTAAACTCATCCAAGATAGTATGCTAAGGGGTGTCTAAAAGATGTTAAAAGACCAAATTGCCCTTATCATTAATACATGAATTCAGTTTCATTGAAACCGTAAAACTAAAACCCATCCATCAATTTTCAAAATCATCTTCAAAACTCGAATCCTATTTGATGAAATCAAGAAAAAAAAAAATCTAGACGAAACTGGAATTTGGGATACGGGATATGAGGTTGGGTATGATTTTGTACCCAATCTTAAATCGAGTATGAAAAGTCGTCAAGGAGTTAGAATGACGACTTTTCTTGGTATTCAAAAGTCGGCATGATCTAATTTGTGTAGGTTGACGATTTTGATTCAATAAGTTTTATATGTTTCAGGGTCGTCATAATCCTTAAATATCCAAGTTAACGACTTTGTGTTGGTCATCACTTTATGCAATTTCGACCATGATGACAAATAACATCTTAAATTAACCTTTCTTTGTGTCCCATTTTTCATTTCTTCATCATGTTGTTTAGTATGTAATTGTGGCGAGCTTGTGTTTAAGATTTTCAGTCGTCAGTGTTTGACATTCTCGACCTTGACGACTATAGTTTAGTCAGCAGGTTAAGAAATGAGTACCATGCCGACTGATAAAGCAATTATAACACATTTCTCTATATGTCAAAATTAATTTAGTCGATATCTTTTATTAACAACATGCCGTCTAACGAAGGTCGATATCTTCCAGATGTTTTGACCTTGCCGACTTTTCATACTTTCAGATATGAAAGTGTTGATTTCTTCTGTAATTTTGAGAATGAAACCATTAAACAACTTTACAAAAGTGTTTGGCTAGTATTGTTTCATTTCCGTTAGAAATAAAATTCCCAACAAAAAAAAAGTTCTCAAAAATGTTTTAACAAAATTCATAAGTTCAATCTAACCAAAACAAGATTTCATAATTTTTAATTCAACTAATGAATATAACTAAATTAAGTATACTAAATAGGTTGATTAATTCTAATTAAACAAGAACAGTTTATCCATTTTCGAAAATATATGGCTAAAGGGCTTTGGGTTTTACTTCTTAATGACTATATTAATTTTGTTTTATTTGGTAAACCCCAATTTCGCGAGTTAAAAGAATATGTTTTTTTTGTGTGTGTGATTATCTTCCAAAAGATGTTAAATCTTCCTCTCTTTTTTTGCTAGGATATATAAAAGAAAACGTTTTTTTCCTCAGATCTTCTCCAATGGAATGTATGTGAGGATAAATGTGTAAGTCCAAATAGGATAGACATTCATTTTCCCTAAAATTCTTCTCCCACCCCAACTTCTTAAATCAATGTGAAGATGACATAAATTAATTTTTGCTAGACATTGTCAAGGTGAATGTCAAGATGACACTGTCAAGCTATCATAGTAAGCTTTTGCTTACCTAAATTAATTCAATATATTAAAAAACCATTTTTAGCTTTAATCAAATATGAAAATTACTAAAAATAAAATTTACATTTAATCCATAAAAATTACAAACAATATCATTGGAGATGAACTACTTTTCCTCCCTAAACTTAAGGAAAAATAAGAGTCCAAACTTGTTCATACTCCTCTAACGAGTGTATATTTCACACATTCTTTTGTTCACACTCCCTAAACTTAAGGAAAGACAAAACCTCTTCCCTCTTTCCCCCGTTCTCTCCAAAACAAAAGAAGCGAAAACCTAATACTGTGAGCGTCGCATCTGCTCAGATTTGGAGCTGATCTGAGCGGATCAATCAATACCCAAAGCTAGTTACTCCTTCAATCGTCTATGTGTTTTTCAGTGCTTTTCAGTTGATTTTAATCTTACTTATGGTTTGCCAGCGAGTTTTTCCCTCTTCTTCTTCAATCTCGGTTGATCTCTAGTTATTTAAAGTTGGTATGGTTCTTATTCTTGTGAAAATAAGAGATTTAGACATACAGTTATTTTCAGAGATGATTTATGTCCAAGCAGAAGTTCTAGTTTCTACTCCGGCAACTCGAACAAGATCTAGTTTGCTATTTGTTTATGTTGTACCTTTACATGTTTCGGATTTGCTTTTTGTTTCAGTAGTTCCCTTAATTGTTTCTGTTTTTAATCTGTATGTTTTGTTAATTTTTGTAACCCTTGTAGTCATTGCCTATAGGTTACTGTTAGTATGTAATGGTAGTAGGGATCAGTTAAATGTGAGTTTCATGGACCAGTTTATTCATGATTGTGTTCATTTTCTCTGGCTAGTTTTTATGCTCCGACGATTTTTCCGACAAGCTCACTACGTTCGGGCGAAGATTATAAAAGAACATCATCATACTTACAATGATCTTGGCACACCTGATCTGGATAGTTATGGTCTTCAAAAGAAAAAACTAAATCATGTTCCAGGGTTATTGATTCAATGTTATACTTTTTTTTTTATTCCCATTAACTTTTTATTTATGTCTGTTGTATTGTAAGTTTAAGTTTTCATCTAGTTTTAAATTTAGGAATGAAAACAAAGACAACCTCAGCTCGTTCAAGATCATCTTCAAGTTCACTTATTACATCAATTGTTACCACATCTCCAATGCCGAGTCATCCGACCGATCCGTTCCGCTACAGACACCTAAAGACCGATTCAGATTACTACTGCTACTTGAAATACTATGGTTGCGATTTGAGACACTATGGTTACTTCTTGGCTCCTGTTACTACTAGTTGGGTCCTTGCTACCTTGATTGCATTAGGCAATTTAAAATTAAAAAACTTCAGTTCATATTATATATACATTTTGATGAACATTGGGTTGGATTCTATCCAGTCAATGCCTTGTGCTATGACACAAATTGATTTTGGTCATCTCCTTCGCGAGAGAGAAGGTCTTCTGAAATAGTTTTTAGATTTGTAGGGATAGATTTGATAGGCAAGAATTGGTGGAGATACTACAATTTGTATGGTTGTTCAATAATCTTGAAAAATCACTGTAAGGTTTCCGATTTCCTAAATCGGGGTTTTCATTATATGTAATTGAGGCATGCCTCTTTTCCGAAGAAAAAAAAAGAACATATTCTTTTGATTGGTTGATTATTTAACTGATTGTCTTATTACCCTTCATGTTTAAAATTACAACCCTCATTACATAACTCCCTCATTACATAACTCAAGGGGAGTCATGTACCCGAAAGAAGTACATATTTAATAAAATTGGGAATTTTACCTTTCAAAAAAAAAAAAAAAAAAAAACTCCCTAAATTAAATCAAGGATATAAATTAAAATGTTATGTGCACACTCGTCAAGGAATGTGCACAAATTCAAACTCGGAAAATAAGAATAAGGATATCTTATTTGTGTTGCCACCTACGAAACACACACAACCATCAATGGAGAACCTTTGATAAGTAAAAGTTGTTTTTTTTTCAAATAAAAATAAACAAAAGGTTAACGTTTAAGAATCGAGCACATGTAGACCTGGGGCGAACTGGTTGGATTGATGATGGAGGCGCTTACGTCATGTTTATTTAAAAAAACAAAAAGCAAATGTCAATGTATGTCAGAGAGTGAAACCGGTTGGTTCATCTTGGCAAAAGTGCAAAATCTCAATCCGGAAGTTGCAGTATTTTCTTTAGTAAACCAGCAGGTAACGGCCCTTTTCAGAAAAATAAAATAAAGAAGACCTCAACTAACAGCTACTTGGAATTAGTGATCTTTGCTCGGGGAATATCTCCTTTAATAGGAAGGCTATTATTGGGGCGTCACACTCTAATAGAGGGGCTTCACTTGGATTCGTAATGTCCAAAAAAGTGGTTATGGGATATCCTAACACAAAAACAAAATGTCTAGATTACCCTTTAACTAAAATAAAAACTTAAAAACCTAATCTCAACCGATTCAAGCAATTGTAGAATCAGAATTTCAAACTCCTCGATAACAAGATCATTTGATCAAAACAAAAAAAAAAAAAAATCTTTGTAAGATCATTACGGTCAGGTATTATTAATTTGTTAACCGTAAATTTATTATTTGCATCTGTTACGGTTGGGAAACTAAGAACTCCCAACCGTAAATCCAAAAAAAATAAATATTGAATGTGATTTTACGGTTTGGTTTAACCAAACCTAACCGTAACAAATGCATTTACGGTTGACATCTTATAAAGCTAACCGTAAAATGAAAATACAGGAAGAGGAAAAACCAATTAGGCATTAATTTCTAAAAGAACCATTTGATGGATTTGGTATAATCTTCATACAATATCAATGAGAAAGATTAAGACATAGAAGAAAAACAAAAGAAGCTAGGATTGACGCTTCTAAAGAAAATTAAGCTCTAACTTTTTTAAACATAGGATGGATTTAAACATATTTTTTTTATTTAAACTTACGACCAGGTTTGGATTAATTCCAACCGTAAACACGTTTCTGCTAGTGTTACGTCTAGGTTCGGTAATGCTTTTCTAGCCGTAACTTTAGTTTATGAAGAACTTACGTCCAGTTTTGGATTAATTCCAACCGTAAATTTTGATTTGCATGTAGTTTTACGTCCAGGTTTGGATTAATTCCAACCGTAAAAATTAATTACGGTTGGATTTGGCATGACATCTTCCCAACCGTAATATGTCTTTTGTCATATTGAAAACCAGTTACGGTTTGGAGTTCATCCAAACCTAACCGTAGTAAGATTACTATTGGGAACGAAGCGTCAACCCAACCGTAACAGGAGCAGTAAGTGAAAAAATGTGATTTTTTTTTAACGTACTTTAGCAAATTTTGTGTGAAATTGAACTCATGGGAGATATTTTAGAGGCATACCTGTTGATTTTAAACCATTAGTTCTTCACTTTGATTCATTTTGGTTGAGTGAATCAAAATCTCCAAAAAATTTATTTTTTATTTTTTCTCTAGTTTTTCTTCCCACAAATTTTTTTTCCCAGAATTCACCAACTATATAAAAAATTCATTAATTTAATTAAATCAAATTAAAATTAACTAAATAAAGGTGGTTTAGTTATTACAAAATTATTTGAGATAAGGGGTTTTTGAAATTACTTATGGGTGACCCGTTTTTGTCCTATTAGGTGACGCCCTTCTAATAAAATGTGACGCCCCAATAATAGCCTTCTTTAATAGAGGCCTATTACTTTACGGGAAATAATAGATTAAAATTCTCCACAAAAAGTTTCTTGTATCCAATTAAAACCAGTAAGAACGGTACGGAAATATGCCTTCTATTGGCCTAATAAGTAAAAAAAAAAAAAAAAAGAGGGAATGGTTGTATGTTTCTCGGTTTAGAAAGCAACGACAGATGTAGGGTAGGGGACCATCTAATGCTAATGATGCGCCACTGTGACCTAACAAGTAACACCAACTGCAATCCTTCCTTCTCTTTGTTTCATTTTTTTTTTTTTACCTTTTGGAGAATCCCAAAGGTCAGCTCTTAGAATCCCAAAGGTCAGCTCTTACAATATTTTTTTCCATTTGTAAACTCCTTACAGGAGTATGCAAGTAACTACTCAGCTCTTAGAATCCTAAAGAAACAGACATAAAAACAGACAGCAGGATCGTTGAGTCTACACGTGGATGACGCGGAGTAAGGCACAATGTGAGACTAATAATCTCAATAAGTTCCCTCACGAGGCTACTCGTTGGGCCCCCTCACGTGTAGCCTCGACTCGTTGAGTCTAACACATGGATGACGCGGAGTAAGGCACAATGTGGGACTAATAATCTCAACAAGTTACCTCACGAGGCTACTCGTTGGGCCCCCTCACGTGTAGCCTCGACTTGTTGAGTCTAACACATGGATAACGCGGAGTAAGATGTGGTCAAATGACTCATCGCAAATAGCCTGCTCTGATACCATGTTAAAATACGAGCATCCAACTCAAAACCAATTGGCAATGAGTGAAGAGGTCCTAAGAAATTATAAATCGCAGGATCTTAGATTGCTCAGACAATATGGGACTAATAATCTCAACAGTTTTTATCCAGAGACATATAAGCAGTACTACTTCTACCGACAAAGAAAAAATAAAAATTGGTACCCTCTTAATAGATTACCAGTTTACAAGCCCTATATGGATACCGATTTACAAGCCCTATATGAGATTCGGTACTCTCTCCAGTAAACCGTTACCCCATTACCAACCATAAAACACATATCAGCGTCCTATTCTACCCAATCTTGGAAGATATCATATCACACTCTGATCACCCATGACCAGCGCACAGTTCTTAAGACGTTAATGCTATAAAACCGGTAGTAAGAGCCAAGGAGTAAAGAATAAGAAACCAACTTCTACTAGGATCCAATCAACATTAGGTAGGGTATAGCACATCCATATGACGTGTCCTCAGGACCTCATCTAGGGCTCTTGCAGTTTGTTTAGCATATCATAGATTTATAAAGTTGCTATCATGGAACCATAACAATTGCTAGGAGGAAGCCCCATCTAACCCCATATCCAGCTCTTGACCATTTCATGCAATGGGTTCAGATATAGCTTTGATCATTTTCACTGATGGATATTAAATGATAAAATGGGTTGAAATGCTTCCATCAATCATGACCAAGAATCAAGACTTTCCATGGAAGGCCTTACATGAACAGAAAAATGACACCCACCTTCTGCAATCAGCTTACTTGTTGGCTGTGATACACTAAATATGCCCCATACGCTGCGTCAGCAGCAGCAACGTACATGCTTGGGTCCTGAGCACACATGACACAATTGTCCTCCAAAGTATACTGCAAGTGCAACCCGTTGCTTCTGGGATCAGCTCTCATCTGCTCACATCAACATAAAGTAAATATTCAGGACAAAAAGTTAATCTTTCTTAAACAAAAACAAATTATCGTTTGGCTGACTGGCCAAAAACTGAGGGATAAATAAGAAAAAAAACACTTAGATATCCCTTTTCATATGTATACCTGCTTGTTTGAGGGATTGCAACCCCAAGAAAGACTAACAGTCTGTTTGCCAACGGTTGTCCCATTCAACTTTCCCCATGCTTCCTCAGCATGTTTTTGTAAAAAAGTTGTATAGTTAGAACAGCCATGTAGCGATTTAAAAGATAAATTTGAAGGACGGCCTTCTCTTAATACATATCTATACAGGAGCAAAAAAAGTAGTCAGTTTATTACCTGTTTGCAAACTGTAAGACTCCACATCCTTTGACAAGAGGCATTTTAACAGATGTAATCTCACCATAGTGAGAATAGGTTTGCTTTAGGTTTTCATCAGGAATAGTGGAATCAACCCCCCCCAACCAATATCTACAATGAATTACAGGTTAGTTAGAGGAACAGATAATATCTTTGAAGATGCTCGCGGGAAGGACATTCTATATGGGATGACTCCTTCCAACTGATGGCACCAATATCAAGCAATCAACATGTTTTAGAGTACCCGGCATTTAATTTAGCAGTACTACTGCCGTCTTGTTTCTAAAAGCTTAATGTTTTCACTTTTGTCTTTCAATAGCAAATGAATATCTCAGACTAAGGGATCCTATTATGTATTACATTTGTGTTACATCCTGAAGAAAGATGAGCAAAAATCACGTATGCTAAATGTGATAGAGTTCAGGCTCTAAATTATACTGACTGCAGAACTGGAAGTAACAATGAAACTAAGAGTAGTATCAGGATTATTCACCATAACAAAATGTACTAATGATTACAAGATTTGATCTGCTGAAAAAAAAACATGAGTCTACTCCAGTATAATACTTCATAAAATATGTGGTGGCAACCTTATAATTTTTTAGCATATATCGTCCGTGAACCTATGTTGTCATGGGCGTAAGGCGCCGCGTGGCGTCAGGTGTAAAATCCCGAGCCGCAGCGAGGCGCGGCGTAGAACAATAATTCCCACATAAGTTTAGGTTCTTGACATAACTGGTAATTAGCTTAGGATTTTCTATATTAGCTTGTGAATCTTAATGAAAAATATTTGCAAAAAATTTGGAAATATTTTTTTTCCTTCACTACTGTTAAAGTAATTAATAAAAACAGTTAAGAATGATATGTTTCTTAACATAATTAGCTTAGGGTTTTAAATATTAATGTAGACTTGATGAAAAAGATTTTCAAAAGACTCTGGCAATATCTTTTTTCCTTTTTTGGCATAAAATGCCACTTTGGCCCCCAACAAACTGGCGCCTAGAAAGGCGACGCCTAGGCGCCACTTTTTAAAGTGGCATCTCCTTACCCACTGCGTGGTGCCCAAGTTCAGAATAAGACCACTTTGGCGCCTAGGCGACGCCTTTGACAACATAGCCATGAACAACGAACTCCTAGTAAGAGAAACAGATCCTAACCATAAAATGGTAAAACCATATATATACAACAAATTTACAAGCTATTCACCTCCGAAAGCCGCCTCCTCAGTCTTCGAGGATGCATCGCGAATCCTAGGCGATGATATCACACATTGGGATGAGATTGGAGTCTCCTTGAAAACAAAGAGCGTCGATAATACATGTTGTCCTTCCCTCCTCTTTCAATCTTGTGAAAAAAAAAAAAAAAAAAAAAAAAAATTATCCTTCCCTCTTTTTCAATCTTGAGTTTTTCCCCTCTTTCAAATCCTTCCCTCTTTTTTCAATCTTGAGTTTTTGCCTAAAACCGCAAGATGCCCGTATAGACACGCTGCTAAGTTAGAGCCCTTGAGGTTACTCCAGCATCTGTTTGATCCCCGTCAGAAAATCAGTTCCTGGGAAAGAGTAAGTAGAGGAAGAGGAAACAACTCGACTCATCTCACCAATATCCAATAAACAAACAACAGCCCAACACAATAACAAGGATAACCAAAATAAATGATACACACAATACAAACCTTCTTTATTTCGCCACACACTCAAAGCTTCTAGGATGGAACCAACCCACCTTCCACAACAAAGACAGTAAGTCAGAAAAGGTAACTTTGGACACCACAATCAACTCTGAATGGCAAACAGTGTGAGCTTTCTCTATATACTATTAGCAACAGAGGTTGAGCACGAATTGCCAAATGGAATTCCACATTTTCTAAAGACTTTTCTATTATAAAGCTTAGATTGAGGACCCATCAAGACCAGGATTTGTTGGGCAGTATACATTCTTCAAACCTAATCTTTTAGCTGCCAAAGCAGTTGTCTCGCCAATGCTGGCAACGGCGTTGACCCAACTCTCTGCTTCTGGTATAAGATTGACCCAAGCCCTGGATACAGAAATCGAAATTGCAATTTATAAGAATTCGTGAGCGAGCAAATTATATATACATGTGTTAGATAATTGTCGGTGTTTTGGAAGGTTCTGGAAAATTCCGGAACATACTAGAAATCCTTAGTGTAGAGAAACACAAGGTTTACTCAATAAATACATTTTTAGATTTGATAGAGTTTAAAAACAATAGTTTCATAAAATTTAATAACTTTTCCAAGGAGACTAATACTTGGGAATCAAATTTGTGACTCCTATATAAGGAGGTCTAGGCTATGTGTTTAGACATGGAATTCAAAGGTTTTCTAGAGAATTAGAGAATACGCAATGTAGTTCTCTAAGGTTTCTAGGGACTCCATCCCACCTTGTGAAGTTATCTAATGTCTTAGTGAAGAGAAGATCATTTGTAGAGTCTGAAGAGTTGTATAAACAAATTTTATATGGAAATATACATGATAGACATAAATATAAAATTTATTGTAGCTTATTTATTATAGTAACTTCAACTAAATTAAACAAAATTATTATTATTTTTGGATATATATTGAACTTATTTCTTTTTAGTAGTTCAATGAAATACAATAAAGTGTAACAATAAATTAAAATAATTATTATTGTAATTCTATTTGTTTCCTACATAATAATTAAAATTAAAAAAATATTTAATCATATCATATAATTTATACTCATCTATAATAGGAGTTTTATAGATTGTATATTCATGTTAAAAAAATAAGATAGAGTAAAAAAAATCTTTATAAAAAATATTGGAAGTCTTCCAAAATCTTGATGTTATATTTTGCAAGACTTTTATCAAGGCAAATATATTTTGGTTAAATTGTCACTCAAAGTCTTGAAAATAGATAAGTATTTGCAAAGTCTTTGAATTTTCAAGTTTTGGCAACGTTGAAGTAAATACAAACTTTTAGTAAAATTCTTATCATTGTTTCTTTTGACAATCTACAAATCTATTGACCTACAAAATTTGTCTTCTGACATAAACTTTGAAAGAGATTTTAAAAGTATACAACCAATAACACAATACTTTGTAAATCTATTAAACTTGTTGCTTTTGAAATCGATAAAAGTATTTATTGAGTAAACCCCGTTAGAGCTATGTATTATTTAATGAGAAACACAAGTTATGGAATTTCCTATGTTGAAGAAAAGGTTAATTAGTTGATTTCCATATTTAGATAGGTTACCTAAATAACAATAGGTTTCATCCATTTGGGTGTTTAGGGCATTTTCTTTTCCAAGGAGATGCTAATAGATTGGACATTTGAATCAAATTTGTGACTCCTATCATAAGGAGGTCTAAGGCAAGACCGTGTTTGAAACATGGAATTTGAAAGGTTTTGGAGAGAATTTGAGAGGAACAATGTATCGTTTGGGCAATGTTTAGTTCTCTAAGGTTTCTTTTATCGGACTCCATCCCAAGTTTCCAAGTTTGGGGTGAAGTTTAGAGAAGAAGGTGTAAAAGGAAAGTGATCAAGTTTTGGTTGCCAAGTTTATTTCTTGTAAAAGGAAATAGTTTTGGTGTTAGAGTTGAAGAAGGTGTTTTTTCTTTGGTATTTCAGAAGTTGTGTTTGTAATTCTTGATCAGTTTTGAACTCTCAGTGGAGAGATTTATGCTATAGCAGTGATGATGATTTGAGAGGTTTTGATTTTGGGTGGAGCACTGTGTTCCCATGCTCATCTACTACAAATATTGAGATTACGGTTTTAATAGTGACAGAAGCGGTGGAAATCTGGAGATCAGAGATTTCCACGAAGAAGTCTATTCAGCAACAATTTAGTTTTATCATCCTTTGGTTCTCAGCTTAACGTGAGAAGTTAGCTCTATTGTCTTGGATAGTAACTTAAGAACTTATTACGGTTGCTTAAGAGTAAGAAGACAGTGAGTGAGCACAAAAGTGTTTTGGATATTTTCTTTGGAGATGGTGGAGTTGTCTAAGTTTAAGAAGACAGTTGGGTGTGTTTGGGTCTTTACATTTTTGAAGGATGATTGCCAGATCTTATTTGGAACAGTTACGTACTGGTACACATTTTTGGGGTAAGTTTGACTAAGGGATATATACAAGACAAAGTGTGATTATTATGAAGTTTTTCCTCTGTGGTTAATCACATTTCTATCCAAGTCCTGTTAGTTTTAGTGTGGTGGTTTGACTTAGTCGACGAAGTCGAAACTGCATTCTTGCCTGGAGATTTGGTGGAGGACATTAAATTTTCAGAGCCCGTTCGGTTTGAGGTTGCTGGTTTAGTTTGGAAGTTAGGTATGTCAGCTTTTGGAGCCTCTGTTTTGTTTGTTCACTAATGTAATGATTTTGTGAAGCTTGACATGTTTGGTAACTTATTGTCTCGTTATTCATTTTCGGGGATATGCTCATGGCAAGAGCAAGTTCAGTTTTATTACTTTAAGAAGCAATTGAGTTTGGAGTTTCGAGATGAAGAAGTTTTGTTCTGCTAAAAAGATACTTGTGCAGAAGTTTGGACGAGATTTGTTGACTTCGATCATTTGGGGGTTATTTGGGGGATAAGTTGGTACTTGATCCAGTTTGCTCGTCGTTGAGATCCTTTTGGATGTTGAGGCGATTGTCATGGTTTGAAGGTCGGCTCAGATTAGTGGAATTTTTACCGAGGTGGAGATTTGTTGAAACATCGACAAGGTGGAGATTGTTAGATAACTGTCAGTGTTTTGGAAGGTTCTGGAAAATTCCGAAACATACTAGAAATCCTTAGTGTAGAGAAACACAAGGTTTCCTAGTCTAGGCTGTGCATTTAGACATGGAATTCAAGAGTTTTCTAGAGAATTAGAGAATACACAATGTAGTTCTCTAAAGTTTCTAGGGATTCCATCCCACCTTAGGGTGGAGTTTAGAGGAGAGAGACCATTCTCGGGTGTTGTAAGATACACCGTTGGTGTTGAAAGAGTGCATCGTTATGGTTTTATGGAGATGTGGAAGACATCGTTTAGTGAAGAGAAGATCTCCTTGTTCGTTGATGGTGGAAGATCACCGTTGGTGTTCGGTTATATGAGATAAGTATTATCTTGTTTGGTTAGACATTATTCGGTAATATTGGATCGTTTTGTTCAAGAGAGTTATTTTAGGGTTTATGATCAACACAATGTTGGATCGTAGTTTGTTGATTGATTCATCAGTCGTTAAGTGTGTAATTTAGTAGGTATATTTCCGAACCACGTTAAGTCTTGTGTGCTTTACTTATTGCTTCTAATATGTTTTTGCATAGTCTATCTTTCATTCTACGTCGATCCAAAGATTTAGTGTCTTGTGGGTTAATTCTATTTGGATTTCCCTAACAAGTGGTGCGGTTAGTTTGGCTATCTCCCACAACAACATGAGCCAAAATAGGGTTGAGGAAGTGAAAACAGATGACCGTGGGAAGATAAAATGTTACCGAATCACTTGCCTAACTGCTGATGGAGAAGCAACAGCGACAACTGGAGCAGAGAGTGTTTGTGCCAAAACCATTTGGTCTACATCATAGACTGGAACCTGTAAAGGATGGAAAGAAGCAGGTGTGCAATTAGCACAGTTAGTATGCACGAATATTTCATAGTTGTGAACATCTATAATCCATAAATTCTAATTGTCACCAAATAAAGGAACTGAATAAAAACTGCCAAGCAGACTTTTAAAATTTGTAGCAGTTAACCTTAGAAACATATGGACTTCCACAATGGACTCGTGTTTATATGGGATCTCATCACCATGAGGGCCAGTGATCTGCGGAAACAACAATATTTTGACATTACAGTGATCTGCGGAAACAACAATATTTTGACATTCGCAGATGCCCAGGATTGATAATGATGATGGCCATATAAACAATGGTGACAAGGATCAGGGGTTCAGGATATCCGTATATTTGACGAAGATCATAGTTGGGCCACGTAGAGCTTTGTCCTTGGCTGGATAGAAATCTCTATTAGTGGGGATTGGTTATACTATTCAAAATGATATAACGTAGAACAAGGTTGGACTGGAAGGCAAGAAAAAGTAGCTGTGTTTGGTTAACAAAGGATAGAAAACACCCAGAGCATGCATGAGGAGAGAGCCACAACTGGAGATACAACTAAATGGCAGAAGTTACCTAAACCTTTCTTTAGACCAAACTAATAGGCAGAATCTCATATAGCATAATGTGACGAAAATTGAGCAACCTAACATGCATCAAGGTCCAGAACGTCCAGAAACATGCATCTAATATCAGGATATAATTGTACCGTCGAGTAAGTATTTAGCCTTGTGACCTCAAATCCACGTGCAGTCAGCCCCATCTCTGCATCATATCAATCATATATTAAACAAGCACCCTAATAAAAAAAAACATTTTAGTGTCACGAGAACAATACTTTACAGTGCTTACTCATTTTCAAGCAATCAAAGAGGTTACTATAATATGATATATTAAGTGATTAAATCAAATCAAGCTCCAATAACACGAAGACCTAGATGTCCACTACTCCAGAGGGTTCGTAATGGTGATGCACAGCAAATTTGACACTAAAGTGGCACTTCTCCATGGATAGTGATTCTCCACTGGAGTTCTTTGGTATCAAGAAACTAAAAAAGACAACTATTGGCCATGGTGGGGTTTGCAAAACATTATTTGTAACTGCTCAGAGCATCAAGTGGCCTAGTACCATCGAAAACAACTTAGTTGATCACTGATTGTCCAAATTACCTACGTCGAAATATTATATCCAATAGACGAACTGATATAAGAGGGGTTGTAGGCTTACCAATCTCATTTCCAGCATTCATTGAAGAGGGATACAGGACAGTGCATCTCCCACCCCCGTGCTTTGGAAGCTCCAGCGCTAGTACCTTGCCGGTTGCTGAGAAAACAGTCGAGTTTTAGAAAATACCACGAAATAAGGGACATGCTAACGAAAAGTCACTGGAAAAATATCCTGTAGCAACATAAGACTATATAACAGATGTATCCAAAAAGACAGAAATTCCTGACCAAAAGACCAAACCATATCGGAGCGTTACGAAGAGATGCGAACCTTTTGATGGTGAGAACGAGATACTCAAAGATTGCTGTGGTGACTGTAGCACGTCTGTAAAGACGGTTGCTGTACCAGCTCCTACAACGCCTACCTGAGCTTTAGGGCTCCCACCAGCCCTAGTAACAAAATTGCCAGGCTTAATTTCTCATTTAGGATAACTAAGACATACTAATACACAGCCATGTAAAATAACTACAAGGTTAAACAAAAAATATACTTGCTAACATACTTTGAATAGTACATTTTGTGCTCTATTATATTTGGTAATAACATACCCAAAAACAAAGGTGTATGGCAGACATAAATTCCCACCAATTATAAACTGACAGAATTATCATTGATGACTATATAATGTTTTTTGTACGGTTGAAGGCCTAAAAGAATGATGGGTTTCTGTAAGCATATATTCTTAATAGATAAACAGAGAAAAGAAAAGCTTAGGGTACTGAACAATTTGCAATATCAATTGTTTCGCATCAGATTTTCTAAATAGATAAACAGAGAAAAGGAGGAACCATAATTATATATCACAAACGAAGAAACCTATTAGAAGGTCTAGTGGAAGAATCTCTTGATGCTTACTTCCAAGCATTTAGAAATACTGATCCTGCCTCAGGAGAAGTTATAACAATCCAATCAAATGAAGTCCCTGCAAACATGAAAACGGGCAAATATGTAAGCATTTTTTTTTTCTTTATGTTCTTTGTATATCTACAGAAGCAAGCAATATTCAAAAAAAAAAAAAACAGAGTGCAGAATCTGCAGATTTAACAAGTCAACTGTGACATATATAATTAAGTAAGAATCACTAATAGAAAATAGATAACGTAAAGGATCGGATAATATACATTCATCTTGAAAAAGTATAATGTATATTACCACGTAATACTGTAGTAAGCCTATCCAAATCAGGGCCCTGGGTATGCTGGATGAGAGGTAGCTCAAAGCAGTTGATTCCATGTTTTGCCTGTTAAAATAACAAAAAATTAATGCATCAATGACAAACCATTTGAGCAAAAGGAAATGATACCTAAAAAATCATCTTGACTCATCCATAACTTTATTTATGGAGTATCTTTGCACATATTAATATATAGACATTTGAAGTATTACACCACTTAACAACATATATTCCATACCATGCTTTTGTACTGCTTATTTTTGCTATTGTAGAAGTCAGAAGTAGACACATTGATGTCTGACCTTGAGAAACCAGAAATGTACTTTGTGGATTTTCTATGTTATACATTTCAATCACCACTAGTTGCAAAACTAATAAAACATATCTAACATCAGCTTCGCATACTGTAGATACAAAAATGTATCAATATTGGAAATCTCTAAGCCATACTTATGTTTTCATGTGGGAATCTGACTGGTCGTATAGTACATATGCATGATGCAAATGAGAATAAAGTTCCACTCCAGCAGTCCTAAAAACTATAAAAGTAGTTGTGAACTTCAAGCTTTAAAATCTCACAACTCTTTAGCCTCGTTATTATTTACAAACTAAAACCAATATCTAGTAAGCTTAACATTGTATTACTCATTAGTAGTGTATGCAAATTTTCTAGGTTACCAAGTGGACCGGTGATCCTAAAGGCTCATGGTGCAACTAGTCATTGACTTAAAAACAGCTCTACTGTATTCATAAGAATTATAGTTCGTACTGTTCATATGTTGTACTATTCATACAAAATTAGTAAGTTTTATTCATCAGATAAACTAGATAATTATCTATCTATGGTTTCATCAAACACTTTGACATGGCAATTTAATCCTGATATATCTAGAAACAGTTTACAACGAAAAGAAAAAGACTATTTTAGTTCACATTTACACCTTTTCAACTAGCAACATGTTTACCTACCTAATCCACTAAAACTTTCTCAAAAAACATACACAGAGCATGAATTAAAGATTAAATTTTACAGCTATTTCAGATTTATGCATTAATTTGCAAGAATTTAACACTAAAATATAAACCCGACAACACTTCTAAAATGCAAGAAATGACAACAAATAAGAACAATTTTTTCTTTCACGGAATGTAGTATAAAAATCAAAGGGATAGAGTGATTACGAGGGCATTAATGAGCTTGATGTTCTTTCCATGTTCTCGTGTAACCACCACCTTCGGTCGTAGAGAAGAGGAATCTGAAAATGAAGTTGCCGAAGAAGAAACAGCTCGGATTTTCACAGAGTTGGGTAGAAATTTCTTGTGTGAAAAAGAAAACTGAGAAATAAATGAAGAGGAAGAGGAAGAGGAGAGAGAGAGGAGTGAAATTAGAGCCATTGGAAGCGAGACGTGTTGGTTAGAGGAAGGATTCCTTCTCTTCTCTTCTCTTTCAATTCTTTCACAGACACCTGTTTCTGGTCTCTATTTCAAATTTTCAACTTTAAAAAACAAAAAAAAGAAACAAAACAAAACTAGTCTTAAAACCCCTAGGTGAACAAAGAAAGTGGCACAAAAATCCCAGGTCAAATAATTTTGAGTAAATTTAGTTTTTATTATTTTTTAAAAAACCAAATGTACCCTTTTTATCTTCATTTCTTCTTCTTCTCTCTTTTCTTTTTTCTTTTTTCTTTTTTGTTCCGCCTCCTTCTCCCCATCACCATCACCACCACCAGCAACAAATAGCTCCCGTGAAAACCAGCAGCAACACCTCAGTTACCACCATCAGCAACACCTTTGTCTCTTCCGTCTCCTCTACGAACAGCTCCGTCTCTTTTTCTTCTATTTTTATGTTCAGGTCTATCGCCTCCTCTTCGTTCCGCACCACCACCAAATCGACGACCATTTCCTGGTCAATCGTCAACACCTTATCCTCCCTCCCCTCAAACCAAGACCATCATCACCTCCTCCTTAACTTCTTTAGGGTTTATTTATTCCTCCGTCAACACCATCATATATTGGATCTCCTACGAATAACGGGAATGTTCATGCTCAATCTGATGATATTTTAATTGGATTACTGATTTTTTTTTCAATCAGCTGTGTAAAAATTCTCAAGGTAAGCTAGGGTTTCTTTCCATTGTTTTAATGTTTTGATTCTTGTGTGTGTGTGAAATGATATGCTAAGTTCCAATTACTGAATCTTCAGTTAAGGGTTGGGTGTATTTTGTGTAATGTGGGATTGAATCTTGTTTAGGATTTCAGTGATGTGGAACTAATTTTGGTTTTAACCTCTAGTTTTTTTTTCAATAGTTTGAGCTTTTGAGAGTGAGAGTGAGTATATCCTGTGTGAGTTTGGATAAAGAATTTGAGTTTTATTATTGGGTTGAATCAGAATTTGGGTTTATACATATCGAGATTACTTGTGGTGAAATGGGTATTGCATTGGTTAAAGGGAATAGGTTCCATGTACTTTAGGATTTTTGAAAGAAATGAAAAGAAAAAGTAATGTGTTGCTTGTGATTCTTGTGAATGTAACTGTTGATAAAATGTCCAGGAGAGGAAGGGGTGGGTAATCAGGCGTTGGTGGCTTTCCATAGGATGGAACACTTGCATTGTAGACCTGATTATACTTATAATAGGATAATTGGTGCTCGTTGTCGAGTTGGCAAGTTTTGGTAGTGGATAATTGATAATTGGCAAGTTTTTGGTAGTGGATAATTTTTATGCAAGTCCATGCATTATCTAAAGGTAAGTGGAGAAGAGCTATTAACTTGAGTGTATTTTATCTATTGCTGTGATAAGTGAATTTCGAAGCAAATTACTAAATTGAATATTAAGCTTAGGCTATAACAAATTGAATACAACTGATTCCAACAGTTAACAATGCATGGACTTGCATAAAAATGAATGATGAACATTATCTCTCTATTAAACATTTTCTATTACATCAGTCTCATTTCGATAATTCCGTTTCTCTTTTACAGGTGCATTGGTCTGTTTCGTTGTTACTATCATTTTCATCATAGCAAATTCAGCCGTAATAAACTAATAATTGAACTTTGGCGTGCACATTTCAGGTACGGTTTGCAAGTTTTGTTACATATCAAAAAACTTTATGAAACGAGCTTGTTAGTTATATTCCTACATGAAACATGTTGGTGTATACAGTAGGATGAGAATGACAGAAAAAGCTGTAATTCAATCTACTTAAATTCTACTTAGGAAAAACTGAAAACTAGACAATATAGTCGGATACCCTAGAATGATATGCAACTCTTTTGTGTAAGAATGTCATCACAAGCTTTAATTTCCTCCAATCCTTGTGAATTTAAATTGGATTTTTTAAGAATTTTCAATTCTGTTTCGAAAGTAACATGAGAAATTTTCTACCTCAAATGTGTGTTCCGCTAGGCCTCTTTATCATATGTGCAGTTTCTTAATAAAATTGAACAGAACTTATAACTAGAAGACAAGAAATTAGAAATATACATGTACAAGTAGTTGATCTATTTGTTATGTGCATAGCACAATATCTCTTTTGTTAAGGTGCATATTCATTTAAAAAATTGTAGTTGTTCTGTATTAAAAAGCTATCTTTTATCTTGTTTTCATCATTCAGGTTCTTAAGTTAAGTTATTTTAGAATGACGGTCTTCCTTGTTACCTGTTTATGAATATGGCATACATTCTGTTACTATAAGCTTCTCGTTCCTGTGGTTTTAGTCGAGGAGTTAATGGTAGTGGAAGTTGTGTTGCAGTTGCTGTTGGCAGCTCTTGGTTGAAATAATCTGCAATGAGTTTGGAATCGAAAGTAAGTTGATGTTGTTTTAGGTGGTGTACAAGAAGAGATTCGAAGTTGGTGGCTTATAATTAGCCAGAGGTGATGTTCAATGGGTTTTGGTGCAACGGGGTTGCAGTGGTTGGAGTTATGGAAGATATTCAAGGGGAGATTGGCTGTGCGTAATGAACAGTTGCAGGTGTTGGTGATTGAAGCTACTGTTGCTGATGTTTAGGGGAATGAGCAGAATAGATGTGGGTGATTGAAGCAGTGGGGGAGATCTTGAACTGAGGTGCTGATTTAGATGAATGTTAGGTTTACAGGTTGGTGGTTGCTGGCATTTGAACAGGGGTGGTGTTTGATGTCAAATCGAGAATGAGCAGAATGGATGTGAACAGAATTTGCAGTGGTTGCAACTGAGTTAGCTGGTGGATTTGAACAAGATGCAGCTGCAGAAATTGAGTTGAGCCATGTAGAATGGATGTGCAGGGATATATTGCGGTGCAAGTGGTATGAGGAGATGATGCCGTTGTTACGGAGAATGCACTAGGACGAGTCTGCAATTGTTTAGTGAACTTGGGAATAAGTTGGTGTACAAGATGATCAGAAATAGACGGAACTCGGCCTGAAATCATGGTTTGTAGTTTTTCTTGTAGTTGAATTCTGAAGAAACCAATTATGGTTTCATCTTATTTATGATGAAACCAAATATGGTTTCATCGTACTTATGATGAAACCAAAACTGGTTTCATCCTATTTTAGCTATGGAGATGATGGTAGTGGTGGTACTGGTGTCATTGGTAGTCGAAGATGGAGGTGGTATGTAGTGTTGGTGCCAGTGGTGGCAGATTTCAGCGGCGACATGGGTGATGACGTTCGGCGGTGGTAGTGGGTGGCAACGGTGCTGGTAGTTGGTGATGGTGGTGGGCGGTCATGGTGCAGGTGGCGGTGCGGCATGTGTTGGCGGTGGCTGGTAGTGATGGTGCAATGGCGCGGTGCTGGTGGTGCTGGTGGTTGGTGATGGCGGTGGACGGTTGTGGTGCTGGTGGTGGTGCTGGATGGTGGAGTTGGCTGGTAGTGGTGGTGCAATGACGCATTGCGGCGGACTGTGGTGATGGTGGCGGCGCGGTGGTGGTGGTAGTTGGTCACGGTGGTTGGCGGTGGTGTTGGTCGCGGTGGTTATTGGTGAAATGAAAATATGTGGAAAAATGATGAGACCAATTTCGGTTTCATCTATTTTTGGTGAAACCAATTTTGGTTCCATCATTTTTTCAGTTTGGTTGCATCATTTTTTCTCATTTTGTTGTACATTGATCAATCAAATTAATTGTTTGTGGTGGTGGCGGCTGGTTGGTGGTGGTGGTGGTGATGGTGGCTGCGGTGGTAGTTGGTGATGGTGGCGGTAGTGGTGGCGGTTGGCAGTGGTGGTGGTGGTGGTGATGGTGGCATAGGTGGTGGTTGGCGATGGTGGTTGACGGCGGTGGCAGTGGCGGCGGTGCAGTTGCGGTGGTGGTACGGTGGCGACGGTGGTGAAGTGGCGGTGGTGGTGCGGTGGTGGCGGTGGTGGTGCGGTGGCGGTGGCGGTGGTGGTGCGGTGGCGGTGGTGGAGGTGGTGGTGGGGTTGATTTTTATTTTTGTTGGGGTGATTTAAATTTAAATGTGGGGTTGTTTTTATTTTTGTCGAGGAGATTTAAAATAGAAAGCTAATATGGACAGTTTATGTTAAATGGGGTTTTTGTGAACAATTTGTTTTGTTGGGGTTTTTGTACATGGATAGTGACACCTTTAGGGTTATAACCCGCGCGCCGAAAACAAAAAATCAATTTTTTATGGTTACCCACTGAAACGGATCTCAAAAAAGATTGGCCACGTGGCAGTTGGTTCTCTAGACCGACCTTGAGCACTTGACGAAATGATGAAAAAGCACCGTCCGTGGATTTCGGTTATTGAAATAAGCAGCAGATTGGCCCTTCTGTGTCCCAACAGCCCTACGGTACCCTTAAACACAACACTATCACTCTGGACATTTACCCACACTTTTCTGCTGGAGTATAAAACTGTGACTGAATAGCAAAGTTGAGTCCATATACTTTCTGATTCTTGGCAAAAGGTTTGAAATCTTCAGATTCCTGGCAAATCACGTTAATTTCTTTAACATTCCCCGTGGTAGCTGTTTTCATATATTGTGCAGCCTAGCTTGGAATTAGTAATCTTTGCTGGTGAAAAATCTCCATTCATTATTGGTTTGGAGTCTAGAGGATTGTTACTTAACTTACTTTCGAGGAAAGATTAGATTAAAATTGAAATTTTTCATAAAAAGTTTCATGTAAGATGTGTGCAAAAATAAAATGCCTCTATAGGATTAATTAAGTAAAATAAAATAAAATAGAGATGATTATATGTTTCTCGTTTTAGAAAGCAACGAACGATGGAAGGGTAGGGAACCATCTATTCCTAATGATGCACCATTGTGACCTGGCTTCAACTGCTTCAGATTGCAATCCTTCCTTCTCTTTAGTATGCATTTCATCTTTTGGAGAATCCCAAAGGTCAGCTCCCCTTAACAATACCAAACTATATTTCTTCCTTTTATTGGTGAACTCCTAGCAACTTCCTTTTAATAATACTAAAAAAAAACAGAGATATGGAAAAGTAAGTCCCATCTTCATTCAAATCCAAGTATCCCGCTCACAGGGATTTGTTTTTATTGGAAGAGACGCTAACATTACTACAAATATCCTGTTCCGGGGCAACCTTGCAGTTTCTTCGCACATATCACAGTGGCAAGAAAGAACTCGAGGGTTCTTACATATATGCACAAAGTTCTTAAACTAATAATGATTCTGATTCATGAAAAGGATTGTTAACCCTAAACATTACATAACCTTGCTAATTTGGGGCCATTATTTGGAGCCTACGACTACAAGACAACAAAAAAAGTTGAAGCAAAATGGATAACCCGTTATCCAACTATTTTACTAAATGGAAAAATTACCCCTAATTAATTAGTGCTAATTTGGGTGATTAAGTGATGCTTAATCAAGTTAACCTTGAAATCAACTACCATTAATTCATCATCAAAACTTGAATTATTTTTTTTAAAACTCGACCCATAATCGGTTGATGTTAGTGCAGTTGTAGACCGATTCTTGGTTGAGTTTTTCAGATGACGAAAAAAACACAGAATCGGTAAATGTTACTTACTATACAAATCGATTGTAAGAAACGGGGATTGAGGATGTGCATGTAGATCGATTATGCTACAACATAAATGCAGATTCTAGTTTTTCTCCATCTATTTTGATGAACCAAAATCACGGACTACACTATTTCAAAAGTACCAACTAATCAATATAATGTTGTTTCATGCGAAGCAATCAGTCAATCACTTACTAAATAATTATTAAATTGGCTCTAGGCTACCATCAGGACAATTGAATCATCAAACAAGGTTGTAAGCTGACACTCATGGCTTAAGCAGGTTCCTAAAGATACCAGTTTCATGTTCACAATACTTTCATGGCGATTTTCTCAATTGTTCAAGCTCAGCCTCTCAATCGTTTCAATCTTGATTGAATCAGGTTGAGAGTGTGCTAACTAAACTTCTCTGTTATCTAAGGACGGGTCTTCGATCCTTCCTCTTTGGGCCGGGATTTATTGGTTAGTGGAGCTTGATGGAATCGCTTTTAGGTTGTTTTTTTTACTTAGGGTTTATTTTCTTTTAACTTAGCTCTATGATTACTGGAAGATCAAAAGAGTGAATTATGAGGATGACGAATAGAATATCAATGAGAGAAGAAGATGTCTTATTAGTGAAAAGCCAGAATTCTCATGGGCAGGGTACAAAAGATCCTGAAGGAAGGATATTTCAATTAGAGAGGAAGTCTTTTTTGATCGAGATTGAGTATTTTGGAAGCACCAAAACAGTAAAAATAACAGAAAGAGGGAGAATAGGGTATCGAGCATGGTTAGCTTTCCATCCAACCATAATTAAGTGGCTGAAGAACATATTGGATATCATTATAGAAGAAGGTACGGATAAAAGCCAATGAAAAGAAATGGTAGGAGAAGACGTGTACTTGGCTCAAATCCAGGAAAACAATGAAGGTGTATACCTAGAGTATCTAGATTTCGAAGGGGAGTTGAAGGCAAATATTTCAGCATTTTCTTTCCTTGTGATGAAAGTAACCAATATTGGATTGCTTTATCTGAAGTCTAAATCATTATATTCCCAGGCAGGCTACAATAGGATCAGTAGGAAACTTACAATCTAATGGTGACTATCCGGCTTTAATGACTCAGGGGGGGACAAAAGGGGTGTGGTTAAAGTCTCCAAAAACATTGGTTGGGGTAAGATTTTTTTTTTTATTATTATTTTTGATCCCAAAAACAGATATTAATTCATAACTTAAGGTTTTGTACATAACTTAAGTTGGAATACTTGTTGATCATCCCTGATTGCAGTTTTAAATTTGTCTAGGATATGATCAAAATAAACAAAAGACTGTCTGTCAGTCCTAGAGATATTAGCTACTACATGAGCTGCATTGTTTGTTCTTCTTCTTACATAGTTCACTAAAAGATAAGTAGCAAAAGATAACAAATGGCTTATTTCATCTACAAGTCCTTGGTTCATCCACTGAACTGAAGGATTGGTCGTCTTGATAGTGTTGATTACATTCTGATAGTCACTTTCTAAGATCACTTTCTTGAAACCGCAATATCTGACCCATAAGATAGCTTCTTTCATGGCCAGACATTCATCTTGCTCTGGGTCTATTCCTCCATTGAAGTATTTTCCTCTGATGCCTCTACAGTTCCATGTTGAGTCACGTATAATCAAACCAATTCCAAAAGAATGAGTATTGTGATCAAAAGAAGCATCCAAATTAATTTTTAATTGATCAGGCTGTGGTGGAGACCAAATTTCCCGTGTCTTATGTTTTGGAAACCGAGTTACTAAAGAGCATTGGTTTACCATTTTATTAACTGAATGCAATGTATAAAGTAAATTCTGGTTTTTGTTTTCAAAAACTTTTGAACATCTATTTTTCCATAGTGACCAAGCAGTAACCATAAGTGTCAGGATCCGGATTTCTCTGTATTGTTGATTTAATGTTGGACTAGAATCATTCTGAAACCAGCTAGCAATCCAATCACAGACTTATATTTGTTGTTTTTGAAGAACTTCCACATTTATGTTCATGGCTAACCAGATTGACCTAGAGTGGTCACATTCAATGAGTAGATGTTGTAAAGTTTCTATAGCTTGAAAACATCTAGGAAAAACTGTATCTATGGTTGGGTTGTAAAA
The DNA here is from genome assembly GCA_023529315.1 of Papaver bracteatum. Lineage (NCBI taxonomy): Eukaryota > Viridiplantae > Streptophyta > Magnoliopsida > Ranunculales > Papaveraceae > Papaver > Papaver bracteatum. Next base: position 664,956 of record JAJJWX010000810.1, on the reverse strand, counting down.
ATGAAAATTTTCTTTTGTCGGGACTATTTTATAAGGCACTTCCAGATGAATAGTTTAACTTTATGAGGTGCATCCGATTTCCAAAGTTTCTTCCAATTAATTGGTGCATCACTTCTATTGTTTTGGTTCTCCTGTGTTAAAGCTTTGTACGTTGTTTTTACTAAAAATTCACCCGTTCTACTTGGCTCCCATATGAGCTTATTTGTCCTCTGTTGGACTAGCTGCATATGCAAAATTAATTCTGCTATATCATCTGGGAACAAGGACCAAACTAGTGGTTCATTCCATCTTCTAGGGTGACCTAACATGTGATCATAGACATATATTATCCTAACAGGTTCATGGAAATTATCTCTAGGCGTTGGAGGAGTATTTAATCCTATCACCCATTTATCAAACCAGACTAATTTTTTTTTTACCATCTCGAACATACCATCTATGACTATTTTACATACTGAAGACCAACTTCAATACCCTTCCAGACCCAAGAAGAGTTGTTAGGAGAATCTTGAAGATGTATAAAACTGCAGTATGGGGAATACTTATCTTTCACAAGTTTAACCCAATCTTTGTTTTCCTCAGTACATATCCTACAAGCTAGTTTGGTGATTAGTGCTAATTTGAATTGCTCCAAGTTCCTAAATGCCAGCCCTCCTTTGTATTTAGAAACATAAAGAGAATTCCATGCCACTAGGTTTAGTCCTCTATTTGATTTGTGTCCCCACCAAAGTTTCTTTTGAACTGAATCTAGTTTTTTTATGAGATTTTTCGGAAGCTTAAAGTTGCTCATATAATGAGAAGGAATAGAGTTCAGTACTGACTTAACCAAAGTTGATCTGGCAGCTTGGTTTAAAGTTTTAGAGCACCAACCCTGAAACCTATTTTCGTAAGCATCTTTAATTGAGTTGAATGAATGGCATTTAGACTTTCCTAGAAGAATGGGTAAACCTAAGTACTTATCTGAAGTACAAAGTTGTTTAACTCTGAGCTGGTCTCTAATGGCTAGCTTATCACTCTGAGATAGATCACCTATGACATAAGCCGTTGACTTGGAAAAATTTATCATATGTCCCGAGAGACGACTAAAATTCTAGAGGCAGGATTTAACTTGATTTATACTTCTCTGATCATCTTGGAAAAACAATATGCAGTCATCTGCAAAAAAGCAAGTGATTTATAGATATTGAGTTCTTCACTACTCTAATTCCACGCAATGTGTTCTTAGCTTCTGCGTCTAATAGGGATCTAGTAAGATATTACATCGAGAAAATAAATAGATAAGGGGATAGTGGGTCCCCTTATCTAAGGCCCCTAGCTGGAGTATAAGTTTTACAGATGCCACCATTTAGACGTATTGACACAGTTGTTGTCGAAATACATTGATGAATAATTGTTCGCCAGTCTTAACATAAGCCCAAAGACAGAAGCATGTTATCAAAAAATGACCATTCTATTCTATCGAAATCCTTCGACATGTCCAATTTGAGAGCTACTAGTCCTTGCTTTTTCCTTGATTTTTTCATCGAATGTATTAGCTCATGAGCCATCACAATATTTTCATTTATGTATCTTTGTGGAACAAATGCTGCTTGTGTAGAGGAGATTATCCTATCCATGAGGGGATTCATTCTTGTAACTATTAGCCTAGAGATTATCTTGTAGATGATATTACACAGGCCAATTGGCCTGTAATCATTTGGTGTCGAAGGATGTTGAGTTTTAGGAATAAGACAAGTTACTGTTTGGTTAATAGAAGCATGCATTATCTTGGTATCGAAGAACTGTTGCACTAACTGAATCACATCATTTCCAACTATAGACCATTTAGTTAAAAATAATCCAGCCTGAAAGCCATCATGCCCTGGAGAATTCCAACTAGGCATAAATTTGAGAACCCTTAAAATTTTATCTTCATTAGGAGGAGATAATAAGGCCTCATTGTCAGCTTGAGTAATAATTGTGGAAATCATATCAAAGGAATTAGCAGAGAGTTTAGGGTTGGTAGATTGAGCTATAGAAGAAAAGTGATTAGTTAAAATAGATTCCATATCTTTAGGAGAATTATGCCACTGTCCATGCTCATCTCTTATTGCTGAAATATGATTTTGTGATTTTCTTCTATTTGCTAGAGTATGGAAATACGATGTGTTATTATCTAAGTCCTTCAACCAATTATCTCCCGATTTCTGGTGCCAAAAATCAGCTTCCACTTTCTTCCAATGATTTAACCTTTGTATAGTGAGATTAATCTTGTACGAGTTATCGTCACTATAGGGTTGAGATTCAAGAGTGGATAATTGATCTCTTAGATGCCTTATATGAAAATCAATACGACCAAACTGCTCCTTGTTCCATTTAGAGAATTTATTTCTAGCAACGCTGAGTTTTTGAGGTATATTACTATTATTATTTGAGCAGTTCCAAGCATCCGCTATAACAGATGCACAATTTGGATCCTTTAACCAACACCTATAGAATTTCCAATTATTCCTGGGTCTGGCTCAGTACAAAGAATAATGGTACAATGATCCGATCTTATAAAAGACAAATGTTTAACTTTGGAGTCAGGAAAATCTATGATCCATTTTGAGTTATGAAGTGCCAAGTCTATTCTAGATCTCTTGGGTCATTGGCCATTAATTCGACTTGTCCAAGTATGATGGGAGCCAGAGTATCTCATATCCATTAGTCATACACTATTAATTATATTACATACCCAATTATCCATAGGATCAACACTTGTAGAAGCATCTGATTTTGAGATATGAACATTTAGATCACCCAAAATAACCCATGCTTGAAAAAACATTCTCACTAAGATCTGTAAGGAATTCCCATTGCTGTTCTTTGAGATCATGGTGTGTTGATCCATAAACAAAAGAAAGAAGACATTCTTTTTTTGATGAATTTAAAGTGATAATAAGATGAATCATATTATCCTCACTAAATACAATATAACAAGGAAAACCATCTTTCCAAAGAAGTGTTAAACCGCCAGATAATCCTATTGAGCTAACAAAATGAGAATTAGGGTAATTAAAATTCCAAGTGTAAGACTTGCTTTTTCTATCCCCATTTTGGTTTCCATCAAAAAAATGATATCTGGATTATGAATCCGAATAATATCTTTCAAGTTTTCTCTAGTTGCTTTACCAGCTAGACCTTGGACATTCCAAGACAAAATTTTCATTGTTTTAAGAGGGTTGTTTATGAATAAAGAAGACCAAGGAATAGAAAATTGAAATTCTAAGTAATTGAAATGTAAAATATGAACTGTAATGCAGGGTAAGAAATGGAATACAGATAATTTAAGATAGAGAATTGATGTAAATTGGGAATATACTTGGCCATCAGTGCTTGAGGAGGTTGCTTTGCGCCTTTTAGAGTGGTTTTGCTCTGAAACAGTTCCATGAAATGAAGAGTAGGAATTAGGAGATGGTGAATGTTCGTCCAGACTAACATGCTCATTGCCAGATAAATCTACATTATAATCAGTAGAGTTATAGCTGGAAATATTATCCTTAATTTGATTAATCAATTCTTGAAGAGGCTCCTTGAAAGCATTTTATGGATGGAGTGAATCTGGATCTATGTTACTAGCATTGAAGTCATCGAAAGAGACATCAAATTCTCGTAAAGCCATATAAGTTTTAAGTAACTCCATATTCGACTTGTATCCACCTTCTTGAACTATTGGAGCATTAAAGATCTGTAACTGCTGCTCCACATTTGCTTCAGAAATATTTCCTAAAATATTATATCTTCCTAGATTTTGGTTCAAACTCTGTTTTGTGTTGTTAGAACTACTAGGACCACCATCCTCAAATCTGATTCTCTTTCCTTGTCTATGGACCACTTTATCTTTTTCTTTGTTGTTTATTATATGGACTTGAATCATACCTTGAGAGTTGCATCTAACCACAGTAACTGGAGAGGAATAAGCCAAAGGAATGTTCCTTATATTATTGTCTTTGTCTTGCTCATTCAAACAGACTGAATATTTTGAGACTTCCACATTAAATTGCACCAGGTTAAGATTTGTATTATCTGCATGCATGCAAGCAGAATCATCTATCATCAATTTACCTTCATTTCTCTGTGTAGATTCTAGCTGATTGACTTCCTTAGTGTTATGATCCACTTGTTCGACAGTTGCATGTTGATTTCCAGATTTAAATCCTGCATCCGGATTAGTCCATGATGGTGGATCAAGTATAGAGGTAAAGGATAGATAACCTCTCTGTTGCTGGAGAGATAAACAACAATGGTCTCACACTCAAGCTTTTTCTGATCAATGGTGTAGCAGAATCCACAGAGGTTGAACGACTATTTTTCATAGAACAATCTTATCCAGACCTCTTCACCAGCTGCATTTTTAACCCGAAAACCCATTTGAAGTGGATTTCTGACATCTAAAAGAACTAAAGTTTTTTAGACCTTTCCTTTTGGGAACGATGAAGTCTGGTGGATCTAGCTCCTTAACTTCTCCCATTGCAGATGCAATACTATTGATGATATTTGGATTTGTGATAGACGCATATATGTGTCTAATATGATCTCAATTATGTGTATCGTTAGTACTCGATTTCGTAGTTATTTGATTGTTTTATGTTTTTGTAGGTGTTTTTTGGAGAAATAAACCTCTGCGGAGTAATTGGCTCGAGAAATGCAATTTGGACCGCCGAGAGGAATTACTAAATGCACCTCAAAGAAGTGTTATTGGCCCCCGGAGAAAGTTATAAAGGCACCCCCAAGTTTTGATTATTTCCACCCAAAAAAATACTATTTCCGCCCCAATTGCTAAAGGGAGACCAGTCATGGATAATGGGAGGTCATCCCCTTCATTTTGAATTTCTGATTTTGGCGGGAAAGTTGTTCTTCACTGACAAAATTAGGGTTCTGATTTCGGACGAGTTCTGAGGAGGTTAAATCACTTGATTCGGCTGGATTGGACTTTGATTGAGAAAACAGGACTGGTATGGTTGATGGGATCGATCAGAATTGGCTGGAATAGCTGGTCTGGAGTAAAACAGGGAAGGAAGATCTCGGGTTTTCTGTTGGACTTTTAGAAGAGTTGCAACGAGATTCAATCACTGATTTCTTTGGGATAGCTTTGTGAGACCCAAACAGGGTTGGTAAGGGCTTTGGATTGGATTAACTTGGACCTGATTGTCGATTTAAAGGAAACAGGGGAGGTTTATTCTCGGCCTTTTCTGGATCTGTTTTGGACGAGAATTACACGAGTTCGCACGTACATATGGTTTGATATTACCATGTTTTATCGAAACAGGCTTGGTACTCTGGTTTTTATTGGAAAGAAAGCAAGCTTACATGTATTCTTTACGGAACAGAGCATTGAGGAAGTTTCTGGAGTTTTGGTTTATATTAAGAAGTTACGTGGAGTGAAAGAAGATATATTCTGTTAGATTTTGAGCTATCGAGTTAAGGGAAAGATTGAGACAAAACAGAAGACGTGTGAGAGAATTCCGGTGAAAGAAAAGGGAAAGATGAAAAAAATAAACCGAGACTTGAGAGGAAAGATTTTCTCGAGTATTTTGGCTCTTGTCATGTATATAAGGGTTGTTGGGAAGTCAAGGAAGGTGGTGGAGACATACGGATAGTTGGAGAAGAAACATAGAGCTAGAAATAATAAAATCAGAGTTTGCAAAAACTCTGCTACTACTGTGAACCAAGAACGTGTGAAGAACATTGAGCTGCTGTGGACAGTCGCAGAAACTGTCGCGCTTCCACGACAGAACACTTTTATCGTTTATATCTTCAGTTGCAAAACTCTTTTGTAGTTGTATCATCTTGGTGGCTGGAGTCATTTAACCATTGAAAATCGTTGTAAGCAAACTTCTATAATTTAATGCAATGATTAATCAAGTTCTCTCCACTTTTGGTTTCATGAGTAGCTAAGTTTCTTTTTTAGGATTTTGGAAGAAGTTATTTTCGATGTAAACTTTAGTAATTATTTTCCTTAACAATAAATACTCCAAAATTGTGTTTTAATTTGTCTAAAAATTCTCTCTTCTTTACATGCTTCATAATAATTGTTTTGGGTAGTTTCTACCGTTCTTTTATAAGCAAAGGAGGATTAGGCCTTAGAATAGTGACAAGAGTCATAAAAAAAAGCTTGTAACGTTTAATCTTCCAAAACATGAGATTGGGTTCGAAATTGTTTTGAGTAAACTAGGAGTATTTTGTCAAAGAAATTGTTATTGAGTTTACAAATATTGGAAGTAGTGGAATCCAAAACCCTAAAATCTTCTCTCCTTGGTAAATAAAAATCAATTTTAATTAATTTGTCTTAGTATTTTCTTTTAATAATCAAAAACCAAATCTTCCCAAGTCCGAGAATTAAACCCTTTCTTACCACTTTCAAAACTACATTAATTTGCAAAACCTAGTTGCATGTTGTACAGACGTAGCCACAGAAGCTTTTTAGTTAAATCAACTGTACTTTTTGGAATTTGAGGGTTCCATGGTTCTAATACAAGAAGATCTCCTTCCAAAAATCAAGGTCTGAACTTGAGAACAACTTCATATTCATCTTGAGTGTGAAACTTTATGAGATAACAATCATTTTCCTCCTTTTTGATAAATATATCTTTACTTTTTGGCCATAGATTTTGAATTTTTTATCCGAATCATTGACTGAGTACACCTTTGTGGTATAGACCTTGCCAAAAAAACTAAATTTAAACTGCACTGCTCCCTGTAACAAATCTTCAGTTGAGATTTTTGGTTCCCTTAAAACTCTTAACCTATCAGTTATCGATGTAACTTCCATCTTTTGTTGGACTTGTATCAACTTAGAGTCCATCACAGAACAACAAAATAAATAAGATAAGAGTTGGTAGAAGAGAACGAGGTAGAAGTACAGTTTTAATAAGTTGTTGCCGCTTCTTCCCTGGATGAATGTCTTACACCTGGTGTTAAAGTTCTTACAACTCAATAACTTAAAAGAATTAAATATTATGAAAGTCAGCTGATGTGTCTTGAAACCCTAAAAAGAAGGCATGAGTAGAATAATCCCATTTCATTAATTGGTACATAGAGAGTATCAGATACAAAAGGTGGTAATTATATTAGCGCGTGCCATACAAATATCAAAAAGTGGAGCCATGAAACCAATTATGGAAGATTACTAGGAAGATTAGGCAAAACCACTCCAAACTTCAAGCAACCTTCAAGCACCGAAGCCAGCACCTAGTGAAAAGAGATGAAAGATTTTATAACCAATAAATAAAATATTAAACGTTTAAGGAAGTATGAAAGATGACATACAATGACAGGGATAAAAGATCAAGAGATGGAAATCAATCTGTAAAATTTAGTGAATCACTCTGAGTTTATCGCCGAGTCTATCACCGATTCATGCGTCACTACTCCTGCTGTAAATCTGATCTGTTGGTTGGGGTCAGATTGTAGTCCTAATAAAAAGAACTAGGTTGGAAACGTTATCTAAAGATGGATGAAGAAAATAAACTTACTGCAACAATGCAGTTGGAGGTTGCATAATTGAAAAGCGGGGTCTAACAACCTCACCCAATATTTTGATTAGCAATCTGTATGGACTAACTCTAATATACTTTTAGGAGAATCAACTAGACAGTCAGACTCAATCTTAATAAAAAGTATATCAAGGAGTTAATATCTCTATCTCTCGATTTGATTTATACTCAAGCAAATAGAAATCTGCGAGTCTTTATCAAATACAAGAGGGATATAACCTTGGATGGTACCAAAGACCAATATCCAAGGATCAATCAATTTCCAATCAACAACCAAAGGTTGGGTTTCACAATTGATCGATACAACGCACAACCTGTGATATTTCAATTATATAACAAAATATAATGCGGAATAGAAATAACACAGACACCAGAAATTTTGTTAACGAGGAAACCGCAAATGCAGGAAAAACCCCGGGACCTAGTCCAGATTGAACACCACACTGTATTAAGACGCTACAGAAACTAGCCTACTACAAACTAACTTCGGTCTGGACTGTAGTTGAACCCTAATCAATATCACACTGATTTAAGGTACAATTGCGCTCCTTACATCTCTGATCCCAGTAGGATACTATGCACTTGATTCCCTTAGCTGATCTAACCCACAACCAAGAGTTGCTACGACCCAAAGTCGAATACTTGAATAAAAAAATCTGTATCACACAGAAAAGTCTACGATAATAGATAAATCTGTCTACCATAGATAAACCTACGAGTTTTGTTCCGTCTTTTGATAAAATCAAGGTGAACAGGAACCAATCAATAACCCGGACTTATATTCCCGAAGAACATCTTAGAATTATTGATCACCTCACATTAATCTAAATTGTAAAGTAGCGAAACTAGATATTGCGGAATCACAAACGACGAGACGAATATGTTTGTGATTTCTTTTTATCTTGCCCTATCGGAGATATAATCTCAAGCCAATTATTCAATTGAACTAGTACGATAAAAAATGGCAAGTTCAGATCTCTCAACTACAAGAGAAGTAGTTTCGTCTGGCTTCACAATCCCAATGAAGTCTTTTAGTCATTAATCGACGGGTTCTCGATAAGAAACCTATAATTAAAGGAGAATCGACTCTAGCAAACCAACTAGTATCACACAAGATTCAATTCTTATAGGATGGATTTCACCAAACACAGGTTGTTAGATCTTTTCGTGTTTGTCTGCTCTGATACCAATTGAAAAGGCGAGGGTACCCAAATATACCTCAAACTATTAATTTTTCTTCCTATAAGTCCTTTCCCCGAAAGTGATTGTCTATGGACAGAGTCGAGATAATACAACAAATCGGCACACTTTGTGTAATCGTCCATGGATACGAGATCGAGACAATACAACAACAAAGTGTGTTTACTTGATACAAAGGTTCAGACTTAACCAAACACAATAGGATTCACGTATCAAGTAAATATGAATTAACGTTTATGCAATTTAATTTAATTATAATAAAACAATTATAATGCATAAATATAAAGTAAATGACACAGCAATATTTTGTTAACGAGGAAACCGCAAATGCAGAAAAATCCTGGGACCTAGTCCAGAATTGAATACTCTCCGGATTAAGCCAATATACAAAATAATACCAACTTCGTATAGTTGAGACCAAGCAACTAAACCTATAGTTCACCTAGTTCCGTCTGTATTCCCACGCCTCCAACTTGTAAACAAGTCACGTACTTGGACCAATTCCTTTGGTTCGTATTCCAAACAGTAAAGGAACAACAAATCTGTTTGGTATCAACTCTCTTAAACCAAGTGATATGAGTTGCTCAAAGGTTCCCTTTAACATAAACTCCTTTGCCAGGTTCCAAGATCTATTTTATGTTCAATCACCCAAAGGTAATTTTTAAGATTAAGCCAACAATACTCTTAATCCAAAGAATTGTGTTGATGCCGATCTTCCTCAATTAATCAATCCAATTTACCACAAGGATAAACTGATTATTAGTTGGATCCTTTTTTTTTCCAAAAAAGTATTGTACACACCAAAGATTATAAACACCAAGTCAGAAATCTTATATCTCTTCTTCGTCTTCAAATCTTCTTAGATCTTTAATAAACACATGCACACAACTACTTAAATCTCTTGTGATCAATCACACACATAACGAAATCTGTTAACAATGGATTATCACAAGATCGTCTTTAGATCTAACAACAGTCTAAATATCCCCGTCGAAACCTTGAACTAGTTTGAGTGAATCTTATATCAGAAGAGAAGATTCTCAAGAATAAACAAACTAGGTTCAATCAAAGTTCAACCATCGTTAGTCAATCAAATCAATATGAAAACTAATAATAAACCGCAATATCTAGTTTCCCACCAACGGATCGCGCTAGAGCTTCTCAATCCCAAAGAATACTTTAAATTGAGCGGACATAAGAGATTTCACCTAATTAGATTACTCTCATCTTCGATAGGCGGCTTCACCAGTAACAAAGACAAAAGAGGAAGTCTATTATTACGCAAGATTAGTTTTCTAGAAATGAAAACTCAAAGTATTTATAGACAAAGAAGTTTGGACACCAAAGAATTTTCAAAACCAAAAATATTCTCAAGATATTTTTCATTACTACACCAAATTCGGCTTTCATAATTCCTGTGAATGCACTGTTCAAAAATACAATCGAAATCTCCTTGGAAAATCTTTAACTAATAAATGCACATTACTAATTCTTATTTTCCATATATAATTAAAACCCCTTAATTAAAAAGATTTTTAACTTAGTTAAATTCGATCATGGGATTTACTTCCCTCTTAGCCTTTAAGGAATATCTTTGAACAATATAGAATAAGCATTAATGCACCGTGTTCAAAGTGTGTCGACATCTTACTATTGCAAGTCCTTTTTCATACTTACTCACTTGAAACCGATTTACCACACTTCCACACAAGTTTAGAATTGGTTCATCTAACTTTCAAGAACTATATGATTGATCAAGTAACACTCAATCACAAACCATGGGTTTAACGGTTCTACCAAAACAAGTTTCGGTTCTACCTCCATGTGAGTACTGTGCATAGTCACACTAGCTTACCATAATTCGGCTGAATAGGTACTAGGATCGGTTCCCCACATATATTTGATATCTAACTTGTATGCAATGCACATGTCCATAAGATCGGTTCCCCCTTCCCAAAAACGTGTTGCACATGTTCATAGGATAGGTTCCCATTTCTTCCATAAACCTTATTGCACCTCATACAAGGATCGGTTCACCTTGTGATGCACTGCACCTCTTACTAGGATCGGTTCCCTTTCTCCTAATAATTAGTCAGACACTCAAAAACCCGATCATACCCTAGATGATTACTTAAGATCGATTTCACTAATAAAAGTTATACCAATACATAAGTCAGGCCTCATGTGAATAGTTTTACCAAGAACACGAACAAGTCATGAGCGGTTATACTAAACACACATATTGGTCGTTCAAAAGATATGCAATAAAGAACAACCCCAATAACGCCTGGAGATTTCCTTTTTGGTTAACAACACATATCATGAACTTACTTCCTTAGAACACATGTAAACATTGTTCCCTAGGATGAAATCCTGACCTCATACCCATATATAATCACAATAACATTCATATTATTATTTCGATATCTTATATACAAAGTTTAATGGTTAAGAAAGAAACTTCATCTTGTATTCCTTAATACTATGTCTATCTAGAGTGTTCATGCTTCGCAGTTTTATGTTTTCAATACACGACTTGAAAAATACGTTAGAGAATGAAACAGTTCAAGTCAAATATCACTAACCTCAAGTGGAAGGATGATGTTGTGGTTGTAGCTCTGTTTTTCTTCAAGTCTTCGCAGTACTTGTAACGTTTCACCCTAATACTTTCAAGCTAACATATACGAAGTTGACTCTAGTACATTTAAATCAAGTTCTTCTTAAATGAGTTTTGGTTCACAAAAATATGACAACCAAACTTGACATACCAACGCTTGGTGGTTCAACCGAGCAATGCTCTAACAATCTCCCCCTTTGTAAATTTTAGTGACAAAACTCTTACAATCATATGGATAAACAAATTACAATAATTCATTACACATACGCTTGATTCCCGAATTCAACATCACATAACCGACATTCATTCAATCCTTAAAATGCCGATGTTGACATTATAATAACAAAACTCATACTCCCCCTAAATGTGAGATAGGTTGATTTTCAATCCGCACGTATTTTTTATCCCAATCATATGATATGTTACTCCACCTTTGTCTTTGCTTTTCCTTATTCGTTGGATAAAGGTTCAAGCACCATTGTCCTCTTCCCTAGTGATATCAATCAACCATAAAATTGATACCAGCATCACCTGTTTACTCCATATATTTCTCCCCCTTTTGTCACAAAAAATTGCAAAGAAATAAAAAAATAAAGGACAACACGAAAAGGATCTTACAAATCTCAAAATAGACTTGCAACCTGTTGAGTAAAGCATGAGGGTTCCACATACCATTTTTGATAACCAATATCAAAACCGAAACTACAAGTAATTACGTTTTGATATGTTATCATGGAAATAATTTCCCAAAGCAATTTTCCCAACTAGTTTAGCAAACCAAAAATCAACTACTTAGTTCCTTTGCTAAACCGATTGTATAAATACAACTGCTTCATTCGATAAGACCAAAACAAAGATAAACTCCATTTTTCTCATCAGGTTCTAATTATCCATATAACTTAGACCTTTAGATTTTAAACAAGCCAAATACTAGGCTAGTTAACTAGCATTTCCTTGTTTAGGCATTCGACTAGACTTGAATAACCGAAACCTTCACTTTGATAAGTATAACTAAGTTCAGAATTAACTTAGTTTATCTTATCCGTAATCAAATTGGACTAAACAACTCATCCCGTCAACATATTCATTCGTTAAGCCATAAATAATTCATACAGACCAATAAATCAACTTGAATAATTATTCACCTCTACCGAAAAGCAATTGAAACAACAAATATATCAAAGTTTCACTACTGCACCGAAATTTTGTAAGCATAAACAATTGATACTACACAATAAAGCAAAATAACAATTATTTTACTTAACTGGAAGCAATTGAATTAACATAGACATTAAAGCACCGTAATTGCACCAAATTTTGTAAGCCTAAACTATTGATATCACACAACAAAACAAGATAACAAAAGTTTTACTTAACCGGAAACAATTGAATCACACAAACATCCACACATACATAATAGAATAAACACATCAATTGTACCGACAATTTCTTTTAAGCAAAAGCAATATATATAACCAATAAAAATAGGCTTTTCTTAAAACAGGAAAATAATTAACTAACAAGATTGTTACCTCAATTTCGCATCCAACTTCTCCAAATATGATCGCATCGTTTTTCTTGTTCCGGGAGAATTGATATCGAAATACCATCATGTTGTCATTCTTATGCCAAAAACAAAAGAATAACAACAACCAACCTTTACCAGAGAAGGTTGAAAATTGGTTTTAACAATTGCAAGCAAAAGTTGAAAACCGTCGAAACACATATGCGTTTATGCTAAACCAAAACCGATTCAACATATTGTGACTTTTTCACATATTATTTCTACAGGAACCCCTCATGATCCTTTGATAAAGCCTACCAACATGGGCTAGAACTTAATCCTGCTAAATCAAAAAGTCACCCAAACCATAAGGGTTCAAAACATATTATGAGATCGAAGATCAAGGTAATAAAACCGAAATCAAACATCCCATAATCATACATAGCAAATAAAATAAAGCATTAAAGTACCGGCTATGTAAATCAAAAACTATCACATAAAAATTATAAATCAAATAACTTTATTCATAATAGACACTTCAGCAAAACTTGAAATAAATCAACAACTAATGTCCACTCTTATTCCTTTTTGAATAAAATAAAAACTTAAACTTCATTTGGTTGCCCATTGAGAGATTTTTGACATTTTTCTTCAATTTTTGATTCAATATTCCAGAACTCTGATTCAATGTTTAGAATTCCTTTATGAGTTTCTGGATTAATCTCTGGCATCAAATGCCATCTGTTTTTGAAAATAGTCAAGTTGTTTACCAATCTTTTCAAGTTGAATACTGAGAGACTTCTTGAAAAACTTGGATGGAATTATTTCAACCACATCCTTGGAGCCTTGTCCTCCTATTATTTGGCTCATAACTTTATCAGTTATAGTACTGATCTTTTTCATATCAGTAAAGTTATCTTCCCAAGTATTTTCACATATTCTGGTGATTATACATGGAAACCCGAGATGCCTCTTGATTCCAGAAGACGAGATAAAATCTAATATCTTTATCATTGGACTAACAATTATCCCACAGAGATCTATCTGGGATTCTTCTTTTAACAAAAAATAGACAAATTCACCAAACGATTTTTCCCAAACTGACTTGTCTCTTGTACTTGCAAAAATGGTTGCTAGTGAAAGTTTTCCAAAAACCCTCAGATGAAAAGGTATATCCTTTGTTGGTAATCTATCATTTTCCCAAGTAGCCTTATTTCCAATGATGCATGTTGAAATGTTATCGTGTTCAATTTCAACTCCAGTAATCAAGTGACTACATTCCACATTGTACTTAATAGCCTTTGAAATTGTTAAACGATTAATGTAATAGATTCCTCGACCAACAAGAGTCACAAAACTGAGTTTTTTGTGATCAATATTATGCTTATTGGCATAGAAATCTCTTGCCATATCAGGTGAATATTTTTCAAAATCAAAAATATTTCACCAGTTCTGATCTTGAACAAACTTCACATAGTCCTTATTTCGGACTTCAGGATCATACCTTTTCTCAGCAGTGAATTCTATTCCCTTGAGAGTTTCATATCTCTTAAAGCACGAGTTGTCAATGAAACGAGCAAATTCATTCTTGTTAACTATACTTTTTGGAAATCTCATCCTGTTAACCTTATCAATTCTGACCCGATTATCAGCGGACTTAGTCCTTGATTTTCTTTTTCCTATATTTGTAAAAATATGAAAAACCCTAGTTACGGTTTTGATTTGTCTTCCCCAGTATGTTCGAACACATAGTAAGAGGTTATCTTTTATAAGAATACTTGAGATCAAAAATTGGAAATAACTAGCTTTAGGAAAGACTAGGAAAAACGGAAACCGAGACTTGTGAGGAGACAATTTCGATTTTGTATCTAGGTCTTTCTTTTGGAAACCTGGTTCTTCATGGACTGGATATTTATTTCGGATTGATCATGTTTTTGTCCAAAAGTATGTTTACTCTTTCATTACCAAAGAATGATAATATCACTTGAAACATGCTCAAGAATTTTAGAGAGTATACAGATATAAGATTGAACAAAATACGATATTTGTTAAAAATACCATATGAATCATAATCCCTGTAGAGTTTTAAAAGATAACTTGCTTCATTAAAATAGTTGTGAGGTGTATGAAGCAATACATAGTTAATAGAATTATTAACTGAAAACTCATCCTTGTAGGATTACATATTTTCCAAAATCGCTCCCAAGAAAGTGAAACATTGACAGTCTTTGATCTGAATATGTATACAAATATACTTTGATAGGCTATGCAAAATATATTTAAGATTCTAGATTTCACAAGAACATAATAGACGAGGTTCATAAAAATCTTAAGTAGAATCTTATCAATTTTCAAGATACAATATGTCTCATTGACCATAAAATCATTATTTATCATAATGATATACAATCCTATGACAATCAAAGGATTATGTATGTCATTCACGACATACATATGCATAATTACTAATAGGTTTAGGAATAAAAGTATTACATACTTCATAAGTGTTATCCACCACGAACTCCTGATGTAGTCAAATCCTACCATTACATTAACTGAATCATTAACAAGATTCAATTCTTATAGGATGGATCGCACCAAACACAGATTGTTAGATATTTTCATGTTTGCCTGCTCTGATACCAATTGAAAAGGTGAGGGTGCCCAAATATACTTCAAGCTATTACTTTTCCTTCCTATAAGTCCTTTCCCCAAAAGTGATTATCTATGGACAGAGTCGAGACGATACAACAAATAGGTTCACACTTTGTGTGATCGTCTATGGATACGAGATCGAGACAATACAACAACAAAGTGTGTTTACTTGATACAAAGGTTCGGACTTAACCAAACACAATAGGATTTACGTATCAAGTAAATAGGAATTAACGTTTGTGTAATTTACTTTAATTATAATAAAACAATTATAATGCGGAAATATAAAGTAAATGACACAACAATATTTTTGTTAACGAGGAAACCACAAATACAGAAAAACCCCGGGACCTAGTCCAGAATTGAATACTCTCAGGATTAAGATGATATACAAAATAATACCAACTTCGTATAGTTAAGACCAAGCAACTAAACCTATAGTTCACCTAGTTCCGTATGTATTCCCACGCCTCCAACAAGTAACGTACTTGGACCAATTTATTTGGTTCGTATTCCAAATAGTAAAGGAATAAAAATCTCTTTGGTATCAACTCTCTTCAACCAAGTGATATGAGTTGCGCAAAGATTCCCTTGTTTATCTTAACATAAACTCCTTTTCCAGGTTCCAAGATCTATCTTATGTTCAATCACCCAAAGGTAATTGTTAAGATTAAGCCAACAACACTCTTAATCCAAAGAATTGTGTTGATGCCGATCTTCCTCAATTGGTCAATCCAATCTACCACAAGGATAAACTGATTATTAATTGGATCCTCTTTTTCCCAAACAAGTATTGTGCATACCAAATATTAAAAACACCAAGTAAGAAATCTTATATCTCTTATTCGTCTTCAAATCTTCTTAGATCTTCAATAAACACCTGCACACAACTACTTGAATCTCTTGTGATCAATCACATACAGAAAGGAGCCTGTTAACAATGGATTATCACAAGATCGTCTTTAGATCTGAAAACAGTCTAAAGATCCCTGTAGAAACCTTAAACTTGTTTGAGTGAATCTTATATCAGAAGAGAAGATTCTCAAGCATAAACAAACTAGGTGCAATCAAAATTCAACCACCTTTAGTCAATCAAATCAATGCGAAAACTAAAGATAAACCGCAATATATAGTTTCCGACCAACGGGTCGCGCTAGAGCTTCTCAATCCCAAAGAAGACTTTAAATTGAGCGGCCGTAATAAATTTTACCTAATTAGATTACTTTCCTCTTCGATAGGCGGTTTCACCAGTAACAAAGACAAAAGAGGAAGTCTATTGTTACGCAGGATTAGTTTGCTAGAAATGCAAACTCGAAGTATTTATAGACAAGGAAGTTTGGATACCAAGGAATTTCCAAAACCGAAAATATTCTCAAGATATTTTTCATTACTACACCAAATTCGTTTTTCATAATTCTTGTGAGTGCACTGTCCAAAAATACGATCGAAATATCCATGGAAAATCTTTAACTAGTAAATGCGCATTACTAATTCTTATTTTCCATATATAATTAAAAACCCTTAATTAAAAAGATTCTTAACTTAGTTAAATTCGATCATGGGATTTACTTCCCTCTTAGCCTTTAAGGAATATCTTTGAACAATATAGAATAAACATTAATGCACCGTGTTCAAAGTGTGTCGATATCTTACTATTGCAAGTACTTTTTCATACTTACTCACTTGAAACCAATTTACCACACTTCCAAACAAGTTTAGAATTGGTTCATCTGACTTTCAAGAACTATGTGATTGATCAAGTAACGCTCAATCACAAACCATGGGTTAAACAGTTCTAACAAAACAAGTTTCGGTTCTACCTCCATGTGAGTATTGTGCATAGTTACACTAGCTTACCATAATTCGGCTGACTAGGTACTAGGATCGGTTCCCCACATATATTTGGTATCTAACTTGTATGTACTGCACATGTCCATAGGATCGGTTCCCCCTTCCCAAAAACGTATTTCATATGTTCATAGGATCGGTTACCCTTTCTTCCATAAACCTTGATGCACCTCATACAAGGATCGGTTCCCCTTCTCCTAATAATTAGTCAGACACTCACAAACCCGATCATACCCCAGGTGATTACTTAAGGTCGGTTTCACTAATAAAAGTCATACCAATACATAAGTCAGGCCTCATGTGAATAGTTTTACCAAGAACACGAACAAGTCATGATCGGTTATACTAATCACACATATTGGTCGTTCATAAGATATGCAATGAAGAACAGCCCCAATAACGCCTGGAGATTTCCTTTTCGGTTCACAAAACAAGTTTATGAACTTACTTCCTTAAAACACATGTAAAACATTGTTTCCTAGGATTAAATCCTCACCTCATACCCATACATAATTACAATAGCATTTAAATAATTATGGCGATGTCTTATCTACAAAGTCTAATGGTTAAGCAATAAACCTCGTATTGTATTCCTTAATACTATGTCTATCTTGAGTTCAAATATGCTTCGCATTTTTGTTTTCAATATGCACGACTTGAAAGATACGTTAGGGAATGAAACAGTTCAAGTCAAATATCACTAACCTTAAGTGGAAGGATGATGTTGTGGTTGTATCTCCGTTTTTTTCACTTCTTCAAGTCTTCGAAATACTTGTAATGTCTCACCCTAATACTTTCAAGCTAACCTATACGAAGTTGACTCTAGTACATTTAAATCAAGCAACTCTTAAATGAGTTTTGGTTCACTAAAATATGACAACCAAACTTGACATACCAATGCTTGGTGGGTTCAACCGAGCAATGCTCTAATAGACTTTTGAGTGCTAGATAAGTTTAACTCTCCACATACCTTTTTGATCGGATGAAGTTCCACCGGTTCCTTGAGTAGTTCTTCATCTTCCTAAGATAATCGCCATGGAGTCTGGAGATCAACTATACTTAACTATCCTAGACCGAGACTTAGTCGTAAGTAAACTAGAAATCAAAACGTATAGTTTTGATCACTAATATTGACAAACATGCTTGAGATAGAAATGCATGTGAGTTCGACCGAGCAATAATCTAACAATAATGGAGAATACTGTGGAGTCTAGAAATATGGGAGGAAGACGGTATTATCATCAAAATTTAGAAGTGGAAAGTAGAGCAATTTTCCAAAGGACCAACCAAGATTCGCAAGGTTACTGAAACTCAAGATAAAAGTATACATGCGGAGAATGACGACACTATAATCCCAGCTGAGTGTCTCATTAAACCATAAAAGTGGATGAAAATTAGAGGGCTTCCATTAAGGTTATGGAACATGAACAACTTTAAGATTATATGCAGTGAGTTAGGAGGATTGGAGGAAGTGTGCTCGGAAACAATGAACATAAAACTGGGTGCGAAATTTAACTTCTTACGAGTTGCAGTGGGTGGCGACTTACACAGGATACCATCTGTGGTGATTACGGAACTAGGAGGTGAGAAGATATATAATTTTAATTATTCAATGGGACGTTAAATATTTCCCAACAAGCACGATGTCTGAAGCAGATTACATAAAGAAGTTAGAAGAGTTCGAAGTAAGATTGCTGGAGTTTGATGATCGGAATAAGGGAGTTACTGAGAATAGTACCCATGCTAATAAGAACATGGGAACTGCAAATGTTTCACAACAGTATGGCTCCGGTCTCGATGTTATTAAAGAAAAAGAAGGAAGTTGGATTTTTGTGCCAAGGGTTAGAAGACAGGTAAATGAAGCTGCAAATACAAATACAACAAACACTCCGATCAGTTGAAATGGCTCAAGATACATACCTATACAACAGGTAGGAGAGACAGGTGAGGAGAGTATTGATAAAACATTCGGTTCTCTCAGTGTGCAGTCGATCAGAAAGGAGTTGGAAGATGCCGTAGTTAAAAATCTTGAGGAGGTGCAAAAAAATAAGGATATGGTTGAGGAGGAACTGATTGAAAAAACAATAAATTCTCTAGTGCAGGTAGCTTGTAGTTACATCAGTATTAGCCAAATGCACATGGAAACTTTGAAATCCAACATGACAAAGTTAGTGATGAATTACATATAGAGGTTTCACAGCAGTGAGGCTGTAGAAGATAACCAAAATAATAAAACGTCTTATATGGGTGAGGGTGGAGCATCTGAAGACGAGAAGGAGGTGAATTCTATGAATGGGGACTGAGAAGGCGAGGGTACCCAATCATACCTCAAGCTAAAACTTTTCCTTCATATAAGTCCTTTCTCCGAAAATGATCGTCTAAGGACTGAATCGAGACAATACAACAAATCGGTTCACACTTCGTGTGATCGTCTATGGATACGAGATCGAGACAATACAACAACAAAGCATGTTTACCTGATACAAAGGTTCAGACTTAACCAAACACAATAGTATTGCTTATCAAGTAAATAGGAATTAACGTTTGTGTGATTTACTTTAATTATAGTAAAACAATTATAATGCGGAAATATAAAGTAAATGACACATCAAGATTTTGTTAACGAGGAAACCGCAAATGAAGAAAAACCCCGGGACCTTGTCCAGAATTGAATACTCTCAGGATTAAGCCACTATACAAAATAAACCAACTTCGTATAGTTGAGACCAAGCAATTAAACCTATAGTGCACCTAGTTCCATCTGTATTCCCATGCCTCCAACATGTAAAACAAATCACGTACTTGGACCAATTTTTTTGGTTCATATTCCAAACAGTAAAGGAACAACAAATTTGTTTGGTATCAACTCTCTTTAACCAAGTGATATGAATTGGACAAAGGCTCTTCTGTTTTTCTTAACATAAACTCCTTTGCTAGGATCCAAGATCTATCTTATGTTCAATTACCAAAAGTTAATCGTTAAGATTTTGCTATTAATACTTTTAATCCCAAGGAAACGTATTGATGCCGATCTACATAACTATTCTATCAAAATACCACAAGGATAAATCGATTATAGTTGGATCCTCTTTTACTGAAACAAGCGTACATACAAAAGATTATAAACCCAAGTCAGATCTTCAATATCTTCTTTGTCTTCAAATCTTCTTAAATCTTCAAGTGTTCAATCACGCACAGAACGGAGTCTGTTAACAATGGATTATCACAATATCGTCTTTAGAACTAACAACAGTCTAAAGATCCATGTCGAAACTTTGAACTAGTTTGAGTGAAATCCTCAAGCATAAACAAACTAGGTGCAATCAAAGTTCAACCACCGTTAGTCAATCAAATCAATATGAAAACAAAAGATAAGCCACAATTATCTAGTTTCCCACCAACGACAGACGCTAGAGATTCTCAATCCCAAAAAAGACTTTAAACTGAGCGGTCGTAAGAGATTTCGCCTAATTAGGTTGTAGTTGCAGGAAATCCTACACTACACCCTTGTTAAGAATCTTTCTCTTGGTGTTTCTCTCTCCTCAAGACTCTCTCAACTTTCAAAAAATACATCCTCTCTCTCTGAATCTAGTGGAACCCTTTATATAGGGAATTACATAATGGGTGACAGCTAAGTTGTCCTTTCTTTTCGGGTTTATTCTATGATCTTCTCGCAACATCTATAACGTTAAATCTCGCAAGCGTTGTAGTCATCGCGGATTAGTCATGCTCTTCACGTGTCTCTTCAATCGTCAACTATTACGTCGTTCTTTAAACTATTCTGTGATATTCGCAAAGTGTTGTTGTAAAGCTTGCGGTGATGCTCGCTGGGAAGTGTTGTTAATCTCGCAGAGAAGTGTTGTAGCAATATTCTGGTCCTACATAGGTTACTCTCCTCTCGGAATAGGCGGCTACACCAGTAATAACAACAAAGAGGAAGTCTGTTGTTACGAAGGATTAGTTTGCTAGAAATGCAAACTCAAAGTATTTATAGACAAGGAAGTTTGGACACCAAGGAATTTCCAAAACTGAAAATATTCTCAAGATATTCAATAACTATTTTTCCAAATTCGGTTTTCATAATTCATGAGAATGCTCTGTCCAAATTAATGATCGAAATCTCCTTGGAAAATCTTTAACTAGTAAATGCACATTACTAATTCTTATTTTCCATATATAATTAAAAAACCTTAATTAAAATATTTTAAACTTATTTAAATTCGATCATGGGATTTACTTCTTGTTATCTGTTAAGGAATATCTTTGAACAATAAAAGATACGCATTAATGCACGTGTTCAAAATGTGTCAACATCCTTTCTTTTGTAAGTCCTCTTTCATACTTACTCACTTGAAACCGATTTACCAGGCTTCCAAATCAGTTTAGAATTGGTTCATCTGACTTTTAAGAACTATGTGATTGATCAAGTAACACTCAATCACAAATCATGGGTTTAACGGTTCTACGAAAACAAGTTTCAATTCTACTTACATGTGAGTACTGTGCATAGTTGCACTAGCTTACCAAACTTTGGTTGACAGGGTACTAGGATCGGTTCCCCACATATATATGGTATCTAACTTATATGTGTTGCACATGTCCATAGGATCGGTTCCCCTTTCTGCTATAAACCTTGCTTCACCTCATATAAGGATCGATTCCCCTTTGTATGTGTTGCACCTCTTACTAGGATCGGTTCCCCTTTATCCAGATTTGGTCTTACACATACAAACTCGATCATACCAATAGTGGATTACTTAAGATCAGTTTCACTAATAAAAGTCATACAAATACATAAGTCAGGCCTTATGTTAATAGTTTTACCAAGAACACAAACAAGTCATGAGCGGTTATACTAATCACACATATTGGTCGTTCATAAGATATGCAATGAAGAACAGCCCCAATAACGCCTGAGATTTCCCTTTCGGTTCACAAAACAAGTTCATGAACTTACTTCCTTAAAACACATGTAAAACAGTGTTTCCTAGGATGAAATCCTCACCTCTTACCCATACATAATTACAATAGCATTCAAATGATTATGGCGATGTCTTATCTACAAAGTTTAATGGTTAAGCAATAAACCTCGTATTGTATTCCTTAATACTATGTCTATCTAGAGTTCAAATATGCTTCGCAATTTTGTTTTCAATATGCACGACTTGAAAGATATGTTAGGGAATGAAACAGTTCAAGTCAAATATCGCTAACTCAAGTGGAAGGATGATGTTGTGGTTGTAGCTCCTTACTTCTTCACTTCTTAAAGTCTTCACAATACTTGTGATGTCTCATATCCTAATACTTCCAAGCTAACCGATACGAAGTTGACTCTAGTACATATAATCAAGTGACTCTTAAATGAGTTTTGGTTCACTAAAATATGACAACCAAACTTGACATACCGACACTTGGTGGGTACAACCGAGCTGTGCTCTAACAATCTCCCCCTTTGTCAATTTTAGTGACAAAACTCTTACAATCATATGGATAAACAAATTACAAGAATTCATTACACATACGCTTGATTCCCAAATTCCACAGCACATACCCTGCATTCATTCAATCCTTAAAAATGCAGCATCAACATTATAATAACAAAGCTCATGCTCCCCCTAAAGGTGAGATAGGTAGATTTTCAATCCGTACGTCTTTGTTTTACCAATTCATATGATATGTTACTCCCCCTTAGTCTGTGCTTTTCCTCTTTCGTTAGATAAACGTTCAAGCACCATTGTCCTCTTCCCTAGTGACACCAATAAATATAAAATGGACACCAGTATCACCTGTTTACTCCATATATTTCTCCCCCTTTTTGTCACAAAATGACAAAAAAATAAAGGCCAACACGAAAAGGATCTTACAAATCTCAAAATAGACTTGCAACCTATTGAGTCAAGCACGAGGGTTCCACATACCATTTTTGATAACCAATATCAAAACCGAAACTACAAAGTAATTATGTTTTAATATGTTATCATGGAAATAATTGCCCGAAGAAATTTTCCCATCTAGTTTAGCAAACCAAAAATCAACTAAGCACCTTAGTTCCTTTGCTAAACCGATTGTATAAATACAACCGCTTCATTCGATAAGACCAAAACAAAGATAAACTCTATTTTTATCATCAGGTTCTAATTATCCATATAACTTAGACCTTTAGATTCTAAACAAGCCAAATACTAGGTTAGTTAACTAGCATTTCCTTGTTTAGGCATTCGATTAGACTTGAATAACCGAAACCTCCACTTTGATAGGTCTAACTAAGATCAGAATTAACTTAGTTTATCTTATTTGGAATTGAATTGGACTAAACAACTCATCCCGTCAACATTTTCTTTCGTTAATCCATAAGTAATTCATACAAACCAATAAATCAACTTGCATAATTAATCACCTCAACCGGAAGCAATTGAAACAACATAGACATTTAGGCACCGCAATTGCACCGAAATTTTGTAAGCCTAAACGATTGATACCACACACTAAAGCAAGATAACAATAGTTTTACTTAACCGGAAGCAATTTAAACAATATGAACATTAAAGCACCGCAATTTTGTAAGCCTAAACATTTGATATCATACAATAAAGAAAGATAACAATAGTTTTTCTTAACCGGAACTAATTGAATCACACACATATAATGGAATAAAAACATCAACTGTACCGAAATTTTGTTAAGCAAAAGCAACAAGATATATGAAATAAAAACCGTTTTTTCTTAAACAGGAAAATAATTAACTAACAAGATTGTTACCTCAATTTCGCATCTAACTTTTCCAATATGATCGTAATTTCTTCCAGGGAAAATTGATATCGAAATACCATTACGTTGTCATCCTTATACATAACCAAAGAATAACAACAACCAACATTTACCAGAGAAAGGTTGAAAATCTGTTTTAACAATTGCAAGCAAAAGTTGAAAACCGTCGAATCACATATGCTTTTATGCTAAACCAAAACCGATTCAACATATTGTGACTTTTTCATATATTGTTTCTATCAGAACCCCTCATGATCCTTTGATAAATCCTACCAACATGGGCTAGAACTTAATCCTTCTAAATCAAAAAGTCACCCAAACCATAAGGATTCACAACATATTATGAGATCGAATATCAAGGTAATAAAACTGAAATCAAACATCCCATAAACATACATAGCAAATAAATAAATCATTCAAGCACATGATGTGTAAACTGAAAACTATGATACAGAAAAATTACCAATCAAATAATTTTATTCATAATAAGATAGTTTTATTCATAATAGACTTAATACAATCAATGAAAATCAAAAATTAATGTCTATTTTTCTCATTTCTCAACCACTAATTTCAATCTTTTAGATTTTTCTCTGAAGTTGAATTCAGACCAGAAGGTTTTATTGGATTACAATCATCTTCTATAATTACTAGTCTTGATTCAAGACTAACAACACTGTCATTGAATTCCTTAATTTCCTTTCGCAATTTATTTTTCATGTTCCTTACCTCACATAAAATTAGATCTAACTTTAGTGAAAGATTCTTGAGAAGATTATCATGGAGAGAAGAGATCTCTTCATTAGGAACATCTTGCAGAAGTTTTGGAGATGAATTAGTATCTCCATTAGATGACTCAAGATGAAGTTTCTTGTTAGGAAACAATATGGTCCAGATTTTTCGATTTTGCGAGAGTTACAACTAGAGGTAGACATACTGTCAAAGCTTTATGAAAATGAGGTAAGAGGTTTTCTCCCTTATAAGTTCTTAGAACTTTTTCTCAAAATCTTTGAGAATATTATTTCAGTTAAAAACTTAACCGAAAATCAATTTTTAGAAATATTTTTACCCAAATATTTACACATATATCCTTACTGTATACCTTTTTAAGAGTAACAAGTAAGGATCTATGGTAACAAGTCAAGTTGTCACCTTTTGGTTGTTGAATTTTCTTCCTTTGAAGATTTCAACATTTATTCTTGACGCAAGATCTTGATATTCGAGAAACTTATTGTTAGAAGAGATTTTTGATCTATACTTAGATCTTAAATTTTCGATTTTATACATTCTCTCTCTCTGTTTAGAATCAGGACATTGATTTTGATAATGCCCTCTTAGCTTCCACAAGAAGCAAACGCCAGAATTACAACATTTTCTGGATCTAGATTTCATAAATTTATTTAGTCTTACCTCCTTGTCACTTGATACATTCATGCCAGGTGATGACTTTTAAATGCAATTGAGTCTATCTCTCAGTTTCTTATTTTTTGCTTTTAACTTCCTTATTTCATCTTGACAACATTTAATATCAAGAATGTGTTTAGAAACTTATACCTTCTCGGAGTATTGAGTAACCTCGATTTTCTTAACTCGCTTGTTAAATTTTTCTTTATCATTCAGAAAACTCTGATTGAGTTGAGCAAGCGATGATTTTATTTCAATGATGTCAGATTCAAGAAGGTGAGTTCTTTTATCTTTACATGTAAATATTTCTTTGAAAAATGAAGGGGTAAACTCCTCTTTAGTGTCTAGACTTGGAAGACTTTCAGATTCGTAGACTTCTACAATGGTTGCAACCTGATCTACCTCATCACCTTGATCATTCTCATTGGGACAATAATCAAGTATAGTAGTGTAGGCATTTATTTTCCACTGTGTATCCTTAGTTGGACAATCTGAAGAGATATGACCAAACCCTCTGCATTTGTAGCACTGAGGAACATTATCATCATCATCCCAGGTGTCTTCACATTTTTGTGAAGGAACATTTTTCCTTTTTGACACTGGTAATTATCTTTTTCGATGTCTCAACAGTTTCTTGAATCGTTGAGTAAGAAGAGACAAATGATGGTTTATCTCAGCTTCATCTTCAGTAGTTTGATCTTCCTGATCTTCGGAGATTTCCGAATGTTGGGTTGAAACCCTTTTTATGGCTTTGTAGGCCAACCTATCTCTTAGTTTAGACACGTTCTCTTGATCAAATATCTTTAGTTTTCCTACTAGAGAACTTCTAGAAAGAGAAGAAATATCATTAGCTTATATGATTGCATGCTTCTTAGAATCGTATCTTGATGGCAACGATCTGAGAATTTTGCACACTATTTATTTTTCAGAAATAATCTTTCCAAGAGAGAAAGAGGCATTAATTATCTCAGAGAGTTTAAGATGAAACTCTTCAAAAGTGTTATTTTCATCCATTCGAAGGTTTTCCTAATCGGATGTAAGAGTTTGAAGTCTAGCTTCTTTCTCCGAAGTGTTTCCTTCGAATACTATTCGAAGATTATCCCAAGGTTCTTTCAAAGTTTGACATGATGTTGTAGATCACGGCTTACAACATGTATTATAGCATTCAAACCATCTGAATTCTGCTTAGCTAGTGCCTTTTCTTCGTTCGAAAAATCTACTAGGCGTTTAAGCTCAGCATCCGAGTTTTCTATCTTTGGAAAAATATAACCATCGACGACTAATAACCATGTATTAAAGTCTCGTGATTGAAGAAAAGATCGCATAGCAGATTTCCACCATATATAGTTTGTTCCATTAAATATTGGCGGTACGTTAATTAAAGTAGATTTATGAGAACTCGAGTTCATTCTTATAGGATAGATCCATCAAACGCAGATTGTTAGATCTATTTGTGTTTTCCTGCTCTGATACCAATTGAAAAGGTGAGGGTACCCAAATATACCTCAAGCTAAAACTTTTCCTTCCTATAAGTCCTTTCTCCGAAAGTGATTGTCTATGGACTGAGTCGAGATAATACAACAAATCGGTTCACACTTCGTGTGATCGTCTATCGATACGATATCGAGACAATACAACAACGAAGTATGTTTACTTGATACAAAGGTTTGTACTTAACCAAACACAATAGGATTGGTTATCAAGTAAATAGGAATTAACGTTTGTGTGATTTACTTTAATTATAATAAAACAATTATAATGCGGAAATATAAAGTAAATGACACAACAAGATTTTGTTAACAAGGAAACCACAAATGCAGAAAAACCCGGGGACCTTGTCCAGAATTGAATACCTGTCAGGATTAAGCCGCTCGCTATACAAAATAAACCAACTTCGTATAGTTGAGACCAATCAACTAAACCTATAGTTCACCTAGTTCTGTCTGTATTCCTATGCCTCCAACCTGTAAAAATAAGTCACGTACTTGGACCAATTAATTTGGTTCGTATTCCAAACAGTAAAGGAACAAAAAATATGTTTGGTATCAACTCTCTTCAACCAAGTGATATGAGTTGGACAAAGGCAATTCTGTTTATCTTAACATAAACTCCTTTTTCAGGTTCCAAGATCTATCTTATGTTCAATTACCAAAGTTAATCGTTAAGATTTTGCTATCAATACCTTTAATCCCAAGGAAATGTATTGATACCGATGTACACAACTATTCTATCAAAATACCATAAGGATAGATCGATTATAGTTGGATCCACTTTTACCGAAATAAGTATTGTGCACACCAAAGATTATAAACCCAAGTCAGATCTTCAATATCTTCTTTGTCTTCAAATATTCTTAAATCTTTAATAAACACCTGCACACAACTACTTGAATCTCTTGTGAACAATCACGCACAGAACGGAGTCTGTTAACAATGGATTTCACAAGTTCGTCTTTAGAACTAAAAACAGTATAAAAATCCATGTCGAAACTTTGAACTAGTTTGAGTAAATATTATATCAGAAGAGAAGATCCTCAAGCATAAGAAAACTAGGTGCAATCAAAGTTCAACCACCGTTAGTCAATCAAATCAATATGAAAACAAAAGCTAAGCCGTAATTATCTAGTTTCACACCAACGGTACACGCTAGAGCTTCTCAATCCTAAAGAAAACTTTAAACTGAGCGGTCGTAAGAGATTTCTCCTAATTAGGTTACTCTCCTCTCTGAATAGGCGTCTATACCAGTAACAAAAACAAAGAGGAAGTTTGTTGTTATGAAGGATTAGTTTGCTAGAAATGCAAACTCAAAGTATTTATAGACAAAGAAGTTTGGACACCGAGGAATTTCCAAAACTGAAAATATTCTCAAGATATTCAATAACTATTTTTCCAAATTTGGTTTTCATAAATCCTGAGAATTCTCTATCCAAATTAATGATCGAAATCTCCTTGGAAAATCTTTAACTAGTAAATGTGCATTACTAATTCTTATTTTCCATATATAATTAAAAACCTTAACTAAACGATTCTTAACTTATTTAAATTCGATCATGGGATTTACTTACTGTTAGCTGTTAAGGAATATCTTTGAACAATAAAAGATATGCATTAATGCACGTGTTCAAAGTGTGTCGACATCCTTTCTTTTGTAAGTCCTCTTTCATACTTACTCACTTGAAACCGATTTACCACGCTTCCAAACTAGTTTAGAATTGGTTCATCTAACTTTAAAGAACTATGTGATTGATCAAGTAACACTCAACCACAAATCATGGGTTTAACGGTTCTACCAAAACAAGTTTCGGTTCTACCTCCATGTGAGTACTGTGCATAGTTACACTAGCTTACCAAACTTTGGTTGACTAGGTACTAGGATTGGTTCCCCACATATATATGGTATCTAACTTATATGTTTTGCACATGTCCATAGGATCGGTTCCCTTTTCTTCTATAAACCTTGTTGCACCTCATACAAGGATCGATCCCCCTTTGTATGTGTTGCACCTCTTACTAGTATGGGTTCCCCTTTACCCATATTTGGTCTTACACATACAAACTCGATCATACCAACAGGTGATTTATTAAGATCGGTTTCACTAATAAAAGTCATACCAATACATAAGTCAGGCCCTATGTGAATAGTTTTACCAAGAACACAAACAAGTCATGAGCAGTTATACTAATCACACATATTGGTCGTTCATAAGATATGCAATGAAAAACATCCCCAATAACGCCTGGCGATTTCCTTTTCGGTTCACAAAACAAGTTCATGAACTTACTTCCTTAAAACACATGTAAAACATTATAACCTAGGATGAAATCCTCACTCATACCCATATATAATCACAATAGAATTCAAATGATTATGGCGATGTCTTATCTACAAAGTTTAATGGTTAAGAAATAAACCTCGTATAGTATTCCTTAATACTATGTCTATCTAGAGTTCAAATATGCTTCGCAGTTTTGTTTTCAATATGCACGACTTGAAAGATATGTTATAGAATGAAACAGTTCAAGTCAAATATCAGTAACCTCAAGTGGAAGGATGATGTTTTGGTTGTAACTCCTTACTTCTTCACTTCTTCAAGTCTTCACAATACTTGTAATGTCTCATATCCTAATACTTTCAAGCTAACCTATACAAAGTTGACTCTAGTACATATAATCAAGCGACTCTTAAATAAGTTTTGGTTCACTAAAATATGACAACCAAACTTGACATACCAACGCTTGGTGGGTTCCATCGAGCTACGCTCTAACATTGACGAAGGTGAAAATAGGGTGGAGGATATTCGCACAACAAGGGAAGAAGACATTTTGAATGGACTTCAAAATTCTTTGTTGGAATGTATGAGGTAAGAATGATTTCGATAAGCAAACTGCAATTGAAAATATGATTGCTTCACAGAGGTGATTGCAATTGAAAATGTGATTGCAACGGCGCCAAAATTTGATGCGTGTCGTAACCACAACAAATTAATCAAGATATTTCCCACTAATTAAAATAATATAATGGAAGTCAAGTTCGTTCCCACGAAGAGCAGTGTAATTGATATGTTATTTAGTTCAGCGAAATAATAAAAGAAAATGGGGTTTGTTGAATAATTAAAATAATAATAAACAATATGATGAAAAGATGAAAAGATGAAAAGATGATTAGGAGTCATTCGCCGTTACCAAACGTTGACTTGCATAGTATACTCGTTTACCTTTCGTAATAATCATATATCACCAACCGTAGAATAGCAATCTAGCTCAGTGCTATCCCCAAAAATCCTTATACCACGGATACAGAAGCTCTTCAATATCAGATTCTATCCAACCGAACCACCAAGTAGTAGCTCACTCAAGGTGTAATCCAACTGAATGCTTTAGGCTTTGTGAATTAGGTTGATCCAGTAGTTAAACTCTTAGCTCAAGGTTCACTTGCTAATGTTGTCTTCACTCGCAATTGCTCCACATAATCCCTCTGTAAGGTCTCGCGATTTCTACTTGTGTAGAGAGTTGTTTGACTATTACACTTATCACCCAACTTCTACTAGCATTAGAATGATCAAAATATTAATCCAATTGTACACTTGGACAATCTAGTAATCCATCATAAACCCTAGATATAGAAAACACAAACGATAATATGATAAAAACTTGGAATAAACTTGTATAATAATTAAGCTTCACGCCCGGAACTTTGAATTCATCCTAATCAAATAAAGTTTAGCCTCTCGTGTTACACCATTTCCCGGTTTCCCCCTAAAGGGGTAAACCCTAGAATATTTTATGAAGAACCAAGTGTATTATGAGATGTAAAGATTTTTTTTTTTTTTTGGTTAAGAAGTCTCTTAAATAGTCTCCAAATTGTACCTACGCCCGTGCCAAATCCCGTGCTAAATGGTTGCCAAAAACTAGCCAAATTCCCAAACATAAATCATGCCCAAAACTGGTGATGTATAAAAGTCGCAAAGGCATCGATGTGGGCTTGCGTTAAACCTTGCTAAGTTCAGCCCAAATATATTTTGGCTTGTTAGTTCCACGGAACTGACAGTGTAACTCCCCTTCTCTTAACTTACGGCCAGGTTATTCAGTCCGTGAGTTCTCCTGTATCTTATTCCCTATTCTTACACAATAATCACGGCTAGGATTCCTAGACGTATCTTCTCCTGTAACTTTTTTTCCGAGAGATATTATATCTTCTGCTCTCATATAAACTCTGGTTTCTCCCTGTACACACCTAAAGCCATCTCTCTTCCCTGTTCCTTCTCGAGCTCTACATCTCCACAGATCCACCTATCTACATCACCATTAACCAATCACCACAGACCTAATAAACTCCACTCGAGTTTCCCATTTCGAACTCAAGCTCATTGCCATCGACCAGCTACATTTCATCACCGAGCTCATCTTTCTCCTACTCGAAATGCAGTCCCATTCATCATTGGCAGCAGACTCGCAATTACCAGCAGCAGCAACTCTCGTTACCACTGCCAACACCTACAGCGTCATATTTCATCGCTGCCATCTATGTCATCATCTCCTGTGGTTGTCATCACTTATTCTCACATGGACCACCAGCTCCATCTTAGTTCGTAACCCATCTTCATCTCTCGGTATTGGCAGCATCACATCACCACTTGCTGTTTCAAACCAAGTCCATCCTCCTAATCTTCTCGATCTTATCAACCACCAGCAGCGAACTCTCCTCTTTATCACGGCTAACTCCTTCCAGCACCAGATACAACAACCTTCCTCTCGAGTTCAACTCCATCAGCGTCCAACAAACATCACTGCCAACAAGCACCATCAAATAGTCATCTCTGCCAGACCTTCTCCATCGATCACCATCATTCCCCTACACAGTCAACTCGAGCTTCTTTTCTTTGCCATCAGCTTCTGATCTCGATAACTCCACCTCGACATCCATGAATGCTGCAGCTCCATTCTCGTCCCTGATCATCTCTCAGTCCACTTTCCGACAGCAACATCACCACAGCACATTCCATCACTGCCATTAATGGAAGCAGTCTCTTAAACTCGAGCTAAGCTCATTCACAGCGAGAATAGGTATTCTCCCTGCTCTATATTTATACTTCTCGACCATTCTCCTTCTTTCTCCAAGCTCAAGTTTCTTCTCAAACTTCATGCTATACGTTACCTGTTCTCTGAACCGCATACTCGAGCATGTACTCCATTCATCATTCGATAATGGAAGCCCAACAAACTCGGACTCCAAGTTCTCTTACTGGAAGTTCTCAATCCATCCTTTCTGCACGTAACTTCCATCAGTATAAGCAGCTCCATTGTCAGTTTCTTGTTCGATCCATCCATGGAAGCAACCACAGTTCACGCCATCTCCTTCCACTGCCAAGCTCCATCACTGCCATCTTCCGTTCACCACCATTATTCATGAACTTCATCATTACTTCCCTTCCATCATCTCTTGATCAACTCCATCAATCGCTGGCAACAACTCCTTTATGCCAATAGAAGCTCCACCATCTCAATCACAGCAAGCCAATCGAGTCTCCGTGAAGACGGCCTGAATTGGTCGGAGAAGAAACACCTGCGTTGTTATTTTAATTCAAAATGTGGCTGCCCCGAGCAAATTATCCGAGTGCCTTTAGTGATGTTGTCTCCCCCTAGTAGCTCCAGCGTCTTCCTTTAATATTTCCTGTCTAACTGTCAGTTCCGGAGAACCGACAAGCTTGACATCTCTTTTTGCCCATATCTTCTTCATACGACCTCGGATTGACCTCGTTCTTTCGCCGTTGGCTTCGTATTTTCGTCCTCTTCGAGATGATATCAAGAACTCCTTGATTTGAATGAGTTACACTTGGTCTTTGGCCCTTCTCCGCTTTCAGCTAACTTCTTTTATTGCACAATTAAGTGCCAATTCGCTTCTTTTGGATGATTCACCTAGCAAAACACAAATAAAGAAAAACAAAAGTAATATACAATAATTTTGCAAGAAACTAAGCAATTACTAGCATGGATTCAACACTAAATATATGCAAAATATGCACTTAACAGTGCACTGTGCAGTTTGTTTAATTCAAGAGACTAAAATGCAGCACATCACCGATGATTTTGTTAGTCAGATGTGGTCTGATGACAACTCTGAATGGAATCACATCCCATCGGTAGGAAGTTGTGGTGGTTTATTGTGCATGTAGGACAGTAGCAGGTTCGAGAAGTTGAATGAGAGAGTTGGATACAACAACATTACTACTCTTTTTCGACAAGATTAACTGGATTTCAGTGGGCGGTGACGAATGCTTATATTCCATGAGATTACAGTCTCAGAACTGAATTCTAGAATGATATGGCTGAAGTACGAGGCTGGTGAAACGACCCTCTGTATATAGCCGAGGATATGAATATTGTAAGGTCAAGCGAAGAGAGCAATCGAGGCGATGGGGATAGTCGAAACAATTCATTTCTAAACAATTTTATATTGGAACAAGAGTTGATTGACCATCCGTTGGTAGGAGGATCTTTTACGTGGTCGAATAATCATTTTAATCCTTTTTTATGCATGCTAGATATGTATTTTTTTTGTCATGATATTGAGGAAGCTTTTCCCAATGCTCTCCAAATAGTACTGACGAGAACAATTTCGGATCACAGTCCCATTCTAGTGCTTACAGATATTCCAATGCCTTCCAAGCCTTATTTCAAGCTAGATAGGGTACGGGTGGAGCAAAAGGATTTTGTGAGGAATGTGCAGTGGTGGTGGGAAGCCATGACGTTTCATTGTAGTGAAAGTACAACTTTCTTCCTCAAACTTCAAAATTTAAAGCACATGATCAAACCATAGAGAATTCAGGAATTTGGTTCTATTTCTAGAGACAAAATGGCTCTTATAGGAAGAATTCATGAATTGAATATTCAAGAGTAAGATGGGGCGTTACAACAACACCAATTGGAAGAGATGACTCAATGCAAGTTACAGTTGCGGAATATGGAAGCTATGGAGGCACTAAATGGCAACTGCGGGCGAAGCAAAATGATTTTAGGTGGGGTGACTCGAACACTAAATATTTTCATAGTATTGCTAGCGTAAGAAGGAGGTGTAACATAATAGCAAAGCTTCAAGTAGGAGGGGTTGATTCTTTTGATCAGGCCATTATAAAGGAAGAAATCAGGAATTTCTATATCAATTTGTTCTCCCAACAGAACGAGTTGAATTCGGGTATGGAAAATATTTATTTCCCTAAGATTAAGGAGGAGGACAAACTTTGGCTTGAAAGGGAGTTCTCGTAAGAGGAAGTTTGGGGAGTTGTTAAACATATGGGATCTAATAAGGTGCCTGGTCCATATGGTTTCACGGCTGAATTTTTCAAGAGCTGATGGGTGTGGTGAAAGATAATTTTATGAACCTCATCAAGGACTTTCACATGTACGATTCTATTGATTGGAGGTTTAATTGCTCTTTCATCACCTTAATACCGAAGAAAGAAGATTCTTGTACTCCAAAATACTTTAGACCGCTAAGTCTTATTGGTAGTGAGTACAAAATTTTGTTTAAATTGCTTGCAGTCATATTGAAAAAAGTGATGCATGGTATTATTTCTAATTTCCAATGAGCTTTTATTCACGACAAGCAAATTCTTGATGGAGTGCTCATTGAAAATGAATGTGTGGACAGTATATTGAAAGCTAAGAAGCCTTAGATCCTTTGTAAGATTGATATGGAGAAAGCCTTTGACAATGTTAATTGGCATTCTTTGTTTACAATCTTAAAAAATCATGATTTTGGCGACAAATGGATCTCTTGGACGTAACTTCTTCGAATTTTTCTGTTTTGGTGAATGGCAGTTCAACGGAGAAATTCAAAACGATCAAGGGGTTACGACAAGGAGACTCGTTGTCTCCTTATTTTTTCTTATCGTTTGTTGAGGTTATTTCTAAGCTGATCAATGATATAGTGGCGAGAGGACAACTTTTGGGTTTTCAAGTAGTGGATCACGGAACAATTATTTCTCACCTATAATTTGCGGATGATATGCTGATTTTCATTGATGCAAATGTGGAAGAAGTTAGGAGACTATTAATAATTTTGGCGGTTTTCGAAACAATTACCGGTTTGAAGTTAAACTTGGAGAAATATACTATGATTAGTGTGGGTGCAGATAGTGTTATTGATGTCCTAACCAGAGAGATTGGTTGCAAGTCGGAGAAGCTTCCTTTTACTTATCTTGGTATGACCATAGGGGCACACTGGTGTAGTACCTCAGTTTGGGAGTATGTTTTGGCAAGAATGAAGCAAAAGTTAGAAACATGGAAGAAGAGGAAGCTAAATAGAGCTGGTAGACTCGTTCTTATTAATAGTTGTCTTGCTAGACTACCAATTTATTATTTGTCTCTCTTTCACTTACCGGTTACTGTAGAGAAACGAATGGTTAGAATCATGCGTAATTTCTAATGGGGAGCAAGTGAAGGAAGAAGGAAGTTATTTTGGGTGGGTTGGAAAAAGATTTGTCTACCGAAAAATAATGGGGGTTTAGGAGTGAGAAACTTAAGGACAATCAATCGGGCGTTGTTGATTAAGTGGATATGGAGGTACTCGAGAAGCAAAAATACCTTATGGAAGAAGATTGTGCGAGAGAAGTTTAAGAAGAATAGTGATATTCTAATGCCATACATCGACTCTAATTCTCAATGCAGGAGTCTTTGGAAGAACGTGGTGAACATGGTACCTACGGTTCAAAATATGGTTCATTTTACAGTTAATGATGGTAACAGAATCAGATTTTGGAAGGATAAATGGCTTGATGGACGGTGTTTGAAAGACATTTTTCCGGAGGTGTTTAAGATAGTAAAGCATAAAGATTTCAATGTAGCATAAACAATTAGGAGTAATGGTTGGAAGTGTGTTTTCAATAGAGCTTTGAATGCCAATGAACAACTCGAGTGGGATCTTCTTCGGCGTGATGTTCGTATCCCAATTCTCGTGGAAGGTGGAGATGAGATGACTATTATGGAGAAATTTAATACTGGAAAATGTTACGAAATTCTCGTTGGTCAGTTAGATACGTGCAGTTTCTCGAAGCATTTATGGAAGAACAATATTCCTCATAAGGTTAGTTTTATTCTTTGGGCTTATTTTCATAATTCTCCTCCAAGTAGGGACATGTTAAGGCACGGAGGAGTGGAGATTGGAAGTGATTTTTGTGTCTTTTGTAATGTCGTTAGATAAACAATGGATCATATGTTTTTGCATTGTCCTTATTCTTTTGAGATTTATAATTACTTCATCAAAGCTTTCCGGATATCGTGGCCAATTTCAAGATCATTACTTGATTTGTTTGAAGCTTGGACAACAAATTTTTTGAGAGGTAGAGGAAAATCAGTTTGGGAGATTATCCACTATGTTATTTGTTGGAGACTGTGGAAGGAAATGAACGGAAGAGTTTTTGGAGATATAATGAAAGAGGCGACTGAGATTATTGATCTTATTAAACAACTTGTAGTTGTATAGTCTTGTGATTCCGATACCTTTAAATTTGTTTCTACAAGTCTCATTTGGAGCAATTGGAAAACTCTAATGACTTTGTAATTCCCTTTACTTTCTGTAAAGCTTTTTCTCTCTTTAATATAACCTTTTTCTTCAAAAAAAATGAAAAAAAAAGGGTTGTGGTCAATGGGAATGCTGCAATTCATAATAGAGAAATGTTAAGCAAACTAGCAAAGCATAATAAGACAAAGTGGTCCCACTCTAATTGGTGAGCAATCAACCAGTTTCCTTTCCACCCGTATATGTCCATCCAAACTTTAAGGGATTTCGTCGTAGAAATCCATACATTTGGGTCAATCCTTACACACCGAAAAAGTTTCGGTCAACCTATTTTGACGGACAAAGTTAAATTGGTTCGTTTTGGTTGAGACCGATTTGTTTTTAAAGTACGTTATTATCCCTTTGTAAGTAACTTAACCAAAGTTAGAACATGTGGAGTAATAGTACCCATGTTAACTTGACAAGGTTTACTTGCGAGTCTTCTTCTTCGTTCCTAGGATGCTGCCTGTGTCCATGAAAATGCTCAACAATACATTTATAGAATCCTAGGATTTTCCAAACTGCTGTATCGTGTGAATAACTTGGAATTTATTGTTGTTCTCCTTGAAACATCAATGAAGCAATCACCGAAAATCTTCATCACAGTAATTGGGTTTTGATTCTTTATTATTCAAATTAGGGTGGCAAAGTAAGAGTCTATAAAAAGAAGAGGATATAGATTTGGGTTTTTTATTTCTTACATATTTGAGTTACACATCTCAGATTCTGC
This sequence comes from Papaver bracteatum, assembly GCA_023529315.1. NCBI lineage: Eukaryota > Viridiplantae > Streptophyta > Magnoliopsida > Ranunculales > Papaveraceae > Papaver > Papaver bracteatum. The sequence goes on along the minus strand of JAJJWX010000810.1, from coordinate 627,658 downwards.
ATGTGATCAATTTTGGGTTTTTTAGGTAAGCCTAAGTGTTTGTTAAATTGCTTTTGTTCATTTGTGTTTGATGTAGTCAAATTCAAAATTAGGATAAACAGGAAAATTTATATCTATAATAAGGGAAAGAATCAAATCCTTTGAGGTTATTAAGTTTTTTTTTTTTATCTCACACTGATTTCGGATTCCCAAAATTCGGAATCTACATTGATGATTCTGAATTTTCTACGTTATTTTTGGAGGCAAGCCTAAATGTTTGTTAAATTGATTTTGTGTTATAACTTACTATCAAGTGCAAAATGTTAAGGCTTTTGTATACTGTAGAGCATTCTACCTAATTAGTACAATTTTTGATTATTTAATAAAGCTTTGATTGTTTATTTATGGTCAATGCTAAAGACTGTCTTACCATCATTCAACATGCACTAAATGAAGTCGACACAATGCTGGCATGAGAGGTAAGGTCTGACCCATGCTATCTCCAATACCTTGGATGCCTATAAGAAGTTTATGAGTACACATTTAATTTGTTTTCAAAGTTTGGTAGTAGTGTTATTCCATTACATGCACGCTTGTTGGGTTTGTTTCCATTATGTTGATGTGAGATAACAATTCCTTATGTAGTGTGTGCGCACATGATACCAACTAATTGTAGTTTTATAAAATACGCAAATACACTATGACCTTGGCATGGAAGTAAAGTAACTCTTTATTTGACTTTTTGAAAATTAATATTGTGAAGATATTAGAGTGATGTTGCTTTTGCGAGTCATTATTATTACTTCGTATGATTATTTTGACTTGGTACCCAGAAAGGTTATATGTTCAGTCATCATGTTTGTGGTGTTTCCAGCTGAGACTTCCTTCATTAGCTAAATCAATAGTCGACCTTTGTTTAAACATGTTGTATTCCAAAGAAGAATTTAGCCATGCAAGAGATTGACAAACACTTGGTAATCTCATTGAACATATATCTTGCAGTAGTTGGAGCATAAACTTAATTGCTAAAAGCAATACTAATGTTAGAGATTGGTTTGCAGCAGTTAATGATGTCGGGTTAAGGCCTCTCGAAGGTTGGTGCCATCCTCTAATGATGTCGGGTTAAGGACTCTCGAAGTTTGGTGCCATCCTCATCGTTTTGATTCATTGATTAGCTCCACCAAGGGGATTGATTAAAGACGGGTTCAATGGTTTGTTGATGGACAAGCAACGTCTCAAGCAATTGAATCCGCCATTGAGGAACAATGTCAAGAGGTTAGTAATCAGTTGTAATGCAGAAAATAATATACAACCTGGTGCGAAGTACGAGTTACATTCTAGTAAGTAATGTTTTTTTTCCCTGTATTACTCACTTGGGATACAGTTTAATCTTCACTTTATGCATATTGTCATTTATACTACCAAGTGTCCCAAATGGTTTTAAGTTGATTACTGTTAACTTGTATTTTCACTTTCCCATTCCTATGTTTGAGTATGGATGGTGTCATTTATACGACCATCTGAATAGGTATCATATTTAATTTATACGACCATTTGAACCATCTACCCATTTTAATTTATATGACCATAGAACATCATATCATAGTTTATTTTATACGACCCTCCTAGTGTGGTACCCAATTTATTTTATACGTCCCTCTTAGTGTGTTACCCAGTTTATTTTATATGACCTCTTGGCTTCTTGGAAATGCTATACAACCCCAATATTGTAGTGCGTTGTTTAGTTTAATACCCCTGGCGTTGTGAATAGGCTTATCTCTTTGTTTCTTGTTGTTCCATGTTGTCCTTGCATTTCTAAATTGGATCGATTATGGTTTATGTGAGTTATTTTTACCTTTTAAATTTATGCTCTACATTATATGCTTCTTCATGTGAAGCTCAGAGAATGGAAAGCGTTGCTAAGACCGCCGCTGGGGAAGATGCAGAGGTTTTTATCTGATGTCTGTTTTTGTACATCTATTTGATTCACATCTTACTGGGTATAATATGGAGTTGGTTTCAGTCATAGATCACTGTGTAAGGTGTATATGCACAAGTTTTTTTTCTTCTTTTTCAAGAATTACTTTTAAGAATTAATCTATTGAAACGTATATATAATGTTCTAATTCTGTTAATTTTCTGATGGCAGTTAAATGATAGTAAAAGTTAGGGGATTTAATAAAGTGCCACACTTTCGATTATGTGTTTAAGAAAGTGCTACCGTTTTTTTCAGAATTAATAAACTTCCACTAGTTTGACTTCTCCATCCTGTTTTTTTTCAAAAAAACACCTAACGGATGTTAATGCATATGTGGCGGTTATTCTACCCTAGTTAAAGACAAGTAAGCCCCTGAATAGTTTTGCTACCTAAGACTGAGTTGTGATGGCAGAGTCTCAAATTGCTACTGCTATGTATCTTCTTCCCCAAAATTGTTTAACTAAAACCCTAACAAAATATTGTAATTCAACAAAAACCTATTTGAAATCCCATTGTCAACATTGGTGAGTATCATACAAAGAATGAAAAATCAATAATACAGACTTTAACTTCATTGTTTCACAAAGAGATCTGTCGAAGAAAAGAAATGTCATACATTAATAAACTGATCAAACCCACTGTAATCCCAAGCTATAGATTCAGGTCTTGTTGATGTCAAGGCACTGCAAACAATTGCAATTTGAAGTTGGTGAACAATACGAACTGGTTTGGGAATTCTGTCGAACAACTTCCTAGCATATTTTAGGAAGAACAAGACCTAATGTGTATGATGTGATGGTATATGAATTATGTGCATAACTTAAACCACAGGTGCATGATCTGCTGCTACATAAGCGTATCAAAATTTACGAGACCATACCTCCAAATACTGATTCAAGCACACTAGCTAAACATATATTTTCCAATTAGGGTAATATCCAACTGCAAGAAGATAAACCATCTTGCTCCTTTCGTATGGGCTATGTTTAACGTCTACATAAAGTACAAAACACAATCAACATTGTTCCTTCTTTAAAATACTGAATCTAAAAAAAATAAAATTCCTTAAGAACCCTAATTAAAAAAAAAATACCCAAATTAACATTCAAAAATCTAATTTATCAATTCAACATCAACGAAACATTCATAAATTGAATCAACATAAACCCATTTCTCAAATTTGGGGAATTTTAAATATACAATCACGAATTTGATGAATCATTCCTGAGATTTTGAATTCAGAAATCTAATTAATCATAACAACTGAGATTTTGAGATTTGTAATCATCATAAATGAATATAGGATTACAAATTTATTATGCGTACTACCCAATTCAAGTTGATAAAGATCTTTGAAAACCATATAAGAAGCAGTGGCAATAGAAGAGAGGAAGAGGAAGACCTATTTATTTTGTTTACTGGTACGAGCGAGTGGTTGTCAATTCGTAAAATATTGCAAGGGTAAGTTTGTAAAGTGGACCAATTTTCTTGACCAAATCAACCAAAACTGACCAAACATGTGCGTCCAGATGGAAAGGTTAACGGTAGTGGCACTTAATTAATAATGAAAAAAACAGTGGCACTTTATTAAACCAGGTAATGAAAGTGTGGCAGTTTTTTAAAATTCCCTAAAAGTTATTTCTAGCATAGGAGATAAATTGTATTTTAGCCTTTGGTAACTTGAAGATGCAAATAACTTCTCCGAAGCAAATAGGATTAGACATACAAGGATGCATTTAGGACTTTGCTTTACGATACTACGAGCGTCAATTCCATGAATCACTACATCATGTTGTCATTCGTGGGGCTATTTCATCTACTGATGGTTCAGCGTTTTCCAAGATTGGTTTCACTGTATGGATAACTAACTCCCTCTCTCTCTCTGTTTTTGTTATGAACATATGGTGTTTGATGAAATGACTTGATAACCTTTGTGTTGTGTGTGTGCTGGTTGTTTGATGAAATGACTTGATATGAATGGTACTATATGTAGAAGTATTCTGGATGCTATCAAATGGAAGCTATGAGGCCATCACCAGGTTCACTTGATGAGGAAGCACCTCTCTTTGCTGGAAAAAAAATTTGTCTGATGATATTTTAAGGTACATTGAATCATTGTGATACTGTTAAGCAACATATTTCATACCCTTGTTTGTTTGGGTGCATAAAAATGTGAGGGAAGAGACACGAACAATCACATTTTAACTGTTAACAACTTATTCATATGTTAAACTCCTTTTCATCTTTATGTTGCAAATTTGTATAGTGCTTTAAGTTCTAAGAATAGGATTAGTTAGCATGCAGAGGAAATGTACACGTTGAACATAGATTTTGAGCGAGACAGAACAATCCTGCCACTGAACCAATGTTGAACCAACTTGTGAGACTATAACTGGGGTGAGAACTGGGGATGAAACAACGTAGTATGAAGAATTCGATTTGCAAGTTGTGACATGCACTGCCATGACATGATTATACGATTATAGGAATCCGCAAACTACTTTGCTTCTAGAATGACTGGTTTGCAAGGTCAACCTAACCTTTTTGTAGTTTTTTTCGTGTTGAACCTCATCAAACATGGAACTGCTTATTGATGTTTACGTTTGGGTTATGCTTATATGGTGTTGCTTGTTAAGTTACAGTGTACTTGATTGACTGGGGTGCATTTGACGGTTAAAGAAAATAGGTTTATAAGTAGAAACATGTTTAACCAGCTACTCATTGATTATTGCAGTTCTGGAATGATCAATTTTAACGAGTTATCATTGATCAATGGAAACGCTGCATGGTTGTCTTACTGGTAATGACCTCTCAGTCTGAAAAATCTGCACTCTCATGATCAATGATATTATTTGTGATAAGTAATTAATTTATTGGTGTATTTGATTTTATCTGAACAATCATGTTCTATTTGCTCCCCCTTTGAATTTGGTGGAAAATGATAGGCCACATTAGACTAGATCCCTCCACTGAATCAATAAATGTTTATTGCTATTAAGTAGAAAAGCATCGTATTGATATTTAATATTTATTGAGTGGAAACTCATCTTGATATAGTTGTGTTTGCATGCTTAATTTGTTGCAATCTGCTAGTAAACTCCTTGCATTTAAATATTTTCATGACCTTGTTCGTAGTTTCAATGTTCCCGTAAAGACATACATTTGTTTGCAATATGCTCTACTAGATCAAATTTGCAGATGCACATATGAAGATCTAAGTAGAGTGTATATTTCTTGGATTTATTCAAAAACTGCTTACTATTGAAGTTCCTTTATATAGAATGGAATAAAGAATTCTTCTTACACACACAATACTAGCATAGATAGGTTACACTAGGATTCGATGTGCAGGATGTTGTAAGATATGATGGTAAATTTTAGTTAGCCAATGTTTTTTCAAATCAATTCAACTTGCTATATTTTTTGCATCTTAATTTTATCATCATTTATAATTAGCCTGAATGCAATGCAGTCAATTGTTCTAAAATGATGCATACATGTTAATTGCTTAAGGATCTGAACGTGGTTCCATATGAACCCTTGGATCACGGTAATCACCTCAAAGGTGCACCATGCCAAGGACTTAGATCGTCGTCCATGTCAAACCGCGTGGAACAAGCGAGTCGCCAAGCATGGTCACCTTTTTAGTATAATTTCAGTTCTGAAAATGTTGACTGGTTTATAGGTCACAGTGGTTGATCCTGAGTCATACACATACAATGATGAGGTGATCAAGAAAGCAAAAGCAATTGGAAAACCATGGATCGTGGTGACTCAGTAATCTTAAATCTTAAAGATGTTAGTTACCATATGCTTAATTTACAAGGAGATAATGCTGCAACTTTCCATATCACTATTTTACATTTCGAGTCCATGTATACAAATCGACGGAGAACCATACAGATACCCAATTTAATTTATATGATCGTCTGAGTAAACTGACCATTTTAATTTATACAGCTATAAAACATCATACCCAGTTTATTTTATAATATGGTATTGGTATAGTACCAAATTTATTTTATATGATTGCCTTAAAATATTATCCAGTTAATTTTGTCGGGCCATTTGTTGTTTGGACAGTAGTTGTAGTTTCAGCTTGGTTGGATTGGATGCTTGTAAAAACACATCTTCAGTCTTCGTCTATCCTGTCTGTCCAAGATCGCCATAACAAAGAACTAAAACAGGGTTTCTCTATCAATGGCTAATGATGCACAAATTTCAAAGTTTTCATTTATAGATCGGATCGGTATGATGCTCTGTTGGGTACAGTAGAAAATCTCATGTCAGAGTATATCTCTCTGTAACTTCATTATACATTACCTCGTAATCCGTAGAAGGACTAACTATGGTTAGTTTATTAACTATAGAAGGACCAACTATGGTTAGTTTATTAACTATAGAAGGACTAACTATGGTTAGTTTATTATCATTTAAGGGTAAAGAAGGCATAAAAAATGAAACTTAAGGAACACATACGGACAAAATCGGTTTTTCCGTCCATAAAGAATGACTGCAAACTTGGATGTTCGTGAGGGTTGACCGAAAACTTGGGATTTCAGTGATGATATCCCAAACTTTAATGCTTGCCTAGTTGCACGTATTGGATTGGTGGAAAGAAATTTGGTAAAATATATGTTTGTCAAACTCAAGAAGTCAAAGTCGTTCATTCTGAAAAAGTTACAATCGGTTTACATGTTGGAATTCATCCACCGTTTCTACTGAAAAAAACATACTGAAAATCTCTTCTTTACAGGAATATTTTATGCTAGCTGTCCACATAAACCGATTATAGGAAGTGTTCTTCATGGTTGAAGAACATAAACCAGAATCGGTTGATGTAGACCGATTCTAGGAAGTATTTTTCGACCACGAAAAATACAAATAAAAATCGGTCGATGCATATGTAATCATCAACCGATTATGATGGAGTCGGTAAATATAGACATGAATATCGACCGATTCTGGCTAAATACAGGAATTCTAGATTTCTAAATTTTGAATGATCAAATCAATCAAAACCCAACAAGGAAGAATGAGTTAATAAAATTTGATCGCCATATTGACACAATGGATGATTTTTAGTTAAAAAAAACCTGGCTTGACTGGGGTATACCCAGATTAATTGGGGTATACCCAATTTTAAAGGGACATTTTTTGTGGGTTTTAGGGGGAGGCCTAATAGGTAAGTTACAAAAATACCCTTACCCTTTAAAAACCTATTACTCTAAATCAGTTTTAATTTTTTTCCATTTCATCTTCTTCTCTTCTTCTCCTCCCTCCACAACCCTACCGGCTCCATCACCCCACCACCACCAAAACACGTCGATTAATTCGTTAGCATCGTCGATTCGAAAACTCCGATTAATCTTCATCAATGGATCCACCACGGAAGAAGGAAACTCGTATGAAAGAAACTAATCGCAAACCCAATGAATATAACCCTAGAATTGCAAGTTTGGTTGCTAAGAAAGTGAAGAAAAAAACGGTTGAAGAAGAAGGAATTGAACCCACTAAAACACGTGAAATGGTGCGCTTAAGAAAGTAAGGGCTTGTTTAAACTCACTCTAGTACTTCGGTTTCATATTTGCATGTAAAATTAGGTCAGAAAATTCGAATTTGTGAATTGGCAGTTGCCACGCCGGCAATGTTTTTTTTATCGACCCTTCCGGGGTTTCATAGTTAGGGTTTGGCGGAATGGTATAATCTTGAAGAACCTGCCGGCTCTATGGTTTCTGTAAATGCTACTAGCAGGGCCGGCAGGTTATTCAACTAAGAACCTGCCGGCGTTATATTAGTTTTAACGACGCCGGCATTTTATTCGTTTTCCACCCTGCCGGCTACTTTTCTTTGAATGTCTCCTTATGCCTAGAATGTTTTATCCCGGAAGGGTATTTTATAAAACGATGCCGGCGCTTTGTCAGCCGGAAATGTATGGTTAACGGACCTTGCCGACCTGTTTAGTGAAAATTCCTTGTATGTACTGTGTAAATTTGTTTGTTGGCCGGAAGGCTATTTTGATGACACTTTGCCGAGGTGTCTTAGCCGGTAAGCATCTTTTGGTCGACCTTTCCGGCTATGTGTCCGCCGGATAGGTTGTTTTTGTAGACCCTGCCGGCTTTTGATATTTTTTTTCTGAATTATTCTTGTTCAGATTGCGAACGGCAAAGAAGAAAGCTGCTCTGAAAGCAGCTCTTAGTAGTCCTCCTTCAAAACCTCCTCGTGTTGGTGATAAACTCTTGTCTTCAAAATATCGAGGGGCATATGTTGAGCGGGGAACGAGAAAGATCATTATAATCAATAATCCAGAACCACCATATGAACCCAGTGATTCATACGACACTCCATATGAAGACCAATCAATTCCATCTGGTAGAAGAGGTGATGATGATGATGTTGATGAAAGAATTTCGGCTGCTGGAGGAGGCAACAATGATGATGATGGTGATGGTGATCAAGACATGCCACCTGTTGGAAGAGGTAATGATGATGATGATGGTAATAGAGATAAAGGTAAGAAAACCGTCGAAGAGGAAATTGTTGAATAGGAAGAGGAACAAGAAGAAGAAGAAGAAGGAGGAGGAGGAGGAGATGGAGAACAAGTTGTTGAACCCACCGAAGCTTCAGGGTCAACTTCACCCGGAGCGAGGAAGAGGGTGATCACTAAAACACGGAATTCTCACATGCCTTCCGAACACTTGATGGTTAAACTGAAAAAAGATGAGGACCCAAGGGGGACTCCAAGAGATGGTGGCAATGTTCTTTTTGGATACAAAGACTCATGGGCATGTACGATCCATAATACTATCGTAAGTAATCTTAATCCGTCTTTGTTCTATATTCAAGTGTATAACTATCTTAATTAAATTTGCGTCAAGTGTTTGTATATCTTTTCATTTTATTTTATTTTTGGTATTTAGGATCACAAGAATGCCATCCGTCTCATGAGGCGCCAAGCTTTGTGTTCAGTGGCTCATACTTGGGATCTTGACAAGGAATGTGAGGATGTGAAAGTGATTGTGAGGAACTCCGGGTTGATGCCTGCGATTGAGAGTTCGAATATTAATCTTGATAAAGTTACCGTCTCTGCATTCTGTGAAAGGTTCTACGGAGAGACTGATACCATGTTATTCCCGTTCGGTGATATGGAGATAAATCTCGATGATGCTCAACAAATTCTAGGCCTCAAGGTTGAGGGAAAAGAAGTCTGTGAGGGGATGGATAATTCGATATCTTTCGAGAAGATTTACGATTTGAGCAAGAAATTGTTCGGTTGGAATCAGGTTCAGACGGAGGCTGTTCTTGACACGAAGGATGGTCGTCTAACCAAAAAGTTTAATGCGAATAGGTTGAGGGACACATTATGGGATACACGGTCAATCCTTGACAGGGAAGGAATGGTGAACCCGGTGCGAATCAATGCTGCCGCGGCCGGTTATTTTCTATACGTCCTGGGCAAATGTATCTTCCCCGACAGTTCCAGAAACCAAGTGGAGGCCGGTTACTTGCAACTACTGGATCCCTTAAATAAGATGCGTGAGTATTCTTGGGGTACTGTGGTGGTCGCCTTCTTGAACAATGAGTTGACAAAATGTTCTAGGGCACTCACTAAGAAAGTTAACAGAAACACATGTCTCTTCCAGGTAATTTTATTTTCTAAAACATTTATATTACCGAATATTCTCGTAAGATAAGGCTTTTACTAAACTTTTTTTTTGCATAGGTTTGGATATATGAGCACTTCCCTTCCTTGTTCAAAGATAGCTCCTACATCAAAGTGGATGAGAGTGTTGCGGTTAATAGGCCAAGAGCGCAAAGGTACAGTTTTAAGGGTACTCAGGATAAGGAAATGCCGCAACAGCTTATGAAACTCTGAAGTGCCATCGACGAATTGACTGCGGAGGAGGTGATTTTTGATCCGTATCGGGATGCTAGAAATCAAGGTTAAATCCATCCTAGAAATAAAGTTGTTGCATTATACTATGGACCCTTGATGAATGTGTTTGAAGGATATTCAATGTACGATCCACATCGGATTATGCGACAATTGGGTTACGTCCAAGAAGAACCTCATTTCGATGAAGATAAGCCGTTCTTTACTGTGAACCGGGATGAGTGCACCATGTCCCAAAAAACAATTAACATCTCTTACGCTCCACGGCCGGCTCAAGAACATTGGGACAATAGACGTGGCCGTAACATCGATGTGAGTCTTTTGGATGAGGTGACCAACGATCATGAAGCTACTGAGAAATACATGGAGTGGTACTTGGAATTGGCTCGTCCTACTGTGATTAGGAAAATGATTGTTGAAGAACTGGCTCTAAAGAAGAAGTTGGAAGCGAAAGACCCATCAACATTGCTTAAGTTCTTTGTAAGTATATTTAGAGTTGCTCTTACTATTTTAAGATTGATTGCATTAACGAATCATTCTATTCATTGTTTGTTGTTTAATTGAAAATAGAAGGAGCATTTGAAGACCTTTGGGAAGGTGTTGTTGTGCGCGAGAGAAAAAGGAGAGCCTTTGTCGATTGAAGAGCAAAGCAAGCACATTGACTATGTTAACAATGTTGGCAATGAGGATTCCAATGAAATGTTCAAGCAACTTGAGGCTCAAGTAAAGGCTAAAAAAAAGCTAGGAGAGAAGCACAAGCCAAGATGAAGGCTGATAAAAATAGGAATCGTGGTGGTGAAGGTAGCAGCAGTGGTCGTGGTGGTGAAGGTAATTCTCCAAAACGGGGCCGTGCTCGTCGTGGACGTGGTCGTGGTCAATGAATGCTTTCGTAGTTTATTTCTCTATGTTGTGGTGGACAAATGTTTAAGTTAATGGCGTGGACAAATGTTTTTAAGGTTTATGGGACGTGTTTTCATTTTGGACAAAAAGTGTTGGATATCTGGTTGTTGAATGAATGGTTTGTTTAGCTACGTAAAGTTTTAATGCATAAGCCGGAATGCTTCCGTAAAATTAAAATGCCGGCTTTACCAGGGCCGGCAAGGTTCGGAATTGTCATATTGCCGGCCCTGACAAAAAAATTCTGCCCAATATAGTTCCGGCGGTTTTGTTGCAAAAACACATTTCTCCTGATGCCTAAAACATATCTCTCCGGCACGGTAACAAATTTGTGACACCTCCGAATAGAACGTGGCCGGCATTGTAGCGTACCAATACACTTCCGGCGGGTTTGTGGGAAAAAAATCTTCTCCTAATGCCTACAATCTTACACGACCGGCATTTTGGAGAAAACATACCTCGCCGGTGTATTCAAAATTCAAATTTTTTGCAAGTACAATTTCATTGATTGACTTGTACTTGGGGACTATAACGGCCAAATTTGGACACCATCCTATAAATACACTACTTCTCTCTACAAAACAACATACAAATAGTTCCATATACTCTCCAAAGATCATATCATCATACACTCCATCTAACTCACCCAATATCTCTCTACAAACAACAATGGCATCTTTTGATTCGAATGAAGATTTTGCAATCACCAAGGCTTGGTATGCGGAAGATCGACTTAGACGTCAATCCTCCGAAAGGGAAGATTCCAAAACCTTTTGGGCTAGGGTACACAACAAATTTAGCGGCGAGTATGGGAATCCTAATGCAAGAAGTATTGAACAAGTCCACGCTAGGCACCTAGTAATCGAAAATGCGATACTTGTTTATTTAGCCCTCCAACCTCGGATTTTTAACACTCGCCCCTTCACCTTGTCCGTTCACCGAAAATTTGTAAGTCATTTTGTGGTTTTTTTTTACGTAACCCATGTTGTTTTATCTTCCAACGAAACACCACTAACAAATGTAAGCTTGTTTTTGTAGCACGAAGCCGTGAAAGCGCGCTACTTGGAAGTAAAGGGGGAAGCATTCGCATTCGATGCAAGCTATCACTTCTTGGCCGATAAAATCCCGCTGGATAACCCGAACTACTTGGTATCGTCTTCGTCGGAGGAAGATTGATGGTTTTAGAAGTTTTAGTGTAGGTTTTGTGGGTATACCTCTATGTAAGCCCTCACGAGACTATAACTCATCCACTAGGGTCACCTAGGGTTTAAAGGCTTGATGCACATGCTAAGTGCATTCGTTTTTATGTTTCAATCAATGTAGTAACCAAAATTGCATAAATAAAGTGAATTACATCTTCCATATTTTCTGTTTTCTGTTTGGTATAAGTACAAGTCGGCAAGGTTATAAATCCCTAATCTGCCGGCTATCGTTAACTTGGCGATGATAAAAGCTATTTACTTGCGACGTTATAACCGCGGGCATTGTAGTATAATTTTCCATGCCAAGATACTCAAATGTGTTCTTCAACCAATACAATGTCGGTGACCAAAGTCGAATGACTTATTCAAAATGGACCATGCTTAGGTGCATATTAGCCGGCATGTTATTCAAACTATAACCTTGCCGGCCTTGTGTATTTTTAAAATCTAATTTTTTTGATCGAAATCGAAATCATAAATGGGATGAAAGGTTTAATTTAGTGAATTCATAATTTCAAATTTTTAATCTAAACTCAATTAATTAACCTAATCAGAATTTTAATGTTAATTAACTAAGGGTATTTTAGCCATTTAGAAAATACAAGGTTAAGGGGTGGCTTGGTTTTACTTCATAATGACCTTATTTTGTCTTATTGGGTATACCCCAATTAATCTGGGTATACACCAATCTCGCCAGGAAAAAAAAGTTCAAACGTGGGAAGAAAAGAAGATTGATGATTTTTAGCTTTATAAAAAAAATCAAACATGAGAAGATGAATCAATTCAAGTGGAGATGAAAGTGAATTAGATTTTGTTTTTATTATTAAGATTTAATTTGGATAAATTAGTAGTATTTATATTTAATAGAAGGTAAATTGGTAGTGCAGATTTAGACACCCCTTATCATCATTTCCTATTGGATAGATGAAGTAATTTATAAGCCCCAAATAATGGTCCTAGGCCCAAAATTAGCCAGGTCACATAAGCTATGTATAAAGGATTGTTACCCCTAAACAAGCTATATATAAAGTGCCAGGTTACATAAGCTATGTATAAAGGATTGTTACCCCTAAACAAGCTATATATAAAGTGCCAGGAGCAAAAAGTATTATCATTAGGACTCGGGCGCATATCACAGGTGTATGAAGTTGCTTACATGGAAACATAGTCTCTCCCTACTTACGGTTCTAACATAACTTCTTGGTATGGAATGCCTTACATGAATATGGATAAGCAAAAGGTGCCAATACTCGTAAAAATCTAGATTTAGGTGAACTCAGATATTAATAACATTTAACTAAACAAATGGGATGTCCAGGTTCAATCAGCTAAAGACACTGGCTGCCTTTCTGCAGCTGCTCTATATGCATTATTAACCAAACATATAAAAACTACACAGACAAAAACAAAAGGACACCATATTTCTCAGCCAAACTCTTAAAATTCAGATAAGGTTTTAATAAAATCCTAACAATAACCCAGGGGCCAAAGATGAGTCAAAATTCGATTATAGACACCATGAGAGTATTACCCTCTCAAGGTGTTTCAACAACACTCAACAAGCTAGATATTATAGCTAATATAGCTAATCATCTTGTAGATAAATCCACTTGGAGTGGTCTTGTTGAGTGACCACCTTCCGCAATCACAACTCACTCTTATCTACTCTATTTGTTTCCTCAGCTTACTTGTTGTTGGTTGCCATACACTGGATATGCCCCATATGCTGCGGCAGCATACATTGGGTCCTGAGCAACAGGTCCACCATAACCGTAGTCATACACTGGATATGCCCCATATGCTGCTGCACCCCACTGGCCACTAGGATCAGCTCTCTGCTCAAATCAACATTAAGTAAATGTTCAGGCCATGCAAGCAACAATTAATCATTTGAACGAACTCATAATTTGTCATATGGCTGACTGGCCAAAAATTGAGGGTTAAGTAAAAGTGCAATCATATACCTGCTTGTTTGCTGGATTGCGACCCCAAGAAAGACGAACAGTCTGCTTGCCAATGGTTGTTCCTTGCAACTTCGCCAATGCTTCCTCAGCATTGTTTCTGCAAAAAAAGTCTCATATTGAGAACAGCCATGTAGGGATTTAAAAGATAAATTTAAAGGGCGATCTTCTCTCAATACTCTATATAGAAGCAAAAAAGTAGTCAGAATATTACCTGTTAGCGAATTGTACGAATCCACATCCTTTACCAAGAGGTATCTTAACAGATGTAATCTCACCATACTGAGAAAAGGTTTGCTTTAGGTCATCATCAGTGATAGTGGAATCAAGCCCCCCAACAAATATCTACAATGAATCACAGGTTAATTAGAGGAATAGTCTTAAGAAAGCCCAACATAGAGAGGAGTCTATCTCACCGTGGTGTTTGTAGAATCACCATCATGGGCTGATGCACCATTTGAAGCATAACCACCTATCAAAAGCAAAGCTAATTAACAAAAACAGGAATCGCAATATTAACCACTTATCTGGGTAAACGAAACAACACTGACTGGTTGGCCACAATGTACACATGAAATATGGGTATTCATGTTTTTACAATGAATAGCAAGGGGAGGTTATGAACTGTTTACAGATGAAAGGGTATATCCTTAGATATCAATAGTGGTCCGAAATATAAGTCAAAGTAAGAAGTGGTCAGTTAAGAAGTAACATGGCCCTGTTTGTTGCATCGAGGAAGACAAATTGAACTTTTATAGTCCTACTTCATATCCACACATAATGATTGTTAGATAGACGAAGTTACAATCAGCATAATGTTTCTGCCAAGTAGAATGTTATACCTAATATTCTACATGGTCCAGGATCCATTAGAAAGACAAAACATCCAACAGTGGAAGACTTTCAGGCAGTAGGTAATATGCTCAATAGACCAAGAGATCTTTCTTCCCAATTATTTTTTTAATTTGATAAAAATTGCATACCTTGTGAAGACTGTTGCTGTTGAAAAGCAGCTGATTTCCTTGGGGTTGCTGGACCTATGCGCATGGCTCTACTTGAACAATACACACCGTTCATCTCAGTCATAGCACGTGACATCTCACTATCATCACCAAATCTCACAAAGCCGTAACCTTTCGAACGACCAGTATTTGCATCAATAACAACTTTTGCTCCTTTTACAGATGCGTATCTAGAGGCAAAAGTTTCCTGCAATACTGTATCAGTAACATCTGAAGCCAAATCACCAACAAATATAGACTTGTCAGAACCTGCATCTGAACGCTTGTCACCCATGCTAAAGGAAGCCCAGTTCAGGCGGAAGGGCTGTTCTGCATTCAACATTGGTATGCCATTGAACTCCTGCAACACCTTTTCAGCCATGGCACGAGTAGCGAATTCAACAAATCCATATCCCTCGGACATTGAAGTCTGCTTATTACGAATTACCTTAATATTCAGAACCTGGTAAGCACCACAATGCCAAAACATTAGAAACCCACCACCTCAAAAGAGTTGTAAACACCAAACTTTGTCTACAATTGGTAGATAGTCGTTAGTTTGCAATAGATAGTCGCTAGTTTGCAAAACAGAAAAAAAAAAAAAAAAAAATCGTTAATTATAAACAAGAATAATCAAGGGTTCACAAAGGACCATCTTCTTCACACAAATAAATGTCTAAACATGGGTTGAAATTAATCCTCAAAAGACCAAATTATAAGTAGTAATTAAAGTCGCAACCATGAACTTTTCTTCAATTGCCTTTTACATATTACTAAAAGTAAAATCGCTATCACAGTAATTATATCAAACTACAATATTATGATTTCGATACTAACAAACCAAGGGATAAGATTTCATCTAAAAAGTATATACTAAACAGATCTCAGCTCAATGAAAATAAATAATCAAACTTGGTTAATAAAAACTGATTCAATTTAACAATAAAGATTTCTTTTTCCTCTCTTTCCTCTCTTCTCTCCAAAACACAGAAAGAAAGAAAACCGTAAAACTACTTATTTCTTTGTTTAGAATCCTTGATCTATCCGGATAAGATTTGATTTATCAGATCTGCCGGGTAAATCAAGGTTAGTACTATTAGTTTTTATAATATTAATCAATAAAATAAATTGTTGATCCAACAATTTTTTATTTAGGTTTTTTATTTTTCTTTGATCAATCTAATGACTTCTCCATGTCATCTAGATTTGTTGTATATTAGCCAAGTTGGTGTTTTTTTGTGGTGTTGTTGCTTCATTGTCATCAATTACATCATGGAAGATGATCGTCTCCAGCAAACAAGACCAAGATTGGCAGTGATGTTACTACTTTGGGCATATTACTTCCTTTACATGGAAGCATTTAACATATATGATGTTAATGATCAGGAATCAGAATGGTTTGAATTAGTGACCATTAGAAGGATGTCAATTTCGTCGACGGAATGTAAATCTATACAATTTCGGTTTTTCGCTTCTTTAAGTTTGGAAATCTGTAAATTTAGTACTAGGTTATTCTTTCCATTTTCTAATGATGTAATTGATATTGATGTTACTGATTCCAATGGGTGGAATGGTTTATTCTCTACCACCATGTATCCTTCAAACCTCAATTTTAATGAGGTAATCTAATAAATTTCGGGTTGTTAAAACCCATATTTCCTTCAAAAAAAATTTAACAATAAATTAAATTAATACAAAAAATAAATATCAGAAAAAGGTTAGGGTTACAAAAAAAAAAACAAACCTCTCCAGTATGACCAAAACAAGCTTGAAGATAACTCTCATCCATCCAATAATGAAGGTCACCAACCCAAATCGTTTTATTCTCTTCTGAAGAAGATCCTTCAATATGTTGTTGTTGTTGATGTTGCTGTTGTTGATGAGGAAACCCCATAAAATGCGGCGGATAATGTTGAGGTATCATCTGATGAGGATGATGAGGCATCACCATTGCAGCAGCACCACCGGGATATTGCATTGGATGTATCCATTGCTGTGGTTGTTGCTGTTGCTGCTGTTGTGGATCAGAACTGTTTGTTACTTGTTGCTGCATCATTCTTTTTTTTTTCTTTTTTTTTTGGGAGATTTTCGATCTGTGGAAACTATTCTAATAGTAAACCCTAGAAGAAGAAAAAAAAACAAAAACAAAGAGAAACTAGAGTTGTGACTCAACCAGGTAACCTTAAAGAACCAGGTTTTAGAAAGAAAGACTTTGCAGGATTCTGAAACAAGATTTATAAAAGAAGAGGATGATGACGGAGGCAAATAAGGATTGCCCTTGCCTGATAATGGCCGTTAGATTATGAATCTGATGGTTGATATTGTTTGTGGAATCCTGGAAAATCGTTACTGACAGAACTTCTATATTAGGGTGAAAGCTGCCTCCGAAAGTCTGACCCTAGACCGATCTACTTGGGTCTAAGCCCCAATTTACTTTAGTTGATGGGTTTTCTTTATGATATCAGCCCACTCAAGTCATTTGAAGATAACTTTGTGTTGTTGTTTTATTTTATTTATTATCTTTTTCTTATTTCACTCAAAAACGACAATATATTAAGAAAAAAATCGAATTCCACGCGGAATGGAAAACATGAAGAAAAAGTACAAAGAATGCTAATAAGTAGCTACATGCCACAACGATTATAGTGGTTGTGGAGAAAATATAACATAAAAGAGGTGATTAGAACTAAGTAGAATCGGTAACATCAAACCAATCGAATTCAGTATCATACTAAGACTAATTTTCTCAAAGGCAACATTTCCATAAGACCGATCGAAAACCAGGGTTTCATATTACTAGCAAGCTACAAAGAATGTTAGAGCACTGCTCGGTCGAACTCGCAAGCGTTGCTATGTCAAGCTTGTTTGTCAAGTTTAGTTGTCAAAACTATAAGTCTTGATTTCTAGTCTACTTATAGCTAAGTCTCGGATTAGGATAGAAAGTGTAGTTGAGATTTAGACTTCACGGCGTTCATCGATTGAAGACGAAGAACTACTAAGCGGAGCTTGGGGAACTTCATCAACAAAAGGTATGTGGAGACTTGAACTCATCTATCACTCAAAAGTCTATCTACTCTATCTCCTATTTGAGACATAAGTCGTATAGAAATATAGACTTCGTTTATACACATTTGATATTTCGAGCTGAGTTTAACTCGCTTACATATTTCTCGAAATATGTGTTGGTAAGCTTTCGCTTTAGCCGAGTTCATCTTATATTCTTGACGAAAGTCAAAAGATAATCATGTGAAAATCGTTTGGTAATATCTTACATGATTTGTATGAGACAGTCATTTTATGTAGACTCAGAATGTTTCGTATTGATCTATCGATCACTTGAAAATTGCTTTTGAAGATAATAGTTTGTGTGAGACACCTATTGTCGTCTTCTAAGAATGTTTCAATGATTGAAATGGGAGTTTAGAACAAATAATCATGATTGGATATAGAACATTATGCGTACTTGTATGCTAACTGTTGCAAGTTATTCCAAGTCCGGGAACCATAGTATTCATACCCGTATGTGTACTGGTTGGTTAGTTGAAAGTCCGGGAACTTAGTATACATAACCGTATGCGTGCCGGCGTAAAGTTCAAGTCTGGGAATTCAATTGAGTTTGGGGTGTATGACAGTATGCATACCCGTTCGCATACTAGCGAACCCAGACCAAGTCCGACCACTTAGGTATGCGTACTCATTTGCATACTTGAGTAGGTTATGTTCTAAAATCGGTTTGTTCATGAACTAATACATTTATATAATAAGGAATGCAATCTTTTTCAAACCATGGCTATAATGTTCATGAATTGATTCGAGTGAATCAAAATCGATTTTGCTTCAATTGTGTCTTGTATACTTTTATGAGAATATAAACAATTGAACAACTCTATAAGTAGTTTCATTTGAGTCAATTGAACTAGTTGTGCTAAGATGAACAAGGTTGATGTGAAAGTGTTCATATGGCTAACTTCGGTTAATTATTGTTGAGCCAACAAGGTGTACACGTTTAGGTATGGTTACCCATATCTAAATGAAGTCACTTTTCATTTGTGTGTAACAAGCTAAGTTCGATCTAACGGTTGAAAGATACTAGCTCGAGTCTAATCATATTTCATCTAACGGTGAATATTGAATGCTTTGTTACCAAGGTAGCATTGATTGCAAACCCTTATTTGAAGACTATATAAGGGAGAACTCTAGTAATTGGGAAATCTAATCCACACACCTCCTGTGTGATACTAGTTGCGACTAGAGTCGATTTTCCTTTAGCCTAGGTTTTTCTAAAACCATTATAGGTTAACAACTTAAAGACTTCATTGGGATTGTGAAGCGAGACCCAACTATTTTCTTTGTAGTTGCGTGTTCTGATCTTGATGTATTTTATCGTGTTTGAATACTATCTTCTCTAACATTTGCTCGATATTTAATCTCTGATAGGCAAGATAAAAAGTAGTCACAAACATCTACGTCTCATCGTTTGTGATTCCACAATATCTTGTTTCTCTATCATACGATTAAGATTACTGTGGGGTGATTGATATTACTAGGCTGTTCTTCGGGAATATAAGTCTGGTATATCAATTGGTTCACGTTCACCTTGATTTATCAAAAGATGGAACAAAACTCATAGGTATTTCTGTGGGAGACAAATTTATTTATTCAATAGACTTTTATGTGTGTGATAGATTGGTTTATCAAGTCTACGACTTTGGGTCGTAGCAACTCTTAGTTGTGGGTGACATTAGCTATGAGAATCAAGTGCGTAGGGTCCTGCTGGGATTCAGAGGAGTAAGGAACGTGACTGTACCTTAATCAGTGTGAAGATTGGTTATGGTTCAACTACATTCTAGTCTGAAGTTAACTTGGAGTAGGCTAGTGTCTGTAACGGATTAATATAGTGTGGTGTTCAAATCTGGACTAGGTCCCAGAGTTTTTCTGTATTTGCGGTTTCCTCGTTAACAAAATTTCTGGTGTCTATGTGTTGATGGTAAATTTTAGACATGGGGTAAAATCGTAAAACCCCATGACCTAATGTTGCCCGCAACACATTAACTGAGAGCATTTAATTCAGGTGTAAATAATTAATAGGGGTATATTTTCAAAATACCGGATTAGGGTTTTCGACACAGAACCCTAATTTCAAACCAAGCCGCATATTGCGCACTATGGCAACTGCGCCAAACCAAAGCCGCATACTGTGCACCATGGAAACGACGCCAAAACCAAAGCTGCATACTGCGCACCATGGCAACGACGCCAAAACCAAGCCGCATACTGCGCACCATGGCAACTGCGCAAAACCAAAGCCGCATACTGCGCACCATGGCAACGACGCCAAAACCAAGCCGCATACTGCGCACCATGGCAACGACGCTAAAACCAAGCCGCATATTGCGCACCATGGCAACGACGCCAAAACCAAGCCACATATTGCACCCACGGGAAACCATGCCAAACTAAGTCGCTATGCCGTTTGGCACATGCCAAAAATAGCGCCCTAGGCTTGCAAACCGTGCAACTAGGTCAACTTGGCCGTGCGTGCCATTGACACATGCCAACACGCACCACTAGCCAATTTCCAAGTCGCTATGCCATTTGGCACATGCCAAAAATAGCGCCCTAGGCTTGCAAACCGTGCAACTAGGTCAACTTGGCCGTGCGTGCCATTGGCACATGCCAGAACGCACCACTAGCCAATTTATAAGCCGCTATGCCGTTTGGCACATGCCAAAAATAGCGCCCTAGGCTTGCAAACCATGCAACTAGGTCAACTTGGCCGTGCGTGCCATTGGCACATGCTAACACGCACCACTAGCCAATTTCTAAGCCGCTATGCCGTTTGGCACATGCCAAAAATAGCGCCCTAGGCTTGCAAATCGTGCAACTAGGTCAACGCGTGCGTGCCATTGGCACATGCCAACACGCACCACTAGCCAATTTCCCAAGTCGCTATGTCGTTTGGCACATGCCACAAATAGCGCCCTAGGCTTGCAAACCGTGCAACTAGGTCAACATGGCCGTGTGTGCCATTGGCACATGCCAAACACGCACCGCTAGCCATTTTCCAAACCGCTTCAAAGCCCAAAACTCAAGGCCCAAGTGGTCGTGTGTGCCATTGGCACATGCCAACACACAAACCACTAGCCACTTTCTATTCCAAGTCGTTATGACATTGGCACATGCCAAAGTAGCGCCCGCAACTTGGAAAAAGTGGTCGTGCGTGCCATTGGCACATGCCAACATGCAACCACTAGCCAATCCCCATTCCAAGCCGCTATGCCATTGGCACATGCCAAAGTAGCGCCCGCAACTTGGCCAAAGTGGCCATACGTGCCATTGGCACATGCCAAACACGTTACCACTAGCCACTTTCTATTCCAAGGCATTCCGCGCATGCCATTGGCACATGCCACATGCTTCACTAAGCGACTTTGGCATTTTCATCCGCACTCAAAGTGCAACTTGCGGCCAAGGCATTTCGCACATGCCATTGGCACATGTCAAATGCTCCACTAAGCGACTTTGGCATTGCCATCCGCACTCAAAGTACAACTTGCGGCCAAGGCATTCCGCACATGCCAAATGCTCCACTAAGCGACTTTGGCATTGCCATCCGCACTCAAAGTGCAACTTGCGGCCAAGGCTTTCCGCACATGCCATTGGCACATGTCAAATGCTCCACTAAGCGACTTTGGCATTGCCATCCGCATTCAAAGTGCAACTTGCGGCCAAGGCATTCCTCACATGCCATTGGCACATGCCAAATGCTCCACTAAGCGACTTTGGCATTGTCATCCGCACTCAAAGTACAACTCGCGTTCAAGACATCTCACACATTCCATTGGCACATGCCGCAACGCTTCACTAGAAACTTTGGCATTGCCACTTGCGCCCAACTCTCGAGACATCAACACAAACTGGGGGATGCTTTCTTGGGGTTTTGGTTTGGCGGTCACAGCGTGCAGCGTACACTACACTCGCAATAAAGAAAGGCGTGCAAGGAATGAATACGGTCAATTAAATAAGGAAATTTATTGTGAAAACGTTTTTCACCATAAAGCCAACGGTTTCCACCTCCTCTGTTTTAATTGACACATTTACTCAATTCCTTAATAAGGCCAAGGTACGTTCAATCTCACTTGTATAAATAGGTTTCACCTATTCTGCCAAAACACACAAGTCTTGGTCAGGCAAAATTCAACACTATTAGATAGCAACTTTGCAAGCTCTCTCAAAAGCTTCCATCACTAGCAAGCTTCTACACTTATGATACAAGTAGAGATATTACCAAGCCAGAACTCTCTGGTCTCATCACCCTTATTCGCTATCCACCCCAAATCAACCATTCTCCTCCACATTGTGACCGAAGCAAATCTGGAACGGCCATCTTCTTGGTTTAGGCCAGAGTTGTACAGATTGATATCTCGAATCAAAAGTGCTCACGTGCAACATATTTGTTTAAGGGTGTAAACCAGTCTATCCATCATCGAATTTACCAAATTAGGCAGAGGCGATTTTCTCCCATAAACAATTGGCGACCACAGCGGGAGTTTCAATCTCTCGGTTACAATATCATAACCTAGGTTCTACCCTCAAGAATTCGTGCAAACATGGTTGGCTATCAAACCATATCCGCAGATACTGATCCTGCTCGAAGACATGACGATCCGCCAACTTCTGGAATCAATGAAACCAGTGAAGAACTCCCAAGACTGGTTGACCTGATGTGAGCTCAGGAGATTCACGCCAAAAATATGGATCTAATGAAGGATGCGATCAACAACATACTCGGATTTCTCTTCAGCTTAACATCGGAGCTAAGTGGCTCACGTCTTCCAGAATATCGGGAACAGGGGACTAACATCCCGAATGAGCATCCTCAAATTAATGGTTTCGTCGCTAACCGGAAGCCGGCAGATCAGGAGGCGACCGCGCTGGTAGAAAATTTGTGTGAATTGTTGCACCTCTCCAGAGAACAGCGGGTAAAAACGTTTTCAGCCATTAACCAAATAGCGCTGAACGCATCTCTAATCCCAGTACCTATAGGGAATCCAAGGACACCTGTGAGATCCGCCAGCAATATTATTTTTACTGGCGACAATATGATGGTAGAAGAGGGCCATAACCGGGCCCTGCATGTTACGGCCCTCATCAGGAGCACAGAGTTTAGGAGAGCGCTCGTTGACACAGGTGCATCATCCAATGTCATCACCATCAAAATGCTTTAAGTTGCCGGGGTACGACCTAACGAGGTCATACGACAACCCACTACGATGACAGACTTCGAGGGCAACCAAACTAGTACATATGGTTATATCAGCCTGGACCTGACAGTGGGACCAATTCAATCAAGCGTGAAGTTCGAAGTGATCGAAAAGGAACCAGATTACCACATGATACTGGGAAGGTCGTGGCTGCACGATCTTAGAATTGTTCCCTCGACATACCATCAATTTCTGAAAATAGTTCTGAACGGGGAAGTAGTCCTTATCCATGCGTCAATATCCCCATATGTACATGTCTACTGCATAGAAACATATAGGCCGAGGGCTCAAGGGATACGGCGACCAAGGTGCACAGTTTCCCGCTTCCAAAGTGGACGTCACTATGAGACGGCAATGAACCAGAGCTATTCAACAAAAAAGACCTCTCTCATGTCGTCCCATCAGAAAGAAGACTCGCCAATACCCCATTGTCGGGCCAGGGTGCAACCCGTACCCACGCTAAGCGAGAATACACCTTTACCGCAAGACGAAGCAAAAAGGGAAAGCTCACGTATTATCATCGATGTTAGCAATTAACAGGGGAGACCACAATCCGGTCTCTCCGCCAAAGAGAATGTATTCACAACGATCAGGAGGAAGTTCTCAACGCCCCTCAGAAGCTGCAAGACAGGACCGACTTAACCACAAACGAGCTCGACACTATCAATATAGGGGATGAAGAATTCCCACGCCCCATTTTAATCAGTTCTGCCTTACACTCAACGGAACGCTCGAAGCTAGTCGATCTACTCAAGGAATACCAAGATGTATTCACATGGACATACGAAGAAATGCCTGGTTTGGATGAAAAAATGATTACCCACCATCTGCATGTGATACCCGGGTCCAAACAGGTCAAGCAACTTCCAATACAATTCAGGCACGATGTGGAAGAACAAATCAAGGTGGAACTTCAGAAACTACTAGCCTCTGGTTTCATCAAGCCCATTCATCACCCCACTTGGTTGGCCAATATCGTTCCTGTCAAGAAGAAAAATGGCCAGATCAGGTGTTGTGTCGACTTCAGAGATTTAAACAAGTGCTGCCCTAAAGATGATTTTCCGCTCCCTAACATAGACATGCTGGTAGACGCTACCAGTGGGCATGCCATGTTCTCTTTTATGGATGGATATAGAGGCTACAACCAGATAAAGATGTATGAGCACAATGCAAGTAAGACTGCTTTTCGAACCCCTATTGGAAACTTCTATTACACTGTGATGCCTTTCGGCCTGAAGAACGCTGGTGCTACTTACCAACGTGTCATGACTATCATCTTCCACGATATTATGCACAACCAAGTTGAAGATTACGTAGACGATGTGGTGGTTAAGTTGAAGACTTGAGCAGATCATCCAGAGTCACTTCGTCAAGTGTTCGAAAGATGCCGTGAATATAAATTGAAGATGAACCCTTTGAAATGCGCTTTCGGCGTCTCTTCGGGGAAGTTCTTAGGGTTCCAAGTAACGGCTGCAGGGATAAAGGTCGACCCAATCAAGACACAAGCTATCCTGACGATGCCGCCCCCACGAACTGTAAAGGAGCTCCAGAGTTTCATAGGTAAGATAAACTACATTCGCCGCTTCATACCGGGACTGGCACAGCTCATTACCACATTCACCCCTTTGCTAAAAAAAGGGGGCGAGTTTCACATGGACTGTGTCTCAACAAGAAACATATCAGAAGATCCAACAAACACTATCTTCCCCAACCGTCATGAAATCTCCTATGCAAGGGAAACCGCTATGTCTCTACACAGCTTTCAGCGAAACTGCCATTGGAGCTCTCCTCGCTCAAGAAGATGACGAAGGAACTGAATATATACTACTTCAATCGTATGTTAAGAGATTCCGAACTTAGATACCCAAGAGCGGAAAAAGCATGTTTAGCACTGATCAACTCCATCCAGAAATTCAGGCACTACCTCTTTTCCAATAAGGTGATACTGATATCAAAGTCAGATCTTGTAAGGTTTCTCCTCTCAAAACCTGCCTTGATAGGGAGGCCGGCTAAGTGGCTCCTACAGCTGTCAGAGTTCGACATAACGTGCACTGCCCCGAGAGCCATAAAAGGACAGGCCATCGCAGACTTTCTAACAGCATTCCCAGGAGAAAACTCCACGGAACTACATGAAGATCTCCCTAGGGACTTTCCAGAAATTCTCTCAGTCAAAGAAGAAGCATGGTTGTTATTCTTCGATGGCTCATCCACCCCCAGCACCAATACTTGAGGAGCGGGTATAGTACTGGTATCCCCTGATGGGGAAGTTTTTTCACACTCTTTCAAGCTAGACTTCCCCTTCACCAACAACTCATCCGAATACGAAGCCTTCCTCATAGGATTGTCACTAGCTAAACAAGCTGGGGCCACACGTTTGGAGATAAGAGGGGATTCTAAACTGCTCATCAACCAGGTGAACGGGATTTACGCATTGAAAGAGCTAACACTGGCACCATACATAACTGAGGCACAGAGATTACTGAATTACTTCGCCGATGCAACTATCACACACATTAGACGAAGCGGTAATAGGCACGCCGACTGCCTAGCTATACTGGCGTTAAGACTACAATTCGAAGGATCCGAAGAAAGCCTAACTGTGAGGAAACGAACCATAGCCTCAACGTGGCTTTCACAAGCTGAGAAGACCGAAGACGATGACTGGAGGGCCCCTATCATCCAAGAACTCAACAGCTCACTTTTCCAAGGGAAAGTCGGTCTCAAGACTTTGCGAAACTTCTTTGTGATTCAAAATGTTATGTATCATCGAAACCTGAATAGCTCCCTGTCAAGGTGTCTCGGAAAGGAAGAAGCACATCAACAACTTGAACATGTCCATACCGAAGTCTGTGGAATCACATCAGTGGTAACCCTCTACCGCCGCCTATAACGACTTGGATATTTTTGGCCGGAAATGGAAGCCCAATCTTGATTTCTCCAGAAGACGTGCCCCAATTTCCAGGAACCCCCGTGTCAAACAGAAGTCCTTAACATCAACCATTCTGGGGACTGGAAAGAGCCATACATCAGTTTCCTCCGCGATGACATTCTCCCTACCGACAAAGAAGATGCATCCAAGTTAAAACAAAAGTCCAAGAGATTTGTGTTTCACGATGGGGTTTTATATCGCAAGAGTTTCGGGGGAAGTCTACTACGGTGTTTAGGCGATATAGAAGTCCCAGTTATATTAAGAGAAGTACACGGTGGCAAACACCAAGGGAAACACAAGTTGTTCCTGCAGATACATGAGAAGTACTACTGGACAACCATGGAAGATGACGCAGCCGCTTTCGTCCAGAAATTTCGTGAATGTCAGGTCCATGAAAATCTCATCCACGCACCTCCAACACCCCTACACTCAATAAGTAGTCCATGGCCCTTTTATAGCTATGGACTCGACATCATTGGAAAAATCAACCATCCGTCCCCGAAACAGCACGAATACATAATAACCGCAACCGAGTACTTTACCAAATGGGTTGAAGCGGTCCCGCTGAAAGGAACCACCGGAGCCACAATCGCAGCATTCATCAAGGAACACATCATCTATCGTTTCGGCGTACCTAAGCATATCATCACCGACAATGGCACACCTTTCGTTAACAAGCAGGTACAAGACTTACTTGAGGGGTACGACATTAAACAAGTCTTCTCCACCATCTACTACCCGCAGGGAAATGGTCAAGCCGAAAGCACCAACAAGACTTTGATCTGGATCCTTAGCCAAACAGTACACGACAATCCCAGGACTTTGCATGAGCAACTGCCAATGGCTCTCTGGGCATACAGAACATCTCCAAGAAGCTCCACCGGCATGTCTCCATACTCTCTTGTCTATGGCACAGATGCAATTCTCCCGGCAGAAATCAAAATTCCATCTGCCCGAATCGCCGCCGCAAGTGGACCTCAATGGAGTGAAGCCGAGACGCTGAACGCCAGAATAGCATAACTAGACACTATAGACTCTAGAAAATCTCGGGCGGAAGAAAATGCACAAGCATACAGAAATAGGATTTCCAGGGCATACAACAGCACCATGAAGGGAGATTTGGTGCTGAAAACTGCCAAGCACATTCAGCAAGATGTATCGGCGCCCAAGTTTTCTCCCAATTGGGAAGGGCCATATATAATCACCAAGGCATACGATAGCGGGTACTACAAGATTATCAAAGAAGATAGAGGAAAACTAGTGGCAGTCATCAACGAAAAATGGCTCAAAGCATACTATTCTTGATTGCTTTCCCACAACACGCTACATTAAAGTGTACACACCCAACACTCTTTTTGCTTAAGTTTTTCCTTACCTATTATCAAAACTTCCATATAGCCCAACAAATTAATAAAAATTCCTTTATTCATTCAATTTTTTTTTTAAATCTTGTAACACAAATCAGAAAATCCCATCTAGTAAATCATAATCCCTACAAAACATCATCTTCAATAGACTATGATATCTCTCAGTCCTACTCTTAAAATCTCGAGTTAACCCTTCGATCCTCTGAGACTCCTTGGCCAAATCTTTCTCCTCTTCTAGAATGGATTTGGTGGCAGGAATCACACCAGCAAGAATACCAGCTCTGTATACTTTCACAATATCAAGACGATGCCGCAACCAGCTGATGTTGAACTCCAAGGACTCACAGGTAGCCACCATGCTCTCCCATCTCTGAATTTCCGGCTCTGCAATAATACGAATGGATGTACTCTCCATTTCAACGATCATTGGAAAAAGGCAATTCACTACAGAAACCAAGACAGACGAACAACATTTCACTACGCTCCTGGTAGCAATATGGTCGTACGTCTTCCATATCCTTATGTAAAGAGTCACGAACTCTTTTCGCACCAGGAAACCACCAACGTTTCGGTAATTGGAAGAGAGGCACCTCATGCGAGTCCCAAACGAAAAACCCGCGTAGGGGTATTCGTGACAAGAAATCTTTAAATCAGCATTCTCCGAATCTGCAGCAGCCAATGAAGTCGGTTTTGAAGGCAGGGGAGAAACTAGATCATCCTCATCGATAACAGTAACACATGCTCCAACAGGATATCGCTGTACGGAAGAAGAATTTCTCATTCATCAATGAGCAAACGATAAAGTAATCACTGATCAGCAGAAGAAAAGGGAACATACCGGTATGATCTTCTTGAATCGCATAACTCTAGTTAGGATGCTTTCGCAAGAGTCGGATCTTGCGTCTTTACCCGAAGAATCTGGACGATTGGAGGATGATTCGTCTCTGGGTGACATAACAAATAAGGAAAAGAGCTCAATAAGAATAACCTTTTATCAAAAGGGAGATGGTGTAGTTATGCTGAAAATGAATGTGGAATCCTAAAAAAGGAAAAGAAGTAATGAGGAACATAACGCTTTTGGATTTTTAGCATGAATGGTTCCCTAATTAAAAGTCGTGTGTGAAGAAAAGTCAAAAATGCTTCCCAACTTTCCACTGGTCCCACCAATCACGCCGACCTGTCAATACCGCCCAAGCTGCACCAGTTATCACGTCCATCTTCCACCGGCCCCACCAACTAGCACGCCAGCTTCTCAAGTCCCACCAGCTAGCATGCTTAATTTCCCAATTCGCGCCAGCTACTCAATGCTTCCTAACTTCCAGTTTCCTCCAATTTGTGATAACCTCCTGCTTCGTGCAAAAACTGCCAAAGACAAGGATTCGGAATCCAGTCCGCATCTCAGAAAAAGGTCAGATAAATCTCCTCACTTCTCTTTCAGATTTTGTCTTGGCACCATCTTATGCTTACCTCGCAACAAATCTCATGTTCCGAGCTAAGCAGGGGACTTAATGTTGATGGTGGATTTTAGACAAGGGGTAAAATCGTAAAACCCCATGACCTAATGTTGCCCGCAACACATTAACTGAGAGCATCTAATTCATGTGTAAATAATTAATAGGGGTATTTTTTTCAAAATACCGGATTAGGGTTTTCGACACAGAACCCTAATTTCAAACCAAGCCGCATACTGCGCACCATGGTAACTGCGCCAAACCAAAGCCGCATACTGCGCACCATGGCAACGACGCCAAAACAAAAGCCGTATATTGCGCACCATGGCAACGACGCCAAAAACAAGCCGCATACTGCGCACCATGGCAACTGCGCCAAACCAAAGCCGCATACTGCGCACCATGGCAACGACACCAAAACCAAGCCGCATACTGCGCACTATGGCAACGACGCCAAAACCAAGCCGCATACTGTGCACCATGGCAACGATGCCAAAACCAAGCTACATACTGCACCCACGGGCAACCATGCCAAACTAAGTCGCTATGTCGTTTGGCACATGCCAAAAATAGGGCCCTAGGCTTGCAAATCGTGCAACTAGGTCAACTTGGCCGTGCGTGCCATTGACACATGCACCATTAGCCAATTTCCAACTCGCTATGCTGTTTGGCACATGCCAAAAATAGTGCCCTAGGCTTGCAACCCGTGCAACTAGGTCAACTTGGTTGTGCGTGCCGTTGGCACATGCCATCACGCACCACTAGCCAATTTCTAAGCCGCTATGCCGTTTGGCACATGCCAAAAATAGCGCCCTAGGCTTGCAAACCGTGCAACTAGGTCAACTTGGCCGTGCGTGCCATTGGCACATGCTAACACGCACCACTAGCCAATTTCTAAGCCGCTATGCCGTTTGGCACATGCCAAAAATAACGCCCTAGGCTTGCAAACCGTGCAACTAGGTCAACTTGGCCATGCGTGCCATTGGCACATGCCAACACGCACCACTAGCCAATTTCCCAAGTCGCTATGTCGTTTGGCACATGCCACAAATAGCGCCCTATGCTTGCAAACCGTGCAAATATGTCAACATGGTCGTGCGTGCCATTGGAACATGCCAAACATGCACCACTAGCCATTTTCTAAACCGCTGCCAAGCCCAAAACTCAAGGCCCAAGTGGTCGTGTGTGCCATTGGCACATGCCAACACACAAACCACTAGCCACTTTCTATTCCAAGTCGTTATGCCATTGGCACATACCAAAGTAGCGTCCGCAACTTGGCCAAAGTGGTTGTGCGTGCCATTGGCACATGCCAACATGCAACCACTAGCCAATCCCCATTTCAAGCCGCTATGCCATTGGCACATGCCAAAGTAGCGCCCGCAACTTGGCCAAATTGGTCGTACGTGCCATTGGCACATGCCAAACACGTTACCACTAGCCAATTTCTATTCCAAGGCATTCCGCGCATGCCATTGGCACATGCCACATGCTCCACTAAGCTACTTTGGCATTTCCATCCGCACTCAAAGTGCAACTTGCGGCCAAGGAATTCCGCACATGCCATTGACACATGCCAAATGCTCCACTAAGCGACTTTGGCATTGCCATCCGCACTCAAAGTACAATTTGCGGCCAAGGCATTCCGCACATGACATTGGCACATGCCAAATGCTCCACTAAGCGACTTTGGTATTGCCATCCGCACTCAAAGTACAACTTGCGTCCAAGAAATTCCGCACATGCCATTGGCACATGCCAAATGCTCCACTAAGCGACTTTGGCATTGCCATCTGCACTCAAAGTGCAACTTGCGTCCAAGGCATTCCGCACATGCCAAATGCTCCACTAAGCGACTTTGGCATTGCCATCCGCACTCAAAGTACAACTCGCGGTCAAGACATCCCGCACATGCCATTGGCACATGCCGCAACGCTTCACTAGCAACTTTGGCATTGCCACTTGCGCCCAACTCTCGAGACATCAACACAAACTGGGGGATGCTTTCTTGGGGTTTTGGTTTGGCGGTCACAGCGTACAGTGTACACTACGCTCTCAATAAAGCAAGGCGTGCAAGGAATGAATACGGTCAATTAAATATGGAAATTTATGGTAAAAACGTTTTTCACCATAAAGCCAACGGTTTCCACCTCCTCTGTTTTAATTGACACATTTACTCAATTCCTTAATGAGGCCAGGGTACGTTCAATCTCACTTGTATAAATAGGTTTCACCTATTATGCCAAAACACACAAGTCTTGTTCAGGCAAAATACAACACTATCAGATAGCAACTTTGCAAGCTCTCTCAAAAGCTTCCATCACTAGCAATCTTTCGCAAGCTTCTACACTTATGATACAAGTCGAGATACTACCTAGCCAGAACTCTCTGGTCTCATCACCCTTCTTCGCTATCCTCCCTAAATCAACCCTTCTCCTCCACTTTGTGACCTAAGAAAATCTGGAACGGCCATCTTCTTGGTTTAGGCCAGAGTTGTATAGATTGATATCTCGAATCAAAAGTGCTCACGTGCAGCACATTTGTTTAAGGTTTTAAACCAGTTTCTCCATCATCGAATTTACCAAATTTGGCAGAGGCGATTTTCTCCTATAAACACTGTGTTATTTCTTTTCTGTATTATATTTGTTTATATAATTGAAATATCACAGGTTGTGCGTAGTTCAATCGACTAGATTATCCAACCTTTGGTTGTTGATATAAATTGATCGACACTTGAACATTAGTCTTTGGTACCGTTCAAGTTGTTTCACATAATAATCAGGCTCGCGGATTTCCATCTGTTTGATTTACTGATTATATTGTGAAACAAAGATACAACTCTTGGATATATTTTCATTGATTAAGTCTGACTGTCTAATTGACTCTCTTGGAATTATATTGGAGTTTGTCCATACAGATTGCCTAAACGAAATATTAAGTGTGGTTGTTAGACCCCCGCTTTTTCATAGAAGTCTTATACTTTCCATGAAAAATTCTCTAATTACGCTCAAGTCAAACAGTTCACCAGATTCCAAAGAGAATCATACTACGTAATTTCTTCTTTCTTGAATTACCATTCTAGTGACTCCATTCCTAAAATTGAGAATAATATATTAAGAAGAAACAAATCAAAATTCCACAAAGAATTGAAAATCAAGAAAGAAATGCACAAAAAATGGTTACAGAAAAGGCGAGGGTACCCCAAATATACTTCAAGCTATTACTTTTCCTTATTATAAGTCCTTTCCCCAAAAGTGATTGTCTATGGACTGAGTCGAGACGATACAACAAATCGGTTCACACTTTGTGTGATCGTCTATGGATACGATATCGAGACAATACAACAACAAAGTGTGTTTACTTGATACAAAGGTTCGGAATTAACCAAACTCAATAGGATTCACGTATCAAGTAAATAGGAATTAACATTTGTGAAATTTACTTTAATTATAATAATACAATTATTATGCGGAAATATAAAGTAAATGACACAGCAAGATTTTGTTAACGAGGAAACCGCAATGCAGACTAGTCCAGAATTGAATACTCTCAGGATTAATCCGCTATACAAAATAATACCAACTTCGTATAGTTGATACCAAACAACTAAACCTATAGTTCATCTAGTTTCGTCTGTATTCCCACTCCTCCAACCTGTAAACAAGTCACATACTTGGACCAATTCCTTTGGTTCGTATTCCAAATAGTAATGGAAAAACAAATCTGTTTGGTATCAACTCTCTTCAACCAAGTGATATGAGTTGCGCAAAGGTTCCCTTGTTTATCTTAACATAAACTCCTTTGCCAGGTTCCAAGATCTATCTTATGTTCAATCACCCAAAAGGAATTATTAAGATTAAGCCAATAAATACCTTTAATTACAAGGAAACGTATTGATGTCGATCTTCCTCAACTATTCTATCAAAATACCCAAAAGGATAAATCAATTATAGTCGGATTCTCTTTTTCCCAAACAAGTATTGTGCACACCAAAGATTGAAAAAACCAAGTCAGAAATCTTCAATATCTTCTTTGTCTTCAAATCTTCTTAAATCTTCAATAAACACATGCACACAACTACTTGGATCTCTTGTGATCAATCACACAAAGAACGGAGTCTGTTAACAATGGATTATCATAATATCATCTTTAGATCTAACAACAGTCTAAAGATCCCTGTCGAAACCTTGAACTAGTTTGAGTGAATCCTATATCAGAAGAGAAGATTCTCAAGCATAAAAAAACTAGGTGCAATCAAAGTTCAACCACCTTAGTCAATCAAATCAATATGAAAACTAAAGATAAACCGCAATATCTAGTTTCCCACCAAAGGATCGCGCTAGGGATTCTCAATCCCAAAGAAGACTTTAAATTGAGCGGCCGTAAGAGATTTCACCTAATTAGATTACTCTCCTCTCCTATAGGCGGCTTCACCAGTAACAAAGACAAAAGAGTATGTCTAATGTTACGCAGGATTAGTTTGCTAGAAATGCAAACTCAAAGTATTTATAGATAAGGAAGTTTGGACACCAAGGAATTTCCAAAACCGAAAATATTCTCAAGATATTTTTCATTACTCCACCAAATTCAGTTATCATAATTCATGTGAATGCACTGTCCAAAAATAATGATCGAAATCTCCTTGGAAAATCTCTAATTATCAAATGCACATTACTAATTCTTATTTTCCATATATAATTAAAAACCCTTAATTAAAAAGATTCTTAACTTATTTAAATTCGATCTTGGGATTTACATCCTTCTTAGCCTTTAAGGAATATCTTTGAACAATAAAGAATAAGCATTAATGCACCGTGTTCAAAGAGTGACGATATCTTACTCTTGCAAGTCTTATCCATACCTACTCACTTGAAACCGATTTACCACACATCCAAACAAGTTTAGAATTGGTTCATCTGACTTTCAAGAACTATGTGATTGAATAAGTACCACTCAATCACAACTCATGGGTTTACGGTTCTACCAAAACAAGTTTCGGTTCTACCTCCATGTGAGTATTGTGCATAGTTACACTAGATTAACAAAGATATGGATGACTAGGTACTAGGTTCGGTTCCCCATATATATTTGGTATCTAACTTGTATGCACTGCACATGTTCATAGGATCGGTTCCCCCTTCCCAAAAATGTATTGCACGTGTTCATAGGATCGGTTCCCATTTCTTCCATAAACCTTGTTGCACCTCATACAAGGATCAGTTCCCCTTGTGATGCACTGCACCTCTTACTAGGATCGGTTCCCTTTTCCAAGTAATAAGTTCAGACATTCACAACCCGATCATACCCCAGGTGATTACTTAAGATCGGTTTCACTAATAAAAGTCATACCAATACATAATTCAGGCCTCATGTGAATAGTTTTACTAAGAACACAAACAAGTCATGAGCGGTTGTACTAATCACACATATTGGTCGTTCATAAGATATGCAATGATAAACAACCCCAATAACGCCTGGCGATTTCCTTTTCGGTTCACAACACATATC
Organism: Papaver bracteatum; assembly: GCA_023529315.1. NCBI lineage: Eukaryota > Viridiplantae > Streptophyta > Magnoliopsida > Ranunculales > Papaveraceae > Papaver > Papaver bracteatum. Next base: position 593,227 of record JAJJWX010000810.1, on the reverse strand, counting down.
ATGAACTTACTTCCTTAGAACACATGTAAACATTGTTCCCTAGGATGAAATCCTCACCTCATACCCATACATAATCACAGTAGCATTCATACAATTATGTCGATGTCTTATATACAAATTTTAATGGTTAAGCAAGAAACTTCATATTGTATTCCTTAATACTATGTCTATCTAGAGTATTCATGCTTCGCTGTTTTATGTTTTCAATATGCACGACTTGAAAGATACGTTAGGGAATGAAATAGTTCAAGTCAAATATCACTAACCTCAAGTGGAAGGATGATGTTGTCATTGTAGCTCCGTACCTCTTCGCTTCTTCAAGTCTTAGCAATACTTGTAATGTCTCACCCTAATACCTTTCAAGCTAACTTATACAAAGTTGACTCTAGTACATTTAAATCAAGCGACTTCTTAAATGAGTTTTGGTTCACTAAAATATGACAACCAAGCAATGCTCTAACGTTAGGTGGGTTCAACCGAGCAATGCTCTAAAAATTACAAGTAGCCATAGGCCCAAAGAATGTACAACCGTGGTGAAGAAAATAAAAGACAAAAGAGCTAGTTAGAACTGAATAGACTAATCAGAATGGAGCAAACTATGGCTTAGTTTGGTATTGTTATGCTTTTCACACCATGAATAAGACCAATTGAAAAGTAAGCTCTTCGTACTATCATTAAGTTGCTCAAAGCTACAATATTTGTCATGAATTTTTTTTTTATTACACTCAAGACAAACAGTTCACCAGATTGCAAAGGGAATTATATTCCATTAATAATTTTTTTTGAATTACCTTTCCGATAACTCTATTCCCAAATATTTACTTTAACATCTTCATAAAAAACCCATGTTAATTTGAAATTTTGAATGAAAAGTTCCAAATTTTCCTTGTTTCCTCACATTATACAAACAACTGGGTGTTTGACTTGCAAAGAATACAACCGGTTGTCGTATATAATATTAGTATTCATGAAGGAATCTATAGTAGGGTGTGCATTATTGCATAACGTTTGTGGCATTTTTGGATTCTAAATGCATTTATGAGGAAATCTTAGAAAACTATCATCTTCCATGGCTAAGTAACAAGAAGCAACATAAAACAAGATTTATAATTTTATGAAAAGTAGTCATCACCAATAATAAAAACCATTGAGATTCATATTCTTTAGTGTTCCTTATCCGACTCTATTGACTTATTCTTATAATACCTTTATGATTTGTGCATCACCTATTTTATGAATATCATACCGAGTTTTTTACTTCGATTCTTGAAAAAATAATGAATAAGATTAGAGAGATTCACGGTTATAGAGGTGACGAGATGATGATGATTATTTTTTATAATGAATCAAGATGATACATCAAAAACACGAAGAACATCTCATATAAAAATAATTCTTATCTTTTTTTCCGCCAAGAACACGAAAAACACCTCAAAAACAATTATTTTTAGTAAAAGAATCTAGGGTTGGACTAAAAGTGAGTGCAAATTACACCCCATGTGTAATGTTTGTTTCCTCCACTTTGAGACCGATTATGGACATATGAATCGTAGTTCATCAAATGACATTTCTGTAGAGATATGATTTGTATTCTTTTTCTTCCCATCATGACTGAATGAGTTATAGTTCACTAAGGTTGTCAAATATGTTAACCAGATCTCCCCCGAACCGAAAACAATACAAGCTTTTATGTTTGTACATTCACCGCTCAAAGCAAATCGAACATACATGTCAAATCGTTCGGCTAACCATTTTTTTTCTAAAACCTCCAAATTTTACACATAGTCAATTTAGATTTAACTTGATTGGTTTGTTCGTCTTCTCTCTACAATAATTCCAACTACCCATAGACTTTACGACTTAATAAACTTGAAACTAACTAAACCATCTACGTAAATTGTTCTTTTAACTTATTTATTACATAGTAGATGAACTAAATCTCAGTTTTTTAATCAATATTTAAACCCTAGTACAGACGTTATACAATCTATAAGTCAAACCCTATACTTCATGATATTGTGGAAATATCAATTGTCTTATGTATTATTGTAGGACTTTAAATACATATATCTTGGCGTTAGAGACCTGAAAATTTAGTTCATAATATGCTTCTTTGAATTAGTGTTTCCAAATGAATATGATGCATTAACACTCTCATGGATATTAATATTGAGTTCTTCATCGGTCATTTGGAGGGTTTGCAAATCACTATCTAAAGTTTGAAGCCTAGCAGTTATCTCAGAAGTATTCCCTTGAAATATGATGTCTCACAATTGTTAAACTAGAATATTTCGATAATTAATCTATGGATGCTCATGAATCATCGGAGGACCCCCGTAGTAATAGATGATCACGTAAAATACCACAACAATGTATGTATTATGAAAATCATAATGAAATGCTTTTCACTTTTTCGGTATGGGATCACCTTGAGTATCAAGGAATATCTTTGAACAATTAATGATAAGAGATATGTACATGTTCAAATAATGTCGACATCTAGAAGCTTCTCATCTTAGCAAACCCAAAACCCTAATTCACACACATCATGAAGAAATATGTGAACCATGGAAACTTAGTTTTGCTCATGGAACCGATTATACCATCACTCCAAAATGTGTTGTGACCGGATATAATATGATTTCCAAGATAGGCTGTAATCGGTTACTGAAAAAGCAGGGGTCTAACAACCACACCCAATATTTTGTTCGACAATATGTATGAACTAACTCCAATATAATTCCAATAGAATCAAATAGAAAGTCAGACTCAATCAAGGAAATATATCCAAGAGTTATATCTCTTTCTCAAATCAATCATAAAATCAACAAGATGGAATCCGTGAACTGATTAGTATGAGAATAACTTGGATGTTATCAAAAACCAATGTCCAAGAGTCAATCAATTTCTAACTAACAAACAAGGTTGGATTTACCAATTGATTGAACTATGCACAACCTGTGATATTTAAACTATATAGAAAATGTAATGCGAAAAAAAATAACACAGACACCAGAGGTTTTGTTAACGAGGAAACCGCAAATGCAGGAAAAATCCGGGACATATTCCAGATTTGAACACCACACTGTGCTAAGCCGCTACAGACACTAGACTACTACAAGTTAACTTCGGACTGGAATGTAGTTGATCCTTAACCAAGTCTCACACTGACTAAGGTACATTCGTGTTCCTTACATATCTGAATCCCTGCAGGACTCTATGCACTTGATTCCCTTAGCTGATCTCACCCACAACTAAGAGTTACTACGACCCAAAGTCGAAGACTTATAAACAAATCTATCTCCCAGAGATAAGTCTATTCTGATAGGTAAATATTTCTCCCACAGAAGAACCTATGAAGTTTTTGTTTTGTATTTTGATAAATCAAGGTTAACAGGAACCAATTGATAATCCGGTCTTATATTCCCGAAGAACAACCTAGAAATATCAATCACCTCACAATAATTTAACTATATGGTAGTAGAAGAAGTTATTATGGAATCACAAAGAATGAGACGAAGAGCTTTGTGATTACTTTATATTTTACCTTTCGGAGATAAATCTCGAGCAAATCTTAGAGAAGATAGTATCGGGAAACGGAGGTTACGTTCATCTCGAACCTGCATGCTTTCTAGGAGTCAATTCCATGAAACATCCTACTTTAGATAACTAGCTCGAATCCTCCACTTACATCTTTAGATTAGCATATTCGGATAATACTAGCACGGATACATAATCAATATGATAATATACAACCACACACGACACAAAGATTACGTGGTTCACCTTTGTAGGCTACATCCACGGCCAAAACCACCCCGAGAATCTTCATTATCATAACAAGTTATTACATCGGCACACATCATATAATCAACTAGTTATATAACCCACTAGCGCTAAACATCAGAAATAATATGACATATTACGAAGAGTTTACCTCTTCTTTTGTTCTTCTTCTTCCATAAACCCCCACCGCCATGGTTGATTCGAATTTAGACAAGAACATGAAGAACATCATGAATTCTAGCTTTTCTTATATGAATCCTAGAAACCCTAGATTTCTCCCATTCCCGCTCTTTCTACAAGTCTCTCTTCTCACATATATTTTTCCCCATCACCAACCATTCTAGGACACAATGTTTGTGACCCCCGGTCACTCTCGTTCTTGAAAGGATTCTACAAGAGAATGGATTTCTACTCACAATATAAGCCTTCATATATATTAGACAAATACTTGCTCCCCAAGACTTAACACTCCTAAAAATAGACTCACACATTAATTAGGGAATCCTAAACTTGGAAAACACTCCTCCAAACCGTCATATAAGTTTCCTAATCCAAGAAAACCTTGTAGACATTCCAAACCCGAAATAACCTTTTAGCAACGGTTTTGACAGCATTAGATCACTGTTTCTGCTTCAAAAACTGTTACCAAAAGTCCAATTTCAGCCATAAAGTTTTGTATACGGAACAAAACCCCAACAATCACCACCCTTTGTTACATGAACAAAACCACCATCTTCACTCCAGCAAAGCATGAATGTTTCCCAACTTATACAAGGCCATCCTTGCGGACATCATCACTAGCACGAATCAAAATTATCTTGTATTTTCAGCTTGAACCACCACCTAAGCCAAATTCCTTCTTTGCACTTGCACCACCGGAATCGTTTTTTCTCTATCTTCTAGCATCACAACAAAAAACTTCTTCATATAATTTATACAAGTTTCTGCATGACTTATATCAAACTACTTCGTCACCATGATCACTCATTATCCCACCTTTTGTAGAATACTTCTTCTTCGACAAATGTCTAACACTTGACATTATTTGATCTTAGCCGTCAAACAATTCCAGACGGACTTAACCAACTCCAAGAACCAACAATCTTGAGTCATCCTCCATGTAGACAAAACATGCTACAACCTTCATATATTGTGTATGAACGATTATCACTTAGTACCACCATGATTCAAAATACTCTCCTGACAATATTTTGCAAATTCCACTTGAACCCACGAACGATATTCTCTTGCAAAGAAAACACCTTCAACACGAATCATAGGCACATCAAGCAAAGTTGTAGAATCTTTCTTGATGTCGTCCTATTTTTTGTTCGGTCTTGATTTACTCATCATCTTCATGATCTACATCATTCTGATACGAACCAAGATTTTCTCTTCTTTGAAACCTCTTATTCAAATTATCGAATCACCGCCATCTTTATCCACCTTCACTGTACCACTTGTTGGGACACCGAGGTTACGTTCATCTCTGGCATGCTTCCATAGAAGTCAATTCCATGAAACATCCTACTTTAGATAACTAGCTCGAATACTCCACTTACATCTTTAGATTATCATGATCGGATAATATTAGCATGAATATATAATCAATATGATAATAGACAATCACACACGAAACAAAGATTACATGGTTGACCTTTTTAGGCTACATCCACGGCCAAAACCACCCTGAGAATCTTCATTATCATAATAAGTTATTACATCGGCACACATCATATAATCAACTAGTTATATAACCCACTAGCGCTAAATATCAGAAACAATATGACATATTACGAAGAGTTTACCTCTTACTTTGTTATTATTCTTCTTCTATAAACCTCCACCGCCATGGTTGCTTCGAATTTTAACAAGAACATGAAGAACATCATGAATTCTAGATTCTCCCATATGAATCCTAGAAACCCTAGATTTCCCCCATTCCCACTTTTTCTACAAGTCACTCTTCTCACATATATTTTGCCCCATCACCAACCATTCTAGGACACAATGTTTGTGACCCTCGATCACTGTCGTTCTTGAAAGGATTCTACAAGAGAATGGATTTCTACTCACAATATAAGCCTTCTTATATAGTAGACAAATCCTTGCTCCCAAAAACTTAGAACTCCTAAAAATAGACTCACACCTTAATTAGGAAATCCTAAACTTGGAAAACACTCCTCCAAAACGTCATATAAGTTTCCTAATCCAAGAAAACCTTGTAGACATTCCAAACCCGAAATAGCCTTTTAGCCACGGTTTTGACAACATTAAATCATTCGTTTCTGCTTCAGAAACTGTTACCAAAAGTCCAATTTCATCCATAAAGTTTTATATATGGAACAAAACCCCAACAAATAGTACTCAATATGATAGAACAAGTAAGATCAGAACACACAACTACATAGAAAATAGTTAGGTCTGGCTTCACGAATCCCAAATGAAGTCTTCAAGTCATTAACCTATAATGGTTTTGGAAAAACCTAGGTTAAAGAATAATCGATTCTAATTGCAACTAGGACGCAGAAACGTGTCGGGATTAGGTTTTCCAGTTGCTAAAGTTTTACCTTATATAGTCTTTCAGGGTTTGCTTACAATCAAAGCTAAGATAGCTTAGTAACAAAGCATTCAATATTCACCGTTAAATGAAAACCTAACTTAATATTTTAAGCTAAGTTTGCTTAAAATCAAAGCAATATCTCTCCACCATTAGATGGTCTTATCTTGCTACACATAAATGAAATATACCTTCATTTAGATATGGGTAACTGTATCTAAACGTGTATATTGAGTTGGCTCAATAACAATTAACCGAAGTTAGCCATAGGAACACTTTTGTCTTAATCACATTCATCTAACACTTATAGGTCAAATATAATGATCAATCAGTCATGAAAGATAATCAAATGAATCTAATCGTGTTACTCATAGAGTTGTTCAATTGTATATGTCTCATAGAAGCATATAAAAACCAATTAAACAAAATTGGATTGATTCGTAATTGTACAAAGTACTTATACCGAAATCAATTCATGAACATTAAGCCACGGTTTACAAAGATTGCATTCCTTAATTTATTAATGTATTTTTTCATGAGTATGAAAACATACTTACACGATTTTAGAACTTAACCAACTAAGTTTGCAAACTGGTACAAAAACTATAGTATCCGAACTTGGTCTTATCCAGCCGTTTGCAAACGGGTACGCAAACAGTCGTCCCGGACCTAACTCGGGTATAACCATTCGCATACTGATATGCAAACTTGGTTCCCGGACTTTAACAAATAAAATCGTTCGCATACTGGTATGCAAACAAGGTTTCCGGACCCGAATCATACCAAACAGTTTGCATACTGGTATGCATACTGTGTTGTATCCAGACAACAGTTAATTGTTCTAAACTCTCATATAAATCATTGAAACATCCTTAGAAGACGACAATAGCCGTCTCACATAAACTATTAGCTTATAAGTAATTTTCAAGTGATCGAATGATCAATACGAAACTTTCCGAGTCGACATCAAATGACTGTGTCACACAAATCATGTAATATGTTTCAAGGCAATTTTCACATGATCATCTTTTGACTTATTAGTTTCTAATAAATAAATTGTTTCCAACTAAACTAGTCAAAAATAATGATGAAAGCAGCTAAAGCAAAAAGCTTCCAAAATATATTTCGAGAAATAGATAAGCGAGTTAAACTCAGCTCGAAATATCAAATGTGTATAATATAAAAGTCTATATAGCTATATGACTTAGTCTCATTAGGAGATAGAATAGAATAGACTTCTGAGTGATAGGTAAGTTTTAGTCTCCACATACCTTTTTTTGATGAAGTTCCTCTAAGCGCTCCTCAAAAGATCTTCGTCTTCAATTGATGAATTATGTGAAGTCTAAAGCTCAACAACACATTATATCCTAACCCGAGACATAGATATAAGTAGACTAGAAATCAAGACTTATAGTTCTGATCACCTAAACTTGACAAACAAGCTTGAGAAAGAAACGCTTGTGAGTTCGTACGAGCAGTGCTCGAACAATATCCCCCTTTGTCAATTTTAGTGACAAAACTATCAATACATATGGATTACAAAAAAAAAACTTTGTAGCTTCTCATCCAACATGCTTGATTTCCTTGGTTCTTCAATATTCCTTGAATTTTTCATCACTTCTGAAAAGATGAGGGTACCCAAATATATCTCAATCTAAAACTTTTCCACCTATAAGTCCTTTTTCCGAAAGTGATTGTCTATGGAGTGAGTCGAGACAATACGACAACAAGATAACTTTTGTGATTGACTATGGATACAAGATCGAAAAAATACAACAAAGAAGTATGATTACTTGATAAAAGGTTCGGACTTAACCAAACACAATAGGATTGCTATCAACTAATTAGGAATTAACGTTTGTGTATTTTACTTCTAATTATAATAAAATAATTATAATTGCGGAAATAGAAAAGTAAAAGACACAGTAAGATTTTGTTAACGAGGAAACCGCAAATGCAGAAAACCCCCGGGACCTTGTCCAGAATTGAATACTCTTGGAATTAAGCCGCTATACAAAATCTAAACCAACTTTGTATAGTTGAGACCAAGTAACTAAACCTATAGTTCACCTAGTTCCCTCAGTATCCCTGCGCCTCCAACTTGTAATAATTCATGCACTTGGAACAATTCATGTGGTTCGTATTCCAAACAGTAAAGGAACAACAAATCTGTTCGGTAACAACTCTTTTCAAACAACGTGATATGAGTTTGACATAAGGCTCTTCAGTTTATCCCGATAAACTCCTTTGTCGGGTTTTTAGATCAATCTCTTCAACAACTACCAAAGTAATTATTTAGACTATGCAATCAAAACTATCAATGACAAAGAAATGCATTGATGCCGATCTACTCAACAAATCAATCAAGGTTATCACAAAGATAAACCGATTATAGTTTGATTCCCAGCCGATCAAGTTTTGTGCACACCAAAGATTTTGAACTCAAATAAGAAATCTTATTTGTCTTCAAATCTTCTTAGATCTTCAATAAACACCTGCACACAAAAAACTTGAATCTCTTGTGATCAATCACACACAAAACGGAGTCTGTTGACAATGGATCATCACAAGACGTCTTTAGATCTACAAACAGTTTTAAAGATCCCCGTAGATACTTCGATCTAGTTTGAGTGAATCTTATATCAGAAGAGAAGATTATCAAGCATAAACAAACTAGGTGCAATCAAAGTTTAGTAACCGTTAGTCAATCAAATCAATCGAAAACTAATAATAAACTGCAATTATCTAGTTTCCCACCGACAGTACTCGTAGAGCTTCCCAATCCCAAAGAAGTCTTTAAAACGAGCGGTAATAAGAGATTTCGCCTAATTAGGGTACTTTCCTCTCCAAATAGATGGCTCCACCAATAACAACACATCTAGGTAGTTTTGCTGGCTCTGAGAATTAGTTTAATCGAAATGCAAACTTCAATATTTATAGACCAAGGAAGTTTGGACATCAAGGAATTTCCAAAACCGAATATTCTCAAAGATATGCAATAAAGTCCAAATCGGTTTTCATAATTCCTGAAAATGCTCTGTCCAAATATTGACCGAAATCTCAGTAAAAAATCTCCAATTAGTAAATGCACATTACCAATTTTTATTTTCTAAAGGTATGCATTTAATTGCTGAAAATTAAGGCATATAAAACTAAAAACCTTAATTAAAAGATTCTCAATTTATTACGATCCGGGATTCTCCTTTAGTTATTAAGGAATATCTTTGAACAATAAAAGATAAAAATTACTGCACATGTTCAAAGTATGTCGACATCTTTACTTTGTAAATCCTTTTTCATATTTACAATCTTGGAACCGATTTGCCACACTTCCAAACAAGTTTAGAATTGGTTCATCTATCTTCCAAGAACAATGTGATTGATTATCCTATCAAATCACCAATCATGGGTTTAAAGGTTCTACCAAAATAAGTTCCGGTTCTACATTCATGTGGGTACTAGGATCAGTCACACTAGTTACCAAAAGTTTGTTGACTAGGTACTAGGATCGGTTACCACATATTTATGGTATTTAACTCGTATTCGGTTGCACAAGTCATAGGATCGGTTACCAATTACTAAGACTTGTTGCACCTCTTACAAGGATCGATTCCACATACTTGTGATCGGTTGCACCTCTTATTAGGATCAGTTCCCCAATGTCTAGAGTTGGTCATACCAATTACAATATATCGATCATACCATCTCAGGTAATTACTTAAGATCAGTTTCACTAATAAAAATCATACCAATACCAAAGTCAGGCATTGTGAATAGTTTTACCAACATACATAAATAAGTTATGAGCATTTATACTAAACACACATATTGGTAATCCAAAGATTTGCAATGAATAACAATACCAATAAGCCTAGCGATTTCCCTTTCGATTCACAAAACAAGTTTATGAATTGTACTTCCTTTAAACGAATGTAAAACAATGTTTTCTAGGATGAAATCTTCACCCATACCCATACATAATCACAATACCATTCATACGATTATGTCGATATCTTATATATGAAGTTCAAAAGATAGACATTATACTTCGTATTGTAATTCCTTAATACTAAGTCTAACTAGAGTATAATCATTCACAGCTTCACAGTTATGTTTTCAATATGCACGACTTGAAAGGTACGTTAGGAATAAAACAGTTCAAGTTAAATATTACTAACCTCAAGAGGAAGGATGATATCGTCGTTGTAGTTCTTTACTTATTCAGATTCTTTAAAGTCTTCACGTAATACTTGTAAGTCTCATATCCTATTAACTTTCTAGCTAACCTACGAAGTTGACTCTAGTAAATAATCAAGCGACTCTTTAAATGAGTGTTGATTCACTAAAATATGACAACCAAACTTGACATACCAACGCTTGGTGGGTTCAACCGAGCTATGCTCTAACAATCTCCCCCTTTGTCAATTTTAGTGACAAAACTCTTACATCATATGGATAAAAAAATTACAAGAATTCATAACACATACGCTTGATTCCAAGTTTCAACAGCACAATAGCCTGTATACATTCAATCCATAAATATCATTGTTGACATTATAATAACAAAGCTAATACTCACCCTAAAGGTAAGATAGGTAGATTTTCAATCCACACATCTTTGTTATTCCCTTTGTAGTTAAGATAACCACAACTATCAATATGATATGTTACTCCCCCATAGTCTATGTTTTACTCTTTCATTAGATATAACATTTAAACACCATTGTCCTTTCCTTAGTGATACCAAATCACTTGTTTACTTCATATATTTCTCCCCCTTTTTGTCACGAAATGACAAAGGTACGAGCAAATAAAGGACAAACCGAAAATTGCAAATCTAAAAAAAAAAAAAAAACTTACAAAACCTATAAGAGTTAAGCACGAGGGTTCCACACAACATTTTAGATAACCAATATCAAAAATGAAACTACAAAGTAATTTTGATTTGATATGCTATCAACGAAACAATTGCCTGAAGCAATTTTCCGTAATAGTTTAGCAAATCAAAAATTGACTAGGCACCTTAGTTCTTTTGCTAAACCGATTGTACAAATACAATCGCTTGTTCGATAAGACCAAAATAATTAAAGATCGGAATTAACTCTATTTTTCTCACCAGGTTCTAATTATTCGAATAATAATAACTTAGACCTTTCACTTTTAAACAAGACAAGTACTAAGTTAGTTCACTAGCATTTCTTGTTAAGGCATTCGATTAGACTTGAGTAACCAAAACCTCAACTTTGATAAGTCTAACTAAGATCATAATTAACTTAGTTTCTCTTATTCGGAATCGAATTGGACTAAACAACTGATCCTGAAAACCTTTTTGTTAAGCCATAAACAATTCATACAAACCAGATAAATCAACTTGCATAATTATTCACATCAACCGGAAGCAATGAAACAAACATAGACATTATAGTACCGTAATTGCACCGAAATTTCTTAAGCCAAAACAATTGATACCAAACCATAAAGAAAGATAATAATAATTATTTTTAACCGGAAACAATTGAATCACACACATACATCCATACACAAATAATGGAATAAGCATCAATTGTACCGAAATTTTGTTAAGAAAAGCAATAAATATATGCAATAACATCATGCTTTTCTTAAACAGGAAAACGATTAACTAACAAATTTTTTACCTCAAGCTCCACATCCTCTTAACCCCAGAAAGATATATCATTAAGTGCAAGTGAAAAGGCGAGGGTACCCCAAATATACCTCAAGCTATAACTTTTCCTTCCTATAAGTCCTTTCCCCGAAAGTGATTGTCTATAGACTGAGTCGAGACAATACAACAAATCGGTTCACACTTTGTGTGATCGTCTATGAATACTAAATCAAGACAATACAACAACAAAGTGTGTTTACTTGATACAAAGGTTCAGACTTAACCAAACTCAATAGGATTCACGTATCAAGTAAATAGGAATTAACATTTGTGCAATTTACTGTAATTATAATAAAACAACTATAATGCGGAAATATAAAGTAAATGACACAGCAAGATTTTGTTAACGAGGAAACCGCAAATGCATAAAAACCCCGGGACCTAATCTAGAATTGAATACTCTCAGGATTAAGCCGCTATACAAAATAAGATAACTTCGAATAGTTGAGACCAAGCAACTAAACCTATAGTTCACCTAGTTCCGTCTGTATTCCCACGCCTCCAACCTGTAAACAAGTCACGTACTTGGACAAATTCCTTTGGTTCGTATTCCAAACAGTAAAGGAAAAACAAATCTGTTTGGTATCAACTCTCTTCAACCAAGTAATACGAGTTGCACAAAGGTTCCCTTGTTTATCTTAACATAAACTCCTTTGCCAGGTTCCAAGATCTATCTTACATTTAATCACCCAAAGGTAGTCACTAAGATTAAGCCAACAACACTCTTCAATCAAGTGATATGTTTTGATGCCGATCTTCCTCAATTAATCAATCCAATCTACCACAAGGATAAACCGATTATTAATTGGATCCTCTTTTTCCCAAACAAGTATTGTGCACACCAAAGATTATAAAAACACCAAGTAAGAAATCTTCAATATCTTCTTAGATCTTCAATAAACACCTGCACACAATCACTTGAATCTCTTGTAATCAATCACACACAGAACGGATTCTGTTAACAATGGATTATCATAAGATCGTCTTTAGATCTATCAACAGTCTAAAGATCCATGTCGAAACCTTGAACTAGTTTGAGTGAATCTTATATTAGAAGAGAAGATTTGCAAGTATAAACAAACTAGGTGCAATCAAGATTCAACCACCGTTAGTCAATCAAATCAATATGAAAACTAAAGATAAACCGCAATATCTAGTTTCCCACCAACAGGTCACGCTAGAGCTTCTCAATCCCAAAGAAGACTTTAAATTGAGCGGCCGTAAGAGATTTCACCTAATTAGATTACTTTCCTCTCCGATAGGCACCAGTAACAAAGACAAAAGAGTAAGTCTAGGTTACGCAGGATTAATTTGCTAGAAGTGAAAACTCAAATTATTTATAGACAAGGAAATTTGGATACCAAGGAATTTCCAAAACCGAAAATATTCTCAAGATATTTTCCATATTTACCCAAATTCGGTTTTCATAATTCCAGTGAATGCACTGTCCAAAAATGTGAGCGAAATCTCCTTGGAAAATCTTTAATTAGCAAATGCACATTACTAATTCTTATTTCCACATATAATTAAAAACCCTTAATTAAAAAGATTCTTAACTTAGTTAATTCGATCTTGGGATTTACTTCCTTCTTAGCCATTAAGGAATATCTTTGAACAAAATAGAATAAGCATTAATGCACCGTGTTAAAAGAGTGTCGACATCTTACTCTTGCAAGTCTTTACCATGCTTGCTCAGTTGAAACCGATTTACCACACTTCCAAACAAGTTTAGAATTGGTTCATCCGACTTTCAAGAAATATGTGATTGATCAAGTTCCACTCAATCATAACTCATGGGTTTACGGTTCTACCAAAACAAGTTTCGGTTCTACCTCCATGTGAGTAATGTGCATAGTTACACTAGCTTACCAAAGATACAGCTGACTAGGTACTAGGTTCGGTTCCCCATATATATTTGGTATCTAACTTGTATGCACTGCACATGTTCATAGAATCGGTTCCCCCTTCCCAAAAACGTATTGCACATGTTCATAGGATCGGTTCCCCTTTATTCCATAAACCTTGATGCACCTCATACAAGGATCGGTTCCCCTTGTGATGCACTACACCTCTTACTAGGATCAGTTCCCCTCTTCCCAGTAATAAGTTCAGACATACACAACCTGATCATACCTCAGGTGATTACTTAAGATCGGTTTCACTAATAAAAGTCATACCAATACATAAGTCAGGCCTCATGTGAATAATTCTACCAAGTACACAAACAAGTCGTGAGAAGTTATACTAATTCATACATATTGGTCGTTCATAAGATATGCAATGAAGAATAGCCCCGATAATGCCTGGAGATTTCCTTTTCGGAACACATATCATGAACTTACTTCCTTATAACACATGTAAACATTGTTCCCTAGGATAAAATCCTCACCTCATACCCATACATAATCACAATAGCATTCATACTATTATGTCGATATCTTATATACAAAGTTTAATGGTTAAGCAAGAAACTTCATATTGTATTCCTTAATACTATGTCTATCTAGAGTGTTCATGCTTCGCAGTTTTATGTTTTCAATATGCACGACTTGAAAGATACGTTAGGGAATGAAATAGTTTAAGTCAAATATCACTAACCTCAAGTGGAAGGATTATGTTGTCGTTGTATCTCCGTTCTTCTTCACTTCTTCAAGTCTTCGCAATACTCGTAATGTCTCATCCTAATACTTTCAAGCTAACCAATACGAAGTTGACTCTAGTACATTTGAATCAAGCGACTCTTAAATGAGTTTTGATTCACTAAAATATGACAACCAAACTTGACATACCAACGCTTGTTGGGTTCAACTGAGCAATGCTCTAACAATATCCCCCTTTGTCAATTTTAGTGACAAAACTCTTACAATCATTTGGATAAACAAATTATAATAATTCATTACACATACGCTTGATTCCTGAATCCACATCACATAACATGCATTCATTCAATCCTCAAAAATGCAGTAGCTGCACTATAATAACAAAGCTTATACTCCCCCTAAATGTGAGCTAGCTAGATATTCAATCCGCAAATCTTTGTTATCCCATTCATATGATTCCCCTTTAGTCTATGCTTTTCCTCATTCGTTAGATAAACGTTCAAGCACCATCGTCCTCTTCCCTAGTGACACCAATCAATCATAAATTGATACCAGCAACACTTGTTTACTCCATATATTTCTCCCCATTTTTGTCACAAAAATGATAAAGCGAAGAACAAATAATGGACAACACGAAAAGGATCTTAAAAATCTTAAAAATAGACTTGCAACCTGTTGAGTCAAGCACGAGGGTTTTACACACCATTTTTGATAACCAATATCAGAACCGAAACTACAAGTAATTACGTTTTGGTATGTTATCATGGAAATAATTACCCATACATTATCACAATAGCATTCATACGATTATGTTGATGTCTTATATACAAAGTTTAATGGTTAAGCAAGAAACTTCATATTGTATTCCTTAATACTATGTCTATCTAGAGTGTTCATGCTTCGCAGTTTTATGTTTTCAATATGCACAACTTGAAAGATATGTTAGGGAATGAAACAGTTCAAGTCAAATATCAATAACCTCAAGTGGAAGGATTATGTTGTTGTTGTATCTCCGTTCTTCTTCACTTCTTCAAGTCTTCTCAATACTTGTAATGTCTCATCATAATACTTTCAAGCTAACCTATATGAAGTTGACTCTAGTACATTTAAATCAAGTGACTCTTAAATGAGTATTGATTCACTAAAATATGACAACCAAACTTGACATACCAATGCTTAGTGGGTTCAACTGAGCAATGCTCTAACAACAAGTTCACATAGAACTCTCCCCCGTTGTGTTGTCATCCTCCCGCCAAAATAAAAGAACAACAACAAAGAGCAACCTTTACCAAAGAAAGGTTGAAAATCAGTTTTAACTAATGTGATGCAAAAGTTGAAACCCCGAAACACATATGCTTTTATGCTAAACCAAAAATAATTCAACATATTGTGACTTTTGCACATATTAGTTTAAATCAGAACCCCTTATGATCCTTTGATAAAGCCTACCAACATGGGATAGAGCTTAATCCTGCTAAATCAAAAAGTCACCCAAACCATAAGTGTTCACAAAATATGAGATCGAATATTAAGGTTGTGAAAACCGAAATCAAACATCCCATAACATACATAGCAATAATATAAAGCATTCAAGCACATGCTATGTAATCGAAAACTATCACAAGAAAAATTATAAAATAATAATTTTATTCATAAATAATATATAGTTTTATTCAAAATAGATATTACACAATTATTGAAAGTAATCAAAAACTGATGTCTATTCTCTTTCTAATCGCAAGTCTTGTGAAGGTTGCTTTCGAAAACTGGATTCAAATTCTTCTGAGCACTTCTTTTTTCAGTAGATAACTTGTTCATCCTAATCAGTTGAGAATTAAGATCAGCTAGTACTTCTTTTGAATCCTTTAGCATCAGCTCATGGTATCTAATGCAACCTATAACAGTAAGAATCTGTTTTCTTAGAGAATCTTGAGGATTATCATGCAGTGATACATCATGAGTTTCAGTCAGAACTGATGCACAAAGTGCTAAATCATCAAGAGATGATCCTTCTTTTGTCGAATTTTCCATTGACAAAATATAGTCTTCTTTCGGACAAGAACAATATATATACAATGAAAGAAAATCAAGGGAAAATTTGGTTTATGGAAACCGAATATATTTTTCCCAAAAGTAAAAAATATCGATTAAGACTATTTTTACTTAAGGAACAAATATGTACATCCTGCCCAGATTTATGCTTCCTCACAATCAGAATTTTGGGCAACAAGTGAGGAAGTATTCTTTAACACAATCAGTGTGCGTTGAGGTGAGAATTATTATCACCATAGATAACAAAGACATCATTAGGATAACGTATAAACACAATAGACTGTGTTTCCTTACATTATTTCTTTCTCTTGTAATTGCAAGAATTTGCAATTTCCTTTTGAAACCTAATAAACTTACCAACCTTCAAAGTCTTTATCCCTTTGCGAAGTGCCTTGATAAATTTATTTTCAAGGGAGATTGCAGTGTGGTCATTTCCTCCACATGAAGAACTTAGCATATTATAAAAAAACTAGTTTCTGACCCTCTTTGTTTTTCAACCAATTTTTCTTGCTCAGATTTTACCTTTCGGATTTTATCTGACAGGAATTTCAAAAGGTTTTCAAGTTCTAGGCTTAACCTTTTATTTTCCTTAATCCCGACTCAAGTTTTTCTAAATAGTTCTTTAGGAGTTGATTAGACTCACATGATTCATCATTGTTAGAGTTGGCAAGAAGTGCATTACAATTAGATATTCCTTCACAGGGTTCTTCCTATGGAATATCATCGAGAGTAGAGACATAAGCCTTGTTGCACTTCTGAGTTTTTCTGTTGGAACAATGTTTATCCATATGTCCGAATCTACGGAACTTGAAACATTGGATTTCTTCACTATACTTTTTATGAAAAAAAGATAATGTATCAGGAACATATTTATCATTAGATAAGATGTCCTTAATTCGTTGTGCAAGAAGCACAATTGTTGAGTCAGGCTCCTTTTCAACAAGTACCTTGTCCTCTTGACAATGTCTCACAGTTTGTTGCTTTAGTAGAATTTCTTTATCATGGATCTTTAACTTTCCTACAAGAGAGTTCTGTGAAAATATAAAAAGATCATTTGCTTCTATTATGGCATGTTTCTTGGACTCGTATCTGGATGACAGCAATCAGAGAATTTTGCATACTATTTCCTTTTCGGGTATAGTCTTTCCAAGCAAGAAAGAAGCATTAATAATCTCAGAAAGTTTAGAGTTAAACTCCTCAAAGGTATCGTTATCATCCATTTTAAGATATTCCCATTCAGAAGAAAGAGACATAAGTCGAGCTTCTTTCTCGGAATCATTTCCTTCAAATACGGTCTCAAGAGTATCCCATTCCTCCTTAAAAGCTTCACATGAAAGAATATGATGAAGAAGATCATCACTTAGTGCGTGTATGATGGCATTAAGACCATCAGAGTTCTGCTATGCAGGAGATTTTTCTTTATAACTGTAGAATGTTAAGCGTTTAAACTCTGTTTCTGGATATTCTAATCATGGTCTTTGATATTCGTCTTCGATTAATAGTCAACTAATAAAATCTCGGGATTGCAGAAAGGTTCTCATAGCATCTTTCCAAAATAGGTAATTCATCCCATTAAATCTTGGTGGTACGTTAACTGAATCATTCATAAGATTTATTTTCCTATAGGTTGGATCGCACCAAACACAGATTGTTAGATCTTTTCGTGTTTGCCTGCTCTGATACCAATTGAAAATATGAGGGTACCCAAATATACATCAATCTAAAACTTTTCCAGCCATAAGTCGTTTCTCCAAAAGTGATTATCTATGGAGTGAGTCGAGACAATATAATTAATGGTTTCACACTTCGTGTGATCGTCTATGGATATGAGATCGAGACAATATGACAACAAGATAACTTCTTTGATTGACTATGGATACAAGATCAAGGCAATACAACAAAGAAGTATGATTACTTGATAAAAGGTTTGGACTTAACCAAACACAATAGGATTGCTATCAAGTAATTAGGAATTAACGTTTGTGTATTTTATTTCTAACTATAATAAAATAATTATAATTACGGAAATAGAAAAGTAAAAGACACGACAAGATTTTGTTGACGAGGAAAGAGTAAATGCAGAAAAATCCCGGGACCTTGTCCAGAATTGAATACTCTCAGAATTAAGACGCTATACAAAATCTAAACCAACTTCGTATAGTTGAGACCAAGCACTAAACTTATAGTTCACCTAGTTCCCTCAGTATCCATGCACCTCCAACTTGTAATAAGTCACGCACTTGGAAAAATTCCTTTGGTTCGTATTCCAAATAGTAAAGGAACAACAGATCTGTTCGGTAACAACTCTTTTTTAAACAACGTGATATGTGCTTGACAAAAGGCTCTTTTGTTTATCCCAATAAACTCATTTGTCGGGTTCTTAGATCAATCTCTTCAACAACTACCAAAGTAATTGTTTAGACTGTAAGATCAGAATATCGCAACAATAATACCCTTGTGAAATCGTCAACAATAATATCCTTGCAAATATCGCAGATTGGTTGCAGAAGTGACGTGACAAACGACGTCAGCATAAACACGAGAAAGATGTGAGAACCTTGCGAGATTTAGGAATGTTGCAAATATAACATTTGTATACTTGCGATAATATCGCAAGCCAGATCCTAAAATAAAGGACAACTTAGCTGTCTTCCACTATGTAACACCCTATATAAAGAGCCGAACATGATTAAGGAAGAGAGAGATCTTTTAGAGTGTTGAGAAAGTTTTGAGGAGAGAGAAAGTCTAAAACAATGGTTGTATTCTTGATTTCATTTCCTTCTTGTAAAATTTCATAAGTCAATTAATAGAAGTATAATTGTTGATCTTAAAGATGTGTTGATATCATGAATTCTTGTGAGGGATGTATTGTAGGAATTCCTACAACTACATAATGGCGCTAGAAACAAGGACTTGAAGGATTGTTTTAGAGTAAAGATTGATATCGTGATTTGAAAGAATTTGGAGTAATTGGTGAAAAGTTTTATACAATTTCCAACAACTCATTAAGATTTAAAAAATGTCCAGAAGAAGAAATGCATCAAAATAACCAACAACTATTAGAAGGAGTAAGAGGCTTGCTGGTAGAGGGTGAAATGAAATTGAGGAATCTTCAAGAATGAACACGAGAAATAATGGAGAAAATCAAGTTCAACAACCAATTCAACGTACACCAGTACAAAATAGAAATATGGATTATGATAGAGTGAGTGTACACACTTGGCAATCAGATTCAGTAGATGAAATAGAAGAAGAGCAACAATTAATAAACGATAGACAAGTAGAGAGAAATCGAGAAGCAGTTGGAGGAATAATTTATGGAAATGAAGAGATTGAAGCGTTAGAGGCGTTGAGGCAAATAATACACGAAGAAAGGAGACTAGAAGCAGAAGAATGTGCAAATCTGACAAGGCAGAATCATGAGTTGAGGATGGAAAACATGAGATTACAGAATAGAAGTTCAAGAAGCACTATAAGATCAATTAGAGGAGAAATAAGACAAAATTTGCCTGTAGAAAATGCTAATGAAAATACTTGAGAGGAAGTACAAAATCCAGACGAAGAACGTCGTGAAAGAAGACAAATAACTGAAGATCGTTACATTCCACATGGCGAAATTCTCCAAAATGGACAAAACAACAGAAATCGGGGGAATAGGCAACGTCAAGAGCGAAATAATCAAGATGACGAAGAAAATCAGGAAGAAGAAAGGAGAATATTACATGGGAGAGAAATTCAAATAAATTAACAAGTAATTGAAGATGAAATCGAGATACATTATGTTGTACAAGCACGTCTAGCTTGCGAAAGGGAAAGACCGAGAGCAGAAGTGGAAGAACAAGAGATCCAAGAGGCAATACGCCAAAACAATCATGATAATCGAGAAAGAAGGCATGAACAAAACCGCAATAATGGTAATATCAGTGAAGAATATGGTAGAGTACAAAGGAGAGGTGAAAGGCGACAAAGAGAATTAAGGAGGAATGAACAAAATCGCAGATGAGAAAATGAGAGGTATAATCATGTGCGAATTCATGAAAGAGATGAAAGAGGATATCACAGGGAAAGACAAGAAGAAAATGATGAAGAAGAAAGTCAAAACAGGCATGAACGAAGGAGAAGAGAAGCAGAATTAAAAAGACCAATGGAATTATCCCTGGTGTAAATGAACAAATCTTAAGAGAATTGGCGGAGATAAGAGGAATACTAAATAACAGAAGAGAAGGAGGCAGGAGATGGTTGGATGAAGCCATAGAAGAAGCTACAAAAACTCCATTCACACAAGAAGTACAATTAGGATGAATACCCCCAAAGTGCAATCTGCCCGCGTTAACTAGCATTTTTGACGGAACAACTTGTGCAATTCAACACATCAAAGCTTATGTGAGATGTATGCTACAATGGTAAAGCCATGATGCTGTGTTGTGCAAGTATTTCACATCAAGTTTAATGGGAGAGGCATTAAAGTGGTTCGAAGGTTTGCCAAGGAATACTATAACATCTTTCAACCATTTACAAACCACGTTCTTAGGGGCGTATATAAGTAACAATTCCTCGCGACCTGGCATTGAAGATGTATTTGGGTTAAAGCAAAGAATTGGTGAAAGTTTTAAGCATCTAACCATGAGGTGGAACACAATGTGTAGCGAAATGGATGGTCGTATGGATGAGAGATATCTCATTTTATCATTCATTAATGCAATGTTCGCAATCAATTTGTTGTATATTCAGATTTTCAGAATCAAAAATACGATCACAACGACTGAGCTACGAGAGTTTCAGGAGGAGTACATTGCTCTTGAGGTAAACAAAAATGGGATGGAATCATACCCAGTTGCGAACACAAGTTCAAAAGCAGCAAATGCAAGCCTATTACCCAAATTGATAAACACAGTGGCGAGCACTTCGCAAGTACAATAAGAGAAGATGATGGGTGATAATCAACAGAAGCTGGTAACTATGGGAAGTCGTGATCAAGAGGAATTTGAAAGAAAGAAACTTTTATAACCGTGGAGGAAATAAAAAAATTCAAAGACTTGATCAACCAAAAGAAACTTATGGGGGTCAAAGGCAAAACTATCATAGAGGATAGGGAAGTCATAAGATGATATGGGAAGAAATCAAAATGCCACCTCTGAATGCTAGTGTGGACAAAATATGGGAAGATGTAATCCTGATGGAAAATATACCAACACCATGGAATATGGGGAATGAACCACCTCTAAACCACAAGAGTCATGAATTTTGTTCTTATCACCATTTTCATGGACATTCAACAAATGACTGCAGAAATGTAAAGAGAATCATCCTCAGAATGATAGATCAAAGAAAATTAAATCATTTTCTAATAGGCCAACCTCAAACTCAACCATTACCACCTCCACCAGATGCTCTCAGAACAAACACAACAAAAGAAAGAGAAACATTTGTAATAGAAGTTGGAGCGAAAGCAAAGAATCTGTTTTGCCACTCTATTGTACATTTGTACAAAAAGATTGAAGACTTTCACAATAACATTCTGAGTAAGGTCTTCGCAAGAGATACTGATGATAGAGAAATAATGAACATTGCGAAGATATCGTCGTTGAAAGAATGGAAAAAGCAGACTATTTCCTTCACCGCAGAAGAAGTACCTGAGGGTGGAGAAATGCATGATAACCCACTAGTGGTGAGATTAGATATTAACCCAAAACCTAGTGATGATGAAGCTGAGGATTCATGGGCAATCAACAAAGTTTTAATTGATACTGGAAGCTCCGTGTATATATTCTATCATGCTTATAAAACTATGTGAGGGAAAGATGAAGATTTGGTACCTTCAACCTATAAAATCTATGGCTTTAATGGTACTGCCAATAAGCCTAATGAGGAGGTCACTATGCGAATTCCATTGAAAGGACTATCTTCTGAAATTCTGTTCCGTGTTGTCGACGTGGAGTCACCATACAACGCCTTAATTGGCCGACCTTGGTTGCATGGGATTCTAGGTGTATCATCGATATTTCATAAGTGCATTAAGTTCCTTCATCCCAGTGGAGTTGGCATCATAAAAGGAGATTGGATTGAAGGAAAGAAGTGTTATGAAATTGACGTAGAATCATGTGAAGAACGAAGTGCAAAGAAGGAGAATTGGAAATATAATGTCAAAGAAAGACAAAGAAGTGAAAGACTGATGGTAGTTGCAATAGAACAGAGAGAAGAAGAAACCATGCGAAGTCAATGCTTGCTGAAAATAAAAAGTGGCGAAGATCTCGCAGAAGGTAAGAAAATAACAGAAAATATCAAAATTGCAGAGGCAGAAAGCAGCAAAGGTAAAAAACTTAAAATGTGAAATAAAAGTAAAATTGAGAGTAGAAAGAACGATGTATGACTGATTTGTTGCAAAAAAATTCAAAAAATATATTTTATTGAATGACAAATATGAGATTGAGAAATTATAACACAGCTGAAATGCAAAAGAAAAAACAAAACAATCAGAAAGAGGCGAACATACTATGGCATGCACCCTAGTTCGCGAAATCAAAATTTCGCAAGAGGCAAATTTAATACCTAAAGTGCGTCATAGAAGGGGCTACCTGTTGCATGACTCATCGAAAAGGTTACACCGCCCCTGGAACCTGAGTCATGGAGATTTGGGGTCAATAAAGCCCATCCAGGAGAAGCGCCTTGGATTCTCATCTTAAGCATATGACTTAGGTTGGGCGACTAAGGTGAGAAGGTCTCTCCTAAAAAGTGCATAATCTGATCATGGAGCCGAGGTACACAATTGAGCCAAGAGTGTCTGGGGCGTCTGGAGCGTACTTGGCCATTCTTGGAAATTCTTGGCTTATGCTGCACTCGGCCCGGAGAAAACCCCACTTAGGGTGCAGTCTCGTAACCATAAGCCATATAGGTAAAAGGGATAAGAGGCTGCGAAAACAACTGGTTGTTGTTAAGACCGGATGGGAGGATCCAACCTTGTATGGTAGAGGTACGTCTCCTTGAAGGGGAAACCATGGGGAAGATAAGGGCGGCACCCTCCATTAGGGAGCTGATAAGTGTCTTAAGACACAGATGTCATGGGGATTTTTACTCTTGGGAGTATAAAGGCTTTTCATATTTGTGCAATAATCCTTATGAGACAATAATACAAAAGAAAAAGATAAGGCGAGATCAATGGGTCACTACATGAAAGTGTAAGGACGTCCTGCGAATTCGTCGCAAGACGACAATGTCATGGGGCTTTATTTTCGCAAGAATATTAATTCATGTCATATTGTTGCAACAAAAATACCAATAAAAGAGAGAGTTAAGGCAAGATCAAAAGGTTCTTACATGAAAATGTAAGAACGTCCTGCAATTTTGTCACAATGACAAGAGGTGGCAAAATAAGACCTTTAACTAGGAAGGCAAAATAAGACCACATGATGTAATATTTTTTTTTTTATAAACATTAACTATTATTACTTATGCAGGTAATTCATCACAAGAAAGATAATGAGAGGCAGCATGGGAATTAACAAACGAAAAGCATTATCTTTCTCGCCAGCAAGTACAATGATAAAAGAGTAAAAACATTTCAAAGTTGATTAAAGTACATCTCCTTCGCAAGAAGTTATGAAGATGAAGCAACCTAAATAAGTAAAATTACATAAGAATTTCAAGCTTCAATGTTAATTTATTTCGCCAGGAGAAGATGAAATATCTTCATCATTTTTTTCGCCAGAATGAGATAATGGACGCTCTTCGCCAACTTTCTCACTTTCGCCAGCTTTCTCACTTTCGCCAGTTTTCCCTTTATCCTGGTTTACTCTAACTTCTTCTTCATTTGGATTATCACCAATAATTGTTTCCTTATGAGGGATTTCTTCTTGCTCAGTTGTGAAATCCTCCTGAAAGATACCCCTCTTCATCGCTTTCATAATCAAAATCACTATCAAGAGCACGAGGGATTTTATCGTCATCCACTTCCAAAGGTTCGATTGATGTAGGAGTAAGAGATTTGGACAACAAAATATTATTCACAAGAACTTCAGCCCCGAGATGAGCTTGGCGAAGGAATGCTTTCTGATGATTTCTACTTTCCATATCTTTGAAATAAGCAAGATAATCAAATATTCTCCCCGCTCGATCGCGAGAACAAGCAAGGGTAGAGGCAAGTAATGCCTTCTCTTTGCGAACCTTGGCAAATTTAGACTCCAAAACAGAAATGGAGGAACGAATATTTTTCTCAGATTCTGCGAAAACAAAGAACACATGAGATTATTTAGGCAATGAATTCGCGAGGAAAATTTAACAAAGAAAAAATGGTTGAGGAATACAAATCTTTATGACTACCTTCCTTTTGCGAAATAAGATATTACGTTAATGACAAACAACTATTCTCCAAGAGATCCATTGCATCACCAAATTTATCTCCAACTAAACCTTTTAGGCGAGATTGAAGATTCTTTTCTTTAGAAATGAGTAAGGTGCTCTCCTTCGCAAGAGAAATGTAGGGTTCTTCTAGTTTGGAGTATTGATCTTTTAGTTCACTTTCCTTTACACTCAAAGTTATTCTACCCTGGATAAGTTTCTCTCTCTCAGCGGTCGATGATTCTGTTACTTCCTTAAGTTTATCTCTTAATGAGCGAAGAGTTTGTTCTTGATCATCGCATACTTTTTGGCAAATGTTAAGTTGCTATGAAGAGATCGCCACCTTATTTAAAATAATTCGCTTCTCTTGAGATAGGGTTTTATTCTCATCTGATAAAGTTTCCAACTCCAAGTTAGTTTTAGTCAAAGAATAAGAGAGGAGAGATATTTCTTTACTTTATAAGTTTTTCTCCTGAATTAATTGAGTATTCTCCTTGGTAAGATTATCTATTTGATCGAAAGAGTATGTATGAAGGTTATCTAATTGATTATATTGATCCATCAAAACATCTCTATCCACATGGGCTTCTTCAGCGGCAGATTCAAACTGATATCTCTCCATTATCTGTTTTTGGTTTAAAACTTAAAGGGCGAACAAAGGATTTTGAGAAAATTGAATATGGAAAGGGTAAAATTATTAAAAAAGATAAATCAAGAACAGAGATAAGAAAGTTATACCTTTAATTCTTTGTTCTTCTTGGGAAGATCATCACAATCTAGCGAAATGTTCTGAAGCTTTTGGTTTTCAAGACGAAGAGGTCATAGCTTGGAGATGCTTCTTTAAAAATTTAACTTCATTTTCTAAAGATGTTTGCGAAACCATTTTTTCATAACCAAAGTACTTACTCAAAATTTAGCAGACACCAAACTTGATAGGATCAGCAGAAGATTTCTTTACAACATCCAGAACATCAGATAAAACCTTGAAAGCAATATCTATTCCATCCAAAGTTTCTTTAGTAAAAGGGAGAGATTCATACGAAGAGGTTGTGACAATAGGAATATGGGGAATTGAATCATTCTTTGCTATATATGTGTCATTTTAAGGAGAAGTTTGAGGAAGATTAAGGATTGAGGTTGAGGTGGAATCATGTTGAGGGGCATTGGCAATATGAGAAGAGAAAGTTTCATTCGCAACAAGATTAAAGGAATTTCATCCATAGAAAGATCAGTTGAAGGGGTGGAATCTGTGGCGATACCTTCATGGACATGAAGTAAGGATTCAACCTGCGAAGGTATTACAGGAGATATTGAAGGGTTAAATATATGAAATGGGACAGAAGTTTCAATAGCTTTAAGGTGGCGAGATCTCTTGGGGGGTTTATTGGAATCTCCGTCACCTTGCGAATCACAATCCAGATAAGAAACAGAGGCAACAATATTGTTATTAAAAAGAATAGTGTTTCTTACTACCTTGTTATTCGCAGGCTTTCTTTTACTTGCATCAACCTTGGGCTCCGAGCTCTTGGGAATATTAGGGTTTTGGACTGTAAATTTGGTATTGGATGTGCTTTTGCTGAAACTGAAACAGTATGGGAATTATATAAAGTTGAACAAAATCAAATAAGAAGATTAATTTCAGCAAAATCAGAAGAAGAAAAAAGAAAACTAACCTTGATGACTCCATGAGAACAGTAGCAGAAAGATGAATCCGTAAAAAAGGTTGCAGACGATGAAGATTTATAGAGAACGTGGAGATGAGGTAGACGAAGTAAAAAAAAAAGGAAATTACCTCTCTACTAGATCTCTTCTTAACTAGACAAAAAAGTGATGACTGGTTAACATTGAATATGTTGGTGAACAGGGGAATTGACACGTGTAAGTGTTCATGCTTAATTCACGGAATCTTATCGATAGAGAACTTTACAAGAGAAATGAACAACCGTGGAATTTTGAAGTACAATTTATCATATCATTCTCTCCTTCATAGAGAAGACATGAGAAGAGGCAAGATGTAGGATCAGAATATCACAACAATAATACCCTTGTGAAATCGTCAATAACAATATCCTTGCGAATATCGCATATTGGTTCAGAAGTGACGTGACAAACGACGTCAGCATAAACACGAGAAAGATGTGAGAACCTTGCGAGATTTAGGAATGTTGCGAATATAACATTTGTATACTTGCGATAATATCTCAAGACAGATCCTAAAATAAAGGACAACTTAGCCGTCTTCCACTATGTAACACCCTATATAAAGAGCCGAACAGGCTTAAGGAAGAGAGAGAGAGAGATCTTTTAGAGTGTTGAGAAAGTTTTGAGGAGAGAGAAAGTATAAAACAGTGGTTGTATTCTTGATTTCATTTCCTTCTTGTAAAATTTCATAAGTCAATTAATAAAAGTGTAATTTTTGATCTTAAAGATGTGTTGATATCATGAATTCTTGTGAGGGATGTATTGTAGGAATTCCTGCAACTACATAGACTATGCAATCAATTCTATTAATCACAAAGAAATGTATTGATGTTGATCTACTTAACTAATCAATCAAGGTTATCACAAAGATAAACCGATTATAGTTGGAACCCTAGACGATCAAGTTTTGTGCATACCAAAGATTTTGAACTCAAATAAGAAATCTTTTTTGTCTTCAAATCTTCTTAGATCTTTAATAAACACCTACACACAAACAACTTGAATCTCTTGTGATCAATCACACACATAACGGAGTCAGTTAACAATGGATTATCACAAGACGTCTTTAAATCTACAAACAGTTCTAAAGATCCCCGTCGATACTTCGATCTAGTTTGAGTGAATCTTATATCAGAAGAGAAGATTCTCAAGCATAAACAAACTAGATGCAATCAAAGTTCAATAACCATTAGTCAATCAAATCAATCAAAAACTAATAATAAACTGCAATTATCTAGTTTCCCACCAATGGTACTCGTAGATCTTCTCAATCCCAAAGAAGTCTTTAAAATAATCGGTCGTAAGAGATTTTGCCTAATTAGGGTATTTTCCTATCCGAATAGACGGATCCACCAGTAACAACATAGCTAGGTAGTTTTGCTAGCTCTGAGGATTAGTTTTCTCAAAATGCAAACTTCAATATTTATAGACCAAGGAAGTTTGGACACCAAGGAATTTCCAAAACCGAATATTCTCAAAGATATGCAATAAGTCCAAATCGGTTTTCATAATTCTTAAAAATGCTCTGTCTAAATATTGACCGAAATCTCGGTATAAAATCTCCAATTAGTAAATGCACATTACCAATTTTTATTTTCTAAAGATATGCATTTAATTGCTAGAAATTAAAGGCATATAAAACTAAAAACCTTAATTAAAAGATTCTCAATTTATTTCGATCCGGGATTCTCCTTTAGTTATTAAGGAATATCTTTGAACAATAAAAGATAAGAATTACTGCACATGTTCAAAGTATGTCGACATCTTTACTTTGTAAATCATTTTTCATATTTACAATCTTGGAAACAATTTGCCACACTCCCAAACAAGTTTAGAATTGGTTCATTTATCTTTCAAGAACTATGTGATTGATTATCCTATCAAATCACCAATCATGGGTTTAACAGTTCTACCAAAAAAGTTTCGATTCTACCTCCATGTGGGTACTAAGATCAGTCACACTAGTTACCAAAAGTTGGTTGACTAGGTACTAGGATCGGTTACCACATATTTATGGTATTTAAGTTGTATTCGGTTGCACAAGTCATAGGATCGGTTACCAATTACTAAGACTTGTTGCACCTCTTACAAGGATCGACTCCACATACTTGTGATCAGTTGCACCTCTTATTAGGATCAGTTCCCCAATGTCTAGAGTTGGTCATACCAATTACAATAATATCGATCATACCATCTCATATGATTACTTAAGATCGGTTTCACTAATAAAAGTCATACCAATACAAAAGTCAGGCATTGTGAATAGTTTTACCAAGATACATAAACAAGTTATGAGCGGTTATACTAAACACATATTTGTAATCCAAATATTTGTAATGAATAACAATACCAATAAGCCTAGCGATTTCCCTTTCGATTCACAAAACAAGTTTATGAATTGTATTTCCTATACACGATTGTAGATCATTGTTTTCTAGGACGAAATATTCACCCATACCCATACATAATCACAATAACAATCATACGATTATGTCTATGTCTTATATACGAAGTTCAAAAGATAGACGTTATACTTTGTATTGTAATTCCTTAATACTATATCTAACTAGAGTATAATCATTCACAGCTTCACAATTATGTTTTCAATATGCACGAATTGAAAGGTACGTTAGGAATGAAACTGTTCAAGTCAAATATTACTAACCTCAAGAGGAAAGATAATGTCGTCATTGTAGTTATTTACTTCTTCACATTCTTCAAAGTCTTCACGTAATACTTATAAGTCTCATATCCTAGTAAATTTCTAGCTAACCTATACGAAGTTGACTCTAGTAAATAATCGAGCAACTCTTTAAATGAGTTTTGATTCACTAAAATATGATAACCTAACTTTACATAGAAACGCTTGGTGGGTTCAACCGAGATATGCTCTATCAACTTCAAGTACTCTAGCGATTCTGAACGTGTTCAAATCAACATTATTGTTGTTAAAGATCCTTAGCAATAACAATAAGAAAACAATTGTTCTCAATTATTGTTATAAAGTGTCATAGTGTTATTACACAACATCAAAGCTCAATTGTATCACATCTTTGACAATAATACTATGGTGATATGTATCACTTCCCCTTAGTTAATACTTCATCACACAATGAAAACCACTCCCCCTTACATAATGATCCGTAAACCATATGTATGTAGTGTGAACTAAAAAATAATTCTCCTCCTTTTTGCCAATATAAATTGGAAAAGGTACAAAAATTAATAGGATCATAATGAAATCCCCAAAGAGATAATTCATGACTAAAATAGAACATATCAACTTGGTTTCGATGATTTCACATAGTCGAAACTTAGTGTATTCATCAAGGAGTTTATAAAGATACAAGATAACTCTTACAGTATTCCACAGCCGCACTCCCACAAAGATTTGGCAATTAAGCACAAGTTCAATTAAGAACTCTCCCCCATAAAATATCATTCCCGAAAGAACAACAAGAGCGACCTTACTTTTACAAGAAAAGAAGGATTTCTTTGGACATTAACAAATTACATGAAACATGAATTTGTATCCAGAAAACTCGAATAAATTAACCACAAGAAGACCTTAATGATTAATTTATTGGAAATGCTCAACATAAGAAAACTTACGGAGCCACACAGTGCTTTCACATAGAAGTGGCTTAGGGAAAGATCAATACTGCAGAATATTCAAAAGTTCATTCTATCTTTTGTCAATATTTGCATAAAGACATAATAGACTTAACTTTTGAGTATATATGAGATAATCATAGTTCACGGACGTAAACACACATATCTCATAACATATTTTTGCAATATATAAAACCAATAAAGATTAATATTGCAAAATCATCTTCCAAATAACTTAGAATTTAAATAAATAAATCTAAAACATTGCAAAATGAAAGTCGTTGGCAATAACTAGCTATGTTTGATCACAATATTTGCTATGCCAAACCCTAGTCATCCTTCTTAAAACACAAGAATAAATTCTCATAAGAAGTTTCCTAAACATTATAAAATCAACTTATAAAAACCAAAAGAAAACAAACTCAAACTAGAGTCAAAGAACACTTCCGGAACCCTAACGGGTCTTGAGAACTTTGATCTTGTGATTGCCATCATCCACTGCTTCTTCGAAGAAGATATCCTTATTGAGAAGATCTTTAACATGTGTCTTCGTTAGAACAAGGTCAGAGTTAACCTTTTTCAACTCAGTTCGTAACACATCGACACCCTTCATAGTATCAACGAGCTGCAGTTTTGCTTCCTCAATGTATTTAAGAAAATCATGAACCACTTCAGCAGAAACCATTTCATCATTCTTTACATCTTGATGAGTATATACATAATAGCATGAGACATCAGAATAATCATCATGATTTTGAGATTTGACATCGTCAGCATCTACTAGAGTTATTTTCTTCTTCCCTTTGGAACCGTAACCCATACCTTTATCAAGAAATCCTTTCGTAAAATCACAAGTGCGAGAAGAAGTTGACATTCTTGATATGAGAAAAATAACCTAGAGTGAGATAACTTAACTTCAATGGGATAGGTATATAAATGGATTCACAGGGAGTATATTTTTTAGGGTTTTTAGAGTAGGTTCGTGACATAACACAAAGTTACCCGTACAAACACAAACTTAACCCATAAGAGGAAACAAAAAAAAAAAAATCATTTCACATGGTAAAAGGGACACAACAAAATTTTGCTACGTGAAAATTTTCTTCCATAAATCCTAGCTCGATAAATTTTATATTCTCACAGGAGAAAAATTTAGAGCATAAGAATAGCTCACAAAAAAAACTTAATTTTTCAAAATTAAAAATTAGACACTTGAAGTGATTCTTAAAACAAACCAATACTTATGCAAATCTGTCTGTGCACAATAGTCTAGCTATAAACGATAAAAAAATACCTCAACTAAACAGAAAACACTTTACAATAAGTATACCTGATTATTAGCATAACTTACTCAGCATGATTTTTCATGAGTAAGATTCCAAGCCTTATGATTAATTTGCACAAGTATGAGCTTTATGCTCATCAAATGAATATTGTTCATGATTAATCCTCTTTTTCCTTCTAATTTTTGGAGGAAACCCTTTTTGATGTGAAAAAGTATCATAAAACTTACTATCATCAAGGTAAGAGACTAAGTTTGAATTCTTACCAGAAAAAGTTTGTTTGGAGGATTTTGACAGCTTGTTGATAAGATCCTTATGTCCTTCATATCTCCATTGTTATTTTCACCTTTTGGTACCTTTCTCACATCTTGAAAATTATCCTTCCCATTTGTTTGAGGAGAACCTTTCT
The DNA here is from genome assembly GCA_023529315.1 of Papaver bracteatum. Taxonomy (NCBI): domain Eukaryota; kingdom Viridiplantae; phylum Streptophyta; class Magnoliopsida; order Ranunculales; family Papaveraceae; genus Papaver; species Papaver bracteatum. Next base: position 561,204 of record JAJJWX010000810.1, on the reverse strand, counting down.
GAAATCTTCTTGACCGATTTTTGTTAATGCTACTATTACAAGTTCGAACGTTAGACGAGAAGATTGAACTAACTTTCCTGGAAGGATTCACATGGTGAGTACTAAACCAATTGGTTTAGACATTCGAATGTCAGTTGCACCTTTGAGTATTAAATTTAAATTTAAGGTGTGTTGAAGTCAACCAAAATAGTTGTCATTCAACCTCAATTTGCACTTTAGTGGAAGTTACAAGCACATATTTAACAACAGGAAGGGTTTGCAATTTAGCTTCTAAAACTGGTTTCATCAGAGAAACATGATTACACTTAGTCACGTTTTCTAACATCACAGTTGAGTCAGAAGCAATTTGTATAGTGGACTTCACAGAACATCCTTAACATTGAATAGAGAGATTACTCAATAAACGTTCGATTTCCAAGGCATCCTCCTTGAGTTTATCCTCGAGTAAGGTTCGAGATGAACAAATTACGACATTTTCCTTATGCATAAGATTTAATTGGGAATCATGATCCTTTACCATACCAATAATCAAATTGACTTTGTGTTTCAACCTATTGATTTCAATTCCCTGGATTCTAACAACTTTTAAAATCGTTGCACTTTCTTGGGCTGCTTCCCTTTTTACTTTAGAGTCAGACTCGTTAGTAAGGTAATCAGGGTAACACTTATTAATACTTATCTTTTTCGTGGGAACAAAATGTTCATCTATATGTGAGATTGACATGTCATTCTCTTTAATAGATTTCATGGAAACAGAACATTTGTCTTTGGTGATGCGTTTTGCCAGAGATAACACTTCTGTCCATAGAGTCAAATTGCTAAAAACACAGACTTATGAGGTCTTAGTGTGTGTGCATGCTCTGATACCAACTGAAAAAGTGGAGATCTAACAACCACACCCAATATTTCATTTGGAAATCTGTATAGACTGACTCTAATATAATTCAAAGAGAATCAACTAGACAATCAGACTCAATCAAGGAAAGATATCCAAGAGTTATATCTCTTTCTCAAATCAATCAGCAAATCAACAGGTTGGAATCCATGAACTGATTGGTATGAGAATAACTTGGACGATATCAAAAACCAATGTCCAAGCGTCAATCAATTTCTATCCAACAAACAAGGTTGGATTTACCAATTGATTGAACTACGCACAACCTGTGATATTTTAATTATATAGAAAATATAATGCGGAAAAAAAAAAATAGACACCAGAAGTTTTGTTAACGAGGAAACCGTAAATGCAGAATAACCCCGGGACCTAGTCCATATTTGAACACCACACTGTGCTAAGCCGCTAAAGATACTAGCATACTACAAGTTAACTTCGGACTGGAATATAGTTGATCCCTAAACAAGTATCATAACGATTAAGGTACAGTCGCGTTCCTTACATCTCTGAATCCCAGCAGGAGTCTACGCACTTGATTCCCTTAGATGATCTCACCCACAACTAAAATCTGCTACAACCCAAAGACGAAGACTTATAAACATATCTGTCTTCCACAGATAAGTCTATTCTGATAGATAAATCTGTCTCCCACAGAAGTACCTATGAAGTTTTTGTTCCATCTTTTGATAAATTAAGGTGAATAGGAACCAATTGATAATCTGGTCTTATATTCCCGAAGAACCACCTAGAACTAGAAATATCAATCACTTCACAATAACTTAACTATATGGTAGTAGAAGAAGTTATCGTAGAATCACAAAGAATGAGACGAAGAGCTTTGTGATTACTTTTTATATCTTACCTATCGGAGATAAATCTCGTTCAAATCTTAGAGAAGATAGTACTCAATACGATAGCACAAGTAAGATCAGAACATACAACTACATATAAATAGTTGGGTCTGGCTTCACGAATCCCAAATGAAGTCTTCAAGTCGTTAACCTATAATGGTTTTGGAAAAACCTACGTTAAAGGAGAATCGACTCTAGTCGCAACTAGGACACAGGTTAGGTCCGGATTTAGGTTTTCCAGTTGCTAGAGTTCTCCCTCATATAGTCTTTCAAATGAGGGTTTACTTATAATCACATCTAAGATAGATTAGTAACAAATAATTCAATATTCACCGTTAGATGAAAACCTGATTTAAGATTCAAGCTAAGTTTGCTTAAAACCAAAGCAATATCTCTCCACCGTTAATGGCCTTAGCTTGTTACACACAAATGAAATATACCTTCATTTAGATATTGGTCACCATACCTAAAGGTGTATATTGAGTTGGCCCAATAACAGTTAACCGAAGTTAGCCATATGAGAACTTTTGTCTTAACCACATTCATGTACCACTTCTAGATAAAATATGATGATCAATCAATCATGAAAGATAATAAAATGAATCTAATTGTGTTACTCATAGATTTGTTTAATTGTATATGTCTCATAGAAGTATATAAGAACCAATTGAAACAAAACCATATTGATTCGTAATTATACAAAGTACTTATACCGAAATCAATTCATGAATATTAAGCCACGATTTGCAAAGATTGCATTCCTTAATTTATTAATGTATTTTTTCATGAGTATGAAAACATATTTAACCGATTTTAGAACTTAACCAACTAAGTTTGCAAACTGTACGCAAACTATAGTATCCGGACTTGGTCTTGTCCAGCCATTTTCAAACGGGTACGCAAATAGCCATCCCGGACCTAAGTCAGGTAGAACCGTTCACATACTGGCATGCAAACTTGGTTCTCGGACAGTTAACACCGTTCGCATACTGGTATGCAAACAAGGTTTCCGGACCTGAATCATACCAAACAGTTTGCATACTGGTATGCATACTGTGTTGTATCTAGACAAAGGTTAATTGTTCAAAACTCTCATTTCAATCATTGAAACATCCTTAGAAGACGACAATAACTATCTTACACAAACTATTAGCTTAGAAGTAATTTTTAAGTGATCGAGTGATCAATACAAAACTTTGGGAGTCGACATCAAATGACTGTCTCACACAAATCATGTAAGATGTTTCAAAGCAATTTTCACATGATCATCTTTTGACTTATTATTTAGTTTCCAGCAAATATGTTTTTTTCCAACTAAAATGGTCTAGAATAATGATGAAAGTAGGTAAAGCAAAAAGCTTCCAATACATATTTTGCGAAATAGATAAGCGAGTTAAACTCAGCTGGAAATATCAAATGTGTATAATATAAAAGTCTATATAGTTATACGACTTAGTCTCATTAGGAGATACAATAGAATAAACTTCTGAGTGATAGATAAGTTTTATTATCCACATACCTTTTGTTGATGAAGTTCCTCTAAGATCTCCTCAGTATATCTTCGTCTTCAATCGATAAATGACGTGAAGTCTAAATCTCAACTACACATTCTATCATAATCCGAGATATAGCTATAAGTAGACTAAAATCAAGACTTATAGTTTTGATCACCTAAACTTGACAAACAAGCTTGAGATAGCAACATTTGAGAGTTCGACCGAGCAGTGCTCTAGCAGTTACACCTTGATCCACAAAGTAGCTTGTGACCAGTTATACTGTGCTTCCCGAAGTATCTTGTGACCGATTACACCTTGCTTTCCAAAGGTAGCTTGTGACCGATTACAACTAACTTCCCAATTCATCTCGTGACTGGTTATACCTTGGATCCCAAATTATCTAGTGACCGGTTACTGATAAGTGCATATTTCACATATATTTGGTGTTAATTCCATGCTAGTATTTGATAGTTTTCTTGCATATTATTGTGTGTTACGCGTGTTTTCTCTTATTTGTGTGTTATTAGGTGAATAATCCAAAAAGAAGTGAATTCGACCATAGTTGTGCAATGAAAGAATCTAGCTAAGAGTGGAGAAGGGCCAAAGTCCAAATGTAACTCGTTCAAATACAAGATTTCTACTTTTCATTGGGTAGAGGACGACAATGCAAAGCCAACGGCGAAAGAACGAAGTCATTCGGAGTTCGTATGAAGAAGTTATGGCTAAACGAAATGAAGTTGGAATTAAACTGTCAGTCTTCCAGACTGACAGTTGAAAGGGAATGTCAAGTGCTATTGCCACCCCTTCGTTCGTTAAGGGTCATCCACTTTGTTAAGGGGCACCCTCAGTAGACACCTGCTAAGCGCACTCCCGGTTTGGTTAGGGGGACACCACCTTCTTCACGATTTCAAAACCAAATTTTGGCGGGAATTTTTGTTCATCTGTGTAAATTTTCTGGGATGAATTCGGACGTGATTTTTAGTGATTTAACGGCCGAGGTTGATTGATATCAAACAGGGATGGTAATGAGTATGGTTTCGTCACATAATGGCTATATAACTCACGGTTGGAGTTTGCTGTTGGCGGAAATGGTGATGACGTTCATGGGTGATGATGGAAGAAAACATATGCACGAGACTATTGGCTGAGATGGTCATGAATGAAGCTTCAGATGATTTGATGTGGTCGATGGTAAGAACGTGGAGATGATGCAAAGTTCCTGTGAAGTGTTGAGGCAAGTCCAGGAAGAACATGATGAACTCGGGTAAAGGCATGCATGGGTGTTTACTACCATTGGAGTTCGAATACGAGCATGGAAATGAGTACAGCTCGAGGATGGTTGGTGCATGTCTCGATGATGGGTTTCATTGGTTTCACGGCGGTCTACAGCACATGATGGTGAAGCTCGTGGACAAAGACAACATGCATGGCCGTTACTATGAGAACGTGAAGGAGAAGAGCTTCTGATGGAGTTGTCGTGGTGAGGTTGAGCTGGAAAGAAAAGAAATGGCATGTTAGAGCTCATGATAACTCGAGCACGTTGAGTTCAAACAGGCTGGTGCGATGGAACTCAAACGTGGCAATGATGATTGCTAGTGAAGACAGCGAGGAAATGTTGGAACTGATGTTGTGGACTGAGCTGGAAGAAATGATGATGATGGAGAACGTGACGGAGCTGGAACAAGTTAGATTTGCTATTGACGATGGTGATAAAACGTGCATGGGAAGTCTGTTGGAGCACGCTACTGTCCTGTGGAGAAGGTGAAGTTGATTTCAAAACAGGCTGTTGGTGCTTGAGATGGTGAATGCCAGCGTATTGATGATGAGCGAGGCTGTTTCTTTTGAGTGAAGTGGCAGAGAACGTGAAGGCATGGAAAAGCAACACATGGAGTTGTTGGCAGTCATGATGATACACATTGAACATAGCATGCGCATGGGCTAAAGGCAGAAAATTGTTGGGTATTTTGCCCTATAAATAGAACTCAAATTATGTCATTCAGGGAGAGAGCCGGCTGGATACCTCTAGACATCCCACATCCCACACCTCTTCTACTCTTCTTCCATTTTTAGTTTAGTATTATTTCTTCTGTTTTTATTTGTGAGTATTTTTAATTATGAGTAGCTAAATTTTTATCTAGGATTAGGGAGGAAATCCTACTATGTGTGCTATAATGTTTTGATTATTTTCTATAATAATTCTCTTGGTCCTTATTCTTGATTCGTAACGGTAATAATTTTCTTCATGTGTCCTATGATGCTTGATAATTGATTTATATATTCTATGTTAGAAACTAGCATTTTATAGTGAAGAAGATTGTTAATTCTTTGAGAAAATTAATTGCTTGAAAAGATTTATTTTCCGAGACGTATTATTTGTCCTAAATCGTCTTGAGTAATTTTTGGAGAGTATTATAGGGAATAGTTATAATCATTTAGTATGTGTAGTAGTGATGGAATCTCGACATCCTAGACTCTTTCAATTGAACACAAAAATCATTTTTAGTATTTCCATTATTTTATAAGTTTTATAAAAATCACCATCTTTTTGTCTAAAAACCAAATCTTTAAAAAAAGTCCGAGAATCAAACCCCTATACTTACCACTTGAAAAACTGCATCAGTTACAACTTGCATTCCAATATAGCTTGTGATTGGTTACACCTTGATTTCCAATATAACTTATGAACAATTACAACTAGATATATTATATAGGATATGATGGGTCATACCTCAAATCTCAACAAGTTAAGATAGGTTCTACCTTGTCATCTTATATTGGTCATTCAAAACATACTCAATAAAAAACCTGACCAATCATGATTTCCTTTAGACTATGAAGCAAGTTCATATATGTACTTCCTTTAAACAAATTTTATAAAACATTGTTTCTTAGGGTGAAATCATACATATATCATGCACACATAATCGAGAAACTATATATAATAAATATGTCAATGTCATATTTACGAAGTTCCAAAAGATAAGCGTTTATACTTCGTAATTCAATAAATTCCTTGACACTTTGATCATAATGTTATGACCAAGTCTAACCAGTAGAGTATTATTTATATATAGCTTCGCATTTTATCTTTTCAATATAATCTGACTTGAAAGATACGTTAGGAATGGAAACAAGATCAAGTCAATATTACAAACCTCAAAAGGAAGGATGATGTTGCCGTTGTAGTCGTTACTTCTTCACATTCTTTAGGTCTTTGGAGTAATACTTGTATGTATCAACATTCCTAGACTTTCTAGTCAAACCTAAACGAAGTTGACTCTATTATTTAATCAAGCGACTCTAGATGAGTTTTGATACTAAAATATGACAACCAAACTTGATATACCAACGATTGGTGGGTTTAACCAATCTATGCTCTGATAATTTCCTATGAGCAATACCGATTTTAGGGTCAAGAACACGACTTCTCTGCAAAAGATAGTGTTACATTCGTCATTGTTAATAGAAATAGCGATTTTTGTGTTGTAGATCGTGGTTTTTCGCCTCGACTGTTCTTCCCGTAACTTCTTCGTCCGAACTCGGAATGACCTCATTCGTCTTGCGTTCACTTTGTGTCTTCGTTATATTGATGATGATGATAAGAACTCCTAGAGATAAATGAGTTTAACTTATAGTCTGGCCTCCTCCATTAATAAACTTCACTTTCTTACTACTTTTATAGCTATTTTCATTTCTTTTGATTGATTCATCCTAACAAAGGCTGCGAAATTGAATACAAACATAATGATACATAATATAAAAGAATTATAACTAAAACAAGTATAGAATTGACATCATAAACATATAGATTATGCACCTATCAATCATACCTATTATGCTCCTGGTGTCCGTCAGCTCTGAGATACAAAGGTTTTTATATAATATTCAACACTAGTCTGAGGTTGCTGAGCTCCAACATTCTTGATCCTCATTCGTTGGATTTTCCCTTTTCCTATCAAATGGGTCTTGAAAAAAAGGGGGTCGAACAACCTCACCCAATATTTCGATTAGCAATCTGTATGGACTAACTCTAATATGCTTTTAAGAGAATCAACTAGACAGTCAGACTCAATCTTAACAAAAATTATATAAAGGAGTTAATATCTCTATCTCTCGATTTGATCTATACTCAAACAAATTTAAGTCTACGAGTCTTTATCAAATACAAGAGAAATAAACTTGGATGGTACCAAAAACCAATATCCAAGGATCAATCAATTTCCAATCAACAACCAAAGGTTGTATTTTATAATTGATCGATACAACGCACAACATGTGATATTTCAATTATATAACAAAATATAATACGGAATATAAATAACACAGACACCATAAATTTTGTTAACGAGGAAATCGCGAATACAAAAAAACCCCGGGACCTATTCCAGATTGAACACCACACTGTATTAAGCTGCTACAGATACTATCCTACTACAAACTAACTTCGGTCTGGACTGTAGATGAACCATAATAAATATCACATTAATTTAGGATACAGTTGCGCTCCTTACGTCTATGATCCTAGCAGGATACTATGTACTTGATTCCCTTAGATGATCTTACCCACAACTAAGAGTTGCTACGACCCAAAGTCAAAGACTTTAATAAACTAATCTGTATCACATAGAAAAGTCTACGATAATAGATAAATCTGTCTCCCACAGATAAACCTACGAGTTTTGTTTCATCTTTTGATAAAATCAAGGTGAACAAGAACTAATCAATAACCCGGACTTATATTCCCTAAGAACATATTAGAATTATTAATCAGCTCACAATAATATAAATAGTATGGTAGCGAAACTAGATATTGCAGAATCACAAACGATGAGACGAAGATGTTTGTGATTTCTTTTTATCTTCCCCTATCGGAGATATAATCTCAGGAAAATTATTCAATTGAACTTGTACAATAGAGAATGTCAAGATCAAATCGCTCAACTACAAGAGAAGTAGTTTCGTCTGGCTTCACAATCCCAATGAAGTCTTTAAGTTGTTAACCGACAGGGTCTCGAGAAGAAACCTACGGTTAATGGAGAATCAACTCTAGCAAAACCAACTAGTATCACATAAGAGGCATGGGGATTAGTTTTTCCAGTTGCTAGATGTCTCCTTTATGCAGTTTTCAAATCAGGGTTTGCAATCTAAGTTACCTTGGTAACAAAGCATTCAATATTCACCGTTAGATGAAAAACTTGATTTTTCCAAGCTAATATCTTTCAACCGTTAGATCAAAACTTAGCTTGTCACACACAAATGAAATGTATTTCATTTAGGTTTGAGTAACCGTACCTAATCATGTACATTTGTTTGGTTCACAATTAGTTAACAATGGTTAGCCATATGAGCACTTTCATATCAACCATATTCATCTTCTTCACAACTAGTTCAAATGACTCAAAAGAACTAGTTGAAGAGTTTTTCAATTGCTTAAATCTTTATACATAGACACAATTGAAACAAAATCGGTTTGATTCACTCGAATCAATTCATGAAAAATATAGCCACGGTTTGCAAAGATTGCATTCCTTATTAATTTATTGTTTAAGTTCATGAGCTTACCGATTTGAGAAATATAACTAGCTTGGGTACGCGTACGGGTATGCATACCTTAGCTACCGGATTTGAGTTTACAAACTCAACGGAAATTTTCGATTCGAAGACTTTCGTCGGTACACATACGGGTACGCGTACCTAAGGTGACTGGTTTGATAGTTTGCAAACTTACAAACTCAGCAGAAATTTTCAGTTTAAAAACTTTCGCCAGTATACGTACGGGTACGCATACCCAACCTGTCTCCTTCACCAATACCGCATGCACACATATGCATGCACTTGGTTTCCGGTACATGGATTTATACACTAATGTGTGAACAAACTATATATGCTTATATCCATAGATGGTTACGTAATCTCAACTCTACATTTCAATCATTGAAACATTCTTCTATAATGTTATAACAATCATTATTCACGACTATCGTCATCAAAGCTATTTCCAAGATTGAAACATCATCATGACTTTCGTCACGGGTAAAGATAAATAGTGGTTAAATATAAAGATTACCAACATATATTTCGAGAAAAATATAGGCAAGTAAACTCGGCTCGAAATAGCAAATGTGTATGTATGAAAACTATCATACTTATACGATTGTTGTCTCAAGAGTAGGAGATAGAGTAAATATACCTTTGAGTGACAAATGATCTCAAGTCTCCACATACATTTTGGTCGGATGAAATTCCACTGGTTCCTTGAGTAGTTCTTCGTCTTTGTAAGATAATCTCCATGGAATCTAGAGCTCAACTATACTTACCTATCCTAGACCGAGACTTAGTCATAAGTAAACTATAAATCAAGACGTATAGATTTGATCACTAATATTGACAAACATGCTTAAGATTGCAATGCATGCGAGTTCGACCGAGTAATGCTCTAACAATCTCCACTTTTGTCAATTTTAGTGACAAAATTATCAATACATATAGAATACAAAATAGATAAAACTTTGTAGCTTCTCATCCACATGCTTGATCTCCTTGGTGTTTCAACATTACTCGAAAACTTCGTCTTTTCCAAGTACTCCCATGATTCCATAGATGTTCAGTTTAGCATCATAGTTTTTGAAGATCTGTAGCCATAACAATGAGAAAACAAAAGCTCTCGATCATTTTTATACAATGTCATAGTATTATTACACATCATCAAAGTTCTTATATCACAACCTTGACAACAATACTATAGTGATATGTATCACTCCCCCTTAGTCAATACTTTCATCTCAACACGAAAACCAGTCCCCCTTACATAATGATCTGAAAACCATATGTATTTGTAGTGTGAACTACATATTAATTCTCCCCATTTTTGTCAATAAAATTGGCAAAGGTACGAAAACGAGATCCTAATGAAATTTCCACGGAGACGCTTCAAGACCAAAGAAAAGTACATATCAACTTTGTTTAGATGCAATCATAAGCCGAAGCTAAATGCATTCATCAAAGAGTTTATAAAGATACAAGATAAACCCTAAAAAATTCCACTCCCCACAAAGATATGGAAATTAAGCGCAAGTTCAAAAGAACTCTCCCCCATTTGATGTCATTCCCGAGAGAACAACAAGAGCGACCTTACTTTTTACAAGAAAATAAGGATTTCTTTGGACACCAAAAACCACAAAAATGATTTTGTATCAAAAATTCTCAATTAAACTAACCACAAGAAAACCCATGATTAATTTAATCAGGATACACAAAAAAAAAACCCACAAATGAATCTATGATTACTCTAGTTGGGAATGCTCACACAAGAAGACTTATGGAGCTACACAGTATATACATAAAATATGGATCAGGGAAGATCAATACTGTGGAATAAACAAGGATTCATCCTATTTTCCATCACTATTTGCACAATGACATACAATAGCCATAATCCTCGTAAACAAAAATTCATCATATCTTCCATCAATTATTTGCATAACAATATAATAGGTTCAATTTTTGTTTTTCAAAAGTTCATCGATCTTGTATCAATACTTGCATATCGACATATAAAAGAGATAAGTTTTGACATCGTATGGGACAATAATAGTTCACGGACGCAAACACACATATCCCATAACATATTGCAATATATAAAACCATAAAGATTAATACTGCAAGAATCATCTTCCAAAAAATTTTAGAGTTTAAATAAATAAATCTAAAAAAAAACAAAGATGCAAATATTGGACATAGATATGTGTAATCACAATAATGGCTATTCCAAACTCTAGTTATTCTTCCTAAAACATAAGAATAGAATTCTCATAAGAAGACTTCCTAGAAAATAACATCAGTTTTCTTTGATTATTTCATACCTTTGAAAAGGTCCATCAAAATAGGAGTCACTGATATCCTTGATTTTCTTGACCATAGAGACACCATGTTCATGAGTTAGAACATTCGTTTTTCGGTCAACTATGCGAGCAAGATGCCTGGATTTGACGCAATCAAGGATGACTTTTTTCTGGTTCCTGATCAAGATGTTTTGATTATCAAGGATTCTTGATTGTCCATCAACGAGTTGATTTATCATCAATTGAAGGTTAACAAGCTCATTCTTAACTTCATTCTGAACAAGAATTAAATCCTTAACAGATTCTCCTATCTAAGAGTGAAACTCTTTTGTTTCAAGCATCTTTTTCAGAAGCAAATTTTGAACAAAATAACATCCTTTAGAGTCTTCTTCCATCTCAATTTTCACTTCTTTTTGAGATTCAATAGGGATTTCCATAAAAAACCTTTTTAGGGAATAGGATAAACACATACAAATAATATATATATGTTATCAACTAAGGGGAAAAAACACCCTTGAAAGATGCCTTGGAAGATTTGAATTAACGTTCGTGGACCCGGAGAAGATACCAGAAGATCAAGAACGACCCAAGAGAAAATACATACTGTTTCATAAAATATCTCTTTTAAGTAAGGCTCAATATCTGGCAAGATAGAGCAAAAGAGTTATATTAGATACAAAGAGAATAACTGAAAAACTCATCTTGTAAAATAGTCATCAAACCTATAGAATGAATGGTAAACCACATAAGACTTGAGCATCTCTCTTGCCAACATCCTTGCACCTCTTAAGTTAGACACAAGGATGAGAGTACCTATAGTTAGGTAGTTGGATGAGATATGATCTCATCATAGGTGTTGAGAGATGACTTAGCGATGCCATCCGACAGTCTGATTTTTGTATTTCTTATTTCTCTTCGACTGTTTTCAAATCCATAGAAATTCCTTACAACCCGTTTTGAGAGTCCATTAAATGGAATTTTTTGATGACTAAGTCTAGGACCTCTAGAAATTGGTCTTATAGGATTAACTGAGATAGGTCTCCAACTTCTAGACTTAGATCTACCCGTCTTATTCTCATATATACTGGGAACCTGCGTTTTTGTGTTATAGTTTGCGCCATGAGAGAAAACACGATTCCTGTAAAGTTTCTGAAATGAATGATCATTAAAAAAACTTTTATGAGAATTCTGGTCTTCTGTAGGAGTGAAATCCATTATTGACTCTGTCAGATGATTAACTCGATTGACGGTGAATAAAAGAAGATTTCGAAGATCGGAGATCTGTTTCTTCCTAGCATAACAATATTTAGCAATATGATTTCTTTTCCCGCAGAATGAACAAGTTCGTGGAAGAGAATTGTTGAAAAATATATGTTTCAAACCCATATCCCGTTTGGAAGCCTTCCATTTATGTAAATAATTTTTAGCAAGGACTTCCCTTGGTTAGTTATTCTTCATGTCAGATAACTTGCTTGGCACAGAAGAATTTCTCATTTCAACAACGTTTTCCTTTTTCAAGGAGATATATTGTATTTGGGATAAGTGAAGAGATGCAGCAATGTTCTTTGTTTCAACATGAAGGTTATTCCGATTAGATGAATGTGTCTCAATTAAATGTTGTTCTCTAAGTATCCCTTCTTTAACAATATTCTCAAGGATACTAATCTTCTCTTGTTGAAGCATATTCTCCTAAGTGAGTTTTCTAATATTGTTAGAGAAGGACTCAATGATTTTATAGAGTTCACGTTCTCGACCAAGAGACTTTTTAAATTCATCCAAGAGTTGAGCATGATTGCGTAAATCAATCGTCTCAGCTGGATTTTCTTTGTTTCTGGTGACATTCCTTTCGACTTCTGATATCTTGTCAATTATCTCGTTTCTTTCTCGAGATTCGAAAGAATCATCTAAGGAGTTAACCTTTGAGGAAAAACCAAGACACTTGACATAGTTAAAAGTATTGGAAGACATAGACTATGCGTAGATAGGAGATACTACTCTGTCCACAGAATCAGATTGTAACAAACATAGACTTTTGAGGTCTTAAACGTGTTTGCCTGATCTGATACCAATTGAAAAAGCGGGGGTCTAACAACCTCACCTAATATTTTGATTACCAATATGTATGAACTTACTCTAATATACTATTAAGAGAATCAACTAGACAGTCAGACTCAATCTTAACAAAAAGTATATCAAGGAGTTAATATTTCTATCTCTCAATTTGATCTATACTCGAGAAAATAGAAATCTGCGAGTCTTTATAAAATACAAGAGAAATAAAATTGGATGGTACCAAAGACCAATATCCGATGATCAATCAATTTTTAATGAACAACCAAAGGTTGGATTTCACAATTGATCGATATAACTCACAACCTGTGATATTTCAATTATATGCTCCCTCCGTTCCAATTTAGATGATGTATTAGGATTTTTCACGCAGATTAAGAAATGGAGAGAGATATAAAAAATTCTATCTATGCCCCTGAGAAAAGTCTTCAAACATCAATTACTATTAGTGTATTTAAAAATAAACATATGCTTCCAAGACAAATTGTGAGGGTATTGTTAGTAGTTTTGTGGGAAAAATATAAAAACTATCAAGTAATGTGGAACAAAAAAATAACCCTAAACACTCATCTAAAGTGGAACGGAGGGAGTAACAAAATATAATGTGGAATAGAAATAGCACATACACCAGAAATTTTGTTAACGAGGAAACCACAAATGCAGAAAAACCCCAGGACCTAGTCCCGATTGAACACCACACTGTATTAAGCCGCTATAGACACTAGCCTACTACAAACTAACTTTGGTATGGACTGTAGTTGAACCCTAATCAATATCACACTGATTTAAGGTACAATTATGCTCCTTATGTATCTGATCCCAGCATGATACTAGCACTTAATTCCCTTAGCTGATCTCACCTACAACCAAGAGTTGCTACGACCCAAAGTCGAAGACTTTAATAAACAAATCTGTATCACACAGAAAAGTCTACAATAAAGATAAATTTGTCTCCCATGGATAAACCTACGAGTTTTGTTATGTCTTTTGGTAAAATCAAGGTGAACAAGAACTAATCAATAACCCAGACTTATATTCCCGAAGAACAACCTAGAATTATTAATCACCTCACAATAATCTAAATTGTATGGTAGCGAAACTAGATATTGCAGAATCACAAACGAAGAGATGAAGATGTTTGTGATTTCTTTTTATCTTGCCCTATTGGAGATATAAGCTCAAGCCAATTATTCAATTGAACTCGTACGATAGAAAATGGCAAGATCAGATCGCTCAACTACAAGAGAAGTAGTTTCGTCTGGCTTCACAATTCCAATGAAGTCTTTAAGTCGTTAATCGACAGGGTCTCGAGAAGAAACCTACGGTTAAACGAGAATTTGCTCTAGAAAAACTAACTAGTATCACACAAGAGGTGTGGGGATTAGTTTTTCCAGTTTCTAGATGTCTCCTTTATATAGTTTTTAAATCAGGGTTTGCAATCTAAGTTACCTTGGTAACAAAGCATTCAATATTCACCGTTAGATGAAAAACTTGATTTTTCCAAGCTAATATCTTTCAACTGTTAGATTGAAACTTAGCTTGTCACACACAAATGAAATGTATTTCATTTAGGTTTGAGTAACCGTACCTAAACGTGTACATTTGGTTGGTTCACAAATAGTTAACCAATGGTTATCCATATGAGCACTTTCATATCAACCATATTCATCTTCGTCACAACTAGTTCAAATGACTCAAAAGAACTAGTTGAAGAGTTGTTCAATTGCTTAGATCTTTATACATAGACACAATTGAAACAAAATCGGTTTGATTCACTCGAATCAAATTATGAACAATACAGATTGAGTTCCTTATTGATTTATTGTTTAAGTTCGTGAGCTTACTGATTTGAGAAATATAACCAGCTTGGGTACGCGTACCTTAGCTACCGGATTTAAGTTTACAAACTCAATATAAATTTTCGGTTCGTAAACTTCCATGGGTACACGTACTTGGTGACTGGTTTGGCAGTTTGCAAACTTACAAACTCAACAGAAATTTTAGGTTCGAAAACTTCCGCCAGTACGCATACGGGTACGCGTACCTAACCTGTCTCCTTCACCAATACCGCATGCACACATATGCACGCACTTGGTTTCCGATACATGTATTTATACACTAATGTGGGAACACACTATATATGTTTATATCCATAGATGGTTACGTAATCTCAACTATATATTTCAATCATTGAAACATTCTTCTATAATGTTATAAAAATCGTTATTCACGATTATCGTCATCAAATATATTTCCAAGATTGAAACGTCATCATGACTTTCGTCATGGGTAAATATGAAAAGTGGTTAAAGCAAAATCTTACCAACACATATTTCGAGAAAAATATAGGCTAGTAAACTCGGCTCGAAATAGCAAATGTGTATGTGTGAAAACTATCATACTTATACGACTGTTGTCTCAAGAGTAGGAGATAGAGTAGATAGAATTTTGAGTGACAGATGAGCTCAAGTCTCCACATACCTTTGGGTCGAATGAAGTTTCACTGGTTCCTTGAGTAGTTCTTCGTCTTCGTAAGATAATCTCCATGGAGTCTGGAGCTCAACTATACTTAACTATCCTAGACCGAGACTTAGTCATAATTAAACTAGAAATCAAGACGTATAGTTTTGATCACTAATATTGAAAAGCATGCTTGAGATAGCAACCCATGTGAGTTTGACTGAGAAATGATCTAATAGGTCTTGTGGGGTATTCTCATGTTGAGTTTGGTATGCCTCTTCCTTTGTATGATTATGTGGATCCTTTCGTTTCCTATGATATCCTCTATCGTACAGTTAATCGAGCATATTTCAAGTATAATCGATCGTAATATTTGGAGTGTTATTTATGAGTGTTTAATATGAAGATATGAAGGTCATCTTAGCTACTCCATCATATGTTTAATGAGATTATTTCTAATACCAAGGTATTGCCTTCTCTTATTAGTTCCTTACTCTAGTTGAGTTATGTACGTCCTATACTGCCTTTCTTAAGTTGATTTAACTCTATCACAAGGGATGGGGGTGAGAATAATAGGCAAAAGCATAGTTTTTTAGTTCGTGGTCTTTTGTTATATGGTTTGTATTCTAGTGGTGAGTGTCTTAAAAGTGTTCTTCCCATGCATACTTTGATTGTTGAGTATCTTCGCGTTGGTATGCTATGGAGACATAAGTATTACTCTGGATACCTAAAAATTCCGAAGACATATCGACATCAATGATGACATCATCGGTCATGCTTCCACTTGAGGTTAGTAATATATGACTTGACTTGTTTCCAAACTTGAGGTTAGTAATACAGGACATCATCGGTCATATTTACTGTTAGAACATTGCTCGGTCGAACTC
This sequence comes from Papaver bracteatum, assembly GCA_023529315.1. Taxonomy (NCBI): domain Eukaryota; kingdom Viridiplantae; phylum Streptophyta; class Magnoliopsida; order Ranunculales; family Papaveraceae; genus Papaver; species Papaver bracteatum. The sequence continues at coordinate 544,704 of JAJJWX010000810.1, read as the reverse complement.
ACAAGTGTTTCTATGTCAAGCTTGTTGTCAAATTTAGTTGACAAAACTATATCTTGATTTCTAGTTTACAATTAGTTAAGTCTTGAACTAGGATAAAAATATAGTTGAGAAATAGTGGATCACGACAGTCATCATTGTGTTCTACCATTTGATGGCGAAGATCAACCAATTTTTTTGGAGAACTTCACTAACAAAAGGTAAGTGAAGACTGAACCACCTATATCTCAAGTTATATTCACTTTTTTATTATTTGAGATGATTTCGCATAACTAATTAGACTATTATGCATAGACAAGAATTTCGAGTCGAGAACTATTTATCTAGTTAACGAATTTCTCGAAATATAATGACTAAGCTTAAAGATTTGTTCATACTTGATGAGTTTCGGTTAAGGACAATTTATTGTTCGGAATCAAAATCATGATTCAAACTTATCATTCAGAAATAGTTTGGAACAATGATATGTGTCATTGATGTTATTCAGGAATGTTTTAAATCGATTTAGTAAAATATAGAACCATTATTGATTCAGATACAAGATAGTGGTATCAGTTTTACTGGGAAATATGTCTAAACCCGTAATACATGTACTTGTACACGTAGGGAGTATCTATATATCGACTTATAGATTAGTGGTACATATATTCTTATGTATATCACATGAAAATATGTGTGACTCGTGAACCGTATCGGTATGCATACTTGTATGCAATTATTTTTGAACTGTGGTTAAAGAAATTGGTTTGTTTCCAAACCGGTACGCAAACTGAAACAGTTATGTGTTCATGAACTCGGCAGTGTTTCCAGACTGCTACACAAACCGATTTAGTTATGTGAACTTCGGAACTAGTGACAGTCTTAAGGTTTCTAAACAGGTACGCAAACTTAAAAAGTTCTGTGAACTCTGGAACTCGGTTTGGTTAAATGTTTACAAACCGGTACGCATACTATGACTGAACCAACTCATGAATTGATACGTATTTGTACCTTGTGCATCTACTAATCATGTAGATTATATTTTCAAGTTCGTTTAAATTATTTCTATGAGATAATTAACATTTGATTAATTATCTAAAATAATAAACTTATTTGATCACATGATCGTGACTCAAAATTAATGTCTTATGTGTTCATGAAAATGAAGATTAAACTTTTAAGTTCAAACAGGCTAGTTTCGGGTAACCATGTTGAATATAATCTTTATACACGGTTCAATTACGATTTTACTTAACCAGAGTGTATATCTTGTTTATGTGAATCAGATTCAAAGATTCATCCAATGGTGGATATTGTTTGCTTGGTTCCAAAGCTATCTTAGCTTAAATCTAAAGCAACATATGCTTTGAATGTCTATAAAAGGGGAACTGTTTGTACCCTATTAAAATAGTGTACGTGCATGCATCACAAGCTATTTGGTATGGGTAAAATATGGTTTATTGTGGAAACCGGTGGGTTTATTGTGGAAACCCACATGGATTATTATGGAAGCCCAAATACGGTTTATTGTGGAAACCGATGGGTTTATTATGGAAACCCACATGGCTTATTATGGAAACCCACATACGGTTTATTGTGGAAACCCACATGGCTTATTATGGAAGCCAAATACGGTTTATTGTGGAAACCGGTGGGTTTATTGTGGAAACCCATATGGCTTATTATGGAAGCCAAATACGGTTTATTGTGGAAACCGGTGGGTTTATTGTGGAAACCCACATGGCTTATTATGGAAGCCTGGAGTTGGTTTATTAGGGAAGCCAGTGGGTTTATTATGGAACCCCACTAGGCTTATTATTGAAGCCCAAAAGTCTTGGATAATTATTAATATTATTTAAGATAAATGCAAGATCCTAAACAAAAGAGGATAATTATCTTAAATATTTATAATTATTATTCAAGATAATAGTTATCCAAGATAAATGAGGATTATGATAAATATTAGGGTTTATCATGAATCTGAATGTTATTTGGGATTTATACAGATGAGGGAAGTTATTAGGATAACTATCAAAACCCTAAAGCTACATCTATTTATGCCTATATATAGAGGCTAAATCTCAGCACAAAGGGTATGGAATTCTAGGTTTTGTTAACCACACACAATTATTGTAATCATCATATCAATAAAATCGCCGAACCACGTTAAATTCTTGTGTCTCTTTTATTTTTCTTCAATTTGTTTCATAACCCTAATTTGACATCATCAACATCAAATCAATCGTGTTTTGTGCCTAGAATTTATTTTGGGTACGAACATTGGTGCCGACTAAGGGGACTCGTGAAAACAATCGTGTTTTACTGTTGAGAGAAGTCTCGAAGAAATCTGCACGAAATTCAAGGAAAAAATCAGCTGTGAAAAGGGGAAAAAATAAAAAGTTAGGGTTCTTACGAAACTGTTGCGAAGTTAAAAACTGTTGCAAAAGTTGCCGAAGCAAAAGCAGAAGCGTTACACATAAGTAACAAATATATTTGTTACAAAAGGCGTTTCCAAAGCTTCTATCTTGTACAGCTACAAAGACCCAGCCTCAGGTACGCCTCACCATCCAGAAGATCCAATCCGTCAGATATGACGAATCTGGACCATTAGATCTGTCTAACCTCCCATACACCAGTGATCCCGTATATCTCATACGCTGACTAAGCAGGTCCACATCATTGACACGTCAGCAAAGAGAGTCCATTCAGCATGACACCAGTACCACGTCATCAGATGTACAGTCAGCACCGACCTGGCTGTCATTAGGTTTGCCATGTCAGCAAATTATGTTTCCACATCAGCAACAGCAGTCAGTGGATGGTCCAGTCATCATACCACGTCAGCTGCCATGTCACCTCTGACTCAGCTGACACGTCATCTCTGAGTCAGCTTCCACGTTAGCGTTTTAAGTGATTTGCTTTGCCACGTCAGCACTGCCCGGGTGCCACGTCAGCAAAACTTCCAAGTTAGCGATGCCATGTCATATGCCACGTCAGCACTTCCCGGGTTCCACGTCAGCAAAACATCCAAGTTAGCGATGCCATGTCATCTTTCGCGTCACCAACAGCACGCGCGCTTCGTTGGAAACTTGTTTCGTCAATAACTTCTTCGTTTTAAGTCCGAATTGAGTGATTTTTGGCTCGTTGGAATCCTCTTTGAATTTCCTACAACATGGAAGCAAAAAATCCAGTGTTAGAGAAACTTTTATATGCACTTGGGGCAGCAACATGATCGAGTTCGAGGTTCGTCGATAACGACATGATCGAGTTCGAGGTTCGTGGATAGCGACATGATCGAGTTCAAGATGAGGATTGCTTAGACCCTTCAATATTTAGCCTCGCATCACTTCGCAAGCACTTGAAGACTCACGTTACACATGAGCACATAAGTCTTGATCTTATCGCAAGCATAAAATCTCATCTTGCACGCGAGTATGAAGGACTTGCACCTTGGAAAGCATAAAGCCTCGTCTCAACCACGAGCCCAATGCCCGATATTCGTCCAAAGACTCATACTCAAAGCAAGAAACATCTATCCTTCCAAGTAGCGAGCGCTTCAGCCTTGTGACATTTCGAGAAAAAAGCCTTTCCCCAGCCGCAAGCACACACTGCATTCCTTTCAAGGATCGACAACAACATGATCGAATTCAAAGTTTGTTTGATTTGTTGCTTAGGGTTCAGCAGCAACTTGATCAGTTGAAGATAAGCAAAGAAAATTTATCATATACGATGAAAGGGTCCGGAACCGAGGGACGCGCCTCACCAAAACAATATTTTGAGAGCGATTCCAAAAAGAAAAATCACGATGGAACCAGAAATAAGATGGCAACCAAAAATATATGTGATCATAAGCCCAGAGCCGTCTAGCAAGTGAGGAACGGATATAATAAATCTAGTTCATGCTTCACATGGGGGCGTATTTTCTACTTGGGAATATCTCTACAGATATTGGGGGCGGCTAAAGTGTCGCCAAGCATGCAATCAAAGGAAACTTGTTTTGAGAATTCGAGAAATAAAAGACATCTTTTTCAGTATCATGGCAAGTAATGGGGCGGCTAAGGTTCAAGGAACGAACGCCTGGGGATAATCCCGGTGGTTTATTGAAGAAACTAAGTCTGGCTTATTGAGGAAGCCCAACCGAACTTATTAAGGAAGATCGGTGGTTTATTAAAGAAATCAATGGCCTATTATGAAAGGAAATGTATGACAAAAAGCTAATGACAGTCAACCTGTACACCAGAGATTGTCGCACATTCATTATTCGCATTTTCAAGAGCGTTGATTCAGCAAATTCAAGGCTATTACAGAGCATTTGGGAAATCAATGTGCCTAACAAGATACGGGAGAAACCTGTATTCAAATGAGAGTCAAATTCCTATCGATGATGGCGGTATGTTCTGTTTGACTGGGTGCGAAGCGTATCGTCGTTGTCACACCAACACGTCGGTCAATTGTTAGCTAAATTAAGAGCAAGAGGACATAACATGCCAATCTGTTTGGCATATGGTCGACTTTGGGGAAAATCCACACAACAAGGTGGCCAAGGCCACAAAAGGTTATCGGATAAACAACAAAGTAGTTTATCAATAACTACAGGTCAAAACAAGGAAGTGCTAACAGGTACTTGCAGTATGAGGGTGCATGGAAATTTTAAGTATATTTTCAGTACTTGGAAATGTTGACCTGGGCGCACTCCGAAAAGTTAGCAACGCTACATTCGTGGCCACATGTTCGTAAAAGTAATGTGAAGTCATCGTGACACGCTTGAGATTAACAGTCGAGATGATATTCTTCTTAATTCTTCAACAAGTTGAGAATTAAGAGGGGGCGATGTTTGTACCCTATTAAAATAGTGTACGTGCGTGCAGCACAAGCTATTTGGTATGGGTAAAATACGGTTTATTGTGAAAACCAGTGGGTTTATTGTGGAAACCCACATGGCTTATTATGGAAGCCCAAATACGGTTTATTGTGGAAACCGATGGGTTTATTATGGAAACCCACATGGCTTATTATGGAAGCCAAATACGGTTTATTGTGGAAACCGGTGGGTTTATTGTGGAAACCCACATGGCTTATTATGGAATCCAAATACGGTTTATTGTGGAAACCGGTGGGTTTATTGTGGAAACCCATATGGCTTATTATGGAAGCCAAATACGGTTTATTGTGGAAACCCACATGGCTTATTATGGAAGCCTGTAGTTGGTTTATTAGGGAAACCAATGGGTTTATTATGGAAACCCACTAGGCTTATTATTGAAGCCCAAAAGTCTTGGATAATTATTTATTTATAATTATTAATATTATTTAAGATAAATGCAAGATCCTAAACAAAAGAGGATAATTATCTTAAATATTTATAATTATTATTCAAGATAATAATTATCCAAGATAAATGAGGATTATGATAAATATTAGGGTTTATCATGAATCTGAATGTTATTTGGGATTTATACAGATGAGGGAAGTTATTAGGATAACTATCAAAACCCTAAAGCTACATCTATTTCTGCCTATATATAGAGGCTAAATCTCAGCACAAAGGGTATGGAATTCTAGGTTTTGTTAACCACACACAATTATTGTAATCATCATATTAATAAAATTTCTCCTTATGGGATTCCATCCGTGGACGTAGGCACTACTTTCCGAACCACGTTAAATTCTTGTGTCTCTTTTATTTTTCTTCAATTTGTTTCATAACCCTAATTTGACATCATCAACATCAAATCAATCGTGTTTTGTGCCTAGAATTTATTTTAGGTACGAACAACTACTTCAAGCAACTGGTAATTTTGAATCCCGACATTACTTTTTGGTGTGTCCTAGTTGTATTTAGAGACGTCCTCTTCCTAACCATTTTAGGGTTTAGCGATTATAAAGTCTTCATAGGGATTCGTGAAGACAGGTCCAGTTATCTTTCCTCGATAACTCGTGTATCCTAATCTTGTTCGATTGTTGATTTATCACTTGAACAAGATTGATAGAAACGACAAAGTTCTCTTCGTCTCAAACTTTGTGATTCCACAGGTTTTATACTTGTGAGGTGAATAATTATCTAGGTTGCACTTTGGGTTGCATAAGTCCGGATTTTGAGGTTAGCTAGACTTTGTCTATTTTTATCGATTTCCACACTTTTGATCATATTATTTTATTGTAAAAGGAAATCAGTTATATATGCTTAATCCGTGGGAGGAAGATTTGGTTTAAAATCTTCAATTGAGTTGAAGTAACTCTTTATTGTGTGACATCATCTAAAGGAATCAATTGCACGGAGTCCTGCTGGGATTTAAGAGGCGTGAGGAGTGCGAATGTACCTTAATCGTTATGATACCTTTTAGGGCTCAACTACATTCTAGTTCAAAGTTAATTGGTAGTAGGCTAGTGTATGTAGTGGCTTAATACAGTTTGGTGTTCAATTTGGATTACGTCCCGGGGTTTTTCTGCATTTGCGGTTTCCTTGTTAACAAAAATTCAAGTGTCTCTGTTATTTCATTTTCCGCATTAAATTATTTATCTTTATAATTGAAATATCACAGGTTGTACACTGATCAATCATAGTAGAGACATCCGACCTATTTTATTGGATACAACTTGATTGATTCTTGGACATTGGTATTTGGTACCTTCCAAGTTATCTCTTTGTGATTAGGTTCACGGATTTGATTCTGTAAACATTGTAATCACAAGAGAGAAAGAGAGAGAGAGAGAGAGAGAGATACAACTCTAAGATACTATTCCTTGATTGAGTTTGTCCATACAGATTGCCTAAGAAAAAAAATGGTGGTGTATTTTGGTACCCCCACGTTTTCATTTACCCTGAACTATCATTGTACGCGGTTGTGGTACCCTAAATCATAGTGTATATTCTTCTATATAATTTCAAGACAAACTTATCACATGCTTACATGAACTACTAACAAGAGTTTCACCTAAACTGAGAAAGTGTTTGCTTGAATATCAAGTTATCATAACTTGAATTCAAATATACTTATAGTCTTGAAAGTGTATAAATAAAGAGACTCAATCAACTGGGAACTCAATCCTTGACACTTTTGTGTCCTAGCTTCTTGCTAGAGTCGTCCTCTATTAACTTAGGTTTCCTCTCAGAAACATAATTAGGTTTACAACTTAAAGACTCCACTTAGTGATTCGTGAAGCCAATATCGATTATCTTTACCCTGATAGTTCGTGTATCCTGATCTTGTTCTTTTGATTTTTGAGGTTTTTGTCAATCTCCAATCAAGAACGAGATAAATAAAAATCACAAAGTTATCTTTGGGTAAAGACTTTGTGATTCCTCAAGATAGATATCTAAAACTTTTTTTGTTGAGATTGTTCTTGACATGAGGTTAGAAATCCAGGATACTCAACTAACTGTGTATTAGTATTTCAGATCCATGAGGTTTGCTAGCTTTGTCTATTGCAAGAAGATTATCCAAGACTTGATCTAAACGATCTAAAAGAAAATCAAATAGGCTTATCTATTAGAGGTAGATTGGTATCCTGCAAAGTCTTAATTTAGGTTAAAGCAACTCTTAGGATGTTAAGGATGTCATTTAAGGAATCAATTGCGTAGAGATTTGCCAGATTCAAGAGACGTAAGGAGCACGACTACATATGAATTGATTGGAGGGTTAATTCGGTATCAAATACATTCCTTTATGGAGTCTGATAGTAATCTAGTGTATGTAGTGGGTTTTGGTGACCAAAGCTTGACGAGGGGTTTTTCTGCAAGTGCACTTTTCCTCGTTTACAAAACTTTTGGTGTCTTGTGTTTTTCCTTTCCGCATTATATTGTTTTATCTTTATAATAAGATTAACACAAGTAGTACGTAGTCAATCTATGTAGTTGTTGATGGTGGTTTTTAGTATAGGGAAAAAACTGTAAAAGCCTTCCTACCTGACCCAGCATCAGATGTAATAGACCTTGATATGTGTGTTTTCCGCAAAGAATTGGAAGAATATATCAAAATCTGATGAGTGCCTATGTCTCTCTTCATATTATATTGAAACTCAAGCTCCTAGATGAATTGTTCACTAGTATATAGTCTAATGAGTATTTAAGCTCCTAGTTGCATTACTTACTAATGCTGGAGTCTGTCAAGTATTCATTCTATGCTATCTTCTCAGCCGAACTCTTGATTTTGACATGACATGACAATTAATGTTCACTCGCAACCGAGTAACATGAATTTCCCGAAGTGCTAGGATTAAGATATGTATGGAAATACTCAATTAAAGGCACGCAAAGTTATAATGCCTTCTGAAACATAATTAGTGATTTCGTATGAGCACACAAAATTCATCAAAAATTTATTGGTTTTCCGGTAACCCACAAAATTCAATCCTTTAACCTAATTTTATCAATTTGCAAAAATTAGGTTTTTTGCGCCCCGCGTGATAATTCGAACCCTATTGGTTGAAACTAAACCTAGGAAAACTAGGAAATTGATCCATCACGGAACTAGTAGGAGCAAGATCCTACGAAAAATTAGAAAACAAGAAATAAAGAGGAACTACGGCAAGTAAGAGCAACAGCAAAAGGAGGCGTGGCCGCGCCACTTGGCCAGTCGATTTGCCTCAGCAGGCGCCGCTCGTGGCCGGCCGGCCATGCTCCCTATTGATACTTGCTGGTTCCCTTTTCCCACCGACCAATCAGATCACTCCAAAAGTTCCACACACACTTTTAATTAAGATTGAAAGTTGGTTGGTTGACATACCCAATTCCTTAAGGAATTTATTATAGACTGCCCATGTCAGTCTTAAAACGATCACATCCGTACGTTTTGGCCAGTCGATTTATCAAACCTACCCGCCTCCTAACATGGTCAAACAAGCGCCATCATGTACACTGGTGGGATTGCTAATGCCCATGACGATCAGCCTCATTCCAACTCACAAGCGGAGCCACCAAACGCTTAGCCCAAAATAGTTGGCCGCGCGAGCTATAAAACCCTAATTTTATTAAGCGGCATTACATTACTGCCGTAAAACGGTCTTGACCGCCCAACTTCACCATCCGAATTGATCGACCTAGATTTAATTTCGATCAACGAGCAAGGTTCAAATATGTTCACCAGCAGATCGGCTACAATGCTGGCCGATCGAACAACTCCCAGCACGCCGTTAGCAACAAAAACCATTAGCCCAAAACAGGTTGGCCACACGGCTTTTAAATCCTAAATTAAATCAACGGCAGTCGTTAAATGCCGCAAATCATCTTGACCGCCCAACTTTGCCAGACGAATTGGCCGACCAAACTTTTATTTTAGGCGCCAAACAAGTTGTGGCCATGACCATTGGCCTTCCCTCTTCCATGAGGAGCAATCGGCCTAGCCGCGGCCGCCCATATGGCTCCTAAACGCGCGCCCAAAAGATGGCTGGCCGCGTTCCTTATAAAAATCTTAAATAAATTGGCGAAAACCAATAACTTCCGCAAATCATCTCATCCATCCAATTTGGCTATCCAATTTAACTGGTCTAGATTTAACTTGGACCGACCAATAAGATGTCGAAATGGCTACCATCAATCACTCTCCTATAGGGACCGACCGGCCTACTTTTAGCATGCATGAACATCTCCTAGCAGCTTCCTGAAAGTGGCCGGTCACGCTCCTTTTAAAACACTAGGTTCCGTGATCAACCAAGATAGGCTCTATACAATGATGCTTGACATGCATCGATTATTTTGAGTTGTTTCCTCAAAAGCGATGCTTTACGTACATATGATATTTTATAAGTATCATTTTCACAAATAACTTAGTTATTTAACCTAATGGCGTCACATGCTATTATTTACGGCGAGTCTCTTGACTTGGCTCGTCACACATGACTAGCCGCTACCTAGCTTGCACGTGATCGGTCAGAATAATTAGGCAAGACCCACTCAGAAACTTGCTACATATTTTCTATAAAATACTCGAGACATCAAAACATGTCATAAACTGGGGGATGTTCATCAGGGTATTGGTCTGGAGGTTTGATGCGTGCGGCGTGCAACACTCCCATTATGAGAAAGTGTCAGGAAAGGCGTACAATTAGTGGCAGCTGAGAAGTAGTAGGTGTAAACCGTCTTCCCTCATAGTAAGATGTGGTTTTCACACGATCCCACTTCTCCATCACTCATCTACTCCCATTTCCTATGAGATCGGGGTATGTGCAACTATGACTATATAAATAGGTTTTCAACCTATTTCAACCAACACAAGTATCCAGAAAAACACCAAGAACTGATAGCTTACATTCCGTAAGTCAGTTCCATATTCTGATACAAGTCATAAAATAGCCACACCTTCAGAGTTGACCATTCTGATCTCAACACCTTCGTCGCTTCCCTCCATAAGATCAACCCTTCTCCCTCACTTTGTGACCGAAGCAAGACTGGAATGGCCATTTCTTGGTTTAGGCCTGGATTGTACAGATTGATCTCTTGAATCTAAAGTACTCCCGTGCAGTGCATTTGTTTAGGGCTTAGATTCGTTTCTCGGCGGCACACCCAAATTTACCAAAACCAGCAGAATCAATTTTTAGCCCAAAACAACTAGCGACCGCAGTGGGAGATTAATCTCTCGGTTGTGAAGCCAATTTATTAATTTTCATTCCAATCTTCCCAAACTCAAGATGGTGGATCTTAGGTGTAAATTCAATATTTAACCAGAATTTACTTCAATCACCAATCCCAACTACCCCGGCCATCCCAAACATTTCCAAAGCCGTCAATGCTCGAAATCCAATCACCATAGAAGGTATGGCAAAAATATTAGAAGATGTTGTCGTAAATCAAGCTGATATTGTCAAGCTACAAAATAAGATGTTTTGTCTCTTAAATAGTATGGAAAACCAGCCAGCAAACATTCACTTGGAGAACACCACCAATTTCAGAGATGACACAAGAAAATGTTGAATCCTTGTCTGAGGTCTATGCCTCCGCCAACGACGATGCAGACAGAGTATGTGGCCGTATCGAACGAGAAAAAAATAGAATGTCCAAAATCAATATACCGTCCGCAAGCGCAGTCAACACTTCCCATGGCGTTACATCCTCTAGCACCAACACTAGCAGCACCGATAACATCCACTCTGGCGTGACACCTCCTATTACTAGGGCCAGAGCTGCCGCTACTCCTAATATTTCTTCGAGCATGAAGCCTCTAATCATCACCAGGGCTGCTACCTCTTCTTCTTCATGATGAGAGATTGGAGAAGCCAGATGAAACCAACCTCCCATTACCACTATCAATTTAATTGAGAGACAAGAAGTTATTGCCAAAACTCACACGGACATGGAAACAACTCAGAAGGAGTGAAACAACGAATATCCGAATGATTATGTCAAGATTTTCAAAATTCAGGCGTTAGATTGTCATGATCCAAATGTGTCTGAACATTAATTGGTGGAGTTGTGCATTAATGCTTTCTTGGGACTCTGTTCACAAAACTGTATAATCTATGATGGAGCATGTGTGTGAGATTCTCTATTTCTCGAAGGTACAGTGCCAAGATATATTTTCATCCCTCAACCGTGTTGTATCGGGCAAGTGATTGTTTTCAATTGGAGAAGCTACCCCGAAATCCCAGTTTCTCATAGAAGGCACGACTGGTAAATATAACTGGGGACTTCTAACAACTACTCACCTAAAAGGTGTCGAGTTTGACAACAAGCTGATTGACGCGGCCTCTGACTTCAACATTGTAACTATCAAGACTCTGAGAGCTACAAGGATTTCAAAGCAGGAAGCCATTCACTATCCAACCATTCTGAGAGTCCAAAGACGCTTATGGGTACATTAATCTCGAAATCAATGTGGGAGATGTTCTGACACACGCCAAATTTCATATAGTTAAGGAGTACCCAAATTATGATATGGTCCTGGGGTACTTATGGATACACGACAACAAGGAGAATCTAGGAGTATATCCTTTGCCACTGTCTATACCTAAAAGGGTCTCCAACAATCTATCCTATCATGAAGATTATTTGTTGTCGTATCAACAACTTGCGAATGTGACGCAATAGACTGGAAAACAACGCATAACTACTTCTTCAGAAACGATGTCCATGCTCATACATATCTAGTTGGTGCGCCACAAATCTTCAAGAAGCATGTAATTTCAAGGGAAAATCAAACATAATTTTGGTCGAATCCTTAACAATTATTGTTATTTCCCCTATTTTGAATTGCCATTGAAAGTGTTGCATGCGTTGAGGTGTTATTGTAGAAGCGGTATTCTTTCCCATGAGGAGAAAACACGACTTGACGACCAACACTATGTCATCTTCCCATCTTCCATGTCGTATCGCCTCAGAAGAATGAAAAGAACTTGTTTTTAGAATTCAAGGTTTAATGACGCCCTCACTGGAATTCTCTCCCGGAGCCACTTAAATGTTCTCTCCAGAAGTCGTCACTTCAACGTTCTCTCCAGAAGCCGCTTCAATGTTTTATCCAGAAGCCGAAGCCGATTCAACGCCTCAGCAAGCTATATAGACCAACCACATCATGTCTTCCACCTCAGCCGACAAAGCCAGATTCGGTGTTTCTAGATTTGAAATTTCCTATAGGGTGCATGGGATGCCTCAATTTTGGATACGATACATTCCTATCAAGTACGACTCCCTCCCATTGATTAAAAAATGACTGATCCAAAAGATTGCCGCCTTCATCAATTCGTTAACCACCTTACCAGCAAATACAATCGAAGTACATCTTTCAGGAGAAAATAGGCTCGGGATAATTCGTCAACCACCTTACCAGCACAGGGTGTCTTCACGCCCTTTGACCAGGTTACTTTTGATATCAGCATCATCACTGTCAAAGCTTTACAAGCCGCAGTAACTCTGAAAAGGAGAGGGTACCCAAATATACCTAAAGCTAAAACTTTTCCTACCTATAAGTCCTTTCTCCGAAAGTGATTGTTTATGGATTGAGTCGCAACTAATCGGTCCACATTTCGTGTCATCATCTATGGATACGAGATCGAGACAATACAACAACAAAGTATATTACTTGATAAAAAGGTTCAGACTTAACCAAACATAATAGGATTCACTTATCAAGTAAATAAGAATTAATATTTGTGTGATTTACTTTAATTATAATGCGGAAATATAAAGTAAATGACACAACAAGATTTTTTTTAACGAGGAAACCGCAAATGCATAAAAACCCCGAGACCTGGTCCAGAATTGAATACTCCCAGTATTAAGCCGCTACACAAAATTACACCTAACTTCATATAGTTGATACCAAGCAACTAAACCTATAGTTCACCTAGTTCCGTCTGTATTCCTACGCCTCCAACTTATTTTTTATGGGTGAAAACTATTCCTGTCGATTTTGGTAATTTGGGGTGTGTGACTGAGGAATGAATCTAAACCTTAAACAAATGCACTGCGCGGTGAGTGCTTGTAGATTAGAGAGATCAATATGTACAATATGTACAAGTACGACCTAAACCAAGAAATGGTCGTTCCAGACTTGTTTCGGTCACAAAGTGAAGGAGATGGGGTTGATCTTAGGGAGGGAAGCGAAGAAGGTGTTGATATTGTGAAGGTGTTGGCTATGTATGACTTGTATCAGAAAGCTGAACTGGCTTGCAGGATGTAAGCTATCAGTTCCGGTGCTTGAATACGATTGTATCAACACTTGCCTCTGTTGCCTTGCCTTGTTCTGTTCTTGTGAAAAATAGGGCGGAGAACCTATTTATACAAGTCTTTTAGCCCAACCATCGTATATCATGGGAAGTGGAGTGATGGAGTAGTGGAGTAGTGTGTTGGTGTCACACGACCAGGCTTGCCCACTTCTCCCATCATCACTAACCGTCCATGACTTCATGACACATTCTTGTGATGGCGTGTTGTGAGATGCACGCTGTAAACCGCCAGAAAAATACCCCAGTATGTGACATGATTGATGTCTTGAATGTGTGGATCGTGGGACCCACAAAAAGTAGCATGTAATGCTACGTTATTTAGGAAATTAATATTTGTGAAGTATCGTGTGTAGACTATGCACGTACTGCATCGAGTATATTCAGCATGCATGAAGCATCGTTGTTTGAGAGTCTTAAAATAATCTCATGTCCATCCTACTTCATGTGATAATTTGAAGGTTGCGCAAACAAGTCCTCCCTTGGCCAACCACATAGTGTGGTAGAGTGATGGATGATGATCACTATGACTCCGCACTGACCAATTAACTCCTGACCAGGGTTGTATAACCAAGATGGTGAAGTTGGACGGACGAGATGGTCTCTGAGACACTCATCTGCGATCGTTAGTGAAATTAGGGTTTTGGAGTAGGCGCAAAAGCACCACTCTTCAGCCTGATCGAATCCAAGCTTGGGATATGAATTTTGGCTGGCCGACCGTACATGCATGTAGATGACATGACAGTGTAGGCGCCCATACCCCATTGTCTAACGAAAGCGTGATCTGAGCCACTTAATTTATCCGGCGAAGTTGAGTGGTCGAGATCAATTTGCGACAAAAAATTGGTGCCACAAAATCCGCACACCGTACTATCTTCGGGCGTGCGTTCCAAGACGACCAGGCATGGTCGGTCTTGGCCGATTGCTCCAGCGTGTAGGTGGTAGGCTGGTGTTCACGCCTATGCCTTACCGTCCCATGAAAACATGATCTAAGCCACTTAATTCGTCTGGAAAAATCGAGCGGTTGAGATTAGTTTGCAATTTGGAAGGAGCGACCATGCATATTGGAGGCGAGCTAACCGAGGAGAAAAAGAGAGTTCGGTCTTGGATGATTGGGTGTAGAGATAGGTGGGTGATCGCGTTGATACTTACCGGACCTGCTTAGCCTAATCCTGGACCCTTCGTCCGATCAAGATAAAATGGACGCTTATGATCGCGACATAAACCATAATCATGGTATTGACGGCCGTGTGTTGTACCTAGTTTGGAGCACACGAACTAGGATGACAAACTATAGTTGGTCCTGACCGATCGGTCAGGTATGTAGATGGGCCCACGGTGATGGTGTTGACATGCTCTGGGCCCTTTGAATATACATCTACACCCTCCATCTATACCTGCGAAGATGGATGGTTGAGACTGTTTTGCGACACATGTAATGTGCCGCAAACTCTAATTTAGGGTTTCCCGTCCATACTGCTTTGGTTTGGACGTTTTGGCAAGCTTGGCCAATCTTTTGGGGAGGCCGACCATGCGGGTCCGCATTGGTTCGGCAACGGATATTCCATACCTGCTTGGGGGTTATGGAATCGATTTGGGTCATCCAATCATGATGGTGGAGTTGGATGGTCGTGATCATATCCAGACTGATACGGTCAGTCCGGATGCTCATTCGGTCTAGTATAACATACCGAGAGTTGCAGCCTGTACAGGTATTTTGTACATGCTTTCATTATAATGCTTGGAGATTTGTGTTGCTCTCAGCAGAGCAACACTCAATCATCATGCCGCACTGATAATGAGTACAAGAAATACAAGGATGGTTGCGCATTAATTAATAATGTTGTAAATTCACAGGGTATATGGGATTGTTGCTACATGCTCCAACCTTGATGAATTTCGTGTATTTTATTCACAAAATGGGATTGTTGCCACATGCTCCATTCTAGGTGACTTAATAAAGTGAAGGAGTATCCATCACTTATTAATGGCCTTATCTTTTACAAGATGTTAGCGCATATTTTTTTGGGTTTTACAATTTTAACCTAAAATGAAAATCCACCATCAACATTAAGTCCCCTGCCTAGCACATAATGGTTACACTATTGTGGGATAGGCATGAGATGGTGACAGTTAAAGATAAAACTTATAAGACAAAGTATGATGTTACTAGGAGAGACGGGTCGTCCTGTCCTTCGAGCATGTCACGTTCAAGAGACGTCCTTCGAGCGTTCCCCTAGCATGATGTCGGTCTTTCCTACTTTGATGGACTGTTATGCATGTTTTGTTCGTGGGGTTGCTGCTCCTGCTTGATCGAACGTGGGCTTGATGTGCCTGCTTCGGTTAAACGTGGGTCCACTGCGTGCCTACTTTGGTTGAATGTGAGACTCATCATGCGCCTGCTTCGGCTAAACATGGGTCCATTGCGTGCCACGTGCCTTCTTTGCTTGGGGCCAGCTGTGCCTGCTTCGACCAATATGGGGCTGGTTGTGCCTGATCAAGTGGGACCCGCTGTATGTCTGACTGAACGTCGACCCTGTGTTTTAAATGAAAACCGGGCCTGCTGCGTGCGCCTATTTTATTCGAATACCAGCCTTGTGGCTTTGATCAATATCAGACTTGAAACTTGAGCAATAACGGACTTGTGACTTGATCAACTTCGGACTTGAAACTTGAGCAATACCGGACTTGTGACTTGATCAACACCGAACTTGAAACTTGAGCAATACCGGACTTGTGACTTGATCAACACCGGACTTGTGACTTGATCAACACCGGACTTGAAATTTGAGCAATACCGGACTTGTGACTTGATCAGCACCGGACTTGAAACTTGAGCAATACCGGACTTGTGACTTGATCAACACGGGACTTATGACTTGATCAACACCGAACTTTAAATTTGAGCAATACCGGACTTGTGACTTAATCAACACCGGACTTGAAACTTGAGAAATAACGGATTTGTGACTTGATCAACTGCGGACGTAAAATTTGAGCAATACCGGACTTGAAACCAATACCGGACTTGAAGCTTATACCGGACTTGAAACAAATACCGGACTTGAAACTTATACCGGACTTGAAGCTTATACCGACGTTTGGACTCCGACCTTGTGCATCCCAACTTAAACGTGTGTCTTGTCGTGTGTGACTACTTATCTCGTGCATTTTCATACAAGTACCGACTCCTGTCTTTTATTGTAGAATGAAGAAAATAATTCTTGTTGAGATGTCTTCTCGGGATAATGCTGGTGCCAAGTCAAGGGGTGTTGGCAACTTCAAAAATACGTCGAACATTGATAATGAGTTGTTCATCTCGCCCCTTCAACTATATGAAAATATCCGTTCCACAAGATAACCCTTCTCCTATCGACTTCGAGGTTTTTCATGCTCCGTTGGGCCCTCATGAAGGATGGATGAGATGTATGTTTATCAATGAATACATCAAAGATAACTTGACCAGAGCGAAGATTATTGATGTAGCTTGAGTGTTAAAACGGCTCGAGAGGATGTTAAAGTGGCTTCTGGTGCGAACGTTGAGGTGGATCCTGTAAAGAGTGTTGAAGTAGGATTCTGAAGCGAACGTGGGTCCCGGAGAGAGCGTTGAGGCGTCTCTTGAATATACCATTGAAGAAGCTTCTGCTGGAGGGAGCGTTGAAGTGGATTCCTCTTCAGTTCGATTTACCCTTGTGAATTCCATGCTTCTTGACTGACCATCTCTCTCGTGTTGAAGAAATCCTTGACTGCCGGTGAAGGAACTTCATGCTGAGCCTCAGTCCCCAAGCGTGTTTTACATGGTTTGTTCGGAGTGGTTGTTGTCGAGCCAGGTATGGAATATCTTGGAAGTTGTTTCATCATTGTGGGAGTCATGCATGTGGTACTGGAGTTGGATTTGGCGGATATGCAGGATGTTGTATCTCGGTAGTTTTCCTCTTGCTGCTTCATGGAACTGCTTACAGAAGGCTTAAGGTTGTATCGCATGTTGGTGAGATATATTCCCCTACGAACATTATGAGGTTCTTCATTACTGGTAGGCCTGGTTCTTTCTATCAGGGAATATGTCGTTGTAGATGAGCGTCCAACATCTCCAGAGGATGACCAAAAGCACAAATTCTACAACATAACATGATAGACATGTACCATTGTCTGATAAAGTGACTCACCCGGATCATGTTCGACCACTGTCTGATAGAGTGACTCGCCCGGATCTTGATCGATATGACGCGTGGACATCGTTATATTCTTGAGGTTGTTCCCTTGAGGTATCGGCTCCAGTGGAAGATTTCCATCATAGAGCGTTGATACGTTGCACCGGCATCCTTTAAACCAAATGGCAGTATGGTATAATAAAAAAAAATCGAGAGGAGTTCTAAAAGTTATCTTACTTGCGTCATGCTCGTACATCCTTATCTGGTTGTAGCCGCTACATCCATCCATGGAGGAGAACATGCCGTGTCCACTGGTTGCATCTACTAACATGTCGATAGTAGGTAAATGAGGATCGTTTTTGGAGCAACACCAGTTCAAGTCTCTGAAGTCTATGCAGAACCCGATCTATCAATTATCCTCGTGTATGAACTATAACTTTTTAACCGACTTGGATCTAGGTATGACATGTAGATGATGGGTGACCAATTTTCGTCTAAATCAGGCATTTCTTCATATCTCCAGGCGAATATGTCCTAGTAATCTTTGAGAAGTTCCACAAGTTTTATGCGTTTATCCGTATAGAAGGTTGAGCTGATGGATATAGGCCTAGGAGATTCCTCAATGATTTCAATCTCATCAATTTGGAGTTGGTGCCATCTTGCAGCTGTTGTGGAGCATCTAGCACATGTTCTTGTGGTTTTTTGCTGTTGTAGCATTCCATTGGGTGGAGAGAATGGGTAACAATCTCCCCTGCTAATTGATAATGGCAGCGTCGGTATACCATTTTCCCTTTCTGGTCACGACTCGTAACAAAAGTTCATTCCCTCTTCGTGTGAACGTGGGTCGTGGCTTCACAAGATGAAGAAGAATGCTTCGTCAGCAAAGATGCATCGTGGGTTTTAGCCCTCAATGATGCAAGACAGTCTTCTTCCTGAATTAACGCCCACGTAGGGAGTGGGACGCAACGAACTTGTCTGATTCTTTCTGCGGATCTTCTCCCGTATGTGCTGGTTTGGTTTCCCTCGAAGTCCGTCATTGTGGTAGACTTCCGTACGACCTTGCCTGAGAGAACCTTGGATGTCCTGAGAGTCTTGAGAGTAATCATATTCAAATACGCTCATGTGTCGATAAGGGTCATCTTGGACTCTGAATCCTTGATTCGTGCGATGACATGTAGGGCACGGTTGTGACCTTCCTCTGGTTGATTTCAACAAAACGTCTCCGCACGCTGATTCTTCGAGAGGTGTGAAATTCCGCATAAACATTCCAGTAGAAAAACCGCTTCCCGATCCACCGGCCTCTAGTTCATAGTGAAACTATTGACTTGAGGAGGATCAGTCCCCAGTGTAGGAGTCTCCATGAAAGGACCGCTCATATATGATATCGCTTCTTTGATCAGGTCCATGTAGGTCAGCGCCGCTGAAGTACCTTCTCCGGTGCGTTGAATGCGTTCCTTGTTGGCTCTAGGGGATGTCGCGACTCTTGTGGCAATCGATCAGTTAATGTCTTAAGAAAAATGAGTACCTCTTTATGAGTTGCGGACATATCCGTTTTTAGTCTTAGCAAGAACTTCCTGCTTCTCCATCAAGTATGCAATGGTAATGGGGGATGATCCTCCTCTCGTACCTCCGGCTCCTCGTCCTGATGAAGGAGTGGAAGTTGTTGCTCTGGTGACTATCGGAGGTGTTACACTTGATGAGACGTCGGGATTTGCAGCTGCTCTGGCTCTGGTGATGGGAGGTGTTACACTCACTGGAACATCTCCTGCTACGCTGGCGCTGGTGGTAGAAGTGACGGCTCCACGAGATGTATTGACCACGGTAGCTCCACTGACAGGTACATCGACACCGGGAGTGTTATCCACACTAGATATGTCAGAATTGATTGCTGATTCAGACCTGAGTTCTACCATCTTGAAATAAATTGATAATTAGATTGGTCCTGAGATCTACCCTTTTTGGAAATTGATAAAATTAAATCGGATTTCGAAGAAATTGACTTTACAACCGAGAGATTAACCTCCCACGGTGGTCGCCAATTGTTTATGGGTGAAAACTATTCCTGTCGGTTTTGGTAATTTGGGGTGTGTGGCTGAGGAATGAATCTAAACCTTAAACAAATGCACTGCGCGGTGAGTGCTTGAAGATTCGAGAGATCAGTATGTGCAAGTCCGTCCTAAACCAAGAAATGGCCGTTCCAGACTTGTTTCGGTCGCAGAGTGAAGGATATGGGGTTGATCTTAGGGAGGGAAGCGAAGAAGGTGTTGAGATTGTGAAGGTGTTGTCTATGTATGACTTGTATTAGAAAGCTGAACTGGCTTGCAGGATGTAAGCTATCAGTTCCGGTGTTTGAATACGATTGTATCAACACTAGCCTATATTGTCTTGTCTTGTTCTGTTCTTGTGAAAAATAAGGCAGAGAACCTATTTATACAAGTCTTTTAGCCTAACCTTTGTATCTCGTGGGAAGTGAAGTGATGGAGTAGTGGAGTAGTGTGTTGGTGTCACACGACCAAGCTTGCCCACTTTTCCCATCATCACTAACCGTCCATGACTTCTTGACACATTTTTGTGATGGCGCGTTATGCGCTGCACGCTGTAAAACGCCATACCAATACCCCAGTATGTATCCCCCAGTTTGTGACATGATTGATGTCTTGAACGTGTGGATCGTGGGACCCACAAAAAGTAGCATGTAATGTTACGTTATTTAGGAAATTGATACTTGTGAAGTATCGTGTGTATACTATGCAGGTACTGCATCGAGTATATTTAGCATGTATGAAGCATCGTTGTTTGAGAGTCTTAAAATAATCTCATGTCCAGCCTACTTCATGTGATAGTTTGGAGGTTGCGCAAACAAATCCTCCCTTGGCCGAACACATAGTGTGGAAGAGTGATGGATGATGATCACCATGACTCCGCAGTGACCAATTAACTCCTGACCAGGGTTGTATAACCAAGACGGTGAAGTTGTATGGACGATATGGTCTCTGAGACACTCATCTGCGACCATTAGTGAAATTAGGGTTTTGGAGTAGGCGCACAAGCACCACTCTTCTGCCTGATCGAATCCAAGCTTGGGATACGAATTTTGGATGGCCGACTGTACATGCATGTAGATGACATGGCAGTGTAGGCATCCATACTCCATTGTCTCACGAAAGTGTGATCTGGTCCACTCAATTTTCCGGCGAAGTTGAGTGGTCGAGATTAATTTGCGACATCAAATTGGTGCCGCAAAATCCGCACACCGTACCATCTTTGGGCGTGCGTTCCAAGACGACCAGTCTTGGTCGGTCTTAGCCGATTTCTCCAGCATGTAGGTGGTAGGCTGGTGTTCATGCCTATGCCTTACTGTCACATGAAAACATGATCTATGCCACTCAATTCGTCCGGAGAAATCGAGCGGTTGATATTAGTTTGCAATTTGGAAGGAGCGACCATGCATGTTGGAGGCGAGCAAACCGAGGAGAAAAAGAGAGTTCGGTCTTGGCCGATTGGGTGTAGAGATATGTGGGACCGTAGTGATCGTGTTGATACTTACCGGACCTGCTTAGCCTATTCCTGGACCCTTCGTCCGATCAGGAGAAAATGGACGCTTATGATCGTGACATAAACCCAAATCAGGGTATTGTCGGCCGTGTGTTGTACCTAGTTTGGAGCGCACGAACTAGGACGACCAACTATAGTTGGTCCTGACCGATCGGTCAGGTATGTAGGTGGGCCCACTGTGATTGTGTTGACATGCTCCAGGCCCTTTGAATCTACATCTACACCCTCCATCTATACCTGCGAAGATATATTGTTGAGACTGTATTGCGACACATGTAATGTGCCGCAAACCCTTATTTAGGTTTTCCCGTCCATACTGCTATGGTTTGGACGTTTTGGCAAGCTGGGCCATCCAATCATTCTAGTGGAGTTGGATGGTCGTGATCATATCCAGACTAATACGGTCAGTCCGGATGTTCAATCGTGCTAGTATAACACACCGAGAGTGGCTCAATCGGGCTAGTATAACACACTGAGAGTTGCAGCCTGTACGGGTATTTCGTTCATGCTTTTATTATAATGCTTGGAGATTCATGTTGCTCTGCTGAAATCAACACTCAGTCGTCATGCCGCACTGATAATGAGTACAGGAAATATAAGGCTAGTTGCGCATTAATTAATAATGCCGTAAATTCACAGGGTATATGGGATTGTTGCCACATGCTCCATTCTAGGTGAATTAATAAAGTGAAGGAGTATCCATCACTTATTAATGGACTTATCTTTTACAAGATGTTAGCGCATAATTTTTTGGGATTTAAAATTTTAACCTTAAATGAAAATCCACCATCAACATTAAGTCCCCTGCCTAGCACATAATGGTTACACTATTGTGGGGTAGGCATGAGATGGCGACAGTTAAAGATAAAACTTATGAGACAAATTATGATGTCACCGGGAGAGATGGGTCGTCCTGTCCTTCGAGCATGTCACGTTCAAGAGACGTCCAGGCAAGCGTTCCCCTAGCATGATGTCGGTCTTGCCTGCTTTGATGGACTGTTACGACTATTTTGTTCGTGGGGCTGCTGCGCCTGCTTGATCGAACGTGGGATTGATGTGCCTACTTTGGTTAAACGTGGGTCCACTGTGTTCCTACTTTGGTTGAACGTGGGACTCATCATGCACCTGTTTCGGCTAAACGTGGGTCCATTGCGTGCCACGTGCCTTCTTTGCTTGGGGCTGGATGTGCCTGCTTCGACTAATATGGGGATGGTTGTGCCTGATCAACACCATACTTGTGACTTGATCAGCACCGGACTTGAAATTTGAGAAATAACGGACTTGTGACTTGATCAGCACCGGATTTGAAACTTGATCAATACCGGACTTGTGACTTGATCAGCACCGGACTTGTGACTTGATCAACACCAGACTTGAAATTTGAGAAATACCGGACTTGTGACTTGATCAACACCGGACTTGAAACTTTAGCAATACCGGACTTGTGACTTGATCAACTCCGGACTTGAAATTTGAGCAATACGTGACTTAAAACCAATACCGGACTTGAAGATTATACAAGACTTGAAACCAATACCGGACTTGAAGCTTATACCAGTGTTTGGACTCCGGCCTTGTGCATTCCAACTTAAACATGTGTCTTGTCGTGTGTGACTACTTATCTCGTGCGTTTTCATACAAGTACCGACTCCTGTCTTTTATTATAAAATGAAGAAAAGAACTCCTGTTGAGATGTCTTCTCGGGATAATGCTGGTGCCAAGTCAGTGGGTGTTGACAACTTCAAAAATATGCCAAACATTGATAATGAGTTGTTCTCCGCGCCCCTTCAACTATATGAAAATATATGTTCCACAAGATAACCCTTTTCCTATCGACTTTGAGGTTTTTCATGCTCCATTGGGCCCTCAAGAAGAATGGATGAGACATATGTTGAGCAATGAGTACATCAAAGATAACTTGACCATATCTTAGATTATTGATGTAGCTTGAGTGTTGAAATGGCTCGAGAGGATGTTAAAGTGGCTTCTGGTGCGAACGTTGAGGTGGATCCTGGAGAGAGTGTTGAAGCAGGACTCTGAAGTGAACGTGGGTCCCGGAGAGAGCGTTAAGGTGCCTCTTGAATAACCATTTAAGAATCTTCTGTTGGAGGGAGCATTGAAGTGGCTTCCTCTTCAGTTCGATTTACCCTTGTGAATTCTATGATTCTTGACTGACCATCTCTCTCGTGTTGAAGAAATACTTGACTGCCGGTGAAGGAACTTCATGCTGAGCCTTAGTCCCCAAGCTTGTTTTACATGGTTTGTTCGGAGTGGTTGTTGTCGACCCAGGTATGGAATATGTTGGACGTTATTTCATCATTATGGGAGTCATGCATGTGGTACTGGAGTTGGAGTTGGAGGATGCGCATGATGTTGTATCTCGGTAGTTTTCCTCTTGCTGCTTCAGGGAACTGCTTACAGAAGGCTGAAGGTTGTATCGCCTGCTGGTGAGATATATGCCCTTACGAACATTATGAGGCTCTTCATTATCGGTAGGCCTGGTTCTTTCTATCAGGGAATATGTCGTTGTAGATGAGCGTCGAACAGCTCCAGAGGATAACCAAAAGCACAGATTCTCCAACATAACATGATAGACATGTACCACTGTCTGATAAAGTGACTCACCCAGATCGTGTTCGACCACTGTCTGATAGAGTGACTCGCCCGGATCTTGATCGATATGACGCGTGGACATCGTTATATTCTTGAGGTTGTTCCCTTGAGGTATCGGCTCCAGTGGAAGATTTCCATCATAGAGCGTTGATACGTTGCACCGGCATCCTTTAAACCAAATGTCAGTATGGTATAATAAAATAAATTGAGAGGAGTTCTAAAAGTTATCTTACTTGCATCATGCTCGTACATCCTTATCTAGTTGTAGCCGCTACATCCATCCATGGAGGAGAACATGCCGTGTCCACTGGTTGCATCTACTAACATGTCGATAGTAGGTAAATGAGGATCGTTTTTGGAGCAGCACCAGTTCAAGTCTCTGAAGTCTATGCAGAACCTGATCTATCCATTTTTCTCATGTATGAACTGCAAATGTTTAACCGACTTGGATCTAGGTATGACATGTAGATGATGGGTGACCAATTTTCGTCTAAATCAGGCATTTCTTCATATCTCCAAGCGAATATGTCATGGTAATCTTTGAGAAGTTCCAAGAGCTTTGTGCGTTTATCCGTACACAAGGTTGAGCTGATGGAGATAGGCCTAGGAGATTCCTCAACGATTTCAATCTCATCAGTTGTAGAGTTGGTGACATCTTGCAGCTGTTGTGGATCATCTAGCACTTGTTCTTATGGTTTGTTGCTGTTGTAGCATTCCATTGGGTGGAGAGACTGGGTAACAGTCTCCCCTTCTAATTGATAATGGCAGCGTCGGTATACCATTTTCCCTTTCTGGTCACTACTCGTCACAAAATTTCGTTCCCTCTTCGTATGAATGTGGGTCGTGGCTTCACAAGATGAAGAAGAATGCTTCGTCAGCAAAGATACATCATGGGTTTTAGACCTCAATGATGCAAGCCGGTCTTCTTCCTGAATTAACGCCCACGTGGGGAGTGGGATGCAACGAATTTGTCTGATTCTTTCTGCGGAGCTTCTCCCGTATGTGCTAGTTAGGTTTCCCTCGAAGTCTGTCATTGTGGTAGACTTCCGTACGACCTTGCCTAAGAGAACCTTGGATGTCCTGAGAGTCTTGAGAGTAATCATATTCGAAGACGCTCTTGTGTCGATAAGGGCCATCTTGGACTCTGAATCCTTGATGCGTGCGGTGACATGTAGGGCACGGTTGTGACCTTCCTCTGGTTGATTGCAGCAAAACATTTCCGCGCGCTGATTCTTCGAGAGGTATGAAAGTTCGAATAAACATTCCACTAGAGAAACCGCTTCCCGATCCACCGGCATCTGGTTCATAGTGAAACTATTGACTTGAGGAGGATCGTTGTGAGGATCAGTCCCCAGTGTAGGAGTCTCCATGACAGGACCGCTTATATCTGATGTCGCTTCTTTGATCAGGTCCATATAGGTCCGCGCCGCTGAAGTACCTTCTCCGGTGTGTTGAATGCGTTCCTTGTTGGCTCCATGGGCTGTCACGGCTCTTGTGGCAATCGATCAGTTAATGTCTTAAGAAAAATGAGTACCTCTTTATGAATTGCGGACATATCCTTTTTTAGTCTTAGAAAGAACTTCATGCTTCTCCATCAAGTCTGCAATGGTAATGGGGGATGGTCCTCTTCTCGTCCCTCAGGCTCATCGTCCTGATGAAGGAGTGGAAGTTGTTGATCGGGTGACAACCGGAGGTGTTACACTTGATGAGACGCCGGGATTTGCGGATGCTCTGGCTCTGGTGATGGGAAGTGTTACACTCACTGGAACATCTCCTGCTACGCTGGCGCTGGTGGAAGAAGTGACGGCTCCACGAGATGTATTGACCACGGTAGCTCCACTGACAGGTACATCGACATCGGGAGTGTTATCCACACTAGCTCTGTCAGAATTGATTGCTGATTCAGACCTGAGTTCTACCATCTTGAAATGAATTGATGATTAGATTGGTTCTGAGATCTACCCTTTTTGAAATTTATAAAATTGAATCGGATTTCAAAGAAATTGACTTTACAACCGAGAGATTAACCTCCCACCGTGGTCGCCAATTGTTTATGGGTGTAAACTATTCTTGTCGTTTTTGGTAATTTAGGGTGTGTGGCTGAAGAATGAATCTAAACCTTAAACAAATTAACTGCGCGGTGAGTGCTTGTAGATTTGAGAGATCAATCTGTGCAAGTCCGGCCTAAACCAAGAAATGGTCGTTCCAGACTTGTTTCGGTCACAAAGTGAAGGAGATGGGGTTGATCTTAGGGAGGGAAGCGAAGAAGGTGTTGAGATTGTGAAGGTGTTGGATATGTATGACTTGTATCAGAAAGATGAACTGGCTTGCAGGATGTAATCTATCAGTTCCGGTGTTTGAATACGATTGTATCAACATTTGCCTCTGTTGTCTTGTATTGTTCTGTTCTTGTGAAAAATAGGGCGGAGAACCTAATTATACAAGTCTTTTAGCCTAACCTTCGTATCTCGTGGGAAGTGGAGTGATGGAGTAGTGGAGTAGTGTGTTGGTGTCACACGACCAGGCTTGCCCACTTCTCCCATCATCACTAACCGTCCATGACTTCATGACACGTTCTTGTGATGGCGCGTTGTGCGCTGCACGATGTAAACCTCCAGACCAATACCCCAGTATGTATCCCCCAGTTTGTGACATGATTGATGTCTTGAACGTGTGGATCGTGGGACCCATAAAAAGTAGCATGTAATGCTACGTTATTTAGGAAATTGATACTTGTGAAGTATCGTGTGTATGCTATGCAAGTACTGCATCGAGTATATTCAGCATGTATGAAGCATCGTTGTTTGAGAATCTTAAAATAGTCTCATGTCCAGCCTAATTCATGTGATAGTTTGGAGGTTGCACAAATAAGTCCTCCCTTGGAAGACCACATGGTGTGGTAGAGTGATGGATGATGATCACCATGACTCTACACTGACCAATTAACTCCTGACTAGGGTTGTATAACCAAGCCGGTGAAGTTGGACGGACGGGATGGTCTCTGAGACACTCATCTGTGACCGTTAATGAAATTAGGGTTTTGGAGTAGGCGCACAAGCACCACTCTTCAGCCTGATCGAATCCAAGCTTGGGATACGAATTTTGGCTGGCCGACCGTACATGCATGTAGATGACATGACAATGTAGGCGCCCATACCCCATTGTCTCACGAAAGTGTGAACTGGGCCACTCAATTTATCCGGCGAAGTTGAGTGGTCGAGATCAATTAGCGACAACAAATTGGTGCCGCAAAAGCCGCACACCGTACCATATTCGGGCGTGCATTCCAAAACGACCAGGCTTGGTCGGTCTTGGACGATTGCTCCAGCGTGTAGGTGGTAGGCTAGTGTTCACGCCTATGCCTTACTGTCCCATGAAAACATGATCTAAGCCACTCAATTCATCCGGAAAATTTGAGCGGTTGAGATTAGTTTGCAATTTGGAAGGAGCGACCATGCATGTTGGAGGCGAGCGAACCGAGGAGAAAAAGAGAGTTCGGTCTTGGACGATTGGGTGTAGAGATAGGTGGGCCCTTAGTGATCGTGTTGATACTTACCGGACCTTCTTAGCCTATTCCTGTACCCTTCGTCCGATCAGGAGAAAATGGACGCTTATGATCACGACATAAACCCTAATCAAGGTATTGCCGGCCGTGTGTTGTACCTAGTTTGGAGCGCATGAACTAGGACGACCAACTATAGTTGGTCATGACCGATTGGTTAGGTATGTAGGTGGGCCCACGGTGATTGTGTTGACATGTTCTGGGCCCTTTGAATCTACATCTACACCCTCCATCTATACCTGCGAAGATGGATGGTTGAGACTATTTTGCGACACATGTAATGTGCCGCAAACCCTAATTTTGGGTTTCCAGTCCATCATGCTATGGTTTGGACGTTTTGGCAAGCTAGGCCAATCTTTTAGGGAGGCCGACCATGCGGGTCCGCATTGGTTCGGCAACGGATATTCCATACCTGCTTGGGGGTTATGGAATCGATTTGGGCCATCCAATCATGCTGGTGGAGTTGGATGGTCGTGATCATATCCAGACTGATATGGTCAGTCTGGATGCTCAATCGGGCTAGTATAACACACCGAGAGTTGCAGCCTGTACGGGTATTTCGTACATGCATTCATTATAATGCTTGGAGATTCGTGTTGCTCTGCTGAGAGCAACACTCAGTCGTCATGCCGCACTGATAATGAGTACAGGAAATACAAGGATGGTTGTGCATTAATTAATAATGCTGTAAATTCACAGGGTATATGGGATTGTTGCTACATGCTCCAACCTGGATGAATTTCGTGTATTTTATTCACAGAAAGGGATTGTTGCCACATGCTCCATTCTAGGTGAATTAATAAAGTGAAGGAGTATCCATCACTTATTAATGGTCTTATCTTTTACAAGATGTTAGCGCATAATATTTTGGGTTTTACAATTTTAACCTTAAATGAAAATCCACCATCAACACTTATAAATAAGTCACGTACTTGGAACAATTCCTTTGGTTCGTATTCCAAACAGTAAAGGAACAACAAATCTGTTTGGTATCAACTCTCTTCAACCAAGTGATATGAGTCAAACAAATACTCTTATGTTTATCTTAACATAAACTCCTTCGTCAGGTCCTTAGATCTATCTTATGTTCAATTAGCGAAGTAATTATTTAAGATTTTGCAATCAATAACTTTAATCACAAAGAATCGTATTTGAAAAGGAGAGGGTACCCAAATATACCTCAAGCTATAACTTTTCCTTCCTATAAGTCCTTTCTCCGAAAGTGATTTTCTATAGACTGAGTCAAGACAATACAACAAATTGGTTCACACTTCGTGTGATTATCTATGGATACGAGATCGAGACAATACAACAACGAAGTGTGTTTACTTGATACAAAAGATCAGACTTAACCAAACTCAATAGGATTGCATATCAAGTAAATAGAAATTAACGTTTGTGAAATTTAGTTTAATTATAATAAAACAATTATAATGCGGAAATATAAAGTAAATGACACAGCAAGATTTTGTTAACGAGGAAACCGCAAATGCAGAAAAACCCCGGTACCTAGTCCAGAATTGAATACTATCAGGATTAAGCTGCTATACAAAATAAACCAACTTCGTATAGTTGAGACCAAGCAACTAAACCTATAGTTCACCTAGTTCCGTCTATATTCCCGTGCCTCCAACCTGTAAACAAGTCACGTACTTGGACCAATTCCTTTGGTTCGTACTCCATATAGTAAAGGAACAACAAATCTGTTTGGTATAAACTCTATTCAACCAATTGATATGAGTTGTGCAAAGGCTCTTCTGTTTATCTTAACATAAACTCCTTTGCCAGGTTCCAAGATATATCTTATGTTCAATCACCAAAAGGTAATCGTTAAGATTTTGCTATCAATACCTCTAATCCTAAGGAAATGTATTGATGCCGATCTTCTCAACTATTCTATCAAAATACCACAAGGATAGATCGATTCTAGTTGGATCCACTATCACCGGAACAAGTATTTTGCACACCAAAGATTATAAAACCAAGTTAGAAATGTTCTATCTCTTCTTTGTCTTCAAATCCTCTTAGATCTTCAATAAACACCTGCACACAACTACTTGAATCTCTTGTGATCAATCACACACAGAACGGAGTCTATTAACAATATATTATCATAAGATCGTCTTTAGATCTAATACCAGTCTAAAGATCCCGGTCGAAACCTTGAACTAGTTTGAGTGAATCTCATATCAGAAGAGAAGATTCCCAAGAATAAACAAACTAGGTGCAATCAAAGTTCAATCACCGTTAGTCAATCAAATCAATATGAAAACTAAAGATAAACCGCAATTATCTAGTTTCCCACCAAAGGTACACACTAGAGCTTCTCAATCCCAAAGAAGACTTTAAACTGAGCGGCCGTAAGAGATTTCGCCTAATTAGGTTACTCTCCTCTCCGAATAGGCGGCTTCACCAGTAACACTACAACAGAGGAAGTTTACTGTCACGAAGGATGAGTTTGCTAGAAATGCAAACTCAAAGTATTTATAGATAAGGAAGTTTGGACACCAAGGAATTTCCAAAACCGAAAATATTCTCAAGATATTCAATATTTTTCCAAATTCGTTTTTCATAATTCTTGAGAATGCACTGCCCAAATTTATGATCGAAATCTCCTTGGAAAATCTTTAACTAGCAAATGCACATTACTAATTCTTATTTTCCATATATAATTAAAAACCTTAATTAAAAGATTCTTAACTTATTTAAATTCGATCTTGGGATTTACTTTCTTCTTATATGTTAAAGAATATCTTTGAACAATAAAAGATACGCATTTATGCACGTGTTCAAAGTGTGTCGACATCTTTCCTCTTGTAAGTCCTTTTTCATACTTACTCACTTGAAATCAATTTGCCACACTTCCGGACAAGTTTAGAATTGGTTCATCTGACTTTCAAGAACTATGTGAACACTCAATCACAAGTCATGGGTGTAACGGTTCTACCTCCATGTGAGTACTGTGCATAGTCACACTAGCTTACTAAATTTTCGGTTGACTAGGTACTAGGATCGGTTCCCCATATTTAGTATCTAACTTGTATGTTTGCACATGTCTATAGGATCAGTTTCCCTTTGCCTAAAAACGTGTTGCATATGTTCATAAGATCGGTTCCCCTTTCTACTATAAACCTTGATGCACCTCATACAAGGATCGGTTCCCCTTTGTGATGTACTTCTCCTCTTACTAGGATCGGTTCCCCTCTCCTAAATTTGGTCAGACACACAAACCCGATCATACCCCAGGTGATTACTTAAGATCGTTTTCACTAATAAAAGTCATACCAATACATAAGTCAGGCCTCATGTGAATAGTTTTACCAAGAACACAAACAATTCATGAGCGGTTATACTAATCACACATATTGGTCGTTCATAAGATATGTAATGAAGAACATCCCCAATAACGCCTGGAGATTTCCTTTTCTGTTCACAACACATATCATGAACTTACTTCCTTAAAACACGTGTAATAACATTATTTCCTAGGATGAAATCCTCACCTCATACCCATACATAATCACAATAGCATTCATGCGATTATGTTGATGTCTTATATACAAAGTTTAATGGTTAAGCAATAAACCTCGTATTGTATTCCTTAATACTATGTCTATCTAGAGTTCAAATATGCTTCGCAGTTTTATGTTTTCAGTATGCACAACTTGAAAGATACGTTAGGGAATGAAATAGTTCAAGTTAAATATCACTAACCTCAAGTGGAAGGATGATGTTGTGATTGTAGCTCCGTACTTCTTCACTTCTTCAAGTCTTCGCAATACTTGTAATGTCTCATTCTAATACTTTCAAGCTAACCTATATGAAGTTGAATCTAGTACATTTAAATCAAGCGACTCTTAAATGAGTTTTTGCTCACTAAAATATGACAACTAAACTTGACATACCAACGCTTGGCGGGTTCAACCGAGCTATGCTCTAACAATCTCCCCCTTTGTCAATTTTAGTGACAAAACTCTTACAATCGTATGGATAAAAAAATTACAATAATTCATTACACATATGCTTGATTTATGAATTCAACAACACATAACCTGCATTATTTCAATCATTAAAATGCTGTTGTTGACATTATAATAACAAAACTCATACTCCCCCTAAAGGTGAGATAGGTAGATTTTCAATCCGCGCGTCTTTGTTATACCAATCATATGATATATTACTCCCCCTTAGTCTGTGATTTTCCTCTTTCGTTAGATAAACGTTCAAGCACCATTGTCCTCTTCCCTAGTGACACCAATCAATATAAAATTGATACCAGCATCACCTGTTTACTCCATATATTTCTCCCCCTTTTAGTCACAAAAATGACAAAGAAACGAAAAAAAAAAGGACAACACGAAAAGGATCTTACAAATCTCAAAATAGACTTGCAACCTGTTGAGTCAAGCACGAGGGTTCCACATACCATTTTTTGATAACCAATATCAAAACCAAAACTAAAAAGTAATTATGTTTTGATATGTTATCATGGAAATAATTTCCCGAAGCAATTTTTCCAACTAGTTTAGCAAACTAAAAATCAACTAAGCAACTTAGTTCCTTTGCTAAACCGATTGTTTAAATACAACCGCTTCATTCGATAAGACCAAAACAAAGATAAACTCCATTTTTCTCATCAGGTTCTAATTATCCATATAACTTAGACCTTTAGATTTCAAACAAGCCAAATACTAGGTTAGTTAACTAGCATTTCCTTATTTAGGCATTCAGCTAGACTTGAATAACCGAAACCTCCCACTTTGATTAGTCTAACTAAGATCAGAATTAACTTAGTTTATCTTATCCGGAATCGAATTGTTTTAAACAACTCATCCCGTCAATATAATCATTCGTTAAGCTATAAATAATTCATACAAACCAATAAATCAGCTTGCATAATTATTCACCTCAACCGGAAGCAATTGAAACAACATATATCATTAAAGTTCCACTATTGCACCGAAATTTTGTAAGCCTAAACAATTGATACTACACAATAAAGCAAAATAACAATTGTTTTACTTAACTGGAAGCAATTGAAATAACTTAGACATTAAAGCACCGCAATTGCACCAAAATTTTGTAAGCCTAAACGATTGATATCACACAACAAAGCAAGATAACAATAGTTTTACTTAACCGGAACCAATTGAATCACACATACATCCACACATTCATAATGGAATAAACACATCAATTGTACCGACAATTTCGTTTAATCAAAAACAATAAATATATCAAATAAAAACAGTCTTTTCTTAAACAGGAAAACAATTAACTAACAATATTGTTACCTCAATTTCACATCCAACTTCTCCAATATGATCGCATCTTATTCTTCCTGGGAGAATTGATATCGAAATACCATTATGTTTTCATCCTTATGAAAAAACAAAAGAATAACAACAACCAACCTTTACCAGAGAAAGGTTAAAAATCGGTTTTAACAATTGCAAGCAAGAGTTGAAAACCGTCGAAACACATATGCTTTTATGCTAAACCAAAACCGATTCAACATAATGTGACTTTTTCACATATTGTTTCTATATGAACCCCTCATGATCCTTTGATAAATCCTACCAACACGGGCTAGAACTTAATCCTGCTAAATCAAAAAGTCACCCAAACCATAAGGGTTCACAACATATTATGAGATCGAATATCAAGGTAATAAAACCGAAATCAAACATCCCATAAACATTCATAGCAAATAATAAAGCATTCAAGCACATGCTATGTAAACCAAAAACTATCACAAGAAAAATTATAAATCAAATAACTTTATTCATAATAGTTTTTATTCATAATAGACACTTAAGCAAAAATTGGAATAAATCAACAACTAATGTCTACACTTATTCTTCCTTGAAGATAAATCAACCTTCATTTGTTTTCTCTTCAGAGTATTCTTCAGAGTCTTCTTCTTGTTATTTATTTAAGAACTAATAATTGATCTTTAGGATACTATCAAGAGTACCTGTATTATTTCTGTAGGAAAACGCCAACTGTCTCTGAATACAGTCTAATTATATTCCAAGACGTAGAATATGGAACATAAGATATCCATTGCTATAAACTTGATCATATGAGACACTTGATTCCCTTTTTGTTCCACCCATTTGATTGATAATTCCCTGTGAGAGAGTTTTGATATTTTTCTCATCTCTAAAGTTGTTTTCCAAAGCTTTTTCACAGAGCTTGGTGATAAGACAGGGATAACCAAGGTTTCTATGAAAACCTGTGACATTGATAGATTCAATGATCTTAATTATTTGATTGATAATCATTCCACAAATAACAATTCGCTTCTTTCCTTCAATAATAAAGTAAATTAATTCAGCAAATTCTCTATTCCATGAGGAGGAATCTCTTCAACATGCAAACAGAGTTGCTACAGCCAATTTTCCGAACACCCTTAGATGAAACGGTACATCTTTGGTTAGCATCTTTACCTTTCTCCATTCGACAGTTTTTCCAGTGATAAGTTTTGAAATGCTATCATGATCAATTTCAGAACCTGTAACCATATGGCCTTTCACACTATAGTTGATGATTTCAGATATCATCTTTCTGTTGACATGCAGAAAAGTACTTCCAACCAAGGTACCAAAAGTAAGTTTTTTATGATTAATGTTGTGAATATTTCCATAAAAAATTCTTACTATGTCAGTTGAATATTTTTCAAATCCGAACATATTTCCCCAAATTCGGTCTTGAACAAATTTCACATAATTGGTCTCTGAAACTTCTGGATCGAATTTCTTTTCTTCAGTGAAGGGTACTTCCCTCAAGGGTTGGTATCTATCAAAGCATGTGGTGTCTACGAAATTCGTAAGGTCATGCTTTCCTTTGATCAAGTGAGGATGCTTGATTTTCTCAACCTCTCTAGGAGGAATAACATGGTTCAAGACATACTTG
Organism: Papaver bracteatum; assembly: GCA_023529315.1. NCBI lineage: Eukaryota > Viridiplantae > Streptophyta > Magnoliopsida > Ranunculales > Papaveraceae > Papaver > Papaver bracteatum. The sequence continues at coordinate 510,276 of JAJJWX010000810.1, read as the reverse complement.
TCTATTCCATGGTTTTCTTCCATTGATTTCCTCTTTCTCATACTTGCGAAAATATGAAAAACCATAGTTTTCCTTTTTACTAGTCTTCTCCAATATGTTTGAACACATAGTAAGAGATTGTCTTTTATAAGAAGACTTGAGATCAAAAACCAGAAATAACTAGTTTTAAGAAATACTAGCAACATCGGAAACCGAGACTTGTGAGGAGACAATTCCGGTTTTGTTTCAATGTCTTTCTTATGGAAAACCGGTTTTTCATGGATTAGATCTTTATTTCGGATTGATTCCATGTTTTTGTACAATAGTCTGCTTACTCTTTTATTACCAGAGATTGATAATATCACTTGAAACATGCTCAAGAATTTTATAGAGTATACATATATATGATTGAAAAAAATATGATATTTGTTAAAAATAACATTTGAATCATAAATCCTGTAGAATTTTAAAAGATTACTTGCTTCATTAAAACAGTTGTGAGGTGTATGAAGCAATCCATAGTTAATAAAATTATTAACTGAAAACTTAATCCTTGTAGGATTACATATTTTCCAAAAATGCATCCAAGAAAGCGAAACATTGACAGTCTTTGATCTGAAAATGTATACGAATATACTTTGATAGGCTATCCAAAATATATCTAAGATTCCAGATTTCACAAGAACACAGCCGAGGTTCATAAAATCTTAAGTATAATCTTATACATCTTCAAGATACGATCTGTCTCATTGACCATTAAATCATTATTTATCATAATGATATACAATCCTATGACAATCAAAGGATTATGTAAGTCATTCATGACATACATATGCATAATTCCTAACAGGTTTAGGAATAAAAGTATTACATACTCCATAAGTGTTTTCCACCACGAACTCCTGAAGTAGTCAAATCCTGCCATTACTTTAATTGAATCATAAACAAGATTCAAGTCTTATAGGATGGATCACACCAAACACAGATTGTTAGATTTTTTCGTGTTTGCCTACTCTGATACCAATTGAAAAGGCGAGTGTACCCAAATATACCTCAAGCTATAACTTTTCCTTCTTATAAGTCATTTCTCCGAAAGTGATTGTCTATAGACTAAGTCGAGACAATACAACAAATTGGCTCACACTTCGTGTGATTGTCTATGGATATGAGATCGAGATAATACAACAACGAAGTGTGTTTACTTGATACAAAGGTTCGGACTTAACCAAACTCAATATGATTTCATATCAAGTAAATAGGAATTAACGTTTGTGCAATTTACTTTAATTATAATAAAACAATTATAATGCGGAAATATAAAGTAAATGACACATCAAGATTTTGTTAACGAGGAAACCGCAAATGCAGAAAAACCCTGGGACCTAGTCCAGAATTGAATACTCTCAGGATTAAGCCGCTATACAAAATAAACCAACTTCGTATAGTTGAGACCAAGAAACTAAACCTATAGTTCACCTAGTTCCACCTGTATTCCCACACCTCCAACCTGTAAACAAGTCACGTACTTGGACATATTCCTTTGGTTCATATTCCAAACAGTAAAGGAACAACAAATCTGTTTGGTATCAACTCTCTTCAACCAAGTGATATGAGTTGCGCAAAGTCTCTTCTGTTTATCTTAACATAAACTCCTTTGCCAGGTTCCAAGATCTATCTTATGTTCAATCACCAAAAGGTAATCGTTAAGATTTTGCTATCAATACCTCTAATCCCAAGGAAATGTATTGATGCCGATCTTCTCAACTATTATATCAAAATACTACAAGATATATCGATTATAGTTGGGTCCTCCTATATTACCGAAATAAATATTGTGCACACCAAAGATTATAAAACCAAGTCTGAAATCTTCTATCTCTTCTTTATCTTCAAATATTCTTAGATCTTCAATAAACACCTGCACACAACTACTTGAATCTCTTGTGATCAATCACACACATAACGGAGTCTGTTAACAATGGATTATCACAAGATCGTCTTTAAATCTAACAACAGTCTAAAGATCCCTGTCGAAACCTTGAACTAGTTTGAGTGAATCGTATATCAGAAGAGAAGATTCTCAAGCATAAACAAACTAGGTGCAATCAAAGTTCAACCACCGTTAGTCAATCAAATCAATATGAAAACGAAAGATAAATCGCAATTATCTAGTTTCCCACCAACGGTACGCACTAGAGCTTGTCAATCCCAAAGAAAACTTTAAACTGAGCGGCCATAAGATATTTTGCCTAATTAGGTTACTCTCTTCTCCGAATAGGTGGCATCACAAGTAACAGTACAAAAAGGAAGTTTAATGTCACGAAGGATTAGTTTTCTAGAAAATAGAAATGCAAACTCAAAGTATTTATAGACAAGGAAGTTTGGACACCAAGGAATTTATAACACCGAAAATATTCTCAAGATATTCAATATTTTTTCAAATTCGGTTTTCATAATTCCTGAGAATGCACTGTCCAAATTTATGATCGAAATCTCCCTGGAAAATCTTTAACTAGCAAATGCATATTACTAATTCTTATTTTCCATATATAATTAAAAACCTTAATTAAAAGATTCTTAATTTATTTAAATTCAATCTTGGGATTTACTTCCTTCTTAAATGTTAAGGATTATCGTTGAACAATAAAAGATACGCATTAATGCACGTGTTCAAAGTATGGCCATATCTTTCCTTTTGTAAGTCCTTTTTTCATACTTACTCACTTAAAACCGATTTACCACACTTCCAAACAAATTTAGAATTGGTTCATCTGATTTTCAAGAACTATGTGAACACTCAATCACAAGTCATGGGTGTGATGGTTCTACCAAAATAAGTTTCGGTTCTACCTCCATGTGAGTACTATGCATAGTCACACTAGCTTACCTAATTTTCGGTTGACTAGGTACTAGGATCGGTTCCCCACATATATTTGGTATATAACTTGTATGTGTTGCACATGTCCATAGGATCGGTTCCCCTTTTCCTAAAAACGTATTGCACATGTTCATAGGATCGGTTCCCCTTTCTACTATAAACCTTGATGCACCTCATACAAGGATCAGTTCCCCTTTGTGATGTACTGCACCTCTTACTAGGATCGGTTCCCCTCTCCCAAATTTGGTCAGACACACAAACCTAGGGGCGGATCCACATGGAGAGGTAGGTGTGCACTTTCCCCCCCTCAAATGTGAGCTCCCAAGCCTAATTTAAGCTAGTTTATCCAATTTTTGGTAATTTTAACCCTTAATTGATAAGGTGCCCACCCAATTCTTGATTTCTGGCTCCGCCCCTGCACAAACCCGATCATACCCCAGGTGATTACTTAAGATCGGTTTCACTAATAAAAGTCATACCAATACATAAGTCGGGCCTCATGTGAATAGTTTTACCAAGAACACAAACAAGTCATGAGAGGTTATGCTAATCATACATATTGGTCGTTCATAAGATATGCAATGAAGAACAGCCCCAATAACGCCTGGCGATTTCCTTTTCGGTTCACAACACATATCATGAACTTACTTCCTTAAAACACATGTAAAAACATTATTTCTTAGGATGAAATCTTAACCTCATACCCATACATAATAACAATAGCATTCATACGATTATGTTGATGTCTTATATACAAAGTTTAATGGTTAAGCAATAAACCTCATATTGTATTCCTTAATACTATGTCTATCTAGAGTGTTCATGCTTCTCAGTTTTATGTTTTCAATATGCACGACTTGAAAGATACGTTTGGGAATGAAACAGTTCAAGTCAAATATCACTAACATCAAGTGGAAGGATGATGTTGTGGTTGTAGCTCCGTACTTCTTCACTTCTTCAAGTCTTCGTAATACTTGTAACGTCTCATCCTTATACTTTCAAGATAACCTATACGAAGTTGACTCTAGTACATTTAAATCAAGCGACTCTTAAATGAGTTTTGGCTCACTAAAATATGACAACCAAACTTGACATACCAATGCTTGGTGGGTTCAACCGAGCTATGTTCTAACTGTATTGATGCCGATCTACTCAATTAATCAATCCAATCTATCACAAGGGTAAACCGATTATTAATTGGATCCTATTTTACCAAAACAAGTATTGTGCACAACAAAGATTATGAACCCACAAATAAAAAATCTTCAATATCTTCTTTGTCTTCAAATCTTCTTAGATCTTCCATAAACTCATGCACACAATCACTTGAATTTCTTGTGATCAATCAGCGTAGAGCGGAGTCCGTTAACAATGGATTATCACAAGATCTTTTTGAGAACTAACAATAGTCTAAAGATCCTTGTCGAAACTCTGAACTAGTTTGAGTGAATCTTATATCAGAAGAGAAGATTCTAAAGCATAAACAAACTAGGTGCAATTAAATTTCAACCACCGTTAGTCAATCAAATCAATGCAAACAAAAGATAAACCGCAATTATCTAGTTTCCCACCAATGGTACACGCCAGAGCTTCTCAATCCCAAAGAAGACTTTAAACTGAGAGTCCGTAATAGATTTCTCTTAATTAGGTTACTCTCCTCTCTAAATAGGCTGCTACACCAGTAACAACAATAAAAGAGGAAGTATGTTGTTACGAAGGATTAGTTTGCTAGAAAGGAAAATTTCAAGTATTTATAGACAAGGAAGTTTGGACACCAAGGAATTTCCAAAACCGAAAATATTCTCAAGATATTCATAAAAGCACAAATTCGGTTTTCATAATTCCTGGAAATGCTCTGTCCAAAAATAATGATCGAAATCTCTCGAAAAATATCTAATTAGTAAATACACATTACTAATTCTTATTTTCCTATAAAATGAAGTTAATTACCTTAAGTAAAAGATTCTTAACTTATTTTATGTTTCGATCCTGGGATTCTCTTCCCTTAGATATGAAGGAATAAATTTGAACAATTAAAGAAATAAACATTCATAACACGTGTTCAAAGTATGTGGACATCTTAACTTTGTAAGTTCTCTTTCACACTTACAACCTTGAAACCGATTTTCCACACTTCCAAACAAGTTTAGAATTGGTTCATCTGACTTTTAAGAACCATGCGATTGATCAAATAATATTCAATCACAATCACGTGTTTAACGGTTCTACCAAAACAAGTTTCGGTTCTACCTCCATGTGAGTATTGTGCATAGTCACACTAGCTTTCCAAAATTCGGTTGACTATGTACTAGGATCGGTTCCCCACATATATATGGTATCTAAATTATATGTGTTGCACATGTACACGGGATCAGTTCCACTTTGCCTAAAAATGTATTGCACATGTTCATAGGATCGGTTCCCCTTTCTTCTATAAACCTTGCTGCACCTCATATAAGGATCAGTTCCCATTTGTGATGTACTTGACCTCTTACTACGATCGGTTCCCCTTTCTCATATTTGGTCAAACATGAAATCACAAACCCGATCATACCATCTCAAGTGATTACTCAAGATCAATTTCACTAATAAAAGTCATACCAATATATAAGTCAGGCCTTTGTAAATAGTTCTACCTAGAAAACAACAAGTTGTGAACGGTTATACTCAATCACACATATTGGTTGTTCATCGGATATGTAATGAATAAGAAAACCAATAATGCATGGCGATTTCCTTTTCAATTCACAAACAATTTTATGAACTTACTTCCTTAGAACACGTGTAAACATTGTTCCTCAGGATGAAATCTGAAAAGGCGAGGGTACCCCAAATATACCTCAATCTATAACTTTTCCTTCCTATAAGTACTTTCCCCGAAAATGATTGTCTATAGGCTGAGCCGAGAGAATACAACAAATCGGTTCACACTTTGAGTGGTCGTCTATGGATACTAGATCGAGACAATACAACAACAAAGTGTGTTTACTTGATACAAAGGTTCGGACTTAACCAAACTCAATAGGATTCACGTATCAAGTAAATAGGAATTAACGTTTGTGCAATTTACTTTAATTATAATAAAATAATTATAATGCGGAAATATAAAGTAAATGACACAACAAGATTTTGTTAACGAGGAAACCGCAAATGCAGAAAAACCCCGGGACCTAGTCCAGAATTGAATACTCTCAGGATTAAGCCGCTATACAAAATAAGACAACTTCGTATAGTTGAGACCAAGCAACTAAACCTATGGTTCACCTAGTTCCGTCTGTATTCCCACGCCTCCAACTTGTAAACAAGTCACGTAATTGGACCAATTCCTTTGATTCGTATTCCAAACAGTAAAGGAACAACAAATATGTTTGGTATTAACTCTCTTCAACCAAGTGATATGAGTTGGGCAAAGGTTCCCTTGTTTATCTTAACATAAATTCCTTTGCCAGGTTCCAAGATCTATCTTACATTTAATCACCCAAAGGTAATTACTAAGATTAAGCCAACAACACTCTTCAACCAAGTGATATGTGTTGGTGCCAATCTTCCTCAATTAATCAATCCAATATACCACAAGGATAAACCGATTATTAATTGAATCCTCTTTTTCCCAAACAAGTATTGTGCACACCAAAGATTATAAAAACACCAAGTAAGAAATCTTCAATATCTTCTTTGTCTTCAAATCTTATTAGATCTTTAATAAACACCTGCACAGAATCACTTGAATCTCTTGTGATCAATCACACACATAACGGAGTCTGTTAACAATGGATTATCACAAGATCGTATTTACATCTAACAACAGTCTAAAGATCCCCGTCGAAACCTTGAACTAGTTTGAGTGAATCTTATATTAGAAGAGAATATTCTCAAGCATAAACAAACTAGGTGCAATCAAGATTCAACCACCGTTAGTCAATCAAATCAATACGAAAACTAAAGATAAACCGCAATATCTAGTTTCCCACCAACGGGTCGCGCTAGAGCTTCTCAATCCCAAAGAAGACTTTAAATTGAGCGTTCGTAAGAGATTTCACCTAATTAGATTACTCTCCTCTCCGATAGGCGGATTAGACAGTAACAAAGACAAAAGAGTAAGTCTAGGTTACGCATGATAGTTTGCTAGAAATGCAAACTCAAAGTATTTATAGACAAGGAAGTTTGGACACCAAGGAATTTCCAAAACCGAAAATATTCTCAAGATATTTTCCATATTTACCCAAATTAGGTTTTCATAATTACTGTGAATGCACTGTCCAAAAATGTGATCGAAATCTCCTTGGAAAATCTTTAATTAGCAAATGCACATTACTAATTATAATTTTCCATATATAATTAAAAATTGTTAATTAAAAAGATTCTTAACTTATTTAATTCGATCTTGGGATTTACTTCCTTCTTAGCCGTTAGGGAATATCTTTGAACAAAATAGAATAAGCATTAATGCACCGTGTTCAAAGAGTGACGATGTCTTACTATTGCAAGTATTTACTATTCTTGCTCACTTGAAACCAATTTACCACACTTCCAAACAAGTTTAGAATTGGTTCATCTGACTTTCAAGAACTATGTGATTGATCAAGTTCCACTCAATCACAAATCATGGGTTTACGGTTCTACCAAAACAAGTTTTGGTTCTACCTCCATGTGAGTACTGTGCATAGTTACACTAGCTTACCAAAGATATGGCTGACTAGGTACTAGGATCGGTTCCCCACATATATTTGGTATCTAACTTGTATGCACTGCACATGTCCATAGGATCGGTCCCCCTTTCCCAAAAACTTGTTGCACATGTTCATTGGATCGGTTCCCCTTTCTTCCATAAACCTTGATGCACCTCATACAAAGATCGGTTCTCCTTGTGATGCACTGCACCTCTTACTAGGATCGGTTCCCCTCTTACTAGTAATAAATTCAGACATACACAACCCGATCATACCCCAGGTGATTACTTAAGATCGGTTTCACAAATAAAATTCATGCCAATATATAAGTCGGGCCTTATGTGAATAGTTCTACCAAGAACACAAACAAGTCGTGAGCGGTTATACTAATTCACACATATTGGTCGTTCATAAGATATGCAATGAAGAACAACCCCAATAACGCATGGCGGTTTCCTTTTCGGTTCACAACACATATCATGAACTTATTTCCTTAGAACACATGTAAACATTGTTCCCTAGGATGAAATCCTCACCTCATACCCATACATAATCACAATAGCATTCATATGATTATGTTGATATCTTATATACAAAATTTAATGGTTAAGCAAGAAACTTCATATTGTATTCCTTAATACTATGTCTATCTAGAGTGTTCATGCTTCGCAGTTTTATGTTTTCAATATGCATGACTTGAAAGATACGTTAGGTAATGAAACAATTCAAGTCAAATATCACTAACCTCAAGTGGAAGGATTATGTTGTCGTTGTAGCTCCGTTCTTCTTCACTTATTCAAGTCTTCGCAATGCTTGTAATGTCTCATCCTAATACTTTCAATCTAACCTATACGAAGTTGACTCTAGTACATTTAAATCAAGCGACTCTTAAATGAGTTTTGCTTCACTAAAAATTGACTACCAAACTTGACATACCAACGCTTGGTGGGTTCAACCGAGCAATGCTTTAACAATCTCCCCCTTTGTCAATTTTAGTGACAAAACTCTTACAATCATATGGATAAACAAATTACAATAATTCATTACACATACGCTTGATTTCCGAATCCACATCACATAACCTGCATTCATTCAATCCTCAAAAGTGCAGTAGATGCACTATAATAACAAAGCTTATACCCCCCTTAAAGGTGAGCTAGGTAGATATTCAATCCACATATCTTTGTTATCACATTCAAATGATATGTTACTCCCCCTTAGTCTATGCTTTTCCTCATTCATTAGATAAACGTTCAAGCACCATCGTCCTCTTCCCTAGTGACACCAATCAATCATAAATTGATACCAGTATCACTTGTTTACTCCATATATTTCTCCCCCCTTTTGTCACAAAAATGACAAAGCAAAGAACAAATAATGGACAACACAAAAAGGATCTTACAAATCTCAAAAATAGACTTGCAACCTGTTGAGTCAAGCACGAGGGTTTTACACACCATTTTTGATAACCAATATCAAAACCGAAACTACAAGTAATTACGTTTTGATATGTTATCATGGAAATAATTGCCCGGAGCAATTTTCCCAAATAGTTTAGCAAAACAAAAAATCAACTAAGCAACTTAGTTCCTTTGCTAAACCGATTGTATAAATACAACCGCTTCATAAGATAAGACAAAAACAGAGATAAACTCCATTTTTCTCATCAGGTTCTAATTATCCATATAACTTAGACCTTTAAATTTCAAACAAGCTAAATACTAGGTTAGTTAACTAGCATTTCCTTGTTTAGGCTTTCGGCTAGACTTGAATAACCGAAACCTCCACTTTGATAAATCTAACTAAGATCAGAATTAACTTAGCTTATCCGAAATTGAATTGGACTAAACAACTCGTCCCGTCAATATATTCATTCGTTAAGCCATAAACAATTCATACAAACCAATAAATAAACTTGCATAATTATTCACCTCAACCGGATACAATAGAAATAACATATAAAAACCACAGTTTCACTATTGCACCGAAATTTTGTAAGCTTAAACAATTCATACTACACAATAAAGAAAAGTAACAATTGTTTTACTTAACTGGAAGCAACTGAATTAACATAAACAATAAAGCACCGCAATTGCACCAACTTTTGTAAGTCTAAACTATTGATATCACACAAACAAAGCAAGATAAAAAAAGTTTTACCTAACCAAAAACAATTGAATAACACACACATCCATACATTCATAATGGAATAAACACATCAATTGTACCAACAATTTCTTTTAAGAAAAAGCAATATATATATATATATATATATATATATAAAATAAAAATAGGCTTTTCTTAAAACATGAAAATAATTAACTAACATGATTGTTACCTCAATTTCGTATCCAACTTCTCCAAATATGATTCCATCGCCTTCTTCTTCCGGGAGAATTGATATCAAAATACCATCATGTTGTCATTCTCATGCCAAAAACAAAAGAATAACAACAACCAACCTTTACCAGAGGAAGGTTGGAAATCGGTTTTAATAATTGCAAGCAAAATTTGAAAACCGTCGAAACACATATGCTTTTATGCTAAACCAAAACCGATTCAACATATTGTGACTTTTTCACATATTGTTTCTACAGGAATCCCTCATGATCCTTTGATAAATCCTACCAAGTTGGGCTAGAACTTAATCCCGCTAAATCAAAAAGTCTCCCAAACCATAAGGGTTCACAACATATTATGAGATCGAATATCAAGGCATAAAACCGAAATCAAACATCCCATAAACATACATAGCATATAAAATAAATCATTAAAGTACCGGCTATGTAAATCAAAAACTATCACAAGAAAAATTATAAATCAATAACTTTATTCATAATAGTTTTAATCAATAGACTCATACAATCAATGAAAGTGATCAAAAATTGATGTCTATTTTTCTTATCTTATCTTTCAACGATCATCTTCAATTTCCTCAAATTTTTCAGGATCTTCATCGATAACATCTCGACTGATATCTCGGATTCAACAGTACCTTGATTATGTTCACAGGCTAGAGCATTGACCTTTCGATTAATATTACGAGAGAACTCCCTATTACTGATTCCAAGTTTGATAAGCTTCCTTTGGTTATGGATAACGGTTCTCAGAAGTGCTGCCTGTGTGTGCTGAGTTTCTATGGTACTGAGGATAACCTGACGAAGATTGATAATATCTTGGCATCCAAACTGTTTTGGACAAGGAGATTAGTAATATCCTCCTTTTCTTTTTCTGCATTTTCACAACCAGATTTCTTGAAGGTATTATCAAGATGAACTGTTTCCTTAGAGGTCATTCCACTCAAAGCTTTCAAAGATTTGCTTGAGATCCGATTTGAGAATGTATCCTTTTGTAAACTTTTTCAGACACGCTGATAGTTTATACATGAAATACCTTTAACACATACCAAAAATAGATATCAGCCTTAAATAAATAATTCTGATCTGATTTGAAAAGATTTTTCGCATCTAATGTGTTATACACAGCTTTCTCAAAGAGATTATCTTTCGAAAATAATACCACGGGATATATTTCACCACAATCCTTCTTACACGAGTTGTTGTAACACAACCTTTCGACTCATAAGATTATCAAACGTTCTTAAGATAGATCGTGTAATGTCTCTATGTTGAATAAGAGATGTTATTAAGATTCTAATTGCCCAGATACATGTGCTTCCTTACATCCGAAGATTTGGAAAGGTAAGGATGCACAATCTAATGCGTTTTAAGCATTAGAATCAGGATTTTCCTCATCACGTCCCCTTTTTGATGATACTTTCTCTTGATCTTGAGTGTTGTACCCTTTCTATTGATTAGGATTATTTCGAGATGTAATCTCTTTAATCATCTGCTGAACCCAGGATGGAATGTTCTCTGAACTAGAAACCGTGTAGTAAAGATCATCCACTTGACACATTGTCAATGTCTCTTGTTCCAGACATTCAATATGTTCCCTCAAGGTGTTCATTCCTTGTTGGAAATAGCTTTCTAAACACCTGTCTAGATACTTCTTTTGACATTGTCTTGTGAGAAAATCCTCAGTAAAGATTTTATTCCTCAAAAGTAAGTGTTTCAGCGAACAAGAAAGAGTTTCACACTCTGTAGTCTGTAGATAAACTTTGTCACACAAGTTCATTATCTATTCCTGGCAATCGATCAGATTTTTTTGGAGACTAACTGTAAATCGCTTTTTTTCACAAATCCTTACATTTAATTAAACTATAAGTTCTATAACATCGTCTAGACTATCAATGAATTTTCCTTTTTCTGAAAGGTTCTCGATTTGATCGAAAAATCTTCTTATCATCTTTCCAGATTCATAACTTGGGCGTATTAGTGAATCGAATCTCTTTCCAGATGATTTTTCATGAATTGGACTTGAATCCAAATCAGGTTTCTTGAGTTTTGAACTAACCCCTTTTTGATCAGCAACCTGATATGCAATTGAGTCTTTAGTCATAGACTTTTTCTTTGTCTTTTGAAAAGACTTTTGAGACTGGATTTTGTTGACCTTCTATGAGATGTAGTTCTCATTATCTTGCCCCACGTTAACTGAGTTCTTCATAAGTTTAGCTTTGCTTTTCTTATTTTAACTCATATCTTATAGGATGGATCGCACCAAACACAGATTGTTAGATCTTTTCATGTTTGCCTTCTCTGATACCAATTGAAAAGGCGAGGGGTACCCCAAATACACCTCAAGCTATAACTTTTCCTTCCTATAAGTCCTTTCCCCGAAAGTGATTATCTATAGACTGAGTCAAGATAATACAACAAATCGGTTCACACTTTGTGTGATCGTCTATGGATACTAGATCGACACAATACAACAAAAAAGTGTGTTTACTTGATACAAAGGTTCGGACTTAACCAAACTGATGTGATCTCAATAATGTTGTAGTAAATAGGTTCGTTGAGACTTGTGAAAGCAATAAATTTTAGACTTATAAAACTTAAAAATATAAAGAAAACTTATTGCAAAATTGATTTCAAGATATTAGAAATAAACAAGACACTGATTCCACTATTACACATGAATAAATTATGGTAAATAATCCAAAACTGTAGTTATCTTTTAAGTCCCTTATTTCTTAATTCACAAATAATCAGGCAGATTATCAAAAATTAATTGTATCCCCTAAGCATAGATTATCTAAACAAAGCATAACCTATCTAATTGAATCACAACTAATGAAGAAAATTTTGCAAACAATTAAAACTCTGCAAAAGCAGTGATTGAGTGAATTATAAATTATAAATTAGAGAAATTAAAATAGTTACCAATTATCCATGCGTGAATAGCTTTCTCATTGGCTTGGTTGTGGGAGAATTAGGTCATCATCATGTTGGAAACACGTTCAAAAATCATTTTTATTGCTCAATGTGTTTACAAATGATGAAAATGGGAGAAATATAATGAAAACCAGGTTTGTAACAGTTACAAACCGAGCTGTTACAAAAAACAATACAAATATAGCATCAATGTCACTGTAGCTATACGACCCTCGTCTCTGTGTCGTTATCACTGTTGATAAACGAATGTCTTTTGCAGTCTAATGTTCTTCGAGCTCTCTTCAATGGCAATAGAAGCAGATTTCTCCAACTCGACTTTCTCAGCTCTGTAATCTTCCCCAAACTCTTTGTATCCCTTGTACGCATCCCCTACTCCTCTTTTATCTATAATATAAAACAACATGGGTTTTTGAGGGTTCAACGGCTAGATAACATTTTGGAGACAAACGGATGATCCAACCATCCTAGTCTCATCCTAGCCATTTACATCTAACGAATGTAAGAGTTGTAACCTTCTTCCATTATGGATATATGCATTGATAACCTTCATAATTAGCTCCACACTAATTAAGAAAAATAATATCCCACCAAAAAAATAAAGTGGACAATCAAATATTAAAATCATGTAGAACTCATATTTTTACACTCATATTTGACTGTATAAAAATAAAAATAAAATCCCTTGCACCTTATCTTTAAGAAAATCAGATTAGCCAAACCTTCATAAACCTGCAAAACACAAAGAACATTGAACATTGGCGGTTACAACGTGTAAAACCCAAACAACAAAAAACTTAGATCCTTTTTTAAAAAATACAAAAAATAATTTTCATTATACTCATTGTAAAAGTAATAATCGAAAAATGAAATACATATCCATAAAATTACTCACCGAAAATTTACTCTTAAATTATAGGCCTTATTTTAATTTTAGCGCTCGAATAAGCCAGCCTTCATCAACCTGCAAAACACAAGTAACATTAGAGCATTTGAGGTTGCAGTGTGTAAAACCCAAAGAACAAACAACTTTAGGTCCTTTTTAAAAAAATACAAAGAATAATTCCCATAATTTTCATTATCTTAATGGTTGTATCTTCATGTTCCCCTGAAAAATGAACCATGTTATCATCCATAACAAATTTAGCATTCTTAGGAACATTTGAGCATTCTTGATAACATTGCAAAACACAATGAAAAACATGGTTTATTATAACCCTAGCATTTACATCAGGCATCATCCTAGCCATTTACATCTAACGAATGTAAGAGTTGTAACCTTCTTCCATTATGGCTATATGCATTGATAACCCTCATAATTATTTCCACACTAATTAAAAATAATGTCCCACCAAAAAATTAAAGTGGAAAATTAAATATTAAAACCAATCATATTTTTAAACTCATATTTTATTATAAAAAAAATAAGAAAATTCCTTGCGCCATATCTTTAAGAAAATCAGATTAGCCAAACCTTCATCAACCTGCAAAACACAAAGAACATTAAACATTGGCAGTTACAACGTGTAAAACCCAAACAACAACAAAATTAAGATTTTTTTTTATAGAATAAATTACAAAGAATAATTTTCATTATACTCATTGTAAAGGGAATAATCGAAAAATGAAATACATATCCATAAAATGACTCACCAAAAATTTACTCTTAAATTATAGGCCTTATTTTAATTTTATCGCTCGAATAAGTCAACCTTCATCAACCTGCAAAACAAAAGTAACATTAGAACATTTGAGTTTGCAATGTGTAAAACCCAAAGAACAACCAACTTTAAGTCATTTTTAAAAATATACAAATAATAATTTTCATTATCTTATATGGTTGTATCTTCATGTTCCCCTCAAAAGTGAACTAATCCATAACAAATTTAGCATTCTTAGGAACATTTAAGCATTCTTGATACAGATGATGATTATCTTTTTGTCCATATAAACATGATTGACAATCGTGGTGGCTTGAGTTTTTACGGGGACATCCGATCTTAATCATTCATTGATGCCATGAATAGTTTAATCAAACTCTGTTTCCTCTTTAAATTGAGACTCTTTGCTGTAAAAAGTGAGATATGAATGACTCGACCAGCTGTTTTGCCTTATAAATGTAAGCACAAAAAGTAGCCTTCTTAACCATGTTTAATCTTAAATTTAAGCACGAAGAGTAAAAATCTTAATCGGGTATCTTTCTGCTAAGGTACAATTATTAAGCTCACCCAGTTCATCGTTGATTTAGATTTTGTGTCCTCCCGGTGGTCTGTTTCGACACCAAGAAACAGTTACAAAAAGGGCCATCATAATTGAGGAGAAAATTGAGGACATGTACTGTGTGATTAAGGTATACAACTCACTTTTTTATTATTTTAATCAGACCAAAAAGACCGGAAAGGAATCACCGGAGCATATGGATAACGAACACATGGCGATAGTCCTTGCGATCTAAAAATAATTTATGGGAGGATGTAATACATTTATTGCTCATCAGATGAAGATTCCGCATAATAGTCTCATTAAAACCACCAATCTTTGGGGATCGTAATTTTTTTATTCAAGGACAAAATAAGATAATTTACCTTGATTTTTATCAAAACTATTATTTTAATCAGTTGGAAGCGTAACCGAATTTATAATTATTTGGATGAAAATATCTAAGATACGCATAGATACAAAATCTCATGAGTAATTATTAAAATCATCATGATCAAAAATTATCCATCTCATGCCGTGCCGTTACGGCACGAGTTATTTCTAGTACCCAATAGGACAAAGAAATCACACATAATAACTCCAAAATATCTTCATTAACTCCGTTTATTCTCTTCTTCCTTTCACGGGAATAATTTACTTTTGCAGCTCCTACACGCTTCTTCTGCAACTTAGCACACTCCAAACACGATACTACTCGTCTGTTTATTGAGTATCACTCGCCGCAATACATGAAATTCTCAAGAAATATCTCAACTGACTAGTGGAATACCTCGTGTCCTATTTTTCTTCAACTCAAGTTATCCAGCCAAACTTAGTCGAACCAAATACCCATATGATGCATGTTAAGCCCAAACAAACCTCCCCAATGAATTCCAACGATTTAATCTCGCTAAAACACCTCCAAATGAAATTCAGAAAATCCCGCAGAGTATCACTTTCCATGTTTATCGAAATCTCGTGAAATCCTACCTTCTTTCCAATTTTAACTCTATTACCATCCCTGTTTAGGTAAGAAAGCTTATTATAAACCAATTTCCATGAAAAATTCGCCTCAAAATTCTATTAATTATTCACCAGCAAACTTCGCCCGTAGCTGCTCAGTTTCCCTCCAAAATTTGTTCTTCACGAGAAAGAAGAAGGTGTGTGACCCTATCCAACATCTTCGGTGCCGAATAACCCGTGGGTGCTAAGAATGAATTTGGGCTATACATAGTCATGGGTGCCCCTTAGAAAAAGTGGGGATCCGTATAGCAATTATCCACTTAGGGTGCTCCGAGAAACTTTTTGAGCCGAATTCTCCAACAATATTTATTTCTTAAAAATACATAAAAACACAATATTAATGCAAAAATCGAGTTCCAACAATAGAGACACTGAGGACAATTTAGACACAAAAATGTGTTTATCAAATACCCCCAAACCCATTATTTGCTAGCCCTCGAGCAAAATTAATAAAAGCAAATTAATATCGGGAGGGTTTACTAGAGGTGTACCCACAAAACCATGGCTTCTAATTGGTCACAAGTATCCAAAGAGCTATGAGGACATACAAATTGTCAACCTATCTCCAAGTGACTAGAATACCAGAGAAATTAAAGGTGCCAGCTCTAAAGCTAACTGAAGAAAAGGGGAGACACATACACAACACTGCTAGATAAAGAGATATTCGCTACACATCTAGATAAACATTGTAAGATGCGTCCGCTGTTTTACAACTGGATAAGATTAGGAGAGAGAAAAAGATGAGAGGGACATCTGCTACACAGCTGGAATAATTACGTGTGATGAGTTAAACCAGTGCTAGAAATATCTGTGCCAGATTGGAAGCAGACTAACAAAGCAACCAAATGTATCTTTCTTCGACTCTCTCATAGTGCTCAGTAGAAACAACGTCTTCTTCGGTCTTCAACTGTTGATGATAAACTATCGAACCTCATAGAACCTTGACAATTAACTCTTCTCTTCGATTTCTTGCTTGACATAAAAATTTATACTTCCCTATGGCCTTATTGAAAAAACTAATTATAAAACAAAAAGAACGTAATGATGATTTTTTTTTATTTTTTTCGGAAACAAAAATTACAAGACAAAAATTTACACGGCCATGAGAGAAAGACTTTAAAAACTTGGATCTTCGCAACTTGTGATGTCTTGGTATCATGAATTCCAACAACTTATATCATTTGCTCTTATAACTTCTTGTAACTAAGTCTTCAACTTTGATTTTTGAATTATTCTTTTCCATTACTGCTTCTAAACCTTAAACGTCTTCAACTTTCTTCATAGATTTTGATGTCGCTCCGCTTGTTGATGATGATAAGTTTCTACTGAGAGAGAGTCATAATCCAGTAACTAAGACTACATTGTGAGGTTGCTTTATCTTTCTGGCATTTCCTGACCTACTTGTCTTTCCATCATGGATGGTTAGGTCCGTCACGATTACCCTCTAAAAGGAACAAGTTCTCTCCTGAATTTCAAGGATCTCAATATCTTTTTCTCTAATGTCGCAATAGGTTGTTATCCATAGCATTCCAATTTTTATATTTTCGGTGAGAAACAGTGTGTAAACTTAGCTAACCGGATACCATGTGACGCTAGAAGTTTCAAAAGTGCAACTAAAAAGTTCTTCCCCACCCCCAAACTTAAATCTAACATTGTCCTCAATGTTTATAATGAAAGAGCAAAACCAAAGGTAAAATAACACGAGGAGAAGTTGGAAAGATAGTACCTGGGTAAAGAGAGAGAAAAACAAAACTAATATACAACATATATCTGCCTCGATGGTTAATCAAGGGTAAACAGGGTCCTCCAGAGGGACCTCCTCAACATCACCTGTAGGAAGTGGCTATCAATCTCTGACCGTTAACCTTCGAAGAACTACTACCATCCAGTGTCTCAATTTCAATAGCTCCATAAGAAAAGATAGTGCGAACAATAAAAGAACCCGTCCACCGAGAACGTAACTTCCCAGGGAAAAGATGCAAGCGGGTATCATACAGAAGAACTTTTAGAATGGAGAAAATGACTTTCGTAGAATATTTCTATCATGCACAAGATTCATTTTGTTCTTATACTCCTTTGCACTATCGTAAGCATCTATATGAATCTCGTCCAACTCATTGAGCTGGAGTTTCCTATGGGCTCCTGCCTTGTCAAGTGAAAAATTTAGCTGCTTAACAGCCCAATAAGCTCTATGTTCTAACTCAACAGGTAAATTACATGCCTTGCCATACACAAGACGATAAGGCGACATTCCAATGGGGGTCTTAAAACCAGTACGGTATGCCCATAAGGCATCAATGAGCCTCGACGACCAGTCTTTCCGATTAGGATTAACTGTTTTCTCTAATATACGTTTTATCTACCTATTGGAAACCTCTACCTGACCACTAGTATGTGGATGATACATGGTGGCTACCTTATGTGTAATACCATATTTCTTCATCAAAAGCTTAAAAGGTCCATTACAAAAGTGCGACCCTCCATCACTAATTATAGCTCGCGGTGCACTAAAACGTGTAAGTATATTATTTTTCAAGAACTCAATCACAACCTTATGGTCATTGGTTTTACACGCAACCGCCTCAATCCACTTAGATACATATTATACGGCGACAAGGATGTATAGGTTACCAAAAGAATTAGGAAATGAACCCATAAAGTCGATACCCCACACATCAAAGACCTCAACAATTAAAATCGGGTTCAAGGGCATCATATTCCTACGGGAAATGGTTCCTAATTTCTGGAAACGTTCACAAGTAACACAATAACTATGGGAGTCTTTAAACAACGAAGGCCAATAGAATCCACACTGCAATATCTTAGCAGCATTCTTCTTAGCACTAAAGTGACCCCCACAAGCATGATCATGACAAAAGGAAATAATACTGGACTGGTCACTCTCAGGTATAAATAAGGATCATCCCAAAAGAAGTGCTTAACCTCGGCTAAAAACTTAGAACGATCTTGTTTACCCCAATGTTGGGGCATTCGACCAGTAACAAGTTAATTCACTATATTTGCATACCAAGGTGATTGGGAAACATAGAACAATTGTTCATCAGGAAAGCTATCCCTTATATGAAGGGAATCATTAGGGGAACTAACAACTAGCCTAGCCAAGTGGTCTGTTACTACATTTTCTGCACCCTTTTTGTCTCTAATGTCTGGACAAAATTCCTATAATAAAAGGATCCATCTAATCAATTTGGGTTTGGTATCCTTCTTAGACAAAAGGTATTTCAAAGCAGCAAGATCAGTATAGATTACGATCTTAGAACCTAAGAGATAGGGTCTAAACTTGTCTAAGGCGAACACAATGGCCAACAGTTCCTTCTCTGTAGTGGCATAGTTCAACTGGGCATCATTCAGAGTTTTGCTAGCATAGTAAATCACATGAAGTAATTTGTTTTCTCACTGACCTAGCACAACACCAATATCATAATCTGAAGCATCACTCATGATCTCAAAGGGTAGGTTCCAGTTGGGTGCCTGGACTATGGGGGCGGTAGAGATTAAGGTCTTAAGCTTCTCAAAAGCCTCTAAACAAGCATCATCAAAGATAAAATTAACATCTTTTGCAAGCAAATTGCAAAGAGGTCTAGAAATCAAGCTAAAATCCTTAATGAATCGACGATAAAAACCTGCATGCCCTAAGAATGACCTAATATCTTTTACGGTTTTTGGGACCTATAAAGTCTTAATAAGGTCAACTTTGGCTTTATCTACCTTATACCCTTAGAAGATACGATATGCCCTAGAACAATTCCTGAACGAACCATGAAGTAACATTTTTCCCAATTAAGCAGTAAATTCTTTTCCTTACACCTAGTCAAAACTAATGACAAATGATGCAAGCACTCATCGAAAGACGAACCAAACACTAAAACATCATCCATAAAGACCTCTAAGAACCGTTCTACCATGTCAGAAAATATGCTCAATATACAACGCTGAAAGGTCGCAGGGGCATTACATAGCCCGAAAGGCATGCGTCTATACACAAAGGTACCAAAGGGACAGGTAAAAGTGGTTTTCTCTTGGTCTTATGGGGCAATAACAACCTGATTATAACCACAATATCCATCTAAGAAGCAATAATCGCTACGTCCAGCTAATCTTTCTAGCATTTGGGCGATGAAGGGAAGGGGAAAGTGTTCTTTCCTAGTGACCTTGTTCAATTTCCTATAGTCAATACAGACACGCCAACCCGTGGTCACTTGGGTAGGGATTAACTCATTTTTATCATTTTGGACTACAGTAATACCGGATATCTTGGGAACAACCTGAACGGGGCTGACCCACTTACTATCTGAAATAGGGTAGATAATGCCTGCATCTAACAACTTAAGAACCTCGGTTCAAACTACTTCTTTCATATTAGGGTTTAGTCTTCGTTGCATCTCCCTAGAAGGTTTGGTATCTTCCGCTAAATAGATCTGATGCATACAAACAGTAGGACTTATACCCTTAATGTCTGCTATGGTCCACCCTAAAGCTTCCTTATTATTTTGAAGGACGGTCACTAGCCTACTTTCCTGATCACTATCCAAGTCGGAAGCAACAATCATAGGTAAAGTCTCAGATGGGCCTAAAAACATATACTTCAGGGCATCTGGCAATGGTTTTAGGTCCAACTTAGGAGGATTTTCTGATGAAGGAACTAGGGTAGTCTTAGAAACAGGTAGAGGTTCGAACTTAGGTTTCCAGCCATTACTAGTGTCTATCAAAGGGGTTGAATCTAACAAAGCATTCACCTCATTAATCACATCATCATCATCAAAATTAATCCCAAAGTGATCTAGGCATTTCTATAATGGATCTTCTAACAAAGTGTTTGGTAATGAGTCTTCGACTAATGTTCCTATCATGTTCACCTCTTCTATGCTCGAGTCATCTAGTTCAGGTGGTAGCTTACTAACATGAAAGACGTTCATCTCAATAGTCATATTACCAAAACACAAATTCATAATTACAGTTCGACAGTTAATGATCGCATTGGATGTAGCTAAAAGCGGGCGACCTAAAATTACCCGTATCTGGTTCTCTGGGTTAGGGACATGTTGGGTATCTAGGATAACAAAATCCACTGGATACCAAACAGGACAAAGAAATCACGCGTAATAACTCCAAAATATCTCCATTAACTCCATTTATTCTCTTCTTCCTTTCACGGGAATAATTTCCTTTTTCAGCTCCCACACGCTTCTTCTGCAACGCAGCACACTCCAAACACGATGCTACTCTTATGTTTATTGAGTATCACTCGCTGCAATACATGAAATTCTCAAGAAATATCTCAACTGACTCTTGGAATACCGCGTGTCCTGTTTTTCTTCAACTCAAGTTATCCAACCAAACTTAGTCGAACCAAATACCATATGACTCATGTTAAGCCCAAACAAACCTCCCCAATGAATTCCAGCGATTTAATCTCGCTACAACACCTCCAAATCAAATCCAGAAAATCCCGCAGAGTATCACTTTCCATGTTTATCAAAATCTCGTGAAATCCTACCTTATTTCCAATTTTAACTCTATTACCTTCCCTGTTTAGGTAAGAAAGCTCATTATAAACCAATTTCCATGAAAAAGTCGCCTCAAAATTCTATTAATTCTTCACTAGAAAACTTCGCCCGTAGCTGCTCAGTTTCCCGCAAAAATTTGTTCTTCGCGAGAAAAAAGAAAGTGTGCCCCTATCCAACATCCTGGGTGCCGAATAACCAGTGGGTGCTAAGAATGAATTTGGGCTATACATAGCCGTGGGTGCCCCTTGGCAAAAGTGGGGATCCGTATAGCAATTATCCTCCTAGGGTGCTCCGAGCAACTTTTCGAGCCGAATTTTCCAACAATATTTATTTCCTAAAAATACATAAAAACACAATATTAGTGCAAAAATCGAGTTCCAACAATAGAGACACTGAGGACTATTTAGACACAAAAATGTGTTTATCACAAACTCAATAGAATTCACGTATCAAGTAAATAGGAATCAAATGCAGAAAAATCCCGGGACCTAGTCCAAAATTGAATACTCTCAGGATTAAGCCGCTATACAAAATAAGACAACTTCGTATAGTTCAGACCAAGCAACTAAACCTATAGTTCACCTAGTTCCGTCTGTATTCCCACGCCCCCAACCTGTAAACAAGTCACGTACTTGGACCAATTTCTTTGGTTCGTATTCCAAACAGTAAAGGAACAACAAATATGTTTGGTATCAACTCCCTTCAACCAAGTGAAATGAGTTGCGCAAAGGTTCCCATGTTTATCTTTACATAAACTCCTTTGCCAGGTTCCAAGATCTATCTTACGTTTAATCACCTAAAGGTAATTACTATGATTAAGCCAACAACACTCTTCAACCAAGTGATATGTGTTGATGCCGATCTTCCTCAATTAATCAATCCAATCTACCACAAGGATAAACCGATTATTAATTGAATCCTCTTTTTCCCAAACAAGTAATGTGCACACCAAAGATTATAAAAACACCAAGTAAGAAATATTCAATATCTTCTTTGTCTTCAAATCTTCTTAGATCTTTAATAAACACCTGCACACAATCACTTGAATCTCTTGTGATCAATCACACACAAAACATAGTATGTTAACAATGGATTATCACAAGATCGTCTTTAGATCTAACAATAGTCTAAAGATCCATGTCGAAACCTTGAACTAGTTTGAGTGAGTCTTATATCAGAAGAGAAGATTCCCGAGTATAAACAAACTAGGTGCAATCAAGATTCAACCACCGTTATTCAATCAAATCAATATGAAAACTAAAGATAAACCGCAATATCTAGTTTTCCACCAACGGGTTGCGCTAGAGATTTTCAATCCCAAAGAAGACTTTAAATTGATAGGCCGTAAGAGATTTCACCTAATTTGATTACTCTCCACTCTGATAGGCGGCTTCACCAGTAACAAAGACAAAAGAGTAAGTCTAGGTTACGCAGGATTAGTTTGATAGAAATGCAAACTCAAAGTATTTATAGACAAGGAAGTTTGGACACCAAGGAATTTCCAAAACCGAAAATATTCTCAAGATATTTTCCATATTTACCCAAATTTGGTTTTCATAATTCCTGTGAATGCACTGTCCAAAAATGTAACCGAAATATCCTTGGAGAATCTTTAATTAGAAAATGCACATTACTAATTCTTATTTTCCCATATATAATTTAAAACCCTTAATTAAAAAGATTCTTAACTTATTTAAATTCGATCTTGAGATTTACTTCCTTCTTAGACATTAAGGAATATCTTTGAACAAAATAGAATAAGCATTAATGCACCGTGTTCAAAGATTGACGACATCTTACCCTTGCAAGTCTTTACCATGCTTGCTCACTTGAAACCGATTTACCACACTTTCAAACAAGTTTGGAATTGGTTCATCTGACTTTCAAGAACTATGTGATTGATCAAGTTCCACTCAATCATAACTCATGGGTTTACGGTTCTACCAAAACAAGTCTCAGTTCTACCTCCATGTGAGTACTGTTCAGTGTTACCAAAGATACAACTGACTAGGTACTAGGATCGGTTCCCCACATATATTTGGTATCATGCTTGTATGCACTGCAGATGTCCATAGGATCGATTCCCCCTTCCTAAAAACTTGTTGCACATGTTCATAGGATCGGTTCCCCTTTCTTCCATAAACCTTGCTGCACCTCATACAAGGATCGGTTCCCCTTGTGATGCACTGCACCTCTTACTAGGATCGGTTCCCCTCTTCCCAGTAATAAGTTCAGACATACACAACCCGATCATACCCCAGGTGATTACTTAAGATCAGTTTCACTAATAAAAGTCATACCAATACATAAGTCAGGTCTCATGTGAATAGTTCTACCAAGAACACAAACAAGTCATGAGCAATTATAATAATTCACACATATTGGTCATTCATAAGATATGTAATGAAGAACAACCACAATAACGCCTGGCAATTTCCTTTTCGGTTCACAACACATATCATGAACTTAATTCCTTAGAACACATGTAAACATTGTTCCCTATGATGAAACCCTCACCTCATACCCATACATAATCACAATATTATTCATATGATTATTTCGATGTCTTATATACAAAGTTTAATGGTTAAGCAAGAAACTTCATATTGTATTCCTTAATACTATGTCTATCTAGAGTGTTCATGCTTCGCAGTTTTATGTTTTTAATATGCACGACTTGAAAGATACGTTAGGGAATGAAACAGTTCAAGTCAAATATCACTAACCTCAAGTGGAAGGATTATGTTGTCGTTGTAGCTCCGTTCTTTTTCACTTATTCAAGTCTTCGCAATACTTGTAATGTCTCATCCTAATACTTTCAAGCTAACCTATACGAAGTTGACTCTAGTACATTTAAATCAACCGACTCTTAAATGAGTTTTTCTTCACTAAAATATGACAACCAAACTTGACATACCAATGCTTGGTGGGTTCAACCGAGCAATGCTCTAACAAAATCCTCACCTCATACCCATACATTTCACAATAACATTCAAATGATTATGGTGATGTCTTATATACAAAGTTTAATGGTTAAGCAATAAACCTCGTATTGTATTCCTTAATACCATGTCTATCTAGAGTTCAAATATGCTTCACATTTTTGTTTTCAATATGCACGCCTTGAAAGATACGTTAGGGAAATGAAACAGTTCAATTCAAATATAACTAACCTCAAGTGGAAGGATGATGTTGTCGTTGTAGCTTCTTGCTTCTTCACATCTTCAAGTCTTCGCAATACTTGTAAAGTCTCAAATCCTAATACTTTCAAGCTAACCTATACGAAGTTGACTCTAGTACATAATCAAACGAATCTTAACATGAGTTTTGATTCACTAAAATATGATAACCAATCTTAACATACCAACGCTTGGTGGGTTCAACCGATCTATGCTCTAAAAATCTTCCCCTTTGTCAATTTTAGTGACAAAACTCTTACATCGTATGGATAAACAAATTATTACACATACACTTGATTCCTGATTCAACAACACAGTAAACTGCTTTCATTCAATCCTTGAAAATGCCGTTGTTGACATTATAATAACAAAGCTACCCCCCTAAGGAAGATATGAAGATATTCAATCCGCACGTCTTTGTTATACCACTTCATATGACATGTTACTCCCCCTTAGTTTGTGCTTTCACTCTTTATTTTAGATAATACATTTCAGTACCAATGTTCTTTTCCTTAGCGATACCAATCGATATAAAATCAATGCCAGTATCAATTGTTCACTCCATATATTTATCCCCCTTTTTGTCACATAAATGACAAAGAAAATAAAAAATAAAGGACAACACGAAAAGAATCTTACAAATCTGAAAATAGACTTGAAAACCTATAGGGTTAAGAACACACACCATGTTCTGATAACTGAAAAGGCGAGGGTACCCCAAATATACCTCAAGCTATTACTTTTCCTTCCTATAAGTCATTTCCCCGAAAGTGATTGTCTATGGACTGAGTCGAGACAATACAACAAATTGGTTCACACTTTGTGTGATCGTCTATGGATACGCGATCGAGACAATACAATAACAAAGTGTGTTTACTTGATACAAAGGTTCAGACTTAACCAAACTCAATAGGATTCACGTATCAAGTAAATAAGAATTAACGTTTGTGTAATTTACTTTAATTATAATAAAAAAATTATAATGCGGAAATATAAAGTAAATGACACAGAAAGATTTTGTTAACGAGGAAACCGAAAATGCATAAAAACCTCGGGACCTAGTCCAAAATTGAATACTCTCAGGATTAAGCCACTATACAAAATAAACCAACTTTGTATAGTTGAGACCAATCAACTAAACCTATAGTTCACATAGTTTCGTATGTATTCCCATGCTTCCAACCTGTAAACAAGTCACGTACTTGGACCAATTCATTTGGATCGTATTCCAAACAATAAAGGAACAACAAATCTGTTTGGTATGAGTTACGCAAAGGTTCCCTTGTTTATCTTAACATAAACTCCTTTGCCAGGTTCCAAGATCTATCTTATATTCAATCACCCAAAGGAAATCATTAAGATTAAGCCAATCAATACCTTTAATCACAAGGAAACGTATTGATACCGATCTTCCTCAATTATTCTATCAAAATACCCAAAAGGATAAATCAATTATAGTCGGATCCTCTTTTTCCCAAACAAGTATTGTGCACACCAAAGATTGTAAAAACTAAGTCAGAAATCTTTAATATATTCTTTGTCTTCAAATCTTCTTAGATCTTCAATAAACACCTGCACACAACTACATGAATCTCTTGTGATCAATCACACACAAAACGGAGTCTATTAACAATGGATTAGCACAAGATCATATTTAGATCTAACAACAGTCTAAAGATCCCTGTCAAAACCTTGAACTAGTTTGAGCGAATCTTATATCAGAAGAGAAGATTCTCAAGTATAAACAAACTAGGTGCAATCAAAGTTCAACCACCATTAGTCAATCAAATCAATACGAAAACTAAAGATAAACCGAAATATCTAGTTTCCTACCAACAGGTCGCACTGGAGATTCCCAATCCCAAAGAAGACTTTATATTGAGCGTACGTAAGAGATTTCACCTAATTAGATTACTCTCCTCTCTGATAGGCGGCTTCACCAGTAACAAAGATAAAAGAGTAAGTCTAATGTTACGCATGATTAGTTTGCTAGAAATGCAAACTCAAAGTATTTATAGACAAGGAATTTTGGACACCAAGGAATATCCAAAACCGAAAATATTCTCAAGATATTTTTCATTACTCCACCAAATTCGGTTTTCATAATTCCTGTGAATGCACTGTCTGAAAATACGATCGAAATCTCCTTGG
Source organism: Papaver bracteatum (assembly GCA_023529315.1). NCBI lineage: Eukaryota > Viridiplantae > Streptophyta > Magnoliopsida > Ranunculales > Papaveraceae > Papaver > Papaver bracteatum. The sequence continues at coordinate 483,378 of JAJJWX010000810.1, read as the reverse complement.
AAAATCTTTAATTAGCAAATGCACATTACTAATTCTTATTTTCCATATATAATTAAAAACCCTTAATTAAAAAGATTCTTAACTTATTTAAATTCGATCTTGGGATTTACTTCCTTCTTAGCCATTAAGGAATATCTTTGAACAATATAGAATAAGCATTAATGCACCGTGTGCAAAGTGTGACGACATCTTACTCTTGCAAGTCTTTTCCATGGTTGCTCACTTGAAACCGATTTACCACACTTCCAAACAATTTAGAATTGGTTCATCTGGCTTTCAAGAAATATGTGATTGATTAAGTACCACTCAATCACAACTGATGGGTTTACGGTTCTACCAAAACAAGTTTCGGTTCTACCTCCATGTGAGTACTATGCATAGTTACACTAGCTTACGAAAGATACGACCGACTAGGTACTAGGATCGGTTCCCCACATATATTTGGTATCTAACTTGTATGCACTGCACATGTCCATAGGATCGGTTCTACCTTCCAAAAAACATGTTGCACATGTTCATAGGATCAGTTCCCCTTTCTTCCATAAACCTTGCTACACCTCATACAAGGATCGGTTCCCCATGTGATGCACTGCACCTCATACTAGGATCGGTTCCCCTCCTCCCAGTAATAAGTTTAGACACTCACAACCCGATCATACCCAAGGTGATTACTTAAGATCGGTTTCACTAATAAAAGTCATACCAATACATAAGTCAGGCCTCATGTGAATAGTTCTACCAAGAACACAAACAAGTCATGAGCGGTTATACTAATCACACATATTGGTCGTTCATAAGATATGCAATGAAGAACAGCCCCAATAACGCCTGGCGATTTCCTATTCGGTTCACAATACATATCATGAACTTACTTCCTTAAAACACATGTAAAAACATTGTTTCCTAGGATGAAATCCTCACTTCATACCCATTCATAATCACAATAGAATTCATACGATTATGTCGATATCTTATATACAAAGTTTAATGGTTAAGCAAGAAACTTCATATTGTATTCCTTAATACTATGTCTATATAGGGTGTTCATGCTTCGTAGTTTTATGTTTTCAATATGCACGACTTGAAAGATATGTTAGGGAATAAAACAGCTCAAATCAAATATCACTAACCTCAAGTGGAAGGATGATGTTGTCATTGTAGCTACGCACTTCTTCACTTCTTCAAGTTTTCGCAATACTTGTAACGTCTCACCCTAATACTTTCAAGCTAACCTATATGAAGTTGACTCTAGTACATTTAAATCAAACGACTCTTAAATGAGTTTTGGTTCACTAAAATATTACAACCAAACTTGACATACCAACGCTTGGTGGGTTCAACCGAGCAATTCTCTAACAATCTCCCCCTTTGTCAATTTTAGTGACAAAACTCTTACAATCATATGGATAAACAAATTACAAGAATTCATTACACATACGCTTGATTCCCGAATTCAACAGCACATAACCTGCACTAATTCAATCCTTAAAATGCCGCTGTTGATATTATAATAACAAAGCTCATACCCCCCCTAAAGGTGAAATAGATTGATTTTCAATCCGCACGTCTTTGTTATCCCAATCATATGATATGTTACTCCTTCTTAGTCTATGCTTTTCCTCATTCATTAGATAAATGTTCAGGCACCATTGTCCTCTTCCCTAGTGACACCAATCAACCATAAAATTAATACCAGCATCATTTGTTTACTCCATATATTTCTCCCTTTTTTGTCACAAAAATGTCAAAGAAGCGAACAAATAAAGGACAACACGAAAAGGATCTTACAAATCTCAAAATAGACTTGCAACTTGTTGAGTCAAGAATGAGGGTTCCACATACCATTTTTTATAACCAGTATCAAAACCGAAACTACAAGTAACTACGTTTTGATATGTTATCATGGAAATAATTGGTCGAAGAAATTTTCCCAACTAGTTTAGTAAACCAAAAATCAACTAAGCAACTTGGTTCCTTTGCTAAACCGATTGTATAAACACAACCACTTCATTCGATAAGACCAAAACAAAGATAAACTCCATTTTTCTCATCAGGTTCTAATTATCCATATAACTTAGACCTTTAGATTTCAAACAAGCCAAATACTAGGTTAGTTAACTGGAATTTCCTTGTTTAGCCTTTCGGCTAGACTTGAATAACCGAAACCTCCACTTTGATGAGTCTAACTAAGATCAGAATTAACTTAGTTTATCTTATATGGAATCGAATTGGACTAAACAACTCGTCCCGTCAACATATTTATTCGCTAAGCCATAAATAATTCATACAAACCAATAAATCAACTTGCATAATTATTCACCTCAACCGGATGCAATTGAAACAACACACAAAAATCAAAGTTTCATTATTGCACCGAAATTTCGTAAGCTTAAACAATGGATACTACACAACAAAGAAAAATAACAATTGTTTTACTTAACTGGAAGCAATTGAATTAACATAGACATTAAAGCACCGCAAGTGCACCAAATTTCTTAAGCCTAATCGATTGATATCACACAACAAAGCAAGATAAAAAAAGTTTTACTTAACCGGAAACAATTGAATCACACAAACATCCACACATATATAATAGAATAAACAAATCAATTGTACCAACTATTTCTTTTAAGCAAAAGCAATATATATATATCAAATAAGAATAGGCTTTTCTTAAAACAGGAAAACAATTAACTAACAAGATTGTTAGCTCAATTTCGCATCCAACTTCTCCAAATATGATTCCATCACTTTCTTCTTCCGGGAGAATTGATATCGAAATACCATTATGTTGTCATTCTCATGCCAAAAAAAAAAGAATAACAACAATCAACCTTTACCAGAGAAAGGTTGAAAATCGGTTTTAACAATTGCAAGCAAAAGTTAAAAACCGTCGAAACAAATATGCTTTTATGCTAAACCAAAACCGATTCAACATATTGTGACTTTTTCACATATTGTTTGTACAAGAATCCCTCATGATTCTTTGATAAAGCCTACCAACTTGGGCTATAACTTAATCCTGATAAATCAAAAAGTTACCCAAACCATAAAGGTTCACACCATAAAGGTTCACACCATATTATGAGATCGAATATTAAGGTCATGAAAACCGTAATCAAACATCCCATGAACACAAATGCAATACACCATAAATTTTCAACAAAGAATCAAGTATTGCAATTACCTCTATCTTGTATGGAATTGAATTGTGAAAACATTGCAAAAAGAATGAGGTTATTCCGAGTTCGGACGAATGAGTTATGGGAAAAACAGTTTTACACTTCTTCATATGGGGACCTCTCCATAGAGGATCGGTTCCCCCCATTGCACCTCTCCATAGGACTGGTTCCCCCAAAGTGTTACTTGTGACGAATCACAACACTAAACTGTTTTTGACATAACTTTTGCATACGATGTCCGAATTCAGTGATTTTTGGATCGTTTTAACCTTAAAAACAAGGGCTACACATATATGATCAGAAGATATCAACATCATAAACTCACAATTACCGTTTCTTTCAAAACCCAAATATAGATAGAGAAAGTATGAGTATAGAAGAAAAGAAATCTCCTAAAGATGTTAATTAGTCATAAAATAATCGAGAGATCATGTGCTTAGCTTCATGTGCTTCCTTACCTTTCAAAAATGAGCACCAAGGTGAGCATGCACATTCTAACACAACTAGGTTGTGTTAAGTTCAGTCTTGTCTTGTTCGTCACGAGTGACTAAGATAGGAATCATTCTTGACCTCTTGCTTGGTTTGTTTTCTCTTGTTCCATCTCTTGTTTTTCTTCTTTGAATTGTGATGAAGAGTGTCATTATCACAACCTTTATTAGTACAAGAGATTTCAGACATGATGTCTTTCTTTAGTCTTTCAAAAAGACTTTTGTAATTATTGTCACCAACAATTAACAGTTGAGAGTCATTCTTGTGACTAACTTTTGGTCCCTTCTTGGCTATGGAGGACTTAGGAACCCATTTAGAATTCGGTTTCGCAGGAGCGGCTTTGTCCTTCATACCACTAGGATCAATGTCCTTTTGAATATTTTGTGAAACACCCTTTCTCCAATTTGGAATATCAGATCTTGTTTTTGCATTTAAAAAGTCATCTCTCTTTGTATAATTGGGTCTTTTAATAAATGACCTTGACGAGTGATATGCAAAATTTGAACTATCATTATAATAATTCTTTTGCCTAAACTTTGGACAATATCGATCTGAGTTCATTTGGGGAGCAATCTTAGCCAATTCGTTTGATACAAAAGAAAGTGCATCTTGCATTTTACGAACTTTGCATCCCCATTGAAAGTGTCCTTTAATACCACAATAATAACAATGCTTAGTATAAATATATGAAGTATGAGTCTTAGTGTTACCATTTTGTGGATCCTCTTGCATTGGAGATTGACGAGTTTTCTTCTTCTTCTTCTTATCCTTGTTCAACGTTGTTGCTTTCTTGACATTAGCAGAAATTTTCTCGTTGATTGCTGCTGGTTGAACACAATTCTTAGGATTGACCGACTTTACTTCTTTACAAGAAATAATATCCTTTTAGACAACAGTGGAAGCCTTTGGTTAAGAAGAATCAGTAGCTTTAACAAATTTTACCTCTTTGTTAATATTTGAAGCATCTATTCCCTTATAACCCAATCCTCGTGTATCACGATGATTTCTACTTGCTTCTAACATTGAGGTTAAATTGTTTGAGCTGACATTGAACTTTTTAAGGTCCAAAATTTCTTCTTCCAATGTCTTGATTTTATTAAGAGCACCAGATAGATCAGCCTTAAGATGTTTTTATTGTGATAGATATACACCTTCTTTCTCTTCAAAACTATTTGTTCGAGAATTAGTCCTTGCTTCAAATTCAGCAAGTTTCTTTTTCGACAAAAAGAGATCTCTTTGAAGAATTTCACATTCTAATTTCTTAGAATTTAACTCGTCGGTTCGATCTTTAAGAAGAGAATCACCAATGCGGCAACCGGTATAATATTCTTGAAAGACCTTCTTCAGTTTCTTGTTCTCACAACAAAGAGGAGTCATAATACCAATAGAATGCGAATTTCTCAGTTTTTCATTTTTCAAAGGTTCCAGCAGTTTAGAGTATTCTGAGATATCCTCTTCTAATTCTTGTTCAAAATCTGAGTCGTCATCATCGGAAATTTCATTTAACCTTTCTTGTAGACGTATTTTCCAGTCGTCATCGGTTTCTACATATTAACAAGATTAACTTATCTCGTAGAATCTCTAGAGATGATTTCTTCAGACATTGAATCGTAGATCCCATCATCAAGTGTTAATTCAAAACTCTTGATGTCTTGCTTTACGTTAACTGAATCATTCATTAGATTCAATTCTTATAGGATGGATCGCACCAAATACAGATTGTTAGATCTTTTCGTGTTTGCCTTCTCTGATACCAATTGAAAAGGCGAGGGTACCCCAAATATACCTCAAGCTATTACTTTTCCTTCCTATATTTCCTTTCCCCGAAAGTGATTGTCTATGGACTGAGTCGAGATAATAAAATAAATCGGTTCATACTTTGTGTGATCATCTATGGATACGAGATCGAGACAATACAACAACAAAGTGTGTTTACTTGATACAAAGGTTCGGACTTAACCAAACTCTATAGGATTCATGTATCAAGTAAATAGGAATTAATGTTTGTGCAATTTACTTTAATTATAATAAAACAATTATAATGCGAAAATATAAAGTAAATGACATAGCAAGATTTTGCTAACGAGGAAACCGCAAATGCAGAAAAACCCAGGGACCTAGTCCAGAATTGAATACTCCCAGGATTAAGCCGCTATACAAAATAAACCAACTTCGTATAGTTGAGACCAAGCATCTAAAACTATAGTTCACCTAGTTTAGTCGGTATTCCCACGCCTTCAACCTGTAAACAAGTCACGTACTTGGACCGATTTCTTTGGATCGTATTCCAAATAGTAAAGGAACAACAAATTTGTTTGGTATCAACTCTCTTCAACCAAGTGATATGAGTTGCACAAAGGTTCCCTTGTTTATCTTAACATAAACTCCTTTGCTAGGTTCCAATATCTATCTTATATTCAATAACCCAAAGGCAATCGTTAAGATTAAGCCAATCAATACCTTTAGTCACAAGGAAACGTATTGATGCCGATATTCTATCAAAATACCCAAAAGGATAATTCAATTATAGTCGGATCCTCTTTTCCCCAAACAAGTATTGTGTACATCAAAGATTGTAAAAACCAAGTCAGAAATCTTCAATATCTTATTTGACTTCAAATCTTCTTAGATCTTCAATAAACACCTGCACACAACTACTTGAATCTCTTGTGATCAATCACACACATAACGAAGTCTGTTAACAATGGATTATCACAAGATCGTCTTTAGATCTAACAACAGTCTAAAGATCCCTGTCGAAACCTTGAACTAGTTTGAGTGAATCTTATATCAGAAGAGAAGATTCTCAAGCTTAAACAAACTAGGTGCAATCAAAGTTCAACCACCGTTAGTCAATCAAATCAATACGAAAACTAAAGATAAACCGCAATATCTAGTTTCCCACCAACGGGTCGTGCTAGAGCTTCTCAATCCCAAAGAAGACTTTAAATTGAGCATCCGTAAGAGATTTCACCTAATTAGATTACTCTCCTCTCTGATAGGCGGCTTCACCAGTAACGAAGACAAAAGAGTAAGTCTAATGTTACACATGATTAATTTGCTAGAAATGAAAACTCAAAGTATTTATAGACATGGAAATTTGGACGCCAAGGAATTTCCAAAACCGAAAATATTCTCAAGATATTTTTCATTACTACACCAAATTCGGTTTTCATAATTCCTGTGAATGCACTGTCCAAAAATACGATCGAAATCTCCTCGGAAAATATTTAATTAGCAAATGCACATTACTAATTCTTATTTTCCATATATAATTAAAAACCCTTAATTAAAAAGATTCTTAACTTATTTAAATTCGATATTGGGATTTACTTCCTTCTTAGCCGTTAAGGAATATATTTGAACAATATAGAATAAGAATTAATGCACCGTGTTCAAAGTGTGACGATATCTTACTCTTTCAAGTCTTTTCCATGATTGCTCACTTGAAACCGATTTACCACACTTCCAAAAAAGTTTAGAATTGGTTCATCTGACTTTCAAGAACTATGTGATTGATTAAGTACCACTCAATCATAACTCATGGGTTTATGGTTCTACCTCCATGTGAGTACTATGCATAATTACACTAGCTTACCAAAGATACGGCTGACTAGGTACTAGGATCGGTTCCCCACATATATTTGGTATCTAACTTGTATGCACTGCACATGTCCATAGGATCGGTTCCCCCTTCCAAAAAACGTGTTGCACATGTTCATAGGATTGGTTTCCCTTTCTTCCATAAACCTTGCTACACCTCATACCCCTTGTGATGCACTGCACCTCTTACTAGGATCGGTTCCCCTTCTCCCAGTAATAAGTTTAGACACTCACAACCCGATCATACCCAAGGTGATTACTTAAGATCGGTTTCACTAATAAAAGTCATACCAATACATAAGTCAGGCCTCATGTGAATAGTTTTACCAAGAACACAAACAAGTCATGAGCGGTTATACTAATTACATATATTGGTCGTTCATAAGATATGCAATGAAGAATAGCCCCAATAACGCCTGGCGATTTCCTTTTCGGTTCACAACACATATCATGAACTTACTTCCTTAAAACACATGTAAAAATATTGTTTCCTAGGATTAAATCCTCACCTCATACCCATAAATATTCACAATAGAATTCATACGATTATGTCGATGTCTTATATACAAAGTTTAATGGTTAAGCAAGAAACTTCATATTGTATTCCTTAATACTATGTCTATCTAGAGTGTTCATGCTTCACAGTTTTATGTTTTCAATATACACGAATTGAAAGATATGTTAGGGAATGAAACGGTTCAAGTAAAATATCACTAACCTCAAGCGGAAGGATGATGTTGTCGTTGTAGCTCCACACTTCTTCAAGTCTTCGCAATACTTGTAATGTCTCACCCTAATACTTTCAAGCTAACCTATACGAAGTTGACTCTAGTACATTTAAATCAAGAGACTATTAAATGAGTTTTGGTTCACTAAATATGACAACCAAACTTGAAATACCAATGCTTGGTGGGTTCAACCGAGCAATGCTCTAACAATAACCAATATCAAAAACAGAAATTACAAGTAATTTTATTTTGATATGTTACCAAGGAAACAATTGTCCGAAACAATTTTTCCAATTTTAGTTTAGCAAACCAAAAATCAAATAAGCACCTTAGTCCCTTTGCTAAATAGATTATACAAAAACAATCGCTTAATTCGATAAGACCAAAATAAGATAACTCTATTTTTCTCATCAGGTTTTAATTATCCATAAACTTAGACCTTTCAATTTTAAACGAGCCAAATACTAGGTTAGTTAAATAGTATTTCTTGTTAAGGCATTCAATTAGACTTGAATAACCGAAACCTCACTTCGATAAGTCTAATTAAGATCAGAATTAACTTAGTTTCTCTTATCCGGAATCAAATTGGACTAAACAACTCATCCCGTAAACCTTTTATTTTGTTAAGCCATAAATCTATAATACAAAACAACATGGGTTTTTGAGCACCGATGTCCAGATAACATTTTTAGGGACAAATGAGTGATCCGGCCATCCCAATCTCATCATAGCAATAGACATCCGACGATCATGGTGTTTGTAACCTCTTTCATTATGAACCTTAATTTATTGACCTTTAATTAATAGATTATATAACTCAAGATATTAATTAATGGATAACATAACTCAAGATATTAATTAAGTAGATTTAATGGTTGCAAGGTAAATTTAATGGAAAGTGATATAAACATGTAGACTATATATTACTTAAATAACTTGGTTGTCATATTTTGATATATACATGGATAATTTTATTATGTATTTATGAACATTATTCTTGATTAAAGGAAGGTATAAAACTCTCGGGAATAGAACAATTAAAATGCTGGAAGAAAAAGTACATCAGTTAGATTAAGGCAGTGCCATTACGGCACGGTCAGATAACATTTTGAGAGACAAACGTTGCGTCCGACCATCCCAGTATCATCCTAGATAAATCTTGTAACACCCTTCAATTATTAACATATTCATTGATAACCCTCATAATTAGTTGCTCACTAACTAAAAAAAATTAATGTGCCAACAAAAAAATCCTTACCAATTAAATGCTACAATTACGTAAAACTCATATTTTATATGAAAAAAATAAAAAAAATAGACTTATATCTTTTTAAAACCGAATTTGCCCGCCTTCATCAACCTACAAAAAATAATAACATTTAAACATTTGCGGCTACAATGTGTAAAACTCTTATTTCTTCCTTGAAATGAACTAATTGTCCTTAATCAACTTGCAAACAAAAAAGAACATTATGTCAAAAATACGAAAAATTCATTTTCATTTAACTCAAAAATAGGTACATATAATTGAGATCTATCCAAATAATGAATCACCAAAACTTTTTACTTCGATCATAAGCCTAATTTTAATTTGATTGAAAAAATAAATGTTATTTTAAAACTTATAATTGACCTAGCTAGGACATGTACACCTGCAAGTTTGCATTCTTTGCAGCCTTGCAAATGGGACAACAATTTAGCTTAGAATCACATTCCTTTCAAAGTTATATATACGGACACTGAAACCTCAGTCTTCTCATAAACCTTCCTGACTTTTTGGGCGGTTTTCTTTTTCCTCTGCATCTTTTAAATTTATTTTTTTATCTTCTTGATCCTGAATGTCTTTTCCTCCATAACAACATGATTGAGCGTCGTCATCTAAACCTTCCATATTACCGACCCATTAGTATCACCAAATCCTTCTAAATTATCATGATTCACCTCCATCTTCTCAACTCCTGATTTGGTGTTGCAAATTCAAATATGGAAAAAGTGCAGAGTGATGTTATATTTTCAACCAGAAATGGTTGCAAATGTCAATGAAGATTCAGCATAATGGTCAGGATACAACAAAATACAGTATCAAAGACCACCAATCTTTGGGGATCAACCAATTTTTTTATTTTATTTTAGGAGAAAATAAAATAATTTACCTGACATTTTATCAGAAATTATTATTTTAATCAATTACAAGTGTATCGAATTCATAATTATTTGGATGATAAATATATTAAATTTTTATAGCCACAAGTTCTCATGGGTTAAAATAAATCTTATCATAGTTTGTATTTATATATTTAAATTATTATAACTAAAAATTATTCTGACTTATGACGTGCCGTAACGGCACGGCTTATTTCTAGTAATTCATACAAAACAACATAAATCAACTTGTATAATTATTCACCTCAACCAGATGCAATTGAAACAACATAGACATTAAAAGCACCGCAATTGCACCGAAATTTTGTAATCCTAAACAATTGTCACCACACAATAAAGAAAGATAACAATAGTTTTTCTTAACCGGAACCAATTGAATCACACACATCCACACACACATTATGGAATAAACATCAATTGAACCGAAATTTTGTTAAGAAAAAGCAATAAATATATATGACATAAACTCAGGCTTTTCTTAAACAGGAAAACAATTAACTAACAAGATTGTTACCTCAAATTTCGCATCCACTTCTCCAATATAATTGCTTCTTCTTCCAGGGAGAATTGATACCGAAATATCATCATGTTGTCATCTTTATGCAAAAAAAAAAAAAGAATAACAACAACCAACCTTTACCAGAGAAAGGTTGAAAATCAGTTTTAAAAATTGCAAGCAAAAGTTGAAAACCGTCGAAACACATATGCTTTTATGCTAAACCAAAACCGATTCAACATATTGTGACTTTTTCACATATTGTTTCTACCAAAACCCCTCATGATTCTTTGATAAATCCTACAAACATGGGATAGAACTTAATCCTTCTAAATCAAAAAGTCACCCAAACCACAAGGGTTCAAAACATATGAGATCGAGTATTAAGGTAGTAAAACCGAAATCAAACATCCCATAAACATACATAGCAATAAGATAAAAGCATTCAAGCATGAGCTATGTAAACCAAAAACTATCACAATAAAAATTATTAATCAAATAATTTTATTAATAATAGTTTTATTCATAATAGACCAATACAATCAATGAAAGAAATCAAAAATTGATGTCTATTTTTCTAGATTAAGTAATACAACAAATAACTTAATCTCTAGTGGTGCTCTTGTTGTTCACTGAGGTCTCTTCAGTGTTCAATCTCTTAAATCATGTCTCAAGGGACTTGTCAGCAATCACTTCTTGTTTTTCAAGATTTTCAACTTGAAAGTTCATATCAACAATATCATATTTTGTTTCCTCAATCTTATCTTTGAGTCAATCTTGATTTCGAACCGTTATAATGAGATTGGTTCTTAGTTCCTCAAAACCTTGGATATAGTCAATTATACTGTCAGAGCGAATCAATTTGGTTTTGGTTGGATCTTGCAGGTTGTAAGCCAACAGACATGTCTCATCTTGTGAACCAACTGAACTATCGGAATCATAGTCAGACATGATATTTGATATGATTTTCTTTTTCCTCTCTATATTGATTCCTTGACAATCCTTAACCTTTTGAGCTTCCTCCTTATTAGCCTTTGAGACACTGTGAGTTATTGGAGGCATGCTCGTTTATGAATAAATAAATATAAAAGGATTGACAAGGGTTTCTGAATACAGGTAAGAGAGAGTTTTCTCCTTTTAAATGAGACAACTTTCGGACCAAAAGACCTTCGGAGAATCCGAAAATATAAAAGAATATATTTCGTTTCCTTAGCCCAAATTTATCAGGCTGGAAGGTTTATTAAAATTCAAAAATTCTAAATAAAACCTCTTATTGGAAGATCATGTTAAACATGAACATTTTTCAGACAACCATGGATTCGCAGCCACCCATATAGTGTCACAGAGTTTTTCTGATAAACAACTACACAAAACACATGTGCTCCTGTTTTATTGTGCTTTTCCCATCCAAGATTATGAGCAAGAAAGAGGATGAGAATGCACAATTATGATATAACTAAATTGCATCGGAGTTAGGTTTTTCAAGCTTACAGTGAATATTAGAAACATGGTTCATGTTTTTCTTCGAGAATTTTTTCCCAAAATACTTTCTCCCAAAACGATGATCTTTTCTAACTACAGAGATATGATCATATGGAGAAAATGTACTAATATGAGAATTCTCAGAGATAGATAAATCTCTCTTAATTCTTTCAATGATATTTTCATAAGATCTTATCATTCTAAGGACTTCCTTATGATCCATATTAGTATGATCATCTGAAACATCACTAAAAAATTCCTGATTGTTTCTTTTGGCAGAGATTCTCTCTTTCCCTTCCTTTTGAAGTCGTTCCTTATGAAAACCAGAACTGTTTCCATATGGGTGTGGAGGAACCTTTTTCCATAAGTGATTATCAACTCTTTCCTATGACTCTTTTGAGTTGATCTTATCGGGATTTGATATAAGATGTCTTTCTACCGAGGAATGATCTTTCAGTTTTTGAAGACAAGAAACTTCCTTCAAATTTTTTACCACTGTATGTTGAAGAAGTATAAGTTTCCTTTCAAGTGACTGAAAATTGTATTCCTTACAATCATCACGGAATCGGTTCAAAGTTTCCTTTGGACATGATTTCGTTTGATCATCAGTAGATCTAGAAGCTGATTTCTCATCCTCCTCTAACTTGATGTAGTTAGGCAAACTACCATCATCTTGATCTATTTCAGATGTGATAAAACCGATTTTATTACAGTCTGTAAAAGTCGAGCAAGGACTTTTAGTTTCCTCATCAGAAGAAATCGCAACAACATCATTAGTTAGAATCATATGACGTGTCTCTTTATCTGTAAGAGATTTACCAAGAGCCTCTAGTTTGACAGTGAGATCATTTTTTTCTTTGGCTAGACAATTCAGTTGAATGTCTTTTTCTCCGATCTCCTGTTTAAAAAGATTTGACTCTGTCTTTAAAATAAGTACTTTAGAAGACAGAGATTGTATAGGCTTTAGGAGTTTTACCAACTCTTTATCAGCATCTTCTATTTCATCAGAGATAAACATGGATGTTTTCACAACTCCTGGATCACGAGTCAACGAAGTAGTAACATCTTCAACTTTTGAGTATTCATACTCTTGTAAAATGTTAACTGAATCAGACATTAGATTCAATTCTTATAGGTTGGATTGCACCAAACACATATTGTTAGATCTTTTCGTGTCTGCCTGCTCTGAAACCAATTGAAAAGGCGAGGGTACCCAAATATACCTCAAGCTAAAACTTTTCCTACCTATAAGTCCTTTCTCCAAAGTGATTATCTATGGACTGAGTCGAGACAATGCACCTAATCGGTTCACACTTCGTGTGACCGTCTATGGATACGAGATCGAGACAATACAACAACGAAGTATGTTACTTGATAAAAAGGTTCGAATTTAACCAAACACAATATGATTCACTTATCAAGTAAATAGGAATTAACGTTTGTTTGATTTAATTTAATAATAATAAAATAATTATAATGCGGAAATATAAAGTAAATGATACAACAAGATTTTGTTAACGAGGAAACAACAAATGCAGAAAAACCTTGGGACCTTGTTCAAAATTGAATACTCTCAGGATTAAGCTGCTACACAAAATTACACCTAACTTCATATAGTTGAGGCCAAACAACTAAACCAATAGTTCACCTAGTTCCGTCTGTATTCCCATACCTCCAACTTATAAATAATTCACGTACTTGGAACAATTCCTTTGGTTCGTATTCCAAATAGTAGAGGAACAACAAATCTGTTTGGTATCAACTCTCTTCAACCAAGTGATATGAGTCGGACAAAGGCTCTTCCGTTTATCTTAACATAAACTCCTTCGTCAGGTCCTTAGATCTATCTTATGTTCAATTACCGAAGTAATCATTTAAGATTTTGGAATCAATACCTCTAATCACAAAGAATCGTATTGATGCCGATCTACTCAATTAATCAATCCAATCTATCATAAGGATAAACTGATTATTAATTGGATCCTCTTTTACCAAAACAAGTATTGTGCACACCAAAGATTATGAACCCACAAATCAGAAATCTTCAATATCTTCTTTATCTTCAAATCTTCTTAGATCTTCAATAAACACCTGCACACAATCACTTGAATCTCTTGTGATCAATCATGCACGGTATGGAGTCTGTTAACAATGGATTATCATAAGATCGTCTTTGGAACTAATAACAGTCTAAAGATCTCTGTCGAAACTCTGAACAAGTTTGAGTGAATCTTATATCAGAAGAGAAGATTCTCAAGAATAAACAAACTAGGTGCAATAAAAGTTTTACCACCGATAGTCAATCAAATCAATGAAAACAAAAGATAAACCGCAATTATCTAGTTTCCCACCAACGGTACAACTAGAGCTTCTCAATCCCAAAGAATACTTTAAATTGAGCGGTCGTAAGAGATTTCGCCTAATTAGGTTACTCTCCTCTCCGAATAGGCGGCTACACCAGTAACAACAACAAAAGAGGAAGTCTGTTGTTGCGAAGGATTTGTTAGATAGAAAGGCAAACTTCAAGTATTTATAGACAAGGAAGTTTGGACACCAAGGAACTTCCAAAACCGAAAATATTCTTAAGATATTTATAAAAGCACGAATTCGGTTTTCATAATTCCTGGAAATGCTCTGTCCAAAAATAATGATCTAAATCTCTCGGAAAATCTCTAATTAATAAATGCACATTACTAATTCTTATTTCCCCACAAAATCAAGTTAATTACCTTAATTAAAATATTCCTAACTTATTTATGTTTCGATCCTGGGATTCTCTTCCCTTAGCTATTAAGGAATAACTTTGAATAATTAAAGAAATAAGCATTCATAGCACGTGTTCAAAGTATGTCGACATCTTAACTTTGTAAGTTCTGTTTCATACTTACAACCTTGAAACCGATTTGCAACACTTCCAAACAAGTTTAGAATTGGTTCGTCTGACTTTCAAGAACTATGCGATTGATCAAATAACGTTCAATCACAATCATGGGTTTAACAGTTCTACCAAAACAAGTTTCAGTTCTACCTCCATGTGATTACTGTACATAGTCACACTAGTTTCCCAAAATTCGGTTGACTAGGTACTAGGATCGGTTCCCCACATATATATGGTATCTAACTTATATGTGTTGTGCTTGTCCATAAGATCGGTTCCCCTTTTCCTAAAAATGTGTTGCACATGTTCATAGAATTGGTTCCTCTTTCTTCTATAAACCTTGATGCACCTCATACAAGGATCAGTTCCCCTTTTTGATGTACTGCACCTCTTACGAGGATTGGTTCCCCTTTCTCATATTTGGTCAAACATAAAATCACAAACCCGATCATACCATCTCAGGTGATTACTTAAGATAGGTTTCACTAATAAAACTCATACCAATACATAAGTCAGGCCTTTGTGAATAGTTCTACAAAGAACACAACAAGTTGTGAACTGTTATACTCAATCACACATATTTGATTTCATAAGATATGCAATGAATAACAAAACCAATAACGCCTGGCGATTTCCTTTTCCATTCACAAACAAGTTTATGAACTTACTTCCTTATAACACATGTAAACATTGTTCCCTAGGATGAAATCCTCACCTCATACCCATACATAATTGCAATAGCATTCAAATGATTATGGCGATGTCTTATCTACAAATTTTAATGGTTAATCAATAAACCTCATATTGTATTCCTTAATACTATGTCTATCTAGAGTTCAAATATGCTTCGCAGTTTTGTTTTCAATATGCACGACTTGAATGATACGTTAGGGAATGAAACAGTTCAAGTCAAATATCACTAACCTCAAGTGGAAGGATGATGTTATCTTTGTAGCTCCTTGCTTCTTCACATCTTCAAGTCTTCGCAATACTTATAAAGTCTCAAATCCTAATACTTTCAAGCTAACCTATACGAAGTTGACTCTAGTACATAATCAAGCGACTCTTAACATGAGTTTTGATTCACTAAAATATGAGAACCAATCTTAATATATCAACGCTTAGTGGGTTCAACCGAGCTATGCTCTAACAAATTCCTCAACATGAATCGGTACAATGCATCAAAAACTCCAAAAGTAAGCCGCTGAGATTTTTTCATATATCCAACCACGCTATCGGATCCAGCACACATATATAACTCCTTACAAGACTGTATTGTATTCCCAAGATGACTCAAAAATACAGATCTAGTAATTAAACAAAAGTGTAACTGGGGACTGCTCAATCACATCCCATTTCGTACAAAAATCCAAGATTCAGAAGATAGTTCAAAGAGTGTCGCCTGATATAAAATCCTTGAAGACTTTATATCAGCACAACGGTAACAGAACACCTCTCAGCTTGTCTACTTCAACTAACGGCTCCGGAAGATTTTTCCCATACAAGCATCCCCAACATATCATCATCGCAATCAGAAGGGAAAAAATAAGCTTGTAAGCTAAAGAGACAGAATAAACAAAATTTTATTCCGGTCAATGCTCAGGAGTTTAAGGAATATTTTAATTATGGCCCAGCAGTCCAGGCACCAAATAACTTAAAGTCAAGGACGGATCAACAACGCAACCACACTCTCCAATATTAGCCCTGACATGATCATTGTTGAACACATATTTCATCCATCCCTCCTAGAAGTGCAACAAAGTTTGTTAAATTTTGAAAACCACTGGAAAGGTTAGATACTCACTTCTGGAGACAGAACCATATTACACATTCTGGAGAAGATCGATGGTATTGTTGGCTACACGCGCAAAAGAGAAAATAGCACCTACCACTATTAGAGATTGCTTTGTTGCCATTGATGCTTGCTCTGCTATTGCTAATAAAGAACGTCATTCACACTGAGCTAAATGTCCAAGTTCGATCAACTACTCATGGATATTACACTCATAGCTAAAATACGAAGACAAGATGAACTTACCTTGCCGCTGACGATTGGCACGCTTGTGATGGAGCCGCTGATAGTGACGAAGAGGATTTGACTGCTGCAGACGAAAGCACGGAGCCGGAAGAGCAACAAAAAACAAAAGAGGGTCGATACCTATTTTTTTTCGAACAGAGTTTCTAGAGTTCGAACAGAAGAAGTATTCATTCTTGCTCCATGAACGGGAATAGATGGCTGGGCGCACCACACTCATACCCCATAGCTGAGCTAGCAACATGCTACTATGAAGGCCATTGGACACGTGGTCTCGCTGCTGAAGGCCGATTAGAATTTTCCTGGTGATATCTACCTGCTTTGTCTTTTCAATTCTAATTTTTTCTTCTTTCACCATCTAATGCTTACCCCGCAACAATGTCAATGTTACGTGCTAAGCAGGGGACTTAATGTTGATGGTGGTTTTTAGTATAAGGAAAAAACTGTAACAGTCTGCCTATCTGACCCAGCATCAGAAGTAGTAGACCTTGATATGTCTATATTCCGCAAGGAATTTGAAGAATATATCAGAATCTGATGAATGCCTATGTCTCTCTTCATATTATATTAAAACTCAAGATCCTAGATGAATTGTTTACTAGTATAAATCCCAATGAGTATTTAAGCTCCTAGTTGCATTACTCACTAATGCCGGAGCCTGCCGAGTATTCATTCTATGCTATTTTCCCAGCCGAACTATTGATTTTCACATGACATGATAATTAATGTACGCTCGCAACTGAGTAGCATGAATTTCCCGAAGTGTCAGGATTAAGATATGCATGGAAATACTCAATTAAAGGCACGTAAAGTTATGATGCCCTCTGAAACATAATTAGTAATTTTGTATGAGCGCACAAAATTCACCAAAAATTGATTGGTTTTGCGGCAACCCTCAAAATTCAGTCCTTTAATTTAATTTTATCAATTTGAAAAAATTAGGTTTTTTGCTCCCTGCGCGATAATTCGAACCCTATTGGTCAAAATTAAACCTAAGCAAACTAGGAAATTGATCCATCACGGAACTAGTAGGAGCAAGATCCTACCAAAAACTAGAAAACAAGAAATAAAGAGGAACTGCGGCAAGTAAGAGCAGTAGAAAAAGGAGGCGTGGCCGCGCCACTTGTCCGGTCGATTTGCCTCAGCAGGCGCCTCCCGTGGCCGTCCGGCCACACTCCATGTTGCTACTTGCTGTCCCCCTTTTCCCACTGACCAATCAGATCGATCCAAAAGCGCCACACTCTTTTTAATTAAGATTGAAAGTTGGCTGGTCGACATACCCAATTTCTTAAGGAATTTAATATAGACTGCCCATGTCAGTCTTAAAACAATCACATCCGTACGTTTTGGCCAGTCAATTTATCAAAGCTAACCGCCTCCTAACATGGTTATACAAGCGCCATCATGTACACTGGCGGGCCTGCTAATGCCCAAGATGATCGGCGTCCTTCGAAATCGCAAGCGGAGCCACCAAACGCTTATCCCAAAACAGTTGGACATGCGAGCTACAAAACCCTAATTTTATTAAGCGGCATTACATTACTGTCGCAAAACGATCTTGATCGCCCAACTTCGCCAGCCGAATTGATCGACCAAGATTTAATTTCGATCAACGATCAAGGTTCAAATATGCTCACCAGCGGCTCGGCTACAGTGCTTTCCGGTCGAACAACTCCCAGCGCGCTGCTAGCATAAAAAACCGTTAGCCCAAAATAGGTTGGTCACACGGCTATTAAAACCTAAATTAAATAAATGGCAATCATTAGCTGTCGCAAATCATCTTGACCACCCAACTTCGCCAGATGAATTGGCCGACCAAACTTCTATTCTAGGCGCCAAACAAGATGTGGCCGTGACCATTAGATGATGACCCCCTCTTCCATGAGGAACAATTGGCCAAGACGCGTCCACCCGTATGGATCCTAAACGCGCGCCCAAAGATGGATGGCCACGTTCCTTATAAAAATCTTAAATAAATTAGCGGCAACCAATAACTGCCGC
The DNA here is from genome assembly GCA_023529315.1 of Papaver bracteatum. Classification (NCBI taxonomy): domain Eukaryota; kingdom Viridiplantae; phylum Streptophyta; class Magnoliopsida; order Ranunculales; family Papaveraceae; genus Papaver; species Papaver bracteatum. Next base: position 464,321 of record JAJJWX010000810.1, on the reverse strand, counting down.
AAATCATCTCAGCTATCCAATTTAACCGGTCTAGATTTAACTTGGGTCGACCAATAAGATGTCGAAATGGCTACTAACCATCACTCTCCTATAAGGACCGACCGTCCTACTTTTAGCATGCATGAACAGCTCCCAACAACTTCTTGAAAGTGGACGATCATGCTCCTTTTAAGACACTAGGTTGTGCGACCAACCAAGACATACTCTATACAACGATGCTTCACATGCATCGATTATTTTGAGATGCTTGCTTAAAAGAGATGCTTTACATGCATCGAGTACATACAATATTTTATAAGTATCAGTTTCACAAATAACTTAGTTATTTAACCTAATGGAGTCACATGCTATTATTTGTGTCAAGTCTCATGACTTGGCTCGTCACACATGACTACCCACCACCTATCTTGCATGTGATTGGTTAGAATAATTATGCAAGACCCACTTAGCAACTTGCTATATATTTTCTATAAAATACTCGAGACATCAGACATGTCACAAACTGGGGGATATTCATCGGGGTATTGTTCTGGCGGTTTACAACGTGCGGCATGCAACACACCCATTATGGGAAAGTATCAGGAAAGGCGGATAGTTAGTGGCAGCTGAGAATAACTGGGTGTAAACTGACCCGTCTTCCCTCATAGTAAGATGTGGTTTTCAAACGATCCCACTTCTCCATCACTCAACTACTCCCATTTCCTATGAGATTAGGGTACGTGCAACTATGACTATATAAATAGGTTTTTAACCTATTTCAACCAACACAAGTGTGATCAACATAAGTATCCAGAAAAACACCAAGAACTGATAGCTTACTGTTTATGGGTGAAAACTATTTCTGCTGGTTTTGGTAATTTGGGGTGTGTGGATGAGAAATGAATCTAAACCCTAAACAAATGCACTGCACGGGAGTTCTTTTGATTCGATAGATCAATCTATACAATTCTGTCCTAAACCAAGAAATGGCCGTTCCAGACTTGTTTCGGTCACAAAGTGAAGGAGATGGGGTTGATCTTAGGGAGGAAAGCGAAGAAGGTGTTGAGATTGTAAAGGTGTAGGCTTGTTTATGACTTGTAAAAGAAAGGTGAGTAGGCTTACGATTAATGCAAACATGCTCTGGGTGTTTGAATACATTTTGTATTAACACTTGGTTTTTGTGTTGTCTTGTGTTCTCTGTTGTGGAAATAGGGAGGAGAACCTATTTATACAAGTCATTTGAGCCTTATTCACGTATCTTATGGGAAGTGGAGGAAGTGGAGTGATGGAGTAGTGGAGTTGTGTGTTAGTGTCACACGATCAATCTTTCCCACTTCTCTTATCATCACTAACCGTCCATGTCTTCCTGACACGTTCTTGTGATGGCGCGTTGCACGTTGTAAACCACCAAACCAATACCCCAGTATGTATCCCCCAGTTTGTGACATGATTTATATCTCGAGTGTGTGGATCGTGGGACCCATATAAGATAGCATATGATGCTGGGTTAAATAACTAAGTTATTTAGGAAGTTGATACTTATGAAGTATCATATGTATTCTATGTAGGTGCTGCATTGAATGTATTCGGCATGTATAAAGCATCGTTGTTGAGCATTATGCCCTGCCTACTTCACGTGAGGGTTTGGAGGCTGCGCTAGCAAATCCTCTCTTGGCCGACCACACGGTGTGGTAGAGTGGCGGATCATGCCGACTCATTGACCAATTAACTCCTAACTAGGGTTGTATAACCAAGCAGGTAAAGTTGAACGTACGAGATGATCTTTGAGACACTCATCTACGACCGTTAGGGTTTATGAAGAGGTGCGCAAGCATCACTATTCAGCTTGGTCGAATTCAAGCTTGGGATATGGTTTTGGCAGGGCCGACCATGCATGCGTGTAGATGACATAATGGTGCAGGCGCCCATACCCCATTGTCTCGTGAAAGTGTGATCTGGGCCACTCAACTCGTCCGACGAAGTTGAGCGGTCGAGATCGATTTGCGATAGAAATCCAATACCGTAAAGGAATTGGAAACCGCACGACATGCCTACTTTAGGCACGCGTTTCAAGGCGTTCGGCCATGGTTGGCCTTGGTCGATTAGTCATGCGTGTAGTTGGGCCCATGGTGATCATGTTGACATGCTTGGGACCTTATTAGTCTATATCTGCACCCTCCATTTAAGCTTGCGAAGATGGACATTCGTGATCGATTTACGGCACATGTCGTAAAAACCCTAATTAGGGTTTCGTATAGTTCACGCCTATGCAACTTCACCTAATCGGTATTGGATGTTATGCTTCTCCCTTGGGGAGGTCGGTCGTGTAGGGCCCACATTAAGCAGGCGGTGAACATGTTGGTACATGTTCCATGGCCATAGGTTTGATCTAAGCCATCCAAACATGCCAGTGAAGTTGGATGGTTGTGATCAAACTGCGACACATAACCCTTTAAAGCATCACGCCAGCCTTGTTTTGAGTAAACGTTTGTTCTCTAAGGATTTGCTCGTGAGAAGGTCGGTCAAGTAAGTATGAAGGGGGCCCGCTGGTGTACAGGTCAAGCTTATCCGACCGTCCATAGGATGATCCATGCCGTCCGATCGCGCCGACGAAGTTGGACGGCCGTAGCTGATTTTAAGACCGCTGCTAGCAGTCTTTGATCGTTTACGTTTCCTTCAAGCTGCTTCATGACCATCCTTCTTTAAGCTGGCATTTGGTGGATTTTAGGAGATGTGACATATGTTCAACCGATCAGGGCATAAACTGGCCCACTGGTGGTCATTGTGGTGATAGCCTTCTCCTGCTAGGGTTCGTCTAGGTTGGTTAAATCATGCGGACAACTTGCGTGGTCATGATTTTTTCTGAGACTGATATGGACAATCCGGATGCTCAATCGGGCTAGAATAGCACACCGAGAGATATATGCTCAATCGGGCTAGTATAACACACCGATAGATGTATGCTCAATCGGGCTAGTATAACACACCGAGAGTTGCAGCCTGTATGGGCATTTCATGCATGCCTCACTGTTGGTACTTGGATATTCATGCTACTCTGCTGCGAGTAACAATCAGTCATCATGCCGCACCAACAATGAGAGTTCTGCTAACAACAACACAGGAAATGCAAGGCGTTTTATGCATTAATTGGTAATGCTAAAATTCACAGAATATTTGGAGATTGTTGCTACATGCTCCATTCTAGGTGAATTAATAAAGCGAATAAGTATTCATCACTTATCAAATGGCCTTATTCTCTGCAGGACTGCTCGTACAAAATATTGGTTTTACAACTTTAGTCCTGAACTAAAATCCACCATCAACATTAAGTCCCCTTCCTAGCACATGATGGTTACACTATTATGGGGTAGGCATGAGATGATGACATATATAACATAAGAAGACAATATGAGGAAATTCTACCTGGAGGGATTCTGACCAATCGTGGGCAATCCTCCATGCACGCGTGACCACGGGCCTTGGTGGTACCGGCTTCCTTCCTTAGGCGTTTTCTTCCACTGGGATTCTCCGACGTGGGTGTTTACACGCTGCTCTGGACAAATCGGTCATATCTAGTTATTTTCCAAATCTTTGATTAGGGTTTGAAAGAAAGTATGACATGGTCGGTGTTGAATCCTCATATATCGGGTAGGCTTCGCCGCAACCACTTTACTCTTCCTCTAGGGTTTCTTCAGCATATATGCGTGCGTAGAGATTTTGAATCACTTTTTACAATTTCACAATAAGGTTCTCTGGAAGAAAATCATGTTGAACAAGTGTGGATCATCTTCTTCATACCACCCATGATCTTCTGTTAAGCGTACACGATCTGTGGGGCCTCATGATGAATCCCCTGCTCGTGTTCTCCGAATCAAGAAGGTTATACCGGTTTGTCTCTCTTTTCCCTTTTCTCGTCCGCACAATTGTTTGTTATGGTGATCAGGCGAATGATCCTTTCATTTGCATAGATACCCTACTGGAACATGTGTAATAGTTATCGATGATGATGACTTAACCAGTCCTCTTCCTTCAAACTTGAACACGCCTGTCGCTGTGAATCTTGAAGATGCTGATCTGGGTATCTCATTTTATAAATACCCCAATGCGGGTCTTGCATTCGATGTACACATGAAATTCCTGTCTTCCAGCTACCGAGATGTTGGTGGATTCTTAGTGCGGAAGGAGTTTGTGCCTTTGTACACAAAAGTGTGGAAAAAGTATGGCCACATCGCAACCAGGAATGTAGTTCGGCACTACTCATATGCTCTAGTTACTATGGTAAACTGCCTTCTTCCCATGATTGCTGAGATGGAGAATATTTCCGTTCGCAACGTCGCTGAATCAAATTTCGAAAAGTAGGAGGGAGAACATGGTATCTACCTGCGAATCCATGGAGTTCAATGTGGTATGGCTGCGGTAGAATCTTGATATCATCAAGGTTAATCGAGATGGTATCCTCGTGAATGTTATTCCTGCTACGAAAGCTATCTTGGAGGAGAAAAAGGCTCTGGCTGTGTAATCAAAGAAGGTGGAGCAGGCGGTTCAAAACTTCAAGGATAGGACAGAGAGATATCACGCTAGGTTGAAGATGATGTTTTCAAGGAACTATAATCAGCTGGACGGCCTCTTCTAGGCTATGCTTCCTTATTGTCAATTTTTCTTTTGAACACTCTTGAGTGCATTGGCAGACGGATGAAGTTTTTTTTTTTAAAACACATTTTTTTTCCGAATAAATTGTTAATCCAAATGTGTAATGAAAAATTCCTGTATTGTCATGTCGTATGACAGTTGCGGGACAATAATCAGGCATGGTATGCCTTGAGATATTTTTCATTAATGACTGTTTCTAACTTGCCTCCATCCACCTTAACGATCTTGTAGTAGCCGGTACTGTACGCCTTGGTAATCACAAAGGGACATTCCCACTTCGGAGAGAACTTCTGTGCAGACATGTCTTGCTGAATGTGATTGGATGTCTTCAAGTCCAAATCTCATACTCCAAAAACTCGTGGCCTTAAAGCCTTGGCATACGCCATGGAGATCTTGTTTCTGTATACCTGAGCGTGCTCTTCTGCCTTGATTCTACTGGAATCTAGAGTGTCTAACTCAGCAATTCTTGAGTTAGATGCTTCAGTCTCGCTCCAGTGGACCCCGCTTAATGCTGCAATCCTAGCTGACAGAATCCTGATTTCTATCAGGAGAACTGCATCCGGACCGTAAACAAGTGAACATGGAGAAACCCCAACGGAACTTCTAGGTGCCATCCGATACTCCCATAGCACCATCGGAAGCTATTCGTCCCAGTTCCTGGGATTGTCATGTACAGTTCGACTGAGTATCCGGATTAGCGTCTTGTTGGTGATCTCAGCTTGTCCGTTCCCTTGAGGATAGTAGATGATGGATAAGACTTGTTTAATCTCATATTCTTCAAGCAGCTCCCGTACCTGTTTGTTTACAAAGGGAATGCCATTGTCGGTGATGATATGCTTGGGTACACCAAATCGACAAATGATGTATTCTTTGATAAAGGATGCAATCGTTGCTCCTGTGGTTCCCCGTAGAGGGATGGCTTCAACCTATTTGGTAAAATATTCTGTCGCAGTTATGATATACTCGTGCTGCTTCGACGATGGCGGATTAATCTTCCCTATAATGTCAATTATCCAGCTATAAAAGGGCCATGATCTGCTTATCGAGTGTAAGGGAGTGGAAGGTGCGTGAACGAGGTTCCCGTGAACTTGACACTCGTGACAGTATTGAATGAATAAAGCTGAAATCATCCTCCATGGTCAGCCAATAGTACTTCTCATGTATCTGGAGAAATAGTTTCCTCTTCCATTGATGTTCCCCTTCGTGCATTTCTTTCAACATAGTCGAAATCTCTTCCTTAGCCAGACACCGTAATAGATCACCTCCAAAGCTTTTACGATATAGGATCCCCTCATGGAATACGAATCGCTTTGCCTTTTGTTTCATCTTGACAGCATTCCTTTGATCAGTAGAAGTTATTCCATCGCGGAGATAACTAATGTACGGTTCTCTCCAGTCCAAGCATGGCTTATGTTGAGAACCTCCAATTAATGCGGCGGCACTTGGAAATTGGTGTAAGACTTCTGGAGTAAACGAGATTGAGCTTCCATTTCTGGCCAATAATAACTCAGGCGTTGAAGACAACGGTAGAGCATTACCACCAACGTTTGTCCACAGGTTTCAGCATGAACGCGGTCAAGCTGTAACTGCGACTCTTCATCTCCGAGACATCTCGATAGGGAACCATCCGGGTTTCGATGATATAGCATATCATGAAGCATGAAATAGCTCTGCAGAGTTTTGAGACTGACCTTCCCTTGAGAAAGCGATCTGCTGAGTTCTTAAATGATAGGAGTTCGCCAATCACAGGTCCCAATGTTTTCACATTGTGAGAGCCATGTTGATTCCACTGTCCTCCTTCTTACTGTCAGAGTCTCTTCCAAACCTTCAAATTGCAACTTAGATGCCAGTGTGGCTAAACAATCGGCATGTCTGTTTTTGCTACGACCAACATGGGTTATGGTTGCATCTACAAAGTAGTTCAACAACCTTTGCGCTTCTGATCGGTACGGGGCCAGCGTTGCCTCCTTCAATGCATATACTCTGTTTATCCGATTAACCAGTAATTTAAAGTCACCTCTTATCTCCAGGCGAGTGGCCCCTGCTTGCTTGGATAGTGACAGTCTTATGAGAAAGTCTTCATACTCCAATGAGTTGTTGGTGCACTGAAAGTCCAACTTGAAAGAATTTGAAAAGACTTTGCCAGTTGGAGATACTAGGACCACGCCTGCTCCTCCAGTGTTATTGATAGGAGTGGCAGAGCCATCTAAATATAGTAACCACGCCTCTCATTCGACAACGGAGATCTCTGGGAATTCTTCGAGAAGATCCTCGTGTAATGCAGTAGTGCCTTCTCCAGGGAACGCTGGCAGTAAATAAAAAATGACTTGTCCTTTGATATCTCTCGGTGATGTGCACGTTATGTTCAGCTCCGACATTTGAAGAAGCCACTTGCCGTCCTTCCCATCAAGACCGGTTTTGAAAGTAAAAACTTTGTAGGGTCTGATTTAGATATGAGTACTACCTTATTGGACAACAGGTAGTGTATGAAATTCTGGATGGAATGAATCAGGGATAGACACAATTTCTCTCCTTTGGGATATCTGAGTTCAGCATCTCTTAATACTCGACTGAAATAATATATGGGATGTTCGACTCCTTCATCATCCTCCTGCGCGAGTAAAGCCCCTACGACAGTATCGCTGAAAGCGGTGTAGAGACACAATGGTCTTCCTTGGATATGGGATTTTATGACCGCTGGATATGATGACATACATTGAATCTTATGGAATGCTTCCTGTTGTAGTGCAGTCCAGATGAATCTTGCTCCCTTCTTAAGCAAGGGAGTGAATGAAGCAACAAGTTGGGCCAAGCCGGGTATAAAACGTCGAATGTAGTTTACCTTGCCCATGAAGCTTTGGAGCTCTTTCACAGTTCGTGGCGGTGGCATCGTGAGGATAACTTGAATCTTAGATGAGTCTACCTCGATTCCCTTAGCGGTTACCTGGAATCCCAGGAATTTTCCTGAAGAAACTCCAAAAGCGCATTTAAATGGATTCATCTTCAATTTGTACTCACGTCATATTTCGAACACTTGCCGTAGGACTCCTGTGTGATCCGACTGAGCCCTCGATTTTACTACTATATCACCCACGTAGTCTTCAACTTGCTTGCACATCATGTCGTGGAAGATCGCTGTCATAACACATTGATAGGTCGCACCGACGTTCTTCAAACCAAATGGCATTACTGTATAATAAAAAAATTCGAGATGAGTTTGAAAAGTTGTCTTACTTGCGTCATGCTCGTACATTCTAATATGATTGTACCCGCTGAATCCATCCATGAAGGAGAACATGTCGTGCCCACTGGTTGCATCTACTAACATGTCGATGTTAGGTAGAGGAAAATCATCTTTGGGGAAGCATCTGATCAAGTCTCTGAAATCCACACAACACCTAATCTGCCCATTTTTCTTTTTTACTGGAACCACATTGGCCAACCAGGTTGGGTGATGAACGGGTTTAATGAAGCCAGCGGCTAGCAGCTTCTGTATCTTAGTCTTGATCTGCTCTTCCACTTCGTGCCTGAATTGTCTCGAAGACTTCTTGATCGGCTTGGATCCAGGTATGACATGCAGGTGATGGGTGACCAATTTTTTTATCTAAACCGGGCATTTCTTCATACGTCCAGACGAATATGTCTTGGTATTCCTTGAGAAGTTGCAAAAGTTTCGTGCGTTCATATGTGGACATGGTTGAGATGATGGAGATAGGCCTGGGGAATTCTTCACTCCCGATATTAACAACTTCGAGCTCGTCGGTCGTGGAGTTGGTGACGTCCTGCAGCTATCATGAAGCATCCGATACCTCTTCATGTGGCTCTTCATTGTTGTAGCATTCTATTGGGTGGAGAGGCTAGGTAGTAGCCTTCCCTCCTAATTTCTAACAGCGGCGTCGGTATATGGTCTTTCCTTTCTGATCGCAGCTTACCACAAAAGTCCTCTCTCTTTTAGTGTGAACATGAGTAGTAGCTTTACCGGACGAAGAAGGATGTTCTGACATATCATGGGGCTTATCCCTCAACGATGCAAGTCGGTCCTCCTCCTGGATTGATGCCCATGTAGGGAGTAGGATGCAATGAACTATCCCTGATTCTTCCCATAGAGTTTCTTTCGGTTCAAAAAACTCCACGCCACAGATCGGTGCGTAAGGAGAGAACGAGGAAGGGATACGAACGACTTCCTTATTCAGCATAGTCCTCAAGCACTGGTGATATGTTGAAGGAACAATTCTATTGTCATTAAGCCGCAGTCTCCCTAATATCATGTGGTAGTCCGGATCTTTTTCTATGACTTCGAATTTCACTTTAGACTGGACAGGTCCTACAGATAAATTCAGATTGACATACCCGTAAGTGTTGGTTTGGTTTCCTTCAAAGTCTGTCATCGTGGTAGGCTGTCGTAAGATCTTTCTCGGGAAAACCTTGGCCGTCCTGAGTGTCTTGAGGGTAATCACATTCGAAGATGCTCCTGTGTCAATGAGGGCCATCTTGAAATCTGAATCCTTGATGCGTGCAGTGACATATAGGGCCCGGTTGTGACCTTCTTCCGTCTTCATGTCTTCTTCTGTAAATGTAATATTATTCATAGACATATCCGGTGCTTTGGAGGTTTCTGGACGTAAATGAGTTATCTGTACATCCAAGGCTATCTGATTGATTGCAGCAAATTCCTCCGCCCGCTAATTCTTCGAGAGGTGTAAAAGTTCACACAATATTTACACTAGAGAAGCCGCTTCCTGGTCCACCGGTCTCTGATTCATAGTGAAACTGTTGACTTGAGGAAGATTATTGTAAATATCAGTCCCCAGTGTAGAAATCTCTATGACCTGGGAGCCGCTCATTTCTGTTGTCATCTTGATGAGGAGGTCGAGTAAGATGTTTATCGTTTTCTTGATCAGGTACATGTTCTTCATGTGAATCTCCTGCACCCATGCTAACTCGATCAATATCGGCATTCTTGCGCTTATACCATTAGACGCACCATCGGAATGAATGGCGTCTTCATTGGAAGAACTTCGACCGGAATTCGAAATTGTTTGTTGAGTCCTAAGACCAACCATTTTGAAATCAACCAATGGGATTGAGTATTGAAGAAGTTGATATTGCAACCGAGAGATTAACCTCCCACTATGGTCGCCAATTGTTTATGGGTGAAAACTATTTCTGCTGGTTTTGGTAATTTGGGGTGTGTGGATGAGAAATGAATCTAAGCCATAAACAAATGCACTGCACGGGAGTGCTTTTGATTCGAGAGATCAATCTATACAATTCTGGCCTAAACCAAGAAATGGTCGTTCCAGACTTCTTTCGGTCACAAAGTGAAGGAGATGGGGTTGATCTGAGGTAGGGAAGCGAAGAAGGTGTTGAGATTGTGAAGGTGTAGGCTTGTTTTATGACTTGTAACAGAAAGGTGAGAGGGCTTACGATTAATGCAAGCAAGCTATGGGTGTTTGAATACATTTTGTATTAACACTTGGTTTCTATGTTGTCTTGTGTTCTCTGTTGTGGAAATAGGGAGGAGAACATATTTATACAAGTCATTTGAGCCTTATTCACGTCTCTCGTGGGAAGTGGAGTGATGGAGTAGTGGAGTTGTGTGTTAGTTTCACACGATCAATCTTTCCCACTTCTCCTATCATCACTAACTGTCCATGTCTTACTGACACGTTCTTGAGATGGCGTGTTTCACGCTGCATGTTGTAAACCGCCAGACCAATATCCCAGTATGTATCCCCCAGTTTGTGACATGATTGATGTCTCGAGTGTGTGGATTGTGGGACCCACATAAGATAAAATGTGATGTTGGGTTAAATAACTAAGTTATTTAGGAAGTCGATACTTGTGAAGTATCATGTGTATTCTATGCAGGTGATGCATCGAATGTATTCGGCATGTATAAACCATCGTTGTTGAGCATTATGCCCTGCCTACTTCACGTGAGGGTTTGGAGGCTGCTAGAAAATCCTCCCTTGGCCGACCACACGGTGTGGTAGAGTGGCGGATCATGACGCGTCATTGACCAATTAAATCCTGACTAGGGTTGTATAACCAAGAAGGTAATGTTGAATGGATGGGATGATCTTTGAGACACTCATCTGCGACCGTTAGGGTTTATGAAGAGGTGCGCAAGCATTACTCTTCAGCTTGGTCGAATTCAAGTTTGGGATATAGTTTTCGCAGGGTAGACCGTGCATGCGTGTAGACGGCATGATGGTGCAGGCGCTCATACCCCCATTGTCCCGTGAAAGTGTGATCTAGGCCACTCAAATCGTCCGGCGAAGATCGATTTGTGATAGAAATCCAAGGCCGCAAAGGAATTGGAAACCGCGCGACATGCCTACTTTAGGCACACGTTTAAAGGCGTTCGGCCATGGTTGACCTTGGTGGATCAGTCATGCGTGTAGACGGGCCCATGGTGATCATGTTGACATGCTCGGGACCTTTTAAGTCTACATCTACACCCTCCATCTAAGCTTGCGAAGATGGACATTCGTGATCGATTTGCGGCACATGTAACATGTCGCAAAAACCCTAATTAGGGTTTTGTATAGTTCACGCCTATGCAAATTCACCCGATCGGTTTTGCATGTTATGCTTCTCCCTTGGGGAGGCCGATCATGTAGAGCCCATATTGAGCAGGCGGTGAAAATGTTGGTACATGTTCCATGGCCATAGGTTTGGTCTAAGCCATCCAAATATGCCGGTGAAGTTGGAAGGTTGTGATCAAACTGCGACACAAAACCCTTTAAAGCATCACGCCAGCCTTGTTTTGAGTAAACGTTTGTTGCTCTAAGGATTTGATCATGAGAAGGTCAGTCAGGTAAGTATGAAGGGGGCCCGCCGGTATGCAGGACAATCTTGTCCGACCGGCCATAGGATGATCCATGGCGTCCGATTGCGCCGGCGAAGTTGGACGGTCGTGGCTGATTTTAAGACCGCTGCTAGCAGTCTTTGCTCGTTCACGTTTCCTTCAAGCTGCTTCACGACCATCATTCTTTAGGCTGGCGTTTGGTGGCTTTTGGGAGATGTGATATATGTTCGACCGATCAGGGCATAAACGGGCCCGCTGGTGGTCATTGTGGTGATAGCCTGCTCCTGCTAGGGTTCGTCTAGGCTGGTTAAATCATGCGGCCAACTTGCGTGGTCGTGATTATTTCTGAGATTGCTATGGACAGTCCGGATGCTCAATCGGGCTAGTATAGCACACCGAGAGATATATGCTCAATCGGGCTAGTATAACACACCAAGAGATGTATGCTCAATCGGGCTAGTATAACACACCGAGAGTTGTAGCCTGTACGGGAATTTCGTGCATGCCTCACTGTTGGTACTTGGATATTCATGCTACTATGCTGCGAGTAACAATCAGTTATCATGCCATGCAAACAATGAGAGTTCTGCTAAGAACAACACAGGAAATGCAAGGCGTATTATGCATTAATTTGTGATGCTAAAATTCACAGAATATTTGGGGATTGTTGCTACATGCTCCATTCTAGGTGAATTAATAAAGCGAAGAAGTATTCATCACTTATCAAATGGCATTATCCTCTGCAGGACGGATCGTACAAAATATTGGTTTTACAACTTTAGACCTGAACTAAAATCCACCATCAACACTTAACTTCCGCAAGACAATTCCATATTCTGATACAAGTTATAAAATAACCACACCTTCAGAGTTGACCATTCTGATCTCAACGCCTTCTTTGCTTCCCTCCCTAAGATCAATCCTTCTCCTTCACTTTGTGACCGAAGCAAGACTGAAATGACCATTTCTTGGTTTAGGCCAGGATTTTACAGATTGATCTCTCAAATATAAACTACTCCCGTGCAGTGCATTTGTTTAGGATTTAGATTCGTTTCTCGGCGGCACACCCAAATTTACCAAAACCAGCAGAATCAGTTTTTACCCCAAAGCAGTAGTTGAAGTATTTATCAATTATGATTAATTATGAGATTTGTTCTTGTAGAATTCGTATCATAAAAGATAGATAACAAGTTTTATACTAAGCATAATTCAGATCCTCTTGACTCGGATACGACTAGATTGATCTTGGATATTGCTTTGTGAGATCGTCCAAGAACTCTTCTACACAATCAGGTTCACGAACTTTGTTGCCGAGACATATTGATTGTGGAAGAGATAAGAAAAAACTTTATACAAATATTGTTCAAGGATCTTTAATTAGATCTACTTGTAATTATATTAGATTTTATCCATACAGGTTTCCGAACGAAAAAGTTGGTGGTGTACTTGGTACCCCCTCCTTTTCAAAAAGGTAGGATGAGAGTAAGTCTCCTTGTCTGAGACCCTTTGATGGTTTAAATGGTTCTCTAGGGGACCCATTGAGAAAAACAAAAATAATGGAGGTAGAGATACATTTGTTATATCAAGTTACAAACCTCTAACTCCAAACCAAAAGATTGTAAGGCTTTCAGGAGCAAGTCCAAATTGACATTTTAAAATACTTAGACATATCATTTTTGACGCATAAGCTACCGATTTTATCTTTCTTCTTTCTGAAAGAGTGTGTCATTTCAAAAGTTATAATAATATTATTAAAAAGATTCCTAGAAGAAAGAAAGGATGTCCGAAAGGGGGAAATTATCTTAGTTAGAAGAGGTATGATCCTATTTGCTATTATTTTTGGCTATTAATTGTATTACAAAGACCAATTATCTGAATTGGCTAGGGTCTTTGGGATGTTTAATTTTTAGGATCAAGAAGAACTATATTTTGTTTAAATACCGATTCATTTTTTTAGAGGAGAACAAATGCCGCACTGTTTCAACTACTTGGTCTCCCGCTGTATCCCAGTTAAGCTTAAAAAAACTAGCTGGGATACCATCGGGTCCCAGAGATCTATTAGTCTTCATTTTTTTTAGGATTCAAAGAATTTCTTCCTTTGTTGGAATAACAGTTATACAACTATTATTAATTAGATAAATACAAGGATTAATAAAAGATAAAATTTCATTTTGATCAGAATGAATTGGAGTATATTTTGTGAATAAATTTTTGAAATAATCAGTGAATACCCTACTGATCTCATATTTCTACAGAACGACAGTACCATGATTATTCTTTATACATTCAGTTAGATTCTGTTTTCTTCTTTTAAGAGTCACTGTGTGTAAATATTCAGTATTCTTTTCCCTAGTATGTTATCCCTATAGTTTTGTTTAGTAATTGTTTCTTGAGTGTCAAAGAGAACTTCTAATTGGTTTATATTGTCATGTATTTCCCTATAACTCCTGACAGATTTATACAAAGCTTTTAGATTTTCAATTTGTTTTAACAAAAGATGAGATATTTTTTGAAGGTTTGCCGAAAATGTTTCTTTTCCAAAATAGAAGTTTGTAACTCAGGATATTAAGATTATTTACTAAATATGCCGAAGGGTTTCCTGAAGAGGACTCATCCCAAGTTAGACTAATAATTTGAACTCAAGAAGTTTCCTTTTGCCAGTTTTCATAGAATTGAAAGACACATTCAAAATTTGAGATTATGAGTCCAACATAAAAGAGGTAGGGTAATGATCAAATCCTACAACTACCATATGGTAAAGATTATCATTTGGAAATTAGCACTCCATTTAACATTATGAAGTGTTTTATCTAGTCTCTCTTGGATATTCCGAGAACCATCCTTGTGATTGTTCCAGGTATATTCATAGACCAAGGTTATTTAAGAGACTAGATATTTGAATAAATCCATGGTAATATTCACAATTTTTTTATATTAAAAGATACTTCCCCCAATTTCATCAAAGGTTCATATACCTAGCACAATCCATGGCATTTTACTGATATTTGAAGTACTTTTCTCTAGAAAATCTCAAACAACATTTTATTTCTAGGATAAGAGCTTCCATAAAAGCAAGTGAGAACCTATTACTTGGAAGAAAAGTTAGTTTTAACTAATATGCTTATCATGCTCATGTTCCATTGCACGATTTCAAAATGGAAAAAAGCCATCTACCCATGCTATTGCTAATCCTCATGCCCTTCCTATAGGGTCTCCCATAAAAGAGTTTGGATATGTCTCTAATAAAGATTTGACCAAGTAAAAAAGAGAGGGTAACTTGTACACCACTAACTTCTCCGTTCAGGAACCTATATGGACAATCCTTGTACAATCTATACGTTCGGTTATGAAACTGTATTTAAGATTGTTTTAACAAGGTAAACCTAGTATATACCCAAATTGTTCAAGAGACGAATTTCAATAAGAACAAGTCTTATAATCTATATTTCAAGATACAAATTCAACAAGAACGAGTCTTGTAGGTTCTTTACAGTTGAGTTAATACTATTTAGGTGTAAATAAGCACAACCTATGATATTTTAATCATAATGATAAATATTATAATACAGAAAATAAATAACACATACACCGGAGATGTTTGTTAACGAGAAAAATTACAATCTTGTAGAAAATCCCCGGGACCCAGTCCAGATTGAACGCACACTGATTTAAGCTGTTATACCAATTACATAATATCATATTTCAGACTAGATGTAATACCTTCTTCAGTTGTATTTGTGCACCTGTAGAACTCCTAGCAGAACACAGATTCTCTTTAGGAATTATTCTTGTAAATCTTCTAGCATAACACCAAGTCTCTATGGAAGATACTCTTGAAAATCTTCTAGCAGAACGTTAATTATCTTTAGAAGATGCTCCTTAACAATTAGGGTTTACCGTTTCGTAACCTAATTGATTCTTCCTCACAAGATTACCTAGAAATAATCTAGAGATATTTTGATCTATCAAATCTAGGGTTTGTGAAAAACACCTAGAAACAGGTTCCATAACTATCAAAGAAGATAACTTTCCTGTGTTTTACAATCCCCAAGTAAAGTCTTTTGAAACCTCACTCTTGTTTGTGAAGAATAAAGATATCGAAAACAATCTTATGCAACACACACACACACAATTTTAAAGGGATAGTTTGTGTGGTTACATGAAACCTCTATTTATAGTGAATGATCAAGGCTAGATTGCTTCGAAAAAAGCTACCTTATCAAGAAAACGAAACACAAAGTAACATGACCAAAATAGGTCTTTAGTCACGCATTCATAATTTTAGTTTATGAATTATTGCCGAAAGTTTGTGTAGAATTTCATATTCACGTAATCAACTTAGCCACACATATAAGTGTTGCTATAATAAATCACTCATAACTTCTTCATTATAACTCGAAATTGAGTGATTCTTGTCTCGTTGGATTCACGTTTTCATTCACTACAACATGAGGACCTTTCTGGGTAAAAAGGTCATCACATAAAAGTCTTGGGCTCAAATATTCTCGAGTACATACATAAGTGTATATTACCGTCATAGGAATTGTTCCATAGAGTGAGCACTTGTTTCGGTAGATAGAGAAGTAGAGTAAACAAGAGAATCAAGTGTTAGTTACTAAACTTTAATGAAGTTCTCTAAGATGTCTTTGTGTAGTCTTAAATCTCCATTCTTCAAGGATAGCTTTGATTCTATATTCTACTTCTTAAACCTAATCTAGTCCGAAACTGACTTTTAGGAGACTAATCAAGAATGCGTTTTGTCATATAAATTTGACAACCAACTTGGCAGATAATTCATTTGTGATATGTTGGATTTTATGGAAGGAGAGGAATGATAGTATTTGGAGGTCACCGGAAAAGTCCAGCAGAACATATAGACCCCGTAAAGCAACTAATGGTCTTATGGTCTTGCGACTCTAATACCTTTAAATTCATAGACCTAGCCTCATTTGGAGCAATTGGGACACTCTTATGCGCATGTAATTGACTCTATAATGGTCTTGGACTGATCTATGTATTGGTTTTTCTTAATATAACCTTATTTTCGAAGTAAAAAAAAAAAAAAACGCTAGCAGGTTCAATTGAGCAATGCTCTAACACTAAGGATCTCTGGGTTTGTTTCGTATAAGAAGATGATTTCAAGTTTATCCTGGTTTATTATATGTTTTAGGTGGTTCCGTGTAGAGGGTTACCACATCCTTGAACATTCCAAACAATAATTTTCATTATAAGAATCTAAAAAGAAACTAATGTGATCAAAATAAAGCTTTTCACAATTGAACATATAAAGCAATAACAAAATGAATACTTGTAGAGAGCTTCAACTAATTTAAAATGCATCCAGAGTTGTTGATGGGGATAGTGGGAGAGCTAGGGAAAGATATATACCTGAATTTTCCTTGCATTGTTTCAAATTTGAGCCATATTGACCAATCTCATCTAAAAAGTCCTTGCAAAATGGGGAAAAAATTTCATTGCTGGGGGAGGAGAAGTTGGAGTTGCTGGGAAAATCAGGAATAGAGATTTCAAGCTAAGGTCAGGTGTTAGGACCAGATCGGTAACTGGAACATGAATAGAGGGGAGCTGATTAAACTGGTTTTGAGGAAAGTTGAAGGGAATTTCTGAATGTGAGTCGAGAACTGAGCCAGCATCGATTGCTGGGCCAGTTACCGAAGATGGGCTAGCCTCTTCAAAGTTTGTCGGGCTTCAAAGAACTTAGTCAACTCATGCCAGAGCCAGAACATGCTACTTTAAGTAATGCCGACTACATGTAACGAAGTTGCCTGATTATTTTAATTACATCCAAAATACACACTGGCTTACTGTATTTTAATTTTGTGGTTTCAGTTCCATTATTTTGTTTTCCTTGTGCCTTGAATCAAATGAGTATATGTAAGTTGTTTGTCGTTTGACGAGGAAGCTGAAAATTAAGGGGAAACAAATGGGAGGTTCAGGTCAATTCACGCCGCCTTACTATGATGCGCAAGATATGATTTTAGCGGAAGATGGTAATAATGATCAACGCAGAAGCCCAACGGCTGGTGAAGTTATTGGCACAGAACAAGAAGTTTCAATTGAAGTAGTCGAAATGATAGCTGATTCTGTCATAAAAAAGGTTGAGAGCGGCAGATCTCTTTCACGTTCTTGGGGAGGATGTTGTGTCTACCGACTGCATGAGAAGTTTCACAAAATGAGTGAATCATATGTCCCAGAGGTGGTCTCAATCGGTCCCTTCCATTGCAAGAAAGAAAACTTAAAGTCAACGGAAGAATGCAAACTGCTCTATATGCACGATCTTCTTTGTCGTACAGCTGAAAAGAAATACAAAGATGTTACCGAAATCAATAACGATGATGTTAACAAGAGTGAAGAGATAGAAGACGTTAGAATTCCAAGTAATGAAAAGAGAGAAAAGATCGAAGAATTGGTTCGCAAGTACTCACCGTCTGGAACGGCAACATCAAACCGGTGGTTGATCCCATTGATGTATTGTGTGGAAGCTATTAAGAAGATAAAGCCAAAAGCTTGTGAATGTTACTCGGAACCCATTATGCTCAAGAACGAAGAATTTGTGGAAATGATGGTAATTGATGGTTTGTTCATAATCGAACTCTTGCAAAGGTGTGCAATGAAGCGTAAGAATAATGTCAAGGATGATCCTTTATTAGGCAAATTATGGGTGTTATCGAGTTTGACTCGAGATCTATTACTACTTGAAAACCAGCTTCCAATGATTGTCCTAAGGTGCCTGTTCAATTTAACCTCACTGGAGGATGAGCTAGAAGGTAAATCACTTAACATGCTTGTTCTTGGTTTCTTTAATCATTTGATGCCTAAAGATAAAGAAGTTCTTCTGATGCAATCTATAAAACAAAACCATGAAAGCAAGCATTTACTCAATCTAATTGCTAAGACATTTCATCCTCCTCCTGTTGTGAGAAAGGCTCAGTCTCGATGGAAATTCTTGCAAATTGCGACAAAGATGAAGCCCAAAATGCCCATCAATTCTGACAAAGCAGACAATTCATCATGGAACTTATTTAGCCGAAGTGTGGGAGCAAAACTGAACCAAGCAGGGTTGTCCAAGTTCATCAGAGGCAGATTTACATCTGCCACCCATTCTTCTCGTCCTCTTGCGGATGTTGAGAATACTGCGTATGCGTCATCATGGAAATATATACCAAATGCGACAGAATTAAAACGCGCAGGAGTTAAATTCAGAAAAGGTTCTACAGAGGGTAGTGTATTGAATATCGAGTTCAATGACGGGGTGTTAGTAATACCGCCTATAAAAATTCAAGACAAAACAGATCTGCTCTTTAGAAATATAATTGCTTATGAGCAATGTTCAGATGGGCGCCATATGTACATGACTTCTTATGCTTTCTTGATGGACAGTCTTATAGATTCAGCACAAGATGTTGAGATGCTCCGTAACAAAGGCATCATCACAAATATTTTAGGCAGTGATGAGGATGTTGCAAATCTCTTCAATAAGCTCTGTTGTGAGTTAATTATTGATAACTTCTATTATTCTCGACTCCGTGATCAAGTGAATGATTATTATAAAAAGCGTCGTCATTTTTGGAAAGGCATTGTGAAACGAGATTATTGCAACAATCCATGTCAAGTTCTTTCTTTGGTTGCTGGATTCTTTCTCATTGTTCTTACATTCACAGGCGCCGTGTTTGCAATCCTTTCTTTCTTTGTTCACAAGTCTTGACATAAGAAAATGCCATTGTGGCACCATGTAACAACACGGATTGATTTTAATCATGTGTTCGATGCATAATTATGCAATTAGCTAGCTAGTTTCTAGTATTTATATAGGCGGAGAAGGAAATGCAAAATTTTCAAATAAAGGTATTGTTTATTAATTCGCAATTAGAGTTCGATCGAGGTACTTTAATTTGCTTATCCATTATCTAATTTGAGCGTGAATATGAACCCTGGAATCGAGGTCTGCAAGGAGGTACTTTTATTTTTGATCATTGCGCCTCTGCAGGTACCTTTGTCTGTTGTGTACCTGCATTTGAGTTTTCAGGGGACTGTTGCCCATTTTGACGATCGAACCCATCCCAGCCGATGTTACATGATTCATTAATAGTATTATCAAACGCACAAGAAATGGTTAAAGATTAATCTGTACAGTGACAAAAATCTGTGAATATAAAAACTGAATTCAGATACAGTACAATTTTTATACAAATGACATACTAAGATCTAATGACTAGCTATCTGATCGACCCAACTAGTGTTGAATGGAGTGACCAACACCGGGACTATGTCCAGGTGATGTTGGTCGAAAAGCTTCCAGACTTATTGCACCTGATTTTGTAATTGTACTGTGTTGGATCGACGATTCTTTGTCACCAATAGTAGTACCACCACCATGAACATGATCGTCTCCTGCTGCAGCTTTGATCTCCTTTCTAAGTGCATTATGGTGAGTTCCATATGTAAAATACTTGACATCCTTCTTTACCTTCAAATGCTTTCTTCCATCAACAAGGAAGCTTTCATGTGACAAAATCACCATAACTACTAGAACGCTAATCAACATGAACTTCTTGACTTTATCCATGTTGAGAAGAGTCGTGAGAGAGAGGAAATGAAACTACCATCTGGACCATCTCCCTGGGGGTGTATATAAGGTGATTCCAGATAGCATGTGATGAAAGCTGGACTGTTTGGGGTTCCCCAGAGCATTAGGAAGATTCTGTACATACCAGATTTGTGTTCATTAAAAAAGAAAAGAAAGCAGCGTGGGTTATCGTGCAATATTTGTCCACAAACACTCCCATGTTACTGTGTTCAGTGATTCCTGTTCTGTCTATGTAATTTAAAAACTGTTTCAACTTTAATTTATATAGAATTTACTAGCAATCCATTACTCCTCTTTCCTAGTACTACAACTGGTAAGGATTTTAGTTCGCGTGTGATGACCCACTAAGAAATGATGTCCTCATTCTCTTCCCACTAAGTTGGGAGGGAAATATATGGTTCACTGATTTATGGATGCATATATTGGAAGGATATTATGACTTTGGGTCACAACTTTGTAACCAGAATTGCGTTTAGGTCACGTCAAAATTTTAATTAGAGTTTGGGTCACGGACCGTCATTGACCGTTAGTTACTAATTATTTATTTTTAATTTTTTCTTTTAAAAAAAATAAATTTAATTTCAATTTATCTAATTTGTTAGTTGTGGTTAACATTACCATCACCACCTCCGGCATGACTAGTCCGACTCCTTCAGTTCAAGCAACACCTCTACAATCACCTCCGACACCACTATCAGCAACACCTCATATTCTCACACATTCAAATGAGATAGGAATTCAAGATAAGCACAAGAAATGAACAGGTCATTCAGGCCTTTTAGCAAACACCTGGTGTGTGTGTTCTGTTGGTTGTGCAATCTGAGTTTGCTGGTAATTTAAACCCACCGTTTCACCTATGGGTTCTTCCACAAGCAATAAGCCAGGGCCTCATTACCAGTACCACTTGGTTGAGGCGCTTCCACAGTGCCACCTCCACCTCCACCTCCTAATCAAGGTATAAGAAAACAAATTCGATGTCACTGAAGTTATAAGTAATGGTTCTATTTTTATTTTTTTAGGAACATTATAAAGTTCGACCGTGCTTGTAGATTGCACTTACATGCACAGAGCCATTAACAAATAGTTCTCCTGGGTCACACACAAATTGAGATCGATGTGGTTATGTGATCGTTCTTGTCCCGATAAGGGTCATACAATTCATGTGACATCATTCTTTACTTCCCTTCTCCTACAATTAAATTCGTTCACAAATATAGCATTAATTTCGTTGTATCGATTTCAGTACAAGTTTCTTCCTGATGATGGATGTCGTACAAAAAGTGCCTCATCAAATCTTTGGAGAAGGATACTAGAGATGGCCAGGAAGCTCCGGGAGCAGGAGGAGCAGCAGGAGAAGAGTAACCAAGGGATTGTGGAGGAAAGGGACGAGGATGTGGAGGAAAACGGTGAGGTTGAGGAAAAGGAAGAAGATGAGGATATAGCCATTAAATAAATTAAATGTTTGATTTAAATGTGTAATTTGAATGATTTAACTTTTTTTTTAGACGGTCAATAATGGTCCGTGACCCAAACTCTAATTAAAATTTTAACGTGACCCAAACGCAACTCTGGGCACAAAGTTGTGACCCAAAGTCAAAATATCCTTATATTGTATAGTGTCACATCCTGTTTCTCTCACCCAATGTAGTTAATATCGGATATCGGATCATCTCGGCCAGGACCGGTACACTGGTACGAATTTATATCGGGGATATTATCGTTCAAATATCGGAATAATATCGGTTCCAAATTTAGAGACTATAATTTTATAGCTACCATCAATTTTATCAAAAACACAAAATTAGCTTCAATAACTTTAAAGTTTACTACCTAAAATGATAAATAAACAAGATCAAACTAGAAGCAGAAGAGTAACTTCAACAACTATAAAATTTACTGCCTAAAATGGTAATTAAACAAGTTCAAATTTCAAACTAGAAACAAAAATTTACTGCCTAAAATGGTAATTAAACAAGTTCAAAGTTCAAACTAGAAACAAAAAAGTAACTTCAACAAGATTATCTTGAAATATCCCCGATATATCGGCCGATACGGCCGATATTTGACTATATTGGACGATATTATCGCTAAGATATCGTATCCCCGATACAATGCTTATCCTACCGCTCCAAGGCCGATATCCGAAATATCCCCGATATATCGGCCGTATCGGCCGATATTGACTACATAGCTCTCACCACAAAAGGGTGTCGCATTCTGTTTTAAAATCGACAAGTTGGGCCTGATTGTCTTTGCATAAAGAGCGCAAAATTTATCAAGTTTGGGCAGACAACCAATAACATAGACATCTGAATATTTGCTAATGCAATTCGTACTAAAGGATTCTACATATTTTGGATGGTCACAGTGAGAAGAATAATTTAGGTGCGCGTTTTCATCGGAGACATTTTTGACTCTCAAGAGAATGGCTAAATTGTATGGTTGGAGGCAGATTCAAGAAGATGAACTCTAGGATTCTACATTTTTGGGTCCAACCCTTGTAGTATGGGAAAAATACAGTTTAGTCCAAAATCTCATCTAAATATACTAGTTAGTCCACACTCATTCAACTAGGTACAAATTAGTCCTTTATTAATTTGAAAAATAAAAAATACATTAATAACCCTTAATATTTACAATTTAGTCTAAATATTTTCCAATAAAGACACCGCCCACTTAAAGCACAAAGCAACTAGTCTCTTTTTGGTAAAGTTGTTAAAGATATGGGTAGGTTTATGGGTTTCGGATGGTGACTTTTCTTCTCGCTATGATGACGGAGTCACCAATTTTAAATGATATAATAATAATTTTAAAATGATTTATCTTTGATGTATTATGGAGGGCTGGTATTTCGAACCACTCATCCAAAATTCACAAACTTTATATATTTAATAACCCTTAATATTTACAATTTAGTCTCTTTCCATGAGATGCTACAAAAATGATATAATAATAATTTTAAAATGATTTATCTTTCGTACTCATATGACTATATAATTTTCATTTACAAAAAAATCTTAATTTATATTGGTGTACAAACACAAACACTACAAAAATCCAAAAAATCCAAAGACAAGACAAGGTGTACCGGTTTGTACACCACATACATTTTTCCACTTAAGCATCACTAACACCACATACATTTTTCCACTTAAGCATCACTAAGAAACATGCTATTAAAATCTAACACATAGCAAGTACCTAAACACATAGTAAGTATGCTATTCAAATCCAGAAAAGCGTCCATCTACAGAACATGTCCATTGTTCTTCTCCACTTTCTTAAGCTCCCTCGAAAAGTACCTACACACATAGCAAGCATGCTATTAAAATCATCCCATGATATCGAAAACAATAACTTAGGGTTTCATAAAGAATTAGTTTTTATTTTTTTATTTTTGAGAGAGCACAATTATGTACAAACCTACAAAAATCTAACATTCATACCCACAAAACAGACCATATATTACAATGATGTGTAGCTATGTACGCACATAAAAAAAATCCAACTAAATCCATACACACAAAACTGGTCATATATAATATTGAGACTGTACAATGGTGTACACACCTACAAAAATCAACAAATCCAACATACATACCCAAAAAAAAAGGCCATAAAATCATGAGAGAGCATAATGGTGTACAACAATATACATGCTTACAAAAATCCATCATATATACTCATAAAACATGCATATAGTGTTGAGATAGCACAGTGGTGTACAACTATGTACACACCTATAAAAAATTTAAAACAAACAAACATCCATACCCACAAACAACTCATATATATTGTTGAGATTGTACATGGAGTTCAACTATGTACACACCTACAAAAACCAATTTTTTTTTAGCATACATACCAAAAAAATCCATAAAATAATGACAGAGTATAATGGTGTACAATCATGTACACACCTACAAAAATTCCAACTCATGTACACATTAGTGCTTCCCTAATATTTGGTTTGTATACATAAAATATAAGTGCACTCTATGTACACACCACTAAGCCCTTTGATGCTTATAAGTCACTAAATTTTACTACCTAACTAAGACTTGGTGTGATGATACCCGACATTGGAAGAATTCCATGTTTGTTGTGTATAGAAAAGTCTAAACGAAAGTACTAGTTTATTAGATTTCAAGTTCATAATCAATGTAGAAATTAAGTGCACGACTTACAAGTACGTCTGATAAAACTAGTGCACTAAAAAGTATACTGTGCATAACTGGTGTACAAACAAGTACACCTTGTACATCATGTATAATAAAAAAATGCACATAAAGATTCTACCAGTCTTTAACCTTTCAAAAGAATATCTTCACAGATTTCACAAGGAATAAATGGTTAGATGTAAACCTCAAGGATACAATATCCTCATTTTTGAATATCATGTAATTCACATTCACATTAAGAAAATCAAATGATACAAATATCAAAAGCATGAGACCAATAATCAAATAGCATGTATTAGCCCATCATAAACAGTAAGAAAATCAAATGATACAGTCATAGTTGTATCATGTGAACTTGACGCCTGTCCACCACCTTTTTCTTATGTAGCCCTTGCATCAGCGTCCTGTCTTTCCTTCTCTTCCTCCATCGAAGCTCTAAGAGAAATATAAAGGTGTACAAGCATATACACCTGGTATAACAAGCACAAAAATAAAAAGTGCACTTTTATATGCACACATCTAACTAGTGTACAAGAAAATACAACGGTTAATTCTTACGTACACTATTTTATGCTCATTCATGTTGTGACTTATAATGGGAACTTAAGATTCAGTAATTCTTAGCTAAAAAGTGAAAGAAGAAAATTTGTATCAAACTGAGTGAGCATGGTTTACCTTCATCTGGGTCCTTCTGTTCTGAAACCAGAATTAATCTGGCGAGGTTCGAGACCTAAATCTCTAGTTAATTGCAAAGTAGAGTAATAAGTACATGGTTCATGAACAATATTGACACTCCCAAGGTCCTGCTGCGTAAAAAGTACCTGGTTCATGAACAATATTGACACTCCCAAGGTCCTGCTGTGTGCATGCTCATGGAGTTTTCCCAACAAGGGAACAGTTTAGAGTTTCTCCCATTAGCTTACCCTAACGTACATGAAAACAACATATTTTTGTAAACTAGACAAGGAAGAGCAGTTTACTTGCAATAAAGCTATGATTTGAAACTACTACCTCTTCATCTATCCACTCAAAGTTTAATTTGCTTCGAGAACAATTTAGAAAAAAAGTAAATATACAGATCTAAAACTTGATTCAGAACTCAAACTGGCTTGAATGCACTCTATGGATGAGCAACTTCAAAGAAGTTGGATCTTCATTTTCACACATTTAAAACTTACTTTAACAGTGTCAGGACCTGCATTCATAAATCCCATAAAATTCGTGCTAAACATGCCACTATTAGTGGTTCATTACATATATATGCTACTTGTAATCCCTAATGAGATAATTGCACACACAAAATTTCATCTTGCATGGGTTGAACAAGAATGAAGCAAAAAAATTCAAGAGAGTAGATTACCTTAAATCCGAATGTGGCTGCTTCAATTAAGGCACAAGGCATCCATGTGATCTATCATTGTCTTTTATTTATAAATCTTTGTAATGTAAGCCTTCATTTTATTATTTCTGTCAATCATATTATATTCTTTTTTCCAACATAACATCTATGACGTCTATGTCGCGATTCTTGTTTCATCAAATAACATTACAAACTTGGTGCTCCTCCTTTACATAAATCATTTGTCACTCATTCCATTTTGTTGAATAATTCATTGTACTATACAGTCAAGAACTTCAAATCATAATTAATCATGTACTCATTCACAACCATATAGGTGTACAACTATGTACACATTAACAATCTCCATATATACAATTATGTTTCACATCTGCAATTCAGCATATTGAAGAGTTAGATAAAATTTACACTGATAATCCAAATATGTAGTCAAACTCATTAAACCAGACACAAGGATGTAAATTTAAAAATGATGGTGATTCCCTTGACAAGATGAATCGACGGTAACTCTGCAAAACCATGCACTGCTATAAAAGCAATCATTATCGCATATATAGAAATGATTGATTCCAACAACACCAACTATATATGGCTTTCTGTAGTAGACAAAAAATCACAAGAAGATAAAACATTGTATATGTGTACAAATATGTAGACGATAACAACAAAAAAAGTGTACAATCATGTACACATTAATAATAAAAATGTGTATAATTATGTACACATAATATTCAGCGTGTGTATAACTATGTACACTATAAAAATAAACATGTGTATAATAATGTACCCATTAATATTAATTCAGCACACGTACCAGACGTTTATATCTAAAATAAGAAAGTGATAATGCTAAAGGTGCAAGAATCTGGCTTGCTTTCACATAATTATGAACCATTTATCAGCAAACAAAAAGAAAAACCAATATGCAAAAAATAAAATAAAACAAATAGAAGAGTGGAGATACAAAAAAACAACAGAATGGAAAAAATTAACAAAATGCATTTTCATCTATAATTATTAAACCCATAATTAATTAGTTCCCATCACCAAACACAATGGATTCATAAAAATGCTATATCTTAACATCTGTATTCCGACTAGCCTAACATCCAGTTGACAACCGCCTACCGTATCGGACTGCCAAAAGTTAGTATTTGATTTTGACCTTTAATTACTAAGAAGTAAAATAATCTAATGACGGGATTCTCATTTTACCGTTTCATCAAACAGATTATAAGCATAAGCTCGTCTTAAGTTCATATATAATCCATAACCAAAGAAAAATATGAGACCATTATCAACGTGTCTAAGCTGCATAATTCATTTCCAAATAAATACAAGAAAACACCTATGAGATAAGGCCAAGATACTAATGTCATCAAGTGTTCGATTTCCAATATAAAGTCATTTTAGTATTTTCTTTTCTCAAACAAAGCTCAGTTTTCCATAACAACAATACACAGAAGAATTGTATTTTCACCATTTCATAACACTTTTCTCATCTTTCCACCCATGGATCTACGTACTCACACCACCTAACTATTTACTTTTCAGAAGAATATCTCTTTTTCATATAGATAAAAATCAAAATGATCATGAAACCTCTTCTATTTACATCATGTGATCTCAAAAATTCAACATATGTAACATGCTCTTCACTCCTGTATATACCATAGTAATGTAGCACATTTAGGACATCCTTAAATTTGCAAATTACCATAGCTATCAAAAAGTAGTAGAACCTATAAGGCACCAGTAGTACATATTATTGACTTAAAAAATTTGTGTTTCAATCTCATACCCTAGGTTTCATTTCACCTGCTTAAAAAAATTTCCACCAGATGAAACATTATTAATCAAGGATTTCTCATACCCTAAGTTTCATTTCACTAAATTTCTGATAACAACAAGTATAATAACATAATTAATCAAGGATGTCAACCAAAAGATGAATCGAATAGTTTATAGAATCACATAAAAGCATCAAATCGAATAACAAATAAAGTTTCAAAAGATTACCAAAAGAGTCAGAGTTGGGTAGTAATTGAAATTTATGAAAGAATATTGTTTATGTTTAATGATGATGAAGTATACGATGTTTTCGAAAGTATCTGATCGAAAATAATCAATATGAAGTCGATTGATTTCATTTTGAATCCGTAAATTTCAGAAAAATGACCATATTGGAGGTTACTTTTTTCCAGATCTGATTCGACAAGGAAAATCGAAGAAAATGATTTGAAAAAAAAGGGTAAATCGAAATACAAAATCACGAGACGAGATTGAGCAACTAGAGATCCTTTCAAAAATTGGAAATGAATAAATAAAGAAGTAGGTGAACTCTTAAGTGATGGGTATATTTGACATTCAGAATTGACATTTTGGACTGAATCGTCCGTAACAGGACTAACTCGTTTGAATTTTGGTGAATTTGGACCTCCAAGTACTAGGCTTGAGAGGGTAGGACTAGATTGTACAAAGCCCAGTAATTCTGGGACTAAACGTCAATTTATACTCGTAGTATCATAATACGGTTCTCACAACTGGGCTGGTGCAACAAAAATGAGGGTATGGTGCAACAAAAATGAGGGTATGGCGGCCTGCAGCTGCAAGCCTGCAATAAATAAATCATTTTTTGGGACCATTGTCTTTTTTGAGGACGATTGTTTTATTTTGGGTAAGACATTAGAAGTAAATCTATGTCACCTCTTATCTAGATATTTATATTAATACATAAATTACCCTTTTGATTATTTTTGGGTTATGATTAGTAAAATCATTAGTGAAATGATTAAGAAAAAAATAATTAGTGAGATTAAATTAAAAGGTGGGTTTATATTGGAAATTATTTTTTCTTTTGTGCCGCCCCTAATTGCGTTGGGGTCACCCCTAAAAGGGCCAGGTTTTTTTAAAAGGAAGGATAATTATTGAGAGAGTAAAGTTAGAGAAGATGAAGGAGAAAACCATGGAATTTTTTTTCTTCCAATTCACTAAGTTTGGGTATTCAAGTGATGAAAGCTCATCTGATTCTTCATCTCCATCCTCTCCTAGAGTATTTGTTAATATTCACAATGATACAGATATGAGTTATTTCTTAAATGGTGAATGTATTCTTCCCTAAACTCAATCTCAAGATGAAATGATGAATTTTATCAACCACAAGCGGAGGAAGAGTATTTGGGTATCCAGGTATGCTCCAAACTTAGATAATGTTGATTGAATTGCTCCAAATTTTCAAACAAAATGTAAATTTTTGAAGTAGTTCGGTTACCTTATGTGAAGAACAGGTAACCGAACTCATCTGAAAGTGTAGTTCTGTTACTTTATCCAAACACACAGGTTACCGAACTCGCTATTAATGGAAGTTTCTAGGATTTCCAGAGTAATGTTCGGTTGTTTAGCAACCAATTAACCAACCGAACTTCAGGTAAAATAAGATTTAACTTAGTGTACAAAGTTCGGTTGGTTCACAACCAATAAGAAACCGAACTTTACGTAAAAATAAGATTTGACTTAGTGTACAAAGTTCGGTTGGTTCGCAAACTGCATATAAAACAACTTTCTAACCGAACTATACATAATATAAGAGTAGTTCGGTTACCTTATCCAAATACGCAGGTTACCGAACTCGCTATTAATGGAAGTTTCTAGGATTTCCAGAGTAATGTTCGGTTGTTTTGCAACTAATTAACCAATAGAACTTCAGGTAAAATAAGATTTAACTTAGTGTACAAAGTTCTGTTGGTTCGAAACCAATAACAAACCGAACTTTAGGTAAAAATAAGATTTAACTTAGTGTACAAAATTCAGTTGGTTCGCAAACTGCATATGAACCAACTATGTAACCGAAAAATACATAATATAAGAGTACACTAAGTTTAATAAGTTCGGTTGTTTCACAAACTTGATCCCAATAGCATAACTAACCGAACTTATCAAAAAAAATAAAAAAATCAAGAGTTCCAGAGTAATATTCGGTTACCCAGATAAAATAGAAGGTAACCAAACTTTGTACTTGTTATTTGTTCGGTTACATGTCAACTTTCTTTGTAAACCGAACCTGGAGTTCGGTTACCGCGATAAAATTATCTTGTTACCGAACTTTATTGTGATTGCAATTGATGTTGTTCCATTTCTTGTAGGTTGAATGCCAAGCTATACCAATGGATGATCAACCTTCTCTGGTTGATATGTTGTTCGAAGATACATCCCATCACTATGTCAATGATTTGGTATTTGACTTACCTATTGATGCGAAGAATTTGGCTAGAGAGCATGCCAAGAGAGTCATGTGCGTATTAGTTTTGAATGGAAAAGAAAACAAAACTTTTAAAATGGTTTGTGAGAGAAGTGGAGATCCGGATGCTAGTCACAAGAGGAAGGGTTATGTGTATAAAGGAAAGACTACGAGGAAGAACACAACGTACTCAAAGAAAATTAAATGTCCGTTCAAGCTAGTATTTAGTAAGTGCAAACAAAGGAAAGGATGGGATCGATCTATGGATAAGGTTTTAGGATCAGAATATCTCCACAGCAATATTCTTACAAAATTATTAACAGCATTTCTGTAAGTTCTTTAACAACACACTGCGAGCGTCGCAGAATAATTTAAAGAATGATGTAATAAACAACGACAACATAAAACATGAGAAAGATGTGAAAATTTTGTAGTTAGAGAGAATGCCCGCGAGCACAAGGCGGGAGCTCGCGAGAGCAAGGCAGGAAATGAAGATTTTGTGGTTATAGAAGAGTCTCGCGAGCACGATAGCAGAGCCTGCGAGGAGCATAGAAGATCCTGCGAGGAGCATAGCAGAAATCCTAAAAAATGGGAAATATGAGTTGAATGTGAGTTGTCACCTACTATGAAGATACCTATAGAAAGAGAAGAGAAGGAGAGAGAAAGGGGGGGACACAATTTGAAGAGAGATAGATATTTTGCAGAGACATTTTTAGAGAGATATAATGTATTTTTCTTATCATCTTCTTCCCCAAAACTAGATTTAGAACTCCATTAATGGAGATTAACAATGTAAAATAAAATGTAAATTTTAACAATCATAGTGAAGAATCATGGATGTAGATCAAATTGATCGAACCATGTAAAAAATCTTGGTATCCATTTTTAATTTTAGCAATTTTACTACCATTTTTATATGTAGATCTAGAAATTAATATCAAGATATGATAAGGGGTGTGTTGTGGGAAAACCTTGAACTACATTTTGGCGCTAGAAACACTACCTGCTTGTTGGATCGAAGAAGATCAAGAGAAGTTAGCAATTGTTGATGATGAATTCAATTGGATTTATGAGATACATGGAAAATATGGAAGTTTTAGGCGAGAACTTCACATTCTCCACTAACAAACGACAATTTAAGAGAAATGAACGATGAAGAACAGCTAAGACCGGTTAATATAAATGTATACAGAGAAAGAGAAGCATAAATATTGGAAAGCAGGAGCAGATTTGAAGAAATCTTTATAGGAATGAAATGAAATGACTCGGCATCAACTAAATTGTTCAAATAGGACAATTTTTTTCTTATCTCTTTAATTATATGTTAATAATCTGGATCTGGAAGATTTT
Organism: Papaver bracteatum; assembly: GCA_023529315.1. Lineage (NCBI taxonomy): Eukaryota > Viridiplantae > Streptophyta > Magnoliopsida > Ranunculales > Papaveraceae > Papaver > Papaver bracteatum. The sequence continues at coordinate 433,145 of JAJJWX010000810.1, read as the reverse complement.
GAGTTTTTTAACTATCAAACTTTGTTTTTCACAAAAAAAAATTTTGGGTTGATATTTTGAATTAAAACGAAATTTGATCGTAAATTTACATCAACAAACCTAGATTTTAATTGTAATTTTGATTGTTATCTATTTTAACTTAGATTTGCGAAGTAAAAAATTTATGAATCTTCTTTTAAAATAGCATTGATATCCTCAAGATGAATATATTACTAATTAAATTAATTGGTTGTTTGCAACGAAGGTAAAAAACAAACATATGATAATAATAAGAAGATGTATTAGTAAAACTAAACTGGCAAGAAGAAGAACTATTCAGATAAGACCTATTTAATTTACTTTGTCAGAAAATTTTCGAAGACAGAATTTTGCTGCGAGATTTTGAGAACTACCAAAAAGATCAGCGATGCACAAAAGGAGACATGCTAAGGAAATGCAAACGGTGCAGTTGAAACTCGTGGAGAAAGTTTTCATTGAATAGAACGGAGGTTTACCATTCATGGCAAAAGCTGACTCATGACAAATAGCTATGGAAGTTGGGGACACTAACTTCAGATATGCTAACAAATCCATTGATTCTTTGACAACAAACTAAAAACGACAGAAATGTAATGAACTTCTTGAATTAATCTGATTTTTTAGTATTTTAATCAAGAAAATTGTGACGAAAGAAATGTGATGTGCAAGGTTTTACCAAAATTTTTGCGAGGAGGAATACGGTAACAAAGATCAAAGAATTCAATTCACAAGGAAGCACTAGCAGCGAGGAAGGATGAGTATAAAAATTTAAGCACTACACAGACCATGGCGAACAGACCAGCAAGGAAAGGAAGAAATCCCATGGCAATAGAGCAATATCAAAGGTCAATTACGAAGGATGCACAACAGGGATGACATCTAATGAATCTTCATCAATTAATGGCTCATATAAAAAATGTTGTTTGCGTTATAGGCGATAGAAATATCAAATCTCACATTTCATGTAAAATAATTTTTGGCGAGCAAATAGAGTAGATACAACTGTGACGATAAGGCAGAGGAAGAAAGCAAGATAGCAGTGTTGATCACCTCAAGCCCACAAACTCAAGGCCGCATCGTCAACATTCCAGCAAAGATAAACTCGCAACAAGGGATACATGCAGCTCATCTTTAAAATCAAAGTTTCTCTAACAAAGAGAGATACGACCAATGACGATGCACATAAAAAAAATACAAGGGAAAGTTACTTCAATAACACAGGTTACCAACGTGACAAAGATGCTAATTAAATAATACGGATTAAACTCCTAGCAACTAAAAATCAAGAGCTAGCCCAATATACAAAGGATGAATTAAAGTCAAACATAACATAAACAGCGACCACTCCTACACGAGACAAAATCTCCGGGGTTTGTCTTTTCCATTGGATCAAAATTCAAAAGTTTTCAACTCAATAGCGAGAAGAAGTCTTTCTAATCATTGTTTACGCAAAGAAAATCAAAGAAGGAAGGAGCTAAGGACAAAGCGTCAATACCATCATTGTTTTCTTAATGAGCAGGGAAGAACACTTTACTTAGCAAAAATGAAGAACTGATGTTGCTCGCAGAAAAGAACACTTTTCTTAATAGCGTCATCTTATTATTATCTTTTCTTCTTATTCGCAAGTATGACTATCACACAAAAGAGAAAAGACAAAGAGAAGACAAAGTCAGAATGACTATCGCAGAAAAGAGAAAAGACAAAGTCAGAATGACTATCGCAAAATAAAGATGCAAAGAAGGCAAAGATGGTTACGGACAAAACATGATAATAATAAAGAGAAGATAATAATTCCTTCACAAAACAAGAGCTGGAAAAGATGGACAAGGACAAAGACAAGATAATAATAAAGAGAAGACTTAATAAAGAGAAGATAAAGACAATAATAAGATAATGGTAATATGGCTTTCTTTCGTAATCAGAAGCCAGTATGAAAGTCAGCAGCGATGAGAAGGAGTTTGATGCTGCGAGCAGGCAAGCCCAGTTGGTCAGAGGAATGAATTTGGTATTTTATTATTTCGCAAGGTCTTCTCGTAAAGAAGAAAGTTGATGATTATTTCGCAAGTTAATTAATGCAAGAGGAAGATCAAGAGTTCATTTCTCATTTCTTCTCAATTCACAAGCAAATCATATACTTCGCGAGAAACAACAGCAACAGAAAATCACATAAAAGCTAAGTACCACTTCCTTGAATATTTTACTTACAAAAAATAAAATTTTTGATTTAAGTGATACAATCGCAAGATTTTAAAGAAAATTTCAAAGAAGATTTCTAAAATTAATTTATGAATTTTTTTTTTTAATTTACTAGAAGCAAGGCAATCGCAAGATTTCAAAGAAGATTTCTAAAATTTCAAAGATTTCAAAGATTTTTGATTTAACTTACCAAAAAGCGATACAATCGCAAGATTTCAAAGATTTCAAAAGATTATAAAAAATGAAATCATCGCAAAAATTTAAAGATCTTAAAAATTTTCAAAGATTACAGAAAGCGAAATTATCGCAAAGATTTCTAAGATTTCAATTTTTTTTATTTGATTTATAAAGAGCGATACAATCGCAGAATTACAAAGATTTTATAATTACAAAGATTTCAGAATTAAAATGTATTAGAATTTTTCTTGAATATTTACTTTGCTATGATGAGAATGACATAAATGAAAGAATAAAGAAACACGAAAATATCGCGAGAAACGCGAATAAAATTTCGCAGAGACATAAGAATGGGACGAACCTTTATGGCGTGCACCCTAGTTCGCGAATAAAATTTCTCAAGAGGAAAATGTAAGACCTAATAGTGCATCATATAAGGGGGTATCTCTTTACATGACTCAGGGATAAGGTTATACCGCTGTTGGAACCTGAGTCATGCAGATGTTGGGGTTAAAGAAAACCTATCCATGAGAGAGGCATTGGATTTCCAACTATATAAGGTTATACCCTGGTTGGACGACTGAGGATCTCTTCTAAGGAGTGCAGAGTATAGCCAAGGCGCCGAGGTACACGGTTGAGTCAAGGGTGACCGGGGCGTACGAAACTACCCTGAACATCCTTGGAAAGTCTTTTCTATGATGCACTCGGCCCGAAGAAAACCCCACTTAGGGTGCAGTCTTGAAACTATAAGCCATATAGGCATAAAGGACAAGAGGCTGCGAAAACAACTGGTTGTTGGTAAATCCGGATGGGAGGAGCCAGTCATGTATGGCCGATGTGCCCTCCTTGAAGGGGCAACCAGGGGGAAGATAAGGGCGGCACCCACCATTAGGGAGCTGATAAGTGTCTAAAGACGGAAATGTCATGGGGCTTTATGATCGCAAGAACATTTAGGCATGTCATATTATCGCGTGACAAAAATTATACAGAGGCAACAAGCCACAAAAAGAGAAAAAGTTAACATGAGATCAATGGGTTTTTACATGAAAATGTAAAGACGTCCTGCGATTTCATCGCAAGACGGCAATGTCATGAGGCTTTGATCTCGTGAGGGAACTTAGACTTGTCATATTATCGCAATACAATCAAAATAATAAAGATAAGGCAAGATCAATGGGTCAATACATGCAAATGTAAAGACGTCCTGCGATTTTGTCGCAAAAAGAAACATTGGAAAAATAAGACCTTTAACTAGGAAGGCAAAATAAGACCAATAGAATAATCTCAAACATTAATTATTTTCTTTTAAGAATGCATGACAGATTTGTTCATCGCAAGAGAGAAAGAAAGTACTATTCAGAATCTTTCAGAAATACTATTTAGAATCTCCCAGAAGTATTGTTCGGAATTTCTCAGAAGTATTATTCAGCGTCTCTCGCAACACTGTTCATAATCTCGCAGAACTATTTGAGGAGTACTATTTCATAATTTCGCAGTACTATTCATAATCTCGCAGTACTATTCATAAGCTCGCAGTACTATTCACGTTACTATTTCAGAATCTCGCAGAAACATTCAGAATCTTGCAGACTCATTCGGAAACTTGCAAACTCATTCAGCATCTCGTAGACTATTCCAGAATTTCGCAGGAGAAGTGAATATTTCGCAGAATATGATTATTTTATCGAATGAGGCAGATGCAATTCGTTCATTTAACATTTTCTCAAGGATTCTACCTTCATAGATAAAAAAACAGAGGCAACTATGGATTACCAAGAAAACATTTTATGTTCTTTATCTACTCGGCAAGAATCATTTCCAAAATGGACAAGAATTTTCACCAGAATTAAGTAATAATTTCTGGCAATACTTATGACTTTTATTCAAGGACATGTACTTCTTATATTTTGAGGATTGAGTACTTATTATATTTCTTCAAGGATACTTCATACTTCACATACTTCAAGAGTTAATACTTCTTATTTACTTAGCAAAGATATGGAACTTCACAAAAGAATAGAGGCAAGTACGTACTTTTCAAGCCCAGTATTCTTTCGCTCGTTCCTTCATCAACAAAGATCAAAGACTACTAAAACAACTGATTTTTCCTTGAAGATCTCTCTTCAAGCAATATTCAAGAAAAAAGAGGCAAGATGTAGGATCAGAATATCTCCACAGCAATATTCTTACGAAATTATTAACGGCATTTCTGTAAGTTCTTTAACAACACACTGCGAGCGTCACAGAATAATTTAAAGAATGACGTAATAAACAACGACAGCATAAAACATGAGAAAGATGTGAAAATTTTGTAGTTAGAGAGAATGATCGCGAGCACAAGGTGGGAGATCGCGAGAGCAAGGCAGGAAATGAAGATTTTGTGGTTATAGAAGAGTCTCACGAGAACGATAGCAGATCCTGCGAGCACGATAGCAGAGCCTGCGAGGAGCATAGCAGAGCCTGCTAGGAGCATAGCAGAGCCTGCTAGGAGCATAGCAGAACCTGCAAGGAGCATAGCAGAAATCCTAAAAAAATGGGAAATATGAGTTGAATGTGAGCTGTCACCTACTATGAAGATACTTATAGAAAGAGAAGAGAAGGAGAGAGAAGGGGGGACACAATTTGAAGAGAGAGAGAGAGATTTTGCAGAGAGATTTTTAGAGAGAGATAATGTATTTTTCTTTATCATATTCTTCCCCAAAACTAGATTTAGAACTCCATTAATGGAGATTAACAATGTAAAATAAAATATAAATTTTAACAATCATAGTGAAGAATCATGGATGTAGATCAAATTGATCGAACCATGTAAAAAATCTTGGTGTCCGTTTTTAATTTTAGCAATTTTACTACCATTTTTATATGTAGATTTAGAAATTAATATCAAGATATGATAAGGGGTGTGTTGTGGGAAAACCTGCAACTACATAGGTAGTAGGTCATCAAAACCACCCTCGTCCGGAGGATCTTGAAGGACATGCAATGGCCGCAGAGCTCACTCCTCAAGAAATGGAGAAAATAACTAAATATAGGATAATGAGTATTTCACCACTTGGTATGCTTCACTTATTAAAGGATGATAACAAGGATAACGTATCATCTGTGTACACCATTTACAATACAATTGAGACAATTAAAAGGAATGAATGGAAGGATAGAAAATTGTTTTTGTTGGCTCAAGAGAAAGGCTACGCGGTTCAAAAGAAGGTAGATTCAGAAGAAGAAAGGACTCATCTCTTCATTGCTCATCCGAAGAGTGTTCAACTGGCTCAATTCTTCCATGAAGTTATTATAATGGATTACACTTACTGTTATAGAATTGCTCGGTCAAACTCTCATGCATTTCTATCTCAAGCATGTTTGTCAATGTTAGTGATCAAAACTATAAAGTCTTGATTTCTAATCTACTATAGCTAAGGTCTCAGACTAGGATAGAAAGTGTAGTTGATCTCAAGAACTCCATGGAAATTATCATACAAGACGAAGGACTACTCAAGGAACCAGTGGATCTTCATCGACTAAAAGGTATGTGGAGACTTGAACTTATCTATCACTCAAAAGTCTATCTACTCTATCTCCTATCTTGAGACAAAAGTCATATTACTATATATACTAAGAATATACACATGTGATATTTCGAGCTGAGTATATCTTGCTTATCTATTTCTCAAAATATGTGTTTGTAAATCTTTCGCTTTATCCAAGTTCATCTTTACCTAGTGACGAAAGTCATGTTATGTTTCAATCATTTTGGAAATCTCTCTGACGAAAATTAGTTTATGAATAACAACTATGTAACGCCCTCTGAGTATGTTTCAATGATTGAAATGAGAGTTTAGACAATATAACCATTGGGGGATATAAACATTATTGTGGTAACACATATATGTATAAGTCCTTAGCACTTGAACCGAAGTTTGCGAACTTTGTTGATCAAGTGAAACCGGAACTTGAGCAGCCAACTCAGTCCGCGAACGTGCGTAGTTCTCAAACCCGAGAATTTTTGCTGAAGTTGCATCTCAGTTTCAGTCCGCGAACTGACGGAAGTTCTCGAACCCGAGAATTTCTGCTAGAGTTTGTGAACTCCAACCGGTTAACTTGAGTCCGCGAACCCATTCCGCGAACTTGAGAGGTTATGTCTAAAAACGATGTTTGTGAACTTATCTTAATAAACTAAGGAATGCTATTACAAACTGTGGTTTTATAGTTCATGAATCGATTCGAGTGAATCACATCTTTTTTGCTTCAGTTGTGTCTTGTGTAGTAATGAGATCTCATAGCAATTGAACAACTCTCTATCTAGTTCATTTGAGTCATTTGGACTAGTTATGGTGAAGAAGAATTTGGTTGATATGAAAGTTATCATTTGGACAACCATTTGGTTAAATAGTATTGAACCAACTATTTTACACGTTTGGGTACGGTTACACAAACCCAAAATCGTCAAGCACATGTATATATGACAAGCTAAGTTTTCGATCTAACGTCTAATCAGGTTTTCATATAATGGTGAATATTGAATGCTTTGTTACCAAGATAACATTGATTGCAAATCCTGATTTGAAAGACTACATAAGGGATAACTCTAGCAACTGGGAAACCTAATCCCCACACATTCTGGGTGATACTAGTTTGCTAAGCTAGAGTCGATTCTCCTTTAACCTTTGGTTTTCTTCTTCTAAAACTAGGTTAACGACTTAAAGACTTCATTGGGATTGTGAAGCCATACCGATACTACTTTTCTACTAGTTGTGTGATCTGATCTTGTTGTTTCTATCGTACGAGTATAATTATAATAATTGTCTTGTGATTTCTATCTCTGATAGGTAAGATATAAAAGTAATCACAAACATCTTCGTCTTACCGTTTGTGATTCCTTAATAATCTTCTTCGTTGCGTCAATTAAGTTTATTGTGAGGTGATTGATAAAACTGAGTTGTTCTTCGGGAATATAAGTCTGGTTTTATTGATTGGTTCCTGTTCACCTTGATTTATCAAAAGATAGAACAAAACTCATAGGTTTATTCGTGGGAGACGAATTTATGTATCTTGTAGACTTTTCTGTGTGAGACAGATTTGTTTATTAAAGTCTTTGACTTTCGGTCGTAGTAACTCTTGGTTGTGGGTGAGATCATCTAAGGGAATCAAGTGCGTAGTATCCTGCTGGGATCAGAGGCGTAGGAGCATAGCTGTACCTTGGATCAATGTGAGATTGATTAGGGTTCAACTACAGTCCAGACCGAAGTTAATTTGGAGTAGGCTAGTGTCTATAGTGGATTAATACAGTTTATGTTTAATCTAGACTAGGTCCTGGGGTTTTTCTGCATTTGCGATTTCCTCGTTAACAAAATTCTGGTGTCTGTGTTATTTTTTTTCCGCGTTATATTTTGTTATATAATTGAAATAATACAGGTTATGCGTTGTTCAATCAATTAGAATATCCGACCTTATTGGTTGTTGATTTAAATTGATTGACTCTTGGATATTGGTCTTTGGTACCATCCAAGTTATCTCTCTTTGATTAAGACTCGCAGATTGTATTTGCTTGAGTAAATCAAATTGAGAGATTGAAATAATAACTCCTTTAGATATTTTCTATTGATTGAGTCTAGTTGATTCTCTAGAAAGTAACTCGGAGTTGTCCATACATATTGCTAATCGAAATATTGGGTGTGGTTGTTAGACTCCCGCTTTTTCACTTACAAGACAAACAAATACGAGATGCCATTGTTGGTCGTACGTCGACTAAGTCACCGTTTACCGTTGTTTTTTGTTTTCTAAAGGACGAGCAAGAACCAAGTCACACTTGGGCGCTACAACAAGTAAAGGCGATCTACCGAGATGATGATATCCACGGGGTTATAGTGACAGACAATGAAGTAGCATTGATGAACGCAATAGAGAGAGTCTTCCAATTGGCACATAATATGATTTGTACATTTCATATATGGTGCAATGTGAAGAATAGGTGCAAGCCTCAACTTTGTCCACCTAAGAGGAAAGCATTAGAAGAGATTAATAAGCTACCGAAAGATGAACAAGCGGATGCAAAAGAGGTATTCGATAAATAATAAACCATAAATCACTCTAAATGGGTTGCTTTCTTCGGGGAATAGGAGGCATTGAATTGGTCTCTCACCGAATAAGAGTATAATCTAAATCTTGCCGAATTTATTGAACATTGGTCTGGCCCAGAATTTCCGGAGGATATTGTAACGTATGTGGTGGAGCAATAGTTGGAACCGCACAAAGAGCGCTTTGTTTATGCTTCTACCAACCACCATAAACACTTTGGGAATCAAGCGACAAGTTTGGTAGAATTGTCTCACCACCGGTTGAAGAAAAATCTATTTGGATGTGTCGATAATTTTGTGGTTGTTTTTAACGCCATGGAGGTTTACTTCAACCGTGATATTGAGAAAATTAAAGAGAAGTTTCAAAAAATCCACATCATGAAGTACAAAAAGATTGTAGACAAAGGTGGTAACATCAAGATAATGGAGGACCTTCGGTTTTTCAAGGGACTTCACTATAATATTTCACATGCTTGCATTAAGAGGTTAATGGTTGAGGTGAATTTGATCGACATATGGGGAACCAAGCCGGATGATGTATGTGTTTGCAACATGATGAAGTCTATGGGACTCCCTTGTTGCCACATGATAGATAAGTATGAACATGGCATAATCCATTTAAGCGATATAGTTTTTTTCCTCCTCCAAAGGGCGATGTCGGAGAAGAGTTTAGTGACAATGAAATTGGAAGAATCGTTATCTAGAGGTACTGGAACATGAACAAACTTGAAAGGCAAATCTTTTGGGATGACATGCGGCCAATTGTTTATCCACACACTTTGGAGAATGTGCAAGAACCGAATAAAGGCAAGGGAAAAGGTAGGCCAAGAACCAAAGAAACAAAAAAACAAGTTAGAGAATATGGAAAGGTATTGGGTAAGAGGAAAAGTGAAATGATCCCTTTTACTAGACATCCTTCAGGGCATGAGCATACCACGGAGAAGTACCAAGAAGATTCTAAGAAAAGGGCTTGGAATATTATTGAAAATGGAGAGACAAGTGAAGGGGATATGAATAAAAAAGGACCAATGTTATACTCTCAACCTACTCCAATTGATGATACACCACCTCTTGAGGATACACCACCTCTTGTTGATAAAAGGTTCTTATAAGATCTACCTCCTTACATTAGAGATTATGTCATATCCAACGATGACGTCCCTCCGGATGGTAATTGCGGTTTCCACATTGTCGTACAATAACTAGGGCCTTTCACTCAAGGTGCCAATCTATATAATGATAATCAAATCATTTATTCCCGTCAAAGGTTGTTGATGAAGCTAATGGAGAAACCGGAATTTTACAAGACAATGTTGTCCGATGGGGATGCTAGTCTCAATATGAAGTTTGTTAGGTATCAAAGCCATCTCCACTGGGGAAATCCAATCACAAGGGATCATTGGATGGGAATGCCAATATGTGGGCACTTAATCTCCGACACATTCAATTGCGTGGTTCACTTTTACTCAAAATGTGGTAGTTTCACATACACTCTAAAAACAACCATATGTGTCGAGCAACTTAGACGTAGGAGAGTGGTGATTGCGTTGATTAACAACAACCATTTTATAGGCCTCCGGTTAGAAGACAATTGTCCATTGCCTCTGATATGCGTATACTCTTATTGGAATGGATTTAACCCCGACACAATGTTGGGTTGGTGCATTATGTATGAACATAACATGGAGATGTGGAAAGCTTTGAAGGAATCGGAAAAAATTATACATGAAGGTTCTATTTCCCTTGAGGATGATTAAATGTACCACTAGTTAGACTAAGTATGCTTTGAAAATCAACATAAGAATGAAAGGTTGTGTTTTTTTGGTATTTGGTCTTATTTTTGTGTTTTTTGGAATGCATTTTATAGAAGTTCGGTTAAAAAATGAAATTACAGAACATTACCGAACTTTTACATGACATAAGTTCGAATAGGAAATGAAATTACAGGATATTGCCGAAATGAAATTACAGAACACTTAATATCCCATACGCAATATGAAAAAGTCTTTTAGGATGCGGATGATCTTCATATTTGAAATCCTTTATTTTTTTCATCGTCGCCATTCATTTTTTGATGTTAAAACAATTTCCTCGTATGTTTCACCCCTAAGTCGATTCCTCCTTACAATCCGAAATAAAGGCAAAAATTCCACAACTCTTTCTCTAATCTTTTCAAATCGAATGAACAAAGCTATTTGGTCAAGGTTATGACGGTTACATGTGTCGGAGCAGAATTTCTCATGAATTTTCCCCGAAAATCTATTACTCATAATACCATTCACTCGTCGTTCTTCACCCCTCTTTGGATAGCATAGTACGTAGTTTCTACAAAGAGAAAGATCTTCTTTTAGAGTAAATTTATGACTAGGAACTGCCATTTTTATGAAATTTTGAAACAAAATGTGAACCATGAGACACATATATATATACCGTTGAGGTGTATAACGAATATAAAGATAGTTATTACTTGAGTCAGATCAACTACATTGTTGTCTCAACGCTACAGTTCGGTTACATTGGGATATAACCGAAATCAACACTTTAAAAAAATTATGAAGTTCCAGAGTGCCATTCGGTTACCTGGTAAATTTGTGCAGGTAACCGAACAAAACATTGGCTAGGACTGGTTTTGGAACCCCCATGTTCAGTTACATACCATTTTTTTGCAGGTAACCGAAAAAATGAGTTCGGTTACCTGCCATTTTTTTCTATGTTACCGAATATGACTCTGAAACTTCTAAAAAAATTTAAACTGTTGAGTTCGGTTGTATCGCAAAATTGCTAACAAACCGAACTTTGAGACAACAAAGTTCCGTTGCTTACGATATTTGGTCTACTAACCGAACTACCTTAATGTTTCTTAAATATTTTATTGTAATGAAACATATATGAGTCTAATAGCCGAACTAATCCCTTAAAACACAAATTAAAAACCAAATTATGAAATTCATTTACTAATTCACATAACTAATTGTTGGAACCACACGAACAAAAGAAAACAAACTACCAAATCCACAATAAAAAGGTCTTCCAAACATAACAAAACAAAGTACCAAATCTGCAAGTAACCGAACTATTTTCTAAACATAAGAAACCAAAGTAGTAATTGTTGTAATCACTCATTGACGACGACCACCACGAGAAACTTTTCTACTCTTGCGTTTAGGAGAATTAGCTCTTACTTCGTCACTAGGAGTGTCATCTCCACTGCTTTTTTATTCAACCATCAGACTTGAACCTTCCCCTTCTCGACGACTCCTCTTCACCGGCATAGTCTGGCTTGGATCAACGGTGTTGGGTGAAAAAATATTAGTCCATTGGTTATAGAGGTGTGTTTGTTCATGAGTGTTCATCGGCTCTTCACTCTGGATTTTTGCCATCATTTTCTTCAACAATTTAGCACTTTACTTCACCTTTTTTTCAATCAAAAGCATAAATAGGTATTATTTTTCTCAATTTTATAACATTTTGAAAAACAAAAATAAGAGTAAATATGTTACCGCCAAATTCCATAAGATCAAGGCCTCATCACCATAGGTAGGGGTATGCTTCATAATTTTCTGAGCATCTTTCTCCACTGCCTTCGCTTTCACTTTCTCAGCACGGGCTTGTTGGTCTCTGTTTATTACACGAGGATGAGAAAAAATTTCATACCATTCCAGTTATCCCTAGTCAGCAGCATTTGGCTCATCATAACAATCTTCACACTCTTCAACTGGAATAACATAATTCTCATAGTTGTTCTATTGATCCATTGATGGAGCAGGTTCGTATTTTGGAACAAAATTCTTTTCGGTGTTCTTAGTTCCCCGCTTCTTCACCTTGAAGTTGAATTTTTTCTCTTGTGGGACACTTTGGACACAAGAAAATTATCTCAATACTCTTCGAGGATTATACATTGTACAACCTCCAGGATAAAACAACGGTCCATTATAACCCGCGATAGGTGAGAAATTAACAACATCAACATTTTCCTCCTCTTCATCTGATTGAAGCCTGTATGGATGGAAAACCACATCTTCAACCGTTGCATTATCCAATGTCTCTCTCAACCTCAATAACTTGTTTTTCTTACCCTTCTCCTATGAGTCCAAAAATTCATATTTACCAGCTGTAGGCTTCCCATAAGGCCATGGAATGTTAGCATGAGACAATTTCAGTTTAGGGAAGTGGTCATACACCCAAACCTATGAGAAGAAACCACAAATATGTTTAGTAAATATATCTTGATTAGTAACAGTACATATTCATTCACTTATCAAAATCAAAGTTCAGTTTGTTCGCAAATATATCTTGAAACACACAAAGAATAATTTGACGGAGTACCTAAACAAGGGTGTATAAGCATCCACAATTACAACTCTTAAGCCTAAAATATTTTCTGATCTCCGCTTGAAAGAATGATAGAAACGCAATTCCACAACAGTAGTTGTTCACCTCATCAAGGGGGTCCAATAGCTGGAGGTAATGGGCATTTACCATGTGACCTGAAGTGTCGGGGAAGAAAATAGTTCCTAGTTGATATAACAAATAAGCAGTCACATGGTGCTTAATCTTCTCCAGTGTCATCACCAACTTTCCTTAAGCAACAAATCTTTCGTCCCTCCAAATTCCTCAAACAAGACTTTCAACTTGATCTTTTTCAACTTCCTCTTGTACGACCGATATGGGTTGAACTCATTATACTCATCACCTTCATCAGGCTCTTTTGCAGATCGTCTAAACTCACATCGTGCCTTGTCATCGCTCCATCCTAGATATCTTTCCACCAACTTTTCAAGAAGTTCATAACTCATGGAGGGATCATAGCCAGCTCGAACACTTGTTCCCGTAATTGGTAGGCCCGTGATTCGAAAACAATCATCCGGAGTTATTGCCATCTTGCCAAACGGTATATGAATGGTATCCATCTCTAGATAAACCCTCTCGGAAAATGTAGAAACGGTGACAGCATCAAATTTTTGGTGCGCATGTTATATCACGTTCCATAGTACACAATCAAATACCGCTAACCGGACCTTATCACACTCATTCTCTATATCCTATTTATTATTCTTTTGACATTTCAAAACACGAACAACATTATTATGATCCTACAAATACAACATCATATCTTATATATTAATATATACCGAAAAATATATGTCAAAATATAAAAATGGCTAAGAAATATTGATGTATAAGATTCAATACCTTTGTCGCAAAGATCTTGGCAGCCCATGAGTTTTTTTAGCCAAGCAATACCTCCCCTCCGTCTCTTGGAGTACCATAAGTTGGGTTCTTTGGCGGAAAAAACAAATTGTCAGCAGGAATGTATGCATATCTAGCATAAGGCTTTTTAGGCGTCTTTCTAGTTTTTTTTTTTTTACTATTTCTAATTGTTCATCTTCCTCTTCACCCGAGTCCTTTGATTCGTCATCTTCATTATCTCCATCCTTATCTCCATCTTCTTCACTATCATCATTGTCATCTCCTTGTTCCTTTCCATATTCCTTGTAGGATCATAATATCTCAAGAAGGACACACTTGCGAAGTTTGGTTCATAACACATTGCGAGCGTCGCAGAATGATTTGAAGAATGACGTAACAGATGACGGTTTCAGAAATATGAGAAAAGTGTGATGACTTTGCGATGTTTGTAGTGCTTGCAAAGATTGAAAATAGAACTCTTGCGAGAATATCACAAGTTAGATCCTAAAATAAAGGATAGATTCACCCACTATGTTAATCCCTATATAAAGAGTTAAATAAGCGTAAGGAAGAGAGAGATCTTTTTCGAGGGTTGAGAAAGTCATTAGGAGAGAGAAAGTTTAAAGAGCGATTGTATTCTTGTTTTCTTCCTTTTCTGGTAACATTTCTATGAATCAATTAATAAAAGTGTTGCTCTTAATCTTTAAAAGATGTGTTGATTATTATGAATTCTTGTGAGGGGTGTAGTGTGGGATTTCCTGCTACTACATATTGGCGTTAGAAACAGGGATTGAAGATTATCAAATCAAGAAAATTTGACTAGAGATTGTGGAGATTATTGTGAAAATTGTTTAAATCGAGAAAATGATAAAAGAAAACAACAAATCAGTTGGAGAAAAGATGGTTAAGATCAATGAGAATGAAAGAAGATTGGAGTGTAATGTAATCACAAAAACGATGGTTAATGAATTCCATGAAAACATTTGAGGGAGGATACATAAACGAGATTTTGAAGTAAAGAAGATTATGACGGTAGAAAAAATATCTCCGTTGAAGGATTGGGAAAAGCATAAAATTACATTCACATCGGCAGAGATACCAGAAGAAAATTTGAACCACACATCTCCTTTGGTAATCACAGTAACAACTATACGAAAAGAAAAAGAGAAATCAACAAAATCTATGGAAGAATGGGCGGTGAATAGAACTTTGGTAGATACGGGAAGCTCAGTGGACGTAATATTTTATCATGCATACAAAGGAATGGGATACAAAGATGAAGAAATGTCTCATCCAACATATCATATTCATGGTTTCGGCAAGTCCACAACTAAACCAAAAGGAGAAATAACAGTGAGAATTTCGTTGGGAGAAATTGAAACCCAAATAACGCTATATGTGGTGGATATGGAGTCACCATATAACATGTTATTGGGAAGATCATGGATACATGCAATCAAAGATGTAGCATCAACATTACATCAGTGCATCAAGTTTCTTATGCCAAGCGGGATTGACGAAATTAGGGGAGATATTGAAGGTGCGAAACTATGTTATCAAATTGAAGTAAAAAATTATGAAGAACGAGTGAAGAAGCGAAAAGCTCGCAGGAAGATGGAGAAAGAGGCAAAGAAAGAAGAGGAGCTTAAAATCTACATGATAAGAGAAGAAGAAGGAAAAGGAATACCCAGCGAAATTTCGCAGGAAGGAGATAAACCACCGAAAATCATGAAAGAACCAACACCAATGGGAGAACCTGAAGCAAGTTACATTGCAGCAGAACCAACAAAAGAAGTAAATATTGGAACTGAAGAAGAACCTAAAATGTTGAAAATTGGAACTAAGATGGATACATATGAGGAAGAAAGAACTGTCACTCTCTTGAGAGAATATAAGGATATTTTCGCTTGGAACATGGACGAAATGCCTGGAATAGATCCATCAGTTGCATGTCATAAATTGGATATCAACAAAGACGCAAGACCATTTAAACAAAGGATAAGAAAAATCGCAACAACTTACCATCCCAAAATAGAAGAGGAACTGCAAAAAATGCTTGATGCAGGAATTATAAGACAAGCAAAATATCCAGAGTGGATAGAAAATATGGTTGTGGTTCCAAAGAAAAATAATGGGATAAGAATTTGCATAGACTTTACTGATCTAAACGAAGCTTATCCTAAAGACAGCTTTCCATTACCAGATATACCTCAAATGGTCGAATCAACAGTAGGAAATGATAGAATATCTTCTTTAGATGGGTATAAAGGATACAACCAGATTCCTCTCGCCGAAGAAGATCAAGAACATATATACTTCTTTTTTCACTCCAAGAGGATTATATTGTTATACAAAAATGCCATTTGGTTTGCGAAACGCAGGAGCAACATATCAAAGGATGGTAGAGAAGGTATTCGCAAAGTGGATACACAAAACATTAGAGGTGTACGTAGATGACATGTTGATAAAAAGTAAAGAAGATAAAAATCATGTACAAGATCTGAAGGATATTTTTGAACAGATGCGGCATTTTAACATCAAGGTGAATCCAGAAAAATGCATTTTTGGAGTTGCGTCAGGAATTTTTTTAGGATACATTGTATCCAAGGAAGGAATAAAAGTTGATCCAGAAAAAGTGCAAGAAGTTCGCGATATGCCAACACCAGCAACAGTAAAAGATGTGCAAAAGTTAAATGGACTCTTAGCTTGGCTGGGAAGGTTCATCTCGTGATCATCCGATAAATGTAAATATTTCTTCATAATACTATAAAAGGGAACAAAATTCAGATGGACAGATGAATGTGAGAAAGCTTTTCAAGGAATAAAAGAATACCTGGCGAATACATCTATTTTACAAAAGGCAGAACCGGGAGAAGAGCTGCTAATCTATCTTGAGACAACTTCGCATGCATTAAGTGTTGTGTTATTGCGAGTAGATGTAGGAGTTGAAAAACCAATTTACCACATCAACTAGACGTTCAATGCCACATAAATAAATTATTATAAGATTGAAAAACTAATTCTAGCATTGGTTTATGTGACCTTTAAGCTACGCATATATTTTCAAGCACATAAAGTTAAAGTGCTAACAAAGGTACCAATTGAATCAAATATTTAAGAACTCAAAAAGATCAGGCAGAGTAGAGAGATGTAATGCGCAAGTAGGACATTTCGAAATTAAATATGAAGTGTTATCTTCACCAAAGTCGCAGGTTGTTGCAGATATTTTAGCAGAATTTCCTTTAGAAGATGATGAAGCTGTTGAGGAAATGATGGATGTAGAAGAAGAACAAGGAGACCCAAAAGACTTGTTAACAGAACCAAATAGATGGGAGATATTGGTGTATGGATCCTCAAATGGGGAAGGTAATGGAGTTGGAATTATCTTGATACCATAGGGAACAAAGATGGCTTTTTCATTTAGGTTGGAGTTCACATCCACTAATAATGAAACAGAATATGAAGCTGTGGTACATGCCCTAAAATTCGCAATAGAAATAAAATTAGAAAATGCTAGAATTACCAGTGATTCACAGCTAGTCATTCGCCAGATAAAAGGAGAATACACAACAAATGAACCATCCTTGAAGAAATACAATAAACTTGTTGAAGAATTGTCAGCAAAAATCCCAAAAATAAAATGGAGTCATATATCAAGGAAGGATAATAGGCTTGCAGATGATTATGCTTTCATTTCAAGCATGATGACAGATCCAACTGCGAGATGCATAAATATACATACACTTTTATCGCCATCAATCAATAAATAAGAGGAAGAAGAAGTAGATGTAATGATAGTAGAAGGTGGTGAAAAAGAGCCAAATGACAATATCGCAGATTGGAGAACAGAACTTCATGCATATTTAGCAAGAGGAGAAATACCAAGAAACAGATTGGAGACACACAAATTAAAGAGTCGTTCAACAAATTATGAATTAAGAGATGGGATATTGTATAGAAAATCATTTAATGGACCCTCACTTAGATGTTTGACACGAGAAGGAGATAAAGTGTTAAAAATATTACATAGTGGAGATGCTGGCAACCATAGCGGAGGAAGATCTTTGGCATATAAAGAAAAAACACAAGGTATTATTGGCCATATATGCATGAAGATGCAAAACAAGTATCAAGGCGTTGCGAAGATTGTCAGCGACATGGAAAGAGAATACATGCTCTTGGAGCACCCTTATCATCCTCAACCAGTGTGTGGCCTTTTGGAAAGTGGGGGTTAGATATTGTGGGACCATTTGTACCAGGATATGGACAAAAAATATACTTAATTGTTGCAATAGATTATTTCACAAAATGGGCAGATGTAAAAGCAGAACAGCACATTCGCGACAAAGACATATTTACATTCATTTTTGAAAATATCATCTACATATTTGGAATTCCAGCACAGTTGGTATCTGATAATGGGAAGCAATTTGAAGGGAAGAATATATAAATGTTTCTTAATGCATATAAAAGAAAATGCGGAAAATCCACTCCTTTATACCCACGGGCTAATGGGAAAGCATAGGCAACAAATAAGACAATCGCAGATATATTAAAGAAGAAGTTGGAGGGACATAATAGAGCATGGTGCGAACAAGTACATAATAAAGTATGGGCTTACAACACAACTAGGCGAGAATCAATAGGAATGTCACCTTTCTGTCTAACATATGGGGTTGAGGCAGTGTTACCAACATAATTTTCTATACCCACGACAAAAAGGGAGGCCTGGGAGAAGAATCTTAGTGCTGGAATGATCCTAAGAAAATTAGATGAATTATAAGAGAAGATAGAAAAACATTTACAGCATATGGAGAATTATAAACGGAGATTAGCACAAGAATACAATAAGCGTGTCAAACTACATGAATTTCAGCCAGGTGATTTGGTTCTTCACGAGACGCCAAATTATCAGCAAGAAGGTGGTGGAAAATTAGCGAGAAAATGGGATGGACCTTACATTATAAAAGAGATATTTGGAACATGGGAATACAAATTGATGGATCCAGAGGGTAAAGATGTTGGTCAAAGACTTGGTAGACCATGGAATAGATTATATTTAAAGAGATATTACCCGTGAGGAACTTTGAGAATCCCTAGTTGTTGAAATGATGCATGATGCAACAAAGTAAGTATTAACAAAAAAAATTATTGCGAGATTATTCAAGATCAAATTAAAATAAGAATGTGCGAAAATTTCGGAAGAAATGATCATTTAAGATCCAGAATGGGACGAACCTTTATGGCGTACACCCTAGTTCGCGAATAAAATTTCGCAAGCGGCAAATGTAAGACCTAAAGTATGTCATAGAGGGGGGTATCTTTTGCATGGCTTAGCGATAAGTTTACACCGCTGCTGGAACCTGAGTCATGGAGATTTTGGGTCAATGAAAGCCCATCCAAGAGAGACACCTTGGATTCTCAGCTTGAGCATATGACTTGAGTTGGATGACTAAGGTAATAAGAGCTCTCCTAAAGGGTGAAGAGTATGACCAAGGCGCCGAGGTACACGATTGAGGCAAGAGTTCCCGGGGCGTATGAAACTACCCTGGCCATTCTTGGTAAGTCTTGGCTATGATGCACCGGGCCCAAAGAAAACCCCAATTAGGGTGCAGTCTCGTAACCGTAAGCCATATAGTCAAAAGGGATAAGAGGCTGCGAACACAACTAGTTGTTGTTAAGAATGGATGGGAGGAGCTAGTCTTGTATGGCCGATGTACGTATCCTTGAAAGGGAAACCAGGGGGAAGATAAGGGTGGCACCCTCCATTAGGGAGATGATAAGTGTCTTAAGACGCAAATGTCATGAGACTTTTTACTCATGAGAGTATTAAGACTTGTCATATTTGTGCAACGTTCCTGAAGAGGCAATAATACAAAAGAGAAGATAAGACGAGATCAAGGGGTCATACATGCAAGTGTAAAGACGTCATGCGATTTCGTCGCAAGACGACAATGTCATGGGGATTTAATTTCGTAAGAAAATTTAGACATGTCATATTGTCGCAGCAAAAATACAAAAGAATAAAAAGTTAAGGCAAGATCAATGGGTTTCCACATGAAAGTGTAGAAACGTCTGATGATTTTGTCGCAATACAAAAGATGGCAAAAGAATACCTTTACCTAGGAAGGAAAAATAAGACCGCATAATAAAATAAATTCTTTTATAAAGTACTAATCATTTTTTATGCAGATCATATATCATGAGAAAGATAATGAGAGGCAAGTATGGGAATTAATAAACAAGATGGCATTATCTTTCTCGCAAGTTCTTAAAATACCAAAGGCAAAATTGATCCCAAAAGAGGTCCAAAGTACATTTTTCGCAAGAGGAGAAAGAGTAATTCAAGAAAATAAAACTAGAACTCAGACTTCAATATCTTCTTCACCAGCTTTATCTTCTTCGCCAACCTTATCATATCCACCAACTTTATCATCTTTGCCAGTGCTTTCCTTATATTGGTTGACTCTGGTTTCTTCTTCATTTGTCTCATCACTAGCAATTGCTTCATCACCAGCATATCCTTATTTAGTAGGGATTTTTTCTTCTTTTTCTAAAATTTCTTGGGAAGCGCTTTCTTCACCACTTTCATAATCAAAATCACTATCACCAGCATGAGGAGTTTCATCTTCATCTACTTCCAGAGGTTTGAGTGATACAGGAGAAAGAGATTTGGACAACAGAACCTCATTCACAGGAACTTCAGCACTGAGATGAGCTTGGAAAAGGAAAGCTCTGTCACGGTTTCTAATCTCCATGTTTTTGAAATATTCAAGATAATCATACTTTCTTTCTGCACGATCGCGAGAGCGGGCAAGATGAGCAGCAAGCAAACCATTTTATTTACGAACCTTGGAAAGTTTATAATCCAAAGTAGAAATGGAAGACTGAAGCTTTCTTTCAGATTCTGCGAAAGGTAAAAACAAAAATTATTCAGGCGAACCCCTCGCAAGGGAAATATCGCAAAGAAGTTTAACAAAAGAAAGATTCTGAGGAAGTCAAAATGACTACCTTCCTTTTGAGATATTATATTTTGAATTAGTGCCAAGCAAGTATTCCCCCAATGACTCATGGCATCATCAAATTTATCTCCAACTAGACCTTTCAGACGAGATTTTAATTTCTCTTCTTTAGAAATGAGAAAAGTGTTTTCCTTCGCAAGTAAAGAGTGAGATTCTTCTAATTTGGAATATTTCTCTTGAAGCTGATTGGCCTTTACACTTAAAGTTATTCTACCTTGAATGAGTGTATTTTTCTCAGCAATAGATGACTCAGTTACTTCTTTAAGTTCATTTTTCAGCGAACGAAGAGATTGTTCCTGATTATCACACACTTTTTGAAGGACATTTAATTTATGCGAGGATATCGCCACCATATTTAAAAGAGTTCTCTTCTCTTGAGATAGAGTTTTATTTTCATCTGATAAAGTTTCTAACTCTAGGTCAACCTTAGTCAAAGAATAAAAGAGGCGAGATATTTCGCTACTTAATGAGTTTTGCTCCTAAACTAATTGAGTATTTTCTTTGGTAAGATTATCTATTTGATAAACAGAATATGTGTGAAGATTATCTAATCGGTTATATTGATCCATCCAACTATCTCTATCAACGCGAATTTCTTCAAATGTAGATTGATGAAATCTCTCCATTATTCGTTTCTGGTTTAAAGCTTAACAAGCGAAAAAAGTCTTTAAGAATGAACAACATGAAAAGAATAAATTTGTTAAGAGGGAAGTTAAGAACAAAGAAAATAAATTCATACCTTTTAATTCATTATTTTTCTTGCGAAGAAGTTCGCAGTCCAAAGAAGCATTTTGAAACTTCTTCTCTTCAAGGCGAAGATTCCCCTTCAAGACTTCAACTTCCTTGTCTAAGGATGTTTGCGAGGCTGTCCTATCAGAACCAAGATATTTACCTAAAATTTCGCAAACACAAGATTTGACAGGGTCCATAGATAATTTCTTGGCGTTAACTAAAAGATCAGATAAGACCTTTAAGGCAAGAGCCACTCCGTCTGCAGTTTCCTTAGAGAAAGGGAGGGACTCAGATGAAGAAGTAGCAACAATAGAAAGTTGATGATCGTCATCATTTGGTAAAGAGACGTCATTTGAGGGTAAGGTGTGAGGCAGATCAAGGGTTGAGATTATGGTGGAACGAACTTGAGAAGTATTGGTGGCAGGGGAGGAAGATATTTCATTCGCAACAAGTATTTCCTCCATAGAAGGATTAGTTAAAATATCAGAGCTTATTGCGATATTTTCGCAAACAGGAAGTGGAGGTTCGGTTTGCGAAGAAGAAGTTGAAAGACCAAGTTTGGGAAAAGAAACAGAAACATCAACAATTTTAGCTTGGCGATATTTCTTGGGAGGTTAAGTGGCATCCCCATCACCCTGCGAATCACAACTCAGATAAGAAACAGAGGCAAAAATATTGTTATTAAAAAGATCCATATTTCTTACTACCTTGTCATTCGCAGATTTTCTCTTTTTCGCAAGAACCTTGAGTTGCGAACTTCTGGGAGCATTAAGGTTTTGAACTGTAAATTCGGTACTGGAAGTGTTTTTGCTGAAACAAAAATAATATGGGAATTACACAAAGAACAAACAAGATGATCTCAGCAAAACAAAATCAGATTTCAAACAAAATCAAAAGAAAAAAAAGAAGAAGAACTAACCTTGGTGACTCCATGGAAGTAAAAGAGAACAGTAGCAGGAAGATGAATTCGGTAAAAAGGAAAGTTACAGGCGATGAAGATTTGCAGAGAATATGAAGATGAGGAAGATAAAGACGAAGTAAAAGAAGAAAATTGTCTCTCCCCCAGATCATTCTTTAAATATGCAAGGGAAGATGACCGGTTAATGGTAAAACGTGCCAGTAGTTAAAGGAATATTCAACATGTGTTGACGATTATACTTAATTCACGGAGCCTTGTCGATAGAAAAATAAGTTGAAAGAAAAGATGAACAACTACGGCATTTTGAAGAAAAATTTCCCATGACATTCTCTCATTCGCAGAGAAGACATAAGAAGAGGCAAGATGTAGGATCATAATATTGCAAGAAGGACAAACTTGCGAAGTTTGGCTAACAACACATTGCGAGCGTCGCAGAATGATTTGAAGAATGACGTAACAGATGACGGTTGCAAAAACATGAGAAAAGTGTGATGACTTTGCGATGTTTGTAGTGTTTGCGAAGATTGAAAATAGAACTCTTGCGAGAATATCACAAGTCAGATCCTAAAATAAAGGATAGATTAGCTGTCACCCACTATGTAAATCCCTATATAAAGAGTTGAATAAGTGTAAGGAAGAGAGAGATCTTTTTCGAGGGTTGAGCAAGTCATTAGGAGAGAGAAAGTTTAAAGAGCGATCATATTCTTGTTTTCTTCCTTTTCTAGTAACATTTTTGTGAATCAATTAATAAAAGTGTTGTTCTTAATCTTTAAAAGATGTGTTGATTATTATGAATTCTTGTAAGGGGTGTAGTGTGGGATTTCCTTCTACTGCATTACTTATCCCCATCCTCATTTCCTCCTTCTTCTTCAGCCAGTTCCTCTTCTCCACCTTTATTATGTTCTTGAGTACCCATCTATTCCACAATATCTTCATTAACTTGTTCAATTACATTGTCAACATTAGCTCTATTCACATCATGTTGGATGACAACACCCGGTAATGAACCACCTCCATACTTAGCATTTTTGGTTCCATGCTTATTGAAACCTAAGCGTACTCTTCCTCAAGCCATGATAGTACTTAGATCTTCTAGTAAAGGTTGGTTTGATTTTTTTCCTCTGCCACTAATCAAGAAAACAAAAGATATTAGCTTAACCGATAAATGATTGACTAAATCAGATGCAACATAATGGTTCTCGCAGTAAGGTTTGGTTAGTTGCAAAATTTTAACAAAAATACGCCAACCCTAAAAAAGAATTGTGTTCCAGGGTAGAGTTCGGTTAGTCCAGCTTTTTTGCGAACAAACCGAACTCCAAATTATATGAAATTAGGGAAGAGTTAGGTTTGTCATTTTTTTGTGAACAAACCGAACTCAACATGTATGCAATTAAAAAATAGTTCGGTTACTAGGTAGTTTTAAATGTTTTTGCGAACCAACCGAACAAACTTGGAAAAGTTCGGTTAATTGAGAACTCAACATAGTGGGAAAATTAGCACAGTTCGGTTACATTGATTGATTATTTTATTTTTTTGTAATATGGGTATAGTTCGGTTACCACATAGTTTTAAAAAAAATTGCGAACCAACCGAACATAGTTGAAAAATTTTGGTTAACTAAGAACTCA
Organism: Papaver bracteatum; assembly: GCA_023529315.1. NCBI lineage: Eukaryota > Viridiplantae > Streptophyta > Magnoliopsida > Ranunculales > Papaveraceae > Papaver > Papaver bracteatum. The sequence continues at coordinate 409,189 of JAJJWX010000810.1, read as the reverse complement.
ACATAGTGGGAAAATTAGCACAGTTCGGTTGCATTAGAAATTTTGTTTTTTGTAAAATGGGCAAAGTTCGGTTAGTAGATAGTTTTCAAAAAATTGCGAACCAACCGGACTCTGAGTTCGGTAACATAGTCTTAATTCCTATTGAACCGAAATGTTCTTCGTGTTCTTCCTTTCAAGAAGTTCTGTTAACAAACTAGGGTTTTTGTGAAACTCGTCCTAACCGAACAAGGCATTGTAACTTCCATTTGAACCCTATTTTGATGATTTCTATTCAATTAAACGAATCAAAGTCAAATTAAAAGTAATGGGTTTGGTTGAAAATACCTTCGGATCTTTCCCATGTCAGTTTGAGTCTTCTTCTTGCATTTATTATAGATGATTATGTCTTCACCTTCCGGTTCCACTTCTTTATGAATCTCCAATACACTTGGCTGATTTTTTAGATGTCCTAATGGGGGACCTTTTCCTGGGAGTCTTTTGGTTTTCTTTCGAAGAACCATTCTTATAATCGATTGATTAATCGACGATGAAAATTTTATGAATCGACGATTAATCGATGAAGACGGTGTTGAAAGGAGGAAGAAAAAGAAAATGTTGAAAGGAATAAGACGATGTGAGGCGGTAGGGTAGGTCTGATTTTTTGTTTTTGTTAATAGATTAGATTAGGTTAATAATCTAAAACCGTTTTATATTATTAGTTTACTGATAATCTTAATTAGGGTTTGGGGGAAAATTAGTAATTTCCACATTTTAGGACATTCCTTATAAGTGTAGGGTAGATGGCCTTATAAAACAATGGTCCCCCAAAAAATATAATGGTCCCCAAAAAACGATTTCAATAAATGTTTGGTGTATGGGTTTGTATGCATGATGTATATTAGCTTACTTCCCACAGTTTACTACATATACATCCGTTTATAACGAGCTCTGTTTTAAGGGCTGCAAGAATTTAAGGTCGTGTTTGGCAGCATCGATATCCGGTTAAACACGGCCTAACCATAGATTATTCAGATTGTAGTTACGGTTAGAACCTGTAAAACTCAACTTAACTATAGGTTATGTGTGTTTCAAAAGTCATAAGAATACATAGGGATGTTAATGAGGTACCGAATTCCGTGACCAATAATCCGAGATCCTATAGGTAATTTTCCGACATAACGGTTATCGGAAATCGGTAGCGGAAATTTGTCGGTAATTATTGTATTAATGAAACGGTATCGGATGAGGTACCTACCATTTAGCCTAAGGGGTGTCCATGGTTTGATTAGGCCAACCTCCCTATAATTATAAGGGGTGTCCTAAAGTTAGGAAAATATTAATTTACCCTTTAGCTTAATTTAAATTAAAACTAACCTAATAGCCACCTAAACCTAGCCATTTATATCTAATCTAAATAAATCATAAACCATAATTATAAACAAAAACGTGAACGAGACGAGAGGCAACAAAAAAATTTAGTTTCGAAAAAAAAATTATTCTCTTTTTTTCCCCTTTTTCCGTGACGTTACTCGTTCAATTGAAAAACCCATTACTTTTAATTCGTTTTGATCGAACAATTTGAGTAAAAATCATCAAAATAAGGTTTAAATGGAAGTTACAGTAGCTTGTTTGGTTAGAGGTAGTTTAAAAATACGTAGTTTGCTAACCGAACGTTCTGAAACCAAGAACACAAATAACACTTCGGGATTTTTTCTTCTCATAACCGAACTCCTGTATAGAACCATAAATGTTAAGTTCGTTTGGTTAGCAAAAAAAACAAAAACAAAAAACTAACCGAACTCCTCTATAGAACCATAAATGCTAACTTCAGTTGGTTTGCAAAAAAAAAAAAAAGTAACCGAACTCCTCTCTAAAAACCAACATATTGTGTTCGGTTGGTTAGGTTAGTTGGAAAATTTTGTCCCCTAACCGAACTCTTATATAGAACAACAAATCCTTAGTTCAATTGGTTTGCAATTTTTTTTTTTTTTGGTAACCGAACTCTACTCAGTAAACACATATGTTGAGTTCGGTTGGGAACTTTGTTTGATGGAATTTTGGGAACCAACCGAACTTTAACACTTTATTAAACTATTTTTGTACAGAAGGTTCGTTTGGGAACTTTGTTTGATGGAACGAACCAACCAAACATTACTCTGTAAATCCTATAAAAACAAATTCGGATACATGTTGAATTTTGTTAACCGAACTATGCAAAACCTCCATTAAAAGTGGGTTCGGTTACCTGTGACTTTCAAAACGGTAACCGAAACTATATTTCCACATATGTTCGGCTACCTGTTCTTCAAATCAGGTAACTGAATTCTTTTGACCTAGCCGAAATGTACTTAAAAATTTACATTTGTATGAAAGTTTTGACCATTGTAAGCAACATTAAGTAAGTTTGAGGTATACCCGAGTACCCAAATAGTCTTCTTCTGGTTGTGATTGGTAAAATCCACCATTTTCGACTTGAGATTGAGTTTGGGGAAGAATAAATTAATCAAAGGTAATTTTGGTATTAATAAAAATATTTGGATAAGGGGTGTCCAAATTTACATCTAAATGTCTTACCTAAAATAGAACAATGGTCCCCCAAAAAACCATGGTCCCCAAAAAAATCGTTCAAAATGAACCTCGTTTACTACATATATATATATATGTTCATAACAAACCCTGTATTAAGGGCTGCAAGAATTTAAGGACGTGTTTGGTAGCTTGAATATCCGGTTGAAAACATCATAACCATAGATTATTCAGATTGTAGTTATGGTTAGAACTTGTAAAACTCAACTTAACCATAGGTTATGTGTGTTTCAAAAGTCATAAGAATACATATGGCTATTAATATGGTATCAAATTCCGAATTGTGTAACCGATAATCCGAGATCCTATAGCTAATTTTCCGACATAACGGTTATCGGGAATCGGTAAAGGAGATTTATCGATAATTATTATCTTAACGAAACGGTATCGGATGAGGTACCTACCGGTTGGTTAACTACCGATACTGGTAATTATTATCTATCGGTATCGGTAGAACTCACATTTCAGTCGATTAACCTACAAGTTTTGGCATGTGAAGATTGTTTCCAATGTGATATGACCAAAACTATGTCCATGAAATCTAGTCTCAGGCTAGGATCAGATTTATGTAGTTGAATACCATAAATCATTGAACACCCTCGAAGATTGAAGAATGGAGAACAATGAAGACATCTGCGAGAACTTCACCAACAATGATATGTGAAGAATGACTATCCTATTTCCTTATTATAATTCTACTATTTTATCTTCTGAGACAATGTCGTACGGCTCTAGTATATATGATGAATTACAGGAATGAAATTTCTAGTTCAAGCTAGTACTTAACTAACCTAGAAACATGAACTCAAGCATTGGATGTTCATATGACTTATCTTTTTTGAGGTTAAGAATACTATTTATTATTCAATAAACTATGTCTGCGAAAAAGATCCCAAAAACATCAAATTGCATCTTTATTCACGAACTGAATTGTTAGTTCCGACTATGCATAAAGTTGATGTTACTCCAAAGTACACAAGAGTTCGTGAACCACTTTTCCTAGTTCGTGAACTATGCAATTTCAAGAAGTTCCGGGACACTTTTGAAATTTTCTCTCATGTTCACGAATTAATTTTTCAGTTTGCGAACTATGCACTTTTGGCTATGTTCCTAGACACCCCAAGCATATTGAGTTCGCGAACAACTTTTCATAGTTCGTGAATTATTATTTTTTAATGATGTTACAGAGCTCCAACATTCTTGATGGTTCAAAAACCATATTGGTCAATTTATGAGTTAGCTTTTATGCATGGTCCTAAATTGACAAATACGCAGGTGCACATTCTTCTTTGTATTATAAGGAAAACTTTTCACATGCTTATATGATTTTTATTCTTTAGAAGTTAAAGTTTGCTTGGGATCAAATTAATTCGTAAACATGGAAACTACTTCATGAACTTTCTTTAGAACAAGCAATCGTTGGTTGAAGTTTAAGCAGCCCACCATGTTTCATCATTATAAGTAGACGACTCTTTGTAAATCTTTGCTATACAAAAGCTTATCTTGATCATCGTAGTTCTTGTCTATTTAAAGGTCCGTCTCTTCTCCTGTATGATCATTCAAGCACTACTGATTGAGGAATAAGATTGATAGAAACTACAAAAAGTTTTTCATCTCTGACTTTGTAATTCTGCAAGATTAACATCTAAACTTGTTTTAAATTGATTTTGTGAGGGAATCAGTTAGGCATCTATAAAACTTTTAAAAATAATAGGTTATCCCAATTATTGAGGTTTGCTTGATTCTTTTTTACCTGGAGATCCCGCAAAGATAATAAATATTTTAAAAAAAGGGGGTACAACAACCACACCTAATATTTCGATTAGCAATCTTTATGGAATAACTCCAATATACTTTCAAGAGAATCAACTAGACTCAATCTTAATAAAGTATATCAAAGAGTTATATCTCTCTTTCTTGATTCAATTCTCACTCAAGCAAATAGAAATATGCGAGTCTAATTGAATACAAGAGAAATCACTTGAACGGTACCAAAGACCAATATTCAAGGATCAATCAATTTCAATCAACAACCAAAGGTCGGATTTTCAATTGATTGATTCAAACGCATAACTTGTGATATTTCAATTATATAACAAAATATAATGCAGAAAAGAAATAACACATACACCAGAAGTTTTGTTAATGAGGAAACCACAAATGCAGAAAACCCCGGGACCTAGTCCAGATTGAACATACATTGTATTAAGCCGCTCCAGACACTATCCTACTACAAACTAACTTTGGTCTGGACTGTAGTTGAACCCCAATCAATCTCACACTGATCCAAGGTACAGTTGCTCTCCTTACATCTCTAATCCCAGTAGGATACGACGCACTTGATTCCCTTAGTTGATCTCACCCATAACTAAGAGTAATAAAAAAATCTGTATCACACAGAAAAGTGTACGGTAATAGATAAATCTGTCTCCCACATAAATACCTACGAGTTTTTTTCCATCTTTAGATAAACCAAGGTTAACATGAACCAATTGGTAAACCAGACTTATATTCTCGAAGAACATCTTAGTATTATCAATCACCTCAAAATAATCTCAATGGAATCACAAACGATGAGACGTAGATGTTTGTGATTACTTTTATATCTTGCCTATCGGAGATATCAATCTCAATCCAATCATTACTATTGTACTCTACACGATGGAATCAGCAAGATCAGATCACATAACTAAAAGAAAGTAATATCGATCTGGCTTCACAATCCCAATGAAGTCTTCAAGTCGTTAACCTACAGGGTCTCGGTAGAAACCTAAGGTTAAAGGAGAATCGACTCTAGATAATACAACTAGTATCACACAGGAGGTGTGGGGATTAGGTTTCCCAGTTGCTAGAGTTCTCCCTTATATAGTCTTTCAAATCAGGGTTTGCAATCAATGTTAGCTTAGTTACAAAGCATTCAATATTCACCGTTAGATGAAAACCTGATTAGATTCAAGCTAATATCTTTCAACCGTTAGATCAAAAACTTAGCTTGTTACACACAAATGAAATGCACGTTTTTAGGTTTGTGCAACCGTACCCAAACATGTAAATTTGTTGTTTCAACAATAGTTAACCAAATGGTTAGCCATATGAGAACTTTCATATTAACCATATTCTTCTTCACCATAACTAATTCAAATGACTCAAATGAACTAGTTAGAGAGTTGTTCAATTGATTAGATCTTATAGAAGTATACAAGATATAATCGAAGAAAAAACGATTTGATTCACTCGAATCGATTCATGAACCTTATAGCCACGGTTTGCAAACTTGCGTTCCTTAGTTAATATAAGTATAAGTTCACGAATAATCGTTTTTAGATATAACCAACCTAAGTACGCGAACTTAAGTACCCGGAATAAGTTTGTAACAAGTTTACAAACTCCGGCAGAAATTCTAGGGAAGAGAACCTCCGACAGTACGCGGACTGGGTTCGCGGACTCTTGTTCCGGTTTTCCTGATCAACAAAGTACGCATACTTTGGTTCAAGGAATAAGTACTTATACATGTATGTGTTTCCGCACAATACTTATATCCAACAATGGTTATTCTAATTTAAACTCTCATTTAAATCATTGAAACATTCTTAGAGGACGTTATATAGTTGTTATTCACAAACCATTTTTCGTCAAAGCCATTTTCAAGTGATTGAAACATAACATGAATTTCTTCACTAGGTAAAGATGAACTTGGTCAAAGAAAAAGCTTACCAACACATATTTCGAGAAATAGATAAGCGAGATAAACTCGGCTCGAAATAGCAAATGTGTATAATCAAAGTCTATATAGAAAAACGACTTTTTTCTCAAGATAGGAGATAGAGTAGATAAACTTTTGAGTGATAGATAAGTTCAAGTCTCCACATACCTTTTAGTCGATGAAGTTCCACTAGTTCTTTGAGTAGCTCTTCGTCTTTTATGATGATCACCATGGAGTTCTTGAGCTCAACTACAATTTCAATCCTAGTCCGAGACTTAGCTATAATGTACTAGAAATCAAAACTTATAGTTTTGACCACTAACATTGACAAACATGCTTGAGATAGCAACGCATGCGAGTTCGACCGAGCAGTGCTCTAACAATATTTATTTTCTTAATTGAAACATATCTGAATGAAATCAAATATGTTTCTTGTTAGAGGCATGTAAAGGATGTCATCTAGGGTAGCGCTAATCTTCACGCAAGAATGTGGAGCAACCCTAGGCATGTAAATGATGTCATATAGGGGATCAAGTGCATGGGGTCTTGCGAGATCCAAGAGATGTAAGGAGCATTACTGAAGCTGAATTACTTGGAGAATTGATCTGGTCTCAACTACATTCCAGTCCTAAGTCTTATAATATGTGTAGGTGTAAATTATACACAGATCCAGGTGGAAACATCCTAGGCCTGGTGCACCTAAACACGAAAAGATGCGAAGCATGGAATGAATATTAGTGGCGCGAGATTTCAGGAGCCACGTGGATCGGGCGTGATCGCTCTACAGCTATCGGACAAGACTTGATTCAGACTTCTGACAAATCTGACATGACGAGACGTGGCGGGATAAACGAGGTGCTATGGTCAAATGGATAAGAAAGTAGGGGACACATCGGATAACCATAAAATCAACGATCGAAGACGGGCGACATTCAGAAACACGCAACATCGTGTCAAGAGAGCATTGGGAGATGTCGGCTCGGACGAAAGACATGCGAAGAGCCAAGATACCTCGTCCATGTGAGGAGACATAAGTCGGTCCGACAGTAGAACTGCTGAATTGATGTAACATGACCAACACCATATCTTGGGTGTATGGAACTTCTCCTATAAATAAAGGGACTTGTATTCATGAAAGTTAGGTTGTAATTTTGGGAGAGGAGAAGAGATAAACTCGAGAAAATATTAGGAAGAAGTGAGTGAGAAGTAAGTTCACCTTGTAAATAAATCCAACTAAGATCAACACCTTTGTAACACCTTGAAGTAATAAGATTCATCATTTCACCCCCGTGGACGTAGGTAATCATACCGAACCACGTATATCTTGTGTTCATGGTTGATTGTTTACTTTCATTTGAGAAGAGTAGTGCGTTTCTAACCTTTGGATGTAGTTTGTAGTAAAATGCATCTACATTCTGGCGCCGACTAAGGGGACACGACTAAGATCTCCGGATACCTTACCATTAAAGTCTTCAGAGAAGATCAACATCTCCTCAATACACGTTAATGTGTTGGAGTAGAAGCTACGATGAACTCTGTTGGCCGAAGTAATGGTTGTTTTGAGTCATTTACTGAGCATTTAAAGTCAGAGCAGTAGCATCGTCTTCAACAGTTTGATCGGCAGAGAAACTTCACGAGCTCACCAGCGACTAACAGTTCGGGTTAGAAGCTACGTGAAGAATCTGTTGAAAGGACGACTGTTTGTTCTTGATAGCTATATGTTTATTAGCGTTAAGTGAGTTGTTTCTAGCTGCGGTAAGAAGTTGGATGCTCGGAGTTACCAAAAGTTAGCGTTTTAGATGTTTCATCATGTAATGAACTATCGACCATATATAATTTTTAGCCGGCGGTGTAGCGTAAGTTGTCGGAAAAGTCATAATTAAATCTCGAGAAAGTGGAGTTGGTACAAGTTTAATTCGATTCTAGGGTTACTTGCCGTACTTTTTAAGCATCACGTGCATAAGATCAATGATTTGGAGCATGTAGAATAAAGGACAAACTAACTTAAATGCATAGGTCGAGTACAGAGAGCGATGTCGTACGGAGTGATAGTGACGGGGAAGTGAGTTCAACCACAAATTCAGCATAAGAACAAAATAGGATAGATAAACGGAACCCACCTGATAACCAAAGTTGACCCTACACAGTGACAGTAGTCGTAGAGTTGAACGTTTCGCCTTTTTGTCTGAATTTTTTGTTAGAAAAATCAGGTCGAAGTAAGGGGTTCTTTTTTTTGTATTTGCTGATGTAGGGACGGGCAATACTTGGCTTATCACGCGACGTGACTAATGGCTAGTGCTTCAGGGACGATAAGGATGTTGAGGAATCGCACAGTCACTAGCAGCAGCATGCAGGCAGGGATAACGGGGCTGAGGCAAGAGGACAGTCGACAACCACCACCCGAGTAATCTCATGCAGCTGCGCGAGGGATGTCTGTTGTAGACGAAGAAATAGATTTTGGGCGAGACGATAACACCTTACCTCTGGACCAGATTATATTGACCCAGAGGAGAGTTGACCAAATCGATGGACTCACAGCTTCAGACACCGATGACGATGAGGAATCACTTGCAGCGCGAGCTCAGAGGCAATGGACGAGGCATCAAGTTGAATACCAGGAAGCTTTGGGAAGGGAGCAAGAGCGTCTTAGGTAGATTCAGCTGGGGCGAGAATCAGCAAGTAACATCGGCCCAACAACCGTTCATGCGGTCGATCGTGTTGCCAACCCGATACCGCCACCACCATCCACATCAGCACCATTACAACCTCGGCCACACCAACCCAATGGACACTCCAGTCACGAAACTACGGACCCGACGTTGTTGGCCATTTTGGAGAGTCAGAGGAGGCAAGAGGCGGCATTAAGGGAACTCCGACAGAGGAATCTAGCCTTGGAGTATGAGAACTACCAGTTGAGGAACCAACGGACCAGATCGAGAGGGTCGTCCAGTCGAGGGACATCAGGATACCGTGCCCGATCCGGTCACTCACCAACCATGATGGGGCCAAGTAACCTTAATCATCCAGATACGTCGGGTCAACTACCATTACCTCCGGTACCCCCCACACAGAGATATGGACCACCCGAGGACTCGTCCACCGACGAAGAAAGACGAGTAAGGGACGAGCGACAAGATCAAACAACTAAAGCCAAACTTAAGGAGTTGGAAGCAAAAATCAAGGAACTCTCGGGCGGAAGGGAAGAGAATAAGTTGTCCGAGATTATGAGTGAAGCCGAGAAAACGCCTTTCTCTCAAGAACTGGAGCAAATGCCGTTCCCACCCAAGTGTACTCTACCTTCATTCCCCTCTAGATTTGACGGAACGGGCGATGCGATCGAACATCTTAAGATGTATACAATGTCACTGATCCAATGGAGAAACAACCCGGTAGTTATGTGCAAATTCTTTCCAGCTAGTTTGGAGGGCGAGGCGCGAGATTGGTTTTATTCACTCACACCTAGTTCGATTAACGGGTACGATGCACTAGTCGAGGCATTCCTTGAGACCTACATGCATAACAGCCGACCTCGGCCAAGAATGAACAAGCTGTTTACTCTCGCCCGACGATTCAGAGAGCCCATGAGAACTCTGACCGACAGATGGAGGAAATTGTAAACTGAAATTGGGAAGGTACCGGTGGATCAAGCCATCTTTGGGTTCGAAAACGCGTTGGGGAGGTCGGACCCCATCTGGATTGCCATGTTTTTTGAAAAACCTAAAACCTTAAAGGAGATGAGAAGAATCCAAGAGCACTATATCGCCCTGGAAGAAATTCAGGCCGAATCAAGAGATAGAGGAGTACAAGAAGCCAGCGCTGAGGTTGGTACCGAGACTAAAACGGTCATGGACGACCATATCAAAGCGATCGAAAAGAGATCGGACCGCCCCAAGGATCAGTGAGAAGAGGGAATGGATGGCCAAAGGGAAGAAGCCAAAGAAGGAAACCCGGTCGTATACCCATCTAAACGCTTCTTTGGAAGAGGTTTTCAAGGAAGTTGAGAAGAGAAACGACATCAACTACCCATCCTCGAGGGAGTACTGGTTCAAGAGACCCGAGATCATCCCGAATACTGTCACTACCATCAGTATAGGGTCCATTCCACCAATAACTGTCGAGAAGTGAAAGATATTGTTCAACACCTCATCCGTGATGGATATTTGAGGCAGTATGTCCGACACCCCCCTCGGACAGAAGCAACACCCGATGCACCAGTTCATCAAGTCCGCATCGATAGGGCGAGTCAATTCGTGAGAACCATTTCACATTCGGCTATGAAAAACTACACCTTCGGCCCAGTAATCACCACTAGGATCCATAAAAGGGATCGTGACGGTAAAGAGATATTCAGCGTAGCCAAGTCCCTTCCCATGGAACCTTGGATGACGCTGCCCATATCGTTCTCGGCTAAGGATGTCCCAGCAAACGGACAGGCACACAGCGATCCACTGGTCATCACGCTGTTGATTGAAAAGTGGGGAGTAAGAAGGATTCTTGTGAATAGTGGAAGTTCAGTCGAGGTGATGTTCTACGACACATTCAGAAGAATGAAACTCTCAGACGACATGCTCGTCCCATCAACATATCGTATCTACGGCTTTAACGGCACAGTAACCATCCCAAATGGAGAAGTAACTTTAATAGTTTCAGATGGTGGTGGCTACCTCGACACACTAACCACTTTCTGTGTGGTCGACGTCGCTTCACCTTATGAGGCCATTATCGGGCACCCATGGGTTGCTGGGATTAAGGGAGTAGCATCGGCCTACCATCAAAGGTTAAGGTTCCCGACTTGCAAGGGAATAGCGGAAGTTGTGGGCGACTCCCAGGTGGCATGACAATGCATGAAAGTTGATATAGAAATAAATGAAGAACGGCGAACTCGGCAAAGGCAAGAAAAGAACAAAGCAAAGGAAGTGAAGGCGGCAAAAGAATTGGAGGAGGCAATTTCACAAGCGGTCCTGGCACACAAAACTTGAGAGCAAGACCCTTTATAGCAATTAAAGGAAGCGTCCCCAGTCAGGGAGACTAAATCAAACTTCTCTACAGTCGAGCCGACTAAAGAAGTAAACTTGGGAACGATAGAAGAAACCAAAATAGTGAGGATCGGGGCATTACTATCGGACGAACAAGCAAGTAAACTCACGATGCTATTAAAAGAAAACCTGGATGCATTCGCTTGGGAAGTGCATGATTTGGAGGGTATTGAACCGAAGGTCTACTGTCACCACTTAAAAATCGATCCGAGGTTCAAACCGGTTAGACAGAAAATTAGGCGCGTCGCGCCAGAGTTACAAGCGGCGGTCGAGGTCGAGCTAAAGAAGTTACAAGAATCCGAAATAATAAGGAAGTCCCACTACCCACAGTGGATATCAAACATGGTCGTGGTACCAAAAAAGAAAGGAGGAGTCAGAATATGTATTGATTTCAGCGACCCAACAAGGCCTGCCCCCGAAAGACAGTTTTCCCTTCCCAAAGATAGATCAACTAGTAGAATCAATAGTGGGATACGAAGCAATGACCTTAATGGATGGATACATGGGCTACAAACAAATACCATTGGCGCCCGAGGACCAGGAACACACTTCCTTCTTCACACCGAGAGGATTATATTGCTACACCAAGATGCCATTCGGACTTAGGAATGCTGGGGCTATGTACCAGAGATTGGTAGGCGACATGTTTGAATACAAGATTCACGATACCATAGAAGTTTACGTGGACGACATGTTAGTCAAAAGTCGGAAATCAAAAAACCACGTCCGAGACCTTTGAAAGATTTTTCAGACAATGAGGAGACACAAGATGAAAATTAATCCGGCCAAGTGCGACTTCTGGGTCACGTCGGGGAAATTCCTAGGCTACATCATCACTCCCAGGGGAATAGAAGAAGATCCCGAGAAGGTACGATCCGTCCTTGAAATGCCATCCCCCGCAACGGTAAAAGACGTGCAGAAACTAAATGGTTTCATAGCCGCATTGGGGAGATTCGTATCACGGTCATCAGACAAATGTAAGGCCTTTTACGAGATCTTGAAGAAAGGAGAAAAATTCCAATGGAAGGACGCAAGCGAAGAAGCTTTTCAAAAAATTAAGCTACATTTAGCTAGCCTCAAGGTTCTTCAAAGGCCTGATCCGTCAGAAAATCTCACTTTATACTTAGGCGCGACACCCTATGCCATTAGTGCGGTATTGGTCAAAACAGAGATGGGCGTGGAAAAGCCGGTATACTTCGCCAGCAAAACTTTAAGTCCGGCCGAGAAGAACTACACCAGAATGGAGCAGATGGTGCTCGCGCTAGCCTTTGATTCCTCTAAACTACGAACATATTTTCAAGCTCATCGAATACGGGTGCTCACCAAATCGCCTATCGAAGCGGTCTTGGATAGCGCTGGGCGGTCGGGGAGAATCTCCAAGTGGGGATCCATAATCAAACAATATGACGTAATATACGAGGCAAGAACCGTGATCAAAAGGCAAGTAGTGGCCGATTTCTTGGCATACTTCCCCCTCAGTGATGAGGACGAGGTAGAAGATATACCGGGAATGGTCGAAGAACAAGAGGAGTCATCGGACCTACTAGCCTCCAGTAGCACAACACGATGGGAAGTATTTGTCGATGGGGCATCAAACAAAGACGGGTCGGGCCTCGGGTTGGTGTTTACCAAGCCAAAGGGGAGGAAAATCGTGCATTCGTTCAGGTTAGAATTCAAGGCGACGAAAAACGTCACCGAATATGAGGCGGTGATCCATGCCTTACGGATAATTGTGGAAATGAGGATGCATGAGGTTCGACTGACTAGTGACTTACAGCTGGTGATCCGGCAAATTACGGGCCAATACGCTACGCACGATCCGGTGCTTCAAAAATATTGGGAGCTCTCCAAATCTTACATCAAGCAAATCCCAGATATTAAATTCCGCCACATCTGCCGAAAGGATAACAGACACTCGGACGCCCTGTCATATATCGCCTCACAACTTGTAGACCCGAGCATCGAAGGAATACGCGTTATGAGGCTTATTAACCCGTCTATCCCTGAAACACCAGAGGTACGGATTGAGGTGGCCGTCAGCACAGCCGAGATATACAAAGAAGGCGACTGGAGAAAGCCAATACATCAATACTTAGAGACGGGTGAGCTTCCTAAGAGTCGGCCCGATATGAACAAGATCAAAAGCAAATCGGGCGCCTACGAGTTAAGGGAAGGGATCTTATATCGGAAATCTTACCTAGGACCACTCCTACGATGCCTGAGCAGGGAAGAGGGCCATATAATCCTACACGAGCTACACTATGAGGCGGCTGGAAATCACAGCTCGGGAAGAAGTTTGTCGGTTAAGGCAAAAACAATGGGCTACTTTTGGATGTATATGAACGAGGACGCAAAGCAAATGGTGAAAGCTTGCGAAGAGTGTCAACGTTTTGGGAAGAAAATCCATGCTCCCGGCGTACCGTTAAACTCAATCATAAGTTTGTGGCCCTTCGCTAAATGTGGAGTGGACATCGTCGGGCCATTACATGTAAGAACGGGGCAAAGGAAGTATTTGATCGTGGCCACTGATTATTTTACCAAGTGGGTAGAGGCGACACCAATAAGGCATATTCGGGACAAAGATGTCTTTAAGTTCATTTGGGAACACATCATTTGTCGCTTCGGGGTCCCTGCGGCTATCATCTCCGATAATGGAAAGCAACTGCAAGGCGAGAACATTGATCTTCTATTCAACACTTACAACATCCGTAAGAGTAAAGCAACCCCGATTTACCCCCAGTGTAATGGGCAGGCCGAGATCACAAACAAAACCATTGCCGATAACATGAAAAAGAAACTAGATGGGGAATATGGCAACTAGTGCGAGGAGCTATACAACGTCCTATGGGCATACAGAACCATACGAATAGAAGCTACGGGATTTTCTCGATTCATGCTTACCTACGGAACCGAGGAGATCCTACCAACAGAAGGGATGATTCCTACCACAAGAACCGAAGCTTGGAGGAGAAATGTGTCATCCGACCTGATCTTGGCTAAACTTGACGACTTGGAAGAAACAAGAGAAATGACGTTACAAAAAATGGAAAATTATCAGAGGAGGTTACAACGGGAATACAACAAGCGCGTTCGACCAAGAGAATTTCATCCCGGGCAGCAAGTATTGAAATTTACGGTGAATGGGAGCGCGACAAAAAGGAGGAAAACTAGCACCAAAGTGGGGTGGGCCATATATAATCGAATCTAAGGCGGGCGAGGGATCATATCGACTACTGCGACTCGAAGGAACAAGAGAGCTCAAACCATGGAACATCCGATTCCTGAAACTCTACCATCCTTGACAAGCGATGGGGAAAAACGGTAAGCAAACTTGTCCTCTATATCTGTGAAACCGTGAGGGGTATGGGATAGGGAATGAGCGACTAATGGTCATTCGTACTCGGGGAAATGCCAGTGTGGAAGTGCCGAGGTGACTTACACTCGAATGGTCATTCGTACTCGGGGCAAAGCCAGTGTGGAAGTGCCGAGGTGACTTACACTCGAATGGGCATTCGTACTCGGGGCAACGCCAGTGTGGAAGTGCCGAGGTTCCTTACAGTCACCTGGATATTCGAACTCGGGGCAGTGGCAGTGTGCAAGTGCCGAGGTATCCTAAGGGTTATGGTGGTTGGAAACCAGTTACAAAGGTTGTTTAGACACGAGGTCTACTCAGCTAGGTGGCCTACTTACATCTGAAAGGTCACCACCATCGCAAGTGGGAGTGTCCACTTTCCCGAGATCGGTTGGTCGATAACCACTCGGGATTGTCGGGCCTAGAACTAGGATGACTGGTACCCTTCCACTGAATCCAAAGAGATAGTGATGAGATACCCCAATCAGGACATGGCATAGGGCCCGATGACCCTCCTTGTTGGGTGTGTTCGATATAAATGGTTAGAATACTGACTTACTTGAACAATGATTGCAAGAATAACATATGAAACAAAGTAGAACTCGATTACGTCATGCGACTATTAATAAAATACGAAAAGCGTCATGTGACCAAGCGAAACGAAGTGTCTAATGAAAATAAAACAAACACCATCGGTGACGCAGCACCCCCATTAAAACGAACAATCAAGGTAGCGGAAATTAAAAAGGGGAGAAGTGTTTAGAGCGATTTACAACCCGATGGAAGGGGAAACATAGTGATGCAGCACCACAAAAAGAAAGTTTAAGCCTTGGGAGGAGCCGCGCCGGCCTTCCTCTGCGCGACCTCGAGCCACTTTTTCTCCACCCAGTCCATAATGCCAGCCTGAACCTTATGATCTAACTCTTCCGCATGGGCGACACATTCATCCTCGAGTTGTTGGGTAATCTGGGAAGCGTTTTCCTCAGCATCATCTAACTTGGAGCTCAAATCAACCTCGGTCTGTTTTAATCGGCGAACCTCCATATCCAGCTCCCGAGAGCGTTGTTTCTCGGCTACAAGATCACAAAAATAGAATGTTATTCATCGGGTGCATTTTTGCAAGAATAAAGCGCAATCTAAATCTAAAATAGCGGCCTCAACACATCATCTAAGGGACCTGACATGGCGGGTAACACCGACTGAAGCGACTCTACCGATTTAGACAGCTCATCCTCGGCCCTGGATAACTTCATGGTTAATTCTTTATAATGTTGCTCATTGAACTCGTTACTAGGGAAATACTTCTTATGCTCGGCCCAACCGTCCATTAACCGATTACGCGACGCTTGAAGCACTACAACCTGCGATCTACTCCACTATAAATCTCCCATAACCTTATAAAATTCACTCACTCGGCCCTGTAAATCGCTATTAGCTCGCTCCACCACATCTTTATCTCTCAATATTCGTTGGCGGTCCTCGTGAAGGTCTCGATTCTGCAGCTGCAGAGCGTCTACCCTTTGCTCCAAACTTGTGGCTAAAGAAGCCTTTTCAGTAGCAAGGCGCTGAGAAGACCCCAAGTGAGCCCGTAAGTTGTCCATCTCGGCAGTATCATAATCAAACCGACAATGTCGTTCTAACTCTTCCTCAAGTCTTGCAATCTCCTCAGTTTGACGGTCTATTTTGTCGTCTTTGTTTTCCATTCGTTGACGAAGATTTTCCACAAGATCCTTCTCAATATCCCATTTTCTCTTCATAATCCTAAACTCCGAAGTAGCGTCTATACCTATATTAGATACCTAGGCTAAGAAGAAGGATACCCGACTCAGAATACTGGCATGATAAACTCAATCAACACAAGTTAATAAGGATCATATACCTTGAGCGTCATCAAGCTTGATCTCCAGCTCATTCGCGCGACCCCTCTCATTCTTAATTTGAAGTTGGAGAGATTCTATCAACTGCTTATCTCGAAGGCGATTGGCAGCATCCAAGCGTATGCGATTCATAATCTAACACAAATAGATTGACTCATAAGCAACACTACGAGAAAGAAATCGGAAGCGGAGCATAACCATACAGAAGTGACTTGCTCACCACAGTGTCAAGTGTCAGGGCGATGTCGCCATAACGGGGCACAACATTCAACATTTCCTCATTTGTATACTTCACGAAGTTGGAGGAAGAAAGCGCACCCAAGGAGTTCATGATCAGGACAGAGACAGTAAAGGAATTTTCAGCACTAGAAGACGATCCCTCAGTAATCCGGGGCACACAAGGAAGCTCTACCGGTACATCGGTAACGATCTTCTCTACGACGAGCGTCTCCGAGGGCTCATGTTGGTCGCCCATACCTTGTTCATCTCCTTTGTCGCCCGACACATTCTCTCCAAACAGCTCATCCTCATCGGAAAGATCAATGATGGGGCCCATTTTCGGCGGTGGCTTAGCAATTTGCTTACCTCTACCAGGATTACGCCTCAGCGGAGTAGGGTCAACATCGCCCGCGTCATCATCATCGTGCCTTGGGTGTTTTTGCACAAGTGTCTCGTCGAAACATGTGAAGGAAAAAAAACAGGGGAAAGTACATGTACTTATAAGAAAATCATTATGTTTGTTACCTTCCCCTGGTCTTCCTCAACCCTTGTGCCAGCACCTCTTTTCCTAGACCCGATAGTTTTGGTAGAGCCGACCTGATATTTTTAAACAATAACAAATGACTAACTGACGCCCAAAGCTAGCAAGATAAAAATCAAGAAAAGCGAATACCTTATTAGCCTTGTCATCATTAACCACCTAGAAAGAATAGGGCTCGACGGGAAAAGTAGGTGACGGGAAATCACCATGAAGGATCGGACCTCGGACTAGAAGCGGAACTCGGGGATAAATCGGGTCATTAGAATGGCGGGATCGCTTGTTGGAACCATGGCCGACGGGATCGGCATCCAGCATCATCCTTTCAACACCCTCGGGCATAGTTTTGACCCGATGAGGACTAGCAGCAAAACCGGAAAGTTCTCCTAAGGTGGAAGTACCAGCTCGATAGTTGACAAGGAAATTGGCAACGGTATACTAAGGAGCATCCTCGGGCTTGTAGGTCGACCACTCGGCAGTAGAACCATGACCATCGCGGCGATCCCTCCACTCGTTCATAATTCGGAAAGTATTGCCAGTCCATTGAGATAAAGCACGAGAAGGCCGAATCTGGGACAAAATCTCGTAATAAAATGGGCTATCAGGATTGTATAAGGGAAGACGAAGGCCCAGCTCCAGCTGACCCAAGGTGATGACCACATAATCAGCCGATTGCTCATGCTTCTTCATATCGGTTTTCTTCAAACTACCGTTTCGGCCCGAGAGAAGGGTCACTTCGTAATTTTGAAGATCGTACTTCTCCTTCAACTGCTCAATGAACTCTTCGTCATAGAGATCCTTCACCCTTTTCTCAGACCTGCACGAAATAGAAGGAGAGCTTTCAGCAAAAATAGATTTTATCGCGCGATCATCACCTAGAAGGGCTTTCAAGCAAAAACAGAGAAGCAAGGGGGGGAACATCAAACTCGGAAAAAACGTCATCAACAGACCTCTTTTCAGCCATGGAAGGAGAAGAATCCATTAACGAAGATAGTGCAGAACTCGGTTCCCAACAAAGAAAGATGAGGCGATAGCATCTACTGTATCGGTCGGTGAGGAGAAAACGACGAAAGAAAACCAAGAAAGCTAGGGTTTTTGGAGAATCGCAAAATGTGAAGAAACTTGGGAGAAAACCACAGTAGATGAACAGAGAAAGAAAGGGTAAAGAAGAAGAAGGAAGAAAGGATCGGGCTATTTAAAGAAGAAGAATTGTAACCGACGCCGACGGTTACCAGTCATAAAGTGGAGTTAGTGGGACACTGCATGGCGGGATTCACGGCATGAAAAAAGACGTGGGAAGTTAGGGCGATATTATTCCACGCGTGTCTCCCACACGAGCGGAAGAAGGGGCATAAATGTAGGTGTAAATTATACACAGATCCAGGTGGCAACATCCTAGGCCTGGTGCACCTAAACACTAAAAGACGCGAAGCATGGAATGAAGATTAGTGGCGCGAGATTTCAGGAGCCACGTGGATCGGGCGTGATCGCTCTACAGCTGTCGGACAAGACTTGATTCAGACTTCTGACAAATCTGAAATGACGAGACGCGGCGGGACAAATGAGGTGCTATGGTCAAATGGATAAGAAAGTAGGGGACACATCGGCTAACCATAAAAGCAACGATCGAAGACGGGCGACATTTAGAAACATGCGACATCGTGTCAAGAGAGCATTGAGAGATGTCGGATCGGACGAAAGACAGGCGAAGAGCCAAGATACCTCGGCCATGTGAGGCGACATAAGTCGGTCCGACAGTAGAACTCTTGAATTGATGTAACATGACCAACACCATATCTTGGGTGTATGGAACTTCTCCTATAAATAAAGGGACGTGTATTCATGAAAGTTAGGTTGTAATTTTGGGAGAGGAGAAGAGAGAAACTCGAGAAAACATTAGGAAGAAGTGAGTGAGAAGTAAGTTCACCTTGTAAAGAAATCCAACTAAGATCAACACCTTTGTAACACCTTGAAGTAATAAGATTCATCATTTCACCCCCGTGGACGTAGGTAATCATACCGAACCACGTATATCTTGTGTTCATGGTTGAGTGTTTACTTTCATTTGAGAAGAGTAGTGCGTTTCTAACCTTTGGATGTAGTTTGTAGTAAAATGCATCTACAATATGTTTGTAGCGGATTAATATAATGTGGTTCCCAAACTAGACGAGGTCTCGGGGTTTTACAGCTACATTGCAGGTTTCTTCGTTAACAAAATTTCTGGTATCTAGTGTTCTTTCTTTTCCGCATTATGTTTTTTTATTTGTATAATTGAAGTATCACAAGTAATATGCTAATCAACCTATATAGTTTTTAGCTTGGTAGTAAGAATCTAATAAGACTTTTTTTTTAAAAACTCGGATCTTGGAATATATATCATACTTTGACTTGATTGAATTCAGATCGATCTTGAAGGTTAAAGTACATGTTAGGCTGACCTTGTAGATTTGCATCTTAATTGATTATCTTAAGGATTCCTTATTTTCGAATATATAGATTGTACAAGGATTATCCATATAAGTTCATGAACGAAAAAGTTGATGTTGTACTAGGTACTCTCTTCATTTCATGTCTTATGAAAAGTCTTGTTTTAAGGGATACAAGATGATAAGATAACATAGAGTAATTTCGAAGTTAAACTAAAAAAGCATTAGCCAAATATGATACATAATGAAAAAAATTAATCTTTTAATTAATTCGCTTAATTGAGTGTTAGTTGTTAGATTAGGTTTGTTACACTTTACTAATATTTTTGATTAAAAATTACAGTTAGAGTTATGGATTTCGGAGGGAAGAATCAGAAAATTGAGATGTTAGTAGCACAAACAAATGATTCTTGTAAGAACTTTGAAGTAGGTGAATCTCCATCCCCCCAAAAAAATGACAATAATCGTGCTTGTTTTTTCCCCTCAGAATTGGCTAGGTCGAAAAATTTCCTATTCGTATGTACATAATCGACTAGGATTATCAAGATATCCTAGCAGTATGTAAAAAAATATTTTACCAGATTTCATAATCGATTAGGTCATGTCAAATATGACCCAACTGTAGTTATATATATTAATTCGTATTCTTAGGGCTGTCAACAGAACTTATCGAAACATTAACTGCCTCCATCAGTACCATTACCGATAATTTTTATCGGAATTCCGATACCGATAATTTCCGACGAAAATCTCAAAATCCTATCTGTTACCGTTTCGTTAAGGTTACCGGATATCGGTAAAATTTTCGATAAATACGTTATCTGACACAGTTTTACATAGCCTACTTTTAAGACCAAAATTCAATTCAAAATAAGAAGTTTTTAGTTCAAAATCCATGCCAAACACAAAGTAAACACATACAAATGCTCCAAATTTACTTAGTTACATGTTCTTCCAAAAGAAAACACAAAGAAATTCAAAAAAAGTTGCATCATTATGGTAGAGAGAATTCTCATGTGTCAGATGTGAAATTCCCCAAAAGTGTAACCACTCTCATATTCCCATGGTGGATTTACTATGTTTGCATTAACAAGTTTGTCATATTTCCATGTTTTAAAAACTGAGAGTAAAATACTAACACATGTGAATGTCTTGATCGAACCTTTGTTTCACTATCATGGATCCACCATTATCTGAATGCTATTATTCAACAGTTTTGTTGGGTAGTCCCTGACCATAATCCTTTATTCTTGCATATATTTGACCAACTAAAGT
Organism: Papaver bracteatum; assembly: GCA_023529315.1. Classification (NCBI taxonomy): domain Eukaryota; kingdom Viridiplantae; phylum Streptophyta; class Magnoliopsida; order Ranunculales; family Papaveraceae; genus Papaver; species Papaver bracteatum. Next base: position 388,198 of record JAJJWX010000810.1, on the reverse strand, counting down.
TTTTTGTTGTTTCTGTTACTGGTTATCACACATTACCTTCTCGTCACTAATTTCCGAGCACGAGGTCATTTTCATATTGATTACAAAAAAAACTACAATTATTTACTCGTAAATTGAACTACTGGAATTGGTATGTACTTGATAATATCCACTCACACATACAACAACTAAATATTAAAATTGAATAACTGCACTACTTGATAGATAATGAGAGATATCTATTTCTATCATAGACACACAGAAACTACATCTTTTTCATGTTAACTATAAGCAATCTATAGGATTTAATAAGAGAATAGTAGATCGAGAAAAATGTTAATATTCTTATACGTTTCTACTTAACTATAAAGATAAAATGGTCATCTCGTAAATATGTTTTGCTTCGACTTTCTAGGAAGAAACTTTTGTGATTCTAGGTTCCATGGTGGAAGTTTCCCCTCCATAAAATGGATGCATCTAAACCGATCTGTCCACATTTTTTAAATTATTTTGCTCATTCAAGAGCCACTAATTCCCTCGAAACTCTTATTTATAAAAATATAAATATTATTTTAAAAACTAAACCTAATTTCGCTTCCATACTAATAAATTCTCAAACTGATGCATTTTTTGCTCAATTGCAAAAACCTTGCTTGAAGGGTAACTATATATCCATCTAAATCTCAGAAGATGGGTATCAGAAAGGCGTGGAATACTGCAAGCATTGTTTGATAGGCAAACTTGTAAAGGGTTTTATTTCTCTCAAACCCATTTATTTATAGAAACAAGCTAAAACTTATATGGCAAGCGAATATTCTTTGAAGTCTTTTCGCATTGGGTAATCAAAGGTTTCTTCTGCTTCATGTTTGTGCCCGAAGCGAATGTTCTTCTTATTCTCTCATCTGGAGTAGTGAAAATGCTAGGTATGGTTCATCTTCGGACATGGATACCTTATTGTAACCCTAAAAATAAAAAATAATCTCTTGGTCAAGTTTGGGTAGGATTGCATGACTTGGGTATTGAATATTGGAGAAAGAATCTTTGTTAAAATTACTAGTGTCGTGGTTGCGTACATCCAAGCATGAGAGTTCATGATGCTACGTTAACAAAATAATTTTTCCACTTTGCTTATGTATTGGTCAAGCTAGAATTTAGCTGAGATTCTGCATGAGAAACTATTTGTGGAAAGATATGGTTTTGCATTCTTGGTTCAATTAATTAACATATGAAAAATTCGTCTACAAAATTGCCTTTTGATAGCACATGATTTTGGAGAGTGTATGAAAAGCGATGGACAAAGTGTTACTTTAAATTCTGTTAAGGAAGAAAACACAAAGAAGAAGATATATAATCCGTAAAACCTTGGGTCTTAAATTTGCATTAATCGATTCAGTGGAGTTAGTAATTCAGCTACTACGTAGGATACCACCCATGTGATAAAAAATTATAATAAGATCATTACAAAGTATTGGTACCATTGATGTTAGTACTATGGATGATGACAGTAATAGTCAGCACAAATGCAACATTTAAGTAGCAAATTCTTCTAATATCAATTATTTGGCTGACACTAGAGATATGAGCACAACTGGAAGTGTTGAAATGAACATGAAGTTGTTATTTATAGCTTGAGTATTCAAATAAAGGTATAGGCATTTGATTACTCACATGTTTTTTTTTTATAAAGTTGGTCTTAATTTGAGCCTTCAAAATTTGCTTACTTACATGGTACTTTATTTTTTATTTTATAAAGTTGGTCTTACAGGGAGCCATTATTCATGGCATATATTAATCTTTTATCCTTTAAAATATCTCAGGCAATATGTGTATAAGTCCAAATTTGTTTTCCGGAATCAAGTTTTGTCATGTTATGAGTATATTTGTTACATCACCGCTCGGTTGAATCTGCAATCTAATGTTGGTATGTGAAGTTTATTACCAAGTTTAGATGCCAAAACTTGCACTTGAACAACTTGCTAAAGCCAGACTTTATAATTGGTTAGACTTATGTTGTAGAAGTTAGGATGGAATACTTCATTTTACCTCCGAAGAGCTGAAGATTACACGAAAACATAATCCGTCATAAATGTAAGTAATTAAATATTTGGTTTCGTTCTACGGTTATTGTCCTATCTATCTATTTATGTGAAAGAAACGTGGTATTAAGTAAAGTTATAACTTTTATATGAAAGACTTAATCATTGAATATGATTAAAGTGTTGGAAGAATAAAATACATGATTAGTGTTCTACTAACTCGATCACTGTATGGTTCTTGAACTTAGGCTTGCTTAACTTTCAAACAACTCATGGCAGGACAAGATCGGATGTTTAGTCCTCACGGTTGAACTCTAAAAAAAATAAAAAGATGTAACTTTTATATTTGTATAATTTCCAAAAGTGGACAATAAAGCAAAAGAAAGTTGTTTTTTTTTTTGTTTTTTAATAAAAGAAACTTATATTAAAACTAAGAAGGAAAGATTATAGTGTTTCGGTTACATAGCTTACAAATCCACAAATATTTTCTAGACTTATATCCCAATATCTAGAATCAACATTTATACTCGTGTATCTATTTAAACTTCTAGCTAACTTATTAGCATAATTATTACAATTTCTTTTAATTTAAAGGAAAAAATAACTAGCAAGAATTTTATCATAGTTTAAATCTTGAAGCAAAATAGCTTTTGATCTCCAACTGACAGCAAAATCGTTCTTCTTCTGCATACTTCTTATGGCATTTTTATTGTCATTAAGAAAAACTAGTCTTTCATTTCTGTATCCTTGCATCCATTTGATTGCTTCTCTGCATGCTCTGGACTCGGCTTCCTCTGAGATAGAGCACCAACCTGTTCCACCTGCGAAGTCAACAATATGGGCAAGGTTATTTATTTTCACCATATCATAAGCAATTTTTTTTTTTTTTGTTTTACTTTGAAAATAAGCATCAAAGTAAATATAAGAAGCATCTTGTATAGCATAATAATTTCCATAAGTGCAGTTAGGATGAGACCCATCATAATGACTAACATAATTTATCTTCACAGTTATATAATTCTTATTCTTGGTGTAATTAGGCAGGTCTTTTTTAATAAACTCAATAAGATCTTTGGGGCTATCTTTAACTCCATCAAAGACTACCGTGCATCTAAATTTCCAGATGTACCTAATGATATAAGCAAAGAAATCTCTATCACTATTATCCTTTAGCCATAAAAGACATCACTCTTTAAAATTCAAGCTCGCAGCAACGTAATAAGTACCAGAGAAAGAAATACCCCTCCAGATAGCTTCAACAAAGACACAATTAGTAAAAAAGATGGTCAACATTCTCTCTAGCATTACAATTACATAAAGGATAGTTAATATCAATAGGAGTATACCTACCCAAGCTCTCCCTAACTTGGAGACAACACTAAGAGCTTTCCAGAGAAAAGTTTAACTCTAGGCATTACATTAAGTATCCATATACCTACCCATTCAACCTTATGGTTGTCATGATTTCTATTGCACAATTGATTATAAGTAGATTTAACAGAGACAAATCCGTCTCGTGTGCCAATCTATTTCCTGACATCCTTCTTCTCATTACTATTACATGGTTCAAGCATTTTAATTTCTTCGATATCACTATCCTAAAAAACTTTATTGATTAGATTATAATTCCAATTGCCACTGTTGTCAACAATTATATTAGAAACTTTTATAATCACATGAATATTATTATTATTTTTAGGCTTTGGACTTTTACCATAGGAAGCCATTAACTTATTTTTAGAAGTTAAGCCCATTAACTTTCAGAAGCCAAGTAGTGAACTGAACATGTTTTAGTGCATGATGCCATACTTTTGGAAACCAACAGGCTCATTAACTCAGAAAGACTCCATTTACCAGAATTGTTTAAAAAGGTACTCCCTCCGTTCTTAAATAATAGGCTAGTTTCATGTGTAATTTGTACATGAAACCAGCCTATTATTTAAGAATGGAGGGAGTATCTAATACTGAAACCATACACTTATAATTGAATTAGTTACTGGCTAATCTCGTGTGAAATCTAAGTGATATGGGCTTAGAGCAACCACATTCATGGACTATAACCAAAAATTTGGTCGAAAACCCAGACACAGCGGACAAACTAAAGATTAAAATCCGGACCAAAGACCAAATCCTAGACCATATTTGGTCTTTACTCTAGTCTTTAGTCGGGCGTAATTTAAAGTTACGCCCGACACCGGGCGCAAATATGAGTTACGCTTGAAGTGGGGCGTAACTCAAAGTTACGCCCCAATTAAAAAAAGTAAAAAAAAATGGGGCGCAACTTCAAAGTTCGCCTGATGGGGCGGAACTTCAAAGTTACGCCCCAAACTAAAAAAAAGAAAGTATAAAAATGGGGCGCAACTATAGAAAAAAAAAAAAGCGGTGGGGCGTAACTTTAAGTTACGCCCCACCAAATTTACTTCTCTCACCGTAGCGTCGCACACGGAGTAAACTATTTTTTTCAAATTTCTTTGCTCTTTAATCTCTGGTTATAGTCGTATGACTGCAGTTGCTCTTAGAAGAATATAGCAGGTCACCTAAGTCAAATATATAACAGTATCGAAACAATAGAAATGGTGGGTTTCAAAACAGCCATCGTCTCGAAACAACACCTAACTATAGTGATTGATTGTTACATTCTAATGCAAGTTAATCATAATTGCATTCTTAAGATTTCCTTGGTACCTAGCTTGATGGAATGTTTCTTTGGGACCTCATCGAAAAATAGCTAAATTAAGCTAAACTGATAGATAGATGGTAAAATGGCATGTCATGAAATGCCGTTGTGAAACCATAGGCAGGTGAGGATGAGAAAAGTGTTCTAGAGGAAAAATAAATAAATCAGTTACTAATTAATTTATATTTGGAACAAAATTAGCATCAAGAATACTGCACCGTAAGATAGTGACATTCTCATAACTTTTATTTCAATTAAAACATGATAAAATATTACATTGGAGATATAATAGACAATTGCTAGTACGTACAATTACTCTATCTACCTTTGATAGTAATGATTGTGAAGTGTGTATTTTAAGACGCGATGGATGGATTAATTTTTAGGGGTTTTAGCTGAATGTCCCACCCCAGGACTGTGCCCTGGAGTTGTTGGTCGGAAATCTTTCTCCCTGTAATCAGCTTCCACATTACGAATACCACTGTTATCACCGATACCACTACCATCATTTGTCATGGTGGAGGTAAGATCACGGCGGTATTGTACCTTATTACTGCTCATCCTCCTAGTGATCAAGACCATCGTTTCCTTGACCGCGTCCTCCATGGCCTCCGTCACTACTCTCTTAGTATTCACATCACTGACGTCAATCAGCGTATCACGCTGAACGTCACTAGTAGTAGCAGTAATACCAACGGTGGTTATGCATTTCTGCATGCTGCACTCTAGTTTCTTAGAATCTCTTGATGTCGATGACTTCAAATTCCTACTAGCCTCCACGGATAGAAATTCATGATAGGAGAAAAACATCACAAGAAGAATTGAAACAAGTACACAGTTATTAGTTAAGCAAAAACTCATATTATTAATGCTAACCATAACTAAGAGGCTGATTATATGTCTGAGACTCCGTGTATATCTCTAAATTTACGATTGACTTACGAGCTAAACTGAATTACTATAAGAATATACAGTAAGTACAAGAGATTGGCACAATAAGAATACACTTGCACTCTTCTCTGCATTGCTATTTATAGACTTCAAGTTGATGCGAATGAACTTAAAAATTGTAATTATAAGTTTGACTCACTACTAAACCACTCATTAGTACTCACCCATCTTCTACCGATGATTAGTTTAAGCACATAAATGCTATCCTTGAAAACAAAGTGATAATTAAATTAAATGTAATTATGGGCTCAAGATTTAATGGAGTATCTCTTCACAAATCCTGCATGTCCCATGCAATAACTTTTCTTTTGAATTGTTTTTGGCTCGTCTTTATTTTCTTTGGGTATTAAAATTGATTTGAACTAGATTAGCTGTAGGCACAGCTAGCTTCAAGCCTTCAATAGTACTATTTCTGAGGATGATATATTATATACATATATATGATATATGTGTACCTCAATGACATTGTAAAACATAAGCTCCATGCTCTAGTTCACTTGCGATTTGAGGTATGCACATGCATATTATGGCTTTTCCATGACACGAGGGTTGGAGTTAATTTAGTACTGAGATGCTTTTTTAATAACTGCACAAGAAACTTGGGACTCTTTACAAAAATACGTAGTATCAATCAAAATGTCTTACGATTTCGCTTTTTATATTACGTTTTAAGTTGTTGGACAGCGCTTTCGGTTATGTGGGCGAGTAGTCGCTCAGTTTTTTTTTTACGCAAGTAATACTTACCAGTGTTTCTAATACCTTAAAGTTTTATACCATCCAACTCTAAAGGATGATGATCTCACGCAAAAACCATGCTAATCAGTGAATGACGCATAGCGAAGTATGAATTTGGTGTAGAAATCTTAATGCAGAGGAAGCATTAATTACTTACTAGAGAGAGTGAACCGACTTAGAGAAGAGTATGCCGGGTAAACCACTACTCGTATAGGTATATCATTTAGATTCAAATTAAACGATACGAGTATACAATATTTTCTCATGTTTGACTTCCTCGTAGATTTTACCAAGTGAGCAAGAGATACGATTGTAACGAGATCGAAGGAAACAATAACGACTGTTCATTTCTTTTCTTCTCGATGAGGGTGCTTTGTCTACTACGAACCATCAACGAGCTCGTATGTACTGCCCACACCTCGACTTTTATGCTCAGCGCCTCAACCTCCGATCCTCAGTTTTTCCTATATTAATACTTTTGCTATGCAGTTAGCATCTGTCATGATTGTATTCACAGACTACTAAGCGAACTTTGTAATTAGAAGTTAGATATTGCTGAGAATAGATCAAGGTTCATTCGCGTAAACATCTTAGATTCAAGAAGATAACGTCATGCTGAGATATGATAATAGTACTGCACCACATAGTCGACGAAAGACTACGGCTAAATTTAGTTATTGCTCGTTTTTTACTTTATAAAAACAGAAGTAAACTAAACATTTGGATACTCCAAATTGGGTTTGATGGGGATGTATACGCATTTTTTTAATGCTTAATGACTTAACTTTGTGTTGATGGTCCTCATAAATTTAGAGCTAAATAATGAACAAATGACCTTTTGAAGTCGACAAATATAAGTGAAAGTTTGTTGGCAAATTGATTTTGATAATACATTTCAACTACCTTGAGTGGAAATATATTGTTCAAGTCTCAAGTAAAGTGCAGATTTTGATTCTTTTTCGTTGGAAGAAGAAGACTAGGACTTAGAGGAGAACCATCAAAATCAAGATCTCCTCAGGTTTAGGGATGAAAGAGCTACTCTACTACTTTCAATATATCTAATTGATTATCCCGCAATTCTACATATAAATAATAGTTCCAAGTGGAGATTTCTTTAATTCGTACTTTTCTATTTTCTCGTTACAACTTGATCTTCTCTCTGGCTATGGCCTACCTACCTACCCAAATCAAAAAAATATTTTGCTTCAAAGGAAAAAAAGAAACCCTACCCAAATCAAAAAATATTGTGTAGTTTGGTAAAACTAGAGAGCTTGGAGATCGCCCGGGAAGAAAACCAAACAGTCTTTCTCCCTCCCCTCTGTCACCCCTTCTTCATTCTCAAAAAAAAAATAAAAAAATTAAAAAAAAATTAAACATAGTTCGTTTTGGGCGATTTGAGCAGGTTTTTCCATTTTTTCTTGCTTTTTAAGTTAGTTCTCATACACCATTGGGGTGTTTTTATCTTTTTATTTTGAAGGTTTATCTATATTTTAATGACGGTTCTTGGTTATTAATTTGGGTTTTAAGATCAATAGGGATGTTTTCCAACGACGAAACTTTCATTTTTGTTGTCTCCGGCAAGAAATCTTCATTTTTAATTTATACGACGACGGAAACTACGGCGATAATATTTTTGACAACAGAATCTCCAACCCGGTTACAAGAGATTTGAGAAAATCACTCCTATTTTGGGAGCACATCTTTCGATAAAAGAAAATCGAACAAGAGATATTTTGCATTTGGGTCGTTAATTTTGGTACAACTTAGTGTTTGGGTCCTAAATTTGTCCATTTTAGTGTTTGGGTCGTTGACCCGTTAGTCAACCAAGTGTTCAGGTCAAATCGTTAGGAAATTTGACGTTTGTTAATCTTAACTGAACGGCTTAAAACTGTTCGTTTTTCGATTGGTTTCACAGTCTAGGAAAGTTCCGGGAACCTCGAACTGATCTGATGAAGAGGAAATCATAGAAATTTGAATAATACGGAAGAGTTAGAAAAATGAAAACCCAATACACATTTCATCAATGGAGGAAGTAATTCATTGCGGATTTCGTCATAGAAGATATCATTTTAACAGTAACTCTCAATACTCAAAATCTTCTCTCTATGTGCTGATGCTCAAGGGTGTCGGAATTGGAATCCTATCCCTATTAAAGAATTAAGTGGTGAGGTAATGTAGTGAGAGTAAAATAATTTCTGTTGTGAATGGTTATGCAGTTTAGGATAAGAGTTATTTGATCAGGAATAGCTTATCAAGTAGTAATAATATGATCATTTTGATCTTAGTATCTTACCCGGTACATTATTTGTGTTCAACCTCCCAATTTTAGAAGACCCTAGTATTATGCTTGCACTGACAAAATAAGGATTAAATTTGCATGATCGTGATCTTTAATTAATCACAGGTCAGTTGATCATTCATTTGACAGGGTTGTGACTCATTGAAAAAAAAAGTATGCAACAACAATTCCTATTTTATAATGAGCTTCAAACCATCTTCTAAACCTGGATGCAGAGGATGTTATGTTGGCTTAAACTGAAGATAAGCTAAGAAGTAGTGGTGCGGGAAGGAAAAGGTCGACATTATCACAAGATGACGATGAAGACAGGTGAGATATTTTTGGAAGATGGCAAACATGTAATATTAGTAACGGAAGTTAACATTCTTGACGGTTTGACCTGAACACCTGGTTGACTAACGGGTCAACGACCTAAACACTAAATTGGACAAACTTAGGGCCCAAACACTAAGTTGTACCAAAATTAACAACCCAAACGCAAAATAACTCATCGAACAAAATGGTTAGAATTTAATTCTGAAAAGAATCATTTTTCTTCCGATTTAATCGGATCTTATTCATACTTGTATTGTCTTACTCTGGTAATCATTCTTTTTCTCTTGTCGGATTTCTCGGTATTGTATGATCTCGTTTCTTTGTATTCTCTTATTTTCGATCTTAAACTCATTCTAACCTCGAATTACTATTAATGAAAAGGTTTCTTGTTCATCGGAAAAAAAAAAAAAACTATCGAAAATAACATATTATGATACACATGCCCAAGGTTATTAGACTCGTGCGAGTCACTTTAGAGAATTTCAAATCGAGTCGACTTGAATCATAGTAAAATGAAAATCGAGTTTTTCCATGTCTAAAAAATTTATTACCATTTAAAAATTTGCAAATCGAGTATTTTTCCATGTCTAAAATTTTTATTACTATTTTTTCGTGTCTAAAAAATTTATCACTACCTAAAGGATTTATCAAGGTCAAACTTGTGACCACCTATTTAGAGTTAACCTAAGAACCACTGTTCTCCTCGTACATTTTTGATTGATTGCATGCATACAAATTATTTAAATTAACTTATAATTATTTACATTAACTTCATTAGATATGTATATATAAAAATTGGCTATGAATCAACCTATAGTCAATCGGTTTAAGTACCGTAACTATTTTTAAGTAAGTATCTTGTTGTCGTATTGTCTCGACTTAGTTCATAGATATCGGACTTATAAGTTAAAAAAAAAATGGTGTATTTGGGTATCCTCGTCAATTCAATTGATATCAGAGCAGGCAAACACGAAAAGATCTAACAATCTGTGTTTGGTGCGATCCAACTTATAAGATATGAGTCAAAGTAAGAAAAGTAAAGCTAAACTTATAAATGACTCAGTCAGCGTACATTAAGATTTTGAGAATAATCTCTCAAAAAGGGCCACTGGTGATTGGTATCGTAATTCTTTCTTGAAATCAATAATAAAATTTAGGGGTAATTAGTGTTACCACCCTTGGCGAAGATCATAGTTTGCGTTACCTCCCCTACAGAAATAAAATTAGTGAAACCTCCCCTCGTTACATTTTCCGTCTAAGACTGGTTGTCTAGTCAGCAACTTTGTACATGTGGAAAAAAATATACACGTGCTACTTTAGTTTCCGAAAATACCCTTTTATTTTTCCGTGTCTATCAAAATCGTGATGAATATCGAGTGATTTCAACTGATAATATCCAAAACCTAAATCAACATCCAAATATTCAGTAACAGGGAGATCAAAAGTTAGTGGAGCTGAAAATCATATTCACAGAATAGTAACAGGGAGATCAACTATTTCATTCTTCCTTAAAATTCACAACAATATCATCACAGTGATCATCTTCTACCAACCAATCATCACTGAACCAGATCAATCAAATTTTGCAACTTGTTAATACTTCAACCAGAAAGTTAATTAATCAATTTTAATCCATAACTACATGATATCACAAAAAACCCCAAATTTTAGATGAACCCTAAATGTCAAATTGGTATTCCATGTTTCAGACAAAATTAATACGGAAATTTCGACAAAACATAGAGAATGGGTTTGAATCAAACCGTTTGATATATTTGCGGATTTTCAAAGACCCGTAGCAATTTGCTTTTTCCATTAAGGAGACACAACTTTCTCTATTTTTTTTCTTCCTGTATTTGAGAAGAAACTCACGGACCTTATCACCATAGAACAGATTTAATACCCATTAAAGATCCCCTTTCCTTCGCCTTGAGAACCCTTAAACCATCATCTCATAACTCGCATCTTCCCTATCCAAATCAAGCTCGATATCATTCACAATAAATTGACATCAACGGATCTATTCATCTTTCAATCTAAACCGTATCCCATGTACTAGATCTAACACGGTCGAGATAAGAATAACTGGTTATGGTCGAGAGAAGACCGACTGGTTTTTTATTTTCTGGGTTTAGTTTATGGGGAAAATGAGGACATTTTAGGTACTTCACCAAAAAAAATTCTTTTTCTGCCACGTGTGTGCTACTACCAGATCATCTAACTGGAGAATAACGGAATATTAGACGAGGGGAGGTTTTACTAATTTTATCTTTGTAGGGGAGGTAACGCAAATTATGATCTTTGCCAGGGGAGGTAATGAAAATTACCCCTAAAATTTATGATTGATAAACACTTGATTAAGAATCATACGCATGACAAGAAAATAATGCATCCAAAACACAAGGTACAATTATCTGGTTCAAAATCAGTTTTGGGTCCAATTCCAATTAATGGTGAAAAATATTTTGTTACTACTTTTTAAATTTGTAAGGAAGATTCAAATTCACCATCGTGTTCTAATTCTGTAAATATGTCGGCATTGCAACGGTTTCTCAATAAAGTCAAAGTATTTTCAGAAACAGTAAAATCCATTGATTGTTTGGAAGATGTCTTAGAACATATTGCTCAACTGAATACATGAATTTTTGAAATAAGGCGAGAAACACTTAGCCTTCAAAATCTTACAGATTATTCGGAACAAAAATTAGCTTTGTGTAAAGAAGTGAATCAAAAAAATTCAGAGTGTGAAAATCTTACATAATTACTGAATCTTTCACAAGTAGAGAATAAAATTCTTGAAAGAGAAATTCTTACAGAAACTTGTCAACAGGTTTGTTTTGGAAAAATCTTTAGAGAGACATTTTCAACAAGGTTTCAGCATCTTGAACAGATATATTAAATATCTTGAATCAAATATTTCTATTATTTGTAAGATTTCTGATCAAGAAGAGGAACTACCAACTAGGGCTCAGAAGATCATCATGAATATATCATCTCGCAATAATCATGATAAGAAAGAAGTATCAACTTCTTCCAAAATCCATACAAGGATTCGAGATCATGACTTAAAAGATGAGAACGAGAATGTTGCTCCAAAATTACTTAGTGAGAAAAATCTTTCTCACCCCAACACTGAATAAAGTATTGGGATGTACATCCTTATAATGACCCAATCTTTTGATGTAAGGAAGCACAAGTATCTGGGCATCTGGAATCCTATTAATATCTTTTATATTCAACATAGAGAAAATACACAATCTACTTAAGGATATTTAATAATTCTTAATATGTAGAAAGTTTGTCTTACAACAACTTGTGTAAACAAGATGAGTTTTCTTGTCTTGGACCTTTTACTCTACACTGATTCTTGAAAATATCTTTGGTAGAGGATATGAACACACATAAGATAAGAATTCATTTTCGGATTTGATCAGACTTATTTATTTAAGGCTGATATTCTATGTTTGGTATGTGTTGAAATCCATTAGTATATGTATTCATCTTGTCAGAGAACTTATACTAAAAGATGCATCCTAATACTAATTCTCAGGATAAAATTCTAAATTCTTTGAGTGAAATGGTTTCTATCTTTTAATCTGGTTGACTCCTTCAAGAAATATGGTGATACAGATATGAGAAAAGAAAATGAGAATATATCATCTCATGAAGGAGTTACTGATCTTCTTGTTCAAAATAGTTTGGATACTAAAATTGATATCCTCAATCTTCGTCAAGTCCTTCTCCGTATTATTGAAACTCATCAGAAACATGCAGCATTACTAAAAACTGTTATACGTAACCAAATAAAGCCGATTAAACTTGGAAAAAATGATAAGGAGTATGCTCAGAATATTAATCAAAAGGTTAATACTTTAGCATTTGAAAACAATCAAGATACTGTGTGTCGAATTCAAGAAACAGTCGTGATGCTGTAGATGAGGATCCAGAAAATTTTGAGGAAATTGAGGATGATCTTTGAGAGTGGCAACTCAAAGATCTAAATATAAATAGACTAATCAATTGTTGATTAATTTCAATTCTTGTGTAAGGTTTATTCAAATAAATTATCAATTATTATGAATGAACAAATTTATGTTATAATTCTTTGTTTCATTCTTTGATAGTTCTGATCGCATAAGCTTGTGATGAATGGTTATATTTTTATGGTATTACTCTCGGTTTATGAGATGTCAGTTTAAGTTTTTATTAAAACCTAATTTATGATCTCATATTATGGTATTCTCTTATGATTTGCATGAATTTTTGATTTAGCGGGATAAAGTTCTATCCTTTTTAGGTAGGTTCTATCAAAGGATCATGCGGAGATATGGTTAAAACTCATGTGTGAAAGTCACAATGATGTTGATATCAATTTATGTTTATATAAGTTATGCTTAGCATAACATATGAATTTTGGCTTTAAACTTGTTATTGGCACGCAATAGTTAAAACTGAACCAACCATGCCAGCTACACCACTGTGCCAATATCAAACCATTCCAGCCACATCTCCACGCTAAAGCATGCCAACCATGCTTGCCATCCCAACACGCCATGCAAAACGCTGGCTGCCAAAACAAAGGCCTGCAACAATCAACGACCATCTTTTCATCTAAGACGCAAATATTAGTCGTCCAAGGTTACCAGACAACACATGGTAACCTTTGACCCAAAACCATAGCTTGGTTACGATCCTAGCTTGGTCACGCCAAACCCTTAGCCACGCCATGCCAATCCAAACCGCACATTGCCTTATCCCTAGCCATGTTAGCCGCACCATGCGCCCATGGCATGCCAAGCCCTTGGCCCCACCATACCAAGCCAAACCGCACCTTACCTTGGCCCTAGCCATGCTATTCGCACCATGCGCCCATGGCATGCAAAGCCCTTGGCCCCACCATGCCAAGCCAAACCGTCCATGCCAAACCCTTGGCCCCACCATGCCAAGCCAACCTGCACCTTTCCTTGGCCCTAGCCAACCTAGACGCGCCACCATGCTGGCCTTCCCTATGTAGCTACCAAAATGAAGGTGTGCGACAATTAACGGTCGCCCTTCAATCACATGATAAAATCCTAGCCGTCCAAGGTTACCAAACAGTGCATGGTAACCTTTGACCCGAAACCCTAGTTTGGCCATGCCATACCGCGCCAAGGCATGCCATGTCAACCTAGACGCGCCACCATACTGGACTTCCCTATGCGTCTACCAAAATGAAGGCATACGACAATCAACGGTCGTCCTTCAATCACAAGAGAAAATCCTAGCCGTCCAAGGTTACCAGACAACACATGGTAACCTTTGACCCGAAACCCTAGTTTGGCCACGCCAGACCGCGCCAAGGCATAACATGCCAACCTAGCCGCGCCACCATGTTGTCCTTCCCTATGCGGCTACCAAAACGAAGGCATGCGATGATCAAAGGTCGCCCTTCAATCCCAGGAGAAAATCCTAGCCATCCAAGGTTATCAGACAACACATGATAGCCTTTGACCTTAAACCCTAGTTTGGCCATGCCAAACTGCGCCAAGGCATGCCAACATTTCCGCGCCACCATGCTGGCCTTCCCTATGCGGACACCAAACGAAAGCGTGCGACGATCAATGGCTACCTTTCGTCTTAAGATGAAAAATATCGACTGTCGAAGATCACCAAGCTAGCAATTCTCCCAAGCTCGACTTGCCAGGCAACACCAATATGCTACATGTTTTCCACAAAAACATTCGAGACATCAACACATATCACAAACTGGGGGATCCGTTTTGGGTATTGGTTTGGCGGTTTACAGCGTGCGGCGTACACTACGCCTGTCATAAGGATAAGGAGGTTAGTAAATACAGGGAGTTAATGGTGAAACACTCTTTTTTATGGAACATCGATTCCATAAAATTAACGGTTACCACCTCTTCTCATTTACTCACCCATTTTTCCATTCCTTAATGAGACCAGAGTACGTTTAACTTCGACTTGTATAAGTAGGTCTTACCTATTTCCACCGAACACCAAGTTCAGTCAGGATCATACAACACTCATAAAATATTTGCTAACTTTCCATTTTGTTAGCTTCCCACTTTCTGATACAAGTCGTAACACAACTAATATTCTAGAATCAACTATTCTGGTCTCATCACTTTCCTTGCTTCCCTCCCCAAAACAAACCCATTATCCTCCACTTTGTGACCGAAGCAAGTCTGGAATGGCCATTTCTTGGTTCAGGACGGACTTGTACATATTGATCTCTCGAATCTAAAGTACTCCCTTGCAGTACTTTTTTAGGGTTTAAATTCATTTCTCACCCACACACCCGAAATTACAGAAATCAGCAGAAACCATTTTCACCCTCAAACAGTTACAGAAATCAAGGTAATGATTATTTTATTTTTCTTTAATCGTTTATCATCTTAAGAAAAGCTTGATTTTATTGCATATATTTTCCTTTTACTTAACGAAATTCAGTATAATTGATATATTTCAATTATGATGTATGGATTGATTATTGTGTTTTAATTTATTTCTAGTTAAGAAAAACTATGACAATTCTATTGACTTATTGACTTGGTATCTTCTTTATTGTTTGGTATCAATTATTTTTTCTTAAAGAAATACGGGGTCATTTGTTTAGTCCATTTGATTCCGGATAAGAAAAACTAAGTTATTTCTGATCTTAGTTCAGGTTTATCAAATGTCGGATTCAGTTATTCAAGTCTAATCGAAGTCCTTGACAAGAAAACTATTTAACTAATTAACTTAGTTTTTGTCTTGTCTAAAGGAAGGTATAAGTTATTCTATGAATAATTATAACCTGATAATTAATTTTGATGAATAAAGCGATTGTACATACACAACAGGTTCAGTTAAGAACTAAGTTATCTTAGTTGATTTATTGGACTAAGGGAAAATTTCTTCGGGAAATTATTTCCTTGATAACATACTAAAACAAGATTACTTTTGTAGTTTTGGTTTTAGTATTGGCTATCTAAAATGGTATGTGAAACCTTCATGCTTAACTCTCATATGTTGTACAAGTTCTTATGGATTTGTAAGATCCTTCATTTTGTCTATTTTGTTTATTTGTTTCTTTGTTCAAAGATATTCCTTGGTGCTCAAGGTGATCCCAAACAGAAATACTTGAAAAGCATTTAATTATGATTTTCGATTTTATATATTTTAATTACTAGCAACTAAAGCATATACTCTAAAAAAAGGATTATTAGTTAATGGTATAAATTTTCTACGAGATATTTCAGAAATTTTGTTTGACATTAATTTGAAAAAGGAAAACCAAAATTAGTACTTTATTGCATATCTTGAGAATATTTCACTTTTGGAATTTCCTTGTTGTCCAAACAACCTTGGTATAAAAATCCTTGTGTTTGCATTTCTTGCAAACTATCCTAAGAGTAGGGAAAACTTTATTCGTGTTAGTTCTGGTGGAGCCGTATATCCGGAGAAGAGAGTAACCTAATTAGATGAAATGTCTTATGACTGCTCGTTTAAAGACTTCTCTGGGATCAAGAATCTGTACGAGTATAGTTGGTGGGAAACTAGATAATTGCATTGTTATTTTAGTTTTCGATTATTGATTTGATTGACTAAAAGTTGTTGAAACTCTGGTTGCCCCTAGTTTGATTACTCTTGGGAGCCTTCTCTTCTGACATAAGGGTCACTCAAAATAGATAAAATACAAGATTTTTAGATCTGTAGTTGGATCTAAAGACATCTTGTGATAATCCATTGTTAACAGACTCTGCTCTGTGCGTTTGATCACAAGAGGATTCAAGTTTTTCCATGCAAGTACTTTAAAGATAATCAAAGATTTGAAGACAAAAAAGATTTATCTATTTATTTTTCTTATCTTGTGAATTTTGTGCACACATCTTGATCGGCTGGGATCCGACTTAGATCGGGTTTATCTCTTGATGGATTTGATCACAAAGTCGTTTAGATCGACAACTATCATTTGGTGGTGTATTTCAATATCCGTATCTGATAGTTGTGAATCTGAATCTAAGTTACTGATTCAGATTGATCTTACTCGACAAAGGAGTTTGTTAGATTAAACATAAGAGCCTTTGTCAACAACTCAACAAATCTTTAAGACAGAGATTATTGAAGTGGTTAACAAACATATTTGTTCCTTTACTATTTTTAATACGATCAAAAAGAGTTGAGTACATAAGACTTTACTGGGTAAAGCAATTAAAGATAGTGATTTATGTCTTGTGATTCATGTGCGTGACCAAAAGGTCGAAGACGCAGGGATACTGAGGAAACTAAGTAACTAGAGGTATTTTACTTGGTCTCAACAATACGAGCGGCTTCCTTCTGAGAGTATTCAAAATTGGACTAGGTATCGGGGTTTTTATGTATTTGTGGTTTCCTCGTTAACCAAATATTGTGAGTGTTATTTACTTTACTTCCGTATTATAATTAATTTATTATAATAAAGTAAATACACTTGTACATTAATCCATATTACTTGCCATTGATCCTATAGTCAATCGGTTTAAGTATTGTAACTATTGTCAAGTAAATATCTTGTTGTCGTATTGTCTCGACTTAGTTCATAGACGATCGCACAAGATATTGGACTTATAGGTTGAAACAAAAAGATTGTAGTGTATTTGGGTACCCTTGTCTTTTCAGAAATGTAATATGAGATATTTTTCTTCATACCTTGGCTTATTAGCAGCTTCCCCCTCAACTCATTTGTCAGTTTCGCACTCAACTCCTCGTCTTGTTCCATCCTCCCCATCCTCTTTTTCATTTATCTTTGACCGAGGAGTGATGAAAAATTCAATTTTTTAAAAAAAACTTTAAGCGTGTACAAAGTTATGCACAAGTATATGTATGATTTTTAGCACTTGCGTACAAGTATGTACATATACAGAAAATAAAGAAAAATATGAGTTGAGATCATCATACCTCGGCTTGTTAGTAGACTCAACTCCTTTGTCAGATTCAGCTCCATCCTTTTCTTCATTTGTCTTTGACAAATGAGTGTTTTTTTGAGAAAAGGTATGAGTTTGGCACACTAGTGTGCAACTATGTACACACATAAATAAGATGAAAACAAATGACCGCGAAGATGAAAATAAGGTATGAGCTTTGCATATTAACAGTTTCAGACTGAAATTCATTCTTGTCAGATTCAATTTCAGATTCACTTACAATATTGTTGACATCCCCATCCTTATCTTCATTTCCAATCTTGCTTTCACTCAGGTCCATATGATCCTCCTCCTTGTCCTCATCATCATCTTCCAAATCATCACCTTCGCCACCCTCATCGTCGTCATTATCCTGATCCTCATCATCAACACCCTCCTCGTCGTCATTATCCTCATCCTCATCCTCATCACCTTCGACACCCTCCTCATCTTCCTCATTCTCATCACAATCACTTTGTAATTCATTTGCAAATGCAAAGATTTGGTTGCATTGTGTCAACACATAAATCACTCACTTTATCATTTGGAAAATTATTGGCATTATATTCATAAACTTTAGACTTTGCTATTCGATGAAAGTAACAAGTTTTTCATGTTTAACCTGCAATTCAGAAAGCTTTTCATGTAGTTCCTTTCTTCACTTATCTTATATGCACATCTTTTCCTTCATCTATGCTGCATCTATGCTATCTTTCACCCATCCTGCTTTAAAACATGTTTAATCTTCCACATGACAATTTAATCATCCAAAAGTAATCGCTCTTCATCACCCCTTATGTAATTAAATTATTAATTCCTAATCTAACCCTCACTAATTAGCCTTCACCCATCCTGGAAGCATCTTAAAACATGCAAAAGTATCAATATTGATCACAGGTGTACAATATTTTACACATGTGTTATAGGTGTACATTGTTGTACACATGACAATTTATTTTTAAATCTATCACCAATGTACAATCTTGTACACCTTATAAGGTGTATATTAATGTATCCAATTTTATTTTCATTTAGATAATTACTATATAACGATCAACCAAACTCCAAAACCGCTCCATCGGGATACGCTTAACACTATAAAATACCTGGGTATATTTATGTTACCAAACAAGTCTTCCACCTAGTTTTTACAATTTAATGTTGGGATTTGCTTGTAATCTCTCATTATTATGTAGGGAATAAAAGATGAAAAGGAAGTAATTGCTTGGGCAAAAGAGACGGCTCTTAAGAACATGTGTGTCTTAGTGAGGAATAGTCAACATTCAGATGTTCGTTTTGAGATGGTTTGTGAGAGAAGCGGAAAATACAAGGAGAATAGCCATAAGAGAAAGGGTTATGTATATGAAAAGAAGACTAAGAGGGTATACAAAACAGTTACGAGAAAGGATGAGTGCCCCTTTAAGCTTGTATTCTATCTAAGAGGAGAAAGTAAAGAAGAAAAAGAATGGAAATGTAAGGTGTGGTTTGGCCGTCACAACCACCCCGATCCGAAAGATTTTGAAGGTCACTCCCTAGTTGCGAAGCTAAAACCTGATCAATTCGAGGATGTCAAGATGATGACAAAAGCATGTATCAAACCAAGAGTGATTCTCCGAACCTTCAAGGCAAAGGATAAGATGAACGTTTCTTCACTAAGTACAATTTATAGGCCGCCGAAGGTACCAACATTAAGCTACGAAGGACAACAAGGTCAACATTCCGAACCTACACTAATAGTCGATGTGTCCGAGGTTCAAAGGAAGAGGGGAAGGCCGCCGAAGGTACCAACATTAAGCAACCAAGGGCATGTATTTGAGCAATCCGAACCTACACCAATAGTCGATGTAGCCTAGGTTCAAAGGAAAAGGGGTAGAGGAAGGCCAAGAAGAATATCCCCGTCTAATACCATAGACATTTGGAGTGTAGGGATTGCAGATGATGGTTTGGATATAATTAAGCTAAAATATGGTAATATGAAGATGTATAAGGATCCCATAATGTGGTAGGACCATTAGAAGTTATCATACAAAGATAGAGTCTTACATAGGCCAACTTCCTGAGGTTATTCGCGAGTTTATTGCGTACACGGATGATGTCGATGGAGATGGAAATTGTGGATATCATGCCATGACCGAACAATTAGGAATCTTCGAGATGGTTTGTTAGTAAAGGAATGACACCATGCCGCTATGCTAGAATGAGAATGGCCGATCAACTTGTGAAGAAGAGGAGCTTTTATGAGCAATTTCTTGGTCACGATGAGGTGTTTGATGATATGTGTGCTCAAGTGTTAGGACCCGAGCATGAAATGACATTTCTTCCTTCTCAATATTGGATGAGTATGCCGCTTTGTGGGCATCTAGTAGCGGATACATTTAATTGTGTTGTTCATTATTTTTCCCCATTATAGTCTCCACATTTACACCAAAATGGCAAAAATGCGATGGATCCCTTAAGATGAGAAGAGTTGTTTTGGCGTACGTGAACGGCAATCATTTCAAAACTCAAGGACAATTGTCCATTGCCACTGTTTGTGGGATGGTTAAAAACAAGGAACTTGATCCAAATATATGGAAGGGATGGATGGCATTGAATGAGGAGAATCACCAATTATGGGATGCTTTGGCATTATCAAAGAAACCTCTTGAAGAGGATGACTTGCAACTATACGTGTGGAAGTGATGATGAGTAATTTGGATATATGTGGTTTACTTATACCCCCTTTTTTTTTGTTTTGGAAGTTTGAATTGTAATCATTAAACCATATGTGCCAATGTGATTTGATTCAAACTTTACTATGTAAATATATGTTCTTTTTTTGCCGTCATTGGAAAAAATGCATAACACCACCGGTAGAACACATAGAAAGTTTATTCACATAGGAATTTTATAGTAGGCATAGTACACAAGATAATTCTACTATGCCGCTCTTTTTTCAATATGGAACTAAAAATAAAAAAGCATGGTTCACGGGATAAATACTATGCCTAAGTTTTAAAAAATAAACTTAGAAATTGGATATTGCAAGACACATAAAATAACATAAGCAAAGATCTAATCCCATAAAATGACATAAGCAAAGTTTAGACAAACCAAATGTAAAGTTATGATGTTCCAAACCGAAAACAAATGAAGCAAAGATGTTCACGATTACCAATCCACACAAACAAACATAAACAACAATGTAAGTACTATCAAGGCCACACGATCACTCGGTTCTTGGCCTCTTGTATACCCTCTTTTTCTTTTTCGCCCACAAGTCTTTTGCCTCGGTAGATTTATTTGGTCTAACTTTGGACGACGTTCTCATTTCTTTTCTGGTCAAAGAACTCTCCTTTCTTGGTCTTCTTCTTAAAGAACCTTGACAAGTTTCAATCCGCGACGTTGTTAATGGATATTTTTCAAAATGTATTTAGTATGTACGTTTATAATTTGATAGATTTAGATTAAGATAATAGTAATGAAACCTTATAAGTGAGGGTCAAAGATTCGGAGTTGTGGATGGACGTGGTGGTGGTGGCTGGACCGCTACCGTATCCCGGCAGAAACATACCTGTGAAATGATGCCCGCTTAGGAATGTGGGTTCACTATCAACACTGTTCTCAGCCAATTCCCAATCATCCCTATCCAGCACAAGTTCTTCTTCTTTCCTTTCGATCCAATGTGCAAGAATTGGTTCCGGTCGCATACCGTATGGCTCTCATATGATTGGCATTTAGTAAAGTCATGAGAATATTTATGATATGATGTATCTGTGAGATCTTTTTGCTTGTAACCGAGTTGGCGCATCACGCGGAGAGGGTTATGCATAACATATCCTTTTGGATGAAATAACGGCCCGTTGTAAAATGAAACATTATCATGTCTCATAAGGTGAACTCCTCTGACATTCCTATAAGGGTCAAACACAACATCTTCCACAGAAAACGAGTCCAAAGCTTCTCTCATTTGTAAAAATCGTTTCTTGTTAGGAGTAGGGGTATTGTCGAAGAAGTATTTCTGAGCTAGAGCCATATTCGGTTCATAGTCATGCCAAATTTTCAATCCTCTATACCCGATGAACAAATCTCGGAAGTGTTCGTAAGCCCACACCTGTGCCCATAAAATGTATAAGATAATTAATATTTGGAAACTAACAAATGTAATGATAACAATAAAAAAATAAGTAATTCACCATACCTGAATCACAGTGAAATTCCCATTAAATTGACGGCCTTTGCGCCTTAAAAGTCGACGCATTTCCTCGCCAAAAATGTGCCAAGAAAGCGGTGCCCCATGAATACTTATGAACGTCTTCCAACGGATCCAAAAAACTGTAGGTTGTTCAAATGCACCCTGTTATTAGAGTCGGGGAATATAGCGGTTCCCAAAATGAACAACATATATGCTTTGCGCATTGTTGAGCTTGTGCGGAGTCAATTCCTTGTTCTTTGTATTCCCAAACAATTGAGTGAGTTGGACAAATGTTATAGTCTTTTATCCGAGAGTTTGTTTCTTGTACAAATTTGCCATCGTGGTTTCCTTGTTCCATCCAAACAACTTTTCGCTTAGCTCATAGATCTTTTCCCACCTTAGGTCCTTCGACTTGTCTTCTACCTTAACCGGTTTCCCAGAACCTCTAGTCCTATTATCTTTGGACATCTTCGGGATAATGGTCATCTCAAAATGAAAATGCATGGTGTCCAGTTTCACCATAAAACCTCCAAAAAGCAGTTTGCCGTGACGGTATCGGTGGCCACATAATTTTCTATCGGCAGGATACAAACCTTGCTTTGACTATATCTTGAACAGCCGAACACTCATCCTCCAAAAGCCGGGACATCCGATTGTTGATGGCGGCTAACACGCTAGGCTTTCCTGTGGTCCTATAAAATCATCACGAACTTTATTAAATTGATCACGTGTAAATAATAGAATAACAAGATACAAACTTCTTACATAATTTTGATAGATCCATCGAGCCCAAGAGTCTTTATACGAAAATAAAAGTTGCGGGTTTATAGGTTGACCCCAATATTTTCCATCATTTCTGTGAGGAATTAAGTCTAACGTATCGTGGAAGTGAGGTGGGGTGCCTTTCATCATTAGTTTGTCCTCGCCACACCGCTTGTGAAGATGAGCCACCTTTGTTCGGGTTCTTGTGGAGTTTGATTCTCATCATCATCATCATCGGTGTGAGTTGAGACACTCCGTAGTAGCCGCTATTCCTTTTCCTTTGTCCTTTTTTGGTGCGTGAGACCTATGTTCCAACACGTTAAACGGATTTATATAGTGCATGCCGGCATACAAAATGAACACACACAACCGGCATTCACGCTTAATACTATTCTATGCGGTTTAATTCCGGCATTATATCAAATAATACGAAGATGCCGGGGTTTTGTTGAATTGTATCCGAGGAATTTACAAAATTTAGGGAACAAAAACCGGCATTGTATGTTACCATACCGTGAACGCCGAAGTAACAATTATCGATAACAAAGCTTTTTTTACGTAATATTTTACCCAAAACTTGATATATTTTTTTTTGTTTTTCAAATTGAACTCAATTGACTAGAATGCAATTTCAAAACCTTAAAAAGATATTTTAATCCATCATGAACTCCTATCAAGTTTCACTTTGTGTTGTATATTATTGGATAAACCCTAAAACTACTTCAATTCAACGGAGACTTTGTGTTATACATGACTTACCGAATCAAATCTACTTCCGCCTCACTGGAGACTCTTCATGAGTTTGTTGCGATCAACAGGTATTTCTACTTGGGGTTATCACGAGATTTGCGACGAACCATTGTTTTGGTATAATAGATGAAAAAAATAGGGAAAGATTGAATAGAACGAATAGTTTTCTTTCCAAAACCGTCACTTATATAGCTTTGGAAGTTTGAAACCTTCATTAAAGGAACCCACGATTTTGTAACCTTCCAATGACTCATTAAATATTTGGAAACCGTCCATATTTGGAAACCATCAAACAAATTGAATGAAATTGTAACCGTAAAAAGTTGAATGAAATTCTAACCGTCAACCAAGTTGAATGAAATTTTAAACGCCAGAATACCGGCATTGACAATTACATACCCAGATGCCGGCATTACAAGTTCATTATTTTTTAACTTCTTAGTGTGGTAAACCGGCATCTTTCGTAAACATATACATGATGCCGGTTTTAAGATTTCATAACTTCTTATTTTTTAACTCATAGTCATTTGCTGGTATTTGAACGAAATTTCACGAAATAAACATCATTAACCACAAACATAAGATCTCAAGCATTTTCCAACTAACATCATTTAAGGGAATAACGTTACACATAGAATTAAAGATATCAATAGTAATACAATTTAAAATAATTTATTGGAATTAGATTGAACAAGCAAAGTGACTTAAATGCCTAAAAGGCTCTTGTCTCCACTTCGTATATGCATCCTGAGCTTTATACCTATCACCACCGTATCTTGATAGGAATTGTTGTATTTGAGACATGATTTGATGAAATTGTTCAATGCGTATTATTTGATCAAGCCAGTAAGAATGCTTGTAAGAACCATTCATTACAAGGCCCCAAAACACTTCGGCTTCTTTTTGATGTTTAACCTCTCCCTGAGCTTCCGCTCCGATGTTATCTATTTTTTGACGATAACGTTCAATCTTTGCTTCCTCTTTTTCTTCTCTCTTCCTTTTACTTATCTCTTCCTCCATTGCGACAATTGAGTTGGTGGTTTCTTCCTTCCTTCTTAGTTTTTCTAGTATTGTGGCAATGGAGTTGGTCGTGGTTGATGATTGAATTCTTGTCGGAGTGGACAATATGCTCCTCAAACGTTTTCTTTTTCGAGGGAATTGATGAACTTGCGGTGGTAGAGTAATAATCCATTGGAGATATATCTGAGGTATCAAGTGCAATGGGTGTATCCATTCCTTTAAATAGATTTAGTCATAACGGCTCTTTTCCACTTTAGTAACGGCACAATAAGAAACTCGGATCCCACGCCGGAACTAATGTTTTCTAGAGTATGGTTTAAAAACTAGCCGTTAGTTATTCAATGCCCGAAACCTGTGAAAATGGATGAAGTAAAACTACGCCGTCTGTATGTTCCCGGCACTCAACGTAAACAACAATGATGCGGTTTGGAGGAAATTCTATTCAGGTTGAGGAACCAAATATAACTACTATACCGGTGCATACAATGTTTAATAAATTCAATGCCGGTTTTAGAATAATTAGGAGATAATTAAAGAGTTTTTTGAATACCGGGTATTCTTAAAATGAATATTCATATGCCGGTTTTCTGTCACTTATTTAATAGTTTTTGGAGATTTTGAATACCGGCATAGACCTTAGCAAACACAATAATGCAGGTATGTCTTATTTTGAATTTTACTATGCTTTGTTTGAAACATGTAGCTGTCCTATGCCGGAACATTTTAACTTTCAAACCAAAACTCTAATCATGTTCAACATAAACCAAAGTAAATAAAGAGTTAACCCACAAGTACAAACCAAAACAAGTTTGAAATTGTTTTTGACGTAACCATAAAACTAAAGAGTTAACCATCACTAATTAGTCTTTTGTTTCTTTTGGGTTGGCGCCTTCCTTGTTTCCCCATACATAGCTTTGGATAGTAGGGTCGGTTTCTTCAATTCTATGAAGCTTTTTCCTCGAGTTCCTTGATTTCTTGAAGAGATAGCACAACTCCATCCTTATGCTTGCAACCTAACATCTTCGTAACCTTTCAAGTCGACGTCGCTAGTTTAATACATCAAATACATAATCAGGATATATATTAATATATGATTATGTTTACATTTAATAACTATAACCAATTAATAAAACTTACCACCATTCCGAGAGTCTTGAGAAGTTGGGCCATCGTAGGTGGAGGTGGAGGAATTTCAACGGGAGGGTTTTCTTGGTGTGGAGCTTCCACGGAGGGAGGGCGCATTGAATTGCACAGAAAAGTAAAGAAGATAATTATCATCAGAGGTCGACCAAAAATGGGATAATTGTTTAAATCCATGTTGGCGCATCACACGGCATGGGTCGGTGTATCCTCTTGGGTGGTACAAAGGCCCATGGTACAATGCAACATCTCTTGGGATTTGATGGTATCCTCTAATCTCCTTATAAGTGTCGAACACAACGTCTTCCTTCCTCATAGCATCCAGCCAATCTCATATCGATGACTCGACCTTTGTTACATTTGGAAACTCGAACATGAACCAATTAATCACTATTGTTCCAACGACAATAAGAAATAAGACATTATAAGAGATAATGTAAAAAATAAAACAATGCACATGAAAGATTGTACGAGATACCTTTTTTTTGGATTGCTAATTGACTTGGGGAACATGGCATCATTTCTTCGACCCGCATCTATCCCCAGGGAGGTCTTTTTCCTCGATACTCTCATAATTGTATTGCCGGTTTTTGAGTTTTCTTCTTGAATGTTTCATTTCCTGATGCATTTCAAAACCGGCAATGATGATCCATCCGATGGTGTTCAAACTAAGATTGAATGCCTGAAGCATTGTCACACCTTCTTCATTGCTTGGCAATCGATTTAGTGTTAGTTTTGCTTTTGATTTCTTCTTTTGTTGTGTTCATCAAACCAATATCGCATTAACAAATAGGTGAATAGTTATAAATGTTATAGAAAGCAACAAACACAATGAACAAAAATATTTTAAGAGTTAATTTTTAAAAGGGTCATAATTTTATAGTCTAATTAAGGTCTGGGTCGTAGAAGATGTCGTTGATGCATTAGGGTCGTAGACTAACAATAGACCGTGAAAAGACCATTAGTTACATTTTTCATTTTTTCCTAGCACCCGGACCGTCAATTACTGGTGCTGACTGTTTGACTATCGTTATCCCATATAAACTGTTCTCCATTTTTCTTTTCCTTCCGTTGATGCTAGTACCGAGTACTGAGATCATCTTCTTTCATTCTAATACCATCAATTTCAGTATACTCTGAGAAACAAATTAGTAAAAAAAAAATCTTACGGGGAAGATGTTAAAATAAAAAGAAAAATCAAATCTAGTGATGAAATTTCGGATACAATTTTAACAAAAATATCAGTTGCAAAAAAGTATATCCAATTGGGATGTATAACATATTCTTTATAATCATCATCATATACCATCTTCCTCATAATCACATCAAAGAAACCACTATTGCATTTAACCTTATGATTTCAGTTTTGTTTCAAAGAGAGCTGAAACATCTGCGCAATAAGAGTTGTTAAAATTCAGCCCATATGCCCTGTAAAGTAAGGATTTTCTAAGAATTGAGTTACGGGTTTTTATGAGTTTTGATTTAGGAGTTCGCCAAATGTTTAATTTCAGATTGAATTTTTTTTTCTTTTTTGTTATTAGGGTTCTACAATTCTATAAGTAGAGGTGAGGACGGATATGTCAGCAGTAATAGATCACTTATCAACTTAGACGGGTTGGGTGAGTTATACCCGGTTGAATTCTTAACGGGATTAGGATATAATATCATTCACTATTTCATAAGGGTACTTTAGTAAAATTATCATACGGTCAAAGTTAGTCTACGACCCTAATACATCAACAACATCTTCTACGACCTCGACCCTAATTAGACTATAAAGTTACGACCCTTTTGCAAAATATCTCATATTTAAAATGGTGAGTGGATATATCATGCGTACGACTTTGTGCACAAGTAAACTTACCAACAGATAAATCACACTACCATTAACTTTGATTGGTGGATGGATATGTATCTTAATGTTATCCATCAATACTCATGTATATGAATCGTCCAATAAGTTTTCTTCATCCTTTCCAAAGACTTAAAAAAGTGTGCATACTTGTTCTTGCTAATCATTCTTCTGTTTGCCTAGATAAAAAGAATGTGATGCATAGGTACATACCATACAACACCACTAAGTCTTCTGCGTATTTTTCAACCTCCTTTTGTAACTTTGGTTTTAACCATATTATACGTAAGATTTCATTCTCCACATCTAATTTCCCCAATTTACTTGGATCCTTCAAAGTTATTCAGTGTATCAGAGCACCATATGTTCTTTCCGATAGAGACTTTTCATCTTATCCTTTTTCAGGTGTCGTTGCCACCATCTCTAGTCCAAAAATTAGAATCAAATCTTTAGATGACCTCATTACTGCCACTTTCATACTCTTCTTAGGAATATCAAAAACGAATAATGATCCCTTGTATGATCATGGAGGTACTGTCTCACAATTTTCATGATTAAGCTCGGGTTCTCAAACTATATATCACTCTTTTTATCGGGATCTTTCTCATCTTTGTTTTCTGCTTTTTTGTGGACAAATATATCTACAACAAGCCAGAATGGGCTTTCCTTATGCCTATCTAGTTGAAACTCAGTAAACCAAACTTTTCTTTTTTCCACTCTTTTTTTTTCATCCTCTTCAAAAAAATTATTCACAAATTCATTGATTGCATGGAAACCTGATTTATAAGGTTTCTTCGTATCTACGAAAATGGACAAATTGGAATAATAACCAAGAAGAATAATACATTATACTCATACATTATAACCATATAGGTGTACAACTATTTGCACTCAAATCGGGGTATAAAATTCTAACATACCATAAATCAAATAGGACCATATCATACATGTCTATAACTGTGTACACTCCTACAGAGATCTAACTAAAGCAACATTTATTCCCACACGACAGGCCATAAATCAATGCTGGTGTACATACTCTTAAAGAAATCTAACAAAAACAGCTTTAAAACAAACACAACATGCCATAAATAACTGTAACAACATGCAGGTGTACAAAACTGTACACAACCACGCAAAAAAACACAAACAACTAGTCATATGTTGCTGAAAGAGCATCCAAGTGTACATATCTTTACACAACCACAACAAACATGGGAAAAGAAACTTCAAACACACATAACTGGTCATATGTTGCTGAAAGAGCATGCAGGTGTACAGATCTTTGCATAACCACAACAAACATGGGAAAAGAAACTTCAAAACACACACAACTTGTCATATGCTGTTGAAAAAACATGCATGTGTACAGATCTTTACACAACCACATCAAACATGGGAAAAGAAATTCAAAATAAAAATAACTGGTCATATGTTGCTGAAAGAGCATGTATGTGTACAAATCTTTACACAACCACAACAAACATGGGAAAAGAAACTTCAAAACACACATAGCTGGTCATATGTTGTTGAAAGAGCATGAAGGTGTACAAATCTTTACACAACCACAAGAAATATGGGAAAAGAAACTTAAAAACACACATAACAAGTCATATGTTGCTGAAACAGCATGAAGGTGTACAAATATATATGTACACAACCATAGCAAACATGGGAAAAGAAACTTCAAAACACACATAACATGTCATATGTTGCTGAAGTAGCATGAAGGTGTACAAATATATACACAACCACAACAAACATGTGAAAATAAACTTCAAAACAAACACAACAGGTCATATGTTGCTGAAACAACATGAAGGTGTACAGATATGTACACAACCACAACAAAAATGTGAAATAAACTTTAAAACAAACACAGCAGGTCATAGGTTTCATGCAATAGCATGCAGGTGTACAAATATGTACACTAATACCACAAATATGATAAAAACAACTTCAAAACACAAAAAGAGGGCCAATATATGAAAGTAGCAGATGATTTGTTACCTTTTTCTCTTCGAACAGATGTTGAACTTGTTGTTCTCTTCTTAGGTGGTGATTTCTTTGAAGGTTTTGATCTCTTGTTAGGTTGTGATGATTTCGAAGTTTCTTCTGCTACAATCGATGTTGAAATTGTTGTACGTTTTGAAGATTTTGATCTTGTCTTAGATGCTAATGATTTATGACTTTCTTCTACTTCAGTTGATGTTGAAACTTCTGGTAGTTCTTCTGCTTTTCTCATTGAAACTACTTTTTTTCGCATTCACCATGATGTTACTTTAACTGCATTCATCAATGGTGTTTTGATTTTGTGTTTTCTCTCTCAGTTAGGTTAAAAAATTTGATTTCCTTTCCTTTCCTTTTCTGTCTGCTAAATGATTTAATTTATGTTTCCGTTAAATTTACAAGTTTTTACTTCAGTTTTTTTTTTTTTTTACATGTCGCATCCTTATTCAATGTTTCAGTTATAGATTTCTTTTTATTCGCCGCATGTGCGCTTTATGAAACGCGTGAGAAGGATAGCAATGTCTTTACACTTTTTTAAATAAATTATGGACTAATCTGTACCTAGTTAACTAGGGATGAACTAATCCGTATTTTTGGAGGCATTTTTAGACTGAACCGTTTTTTCCCCTAACTCTACTTGGTTGTTAATTACGTGCGATTCATGTTTTTCATCATAATCCCAAAATCGTTTAATATTTCAGTTATTTAATTCATTATCTTTGATTCAAATAGGAAGGTTCTCGAAAGTGGTTTAATTCGTTTGAATATTGATTGGTTGATTAACATGTTTCATTCAGAAAGGAACTAGCAAAGGCTGACAACAGAGCCAAGATGCACTATGACAAGTGGATTCCTGTCATAGAAGACTACCCAAATGGATTCCTGAATTGCTAAAAATACATGCTGCCAAGAGAGAATTCCTTACTTACATAACATCCATCCATTAAATGGGAGGTGCATGACTAATGATTCAGAATAGTAAAAAGGGTGGTTGATAGACCACACAACTACAACTACTGGTCGACTGATGATCAGAACAAAGACATTTTTGTCTGCGCACTTGCTTTTTAATTATCTCCACTTATTATATTTGCCATCAGGAGTAATTGAGTTTGAATCTGATCAACTTCGTACAGGAATAGGTTGGACTTTGGAGAATTTAATTCAGTCCTAGTTTTAACAGTCTTTTAACATAGAATTAAGAAATCGCGAATGCGTCGAAGCCTTCCATTTATTGGCTAGCGCAAAGACTTGTTTGCAGTTTGCCTTTTCATTATTACAATTAAACAGAATGACTGTCGGATCTCAACCTTAACGAAGGGATGATTTAGGCCACTAACAAAAAGGCAAAAAGAAGTCGCATAAAGGGAACTATAAAGGTCAAGCAGTAATGCAGCAAATGATGAGCAGCTATGCCAATAGGCATCAACCGCCGTCCCTGTTCACTTTTTTAATTCAAAGCACAAAAGATGAAGGGGATAGATTAAGATTCTCTTAGAGATCCTTTTTTTTTATTGGTTCCTCAACTCTTGGACACTTCTTGTTTATCAAAACTTTAATCAGAAAGAAAATAAAAAGAGAATTACAGGCCGTGTTGTACTTATAATTCCGCTTGCTAGGCTGTATTCCTTTAATGCACGGGTATGTTGAATATTGTATGAGATGGTCACAATCAACCAGATTTTCAACAAACCCATGTTGAATATTGTAGTATATGTTAAAATGCTTTAAACAAAACAAGGCTGCTAAATAGGGGTACCAAATTGCCTCGGTGTACCAATCCCTCAACAATATGTATTTTGTCCTATATGCATATTGGTATATCCCTAAGTAATTTGTTACCCCTATTACCAATCTTGAAACAAAAGATAAGAAAAATCATGCTTGATGTTACCTCGATTTATTTTGTAAGAGTAGGTGCAAAATGATATGTTTACCGGAAGGAACAAATACCGTATGTGGGAGCGTATGGGATTCACTTCACCCATTCCTAGAGTCGCTCAAAATCTATAAGGCTGCTAATGGAGGTATCATTTTGCTTGGGGGTGTACCAACCTAAAAACATTTGTTTTTTTTTGTGCTATATACAATACCCCAAGTAAAATGGTACCCCTATCACCAATCTTGAAAATCCGTCGTTGATTTTCTTTCCGTTAATGGGAATTTACATGGTGAGTATAGAATCATTGGTACAGAAATAGTGTCAACCAGACACTGTCCTCGGATCCCATAAACGACATTTCTCGAGAAGAATTTTCTATTATTTTACTGATTTTTGTTTATTTTTTGGTAGGAATTCTATTGATTTTTGGTTTACTTTTTTTTGGCACGAGCAAATGAAGATCGAGATGCTAATTTACAAGAAACAATAACATTCAAATTGGATCATAAAGACATAAACAGAGATAGCCAATCAACTACCTGTGTACATTACATCTAGTTTCTAATAACTGAACAATTAAAAATAGCATGTTCAATTCCTTGTCTTGGTATTAATCTGATTGCTGTAGCTTGCACTAGTGTTGAAAAGAATGACCGATACCAGGACAGTGATCAGGAGCCGTAGGGCGAAAATCTTGTACATCATGAGAAGCTCCTAATGAAGATGCAGGAATCGCACTATTCAGAAGTTAGGCTGGATTACTGCTTTAGTGCTTTAGAATAATCACCTGTTACGCCAACCTTAGGACTAAAAAACGCCTCCAATTGGCAACTACCACAGGAGTAGCTCACTAGTGTCACCTGACACTGTCCCATCAGATCCCATAAACGACTATTTCCAAACAATCTTTTTTATTATTTTTGGCTTACTTTTTGACAGGAGCATATGAAGATGGAGATACTAATTTACAACAAACAAAAACATCCAAATTGGATCATTAACAGAGAATAAACCAACAATAACCTATGTACATAACAGCTAGTTTCGAATAACTGAACAATCATAAATAGCATGTTCAGTTCATTGTGTTGGTATTATCGATTGCAGCAGCTTGCGCTAGTGTTGTATGGAATGACCGACACCAGGACTGTGACCAGGAGCCGTAGGGCGAAAATCTTGTACATCATGAGAAGCTCCTAATGAAGGTGCAGCAATCGCACTATCCAGTGGTTGTGCTACAGTATTAGCACATTTTACATTTTCAGGCTGGTTTACTGTTGCTTTATAATAATCACCTGTTGGGACAAAATTAGGACTAAGAACGGCGCCTCCAATTGCAGCTGCCACGGGAGTATGCTCACCAATAGCAGTGGGAGCAGCACTCTCAGCATTACTAGATATGACAAGGGATTTCCTTGACTCATGATGATGGTGATGCTTCTTGTTTGATTTTAAATGCCTAGCTTCAGCAGAATGAAGTTGGTGCGAGACAAACAGAACAAGAAGAAATACACATGTTATACATGTGCACTTGCCAACAATAGCCATTCTCCTAGATATTTATAAAATTTGTATAAACAGTGTACTTGTTGTTACTTGATTGATCAGAAGAATACAACAACCAAAAAAAAAAAGAATGTTGAGATAAACTGTTGATGGTGATATTGAACCCTAGTTCTTGATTCGTATTTATAGAGATTGGTGTGGTGAGAAGAGTAGGAGTCCTTAGAAGTAGGAACATTTCATACCAAGTGGAGCCGATGTATATAAATTATATATGTTCAAAAGAAATAAAAGAAAATTAACCATGGGCGGCAACAAAGAGAGGTTCATGCTTCAAAGAAAAGAAAGAAAAAAAAGGTTCTTAGCAACCCTTCTTAGCTTTCAAAGATCAAACAGTTTACTAGTATATGTAGTACTATATACTCTCTTCCGCATATATATGTCTGCAATCTGGAAATTCCATGCATTTCCATGCACATTAGAAGAGTAATAAGTACTACTCCTTTGACTTCAGAACCAACTGTGAAATTTCCTTGCACGTGTTTTTACATGCTCGTTAATTGTATCTAGGAATTTACCCAACTTCAGGTTGACCAGTCAAATTTGGCGTTCCATTATTTTATTTGTTGATCCCATGCATTCTCTGGGTTCATGTCATTTTGCCTCAGAAATGGCGTTGTCGCATCAGAAAGTAGTAAAAATGTAAGTTGAGTACGATTCATATGTACGATTCTTACTTGTTGATGGTGAATCTTCCATCGCTTAATTAACAGGGTGGCCTTTTTTCTACTCTTTTTAGCCATGGATACACATACACTACCTATAGCCATCTGGTTTGAGATGCTTTTCTGCTAATTAACGGTACTGTTAATCTTTACTGCAAATTATAATGATAATTGTGCTCCAAAATCAAAACAAAATGACAGTCTGTACAAAGAAAGAGGCCCGAGTATTTAAGGTATTAGTAATATGCAGCAGGATTGCAGCTGCGCTCAATAAATAATTTTTTTGGTAGTTGGGATTACCTACTTGCATGTGTACATTATACTGCATAGGACCTGTAGATAGCATTGTAGAGGAAAGGGGTCTTCCACTATTCTATGTGCACTCAAAGTCCAATTCCTAATTAAAGGGATTATTCCTTCACTAATTAACAATCTCCCCACTACAGTGATATAGAAATTCACCAGACAACATCATCTTGACAACAGTGTGAATACTCTAGAAGAAGAAACCCTACACACTTGTATGAGATTTCCCAACTTTAGTTAGAAACCCTACACCAAATAAGAAATACTTGTCCCACACATGTAAAGAATGTGTGGGCGTGGTCGTGGGAGTGGGAGTGGGTGTGGGTGTGGGTGTGGGTGTGGGTGTGGGTGTATCCGACCCATCCTTTCTTTTTACTGAAATTTACCACACGCTTCTCCCACACATGTAAAGAATTTTATTCTTTGCCTTCTCGGTTTTGGATATCCGACAGCCTCGAGAAGCATCTTCTTTCACGCGTGTCACACGGTTTTCTTGACACCTGTACACACTGTTTTTTCCTCGAGAAGAATCTCGCAAATTTTGAATGCGTGTGCACTGTTCTTTTAACGCGATTTTTACCTTACTTTTGCAACGTTCGAGATGCGTGAATCACGGACAGTCTGTCGTGCTTTGGATTCTCTTTCAACGTTCCGTTCGAAATTTTTCTTGCTATAAATACGAGTTGTAAACTTCATTTGAAAACCATACCTTTCAAATTCTTCTTCTTAAATTCTTCTTCTTCTTTTATGCTTTGAAACAATTTATTTTTAAGTTTACGAAACATAATTTTGTATAACTACTTCTTTGTTTACGAATATTAGTTTACTGAAACTTTATTTACATAAATTGTTTTACTGAAAACATAAATTAGTTTTTACATTTCTCTAAAACTATTTTGAGTTTCGATTTGTATTTTTGTTTTATTTCTCGCGCTAAGTTCTAAGGGTTCTCTCTTGTGTATGCTACACATAGAGGAGAACTAACGATAGTTGTATCCTGGAGGTAATTTGTTAATTGCTATAGCATCTCGAGGAGTAGCAGGCAATATTACCTTTAGCTCAGCGTATCTCATACGTGCCTCTACTAAGTTTATTGAGTTATTTGTTACTACTATCAGTGTAATCTAAGTATTATTTCCCATTTGCATTCGATTATTGTAATTAATTCCAACAATCTAAAGGTAATATCGTGCCTTATTATAATACTGTAATATTCGTTGTTGTAAGAACATGGGAAAGAATATCGTAGAAAAACCACCAAAGTTCAGTGGTAAGGACTTTAAGAGATGGCAGTCTAAAATGCTATTCTTCCTAAACGACCAAAGGTTAGATGGATATGCTTTAGAAAAGCCCTCGAGAAAACTTCATCACCGTGGTAATGAAGATAAATTGGACAGGTGGAATAGGAAGAATTATTTGTGCAAGAATCATATTCTTAACTGTCTTGATGACTCCTTGTATGACTTCTATAATGCAAAAGAAGATTTTAATGCTTTTGATTTATGGGAAGCTCTAGAAGAAAAAATATCATCTCAAGTCTGGAAGTAAGAAGTTCTTGATGGCTAAGTTCTTAGAATACAACATGATCGACGAAAAGCCTGTGGTAGAACAGTTCGTCGAACTTCAACTCCTCATCAGCGAGATTCTTGCTGAAGGCATGACTTTTGATGAAGCTCTACAAGTATCGGCTGTGATTGAAAAGCTTCCACCCTCATGGAGTGAATACAAGAGGAGGTTGCGACACAAGACTTGGACATGTTAATCTCAAATCTCTAGAAAGACTTGCTAATTTAGGTTGCATACCAAAAATAAACTTTGATAAAAATCAAAGATGTGAAATCTGTGTTGAATCTAAATATACAAGAAAACCGTTTAATAAAAGGATTGAACGTAAAACAGTTCCTTTGGAACTAATACACTCGGATTTAGGAGATTTGAAATCAACACCAACAAGAGGTGGTAAAAAATGGTACATCACTTTTATAGATGATTACTCACGCTATTGTCGGTTCATCTTCTCGAAGTAAAGATGAAGCCTTAGAGGACTTCAAATTTTATAAAATTGAAGTAGAAAACCAAAAAGGAGTTAAAATTAAAACTCTTAGGTCAGACCGTGGCGGTGAGTATGTGATACCCATAGGTGAGTTTTGTAAACATAATAGAATCATTCATGAAACAACTGCACCATATTCACCAGAATCGAATGGTGTAGCTGAAAGAAAAAATAGAACACTCATAGATATGGTAAATGCTATGTTGACAAGTTCAGGGTTATCTTCGAACTTGTGGGGGGAAGCTATCCTCTCTGCTTGCTATATTTTGAACCGAGTTCCTTTTAAAAAATCTGATAAAACTCCTTATGAATTGTGGAATGGTAAACAACCTTCCTATGTATACTTTAAAGTGTGGGGGTGTTTGGCCAAGGTGGCCATTCCTCTTCCCAAGAAAACTAAAATAGGACCTAAAACAGTAGATTGTGTATTCTTAGGGTATCCCGAGCATACAATTGCATACAGGTTCATGGTCATCGATTCGACCATAATAACATTGGTCAGAACACCATATTGGAATCTAGAGATGATGTGTTTTATGAACACATATTTCCTTTAAGGTCTGGACCTCGGAAAAGGGTCCATGATGACCTCTCGGATGTTCCATCAACTAGTCAAACTCCAACTTTGGAGTATGAGACTGAACCAAGAATAAGTAAGAGGGTTAGAACTGAAACAAGTTTTGGCCCAGATTTTTTGACTCTTACGGTAGAGTCTGAACCCCAAACCTACAAGGAACCTATGACTTCTCCAGAAGCTCCTTTCTGGGAAAAAGCTTCATTAAATGAATGGGAGTCCATTCAGCAAAACGAAACTTGGGATCTTGTAGACTTGCCTCCTGGAAGTAAATCCATAGGTTGCAAATGGGTGTTTAAAAGGAAACTTAGAACAGATGGAACTATAGATAAATATAAAGCTAGGTTGGTAGCTAAAGTCTATAGACAAAAGGAAGGATTAGATTTCTTTGATACCTATTCACCTGTCACTAGAATCACTTCTATTAGGATGTTGATTGCTATTGCTTCAATTTATGATTTGCATATACATCAGATGGATGTTAAAAATGCATTTCTATATGGTGAATTGAATGAAGAAATTTATATGGACCAACCTGAAGGCTTTATTGTAAAAGGTTGTGAAAACAAAGTATGCAAGTTGAAAAAATCTCTATACGGTTTAAAACAAGCACCTAAACAATGGCATGAAAAATTTAATCATGTTATGATAACTAATGATTTCAAGGTGAATGAATCTGATAAATGTGTTTACATTAAATCTGTGGATGATTCTCATGTTATTGTGTGCCTATATGTTGATGATATGCTCATATTAGGCAGTAACCTTGATATTATTAATACCATTAAAAGCATGCTTAGAGATAATTTTGACATGAAAGACTTAGGCCCTACTGATGTAATCTTAGGGATGAAAATCAGAAAGACGTCTGATGGATATAGTCTTAGTCAATCTCATTATCTTTGAAACCGTATTAAAGATATTTAATTATGAAAATGCTAAACCTGCATCTACTCCATTTGATCCCACTTGTAAATTGAAAAAGAACAAGGGTGAGGGTATTGATCAACTTGAGTATTCTCGCATTATTGGTAGTCTTATGTATTTGATGAACTGTACAAGACCTGATATTGCTTACTCGTGAGTAGATTAAGAAGGTATACTTGCAACCCAGTATGGATCATTGGAATGCTCTCTTCGAGTTCTCGTTACCCGAGAGGGACCTCAAACTATTGCTTAAGTTTTGGGAAGTATCTTGTCAGACTGGAAGGGTATTGTGATGCCAACTGGATATCGACTCTCAGAGAGTGCAAGTCTACTAGTGGGTACATCTTCTTACTTGGAGGTGCGTCTGTCTCATGGAAGTCTACCAAACAAACATGTATAGCTAAATCCACTATGGAGTCTGAATTTATAGCCTTGGAAAAAGCTGGAGAGGAAGCTGAATGGATACGATGTTTCCTGGGAGGAATTCCACTATGGCCCAAGCCTGTGTCTTCAATCGCAATCCACTTGTGACAAGAAAGTGCTCTTGGTTGTGCAAAGAACAATGTATACAACGGGAAGTCTATACATATACGAAGAAGACACAAGACGGTGAAACAACTACTCTCTACTGGTATTATCTCTATAGACTTTGTAAAATCCAAAGATAATCTTGCAGATCCTTTGATGAAAGGCTTAACTAGAGAGGAAGTTAAATTTACATCGAGGGGGATGGGACTTAAGCTCATTGAATAAATCACCATGAAGGATACTCAACCTTGAGATTGGATTTCCAAGATCAAGGTTCAATGAGACAACTAATTTATGGTGATATTGGGAAAGCACTATCTATGTCCCTCCCTATGGTGTAACCGTGCGATAGTGCTTTCCCAAAGCGAATTACAGGATGATCTTTTGCGATCTTAATGGGTACCATGGCTTTGATTAAAGCAGGGTGTGGCAGGACACTCTTTATGGACTCACCTTTGTGGATGTTGGAAGTGGGGCCGCTTCCTATGAGAATTTGAGCTGATTCTCTAGAGACATTCATTAAGTCCGGGATTTTAGCCCACGGCCAAAATGGGCACAACCGCAAGAGCTTGGCAGCTGTTTTCATCGGTTGAGGCATCAAGTGTGGCTGTTATTTCTGAATTGCATTCATTGTTGGCGGTTCAAGACATTGCGTTCACCGTATCAACAAGCAGTTCAGGTAACCTCACACTAAGTTAAGGTTCAATCTTTGGGACACCTTAGCCTATATTGTTGCCTTATGTTTTCTCGTGTTTTATCGACATGTTTTATTATTCATGTGGGGGATTGTTAGAAAAAACAATGTTTTGTTTTAATCAAAAAATGCATGGACCATGTTTTGATCCCAAGACCTATTGCTCCCTATATGTTTTTTCATGTGAATGAATAAAACATTAGTCCCATATAGACTAAAACACTTAGAGTTTTTGACTTAAATACCATTGGTTTAGCCTTAAGGGCATGGCCCTTTGGGTCTTTAGACCTTTGTGTATGGGGAAAGCCCTAGACTATGGCAAGGTTTCCATTCCCTTATTGCATTTCTTATTGCCTTTCCCTGTTCGCGCGGTGCTTCGCACGTAAGCACGCACGCCGCACGGCTCGGGCGAGGGGCGTGGGAGTGGGAGTGGGAGTGGGAGTGGGTGTGGGTGTGGGTGTGGGTGTGGGTGTATCCGACCCATCCTTTCTTTTTACTGAAATTTACCACACGCTTCTCCCACACATGTAAAGAATTTTATTCTTTGCCTTCTCGGTTTTGGATATCCGACAACCTTGAGAAGCATCTTCTTTCACGCGTGTCACACGGTTTTCTTGACACATGTACACACTGTTTTCCTCGAGAAGAATCTCGCAAATTTTGAATGTGTGTGCACTGTTCTTTTAACGCGATTTTTACCTTACTTTTGCAACGTTCGAGATGCGTGAATCACAGACAGTCTGTCGTGCTTTGGATTCTCTTTCAACGTTCCGTTCGAACTTTTTCTTGCTATAAATACGAGTTGTAAACTTCATTTGAAAACCATACCTTTCAGAATTCTTCTCTTCTGAAATTCTTCTTCTTCTTTTATGCTTTCAGAAACAATTTATTTTTAAGTTTACAGAAACATAATTTTGTATAACTACTTCTTTGTTTACAGAATATTAGTTTACATAAACTTTATTTACATAAATTGTTTTACAGAAACATAAATTAGTTTTTACATTTCTCTGAAACTATTTTGAGTTTCGATTTGTATTTTTGTTTTATTTCTGCTGCCAAGTTCTAAGGGTTCTCTTTGTGTATGCTACACATAGAGGAGAACTAACAGTAGTTGTATCCTGGAGGTAATTTGTTAATTGCTATAGCATCTCAGAGGAGTAGCAGGCAATATTACCTTTAGCTCAGCGTATCTCATACGTGCCTCTACTAAGTTTATTGAGTTATTTGTTACTACTATCAGTGTAATCTAAGTATTATTTCCCATTTGCATTCGATTATTGTAATTAATTCCAACACATTATACTGCATAGGACCTGTTGATAGCATTGTAGAGGAAAGGGGTCTTCCACTATTCTATGTGCACTCAAAGTCCAATTCCTAATTAAAGGGATTATTCCTTCACTAATTAACAATCTCCCCACTACAATGATATATAAATTCACCAGACAACATCATCTTGACAACAGTGTGAATACTCTAGAAGAAGAAACCCTACACACTTGTATGAGATTTCCCAACTTTAGTTAGAAACCCTACACCAAATAAGAAATACTTGTTTAACTATCAACAGTATGTAGTACTGTCTTTTTTTGGAAAAGTTATCATCTTTTTTCTTTTCTGTTGTTGGTAAGCTAGCTAGTGCTTAGGGTTTCTAAGTTAAGATATCTCAGCGTTCATGTGTGACTGAGAATTGAGCAGAGCTAAAAGAGAGTTTGAAGAAGAAGTAGAGGGGGAACATGAGATCCACCAAAATCCTTGACAGACATTTCTAGCCACTACTTCAAGTAAGTTTTCCTAAGAATGCTAAAGAACCATATACTAAGAAATAAGAATGCATTAATATGGAATCTGTAATGATCAAGCCTAGTATAGCATATCATAACGCAAAATTTCACGTGCCAAACGATTTTCTTCCCAATATTTTTCTTTTGATCGATAATTTTCTTTTTCTTCCAAATGTCGACATCGATTCTCGTACGGTATTTCGAGTGCTAAGAACTTCTACTGGCCGTCCATGTTCGCTAATTAATTAAGCTATATCCCTTTTTTAAGTTTTATGATTTTGATCATGTGCTAGCAGCTTCTGGCTTCATGCGGTCAAGAATCAAGATATTGAATGCCCCTACTGTATTTCAAAGGTCATTAATCTTAATTTTGAATCGAAAAGAATAAGGTGTGAAGGATACATCTATACAACCATCATTAGTGCCGTAATTACAGCACAAAGATTTTCAGTTATGACCATGCATCAGTCAATGCCTCAATCACCGGATTCTTGTTATTCTTATTCATTGCAAATATTCTCATTCATTGAAAATGATACTCTATTTAGAGTAATGTAATGATCTGTATAAATTGGTTTTCTATTCACCAAGTTAAGCATGGAATTATTCACCCAAATATTGAGCTTGCAAACATGATTAAGAAAATTAGGATTCACATACCCAGCTGGCTGCTTCATGTAGACTTCTTCATTCAATATTCCATGCAAGAATGCATTCTGAACATCTAGTTGTTGGAGTGGCCAGTTTTGAGATACAGCAATAGAGAGAACAAGTCGAATCGCGCTAGGTTTTATTATGGGACTAAAAGTCTCATCATAATCAAACCCTTCTCTTTGATGAAAACCTTGTGCAACTAATCGTGCCTTGCGTCTGTCAAGTCCACCATCAGGTTTTTGTTTAATGCGAAACACCCATTTAGAACCAATAAGATTCATACATGGCTCAAATGGAACATAACTCCAAGTTCCGTTTCTAATATGCGCATTAATTTCATCATCCATAGGAGGTCTCCAAGCTGGATCTTTAGCTGCCTCTGTATAACAAGTTGGAGTAATAAACTCAGTCTGCTCAAGTGGATATTTGGATGTTGTAAGACAAATCCTGTTAACTGGTTTCCTGATACCATCTCGTGCTCGTATAACCATGGGGTGCTGTTGAGCTGGTTGTTGAGTTTGATCATTGGTTCTCTCAACTGAGACTGATGCAATAGGAGTTGTCGAGTTAGAAGTTGGTTCTGGTCTGGGTGATAACTGAATTTCTGAAACTGCCGGCGACACTGGTGAAGTGTGTAACAGCTCAGTTTGCTGATCTTCTACATTCTGCAGTGATGATTGAGTAGCAGATACAGGAGTAGACAACATAGGA
This sequence comes from Papaver bracteatum, assembly GCA_023529315.1. NCBI lineage: Eukaryota > Viridiplantae > Streptophyta > Magnoliopsida > Ranunculales > Papaveraceae > Papaver > Papaver bracteatum. The sequence continues at coordinate 346,227 of JAJJWX010000810.1, read as the reverse complement.
GAAGATAATAACTTAGTTGTGGGTGTTGGAGCATTAGAAACATCCAAACATACTTGTTGTCTTGCAGCAAAAGGAAAGCTGGTTTCTACAAATTTGACGTGCAACAGATGAAGAGGCAATGTTTTCTAATGGTTGTTAAAGAGTAGCTAGTTGTTGTTCTAACCTTAAATCAAACGAGAGCAGATGTGCATAGAAGGCATCCATGTCGATCTTCTTGACAGTGCTGAGAGAAGTGACAATGGCATTATATGCCTGCTCTAGTACATTGAGAATGGACTTCTGCATATCCTCTTCATCCAGAGGACTTCCTTAAAGAGCATCAAAAATTTGTTTAGCCTTTGAGAAATATTCATACATAGAACTGTTACCTTTTTTGAGATTGTGAAGTTGTCTTTTGAGATTCATCAGATGTGCTCTAGTTTTAGGAGCATATCTCTTTTCCAAAGCATCCCATACTTCTTTTGAAGTTGTTAGTCCTGAAACACGACTGAGGACTCCTTCTGTGAGGGATGAGAGCAGCCATCCTAAGAGTATTTGATCTTGTTCTTCAAATTTGGTGTATGCAGTGTTTGTAACTTCTGGTGCTCCTTGTTGTGTGCTAGGGATTGTTGGTGCTGGTTTTTGAAAAGTCCCATCTACATAACCCTCTAGTCTGTATCCTTTCAACAACGGCTTGAACTGTGTTTTCCATATGACATAATTTGAATCATTCAACTTGATGTTCACTAGGTGATTGACATGAATTTGATGTAGTGTAGATGTTTCTGGTGCTGCCATTGTAGCATATTTTTGAAGGAAGGAGTGGTTATTGGATCGTCTGGCTGATCCAAAACAGAACACAATATTTGGGTGAATAATTCCACGCTTAACTTGGTGGATAGAAAACCAATTTATACAGATCATTACATTACTCTAAATAGAGTATCATTTTCAATGAATGAGAATATTTGCAATGAATAAGAATAACAAGAATCCGGTGATTGAGGCATTGACTGATGCATGGTCATAACTGAAAATCTTTGTGCTGTAATTACGGCACTAATGATGGTTGTATAGATGTATCCTTCACATAAGAACCCATAGAATATGCGCACGGGACCATGATTCGCTGGAAAACAAGTTTTCAATCATAAACATAAGGTTTAGCAAATCCAAGAAACCAAGTACAAATCAAAAGAAATCTAAGAGATAACTTATACCGTAGGTACATCATTAGAACCCGTCTCCAGTTCCGAGGGTTCGCAGAACTGTTCGTACCACTACCACGTAGTTAACTATGTAATTAGGAGGCTCTCAATAATCTATGGACGGGTAAATTTTGGCCCAATTAGGACAAGAAAGAATAGAGGCCCGATAGCCAGCCTGCTAATACTTTCATTTTACTCAAATTTTACATTTTAGTCAAAAAGCGACGGTATTTCTTTTTCAGAAATGAAGGTATCAATTTTATTATAAGCAATATTTAAGATAAAATAAATCGGAGAAACATATTCTTGATGCATCATGCATAGTCTTTTTCACTTAGATTTCTAGTGTCTTTTAGGTACCCCTTCATTTTTCTAAAATCACTCGAGAATTGAAGTCATTAAGGTTCAGAAGTCGTCAAGTAATTATCAAAGTTAAAATTTTGGCGTTGATCATATTCATATCTCGAGGTACGTCATATTAATAATTTTGTGCAAACAATTTTTAGGTATCTGGCCTTTTTATACCGATTGTGGTACCTCTTTACAAAATTTAGATCCAGAACCGGCAGAAACCAATTCGACTATTGTAATCTAGTATGATTTTGATTCTAATTCTAATAGTAACTTTGTAGAATTGGACCTGCTGACAACCCTAGGTCCTAACTGGACTCCTCCTTACTAAATTAAGAACCAAAATTGTAAGGAACCTAACCCGGCTCATTTAAGTCCACTTTTGATTCTAGTTCCAACCATGACTGGGTAGAACTGGACCCATTTACAACCTTATGTCCTGGATGAACTCGGAAATCTGAACAATTCTAGGGGTTTATTCAAACTGGTTCTTTAGAATCTGAACCAATTGTTAAACGAGAAGGGTTAGGATGGTCAATTTTGAACCGTGATTTAGGAACAACCTAGATGTGTGGGTCAAACTGGCAATACTAGTAATATTTGTGAAAAACAATATAGATAATTAATAAGAGGAAAGCCACTTTTACTAGAGGAAAAGCTGAAGAACGGGCTCCTAGCTCAGCTGGTTATCCTTGTTCCCAAAAGTTTAATGCGCTCCAGGAGGTCTTAGGTTTGAGTCCCCAATGACGTAATATTGCAGGAATTAACATGGAAGGTAGTGTTAGTTTACCCCCTTGTGACACAATCTCAGCCCCCTCCCGTCGTTTCGCCTCCCTTGGCTAGGTTACCTATGAGGCTCGCTGGTAGGTTAGCACAGCAACCTGTTCAATTAATGTAGTAATATGTCGTTGGAGCTTAGCTTGTTAGGCTTCCAACTAGTTTCATGTAATAATATTTATCTAATGTAGAAAGAAAAAAATATATAAAAATTTCACCCATCAATGAACTATTTCACTTCATTTATTAATTGGAACTTTTGATCAATTGTATCCAAATTTGTGGAACACATAAGTTAAAGCATGTGATTACCCCTTTAATTTCGACACATTTGCATCCTAAATGTAATCACTTATATTATTCTTCGTAAAATGGATTATTTGTATGATATATTGATTTTAGTCCATGACAAAAAAAGAAAATATAAAAAAATGGTGGAACCGTTGAAATGTATATAGATGACACATGATTTGTATTGGCTAAATAAGCTCATGAATTCAGTTTCGTACCTCTTGTCTTCTATTTTGCTCAGGTGAAAAGTATGTTGTTGTCATTGCCACTTATAATAAAAATGAATGTACGACCCTCCAAAATAAGGTCATTCTAGATAAATGCTAATGGATGTTATGAGTTTGTTGGCAGGGTTTTAAGTGTCTTCCACTAGTGCTGCAGTCATTGTCTTTGATTTTTAGACAACTGTAGTGTATTGCAGACTACTTAATAGAGTTAGAATGTGGTGTTTGGATTTAGTTCTAGTCTACTTGCAATGGCAGTCAATCTACAGCCTGCTTGAAGTTGGTTTGGGGGGTTGGCATCAGTTTTAGTCTACTTGCAAAAACAATTTAATTGTAGTCTAATGGCAGATGTAGTTCTTGCATGAGATGGTCGTGTAGTCTGTCTGCATACTTTGTTCTTTATTTTTTTTACGAACTCATTCCTTGTCTGTAGAGACCTGGAATTGCGGCTGCTATAATCTTGTTGGGTTTGGTTTTTTCTTTTTAATTTAACTTTTTACTTTCAAAAAAAAAAAAAAAGTTTTACCAAATAGAGAGACCATTAGAGGGAATTCTTTTTAAATCCACCACAGATTCAGCTTTCCCCTAATAAAAATGGCTCCCCCCCTATTAATTATCACAATAAATATGATGTCCATAAATTAATGCAATATGATAGAAACTCGGTTTCTCCCGATATTTGTGCAATATGATAGAACAATGCCTTAGCAATGTTTCTATTTCTATATTGCTCAATGGTTCTCCAGGTGAAATTCACAAACCTCAAAAAGAAAAATCTGAGACAAGAAGACTTGTCGTCTCCTTCTCTTTATTTTATATATATGGATGCATTCTCTAGAGATGGATAAATGAATCAGTTCCAAGACATAAAATGTACAACCAATAGCCTTGTAATTTAACACTTGTTTTTTGTTGACGGTTGCTTGATTTTTTCTAAGGCCTCTACAGGTGCAGCTAGATGCTTGGCTAGTATCTTAGAGCAATTTAATATTTGATTGAGAACTCTTTTAATCCTCTTGTAGAGAAATTCAATAGCAAACTTTCAACTTTGAAATATATTTTTTTTAACTCCCCTAGAAGAAGAGTTCTCAATCAATCTGTATTAGGTGCCTTTAGTACACACCAAATGGTTATCTTCCCTCTTCCTAATTGATAAAACTAGTGATAAGTTAGATACAATCTAAATGATATTCTGGTGGAATAAATATGACAATAGACATGGTTGGTATCCTAGGAAATGGAAATATATAGCTCAGCTAAAATATCCAGAAGGAATGAACATTAAACAAACTGTCATTTTGAATAGATCCCTTTTGGAAAGGTTTGCATGGAGTATGATTCAAAATCTTAATGACCTTTGGGCTTAGATCTTAAAATGTAAATATGTTAATGATTCTGATCCTCTTCATGATTGTAACAGAATTTATGGATCTTGGGTTTGTAATGGTATATGTAAGGATATTGATATAGTAAAGGCATTCTTGTTGAAAATTAGGTGATGGGAAAAACGTAAGCATATAGAATGACGGATGGGTTCATAAACAAAGTTATGCATAAATGAGTCACGTTGATCAATTGATTGACAGTAACACAAATTCTTGGAATATCCATACTTTGAATGTTTTATTTGATTATAATTCAGTGTTTGGCATTCTTGAAATCAGGATTCCTTGTAGGGGTTATGATATTTTGAGATGGTGCCCAAGTAGTAATGGTGTATTCACTGTCAAAATAGCCTCTATAGATCTACTCAATGAGGAGAATATAAGTAACAATTGTTGCGATGAAAGATTCAGATTGTTCCTCAAGGCATTTCAGGATCTGGTATCAGAAACAAAAACTAAACATCCAACGGAAGCTAATGCATATTAAACACAAAAGACACAGATTTAATGTGGTTTGGCAATGTGGCTAAGTCCACGGACAACATAAATTCAATTCATTCACATATTAGAGAATATACACAACATAATTGGAACTCAACACTACTTCTTCTTAACATTCTCAACTCACCTCTATAGATGTATACATCCTAAGGGTTTAGACGAGACTGATGTAGATTATGTAGATACCTATAACATAAAGGTTATGCCATTATTTATAGGATTATGATAGGGTGATTACTTGGAGCCAAGTTATACTTCAATTAGGAAACAAAGCTCTTCTCAATTAGGAAACCTAAACTAACTAAGATCAGGAAACCTTGTTTAGCTAATAGTATAAACATAATTATAAAAATTGGTGTGCAAACTAAAATCTATCCAACATCTAATAATTCCCCACCTTAGCGAGATTTCCACGACAACTTCAACTTCATTATTATCTGATTTCTCCACCTTGGCATGAAATCTCGACATTCGCCTTTCATACCTTCGTACTCTACTGCGTTCAATCAGGTGGAGGTGCTAATCACCCGAAGATGCTTTAATTCCACAAAAAGAATTAAATACTTCATTCATATGTAGGTGATGATCATTCGAAGATGTTCAAATCCCTCAAAGGGTTTCAATTCTCCAATCATCATCTAGTGATGCTTTAGTAATTCAATTATCCCAAGATGTTGCACTCCCACAAATGGGCTTCAATTCTTCAATCATCAAAAAAAAGTTTTAATGGTACAACAAATTCCTTATTTAAGGTTCAAATGTGTCGACTGACACCAACACAACAATTAGTGTTTCAATCCCTTTTAGAGATGCAATATGCTTCAACATGTTCTTGAAAAATTCAATCCCATAACAAGGTTGTAACTGTGTCTAAAAAACATAAAAACATACTTCTGCACCTGGCGGTGCTGCAAGCATAAAAAACATTGATTTATTTCAAGATGACAATTCCTTAACTTCACAAATTCTTATGCGACTTTGTTATGAGATTTTCCTCCATCCTACTTCAACATTTCGTCTTTAAATGCGGAGTTCAATATTTCATCACATGCATATTGCTGGTGTACTCCCATACCGATGAAGTTTTTTTTAAAAGATGAAATAGTTCATACCTTACAAAGATGCAGTCTTTGTAAGTTCCCAAACATGTGTGAACATATTCCAGTATACCATGTGGTGACATTCATGATATCTTCGTATCTTCAAAACTAAAACTTTCTATTTCAAGATTGATTCTTTTTCCACCTTCACACAATATTCGTGAAATCCCAAAATTTTATGATTTTGTGTTTCTTTAACTTTGATGCCCTAACTACATGAGCTATTCTTCAACTATATCATATTGTGCACTATCTAACACTTTTACTTTCATATTCAACAATACATATTTTTATTCTTTAATCCTTTCATCACTGTAACTGCATTGAAAAAGTTCCTTCAATACTCCACCGTTTGAAATACTTTAAACCATCAAAGACAAATAGATCTAGTGATTTTATATTACCCTTCAAACTTCGGTATACATCGAACAATTTCAAACTTCTCGAGTAGTACCTAAGTACTTCAAACAAATTGTTAATATCTTCAACTTCAAACTCCAACATTTAAAAGTCAGAAAAACATTAATTCCATTGAGAATTCATTTGACAAAAGTATTCTTCATCATTACTAGATATACATTTTTTTAATATGTTCACATCTGAAACTGGGACTTCTTTCCTTGTTACAATATTTTTTCTTACGATAAAAGTCTATTCAATTCAATTTAATTCACATCCAACGTTCTTCAAATAGTTTGTGATTTCTTCGCTTAACTATATACTTCACCTGTAGTATTGTACCTTACAATTGTAAAGTGACACAATGATATCACGTTGCTTTCAACTGAGTTTTCACCTCAAAAAACGGAACATATTCACATGACCAATCTTTGTTTATTTTTCACCACGGTCTTGCACTTCTTCTACTTGATGACTTAAAAAAGGTAAATGCCTTCATTCTCCTCCAAATATCATCTAAACAACAACGGTAACAAACCACCTAGCTCCTCCTTAAAAAACATTAAATAAGAGGTGGTCGCAAACATCCTGATGGATGATCCAAAACGTACCATATCTGCGAAGTTCGATGGTTCCAAAAAAAAAAACTTTGCTCCTGCATTGTTGTGCAAACAACAAAAGCTTGTAGAAAATTTAATGCTCATAAGTTTACTCTTCAAGTAAATTTCAAACTCAACATAGACAAACACAGAACCTTTTATGCGATCATATGCCTAATGTGTATATGCCAAAAAATAGTGTCATTTTCATCTTCAATAGCTTCTCTTCATAGCAGAACAAGAAACTACGGCTCTACCACACACAATATCTCCTTATAGGAAATCCAATTTACCGCGTCAATTGTGAGAATTAAGAGAAAGTAGAAGGTGAGTTGAGAATGTGAAGAAGAAGGGTTGTTGAGTGCCAATTGTGTTGAAATTCTTTAATATATGAATGAAGTGAATTTATGCTGCTCTTTGACGTAGGCATATCGCCGAACCGCGTTGAAATTATTTTATTATTATCCAAAGTTAATAATAAAATCATTATTATCCAAAGAAAATAAGAAAATGATAATTTTCATTGATTCTGAGTCTATGTAACATATCTTCATTGAGTGTAGTATAGCTACAGAAGCATGGATGGCTAGGAATATAATTTGGTTAATTGGACTAAGTATTGGTGGGATAATACAAATAGGAACATGAACATCGATCTAACAACTATTAAAGGTATCTTATGGCACATCCGAGAACATAGATGTTCCATGTTTTTGATAATATGCAGGTAAATGTCCAAAATGTGGTAAGGAAAGCTAACGGTTTTATTACAGATTGGAATCCATCCTTATTGAACGACACTCTTGTCAACCAATCTGAAGGAATCAATATTATGCAACCTTGGAAAGCACCTGCAACAAATTTTGTGAAAATAAATTTTGATGCATCATAGTTTGAAGCAGATAAACATGTAAGTACTAATTTTGAGTAATCATACAAGAGATTGCAATTGAGCTGGATGCAAATGAACAAAAGCAGAAAGCAGAAGCTACGACATTGTTGGAGGCATTAAAATAGGCTAGAAGTACAGCCATCAAAAATTTAGAGCTAAAAGGAGACTGTAGAAATTGTGGGATTTGGTCGGTTTTGAGTTTGACTAAAAGTCAAACTCTACCTTGTTAAAAATTGTTCCTAAAGTTTTGGAACTTAAGAGCCAAGTTAGGAAAACTTGTTCCCAAAGTTACGGATTATTAAGGGCCAAGTTAGTTTCTTTATATAAAGGGTTAGAATTGGAGGTGTTGAGACAATCTAACCTAGAAGAGTGGTAAATCCTTGTGCTTAGGATTTTGGTCTCTTTGGTAGGGAGGATCGTGTGCTACGGTGAAGGTCAATATCGGTGTGAGATAAAAACTTGTAGAGAGAGGATTTTAGTGTCCTAGTGTTTAATGCTTTTCCCTAAACCAAGTTTCTAATGTTTCCATGTTTCTCCTATGTTACTAGCAAATGTGAAGACGTTGTAGAAGAGAAGACACAAGGATGGTTTGGAGAATGATTTAGAGAGTTAGTTTATATGTTTTATTCAATGGTGTTATCGGGTATGTCTTGTTAACTCCTTGGGTCTTGTCTTGGGTTACGTAAAGAGCATGTAATGGTCTTTGATTTAATAGAAGTTTTTCTGGTGGTGTTGGCCGTGGATGTAGCCTGTAAAGGTGAAACACGTATATTTTGTGGTGTGGTTGTGTGTTTATCTTCTATCTATCTTAATATTTCTCTCATGTTTGGTTAATATCACCAATTACCCATTGTGATCCTTTTTTCCGTTGCGCTCAGGGTGTCAATTTTCCCAACAATTGGTATCAGAGCCCTTGGACAGGCTGGTGTGATTAAACTTAATAATTGAACGATAGTTTATTATTCGGGTGGAGAAATATATTTTTGAAGATAATGTTTTCAACTTGTGTTTACACAAAGATGGATTTGTGATGTGATTTACAAATCGGAGGTTCAATTTGGTAGAAGCGTATGTTCTTCGTTTAGTTTTATGATATAGTATGGGATGCAAAATAAGGCTTAATGAGGTGGAAAACATATATACTTCTTGAAGGGTGTTAGTAACCATACACTATAAAACATGGGTTTCAAAGTTTAAAAAAAGGATGGGACAGTGAGGTCTCATGTAAAATCAAGTCCAGCAACGCTTCGAAGTTATGCACGAGATGTTATAGATTTATGTTCTTAAGTCTATGTTAAAGTATTTTTGATGGCTTGCATGTAATATCAAGAATGTTCCCGATCTCTAAAGCATGTACCACAATAAATGGGTATTCACACGGTATATATTCTGAGCGAGTATATTGGGTGTGATGGTGGTAAAAGTATGTCAGATTAGTGATGGATTGAGAATCGCAAAGGATTAAGCATGTTAATCACAATGGAGATGTTTGATGGTTTGTTTCAGATACACAGTAATCATGACATGTGCTGGAGTATGATATTGGATCTAATTATTCCTTTATGGGTTAGAATTCAATACGTTATTAGCTTACTGATTAGGTGGAGCCAGCGGTGATTTTTCTGGATAGTTCTCTTGGTGATCAATGATGGAATCTGTACAAGGATTTGGTAATGGTGATTAAATATTTTCATGGTGTTTGTGAAGCGTGGCCAGTTTCACAAGTGTTCTTCATGAAGAAGATGGTTTGAAGACTTTTATCGACTTCAAGGTGTTTTGATCGAAGAGATGGCTCTATGAAGATGGAAGTTCGGGTTTGAGCTTCAAAAGTAATTCTAAGGGTATACATAGATGGTGAATAACCCTGGTGGAAGAAGAAGGTGATTTCCTTTGATTTTCTCATGCTTGAGAGCATGATCCGAGGTGGAGAATTGTGGGATTTCGTCGGCTTTGAGTTTGACCAAAAGTAAAACTCTACCTTATTAAAAATTGTTCCTAAAATTTTGGAACTTAAGAGCCAAGTTAGGAAAACTTATTCCCAAAGTTAGGGCTTATTAAGGTCCAAGTTAGTTTATCTATATATAGGATTAGATTTGGAGGTGTAAAGACAATCTAACCTTGAAGAATGGTAAATCCTTGTGCTTAGGATTTTGGTCTCTTTGGTAGGGAGTAGAGGTGGCAAACAAGCCAAAACCCGCGGGTTTGCACGGACCGGCCCGTAAAAAACCCGCACTCGGCTCGGCTGGTGTCTAAATAAGCCGGGTTAGGGTTGGAAAAATGTCGGCTTGTAAGTAAACAGGTTAACCCGTCCCGACCCGTAAAACCGCGGGTAAAACCTGTTACCCGTCTAAATATCATATATATACAAATTTATGATTTCTTTACCCTAGTTTTTCTTTTTTCTTCAGTATCTCCGCCTCTCGGTTGCGACAACAACCTTTCTTCTTCTTTGCTTTTTTTTTCTTCACCAGAATCACCACACCATTAACTTCTTCTTCTTCTTCTTCTTCGTCTGTTCTTCTTTTCTTTTTTCTTATTTTCATTAGGGTTTACCAAAATCGATTTGTGTTTTTGATTTTTTTTGGGTTCACTCGAATCAATTTGTGTTTTGATTTGTCGGAGAATACGTTGTGGCTGAATCTGAGATGGGTTTTCTCCGATTTAGGGAAGAAATGATGCTTCCGTGGACCTCAAACAAGAGAAGATGTTGATACTGAGTCTGGGTCCTGGGATAATGGGTTTGTGGTAAAATTGGATTTGGGGTTTTGGTAACATCTTTTAGATGTTTCTCAATTGGTTAATATGCATGCATCTCTTATGCGAATTCTTATATGTTTGCAATTATGTTTTGATTTTGGTTCTCATGACTCTTCAGATCGTAACTGGTAATTTTCACTTTCCCCCAATTTAATTTTTGCTGGTTTCATTTCCAGGTTTGGATTTTTATTATTTGTTTGTTTTCAGAATTATGAAATTCTAGGGCTCTTATTTGTTCTACTTTTGCTGGTTTCATATCTGTTGTGTTTTGTTTCTAAGGGAAATTTGATGTTTTTGTTCGCTTTGGATGTAAATTGAGCTAGAAAATGAAAATTTAATGTAGAGATGATGGTAGTTATGAATGATTGAATGATTAGTTATGTGTGGATTTTCTTCAGGGGAGGAGAACAAATATTGCATGAATTACCATGTTCAACGAATCTACATGTTGTTTCAAGAGTTCACATCAGCAAAGTATAGCCCCCTATCCCTATGGCTAGGCGAGAAGTGGAAATTTTGAGATCAATGGCACTGATATGGTTAGAGATGGTTGATGGAAGTAAATCGGAGGAAATGGTTTGAGGTTGGTTATTGTTGTTTGATGGAAGAAGATGGAGACAGTTGAGTTTGTCGGGTGGTAGCAGATAGCATTTGGTTTATCATGGACCATGAGCCGTTGAAGAACTCAAGTAGAGAAATGGGTTTTATTATCCATATCTGTTTTAGATTAATCCTTGTAATTATTTTACATCTTGTAATCTGTCAAGAATCAAGTTAATTAAATTTAAATTTTATTTTTAATTAAACAAGCCGGGTAACCCGTAAGCCCGCAAGCTCTACCCGTTACGGGCACGGGTTGAAGAAATGACCACCCGTGAAGAATTTCGACCCGCGGATTTTAACCCGTGTAAACCCGCAACGGGCCAGCCCCGGCCCGCCCGTTTGCCAGCTCTAGTAGGGAGGATCGTGTGCTACCGTGAAGGTCAATATCGGTGTGAGAGAAAAACTTGTAGAGAAAGGATTTTGGTGTTTTAGTGTTTAGAGCTTTGCCCTAAACCAAGTTTCTAGTGTTTCCATGTTTCTCATATGTTACTAGAAACTGTGAAGACGGTGTAGAAGAGAAGATACGAGGATGGTTTGGCGAATGGTTTAGAGAGTTGATTTCTATGGTTTCTTCAATGGTGTTCTCGGGTATGTCTTGTTAACTCTTTGGGTCTTGTATTGGGTTGTGTAAAGAGCATGTAATGGTCTTTGATTTAATGTAAGTTTTTCTGGTGGTGTTGGTCGTGGATGTAGCCTGTAAAGGTGAACCTCGTATATCTTATGTTGTGGTTGTGTTTTTATCTTCCATCTCTCTTAATATTTTTCTCATGTTTGCCTCATATCACCAATTACTCTTTGTGATCTTGTTTTCCACTGTGCTAAGGGTGCCAATTTTCCCAACGAAAATGTCATCCATGCAATAAATTATATTTTGTTAAATGGACAACCAACAGTTTGATTGAAGATTGTCTTCGGCTATATCAATTATTTGAATCTTGAATTTGTGTTTATGTTCCTAGAATGATTAATCATAAAGCAGACTCTATTGCCAAATATAACAATATTTACACTCTCAGTTAAATGGGATATTAATTTGCCTCATTGAATCCTTATGGGGGTACATGCTAATAATACCTAGTATTTTTAGGGGCGACCCCTAAAGAATTAGGGGCGACACAATCGGTAGGTTTTCACAATCGGTAGATAACTTCCGGGGCATTCTTTTTAATGGCCAAACTACCCTTTACAATCGGTAGATAACTTTACAATCGGAAGTTAATCCACAATCGGGAGTCAATTTAGTTTATTTAACCTCCGAATATAAAGTATCCCCAAAATAAAATCCTATATCTTTTGAATTTTGATTATCCTATAATCGGTAGTAAATAAAGTTATCTTGACTCCCGATTAAAGTAGACCTTTGGCTAAAATGCTACCATAATCGGTAGTGTATTTAGGTTATTTAACTCCCGAATATAGAATAGCCCCAAAATGAGATTTTGACAAAATTCTTTTTTTTTTCTGAACTTTGGTTGAGCCTATATTCGGTAGTAAATGAAGGTATCTTGACTTCCGATTATACAGTGGCTCTCTTTGCTGAAATCCTACCATAATCGGTAGTCAAGATAGTTCATATAACTACCGAATATAGGGTTGCCCCAAAATGAGATTTTTCGAAATTTCTTTTTTTTTTTTTTTGAATTTTGAATTTTGGTCGAGCCTATAATCGGTAGTGTCACACCCTGCTAATTCTGGCACTAGAACCTAGTCTAGAATCCGGTGATGCAACTATCATAGGTTCATATTTTTCCTTTTAAAATAAGAAGAATTTAGAACTACGAAAACAAATCCAGTAAATATAATTAAATAATTTACAAATCACTTTAAATGGTTATAATCCATAAATAAAATAATCTAACAATTCAGTAAATAACAAATTCAACAATTCTGAAATATCGATGCCCAAATCCCCATGATAAATTAATTTCTTTACTTCATCAAGTGTCTTTGTACTCTGTAGGAAGAGAGGAAAAAGGGGTGAGCAACCACAAGCCAGTAGGAAATTTCCAAAAATAATATAGTGCAGCGGAAAAACAAACCAAACGATGCATCAAAAGAAATAAATAAGTAATTATAATCATTTTGCGAATTATTGATTTTTATCTCACTTTTACTCAAACACACTTCACCTTAAATCACTAGACTTTTAAATTATTTTAGAACATTTTTATTAATAATTTTTCTTCAACCAAATATCACTGGTAATTTCTTTAGGTATGTCCCAAACTTCGTAACTATTTATTTTAGATGTTTCTCAATTCATTGTCTTAACTAGACTTTTCCAACAAATTCTTAAATACTTTACACTGACAACCCCATAATTGCCCACCGCGACACACACTTTTTGAATAGTTGTGGCCCTGAACCCGGCAAACTCGACAACCTCAATTTTATCCATGGACCGCATCCCAAATCATAATCAACATCTAATGCCCACCGGTGCTCACAAGGTATTTCTTTCTATTGTGGCCTTGATCTCTTGGCTCTAACACCATCTACTGCCCACCACGACACACGAACTATTTGAATAGTCGCGACCCTGTTCTCTTAGAAAGTAGATTACGAAACTTCACTATACCATCAACCGACTAATATTCTTCGGATAAAATACTATCGTTAATTCTCTTCTTAAGATTATTTTTCGGACCAGACAATATCATCAATTTACCCTTTAAAGCTTTTACTTACAAACTTTATATTTTTAATTTTGCCATCAATAATTTTTCATAACTCGGAACCTTGCAACTCACTTACATCAGTTAATATAATTACCAAAACGTACCAACCATTAAGTACATTAAGTACATTATCAACTAATTTTAGCTAGTTTATCCAATTTTTTGTCATTTTAACCCTTTTGCACCCCCTCAAACATGCATTAATTGATCTTTCTTGATTTCTCCTCCTTCTGTAGTGTGTATGTAGTCTTGTAGCATTTGTCAAGTTTGAAGCTTAGTAATTAATTTCCAATTGACTGTGTAGTGGCTAAAACCAGAATATAGAGTTATTTTTAATAGCTTCACTTAAACTCACATACTGTTAATTATAACATCAAAGGGGTCAACGTAAAATTAGTTCATGGTGAGTGAAGACACCAATTTAAAGTTTTAATCATGATATTCCACTTCTGTAACAATGAGTGTAATAAAATATGACCACTAAGAGCAAATAAAATACTATTTATGAATAGGTGAATGAATGGGCATGTCACGAGAGAAAACAGTTGAAATCTGTTTAATACGGTAGATTTGGTTTACAAAATCATCTCATGCAAGAAGGTATGACCCGGTTTAGACACACGGAGTGAAGGAGCTAGTTGCCAAAGCAAAAACAGCACATCTTTTTGGTAAGACCCAACAGAGATTAAATGGAGCTTAAAAGAAAGGATATTTCCGAAGATATACTCCGATAAAATTCACAGTTCCAAACATGCAATATTCTATAGGATTGGAATCAACCAATAATTATGATATTAATACTAAAAGATACAGACGATGATGCAAATAAAAATCATGACAAAATAGTTTTTAGTTTTTTAGTATTACGTAGAAACTCCTATCTCGAAATCGCTTAAATCCATACTTCCGAAGAAAACCAGTAGAGCATCCATTCTACGATCAAATACCGGCTACACAATATACATCCCAAGTCCATCTTGAATATAAATAAGCTATCTGTTATTTTGCAATTGATCTACCATTGTGGAAAAAGATTTAGAAAAGTTTTGGTACGGGAACATAGGCGGCTAGGTTTTCTTCCAGTCGAAACGTAAAACAGGGAATTGAAAAGAAAAGGATAAACGTAATCGACTATTCTTTTGCTAGGTTTAAATGATGCCCTTATATATGCGATTATAGAAACTAAAATTTGCAAACGTGTGAAGTCATGGCTTGGGACAAATTTTGTGGTTTAATTTAAATGATCCCTGACCACATGTGATCTTCCATAAACCAAAAGCAAACTAAATCGTCTGCATGCTAAGTTGGACCAAAAGTCAACTCTAAATTAAGATTAAGCATTAATTTATTTTTATTTGTTTGTTTTTAATCTACTTAATTTTTTTTCCATATTATGCAAATGCACTGTTTACTTAGAATGTATATACGACACAAAATGAATTATCAGCCTCCATTGACCGATAAATAATTAATTTAAATGTTCATACATTTTAGAGAGTCGTTTTTGGCGGAAGTATATTTTAAATAGACGGATTATGACAGGTAGTAAATGAAGGTATCTTAACTTCCGATTATACAGTGGCTCTCTTTGCAAATATCCAACCATATTCGGTAGTCAAAATAGTTCATATAACTACCGAATGTAGAGTAGCCCCAAAATAAGATTTTGCCAAAATCCTCTTTTTTCTGAATTTTGATTATCCTATAATCGGTAGTAAATAAAGTTATCTTGACTCCCGATTCAATTATTCTCGAGAATTAAATGACTGTACCGGCAATGGACTGAAAACCAGGAAAAAAATCCAAAACGGACTGAAATTCAATTTTCTCATAGCATACCGGCATTGTATTCATACCACGTTCATGCCCGCAATGAGCTTTTTCAACTGCATTGGTTGAGCCTATAATCGGTACCGATTATACAGTGGACCTCTTTACCGAAATCCTAGCATAATCGGTAGTCAAAGATAGCTCATACAACTACCGAATATATAGTTGCCCCAAAATGAGATTTTGCAAATATCCTCTATTTTTCTAATTTGGTTGAGCCTATAATCGGTAGTCAAAATAGTTCATATAACTACAGAATATAGAGTTTCCCTAAAAATGAGATTTTGCAATCGGTAGATAAAAAAAAACTAAACTACCAATTATGAAGGGGCATATAAGTATTTTCAACCTATTTTGTCTTTTTGTGTCGCCCCTAATTCTTTTGGGGTCGCCCCAAAAAATGCTAGGTAATAAAAACACTATGTAATTTTTCAAAAGAAAACATAAATACACTTGTATTTCTAGGGCTTTTAGAATTTTGAAGAGAAAAAAATACTCTGGAGCCTTCACAAATAGTCGGAATTATTTGTTTTAAGGTCTAGTTTCAAGGCACATATTAGATTCAGTCAATTCAAAAAGGATAATAAGGTTCTTTCTTCTTTCTTCTGTACGACTCCTTCTCTCTCTCACTAGAAAGTTTAAATCTTTTACCACCCTTTGGGGTGGTGACCCCCAAAACAACCTACAAAACCAGAAATAGAGCCGTTAATTGCCCGTTACTTTACTGAGAAATATTGTTAATGACCGGAGTTTGAACTGAATCATAATCAACCCACCTGAGTGGTGAAACAAATCAATACCCTTTATCTCTAAATGCTTAACTGGTTGTGCAAATCACTTATGAGAAGATTCTTTCTTCTGTCTTTTGCAATTTAGTTAATTCAACCACCAAGTCCGGCCACTGATACCTCTCTAACCTGTTTGATCCAAGATACGAAAACACAGGAAGATTATAGAACCTCATTGTTACTAGAAGACACTAAGACACAGAATCTATCAGCTGTAAGAAGACGGAAGAAGTTACGAAGTCATAAGAAGTTACATAGATTCTAAAATCTGAATACAAATTTCATTTGATAATATGTTCTTTCTACTTTCTTCAGTTATTCTCCTGATCTGCTGATTTGATCTATCTTTTTGACTTGTTTCATCCCTGCAAAAATATCTATTTCTCTGAGTTCTGTCTTGAGTTTGATCCAAATTTTGAAATTAGTATTTTTAGGTCTTAAGCTACTGTGTGGGGTGTTCTAGAGGTCAAGCTTCTTGCGGCAACTATGAGCATCCTAAATTGGAACTGTCGTGGATTTGGAAAGCCGGAGGCAATACGTGAACTCCGGGAGCTAGTAAAACTAAAATTCCCGGATATCATATTCATATGTGAAACTATGTGCAGGAAAGAAATTACAGAAAAGAAATTGAGATCTCTTGGTTATCTAAACTATTTCATCCTACCCTCCATTGGTAAGAAAGGTGGTCTTTGTATGGCCTGGAAAGATGGATTTGATTTAACAATATTAAATTCTATCCAGAGAGGTTTTAAATGCATTTCTAAATTTCTTAAAGCTAATACTAGTTGCTTTTTGTATTTCATCTATGGAGAGCCAAATCGGAATCTGAGACCGGCTGCTTGGGATCAGTTCACTAATGAGTATCATGATAATTCTAGTCCATGTTTATTAGTAGGTGATTTTAACTGTATTTTTCTCCCTGAAGATAAGTGGGGAGGAAGATTAGTAAATGACAATAATTTGAAAGTTATGGAAAAATTAATGTTTGCTTGGGACCTGAGAGAAATCCCTTTCTCAGGTCCAGATCATACTTGGACTAACAACCAAGAAGGAAACAATCTGATATTGGAAAGGATTGATAGGGCAGTTGTCAATGATACCTGGGAATCGTGCTTTCCTGATACTCATACTATTCATCTCCCGAGAATCTCCTCAGATCACTCTCCCATTCTTATCTCCCTCAGTGTTGGGGATGAGAAACTCCAAAGATCGTTTCATTTCATGTCTAACTGGTCACAAGACCAGACATGAAAAACTGTTATTGAGAAATCATGGGCAAGTTATGTGAGGGGTTCCAAACCATATCAACTCAAACAAAAGTTGAATATAGCAAAAAAGAAACACAGGTTATGGAATAAAGAATCGTTTGGAAATATAACACACTCCATAAGGGATACGAAGGAAGCAATCCTTCAAACTCAAATGCATGATCCTGGTAATACTACAACAATTTCTGATTTGAAAGATAAAATGACTTATCTTTATTCTCTAGAGGAAATCTTATGGAAAGATAAATCAAGAGAAATTTGGCTCAATGAAGGAGACGAAAATAAACCTTATTTTCATAAAGCAACAATGTTTCGAAGGAAAAGAAACAATATAGCATGGGTAAAGTCCCCTAATGGAACTTGGCTCACTACAAGGGAGGCAATTGGTAACGAATTTATTTTATATTTTCAGGAGCTGTATAAAACATCTAACCCTCAAGGTCAAGATGAATTCATAGAATCTATGACTTTAAAAGTCACAGATGCAGATAATATATTACTCTCGGCACCTGTCTCTGAGGATGGGATAAAAAAAGCCGCCTTTCAGATGGGAGCAAAAAAAGCTCCGGGGCCAGATGGTTATACTGGCATTTTTATCAAGAATACTGAGATGTGGTGGGCGTTTCTTTATATGAAATGATCAAACATTTCTTTAATACAGGCCACCTACTGACCCAGTTCAATCATACAAATATCTCTCTTATTCCAAAGAATCCTATGGTTGATTCAGTGGACCAGTTTCGGCCAATAGGTCTTTGTAATTTTGCTTACAAAGTGATTTCAAAAACGCTGGTTAATAGGATGAAGCCACTAATGGATAAAATTATATTTCCACATCAGAGTGCTTTTGTCCCGAAGAGACAAATTCCAGATAATGTCTTATTGGCTCATGAGGTGATACACTGTATTAAAAACAAAAAAAAAAAGGCAGAGAAGGACTGGCAGCTATCAAGCTAGACATGTCCAAGGAATACGACAAGCTTGAGTGGTCTTTCTTGGATAAATCCATGACTAAACTTGGATTTAATCAAAAATGGGTTAATTTAATCATGAATTGTTTAAACACAGTTTCCTACTCTATTCTATTGAATGGTAGTCATGTGGGTAATATAAAGCCTGAAAGAGGCTTAAGGAAAGGGGACCCAATATCCCCTTACCTTTATATTATCTGCACAGAAGCGCTATCTGCATACATTTCTAATCTGGAGAAAAAAAACATGATCCATGGAATAAAAATAGTACTTGCGGCTCCACCAATTAGCCACCTTTTGTTTGCTGACGAAAGCTTCATCTTTACTAAAGCTACGATTCCAGAGTTTCATGCTACAAGGGATTATCTCCAGAAATACTGTAAAGCAAGTGGATAGGAAATAAATTTTCACAAATCTGGATTGTTGCTAAGTAAAAATGTACATCCACGACATATGAGACTATTGGCAAGAATTTTGTGTATCTCTAACCTACATCTTGGGGAAAAATATCTTGGGGAACCAATCAATATCCTAAAGTCTAAGACTCAAACTCATCTTTTTCTTCTCTCTGCCATTGAGAAAAGGGCAAGTAGTTGGCTCACTCATTTTCTCTCTCAAGCGGGAAGAACAACTTTGGTTTAACATGTGGGACAAGCTATGCTAACCTATCAGATGGCTAATTTCTTAATTCCTAAGAATCTATGCCATAAAATAGATTCTCACCTGAACAGATTTTGGTGGGGACAAGATCCAAACTCAAAAAAGAGAAAATTGCACCTGTTGGCAATTGAGAATATCTGCAAAACAAAGAAGGAAGGGGGATTAGGGTTTAGAAGCAGTGAAATCAATAATCTGGCCATGATGGCAAGAAGCATTTGGAGACTTGTGGAGAATCCTAATTCTCTATGGGCAAGTGCTCTAAAAGCAAAATATTTTCCTAAATCTGATGTGCTGCATGCTAAGTGCCCAGGTAATGCTTCTTGGGCATGGAAATGTATCTATAGAACTATGGAGAAGATAAAGCATTTTATCTCTTGGGTTGTGGGAGATGGACACTTCATAGATCCATGGTGTGACCAATGGATTCCAGGTATAGGAGTTGCAACACCTAAGGATAATGTGGTACCTGATCCTACACTTAAAGTGGCTGACCTTATCAACCAACAGACAAGAACATGGGACACAGTGAAACTCTGTGCCTTATTTGATCAATCCTCTGTAGAGAAGATTGAAGAGATACCTTTGCCTATTATTCCTACTACTGATAGAATATGGGTCAATGCTAGAGATGGAAAGTTCTCTACAAAAATTGCTTATCATAGTCTATCCACAAGAGGAGACACTGTGAACTCTGACTTATGGAGCAAACTGTGGACTCAAAAAAACCCTGCAAGGATTAAACTATTTGTGTGGAAGGCTATCAAGGGAGCTTTACCGGTGAACCTAATTCTATACAATAGAATACATTCCTCGGATTCTATTTGTCCTAGATGCAAATTAAAAGAAGAAAACATCATGCACTCTTTAGTGACTTGCTCTAAGCTTATCACTGTATGATCTCAAATAAACATTATAAACAATCAGTTTCAAAACCTTACCTTTGATGAATGGATAAGATATTGGTTGCAATTGAATCCATATAAGGATCATTCTAATCGAGTGGAAACATACCCCTTAATTGCTTGTATGTGTTGGTCAATCTGAACCAGTAGAAACACAATTGTCCATGATGGGATAATTGAAGAACCATCTTCAATTTTGGCTAGGGCAAAAACGATGCTACTGGTGCAAATAAACCAACCCTATCTCCAAAAAATTGCTGCAATAAATCCAATAGCTGAAAGATCTGGTTGGATCTCTCCTCCGTTTGATTGGGTTAAAATCAATTGTGATGGTGCTTGGAATATTTCTTCAAAAACAGGGGCGGTGGGATTTATCTTTCGAAACTATAATCACCAATTTTTAGTTGCAGAAGCTTTATACATCACTTGTTTTTCAGCTGAAGAAGCAGAAATCAGGGCTATAAGGGATGCGATGCGAACTGCTTGGGAAAGGAAGAATCAACAAATTTTAATTGAAAGTGATGCGGAAGGTGTAATCCAGAAGATAGATCGTAGAGAATTTTGTGGGAATCATAGAACCCAATCGTTTTTGACGGATATTGAATTTCTAATTACCAAATTCAGAAGGATAGAATTTAGATATGTTAGTCGCACTGATAATAAAGTAGCCCATAATGTAGCCCAATGGGCAAAATGTAACCAAATTTCTATGGCTTGGTCTTCACCTCCGACTTGGCTTATGCCATATCTCAGTGCTGACCATAGCCCCCACGCCTAAATGTGGAAGTGTAATGTTCTGTGGTCTTTTGACTTTGCCTATAAAAAAAAATAAAAAAAATTTCAGTCAATTCAACTTCCACCGGAGGTTGAGTTGGCTTTTTCACTCTAAGTACGTAACTACAGTAAAACCTCTATTTCAGAATATCATTGGGACCATATATAAAATATTCTTATATTGAGGTAATTATTTACAAAGATTAAGCCAAATTGGGACCATTTTTTTTTATTATTATTTCTTCATAGAGTATTCTTGGTTTTATTGTATTAAGTTTTAAGCTTCAAAAGAAGTAATATACCCCCAAGAGGAAAATTAAGAGTATGTATAAATGATTATTATCTGAACCTAAAACCAACCCGATTCCACTTTTCTGGCAATGGGAAGTATTGGCTCTTCAAAATTTTCTTTTGCACAGAGTTCCAACAATTAACAAAATAACAATTTTAAGGCAGACTTGCAACATCAATTCTCGCTCTTCCATTGATAACTCAGGTAGTTGTTCGTAATTGTTAAAAATTAACAGGACCTTACATTATATAATGCTGTTGTCGGTGAGTGAAAAGAAAAAAGAAAGGGTAAAAACTCGCACCTGTATATCAATGCCAAAACTGGAAGGAACATGTTAATACGTTATCTACATCAATAATCTGGAGTGGTTAACGGATGTGCCAACTGTTACTACATTGCATAATCTGAATGGATAAAGTTTTCATATGGTGTTCCTTTGAGGAAGTTGTGGACATCATCCCAGTTTGCTACTTGCTCTGCTAATGACCCTTTGTGGATTTTAACTTGACGACTCTTCAATTCCCTCTGGGGTAACCTCAAAAATCTCAGCACATCCATCAGTTTCTGCAGGTAAATCATGACCCAGTGAGAACATAATACAGACCAAAAATAACAAACATGGACTAATAAAGCATTGAGGAAAAGATGGGTATCTTACAGTGCGATTTTGTACAAGATCCTCGTAGTAAACAATGATATGGCGAGTGTAGTTGAAGCATTCTAAAGCTTTTCTAGTTGTGTCCTCTTCTTTTTTCAAAGTTGGTATCAGTAATGTAGCATTAATTGTAGGCTTGTATTTTGCTAGTATCTCAGCCTGCAAATGGCATCCAACACTGAGTTCAGCCATTATAGGAGGGACTAAAAGAGAAAGTAAAGGAGGGAGAGTATACCTCATGGGGCGAATGTGTGTGAGACTTGTGGGTCCCATTTAGTAACTTAGCATCTCGATCATAAGAATTGGCAAGCACTGAGATCATCCGACGTAATAGATTTCTTCGAAAAAGAAATATAGCGGAAACACCATTCTGGTTAAAGTAATCCACTATTTCCTTGTGATTTGCCATCAACCCCTGGAACAAATTTTTCATTTAAATGCCTAAATGAAATTTATAGGACACAGGAAACAGAAAGTTGGGCCCTGAATCTAACCTAGAGAAGAGAAAGTAGCAGGTGCGAAAAAGGTTTTCATCCTCATCCGGAGCACCAAGATTATATGCAGCCTATGTGCCTAATAACAACCATGTGCCAGCCTAAAAGTTCATAAATGGATTTGACTGAGGGATGCATCACTTGACATTAAGCATTCCCGAGCTTCAAGAAGCATAATTTAGAGCCTTGCAGAGCAATCCCTACAACTATTTAGCTACTAACTTGCACACTTAATGTGTGAGATTTCACAACCATGGCTGCAACTACCTCAATTCTGCTCATGGAGATAGAAGATTTAACAAAGCATAGTAGTTTAGCAGATGGAAGTATCACAGTAAGAGACAGAATTACTGGGGAAAGATAGCCTTGTTTAACTAGCTTATTCCTGAACTTTTCAATTTTTTCCTCTTTGGTATTAAGGGTATGCCAAGTAGACAACTTCAACCTAAGTATGACTATAGCTGTCAATTGATTTCCGCATTGCCAAGGAATAAGAAACTTTCAACGGGTAAGATTCTAAAAGAGAATCTATGTTTGAAAGTTATGGGTCTGCAGGACTCTAATTTACAGTCTCCTAATGAAATAGATAATGATCGTAACAAAAAAACATAGTAGCCGTTGTTGTGTACCTGATTAAGCATCCATTTTAAACCAACTGCAGCTGAGCACTCATTCTTGGACGCACTATTGAACCAGTCCAAGTTATAAATTGTATCCAGTGTCTTTACGATTGATGTGATATTACTCCTTCTATCTTTATTAGAGAAAATCTCCCCATATGAGCTTACATTAATATGGCTATTTAATAATGTCTCAAACCATCCACTTCCTGATCTCTGCATTGAAAAAATTGCAAAGTATCGAACAGGATTGCATGCGCATTCAGCTCTGTTAAAACCAAAACACAACACAAATCCAGTATATCAACATGAAATCCATCACTGAAAACCCAAAGCAACAAAGAGCGTGACGACCGAAAATCACCTGCTAAATGTTTCCGGTTTCGGGTAATGCAATTTGGGAATCTCGTGTTTTAACTTAGGGCAAGAAGGTTCAACGAACTCTAGGTTTGTAAACTTGACCTTGGTGCTAGTGCTAATCTGTTTGAGACAGATTGAACAAATATAAACCCCACAGACCATGGCAAATGCTAATACAACCATCCGCAAGACTAATGGAGATTTCTTTGGAACCTTTACAATGAGGTTATCATCCTGCATTATCCAAGTTCACCCAGTCTGTTAGCAAAATAGGATTCAGAAAAATGTACTACAAATCACTGAATACCACACAGTACACGAACTACATTATGGCATTCTCAAAAAGTAAAACAAGTGGTAATCAAAATTAGCAAAAAAACCAAAATTGGGAAAAAAAAAAAAGGGTTTCATCTTAATGGATCTTTGGAGCATCAAATCAATGAAACTAGTAGTACTGCAACACTATTTTTCTATAAATGTCCAAACCAAAAAACCCCAGATAAAAAACAGATCATGTGAAGCAAAAAAAAAAAAAAAAAAACACAACATAAGTGCTTATAAACAAATCTCATTAAGCTAAGACATTTTTTCTCACAGAAAAAGGAAATCAATCAGACAACAGGTGAAAGAAGAAGATGAACCTTATAAATCACAGCTAAAACAAATAACAAGATTGGAACAAAAACCTTATTGTTGTTGAGATCATCAACCATATTTTCCTTTGAAATAGAACAAGAGTAATGGGCATTGGCAGCTCAGATTCCTGTCTTTTTTTTCTCTCTCAGCCCCAGAACTCAGAAGAAGAAACAAGAGAAAAGTAGTTGTTCTTTTTTCTTTTTAGGTATTCCTCGTGATGAAGGACACTATCATTATTAACACTTTCACGCTCTCTCCTTTTTCTTGTTATTGTTGCTAATAAGAGTTGTTTCCTTTCTGTAAACTCGGAAAGTATGTCCAAGAGCTGATTAGAAACTTTAAAAGAGCTGATAAAGAAAGATGAACCAAATCAACAACTAAAATTTGTTTCCAGAAACAATAACTAAATCTTAATAATAACGAAGACAACAACAACAATAACTAAATCTTAAATTTAGATTTGGATCATTTATTTTCTTTCTTTTTTTTGTTTCTCTCCCCTGTCCTCTACTTCCGGAAATTGGTTTCTTTTTCTGTCCCAACTCTTGACTACATGACCTGGCACACCACCATCATCGTCATCATATGCTCAAATCTACTTGAGTAATATGGACATTGGACCACCACAGGCTCATGCCGACGCCCATTGGCATTGCCTGTTGCGTATCAAGAACGGGCCGTAACAAAAATGGAGAGCAGAAATATCAAAGAAGAAGACTTGTCCTTGAAAGCTGTGATGTCTTTGTTAATACGAAGATTTCAATTTTGTTTTTTTGTCCATGGAATTTAATGTTCTTGTTCTTGTTCTTGTTCACATTTCCAAATCAGAAATCAAAATAATTTGTCTTCGGAATTGTAACCTTATGGACAATGACATTGGGAAAGTCATTTTAGCCGGATTTAGGTTGTTAACAGACAAAATTGTTGGTAAAATTTAAAAAATGTGAAAGAAAATGCAACTGGTAAATTATTGTGATTTCATTATAATAAGACAAACACAAAAAGTTCGGATCTTTCATGGTTTTATTTTGGTTCAGAAGACGGAATATGTGGATCTAATCCACGACTAAAATCTCATATTACAGTGTAATAAACACATGCTCAATTACACAACTGAGCTGATTATATTCTGTCAAACACAAATCTGAATGATTAGAATCGGCTCTACTGAGATTTAAATATCTGAATGATTAATTTCAGTGACAGAATGGGTTGTAATTATACAGGATTAAGGAGTCAAACCATACATGGATGGATCTTTCTTAGTCGGGCCTGCGTGACTCAATGGTAGATTGTAACTCACATGAACTCATCAAGACTACAACTGTCGCACTAGCTCTATAAAATGATTAACCGGACAATCTGGCCTAAAAAGCGGAATGACTTTGCTGCTTCTCTTAAGCACTTGTTCTTCTCATCCCTGGTCCAGTGCTGAGTGAAGACCACAAGCACAAAAGATGATTTAGAAAAACAACAGTAAGATTTGGAGAAATCTTAGTAGCAAAATGAAAAACCTCGAGTTTCTTTTGAAGAGTACATTCATACTACATACTAAGTGCTATTTACCTCTCCAAGCTTGTTGAGGTTCTCTCTGACAGCTTTCAATAACTCCGGGGCTTCCCCGTCCCATTTGTTGAACTCCAACTCCCTTCCTTCAAGGATCCTCTCAGACACCTACAGGTCAACATTTGAATAGTGAACTCAAATTCCAATCACTAGTCATAAACTCAAATTCCAATTTATTTTAAGTAAAAATGTACATTTTGATTGTAACTGATGAGAAATGCAAGTAATACCAGACGATAACAGCTTGATCAAGACTCAAACATTGTTACACTCGATGATTTTTAGTGATAATAATGCAGCTGCCTGAGTTATTACTTCCCCCTTGATTCCAGGGAGCACTAAACAACAACAACCAAGCCTTTAGTCCCAAACAAGTTGGGTAGGCTAGAAATGAAACCCATGTCGGAGTCATTAAATAGCACATGCCAGAAAAAACAGAACATGTGTCCCATAAATTTTACAGGATTGCGACGAAGAATGCTTGCACATGACTACCAGATAATTTAAAGTAGACGAAATCGCTCATTAATTTCTGAACTTGTGCAACACTCTCTCATCGGAGCTAAAATTGTGGTTTACAAATTAATCTCCAAGCTTTGCATAATGGTGACATGTCTAAGCACGTGGTTCAGGTAACCTGGCGAGGAACTTACGGCAAGCTCAAACAAATTAAACTGAACACAAGACAATTGCAATGAAACCAACAGCACTCTAGACATAGTATACTCCTATATTTTTTTGCGAGCTCTCTACTTTACTAGCAAGATTCAATATTTCACATATGAAGAGTGTTCCTAACATGGCATTATTGCGTTACTAAAAGAATCTGAACTACAGCTTCTGATAGTGAAATACGAATATATACTGAACTCAAAAAAGAATCTTTGGCCAGCATCATATATTAATGGAAGATTACAATTGAAGAACATTTCAGGGATGGCTATTAAAACTTTAAGAAACTTTGTGGATAGTTAAATTATACCTGTTTGGAAATAACTTGTCCTCCAGAGATATGTGCAAAGTAAATGTTATAGAAATGGCAGAGAAACAAAGGAGGACTTGTTTTTGCTAAATTCTCTAAATACTCAGCATATGAGACACCAGGATTACTAGGTGGTGGAATCTCTATGCTATATAGTTGTTGAAACCATTCTAAATCTTTTCTAAGCCCTTCTGATCTCTCCAATCCTGTCCTTCTAAAGTATGTATCTACAGAGAAATAAAAAAGACCCCAGAATTTTAATTAAACAAAACAGAAATCAGAAGAAGGAATAGAGGGGAAAGATAAAGAAACTTACAAGCAACATCTTCAGATTCATAAGCAACCCTTTCTAGGGTTTCAAAAACAAGCTTGCTGTTCACAAGGTATTTGACGAATCCTTCAATACTTGGTATCCATGTCTCACTACTCCTATCCTCTACTTCCTCCTTGGCCTCCTCATCTGATGACTCCCTTTCTTCTTCTGATTCATCACCATCGCTATCTTTATCACTGGTATTGTTGCTGGCGTTATCGTTACGGAGTTTCATGGCAACAAATCTCATTTCTTCAACAATACCTTCGTTTTCACCAGGGTATTGCTTTCTATATCTCTTTCTTTTCCTTAGCAATGGAGGAGCTGAAGTTGAGGCTGTCGCTGTTGCAGTAGGAGAGGTGGTGGTGGTGGTTGAAACCGATGAATTTGGGTAATTTTCATCAGTGGAAGAGCAACGGGAGATGAATGAAGAAAAACTATCTCTGTTTTTCCTGAAAGGAATGGCCGTTTGTGCTGGAAAATTTGCTGAAAATGATGATTGTGGGAGAAGTTTCAAATTTGATAATGGGGCTAGAAATTTTTGAACCAAATTTTTGTTAGTAAATTTGTTAATGGTGGTGGTGTTAAAGTGATGAAATGGAAGAAGTGTTTTCTCCAGTATCATAATCCCACTCCCACCATTACTGCCACCATTAACACATGAAAACACCATCACTTCTTCTTCTTCTTAAACCTCTTCTCCTCGCCTCAAAACCCCCTTTCTTTTATCTGTTTTGTGAAGAAAGAAATGACCTGTTGTAAGCTGTAACTTCCCAAGTTCTTATCTACTTCTCAAAAGAGTCAAGCATCCAGGATTAAAGTCAAACCCTGGTGCGTGCCTTTCTTCTGTCTGAGACTCCCCATTAACAGAAACATGGCCAAAACGCCAGCATAGCCCCTCACCTGCCGTTAGTTGTTGCACTAACAGAATTAATGTACCGAGTCCTGACCATAGTTGTTGGGTCATCTGTCTAAGTCGAGCAATTAATGAAACTTTGCTACTCATACAAATTATGAATACTTGAATTCCCATTGAAAATTTGGAGTTATGAATACATTTTATAACCATCATGAAAAAGAGCAATAAGACCCTGTGGGTACAACCGTACAACAACAAACTTTGTATGTACATGTTTCTATCTAACTTTACTCTGCGTCCTCTCTCCTAGAAATGGAGAACTTAAATCATCTCACGTGCTAATATATCTTGTGTTGAAATTTTGGGATTTGGGTTTCTACAGAAAAAATTTACATCTACCTTTTGCTTCCATGTTTAAGTACAATGGATCTACTAACTGTTGCAACTGCTTTCTTGCTATCGAGTCCGAAATCAAGGTTTAGACGGATATTCACAGGAGTCTGCTGCAGAGCTTGTTCAGAAGATACCGTTGGCCACGAACTCCGGGTAGCAAGGTTTAGATGGATCTACTAACTGCTGCAGAGCTTGTTCAGAAGACAAGTGCCTTGGAAGAAAAGATACCGTTGGCCACGAACTCCGGGTAGCAAGCGTAACACCCTTGTGACTTGGGATCAAAATTCTTGTACTGAAAACACATCATGTAACCTGAGCTTTTAGCTTTTGTGCATTAAGCTTCTGAGCTTTTAGCTTCTGCAAGAGGTCTAATGTTTCTTTGTAAGATGGATCAGAGCGACTCATTGGCTTGCAAGAATTTATGTGATCCGTCGAATCTAATACCTGAATCCAAAAAGAAGAGGAAGAAAAACATGAACAAATGTAATCTTTATGCTGAATATAAATTGGCTGTTGTTTGTTGTTAATTTCACATAAACGTTTTGTAGTTGCCATGGAGTTAGAAAGACTGAGAACCAATAAGTTTACTTAGGACTCAATACTTATGGACTTCCAGTTCATGTGTCTGAAAAATATGAAGACGAATCTTTAACACATATGGTCATGATTATGAAAATTGCAAAAAGCAAGACTAAACTTTGGCTGGGGGTAAAAGGCACCGACTAACCTACAGACAAATCAATTCTTTGTATTTTCTAAGGGAGGAAAGATTATGATATGAATCAACCTAAGCTTCAGAACTGGATCTATTCTATTCTTTAGAAACAAGCCCTTAACCCGATGCCTATACACAGGATTATCAGGTATCATAGTTCAAACGCAGAAATTGGTCACAGGGTAGTAGTTATCTTGCAGTTTTCTTATTGTGGGCTTACTTCTTTTGCAATTCTAACTATGTGCTGGGGGATAAAAGCCACAGACTGACTTGCAGGGAATAGTATACAAAACAGATAAATCAATCCTTTGTATTCTCTAAAGGGAGAAACCATTACGAATACCGATCATTCTAGCTTCTTGAAACTGGACCTATTGTATGCTTTAAAAGTACCTCTTTACATTAGTTTCTTTCTAAAACTTTCCTTCCTAACAGAAAATGTGAGCAAAATATGCTTGCATCAAACTTACAACAATTTCACCAAAACCAGGATAGGATGATTCAAGAGGCACAATTTCCATTCGAAAGGCCCATCCTCCATAACCTTCAACAATTGGAGTTACCTTGGTCTGTAAGAAACACTTGTCAGCTCAGAGAAAACACTAAAGAATGATATTAAAATGACATCAAACTAGGTAATAGTGGTATCTTGTGAAAAATGGTATTACCTCACAAAAACTAAGAACCTCAAGCCGTCCTTTACTATGAAGTTGACGAATATAGTCGTTAAGTTCAACCAGTCTTGCACATCCACTTCGCAACTCCCCTATCTACAAAATGCCTTGGTTGATATGTGTATTCAACAGGTTTATTATAAATAAATAAAAATGGAAATTCAGACACCAATACAAAACAGCCTAACAATTTCTTCAACTTCAAAAGAAAATACTAACACTTGGAGCTGGACGTAATACAAGACCCATTCGCCAAGGCATGTCTGCAAGTCTGCTGCCAAAATGTGGACAGCTATAAAAAACCTGAAACCAAGTACAAAAAGACAAATATAAATTGGAAGTAACATAAGGAGAACCCTAGAGTGAGAAATTATGAGATTCTTTACACTACACTTACAACTCCGACGGTGTTGTCCACAAACTGTTCGAGATTTTCTTGCTTTGCATGATTCAACATCTGCTTAACAACCAGGCCTCCCATACTGCAGAGAAGAACACAAAGAAAATCAAATACATAAATACAGGCACCCATTGGCAATAACACAGACTTGCTTATATGTAGTATAACTGGGACACCAAACCCAAAAAAAAGTAACTACTGACTGCATAAAGAACTTGAATCTGTATAGAAACTAATTGTTATATTCTATCAAAGGTATACTCTTCTATACGATATTTCATGAATATCAACAAAACAGAGACACATAATAAGTTTTAGATATATTTAAAACTCGGCATGGGTAACTCTTTCAGGTTGCTCAACATGTTTAGTTTAAAAAATTCTTCAGGATCATGAAAAGGAATATGCTGGCGAAGAAATTAATCAAAAGTACAACCTGTGTGTCACAAATACTACAGGACGACTTCCAATGCCTGCGGCAGTTAGCTTTTTCAATAGCATCAAACTGACTTCCTGCACCAGTTTTGAAAGGACAGAGGTTAACAGCAGGTACCAGAAAAACTCCTTGAAGTTTCATTTTATATAAAAATATACGTAGTAGATATTTCAATCTAAAGATCACACGCTCCACTACTCTTCCTATATTTCTTTCTATTTATTTTTATTGACCTGTATTCCTTAAGAAGCTCAAAAAAGTAAAAGAAATACACAAAGTCGACAATCATTATGATTAACTATATCACTCTAGTGGAATCAACTCTGTGGGTAAGGAAGAGACTGTAGTAGACTGGTACTAAGAGACCCATACAACCACTACTACACTCCCAAAGATCACTCAATTAGAGAGCCGCACTCCAAATTGAGGTTAGTAATCTAAACTGAGACTAATAAAACTTTGAACAAACCTAAGTTGGTCGGGTAGTATTTGTTGGTTTGGTCAGACAAATTAAAACTTCATTCAACAACTTGTAGTACCTATCAGATCCTTTGTTTTTAATCTCCTGTGATGTTGGTAGCATTAACCTATAAATAACTACTTCAGATCTTTGGCAGATATCAAACCTATTATCATTTATGCTGAATCCTATTGTACGGAAGCAACCTGGTTCAGCAAACTCTCCAGAGTATAATGTCAAAAGGATGGCTTCTTATTTATCGGTTTCATATACAACAAGCACCAGACTCGCATTTCAAAATAAGAACCATATCTTGTAAGAAAACTGTCCAGCAACTAATTTGACTCTTTAAAGCATATGAAAATGAAATACAAAACAGGAAAATGTAAATACTAAATACATGATAATAGCACAAACCTGAAGAGGCAAAGTAGCTCCAGACCACTGAGTTAGATTTGTCTGCATAAATCATTCAATTAGATGGTACGTGTTCATCAGAGGTTCCAACCTGGACACTCTCTTGGAATTAAAATTATTAGCTGCTAAATTGATTGATAATTAAGGGTTCAGAAGAAAATTAATTTTTCGTTATCTCAGGACAAGATATAGAGAAAACCACCTAAAGAAACAGTTTCAAAGTATCAAGCGCTGAAGTATAAACACACCTTGTATTTGACAGAAAACACCCGAGCATCAGGAAAATCAGCCGCAAGCCATTCCCTTGGCCAAAATGTTCCTAGCTTCCCAGCCTCCTGATCTATCTTTTCAACCAGACCAGATTTACTAGTTGTTGAGGACTTATTTTCGGCTATACGCCAAGTCTTGAAAGGGCCTCCACGTAGGCCATGAACAAAGACAATGTCCAGTATAGCATCATCATCATGTGCGCAGCTCTCATACCCGCTAATAGAAGTAGATAAACCATCATTTTCTGAATAGCCAGTCACAGTTGTAGACTCTCCGTCTCCGGATTCTTCACCAGATTCACCATCGCGCAAATCTGGTTTCTTTCCAGATGGAGTATTAAGTTCACTACTCGAATCAGTTTTATCAGGACACTTCCAATGTGGCATTTGAGGGTTAATTAGAAAAATCATGTCATCATATTGAGGGCAAGTATTATTTTGGTTTCCCGAGTCCCCATCATGACCATTATTATCATCGGAATTCCTATCCATATTTTCTGAGCAAAATACGTTCAATAATGTGGCCCTCGAGTAGCTTTGAACCTTGAGGTCATGGCAACCAGGAAGCTTACCATTAGCACAATCAGCCAGCCATTTGCACCAAACTTCATCTGCTATTATGGCCTTCCGGACTTTAGGAAGAACAGAAAGGATAGTTAGCAGCCTAGCCGCATGTCTTCGGACGTGAGCTGTAGGAGGAACTCTAACACTAGAGGAATCATTTGCATCCACAACAGATATTTCACCAGGGGAATTCTTTATTTGCTCCTGCATCTCATGAACTCTTGATGCATCATATGTTTCAATGGCAGCAAGCTGCTCATAATCATCCCTCAAAAGGAAACGCCTCAGCAAACACAACATCCCAAGATCAACTATTTTGTTCTGGCACACCGTATCATCAGTAGAAACCTCCGCAAGGGACTTAATACCCTTAAGTGTGGCCAAAGCAGAATCTGCAGCGTCAAACTTACGCAATTTGTCTTTATTCATAGCTTTAAATGGCGCCGCAAATGGTTCCAAAGAAAGCAGCTCCCCAAGAGGGAATGTATCAATAGAATCTTTGTTTGTTCCTAATTGAATCCCAGCCAGATTAACAACAGCAACAGCCAATTGATTGGTGATCTGTTCAGCAATAAGCGCATTGGACTGATCAATTTGAGTCTGCAAAGACAGTTGACAACCATAAATGGGTTAAAACTAGTAAAATAAGATACAGTTTTTTATACATAGGCATAGGATACGCTACTAAAAAGTTAACATCTCCCGACCTTCACTTTGTCGTTTTTAGGCTGACTGCTTACTTTGGATGTTGTCTTGTTGGACGCTAGAATTTCTTTCAGTATAACAGCTAACCATCCTTGAGAAATTGGAATTGACAATGGTCCATAGGTTTCAAGTATGTATGAAAGGATATTTGTTGCTGAACCCCGGAGGTTGTTCGACGAAAAATTTCCACAAACCCAGGGTAAGAGAATACTGGACCACTTTTGAGTTTCTTCCAGAGACAAATGCATTTCTCCGGCACATAACAATTCCAAGGCCTTAGCTAACGCTTCTTGCACATGCCCATGCTTCTGAGTCTCTTTAGCAATATCTCTCATTATGTGAAGACCTTTTTCCATAACTACCTTCTGTGCACCGCGACTTCTTTCAACAGAAACTAGGAAGGCAGATAAAGCAACTCGAACCAACGGAATGTCTTTATTTTTACTTGCTTGTGCAGCAGTGGAAAGAAGATTTGAACTCCAATCAGGAACAGAATCAAATAAGGGTAATGTCTTATCTTCCAAAAGCAAGCGAGCCACCAAACTCCCATGCCATTTCACAGTTCTCTCGGGTGCTATTAAAGCAGTCATGACAGCATTCCCATCTTGGTCAAGTTCATGAATATGAGATCGATTAATATCTGAAGCCGATGCCCAATTTGCTAAAGCCCATGCTGCAAAAGGTACAGCAACATGTTCACGCTGCAAATCATCCCATAGACCTGGAGCAGAACCAGATGCTAGCCTTCGCTCCGGTCGCAAGTTATCATGACTTCTTTGCAACATCAGAGTTGAAGGAACATAAGAAACTGGTCCTTCTTGGTCGGCGCTGTGGTGAACTCCATTTGTTCTTGACAAACCCAACACGGATGTACCTCCAAGAACCTTTAATCCAATACCTCGCAATCCTGTTCCACCATCATCATCATCTTCCTCAGACTCATCCAAGTGCATACCACCTTCCTCGATAACTTCAATTGCTGTGGCAATATCTCTTATGTCTGCATGTACTGGCAGAGAAGGTTGAAATACTTCTTTGTCTAAGCTATCACAGTTGGATGTGACAATGTCCATAATAGCAGCCACAAGCATGCTCTTACCCTTGGAAACCCCAGCATTATCAAGTGAACTTCGTCTATCTTGCTGCTCCAGAAAGAAAACAAATTCAAAACATCAAAATAACTCGAAACACAGAACATAAGAAACAAAAGGAAAACAGCATGACCATTTTGATATATAAAATTGAAATTCTACTTGGACTCAGATAGGACTTCAAGAATCCCCTAAGGGCTACATGCACGCCTCGTGTTCAGGATCTCAAACCCTCTTTTAGCTTGCAGTCCTTATTTGCCGGTCTGTTTGAAATTTGTCAACCATTCTATGGTATCTCCTAGCCTTCAATTTCTACATGTCATTTAAAGGCACATCTTATCTCCCAAAATGTTGCACCATTGACTAAAAGGTTTTCGGAATGAACCTCCATTCCAAATTGCAAGGTAATATATCTCCAACATTTCGAATTTGCCATACATAAACTACTTAGACAGAATATGAACATATTTACTACAATGTAATAATTGCTATTCAAAAATGATAAAAGCCTTTTACCTTTTTGTCTTTTCGTGGTTGAAAAGAAAAGATGAACTTAAGAAGGTTTGGAACAGCACGAGGTCTTCCAAGCACAGCTTCACATACGTTCAGATCAGAAATTAAATAGGAAAGTGCTCTAGCAGATTCAGCTTGAGTACCAGAATCCTTTGAAGAAGACACAGTTTCTAATAACCAATCCACAACAGCTCCACTACCAGCACCAACAATGGCAGATCTACGGGTTTCACTAGCCGCGACAATATCAGCAAGCAATGATGCAACCCTAAGTTCAAATCCTAATCTAACCTCTTGATTTGCAGATGATAAAACCGAACTTAACGATCTCCATAAAACAGTAGTAGCAGTACCAGTTTGTTTCATTTGATTAAAAAATTTCATAAAAGAATTCTTAGATTTCTCAATTGAATGTTCAAGATCAATGTAATCATATCCAGATTTCTGACTAATCGTATCATTGTTATCAATAAGTACTGAAGCAGCAACAATAGTTGAAATTAGGGTTGCTGAAATCGCAAATATGGATTTCCGAGATAGAGTACGACCAGAAGATGATGAAGAAGGGGAAATTGTAACCATTGGTGGTGGAGAATTAGGGACATTTTGGGGACTTTCGACCTTTACAGGTGGAAATTCAACAGAATTTTGAGATTGTCGTCGTGGTGATGAAGAAGAAAATGAGAGATTACGACGAGAAGCAATAAATTGAAGATTACGACGATTTCTGATGCAGATACGAAAGAAATTCATGGTTAAACCATCAAATCAAAACCCTAGATAACTTTTTTTTGTTGTTCATGTGGAAAAGGGGGTTTTCCGCAGAGGCGAATATGGCGGCAAATATAAGTATTGTATGGGAGAGAAGCAGCGAATCGGGAATATTCACTAACTTGGGGGAAAAGGATATAGGCGGGATATGCCGGGATTGAAACCAAAATGGGCCTATATAATTCAGGTGTTTGTAACAGGTAAGGGTGTGCAGAAAAACCGAAACCGCGGATTTCACCCGCAACCGAGTCTATGGGCCGGACACAGTTGAGTTTTCAAATCCGCAAGGTTTTGCGGTTTGGTTGCGGTTGATTTTGTAAATCCGCGGATTCACCCGCACCGTAAGGTAGTAAGGAAATTTAATAAAATTACTAAGGATAATATTAGAAGTTTGAGCTTTATATATAAACACCTTTACGTCCTTGAGTGTACTCTGGCTTTTGTAATCCCTTATTAGACCGATTGTTGTGTCCCTTTGGACAGCTGCCTCCTTCGTATCTCTGCATGTGAAGTTACTATAAGTCATAAACTCCCCTGCAGTTTCTGTTTTTGCCTACTGTCAAGTTATTCTCATCCAGTTCACAATGGCATGATTGTTGTGATACATGCGTCAATGTTGATTGGGCATGCATCTTTTTGTTTTGCCTTATCATATTTGGTTTCTTGGTGAACCAAGTACCAGGAGCTAGCACACAGTTACGGCTATTCAGTGATGTGAAAAGCCTCCTTTAAGTGCTGCTAACATTGAACCAGGTCACAGACAATCCTTAGAGGTCGTTCAACTTTAGTAATCATGATGAATTGGACGAGGCAGAGGATCCCGGATAGCTCAAGTGCAGCAACAATACCCATTTTCATTTGTTTTTCTTTTTTTTTCTTGACTAAATCCGCGGTTGATCCGCATCCGGCCCGTATCACCCGCTGATCCGCGGATGTGAAATCCGAGGGTGATTGTGTCAGACACGGTTGGATTTTCCAAATCCTCAACTTTGACGGATTGGTTGCGAGTGACCCCTAATCCGCAACCGTCCGTCCGTTGCACACCCCTAGTAATAGGTAGGAAATGGCACCTTTGGTAGAGTTTGCAATTCATGGAAAACCTGGAATGGCAAAAATTCTATTCAGAAATATGCGTGTTTAAAATGCATATTCGTCGCATTTGGGAATGAATAATTTATGGGTTTGGTAACTTGGTGATGAAAAATATAAAATTTATGAGAGATCACTATCCTGTTTCAGTGAAATTGAGGAAGGGAACCAGAGGAGGGGAACCTATCAATCGATCTTCATAATACAATAGAAAAACAAAGCCCACACTTCATGTTAGTAAGAGTCGGTATATTTCTTTTCTTATCTTTGGTGGGTAAGGTACATTCTAGACATTCTTACTTTTGATGTAAAAAAAAAGACCTTTTTCGTCACGTCCGGGTAGAGACCAAAGATCTTGAGCGACCCATCCGGCAGAACAACTCAAAGGATAAAGAAGTATCATTAATTTTTTTCACGCTCGTTCCAAGCTCGAAGTACCTTCTTCTTCTGACTATTGCGTATTTTCTTAGGTACTAGCATAAAGGGTCTCCCTATTTCCATCATCGATATGTCCAAACAAGAAAAACACAAAAGGAAAGTCAAACCAAGAGACGGATTCATCGGGTCAGAGGCCTAGCTCCCTTCGTGATGTTTTGCAAAGCAGATGATGATTAGTGCTTTCTTGGTGGTCGATAGATGCGCATAAGCTTAGATGGCGCATCACGATATCTTTTTCTTTCTTATTATGAGTCTTCTTATTTTCTTCCGGTCTCGAGGTGGAAAAAAAGAAAAATCCTCGAAAGAGGAAGGCCCATAACTGGTGGATTGTCTTTATTATTGATATTATTAAGTCGTTGTAGATCCTAGTAATTCTTGGTTTATGCCTAGATAAGAGGAGCAGAGCTGTTCTTCCAACAAGGTGAGACCAAAGAGTCTTGGCCAAAGATCCCAGAGGAGAAGGAATTCATTACGAAAAGACCTTCCTTTGAGTGGATATGTGGAAGTACGCTATGATGATCCTAGAAACCAAAGATGTGCAACAACCGAAGATGGTAGACTACATGAATATGGGTGTCAGAGGTTGTACTAACAAAGGTCAAATTTCTGAGTGCTTCTTTCAATTGGTAGAGCTTCTATGTTTCATTGAGTTTAGGAATCTCGCTTTACGAGATTAGTATTATATGATGGTTATTCTGTTTACGTACTTACTTAACTTGCTCATGCTTTCAGTCTACTTATTCAACTCGGTCTTCCTTGGTCCATAACAAGCTTGATGAGATATTTGACCAAAGGTTGATAAGATGCTAGAGTGTTTATTTAAGGTGGTTCACCTTTCGAATTGGTTCTTTCCGATGGTTGAAACGATAGAAACAATGGCATGCATGAGTAACGAAAACTTTTAGCCAAATTTGCGCCTGAAAAATTATGTTTGCATCTCTTTTTGATCTAGAGGTTATAGCATATTCATGAGATGTCCAAATTTTTAAGGTTGATTGATAAAAAAAACGATTTGTTTCTTATTCAACGGCCAGCAGAAACAAGCTCAAAAGGTCGTGATTCAAAGAAATCAATAAACCAATGGGTAGCAATTTTCTTGTTATGATTAATCAACTAATAAGGCCTATTTATATGCTACATTAATTACTTGAAAAATAAGAAAACAATGCTACTCCTAAAATACTCTTCCAAATAAATATAAACTCTAAATAAAATAATTAAATACTTTAAAGATAATAAAATACCTAAATAAATATATTATCTCTAATAATAAATAATTTATGCTTATCCAATGTCTTGTGCCTCCATTGGACTTGTGTGCTCGCTGCACCCTTCACTTGCTAGCCAGGGTGGCTTCCACAATCTTGAGAGACTTGACCCGTATAAAGGATCATATATGCCAAATATGCTTAACCGACACAGTGGGTCAGCAACGTCGACATAGCCGATAAGACATGGTCTTATCATTCCACCCTCCTTAAATGGGACTTTTCCCTCAAAGTCCACTAAATATGCACATGTAGTCTTTGCACATGGTCTTATCATTCCACCCTCCTTAAATATCACCTTGCCCCCAAGGTCGGATTTTGATACAGCTACATCTAGGTTTCCTTTTATCTCCAACTCGATGCATGTTACTTCAGTGGTATCACTGGAACAAACATCTTCTACCCGTATGTGTGATGAAATAGAATTGAAATCGTGAACTACTTCAATTTGCTCGTATTTAGCTATTTTAGCCATTTGATACTTTTCGGAAGTCATCTCTCCAAATTTAGACAATATGCCACACAAGAAAGTATACCAAGACCTCATATAAAGAGTTTCCCACTTGTACCATCTTAATGCACTCCCTGCGAGATGTGCAACTGCTATTGCAGTTTTCCGGTGGGATATCATTGGACTCAAGATATGATTCAACTTCAAATAACCAATCCACTGTTTTTGTACCATCAAAAATTGGAAGGATATGAGATGGATTTTTGTTTCGGAATTTACTGTACCAGGACATACTTGCAATAGATATAGGGATATAAGATGGAATTGTTCGGTTTACTGTTGGCTTAACAGTTGGGATTCACAGGTAATGATAGATGGGTAGCGTTGCTGACTAAATTAATGGGACAGTAAAAGAATGCAAGACATGTATTTTGTTTTAAAATAATGCAAGACACGTACGAGATGAAAACTATGCTAGCCTAGTGATGGGAAAATATTGCGCAGTGGATAACTTTGCTTAGCTCTTAGCGAAGAAAAGCTAAGAGCTAGGGTGACTAGTGGATTTGTAAAGATAACAAATGCATGCAAAAGTTTAGGTGATAGAAAAGCTTTGATGGGTGACGTGATATGCAGAGATGCGTTATTGTTATGTATCATTGTTATAAAAAAAGGTGGTGTTTGTCTCCTTGATCAAAGAGTCAAAGAACGGACAGTATTCATTCGGAAGGGTCATCTTGCGGTCTTTATCGTCCCGATTGGGTTTGACTTGGACGGCCTGGAAAATTTCAATATTGGTACGGGATGGGAATGTGGGTCAACAAGAATAGGATGGGTCAGTCCGGAGCCGTTATTTCTGGCTGTGGATTCTAGATGTCGAAAAGGTTCTGTTTTACTTTTTGTTTTTGTTTTTACGATCCTTCAGTCTCCAGGTCTCCTCTTCAAACACCAAAAAAAATCTTCTCCTTCTCGAGCAGCAACAATAATTTAGTGAACCACGATATCATCTTCTTATCCGTGAGCAAGTCCTCGCAACATCTTCATCTCCTTTTTGTTGATTTCAGTTCTAGACCAACATGAAAAAAATTAGTAATTGATTCTTGCAATGATTTTAGAAATTGAAACCTAGGGTTTCATATACTTGGGAGTTAGTCAGTATGGTGTTTAATTTAAATAATTGAAGTAGTTTAAGGGTAGTTGGGTTATCTTGCTTACAAATACTACTTTATCAATTTGATAACTTGGGTTTTTTGTTTCAAATTACTGAGTTACGGGTTGAATTTGTTTGCTTATGCAATTTTTCTGCAGGATTTCGAATACATGCTTCTTCAGAATGAAATAGATGGAAAATCCAAGCTAACATCGCGGACAACCAAAAACGTTCGTGTGAGGGATAAATCCGAATGCCCATTCCCTAATATGGAGGTGATGTTTTTTCCATCTTCTTCTCTTTGATTTTTTTGCTGTTCTTCCTTTCTTTTTCTAGGGTTTCAATTTTTAATTTAGTTTTTGTTGATTTAATGAGTTGATTCTTAGTAGTTCTTTACTGATGGAAGTCATCTAAGGGTGCTTTACGAATGTGCAGGTTGTTTGGGTATATCTGTTGTTATTATCTATCTCAGCTAATTGCTTTTGCAAATATCAAAAATGGCACATCTTGGTGTGGCCAAGTTGTCTGCATACTTGATTGAGGTACATTTCTAGAAAGATGCATGGCTTCATGTA
The DNA here is from genome assembly GCA_023529315.1 of Papaver bracteatum. Taxonomy (NCBI): domain Eukaryota; kingdom Viridiplantae; phylum Streptophyta; class Magnoliopsida; order Ranunculales; family Papaveraceae; genus Papaver; species Papaver bracteatum. The sequence goes on along the minus strand of JAJJWX010000810.1, from coordinate 306,137 downwards.
ATTTGATGACCTAATTTATTACACATAGACAATGGGAAGTATCGGGTCTTTGATATCTGTATATAGCATTCGATTTGTTGCATGGGAGACGAAATCCACAAGTTTGTTTCTAAAACCATCATGTGGAGTTTTTTTTTTCTTCGCTACAACCTGGAATGAACACCAGTCGTTCCTCAAGTAGGATATACAGGCTAAGCCTCTCTCTCACGCTATTCCTCTCCATAAGTTCAGTTTCACTGAATTTGAAGACTTCAAATCGAGTTTTGACACCACCTATCTAACATGCACTGCTTTGTGCAACACCACGGTATTGCAGTATGTGTTTGAAGGAACATGTTTAGATGCTCTTATCCCTGATAACCTAGCAGAAGTATTACCATAACAACGGGAAGAAAGGGTATATAATATCATTATGAAGGTCACGTGATTGAGATGACTAATGCTTTAATCATAATTACATTCCCCTACCGAACCACGTGGAGGTATGTATTAAGTAATTTGAAACATTGTGAATTTGAAAGGATTGGTGGTGCATGTATGGAAGATTGACTTCTTCCCATTTTGTAAGTTAATATATTTAGTCATACACCTATTAGAGTCGTTGATGGCTAATGTTGCATGTCTGTGGCTATACTGATGTTGCATCCAACTAATGAATTTGCTTTCTTTCTTACTTTGTTTTCATTCGATCAGTCTCACAAGAAAAATCGGTGTGATGACAATAATGCTACTTATCTTCATCCTTGAAAATCTTAGCAAAACCAAAGATGGATAGGGACTTCGGCATTAATGGAATGCAGATTCAATATGTGTGTTGCATAGGTGTATTGATCAGACTACTATGGTATTAAGGTTTATGTCTTCACTATTTACTATTAGTTTGTTCAAAATTTCTATCGTGTTCACCATAATGTAGAACTTATTAGGTCCTTCCAAATTTCCATCGCTATCACCAGACTTCAAAAATTTCTATGTTGATACTAGCCGATTGAGGATAAATTTGTTATTGGTTATGGGAAATTGAAATATGTTGGGACTTTAGAGGTAAGCCATGTTAAGTCATAAGAGATTAAATGACTATGGTTCTATCTCAAGTCATACCGTAGGCAGTCCAATACAGACCATCATTGTCCCCATATCCTTGATCACTTGATACCATATTCTGTTTTTAAGACATAATTTCGTTTCATATCATAAGTTTCGGTGTATGTTTCATTGTCGCATCAACAAGTACGAAAGAAGCCACCAAGAAAACAAAGGCAGACTGGTTTGAGGATGATGATGAATTTAGTGGACTTGATGACACTTTAAATTAGGGGATTCAAATCTAATGTAGAGCATCTTATTGGTGTTAGCCTGCCAATATGGAAAGTGCTGCTATTTGAGTGGGATATGCATTGGAAGCATGGTGAATTAATGTTTCAAATCTAAACTTAAGCTGGTGAAGCAAAAATTTGGACACAAATTTGGTACTACCCTGCATAGGAAAGAAAAATTCAAAAGCTATTGTATTAATTAGTTAAACCTTCACATCTCGAGAAGATAACACAAAGGCCTGTCAATTTTTTATATATATAGTTCTCTGTCATAGCTCTCTCTGTCTCTGTTTGTATTTGATGTTCTGAATAAAGCACATGGGACAAGTAAAAAATGATGGCGTTGTAATGGTTTACATGGGATCCAACTGACAGTCCTTGGAAGATTGATGCACACAGCAAGACGTTTCCGAGCAAAAGTTTTTTCTCCTTTTCATTGCAGCTTAGGTTTGCTTTCCCTAATTTAACTTTATTTTCTTCCATCTGCTATAATGTCGAAAGAATTCCGATTTTCGTATGTGAACTGAAGATAACCTTATTTATTTTGGCAGAGAGAGACTATGGTAACTTATGATGTTACGGCTAAAACTCCTGCTACAAATAATGTTACTACTGTTAAGGCGTGGCTCAACTGACCTGAAAAAAAATACTATAATGTTACTACTGTTATAATGTTTTGACTTATGTTAACTTTCTTTGGTGCGTGAACAAGCCTGATAGACATATACATACTAAAACTATCAATCTCTTGCGTGGTTACGAAATAACAAGGTACAAACCCTACTTAGTATCACCATCACCATTTTCTTTTTCATGTATTTTGATCTCATTTGCTTTCTTGATTGTTTTTCTCTTGAACAAATTATAGTAAGGCTTCAATGAATTATGCTTTTGAAGATTTTGGGTAATTGAATTCTGCTTTTGTAGATTGGTTAACAACCTGGGGACAATGTCATTGATTTGGGGTTATAGGCACGTTGTCAAACATGAAGGTGATTGCCTGAACATCCAAACAAATCTCTCAAATCCCTCGGGTCATATAGACTAGAGTTTAAGTGTTTTTCCTATTGATAATTTTGATCTTGATCTCGGTGATTATAATTGTGAAACTGAGGTCAGGATTTCTTCTTTTCTTTTTCTCTATACTTTGTTTCGCTCCTCAAGCCAAGTTATTTGATGATATATGTTTGATTTTAGGAAGGACTTGAAGGATCGGAAGGGCCATCAAAGACAGTTCCACTCAAAGTTCTTCAAAGATAAAGGTAAGATTTTCACAATAATATTTGTTTTTAACATATTTGCAGTGAAATTAATTTGATGATGTTTTGAGCAGAGGAGGAGAAGTAGAATCTAGGGTTTCGTATTCCTTTTGTTATTCTTTTTGTGTAATTAACTGGATTTGGGGTTTGTGATTTGTGGTATCAAAAATACTCCTTCCGTCCCACTATTAGATGACCTACTTAGTTTAAAATTTGGTCTCACTATTAGTTGACCTATTTCATTAAACAAGAGGATATTTCAAAAATTACCCTTTTGATTGATTATCGGTAGTATAAGAAATATGTATAATTTGATATTCATGTTTATATTCGTTACGTAGGTGTTTTAAAATGCTTTTCAATGATACGAAGTTTACGAAAATCCATGGTATAGTTTGAGAGAAAAATCAATTCTAAATTTTACATATTACTATCATAAGGGTATAATTGTAAAAAATACTCCCTTTTTTTCCTTGCCTTAAGATTTGTGCAAATTTGAACTAGGTCATCTAATAGTGGGACGGAGGGAGTATATTTTTGTTTAACATGTGTTTATCAAATGCTTATGGTTATTGTTTTACTGGGTTTTGAGAATTGCTGAGTAAAAGTGGGATTCACAGTTTGATAGTCTACTAGAGACACTTTTCTTCATGGGGGTTTGGTTGTTGACTACATTTTGTGGTTGTCACCTTCATATCATATAGCATGCATTATGTTCAATTGGGTCTAATTTTCGGTAAGGCACTCTGGGATACTATTTTGATAGAAAATGAACCAATTAGAAGGATATTAAAGGGTGAGTCTCGGATTTGAATGTGGATTTGGCCTGTTTAAGAGCTTAATTGGTCTTTTTTTTCCCTTTTTACAGTCATCTTATAAGAATGTCCTTTTACTAATTAGTGGTGTTTTTTTCATAAGACTGTTTCCATCTTCTACTTTGATGATGAAAACAATTCTCACTTCGTGATAACAACATCACTGATTCAGCAACTATATTGATCCAACATCTTATTTGATTTGTTTCTTTATGTTAGATTTTCCAATAAACTTCTAACAAGTGGAAAATGGCCTTGAGATTTTGTGAAATCCTGTTAAACGGAACTGCTACTGACAATTTCATGGGGGGCATAAATACTTACCTTTGCCGCGTTTCGTGGTTAACACATACACAAGTTGATGCTTAAGTGTTATTTTTCTTGACCGTATGTCATGAACTGACGTAAAAATACTTTTTTAGGACTTGGAAAGAACGCTGCTACAAGGAGAATTGTTGCAGGAGAACAGGGATGCAATAACATCCAAACACGCATTCCTCCTGTTTACGCATTTCGTGTTTTTTGCTTGTTGTGCACCCTCGAGAAATACTCAACTGCTATCCTGACTTTGTTGATTGATTAATTTCATCTTTCTATGCTTAGATAGATACTTTCAAGTACCACCGGGATTCATTAGAATTTTTCATTTGGATTTTTTTCTTCTTCTCCTGGAAATTGGAATTATAGGTTAAGCATTTCGACTTCCAATACTATGATTAAAAAAAGGGTCGAAGGATTTTAGATAAAGTTGATTCCTACGAGGTACTTCATACGTTGACAACAGACAATAAGCAATAGGATTTTAGATAGCTCTGAACCATGACAACAGACAACAAAATGCTAATAAATGCCGAAGAACAAGGAGTCATGGGAAGACATGCATGAGCGTTTGTTAGATTAGTTTAAGAACCATTATTTGTGGCACTATCATATAGGTAAAGTCTCCTTTGTTATGGGAATTATATGCATTCGTTTTTGTTTTGAGCTGTTTTATTGGTTTGATATCTTAAATTTAGTCACACCAGCCACCATAGTTTTAATTACCTTTCTCTTAGAGCTAAAATTTTCTTAATTTATTTTGATTAGGGAGAATAAACAACACTCTTGCATCTGAGGGGCCATTTGTGAAAATGGATATCCATGTCTATCATGATTATGTGGTTCCCTCAAGCTATTACTCCTTACCAGGAAAGGCTTTTTTGAATTTTTCCTCATCGCCCCTATTTAGCAGTAACCATAGCCACCATTTTTTGGGTGTACTTGCTATGAGTTTCTGCATCAATGCCATCATCTTAAGGTTATGTGATTTCCTTACCAAAATCACAAGTTTAAAAAAAAAAAAAAGTTGATTCTCACTTTTTTCTTCTTCTTTTGATTTCAGATTATTGTTTGGGCACCAACTAGGAAGAGAGGACCATTGAGCATACGAAGAGGGCACTCAATGGCACTGTTATTACAGGTTAACAGTCTCTTTCTTGAGTCAAATTGTGTCAGATGAATATAAATAGTTAATTCATTTGATGATCCTGCTGTTGCGTCCTTTTAGTTTTCATAGAAGGCTATTTACATATATTGTCTATTACGAGATTTTTCTCCCTCTTTGAAATTCACCATACTAGATCAAGTAATATGCATTTCTTTTTGTAAAATGATAGGCATGTACGAACAAGTCAAAAAGAGGAAGCTACCAAATCCGTACAATTATAAGCAAATTATGTGCTAGGGAGAACAGGAGATTTCCCATACAACATCTAGATATTGGGTAATTTTTTTTACATCTTTTAATGTATGTTGTCTTTCTCTCAAATGACAGGCTTTAGAGTGTAACAAGGGTTTATACAAGGCTCTATATGCAAATTAAAATATCAGTTTATATATTAAGATACTTATTTCATCTATGTGATTTTGATCAACCTTTGTTTACCAAAATCAGAACTATATATGACCTAGAACTATGCGTCATGGATGAGTGTAGTCTTGGTTAGCTGGATAATTACTTCATTTTGTGCATCACCAAAGTACATAGGCTTTAGTTCACTGGGACTTGAAAAGAATACTTTTTTCAAGTTGGACATAAAAATACTTTTTTGGGACTTGAAAAGAACGCTGCTACAAGGAGAACTATTGCAGGAGAGCAGGGATGCAATAACGTCCAAAAATGCATTCCTTCTGTTTACGCATTCCGCGTTTTTTGCTTGCCATGCACCCCAAAAATACTCTACTGCTATCCTGACTTTTTTGATTGATTAATTTCATCTTTCCATGATTATTCCATGATTAGATAGATACTTTCTGTTACCACTGGGATTCATTAGAATTTTTAATTTGCAGTTCTTATTCTGGAAATTGTAATTATGGGTTAAGCATTTCTACTTCCAATACTGTGATTAAAGAAGAGTCAAAGGATTTCTAGATAAAGTTGATTCCGACGAGGTCCCGTGTCACCCCCAAGGCTTCTTTCATAGTCTTTCTATTTAATTCCAACCTTTGTAGCAGAGATGAAAGTTTAGAATTTCTTGCCCATGTTTTTGCTTAGGTGTTTTTTATTTCAGCGAAATATTTCATCTCTTTATAGGCAGAAATTTATTTCAGTGAAATAGGGAAAGCACCTGCAAGTTGGGAGGAAGTCCCTGAAGATGCACCAGTAGAAGAAACGGGATGAGAGAAAGCTGGAGTCTTCATCCACCAAAGTTGGGAGTCTTATGATACTACTATGTTCTTCATATGGTGCTGAATTGTAGATGGTGATTTATCATGTTAGCTTGAAGGTGATTCATGGGGTTGGTATTTGAAGCTCCAAACATATTTATTTGGTTTGGGAGGCAAAGTCTAATTTCATAGACGATGCACAGGAAGAACAAGGTAAATATGTGGAAACCCTATTTTTAATTTGGTATAGGAAGATTGATTAAAATCAGTATGGGTTTTCGGAGAAAAGTTAGCTTCTATTGATAGATTGATGCATCGTAAATTAAACTTTGATTTCAGTAGTGTTTTCTCCCTTACATGTTCTCTGTTGTTATTGATAATATTGTACTTCTAATAATCTTGATGATGATGAGTTGCTTATCTTTGTTTTCTTTACCGTATTTAGGATTACATGAGCTCGGTGTAAAGTTTTAATAGACTCGCATGGGTTCGATGGAGAACACAGTCTTTGGCTGGCAAACCTGCTGGAATGTTCTATAATACTGTGTCTCAAGGTGGTGGTCAGGGAAGAACTGCTTAACTCTTTGATATTCATGGTTTCGTTTGGAAAACTTGAGTCTACATAAGTACAGTTGAGTAGTCGATTAGGTTTGGTTGGGCAGCGGATTGGTGATACCCTTTTGGGTTACAACTAAATATTTTAGTTTCTTTCTTTTATTCTCTTCTTTACAATATCTATTATGATGTTTTCTCAGGGAACTAATCTATGTCAGTGGTTTGTTTGCAGGTTGGATATGACTCACGGGAACAGTACGTGGTTAGATCAATTTGCGGTATCCTGGCTTTTTTTTTTCTGGACGATATATCAATCTTTTCTTTTCTTCGGAACAAGCAACTTTCTTCCCATCATGTTCAGTTAATCATCTCTGTTCACTGCATACCTAATATATCCTATCTTCTCAATTTGATGTTTGCTTTGTTTAAATTGATTATTTTTTTCTTTTCAGATATACTAAACCACTGTAGCTACTTTCCTTATATTAGCTTACGTTGTCAATAAGTTACTCTATTTTCATTATATATTGGTATCACTTGACTGCATTTCTTATATACAGTGAATAAAAATGGGATCACATGGATGACACGCCAAATTACACAATAAGGATGCAATTATTTTAAACTGCTATCTTAACTCAATTGGTAGAGGGCATGGTTTTTAACCATGTAGTTGTGGGTTCGACTCCCACAGATGGCATAAAATTTAGCCTATGATTTTTGTAGACTGTGTTTCTCTGAAGGTAGCTATCACTGTAACCATTTCTTCTACTTCTTCAAAAAGGTGAAATATCAACTTCATTTGCTTTTTTTAGCTCTCATTTTCTGTCCAACAGCTCACAGCTATAATCATTTGGTTCAATCAAGGGTTGGAAGAGGCTTAGAGGGAGAATAGACCAGTTCTGATAATAGAAATTGATTTGTTTTTTCCCTAATTTTATGAATGTGTGCGGGGTTTGGAAAAGTGACAAGTGCTAGAAGGAGAAAAGGAAGATAATTAATGGGATGATTTTAACATGTTTTCTTCGTTAAGGTTCAACTTCCATTCTTATATGTCTACAATTACATACAAGGAATAAAAAATGACTTGGAAAGCTTTGCTTATAGCCTTACATTATTTAGAAAATAGGTCTCAACTCCTGAATCATCTTAGAACCAAAATTTGCTATTTAAAATGTACTTAGATATTATGTGTACATCGGTTACTTTTATTGATTTCTCTTTTGATTGTGGAGCTTAGGCATGTACATTGTTCTATGTTATCTGGAGATCTCAATTTGCACAATTGCTCCTCAACTGCAAGGGCTATGAGGTGAGGTCCAATGGAAAAACAAGAACCCGACTTCTCGAGGTCATATTACCTTAACTAGATTGGCAGGTCTGTAAATAGTACAAATATTTGTTAATAAATTTTGTTAGTTTCGGTTGAGAGTTTAGGCTAAATTATCTTGAAATTTCATCATGTCTCACATCAGTGATTTAGGGGCTTAGGAAAGAAAAGTGAGGTCAGATGATCACGTCGAATCCTCAATTTCTAATAACGCTAGGGTCTGCAATCCCGTATGAAAAATACTAACTAGCAGGGTGTAGTAAATCAGTAGTACTTCATTAAAGTAGCGTTCTGATTCCAATCCAAAGTTTCATTTCTACTTTTCTGAAGACCTTAGCACACTTATATTTTAAATCAGTTAAGTAAAGTAGTTTTACCCATCTAGCAAACTTCTGCTATCATTTTCCGTTTTCCGCTTTTTTATAGCAAAAAGTATTCAGTGTTTGATATTAAAGAGTATCAATTAATGTTATTTAGTTAATTATGGAATAAACATTTGCAGTACTCTAAGTGTATATTGTATACGAATTATGAGAATATATCTTCATCTGGGTTACTCAGAGACAAGGTAGGAATTTTATAATCACTTTATTGTCGTTGGTGGATTTGGTTTTGATGATACTTGGTTACTTATTGTGTTATTAGAGTACTGACATATTTTTCTTTTTTTGGTCTTTTTAGAAATTCAAGGACATATAAGAGGCTCAAAACTATTACAAGTTTCAGCATAACACGGAAATGATGAAGCTTACAATTCTTTACTTTCATCCTTGGTCAATAAAGATGAAACAATACAACTATTAGCTGAAGTGTGTTAGTATTTGTAAGACTAACTGATTTCACTGCTCTTAGAAGCATCTTTTATTAGAAATATAAATATTAAACCAACTTCGGTTAAAAAATATAAAACAGGTTAACACAAGTATGTTTGATATTTTATGGCGATGTTTCCTCCTTAGATATTGAGGTAAATTAAGTACTCCCATTTTTCCATTTGTTATATTAACCCAAGACCCAAAATCTAACTCTAACTGTAGCTTGCGAGGCACAACGAGTGTATGGTATATATACTTATGAGTAAATTCTATCTACATTGTTGTTTGATGATATATATATATATATATAAGCTTTCTTTAGGCTATTCCAAAACATGGTCTTCTCACCATTTTAGAACCAAACTATAGGAATGACGAACTGTATATGGCACTGTTAAAAATGTAAACAGCCGGAATGTGTCGTTATGGACGGAAACTCCAACATCTCTATGATGGGTTCAATAATATCTTTTCATACAACAGTGGTTCATGTTCCCGTAGAGACTACAATACAGAGATCTAGGATGCAGAAATTAAAAAAACAAAATCTTTTTTGCAATTGGGATGAACCTGCAACATCAATTGCTGATTTTATATATGCTTAGTCTCAAAAGTTCCGGAAATTTGAATGTGCCAATTATCTAAACTATTAGAATTAGATGTTTTTATAGTGTATTGGCAGTTTGATTATTCGTGAGCTGATTAGGTTGAGAATGAAATTTAAGATTTTCTCATCCCTAACTTATTAATTAATTAGAAGTAATTATTACAATTGTTGCTGGAAATTATTACCTGTGTTGCTGAAAAAGAGTACTATCACTTTTTAATCTTAGCCTGAAAATGGACTAAATTAAAAAGATGAAGGTAACTCTTTTCCAAAATGGAGGAAATATATCACTGCACTCTGTTTATCCAATTTCATCAACTTAAATAGAAACTGACGGACCAATTTAGTAAATACGGAATCTTAAAATATTCGAAGTCTTTGAACTGAGTCCATGGCAATCGCCTCATGTTTTCCTTACGCTTTTACCTGACTTCCTTCCGAAACAAATTCTGGAATGTTGGATTTTACATGCAATATAATTTACCCCTAATATCTGATAGTGATAATGTGTCTCGGAAGACGTGCAAAGTTAAATATGCCAAGTTATTTAGTAATCTCCTAGATATAAAAAATGATATTATTTAGTGATCTTTGTGTCCTTTTTTTTATAACTGCATAATTAAAACTTACCAATTTATCCATAAGGGAACCAAAATTAGAAAAATGTTGTTATGAAAATAAATATCTTATTGTTGTCCAGAGCTCCTGAGAAATTGAGAAAATTATATATGATAGTAACGAAGAACCTTTATTATTCTAAGAACAGATACAAGAGGATAATACATCGAGTGCATTTTTAACATTACAATCGTCAAGCTACATCTAGGAAACATGCTTATGAAACCTAAAAGAAACATGCTCTTAACAATTTCGGGATAAACAAACGGAAACTCAAACACCAAGCCTGCAGTAGTATGTGTAAAGAGCTAATAAAAGAAATGCAAACCTTTAGTAAGCTAAAAACAAAGGTCATACGAATCCCAATTAGAGTTCGCTAAATCCCAATAAGATTTATTTTATTTTTTGTGAAGGAATCTCCAATTAGATAGTACTGCTCTTACTTTTGAGAAAAATATCAAAGTAAGAATATCAATTAGTCAACAGATTGATGAACTCACGGTTATATAATAAAGAGATTGTCCTCTCAGGTCTAGCTCCGGATGATATTTTACTAAAATTGAACGGTGCAAATAGGTTAACTTAGATTTTTGAACCCTATCATGCGTACTCATCCAAATATTGATATGGTGATTTAGGTTCATAACCTGAAACGAAGCAAAGGGATTCAAATGCAAAATAACTTAGACAAAGCTCGGTTAACTCATAAACAATCTTATAGTTTCAAGTTTTAGTTTTCAATGCGTATTATACTCTCTTGAGAGTGAGAAAAGTTTTTCAACATTCTTCGGTGGACGTTTGAGATCAACTGACATAACCGCCTATGATTTCAGAAGGACATATAATATTTAATTTTTTTTCCCTTTTTTAATTTTTTCTGTAAACACTTACATAGTTTTTTAAATCAGTTATATAAAACGTGAAAGCAAAATTATTCATCATATAACTCTTATGTAATTCTATGGTTTTAACTATCTATTTTTGTGTATCCGTACTCCACTAAAAATGGTTATGTTGGAACCAATCCCTTCAACTGTTTAACATTTAGGATACGATTCATATTAATTTTAATATATATTTGTATGTCTTTCAACATATATTGCTTAATACTTTTATTGGATTGGTTTATTGGACACTACTGTAGTAATCTTGGACATACATTACTCAAAGAAGATTTATCTCAAGAATAATTTTATTAACAGATGCAGAAAAAAGGAATATGATACACAAATATGAGCATCTACAATCAAAGGTAATTCAACATTACGTTAATTAATTAACATACTCTGGCAACAATCTAATTGATAGAGTAACTAAAGAAATGAAGTCATTTTGTCAAAATTCCTTCGCTTTATCAAATTAAAGAAATGAAGTCATTTTGATCTTGGACTTCATCAATTCAAATCTAAGAGAACAAAACTCATGAATGAAGACCATTTGGTGGTCGATGGAAAGGTAAGTGACATGAAGAAAAGCTCAATAGTGTACATAATTAAATAATGGAATAAAAATAACGTACTTTTACCAAATATGAGCACCCAGAGCTACATTTTTATGCGCACAATATGATGGTACCATTATGTTTTGAAAAAAGTTTAAAAATTGAATTGTTAACCTAATAAAAACATTCAATATCAATCTTAACACAAGAAAGGATCGCAACAACAGACAAAAAAAAAACAAAAAAAAGACATTATATGATGATGTATAATTATGTTTGGATAAATATTAATGTAATACAATGAATCATCAATATTTAATTACCTAAAATATGACACGGTTGTTTCAACCATTAGAAAATACGCTCATCTTCCCAGATAATGCGGCAGACGACAGAATCACAATAACTTTGAGAAAAATAAGAACAATGAACAACAACCTTGCAAGAACCAATGGGGGATAACCTCATGTATTTTTCTCCATGAATAACAAAAGTCGATTTATTTTATATATTATAGATAAAGACTTTCAAAATGGTATTACGAATCACCGGGATTGACAAGTTGTGGCACATGATGCACGTTGCAACTGAAATCTTACCGACATAAAGAGACGGTCGTGTATGAAGTACAAAAAGGACCACACAAAGGTCAAAGATAGACCAATTCACCGATAGTGAGCCATATTTAAGAATATACTTTTTCCACGAGGTAATAAATGTTCCTTTGATTCGTCAACTTGCTGAGATATAGAGAGATCTGCATGACGTTGATGAAAACTGTTCTGAAACATAATCAAGAGAAAATGTATTTGGTGTATTCACTTGTCTTAAATGTAATTTGTATAATAGAACTTTAAAGTAATATGGTCCCAAGTGTTTTTCAAGTATAAAACTTAAGCCTTATTAAACAAGACATGTTATCTTCAGCCATACACTCCCTCTGTCCTCTATATAAAGGCCGAATTTTCCAATTCCCTTAAATTAAGAAAAAATACAGATTTCATAAGTGTTCATCACTTTTCCTGTTTAACCCATGATTTAATTTTAAGACAATAAACATTAACTTATTTGTTGGGTATATGTGGAAAAAGCCATCTTCAAATTGGATTTCCGGCCTATATAATAGGACAACCAAAGTATAATGCTCCGCTTTTATATAGGGGACGAAGATAGTATATATATTCCTAATTGTGCTCTAGCTATTTATTAGGAGTTCAAGGATCCCCCGATAGATAGTGATATTCTTAATATAATCCAGAAAACTGATGTTCTTAATAGATAGTCATCTGTAAATATTGAATAACAAAAGATAATACATAGTCTAATATCAAAACTGATAAAAAATCTAACCATGAAATGTCAAGGATTTGGATAAAGATAACCAGTTAGAAAATGTACAAGGCAAAAAAAATTGAGGGTTGGTTAATTTTCATTTTGGAAAACTACAATAGATTTTATTCTTTATCTTTTGTAAGCATGAAATACTTTTATGTTGTTATTGCTAATATTGTATTTCTAATAATCTTGATGATGATGAGTTGCTTATCTTTGTTTTCTTTACTGTATTTAGGATTATGGAAGCCCGATGCAAAGTTTTTATGGACTTGCAGGGGTTTGATGGAGAACACAGTCTTTGGATGGCAAGCCTGCTGGAATGTTCTACAATACTGGGTCTCCAGGTGTGCCAGGAATATAAACTGATTTTTTTTTAAATAATAATATTAAAAGTTGGAGAAAGATTGAAATAATTTGATATTTAAAATTTGTTACTGATAATGTGGATTATATTTATAATGACTTGACTGATATAGATGACAACAAAGCCAGTGAAGGTAAGTAAAACAACGCTGCTTAACATGATAAGAAATCTAATGCGCTGCTAACTGATAGAGAAGTACTATCATTTTTACAAAATAAGAAACGAAAATGATTCTTAAGAGAACATAATATGAGACATGTTGATCATTTAAGACGTAGAGAAATTACAAACAAGGAAAGCCTTTTCCTTGAGATACAAGAAATTCAAATATACAAAGACGAGGTAGTTGAAATAGAAAATGTATACTATGTACCCTATTTGAAATTAGGATATTTAAGATGTATAGTAAGTGTATCTTTCTTTAAAAACATCACAAAGATCAAAATTACTATGTGAAATCTTCTTTCCTCTTCCCCTATCCCATAGGTACAACTTCACAAGTACAACGTTTGAATCGACATAAAACCTTTTCTTATGTATGAATCCATATTGACTTTAAAATATTAGATAGTAAGATATTTTTTGCAACTCATATCCAGCAAAGTCGAGTGAACTATTTCCTGTTTTAAGAAGCTTTATATTAAGCAAATACTAAAATGAGAGGTTGAGCTGGGGCCGTAAGGCCCCGGTGATACCTAGTATGCAAGTAAAAAATAACTAGGTGATATATATATATATATATATATATGATCAATGGTGGCGCAATTAACTAACTGACAAACACTAACGGTGATGCAAACTAAAGAAGACAACTACCAGCAGCATAAGATCTTACCCAAATAATATGAACCCGATAATGGTTGCAGCGGAACTTGTTGGCACCAGAGAAGCTTGATTGAAATTTAATAGCGACAATATGACTTTTTTTTTATGATGGTTACGGTGAAAGATGGTGTGGTGATAACGGTTGTAGAGACGATAGCCGATGATAATGAGGATAGTCGCTGAAGTTGGATAGGAGCAAACTTGCTCTGATACTAATTGATAAGAAACGAGATTTGTTTTTTATTCAACAGCCAACAGAAACAAGCTCAAAATATCATGATTCAAAGAAATCAATAAACCAAAGGGTAGCAACTTGCTTAATAATTTTCTTGTTATGATTAATCAACTGATAAACATTAATTACTTGGAAAATAAGAAAACAATACTACTCCTAAAATACTATTACAAATAAATATAAACTCTAAATAAAATAATTAAATACTTAAAAGATAATAAAATACCTTAATAAATATATTATCTCTAATAATAAATAATTTATTCTTATCCAATTATGTCTTGTGCCTCCATTGGACTTGTATGCTCGATGCACCCTTCCTTTGCTAGCCAGGGTGGATTCCACAATCTTAAGAGAATTGACCCGTATAAAGGATCATATATGTCAAATATGCTTAACCGACACAGTGGGTCAGCAATGTCAACATAGCCAATAAGACGTGGTCTTATCATTGGCCCCAAATCTCAAAGATAAAAAAACCATCTTTCATCTGCAACAAGAAAATTTTGATCTCGTTTGGTCGGTCAAAAGTACGTGAAGACGAATTCTGGAAAAATCCATAAGGAATTTAGGGGTTTTTCAGCCGTGATACATTCCGGTGCAATGGCCATATCTCTTGAACCACGTCTTATCTCACCATTTTAGTATGTTGTAGTAGACATAAACAAAATATTTTTTTTGGTGAAGGATGTGTTTTCTAATTCCTTACTTGTTGTCGCCAGTTTTCGAGTTTGTAGATTACAGTGTAACAGACATCTAAATAAAGAAGGAACCCCAAACTCGTTTGAACTCCACCCAGGCCCTAGATTCCAAACATGCGAGACCGAAGTAGTTAAGGTCCGTGATCATGACTTGAATTAATACAAACCCTCATTTTATGTGTGCACGGTGGAGAAACCCTTGATTGAATATGGAATCTTAGTTTTACATATGGACACGTATATGTGAAAAGAAAACTCTAAGTGAAACCGTGTTCGAGACACTCATAAGATTCGAGTCGCGCTCATGAAGCATAAACTTGAGGCGTGCTCTTGAGACATAGGCTTGAGAGTGGGAGTGCCTCTTGCGTATGATATGATCTCGACCCTCCCACACTTCCAAATTTCAGTCTAAAGTATGATAGTAGGCTAGTGTCTGTAGCGACCTAATGCAGTTCGGTGTTCAAATATGGACGAGGTCCCGGGGTTTTTCTGCAATTACGGTTTCCTCGTTAATAAAACTTCAAGTATCTTGTGTTTTTCTATTTCTGTATTGCATTGTTTATCTTTATAATAAGATTACACAAGTAGTACATATTCAATTCTAGTGAATACGTCCATATTTTTTGTAATCAATTACGAGACTCGTTCTTGTAGAATTTGTATATTGAAAGATAGATAACAAGTTCCATACTTGGCATAATTCTGATTAGATTATTTAGATATGATTAGATTGATCTTGGATATTAATTTTTGATATTTTCCATGTACTCTTCTTAACAATCAGGTTCATTCGTGAGTCTTAACTTTTTTATTTGGAAGAGATAGAGATACACGATCTATATACATATTGTCAAGGATCATTGAGTTGGTCTACTTGAAATTGTATTATGTTTTGTCCATACAGGTTGCCGAACGAAAAAGCTGGTAGTGTACTTAGTACCCTCTCATTTTCATAAATATTGAGACTCGCTCTTGTTACTCATGAAGAACCTGAAGACGTATCGGCATCAACAAACACATCACCCTTCAGTTTGAGGTTAGTAACACAGACTCGACTTGTTTCATTTCTATATATGTTTCTTTCAAGTTATTTTATATTGAAAACATAACATACGAAGTTTCTTTACTCCTCCCTAGTATTGGTAACTTGATCATTTTACTATGATCAAAATGTCAAGGAAAGATATACTAGTTGTTTAATACAATCTTGGTATATGGTATTACAAAATATAGTTTATCTTTGAACTTCGTAGAATAAACATAACATTAATTGGTAATTCATTATCCTTCAGTGTGTTGAACTTCCGGTTGAATCCATATATTGAAACTATGTTTAATAATGTAGTTTAAGGAAGTAAACTTACGAAACTTGTTCATAGTTGAAACAGTTATCAGAGGATCTCTAGTAAGATCAGTATAATACCTCTATATGGTAGGTGGGGTTTGTGATAAGTGCATAATTCATATGATTTTAGTGTCCATTCCATACTTGCTTTAGATATTATTATTGCATATACTCGTATTATTACTCTTGTTTCTCTTATTTGACTCTAATAGGTGAATCATCCAAAAAGGAGCTACAAAGTGCTTAAAAGATCTAAGAAGATAAGTATTCCACGTATCCAAGTGCCCAAGTCCAAGAGAAGTGGAAGAAAAACGACGAAAAGGAGCAAAACGCTCAAAATCAAGAGATAGGACAAAGACCTATCTTAACTCATTCAAATTTAGGATTTCTCATCACCATATTGAAGATGATTGAAATATAAAAAGAATTCAAAAAGAATCAGGTCATTACGAGTTCGGATGAAGAAGTTGTGGCCAAAACAGTTTTTATTGAATATAGTGAAGTCCGTGAACTAGGTTTGCATACCGGGTTCGCAGACTTAATTCCGAGAATTTCTGCTAGAATTTAAAATTTTCGGACTGGGTTCGCGAACTTAGCAAATGGGAAATATGTATTCACGCCTTGGAAGGCTTAAGGGCACATTTGGGAACGTTATTTCGTTTTTTGGGGTCGGGTTCTTGAAGCGAACTAAATACTTGGAGACCAAGCAATGTAAACCTATAAAAAGGTATTAGGTCATGTAATCGAATCTCATATATACTTTTGTTCTTCATTAATATTTTAGGGTTTACCTCTTTAGAGGGAAACCTGGTGATTGTGTATTCATGAGAAACTAAATCCTTTGTTGATTAAGGATGAATTCAATGTTCCAAGCGTGAATCTTTATTAATAATACAAATCTATTGAGAGTTTTTATCATCTTCGTTTGTCTTTACCATATCTAGGGTTTATGAGTGATTCTTAGATTGATTTGGGATGCATACTAGATTAGTCTATTGATTGTTCTATCGCTAGTAGAAGTTATGAGATAAGTAATCGTCGATTAACTCTCTACACAGGTAGAAATCGCGAGAACTTACTGAGGGATTCTGTGGAGGAATCGTGTGTGAAGACAACACCATCAAGTAAACCTTTATCTAAAAGTTTAACTACTGGGATCAACCTAAATTCACAAAGCTTAAGGCGTTCGATTGGATTACACCTTGAGTGATCTACTACTTGGTGGTTTGTTGGATATAATCTGGTAGTTGAGAACTTCCGTATCCAGTGACTGAAGGAGTTTTGGGGATAACACTGATCTAGCTGTTATTCTACGGTTGGTGATGAATGGTTCTTACGAACAATAGATAAGTATATTAATCCAGCTATCGCTTGGTAACGGCGAAGGATTCCTTAATCATCCCTTTCTTATTATTGTCTTTCTATTTATATCTTACAACCAAACCCCCCTTTGTTATTTACTTTATTTTGCTGATCAAATAACATGTCAATTACACTGCTCTCTGTGGGAATGATCTCTTACTACCGCTATATTACCAGTTAATTAGTGGGAAATATATTTATTAAGTTTTTGTGCTCACGACACGCAACAAATTTTGGCGCCGCTGCCGGGGAGCAGTCCCTAATTGATTTGCTATTTGTTTAGCTTGTTTTTATTTATAAATAAATGAAACTCAACTATTTATAGACCAAGGTTGTTTGGACAACAAGGAAATTCTAAAACCAAAAATATTCTCAAGATATTATAAGGTTGTTTTTATTTATTATTTTATTTTTTTGTTTTTAGATTTTTGTTTGGATTTTCTGTTTTCTTTGAGTCGTCATGTTTCCTTACGGAAATAACATGTACGGAGCACAAGATTACAAATACAACAGTGGTAATCAATATGGTTTTCAGTCTTATTCATATGACAATTACCAACCATCCTATGTGTAGCGCCCCCAAAGCTAGCAGCTGATTAATACAAGTAATTAACTAAGTAAAGAGGCACTAAGAATCTGAATCATTCAATTAAGAAATCTACTACAAAACTTAACCCAAAAACTAGCCCCACTCTGAAATACATATACAAGAACTCCTCTCAAATGATACATATACAATAGTGAGTTGATTTACAGAGAATATGCAACAATAAACATAGCAGAAGTTAATCATCTAGCGAACTCAACACTTGAAGCTTTTGCTGCGCTACTATGATCTGTCACTGTAACTGAAAGTGGGAATGGGTGAGCACATCATCCCTAAAAGGGGTGCCCAGTAGAAATAACAACTAGCTTTCAAGTAATCATTAATATGATTCGAAGATAATGCAGGTTTAATCGAAAGTCGGTAATACAAGGAAAGACAATAAAATATAACGTAGAAACTTCTTCATAGACATTCATAAATAACAGTAAACATACATGTATGAGATGTGTGTTGCCTCACATAAGGGAAGAATAATATTGAGGTGGATCGCCCTAGCCATAATAATATTGCGGTGTATCGCCCTAGCCATAGAATACTGAATATATATAAAGGAAGAATAATATTGCGGTGTATCTCCCTAGCCATAGAATACTGATATTGTGTCGGCACACATCTCATACCACACCAAGCACACAAGATATGCATGAATTTCATAACACGGATTGATTTGTAAAACAATAATGAATACAAGAGAGTTCGTTATCGATTCCCACCTCTTTTGATGACAAGATTCGCCTACCTCGAGATCCATGATCCATTGGTTCATCCTTGAATCGATCGTTGTTAATATAGGCTAACTGGTAATCACACAAGAAGTCTAAGAAACTAGCCAAAATGGCTCACACAAGAATCATATAAGTTTATCTAATGGTTTTAAGTCCATTTAAGGTTCTACATCTTTTATTTATCTATATTTAGCAAATTTAAGGTTTACTAATTCAATTAGATTGGTTTCATAGTCCGGTAACTAAGTCTTGCGAACATCTACAACTTTGGAGAAGAAAACAAAAGATAAATCAGACCATAAGGGTGTAACTCATCAAACTAGTAAAACTAATCTTAAGCCCAAGTCTACTGAACAAGCCCATTACACAAAGTCTAGGCCAACAGGGTCAAATAACGGTCACTGACGGTCAAAGGGTTCAACTAACAGTAAACGTCCAGTCAAGGTCAAGTCATGGTCAATGGTCAAACTCGGTCAACTGGTCAAGGTCCACTGAGTCAAATAGGAAAATAATGAGTCAACTCAGTCAACAAGACTGATTCATGTCAAAGGGTTAACTCAGTCAGACATCTGACTGGGATGACTAACAGACCAAAGCTTCTACACAGACCAAAGCCATTGCTCAGGTCAAAGAACTCTTAACTCTACAATCCTAACACAAGTTCAACTTCAATCTATTTATTTCAATAATACATTCATTCAAATTATAACTTATAAATGGTTTACAAATAAAACTATGCCTACCTGCACTTGCAGTTCCAAGCTATCACAACAACTATCAACTATAACTCTGTAATCACCAATCTCCAGTCGAACAACTCAATTACAAACTCTCACAGCCTTACTCAAACTCATTTCATATCACCACCACCAGCATGACACAATCATTCCTGTAATTCGAATCTCAACACAACCACCTACATAACCACAACTTCTAACCCACTACCAACTGCCATGTCTTTACCAGATTCAACAACAACATCACTACACAACCTGCAACACCAGTTCAATTTACAGAATCATTCATCTTACCTATGCTTCTATCCAAAAAATACATTCATAAACACCAATACCACTTCAGCTTATTCATACTTCACCAAATGCAATCCAGTATCCCACCTTCACCGACACCGCAACAACATTCATCTAACAGAACTTCAACCATTCCTTGCAGTTGTTGTTCTCAAATTCAACAAACCACCACCACCTGCAATTCCATTGCTCAATCACATAACATTTTATTTCAGGTAACATTCATTCAGTGGTATCATCACCATTCATGTAACTACAACACCATAACCATCACCATTCTCAGTTAACACCCTTCAACTCTACTATCGTCATTCATACCTCCTGCAACTTCACATTCATGCCTAATTCAGTACATACTTAAACCTCAACCACAACTCCATTTCACATTCATGTCAAGTCTTAGCTTCATCAAAAATCTTATATAACTCAACAAACAGAAACCAATAACTCTAAAAGTTAACTTGAGAAATGCTATTACCTCTAGATGGATTCCAATAAGCAATTGAAGTTGAATTCCTCTTTACTTAACCCAATTCAGCACAAACTAACATATATCACCATCAACTCCAAGTCATTGAGCTAACCCTCAGTAACTTCTCCATAAATCTCCAACCGTTCTGCAGACTCCATCTCTAAACAACAACATCTTCACCACCATCTCAATTAGACCCTAAATCAAAACCCGAATATAATTCCAATTCATTTAGAAGAAACCCTATCTATCGATTTCAAACCATTTTTTATTTGCATGTTCTAATTCGAATCAAACCCATCTCACACCACCTTTCTTAAACATCAGTTTCATCTTCTAAAACTTCTACAAATTTCTTACAAACCCTAACATATGTGATTCTTCATCAAAAAAAGATTCAGAACTTCTATTACAAAACAACCCCTTTGTTCTTTCGCTATTAAGAACTTAATTATTTCATAAATCTTCAATCGATTTCATCTCAGGAAACCTAACTTTAATTCTCATCAATTCGTCATTTCTTCAATCCTCGTTATTTCATAAATCTCCAATCCTCATTATTTCATAAATCTTCAATCCTCATTATTTCTTTAATTCTCCTCAATCCTCATTATTTCATAAATCTTCAATCGATTTCATCTCAGGAACCCTAACTTTAATTCTCATCAATTCGTCATTTCTTCTTCATCCAACGATAAACCAATCTTAACACCATCACCAGTAATCAACCTCCAACGTCTCCCCTAAGTTTATCTTTAATATCACGGCCTCAAAATCAATTCTCAAAATCGCCAGAGGAGAGAAAGAAAGGAGAATAAGAAAGAATGAGAAAGAAGAAGACTTATCCTCTAGACCGGTGAAGATAAGACCAAGGGAAAACTAAGGAACATCTGCTGAAATGTTAAGGGAAGCCCCAGTCGGTATGTCAAAAATACTATTTTGTCCTTATCACTAATACGTTGATTACTTCTTCATTTGGTATCCGATTGACACGTTCGAATAGTCCATTGCGCATAACTTCTCAAGATCTATCCAGCGGTACTAGTTTCGCAACTAAATTGTTGTTAGATTAATTTCTATTAATTAACGTCCTTGTTAAACTAATTGAGTCATCAACGACTAAGACGTATCTTGATCATCGCCAGACCAGTCAAATAGCGTTGATGAGCTTGAAGGTCCTTACACTATGGGTATTATCAAAACCAATCCTTTGGTTATGATCAATATCCCACGAAACCTAATGGATATTCACATACATATCAACAACCTTATGGTGGGTATGTAAGTGAAGAACCACGAGGATGGGAGGATTGTTATGCTTCTAATCATTTATCTCCTGAACTTGAGCAGAAGTTTGATCAGATTATGCTTCAGTTAAAGGCCAATATATCCACGTCGGAACCCATTAATGAAAAACTAAGTGTGGAGAATAACACATCAACTAGATCTTATTATAATATATCTAACCAAACTTCTGATAGTTTTTATGATCGTTCACCTATTCAAAAGGAGGAGAATAGGACTAGAAATATTGCGGTGAGTGAAAGTGTAGGTTTTGAAGAACGTCTTGACGAACTGATCCAAGTGATGACACAACATGAACAAAACATTCAACAGATGCAAGAATCACTACAAAATCAGCAAACCTAAGATTGGGAGGAGTCATATCGAGAAATTCAAAGGAATTCGGAGAAATTATACGAACAAATTTCTCAACTCGGCAAAAATAGGAATGAAGAAGAAGTTTGGTCTCAATGCCAAATTGATTCTGAAACTCCTAAGGACGATAACAAATATTTTGGAGATGAGCAACCTTTGGAAATTTCATGTAACAATGATACAATTATTCCAACTCTAGATCTTTATAATGATCATTCGCCTATTCAAAAGGAGGAGCCTTGGTATGACCGAACCATTGTTATGAACGGTGTGACATACTCAAATGCATATCAACGTTACAATGAACATCCATATTACAATGTTTTTAGGCCGGTTGTATTGCAAGAAGTAGACCCGATTATTCCCTCAACAGAGACTCATACAGAATACCCCAAAATCCATACTGAATAAGAGTTCATGAGAGCGGAATTTAATTCGAATGACGAGAGTGTTGAAGAGATGGAGATTGATAATGAAACCAAATTGATTAAAGTCGTGGAAGACCCAATTGAGCTAGATAATAATAGTTCGATAGAGGACCGTGATATACTTGAGGTAAATAATTTATTGTTAATTAAGAAAGATGAGGATCCGGTACAAGGTTTGTCTAATCCTTTGCATAATTCTATATCTATTGATCCGCTATCTTTAATTGAAGTAGATTCTCAAAGAGTATTTAACCCAATTTTTAGGAAAATACCTCACTTAGGATTGGATTTGTGTGCTTCCAAAGTTTTAATAGATGATTTTGCTTCTAAGTATCCACCACTTGATGTGTTTGATTCGAGTATTGTGCAGGATCACCAAGCTGAGGAACCTTTTGAAGTTCCCGAATTCTATGTTCTCTATCCATTTCTGAGTGTAGAAAGAACTAAGCGTGGGGGAAGCTTCAATAAAGTGATAGCTTCAATATTTATGTTTTGTGCTAATGCTTTTGTGAATCTATTATTTGAACTGCAAATTGGTATTTGGAAGGACTACCAAATTTTCAGATTATTGGTGTAAGGACGATAACAATAACGTCGGGTTGACGACGTTAAACCAAGCGATGTGTGGGAGGCAACCCATTGGTTTTGTATCTCTATCACTTTGGTTTTTAATTTTCTTAGTTTTTCATATCATATCTTGCATTCCCATCTTAGATTTTACAAAGTCCTATATCTATAATGAATGTTTTGACGAATTCTCGTCAGAAAATTCTGACTGCGCAGTTGTCACGAAAACAACTCTCGAGACTTCATACAGAGTCTGATTTGAGTGGTTGAACCTAAATTTTAAATAGAACGGACATGCCTTTATTTTCCAAAAATAAAATTTGAATTTGGAGTCTGTTAAGTTGGACCGATTGTCCTGGACATTTGAGTTTCGGTATTTTTCCATAACTTTTTCAGATTGCATGTCAGTCAGTCCGGAAGCCATCAAAGTCATACCTTTTATCGAAACACTGTGAAATTTTGATATTTTATAGAAAAGACGTAGGCGAACAACTTTTGTCTAGGATGTTTTTCCTACTTCCCTACCTATTTGTATAATGTTCGAGTTTTTCAGGGCTGTTATGTCAGAAATCAGAATTTCCGGTTTTGAACATTGAGGACAATGTTGAGTTTAAGTGTGGGGGAGTAGTTAAGCATGTTTGGTTTGCATATAAAATAAATAAAATACTCTTTGATTTCTTGCATTCTTGAGACTTCATCTTTTGGAGTTAATTATGTGCTATTTAGGATGACACTCTAAACCTTTTCAGGTTAAAACAGTTCTTACAACTACATATTGAGTTCCATTTTGTCATTCTACACTCTTTAAT
This sequence comes from Papaver bracteatum, assembly GCA_023529315.1. Classification (NCBI taxonomy): domain Eukaryota; kingdom Viridiplantae; phylum Streptophyta; class Magnoliopsida; order Ranunculales; family Papaveraceae; genus Papaver; species Papaver bracteatum. Next base: position 282,267 of record JAJJWX010000810.1, on the reverse strand, counting down.
TTTATACGTTCATAATTGAATGTGAAACTCAACTATGGTAGTCGTTTGAAAGAGTCATCCTCGCAATTAATCATTACTGAATCACTTTCTTTTTATTTTTGTTGTTTTATGTTTCTCTAAAGTGATTTGGTGGGATCCTGATACTACCGTGGATGTTGTAGCAAGGTAATCATTGGTTGAGTTTATAAAACCCCATAAGACAATTGTCTTACACTCGTAAGAGCGAGCCGGAAAAAAAAAAAGAGAAAAGAAAAGAAAAGAAAAAGAAAACATATATATATAATTCTCCTCTTAATTTATCGACACTAATAAATGATAGGTCCGGAATTGGGGATTAATCATGTAGTCGATGAAAATAAAAATCATATCATCATTATATAGCAAGTCAAAAGACTATTGATGAGGTTCTCGACACTTGGATAACATTATGTGTGAAACGTTGTCCCTGTCTCCGTCGCCTAAACAAGCATGGAATGCAGGATCCAAGTCAACTATCATGTACTTGCTGAAAAGGAACATGCGCTTAGAGTATCTAATCATGTGGTCGAGTTAAGTGGGTGTTTCTCTCAACTATTGCACTATAAATATATATCCTTTAACGACATTCATACAAGTATTGTCGGTAACATCACTTTAGTCAATATTTTCACACTTCACCTTTATATTTCCATTTTCTTATCTATCCATGTGATTTCAGTATGCGAGTGATGTGACAACTTTTGTAACAAGTACGATGACTATCTTAGTAGAGTTTTGCAATCAGGTTGAATATCACACACAAGTAATTGCTTATGTATGTTGGATGTTTGTAGCTAAAAAACATATGCAAGCTAATTATTTGGCTTTCTACTTTGTGTCTATCCTTAGTGGTTCTTCCAAGGTGAGAAATTGGAGTAGGTATTTTGGTTATACCTCTTGTAAGCTCTCACGAGACTATAGATCGTCCACTAGGGAAACCTAGGGGTTTAAAGGCATGTTGCATTAGCTAAGTGCAACCGTTTTCTCGACGACATGGAGTTGTTGTATTTAGGATTATTTTATTTAGTTTGCTCGAGGACTAGCAAAAGCTAAGTGTGGGGGAATTTGATAATTGCATAGTTCATATGATTTTAGTGTCCATTACATACTTTCTTTAGCTATTATTCTTGCATATATTCGTATTATTACTCTTGTTTCTCTTATTTGACTCTAATAGGTGAATCTTCCAAAAAGGAGCTACAAAGTGCTGAAAAAAGCTAAGAAGAGAAGTATTCCAAGTATCCAAGTGCCCAAGTCTATGAGAAGTGGAAGAAAATCGACGAAAAGGAGCAAAACGCCCAAAATTGAAAGATAAAAAGAATTCAAAAAGAATGAGGTCATTCCGAGTTTGGTTTTATTGAATACCGAAGACAGTGAAGTCCGCGAACTAGGTTCGCATACCGGGTTCGCAGACTTCATTCCGAGAATTTCTGCTGGAATTTGAAGTTTGCGGACTGGGTTCGCGAACTTAGAAAATGGGAAACGTGTATTCACACCTTGGAAGGCTTAAAGGCACGTTTGGGAACATTATTTCGTTATTTTGGGTCGGGTTCTTGAACCGAACTAAATACTTGGAGACAAAGAAATGTAAACCTATAAAAAGGTATTAGGTCATGTAATCGAATCTCATATATACTTTTGTTCTTCATTGATATTTTAGGGTTTACCCCTTTAGGGGGAAACCGGGTGATTGTGTAATCATGAGAAACTAAATCCTTTGTTGATTAAGGATGAATTCAATGTTCCAAGCGTGAAGCTTTATTAATAATACAAATCTATTGAAAGTTTTTATCATCTTCGTTTGTCTTTACTATATCTAAGGTTTATGAGTGATTCTTAGATTGATTTGGGATGCATACTAGATTAGTCTATTGATTGTTCTATCGCTAGTAGAAGTTATGAGATAAGTAATCGTCGATTAACTCTCTACACAAGTAGAAATCATGAGACCTTACTGATGGATTCTGTGGAGGAATCGTGTGTGAAGACAACACCAGCAAGTAAACCTTGATCTAAAAGTTTAACTACTGGGATCCACCTAAATTCACAAAGCTTAAGGCGTTCGATTGGATTACACCTTGAGCGAGAACTTCTGTATCCAGTGATTGAAGAAGTTTTGGGGATAACAATGATCTAGGTGTTATTCTACGGTTGGTGATGAATAGTTCTTACTAACAAAAATAAGTATATTAATCCATCTATCGCTTGGTTACGACGAAGGATTCCTTAATCATCCCTTTCTTCTTATTGTCTTTCTATTTATATCTTACAACCAAAACCCCCTTTGTTATTTACTTTATTTTGCTGATCAAATAACCTATCAATTACACAGCTATATGTGGGAACGATCTCTTACTACCGCTATATTACCAGTTAATTAGTGGGAAATATGTTTATTAATTTGTTGTGCTCACGACACGCAACAGTTTTCCGATTGAAATATAGGTAATGGTTTGTCCTTTCCTGAAACCAAGGCCTTTTCGGTACAAATGTCTCTATAGTTGGCAGAAAACTCTGCAGTTAAGTGTTCTTCGAAAGGAGCAATCCAGAGATGGATGACTTCCAGGAAAGCTGCTGTTGGATAACCGTAGTGGTGCCCGCCGAGAATTCCATACCATCGGATAACTACAGTGGCTAAGTGGGATAGTATCGGCGGAGGATTGGGTCATCACAAATGGTATCAGAGATAAAGACGGGTCACCTACTGAGGGTGGGAAGATACGCTAGACGGGTTGGTCTAGGTGCTTGTCTCATAGGGGGTAGGGAATGTCCAAATATATTCTAGAGCCGAGGATGGCAGATCCAATTTAAAGTGGCAATATTGTAATACCTCGATTCGGCAGGTAGGCTTCGCCGAATGGAATATAGGTAATGGTTTTTCCTTTCTTAATACCGAGGCCTGATGGGCACACTTGATTCAATGGTGAAAGAAACTTCTCATTTAAGCATGCTCGGCCGAGAGTAGTTACAGGATGTGTTACCTCTTGAAAATTTGATGTAGGATGGACGCAATAGTACCGTTAAAATCCCACATTTATGGATAGTCATATTGCATAAGTGGGAACAATATGAGTGATAGTTGGATGCAACAAGGGACATGTCGTTTATGCTCGGCTGGGAGAGTATGTTGCACAGTATGCCAGATAGTGGTCTCACAGATGGTAGAGAACATCTACGTTATACCTGGGCCTTTTCAGTACAATTGGCTCCACAGTTGGCGAAAAACTCTGCAAATAAACTTGTTTGTGTACGTGTGAGTAATTCAGGGATAGGTGACCTCTCGAAAAGCTGATGCTAGATGACTGCAGTGATAGCCATTGAGAACTCCACATTACCGGTATATAATATCGATGCAAGGCCGGTTCATTACAACCGGTCCCTTAAAAAAGGATCTCTACTGGGAATAAACGATCCTATATAACCAAAAGTACAATCTCGGTTTGTCTAGTATCTTAGGTTTTATGTAGATTTCGAAAAAGTAGTTTGGTTAAAAAGAAAAGTTTGTAAGATGCCGACATAGTATTTGAATATGTGTTAAACTCTTATTACTTAATGTTCAGGTATTTTTCTTGATACTCAAGGAAAGATCCAGAAACCGAAATATTCTAATATTTTTGAAATATTCGAATTTATACGCTCTCCATATCCTCAGAGGATAGATAATATCTTGTTGCTATAATTTTAAAATGTTTGTTGTATGATAGCTAATATTAGTAGTCATCCAAAAGAAGTTTGTATAACAGTTGGATTACAGTAGGAATCTTTTCAAAACCAAAAATAAATATTATTGAATATCTTTATGATTTTGCGATTGGGTAATCCTTTTGCTGTCCAAACAAGACTTGGTTTTCACATTAAAACTAGTGGAGCTTGTATTCTTACTCATCCTGGAACACATTGCGTAACTGTTTGTCTTGGAAACCCACTCATTGATAGTGGAGAGTAGTCTAATTAGGTGAAGTCTCTTGCATGGATTTTGTTTAAAGTCTTTTTTGAGATCAATAAGCTTTTGGTAGTACCGTTTGTGGGAAACTCAACCGTATTTATGTTAGTTTTCAATTATTAATTTGATTGACTAACGGTATAGTTATCCTTAACAGATCAAACTTGTTTATTTCATGGTCCTTCTCTTCTGATATATAGCCACTCAAGTTTGTTTGAGGATTGAATATTTCAAATCTATTTACTCATTCAAGATCAAAAGATAGGACTAGTGATCATCCACCGTTAATAGATTTCGTTCTAGTGCGTGAATGGAAATCGAGTTGTTAGTACATGTACTTTGAAGATTGAGATTCAAGAGTAGTAAACTTTCTTTTTGGTATTCTGATTTTGTGATATTATTATAAACTTCATTGACTTGGATCAAAATTAAAGACGAGGGTACCCAAATACACCACAATATTTAAATTATCCACCTATAAGTCCTCTTACCGAAAGTGACTGTCTATAGACAAAGTTTAGATAATACGACAAATCGGTATTCACACTTTGTGTGATCGCCTATGGATACGAGATCGAGACAATACAATAATCAAAGTGTGATTAATTGATAATAGGTTCGGACTTGACCAAACTCTATATGATCACTATCAAGTAATACGGAGTTGACATTTGTGTAATTTACTTTAAATTATAATAACAACAATTATAATTGTGGAAAGGAAAAGTAAATGACACAACAAAATTTTGTTAACGAGGAAACCAAAAATGCAGAAAAACCCCGGGACCTAGTCCAGAATTGAATACTCTCATAATTAAGCCGCTATACAAAATCTAAACCAACTTCGTATAGTGTATAGTTGAGACCAAGCAACTACCCCTAGTTCACTTAGTTTCTTCAGCATCCCTGCGCTTCTGACATTCAATAAGTGCACGCACTAGAATAATTCCTTTGGATCATATTCCAAACAATAAAGGAACAACAAATCTGTTTGGTAATAACTCTCTTGATTCTTTCAGATAAAGATATCTCAAGTCATATGAAAAGGCTCTTCCGTTTAACAAATAAACTCCTTTGCCTGGTTAGATCAATCTATCCAACAAATACCGAGGTAGTAGAGTTTAGATTTGCAATCAATCAATATAGATTCCAACAAGAAACTATAAGGTAATGCCGATCTTACACAACTAATCAATCGAATAAATCCGATTCTACTTGGATCCCAACCGATTAAGTTTTATGCACACCCAAAGATATAGAAACCAAATAAGGAATCTTATTTTTCTTCAAATTTTCTTTAATCTTCAATAAACACATGCACCACACCACTTGAATCTCTTGTGATCAATCACGCACAGAACGGAGTCTGTTAATAATGGATTATCACAAGATGTCTTTAGATCTACAAACAGTTCTAAAGATCCCATAGACACTTCGATCTAGTTTGAGTGAATCTCATATCAGAAGAGAAGATTCTCAAGAATAAACAAACTAGGTGCAATCAAAGTTCAACAACCGTTAGTAAATAAAGTCAATAGAAAACTAAAATAAACTACAATTATCTAGTTTCCCACCTACGGTACTCATAGAGCTTTTTGATCCCACAAAAGTCTTTAAACGAACAGTCGTAAAAGATTTCGCCTAATTAGGGTACTTTCCTATCCGGATAGACGGCTCCACCAGAAACAAAAAAAAGATGAAGTTTTCCAGGCTCTTAGGATAATTTGCTAGAAATGCAAACTTGGGTATTTATAGGCCAATGATGTTTTGACACCTAGGAATTTCCAAAACCAAATATTCTCAAGATATGCAATAGATGACCAAATCGGTTTTCATAATTCCTAGAAATACTTTGTCCAATATTTTCTGAAATCTCTCAATAGAAAATCTCTAATTAGTAAATGCACATTACCAATTTTTATTTTTTAGAGATATGCATTTAATTGCTGGTAATTAAAGCATATAAAACTAACAACCTTAATTAAAAGATTCTTAATTTATTTCGAACCGGGATCTCCTTGAGTAATTAAAGAATATCTTTGAACAATAAAAGATAAGAGTTACTGTTCGTGTTCAAAGTATTTTGATATCTTTTCTTTCTAAATCCTCTTTCATATTTACAATCTTGGAATCGATTATACCACACTTTCAAACAAGTTTAGAATTGGTTCATATGTATTCCAAGATAACTATGTGATTAATTAATTATCAAATCACTAATCATGGGTTTACAGTTTTACCAAACACAAGGATCAGTTCTGCCTCAATATGGTTACTAGGACCGGTTACATCAGTTACCAGGATCAGTTACATTAATTACCAAGACCGGTTACCATATACTCATGGTATTACTTGTGATCGGTTACACAAGACACTAGGATCAGTTACACCAATTACCAGGATCAGTTACACCAATTACTAGGACCGGTTACACCAATTACAAGGATTGATTACACAACTCTTTTCTGATCGGTCACACCAATTACTAGGATCGGTCGCACCAATTACAAATATCGATCATACCATCTCAGGTGATTACTTATGATCGGTTACACTAATAAAAGTCATACCAATTCATAAGTCATGCACTGTGATTAGTTATACCAAGATACATAACAAGTTATGATCGGTTCTACTAACTCACACATATTGGTAATCCAAAGATATGCAATGAATAACAATACCAATAAGACTAGCGATTTCCCTTGCGATTCATAAAACAATTTCATGAATATATTTCCTTTAAACAAAGGTAAAAATTGTTTCTTAGGATGAAATTTTCACCTTTTCCCATACACATAAATCACAATAGCATTCACACGATTATGCCGATGTCATATATATGAAGTTCAAAAGATAAGTGTTATACTTCGTATCCTAAATCCTTAATACTATGATCATTTCTCACTACTAGAGTATAGTCATTCATAGCTTCGCAGTTATGTTTTCAATATAGCATGACTTGAAGGATACGTTAGGAATGAAACAGTTCAAGTCAAATATTACTAACCTCAATAGGAAGGATGATGTCATCGTTGTAGCTTGTTATTTCTTCACATTCTTCAGGTCTTCGAGTAATACTTGTATGTCTCATAATCCTAGACTTTCTAGTCTAACCTATACGAAGTTGTCTCTAGTTACATAATCAAGCGACTCTTAAATGAGTTTTGATTGACTAAAATATGACAACCAAACTTGACATACCAACACTTGGTGGGTTCAACCGAGCTATGCTCTAACAATCTTCCCCTTTGTTAATTTTAGTGACAAAACTCTTAATACATATGGATAAACAAATTACAAGAATTCATTACACGTATGCTTGATTCCAAGTTTCAACAGCACAATGACCTGCATAAATTTAATCCATAAATGTCGTTGTTGACATTTGAATAACAAAGCTAATAGTCCCCCTAAAGGCAAGATAGGTAGATTTTCAATCCAAACATCTTTGTTATTCCCCTTTTGTAGTCAAGATAACTACAATAGCGATATGATATGTTGTTGCCCCTTAGTCAATGCTTTACTCTTTCATTAGATATAACGTTTAAGAAAAATTGTCCTTTCCTTAGTGATTATAAATCACTTGTTTACTCCATATATTTCTCCCCATTTTTGTCACAAAATGAAAAAGGTTCGAGCAAATAAAAGTCAAACTGAAAGGATCTTACAAATCAAAAAGATTTGTACAACCTATAAGAGTTAAGCACAATGGTTTCACAAACCATTTTAGATAACCAATATCAAAACCGAAACTACAAGTAATTTGGTTTTAATATGTTATCAAGGAAACAATTGCCCGAAGCAATTTTCCCTAATAGTTTAAAAAAATTGACTAAGAAACTTAGTTCCCTCGCTAAACCGATTGCACAACTACAATCGCTTATTTATAAGACCAAAATAAAGATCATAATTAACTTTATTTTTCTCATCAGGTTCTAATTATTCAGACAATAACTTAAACCTTTCACTTTAGACAAGACAAGTACTAGGTTAGTTAACTAGTATTTCTTGTCAAGGCATTCGATTAGACTTGAATAACCAAATCCTTCAATTTGATAAGTCTAACTAAGATCAGAATTAACTTAGTTTCTCTTATCCGGAATCGATTTGGACTAAACAAATAATCCCGAATTTTGTTAATCCATAAACAATACATACAAACCAAATAAATTGACTTGCACAATTATTTTTATTAACCGGAAGCAAATGAAATAAACATAGACATGATAGCACCGCAATTTCGCCGAAATTTCGTTAAGCAAAAACACTTGATACCAAACAAAAAAGATTATATCAAACAATAAGCCAAATAAATTGACACATTTTTTTTAACCGGAAACAATTGAACCACACACACACATCCATACACACATCATGGAATAAATATCAATTGCACCAAAATTTTGTTAAGCAAAACCAAAACACACGCAATAAAATCAGGCTTTTCTTAAACAGGAAAACGATTAACTAACAAATTCGTTACCTCAGATTCCACATCCTCTTCTCCCCAGAAAGATATATCATTAAACACAAGTTCAAGTTAGAACTCTCCCCCATTATGTTGTCATTATATCGCAAGAACAAAAGAGAAACAACAAAGAGCAACCTTTACCAGAGAAAGGATGAATCGATTTTAACTAATGCGTGTCAATAGCAAAAGTTGAAAACCCGAAACACATATGTTTATGCTAAACACAACCTATGTAAACACAAATTGATTCAACACATTGTGACTTTTTACATATGAGTCTCAATCGGAACACCTTATGATCATTTGATAAAGCCTACCAACATGGGCTAAAATTTAATCCCGCTAAATCAAAAAGCTACACAAACCATTAAGGTTCTCATCATATGAGATCGAACATTAAGGTTATGAAAACCGAAATCAGACATCCCATAAACACATATCAATAATATAACGCATTCAATCACAGGCTATGAATCAGAAAACTATTACAAGAAAAATTATAAAATAATAATTTTATTCATCAATAATAGATAGTTTTATTCAGAAATAGACCCTATAAAATAATTGAAAGTAATCAAAAACTGATGTCTATATTGTTGGGATTGCAAGACTCTAATTTCATTCATTTTTGTTATCCTCGGTTTCCATGATTTCAACAAGATTTTCTTCAAAAATTTCCAGATTGTCTGCATGAAATCTAATCATTTGAAGATCATGCAAATCTCTATAGGATGCCCAGAATAAAGCATGGAAAATAATTTCCAATCAGTTCTAAAACTCCTTCTCAAAGACTGGTTGCTCTAACATCCGTTAAGGAGGGCATAATCTGATACGAGCAGAGTTCAGAACAAAGTTCGAACCTTCCCTTATTAGAGCTGTCCAGAACACCTTCAACTTCCTGAATACAGTATTCTCCAACAAATTCACTGAACACCTTCCCATTCTCAGAGAAGAGAATTATATGAATCTTTCTAGTTAAAAGATCTTGAAATCTACAAGAGTATATCAAATTTGATATAAAATTCTTTAGGTCTTTCATTGTTTTTCAGAGGAATTCATGAAAGATCCGAATATGCGTTAAGTTCTTATAAGATTTTTTAACCTCTTATAAAAAGAAACTTTTTATTCGAATTATTTGTAGATTTTTCGGAAATCTTTCTTAAGAGGAAATGGATTTACCCTTTATAAACAAATCTCTTTAACATAAGGAGTGTTTGGGTAAACGAAAATCTGTTCTTATGTAACGGTACATTATTTTTGATTGTTTTTCCTCTTCCATTTCTTGAGATATATGACACATTATCATGTTCAAAGATTGTTTCCGAATTTGTTCCTTTTAAACGATAAGAAGAAGATCTTGCTCTTTTAAGGTTAATTTTTTATACCCTCCTTTAAATGACTTTGGAGCATACCACAAAGATCAAGGATCAGAAAAATGGTCCTTTTGTCTGTTTGTTACGAAACAAGGATCAAGATTCATCTTTCCCAACTCCTTTGATACAAAACAAAGAGCATTTTGCATCCTAAGAATCTTGCAATTTTTTTGAAGATGATTTTTACTACCACAAAAATAACAATGTTTAATATCATAAGAGTTATAATTTTTATTGTTACCTTCGTGTGAAAAAATTTCGGATGATCCTTTCCTTTTATGTACTCTTCTTAGTTTCGATCTCTTCTTTTTTTCATCAGTCATCTCCTTTATTTCCTGGTTTGACTGATCATCAATTATTGGTTTGTCCCTCTTAGTTTCTTTACAGCTACACTAAGGTTTTCACTAATGAGGCCTCAGTTTGAGTACAAAAGGATTTGACAAACTTTATCTCTTTGTTAAGAACTAAGGTATTACAACCTTCATATCCCAAACCACTGGTATCCCCATGACTTCTCCATGTTTCCAATAATGAGGATAGATTGTTTGAGCTTTCATTAAGTTTTCTAAGCATAGATATTTCTTCTTTTAATGATTCAATTTTATTAAGAGCAGAATTAAAAGTTTCCTCTAAATGATTTATGTGAGAAAAAAGAGTATTTTCTTTTTTTTTGAAGCACAACTGTTGAGATTTTAATTCTGCTTTAGAATCATCAAGTTTGTCTTCTAAAAAGTAAACCATTTTTAGAGCATTATCCACATTCTTCTCACAAGTTTCTGCATGAAGATGCTCATTGCTCATTTTTTCTTTTACCATGTTATGCTCTTCATCGAGATTTTCAAACTTTAAAGTTAAATCTCTTTCTCTCTCAAGTGCGAAAAGTAGTTCACTAGAGCAAATAAAGAATTGTTTGCTCAATTATTTATGTTCAGATGTTTTTACACTTGATCTTTCATCAAAAAAATTGAAGTATGGAACTCAAAAATATCTCGTTAGAGGTATCTTCAATTGAGCAACAAGAGTTTGAAGAACTGTCTCATTTTGAGCACATATCTTGTGATAGGTTAACTGAGTCTTTAGACTTTCTTCGCAGTCGTTTAGTATTTCCTTGACCTATGATTTATAGGTTGGATCGCGCCAAATATAGATTGTTAGATCTTTTCATATTTGTCTTCTCCGATACCAATTTAAAATATGAGGGTACCTAAATACACCACAATCTTTAAATTATCCACATGTAAGTCCTCTTACTGAAAGTGATTGTCTATAGACAAAGTCGAGACAATACGACAAATCGGTACTCACACTTTGTGTGATCGTCCATGGATATGAGATCGAGACAATACAACAACCAAAGTGTGATTATTTGATAATAGGTTCGGACTTAACCAAACTATATAGGATCATTATCGAGTAATACGGAATTAACGTTTGTGTAATTTACTTAAATTATAATAACAATAATTATAATTGCGGAATGGAAAAGTAAATGACACATAAAAAATTTGTTAACGAGGAAACCGAAAATGCAGAAAAACCCCGGGACCTAGTCCAGAATTGAATGCTCTCATAATTAAGCCATTATACAAAATCTAAACCAACTTCGTATAATGTATAGTTGAGACCGAGCAACTACCCCTAGTTCACTTAGTTTCTTCAGTATCCCTGCGCTTCAGACATTCAATTAGTGCATGCACTGGAACAATTCTTTTGGATCGTATTCCAAACAGTAAATGAACAACAAATCTGTTTGGTAACAACTCTCTTGATTCTTTCAGATGAAAATATCTCAAGTCATATGCAAAGGCTCTTCCGTTTAACAAATAAACTCCTTTGCCTGGTGTTTATAGGTGAAAATAGTTTCTGTTGATTTCGGTAATTGCGGGTGTGAATGTGAAAAATAGTTTAAACCCTAAACAATGTACTAAAAAGGGAGTACTTTAGATCCGAGAGATCAATATGTACAAGTCCGGCCTAAACCAAGAAATGGTCGTTCCAGACTTGATTCGGTCACAAAGTGGAGGAGAATGGGTTGGTTTTGGGGAGGGAAGCAAGGAAAGTGGTGAGACCAGAATAGTTGATTCTGGAACAGTAATTGGGTTACTACGACTTGTTATGAGAAAAGCAAGAGAGCTCACGAGGAGAGATAGCAAGTAAGTATGTCTGAGTGTTGTCTTGTCCGAATGAACTTGTTGTTCAAATGGAAATAAGTAAGACCTATTTATACAAGCCAAAGTAGAAACGTACCCTGGTCTCATTAAGGAGTGAGGAAGTAAATGAGAGGAGGTGGTAACCATATGCATGGACTTGATGTTACATAAAGTGGTTAACGCATGAAACTGTTATGGAATTCATGTTCCATAAAGTTGTTAACGCACGACTTTATGTCCCATGAACGTTTCCCACATAACTTCCCGTATTTACTAGCCGCCTCACCCTTATGACACTTCCTTATGAAGGGCGTAGTGTACGCCGCACGCTGTAAACTGCCAAACCAATACCCAAATAGGATCCCCCAGTTTGTGTTGATGTCTCGAATGTTTTTGGAAAACATGTAACACGTTGTTGTGGCTTGGAAAATTGAGCTCGGGGAACTTGCTAGCCTGGAGACCTTCAACGGTCGAGATTTTTCATCTTGAGAGGAGGGGCAACCGTTGATCGTTGCACGCCTTCGTTTTGGTAGCCGCGTAGTGAGGGCCAACAGGGTGGCACGGCTAGGGTGTGTTTAGACTTGGCATGAGGGGCCAAGGGTTCGCCATGGGTGTATGGCATGGCTAGGGCCAAGGCAAGGGCGATTGGTTTGGCATGACGTGACTAGCATGGCTAGGGCCAAGGCAAAGTGCGTTTGGCATGGCGCGACTAGCTTGGCTAGGTTTAGTTTGGCTTGGCATGTGGGGCCAAGGGTAGACATGGGCGCATGGCGTGACTAGCTTGGGATAGGTGCGATTTTGGCTTGGCATGTGGGTCCAATGGGTAGACATGGGCGCATGGCTTGACTAGATTGGGCTAGGTGCGGTTTTGGCTTGGCATGTGGGGCCAAGGGGTAGCCATGGGAGTATGGCGTGACTAGATTTGGCTAGGTACGATTTTGGATTGTCATGTGGGGCCAAGGGGTAGCCATGGGCGCATGACGTGACTAGCTTGGGCTAAGTGCGGTATTCGCTTGGCATGTGGGGCCAAGGGGTATCCATGGGCGCATGGCGTGACTAGCTTGGGTTATGTGCGTGACCAAGCTATGGTTTTGGGCCAAAGGTCGTGAGAGGACCTTAGACGACCAGTATTTTCTCCTGGGATTGAAGGGCAACCGTTGATTGTCGCACGCCTTCACTTTGGTAGCCGCATGGGAAAGGACATCATGGTGGCGCAGTATGGGGGGCCATGAAGAGACGTGTTTGGCATGGCACGGTCGGCGTGGCTAGCTTTGGCTGGGTGCATGACCAAGCTAGGGTTTTGGGCCAAAGGTCGTGAGGGGACCTTAGATGGCCAGGATTTGCTCCTAGTATTGAATGGCAACCGTTGATTGTTGCACGCCTTCACTTTGGTAGCCGAGAGGGAAAGGCCAGCATGGTGGCGCGACATGAGGGGCCATGACGAGATATATTGTCATGGCGCGGCTATCTTGGCTAGGTGTGTGACCAAGCTAGGGTTTTGGGTCAAAGTCGTGAGGTGACTTTAGGAGGCCAGGATTTTCTCCTGGGATTGAAGGGAAACCATTGATTGTTGCACGCCTTCACTTTAGTAGCCACAAGGGGAAGGCCAGCATGGTGGCGCGGCATGAGGGGCAATAGCGAGATGTGTTTGGCATGGCGCGATCGGTGTGGCTGGCATGATTTTCCATTGGCACAGAGGTGCGGCTAGCATGGTTGGCATGCCTTGGCGCGATTGGTATGGCTGGCATGATTTTCCATTGGCACAGAGGTGCGGGTAGCATGGTTGGCATGCCTTGGTGCGGTTGGTATGGCTGACATGATTTTCCATTGGCACAGAGGTGCGGCTAGCATGGTTGGCATGCCTTGGCGCGGTTAGCGTGGCTGACATGATTTGCTATTGGCACAGAGGTGCGGCTAGCTTGTTTGGCATGCTTTGGGGCGGTTGTTGTGGCTGGCATGCTTTGCCATTGGCACAGAGGTTCGGCTAGCATGGTTGGCATGCCTTGGCGAGGTTGGTGTGGCTAGCATGATTTTCCATTGGCACAGAGGTGCGGCTAGCAAGGTTGGAATGCCTTGGCGCGGTTAGTGTGGCTGGCATGATTTTCCATTGGCACATAGTGGATTTTGGGTTTGGCTCGTCGTAACCCTAATTTGAAAAAATATACCCCGATAATTATTTTAGAGACACATTAAAGGTTTCAGTAAATGTGCCTAGTAAATGCTTGTTGTTTTAAATGTTGTGACATTACTGTCTGCTAGGGTTTAGTGTTTTACAATTTTAACCCTAAGCTAAAAACCACCATCAACATTAAGTCCCCTTCTTAGCTTGGAACATGTGCCTTATTGCGAGGTAAGCATATGATGGTGACAGACAAGGACAGAATCGAGGTGTAAATCATTGCAAAGATGGTCAGGAGAATCCGACTAACCTTTTTGAGTGGTAAAGAGAGCTTTGGCTTCCCGTGTTGGCGGCCCTGCGTAAGTTGTACTGGGAATGCAGACCGTGGAGTGGTGAGGCGAAAGTTACCGGCTTGGTCTGGTCGTACATCTCCAAGGAAAAGGGGGTGCGGTCTTGGGAGGTGACGCAAGTGGACAACTTTGCTCGAGGGGCCAAGAGGTGGCGTGATTTTGGTAAGGTGAACGCGCGTGGATGATAGTGTCACGTCACTGGAGCAGGTGGCTTGGCCTGGTGCGGCCATGGTAGGGTGCGGATTGGTGGGGTGAGACGTGCACAGATGGCCAATAGCGATGAGGATGAGACATGGCACGGACTGTTTGGTGATTTATCTTCAAGGGCTTGGTTGCCTTTTTCCTTATTTGAGTTGACCAGGAGATTCTTTTCTCTTCAAACCAAAATGTTACGCCCACAAAAGAGGAAAAGCGTTACTCTTTCATCTTTAGTTATGTTGCCGACTTTGCTTCTGAAGCTTGGCGTTGGTGGTGGGAAAGGAACACACGATCTAGTGGGCTTCGAGCACGTTCTTCCATGCTTTCTCACCAACCATAATTATTTCTCACATCCTGGCATGAGGTTTAATTAGGATCGAATATTATGCCTTAACTCACAGCCAGTATAAAAACTTTCTTTTTTGAGGTTGCATCACCTTGATGTACATAAAAGATGATCTTGAACTCTACATTCTTGTAATTTGTCTTCGTCCATCCCCTTTACTGGTATCGCCTCGCGTTTTTTTTTTATATCCTCTTTCTTATGTGTGTATAGATAGGATGGAACTTGACCATTTTCCTTGTTCTTTGTAGTGTATGATGAGACCCTCTGGGGATAGCCATGTCTTTGATTCTTTGGAGAAGGACTTCAGGGTTGGCGAAAACCGCTCTTCTTATCATGAGGAGGCATTAGCTAGAATCGAATCTTTATTCCATGAAGCTGGTGAAATCGTCAAGGACCTCCCTTCCATCTATCTTCATGAAGTGCAGGCGCGTGTTCGGATTTTCTTGGATTCGGTGAACATGGAGGAGGGACGAGAGAATGAGGAAGAACCTTGGCATGTTGAGAAGTTCTAGTGCGGCAAAACCCTTCCTTAGTCCAGTTATAGGGCGGATCGAATTGTTCCTAGGTCGAGCAGCGGAAAATCGAGCATGTGAAGCTTTTGGAGGAAGGCGCCATGGTTCTCGATTTTGATGCGGATGAATAAAAAAATCTTCTTCGGAGTGTCAATGAGAAAACCCTCGAGGGAGCATTTGAAGGAAAAGAAGTAGCCTTTGAAGTCGATGCCAAAGGTGTCGTTGGTGATATTGGAGGGGTCATGATGGCGTATGATGGACCGGTTGTCGGAGCGGGCACTGCTGTTGTTGTGGTTGCTTCGGGATGGAATGTTGAGGCTGCTAACACCATTGAATAAAATATTTGTTGCCCGAGGGATTGCTGGGGGAAGTGCTTGAAGATAGCCTTGACCAAGGGGGCTTGTGCTCCACCCTTCGAGGGCTAGTTCCTCCCTTTTTGTTATTCCCGTTAGCTGTTTAGTTCCCCTGATGTTTTATTTTTTTATTTTTTCTTAAACTCATATTTACCTTCTACTTCATCGGTCAAAATTTTGCTTTATATATATATTTTTGATTTTTTTTTATTGAGGTATTTCTGGTTGTGGTATGATGGCTTTGCGATGGTTTTCTGGGTTAATCCGATGTATTTGTCTGATATCTGGAGAACTTGTTTGGAAAGAGATGTATTTATGCATTTTTTTTGATGGAAAAGGAAACTCCTGGGGAGAATACAAACGGTGTATTCATCTTGGGGGAATACAACTACTAAGATGAATTGTTAAAGGAAATATGAAAGGGAGAGTGACTGGGGAGTACAACATTTTAGGGATTAGAGGCCTTGAGCCATCGCGAGTGGATTATCACGCCTTCAAGTGTGTCTGCGTTGATGAGCTTGCAATATCCTCCTAAAAGGATGTCCGCCACCAGATACATCTCGTCTTCTCTTCCATTGGGCGAATCAATCTGAATAACCATTTTTACCGTCATCTTCCCGACTTGAAACGAGTTTACCTTAACCACTACATCTCCGATTGAAAACGGGTTCAGACATCGTGCAACCGTTTGAGTCTTGGCTTCACTGGTTTCAATAGAAGTTTCCAAGCTTTTTGAAAAGTGTTCAAATGGCCCAGCACCCCATTCACATTTCTTAACAGCGTCCGTGCCAGTAATCGTGCCGAGTCCCCATGACGGAATAGGGGAAGGAATGACTGGTTGTAGAGAAGGTTGCTGGATCAGACTTTCTTGGGTTTGAAATCCATGAACTAGCTCCAACAAGTCCTCTCTAGATACCTGGGTTCCTTTGATAGTTCGTCGATGCGATGACCAGTGGGATGATTTGTTGGAAATTCCTTCGGGTGTGGACGTCGGTATAGGGTGCACATCTAATTTCGCTTTGTTGTCGAGTACCCATAAGTGTCCCAATATCATGTCGTGACCTAGTTCTTTGACAATGTGTAATTTTCTATGCATTATAGCATACCCCACCTTGATCTCGAGGTTGATTTAGCCATGCGCGTTCAAAGCTTCTCCTCTCGGGTTCTTAATGACGGACGGGGAATGGGTAGCGTCTTGTTTTGTAAATCCTGCTTCTTTTAGTGTCTTGAAAGTGACAATGTTGAGGTCAGAGGCCGCGTCGATGAGCGTGTTATCAAATTCGATACCTCTTAAACGGGACGTGGTCAGTAGTCCCCAGTTCTCCCCTTTGGTTCCGCCTGTTTGGAAAGATTGGGCACCTGGTGTGGCTTCCGGGGAGAGAAAAAGTCGTTTGCCGGATACAACGCGATTGAGAGATGCGAAAATATCTTGGCGCTGTACCTTGGAAATATAGAGAATTTCGCATACATTCTGCATCATGGATTGTACAGTCTCATGCATGGAGTCCCCAGAGAACTCACAGTTTCTTATTGGGAGTGGGTCTCGATGAACTCCCTCGTCTCCTAGTTGGAGCTCTCCTGCTTCTATATTCTCTTTAAAGATATTCTTTAGTCTGTTGCAATCACTGGTTGGGTGGTGAACAAATCTATGATAGTGACAGTACTTGGGGTTTGCCATCTCGGACTTAGTCGATGGGCGTCTGGGAGGTGGTAGTCTGATAACATCGTCTTGAATCCATGCTTCTATGAGATCAATCATGTAGCGCCCCCTAAGCTAGCAGCTGACTAATCCAAGAAATTAGCTAATAACAGAGGCACTAAGAATGCAAATTAAACATTTAAACTTTCAATTAAGAAACCTGCTATAAAAACTTAACCCAAAGCTAACCCCGCTCAGAAATATATATACAAGAATTCCTCTCCAATGATACATATAAAATAGTCATTTGGTATACAAATAGAATATACAATATAATAAACATATCAGAATATAATCAATTAACAAAGTTAACTTCTCGGAGCTTTCGCTGCGCAACTCTGATCTGTCTCTGAAACTGAAGTGGGAATAATTAACATTTAACTTCTAAGTAATCATAAGCAAGAGTTGAAAAACAATACAAGTTTTTCGAAAACATTGAACAGTGACTAAGTCGCTGAAATAAACATACATGTATATGGAACAAACTCCTTCTTTCAAACAATGTAATAATATTCGTGCTAACCACACTCAATAGCTATGGATGCCACCAAGACCATGGTGACCAACTCTAAACAATAAAAGATGAATTAAATTAGGTATAAATGTAAAGGAGCGTATCCTATATACCACAAGTGCAAATTCTCATTTCCCATAACAATTCATATTGACAACAAAACATTACAAGTACTTTCCAAATCTTGGAAAGATTCACATAATCAACATGATTATCATAATGCATTTTAAACAAAGCATGGAAGGCACGGACAGACAATGCATGAGTTTGTTAAGCATAAACTTTTATAAAAAACAGTAATGATTACAAAAGATTCAAATGCATTCCCACCTATTTTGATGACAAGCCTCGCCTACCTCGAGATCCATGATCCACTGGTTCATCCTTTGAATCGATCGTTGTTAATAAGGACTAGCTGTTAATCATACAAGTACTCTAAGAATTTATCCAAAAGGATCATACAAGGTTCATACAAATCTAACTAATAGTTCTAAGCCCAAAACAACCAAACCAGCCCGTTAAACTAAGGTTCAGTCCATCTGAGTCATTAACAGTCTCTAACGGTCACAGGTCAAGTAACAATCAACGTCAGTCAAAAGGTCAAAGTCAATAGTCTACTGAGTCAAATCGGTCAAGGTACACTGAGTCAGGCCTGGCCAAGTCTGGTCACTGAGTTAAACTGATTCAACTCATTCAGATAATCTGAGTCGGTTAGAACAGAGTCAGTTAGACAACTGACTGGGATGACTAATAGGTTTAATTCTATTTCATCTTCACTTCAATTGGGAATCTTACATTCTCAACTTCCATTTTAACATCTCAACATCAAATCATTCATTCTTAAACAAACTTTGAATTTCATTTACAATAAAGAACTCTTATTACCTGCAATGGCAGCTTTTAGCAACACATCCACTAAACTGAATCACCACCAGTTTCAGATTAACTACAACTAAAATTCAAAACCATCACTACTTGTAATTCAATACAATTATCTACCGTTACAAATCAACCTTAACTCTGTTACTTCAATCACACATTCAAGTTATGTAAGCTTCATAACTAATTTACCACCATAAGTTCGGCTTACCTGAGTAGCAGTGGAAAGACCCAAATGAACCATTAGCAAATCCCATCACCCCATTCATCTCAACCTCTAAGGATTCCATAACCCCAAAACAGATTGTACTCATTCTTCAACAACATCATCCCCATTAAAACAACACTACCAGTTCAAGTATACCACCCCCTTTTAAAACTCAGAACCTATCAAACCATTACCACCAGAAATTCTCAGTTCAATTCATCATTACAATCCCTTACACTTCATTAACAATTACAGAACCATAATAGCTCAACTAAATCCTTTTTAAATAGCATCATTGCACAACATATTTATCCCAACTTCAGCTGCAATATCACAACCTCAACCCACTAGTAACATTCAATCCCCTTGCAAGGCCCTAGACATTCGTCTAAATCAACAACACTCTTTACTGCATCAATTTGTATCTTCAGTTTACAATTCTTATAGAACCTACAACACCACCAATTCTCTCACCTGCAACTTCAGTACTGCATCATACCTCCATCTTACTTCACTTGCACCAATAACTAAACTACCAATGCAACTCTAGAACTCTCCGTTCATCCATTAAACGCTTCTTACTTCACAGTCACCTGTAACAACAATCCAACACAACCAAATCCAACATATAATCACTATGAGCTATTCTCTGGCTTACACTTCCAACCCCATTCCATATCAGTTACTACAATCCTACAACAAGATTAATCTCCACAGTTCTTCAATACAACTTCGCACCAAATTCTCTAGAGCAATATAACTTCATACAATCCACCACCTGTAACTCTTAATTTCTAAATCACCAACATAATACCATTCTCAGTAACTCAAGATAACTACCAAACTTCATTCCATAATCAACTCAGACCTTAATTCGATCATCAACTACATATATTCACTAATCAAGTAAAACTAAATAAATTCGCTAACCAAATCAGAATAACAATTACCTCAATTATGTGTTACCCTGGAAGTTAGATTCAATTCCTGATTGACTTAACTCAGTTCATCAACTCGCCTCTAGATTAACGATAACCCCTCATTCCTCATCATCATCTTTGATTCTCGGAAACCCTAACTTCCAATTTTCTCAACCAATATTCAAACCCACAAACCCTAAGTCTTTGTTTAATCAAAAATTCCAATTATTGATATTCTTAACATGAAATCATCGAATTAAAACCATCACCTCCTTATTTACATCATACTCTTCAACACCCATCCTTCAATTCCTCGTACTCGTCACCAAAGTGAACACCAATTAAATTCTCTGAAAAACCCTAGCTTACTGATTCAGTCCTCAAACAATCTATAGCTTCCATCAAACATCAATTTAGAACAAACCCATCTTCTAATTATTCTTTATTCATCATCAATCGAACTTCTACACAACTCTCAGAGAAACCCTAATTCAGTTCATCAATATTTCGAATTTGAATCAACAACAAACATCATCACCATCCCCACCAGCTACTAAAATATCCTTTCCATCCTTTGTTGAACGCGAAACTTCACTTGATTCTCTCAAACTCGTAGAATCATAAGAACATGGGAAGAGGAAAGAGAAGAAGAAAACGAAGAAGAGAATGAAGAAGAATAAGAAAGAAGAAGAATGTAGAAGACACGAGTTTATCTTCTTGGTAGACTAGGGATAAGGACGATCAAATTATTGATCCACCCACAGCTTGGATAAGGGCAGCCACAATGAGTCTGCAAAAGATTATTTTGTCCTGCTCACAATTTCGATGGTTTCTTCTTCGTCTGGTATCCGAATGACACGTTCGTTTAGTCCATTTCACATAGCTCTTCAAGTCCTATCCATTGGTATTAGTTTCGTATCTAGATCGTTGTTAGATTAATTCCTAATAATTAATGTTCATGTTAAACTAATAGAGTCATTAACGGCTAATTCGTCACTTGACTGGTCTAATAGCATTGACGAGCTTTAGGGTCCTTACAAATCACCTCCTCGATGGGAAACGGGAAATCTTGGGCAGTCCATTCAGTTTCGTGTCGACGCATAAGAGCCTTAGGGGCGGCCTTCCGTGGCGGGGTTTCCCGTTGTACCGGTGCTTCACGTTTAGGCTGGTGATCTGCAGCTAAGGCATTCATTTTCCCTCTCTCATTTACTATGTTTACAGAGGAGGGGCCAGTGTTAAATTATTTGCTGGTGAGACGTCTGTTCCCGTGAGTTTCACGCATGTCTTCGGCTCGAGTTGGTCTATCCCTATCCAGTAATGCTGGTGTTATCGTTGCAGAACGTCTAGCGGCTTCATGGAGTTCTGAGAATGTCTGGAAACTCAAGTTTTCTAGCAAGGCGTGGTAAATAGGAATCATACCGTTGATGCACGCGTTCACTAGCTGTTGCTCGGTCACGTTTGGGTCATGACAGTCCAGTGCTTGAACCCTGAATCTTTTGACAAAATCATTTGGGTGTTCGTTATCCCACTGGTACATCCTTCTGAGGTCTGAGAGAGTAACTTGTTCAGACACGAAGAAGTACTTCCTGTAAAACGCGGTAACCATGCTACTCCAGTGGGGAATACTATTCTACGGGAGGTTGTTGTACCATGTATACGCCCTTCCGGTAAGTGATTTTGAGAACTCCCTTATACGAAGAACGTGATTATATTCATGTTCACCTAGGGATTCCAAGAAACGGGAGACATGCTCATGTGCATTCCCGGTACCATCGTACAAGGTGAATTGAGGAGAGGAGTACCCCCTTGGCAGAGGGATTATTTATATCTCGGATAGGTAAGGGAGTTGGTGCTGATGCATGTCCATTTTATCGTTCCTGACTCGGTTACAGAGAAGTTTCTCCATATCTTCTCGTGTGACGAAGTTGTACGGTTGATTTCTTTCCGATGGGATTCTAGCGTGAATTTCCTTGTCTGCGAAGGCGTGTTCTGCCGAGGTGCTAGTGCCGGGGGTGTTGGAGACGTTCCTAAATGGCTCTGGCGGGCGCGAATCGCGTGGTAGCCGCTCTGTTAGGGCCTTGAGAAAGACGAGTACTTCTTTTTGTGTCGAAACGATATCCATCTGAGCTCCGACGAGCATTTCTTATCGTTCCATCAAATCAGCGATGGTGACATAAGGACAGATTCCTCTGATCCCTCCGGTCTCTTGTCCCATCGGTGGGGTAGTTGGAACCTTAGTTGTGGCCGGGGGTGCCATGCTAGACAAGGCATTAGGAGATGCAGCGGAAACTATGGATCTGGTAACTGGAGGCGTAATGCCTGAAGAGGTGTTTTCGTTGTCGTGATTAAAGGGTTGTGCAGATATATTAGAGGCGGCGGCGGCTCTGGCCCTGGTGATTGGATGTGTTACGCTTGAAGGAGTGCATTCGGAGTTACCGCAGTCAGTAGGTAATGTAACGACGTTATTGGGAGAGACGTTAACATCAGGGCCGTGCTTCGTGCTGGTATTCTCGGCAGCCGCTCTAGACCTAAGTTCCACCATATTGGGATTGACGTTCGGGAAACGAAACTAGGAGTTAGAATTGATATTGTAACCGATAAATCAATCCTCCCGCTGTGGTCACCAATTGTTTATAGGTGAAAATAGTTTCTGCTGATTTTAATAATTGCGGGTGTGAAGGTGAGAAACAGTTTAAACCCTAAACAATGTACTGCAAGGGAGTACTTTAGATCCGAGAAATCAATCTGTACAAGTCCAACCTAAACAAAGAAATGGTCGTTCCAGACTTTCTTCGGTCACAAAGTGAAGGAGAATGGGTTGGTTTTGGGGAGGGAAGCAAGGAAAGTGGTGAGACCAGAATAGTTGATTTTGGTAGAGTAGTTGGGTTACTACGACTTGTTATCAGAAAAGCAAGAGAGCTCATGAGGAGAGCTAGCAAGTAAGTATTTCTAAGTGTTATCTTGTCCGAATGAACTTGTTGTTCAAATGGAAATAGGCAAGACCTATTTATACAAGTCGAAGTAGAAATGTACCCTGGTCTCATTAAGAAGTGGGGAAATAAATGGGAGCAGGTGGTAACCGTATGCATGGACTTGATGTTCCATAAAGTGGTTAACACATGAAACTATTATAGAATTGATGTTCCATAAAGTTGTTAACGCACGACTTTATGTCCCATGAAAGTTTCCCATATAACTTCCCGTATTTGCTAGCCGCCTCACCCTTATGACATTTCCTTATGAAGGGCGTAGTGTACGCCGCACGCTGTAAACCGCCAAACCAATACCCAAAGAGGATCCCCCAGTTTGTGTTGATGTCTTGAATGTTTTTGGAAAACATGTAACACGTTATTGTGGCTTGGAAAGTTGAGCTCGGGGAACTTGCTAGCCTGGTGACCTTCGACGGTCGAGATTTTGCATCTTGAGAGGAGAGGCAACCGTTGATCATTGCACGCATTCGTTTTGGTAGTTGCGTAGTGAGGGCCAACAGGGTGGCACGACTAGGGTGTGTTTAGACTTGGAATGCCAAGGGTTCGCCATGGGCGTATGGCATGGCTAGGGCCAAGGCGAGGGCGCTTGGCTTGTCATGACGTGACTAGCATGGCTAGGTCCAAGGCAAAGTGCGTTTGGCATGGCGCGGCTAGCTTGGATAGGTTTAGTTTGGCTTGGAATGTGGGGCCAAGGGGTAGCCATAGGCACATAGCGTGACTAGATTTGGCTAGGTACGGTTTTGGCTTGGCATGTGGGGCCAAGGGGTAGCCATGGGCGCATGGCGTGACTAGCTTGGTCTAGGTGCGGTTTTGGCTTGGCATGTGGGGCCAAGGGGTAGCCATGGGCGCATGGCGTGACTATCTTGGGTTAGGTGCGTGACCAAGCTAGGGTTTAGGTCCAAAGGTCGTGAGGGGACCTTAGACGGCCAGGATTTGCTCGTGGGATTGAAGGGAAACCGTTGATTTTTGCACACCTTTACTTTGGTAGCCGCATGAGGAAGGCCAGCATGGTGGCGTGGTATGGGGGGCCATGGCGAGACATGTTTGGCATGGCGCGGTCGGCGTGGCTAGCTTTGTCTGGGTGCGTGAGCAAGCTAGGTTTTTGGGCCAAAGGTCGTGATGGGACCTTAGACTGCCAGTATTTGCTCCTGGGATTGAAGGGCAACTGTTAATTTTTGCATGCCTTCACTTTGGTAGCCACGAGGGTAAGGCCAGCATGGTGGCATGGAATGAGGGGCCATGGCGAGATATATTTGGCATGGCGCGGCTAGCTTGGATAGGTGCGTGACCAAGCTAGGGTTTTGGGCCAAAGTCGTGAGGTGACTTTAGGCGGCCAGGATTTGCTCTTGGATTGAAGGGCAACCGCTGATTGTTGCACGCCTTCACTTTAGTATCCGCAAGGGGAAGGCCAACATGGTGGTGCGGCATGAGGGGCCATGGTGAGATGTGTTTGGCATGGCACGGTCGGTGTGGCTGGCATGATTTGTTATTGGCACAGAGGTGCGGCTAGCATGCCTTGGCGCGGTTTGTGTGGCTGGCATGATTTTCCATTGGCGCAGAGGTGCGGCTACCATGGTTGGCATGCCTTGGCGCAGTTGGTGTGGCTGGCATGATTTGCCATTGGCACATATGTGCCGCTAGCATGGTTGGCATGCCTTGGCTCGGTTGGTGTGGCTGGCATGATTTGCCATTGGCACAGAGGTGCGGCTAGCATGGTTGGCATGCATCGGCGCGGTTGGTGTGGATGGAATGCTTTGCCATTGGCACAGAGGTGCGGCTATCATGGTTTGCATGACTTGGCATGGTTGGTGTGGCTGGCAAGATTTGCTATTGGCACAGAGGTGCGGCTATCATTCCTTGGCGCGGTTGGTGTGGCTGGCATGATTTGCCATTGGAATAGAGGTTTGGCTAGCATGGTGGGCATGCTTTGGCGCGGTTGGTGTGGCTGACATGATTTGCCATTGGCACATAGGTGCAGCTAGCATGGTTGGCATGCCTTGGAACGGTTGGTGTGGCTGGCATGATTTGCCATTGGCACAGAGGGGAATTAGGGTTTGGCTCGTTGTAACCCTAATTTGAAAAAATATACCCCGGTAATTATTTTAGAGACACATTAAAGGTTTCAGTAAATGTGCCTAGTAAATGCTTGTTGTTTTAAATGTTGTGATATTACTGTCTGCTAGGGTTTAGTGTTTTACGATTTTAACCCTAAGCTAAAAACCACCATCAACACCTGGTTAGATCAATCTATCCAATAACTACCGAAGTAGGAGAGTTTAGATTTGCAATCAATCAATATAGATTCCAACAAGAAACTATAAGGTGATGCTGATCTTACACAACTAATCAATCGAATAAATCCGATACTAGTTGGATCTCAGACGATCAAGGTTTGTGCACACCCAAAGATATAAAAACCAAATAAGAAATCTTATTTGTCTTCTAATCTTTTTTAATCTTCAATAAACACCTGCACAACACCACTTGAATCTCTTGTGATCAATCACGCACAGAACAGAGTCCGTTAACAATAAATTATCACAAGATGTATTTAGATCAACAAACAGTTCTAAAGACCCGTTAACACTTCGATCTAGTTTGAGTGAATCTTATATCAGAAGAGAAGATTCTCGAGAATAAATAAACTAGGTGCAATCAAAGTGAAAAAGCGGGGGTCTAACAACCATACCCAATATTTCGTTTGGCCATCTGTATGAACTAAACCTTAATAATATTCCAAGAGTAAAAACTCAATCAAAGAATAATACTAAAGAGTTTATATCTTACTCAACACAATCAATGGTTAAACATAAGCAAGTTCGTAAACCTAATTTTAATGTGAAGTTCTTGAACCAAAATCTTTTATGTTAATCACAGCCTATGCAATATCCATCGTGTATAAACCTCTTTAAGCAACAATCACTAAAGGAATATTTTAACACGGTGTCCACTTGAAACATGATTAGTCCGGACTGGTCTAAAAATGTGAAAATAAAAAAATCAAGTGTTCAAGATCAATCAAGTCTTATCCAACAAACAAGGTCGGATTTAACAACTATGATTGATTAACATACAACCTGTATTATTTCAATTATATAAATATAATATAATGCGGAAAAGAAATAACACAGACACCAGAAATTTTGTTAACGAGAAAACCGCAAATGCAGAAAAACCCCGGGATCTAGTCCAGAATAAACACACACTGATTATAAGTTGTTACACCAATTTCCTACTACCTATTCGGACTAGATGTAATATCTGCTTCAGCTGTATTCAAGCACTTATAGAACTCCTAGCAGAACAACGATTCTCTTTAGGAATTCTCATAAATCTTTTAGCAGAACCTAAGGCTCTCTTTAGAATATACAATAACACGATTGATACGATTCGATATTTTGTTTGCACAAAATACCGGTTTGATTTCCCTTTAGGTGTAAATCAACATTTTGGAAATCTTGTGTTTATTTTGATAAAAATAATTACTAGGTAAAAGTAATATCAAAACAAACTTGTAGATTAGGGATTATTACACTCTTCAAGAAAAGGAAGAGAAACCTAATTATTCTACAACAAGAACAACTAGAATAAATCTAGAGTTTTTTTGTATAAAACTTCTTAAGGATTTTTACGAGATACTTTAATCAAAGTTTTATTTCTAGCTTCCGATTTCGACTAACAAGTGTTGGTATACGATCGGAAAATGTAATCTATCAAAACCTAGGGTTTATGATCAACAACTCTTGAATGGTTTTATATCAGAAGATAAAATCTTAGAATAGACAAGAGGTGAAAAACCTAGATTACAAGTTGTATAATCAATCACGAATATTAAATCCAACTCGGCTTTGTGATCCCAATACAAAGATTTTTATCTCACTCTTGCTCACGAAGAACAGAAGACATGGAAAACAACCTTGTGAAGCTAACACTAATTTTCCAAAGGGGATGAAAACGTGTAGCACTCACGAACCCTTTATTTATAGTGAAAGGTAGCTTGAAAGCTAAGCATAGATATTTTCCTTTTTCAAGACTCTCCTAATTTTGGGAGTCTTTCCTAAGTTACAACTCTTGCCAAAATAATTAAATAAATAATTAAATAGCAAATATTGTATTTATGTGAATAAATCACATTTTAACTTAGGCAGGAATTAAAAGTTATCACGATTCACAAACACTTTAATATGATAATCAAATATGTTTGGATTAATAGCCATCTTTCCTAGATAAGGATACATCAGCAATGTGACTAAAAAAAACTTATAGTCACGTAATTGTCCCAAGTCCGTGAACCGTTACATACAGTCCATGGATTGTTTCCTACTAACGAACTGTAACAATTACATCAACACTTATAATTGTTACTTTAATAAATGATTCATAACTTCATCGTTATAACTCGGAATTGAGCGATTCTTGGCTCGTTGAATTTGTAAGATCATTCATTATAACATGAGATCCTATATAGGTAGGTTATTGTCACCAAAGTCATGAATCAAATAACCTCAAGTATATATACATAAATGTACATTTACCGTCATTGGAATTGTTCCATAGAGTGAGCATTTATCTCGATAGATTAGAAAGGTAGAATTGAACAAGAATCCAAATGAGATCAATCACATACCTTTGTTGATGAAGTACTTGTTGATGTCTTCTTATAGTCTTCAATGTTCATCCTTTAAGGATAGCTTCAATTCCACTTCTTAGACCTAATCTAGTCTGAAACTATCTTTAGTATGCTAAATCAAGAATGCATTTTGGCAACTAAAATTGACAACTAACTTGACATACCAATGCTAGTGGGTTCAACCGAGCAATGCTCTAACAATCTCCCCCTTTGTCAATTTTAGTGACAAAACCATTTTACATATGGATTGTACTTGTTAAAAGCATTACAGCTCCAACATCCTACTACTTGATTTCCTTGGTTCTTCAACTCTGTGTGTGTTCATCCTGTACTTGTTGAAGATCCATCATAGTATTATTACACAGTATCAAAGTTTCGTTGAATCACAACTTTGACAATAATACTACGGTGATATGTATCACTCCCCCTTAGTCAATACTCCATTTCAACATGAAAATCACTCCCCCTTACATAATGATCCGTAAACCATATGTATTTGTGTGTGAAATACACATTAATTCTCCCCCTTTTTGTCAATATAAATTGGAAAAGGTACGAAAACTAGTGGGATCCTCATGAAATTTTCACGGAGACACTTCATGACCAAAATAAAGAAACATATCAACTTTGTTTAGAAGATATCACAGAGTCAAAACTTATTGACTTCATCAAGGAGTTTATTAAGATACAAGTTAACCCCTACATGTTCCACAACCACTTTTCTCCTCAAAGATATAAAAATTAAGCACAAGCTCATTTAGGAACTCTCCCACATAAAATGTCATTCCCGAAAGAACAAAAGAGTGACCTTTCTCCGGGGAGAAGGATTTATATATTGGATTTTAGAAATCCTACAAGGAGATACGATTTAAGAACCAATCATTGAAAGTATCTCATGTGATTGTGTTACTAAAAAACTAGAACTATCTCATGGTAACAATACACAATATGTAATCATAAAGATCAAGTATTGTGATCATCTTTTCTAAGATACAAACTTGTACAAACAAGAATTGATATGCTTAGAAGGAAGAATAACCTTTTCCATAAGTATTTACACCAAAAATGGTTACCATAAGAGTATGAAAAGGTTTCTTTGACAATAAAAACCAACATCCATGGCTTTGATAATTGCTTCTAACCTGTTATATTTAAGAATTTCAATAACAAATAAATTTAGGTAATTAAGAATCATACATGTGGTATCTAGCCATATTCATCTTTACCATAACTAGTTCTAATGACTTCAAAAGAACTAGTTTAGAGAGTTGTTCAATTACTTAGATCTTTATAATAGACACAATTGAAACTAATCGGTTTGATTCACTTGAATCAATTCATGAACAATATAGCCATGGTTTGCAAAGATTGCATTCCTTATAATTTATTGTTTAAGTTCATGAACTACCGATTTGAGAAATAACCAGCTTGGGTACGCATACCTTAGCTACCGGATTTGAGTTTCCAAACTCAGCAGAATTTTTCTGGTAGAAATGTTCCGACAGTACGCATACCTAAGGCGACTAGTTTATGAGTTCGTAAACTCCAAACTCAGCATAATTTTTCGGGAGGAAAAGTTCCGCCAGTATGCGTATGGGTACGCGTACCCAACCTGTCTCCTTTACCAATTTCATACGCACACACTTGGTTTTCGGTACATGGATTTATACACTAATGTGCGAACACACTATATATGCTTATATCCATAAATGGTTACATAATCTCAACTCTACATAATCTCAACTGTATATCCATAGATGGTTACATAATCTCAACTGTACATGGATTTATACAATAATGTGCGAACACACGATATATGTTATAATAGTCGTTATTCTTTGAACAATAAAAGATAAGAGTTACTGCTCGTGATCAAAGTATGTTGACATTTTTTCTTTTTAAATCCTCTTTCATATTTACAATCTTGGAATTGATTATACCACACTTCCCGAACAAGTTCAGAACTATCGTCATCAAAGCAATTTTAAAGATATTGGAATATCAATATAACTTTCGTCATGAGTAAAGATGAAATTGGTTAAAGCGAAAGCTTACAAACACATATTTCGAGGAATATGTAAGCGAGTTATACTCCGCTCGAAACAATAAATTGTTCCACATATTCAGAAATTACCCAGCATAATATGTGCGCCCCAATTCTTTTACAATCCTCACTGCATTTACTAGGGATTCTTGGTGAGGATGCACTTTCAACACAATTAGGTTGTATTGAGGTGAACAAAATCTTGCTTACCACATGTATTCGAAACAAAATCATGCATAGACTCTAGGAATTTACCAAGTTACATCTTGTTGAAATAATTTTTTGACATCCATTATCTATATAATATTATACAATGTGTGTTTGTAGTAGGTTGATACAAAAATATTGTGGTATATTTGGTACTCTCATCATTTCATGGTATTCATTGATAAAACCAATTAACAACCACAACAACCCGCGACCATGTGAAAATAACATTGTAACTACAATAATATTCACTTAGACAAATCCATGCAACCAATGATCAACCCGAACCTTCCAATTCGTAAAATTTCAATAATTTCAATAGGTCAAAGTTGTCAGATAGATTAAAATAAACTCAGATGGGAAGGGCTAGGGGACATCCTAGTTATGCTGAAACTATTTTTGTACGCAGATATTCATCAACAATGACAACCCGAGCAACAACATAATCTTTATGAATAACCATTGCAATAAAGGTTAACACTAGAGTAACGCTAATGAAATTAGAACTGCTATAAGTCTAAAATGGATTGGAGTTTTCTTTGAAACTGACTCGATAAATCTAGTTTATTTTGTTACCTCTAAAACCAAACCGTCTTGGTTGAACTCAACCAACAGTTACGGTTAATCCCCCCGCCACGAATTATAACAAAATTACACGGAAGGCAACCAAAATGGCAAACCATTAAATGGTTCGAGCTAGGCAAGGCTTTTTTGCAAAGAAGATCTGGATTTAATATGTAGTTCCCCCCTCTTCTAAATGAAATAGTTTTTGATGATTTTATGGGTAAAATTACTTCTACCTCCGTGTAACAACCTTCTAGTTTTATAAGAGTTATGCTTCAATGAATAAAACTGAAAAAAAAAATCATTTCATTAATAAAACATTTTAACAAAATTTGAAGTTAGATGAGTTGGCGAAGCTTAATTGGACGATCGAAGGGAGTCCTTCTATATGATGACAACAGGAGTTAAAATGTATGTCCCTTTTAACGACTATTTCAAATATATCTTTATGTTAATATCTTCAAATCTAAACCATACTTCTCCAAATTGGAGTGAAAACAATAAAATTAAATACTTAACTTACTGTTTAGCTCTAAAATTCCGCTCAAACTTTACGTAGCTTAAAACATATTAGGAAGAAGAAAAGTATTTAATAATTACAAAAAGTCATGAAAGTGTAGTAAAAAGTTCTTAACAACTATTTGATTTATTGATTTTCACATTCCTTCAAATCTAACTCAAATTTCTTCAAATTGGAACCAAAATCTTTTAAAACGAATTTGATTAATTGAAAGACTAGAAGAGTTTTGCAATTAAATAAAAATAACAACAACAACACAGCAAAAACCAAAACCAAAAAGCACACTTATATGAAAAACCTATAATAAGCTACATCCGATATTTCAATGCGATGCAAAAAATGAGGTCTCCCTATATAAATAACTCTCTCACCAGCTTTTAAGCTTGCTCCTTTTTTGGCCAAACTGTCTGTAGAGAAGTATAATTCCCTGTATAAGTGATACTACTGAATTTCTTTCACCCCATGTAAGCTTTCACCCATATGTTATATACATGATCTTGAGTATGAATTGATTATGATATACTTTCAGCCTAATAAGACAGCCGGTTCAATGACACATGCTACTGCATGACCTCAGCAATTTAGTTTGTTTCCATACCAATCCCCCTTGAAATAGTACCCACAACTTGACATATATGGTCTCTAGCAATAATACCAAACCTAGCATTCCCTGGATTACCCAATGAAGCATTATCACAACAGAAGAATAAATCCCTCCCTAGGAGCAGCCCGGTAACATTCTATGATTTCTCTTAATTTGATATTCCTTGTGCCTAAATCGAAGAAGTTTATAATTTGCAATCATAAACTTGATAACATCTTGTTCCTTTCATTCTAAGGCCATCTGCATGGACCAACTGCCAAATTATATTCTTCACAAGGAGCAATGTTATCAAACAAAGATCTATTTTTCTGGAACCGTAATTCTCTCATTGTAGCACATGTTGTAATCATTCATATTTCCTTGATAAAAGAACTTTTCTGCTTGGCACTTTTCAAAACATCTTCAAATGAAAGAGGATTGACAAATCCAAAAATATTACCCAGCCATAACCATATATATCAGTACTAAAGCTACAACAACATAACAAATAAGACAATGAGTCTTGATCCATTCCACGGATACAACATTTTGAAACCATATCAATTTTTTTTGTTGGGATATTTTGATTTTAGGTCACATAAAAGTGACCAGAGTTGCATTTGGGGCACCCATAAATTTTAATTAGAGTTTGGGTCACGAGACCGTTGTTGACCATTAGAAAATATATATTTTTTTCTTTTTTTTTTGAGCAGGAAATCTGTTAAATGTATAAATGACAAACTAAAACTTTGGTTTCAGATTATATACTAACTTTGTCATTTAAACCCTAAATTCAATTTGAAGAGAAGACATTTTATTTTCTAGTTTCTTCACCTGAAATTGAAGCTGCTTATAAACCGAGGACAACAGAATAAAGAAGACAATAAGATGTTTATAAATGAAGGTGAATTTAACAGGGAATGAGTAAAAAAAAATTACTATCAGTCAGAGGGATTTTGAAATCCAGAAATTTAGGATAAAGATGTGGGATATGTTGCTGCCAAGGAAGTGCTTTCTGGTCCTGTAATGATAAAAAAAGAATGAGTTGGTTGTGAAAATGAGTTTGGTTTGATTTTGAATTATATTTTGCCGTGAAAACAACCATCTAAGTGGCATCCTTGTCAAGGGAAGTGGTCATATGCAGATGGTATTTGGCAATGGCTAGTGGTTGTTCTTGATACTAAGTGGGTGTGCAGGTGGGATGTGTGTGAATGAATGAGTTATATTGAATGTGTAGTGCTTGTTTTAGAAACTAATTTTCAAAGAAAGAGAAACGGTGGGCTTGAATAATCATCAACAAAATCATATTTGCACCACCAATGGAACACACTCAAGGTGTTTGCTAAAATGCATGATGATCTATTCATATTCTGTGGGTCATTAACATCTTCCCATTTCTGATTTTCCTCATTCTTGTTGCAAATGAATGGAAACAGAAACAACATAACTTTCTTTCGCGGAAAAACTCTAGCCCAAATCTTCACTGATTCTCTTAAATTTGTTTTTCTTTGGTTGTGTATTTGTTTGTTGATTTTGTTTGTAATTGCTTTGGTTAAAAATTAATTTTGAAAAAAATATACAGTATAGTTAACTAATGGTCAAGACGGTCAACGCCGGTCTTATGACCCAAACTCTAATTAAAATATTTTCGTGCCCCAAATGCAACTCTGGTCACTTTTATGTTACCTAAAGTCAAAATATCCCCTTTTTTTTTTTTTTTGAAAACTCATACTTTCGCTATCTCCAAATGATGTAGGTGTATCCCTACTTCTCTTAGGAACTTAGTAAACCTCAATCTAAGTTGAGGGGAAAATCCTACATTAGGAAGGAAACCTTATTTGGGCAGAATTCCTAGTTAGGAAAGAGTTTATTTTAGGCAACACTCTTAGTTTAGGAAATAGATTCCTAATAGAAGACCTAGTCGGCTAAGTACGATAAAGTCTATAAATAGAGAGGGTTGGTTGTTAACTAGACACACAAAAAACCTAGAGAAATTTTGGAAGAATACTGGTGCAAGCTTAGCAAAAAGTTTAAGGTTGATCCACTGTTTAGAAGATTGTGAGCGTAACGAAGAGAGAATTGTAATCATTTTCTTGTTCATAATCTAGAGAAGATATTTTTCTTCGAATCACTACTTTGTGTTTTATTTTCTAAGTTTTCCGTCTATTATTATTCTGAATTTCGCCTTTATAGTAATAGCTACCAAGGTATAGAGATCATACGTACCAAGTTGGCATCACGGGCAAGGTTGGTTTCTAGGGTAAATCCCCGTGGTTTATGGTTTTTAAAGCTTGGTAAGGTACTCGATAATCTAGAAGACGTTAGGAGAACAAGGGGATCAAGGATGACAAAGTCAGATGATAAACCTAAGCAAAGAGAACCACAAACTATGGAAGAAAATGTGGCTACGCTACAAACAAACATGAACTTGATTAAAACCACCCTTGAAGAATTGACTGAATGTATTCGTTCTCATACACCCAAGTCGAAGACAAAGAAAAGGGTTTCGCCTTCACCTGAAACTTCAGAAGAAGAGGAAGAAGAATAAAAAGAGGAGGAAAAAGAATAAAAAGAGGAGGAAAAAGAAGATGAGGCCTAAGAAAAGAAGAAAAACAAGTTTCTTAAAAGTCCCACATCAACTAAACTTCATGGTAAGAATCTGAAAAGTGATTTTCGTGTTGATATTCCACTTTACGATGGGAGTGTCGATGTAGAAAAGTTGGATGATTGGATTGAATGTCTAAAGACGTATTTCTCTTTCATTGAATATGGTTCAAACGAAAAGATTGCTTTCGCGGCATTGAAGCTACAAAAGCATGCTCTAACCTGGTGGAAAGCTTATCAAAGACAAAACCTATGTAAGGGAGTATTGTCGTGGAGAAGATTTAAGGAAGTTGTAAGGAAATAGTTTTATCTGGTTGGCTACCTTAAGGAGAGATGGTTCAAGTGGTACAACTTGAAGCAGACCTACAACCAAAGTGTGCAAGAATATACTTTGGAATTTTAGAATGAAGCTATGATTTTGGATTTAGACTTGAGAGATTATGTTATCTATATGAAGTATATTTTCGGGTTCCATGAGTATATATAGAAGGAGCTGGAAATGTTTTTAGTTGATAATATTGATGAAAAAAGTATAAAAGCTAATGCCATTGAAGGCACGCTTAAGAAATCTGATTCAAAGGGAACTACTAAGGGAAAATCTGGAGGTACCACTGTAAAAGGAGTTGAAAGGAGCAAAGACGAAGGTAAGTCTAGTGACAAGGAAGGTTTGACTTGCACCTATTGCAAGCAACACGTTATTGAAAAGTTTTGGGTAAAGAATCCTCATATTAAGCCCAAAGGGTTTCATAGGAAATAAGCCAAGAAGGAAGCACTAGTCGCTCAAACTCCAAAAGAATTCCACGGACTAACGAAACCCAATTCAAAGCTCTCTTTTATGACATGGAAAAAATAAATACCTTCAAAAGATGACCTTAGGGAGGGACTCTTTACAATGAAGATGCAAGTCAGAACATCACTAGTTGATGATGTTATTGACTCGGGAAGTTAGAAGAATTTACTTTCACATTCTTTGGTACAAAAGTCGGGTTTGAAAACTTTTAAACATCTGAAACCCTATCCTTTAGGGTGGCTTCAAAATTAAGGAGGGCTACAGGTTGGAGAGCAGTGTACTTTCAAGTTTACTTTTGATGATTCATACATTGATGAGGTTACATGCAACGTAGTAACTTTGGATGTCTGTCAGGTAGTACTAGGAAGTCCTTACTTTTGGGATAGAGATGCAACCTTACATAGGATGGAGCAAAAGTACACCTTTACCAAGAATTGAGAGTGAAAAGGCGAGGGTACCCAAATATACCTCAAGTTAAAACCTTTCCTACGTATAAGTCGTTTCTCCGAAAGTGATTGTCTATGGACTGAGTCGAGATAATGCAACTAATTGGTTCACACTTCGTGTGATCATCTATGGATACGAGATAGAGACAATACAACAACGAAGTATGTTACTTGATAAAAAGGTTCGGACTTAACCAAACACAATAAGATTCACTTATCAAGTAAATAAGAATTAATGTTTGTGCGAATTACTTTAATTATGATAAAACAATTATAATGCGGAAATATAAGTAAATAACACATCAAGATTTTGTTAATAAAGAAACAACAAATGCAGAAAAACCCCGGGACCTTATCCAGAATTGAATGTTCTCGGGATTAAGACGCTACACAAAATTACACCTAACTTTGTATAGTTGAGACCAAGCAACTAAACCTATAGTTCACCTAGTTCCGTCTGTATAGTCACGCCTCCAACTTATAAATAAGTCACGTACTTGGAACAATTCATTTGGTTCATATTCCAAACAGTAAAGGAACAACAAATCTGTTTGGTATCAACTCTCTTCAACTAAGTGATATGAGTCGGACAAAGGCTCTTCTGTTTATCTTAACATAAACTCATTCGCCAGGTCCTTAGATCTATCTTATGTTCAATTACCGAAGTAATCATCTAAGATTTTGCAATCAATACCTTTAATCACAAAGAATCGTATTGATGATGATATACTCAATTAATCAATCCAATATATCACAAGGATAAACCGACTATTAATTGGATCCTCTTTTACCAAAACAAGTATTGTGCACACCAAAGATTATGAACCCACAAATCATAAATCTTTAATATCTTCTTTGTCTTCAAATCTTCTTAGATCTTGAATAAACACTCGCACACCATCACTTGAATCTCTTGTGATCAATCATGCACAGAACAGAGTCTGTTAACAATGGATTATAACAAGATCTTCTTTAGAACTAATAACAGTCTAAAGATCCCTGTCGAAACTCCAAACTAGTTTGAGTGAATCTTATATCAGAAGAGAAAATTCTCAAGCATAAACAAACTATGTGCAATCAAAGTTCAACCATCGTTAGTCAATCAAATCAATGAAAACAAAAGATAAACCGCAATTATCTAGTTTCCCACCAACGGTACACGCTAGAGCTTCTTAATCCCAAAGAAGACTATAAACTGAGCGGCCTTAAGATATTTCACCTAATTAGGTTACTTTCCTCTTCGAATAGGCAGCTACACCAGTAACAACAACAAAAGAGTAAATCTGTTGTTACGAAGGATTAGTTTGCTAGAAAGGCAAACTTCAAGTATTTATATACAAGGAAGTTTGGACACCAAGGAATTTCCAAGACCGAAAATATTCTCAAGATATTTATAAAAGCACAAATTCAGTTTTCATTATTCCTGGAAATGCGCTGTCCAAAAATAATGATAAAAATCTCACGGAAAATCTCTAATTAGTAAATGCACATTACTAATTCTTATTTCCTTACAAAATGAAGTTAATTACCTTTATTAAAAGATTCTTAACTTATTTATGTTTGATCGGTTGTCAGCCGAGCAAAAATAATTTCACTTTCTCACTCTACTAAATATGAATGAAGTACGTGATAAGAAAGAGTTCGTATCCACAGAGAGGTGATTGTTGTTATGCAATTTTCAGATTCTTAAGTAACTAAAATAACCCAAGAGTGTGTTTTGTTTTTATCAAAGTAATAAAATAAAATAAAGCAAAGCAAATAGTTTGAATGATCAATAAAGAGAAGATATTGGTCAAGGGATTGTATCATTCACAAACATGTATTTTTCATCAATGATTAGAATTGGTAATTTAATCTCGCAATTATCAAAAGTCCTGAGATATCTTGATCGCAAGAGTATCCCGT
Organism: Papaver bracteatum; assembly: GCA_023529315.1. NCBI lineage: Eukaryota > Viridiplantae > Streptophyta > Magnoliopsida > Ranunculales > Papaveraceae > Papaver > Papaver bracteatum. Next base: position 244,928 of record JAJJWX010000810.1, on the reverse strand, counting down.
TTATTTCCTGATTTAATCACAAACAACATTAAAAGATGTTATTGTGAATTCTACTTAAAAACCAACCTAAAGTGTAAAAGCACAATTAGGTTTAACTCCCCAAGAGCAATAAGTTATATGAAATAAGACTAATCAATGTAAACAAACGTGTAAAAGAACTAATTCATTTTAACAAAGGTTATGATTCATATGCGATTAAAAAGATGTATCACTACAAGTATTAACCACAAGATGCTACTATAAATCAGAGATAACAACTTTTACGTATTGAAAACTCTAATATAGCTATAGAGATGACAACAAATCCAATTGATTCCAGAATCAACCAAACTAGCATTCAAATCATATGATAATAAAAATAATGAATCATAAACGATAGAATTGAGACAAAACTAATTCATAGAATCAAATAACATGCTTGAAGAAATCAACTTTATCCCATAACCAATTATTGTATTTAGTTACTCATATTAATGGAGTTCATCATCATAATAATCAAAGAAAGAAGATGAAACATAAAAGAAATCAAACCCTAGAAGTAGTTCTCTGCAAAAGCTCCAAGAAAAGAATAAAACGTGATAATAATAGTTGTAGAAGTCTTTTCCTTTTTGTAGCTTTTTCTCCAAAATTAGGTCCAAGTCTTCAAAGTCCATTAGATGAAAATCCACCAAGCCCACAAGTGAGACAAACCCGTGTAGAAATTTTGTCCCAAAAATGCTCGACAGAAAACTGGAGTTTTCGCCGAAAGTTGGCTGGAATCCGGCACCGGAAAATATCTCAGGTGACCGGCTAAGTCCGCCCGGTCACCGGTCAACGAGTCAGCACGGTCGGGTCAACTGAGTGAACTCGGGTCACACACCGAGTCATACCGAGTCAAGTCAGAGTCAGTCAGCTAACTCATTTGTCTTACTGGGCTGAATGGTCTTGGCCTAGCCCATTTGCACTGGCCATAATTCTGCATCGCAGCTCCTTGGCTAGCCATCTTGGCTGTGCATAATTTTGCAGCCATCTTTTCCACCTGCTCAAAGCCTCATTCACCTGCACAGCAGCTCCTGCTATTCCATTGCTTGAAATCTTATATCACAAACTTTACACCAGTATCAACTTCCAACACCCGCAGCTTCACAGTATCTTAGGTCCTTGCATCCATTCTGCCCGTAGCTTCATAACCAGCTGCAACAAAATATCTGAATACCACTAGTAATACCCCCTTCACTGCAGTCTAGCATCACCAGAAAAACCTCCTAGCCTTCACTGTCTCATATCAACAGCTCCAGATCAAACCATAATTTCTTGCTACCATCTCACATCAACAGCTCCATCTGTGGCAGCTGCACTCAAATAGAGCATACTGTTATTTATTCTTGCAATTTAGCTTTGAACATCATCTTCCATCTTCTGTAGCTTCATCATTGTCACTGAGCCAAAAAAAACCCAACCCCAGCAGCATCTCACCACCAGTGCCCTGCAACTTAAGCCTAAACATACATCTAATTCATCAATAACTACATTCCAGTATTCCCTATAACAACAGCACCACCATTACCATCTTCTCAACATCACAGTGAGCATTACTACCTTCCAATTTAAATCTGGATTTCCTCCATTATTCCGTTGAACTCATAATCATCCCCAATTGCAGATCCAGTCCACCAAGAACGCAACAGTGCCACCACCAACAACTTTACATTCTCTCAAATCCACCAATAACTGCACCTGCAATGCTACTTCTTCCCTGATTTTCTTGAGCACCAATTACTGCCATCACACCAACATCAACTTAAGCCATAATTATAGCTGCAAATCATTACTACATGTTATTCCCTGAGCTTCCCATTTCTCCTCCAAGAACAGCTCTGCACTGAATTAAACCACAACACCACCAAGACTACTCCATCCCTGAATTCAGAAGCACAACACCCATAAATATCAACACCATGTATGCTTTAGCTCATAGAAAACCCTAAATTCATTTTCTGTTAAGACCCAATGTCAATCTTCACAACAAACTCAAAACACCCATTCAAACATCATCTAAAGTTCAGAAACAAACCCTAATTTCCATCCCCTCTTCTCTTGTTCACAAACCCATATTGTATTCATCACTAGAACCCCTCTCTTAAATCATTCTCTGAATCTCATACCAACCCATCACAGTCTTCATCCCTTTATTACAGTAGCAGAGACTCATTTCTCCAACCTTGATCTGAATCTGTCATTTTTCGATCTCAAATTTGAGTATCACAAATGTAGTACCAGAATATCGCCACAAAGATATTCTCGTAATAAGAACAACGCTTTCACGAGAAGGCCAAATATTCCTATAAATATAAATAACATTGTTCACGAGAGTGTCGTAAGGATTCTTAAGCAACATTTGACGAGCGTCACAAGTAAACTTCATAATAACTGACGAATGAAGAGACATGTTATGAGAGTGTTGTTTCACGAAGATTACAAAAGTTGGCAAAGATTAGTATTGCAAATACCACGATGAGATCGCAGAATATATCCGAAAGAAGGGGAAAACTTAGCTGTCACCCGCTATGTAATTTCCTATATAAAGGGATCAAGTAAGTCCAGATGAGGATGATGTATTTTTTAGAGTTGAGAAAATCTTGAGGAGAGAGAAACTCCAGAAAAGAAAGTTGTAATTCTGAGTTTGAATATTTTATGTAAACATTTCTGAGATCTAAATAATAAAAAGTGTCGTTTAATTCTTCAATCTTCAATTAGTTTCACTTAGATTTCTATAAGATCTTAATAGGGGTGTAGTGTGGGAAATCCTGCTACTACATTTTGGCGCCGACTAAGGGGACGTTGAATTAGCAAAATCGAAGAAAAGGTAAAAAAGAAGACAGGGATTATTCAAGATCAAGGAAACTTTGAAGGAGATTGGTGAAATATTCAGAAGAAAAATGATTAGAATTAAAGAAAATTGTAGGAAATTGGAGTATGAATTAGTGTCAAGAGAAATGATCGATAAATTTCATGAAAATATTAAGGGGAGGATACATAAACGTGATTTTGAAGGAAGAAAAATTATGATGGTAAAGAAAACACCATTATTAAAGAATTGGGAAAAGCAAGAAATCACATTTACATCAGCAGAAGTTTTAGAAGAAAATCTAGATAATACATCTCCTTTGGTGATTACAGTACCCATGATACCAATAAGGAAGGAAAAGTCAATAAAATCTGTAGAAAAATGGGCTATAGATAGAACTCTAGTTGACACAGAAGTTCTGTGGATATAATGTTCTATCATGCTTTTAAGAAAATGGGGTATAAAGATGAAGAAATGTCTATTTCGCATATCATATTCATGGTTTCGGAAAATCTATAACAAAACCAAAAGGAGAGATAATAGTACGATTACCACTTGGAGAAATTGAAACACAAGTAACATTATGTGTGGTGGATATGGAAACACCATACAACATGATATTGGGAAGACCATGGATACACGCAATTAAAGCTGTAGCGTCAACCTTACATCAATGTATCAAATTCCCTATGCCTAGTGGAATTGGGGAAATTAAAGGAGATACAGATCTTGCGAAGACATGCTATCAAATCGAAGTAAAAAATTGTGAAAAACGTCCTAAGCAGCGAAAAGCTCGCAGAAAATTGATGAGAGAAACAAGAAAAGAAGAAGAATTTAAAATTTACATGGTAAGAGAAAAAGAGGGAAAAGGAATACCCAATGAATTTTCGCAAGAAGGAGATGAACGTGCGAGAGTCATAAAAACACCAAAGACCAAAGCCGCTTACACTCAGCAGCTGAACCAACAAAAGAAGTAAATGTTGGGAGTGAAGAAGAACCTAAAATACTAAAAATTGGGACTAAAATGGAGATAGACGAGGAAGAAAGAACTATAAATCTTTTGCGAGAATACAAAGACATTTTCGCGTGGAGCATGGATGAAATGCCGGGGATAGATCCATCGGTAGCATGTCATAAATTAGAAATCAACAAAAATGTAAGGCCGTTCAAGCAAAGAATAAGAAAAATCGCAACAACATATCATTCTCAGATGGAAGAATAATTACATAAGATGCTTGATGCAGGAATAATAAGGCAAGCCAAGTATCCAGAGTGGATTGCAAATATGGTAGTAGTCCCAAAGAAGAATAAAGGAATAAGAATTTTCATAGATTTTACTGATTTAAATAAAGCTTGTTCTAAAGATAGTTTTCCATTACCAGATATTCCCCAAATGGTTGAGTCAGCAGCAGGAAATGCAAGAATATCTTCGTTAGATGGATATAAAGGATACAACCAAATCCATCTCGCTGAAGAAGATCAAGAACATACTGCATTTTTTGCTCCACGAGGGTTATATTGTTATACAAAAATGCCCTTTGGATTACGAAATGCTGGTGCAACATACCAAAGAATGGTGGAGAAGGTATTTGCAAAATGGATCCACAAAACACTGGAGGTATATGTAGATGATATGTTAATCAAGAGAAAGGAAGCTGAAGATCATGTACAAGATTTGAAGGAGATTTTTGAACAAATGCGGCAATTTAATATGAAAGTAAATCCTGACAAGTGTACTTTTGGAGTGACTTCAGGAAAGTTTCTGGGGTATATTGTATCAAAGGAAGGAATACAAGTTGATCCAGAAAAAGTGCAAGCGATTCGCGATATGCCCACACCAGCTACAGTAAAAGATGTGCAAAAATTAAATGGGTTGTTAGCCTCATTGGGAAGATTCATCTCGCGATCCTCTGATAAATGCAAGCATTTTTTCGATATACTCAAAAAGGGAACAAAATTCAGATGTACATATGAATGCGAGAAGGCCTTTCAGGGAATAAAAGAGCATTTATTGGATATAACCATTTTACAGAAAGTTGAACCAGGAGAAGAGTTATTAATTTATCTCGCGACAACGGCATATGTGCTAAGTGCGGTATTACTGCGAGTAGATGGTGGGATAGAGAAACCAATTTACTACATTAGTAAAACATTCAATTCAGCAGAGAAAAATTATTCAAAGATTGAGAAATTAATCCTAGCATTGGTACATGCAACTTTAAAGCTTCGCATTTACTTTCAAGCACATAAGGTTAAGGTGTTAACAAAAGTGCCAATTGAATCGGTAATGAAGAATTCAAAAAGGTCAGGAAGAGTAGAAAGATGGAATGCACAAGTGGGACATTTTGATATCAAATATGAAATTCTATCTTCGCCAAAATCCCAAGTCATCGCAAATTTCTTAGCTGAATTTCCTTTGGAAAATGACGAAGCTGTTGAAGAAATGATGGAGGCATAAGAAGAACATGGAGATCCAAAAGAATTATTGACAGAACCCAATAGATGGGAGATATTAGTGGATGGGTCATCTAATGGAGAAGGAAACGGGATTGGAGTTGTTTTTATTTCACCAGAAGGAGAAAAAATAGCTTTCTCATTCAGGTTAGAATTTACATCCACTAATAATGAGACAGAATATGAGGCTGTTATCCACGCTTTGAAATTTGCAATAGAAATGAAGTTGGAAAATGCTAGAATCACAAGCGATTCTCAATTGGTTATTCGTCAAATAACTGAAGAATATATAACAAATGAACCTTCTTTAAAGAAATACAAGAAACTCGTGGAAGAATTATCTGCGAGAATTCCAAAGATAAAATGGAGGCACATATCAAGGAAAGATAACCTACTTAAGGACGCTTTTGCCTTCATATCAAGCATGATGACAAACCCACTTGCGAGATGCATAAAAATTCAAACACTCTTATTACCATCAATAAATAAAGAAGACGAAGATGTGGATGGGAATTCAGTCGAAATTGACAAAGAAGGAGGGAAAGATGTGATGATTGTAGAAAATGGCGAAATAGAAACAAAAGAGAGAAACAAAGATTGGCGAGCGGAACTTCTTGCTTATTTGGCGAAAGTAGAAACTCCAAGAAATAGATTGGAGGCACACAAGCTAAGAAGTAGGGCAACTAATTATGAGTTAAGAGACGGAGTGTTATATCGCAGATCTTTTAATGGACCATCTCTAAGATGTTTGACAAGGGAGGAAGGAGAAAAGGTGTTAAAAATGTTGCACAGTGGAGATGCTGGTAATCATAGCGGAGGTAGATCTTTGGCATATAGAACGAAGATGCAAGGGTATTACTTGCCTTACATGCATGAAGATGCGAAACAACATTCAAGACGTTGTGAAGAATGTCAGCGATTTGGAAAAACGATACATGCACCAGGAGCACCACTATCATCCTCAACAAGTGTATGGCCCTTCGGAAAATGGGGATTAGATATTGTGGGACCATTTGTGCCTGTCTCTGGACAAAGGAGATACCTCATTGTGGCTACAGATTACTTCACAAAATGGGGAGAAGTAAAAGCAGTACAACATATTCGTGATAAATATATTTTCACATTCATATTCGAGAATATCATCTGCAGATTTTGAATACCAGCACAGTTGATGTCTGATAATGGAAAACAGTTTGAAGAACAAAACATAGAATTACTACTCAATGCATTTAAGATAAAGTGTGGAAAATCTATTCCTTTATACCCACAATCAAATGGTCAAGCTGAGGCAACTAATAAAACGATCGCAGATATTTTGAAAAAGAAATTAGAAGGGTATCACAAATCATGGTGTGAGAAAGTACATAATGCAATATGGGCCTACAACACCACTAAACGAGAGGCTACTGGAATGTCACCCTTTTGTTTAACATATGGGGTTGAAGCTGTATTGCCAACAGAAGTTGCTATTCCTACAACAAAAAGAGAAGCGTGGGAAAGGAATTTAAGTGCTGGTATGATCTTACATAAACTAGATGAATTGGAAGAAAAAAGAGAGAAGACTTTACAGCATATGGAAAACTACCAGCGAAGGTTAGCTCGCGAATACAACAAACGTGTCAAAAAACGAGAATTCCAAATTGGTGATTTAGTTTTGCGAGAGACACCGAGATATCAGCGAGAGAATGGTGGAAAATTGGCGAAAAAATGGGACATACCTTACTTAATTAAAGAAATAATTGGAAATGGGGCATACAAATTAATGGATCCTGAAGGAAGAGATGTTGGCCAACGACTTGATAGACCATGGAATAGACTATTTTTGAAAAGGTATTATCAGTGACAAATGCTGTAAGGTAAGAAATATTGGCATAAATAAAGGTTATTATCAGTGACTATTTTCATTTTAAAGATTACGCGAGCAGTATCGCGAGAAACGCGAATAAAATTTCGCAGAGATTAATAGAATGGGACAAACCTTTATAGCGTGCAACTTAGTTCGCGAGTACAATTTCGTAAGAGGCAAATATAAGACCTAAAAGCACGTTATAAAGGGGGTATCTCTTTATATGATTCGGGGATAAGGTTATACCGCTACTGGAACCTGAGTCATACAGATGTAGGGGTTAAAGAAAACCTATCCGGGAGAGAGATCTTGGATTTCCAACTTTATAAGGTTATACCCTGGTTGGACAACTGAGAATCTCTTCCAAGAAGTGCAGAATATAACCAAGGCGCCGAGGTACACGGTTTAGCCAAGGGTGCCCGGGACGGACGAACCTACCCTGGCCATCTTTGGTAAGTCTTGGCTATAATGCACTTGGCCTGAAGAAAAACCCACCTAGGGTGTAGTCTTGTAACTATAATCCATATAGGCATAAAGGACAAGAGGCTGCGAAAACAACTGGTTGTTGGTAAATCTGGATGGGAGGAGCTAGTCTTGTATGGCCGATGTGCCCTCCTTGAAGGGGCAACCAGGGGGAAGATAAGGGCGGAACCCTCCATTAGGGAGCTGATAAGTGTCTTAAGATGGCAATGTCATGGGGCTCTAAGATCGCAAGATCATTTAGGCCTGTCATATTGTCGCGTAAATTATACAGAGGCAAAAATCCATAAAAAAAAAAGAGTTAAGATGAGATCAAGGGGTTTTTACATGCAAATGTGAAGACGTCCTGCGATTTCATCGCACGACGGAAATGTCACGAGGCTTTGTTTTCGCGAGAAAACTTAGGCTTGCCATATTGTCGTAATATAATAAAGAAATATAGATAAGGCAAGATCAATGGGTCAATACATGAAAGTGTAAAGACGTCCTGCGATTTTGTCGCAAAAAGAAGAAGTTGGCAAAATAAGACCTTTAATTAGGAAGGCAAAATAAGACCAATAGAATAATCTCAAAATGTAATTCTTCTTTGATTAAGCATGCAGGGAAGATTTCTTTATCACAAGAAACAAATTGAATTCAACAAGTCTCAAGAAATTTAATGAGGAGGCAAGCAAGGGAATAAATATGAAGGATTTCATTAAGTTTCTTGAGAATATTATAGTTCAAAAAAGGGTTATATCATTTGCGAGAAAGAAGAAGAAAAAAGAAACTAAAAATAGAATTCAAGCTTCAAGCGGTAGTCTCGCCAGATTTAGAATTGTCAGGATTGTTATCATCACCAATATTTCTTTCATCGCGAACATCATCGCCAGAGTTCTTTTTGTTATGATCTTCTCCTTCTTTTGGAGAGTTTTCTTCTTGATCATCATCTTCTTCAGCGTCTTTTTCAACATCCCCTTCAGAAGACGGGTATTCTAAATCTTTATCCATAGGAAGAGGGACTTCATCATCATCAACTTTCAAAGGTAGAACGGATACGGGAGAAAGAGAGTTGGAGATCAAAATTTCGTTCACGAGAACTTCAGCACTAAGATGAACTTGGAGAAGGAAACCTTTGTCGCGATTTCTGATCTCTATATTCTTGAAATATTCAAGATAATCAAGTCTTCTTTCTGCTTTATCACAAGTTTCTAAAAGGTTGAGAATAAGAGTCTTGTTTTCTTTGCGAACACTGTCTAGCTCCTTAGTAAGATCGGTGATAGTAGAATGAAGGATTTTTTCAGATTCTGCGAGCAACAGAATAATGAAAGGTTATAGAAATAAATGTATCGTGAGAATATCAACAAGTGAAATATAACATAAATTGTGACAAGGGAAATCAACAAGTGAGGCAGTCATAATCGACTACCTTCTTTTTGTGAAGTTAAGTTTTGGATTAATGAAAAGAGGCAGTTCTCCCATTGGTTCATAGCATCATAAAATTTGTTGCCAACTATGCCTTTTACACGAGATTTCATGTTCTCTTCTTTGGTGCGTAAATATGAATTTTCTTTTGACAATGAGGAATGAGACTCCTTTAGTTGGGAATATTCATCTCGAAGCTTGCTGGCATTCAAACTAAGAGTTAGTCTACCCTTGATAAGTTTGTCTATTTCAGCAGCAGATGATTCAGTTACTTCGTCAAGTTTATTTTTAAGAGAGCGGAGAGACTGCTTTTGGTCATCACATATCCCTTGAAGATTGTTTACTTTCTGCGAGGAGATCGCCAACAAGCTTGATAATTTGTATTTCTCTTGAGATAAAGTTCTATTCTTGTCTGACAAAGATTCTATAGACAAATTAGTCTTGGATAACGAATATGAGAGACCAGTAACCTCGTTGTTTAGAAAACTGTGATTTTGCAATAATTGATTATTCTCATTTGTGAGATTTCTTATTTGATCAACTGAATACGTATAAAGATTATCTAATCTACTATGCTGGTCCATCCAAGAATCTCTTTCAATGCGAGCTTCATCAGCTATGGTTTCAGATTTAAGTTTCTCGATGAAACGATTTCGGTTGGAGACTAATATATAAGCCAAGAATTTAAAGGGAGGATTAAGTACGAAGAATATGGAAATAGAATAAAAAGATAAAAGGACAGAGGCAAAAAGAAGGTTACCTTTTAGCTCATCAATCTTTCTAGCGAGATTCTCGCGATCCAATATAGAGTTATTGAGCTTGTGGTTTAGAGTTTCACATTCAGAAATCTTATTTTGAAGACTTTTTCTCAAAGCAGCATTTTCATTTTCTAGAGAAGCTCGTGAAGTAGAATTGTCTGAGCCAAAATATTTGAGCAGAGTATCGCAGACTCCGCTTTGGAGAGAATCAGTAGAAGAATCTCTAGCATTATTTAGAATGTTAGATAAAATTTTGAAAGCAACATCAATTCCTGCGATGGTCTCACTTGATGAAGGAAGGGATGTAGAAGGTGAAATAGAAGAAGTGATGACAAGATGATGATTTGAATCATCAGCAATGGGTATATCATCAGAAGGAGGAGTTTTCGGGAAAGTAACATTTGAAGGAAGTAAAGGGCTAGAGGGAGTTTCAGTTATGATGGGTTTTGCAATTTGAATTGGTGAAGGACCAGTAGAGGTAGTGGTAGTGAAAGCGAGCTTCTCGCCATAAAGAAGAGGAAGGTCAGATTGCACAGGTGTAGGTGAAGCTTTCGCAGATGTTAAGGGAGGAATGACGAAATTGCTTCCAAAGGTCTTATTTAATTGGCGAGGTCTTTTAGGAGGATTAGCATTACCCTCGTCATTCTGCAAACAATAATCTAGATAAGAAATAGAGGCAACAATATTGTTATTAAGAAATAGAATGTGTTTCTTACTACCTTATTGCTCGCAGAATTTTTTTCCTTTTTCCAGTCGGCCTCTTGTGAATAATAGGTTTTTGAGTCGAGGATTGGGAAATAGATGCAGCTCCTCTGAAGAGAACATAATATGGGGTTATAAAGAATTAAGTAAGAGAAGATCGAAGAATATAAATAAAAAGTTTGATCTAAGAAAATATCATGATCAAAAAATATACCTCGAGGACTCCATTAATGCAGTAGCAGAAGAATGAGAAGGAGAAGAAGTTGCAGAACAAAAATCAAAGAAACTAAGTAAAGAAGAAAGAGAGTTAAGAGAAGAAAACTAGAGATGAAATTCAACTCTTCCTTTTATAGGCAAAGAAGGGAGTAAATTATGCGAGACGTGTCAATACAAAAGGGCAGATTTACAACACGTGTTAACAAGGAAAGCTGAATTAACGGAATATTGTCGGAGAAAAATGTTTGGATATTCTTGCGATAGTTAAGGATTCTCATGATCTTTTCTTCTTCGCAGAAAAGACATGAGAAGAGGCAAGATGTAGTACCAGAATATCGCCACAACGATATTCTCGTAATAAGAACAACGCTTTCACGAGAAGGCCAAATATTCCTATAAATATAAATAACATTGTTCACGAGAGTGTCGTAAGGATTCTTCAACAACATTTGACGAGCGTCACAAGTAAACTTCATAATAACTGACGAATGAAGAGACATGTTATGAGAGTGTTGTTTCACGAAGATTACAAAAGTTGGCGAAGATTAGTATTGCAAATACCACGATGAGATCGCAGAATATATCCGAAAGAAGGGGAAAACTTAGCTGTCACCCGCTATGTAATTTCCTATATAAAGGGATCAAGTAAGTCCAGATGAGGATGATGTATTTTTTAGAGTTGAGAAAATCTTGAGGAGAGAGAAACTCCAGAAAAGAAAGTTGTAATTCTGAGTTTGAATATTTTATGTAAACATTTCTGAGATCTAAATAATAAAAAGTGTCGTTTAATTCTTCAATCTTCAATTAGTTTCACTTAGATTTCTATAAGATCTTAATAGGGGTGTAGTGTGGGAAATCCTGCTACTACAACAACTCTATCATCATCCTCAAACTCCCAGCTCACTCTCAATTTCTCGAATTTCTCTCAAGAATCACAGCTTGGTTTCTTGCTGCTGTGCAGCCATTATTCTCAATCTCAGTAAAGAAATGTTTGAGAGAATAATCTTTTCTCAATTTTAGGGTTGTAATAATTTGGGTGGATAGTTACACCCCATGGATAGAGACCATCCCACTCATTAGATAAGGGTCATCCTGATTGGCATCCCCTTAACCTTGGCCCGCTTAGTCCCCTTTTTGCTCAACCGTAGCTAGATCTGCTCGCCTGTGAGTTGGTCCCTTGTGCTCCTTTTCGCTCCAAACGAACGCTTTCTTCCTTTCTCGAGTTCCTCCACCAACAACAACCGTCTCTTACTTCTCAAACCCACTTCATCTCTTCAATTTCTATTCATCACTAAAGTATTCGTGCTTTTCAGACAAAAATTGCATCACTAAAGTCGACATACTTTTCATACGGGAATCAAGAGATAGAAGAGAATAATGAGAAATAGTTCGTCCCTGAGCACTTGAATATGAGATGAGGCTTTTGCACTGTTTCTTCCTCCTTTGTTCCAAATGACTCCAAAGTACCTAAATACTCAAAAACAAAACATATGATACATAATTTACAAGAAAACTAGCAGACAAAGCATAAACAATAGATAAATAATAAGGTGTTTTAGACACCTATCAATGTTTCGATCCTGGGATTCTCTTCCCTTAGCTATTAAGGAATAACTTTGAACAATTAAAGAAATAAACATTCATTGCACGTGTTCAAAGTATGTCGACATCTTAACTTTGTAAGTTCGCTTTTACACTTACAACCTTGAAACCGATTTGCCACACTTCCAAACAAGTTTAGAATTGGTTCATCTGACTTTCAAGAACTATGCGATTGATCAAATAACACTCAATCACAATCATGGGTTTAACGGTTCTACCAAAATAAGTGTATGTTCTACCTCCATGTGAGTACTATGCATAGTCACACTAGCTTTCCAAAGTTCGGTTGACTAGGTACTAGGATCGTTTCCCCACTTATATATGGTATCTAACTTATATGTCTTGCACATGGCCATAGGATCGGTTCCCCTTTCTGTTATAAACCTTGTTGCACCTCATACAAGGATCGGTTCCCCTTTGTGATGTACTGCACCTCTTACTAGGATCGGTTCCCCTTTCCCATAATTAGTCAGACATAAAAACACAAACCCGATTATACCATCTCAGGTGATTACTTAAAATCGGTTTCACTAATAAAAGTCATACCAATACATAAGTCAGGCCTTTGTGAATAGTTCTACCAAGAACATGATGTAGTTTTGATCGTGGTAAGTAAAGATTCGTTGCTCGGAATCTTTTGAAGATTTGGTTTAAGATTAACTAAAGAAAAATACTAAGACAAATTAATTAAAATTGATTTTATTTTTTTTTAACCAAGGAGAGAAATTTCTAGGATTTTGGATTCCACTACTTCCAATTTTTGTAAACTCAATAACAATTTCTTTGACAAATTACTCCTATTTTACTCAAAACAATTTTCGAACTCAATCTCATGCTTTGGAAGATATAACACTACATGCTCTCTTTTTTATGACTTTCGTCGCTATTCTAAGGCCTAATCCTCCTTCGCTTATAAAAGAACGGTAGAAACTACCCAAAACAGTTTTTACGAAGCATGTAAATAAGAGAGAATTTTTAGACAAATTAAAACACAATTTTGGAGTAAATATGCCAAAGAAATTAATTACTAAATATTACCCATCAAAAATAGTTTTCTCCAAAACCCTAGAAAATAGATTTAGCTACTCATAGAATCAAAATTGAAGAAAATTTCATTAATCATTGTATTCATAAAAATATAAATAAGCTTACAATGATTCTGGAGTCGCTAAAGGTATTTAGATACTAAGCAGGAAACGATATAAGTCTTATGTTGTTGATTAACGATATTGTACTTTCTGCTGTTGATTAACGTTATTGTTCTGCGACTGTTTCTGGCAGTTCAATGTTCTTCGTGTTCTTGAGCTTTGCAGCAGCAGAAAACTTTCTGAAACTTGTGATTTTTCGATTCCTATCTCTCTATTCTTCCCCAAAGTATCTGTATGACCTCTTTTGGAACTCGTACAACCCTTTTATACACTGCAAGCTAAATTATCTCTCAAGTTATCTTCTTTTATTCTTTTCTTTTCTTCTCGGGAAATAATCCTTCGGGATTGATTTCTTTCTTTATTTTTATTCTCCTACGCGTCTTTGAGTGCTCAACACTTACCAAACTCAATATATACGAATCTTACGAGGATACATCTTCTACAAATAACTCGAAAATTCCATAAACAAAAGCCGAGAATACTTCTCTTCCCCTGTTTACTCCAATCCACGTCAACTTCCTTATTTTCTCGATTCTAAGTCATATACCATCTCTGTTTTGATGCACTAAGGATGTACCAAATCATTCCCATGAAACTTTCCGATAAAATCCATCCAAACCTTCACCTGTTTCAAACCAAAAACCCGAGACTGTGTTTTATCTCCAATTGGATCATCTAACCAATTTTCGTCGAATCAAAGAGATATACCAATCCTGTTAAGTCAAAACAGGCATAACCAAACTGAATCCAACAATTTAATTCCTTTAATCGTTCGCAAAATTCGAACCCTAAATCTGGTTCGTGAAGAAAACTTTCCCGCCAAAATCCATGAGCTCTAATTCTTCTTCTGCCGATTATCTAGCCAATTATGGTCAAAACAAAGACCATTACCATCCCTGTTGAGCTCAAGGGAGCAAACCCACAAAGTTTCAGCGTTTTAGTCTCAGCAGAACACCTTCAAATCTTCAACCCTAATTCTGTTACATAACAACCCAATTTTCCCGCCAAAATTTCAAATTCAAAAGGTTGAAGATGACTACCCCTTATCCAACAGTGGTGTCCCTTTAGCAATTTGGGCTATGTTTAGCAATTCCTGGGGGTGCAAATAGCAATTTATGGGGTACAAATATGAATTTTGGGCTGCACATAGTGAAAAACTCCTGGGTGACTTTATCAACTCCTCCGAGATGTTTCTGGGGTGCCTTTAACACTTTTCTGGGTGCTTTTAGTAGTTTCTCGATCAGCCATCTCTTACCTCTCATATCCACTTCTTTTCTTCAATTTTTATACATCACTAAGGCTGTCAATCTTTTCAGACATAACTCGCATCACTAAAGCAGGCATGCCTTTCAGATAGAAAAGAAGTAAATAATGAGAAATAAGTCGCCTCCAATAGCAATTGCACATGAAATGACACGTTAGCCCCTTCTAAGCCACATTTCTTCTTCTTTTGCTCCAAAGTACCTAAAACTCAGAATCAAACATAAAATACATAATTTGCAAGAAAACTTAGCAAAGAAAGCATAAACAATAGATAAATATCAAGGTGTTTTAGACCCCTATCAAATTACCCCACACTTAGACTTTGACAGTCCTCGAGCAAATCAAACTAAAATAATTTTAAAACATACAACTCCATTTCGTCGAGGATACGGTCACACTTAACACGTATAACAAGCCTTTAAACCCCTAGGTGGCCTTAGTGGCCGAGTTATAGTCTCGGGAAGGTTTACCAGAGGTGTACCTACAAAACCTTTTATTCCAAACTCTAGTTATCTGTGAATAACTCAGGAATGACACTAAAGAGTCTCCTTGGTTGGCCTACTTTCATTGATCACAAGAGAAAGTACCCGGATGTGAGTCATATTCATATATATACAAGTGACAGAGTTCTATTCAGAAAGTCGCACTATGGACATTAATAATCGGAATCACACAAATGAATAGATTAAGAAGATGGATTATAGAGATAGATAGTTCAAAACAATGTTGTCTAAGGTCAATGGTGTTTCCCATATCTGTCTGAAGGCCTCCGCCAAGATGAACCTATGAATCCTAATGGATTGAGATACTAGTCTGGACTAATATCAACACAACTTGGCATATACAAGGGAACTAGTGGTCGATAATCCTAAATCTAGATCAACTCACTGGCATATACAAGGGAACCAGTGGTCAATTATTTTATTGCACAATAATAAACTTTTCACTTTTCACTTTTTTTTTTTTTGGATTGCATGATTTGATCTTTTGGATCCAAGCACATGCTTCTTGTCAGCATATTACATGATAGTTCCCATGGATCCTGCGTTCCACGCTTGTTTAGGGGACGGAGACAGGGAAAACACACACATATTGCTATCCAAGTGTCATTTTTTTTATTTTTTTGAACTTTATTCCGTTTGGTGATGTAGTTTTAATTGTGGTAAGTAAAAGGTTTGATTCTCGGACTTGTGAAGTTGATTTTAGACTTGAATTATAAAACTAATCTAGTGAATGAAACAAAGATTTTGTATCAAGATTGAGAGATTACTGGAAATCAGGATTTCACCAAACTCTAATTTTATGGTTTCAATATTAATTCTTTGACAATTATAGCTCTAAAAATAACAATTATTGACTCTTAATCTTTGCCAAGGTAGATTTTATAAAACATTAATTGTAAATGGTAAGCATGAGTTATCAAAACACCTAAGCTAAGCATAACCCATCAAACTAAATGACAATTAATTAATTTAAAATCATAATTCAATTTATATTAATGCAAAAGTCATAAAAAGAATTAAATAAAGTTATCACAATGATGAGAATTGGCTTCCTCCGTCATCCCAGTGATGGGGTTTAGCTCCGCATGGTGAAAATACGCTCAAAATATTTATTCATGGCTCAAAAGTGTGTTTACAATAGTGAAAAGAGAGAAGAGTAATAAAAACAGAAAACTGTAACGTTTATAAGTGTTGAGAAGTCACTGTTATAATAAACAATAAATCATATATGTTGCAGAATAATCGACTGTCTTTATGTGTCTGTTCTTCGTGTTCTTGAGAACGACACTTCTCTTATGTCGTCTGTAACTCTTATTCTTCCTCTTCACCTGCTGCTGCAACTCATCTGTAGCGTTTCGTTTTTCACATAAACCACCCAAAACTCTCGATGACCCTTTTTGGAACTCGTACAACCTTTTTATACACTCCAAGCTAAATTATCTCCCAAGTTATCTTCCATTATTCTTTTCTTTTGTTCACGGGAAATAATCCTTCGGGATTGATTTCTTTCCTTATTTTTCTTCTCTTACACGTCTCCTGCTTCATCCAAACTCCTTTCAAAGATATCATATGACCTAAATTGCACGCTCCTTCCATATATACTCGGAAAAATATCCCGAGAAACTCTATTCCCTGTTTTATCGTGATAAGAAGAAATCTTCTTTTTCTTTCGAACTTAAACACGTCATCTTCCATGTCTAGTCACAACAAATCAATACCAATCCATATCCAAAAGAAAGTTTACCGATTCTTGTCCAAACCTCTTCCTAAATAAATATAGAACAGAGACCCGAGACTATCTCTTCTTCTCTGTGAATCGATATCTTGTTGTCTCTCCATTCCAAATAGATTAGCACTCCTGTTTTAGCATAGCAGGCCCAAACCAACTAAACTCTGCCCAAAATCCCGTGGAAATAATTTCAGAACAAACATGCATGTGAACTGATATTCTCCCGCCAAAGCTTCTTTTCAAACGGTGAAGAAGGGTGCCCCCTATCCAGCGCCAGACTCCCTTTAGCACTTTGGGTGAAAATAGTAAATCTGGAGTGCAGATAGCGGTGGTGTCCCTTAGCAATTGAAGTGCCCCTTATCCAAATGATAGGTGGCTTTAGTAATTTTCTTCCACGAGCGCAAAAACCACTTTTTGAGCCAATTTCACCGCAAAATCTAATTTCTCCAAAAACACCTACAAAAACATAAAATAATCAAATAACTTCAAAATCGAGCACTAACAATGCACATAAATGAGATCAAAATAGACACATAAATGCGTCTATCATTTGGCCTGATTGGTTTGGTCTATTTATTATTTAGTAACTCAATCACTATATTCCATCCGGCATTGGTAACAATTCGATGTGTTGGGCCCCACCAAATCACTTAAAGAAACATATAATTTTTCAAATAAAATAAAATAAAAACAGAACATAGTGTGATGATTCCATTATAACACCTGAACTCTGTTTTTTTATGAATATAATTTGTTATTGGGTTCCTTAACTCCTACAACCAAGATGTTTCCATCCACTTAGACTGGTTAGTGTCATCCTAAATTGGCACAAATTTCTAGGCTCTTAAGTTTTTATTTTTATTATTATTTTTTTATATAAATTAAAAACTAACTAAAAGTTTTTCCCTCACCCCCAAACTTAAATCTAACATTGTCCTCAATGTTTCAAATTAAAGTGCAGTACCAAAAATATAAGTAACAAGAGGAATAAAGAGGTAAGTCAGAAAGATAGTACCTGGATGAAGCGTAGCAATCCTTCCATGGGAGCAAGAAAACATAATTCCACTAATGTACAACAAGAGGATGGGTTGCCTCCCATAAAGCGCTAAGTTTAGTGTCTTCATCCAGACTTTGTTACCCGTTAAAATTAATCCTGGTAGACAGGATCTCTCAGCTCCGATTCTTCAATTGCATGACTGGGTAACTCCAAGAATGGTTTCAACCGTTGACCGTTAACCTTGAAAGTTTCTCCCTTCTTAGGATTTTCGACTTCAACTGCACCATCGGGAAAAATAATTTTGACAAAGTATGGTCCGGACCACCGAGACCTCAATTTACCAGGGAAAAGATGTAGACGAGAATTGTAAAGGAGAAAATTTTGACCTGGTTCAAACGTCTTTCGAATAATTGATTTATCATGAAATATTTTTGTTTTCTCCTTGTAAATTTTCGCACTCTGGTAAGAATCATTACGAATTTCTTCTAACTCATTGAGTTGCAGTCTAAAGTTATCACCACCAGTAGATAGGTCAAAGTTTAGCCATTTAATGGCCCAATAAGCTCGGTGTTCTAATTCTACAAGCAAGTGGCAGGATTTACCAAAGATAAGTCTATACGGAGACATCCCTAATGGAGTCTTAAAAGCGGTTCGGTAAGCCCACAATGCTTTTATTAAGCGCAAATACCAATCCTTTCGGGTAGGGTTTACGGTCTTTTCTAAAATTTGTTTAATTTGCCTATTAGACACTTCAACTTGTCCACAATTTTGTGGGTGGTAAGGGGTAGAAACCTTATGGGTAATGGAGTATTTCTTCATGAGCATATCAAAAGACCGGTTACAAAAATGGGAACCTCTATCACTAATGATTGCTCTAGACATACCAAATCGAGAGAAAATATTGTCTCTAACAAACTTGATCACAACGTGGCGATCATTTGTCTTGGTAGCGATTGCTTCAACCCATTTAGACACATAGTCAACAGCTAATAAGATGTAAAATATTCCATAGGAATTGACAAAAGGACCCATAAAATATATACCCCACACATCAAATATTTCTATTATTAGTATATGATTAAGTGGCATCATATTACGTCGGGTCATCTTTCTTAACTTTTGACATCTATCACAACTTTGACAAAATATATGGGAGTCCTTAAATAGTGTTGGCCAATAAATATCGGATTGCAAAACCTTCACAGCTGTTTTTTTAGAACTAAAGTGACCCAAACAAGCTCCAGAATGACAAAAAGTCAGGACACTGGAGATTTCGTTGTTAGGAATACAACGACGGATGATCTGATCCGGGCAATATTTGAATAAGTACGGATCATCCCAGAAAAAATATTTAACCTCAGACAAGAATTTAGCTCTATCCTGTTTAGACCAATGTTTGGGCATTTGACCAGTTACCAAATAATTGACAATGTATGCAAACCATGGTAACAACGAGATGGAAAATAATTGTTTATCAGGGAATGTGTCATGGATCGGTCTCTCATCATCTCTAGTCTCATCAAGGATACATGATCAATGGTTAGCTACTACATTTTCAGACCCTTTCTTATCACGAATATCTAGAGTAAATTCTCGGAATAACAATACCCATCTAATCAGCTGAGGTTTGGAGTCCTTTTTTGAAAGGAGATATTTGAGTGCGGCATGATCAGAATAGACTATGACCTTAGACCCTAGGAGATATGATCTAAATTTCTCCAAAGAAAAAACGATGGCTAACATTTATTTCTCAGTGGTTGTATAGTTCAACTAGGCATCGTTTAGAGTCCTACTAGCATAATAAATCACACTAGGTGCTATATCACGTCGTTGTCCAAGGACAACACCAACCGCATAATCGGACGCATCGCACATGAGGTCCCAATCGGGTGGTTGGATGATAGGGGCAGAAGTCAACAATGATTTTAGCTTCTCAGAAGCTGCAACACAAGATTCATCAAGCACAAAGGCAGTATCTTTAGCAAGTAGGTTCGACAGGGGTAAAGCAATCTTACTAAAGTCTCTGATGAAACGACGATAAAATCAAGCATGGCCAAGGAAAGATCTAACATCCGTTACATTCTTAGGTGGTCTTAATTTTGAAATTAGTTCAACCTTGGCTCTATCAACTTCTATTTCCTTAGAGGACACTATATGTCCTAACACTATTCCATATTTAACCATAAAATGACACTTTTCCCAATTAAGGACTAAGTTCTTTTCTTTACAACGTTCTAGAACTAGTGTAAGGTGGTGCAAGCATTCATCAAAAGAGGATCCAAAAACCGAAAAATCATCCATAAAGACCTCGAGAAATCGCTCAACCATGTTCGAAAAGATACTTAGCATGCAATGTTGGAATGTTGCAGGTGCATTACACAACCCAAAAGGCATACGCCTGTAAGCAAAAGTACTAAATGGACATGTGAAGGTTGTCTTCGCTTGGTCTTCTGGGGCTATAGGGATTTGGTTATAACCATAATATCCATCTAGGAAACAATAATGGTTGCGTCCAGCTAATCTTTCTAACATCTGGTCGATGAATGGTAGAGGAAAGTGGTCTTTCCTAGTTGCTGAGTTCAGCTTACGGTAGTCTATACAAACTCTCCACCCGGTAGTAACACGGGTAGGGATCAATTCATTGTTCTCATTCGCAACTACTGTAATCCCAGACTTCTTTGGGACAACCTGAACAGGAATGACCCATTTACTATTAGAGATGGGGTATATGATACCTGCATTTAATAATTTGAGCACCTCAGTGCGGATCATATTAGGATTTAAACGTCGCTGCATTTCTCTTGAAGTTTTGGCACCTTCTTCTAGGTAGATGTGGTGTATACAATCAGTCAGACTAATTCCTTTCAAATCTGTTATAGTCCACCCTATTGCAGCCTTGTGCTCTCTAAGAACACTAACTAGTCTACTTTCCTGATTATCTAGCCAATTCTGGTTAAAACAAAGACCATTACCATCCATGTTGAGCTCAAGGGAGCAAACCCACAAAGTTTCAGCGTTTTAGTCTCAGCAAAACACCTTCAAATCTTCAACCCTAATTCTGTTACATAACAACCCAATTTTCCCTCCAAAATTTCAAATTCAAAAGGTTGAAGATGACTACCCCTTATCCAACAGTGGTGTCCCTTTAGCAATTTGGGCTACGTTTAGCAATTCCTGGGGGTGCGAATAGCAATTTATAGGGTACAAAGATGAATTTTGGGCTGCACATAGTGAAAAACTCCTGGGTGACTTTATCAACTCCTCCGGGACGTTTCTGGGTGCTTTTAGTAGTTTCACGAGCAGCCATCTCTTACCTCTCATATTCACTTCTTTTCTTCAATTTTTATACATCACTAAGGCTGTCAATATTTTCAGACATAACTCGCATCACTAAAGCAGACATGCCTTTCAGATAGAAAATAAGTAAATAATGAGAAATAAGTCGCCTCCAATAGCAATTGCACATGAAATGAGACTTTAGCCCCTTCTAAGCGATGTTTCTTCTTCTTTTGCTCCAAAGTACCTAAAACTCAAAATCAAACATAAAATACATAATTTACAAGAAAACTTAGCAAAGAAATCATAAACAATAGATAAATATCAAGGTGTTTTAGACCCCTATCATAACACAACAAGTTGTGAACGGTTATACTTAATCACACATATTGGTTGTTCATAAGATATGCAATGAATAACAAAACCAATAACGCCTGGCGATTTCCTTTTCGATTCAAAAACAAGTTTATGAACTTACTTCCTTAGAATACATGTAAACATTGTTCCCTAGGATGAAATCCTCACCTCATACCCATACATAATCACAATAGCATTCAAATGATTATGGTGATATCTTATCTACAAAGTTTAATGATTAAGCAATAAACCTCGTATTGTACTCCTTAATACTATGTCTATATAGAGTTCAAATATGCTTTGCAGTTTTGTTTTCAATATGCACGACTTGAAAGATACGTTAGGGAATGAAACAGTTCAAGTTAAATATAATTAACCTCAAGTGGAAGGATGATGTTGTCGTTGTAGCTCCTTGCTTCTTAACATCTTCAAGTCTTCGCAATACTTGTAAAGTTTCAAATCCTAATATTGTCAAGCTAGCCTATACGAAGTTGACTCTAGTACATAATCAAGTGACTCTTAACATGAGTTTTGATTCACTAAAATATGACAACCAATCTTGACATACCAACGCTTGGTGGATTCAACCGAGCTATGCTTAAAAAATCTCCCCCTTTGTCAATTTTAGTGACAAAACTCTTAAATCATATGGATAAACAAATTATTGCACATACGCTTGATTCCCGATTCAACAACACAGTAAACTTCTTACATTCAATCCTTGAAAATGTCGATGTTGACATTATAATAACAAATCTAATACTCCCCCTAAGGAATATATAGGTAGATATTCAATCCACACGTCTTTGTTATACCACTTCATATGACATGTTACTCCCACTTAGTATGTGCTTTCACTCTTTCATTTAGATAAAACGTTTAAGTACCAATGTTCTTTTCCTTTAGCGATACCAATCAATATAAAATCAATGCCAGTATCACTTGTTTACTCCATATATTTCTCCCCTTTTTGTCTCAAAAATGACAAAAAAATGAAAAAATAAAGGACAACACGAAAAGAATCTTACAAATCTCAAAATAGACTTGCAAACCTATAGAGTTGAGCACGAGGGTTCCACATACCATGTTCTGATAACCAATATCAAAAACTGAAACTACAAGTAGTTTTATTTTGATATGTTACCAAGGAAACAATTGTCCGAAACAATTTTTCCATTTTTAGTTTAGCAAACCAAAAATCAACTAAGCACCTTAGTCCCTTTGTTAAACCGATTGTACAAAAACAATCACTTAATTCGATAAGACCAAAATAAAGATAACTCTATTTTTCTCATCAGGTTCTAATTATCCATAAACTTAGACCTTTCAATTTTAAACAAGCCAAATACTAGGTTAGTTAACTAGTATTTATTGTTAAGGCATTCAATTAGACTTGAATAACCGAAACCTCACTTCGATAAGTCTAACTAAGATCAGAATTAACTTAGTTTCTCTTATTCGGAATCGAATTGGACTAAACAAATCATCCTGTAACCCTTTTATTTCGTTAAGCCATAAATAATTCATACAAACCAACATAAATTAACTTGAATAATTATTCACCTCAACCGGAAGGAATTGAAACAACATAGACATTAAAAGCACCGCTATTGCACCAAAATTTTGTAAGCCTAAACAATTGATACCACACAATAAAGCAAGATAACAATAGTTTTTTTTTAACCGGAACCAATTGAATCACATACATCCACACATACATTATGGAATAAAAATCAATTGAACCGAAATTTTGTTAAGCAAAAGCAATAAATATATATGAAATAAACTCAGGCTTTTCTTAAATAGGAAAACAGTTAACTAACAAGATTGTTACCTCAAATTTCGCATCCACTTCTCCAATATGATTGCATCTTCTTCCAGGGAGAATTGATATCGAAATATTATCATGTTGTCATCCTTATGCAAAAATAAAAGAATAACAACAACCAACCTTTACCAGAGAAATGTTGAAATCGGTTTTAACAATTGCAAGCAAAAGTTGAAAACCGTCGAAACACATATGCTTTTATGCTAAACCAAAACCGATTCAACATATTGTGACTTTTTCACATATTGTTTCTACTAAAACCCCTCATGATTCGTTGATAAAGCCTACCAACATGGGCTAGAACTTAATCCTGCTAAATCAAAAAGTCCCCCAAACCACAAGGGTTCACAATATATGAGATCAAATATTAAGGTAGTAAAACTGAAATCAAACATCCCATAAACATACATAGCAATAAGATAAAACCATCAAGCACATGCTATGTAAACTGAAAACTATCACAAGAAAAATTATAAATCAAATAGTTTTATTCATAATAATTTTATACAAACTAGACTTTACATAAAGTAGCCTAGTTTCAAATAAGAATTTAATCTTATCTTTGCTTTCCATGCCTTACTGGAGAAATCTTTTAGAAGAATCTCAACTTTGGTTTCTTCCTCTTTAGAATCTTATATATTTCTTCTAAATTCTTCAAGGTCTTCATGCCATCTATATTTTGCAATTGATTCTTTGTATCCAGCGATACTCGTTTTAGCATAAATAAGATCATCCTTGAGAAGATCTCTTCTTCCAATGAGTTATATGTTCCCTCAAACAAATTTTGAGCATGAATTGTTGAAAGAGTTGTCTTGATAGAGAAGGAGAAATAATCGGAACAAATTCCATATATTCTTTTCTCATAATATGTGTAGCTAGAATAAAGAGTCCTTTCAATCTTTTCAACACAATAATCACAGACAACATCAAACCGTTCTTTTCCTTTCACAATGAAAGGAATCATTAAAGAATTTTTGAACGAGGCAAAGTAGTACATGAGCTAATTATTTTCGAAATTTCTCTTCTCAAGTCTTCCTCAATTTCTACATACGGTAAAGGCATTATAGCACGATATTATAATAGAGTCACAATCAGACTTATTTATAATCCCTAAAAAGGAAAGGACTCCTAACTAGATCCGAAAAACGATTCTTTCCTTACAGAAGTGAGGAAACAGTTATAATGGTTTGGGAGGTTCCATAAACCTATTTGACCCCATTTTTATTTTTCTACTTTGTAGTAAATCATCAAAGGATGTTTTCACATTGATATCATTGGATATTTCTATATCCTGTTGGAGTCTAACAACTAGACTTTCATAGTCATCTTTATCTAAAATTATAACATGATTGGTTTTCTTAGACATTGTTCTAGATGACTTTTTCGATACCTTCTCAGATTTCAACATCAATTTGTAGGTAGTCTTTGAACAAAGATTCTTCATTTCAAGAGACGTTGCATCTTTCCATCTTGAAACATCAGATCTCATATCCCTATTGAAAAAGGTATTACCCTTTATATTATTTGTCTTTTTAGGATTATTTTTTTTGATATGATTTTGAATTCATGTGATTCGTTTGTCGAACTGGACAATAATGATCTGAGATGTGTTTGGAAGTGAAGTTATTCAACTTTTTTGAGACAAATGATAGAGCATTCTGCTTCTTTCAAATCTTACACTCCCTTTGTATATGACCTTTTTCTATACAATAAAAACAATGTTTATTGAAAGGTGTATAGTTTTTTGATTTACCTGTATGAAACTTTCAGTCATGATACTGCTTCATAGTTGGAATCTTCCTCTGTCTGCATTCAGAGATTTTCTGTTGGAATATCACTTGAGCCCTTGGGCGAATCATGCAAGCATACTTGTACTGGTGGATCTTCAGGAGTAGACACACAAATAACCTTTACGAATTTTACTTCTTTGTTGATCGATGAAGTATCAATTCCATCATAACCTAATCCTCGTTTGTTGCCATGGCATCTCCCTGCATCTATCATGGAAGACAAGTTAATTGTGATATATATAAGTCTTCTCAGCCTTACCACCTATTCTTCTAGCACCTTGATTTTTTCAAGAGCATTGGTTAGTTGATCCTTAAGAGGATTTTTATTCAAGGAGTTAGACTCAATTTGTTCGCTGCTCATTGGATGTTGAGAATTAATCAAGGCTTTTGCCTCAAAAAGTTTTTTATTCAACAAGTAATGTTTCTTATTGAGGTTCTCAAACTCAAGAGTTTTTGAGTGAAGACTTTCTTTGTAGTCTTTAAAAAGATAACTGGAACTCTGATATCCATAGAAGAAGCCAGAAAAAACCTTTTTCAGCTTCCTGTTTTGTCTGCTGAGAGGAGAAAGAAGCCCAATCACATCTGAAGAAGATAGATCATCTTCAACCTCTTGATCGATTTCAGAGTCACCATCTTCAGAAATCTCATCAAGTTGCTTTTGAAGGCAAGTTTTCCAATTACCAGAGTCTATATTGTAGATATCAGCCTGATCAGTAGATTCACAGAAGGTGCTATCTTCAAGACCTGATTTTTCATCTTATAGGTTAACTGAATCACTTAAGAGATTCATTCTAATAGGTTGGATCGCACCAAACACATATTGTTAGATCTTTTCGTGTTTTCCTGCTCTGATACCAATTGAAAAGGCGAGGGTACCCAAATATACCTCAAGCTAAAATCTTTCCTACCTATAAGTCCTTTCTCCGAAAGTGACTGTCTATGTACTGAATCGAGATAATGCAACTAATCGGTTCACACTTCGTGTGATCGTCTATGGATACGAGATCAAGACAATACGACAACGAAGTATGTTACTTGATAAAAAGGTTCGGGCTTAACCAAACACAATAGGATTCACTTATCAAGTAAATAGGAATTAACATTTGTGTGATTTACTTTAGTTATAATAAAATAATTATAATGAGGAAATATAAAGTAAATAACACATCAAGATTTTGTTAACGAGGAAACCACAAATGCAGAAAAACCATGGGACCTTGTCCAGGATTGAATACTCTCAGGATTAAGCCGCTACACAAAATTACACATAACTTCATATAGTTGAGACCAAGCAACTAAACCTATAGTTCACCTGGTTCCATCTGTATAGTCACGCCTCCAACTTATAAATAAGTCACGTACTTTGAACAATTCCTTTGGTTCGTATTCCAAACAGTAAAGGAACAACAAATCTGTTTGGTATCAACTCTCTTCAACCAAGTGATATGAGTCGGACAAATTCTCTTCCATTTATCTTAACATAAACTCATTCCTTGGGTCCTTAGATCTATCTTATGTTCAATTACCGAAGTAATCGTTTAATATTTTGTAATCAATACCTTTAATCACAAAGAATCGTATTGATGCCGATCGACTCAATTGATCAATCCAATATTTCACAAGGATAAACCGATTATTAATTGGATCCTCTTTTACCAAAACAAGTATTGTGCACACCAAAGATTATCAACCCAGAAATAAGAAATCTTCAATATCTTCTTTGTCTTCAAATCTTCTTAGATCTTGAATAAACACCCGCACATAATTACTTGAATCTCTTGTGATCAATCACGCACAGAACGGAGTCTGTTAACAATGGATTATCACAAGATAGTCTTTAGAACTAATAACAGTCTAAAGATCCATGTAGAAACTCTGAACTAGTTTGAGTGAATCTTATATCAGAAGATAATATTCTCAAGCATAAACAAACTAGGTGCAATCAAAGTTCAACCATCATTAGTCAATCAAATCAATAAAAACAAAAGATAAACCGCAATTATCTAGTTTCCCACCAACGGTACACGCTAGAGCTTCTCAATCCCAAAGAAGACTATAAACTGAGCGGTCGTAAGAGATTTCACCTAATTAGGTTACTCTCCTCTCCGAATAGGCGGCTACACCAGTAACAACAACAAAAGAGGAAGTCTGTTATTATGAAGGATTAGTTTGCTAGAAAGGCAAACTTCAAGTATTTATAGACAAGGAAGTTTGGACACCAAGGAATTTCCAAGACCGGAAATATTCTCAAGATATTCATAAAAGCACAAATTCGGTTTTCATAATTCCTGGAAATGCTCTGTCCAAAAATAATGATAGAAATCTCTCGGAAAATATCTAATTAGTAAATGCACATTACTAATTCTTATTTCCCTACAAAATTAAGTTAATTACCTTAATTAAAAGATTCTTAACTTATTTATGTTTGATCTTGAGACTCTCTTCCCTTAGCTATTAAGGAATAACTTTGAACAATTAAAGAAATAAACATTCATAGAACGTGTTCAAAGTATGTCGACATATTAACTTTGTAAGTTCTATTTTACACTTACAACCTTGAAACCGATTTGCCACACTTCCTAACAAGTTTAGAATTAGTTCATCTGACTTTCAAAAACTATGCGATTGATCAAATAACATTCAATCACAATCATGGATTTAACGGTTCTACCAAAACGAGTTTTGGTTCTACCTCCATGTGAGTACTCTGCATAGTCACACTAGCTTTCCAAAGTTCGGTTGACTAGGTACAAGGATCGGTTCCCCACTTATATATGGTATCTAACTTATATGTCTTGCACATGTCCATAGGATTGGTTCCCATTTGCCTAAAAACGTGTTGCACATGTTCATAAGATCGGTTCCCCTTTCTGCTATAAACCTTGCTGCACCTCATACAAGGATCGGTTCCCCTTTGTGATGTACTGCACCTCTTACTAGGATCGGTTCCCCTTTCCCATAATTGGTCAGACATAAAAACACAAACCCGGTCATACCATCTCAGGTGATTACTTAAAATAAGTTTCACTAATAAAAGTCATACCAATACATAAGTCAGGCATTTTTGAATAGTTCTACCAAGAATACAACAAGTTGTGAACGGTTATACTCAATCACACATATTGGTTGTTCATAAGATTTGCAATGAATAACAAAACCAATAACGCCTGGCGATTTCCTTTTCGATTCACAAACAAGTTTATGAACTTACTTCCTTAGAACACATGTAAACATTGTTCCCTAACATGAAATCCTTACCTCATACCCATACATAATCACAATAGAATTCAAATGATTATGGCGATGTCTTATCTACATAGTTTAATGATTAAGCATTAAACCTCGTATTGTATTCCTTAATACTATGTCTATCTAGAGTTCAAATATGCTTCGCAGTTTTGTTTTCAATATGCACGACTTGAAAGATACGTTAGGGAATGAAACAGTTCAAGTCAAATATCACTAACCTCAAGTGGAAGGATGATGTTGTCGTTGTATCTCCTTGTTGATTCACATCTTCAAGTCTTCGCAATACTTGTAAAGTCTCAAATCCTAATACTTTCAATCTAACATATAAGAAGTTGACTTAAGTACATAATCAAGCGACTCTTAACATGAGTTTTGA
The DNA here is from genome assembly GCA_023529315.1 of Papaver bracteatum. Taxonomy (NCBI): domain Eukaryota; kingdom Viridiplantae; phylum Streptophyta; class Magnoliopsida; order Ranunculales; family Papaveraceae; genus Papaver; species Papaver bracteatum. The sequence goes on along the minus strand of JAJJWX010000810.1, from coordinate 216,123 downwards.
TTCACTAAAATATGACAACCAATCTTGACATACCAACTCTTGGTGGGTTCAACCGAGCTATGCTCTAATAGAGAGAGTTTTGTAATTCGAGCTACAAATTTTCCTCTTGAGGGAGCGAGCTTGATCACGACCACTCAGGATAAGTGGATGGTGAATGCTAGCACAAAATCCATTCTCCTTGTGATTCATTCTCTTCAGGAGCAACCGAGTAGAGTTTGTTTGGCATCTTTGACTACACAACAAGAAGATGACCTAGAAAGGTTGAAGTTGAAGTATAAGGATGTATTTTCAGATGTCATGGGATTACTGCCAAAGAGGAGTGTGAAGTATGAAATCATGTTGACCGGAGAGAGTTCTCTACTAATGTAGGTCTTTATCGCACGACCATCGAGAAATCTGGTGAGATAAAAAAAACAAGACCAAGAACTACTAGAATTAGGAATGATAGTGCCAAGTGCTTCACCTTGTGGATCAGCGGTGTTGTTGGTGCAAAATAAATATGGAGGCTGGCGTATGTGTATTAATTATAGAGCATTGAACAAGATCACAATCAAGAATCGTTACCCTTTACCTAGGATAGACGACATGATCGATTTGTTGGAAAAATCTCGAGTCTTTACAAAATTAGATTTCAAATCCGGATACCACCAAATGAGAGTCCAAGAAGATGATACATGGAAGACTTCTTTCAAAACCAAACAAAGCTTGTTCGAATGGTTGGTGATGCCTTTTGGTTTGTGTAACGCTCCGACGACGTTTATGCGCTCGATGAATGATTTGTTACGACCTTTTATAGAAGATTTTGTGATAGTCTACTTGGATGATATTCTAGTATACATCAGAACTTGGGAAGAACATCTCGTTCACGTTGGGAAGGTGTTTAAAGTGTTACATGAAGGTGTAGGATCAGAATATCGCCACAGCAATACTCCTGTGAGATTTACAGCGACAGTTCTGCGAGATCTTCAACAACACACTGCGAGTGTCACAGAATGATCGAAAGAATAATGTAGAGGATGACGATAACAGAAACATGAGAAAAGCGTGATGCTGCTGCGAAGCTTACAAATGTCTGCGAGGGTTAACATTACAAACACTGCGAGAGTATCGCGAGTCAGATCCGAAACTAAATGATAACTTACCTGTCATCCACTATATAATTTCCTATATAAAGAGTCGAACAAGTGAAAGGAAAGGGGGGGGGGATCATTTTTAGAGTCTGGAGAAAGTTTTGAGGTGAGAGAAAGTTTTTGTGAGCGGTTGTATTCTTGATTTCTTCCATTTCTTGTAATATTTCTGAGAAATAATCAATAAAGTGTAGTTTTTAATCTTCAAATATGTGTTGATAATTGTGGATTCTTGTGAGGGGTGTAGTGTAGGAATTCCTGCAACTACATAATGGCGCTAGAAATAGGGAACTGAAAGTTGAAAATTGTAGAAGAAGAAAGATTAAAAATCAGTATTCAAGTTAAAAAGATGATCGAACAAGTTGGTGAAGTGGTTGAAGGAAAAATGATTAAAGCCAAGAAGAATTACAGGAAGTTGGAGTGTAATATGATAACAAAAACGATAATCAACCAATTCCATGAAAATATTAAAGGAAGGATCCATAAAAGAGATTTTGAAGGAAAGAAAATTATGACGGTGGAGAAAGTATCGCCTCTGAAGGATTGGGAAAAACAGAAAATCACGTTCACAGCAACAGAAATACCAAGAGAAAGTTTGGATCATACATCTCCTTTGGTAATCACGGTATCCACTATACGAATGAACAAGGAAAAATCAACAAGATCTACGGAAGAATGGGCTGTGAATAAAACTTTGGCGGATACAGGAAATTCTGTAGATATAATATTTTATCATGTATTTAATAAAATGGGATACAAGGATGAAGAGATGTCTTTTTCAGCATATCATATTCATGGCTTTGGAAAATCTATAACAAAACCTAAAGGCGAAATAGTGGTACGAATTCCGCTAGGAGAGATTGAAACACAAGTAACATTATGTGTCGTAGATATGGAATCACCATATAACATGTTATTAGGGCGACCATGGATACACGCGATCAAGGATGTAGCGTCAATATTACATCAATGCATCAAATTTCCTATGCCCAGTGGAGTTGGAGAAATTAGAGGAGATACTGATCTTGCGAAACTGTGTTATCAAATTGAAGTAAAGAATTATGATGGACGTGCAAAGCTGCGAAAAGCTTGCAGAAAAATGGCAAAAGAGGCAAAGAAAGAAGAAGAATTAAAAGTATACATGATAAGAGCAAAAGAAGGAAAAGGAATACCCAACGAAATTTCGCAAGATGGAGATAAGCCTGCGAAATTTATGAAAACATCAACACCAATGGGGGAACCTAAGGCCAGTTACATCGTAGCAGAACCAACAAAGAAAGTAAATATTGGGAGTAAATAAGAACCTAAGATGCTGAAAATTGGAACGAAGATGGATGCAGATGAGAAAGAGCGAACCATAAACCTCTTGCGAGAATATAAAGACATCTTCGCGTGGAGTATGGATGAGATGCCTGGAATAGACCCGTCAGTTGCATGTCATAAGTTAGAAATTAACAAGGATGTAAGACCATTTAAACAAAGGATAAGAAAAATCGCAAAAACATACCATTCCCAAATAGAAGAAGAATTACAGAAGATGCTTGATGCAGGAATTATAAGGCAGACAAAGTACCCGGAATGGATTGCAAACATGATGGTGGTTCCAAAGAAAAATAAAGGGATAAGAATTTGTATAGACTTTACTAACTTAAACAAAGCTTGTCCTAAAGATAGCTTTCCATTACCAGATATTCCTCAAATGGTCGAATCAGCAGTGGGAAATGATAGAATATCTTCATTAGATGGGTATAAAGGGTATAATCAAATTCCTCTCGCTGAAGAAGATCAAGAGCACACCGCATTCTTTGCTCCAAGAGGATTATACTGCTATACAAAGATGCCCTTCGGTTTGCGAAATGCTGGTACAACATATCAAAGAATGGTGGGGAAAGTGTTTGCGAAGTGGATCCATAAAACATTAGAGGTATATATATATGACATGTTAATCAAGAGTAAAGAAGCTAAAAACCATGTTCAGGACTTGAAGGAGATTTTCGATCAAATGCGACATTTTAACATCAAGGTGAATCCCGAAAAGTGTACTTTTGGAGTAGCTTCAGGAATTTTTTTGGGGTATATTGTGTCAAAAGAAGGAATACAAGTTGATCCAGATAAAGTACAAGCAATTCGCGACATGCCAATACCAGAAACAGTAAAAGATGTACAGAAGTTAAATGGGCTTTTGGTTTCTCTAGGAAGATTCATCTCGCGATCATCAGACAAATGCAAGCATTTCTTCAATATACTCAAGAAGGGAACAAAATTCAGGTGGATAGATGAATGTGAAAAGGCTTTTCAAGGAATTAAAGAACATTTAATGAACATATCCATCTTACGGAAACCGGATCCAGGAGAAGAATTATTGATATACCTTGCGACAACTTCGCACGCATTAAGTGTAGTGTTACTGCGAGTGGATACAGGAATAGAAAAACCAATTTATTACATCAGCAAAACATTTAATACCGCAGAGAAAAATTATTCAAAGATTGAGAAGTTGATTCTAGCATTAGTTTATGCAACATTCAAGCTTCACATCTATTTTCAAGCACATAAAGTAAAAGTATTAACAAAGGTGCCAATTGAGTCAGCAATGAAGAATTCCAAAAGATCAGGCAGAGTTGAGAGATGTAATGCACAAGTAGGACACTTTGATATTAAGTATGAAATCCTATCTTCGCCAAAATCATAAATTGTAGTAGATTTCTTAGTAGAGTTTCCTCTAGAAGATGATGAAGTTGTAGAAGAAATGATGGATGTTGAAGACGAACATGGGGACCCAAGATATCTATTAACAGAACCCAATAGGTGGGAAATATTAGTGGATGAATCATAAAACGGGGAAGGAAATGGAATTGGAGTTATCTTTATCTCTCCAGAAGGAGAAAAAATAGCTTTTTCATTCAAATTGGAATTCACGTCCATTAATAATGATACGGAATATGAAGCTGTGATTCATTCTCTAAAATTCGCAATAGAAATGAAGTTGGAGAATGCTAGAATTACTAGTGACTCGAAATTGGTTATTCACCAGATAAAAGGAAAATACACAACAAATGGACCATCTTTGAAGAAATACAAGAAACTTGTTGAAGAATTGTCTGCGAGAATTCCAAAAATAAAATGGAGGCATATATCAAGAAAAGATAACAGACTCGCAGATGCTTTCGCCTTCATATCAAGTATGATGACATATCCGGCTGCGAGATGCATAAAAATTCAGACACTTATATCACCTTCAATCAATAAAGAAGAAGAATAAGATATAATGATAATAGAAAGTGGCGAAGAAGAACCAAGAGGAAATATTGCAGATTGGCAAGTAGAAACTCATGCATATTTGGCGAGAGGAGATACACCAAGAAATAGATTAGAAGCACACAAGTTAAAAAGCCGTGCTGCAAATTATGAGTTAAAAGATGGAGTATTATATCACAAATCTTTTAATGGGCCATCACTTAGATGCTTGACACGGGAAGAAGGAGAAAAAGTGTTAAAAATGTTGCATAGTGGTGATGCTGGTAATCACTGCGAAGGGAGATCTTTGGCATACAGAACAAAAATGCAAGGCTATTACTGGCCATATATGCATGAGGATGCAAAGAAATTATCAAGACGTTGCGAAGATTGTCAGCGATATGGAAAGAAGATAAATGCACCAGGGGCACCATTGTCATCTTCAACAAGTGTGTGGCCTTTTGGAAAATGGGGGTTGGATATTTTGGGACCATTTGTACCGGGTTCTGGACAAAGAAGATATTTAATTATCGCTACATATTATTTCACAAAATGGGGAGAAGTAAAGGCAGTACAACACATTCGCGACAAAGACATTTTTACATTCATATTTGAAAATATAATTTGCAGATTTGGGATTCCTGCACAGTTGGTATATGATAATGGAAAGCAGTTTGAAGGACAGAATATAGAATTGTTACTTAATGCAATTAAGATTAAATGTGGAAAGTCAACACCACTATATCCACAGGCCAACGGACAGGTAGTGGTAACAAATAAGACAATTGCATATATACTGAAGAAGAAATTAGTAGGACACCACAGGGCATGGTGTGAACAAGTGTATAATGCAATATGGGCTTACAATACAACTACACGGGAAGCTACTGGAATGTTACCTTTTTGTTTGACAAATGGGGCTGAAGCTGTGTTACCAACATAAGTTGATATTCCTACAACAAAAAGAGAGGCTTGGGAGAAAAATCTTAGTGCTGGTATGATTCTAAATAAACTTGATGAGTTAGAAGAGAAGAGAGAAAAAGCTTTACAACATATGGAAAATTATCAGCAGAGATTAGCTCGCGAGTATAACAAACGTGTCAAAATACATGAGTTCCAACTGGGTGATTTAGTGTTGTGAGAAACACCAGGTTATCAGTGAGAAAAATGGTGGAAAGCTGGCGAGAAAATGGGATGGACCATATATCATTAAAGAGATAGTTGGAACAGAGGCATATAAATTGATGGATCCAGAGGGTAGAGACGTTGGTCAAAGACTTGGTAGACCATGGAACAGACTATATCTAAAAAGATATTACCAATAACAAATTTTGAGAAAGCTTTATATCGCAGATGCAAGAGTATTCAAGATTATTTTATCGCAGCTTTTTACCGCAGTTGCAAGAGTATTCAAGATTATTTTTATCGCAGCCTTTTATCACAGACGCGAGATTATTCAAGATTATAATAAGAAACAAAAAGTTATTATTTCGTTACTTCATAAGATCTTTGATTATTTCACAAAGGAAAGAGTCGATGATTATTTCGCGTAGATATCTCACAAAGAATTGAAAGAAATGACAGAAATGGAAGAATAAAGAAACGCGGAAAATTTCGCAGAAACGCGAATAAAATTTGGCAAAAACATTAGAATGGGACGAACCTTTATGGCATACACCCTAGTTCGCGAATAAAATTTTGCAAGAGGCAAATGTAAGACCTAAAGTACGTCATATAAGGGGGTATATGTTTTCATGACTCAGGGATAAGGTTATACCGCTGCTGGAACCTGAGTCATGAAGATGTTGGGGTTAAAGAAAACCTATCCAGGAGAGATACTTTGGATTTCCAACTATATATATATATATATATATTAACAGTTGGGCGACTAAGGGTCTCTTCTAAGGGGTGCAAAATATGACCAAGGCGCCGAGGTACACAGTTGAACCAAGGGTGCCCGGGGCGTATGAAACTACCCTGGCCATTCTTGGAAAGTCTTTGCTATGCTTCACTCGGCCTAAAGAACACCCCACCTAGGGTGCAGTCTCGTAACCATAATCCATATAGGCAAAATGGATAAGAGGCTGCAAAAACAACTGGTTGTTGGTAAAACCGGATGGGAGGAGATAGTCTTGTATGGACGATGTACGCCTCCTTGAAGGGGCAAACAGGGGGATGATAAGGGAGGCACCCTCCAATAGGGAGCTGATAAGTGTCTTAAGACGCACATGTCATGAGGATTTTTACTCACGGAAGTATCAAGGCTTGTCATATTTGTGTAATAAATATATATAGAGGCAAAAATCCATGAGAAAAATATAATATAAGATCAATGGGTTTTTACATGAAAGTGTAAAGACGTCATGCGATTTCATCGCAAGACGGCAATGTCATGGGGCTTTGTTCTCGCAAGAAAACTAAGACCTGTCATATTGTCGCAACAAAATGACAAAATATGGATAAGGCAAGATCAATGGGTCTTTACATGTGAATGTAAGGACGTCCTGCGATTTTGTCGCGAAAAAAAAGATTGGCAAAATAAGACATTTACTTAGGAAGGCAAAATAAGACCAATAGAATAATCCCATACATTAATCATTTTATTTTTATTTTCAGAATGCAGGAAATATTTGTTCATTCCAAGAAAGATAATGAGAGGCAAGTATGGGAATTGATGAATTGATAAATAAATTATCATTATCTTTCTCGCGAATTCTTCAAAATAACAGAAGCATAACTAAAATTCAAAGTTGTATAAAAGTACATCACTTGCGAGAAAAGGAAAAGAAGAGAAAATAAAAGCATCACTCAAGCTTCACTATTAGTCTCGCCAATTTCAGCATTAGCTTTGCCCATGATACTTCCTTCGCCAATATGTTCCTTGTTATGATTATCTCGATCTTCTTCTTCATTGGGTTTCTTGCCAACTGTTACTTCACCGCCAGTAACTGTTTCTTCAGGAGGGATTTTTTCTTTATCTACTGAATCTTCTTGAGAATTATCTTCTTCTTCACTTTCATATTAAAGATCAACATCAAGGGGACTTGGAATCTCATCATTATATACATCTAGAGGCTTGATTGATATAGTAGGAAGAGAGTTTGCCAACAAATCTTCATTCACAAGAACTTCAGCGCTAAGATGAACTTTGCGAAGGAAAGCCCTATCGCGATTTCTAATATCCATGTCTTTGAAGTATTCAAGATAATCATATTTTCTCTATGCGCGATCGCGAGAATGAACAAGACGAGCAGTAAGCAATCCATTTTCCTTGCGAATTTTAGCTAGTTGACCATTTAAAATTGAAATAGTTGAAAGAAGTTTCCTATCAGATTCTGCGAAAAACAAGAGTAAAACATGAAATATATTCAAGCAAATGTTTCGCAAGAAGAATTAAAAAGAAATTTAATAGAGAAATTAACAGTTGAGGAAGCCAAAATGACTACCTTCCTTTTGTGAGGTTAAGTTTTGAATTAGTGTCAAACAATAATTCTCTCAATGGTCCATGGCGTCATCAAACTTATCTCCAACTATACCTTTCAGGCGAGACTTTATTTTTCTTCTTTAGAGAGGAGATAAGTATTTTCTTTTACTAATGAAGAGTAAGATTCTTCTAATTGTGAATATTCTTTTTTGAGTCGGTTAACCTTCACACTTAAAATTATCCTACCCTGGATAAGATTATTCTTCTCATTGATAGATGATTCAGTTATTTCCTTAAGTTCATTCTTCAGCAAACGAAGAGACTGTTCTTGATTATCACATATTTTCTGAAGAATACTTAATTGCTGCGAGGAAATCGCCGTCTTGTTTAAAAAATCACGCTTCTCTTGAGATAAGGTCTTATTTTTATCTGATAAAGTTTCCATCGCCAGGTTAGCTTGGGTTAACAAATAAGAGAGGCGAGAAATTTCGCTACTTAAATTTTTTAGCTTTTGTACTAGTTGGCCATTCTCATTGGTAAGGTTATCTATTTGATCAACGGAATATGTATGAAGGTTACCTAATCGATTATATTGGTCCATCCATGAATCTTTCTCAACATGGCTTCTTCAAGAAATGATTCAGATTTAAACCTCTCCATTAATCGTGTATGATTTAAAGCTTAATATGCGAATAAAGGATTTTAAAAGAAGAATTGAGTACAGAAAGAAGAAAATTTATCCAAACATAAAAATCATAGACAGAGGCAGAGATGTTATACCTTTTAATTCCTTATTTTTACTGCGAAGATTTTCGCAGTCTAGCGAAGAGTTGTGAAGATTTTGGCAAAGAGTATCGCATTCTAAAGTCTTGACTTGAAGACTTTCCTTTAGAGATTCAACTTTGTGTTCTAAAGATGCTTGTGTATCATTTCGGTCAGAACCAAAATATTTGCTCAAAATCTCGCAGACACCATGCCTGACAAGATCAGTAGAATATCTCCTAGCATCATCCAGAATATCAGATAAAACTTTAAAAGCAACATCTACTCCTATAGAAGTTTCTTTATAAGAAGGGGGAGATGCAGATGGCACAGTGGTGACAATGGAGAGTTGAATATTTGAATCATTCGCAGGAAGTACATCATCCGAAGATGAAGTATCTGGAAAAGTAATAAATGGAATTGAAGAAGAGTTAACTTGAGAAGTAACTACGGTAGGAGGGGAAGAAACTTCATTCACAGCAATATAAGGAATTTCATTTATTAGAGGATCAGTGGAGGCAGGGATACTGGTGGCGATATTATCGCAAACAGAAGCTAAAGGTTCAGTCTGCGAAGGTTTTGGGACAACACTTGCAGAAATTAATTGGGGAATAGTAATATCAAAACCAACAGTTTTAACTTTGCGAGATCTCTTGCGAGGATTAGCAATGTTTTCATCAGCCTGCGAATAACAATCTAGATAAGAAACAGAGGCAATAATATTTTTATTAAGAAAGCAAATGTTTCTTACTACCTTATCATTTGTAGACTTTCTTTTCTTCTCAGCGGGGTCTTGTTGCGAATTCCTGGAAGTATTAGGGTTTTGAACTATGAGTTTGGTATTAGAAACGATTCCGATGAAACAGAAAAAACGAGTATGGGAATTACATAAAATCGAGTAAGAACAGATCAAATAATTTAGATGAACAAGAACAAGATCGAATTCAATAACAACAGAAGAACATATACCTTGATGACTCCATGAAAGCAGTAGCAGATGAACCTTTGAAAGAAGAAAGTTGCAGAAAACGAAGAGATGAGGAAGACGAAGAAATAAAAGAAGAAGATTACTTCTTTATTAGGTTTCCCCTTTTATATACAGAGATATGGTGACCGGATAATAATGATAATACCGGTAAAAAGAGGAATATTTGATACGTATAGGCGGTTATACTAAATTTACGGAACTTTGTCGGGGAAAGAATATGGAAAGATAGGAAACCGCGACATCAATAAGAGGGAAAATTCTCATGATCTTTTTTCTTCGCAGAAAAGACATGAGAAGAGTCAAGATGTAGGATCAGAATATCGCCATAGCAATACTCCTATGAGATTTACAGCGACAGTTCTGCGAGCTCTTCAACAACACACTGCGAGTGTCACAGAATGATCGAAAGAATGACGTAGCGGATGACGATAACAGAAACATGAGAAAAGCGTGATGATGCTGCGAAGCTTACAAACTTCTGCGAGGGTTAACATTACAACTACTGCGAGAGTATCGCGAGTCAGATCCGAAATTAAAGGATAACTTAGCTGTCATCCACTATATAATTTCCTATATAAAGAGTCGAACAAGTGAAAGGAAATGGGGGGATCATTTTTAAAGTCTGGAGAAAGTTTTGAGGAGAGAAAAAGTTCTTGTGAGCGGTTGTATTATTGATTTCTTCCATTTCTTGTAATATTTCTGAGAATTAATCAATAAAGTGTAGTTTTTAATCTTCAAATATGTGTTGATAATTATGGATTCTTGTGAGGGGTATAGTGTAGGAATTCTTGCAACTACAGAAGGCTAGTTGAAGTTGAACGTAAATAAGTGTGAGTTAGGGAAGGAGGAGTTGGTGTACATCAGATTCATTATTGGTGGTGGAAAATGGAAGATTGATCCAAGGAGGGTTGAAGTGATCACTAAGTGGCCTAGACCTAGTACTGTAACTGGAATCAGAAGTTTGTTAGGGGCTTGCACATACCTGCGTAAGTTTATTCGGCATTTTTCGACTATTGCAGGACCATTATATGGTTTGACGGGAGCTAAGGCAAAGTTTGAATGGCAGAAAATCTATGAAGATACTTTTCAGTTGCTAAAAAGGAAGATTTCAGAAGCACCGGTGTTGGCATTCCCTAACTTACAACGTACTTTTGAAGTTGAGATCGACGCTTCTAACTATGCAATGGAAGGAGTGTTGTTACAAGATGGTAAACCAGTGGAGTACCATTCATAATTGTTCTCAGGTGCTATTAAGAACTACGCACCTTATGACAAAGAATTTTATGGTTTGTATCAATGTATCAAGCATTGGAGATTGTATCTCTTAGGGTAAAGAAGTAGTGGTACATTCATATAACAAACCATTGGAGTATCTACAAGCACAGACGAAACTACAACAAGCCCGACACATGAAGTGTATGTCTTACTTGATGAGTTTCAACATTCTAATTAAGTATAAGAAGGGAGAAACAAACAAGTTGGCAGATATGTTGCCTCGTCCACCAATCCGAGCATTAATGGTGGTCATGAGAATTCAGCCGATTGTTCCTCAAGAGTATGCAGAGTCATACACGTCTAGCAAAGACTTTAAGAAGGTGTTAGAAGGTATAAATAGTGGTTTGAAAGGTAAGTTTGAACTCCGAGATGGATTGTTATACAAGGGTCGGTTACTTTGCATTTCATAAAATGGGGATCATTTATAATGGTTGAGAGAGGCATACACATCTCGAGTTGCTGGACACTTTGGGATGAATAAAACTCTTCTTAACCTTCGTAGTTATGTCTTTTGGCCAAAGGTGCAAGATGATTTGGCTAAGTTGGTTAGAGGGTGTAAGTTATGCAGCACATCTAAACCTTCCAACAGAAAACGTGGGTTATATCTGCCATTACCAGTACCATCAAGGTCTTGGGAGAGTATTTCTTTGGATACCTTGGTAGGTTACCAAAGACCAAGTCTGGTTATGATAACTTGTTCGTGGTGGTCGACGGATTTAACAAGATGATTGTATTATTCCATGTACAAAGACGGTAACAGGAGCCGGTACAGCAAATCTCTTCTTTGAGCATGTATAGAAGCATTTTGGTTTACCTACTTCGATTATTTATGATAGGGATATTCAATTCCTTAGTCACTTTTGGGATTCTTTATGGAAGATGATGGACACTAGGTTGAAGAAGAGTACAGCTTTTCATCCACAAACATACGGGCAAACAGAAGTGGTCAACAGGACTATGGTTCACATGCTAAGGGGATATAATTCTAAGCATCCTAAAAATTAGGATGAGAGTTTACCATATCTACAATTTTCTTTCAATAGAGTAATTCACAGTTCTTCAGGAAAATCTCTTTCGAGACGTCTTATGGTTACTTACCACCTAGCCTTTTCGATCTAGAATTTTCTACCGACTCCTCAATAGGGGGAAGGAAGGAAGTGAACGACAAAAGGCACAAAAGTTCTTAGAGAAGATATCTCAGATCCACGCAACTGTTGAAGAACAATTAAAGAAGTCACAATCCAAATACAAAGCAAAACATGACAAGCATATTGTGCCTTATAATTTCGGTATTGGTGACTTGGTATGGTTAAAATTAGGTACGGAGCGATTGAAGGGGGAAGGTAAGAAGTTGAAGCCATTGAGATATGGACCATTTCTTATACTCGATCACATTGGTGACAATACGTTTTGTACGGATTTACCACCTTATCTAGGAATGTACTCGGTTATAAATGCCAAATACTTGAAGTTGTTTGAACCACCATTACTAGATGATGGCGGCGATGACACCATGATCTTACCACGAGTATAAGACTTATGGTTTGATAGAGAGGAACCGCTCAAGGAAGACTGCATATTTGAGCGAAGAGCGACTAAAACACGATAAGGAGAGAAAGAAGCTTGTCTCACAAAACCACACTATTTCGATCTAAGGGTGTTTGCATCACAAACCACACTCTAGATCGAAATAGTGTGGTTTTGTGAGACAAACATACATAGAAAGGGAGGTTTGTGAGACAAATCACCTAGATAGAAGTTTGTGAGGCAATTAATTATTGTAAAAGCAAGCTTAGCAAAATAGTTTAAGGTTATTTACTGTTTAGAGATATTGTGAGCGTAACAAATAGAGAATTGTAATAGTTTTCTTGTTCATAATTTATATAAGATATTTTCTTCGAATATGGTTTCTAGTGTGTTATATTTTCTAGTTTTCTTATATTATTACTCTGAATTACGCCTCTATAATAATAGTCACCAAGGTACAAATATCATCACGTATCACCAAACCACTGGAAATTTCTTATAATTTTCTCACACACTTTAATAAAAGAGGCATGATACTCATAAAATGACATGTTATATACTGGCATGCTATATAAGACAGTTTTAGCACCAATGTATCTTGAAAATACAACAACTTACTTCCTCAAAAGGCTAGTTTACTTTAAAACATGGATACCAATGGCCAAACAGTAGAATGTTTCACTATCCCAGGTATTAAGATGATTCCAAGATACTTATCTGGAAAGATGGAAATCTCAATTTGAAGAAAATTAGAAGTTTAAATTTTTCTGCTTGCACTTATCCTATCTACAAAGTATCTGCTTTTTAATTTGTTAATATATTAACCTAAGCTTTGTTGGAAATAACTTCAAAGATAATTCAAATTTTCCAGACCTCTTTTTGCTCCATTACAAAAGATAAAGATATCATTTGCAAAAAGCAAATGAGTAGGATATATCCGTTTTCTTGAAGCCATTAAACGCATCTTTTTTTTTCTCTATCAAATTGGATAAGCCCCTGCTCAAGGTTTCTTCAAAAAGCAAAAAAAAAAAAAAAAGGAGACAATGGATCACCTTGTCTCAATCTTCTACCCACCGAAAAGAACCCTCAAGGTCGACTATTAATATTACTGAAATCTTAGCTGATTGAAATAAAATGTTTAACCAATCACACCACTCTGAAGAAAAACCATTCTCATGCATAACCAAAAATAATAAATCCCAGTTGACAGTGTCATAAGATGGAGATATGTTAAATTTTAAGCCTACATTACCACCCATTATTTTTGATTTCCTCTCATTTACAAGCTCAGATGTGCTAAAACAACTTGTTCGCGGATGTTTGTCCCTTTAATGAAACCAGCTTGTTGAGGAGAAATAAATTTATCAATAAACCCATTCATCATATTGGTGATAATCTTAGTAAAAATCTTAAAGCATACACTACTTAGTCCAATTGGTCTAGATTTTTTTTTTTTGCTACTTGCACTTTCGGAAAATGTGTTAGAAAATTGGAGTTCAACCCTTTAGGAATAAATTTTGTCTTCCAAAAGAATATAATAGCAGCTACCAAGTCATATTTTATCAAATCTTAACAAGCTTTGTAACATTTCAGAAAAAAAAAATGGACCAGCTGCACTTTCATGCTCCATATCAAAAATTACTTCTTTTATTTATTCTTTTTCAAGAATAGCATCCAATTTCTTTGATGTTAGACAAGTTAGGGGTGATTTGGGTGAGTTGAGAGTGAAATTGTTTCAAATCTAATTCAAAATTTCAGATTCCAGTCTTAAACTTCTCATTGTTCCTGCTTCGATGATTGGTGTTTTTAGAATAACATGCTTCTTATTATGAATTACTAGTAAAACCACATGTGCGATGCACATGCTTGAATTTTACTCTTTTAATAACTCCAAATTTGATTATAATGATATTTTTCTCATAAAATAAAATTTAATATTCTTAGTTGTACTCACTTCGTAGGTAATTCCAAGAGATTTTCAAATATGTTAATTTTACAAAAATCCGGTGTGTATTTTGAAAAATATCAAGTTTTTTAAAATTTGATATATTTTTAAAACAATGACATTTTTGATAATATGTAAATATTTATTTAATGTATGTTTTTACTCTTAAATTAAATATATATGAAGTGATAATTGATGTTAAAGATCATATAGTAATATCAGGGTTACACCAAGCTATTTTGTCTTTTTGTGACCAACCAAAATACCTCTTTTCTTTATTTTAGCACAAGAACGAACGACACGTGCACTAACCTATCTAAATGCAACCGGGGATGTTTTTCTTTTGGGTCCTACCCGTTTATTGAAAATGCAATTTTTGGGTCCTACACTGTTTTCCCTTTGCCCTCCCAATGAATCCCCTGCGCCCCTGACCCATTCACCCAGATCTTCATTTCTATGATTCTCTCCCGATTTGTCCTTTCCATTTTTACTTTTTTACCCTCATTTAATTTAGATAATATATTTATTGTAGTAAAAAAACTAAGGGCAAATTTGGATTTTTATAAATTGCAGCTTCATTTACTGTGGATGAATAGCTAAGGGTAGTTCCCTTTATATATTAGAATAGATATAAGATAAGATAAAATAAGATATTTCAAATATTTCACATTATAGTGGAAAAACAATCATGGTTGATTTGGGTTTTAATTCTGATACCAAAAAAATAAAATAAGTTTCCATCAACTGATTTGCCAAATGATATTTTTGAAGAAGGTCTGGATTCATTAAAGTTTTCTTTAGTCTGTAGGTTGGATTTACATAAAATCAAATTTATGAATGCAATGTTAATTTTAAGACAACAATAAAAACTAGTGGGTGATTGTAAACTCATTCCTCTTGGAAAAGGTTTTTCCACCATCAACTGGATAATAAAATTGATATAAGATATATTAAAGTTGGTTCATTGGAGGTAACTAATCAGTTCTTAAGAGTGAAAAATTAGGTTTCAAATTTTCGTCATGAGAATCAGAAAAGTTCAAAGGCCTTTCTGTAGGTGAGATTACCTGGATTAGGGCTTGAATTATGAAGGAACAAAATTTACTTGCAATTTGCAGGGAATTCAGTATACTCATGAAAGTCGATGATGTAACATTGAAATGTGAATTTGGTTATTAACCAATATTTTAGTTGAAGTAGAGTTTGCTCAATAAATTCCTAGAAAGATGTGGATCAGAACTAAGTTTGGAGGTTTCTACCAGCACACATTAATTCCTAATTGTCCTAAATTTTGTAGCACTGGCATAATTGTTGGACATTTGGTAACTGAATGTTGAGTTGGGAAGAACAAGGTTGAAAGGAATGGTAATAATAATTCTACCAGTGAAAGTTCATTTCAATTGCACAGTAAACGAAATAAAAATGCTAGTGGAGGTAATTTTGAGCATTTAGTTCCTATTGATAATTGTAATAGTAATGAAGTAGAGGACTCTGTGATAAAAATATTCAAATGGATTTACAAGAAAAACCTAGTGGAGAAGGTTGTACGACACATCCCAAAAAATTTAGTCCTCTTGAATATGAAGAAGGTGAGGTTGATTCAGATTGTGGTACAATGGTAGGAGAACCATAATTGGATCCTGTAAAACCGATACAAATCACTAAAGATAATTCTATTCTTAGCAGTGAGGTTAATAAGTTCATAGATGAAAGTACAACAAAGGTCACAAATGAACCAGTCCAGGTTACTTCATCATCAAAAATTATGGAGAAGGAAACAATAAATTCTCCAGTTAATAAGGGGAGGGTTGTTCTGTGTCTACTCCTAAAATGATTGAGGTTACATCAAATACTAAGGTAAGTAAACCAACACTTGCTGTAAATAAATATAATTTAGGAAAAATCAAGGGAAAGGAGGTACCAAAAATCTCCATTCCAACCCATGAAAAAATATATTGGAATATTAGGGGCTTGAGAGTGAAGAGGGACTAAGAGGAGTTATGGTCCTTTGTTAATAATTTTAGTCCAACTCTGATTTGGGTTGCTGAACCTAAATTAGGTTTTTTTTTTTTGCAATATATTGAATTTACCAGGAATGGGAAGCATGGTAATTCTTAATTTTGTTTCTAATAAAAAGGGTAGTATATGGTTATTCTGAAGTTCTTCTGTTAATGCTCCTTCAGTTATTTCAATGTCGAGCCAGATGATAACTGTTAGTATGGGTGGATCTTTGATTTCTAGTGTGCATACTCATGTTGACATCACTTAGAGAAGAATCTTATGGTCTGAAATAGAACTGAACAGTGATCCGCAACAACCTTAGATAGCTTTTGGGGATTTTAATGTTATGACTTCTAAGGATGAAAAAGTGAGAGCTAGAGAACCTAAGAGGAGAGCTATGTTATAGTTCAATAATTTTTTTAATAATTATGAATAAATTAATGTTCCTAAAAATGGACTTCAATTTTCTTGGTCAAACTGTCAGTAAGGTGGAAGTAGAATTCTTTGTAACTTAGATAGAGTTGTTTTCAATTCAAAATGGCTGCAAATATTTAGTATTGTGGGTATAAAGTGGGTCTAAGAATGGTATATGATCATTTGCCTACTCTTGGATGAGAGAGCCACACTTTTTGGAATCTTTGAGGAGCATTCTTAGGTTGTGCGAAGATTTCAAAAAATGTGGCTCTCTAATCCGGGATTTATGAAAGTAGTTCAGGAAGCTATGTTAAGTTCAGATGTTGTTCTAGAAAATGTAGATGCATTAGCTAAGTTAGTGGAAGAGCCAAATGTTTTTAATGGTAGGGAAGTCCAATATAAAACCTTATTGAGGCAGAAATCAAGACTGAAATGGGTCGAGGGGGATGCAAATACTAATTTCTTCAAACAAATTTAAGAATTAGATAAACAAGAAATCTGCTATTTGAGCTTGAAGATGATGATGGAATTATAACCTCAGATCAATCAAAAATTGTTGAGTTGTTGGTAAAGCACTATGAGAAACAATTTGGTAAACCACTGAATATATTGAGGATTCTTTGTTTGAAGTTATTCCTAAAACTATAACTTTTGAGGATTATACTGATTATTTGTATTTTGCTCATAATTGATTACAATAGCTTTAAAAGAAGAAATTGAAAAATATAGTTGCAAAAATTACAATCTTCGGTTGAACCATGATAGCTTCACGGCCTTCTAATTCAATAGCATGACCATGAAAAGATTAAAAAAATAAGGTGATAAGATTGAATCGCTTAATTAACAAGGATTATTTGGGGGCCACAAAAAAAATTGGGGGCCTTACCAGTTGGTCTCCCAATAGCATTTTGGGACTACCTTTTATCCGAATTTTTCGAAATGGTTAAACTACCTCCAAACCATTAGTGTTAATTTAGTTGATTAGTTAAGTTAGATTAGTTGTTAACTAGTCAAGTTAGAAAAAATCAGTTTTCTCCCTCTCTCTCAACTATCTTCGGTTCTATTGACGATACTAAAAAAAAAAAAATCAGTTACAGTTAAAGGGTTGTCCACCCAAAAATCCCAAATCCTAACGATTTTTCATATACATGTAGAGACTATGAAAAATCGTTAGGATATTTGAGGAGGGAGATAACGACCCTAATTCTGGTTTTTAATTTCTACTAATCAGGAATGAATTCGTTATTGTATTGGCCCTAGTACTGACGACTCAAACCTTCCTATTTGATGTTTTGTTTGCAAAATTCAGTTTTTAACTGAAAATTAGCAATTTACAGAATAAGGGTCGTCAACCTCGATAGTTGTATGCCCTAACGATTTTTCATCTGCATGTTATTTATATGAAAAATCGTTAATGTATAAGGTGTAGGAGATAACGACCATTTTTTTGGGTTTAAGATTTTTTTCCTTCAGAATAGAGTCGTCAATATATTATAGAACCAATTAACGACCCTACTATGACGACCCCTTTTTTATACACTAACGATTCTATATGACTAAAAAATATTTCTCTGACCAAAGAAATGGAAGGGCCGTCATCTTATAACGGAAGGATCGTCATTTTAAAATGGAAAGGTCGTCGTGGTATAACAAAAAAAAAAAATAACGATTATTGGCTGAGTCGTTTATGTGGCTGAGTCGTTTATATATGGAGAAGAATGATAAAAACTCTTGTACATTACTTATCCGACAAATGACAAAAATGTTAATGATAACGATCCTTTTATCAAAATAACAAAACAAGAACAAAAATCAAAACAAAGATAGCGATCCACTTATCTTTGAGTTATCAAAATGATAACGATCCACTTATCTTTGAGTTATGGAATCAAAGATTCTTTCATCTTCTTCACTACTGCTACCTGAATTACATAGCCAAAAACTGTTACTACCAGCTCGGAAAATGAAGATAAGCAACAAGAGGAAATCGATTTCAAAGATAAGTGCAATGGGAGGAGATTCTTCTCAAGATAATAACAGGTACTACTATGGTGGAAGATTAGTTGATGAAAACATGATTGTGTTACGAAAACGCATACATGAAACAAAAATGATCGAAAGAAATTACGAACCACCTTCGGATTGGATGGATTGGGAGAAGAAGTATTATACTAGTTATGATGTGAGTATCTGTAGTGTTGTTGGAGTTTTACAAGCGAAGTTGATGAATATGAGGCCTAGTGTTGCTTTGGGTACTATTGCTATTGTCACGTTAAGTGTTCCAGTTTCGACTGCTATGATCGGATTTCATTTGTTCCAGTTTGCTAATACTGTTTTATCTGCTGGTGTTCATTAATGTATTCAAATGTAAAGAGAATAAGAGATGGTATATATACTTGTAGTAATGTAGCAATTTCTCATAATTTTTTTTTTTGATAAAATGATAATTAAAGTCATTATCTATAAAATAGTATCTTGACTAACAATAACAAAACCCCTAACAACCCACAAATTGAAGTTGACGACTCTATGTATATATGGTGACGATTCTACTAATTTTAAGGGGTCGTTAACGACCCTATTAATTTGTAAGGGAAGGGTAAAATGATATCTTCAACCTCATTTTGGAAGCCTCCTAAATTTTTTGGTATGGGTATAAAAATCGTCAGGCCCCGATTATTTTTTCTAGGCCCCTAATTAATCCTTGTTAATTAACCAGGTGGCCGAGATTTAGTCTGGTGCTTTAAAAGGAACGTGTAATTGGGGGATATGGAAACTAATTGGGGGATATAGCTACAAGACAAAATATGAGTCCCAATAGCAATTCTGGGTCACCCCTTATGTAATTATTTTTTTAATTCCTAATTTATCCCTCACTAATTAGGTTTAGTGGTTAATAATAATTAGTAAAAATCTTAAGTATTTGAGGGATAGATTAGTGTATATTTTTATTTATGTTTGGGTGAGAGTAGAAGAAGGGAAAAAAATATTTGAGAGGAAATTTTTTTTTTTGAAAATGGAAGATGATTGTGATGAGAGAATTACTGCTAATAAGAGGTTGAAAATTTGATTTTTTTCTTTGAATCCACCATTGTTGCAGCTGAAAAAGCTTGGTGCCGGCATGGTATTCAACCAAAACCTCATGCCGGCAATTGTTGGAAATGTTCATAAATTGTTTGCCACTATCCGGGGGGGGGGGGGGTACCTATTCCGGCATGTTGATTTTTCTGGTTTTGATCTTAAGAATGTTGATTTTTTTTTTCACTTGACTACCGGCATTGATAGGAAATTCTCGAGCATGCCGGTATCATGTTCCGGCATATGGTCTTCATCAATTCCGGCATGGTCTTCATCACTTCCGTTTTGAATTTTTTTTTCTCAATATTAATCAGTCCAATGCCGGATGGTCAGTTGATATGAAGACCATGCCGGTATTGTTTTCCCAAGATAGCATGTTGCTTTATTTTCTATGCCGGAAAACAATACCGGCATGGTCTTCATATCAACTGACTATGCCGGCATTGGACTGATTAAAACTAGAAAAATTCAAAATGGAAGTGATGAAGACCATGCCGGAACATGGTACCGGCATGGTCTTCATCAATTCCAGCATGGACATCATCACTTTCAGCATGATCTTCATCACTTCCGAATAAAAAAAAAATCGTTTCCAAAATGAGGAGAAGAGAATTTGATATAGAGTGGGGGAGAGTTTAGAATTTGAAAGAGAATGGGGAATATTTGGGTTTCAAAGCTCTACCCCTAAATAAGATTAATAAGAAGTGGAGATGGAAATGGGGATATGATTTTGATTTTGTGGGAAGAGTATTTTAGTATTTTCATAACAAAAAATAACCCTTTAACACATACCATGGGTTGGGAGAAGTAATTCATATCCCCCAATTAGTTTTCATATCCCAATTACGCGTTCTTTAAAAGGGTTGGATCGGATATCCTGACCCGTCAAAAAAAAAAATGATACTAACCGTCTTAAGATGGATCAAAGATGCCAAGACTGACATATATACGTGTTCACCATCTTCTTTTCTTTGTTGATTTCCGTTTCTTGTAAGCAACTTCAAAAAATACACTAGATAATTCCACCAATTAATAAATATTACTACCTCCGTTTCAGGAAAAGTGTTACTTTCACTTTTTCATTTTAGCCTAAAAATAGGCCAAATTGAAAAAGTGAAAGTAACACTTTTCCTGAAACGGAGGGAGTATCATACATGACGACACCAGAACTATTTTATTTTTAAAAGGCCCACTTAATGATTAGTATATGCACCTGTGTCCTGCATATTTTCCAGTGGTCAGCTGTTTTTGAATCCTGGTAATCAATCAAAGAAAAAGGAAAAACCATATGAATCCCGTTCCATCACAATCTTGTTGTCATTGGAATGTGCAGAAAAACTGTAGATTTGCTAGGTGGCGCATTATCCGTTATTTTGAAAAGATTAAGTATACAAAAGAATTTTATTGACTTGATTCACCTTATGATTGAAAAAAACCTTATGATAGACTGAAGGCGATTGTCAAGGCGATTTTCTGGCGACGCTGACTTGGTCACCCTTATGATTTTCGGAAAATTGTATCGATCGAATTGCTGATTTCTCATCTTGCTTTATCCAAATCCTTAATTATTATCAATTTCTTTCAATTATGATATACTATTGTGTACTGATTTAGTTCCTTCAGGACAATTTTGTAAACCCTAATTTGCCTAACCTGTATCTTTAGGTTTTAGATTTGCAACTTTTTCTCGTAAATTCATTCTCAGACTAGGTTTTTCTTCTTTAAATCCTCGGTTTGTGGTACTCTATTCGGAGATCATGGGCTAAGGGGTGCTGCCGTGGGGTTTTTATTGGTTGATGCATCATGAGATTTGTTTCCTTACAACAAGATTAGTTCCTTCCTACATCAAAACTGAAATAAAAGGGGTTATTCGAGGTTTGGGTATGTCTCCTTTTGAATCTCCTTCAAGTTGTTATGACTTGATTTGTCATCATCTTTTGATACATCAAGAACTGTCGCTCAAAGTTTTTAGGGGTATTTGAGATCCTACTCCTGTAGGGATTTGATTCAGTTATGGAATTTGGTTTATCAGCAAAGATTCTGTTCTTTATCAGACTTAACTCAGTTGTCTTCTCAACTTTCACTAATATAAAATGTTTCAATTAATAAGTAAACCAATATTAATGATGATTTCTTAGATTCTGTGGATTTTTTATAAAGATGAAGCTTTCTTTTTCTTCAAATGGGAAACTTGGTTGGATATACAAGGAAGGACATCATCAAAAGTTGTGTTAAATAATTCTTTAATCTATATTATCTTAGTTTTAAATTGGAAATGTTAATCTGTTATATCTATAAATTTTAATCTCTCTTCTTTGGGCGGCTAATTCAGAAGATTTTGAACACTTGGCAAATTACTTGTTCAATCTTCCTGACCTTTGATCTTCTGTTATCTCTGTATTAGAATTTTGGTCTGTGAAGATGCCTGACATAAATGCTATCATGAAGATGCCTGTCATTAATGAGATAAATCTTTGGGACTCTGATAGCTCATTACTTACAGAGCTACTATCTTTCTTTTCCAAGGTTAGAGCTATGGTTAAGTATTTTGGCTATATAAGTGAAGTCTGGCTTTACAACTTTCTCACCCAAGTTCACTTCTCCATAAATCTATCTCATCTCTTAAGTTTTCAACACTCTCTATTCTCATTACTGCTTATGGCTTTTTCACCTGAGAAAATTAGAGTTTTAGACTTAGATGATGATTTTGAAGAATTTCCCTTCACCTTTGCTGCATTACTGTGTGATAACACTCATAGTTATTACAAAACATCTGTAAAAAATCAACTCAACAGGGCTTGGACCATTCCTTCAGCAGATTTCAAGCTAGCTAAACCTTTTAATCAGAATATGCGCTACAGGAATCTTTTTGTGGTGATGTTTAAGAAAGATACTGATAGAGATATTGCATTTGTAGCTAGGCCTACTCTGGTGTTTGGTCAACTTTTTGCAGTTCAACAGTTGAGAAAGCTAGACTCAGTATTTGATCTGGTCTGGGATAAAACTCTGATGCCAGTTCAAATTTTCATCCCTTCTGACTTAGTGAACAAAGGGAAAACCCGAGAAGTGTTGGATCAAGTTGGAACCTTTGTTTCTGCGGAGTCTCCAGCGGGAAATAACTTTGAAGCAAAGCTGATGGTGCCTATCCACTCTCCTCTTACAAGGAAGCTAGTTTTCAATACAAATAGTAAAACATACTATATGAATGCTTTTTACCCAAAACTACCTTTTCGTGCTTGCAAGAGATGTTTTTTGCTTTTTCATGATGAAATAAGGTGTAGAGAGATTCAATCTAGAATCTCTGTGAGAGCCCTTCCTGCCCCAAACTCTCGTGCTTCACATGTAGCGGTCACAAATCCGAAAAAAGTTTTTGCTGAAAGCGGAAGCTCTGTTGTTTCTTCGCCAAAGGTTGGTTCACAGCATGAGCAGTCTAAGCCTTCAGCCTTCTCAGTTTGTCTTCAATCTGTGGGTGCTCTAGGTAACAGATCCTCCTCACTCTCTGCTCTTAATTTCGGATCTATTAGGCCCTCAGTGAAACCCTCAGCCCCGTCCTTAACCATAAGAGAACCCCGAAATGCTGGTAATGCATCTCCTCCACCATCTTTTCCCTTTACAATTGACGATTTTGGTATCTCATCGGATAGGAAAGGGAAAAGACCTAGAAATGAGTTTGAGAAATACCATCCTGATTCCTTTTCTTTCATGCCAACACCCCGCTGGCCTCTTGTTTCTTCGTTACCACCTTTCACCCCTCCAACAGAAATGGTTTTCAATATTGGAAATGTGGGAGAATCGTCTAGTTTGGGATCGATAGAAGGAAATGTGATTTGGTCTTCGTCATGTGCAATGATCTCTCAAACTTTTGTGTCTTCCTCAAGCTATGTTATTGGTGCTGCATCGGAGATGAACTTTAGCTCAGAAGCTTTTATGCATGCAAACCACTGTTCTGGTTCGTCGAACGGACAGGATTATAATAACGGGAGATTAGACAATATGATTCTGGAACCTCTACCCCTTGCAACTTTTCCCCCGGAACCGGTTGTTTCTGATGAAGAATTTGAAAGGGAGATTGATCTCATGATGCTCGACTCGGACCCTGCGGCAGCAAATGCCTCTCCTGCCCATGATCTTGTAAGTCCCTTATATCGCCTTCTATTTTATTCTCAGCTTTATTTCCTATAGTCTTTGATTTACATCTATGCTCATTATCTTTCTTGTTTTAGTTGGTTGTCTCTTGGTTAGATTTATTTTGCCTTTAAGTTTTTCTCAGTTTCAGTTTTTAAATATGAAGTTTTTGTGTTGGAATATCAATGGTTGCTGCTCTAATAAAAAGTGGACGCATTTATTGAGTTTAGTTAGGAAATATAAACTAGATGCGATATGCTTGCTTAAAACCATGGTTGATCAGAACACTGTGAAAAAATATACTCATCATTTGCCTTTCGATACTTGGTCTGTTATTCCGTCAGTCGGTAAGTCAGGAGGTCTTGCTTTAGGATATTTTGTTAATTCGAATATTGAAGTGCTTGGTTCCTCGCTTAATATGATTCATATTCTGTGTGATATCACTCCGTCTATCAAAAACTGTGTTGTCTCTTTTATTTATGGGGCTTTATCGGTGTGTGGAAAGAGGAATCAGTGGAATTTCTTAAATGACATGCTTGTTAATAACAACAATCCTTGGTTACTTGTTGGTGATTTTAATTTCATTCTTCATAGCTCTGAAAAACAAGGTGGCAATGCTGATGGTTCATTCCCGCCAAATTTCATTAGAGAGAGTCTGCTTAAGATGAATATGAATGAAGTGTTTTCTTTTGGCAATCCTTTTTCTTGGTGTAATAGGAGATTCAAAAAGCCCTCGGAGTTGATTTTTGAAAAATTAGACCGTAGTTTTATGAATGACAAATGGCTTTCAGTGCTTCCCCATACTAGGGCTACTATTCTGGGTAGGATTTATTCGGATCACAATCCCATTTTGGTGAATTGTTTCCATTTTGAAAGG
Source organism: Papaver bracteatum (assembly GCA_023529315.1). Lineage (NCBI taxonomy): Eukaryota > Viridiplantae > Streptophyta > Magnoliopsida > Ranunculales > Papaveraceae > Papaver > Papaver bracteatum. Next base: position 191,346 of record JAJJWX010000810.1, on the reverse strand, counting down.
AAAGTTAATATTCCTTATAAATTTTTTAAATGCTGGAAGATTAGTCCTGACTTTAAAGAAGTTTTAACTGGGTCATGGTCTCATAATGTCATTGGTTCTCCTTCTTTTGTTGTTGTCAATAAGCTGGCTCATGTGAAAAATGACTTAGTCAAATGGAATGCTAACTCTTTTGGCCACATCAAAACCACCATAAGTAGATTAAACGCTGAGATTGAAAAACTTCAAGCTTTGCCCTATTCTCCTCAAATTGGTGGTTTTATTTTAAACTATTCAAATCAGCTTGATTATTGGTATGAAATCGAACATTGCTTTTACCAGCAAAAGTCCAGAATCAATTATCTTTTGCATTATGATAAGAATACTAGTTTTTTTTCATAATACTGTGAAACTGAGGAATATGTATAATACCATTCACACTATTAAGGATAACCAGGGTCAATGGATTGATGATAAAGATCAAGTCGCTGGCTTGCTTTCTAGGCATTTTAAAACAAATTATTCTTCCTCCAATCCTAGTGCTCAGGATATTCATAATGCTTTAGAGTTTGTCTCCCCTATTATTACCGAGGATATCAATAACTCCTTGATTGCTATTCCGTCATCTCAAGAAATCAAAGATACTGTTAACTTATTGGCTCCTTGGAGTTCACCAGGCCCGGATGGTTTCCCTCCTGGTTTCTTCAAGGATAACTGGGAAATTGTGGGTGAGGAGGTGGTCACCCATGTGCAAAGTTTCTTTAGAAATAAATATCTTCTCAAAAAATTGAATTTCTCTTTTATAACTTTGATCCCTAAAATTAAAAACCCTGCTTCTCCTCATGACTTCAGACCCATTAGTCTAGCTAACTGTGTGTATAAAATTATCTCTAAGATTCTTACTAATAGATTAAAGCCTCATCTGGATTTTCTCATCTCTCCTTACCTGTCTGCATTTGTTGCTAATCGTCAAATACATGATAACATAGTCATCACTCATGAAATCTTACATTCCTTCAAATCTAAAAAAAAGAAGTCGAAGAATAATTACATGGCCATTAAACTCGATCTCTCGAAAGATTTTGATAGACTTGAGTGGCCATTTATTATTGATGTGTTTAAAAAATTGGGCTTCTCGGATGATTGGTTTCAATTAATTTCTCAGTGTATTAGTACTGTGTCTTACTCTGTTTTAGTCAATGGATCACCTAGTGATTCCTTTTTACCTACCCGGGGAATTCGGCATGGAGATTGTCTATCCCCGTATATCTTTATCCTATGCATGGAAGTTTTATCTCAGCTTCTCTCTAAAGCTGAGAATGACAAGTTGTTTCAGGGATTTAGATTTAGACAAAAAGGTCCCTCCATTTCTCATCTTTTTTTTGCAGATGATTGCATGTTGTTCTGTAAAGCGTCTTCAACCTATGCTAAGAATATCATAAAAGTCATAAATGTCTTTGCTAAAGCATCAGGTCAGGCTATTAATTTCGATAAATCTGGATTTTTTACTAGTGGGAAGATGCACCATAGGCTTATCAAGATTCTTTGAAAGTCTCTTAATATAAAATATCTTAGTAGCTCTGAGAAATACTTAGGTACTCCCTTATTTATTGGCAGGAATAAAACAAAGTCATTCTCTTTTCTCCTTGATAATTTCTATACTAGACTTAACTCTTCTAAAAAATCGAACTTAAACATTGCCGGAAGAACTGTGGTCACAAAGCATGTACTTTCCAGTTTATCTGTTTATCATATGGCATGTTTCCCTCTTCCTAAAACTGTTTCCAGTAAAATAGATTCGATTCAGAGAACATTTTGGTGGGCCAAAAAGAATCCTAAGCATGCTGCCTATTTTCGATACTGGGATGATATTGGGAAATCTAAACTAAGTGGGGGTCTGGGTATTAGGAATACATATGCTACTAACAGGGTCTTCATCTGCAAACTAGGTTGGAGAATTCTGCAAAACCAGAATAGTTTACTCTCTACATTTCTAAAGGATAAATATTTTCATAATCAGAACCTTCTTGAAATTGATAAGGCAGCGGATTCGGCTTCCTGGATGTGGAAAGGGATTATAAAAGGTTTAAGGTTTATTAAGTCTAATTCAGTGGTAAAAATATGCAATGAGGCTTCCACCCACATTTGGAGGGATTGCTGGATTCCAGGTCTTGCTCTTCCTCCCACCCCGACAAAGCCTAACTACATAAACTATACTCTGGTCTCTGAGATTATTGACTTTCAAAACAATAGATGGAATGCTTCACTGCTAAATCTCTTATTCTCCCCTGAGGAAGTTATTAGGATTATGAGTATTAAAGTTAATGTGTGTAAATCAGACACTCTGATGTGGGTTCATACTAGGAATGGTAAATTCACTATCAAGTCGGCATATAGATCTTATATGAAGGATTTTCCTTCAGAGGAAGACTCTTGTTTTTGGAGGAAAGTTTGGGCTATTGAATGCCTGCCGAAAGTTAAGTTTTTTATTTGGAATTTTTTTGCAAATATGATGCATGTCAACTCTCTTTTACAGCTGTATAATCCTCATGTGAATGTTCTCTGCTCCTTTTGTAATGCTCATGAAGAAACTGTGATGCACCTTTTCATCAAGTGTCCTGTAGTTTCGCGCATTTGGTTCTGTCTTTCCCTTCAACATATGGTTTCTGCAAATTTGGAATGGATTGATGAGTTTTTCTTATATTTTCATCAGTCTAGTCTGGGGAAGTCCCCTTTTTTAGAGGGTTGGCCTAGTGTAGGTGCAATAGTAATGTGGGGCATTTGGAAATTGAGGTGTGATGTCATTTTCAGGGGAATTTCTTTTGATATGGACATGATTATTGTTGATATCAAGAGATTGTTTAACTCCTACATGGCCCCTCAGAGTAGGAATGTGAAATGTGTTTCCACTGTTAAAATTGCTCAGTCTGAGGTTGAAAACTTTATTTTTGTAGATGGGTCGTTTAAGGATTTTAATCTTGGTATTGGTGTTATTTGGTGTGATACTACAGGAAATGTAAAACAAGCGCGCTCGGACTTTGGGTTGATTCAGAATGTTGTGGAGGCAGAAGCTGCTGCTCTCTTTCTGGCCATCTCCTGGGCAAAAAAGATGAATCTTCCCAAAGTGGTGTTTCTTAGTGATTGCCTTCAAATGGGGGATTTTGTTAATGGTCACGCTTGCTCTTCATCGACCTGGAGAAGCCAAGACCTTTTGGAGCAATGTCGGATTTTAATTTCTAGTAATGCATCTTTTAAACTTTTGTATATAAAGCGGTTGAATAACCCCTTAGCGGACCGTCTTGCGAAACGGGCTAGGAAAAACAAAATTATGGGTTTATGGTTTTCTCTTCCAAATTTTCTTGATGAACAGTTCAAGAAGATTAAACTGGATGAACTTTGTAATTCCTTTCTTGCTTAATGAATGGTTGTGTTTGTAGCAAAAAAAAAACAAAAGAATTTTATCGTTTGGATTTGATGAAGATTTCAGTGTTATTTCTTAAATGGTCTGTTCAGCATCGACAACTTCAACACTATAAAATGATAAGAAGTACTCCCTCCGTCCCACATATATAGGCGGAGAGAGACAATTCTCTTAGATTAAGAAAAGTGCATTGGATTCATAATTTTTTATGTTTTTTCATGTTTTACCCCTTGTTCTATTAGTAACACAATTATCTATACACCATTAATAAGGGCATTCGTAGAAATATTCATCTTGGAAATAGTAATCCGCCTATCTAATGGGACAAGCAAAATTCAAAATTCCGCCTATATAAAAGGGACGGAGGGAGTAATATTTTTTTGGTATGACATGCATTATGGTGGGCGACGTCAGAGTTAATTACATCCAAAGATTCAAAACAACTAGCTAATGGGCGTTGTAATAGCATGCCAAAAATTACATGCAAGATGGTAGTGGTGTTCGTACTGCATGATTTTGAATCTCTGATTCCGTAAGGTGATTTCTTATAGTAAGTTTTAAACTTTTGAACTACTAGTAAACTTGTATAAATAGCTAATTTGGATTAAAGGTTAAGTACAATTTCTACAGTGCATAAAGAATTCTCTTTTCCTTCACGCTATTTCTCTTATTTTAGCAGTTAATTGGTAATTGCTTCATGTTGTAATATTACTTTGGAAACGTCATATACTTGTTGATTTTGGAAATATATACATTCGGATGAAACTCTACTAATTTAAGAAGTAACTACTAATTGTAAGTTATTTGATTTTTGTTGAAGCAAAATTAGTCGTAAGGTAATGTCACGCACTGCTCTTAAAAGTTTTTGGTTTGGTGTATCTCAATGGGTGTGTATTTAAGAAGAAAAAAATGGATGAACAGAAATTAGACAAGCGTGTTCGATCATATTTGTCGTTACAACTGGATTGGTAATTTCCTATAAAATTTGTTAATCCGTGCAACCGCCTTGAGAAGTGGTTTGTTAGAAAGAATCTTCTTGTTATCAGTGATGTGTGACAATCTCGTATTTGTGTTTGTAATACTCCGTGCAAGAGTGTTATGTGACATTGTCCTTCCAGAACTGAAAATATTCCCCTAGAAAGTGTAATTAATATGATTTTCGTACATATGCCGGGATATACCAAGTCAAATCCTCACATATATTCAGAATCAAATAGAGAAGTCATTTTCCTTTTCGTTGCTCCCAAGTTGTTACCATTACTTGCATCGCCATACAATCAGAAATTGATGCATTTGACTATCAATTATTAATTCATGAATCAAGGATTATCCATTTAGTTTTATCTTATGCCAAAGAAAGCTTATTAATAATTTAGAGTTTTTTTTGAAATAAATAATTTAGAGTTTTTAAAACAGAACTGTTCAACACGTTATATGATGATCGAGAGAAGGTTCGAATCGGGGATTAGACCTTTGCTGGTGGAGTCACATAGCCAATAAGCGTTGTGGGGAATCATTTCTTATACAAAACTTGACCATGGAACTAGAAGAAAATAGTTCCTAGCAACTTAGCTATATATATATACCGGTTGGTAAACCAAAATGTTGAGCACTTAAAGTTCTTTAATCAGTTATTTTTGAGATAGTCAGATAGCTCTCTTGAATACGATAGACATAAGACATCTTAACAGAGCTAATAATCTTCGCCATTAATTGTTTGGAAGTAGCTTAATAATTATGGAGGTCAATAGAAGTAAATCATTAAAGTTACAACCACCAGTTTATGGAAGACTAATCACCATTCTTAGTATTGATGGTGGAGGAATTAGAGGGATCATCCCTGGCACCATATTGGCCTTCCTCGAATCACAACTTCAGGTAAATGTTGCCCCCAATCAATTATACTGTGGTTCTTATAATTCACCTTACATTTTGCATTGATTTCATATATGCTTTCGGGATTGTCGATAATAATATCACTAATTCAGTTCTGGTGTGTTTGTCATGTATTAGGAGTTGGATGGTCCGGATGCAAGACTGGCAGATTATTTTGATGTAATATCAGGGACAAGCACCGGTGGACTTATGACAGCCATGCTAACTGCACCCAATGAACAAAATCGTCCTCTCTATGCTGCCAAAGATATTACCCAATTCTACCTTGATCATTCCCCAAAGATTTTCCCACAGAAGAGGTTAAATACTCAAACAGGCCTTTGATGTTTTTATAAATTCAGTGCTAATGATTAATACTAACAATGAGTATTTTGATCCGGTCTTCGATATTGCAGTGGGATATTTGCCCCATTGATAAATATATTTCAGTTGGCAACCGGTCCAAAATATAACGGGAAGTATCTTCACAAACTTATAAAGGAGAAACTTGGAGAGACTCGTTTGCACCAGACTTTGACATGCGTTGCTATTCCAACCTTCGATATCAAGCAGCTCCAACCCACCATCTTCTCCTCTTTCGAGGTTTATATTCTTACTTTTCACTTCGGTTTGTATGAGCTCGTCTCTTAGAATGAGCTTATGGCTTGGGGAATTTTGAGCACTCTAAACGATCATTCATGTCCCTTTTATTAAATAGTTCCAGAACTTTTTTCTTTTGGCCTTCTCATGACCCTGCACAAGATTTTCTGACGTCTAACTTATCGTGTAGGTGGCGACCTCATCACCTGCGGATGCTCGGCTCTCAGATATTTGCATATCTACCTCTGCTGCACCAACTTTTCTTCCTGCTCATTATTTCAAACACACGGATGCGAACGGAAATGTACAGGAATTCAATCTTATCGACGGTGGTGTAGCTGTGAATAATCCGGTAACCTAATGAATTACTTGAATCTTGGGTATGATACTATTTATAAATGTTCAGAACAAACTAACGCGGTAGTTATCTTAAATTGATTTATTACAGGCTCTAGTTGCCATAACTGAAGTGACCAAGGAAATTTTCAAGGGAAATTCGGATTTCTTCCCAATAAAGCCTGTTGATTACGGACGGTTTCTCGTCATATCAGTTGGGACTGGCACAAAAAAGGAAGAAGAGAAATATACTTCTCAAAAGGCAGCCAAGTGGAATATTTTGAGTTGGTTAATTAAGGGCTCATCAACTCCATTGATTGATGTGTTTTCTCAAGCAAGTGCAGATATGGTTGATTATCACATCTCTGTTGTTTTTCAAGCGCTTCATTCCGAGGAAAATTACTTGCGAATTCAAGTAAGAAAATTGTTCTAATTAGACTAAGTTACTAACTCAGAAGCTACCATTCTTAGAATCCAAATGAAGATTGTTTTAACGTTTTTTTTCTCTTTATGTGAATCTGACAAACAGGATGACACACTAACTGGCAGCTTAGCTTCAATCGATGCGGCCACCAAGGAAAATCTGAATAATCTTGTGAAAACCGGTGCTGCGCTGCTGAAGAAACCAGTTTCTAGGATGAACTTACAAACGGGTCAAGCCGAACCAGTTGAAAATGGTGGAACTAATGAGGAAGCTTTGAAAAAGTAAAACCAAATTTATTGTTTAATGTTGTTAGTTCTTACATTAATATCATGAATCTGTTCCAATTTTCTAAGCTAATTAACCTTCTCTGTCTTTTACAGCTTTGCCAAACTACTCTCCAACGAAAGGCACCTCCGAGAAAAAAATTCACCTCATACAACACCGGTGTGATTATTTTTTATTGAACACAAGAATTGTTTGATGTAATTGTGTGTAAATGAGGTCACTTAAACCTATTGGTTTATTTGGTTCATGTGTGGTTATGTCCTTTGGCAATTCATTATTCCTGTTATGTCATGTAATGAACTTAATATATATATTTTTTTTAAGCTATTAATAACATTGATTTGAACCAAATGGTTTTAGCAGTTGAAGATGCTGAATAAAATCAAGACAGGGTGAACCAAATACAAGGGATCCAGAAAAATGTCAGGTCAAATGCCGATAGTTTATTCTGCTGCCAGGCCACTTTGTTATCCGATAGTTCATGACCATATATGACTGAGAAAATTCAACTACCACCGCACATAAGTAAACGGTGAACAAATTTGATTATCAAATACTAAAGCACTCATAACAAACGAACATGACGAATCGATCCAGAACAGGGGATCGAAGCTACAATACGATTAGTATTCTAACAAAGATGACTACATTACACTAGCAATTGCCAAATGACAACATTTACTGAAAAGCATAAAAATAAAAATTAAGGCGTTGTTTGGTAAAATTTATGATTACAGATAATCATAAATTGATATAATTATTTTAAAAATAAATTTTTCCAAACGTTTTTTTTCAGATAATTGATTATCTTAGAACGATGATCTCAAAAAGGAGAGGAAATATCAATTATCTGAATGATGATTATCTAGGATATTTTTTTTGTTATATGTTGTTTTTTTGTCTCTCTCGTGATAGTTTAGAGAAAATAAGAAGAAAAAATTCAATTCGCGTTCCTTAGAAAAAATAATTGATTATAATAAATTTTTAAAACAACTTTTTCCTGTTTATGGAAATAATGGATTTTTCCAATTATGATTAAAATAAACAATTATTATAATGGTTACCAAACGCATATAGAATCCATTATAATCTGCATAATGGGTTATAAGCTGATAATCCATTAAAATAATAGTTACCAAACAGCCCCTAAGGAATAGATCGGACCCTTTTCATATTCAGAAATGAAACGAGTCGTTTCATCAAATTCACAGCATTATCACAGGTAGGATTAGTCAAGTAGAACACATGATTTTCTCATGGTGACTCCATAATCTCCACAACTCCACCCCATCCACAATTCTTTAATGTCTCAAAATAAACCCATCCCATGTCTTTCAAAACATCTTTTTCCGCTGCAAACACCGAAACTCGGTCGCAGCCCAACCTTGATAGATTCATGTCAGTTGTTGGGTTGATGATCGGATCGTTACACCCGGTTGTTGATGGACAAACACGATACCATAATTTTGCTGGTCCTTCCTTTGAGAAAACATTAAACTTGTCTTCCAAAATTGGTTCTACACTACCACAGAAGTAAGGTCGCACCATAGCAACACCAAAAATCTTCACCCCATGAATTTTTTCAGGGTTAGTTCCGGTTCGAATTGCCATATTATGTGCAATAGTAGCACCAGCACTATCACCAGCCAAGAAGACTTGATCAAAATCAGCATAATCACTTAACCAGCTCTCACTACCTCCCCCTTTAGAGTGAGAAAGAACCCAGTTTAACGCTGCCCATGAATCGTCGAAAGCGATCGGAACATAGTGTTCGGGTGCTCTGCTATAATCAACGGAAACAACAACAACATTTGCTTGTGAAACAACATCATTCAGAAAATAATGATAAGTTGGAGAAAATGTTGTTTCAATGCAAAATCCTCGTCCATGAAAATAAACAAAAATAGGAAGTTTCTTCTTCTGGATGAGTTTTGGAACATAAAGTCTTGCTGATACTCCCGTTTCAGGTATAATCACAACATCTTTTGATGAAATACCAGTTTTTGGATCTTCAACGGATGGAGGAACAACTTGTGTTCCTAAGAATCTTTCAACTCTTCCATCTTTGAAGACTCTAATTAATGGTAGAAGTTCATGAGCTATTTCTTCACTGCTATTCTTTCCTTCTATTCTTTCCTTCCATTAATTAGTAAGAGCGAGAAAAACAGAAATATGGAACAAAGATTGGGTTTTGTAAGAAATGAAATGAAATGAAATGTCAATTTCAAGATTTTAAGTAGGGGTACTTCCCAACTAACCTTTTGCTAGATACAAATTTACAAGAAACTGAGTAGAAATAAATAGGGTTGTTCCGAGAAAGTTATTTATGACCAGTGCTATGGTGGGTCATTACTACGTACCAAACCTTCTCGATCTCGCAGGTAAGGATAAAGATAATAGTGACATTTAAATGAAGGAGTAGTCTCTTTCTATCTCTACCACTACCTCTCTTGCTTCCTAAGATGGCGATGGTACTAGTAAAACCAGGGATGAATGTGCTTATCTTAAATTGAAATATCTAATTTAGTGGTTGGTAAAGGCAATTCTCACATGTCGTACAAAAATTTACCCATGGAAATCTGTTACATGTTTTATCAAACAAGCACCGGGCATACAGATAAAAGTTCACATACTTATGAACGAAATTTCAAAAACTAAACTTTTGTCAAACCCAAAGTTCAAAAACAGAGTTTGATTAAATTAAAGAAAATTTATAAACAATGTCGGTTTCGTTACCTCTTGATTAGATCCGAGTTATACTAAAACTGTAGTTGCAGGAAATCCCTCAATTATACCCTATTAAGATTACACAATTGTCTAATCCAAATTCAAGAATTGTTATCTTTATTTTATTAGAACTTTCTTAAAAATCTTACAAAGAAGACAAGAGTACAAAGAAACAAAAATAACTCTCAGACTTTCTCTCTCTTGTTTGCTCTCTAATTCTCACCAAAAAGATCTCTCTCTCTCTATCAAAACTGCTTGGCTCTCTATATATGGTATTACATTGTGGATAACAGCTAAGCTATCCTCTATTTCGGATCTGGATTGCGATATTCTCGCAAGATTCCAAGAATTTTCTTCGCAGTGCTCTTTAATCTCGCAAGATCTTCACACTTTCTTCATGATTAAGCTGATGTCGTCTGCTACGTCATTCATCAAGTGGTATGTGAGATCTTTGCAAATTCTTATTGGATATAATTTCGCTGGCGCATAATTATCGCGAGATTCTGCTCCTACATCTTGCCTCTTCTCATGTCTTCTCTGCGAAAAAGGGAATGATATGAGAATTTTTATTTCAAAATTCCGCAACTACTCACTTCTCTATATTCTTCTTTACCGACAATCTTCTATGAATGAAGCACGATTGTCTACATGTGTTTATTATTCCCCTAGTTTACCGGCAGGTCTGCATTCAACCGGTTACCATTTTTTGTCTATTTAAGGAAAAGGCTAGTGGAGTGATAACTTTCTTCTTTTACTTCGTCTTTCTCATCTCCCCATTCTCTGTGAATCTTCATCTTCTGCAACTTTCTTCATCTTTAACTTTCACAGTCTGATCTTCCTGCTGCTGTTGTCATGGATTCACCAATGTTAGTTTCTCTTTTCTTCTTTTGATTTTGCTGAAACTGATCTTATCTTGCTGTTTTTATTATTTTGTCTAATTCCCATACTGATTTTGTTTCAGCAAAAGCACCCTGCAACTAAATTCACAGTCCCGAACCCCAAAGTTTCTAAAATTTCGCAACCCAAGGTTACCGTAGGAAAAAGGAAACCTGCGAATAGCAAGGTAGTAAGAAACATTACTTCTTTAATAATAATATTGTTGCCTCTGTTTCTTATCTGAGTTGATATTCGCAGGATGGTGAAGAAGTTAACAAGCAACCAAAAAGTCCCGCCGTTTAAAGACTGTTAAGTCTTCGATTTCGTTTCCTGAATTCAAACCCCTTGAAGCTCCTATCATCCATGAAGATGTTGCTAAAGATGTCACCCCTTCTGCTGACTCTTCTGCGAATGAAACCCCTTCATCATCTTTGGTTAATTCCTCAAGGGTTGATTCTGCCTCAATCTCATTAGTCAATTCCCCTCATGTTTTTCCTGCGAAAGATATATCCGTTATGAAAGATGACTCAACTCCCAAACTCCTAATCATCACTTCCTTTTCTTCTGAATTCTCCTTGCTAACAAAGAACCCTTAGAAGGAGTGGATTTCGCTTTCAAGGTTTTATCTGACATTCTTAATGATGTTCAGAAATCTTCTGTGGACCCTGTCAAGCTTAATGTCTGCGAAACTCTGAGCAAGTATTTTAATTCTGGAAAGGCAACTTCGAAAGTATATTTATAGAAAGAAGTGTAATCTTTGAAAAATAACCTCCAAGCTTTGACTTTGGAATGTGGAGGTCTTCGTCTCAAGAATCAGAAACTCGAGAATATTTCGCTGGACTGCGAAGATCTTCGCAAAAAGAATAATGAATTAAAAGGTATGATCTTCTTGTTTTCACTTGAGAATTATTTTCTTTAGTAATTTTATCTTTTCACACTCATCTTCCTTAAAAATCTTTATTCGTACGTTAAGCTTCCCTTCAGAAACGAACAATGGAGAGGTTTAATTTTCAATTTGCCACTGAAGAGGCTCGTGTTGACAAGAAAGCTTTGCTAGACCAATATAGCCAATTAGATAACCTTTACTCGTATTCTGTTGACCAAATTGAAAACCTTTCCAACGAAAATACTCAACTAATTCAAGAACAAGAAACACTAAGTAGCGAAATATCCCATCTCTCTTATTCACTAACGAAAGTTGACTTGAAGATTGAAACTTTGTCAGATGAAAATGAAACCTTATTTTGAGAAAAACGAGTTCTCCTAAATAAAGTGGCGATACTTTCGCAACAGCTTAACATTCGCCAATTTTTTTATGATGATCAAGAGTGAACCCTTTACTCATTAAAAAGCGAACTTAAAGAATTAACCGAAACGTCTATTGCCGAGAAGAATGAACTTATTCAATGTAGGATAACTTTAAGTACAAGGTCAAATAAACTTAAAGAAGAACACACTCAGCTAGAAGAATCTTTCGTCTCCCTTGCGAAAGAAAATGCTTTACTTATTTCTAATGAGAAGAATTTTCGATCTCGCCTAAAAGGTTTAGTGGGAGATAATTTTGATGATGCAATGAACCAATGGGAGAATAATAGCTTGGCTTTAGCCCAACATCTTATTTCGCGGAAGGAAGGTAGTCATAAGGACCTGGCTGCCTCAACCATTTTTTCTTATTTAATTATATTTGAACTTTTACTTTCTTCGCGAAAACTTCATTTTAATAATCTTTGTGCTTTTGAGTTTCGCAGAGTCTGAGAGAAGTATGCATTCTTCTATTTCTTCCTTGAAGTCTAAACTGGCCAAAATTCGCAAAGAGAATGCGATTCTTACTACTTCTCTTGTAAACTCTCGCGATGGTGCTGAAAGAAGATTTGATTATCTCAAATACTTCAAAGATATTGAGAGTATAAACAGTCAGAAAGATCTTCTTCGCCAAGTGCACCTGAAGGCTGAAATTCTTGTAATTGACATTCTGCTGGGAAGAGGACTTCCTCCAACAAAAGTTGCGCCTCTTGAAGTATATGATGATGAAGTTCCTCATGATCCTGACAGTGATTACTACTATGAAAGTGATGAAGAAACTATTTTTGGGAATGATGAAGATGAAGAACCATCCAAGGAAGTAAATGCTGGTGATAATCAAGATGAAGGAAATGTTGTAACAAATCTGGAGAAAGAAGTGACTCGCGAAAATGAAAACATTGAGAGCCCTGGGCTTTCGCCACATCCCTATACTCACCTTCTTCAATTTGAGAATCCTGCTGATCCTTGAAAAACCAGATCCATCATTACATAAGTCAATATAGACAGGACACTTTGTCGTACCTATACTGCAAAAATAAATATGAATGGCTCGATATTCACGAGGATTTTACATAAGTCTATTTTCAAAGTCCTTCTCATTTTACGTAGGTGGAAACATGGCGTCGTCTTCCATCCGTGGCTCGTGAAAGTTAGCGATGACCCACAGATCATAGTGGTTACCCATTTTTTTTCTTGTTCTACAAGGGTCCAAGAAAACGGATGTGCGGGCTAACATGCAACGGCTTTATAGTATTTCTGCTATAAACTAATCCAATCCCGCGAAGGATATCTACAAAGAAAAAGAGAGCATGCCCAATGTAGTTGATCTCAGATTCCAGTTTGTCGCGGTCCCGAGCGAGATAATGGTACAACATTGTCTCGGTGAGATTCCGTTTCCAAATATCGGTTCCAACTTTTATACATATAATTAATACATGTGTTAAAAATATAATGAAATACTATCAAATTAACCAATTCAAACAAATACTCATTAAGGAAACACAACAGTGGAAACACTTCACTGATCATAGAAGTCTCTGTTGAACAAAAATGAAAACACAAGAGAGTGAAGTACAACTTCAATTCATTATCCAAAATGTTAATTAAACAAGGACATTACTATTCTAATCAAGATAGTATGAATCAACATAGATATCATCATCTGGAGTAACTTCATCATTCCCGACACCACCGAGTAGCCCTCTTTAGGTGTCCAACATCAATTCATCAGTATCATATCCATCGTATTCCGAGTTATTTGGAAACGTAGACTTGCCTCGAGAACTATAAGCACATCTACTACCAACTTTCCCACGTTCTTCACCAACTGTTTTTTGCAAATCACCAAAAGTTACACTATCACCTTCCACATCCAAGTCATTCAAATTTTGTAAAGCCAACCATTCATCATTTTCATCACGATCCTCTAGTAAAATAGGATCACGAGCTTATTATTATTGGATTTCTATGTAACGTCGCTACAATTTCTTATTGTATTGGATAAAGACACTATCATTTAGTTTCTGTTGTTTTATGCGATTTCGTTTTTTCTAGTGCAACTGAAATACGAAAGATAAATGGATAAATATGCAACTGAAATACAAACATAAGTAATTCAACTAAAACACTTAATAGTAAGCATATGCTAATTTTTTTTGTTGCTTGTTGTCATAAGAACATATGGGTCTGTGATGAGTGCCAAATATTGCATATTCATACACCTTTTCATTGGCACTTAACTCATCTTTCGCGCTTCAAAGTCATATATTATCCCAAATTCTGCATTTTTACCATTTTCAAGAATAAATATTTGTATTAATTAATTTTGTGTTTTTAAGTACTAAATAAAGCTTGGAAGAATTGAGAAGACAAAAGAGAAGAAAGTTGGAAGCGTTGCAAACCCCGCTCGCGCATCGGTGGCAACTTTGTTTACAAATTCATGGGATTAAACAACCCATGATCCAAAACCCATGATCCAAAACCCAAGACCCAAATCCATTTCCACCTCACCCCCATTGGATTCTTTCCAAAACATCCACCTCACCCCCATTGGATTCTTTCCAAAACATCCACCTCACCCCCATTCTCTCACTCAATCACTCCCAATTTGTTTCCCACAACCAAATATATTCCATCAATTAAGAAAACATGTTTTGTTGAGTGGATGAGTGCCAAAATTCGGATCCAAGTGCTTGAGGGAATTTTGTGTATAAATAGAGAGGGTTGTTGTGTTGAAAAACCATCCAAGAATAGCTTGTTCATGTTAGTTTATCAAATTTAAGTTTTGTTGTAATGTTCTTCATGTTCTAGTTTCATTTACTAGGGTTTAGATGAAGCCCTAATCTCATTGGTATGTATTCATATCTTGTATCTTGTTCTTGAAAGTTTAGAATTGTTTAAAGATATAATTTAATCCAAGTTTGTCAACATCTTGCTCTCACAATGTATGCCATGTATCCATTGTAGTTAGAATATCTCTATGTTGATTATGCTACAACTCATGCTTAACCAAATATTGATCTTTAGATTAGTTGTGCTTAATTAGACAATTAATGCTTTGGAGAAATACTTTAGTTGTGATTAAATTATCCATTGAGAAACACCTTAGTTATACTAAGTAGACTTGAATCTACTATAAGGACAAGAATAATATTACAAGTTGAATGCATATCATAGGTTATTGGTGGATTTGAATACCCTAGTATTCATATTATCATTGTTTACATATCTTGCTATTTGCATCTTTTACTTTTATTATTTCAGTCACTTGAAAATCATATCGTCGATCGACAAAAACAAACCCCTTTTGGTTACTCTCAATCAGGATTTAGAATCAACTTCTACACTCTCCAAGTCTCGTGGTTCGACTTCGTGCTTGCCCCGTGTTGCTTGTCGGCACTGTGCACTTGCAGTTTATACATAGAAGTAGGTATCTTTCCGAGCCTACCAAGTTTTTGGCGCCGTTGCCGGGGACTCGGTAGTGGTGTAGTTCATTTTTCATCTCCTGTCACTATTCCGGGATTTTAGCCCACGGCCAAAATGGGCACAACCGCAAGAGCTTGGCAGCTGTTTTCTTCGGTTGAGGCATTAACTGTGGCTGTTATTTCTGAATTGCATTCATTGTTGGCGGTTCAAGACATTGCGTTCACCGTATCAACAAGCAGTTCAGGTAACCTTTCACTAAGTTAAGGTTCAATCTTTGGGACACCTTAGCCTATATTGTTGCCTTATGTTTTCTCGTGTTTTATCGACATGTTTTATTATTCATGTGGGGGATTGTTAGAAAAAACAATGTTTTATTAAAATAAAAAATGCATGGACCATGTTTTGATCCCAAGACCTATTTCTCCCTAGATGTTTTTCATGTGAATGAATAAAACATTAGTCCCATATAGACTAAAACACTTAAGAGTTTTAGACTTAAATACCATGGGTTTAGCCTTAAGGGCATGGCCCTTTGGGTCTTTAGACCTTTGTGTATGGGGAAAGCCCTAGACTATGGCAAGGTTGCCTAAACCTTATTGCATTTCTTATTGCCTTTACCCTTCGCACGGTGCTTCGCACAGAAGCACGCACGCCGCCGCCGTCCGTCCGGTCGGTCGGGCTCGGGCGTGGGTGTGGGTGTGGGTGTGGGTTTATCCGACCATTTCTTTTTACTGAAATTTACCACACGCTTCTCCCACACATGTAAAGAATTTTATTCTTTGCCTTCTCGGTTTTGGATATCCGACAGCCTCGAGAAGCATCTTCATTCACGCGTGTCACACGGTGCATTTGACACCTGTGCCTCGAAGAGAATCTCGAATTTTTGAATGAGTGTTCACTGTGCTTTTAACCTCTGCTTTTACCTTAACTTTTGTAACATTCGAGACGCGTGAATCACGGACAGTTTGTCGCATCGGATTCTTTTCAACGTTCGAGTTATTTTTCTACCTATAAATACGAGAGAAGAATTTCATTTCAAAATATACCTTCAGAACTCTTCTCTTCTGAAATTCTTCTTCTTAACTTATGCTTTCAGAAACAACAATTTTTTTTAAGTTTACAGAAACATAAAATCAAGTTCTTATCTGAAAAAAGTTGTAGTTTACAGAAACATAATTTTGTATAACTACTTTTTGTTTACGAGAATATTAGTTCACAGAAACTTTGTTTACAGAAACATCATAGTTTACAGAAACATAAACTAGTTTTTTACATTTCTCTGAAACTGGTTGTAGTTTCGATTTGTGATTATTGTTTTCATTTCTGCTGTCAAGTTCTAAGGGTTCTCTCTCGTATGCTACACATAGAGAGAGAACTAACAATAGTTGTATCCTGGAGGTGATTTGCTAATTGCTATAGCATCTCGGAGGAGTAGCGGGGCAATATTACCTTTAGCTCAACAGTATTTTATACGTGCCTCTACTAAGTTTTTTGATACTATCATCGGTGCATCTCCTGACAACAATAACACATCAAGATTTAGCTAAGTATTTTTTCTCAGTTGCATATGTATATTATCAATTATTTCCAACACTAATAATACACATAATTGAGATAAAAATAGACACATAAATGTGTCTATCATGCTCTAACAGATTGGACTGTAGAAGAAGATGAGCATCCCCCTCGATCTTGAAAAACCATTATAGAACTTGTTAGAATGAAGAAAGAAAATTCCCATGTAGGCAACTCGTTCCAGAAACCATAGAATCAAGCAAGACATCTTAATTCATTACAAGCACTAAGTGTACAATACAGAAGATAATATTGAACGATAGTAGACCAGTTGAGCACAACAAAGCTTGAACAAATGAGGTTCAACCATTGAGATAAACAAGTACATGTCAATGAGATAAAAATGCAAGGATGTTGACAAGTTGTTGAAAAATGAATTGAAATGGTCATTTATTTCAAGCATCGGTAAGTTGAACTATTGAACTAGTAAGCCTTTGAGAAATAATAACAATACCGAAACATTCGATCAGCTATTATCGCTATAATAGGTTGGATCCTTAAAAGCAAAAGTTGGAGCAATCACTTAACTGCAACTGATTACTATTCAACATATCAAATACTACATATAAGTATTCGTCGAATTTTGGAACGAAAAACTGCATGTGAAATCAAGAATTCGATAAAGATGTGAAGATATAATGAAAAGTGTTGGTAAACTATTGGATTTTGAAAATGAAGATCGCAATATGTGAAGGTAATACGATAAATTCAGAAATTGAAAGTTGTGGTGTGATTTCAACCATGAAAATTACACAAATTTGAAGGTGTTAAAAGTTTTTAGGATTTTCCTAATTTTCACAGAAAGAATTTATGGGTTCTGATAAAAATTTAAATGTGTATTACTGATGATTCTAGGGATCGTAGAAGCAATTCAATGTGCAGAAGTGATTGTGCAAGAAACATAAAATGGAAAGTACTGTTGTGAATCAAGAAGTGAACTAATTTGAAGTTGTTATATGATTCAAAGATTACCTCTCGTGAAGAAAATCATTCATGTAATAAAGAATTCCCCAAAAAATTGCTCGGACCCTGTCGCACCACGAGGCGCTGTCGGCGAGTCGGGTTGTTTGGGAATGCAGCCCAAAGCGGGCGGTAAATTCCGTCCAAGGCTAAATCAAGCGAGAGACCGATAGCGAACAAGTACCGCGAGGGAAAGATGAAAAGGACTTTGAAAAGAGAGTCAAAGAGTGCTTGAAATTGTCGGGAGGGAAGCGGATGGGGGCCGGCGATGTGCCCCGGTCGGATGCGGAACGGTGATGAGTCGTTATTCTTTGCCTTCTCGGTTTTGGATATCCGACAGCCTCGAGAAGCATCTTCATTCACGCGTGTCACACGGTGCATTTGACACCTGTGCCTCGAAGAGAATCTCGAATTTTTGAATGAGTGTTCACTGTGCTTTTAACCTCTGCTTTTACCTTAACTTTTGTAACATTCGAGACGCGTGAATCACGGACAGTTTGTCGCATCGGATTCTTTTCAACGTTCGAGTTATTTTTCTACCTATAAATACGAGAGAAGAATTTCATTTCAAAATATACCTTCAGAACTCTTCTCTTCTGAAATTCTTCTTCTTAACTTATGCTTTCAAAAACAACAATTTTTTTTAAGTTTACAGAAACATAAAATCAAGTTCTTATCTGAAAAAAGTTGTAGTTTACAGAAACATAATTTTGTATAACTACTTCTTTGTTTACAGAATATTAGTTCACAGAAACTTTGTTTACAGAAACATCATAGTTTACAGAAACATAAACTAGTTTTTTACATTTCTCTGAAACTGGTTGTAGTTTCGATTTGTGATTATTGTTTTCATTTCTGCTGTCAAGTTCTAAGGGTTCTCTCTGTGTATGCTACACATAGAGGAGAACTAACAGTAGTTGTATCCTGGAGGTGATTTGCTAATTGCTATAGCATCTCAGAGGAGTAGCAGGCACTATTACCTTTAGCTCAAATAGATTTTATACGTGCCTCTACTAAGTTTTTTGATACTATCATCAGTGCATCTCCGGTACAACAATAACACATCAGTACGAGCTAAGTATTTTTTTTCTCAGTTGCATACGTATATTATCAATTATTTCCAACACTAATAATACACATAATTGAGATAAAAATAGACACATAAATGTGTCTATCATGCTCTAACAGATTGGACTGTAGAAGAAGATGAGCATCCCCCTCGATCTTGAAAAACCATTATAGAACTTGTTAGAATGAAGAAAGCAAATTCCCATGTAGGCAACTCGTTCCAGAAACCATAGAATCAAGCAAGACATCTTAATTCATTACAAGCACTAAGTGTACAATACAAAAGATAATATTGAACGATAGTAGACCAGTTGAGCACAACAGGCTTGAACAAATGAGGTTCAACCATTGAGATAAACAAGTACATGTCACTGAGATAAAAATGCAAGGATGTTGACAAGTTGTTGAAAAATGAATTGAAATGGTCATTTATTTCAAGCATCGGTAAGTTGAACTATTGAACTAGTAAGCCTTTGAGAAATAATAACAATACCAGAAACATTCAGTCGCTATTACTGCTATAATAGGTTGGATCCTTAAAAGCAAAAGTTGGAGCAATCACTTAACTGCAACTGATTACTATTCAACATATCAAATACTACATATAAGTATTCGTCGAATTTTGGAACGAAAAACTGCATGTGAAATCAAGAATTCGATAAAGATGTGAAGATATAATGAAAAGTGTTGGTAAACTATTGGATTTTGAAAATGAAGATCGCAATATGTGAAGGTAATACGATAAATTCAGAAATTGAAAGTTGTGGTGTGATTTCAACCATGAAAATTACACAAATTTGAAGGTGTTAAAAGTTTTTAGGATTTTCCTAATTTTCACAGAAAGAATTTATGGGTTCTGATAAAAATTTAAATGTGTATTACTGATGATTCTAGGGATCGTAGAAGCAATTCAATGTGCAGAAGTGATTGTGCAAGAAACATAAAATGGAAAGTACTGTTGTGAATCAAGAAGTGAACTAATTTGAAGTTGTTATATGATTCAAAGATTACCTCTCGTGAAGAAAATCATTCATGTAATAAAGAATTCCCCAAAAAATTGTTGTTGAATCATTGGGCCGATTTCTAAATTTCAGTAGATAGAGATGATGCAAATGTTTCCATTAATGAAACAAGGAGATCCGACCAGCAATAGCAGCGGAAGAGTGAATATACTCCAAAAATGAATTTCAAAAATTGATTAAAGAAATCAAAGAAATCGGGGATAATGAAAAGAATTCTTTTTTCAGAAGATGCTTTTAGGGTTTGTGGAGTAAAAATGAGTAGTGGTGATGAATAGGTGAGTATAAGATGAGGTCGGTGGTGATGGTTGACAGAAGACGAACTGGTTTCTTCCCATATGATACCATGAAAAGTTTCTACTTTGTGTATCATTGATAAGGGACTGCAACGTACTATCCCATATGATAAAATTAAGGATTTTTTTTGTCTTATAATACTTGCTATATTTCATATTTTTCCACTTTTTATCCTTATTTATCCCTGACTTGGAATCATACCATAACATGGAGAATTGTGTATTTCAATTTTCAAGACACACTATTAAATATTTTTCTCTATATATTTCCTATAATTTGAATTTTTCTAACTAAACAACAAAACCTAGACATCTAAAAAGTAGGAACATTAAATACCAACTTAGGGTAGTTGTGTAAAAAAAACTATTCTCTTTGTGTTTCTTAATCTTTGTGCAAAATCCTATTTTGGCATCTAAACTAGGATAGAGGGAGTACTATTTATACTACTTATATAAACACTTGGTGTAAACCAAGTGTGAGAAACGGTTACAATTTCTAACTCTAATATGAGTTTTCTTTGGTAATCTGGATTCACTGCACAAGCACAACTAAATGAGATTTACAGACAGGCTTCCCCGGGCATCCTCATGTAACACACAGTAGTCAGGAAAATCACCAGAATTAAACAACGGTTCACTACATAACGGTTCAAGCACAACTAAATGAGTTTTACAGACGGGCTTCCCCGGGCATCCTCATGTAACACACAGTAGTCAGGAAAATCACCAGAATTAAACAACGGTTCACTACATAACGGTTCAAGCACAACTAAATGAGTTTTACAGACGGGCTTCCCCGGGCATCCTCATGTAACACACAGTAATCAGGAAAATCACGAGAATTAAACAACGGTTCACTACATAACGGTTCACTAGCTGCCTTCTTTGCAAGGATATATATATGATCGGTAAAGATTATGGTGCTGACGAGTTTCGAACTCAAATCACTAGTATAACTTTACCACTGTACTATATTAACACCGGCGCTTTCTTTCAAGGATATCAGCAACTTTGTTACCTTCCCTAAACTTTTGCACAGACATTACATGGTCAAACTGAGATACCAAAAAATTAAAATTAGCCAAAACATTAGCTAAAAGCCTAGGGCCGCGAGTCAGTCTTTTACCGATTGGTAATGTAAGTGGAGTCACTTTCCACATACACCCTTCGGTACAAGAGTTAAACCCTCGTGTATGGCTCGGAGCTCTGCCATATTGTTCGAATTCTTGTAGATATATTGTGCCAAGGCAGCCAAAAATTGTCCTTGATGATCTCTGACGAACCCCCAATGCCTGCAAAACCACAAAAATTGGATGCTCCGTCTGTGTTCAGTGTAACATAATTGTGCGAGGGATACTCCCATCCCACAAGAACCAGCTGTTTTGAATGAAATGATAATTCTGGCAGAGATGTACTCATTGGCCTTGGAGAAAGCAAGCTTGATGACATCTAATGACATCCTTGCCACTTTGCTTTACTCCTCCAAGTAACCGGTTGATGAGCCCCAAACTCATCAATCAAATATCAATGGAGAAATTAGACGAAATCATTAGAAGAGAAGGGAAGAATTATCAGATGCGAAGGAAGACGAATCACAGAATCAGACACAGAGCCATGCTCTAGAATAACACCATTTTCATTCACCATTATGATTGTTACACAATGGCATTATATATAGCCAAACCTATAACTGCAAATGCAAACCACCCAAACCGCCCAGGACATGTGTACATATCACCGGTGAACCAATTTCATTCTCAAATACTTAAGAAAACTCGGATCCATTACAAACAAACATGCCGAATAGATCCAGAACAGGGGATCGAAGCTACAGTACGATTAGTATCCGAACAAAGATGAACTACATTATACTAGCAATTGCCAATTGACAACATTTGTTGAAAAGCATAAATAAAAACTAATAGTTTAATTCCGATTGATGTTCAGAAATGAAACGAATCGTTTCATCAAATTCACAGCATTCTCACAGGTAGGATTAGTCAAGTGGAACACATGATTTTCTACTTGTGACTCCATAATCTCCACAACTCCACTCCATCCACAATTCTTTAATGTCTCAAAATAAACCCATCCCATGTCTTTCAGAACATCTTTCTCCGCTACAAACACCAAAACTCGGTCACAGCCCAACCTTGCGAGATTCGTTTCAGTTGTTGGGTTGATAAGCGGATCGTTACGCCCGGTTGTTGATGGACAAACACTATACCATAATTTTGCTGGTCCTTCCTTTGAACCGATGTAACACTTGTCTTCCAAAATTGGCTCCCCACTACTACAGAAATAAGGTTGCGCCATAGCAATACCAAATATCTTCACTCCATGAATTTGTTCAGGGTTAATTCCGGCTCGAATCGCCATATTATGCGCAATAGTAGCACCAGCACTATCACCAGCCAAGAAGACTTGATCAAAATCAGCATAATCGCTTAACCAGCTCTCACCACCTCCCCCTTTAGAGTGTGAGAGAACCCAGTGTAACGCTGCCCATGAATCGTCGAAAGCGATCGGAACATAGTGTTCGGGTGCTCTTCTATAATCAACAGAAACAGCAACAACGTTTGCTTGTGAAACAACATCGTTTAGATAATTATGATAGGTTGGAGAAAATGCCGTTTCAATGCAAAATCCTCCTCCGTGAAAGTAAACAAGAAGAGGAAGTTTTTTGCTCTGAATGAGTTTTGGAACATAAAGTCTTGCTGATACGCCCGTTTCAGATATAATCACAACATCTTTCGATGAAACGCCAGTTTTTGGATCTTCAATGGATGGAGGAACAACTTCTGTTCCCATTAACCTTTTCACTCTGCCATCTTTGTAGATCCTATATAATGGTAGAAATTCGTGAGCTACTTCTTCACTGTTTCCTTCCATTAGTAAGGGCGAGAAAACTAGAATTCGAAAATGGAACTGAGATTGGGTTTTGTAAGAAATGCAATGATTGTCAATCTCACACGCAGAAAGTTATGGACGGTTGAGAATGTGCTACGTGTTTAAGATGGAATTACAAAGTACAAACCATTGACTTTCTTTCATCGCTGTCCCTGCTATAATAATAGAGTAGTTCCCAATGAACCGTTTGCCACATCGAGATGTACACCGCAAGGTTTGAAAAACAGGTCACGGCTCAGGTCATGGATATTAGGCGTGACCGTTATAATGCGTTTTCAAAAGTGTGAGTATATTTTGTGCAAAATACGTGTTATATAGCCAAAAAATGTGTTTTTTGGACATATTTTGAAAATAACGGGCATTGTAACGGTTACATAGGAAATAAAAAAAATTATGATATGAATTTCCTATGTAACAGTTATAACGTGCGTGAAAACGTTTTAATGAGTCTAAAAAACGTTGTTACAAGGTATTTTTATTTTTTAATTAATACTCCCTAAATAGATGACCTATTAATTTTTAAATTTTGTCCAACTAATAAATGACCTATATCATTAAGAAATTCTAATACTACCATTTTATTTGATTATTAGGTATCACCAGGGCCTTACGGCCCCGACTCAACCTTTGGTTAGTGTCATGCATCACGTGATCTTCAATATTTAACACTGGGATTTTTATCCCGGAATTTCTTGTGAAAATACTTTAAATTATTATTAATATTCTTCTGTTATTCAAATATTCTCATTGATATAGTCAAGTATCTATTATCCAGTTATGACCAATGCTGATTTCCTATTGATATTTAGATTTGAACATATCCCTTGAAAATTATTATGGAAGTTAAAGTATAACGTACTTACGTGGATGATGTTTGGTGTTTCTTATCAAAAAGATTAGAAATTTACAACATGCATGCTTGGTTTGAACACGTATATATGTAATCGTTTAACCAAAGTGATTTACTTAGAACGAACAAATGAGAAATTCCAACATTTTCTTTAATAAATTATTATGAAGAACTTTTTTCTACAATTTAAAAACAATAAGAGTAATTCTTTAAGTGAAATCAAAAATAATCAGATAGGTAAGGCAAAATCTAATGAAGTTGTTGAAACAATTGTCAATGCCTTTTCATATATTGAAGCTTTTCTTTTTGGGCATTCCATTATTCCGTACAGTTGTATTTTTTTTCTTCAATTCTGCGTTTTATTTATCCTGAGTCTATATATCCGTCAGGCGTTGTTCGAATTCCATAGCTTGTGTTTCTATTTTTATTTTAAGTTCCTAACATTTTTATGGACTAATGTCATGTATTTGTAAACTTTTTGTTCATACCCATCCAACGGGAAAATTCAGATGCATGCTCACTGATCACAAATCATTTTTATGACCTAATCTTCTAAAACTACAATCATTTCCTTGTCGATTCCCTTGAGAGCTATATCACGGCTATCTTCCTTATTTTCATTTAGTTCTTCATTTTTCAAATAAGATTCCAGCATCTTACTGTCATATGATCATAAAATGATAATGTTGGAGTTGACTCTCAATGTTGTTTTGTTGTTGTAGATTCTGTAAGCAACTTTTCCGTTCATCCGAATATATTTCTCTTGATAAGGTACCCACAGAACTTCTGAAAGAATTGCTTGCTTTTTATTTTGTCAAGTCATGCGCTCTTGTTCTTTCTTCGAAACCAATGTGTGAGGAACCCTATTTACATTTTCTCTGCTCACACTCCCATAAAGAAGAACACCGGGCTTAAAATATAAAGCAATTATATGTTTTAGAAATGGAATACCTTTCCAAAATCACATATCATGTATCACCCATGAATGGATGGAATGAGTGTAATCTCATCAAGGAACAAACCACTCTAATAAATTTGATTTAGTTATTGCATGTTCAGTCTTCCCTGTTTTGCAAACTTCTCCAATACTTATATTCTAGAATTTTAGCACAGAACACCTTGAAAGCTCTCTTTCTTCATCTCACCGAAAGCTTCAATATCCATTTACACCATCTCTCTTAAAATAGTTCATGAACAATATACTGCAATTAACTTCGTCAAGAATGTAAAATTAAGTACCCGAAATGCAGATTATAGAATCTAAATGAACTTTCGTTCATTACTTAATGAGAATAAAACGTTGTCCTAAATGGAAAGGGAAAGATCATCCTATGAGGTTTTTTGATGTACCAACTAATCCATGTATTGTGATACAAAATCCAATTTTTTCCATTTTCCTAACATACTCTTCCACTTCATCAACTCTAGCGTATTTTATTTTATTTTTATACCAGCTTTCACATGATAAGTCAATTTATTTATTTTTTCAACTCGATGCATGCTTAATATTAAAACATTGTCGGTTATGAATCACCTCTAATAAAGATGAGGGAGGATCCCTTCACATTCACACTATCTCACTTTTTCGGAGATATTTTTCTCATTAAAACTTAAATGGTATAGTATTTGAAGTTAATATTTTGGGAATATGATCGTTTAAAGCTCTACATAGATACGAAAAATTAGCAGATTCTGGAATTCTAAACCTTATCATCTACCAATCATAATTTTAACCGTTGAAAATTTGTTGATTTTCGATGGTTGATTTTCAAAATAGTATATGGTGGAGTTATACGTTTTGGAATGTGCTCATTTTTCGTGGGTATGTTGATCTTTGTAAGACGGAAATATTCTCAGAATATTAGCTTCAAATACGCTACCAATTGGTTTTGTAAAAAAAAAAAAAAGTGTCCAAAGTGTGAGATAGTACTGTGAAAATAAAAGTGTGAACAAATCCTCCCTCATATACCTAAATAAAGATACTTCAAAAAAATAATACCCCTGATGCTTGTTATACTTAAATCGCTTTTCCTTCTAAACCATGATTAGCCAAAATAAACCCCGAATCAAGCCGATAGGATTTAGAAAACTTACTCTTGACCTATATCCATTCATAAAAAAAATATTAAAATAATAACAATAAAAAAGTACAAAAATCACAATCTTACCATGTTTTTCTAAATGCATAATGGATCAAGGTATGATTTTAGTTTGGTGTTTTTTTTTTCTTCATTAAATTGGTGTAATTAAGGGCTGATGTATACAAATTTCAACATTTCATAAGCCGCACCATGACCATGACCGCACAAATTATGACACCTGAGTTTCGAATGTTGGCATGGAAATATACTACTTATGTTGAGTGTGTACTTAATATAAAGTCTGTTAGAGATATTTATCTTAGACCGACATGTTCAACTTTCAACTGTCTCGAAATCCATGACCTTTTATTGTTACCAAATGGGAATAAAACACTACAAAAATATTGGTATGTTGTATAGTATTTATACAGAAACAATCTCGTTTTTCGGTTTCAGGAACGAGCTAAAATTACTAATTTTACCTTTAACGTAACATGTAAGAGTTTTTGGACAATTGTGGGTTGTGATTATTCTATTCGGAAGCATGTAAGGTTTTAGCTTGCTCAAAGAACTGTGCCATCTGTGGGAATCGAACCCACAAATACATGGTTGAGAACCATGCGCTCTACCATTTGAGCTAAGATAGCAAGTGGGGTTTAATGTACTGACACTTGCGTGCATATGGTTCACATGCATAAAGGGATATCGAGCAGAGGACTTGCCTTCAGCTTACTTGTTAACATGTAAGCATTCATCTCAGGAAACAAAGTCCTGAATAGCCAACCTTCCACCTTTTACAAAGTACATTGTGGAACTCCTGAAAGCTGATTCAACTGCCTTGAAAGAGCTTGTAGCCAAGAACATGTTTACAATCTGGACCGTCTTATTTGCTCAAAATTTAGCAAAAGTTGTGTAACTCACCGACTTACAACTAAGACTCAATAATAAGTGGACACTTAAATACCTTAAGATTAAGCTTATTCCACATGCTTGAGATTGGTCCCTGATCAGATGCTGCAAACCCATAGACACAATAAGTGAAAAGTGATAAAGTAATTTGAGAAAGAGTGTGTAGGAACTTCCAAAAGGAAAAAATGATGGGAATGGAACAACGACAGTCATAGAGGATGAGGATATGCATTACCTCATTCTCTTCACGAAAAAAAGTAATTGTTTTAGATTTCTTCAATTGTAGTCCAAGCCCAACATACAAAGCAAACTGGCATGATACTTCCTGCCATGTTGATAGGTTTAACAGTGTTGGAAGATGTATATATTGAATCCTGTAACAAATCAAAGAAAACAAAATACATAAAAAATTATTTTGTGTCATGCATGCCTATGTCAAAAAAAAAGAACAATTTGGTAATAATCTCGAATTTCTTAAAAGGATTTGTTGCTGCCATTATTTTGAGATTCGAACCTCTTCGAAGCACTACATCACCTTTCCCTTAACTATGTTAACACTGACGAATGGCATCATGTAATTGTGTCAAACCAAGTTTATGGCCAAGAGAATAATGCATGCGGCTTCAAGCATCTGAATTGGACAGATGATTGTCAAAAAGATGTGAATTTCGTTTGCCAACCAAGCTAGGGTTACAATACAACCAAATATTTGTTGTGAGAGAGGTTGAATTTCGCAACAATTAATCATAACAGTTGCAAAAATTAAACCCGTGGCACAACAATTATCCATTAACATCTACAGAATGCTTCAACAAACTAAAAAATAAAAAGGGTTATGATAGTAAGCCTAAAAGACTAAAACAATTTATCTTATCCAAATTTTCCTGTTTGTGGGGTCTGAAGATAGAGAGAGTGGAATATGGAAATTTTTGGCGGAAAACCAAACAACTTCCATGGGCTAACCAATATCAATCATAGACCAATATTCAGAGGTGTGAACTATCAAACAATAACCAACGGTTCAATAACTATATGAGTACCATGCAAGCTAAACCTTCAAAAAAAAATTAAACCAAAATTTATGATGTAAAGTTCTTACCAGCTTACTGTCTTCCTTCTCTTTCTTCGTTAAATACTCTTTATGCTTGGAACTCCATTATTATTATTCAAAACATTCTTATGCAATTTGAATTGAGATGTTGTGCAAGTTTTTCCTTAAGGGTCACCCAAATTGAATGCCAGCTAGTTATGTGGATGTGTGCTTCAGAAATATCTCCACATGCCCAAGTTATGGTCAAAATATCCATCAGCATTGATGGTAGTTCTTTCATGGTATCGAACTCTAGTACCTCTGCAGAATTTAGTTGGTCAGCAACAAGGAACTTTCAACTGAAAAATGCAAAAACAACTTAAGAACAAAACCACCAGCCTTCTTTCCAGGCTCATCTGAAACAATGAAATAGCGAGTCTGTAATTTGTTTTTGAAGAAACACATGGTACAAACCAAGAGAAAACATTTATTGGGTTCTTTTAATTGAAGAATCTAGAATCCTTCTATTAAATATCTTACGAATAAAAATAAAAGTAACCAAGATAAAGGTATCCATAGTGAGGGAACACATTGTTTGTATGCCTTCATTGACTAAGTAAAGCCCTCTGCTGCAACACTGCATAATCCGGTACATGTTGCTAGCATCTGTCTCTCAGTTGCTCGCTGATAATTTCTCATCTCCCCATCGAAAATGTTTGCATTCTTCCCCTAGTTAGCAGCAAAATATGGCAACCTCTCTGAAGCTCTGTCTTCAATTTTGCGCAATATATCCATCTGAAAAGAACATATTACATAAAATAAGAACCAAATAAGACTAATTTTTCCTAATACACAAAAGATTCCTAAAAGTGATTTGATACTCTTAAGTCACATGTGCATTCATTGTCTACCTTGGTAAAGTACCAACTTTTTTCTTTTTTTTTTTGCACTTTGTAATTTTGTACCCGTCATACTATGTTCTATCTCTTAAAGTTTAATGACCGAGATTTCCTCGCATCGCTCAAAATATAAAATTCCATATCTACCCTGAGCTTCCTTTCAGCAGTTTTAGTATCTTCTGGTTGACTAATAATTCCTTCATACAATGCTCTAAAGATTATCCGCATCATGAATATCAAGTCCTAACATGTGCAACACTTCTTTATTCACTGCATCTTTTAGGTGTTCAGTTTCCTCACCATTCCTAAGAACATAGGTCTCTTCCTTATTATCAACAAAAGGTGACAAATGTGGAGGAGGTATCCTGTCAAAAAACTTCAAAAGCAAGTTATATTGTTTAGAGATATGCCACCAGCTAGTAAAGGATAATCAGCGATTGGAAAAAATCATAATTGAAATGAGATGACAATGTAGAAGGTTGTATTTGTACGACTTGATAGACTAAATTAGCTGATCTAGAAGGTTGGATTTGGTTTATCATGGACTACATAAATTTGTTAAGCTTTACATTTTCGCTTAGGCACTCACAATGACGAATAATAACCTGAGCATCATGCCCACATCACTGTCTAACACGTAATTTGTTATTTGTTTCAATTCCCAAATTTGTACCGATTAATGCAAGTGATTTTCGTAGCTAATATGTAACTGTATTAAAAAAAAAAAACCACGTTGTGCGTCCAAAAGCTTTTAAATTATTAATTGGACTTTTTTCCAAAACCAATTGCACAATTACATTACCAAGTTTGATAGCAAAGGAAGTACCTGTCTTGGGTTCTATTCGAACTGCAATCGGAAATCAAAACAAAACCTACAGAATAAAAGTTACTTCCTCAGTTTCTGCAAAAGAGTACGATTTGAAACAACAACACCCAGTTGTGAAACTAAACTTTAGAAGGAATCCCTAACTCTCAACTCAATCAATCAACAAACAATACCTAATTGTGAAACTGAACTGCGGAATTAAGATATTGAGATGATTTATAATAATAATAAAAAAAATCAATAATCAAGATAAGATTAAGCTAGAATAAAATAACCTAAATTCTCATACTATTATGGAATAGACACCAACCTGCAAAAATAACCCATGAACAAAAACAAATGAAAAACCTAAAAGCATAGTACCAAAAATCAAAAAGATTTATTCTGCATTAAAAAAAACAAAACAAATATGTACCACAAAATAATCTTACCTTTTTGGTATGCTTCACCTGTCAATACCTAATCAACAATTGAAGAACCTATCTACAGATATCAAGGATTCAACTTACACGGTGGAAAAACATGATAAAGACATAACAGAAGTAATAAATTGAATCGCATAAACATGAAGTTATAAACCTAAATTCATATTTGCGATTGTTTCAAGAAGAACTCGAACGGATTATCAGAAATCAATTGGCGACAATAAAACTTACACTCTTATAGGGAAAAAAATTACCTTTAGGCTGAATGTGAGCGGCAAGTTCATGAAGATTTTAGAATTCAGATATGATTTAGCAATAAAATCGAACAAAAGCGAAATATTTTGCAACCAAGAATGAAATGTATAACTAAGAATATTATCAACAATTGTTAATGGTGATATTACAACATTGTCAAAAAAATTCTCAGTGAACCGAGTGAGGCGGAAGCCAAAAACATAAATACACGGAAAAATGATAAAACCAAACAAAGGAGAGAACAAAAAAATATTAAGGGGTCAGCGAAACAACATAATTTTAAATTTTTTGGATCTGGTTACTTAAGACCACAAAGATGAATTAGTACGACTTTGACGATTTCCCTAAATAGTTCCCTTAACAGAGATCTTAATTTGAAGATAGTTGAACCCAAACAAATGAATTTATTAGTCATTTAGTGCAAATGTGCAAATGAATTGATTCTTTCTTATGTTAAGGTGAACAAATCTGCATGGTACTTGGAAAACACCTAAATCCAAATGTCTTTGTATTACTCATCTTGCACCACGTGTTGAACATATTTCGGCTGCTAAATCAAATTTCCCTAGTAATTACTACCAACTCTAATCCTCATGACACTTGAGAATAGCGCCACCAAAAAGTAATGTTTTACTATCCTGACATGAGAACAAATCATGTTAATAAAATAAAGATTGTAGAGATGCAAGCGAGGATTGTACATCTATGATGCTGACCATCATTTGCCAATACAAACAACATGAGCATGGAAATTTCTGTATATGCTAGAACGCAATCAAGATTGCACGCACAAATTCTTACATGGAAATATAAAATATGTGGATTGATTAACAATGCATATTAAAGGTGCAAACCACTTAGCAAAATAATTCACTCAAAAAAGTCACCCACTTGGCTAGTAATATTCCATTTATTATCGGAGTTGAGTTGTCTTTTAGAGGGTAGGTCAACAGTCAGTAGACCCTGATACACTTAGGTGATTGAATCCTTATTTTAACATTATCCCATCGCCTTCTCTGTATTCAAGTCCTTATTTCTTAGCCTTTTGTCTAAGGAGATTGAATAAACCCCATACACATCCGTGAATTATCTAGCTAAGGTTGTATAGCTAATCATTACCTTCATTGAGTTAAGAGCTAAATCCAGAAAAAAGTTGTCTCCATCCTTGATTATGGATAATGGTGTAACATTTCATCGCCCTGTTGCAGAGTCTATACCTGAAATAATCAAGCCAAAAACTTGTTGTTTCTAGCCTAGAATGAGGTAAGCCAAAATATTGAGAGTCTTATAATCAGATTAAGAATGTTGAGTTTGGCTTATAGATCTGATATGGAACTAAATTAGTCTTCAATTGAACCCTTTGTGCTTTGTAGATTCACTTGAACATGAACAAATTTATAGAATATTTGGTGGCTGGAATTTGAGGAACACGTTGAAAAGATTAAGTGTTTCCTTTAAGGCTTACCTACCAAAAGAGACCCTAAAATCAATCCTCCATGCAGATGGTACATTAGATAAACATTTTTTCTATAGCAATTGATTCAAAATATTGCATACAAACATGAATTCAAGATACATTAGTTCATATTTGAAGGGAAAATATAAACTTACTTTAAGTCCACTGTTTTGGACAACCACTGCAAGAATTGCAATCAATCCATAACATATATATTTGATCGATCTTGCATCAATATGTACATTGAATTCCTTCCACAGTCGTACTTGGATCAAACTCAAGGAGTTGCAAGGCCTTCCTTTCATAGTCGGACTTTAATTGATTCAGTAAAGTCTCCAAAATCCCTAGGATTTTTAGCCTCTGATCGATTAAAAAATACCCAATATACCAAAAAATTAAATGAAAATATCGAATAAAGAATCATAAAAATCTTACCCTGATAAAATCCTAGGATTTCACGGATAGCTTCTACTTCAAACCCTATGATCTTAAACCTCAAATCCTAGTCAAATAATTGAATAGTTTCTATTAATTACTTCTTGTAATTAAGATTGGTTAGGTTTCATTAGGTTTGCATGAAGTTTCAAAAGAGAGAATTCAAAAAAGGGCAAAGGTGGTGCACACAGAAGAATTTGTTTTGTGTGTTTTTTTGTGAACAGACGACAAAGAAAAGAAAGATTAAGGAATGGGTAATGTCTTCCTCTTCAAATCGTACACATAATTGAAAAATCCTGCGTATCCCGAAATCTCGTTCACCCACACCGACCCACCCTGAAATTTCCAAACCATCCAACCCAAAAATTACCATCCAGGGTGATTTCATATATCGTGAGTCTTTCTTAGCCGTCCACGTAAAAACACAATCTGGAGATTTTCCACCGCCGGAT
The DNA here is from genome assembly GCA_023529315.1 of Papaver bracteatum. NCBI lineage: Eukaryota > Viridiplantae > Streptophyta > Magnoliopsida > Ranunculales > Papaveraceae > Papaver > Papaver bracteatum. Next base: position 158,652 of record JAJJWX010000810.1, on the reverse strand, counting down.
CAGGGTCCCCATCGAATGACGTCCGTCTGATAGCCCTAGCTATCATGGAGACAAACCTCATACCTTTTTATAACAATGATTGTTAGTATAATAAATGTGTATAATTCGATAGTCATGTTTATATTCTTTACATAGGTTTTTTAAAATGCTTTTCACTATACAATTTACGAAAGTTTGATAAAATTCGTGTCGGTAAATTATAGCCACTAAAATTTCGTCGGCAACAATTATCTAGGTATACTTGTCCCTTTATTAGATTGCAGAATTTCCATCAAATGCCAAGAAGTAGGCAGGGTTTTAACAAGTCTATATGGTACTAGACTACTACTTTCTAAAAATTAATTATTGAATTCTTAAAAAACTTGGTAAAGTAGGAATTGCATGGTGAGTTTGGGTGGAGTCAATCAACCCATTATCAGATTCGATCTAAAATTGCACTACTTCTAAGATGAAGTAATTATTACGTCCAAAGCATGTACCCACCACCACTGCATGGCGATGTATATATAATTTTTTTTATTATTTCATTTTAAGTTTTAATAAAGAAGTGAAGAGCTAAAGCAAAGGACTTGAACCAAGTTGGTCCATTTGGGGGAGGCAACGAATAAAATGTCGCGTCACTTTTTTCTTTCATTTCCCTTATTTTCGAAAACAAAATCATGATCACACTATTTTTTTTTCCTTTCTCTTCTTTATGTTCACCCTTTAAAAACACAAGAAGGCGTATTGTTGTAGTAGACAAATATTCTATAAATCTGCTTCTTCCACGGAGAAATTCTTCCTTCCTTTGTGTTTTGAAGTTTCCAAGTTTCAACTTCCAACTACAAGTTTAAAAGGTAGTTTTAATATTTTATTAAAATAAGTATTTACCACTAAATTTATTGTTTGTTTCTATGCATTTTATTTACATCAAATTTGATTTTTTTTTCTTCATGATACCAGATGATGATGCGGATGTAATGTTGTCTTTGAACTATAAATTTTAACTATACAGGTACTCTCTTATATCAACATTTAAGTTAGTAGTTGCCTTTATTTTTTTTGTTTTTTGTTTTTTGTAATGTTTTCATCATTTTCTTCATGTTGTATATATATATTGTAATTTAGGATGTTGCCATAACTTGATAATAGAGTTTCAAGGAAATAACAAAAGCTCAAATCAAGATTGGAGGAATAAAAAATGAAAATACAATTAAATCTAGTCAATAAAATCTATGCAAAAAAGAAAAAAAATGAATTGATATTCAACTTTGATTTTTATTTTTTTATTTTTGGTTTAATATTTGCGTCCTGCTTAATTATATACAAAAAAGAAGAAGATTTGAAAGTCTTTTTTTATTACACCTATAAGATTATATCAGTTTTTTATTTTTGATCATCCAACTGTGAAGATATTAAGTCAAATAAATACATCGTCTGGATCAGAGAGGAATTGGAGTGTGTTTGAAAGAATCCACACCAAACTACGCAATCATTTACTTTCATCGAGAATAAATGATCTGGTGTATGTCCAGTACAATTTGAAGTTGGAGCAACAAAGAATTAAAGGTAAAGCAAGGAGACATAACATTGATGTTCACGACGTTCATAGTCTACCAAGGGATGACAATATGCTTGACTGGATAGCGGGGGAAGATGAAACACTAGTTTTACCTCAAGCAGAACAGTGGTTAAATATGCTGGAAGAGAAGGCCGTTAATAATCCAGAGCATGTCCCTCTACCATACAACTGGCATGATCCTGAAGTTGAAATCACATACGAAAGGTTACCGTTGAGTGACATTGTTTATGACTTTGGTAATCTTTCATTTGGAGACAATACACAAGGTTATGATAATGTGAATCCAACATATGATTCTTGTTACACTTCCAATCGCTCTGACCATGGTGTTCAACATATGAACGAAGGATATAATTCTAATATTGATAATAATAATGAAGTAGGTAACAATAATGATGATACTGAAGGAGGTTATGATAACGATAATGATGGTTATTATGATGATGATACTTATGCAAACGAAGATAGCCAGTACCCCGACAACGATGACTATGATGTGGAAAGGAACCGTCGAGGAAATAAAGAATACTTGAAAAAATGTGGTGGTCGTAGTTGGTTCGCGTAGCTTTTTAAATGATGAATACTAGTTTAACAATCTATGTTTTTTTAAATTTGAAGTTTTTAATCATGTAGATAGTCTCCTTGTATCATTTAAAAAAAAATAATTCGAAGTTTTCAGCTTTCAATCCGGAGAAAAAAAAAATGGTAAGAAAGTTATTTACACGGTTATAACGTGCGTGATAATGGGAAAAAAGTTCTAAAAAATGCACGTTAAAATGTTATTTAGAAGAAAAAAACATTCAAACTAATTTTAGAAAAACGGTTATAACGTGTATGAAAACTGAAAAACGGTACTAAAAAATTGATGTTTTTTCCTATTTATCGGCATAATAAAGCAAGGTTTGAAAAACGGGTCACGGCTCAAGTCACGGACACTAGGCGTGACCGTTATATTGAGTTTTCACAGGTGTGAGCACGTTTCGGGAAAAAAACGCGTTATATAGTAAAAAAACGCATTTTTTTGACTTTTTTTGAAAATAATGGGCGTTGTAACGGTTAAATAGAAAAATAAATAAATTATGATCTGAAATTCCTATGTAACGGTTATAACGTGCGTGAAAACGTTTTAACGAGTCTAAAAAACATTGTTACTTGGTATTTTTATTTTTTTAATACTCCCTATGTCCCTAAATAGATGACCTATTATTTTTAAATGGTGTCCAACTAATAGATGACCTATATCATTAAGAAATCCTAATACTACCATTTTATTTGATTATTGCCACACATTTAAGAAATTTGTATAATTCGATTGTCATGTTTATATTCTTTACATAGGTGTTTTAGAATGCTTTTCACTATACAATTTACGAAAGTTTGATAAAATTCGTGTCGGTAAATTATAGCCACTAAAATTTTGTCGGCAATAATTAGCTAGGTGACTAGGTCTATTTGTCCCTTTATTAGAGTGCAGGATTTCCATCAAATGAATTAGCTAGGTGACTAGGTCTACTTGTCCTTTTTTTGTTTCATTTTAAGTTTTCACAAAGAAGTGAGCAGAGAACGTTGGTTAATGAATTGATGACTCAAGTTGGTCCCTCACGGTTGGGGGAGACAACGAATAATATGTCACTTTTTTCTTTCATTTCCCTTCTTTTAGATAACCAAATCATGATCACACTATTTTTTCCCCTTCTCTTCTTTACGTTCACCCTTAAAAAATACAAGAATGCATGTTGTTGTAGTACACAAATTTGCTATAACTCTGCTTCTTCCCCAGAGAAATTCTTCCTCCCTCTGTGTTTTGAATTTTCCAAGTTTCAACTTCCAACTACCAGTTTAAGAGGTAATTTTAATATATTATTAAAATAAGTATTTACCACTAAATTTATTTGTTTCTATGTAGTTTATTTACAACATATTTGATTATTTTTTCTTCATGATACCGGATGATGATGTGGACGTCGAATGTTGTCTTTAAACTATAAAATTTAACTATACATGTACTCTCTTATATCAACATTTAAGTTAGTAGTTGCCTTTTTCTTTTTCTTTTTTGTAATGTTTTCATCATTTTCTTCATGTTGTACATATATATTGTAATTTAGGATGTTGCCATAACTTTATATAATAGAGTTTCAAGGAAATATATAACAAAAGCTCAAATCAAGATTAGAGGAAGAAAAAATCAAGACATAATTAAATCTAGTCAATAAAATCTATGCAAAAAAGAAAAAAAATGAATTGATATTCAACGGTGATGTATATTTTTTTTTATTTTTGGTTTAATATTTGCGCCCTGCTTAATTATATACAAAAAAGAAGAAGAATGAAAAGTCTTTTTTTATTAGACCTATAACATTATATCAGTTTATAATCTTTGGTCATCCAACTGTGAATCACATAAATCAATAATGAAGTCTAATTAATTAAGTCCAACCATTGTCAAGTATAAAGAACATGATTAATGAAGCAAAATATGCATGAGCTTTAAGTTTCATAATGATGAAATTAATTAACTAGCATGATGACATGATGAAATATTATTTACTTTATATGAGTGTAACCATTTTAAGAAAGTCTGCTCAATAAATAATTTGTACTCAAAATTGTCAAAAGTTAAAAGAATAATAATAAAAATAATAATATTTGTCTTCATGATTAAAAGATCTAGCTAGTCTATGTTCCTTTATGCATGCCACCAAATTTCTTATTGTGGCAAGAGTATATTGATTACCTAGCTACAAAATAGACATCTAGAATTTTCTATTTGTGGACACAAATTAAATAGAGGCCAAAAATAATACTAGTGAATAAGAAAAAAATTAATAGTTTAATCAATTGTCTTTATTTCTCAATAAGTAATTCGTATTCATGCTCAAAAGGGGTCAAAAGTTAAAACTTAAAAGTATAAAAAGAAAAAGAAAAAGCTAATTGTCTTCATGATCAAAAGGTCTAGCTATTCTATGTTCCTACACATAGGCAACCAAATCTCCTATTGTTTTAAGAATATAATGATTACCTAGCTACAAAATAGACATCTACAAATTTATATTTGCAATCAAAAGCATCATTGATCAACGTAATGCTATCGAGAGCCTATTTCTGGACAAGGAATTTCTGAAATCGGATGAGGCAAAAAATAAACAAGCTAGACAAGTGAAGAATATTATTTCAAATGAGATGTTCTGGACGACGTGTCAAAATGCATGCATAATGGTTGGTCCTTTATTGAAAATGATTCGTTTCTTGGACTCAGACAAACCCACCATGGGATATTTGTTCCATGCACTTGCTACATGTGTGGAAACTATACAAATGGGTTTGGGATCAAATCGAAATGCTTCTATCGTGGGTGTAATAAAGAAACGATGGAAAAGTCAGTTGAGTTCTCCTCTTCATGCTGCATCGTATTTTCTCAATCCTTATTACATCTTTAAACCAGCAACTAATCTCATCAATAATGAAATTTCCGAGCCGCAAATTTCTCTTACTGAAGTTATATCAAAAATAGTTAGTGGCCCGCAAGAACAAGCAAAATGCATGCTAGAGGTACAATTTACTAATATTATCTCCAAATATGTATAATTAAGTAATTTGAATTTCTAGTAACAATTGTACTTTTCTTTATAGGCAGGAAGAATGTGAATGATGCAAGGTCAATTTGGATCACCATCAGCACGTATTGCAGCTCAACATGGTGATCTTGTAAGTTGGTGGTTATCTTATGGTGCTGAGTATCCATCCCTCCAAAAGATTGCAGTAAAGATACTAAGTCAAACAAATACATCGTCTGGATCAAAGAGGAATTGGAGTGTGTTTGAAAGAATCCACACCAAACTACGTAATCGTTTACTTTCATCGAGATTAAATGATCTGGTGTATTTCTAGTACAATTTGAAGTTGGAGAAACAAAGAATTACAGGTAAAGCAAGGAGACATAACATTGATGTTCACGACGTTCATAGTCTACTGAGGGATGACAATATGCTTGACTGGATAGCGGGGGAAGATGAAACACCGGTTTTACCTCAAGAAGAACAGTGGTTAAATATGCTAGAAGAGGAGGCCGTTAATAATCCAGAGCATGTCCATCTACCATACAACTGGCATGATCCTGAAGTTGAAATCACATACGAAAGGTTACCAGTGAGTGACTTTATTTATGACTTTGGTAATTAATCTTTCATTTGGAGATAATACACAATGTTATGAGAATGTGAATCCAACATATGATTCTCGTTACACTTCCGATCGCTCTGACCATGGTGTTCAACATATGAACGAAGGATATAATTCTAATATTGATAATAATAATAATGAAGTAGTTAAAAATAATGATGATACTGAAGGAGGTTATGATAACGATAATGATGGTTATTATGATGATGATAGTTATGCAAACGAAGATAGCCAGTACCCCAACAACGATGACTATGATGTGGAAAGGAACCGTCGAGAAAATAAAGCATACTTGAAAAAAGGTGGTGCTCGTAGTTGGTTCGCGTAGCTTTTTAAATGATGAATACTAGTTTAACAATCCTATGTTTTTTAAATTTGAAGTTTTTAATCATGTAGTTAGTTTCCTTGTATCATTTAAAAAAATTTAATTCGAAGTTTTCAGCTTTCAATCCAGAGAAAAAAAAATCAAAAGAAATGGAAATTTAGTTATTTACACGGTTATAACGTGCGTGATAACGGGAAAACAATTCTAAAAAACGCACGTTAAAATGTTATTTAGAAGAAAAAAACATTCAAACTAATTTTAGAAAAATGGTTATAACGTGTATGAAAACAGAAAAACGGTACTATAAAACTGCTGCTTTTTCCTTTTTATCGGCCTAATAAAGGCACGGGCTTCGAGGACCCTCACGGCCACGGTATATGGGTGTGACCGTTTTAACGTTAGTTTTTTCGTTAAAAACGGACATTTTTAAAACCTTGTAATAAAGGAACGGGGTTTGGGGACCCTCACGACCACGGTATATGGGTGTGACCTTTTAACAGTCGTTTTTTCAGTAAAAACGGGTGTTTTTAAAACCTTGGTATACCGAGTAAGAAATAGGTCTGTTTTTAGACGAAAATGATATACATCCCCCACTCCCTTCCCCCGTTATGTGTCAAGCATCTATTGGTTAAATCTAATAATAATGGGATCCCCTGCTAATCTCAATCTAGGGATCAAGGTCTAAAAAAGATGACACCTAATGGGGGAAAGTAGTGGGGGAAGTGTAGCACTTCCGGTTTTGAGAATATGGTTGTTTTGAGAAAGGAACTGAGTAAGAAATAAGGCTGTTTTGAGAAAGGAACTGAGCTATTTTGAGAATAGTTATTATACTGTAGTATGTATGATTAGTGATATGGCGGTGGTCATTGAATTCTGCTGGTGAATATCAGCATTACAACTTTAACATTTTATCGAAAGGTATACGCTGTTTAAAAAAAAAAGGTATACGCGTATATAGATGCATATTGTGATGTTCATCTCAGCTACTTCCACCAATTTTGATTGGAGAAATGCTAGAGGTACCGGAATTCTATTCCTAGAAGTGTCCGCATATAGACATCCCCTGGGCCCACCTAAAGAAAATAGAGGGTGGAATTAGGTCCTACTAAGTTTGTTTCAGTCGGGAGATTTTTCAGCTATAAACCTATCTTTATTGTTTTGATTGTAATATATCCGCCATAGCTTTAGACACGTATTTAATCTTCGAAAGGAAGGGATGTGAGAGGGTATCAAAACTTAGACGAGATATCATATTTCATCCAAAAAAACTTTAAAAAGAAAATATCATATCTCGTTTTCATACTTTTTATATCTCGTTTTCATATTTTTTTGTCCTCAGTTTAATACTGATATAAACCTAATGGCGAGATCATTTATGAATTTCAAAATTACTAAAAAAACGAGGAATGGTATTTATTTATTTTTTTCTCAAGTGAGAGATGAAATCTCTCTTATATCTATTCTTCCTCCTCCACTATAGCACTTAATCGTTTCCTCTATTTTATGTGGCAGCATTGTTCAAGTCATCCTTTCCCTCCTCAATAAGTCTTAGCCAAAATGTCTTGTTTGATAAGCTTGTTGTTCGATTTTTATTTTGAGAAAGAAAAAGTTGTAACAAGGAAAAAAATATTTATAAAGGGTAAGAGCATGAAACAATCTCAGTATCATTTAAATGACCTAAATGGCTAAGAAAATAGAACCCCATTTTCTAAGAAAAATGATAGTTAAGAATCATATGGGCGCACCTTCTTCTTCACTTTCACAAAGAAAAAACGTCATTTTGAAGCAAAGTGGGAGGATGGTCAGATTATGAAAGAAATAAGGTTAGTAACTAAGGCTGCTGGGAAAATATTAAACCACTCATCATGACAAAGAGACCTATCAAGACTAGTTCTAACTTGTTTTACTGGTTGTATATGATTAGAACAATAAAATAGATTGCTAAAAAAGGGGATACCAGTGAGACCATGTTAATCTATTTTCATATTTATGATATAATAAGGAGAGTTGGTAGAACTAATAGAATAACTATGTCTCTCATTACCGTAAATAGTTGCATTAAAATACCTTATTAGGATCCATGGTAAATTCATATTGTTACCTATTTCCTTCATAAAAGTTTATTGCTCAATTCTAAGGCGTCGTATGTAGAACTGCAAAAGCAAAATAAGTATAGTTCAATATTGTTTGGACCAACATGTATGGTTACATTTATCATGAAATAATTGCTATGAATAAACTATAACTTGAATTCATCTTTCCATATCTAGTCCTCAATCTTTACCACCAGGCTCTTTGCACCATATATTAGGAAACGGCTACGAGCTCTAAGTATGTGCTCAACTTTTGTACTGTTTGATTTGGTTTCAGATAAGATAATGATGTTGGGATTAAACTTATATATACACTTAACTAAATGGTTCCTAGTATTGTTGTTCCTTAGCCCTTGAACATTACATGCAAAATCAAAAGAAAGCTAATATTATTACTTAAGTTAAAATGTAAACTAATATCAGACCAAAAAGAGTGAATATAAGAGAAATCCTAGTATTATTGCCTTAATTTATCTTCTAAGATCATTATTGCTTGTAACATATTTATCCCATTCACCTTGGAATTGTTGCTGATTTGATAGTTCTCCATCATTCTGTCATGATAAGAGAAGGAACTTGTGTTCCATATTTTGCATGACAGATTCATCATATATACGTTTCCTGATTACGCATATCTCGGCTGTGATTTTAATTTATAAAGCTTTTCCCTTATCTTTTACTCTTTTGAATCTTCTTATAACTTTCCGTTCTTCTCTCTGCTCACCGACCTGACTTTGTTTTATTATTATTATTATTATTATTATTATTATTCGTGTTAAAAAGTCGGTTACTAGCTTCTTCAGTATATACAAATGAGAAATAATTTTCATCAAGGTATGAAAAAACCAACTCTTTCGATGGTTTAACTTCGTCCTGATTTTTTTTGGAGAAATCCTGACAGTATTTTGTTACATAAAAGGTAGATGGAACCGATCCTTGTAATTGGTATGACCGATCCTAGTGACTGGTGTCACGGATCACAAGTAGGCACCATGTATAGGTAGAACGTGTTAGAGCATAGCTCGGTTGAACTCACCGAGCGTTGGTATGTCAAGTTTGGTTGTTATATTTAGCATCAAAACTCATCTAGAGTCGCTTGATTAAATACTTGAGTCAACTTCATTTAGGTTAGACTAGAAAGTCTACTAATGTTGAGACATACAAGTATTACTCCGAAGACCTAAAGAATGTGAAGAAGTAACGAACTACAACGACGACATCATCCTTTCACTATTGAATATAAGATATTTATGACAATCTTGTAAAACATTGTTTCCTACGATGAAATCTTCACCATAACCCATACATATAATTATAACACTATTGTTGATGGTGGATTTTCATTTAAGGGTAAAATTGTAAAGCCTAAAAAATTATGCACCAACATCTTGTAAAAGATAAGGCCATTAATGAGTTATGGATACTCCTTCACTTTACTAGTTCACCTATAATGGAGCATGTGGAAACAATCCCATTCTGTGAATAAAATACGATATTCATCCAGGTTCGAGCATGTAGCAACAATCCCATATACCCTGTGAATTTCCAGCATTATTAATTAATGCGCAACCAGCCTTGTATTTCCTGTACTCATTATCAGTGCGTCATGACGACTGAGTGTTGCTCTCAGCAGAGCAACACGAATCTCCAAGCATTATAATGAAAGCATGTACGAAATACCCGTACATGCTGAACTCTCGGTGTGTTATACTAGCCTAATTGAGCCACTATCGGTGTGTTATACTAGCCCGATTGAGCATCCGGACTGACCGTATCAGTCTGGATATGATCACGACCATCCAACTCCACCAGCATGATTGGATGGCCCAGATCGATTCCATAACCCCCAAGCAGGTATGGAATATCTGCCGAACCAACGCGAATCCCGCATGGTTGGCCTCCCCTAGGATTAGCTTGCCAAAACGTCCAAACCATAGCACTATGGATGGAAAACCCTAAATTAGGGTTTGCGGCACATTACATGTGTCGGAAAACAGTCTCAACCATCCATCTTCGCAGGCATAGATGGAGGGTGCAAATATAGATTCAAAGGGCACAGAGCATGTAAACACAATCACCATGGGCCCACCTACATACCTGACTAATCGGTTAGGACCAACCATGGTTGGTCATTCCAAATCGTGCGCCTGAATAGAGCATGACGCACGGCCTTGAAGCCCAAAATTAGGGTTTTAAATCACGAGCGTCCATTTTCTCCGGCACGAATGGAGGGTCCAAGATCAGATCAAAGCAGGTACGGTCATACCAACATGACCACCGTGGACCCGTCTGTCCCTTCACCTGATCGGCTAAGTTCTAACTTGGCAATATACCTCGGTTTGCGCGCCTCCAACATGCATGGTCGCTCCTTCCAAACTGCAAACTAATTTCAACCGCTCCATTTCGCCGGACGAGTTGAGAGGGTTAGATCATGTTTTCATGGGACGGTAAGGCATAAGCGTGAACATCAGCCTGCCATCTACCTGCTGGAGCCATCGGCCAAGACCGACCAAGCCTGGTCGTCTTGGAACGCCCGCCCGAAGCTGGTATGATATGAAGATTTTGCGGCACTAATTTTCTATCGCAATTCGATCTCGACCACTCAACTTCGCCGGACGAATTAAGTGGCCCAGATCACGTTTCCGTGGGGCGGTCAGGTATAGGCGCATACACCGTCGTGCCATCTTCTTTCAAAACCCTAATCTCACCAAGTGTCGCAGATGAGTGTCTCAAAGATCATCTCATTCGTCCAACTTCACCATCTTGGTTATATAGCCCTGGTCAGGAGTTAATTGGTCAGTGCGGAGTCATGGTGATCGTCATCCACCACTCTACCGCACCATGTGGTCGTCCAAGGGAGGACTTGCTTGCGCAACCTCCAAACCATCACATGAAGTAGGCTGGACATGAAGTTATTACACTCAAACAACGATGCTTCATTCATGCTGAATATACTCGATGAAGTACCTGCATAGTATACACACGATAGTTCACAAGTATCAATTTCCTAAATAACGTAGCATTACATGCTACTTTCTGTGGGTTCCACGATCCACACGTTCAAGACATCAATCATGTCACAAACTGGGGGATACATACTGGGGTATTGGTCTGGCGGCGGTTTACGAGTCAGGCACAACGCGCCATCACAAGAACGTGTCAGGAAGACATGTACGGTTAGTGATGATGAGAGAAGTGGGAAAGTCTGGTCGTGTGACACCAACACACTACTCCACTACTCCATCACTCCACTTTCTCCACTTCCCACGAGATACAAAGGTTGGTCTAAAAGACTTGTATAAATAGGTTCTCCTCCCTATTTTCTAACAAGAACAGAACAAGTCCAGACAACAGAGGCAAGTGTTGATACAATCGTATTCAAATACCGGAACTTATAGATTACATCTTGCAAGCCAGTTTAGCTTTCTGATACAAGTCATGCATAGCCAACACCTTCACATTCTCATCACCTTCTTCGCTTCCCTCCCTAAGATCAACCCCATCTCCTTCACTTTTGTGACTGAAACAAGTCTGGAACGGCCATTTCTTGGTTTAGGCCGGACTTGCACAAATTGATCTCTTGAATTTACAATCACTCACCGCGCAGTGCATTTATTTAAGGTTTAGATTCATTCCTCATCCACACCTTAAATTACCAAAATTAGAAGGAATAGTTTTCACCCATAAACAATTGGTGACCACAGTGGGAGGTTGATCTCTCGGTGACAAAAAATTGAATTCTCAATTTTTTGGTTTTCATCTCGCGATGTACCCTCACCAGGAAACCACAGGTGGTTCAAATACCATGGGAAGCATAGCTAGAATGTTGGAGGATGTCTTGGAAAATCAAGCTGGTATCGCTAGAAGACAGAGCGAAACGTTCCGCCTTTTGAATGATATAACAACACAATTACAATAAGGGTCGACATACATCTACCCAGACAGTGTGAGAAGCGTTGGACACTTAGCCAGGGGTCACGCCTTTACCAATGGAGAAGAGAAAAGGGCGCGTAATCGCAGGATACTCAGGAAAGATGAACAACATGGTCCATCCAATAATAAAGACTCGAGGCAACTCCACAGAGGAAAGGACTCATCCGGAGCACTACAACGTCTGCCGGATAAAGAAAGGGATCCTGCAGCCTACGGTGTCCTGCTGGAATATTTATATCTCAAGACTCTTGCTGAAGCCCGGAAGACTGTCCAATCCGCATCGACCTTTCAACCAAGCGAAGAAATGCTTGAGGAAGGAGAGATCAATAAAATACGTGAATACGGAGGATGGGAGCGTTCAATTCAATCACTCAGCAGTGATATTACAACACCTTCCACATCCCATTATCCAGGAAAGCGATCCGCGGATATGATGACACTCGCGAACTTTCCAACTTCATCTCTGAAACGTGCTCCACATTAAAGCCACATAGAGACTTCATAACGCCCACTGACGCAGGAAAAGCTAGACTTAAAGTACCCGCACTTTCCTTTCCCAATGAAGAAGATTCTAGAGTTACTTGAGGCATGGGTGAAAAACGGAGAAGTGGAGCTACCTCCAGTATGGTGTCCACCCACTGATAAAGAAGTAATGGACCCGAGGTACTGTCATTTCCACCGGTTCCTTCACCACCCCACCAGCGAATGCAATGCTTTGAAGTGCACTGTTCAGGAGAAACTTAGTTCAGAGGGATAACTTTCATTCTTTGAGGAATCAATGCGGATGATTTCCTTGGAGGGGCTACTTCGGTTTTACACAAGCGAGGTCTCGAAATCAAGTAAGTTATATCCAACAATCTTACAAAAAAGATAATTTTAGAATTCACTGGGGACTGAGCATCCCACACGTGGAATAAAGAGGCTCAATAACCATACGCCATGTTTGTTTCTTTTCATACTTCCCGTTTATGCGACATTTGCAATTTCATATGATATGTGCAATCATTCACGACCAAGATGCTAATTCCATTTAAAATAATCCCTTTCAGAAAAAGTCGATTCACAAAACTATCTCAAAATAAACCAACTCAATTACTCATTAATTCAAAAACCGAAGTCAAATTGTGAAAGAAAATCCTCACTATCACTCAAAAAGAAGAATATCTAAAAGAAAAGATAAATAAGTTGCGGAACCCTTCAAGGAAAGTCCTTCAACAACAACTCATATTTCTGTGCAAGAGCGGATTTCATTTTCAGAAGTACAGATTATTCCAGTTTCAACTCGTTAGACAGCCTTTCAACCTTATCTTCCTGGCGAGTAACACAGTCTGCATAAGGGACTTCATCTTGTAGTTTCTGGAGCTCCTGAATCTCGGAGAACCCTTTGAAGAACCAAGGAGCATTGAAGTCATACTGCACAAACACATCTCGATGGCACTTCCAGTCTTCAATCATCTCCTCAGAAACTGTCCGACCAGTCGTGACGTTCATCCCGTGGATAGAAAATAAAGCTTCTTGGACGCGATTGACCAAGGCAAGGTGACTTCTGAGCTTCTTAGTGGTAGCAATGTGGTCGTGTTTCTCCCATATCGCATTGTACAACCCTTTGAACTGAGCCGGTACACTAAATCCTCCAACCAACACATGACCTGGATGAGGAGTAGTGAAAGGGGGATCGAACAAAGCCCCATGCTGTATTACCAATACTTCTCCAATTGCAGGAGCCTTGTCAGTTGCAGGAGGCCTTTCGGAAGAAGTCACTACAACCTGATCGATCAGAGCATGTTCAGGATGTGCTTCAAGGGGAGTCATCTCAATAGCATATGTTACCTTTCCTATATTTCTCCTGATGTCTACTTCGCTCTGGGTACTGATTTCCATCACCACCTCATCAACAAGATCACTTACGGAGGTGCCTTGTCCAGCAGAGATCGCGTCAACTATGTCATTGTCCAGTGAAGGAGCGGTTTCGGTTTTACCCGACTTCTCAGCATGTGGATTAGTGTCGCCAGACCTCTCAACACGAAGGCCAACATCACCAGACTTTTCATTCTGAATGCGCGCCAACCTTGTGAAAACATTCTCTTTCGGAATTCCCTGAATTCAAGCAAGAATCACTCTTAGAAGAAATCACTTCAGAGAAATAAAGGATTTGACGGAAGGAAATTTATGTACCTGCATATTGGAGGAATTGAGGACCACCGAATCGCATGCCTGCCTTTTGGACCTCCCTCCTGCTTGGGGACTACAATCATCAGCTCTGATCTGTTTTCCTGGGAGTGGTTTGAACCGGAAATGCTTCCTCAACATGTCAGAGGATGGCTCACCACGAGAATTTATTACAATATCCTCTGAAAACTTCTGAAAATCCAACAGCTGTTTCCTCCAAAATTCTTTATACTCATCGGTTACCACTGGGTTTCTCCCAATAGGCCAAAAAGGAAGACTCATCCGCTCTAAAAACATGTCAGCATTAAAAATATCTGGGAGAAGATTTTTCGGAGCCTCTGGTGAACGGATAAACTGAACACCCTGGTCAAATCCCATTTGACGAGCGGCCCTATCTATATTGTACGGAGTCACAATAAGTGCTTCATTGAATAGAGACGAGACATACCCCGGGATGCAGCTGTGTAGATAAGTAAGTTCTCCAAATCTCATGGTCTTAACATCGTTACACAATGCAGTATTAGGACCGTCAGAAGCAATAACAAAGGTTTTCGGTTGAACAATGGAAGAATGGATCGGCCCCTATGGACGGAAATCTACGGAAGACACATTGTCAAATATATCCACGAGTCTCGCACCGGTTCTAGGACGCCTCCTGTGCCAACGAATTATTCTCGAGGCCCCGTACAAGCTGCTGAGCGAAGTTGCAGGATCAGGAGCATAACTTTTGAAATGTTCCCATAAGAATGCCTGAATAAAAGCGAAGTGAACGTGCGTCTCCACTTTCTTGTACCCGTTTGAAACATGCATATCCATTACTAAGGCGTCCAGATGAGAGTACAGTGATCCAAGGAACAAGGAACCTAGGGGAAGAACTTTACCTTTCGCTAGCCTTATAGAAATCCCGACAAGGTCGCCTCTATGGTCTTCTTTCCGGAACCTTCGTCGAATATGTCTCTGGACAGCCATAAAGACAGGAATGCAATCACGCTGAGCTCTCTTTCCAACTCTTGACCGGGTTCTGAGTCCACAGAAGACCATTCCAACACCCACCAGGTGTAAAAGCATCTTGTATCTTTTTTCTCCTCCTTGTCCAGACCGTTGAATTCTGCCACCCTTTGGAGTATAGCATCATAATTACGTTGTTCAGTGTCAGAAAGTTCGTAACAAAGATTCCCAGCGACAGGCAAGTTCATTAATGCAGCTACGCTCTCCAGAGTAATAGTCATCTCTCCCCATCTAGATATGGTTGTATGATTAGAAGGTCTCCACCGAGAAATGAAGGTAATCAAACCCGCAACGTCTTTCTTAATTTCAAGAGCAGCAGATGCCATGACCGCATCAAGGATTCGTGCCTTGGTCAAATTAACTTTAACATCCTTGTTATTCAACATGTGTCTTATCAATCCTTCATAATAACCCAGTGGAGTATGGCAAATCTTGAAGTCGATAGGAGAAGGCGGATAGTTGTTCCTTCGAAGACAAAATATCATCAGAAGTGCTGAAGAAGAAGATGGATCAGCTTCCATGTTTTCTGAATCGGAGATCATGACTATTTTGTGAGAGGGATGTCTCCTAGTGTTTGGAAAAGGCGAGGTGAACAACTCATCATCGATGCTCGGCATATATTTGAAGCTATCAACACTTTCTGACTTGGCACCAGTATTATTTTCGGAAGACATCTCAACAGGAATTCTTTTCTTCATTCCACAATGAAATAAAAGACAGGAGTTAGAACTTGTATGAAGACAACAAGACATGGTTCACGTTTGAATGCACAAAGGAATTAGATCCAAGTACGGTATTTTTTTCAAGTCTGGTATTATTCTAAGTCCGGTATTGTTCAAGCTTCAAGTCCAGTATTATTTTCAAGTCTAGTATTATTCTAAGGATGGTATTTCTCAAGTCCGGATTGGTTTCAAGTCTGGTATTGCTCAAGTATCAAGAGCAGTGTTGGTTCAGGGCACAAGACTAGCATGAAGTCGGCTTTCAGTCAAGCGTATGTAGATGGCCACGTTCGGATCAAACATACATGGTGGGGCCGCATTCATGAGCACGCATTATAGCACGGTTTTCTTATGTTCATGAGAATTGTGTTTACGAAATTCAAGCCAAATATCTCTCCAAACTACGACCTAAGAAGCTAGGTTTTGCATGTAACAATGGAAGAAGAAGCAAAAAAGATTCGTGGAATCGCAATACCGAACAATTCTGGCAGAAATGGGTGGTTTTACCATCAATCTTGATGGGAAAGCTAAGCATGATATATCTATCAAAGGATTTTTACCTAAGGAATTAGGGTTTTTCCTAAAAAAAAAAAAAAAAAAACCGAAACTTACCTTGGTCGGACGGACGGCGACGGCTCCAGCTCCGGCAACGGCGGTCGGCGACGGCAGTAAAGAGCATGGGCGAGAGCTGCTAAACCAAATAAAAAAAATTGTGAGGAAAAGAAGAAGGGGTCGGTCCCTATATAGACAAAATTTGGAAGAATCCTAATAGAACAAGGATTCCTCTTTTGATTCAAATACCCAAAGAAGGAAACCGGTCCCACCAAAGGGTTCCATACAAGCGCAACGGCATGGACAACTAGCGGTCGGTCAATACTCCTCCGGGTAAACTTCCTTTATCCTGTATTTCTCACATATGTATGTCACCATCTCATGCATATCCCACAATAGTGTAACCATTATGTGTTAGGAAGCCGACTTAATGTTGATGGTGGATTTTCATTTAAGGGTAAATTTGTAAAACCTAAAAAAATATGCGCCAACATCTTGTAAAAGATAAGGCCATTAATGAGTGATGGATACTCCTTCACTTTACTAGTTCACCTAGAATGGAGCATGTGGCAACAATCTCATTCTGTGAATAAAATACGAAATTCATCCAGGTTGGAGCATGTAGCAACAATCCCATATACTCTGTGAATTTCCAGCATTATTAATTAATGCGCAACCAGACTTGTATTTCCTGTACTCATTATCAATGCGCCATGATTACTGAGTGTTGCTGTCAGCAAAGCAACACAAATATCCAAGTATTATAATAAAAGCATGTACGAAATACCCGTACAGGCTGAACTCTCGGTGTGTTATACTAGCCCGATTGAGCATCCGGACTGACCGTATCAGTCTAGATATGATCACGACCATCCAACTCCACCAGCATGATTGGATGACCCAGATCGATTCCATAACCCCCAAGCAGGTATGAAATATCTGCCGAACCAACGCGGATCCCGCATGGTCGGCCTCCCCCTGGCCTAGCTTGCCAAAACGTCCAAACCATAGCAGTTTGGATGGAAAACCCTAAATTAGGGTTTGCAGCACATTACATGTGTCGCAAAGCAGTCTCAACCATCCATATTCGCAGGCATAGATGGAGGGTGCAGATATAGATTCAAAGGGCACGGAGTATGTCAACACAATCACCGTGGGCCCACCTACATACCTGACCAATCATTCAGGATCAACCATGGTTGATCATTCCAAATCGTTCTCCTGAATGGAGCATGACGCAGGCCTTGAAGCCCAAAATTAGGGTTTTGAATCACGAGCGTCCATTTTCTCCAGCACGAATGGAGGGTCCAAGATCAGATCAAAGCAGGTCTGGTCATACCAACATGACCACCGTGGACCCATCTGTCCCTTCACTAGATCGTCCAAGTTCGAACTTGGAAATATGCCTCGGTTCGCGTGCCTCCAACATGCATGGTCGCTCCTTCAAAAATGCAAACTAATCTCAACCGCTCGATTTCGCCGGACGAATTGAGCAGCTTAGATCATGTTTTCATGGGATGGTAAGGCATAGGTGTGAACATCAGCCTGCCATCTACCTTCTGGAGCCATCGGCCAAGATCGACCAAGCCTGGTCGTCTTGGAACGCCCGCCCGAAGCTGGTACGATATGCAGCTTTTGCGGCACTAATTTTCTATCGCAATTCGATCTCGACCACTCAACTTCGCCGGACGAATTGAGTGGCCTAGATCACGTTTTCGTGGGGTGGTCAGGTATAGGTGCATACACCATCGTTCCATCTACACACATGTATGATCGGCCAGCCCAAAATAATGTCCTAAGCTTGGATTCGATCAGGGAGAAGAGTGGTGCATGCACACCTCATTCAAAACCCTAATCTCACCAAGTGTCACAGATGAGTGTCTCAAAGATCATCTCGTCCGTCCAACTTCACCAGCTTGGTTATATAGCCCTGGTTATGAGTTAATTGGTCAGTGCGGAGTCATGGTGATTGTCATCCACCACTATACCACACCATGTGGTCGGCCAAGGGAGGACTTGCTTGCGCAACCTCCAAACCATCACATGAAGTAGGCTGGACATGAAGTTATTACGCTCAAACAACGATGCTTCATGCATGCTGAATATACTCGATGCAGTACCTGCATAGTATACACACGATACTTCACAAGTATCAATTTCCTAAATAACGTAGCATTACATGCTACTTTATGTGGGTTCCATGATCCACATATTCAAGACATCAATCAGGTCACAAACTTGGGGATACATACTGGGGTATTGGTCTGGCGGTTTACAGCGTGCAACACACAACACGCCATCACAAGAACGTGTCAGGAAGACATGGACGGTTAGTGATGATGGGAGAAGTGGGCAAGTCTGGTCGTGTGACACCAACACACTACTCCACTACTCCATCACTCCACTTTCTCCACTTCCCACGAGATACGAAGGTTGGGCTAAAAGACTTGTATATATAGGTTCTCCGCCCTATTTTCTAACAAGAACAGAACAAGTCCAGACAACATAGGAAAGTGTTGATACAATCGTATTCAAATACCGGAACTGATAGATTACATCCTGCAATCCAGTTCATATTTTTGATACAAGTCCTGCATAGCCAACACCTTCACATTCTCAACACCTTATTCACTTCTGTCCCTAAGATCAACCCCATCTCCTTCACTTTTGTGACCGAAACAAGTCTGGAACGGCCATTTCTTGGTTTAGGATGGACTTGCACAGATTGATCTCTCGAATCTACAAGCACTCACCGCGCAATACATTTGTTTAAGGTTTAGATTCATTCCTCATCCACACCCCAAATTACCAAAATTGGCAGGAATAGTTTTCACCCATAAACAACTATATACAAGATTATGTCGATGTCATATCAAGTTCAAAAAATAGGTATTATACTTCGTAGTCTAATTCCTTAATACTATGATCATACTATTATGATCATGTCTCATCACTAGAGTATTGTACAGTATATACAACTTCTCAGTTATGTTTTCAATATAGCACGACTTCAAAGATATGTTAGGAATGAAACAGTTCAAGTCAATATTACTAACCTCAATAGTGGATGAACTGGTGGCTTTCATCCTATGATGATCTGGTGGATCGCGGATTTCGAGGTAGGCGTGGCTTGTCATCAAAAGAGGTGAGAATCGATTATGAACTCTCTTTTATTAATTATTATGAGTTTTTCATGGTCATTTGCTTTTATGTTGGTGGTTCCTCAATATTACGGGTGTGCACGACCCGATATATAGGCATATATGCTATGAGGACTTCCTCATGTTTTCCCGTATGGAATGGTGCCGATGCCCGGGTTTTCCTGGTAGTATTTATTACTTTTATTATCTAGAGGAACTTTTAACATATGAATGAATGTGTTTTCCCGGTTTTCATCCGACAGGCATTATCGTTTTGGTGAATATTTGAAAGTTTATTATATATTTCTTATGAGCACCCCTTTGGGGATGATGTGCTCATTCGTTTCCCACTCCAGTTTCAGATAACAGGTACGGTGACATTAGCTAAGATGATCAAGATTGGATGAATTTGCTTTATTTGATTTCATTTGCTTTCATGTATATACATTGTTCGAAAACAAATACAATATTGTATATGTACTAGGGAATGACCCGTGCCGTAATGGCACGGGCTATTTCACGGTTGATTTAACGCGATTTCAGTCCAAAGATCGAGTTCAGGCCAGCATGAAGGTATAAGAAGATATATTTTTCTCATGTCCAGATCGAACGGATTTGATTGCCCATTATCTTGAATTTTTCGGAAATTTTCATATCGAACAAATATCCGTGTTAGGCCTTTTCTTGACGGCCCAGACACCAAGTTTTGATTTTGATGATTTTTTTTTATTACACGTATCGTTATCAAAAGATTCTTTGTTTCAACACCGTGACTATATCAGAAGATTCTTTGAACGGTGCCATTTTACGATGGTAAATGAATCTTTAAATACAAATTTTAACCTTCAAAAAAAAATTAAATACAAATTTTTATAGTCTTAACTGCCTGACAAATTAAAAGTGAAATAAAATTTTTTATTAGATCTCAATGTTATTTTAGTAAAGCTCAAAGTAGGTCACAAAACATGCACTGTTAACAATTGATAAGAGTGATAGCGAAATCGTCTCACTTTATGAAATTCATATTTACAACTTCTAGGTTAAAATATACACCTAAACACGATCAGGACAACAATGCAGGTCATCTAGACTATTGAAACAACAAAAGTAATACATTAACCCCATGAGAAAAACTAATCAATCCCATTACTGTGCTAATTCTTCTATCACTTATAGCTCATTCAGGTCGAAATCAAACACCACTTGATCCCACTGATGAGCAATTTGATGGCGGAAGAGTTCTGTCCACCACAACCGATGGTATAGGTTTATGGTATCACAAACAGCAAATAGTACTCTGAAGGACTAACATATCTTTGCATGTTCAATTCTACTCCATGCAACAAAGAACTCCACAATTAACAATACTCTAACAGTAAAAAAAGAACACCACAATAGTTTTTTAGTTTGTTCAGTTATACTTCAGACAAAGAGCAAGTTCTGGGATGCCTCTCTTAGGTCATCCAAGTGCTTTAACTGTTGAAAATATCTTCCACAGATGTTAGATCTATGTATTTGCGTACTAATATTACTATTATTGGTCACTGCCACTGCCATCAACCTTGATCCTAAATTTGAAATTGAAATGGATCTTACGCTCTTAAATTCATCATCGCCGCCATCTTCAACCACCCATGTTCATAAAGGTACAAAGATTAGCTAACGTCGCTTTAACACTAACCGTTCAGTTACCTGTCAGGATGACTCAATGCAAACCTCTTCCACATATCAATAACCCAGGTTTGCATAAAGTGCAACATAAAAATAGTTAAACTATGTTATAGGATAAGCAAATCAAAGAAGGATAGGAATATTTAACTTTGAACACCAAAGTAGAACCTTATACATTAGTGCTTGAAAGAAGTGAGAACATGCAAAGGACGGCAGCATATAACCGAGAATGAGACTTAAATATTTGTAAAAACAAAATAAGGCCATTAATTAAAAGTAAGAAACATTCAGAAACAATTGAAAATGAAACAAAACACAACTAAGAAAAGGATTATAATGGTGCAAAGATCAGACACACAACTACAAATATTGGACACACAACTACCTTATTCTCTTCTCACCGTGCATATCATGAGGCAGTAGAGTATGCAAGTGAATGAATTATGATCTCATATGCAACTTATTAGTATGCATGGAACCATAGATGGTATTGGAAAGAAGCCACCTCTAGCAAGAATGTTGTGGCGCGATTTAGCGCAAAACTAAATAAAAGTTAAAACTATCAAAAGTACAGTTAAAAGTTAAAACAATCAACAGTATGGTAAGCCTGCCTTTAACTAAATAACACCATATATAACATGATCCAAATATCCCAACCATTCCACCAAGATGGTATATATACAGGATCAACGAACGATTCTCACACAAACCTCGAATTTAAGTAAGCACATGTGATAAAGTTTTAGATCTCCATTACGTATAGATTCATTGAAAATGATTGACACCATTTGACATATATCATCCCCAGATAAAAACCAAAAGAAAAAAATCCATAGAGTGACCAAATTAATAACTTACACAGTAGTAAAAATTTCATTAATTAGTTGTATTGTAAACTAGTAATAAACATATTTTGATATAATACGATAACTTTCTATTCCACCTGTAGTGTAAACTGAAATAACATTTAGGCACATGAATAACCTAGTTCAAATATGAGTTATAAGTTGACAAAACAATATCTTTCAGTCCTCCAAAACCTTTTACTGGCTTAGCTATTAAAATTTCTTATAACTACCCAGGATATATATAGTTACCTTTACTGACATCAAGTTCTTCTAAGGAACCATGAAAAATATACCGTGAGCATTTAAATCTATTCTCTGCATCGCTAGTCGGTACTAATACAGAAATCCCCAAGCTTCATAAGACGATTCAATCCAGGTTGTCTCTTGCAAAATTACGTTCAGGCGCAACTCCAAGATTCTGCCACCACCTATAACGACAATAACGTAGGCATAAACATATATGTAAATCAAAACAGATTCTACTTATTCAAATCCAATGATAGTACTTCAGTATCTAACTACATTGTTCTACCCAACGAGCAAAGTAAAATAGTACAGGAAATGGATGGATAATATGACACCGTTCACGCAGTTTATCAGACGTGGACTTATCATGGATCACCATACTTTTTTGGGGAAGACTACACACGATAGCCATATTATTTGTGGTCCTTTGTGTAAACCTCGAAGATAAGGATTTTTCAATTTGTTGTGAGAAGTTTCAAACTGAGGTTTAACTAAAAACTGGAAAATTCAAGAGACCAAAAATAAACCGAGCATTTCTAACAAATAAATAAACATAATAGGACTGCCAAAAAAGCTCCACAACATAAAATGGTATTACCCCACTATAGCAGTTTGATTCCAACCCGCTTTTCAAATTCTTTCTGTCAAACCAAAATTTGCAAAATGAAACTCCATTAGAATCCACATTCGAGATAACATAGTACAATAACATTAATTCTTATACAACATACCTTGTCCAAAGCATATTGAGTTTTCTTTTGTCTTCCATCATATTGTCACCACACAATTTTACTTATCGGTACATCTTCCAAGCACATCCTTTTTTATTATTTGAAATTCTTCTAAGGATACATCTCCAATCAGGCTTAGTTGACAACTCTATAGTAACACATCAGTGGCCTAATACTGAAACACAAATAAATAACAAAAAAATATATCCATGATTAGGGTTTCTTAACAAAATACAAACATATTGACAGAAAGAAAAGGATAAGGTTTAAAAGTACTACACCATACCATCATTAATCAGCATCGTGACGATCAATGTTCTTCTTTTAAACCTAAAATCAATAATAGGTTGTGCTTACTAAACATTCATCATATTAGAACATGAAATTGTTTAATCGATATTTTCATTATTCACTCATATACTGCAGTACTACTGATTGTTAACATCCTTGAGACATGTCCATTAAGAACCACAAATTTCAGTAAGATAATTGAGCACAAAACCTTGCTTGCCAAAGGTTTTTACAATGTGGGTATGGATAATTTGAGCATCTGACTGAGTTCCGTCCAATACACTCTTGCGGAACAGGAATAAAAGGCAACTTCCACATTCCTTCAGTTCCGAAAGCGCTTCTCTGGAATCCAAATTGACTTATGATAAAATTTCTACAGAGTGAGATGCTTATATTCTTACTCTGAAAAAAATAAACAATAATGGAAAATACTTCTTTGTGGAATTTCAACAAACAACTTATAGGTTCTGAAAAAAATCCCAAACAATGGAAACAAAAAGACGTTTGGAGTTACCTTATAATGAAATGGATTTATGCATGGATGTTTTGAATTTATAGCCAAGCTTGAGATTCCTAGACAAATATGCCTTGGAATGAGACACTAACAGCAAAAATAGCAACCAAATATCTTTTCCTTTCTGGCTACAAAAATTCATTAGAAACAAACATAATTACTAACCAAAGCAATCTGAATAATCAACAGGAGGTGAGCAAAAAAATAACTTTACCATGTTCAGAACATCATTTTTGTTGCATAGCTAATGTCTGGTATGATAATCCAAAAACAAAATCAACACAGCAAAAATGGGGGAAATTTCCATCAAGTACTATTAGATTAATCCAACAAAAATGAATCAAACACTATCAGATTAAGCTAATTAAGGGGGGGAAAAGGGGGGGGGGGGGACGTTAAAATTAAAACTCCCACATCAACATTAGGTTTACATCTCAGTAGCGAAAAATCGAATTATGCAAAGCAGAAATTCTCAAATTATTTTTGGGGAAAGACTGAATATGCAGATAGGAAAAATTTACGTGTTGCAGAGGTTGAATTGATGTTCCGTCCGAAGTCTGAACAGGATCAGATAATTTGTAGGGAAAAATTAATTTAAAGATGCCATTTTTTAAGGGTTTAATTACCGATTGGTAAAATGAATATGAGAAGTCCATGGACTATGATTTTTTCCCCACTAAAATCGCCTTCTGCTAAAGAGAAATATTGAATTTGAAGAGCTGGATTTCACCGTTACAGATTGGAAGAGTAAAGGGAGTGGTAAAGGGAAATAAAAACGTGAAGAGTGTTGAATTTATGACGCTCACGTGGAATATGAAGATGGAGGACCGTTTGATCAAATCTAGAAAAATACACTGGGAAGGGAAGGAAGATCACCACCGCTAGTTAGGATAAACCAATGTATCATGTCCGCTGGGTGACACAACAAACCCTCCTGTTGTATAAGTAGATTATTGGAGATACAATCTATGATTCTATATTTTTCAGAGAGATATTTGGGTTAATCTTACTTTAGAATTTTTTTTTATTGCTTCAATAGACAGTTCAAATCCTTGATGCCTCAGATTATAGAATGTTAGCCGAGAATTCTAAGTAGGTGGATCTTAGGGGAGTCACAAGTTGGTATCAGGGATCAATATTAGATCTTACATGTGCAACAGTAGAAATAGCCAGTTTCAGTTAGTGAACTAGATTAGTTTAGAATTGGGTCGGGTTGTGAGATAAATCTTAATTACTAAAAATTATCAAAACTTAAAAATCTATATTTAATTGATTGAATGAGTGATTGATTTGTATAATACTAGCCATTAACCCATGTCGTAATGGCACGAGCCATGATGTTGGTTCATTTTTAATATATTGTATAATTTGTGTCCCGAATACTTATCAACTCCTTATGATTTAATATGGGTTTGTCATAAAAATATTTGGGATTTTTCTTGTTTTTTTCCTTTGATATTTTACCGCCAGAGATTTACTCAAACGAAAGAAATATAATCTTAACTTCTAGACACTTTTTTATTTAAGTTCATTGCTTATAATGAGATAATGCTCTACATGAACATGGAAGTTTAAATATTTTTTGGAAATATATCATCAGCAGCGCTCATATCAGTGAAATCAACTAATTAATATCGCCAATAAAAGTCTCCCCATGCTCCTATTTTTCTCCAGCTGACTCATCTATCATGGTCATGTTGTCGATCCTCCAAATAGGCAGAGAATAGTATTTTTTTTTTGCATCGAACGGATGATACAAACTCTCCAATGAAACATGATTTTCCTGTAATTTTTCAACATCCATTAGATGACAATGTTTAAAATGTGTACACATTACCTTTTCGAAGGGATTGTATATATGCAAACCTCTGCCATTAAATCTTCAACAAAGTATTGTGCCCAGTAGTTCGTCTTAACGAAGGCTTTGGTAACTTCAAAACTCTTGGACATTTTTCACTTCTATATGTTCATACCTTTACTTGGAATACAATCTGGCGACACATTACCTCATAAAGAACCTTGAACACATATTGTACTCCTTGATCCTATTTTAAATTAATAGGTTGTCAATAGATCCTTTACCAAAAGTTGAAATCTTCTACGTTGAATATTTATAAAAAAATTTTATGGTATTGTGGATCGTTGCTTTCTAAGATTGTAGTTTTCAAAATTGGCTTCTTCAAGTCCCACGGCTTTCTAAGTTTATATATCCTGTTTGTTTTTAACATTTTAGTTAGCCATATTATGTTTGTTATTAACTTTAAACTTGATGTCATCTTCTATTGTGAACTTTATGCAATTTCAGAATCGAAATATTAATACCTCTTTCATTCGTATCAAATAATTCGTTGTATATCCCAACAATTCTTCTACATCAATTCCTTTCTTTTGCCGTTTCCGGACCATTAGTAGCCATTATTTTCAAACGCAATATGTCCAATTTTTGTTGATGTTATGTATTTGCAATTTTCATTTTTCTTAAATAAATAGATTGTGGAAAAACTAAACTAAAATAAAATAAGTCTTACATCGGGTCTAAGTTATTATATACAAAATACTCCGGACATTGCTTCTGGCCTTAAGGGTGATTTCTATGCTTGCGAAAATCCTGGACATATGGCGGTTCATTGTAGAAACCGTAAGGACCTTAAAAAGATGTTAATTTAATAGGTTGAAAACAACAAAGATGAATTTTCTGGCACGATGTCTGAATTAAATTTGGTAACAAACGTGAGAGACTGGTGGGTAGACTCTGGTGCTACCAAATATGTCTGTGGAAACAGAGATATGTTCACCTCTCATAATAAGGTATGGGAAGGCGAGAAACTCTATATGGGTAACTCATTTGCAGCTTCGGGTAGGAAAAAGAAAAGTTGGGCTCAAGCTCACTTCTAGCAAGACTCTCACTTTGAATGAAGTTCTTCATGTTTCGGACATCTGCAAAAATCTTGTTTCTTGTTGTGTTTTAGATGATAAGGGTTTTAAAATTGTAATAGAATATGGGAAATGTGTTGTAACTAAGGAAACTATATTGATTTCCTTAATTAATTTGACAGTACATGCAACACCAATCATTTGCGAAGTGAGCTATTTGCGCAAGTGTGGTCAATTTATCCCTTAACTGTAATAATAATAACAACACGTTAGTTTTTTTCAAGGCGTCCAGTTGTAAATGGTATGAATCTAATAGATTTGAATTGTCCCTCAATCTTAGATATCACCTTCTTCTCACATAACATAGCAATTGAGGAAGGACAAATCTTGGCCACTCTTTACATAGGCGGAGTTAGCCAAACTATGTTTTGCAATTATCTTACATGGAAATTATAATTAATCCATATTTTAATCGGCTCCTATCGAAGCCGATCTAATTAGTCCTATAGAAAGTTAATCTTAAATTTTTGACCTTATTTCTTGACCAAATTATTGAACTATTCTCAGTCATGTTCTGCTTTGTGTGATCTACCAATCTGTATCTACTGTACCTTCTAACCCAGTGAATGAAACCTATACATATTGCTCCGTAATTTGATATTATTGATTTGTAATCAAGAGGTCGCATGATTTGAGAATGTAAAATATAAAAAATATTCTATAAACATCGGAGGAAAAATTCAGATTTATGATTTAGATTTTTTTATGATGATTTTGATGAACAAACATAATTTTCAAACAAATATTTTAGAATGTAAATACATTTTCCCAGTCAATAAGGTTTTACATCGGGAATTGAGTGAAAGTATGTTGTTGTCTTTGTAGTTAGTTGTCGCGAAACAACTCGACATTGATGGTCTTTCAGGAAAAAGAATGTAATAGTACTTAAGAGAGCGATAATGTTCTCTTACGCGGGTACACCAATTTCCTTTATATAATACGGATATCGTTTCGGTGATCCAACAATCATGATCATATTGTCTTATACGTTCCGGTATCATCCTCGAAATATTTGGTTTTTGTACTTATCAATCGTGCTAAAAACAACCAATTACATCTTTCACAATACAATGTTGCATGTTTTGTGAAGATTTTTTTTTAACTCGGTCATTAAAACTCACTAAAAAACAAAAACTATTATTATCCACAACTATTACCAACACCCACCACCATAAAAACCATCCACCGCCACTATTTCTTCCACCAATAGTGATGTTACCGCCTCCACCATTCACAAACACCCGCCATCATTAGAATTAATATAGTTTTTAGTAAAATTATTTATTTATTAATAAAATTATGTATTTATGTTAGATAATTAAAGGGACATTTATAATAGAAATGTAATTAATCATTATGAACAATCAATGAGACACTAATTAATAAAACATTCAAAAATGGTTAAGTTGAATAAACCCCAGTGGTAAATTTATCTTTGCCGAGGACAAATCTTGACCACTCTTTACATAGACAAATCGATAATAAATAATTTCATATGTTCTGATTTTGATTCGTATGGTTCGTTTAGTTATTACATAACATGGCAATTGATTGCACCAATTTTTTAAAATGGACATGTGTTTTATCGAGTTTATTTTAACATTAGAATGATCAACCACATTTTATACTTTATAATATAACGTTACATATTGGCGTTACGAAATTAGCATAATATGTTATTGTTCACCAATACCCGCCACCACCATAAAAACATATGAATCCATTTTTTTATCCACCACCACCTAGTGTCAGAGCCAAGGGTGACTAACCTGGCTCTAATCCCTTAAATTTTTAATAACTACATAATTTTTTTTAGTTTATTTTACAAATAGTACTTTGTCCATATATATTTATGGTTTATTCCACCAAAGTTTACATGTTTCTTTTAAAAATAAAAGTAGGCCTCCTCAATGTCAATTTTTAACTCCACCAATGCCGCCCACCCCATGTAGGTTGTTGGAATCATTTCTAATTTTCAAACACAAATGCCATGTATGAGGTTTGGATTGAACAAAATGTCGTCAATTGATTAGTTTCATTATTTTTCTTCCGTGTATATATTCTTTTTTGTATTGCAATCAATTTTATTTTAACATTAAAAAATCATGATTTATACAATATAGTACCAAAGATAACAGGGGTACCATTTGGGTGATCCAACTACGATCATGAAAATATTGTCTTATATGATATCATCCCTGAAATATATGGTACCTTCATTTATCAAAAGTGTTAAAAACAACCAACCACATCTTCCACACTACGATGTTATCGATGTTATAACGACAACATAAAATTAATATTGTCCATCACTACTCTCCAGCATTCACCGTCACTACTTATTCCACCACAAATCAGGGGCGGAGCCAGGATTTTAAGGAAAGAGGGAGAAAAAATTGTTGGCAAGTTGGATACATGTGAAAAATAGACTTTGTATCCGCGATATTTGCATGTATTGACCCATTGATCTTGTCTTATCAATATTTTTCCATCATCTCTGCAACAATATGATAAGTATAAACTCTCTTGCAAGAATTAAACCTTATGACATTGCCGTCTTGCGATGAAATCGCAGGACGT
This sequence comes from Papaver bracteatum, assembly GCA_023529315.1. Taxonomy (NCBI): domain Eukaryota; kingdom Viridiplantae; phylum Streptophyta; class Magnoliopsida; order Ranunculales; family Papaveraceae; genus Papaver; species Papaver bracteatum. Next base: position 129,155 of record JAJJWX010000810.1, on the reverse strand, counting down.
CTTCACACTTTCATGTAAAAACCCATTGATCTCATCTTAGATTTTCTATTTTGGCTTGTTGCCTCTGTATAATTTTCGTCACGCGACAATATGACAGGCCTAATTTTTTTTGCGATCATAAAGCCCCATGACATTGTCGTCTTTAGATACTTATCAGCTCCCTAATAGAGGGTGCCGCCCTTATCTTCCCCCTGGTTGCCCCTTCAAGGAGGGCACATCGGCCATACAAGACTAGCTCCTCACATCCGGATTTACCAACAACCAGTTGTTTTCGCAGCCTCTTGTCCTTTATGCCTATATGGCTTATATTTACAAGAATGCACCCTAAGTGGGGTTTTCTTCAGGCCAAGTGCATCATAGCCAAGACTTACCAAGAATGGACAGGGTAGTTTCATACGCCCCGGGCACCCTTGGCTCAACCGTGTACCTCGGCGCCTTGGTCATACTTTGCACTTCTTAAAAGATATTCTCAGCCGTCCAACCAGGGTATAACCTTATATAGTTGGAAATCCAATATCTCTCTCCTGGATAGGTTTTCTTTAACCCCAACATCTGCATGACTCAGGTTCCAGCAGCGGTATAACCTTATCCCTGAGTCATGTAAAGAGCCTCTTGCGAAATTGTATCCGCGAACTAAGGTGCACGCCATAAAGGTTCGTCACATTCTATTAATCTCTGCGAAATTTTATTCGCACTTCTCGCGAGTATTGTAACTCTGATAAAATTTCATTTCTTTGATCTTCTTGTAAAATTTTGCAATTCTTTCAAACAGAGTACTTTTTTTTTCAATTGCATTTTCTTCTAACAAATTATGCGTAAGCTTCTTTAAATTTCATCATTTTACCTTTCTACTTACTATTTTCTGGTTCTGCTTTTCTGTTTCGTTTTGCTATTTTTTCTTTATCTGCGAGACGCTCGCCATCAATCTCCTCTCGCTGCTCTATTGTATCAATCATCAATATTTCACATCTCTGTCATTGCTTGATGTTGTACTTCCAATTGCTATTCTTCTCAGCTCTTTCCTCACAAGATTTTATATCAATCTCATAACATTTCTTGCTTTCTCCCCAATCTCCCTTAATAACTCCAACACCATTAGGATGAGGAAATTTAATACACTGGTGGAAAATAGATGCTACACCTAATATCCCATGTAGCCAAGGTCGACCAATCAAGGCATTATAAGGTGATTCAATGTCCACAACACTGAACAATATCTTTGAAGATATTCCTTTTAATGGATTCCGCATTGCAATTTCCCCTTTTGGTTTGTTAGTTGTTCCATTAAAGCCATAGATTTTATATATTGATGGTGTTAGATCTTCGTCTCTTCCACACATGGTTTTGTAGGTATGATAGAATAAGATGTCTACTGAACTGCTTGTGTCTATTAGAACTCTATTGATTGCCCAAGAGTCTTCAGTTTCATCATCATTTTCTTCATCTTATTCTTCTACTTGCTTTGGATTTATCTCTAACCTTACCACCAATGGGTTATCATGCTGCTCGCCAGGCTCTGGTACTTCTTGTGCAGTGAAAGATATAGTTTGTTTTTTCCATTCTTCTAATTGCGAGGCTCTCGCAATATTCATTATCTCTCTTCCATCTGTGTCTCTCGCGAAGACTCTGCTCAGAACATTATAATGGAAATCCTCAATAGTTCTGTGTGAATGTACAATGGAATTACAAAAAAAATTCTTTGCTTTAGCCCCAACTTCTATTATGAATGTTTCTGCTCCTTTTACAGTATTTACCCTACGAATTTCTGGTGCTGGAGGCAATCGTTGAGATTGTGGATGTCCTACTAAAAAGTGGTTTAGATTTCCTTGGTCAATCATCCTTAAAATTATTCTATTTACATTCCTGCAATCATTTACTGTGTGACCATGAAAGTGATGGTAAGGACAAAATTCTTGACTCCGATTATTTGGATGTGGCTCCTTTCCCATATTCCATAGGGATGGTATATTTTCCATCAAAATGATAGCTTCCCAAATTTTTTCTATACTAGCATTTAGGGGTGGCATCTTAATTTCTTCCCATACTATCTTCTGATTACCTTGCCCTCTAAAGTTATTTTGCCTTTGTCCATCATAGGTTTCTTGCGGCTGATCAAGCCTTTGAATCTTACTATTTCCGGTGCGCGATTGTAATAATTTTTCTCCCTTTCATACTCTTCTTGATCTCGACTGCCCATCGCTACTAACTTCTTCTGATTATCAATCACCACTTTCTCTTGTTGTGCCTGCGAGGTGCTCACCACATTGTTAATCATTTTAGGAAGTAAACTTCCATTTGCCGCTACTGAGCTGGTGTTTGCATTTGGATATGATTCCATTTCATTTTGTTTATCCTCCAAAGCAATGTATTCTTCTTGTAGTTCTCGTAACTCAGTCATTGTGATAGTATTTTTGATTCTGAAAATTTGTATGTACAGCAGATTAGTTGCGAACATTACATTAATGAAAGACAAAATGAGATATCTTTCATCCACTCTTCCAGCCATCTCACTGCACATTATCTTCCATCTTATGGTTAAGTGCTTCAAACTCTCACCAATCCTCTGTTTTAATCCAAATACATCCTCAATGCCTGGCCACGATGAATTGTTGCTTATATATGCTCCCAGAAATGTAGCTTGCAAATGATCAAAAGAAGTTATAGTATTTTTTGGCAATCCCTCAAACCATTTTAGCGCCTCGCCAGTTAAGTTAGATGCAAAATACTTGCACAATACAACATCATGATTCTCCCATTGCAGCATACACCTGACATAAGCCTTAACATGCTGAACATCACAAGTAGTTCTATCAAAGATACTGGTTAATGTCGGTAAATTGCATTTAGGAGGTATTCCTCTTAGCTGTACTTCCTGAGCGAAAGGGGTTCTCGCAGCTTCTTCAATAGCTTCATCAAGTTGCCTTCTACCTCCTTCTCTTCTATTGTTTATTATTCCCCTCATCTCTGCTAATTATCTTAAGATTTTCTCATTCACGGCTGAATTTTGCTCCATTGGTATTTTTAACGCAGTTTCCCTTCTTCTACTTTCTTGTATTTCTTGTCTTGCGAGATTTTGTGCATCTTTTTCTTCATCTTCATCCTGTCTTTATCTGCGGTTTTCTCTTTCACTTTTTTCTGGAAATCGCAGCTGATTATGTTGTCTATTTTCTTCTCTGCGAATTTCTTCATTTGTTATCATTTCTCTTCGCTGTCTTTCTATTCTTCTTTGTATTCTATCATACTCCTCCTGAATATTATCATTGTGGCGATTTTGTGTACGTCTCCTTTCTCGATTTTCATGGTTATTTTGTCGTACTGCCTATTTAAATTCTTGTTCTTCTATTTTTGCTCTTAACCTTTCTCTTTCGCAGGCTAAGCGTGCTTTTTTAGCATAATGCCTCTCAATTTCATCCTCAATTATTCTTTGATTTCTTTGAATTTCTCGCCCATGTAATATTTTTCTACCTTCTTCTCGATTTTCTTCACCATTTTGATTATTTCCATTCTCTTGATTTCTATTATTGCGTCTATCTTCCATAGTTTCACCACGCAGATCATGGCGATCTTCAATTACCTCTTCTTCTCTATGACGTTGCTCTTTATTTGGATTTTGTCTTTCTTCTCGAGTATTTTATCTAGCATTTCTCATTGGGGAATTTCATATCGTCTCTTCTCTAAATGACCTTGAATTCGATCTAACAGTACTTCTTGATCTTCTACTTTGTAATCTCAAATTCTCCATTCTCAACTCATGATTTTGTCTTGTTAAATTTGCACGTTCTTCCGTCTCTAATATTCTTTCCTCTTGTATTCTTTGTCTTAAAACATCTGTTATTTCATCTTCGCCTTCTCCATGAATTATTCCTTCAACCACTCCTTGATTTATTTCTTTTCTTTTTCCGTCTCTTAATTGTTGATCTTCTACATCTTCCATCGAATCCGATCTCCAAGTATGCACACTCACTCTATCATAATCCACATTTCTATATTTTATCGGTGTTTGTTGATTCAGTTATGGAATTTGATTTTCTCTTTCAATCCTTGTTCTATTTCTTCTTGTTCTTATCCTTGAAGATTCTCCTAATTCATTTGTTTCTCCACCTGCAAGTCTTTTACTCCTCCTTACAGTTGTTGGTGGTTCTGATGTATTTCTTCTTCTTCTAGCTATTTCTTCAACTCTAACAATTTCTTAAAATCTTCAAATTATAATTAGAGATTTCTTAGCTTGATTCTCCCTGTTTCGGGCACCAAAATGTAGATGCAGGAAATCCTACACTACACCCTTGTTAAGAATTTGTAATAACCAACTCAAATTTGAAGATTAAGAACGACACTTTATTATTTAATATTCAGAAATGTTTACAGGAAATGTAAGAATTCAAGAATACAACTTTTCTCTTGAAGTTTCTCTCTCCTTAAGACTTTCTCAACTCTCAAAAACACATCATCATTTTCTGGACATATTGGGTCTCTATTTATAGGGTAGTTACATAATGGATGACAACTAAGTTTTCCTCTTATTTTGGATTTGTTCTGCGATTGTATCGCGATAGTTACAATGTTCATTCTCGCAAGCTTTGTAACCATCGCGGGACAAACATGCTTTTATTATGTTATCTGCAATCGTCAGCTATTACGTCACTCTTTTGACTGCTTTTGTGACACTCGCAAAGTGTTGTTAAAAAGCTTGCGGTGATGCTCACTGTGAAGTGTTGTTAATCTTGCAGAGAAGTGTTGTAGTGATATTCTGGTCCTACATGGTTAGTCATTTATTATGAGCAATTAGTGAAACACTAATTAAAGAACACTTTATAATGAATAGATTATTTATTATGTGCAATTAGTGAAACACTAATTAATAAAGTAGTTATGATATTTAAGATGAATAAACCACCACCGTTGATTTATCTTTTCTATTAATTCCAACCAAGGTGGAACACTGGTTAAAGGCCACTCTTATGACACAATAAGTTATGAGATCGAATCTCTTCGTTATAATTTTTTGAAAATCCATATCTTTACTTTATTATTCATTTTTCATTCATATTTGGAATTAATGCCACGCGTGAGAGTTGTAGGGGGTGGTCAGGAGAACCAAAACCTTTGATTTATCTTTCTCTGGACAAATCCTGACCACCACTAACACATGCAAACTTAGCTTAGCTTTGTTTTATTTTGTACTAATGATATTGATTTCTTATTCCGTGTTTATGTTATGAAGTAAAAAATTTAAGTTACGCCAGTTACGATAGAAATAAAGATTAATTACTCTTGAAAGTTCATACTTAGTTAATCCAGCACTGGGGAATAGTGAAGATCGTGTTTTCTCTGTCCGTAGGAAGGCATTGTTGGTCCTGGCCAACCTTGACGTAGAAACTGCATGCAGAGATGACCGATCATTGAAGTGTGGTGAAAATTCTTTTAGGAAACCGATAATTAAAATTTCACTTAGAATGCTTTGTAGGATTCTTCCTTGTAATTAGAGACAATCATTTTATGAAATAGAAATTAGAGTAGAGAGCTTAGAAACTAAAATTTACAGTTTTTTCAGTATAGAAAGCTATAGGTTTGTCGTTTGTGTTTGGTTTATTGGTTGTTTCAAACTCATCTGTAGTGGGTTTAAATTTTGTGTGTTCATAAGTATGTGCAATAGTTATATAGGGAGGAAGGTCGTTCCGAATTTTTGAGGACAAAAATTTGCTAGAAGGTTGGGTGAATTGTAAGGATCCGCCAAGCAGCTCACAACCATTTAAATGGTAAAATGATATTTAGGCCGCGTAATGATGTAAGCCAATTGAAATATAAAATTATAGTAATTTATAATATAATAATATGTGCATGATATTAACACCATTAAAAGGATATCGTGAAAATATCCAAAATTCACTACTAGATCACGTCATGCGAACATCGGGCGAGAAAGATATGATGAACAGAAGCTAAGAGTGTGAAGTTTGACTTTCGTCAATTTAGTTTGACTTCTGGATTCGAATAAATGCAGTAAACCTGGAAAAATTTTGGGTTATTGAAGTTAATAAAATTCCCTTAAACAAGAACTCGCAATTGGTGAAGAATGATGTTAACTACTCCCCTATAGTCGAGATCTCAGAAGAAGAGTATTCTAAGAAACTAGAAGACTTCGAGGCAAGATTGATGAGGAATGTTGATCGACATGAAGGAGATAACTGTTGGAATATTTTCAACTGCGCTAAGGGGGTCCTGGGGGGCGTATCCCCCTAGGATGTGGTCGACAGTTACAAAGTATATCCAGAAAGTTCAAATCCAACAGACACCATTAATGTCTGTTGATGAAGGGACTCATCGTTTCAGAGAAACCTGTTGGTGAAAATATGTCTTTTCCCAACAGATGCAAAACCCCTATAAATATCATCTCTCTGAACTTGTTTTAATAACATCAATCAAAACTTCTTTCTCTCTAAGCATCTTCAGAAACAATAAACTGTGTGTTCTTGGTTGAGTCAAGGGAGTACAACTCTTGAATTCAACAACGTTGTTTGGGCTTTATTCTATCCTGAAGGCAATATTTCACTGACCAATTGTACTCGCCAATTCTTTGGGAAGGGTCGAAATAATTGCTGAAAATAATCGTAAGGGCTTGAAGCTTGTGTTACAACATTCTTTTCAATCTTTGTTTTCATCCTATATTACCCTGTATTTTCCAACAATAACGTTAGGAACATAACCCATGCAAGGGAAAATTTAAGTGAAGATGCTAACATTTCACCACAGCCTGGCTCTGGCCTGAATGTTATTGAGGAGAAATAAGGAAGCTGGATTTTTGTTCCTAGGTTCAGAAGATAGGGAAGTTTGAGCCTACATACTAATACACAATCAAATCCGAACACAGGTAATGGATCGAGGTACACACCTATTCAGAACGTGGGAGAGTCAGGTGAAGAGAGCACTAAAAATAATCCCTATATTGCGCAGTCGAATAGGAAGGAGTTGGAAGATGAGGTGGTAAAAAATCTAGAGGAGGTCCAACATAACAATGAAACATCTGAGGAAGAATTGATTGAAAAAACAATGAACTATCTTGTGCAGGTAGCATGTAGTTATAGCAGTATAATCCAAGTACAGATAGACACATTGAAAAAAAAAACATGACCAAACTAGTGACAGACTACAGATTGTGGTTTCATAACAGTAGTGAGGTTGTTGATGATAACCAAAATTATGGAACGTCTTATATGGGTGAGGGTGAAGAACCTGGGCAATAGGAGGAGGTGAATTCTCGGCATGGTGGAGAAGAAAGTGAAAATTGTGTGGAGGACATCAGATCAGCAAGGGAAGAAACCATTTCAAATGGATTTTAAAATTTTATGTTGGAATATAAGAGGTATGAATGATTTGGATAAGCAGATTTCAGTTAAGAATGTGATTGCTTCACAGAGAAGTGCGGTTTGCTTACTTCAAGAGATAAAAATGCAATACATTTCCGATGATTTTGTCAGTCAGTTTTGGTATGACGACAATTTTGGATGGAATTATATCCCTTCGGTAAGTAGTAGTGGTGGATTATTGTGTATTTGGGATGGTAGCCGGTTCGAGAAACTGAATGAGAGGGTTGGATACAACAACATCACTACTCTCTTTTCGACTAGGATAAACGGTCTTCAGTGGGCAGTGATGAATGCATATAGTCCGTGTGACTTTGAGGAAACTTTTCCTCAAAGATAATGTAATTGATGTTCTAACTAGAGGGCTTGGTTGCAAGTCGAAGAAGCTTCATTTTACTTATCTCGGTATGCCCATAGGGGATCATTGGCGTAGTACCTCAGTTTGGGAGCATGTTTTGGCAAGAATGAAACAAAAGTTAGAAACATGGAAGAAGAGGAAGTTAAATAGAGCAGGTAGACTCATTCTTATTAAGAGTTGTCTTGCTAGTTTACCAACTTATTATCTGCCTCTCTTTCATTTACCGGTTAGTATGGAGAAACGAATGGTTAGAATCATGCGTAATTTCTTATGGGGAGCACGGGAAGGAAGAATAGAGTTAGTTTGGGTGGCTTGGACAAAGATTTGTTTGCCGAAAGATAATGGGGGATTAGGAGTGATAAACTTAAGTATAATCAATCGGGCGTTGTTGATTAAGTGGATATGGAGGTACTCGAAAAACAGAAATCCTTTATGAAAGAAGATAATGCAAGAGAAGTTTAATCAGAATAGTGATTTACTAATGCCGGATGTTGACTCTACTTCCCAATGCAGAATTATTTGGAAGAACGTGGTGAAGATGGTACCTATGGTTCAGAACATGATTCAGTTTACAATTAATGACGGTAACAGAATCAGATTTTGGAAGGATAAATGGCTTGATGGAGGATGTTTGAAAGATATTTTTTCGGAGGTATTTAAGGTAGTGAAAGAAAAAGATGTCACTATAGCAAACATGATTAGAAGTAACAGATGGGAGTGTATTTTTAAGAGAACTTTGAATGCCAACGAGCAGCTAGAATGGGATCTTCTTAGGCGTGATGTTCGTATCCCAAATCTTGTGGAAGGTGGAGATGAGTTGTCCATTATGGAGAATTTTAGCACGGCAAAATGCTATGAGACTCTAGTTGGACAGTTGGAGACATGCAGTTTTACGAAGCATCTATGGAAGAATACTATTCCTCATAAGGTCAGTTTTATTGTTTGGGCTTCCTTTCATAATTCTCTTCCACCTAGGGACATGTTAAGGCATAGAGGAATGGAGATTGAAAGTGATTTATGTGTTCTCTGTAATGCTGATAGAGAAACAACATATCATATGTTCTTGCATTGTCCTTATTCTTTTTAGGTATGGAACTACTTCATTAAAGCCTTTCGGATTTCTTGGCCAATGCCGAAATCATTATTTGATTTGTTTTAAGCTTGGATTACTAATGTTTTGAGAGGTAGAGGTAAATCAGTATGGGAGATTATCCACTATGCTATTTGTTGGAGATTGTGGAAGGAAAGGAACGGGAGAGTTTGGAGATAGAAAGAAGGAGGCGACCGAGATTATTGATCTTGTTAAACAGCTTGAAGTTATTTGGTCTTGTGATTCCGATACTTTTAAGTTTGTCTCTCCTAGTCTCATTTGGAGTAATTAGGAGACTCTTATGTCTGTGTAACTCCCTTTACTTTTTGTAAAGGTTTTTTTCTCTTTAATATAACCTTTTTCTTCGAAAAAAGAACGCGTAATTGGGGATACTAAAATTAATTAAGGGATATAGGAAAAAGACAAAAACAAGATTTAAATAGTAAATCAGTGTCACCCCCTATCCATGTATTCTATGTAATTCCTAATCTACCCCTTACTAATCATGTTTAGTGATTAATTATAATTAGCTAAGTTAATAACTTGGTTTGATAATGATTAGTATAAATCATAATCACTTCACTTGGGTGAGAGTAGAAGAAATTTTTTTGAGGTAATAATTTGTTTAAAATGAGTATTCCCAACATAAAAAATGCCGACAAATGTTACAAAATGTTTAGAAAATGGGTACTCTCAACTTACAATGCCGTCATTGTAAGTTATTTATCGAGCACCCGACATTATTTTTCGGTATGTTCTTCATCACTTCCGGCATGGTCTTCATCAACAATACAATGCTGGCGATGTAAAAGAAACTCACTTACGGCATGGTCATCATCACTTCCGGTATGATATTCATCACTTCTGGCATAGTCTTCATTAATTTCGGCATGGTATTCATCATTTCCGGCATGACATTGTATTTATAAAACTCTCAACGAAGGCACGAAAGTTACTATCGGCATAGTTTGTTACTAGAAAATCAATGCCGGTAGTGGTTATCAAATGTATAGAAAATTATTATCTTAAATTGTAGTGCCGGCAATGAATTTTATTTATCGAGCATGCCGACATGCTCTACCGGCATAGTATGCATGTGAACTTAAAATGCCGGCATGCACTTTGAGGTTTTTTATCTTGATGGTCAAATTAATTTGAATTCAAATCAAATTTGTGAGTTGAATTGGCTACAATTTTGAATTCATTTTGGCATATACACGACATCCGTAGGTTTCTCGTTGATACACACCGTGTATATGAATGGTGATGTTCATTTTATTAACACTTTTTCACACACTTTACAGTTAACCCATCACGCGTCCATATGCATTAGTCATCACTTGATATGACACGCCTAATGCATCTGTGTCGTGCAGCGTGTTATAGAGAGTGGGATCAATTGGATATATCACGCATGTTGACACACAACATGATTTTTCAATGTACGATTTAGATCTTTGACACAAGCCGGCACTGAATTAAAAAACACGGGATTTCGTCGTAGAAATCCATACGTTTGGGTCAAGCCTTACACACCGAAAAAGTTTCGGTCAACCTATTTTGACGGACAAAGTTAAATTGGTCCGTTCTGGTTGAGACCGATTTGTTTTTAAAGTACGTTATTATCCCTTTGTAAGTAACTTAACCAAAGTTAGAACCGGTGGAGTAATAGTACCCATGTTAACTTGACAAGGTTTACTTGCGAGTCTTCTTCTTCGTTCCTAGGATGCTGCATGTGTCCCTGAAAATGCTCAACAATACATTTATAGAATCCTAGGATTTTCCAAATTGTTGTATCGTGTGAATAACTTGGCATTTATTGTTGTTCTCCTTGAAACATCAATGAAGCAATCACCGAAAATCTTCATCACAATAATTGGGTTTTGATTCTTTACTTTTCAAATAAGGGTGGCAAAGTAAGAGTCTATAAAAAGAAGAGGATATAGATTTGGGTTTTTGATTTCTCACATATTTGAGTTACACAATCTCAGATTCTGCATGTGATCAATTTTGGGTTTTTGAGGTATGCCTAAGTGTTTGTTAAATTGCTTTTGTGCGTTTGTGTTTGCTGTAGTCAAATTCAAAATTAGGATAAACAGGAAAATTCGTATCTATAATAAGGGAACGAATCAAATCCTTTGAGGTTTTTTTTTTTTTTTTTTATCTCACACAGATTTCGGTTTCCCAAAATTCAGAATCTACATTGATGATTCTGAATTTTCTACGTTATTTTTGGAGGTAAGCCTAAATGTTTGTTAAATTGCTTTTGTGTTATAACTTACTATCAAGTGCAAAATGTTAAGGCTTTTGTATACTGTAGAGAATTCTACCTAATTAGTAAAGTTTTTGATTCTTAAATAAAGCTCTGATTGTTTATTTATGGTCAATGCTAAAGACCGTCTTGCCATCATTCAACCTGCACTAAATGGAGTCGACACAACGCTGGCATGAGAGGTAAGGTCTAACCCATGCTATCTCAAGTACCTTGGATGCCTATAAGAAGTTTATGAGTATACATTTAATTTTTTTTCAAAGTTTGGCAGTAGTGTTATTCCATTACATGCATGCTTGTTGGGTTTGTTTCCATTATGTTGATGTGAGATAAAAATTCCTTATGTACTATGTGCGCACATGATACCAACTAATTGTAGTTTTATAAAATATGCAAATACACTATGACCATGGCATGGAAGTAAAGTAACTCTTTATTTGACTTTTTGACAGTTAATATTGTGAAGATATTAGAGTGATGTTGCTTTTGCGAGTCATTATTATTACTTCGTATGATTATTTTGACTTGGTACCCAGAAAGGTTATATGTTCAGTTATCATGTTTGTGGTGTTTCCATCTGAGACTTCCTTCATTATCTAAATCAATAGTCGACCTTTGTTTAAACATGTTGTATTCCAAAGAAGAATTTATCCATGCAAGATATTGACAAAAACTTGGTAATCTCATTGAACATGTATCTTGCAGTAGTTGGAGCATAAACTTAATAGCTAAAAGCAATACTAATGTTAGAGATTGGTTTTCAACAGTTAATGATGTTGGGTTAAGGCCTCTCTAAGGCTGGTGCCATCCTCTAATGATGTCGGGTTAAGGCCTCTCGAAGGTTGGTGCCATCCTCATCGTTTTGGTTCATTGATTAGCTCCACTAAGGGGATTGATTAAAGACGGGTTCAATGATTTGTTGATGGACAAGCAACGTCTCAAGCAATTGAATCCGCCATTGAGGAACAATGACAAGAGGTTAGCAATCAGTTGTAATGCATAAAATAATATACAACCTGGTGCGAAGCACGGGTTACCTTATAGTAAGTAATGTTTTTTTCCCTCGTATTACTCACTTGGGATACAGTTTAATCTTCACTTTATGCATAGTGTCATTTATACTACCAAGTGTCCCAAATGGTTTTAAGTTGATTATTGTTAACTTGTATTTTCACTTTCCCATTCCTCCGTTTGAGTATGGATGGTGTCATTTATACGACCATCTGAATAAGTATCATATTTAATTTATACGACCATTTGAACCATCTACCCATTTTAATTTATATGACCATAGAACACATACCCTAGTTTATTTTATACATTCCTCCTAGTGTGGTACCCAATTTATTTTATACGCCCATATTAGTGTGTTACCCAGTTTATTTTATATGACCTCTTGGCTTCTTGGAAATGCTATACAACCCCAATATTGTAGTGCGTTGTTTAGTTTAATATCCCTGGCGTTGTGAATAGGCTTATATCTTTGTTTCTTGTTGTTCCATGTTGTCCTTGCATTTCTAAATTGTATCGATTATGGTTTATGTGAGTTATTTTTACCTTTTAAATTTATGCTCTACATTATATGCTTCTTCATGTGAAGCTCAGAGAATGGAAAGCGCTGCTAAGACCGCCGCTTGGGAATATGCAGAGGTTTTTATCTGATGTCTGTTTTTGTACATCTATTTGATTCACATCTTACTGGGTATAATATGGAGTTGGTTTCAGTCATATCTCACTGTGTAAGGTGTATATGCACAAGTTTTTCTTTTTCTTTTTCGGGAATTACTTTTAAGAATTAAACTATTGAAACGTATATATAATGTTCTAATTCTGTTAATTTTCTGATGGCAGTTAAATGATAGTAAAAGTTATTTCTAGCATAGGAGATAAATTGTATTTTAGCCTTTGGTAACTTGAAGATGCAAATAACTTCTCCGAAGCACATAGGATTAGACATACAAGGATGCATTTAGGACTTTCCTTTACGATACTACGAGCGTCAATTCCATGAATCACAACATCATGTTGTCATTCGTGGGGCTGTTTCATCTACAGATGGTTCAGCCTTTTCCAAGATTGGTTTCACTGTATGGATAACTAACTCCCTCTCTCTTTTTTTGTTATGAACATATGGTGTTTGATGAAATGACTTGATAACCTTTGTGTTGTGTATGTGATGGCTGTTTGATGAAATGACTTGATATGACTGGTACTATATGTAGAAGTATTCTGGATGCTATCAAATGGAAGTTATGACGCCATCACCAGGTTCACTTGATGAAGAAGCACCTCTCTTTGATGGAAAAATATTTGTCTGATGATATTTTAAGGTACATTGAATGATTGTGTTACTGTTAAGCAACATATTTCATACCCCTGTTTGTTTGGGTGCATGAAAATGTGAGGGAAGAAACACGAACAATCACATTTTAACTGTTAATAACTTATTCATATGTTAAACTCCTTTTCATCTTTATGTTGCAAATTTGTATAGTGCTATAAGTTCTAAGAATATGATTAGTTAGCATGCAGAGGAAATGTACACCTTGAACATAGATTTTGAGCGAGACAGAAAAATCCTGCCACTAAACCAATGTTGAACCACTGGTGAGACTATAACTGGGGATGAAACAACGTAGTATAAAGAATTCGATTTGCAAGTTCTGACATGCACTGCCATGACATGATTATACGATTACAGGAATCCGCAAACTACTTTGCTTCTAGAGTGACTGATTTGCAAGGTCAACCTAACCTTTTTTGTAGTTTTTTTCGTGTTGAACCTCATTAAACATGGAACTTTTTCTTGATGTTTTCATTTGGGTTATGCTTATATGGTGTTACTTGTTAAGTTACATTGTACTTGATTGACTGGTGTGCATTTGACGGTTAACAAAAATAGGTTTATAAGTAGAAACATGTTTAACCAGCTACTCATTGATTATTGCAGTTCTGGAATGATCAATTTGAATGGGTTATCATTGATCAATGGAAACGCTGCATGGTTGGCTTACTAGTAATGAACTCTCAGTCTGAACAATCTGCGCTCTCATGATCAATGATATTATTTGTGATAAGTAATTCATTTATTTGTGCATTTGATTTTATCTGAACAAACATGTTCTATTTGCTCCCCCTTTAAATTTGGTGGAAAATGATATGCAACATTAGACTAGATCCCTCCACTAAATCAATAAATGTTTATTTCTATTAAGTAGAAAAGCATCGTATTGATATTTAATATTTATCGAGTGGAAACTCATCTTGATATAGTTGTGTTTGCATGCTTAGTTTTTGCAATCTACTAGTAAACTCCCTGCATTTAAATATTTTCATGACCTTGTTCGTAGTTTCAATGTTCCCGTAAAGACATACATTTTTTTGCAATATGCTCAACTATATCAAATTTGCAGATGCACATATGATGATCTAAGTAGAGTGTATATTTCTTGGATTTATTCAAAAAATGCTTACTATTGAAGTTCCTCTATATAGAATGGAATAAAGAATTCTGCTTACACACACAATACTAGCATAGATAGGTTACACTAGGATTCGATGTGCAGGATGTTGTAAGATATGATGGTAAATTTTAGTTGGCCTATGTTTTTCAAATCAATTCAACTTGCTATATTTTTTGCATCTTAATTTTATCATCATTTATAATTAGTCTGAATGCAATGCAGTCAATTGTTCTAAAATGATGCATACATGTTAATTGATTACGGATCTTAACGTGGTTCCATAAGAACCCTTGGATCACGGAAATCACCTCAAAGGTGCGCCATGCCAAGGACTTATATCATCGTCCACGTCAAACCGCGTGGAACTAGCGAGTCACCAAGCATGGTCACCTTTTTAGTATAATTTCAGTTCTAAAAATGTTGACTGGTTTATATGTCACAGTGGTTGATCCTGAGGCATACACATACAATGATGAGGTGATCAAGAAAGCACAAGCAATTGGAAAACCAGGGATCGTGGTGACTCAGTAATCTTAAATCTTAAAGTTGTTAGTTACCATATGCTTAATTTACAAGGAGATAATGCTGCAACTTTCCATATCACTATTTTACATTTCGAGTCCATGTATGCAAATCGACGGAGAACCATACAGATACCCAATTTAATTTATATGATCGTCTAAGTAAACTGACCATTTTAATTTATACTTCTACAAAACATCATACCCAGTTTATTTTATAATATGGTATTGGCATAGTACCCAATTTATTTTATATGATCGCCTTAAAATATTATCCAGTTAATTTTGTCGGGCCATTTTTTGTTTGGACAGTAGTTGTAGTTTCATCTTGGTTGGATTGGATGCTTGTAAAACCACATCTTCAGTTTTGTCTATCTTGTCTGTCCAAGATCGCCATAACAAAGAACTAAAACACTGCTTCTCTATTAATGGATAATGATGCACAACTTTCAGAGTTTTCATTCATAGATCGGATCGGTATGATGCTCTGTTGGGTACAGTAGCAAATCTCATGTCAGAGTATATCTCTCCGTAACTTCATTATACATTACCTCACAATCCGTAGAAGGACTAACTACGGTTAGTTTATTAACTATAGAAGGACTAACTACGATTAGTTTATTAACTATAGAAGGACTAACTATGGTTAGTTTATTATCATTTAAGGGTAAAAAAGGAATAAAAAATGAAACTTAAGGAACATAGATGGAAAAAATCGGTTTGTCCTTCCATAAAGGATGACTGGAAACTTGGATGTTCATGAGGGTTGACCGAAAACTTGGGATTTCAGTGATGATATCGCAAAAAACACGAGTATGCCGGCGATACTTTCGGCATTGTTATTTCATAATAAACAGTTCCGATTTTTATGAAATTAGCTCCCGAGAATTCCATTTTGCTACTAACTCATTGCCTCCATTGATGTGAATGCAAAACTATACTGAAATTGTTTATCGGCAATAACTGTAACTACACTCTTGGATAATGGTAAAACTCTCATGAGAGCTTTCCCTGCTTTCAATCGTTATTATATCACCAAACAATATCAATGAGTATCTCACAGTAATTGAGAATACTACACAGTAGTGAGAGAATAATGTTAAGTAAGGAAATAACATAATATCTAATCTATTACACCCCCTTAGTTGGAGCGGGATAAGAGCAGACGCTCAGACTAGCACGAAAATGAGTAAACATATGTCATGGAAGGCCCTTCGTAAAAATATCAGCATATTGATTTTCCGAGGGGATGTGCAGTACATGAATATCACCAATACGAACGCGATCACGAATAAAATGTATGTCAATCTCCACATGTTTGGTGCGTTGATGTTGAACATGATCACCAGACATATAGACGGCACTGACGTTATCACAGTATACAATGGTGGCACGTCGTAGAGGTAGATGATGCTCAAGAAGTAAGTTATGAAGCTAAGTAGTCTATGCAACTGCATTGCCCACTCCCCGATATTCGGCTTCAGCACTTGAGCGAGAGACAGTTGCCTGACGCTTAGAAGACCAGGAAACTAGGTTGGCACCTAGAAAGATGCAATATCCGGAAGTGGATCGACAGGAATCCGAACACCCCGTCCAATCAGCGTCAGAATAAGCAGTTAATCCAGTGAGTGTAGTAGCAGACAAGAATAAGCCATGATCAAGAATACCCTGAAAATAACGAAGGATCCGCTTAAGGGCCTGCATGTGAGGCTCCCTAGGATCATGCATAAACAAACATACCTGCTGAACTCCATAAGAAATATCTGGTCTAGTGAAGGTGAGGTACTGAAGAGCCCCAGCCAGGCTTCGGTATAAAGTAGGATCCTCGATCACAGGACCGGATGTTATACTTAGTTTTGAATTGGTATCAACTGGTGTGGCCACAAGATTACAATTTATCATGGATGCATGTGCAATGATGTCCTTCACATAAATTGACTGAGACAAGTAGATGCTTGAAGATGAGCGGTTCACAGAAATACCCAAAAAATGATGCAGCGGGCCAAGATCAGTCATGGCAAACTCTCGTTTTATCAATGTAATAAATTTTCCAAGAAGATGATCAGTATTTGCTGTCAAAATGATGTCATCAACATATAAAAGTAAGTATGCCATCTCGGATCCGGATTGGTAGACGAAGAGAGAGGGATCACATACACTACCCCGAAAACCACAATTGGTAATAAACTTCGCAAATCGCTAAAACCATGCACGAGGAGCCTGCTTTAGACCATAAAGTGAGCGACGAAGTCGACATACATAATCAGGGTGTTCAGGATCAACAAAACCCGGAGGCTGACGCATATAAACTGTCTCAGTCAAATCCCCGTGGAGAAACGTATTCTTGGCATCCAATTGATGTATAGGACAAGAACGTGACGCGGATATAGTAAACACTATATGGATAGTCGCTGGTTTTACAACCGTACTAAATGTTTCAAAACAATCAACTCCAATTTGTTGGGATTTACCATTTGCAACTAGGCGTGCCTTGTGACGCTGCAAAGAACCGTCAGCATGAAATTTGCGGCAAAAAAGCCACATGGAATGAATGACATGTGCATCGCGTGGTCGAGGAACAAATTCCCAAGTACTAGTTTTCAACATGGAAATGTATTTGTTTGTACCATAAGTAAAAATACCACTAAATGGGCCAAATTGACACTTGAATCATCTTTTGGTCCTCATCCAAGCCCGCTACCCAGTCAACCAACACAGCCCACCAGTTTGCACAGATAGTCAAAGTCGGTCAACATCCGGTCAAGGTCAATGGTCAAAATCAACGGCCAGTTAATGATCAAAGTCAACCTTCGGTCAACTATCGAAGTCAGTCACACCCCTAGCCAATTTTCGGTCTTATAGCCAGCAACGCTGCTAACCAATTCCCAGCCTAAAACTCTTCCGCACTGCCAACCAGTCTCCAACCATGTCACACCACCCCATCCATCTTGAATTCAACCATGCTGCTAGCCAACATACATCCAACTGCAAGACCAATTATGTTGCCAACCAAGATCCATCCAAATTGCAAACCGCCAGATCCAGCTTGCCAGATGATGCGAGAATTTACCATGCAAAGACTAAATGTAGCAGTTTAATACATGCAACATTAATCCCAACAGTTTTATGAGAATTTATCATAGAGGCATTAAGGGGCAGTTTCATGCAACAATTATGATGAAGACATAAAGTGGCAGTTTCATGCAAAATTCATGATGGGAGCATAAATGGGCAGTTTCGTTTTGAATTCATTATGGGAGCATGAATGGGGTAGTTAATGAAATTTATGTTTATGTTGAAATTAGATGTTGAATTGTATAAATAGGGAGAGTAGAAATCAGTAAATGGGAGGAGCCAAGGTGAGTGAAAATCATATGCTATAATACAAATTGTCAATAAGAAATTACTCCCCAAGGGGATTCACCCGTGGACGTAGGCAACCATGCCGAACCACGTAAAAATATGTGTCGCTTTGGTTCATTCTTTAATTAGCCTCCAACCCTAAAAACATACCCAAATCATCAACTCATTATGTTTCGTGCCCAAAAGTGATTTTAGGTACAAATAGTATTCATCTAGCATGGCTGCATTCCAGTTAGGGTCACTAAGAGCATAAAGGTGGGAGCAAGGAAACAGAGAGATCTTATATTTGGATTGAACATGAAGATTGAGTTTGTGATTAGGGAAAAAATACCTCTGGAGGACCGAGTGACCAGATGAGAGGGAGGAGGGATGGGTGGAGCCATAACAGTGGGAGGATGTACAAGAGTGGGAACTGGAGAAACTGAACTAGGGGAGGCATATGGAATGGAGATTGTAGGATGTTCATTTGAAGCAGTAGGAGTCGGACTAGTAGATGTGGTAGTGGAAGAAGTGGGAGGCACTGTAGGTCTCCGCCTGTGAGCAGGAGTATATGGAATAGGGGAATTGAGGACAGCAGACGAAGGGGATGAGGGAGGTGCTGACGGGTAGGAAAGGGTGTCAGCAAAATAGTGGTGGATAGGTAAGGGAGAGAGTTCTGAGTCTATATGACCGTGGGAGTAGGTGTTGCGAAAGGTAAGACAATTTCATCAAAGATTACATGACGAGAGATGATGATTTTATGTATGGTAAGATCGAGACAACGATAGCCATGATGATTGACAGGAAAACCAAGAAAGACACATTTAGCAAAGTGAGGAGCAAGTTTGTGAGGTGTAGTGGAGGAAAGGTTAGGATATCAAAGACATCTAAAAATACGAAGATGATCATATGTAGGTTGGTGACCATAGAGAGCAAAGACATAAGATCGAAAATGGAGAATTTTGGTAGGAAGAATGTTATGAAGATAGACGGCTATGTTAAGATAGTCGGCCCAATATTTGGAGGGAATTTGAGGTGTGAGACATAAGAGTACGAGTAATGTCATTGACTCGACGAATCATACGCTCAACCTTGCCATTCTGGGAGGAAGTTTGAGGACAAGAGAAACAGAAAACAAAGCCATTTGTATGAGCAAAATTATGAAAAGAAGAGTTATCAAACTCACGACCTAAATCACATTGAAAACTTTTGATGTCACGCTCAAATTGAGTTTTAACGAAAGAGTGAAATTCCAAGAATTTGGTGTAACTTCATATTTGAATTTTAATGGATAAACCCATAGATAATTAGTGAAATCATCCAATAAAATGAGGTAATATCGAAAACCTGTTTCAACATGTGATGGACAGGTCCATAAGTCACTATGAATAATATCAAAGGGTGCAAAAGTATTGGAATTGGACTCAAAAAATGGTAATCTTACATGTTTGCTAACTTGACAAGAATGACAGTTTAGAACATGAATTTTTATTATATGAAAACTTTTGGTGTGTAAGACATCTAATATAGCTTTTCCAGGATGACCAAGTCGGTTATGCCAAACATCTGGGGAACAAATAGCAAGAAAGATAGGTTGAGGCAGGAGCGGAGTAAGAGGAGATACGATGGACTTGGTGATATGATAGAACTCTCCAGAAATGTTACATCGTAGAATAGTCTTCTTCGAAATCAGATCCTTCATAGAGAAACCAGATGGGTCAAACTCAACAGACACATGATTATCAGTAGTAAACTTGCGGACAAACACTAAGTTTTTGATAATGTCAGGGACAACAAGGGTATATTTTAGCTGAAGAAGATGAGAAGGAATATGGATGAACTTGGTACCACTAGCCATAATTGGAATACTATTACCATTGCCAACTAGAATAGAACGAACATTGCTAAAGTTGAAAATGTTATGTAGCGTACCTGGATTTGAAGTGAGGTGTGAGGTAGCACCGGTGTCCATATAAAAATCTTCATCAGGAGGTTGAAGACTCATGGAACTATATGCCTCTGCAATATTATTCGGTTGGAGAACTTCAGTGGTTGGAGTGAAGTAAGCTTTTCCACGACCTAATCCAGATGACCGTACGCATTGGGAGCATTGTTGGTGTTACTGTGGAGGGGGTGGGGGTGGTTGCCAAGCAAGGTATGTAGGGTTTGGGCAGGGAGGAACATGCCAGTATGGAGACCAGTGAGGCTGGTAGTTGGGCTGACGTGAATATCCCGGAGTCTGTTGGTCCGTGTAATGCATGTTGGGTGTTGGCGGGAGAGGTGGTTGGGCCGCTAGACTTTGGGTCCAGTTAACATTACCGTTGGAGGGTGGTCGTGGACCACGTTTGTTTTTGCTGGGACGATGTTGTCGCTGATTATTGTGCTGCACAGGGGAGGCAGCAGCAGCCAGTGCCATCGGTGTAGGAGTTAGGGTTTGTTGAGAACATCGTATTTCTTCCGTTCTAAGTTGAGATCTAGCAGAATCAAAACTAGGCATAAACTGTTGAATGAAAGAGGCAACAATGTTGTATTCATACGGAAGGCCATTGACAAGTTAGATAACCAAATGCTTGTCATTCATCGGGAAATCGAGATCACTTAATTGGTCGGAGAACGACTTAAGTTTATCACATTAATCATCAACACCATTACAGTCAGTAAATTTAAGGTTAACGAACTTACTTTCAAGGGTTGCTGCGTGGCTGCCTTTGTTATCTTGAAAGAGCTTCTTAAGGTGATCCCACATTTCTTTAGCAGTCTTGCTTGATTTGAGAACGATGAGCATCAAAACCTTGGCCATGGTAGGGAACATCCACTGGCGACAGAGTGCATCTAGTTGTTTTACGGTAGCAGCATCAAGATTTGTTGGAGTTGCTAAGCCGTCAATGAGAAAAGCTAAATTATGAGCTTGGATATGGAGTTCGAAAAGGAAAACCCATGAAGAATATTCATCCTGTTTGATGTCCAGGATAATGGGTATAAGAGTTTTGATGTTGGTGACAGCAAAAGCTGGATGTAACTTTTTCATTTCACCGGCCATCCGATTTTGTGTAAGAGAAGAAGAGGGATTGATGGATCTTTTTAGGGTGATACCATCTTGGATAATGTTAAAACTCCCATGAGAGCTTTCCCTTCTTTCATTCGTTATTATATCACCAAACAATATCAATGAGTATCTCACAGTAATTGAGAATACTACACAGTAATGAGAGAATAATGCTAAGTAAGGAAATAACATAATATCTAATCTATTATACACCTCTGTTTTTGATTTTGATTTAGCCATTTCAGATTAGGTTTAGGTTGAATTTATTTGCATAGAGGTATCTTGTAGAATTGATCAATCGACATAGAGAGTTTCGAATATTTTTTTCCCAGTGAGTAAGAGCTGCCGATATAAAGAAGGAAAGAGAAATGTTGCGAAATATTTTAGGTTTTATATTTTAGGTTTTAATATTAAGGGTAGCATAGTAACTTCTCCCCAAAAAAACACCCCTTGGCAGCACTATAAGGATGGGTATAGTAATTTATATCCCCCAATTAGTTTTAGTATCCCCTAATTGCGCGTTCTTAAACAAATGCTCATAATAATCTTTTCCAAGTGTTAAAGTCCTAATAGAAAGTTAGATGTTATAAAAAAATACACTTGTCATCACTTTGGGTGATGGTATTAATTCCTCGATTGATTGGGGGCCATAAAAACTAATTAGGAGCCTTGCCATTTTATTTGCACCCCAAATTTTTTAGGGACGTATTAAACCGATTGTGAAAATATTGTTTTACCCTTTACTAAACCTAAATCTTAAAAATCAGTTAACCCCTAATTAGAAACCTTAATTAGGCCCCCAATTCATACACTTTGAACTAAAATATAAAATCAGTTTCTCTTTCTTCTATTCATCTTCCTCTCCTCCCCTTTCTCTTCTCCACCACCACCATTAACAACTCTCTCCGAAGATTTTTTCTTTTCTTCACTCGATTCATCGCGTAATCATCGATGATAAAACTTTAATCGACGATTAACTTCTTCTACAAACATGGCTCGTACAAAGAAGACCTCTAGAAAATCACTTCAAATCCCTAATATCGTAGATACGGTAAAAGCCAAGGTATACGAGAGATGAACTCCCAAACCCAAAAAAACGAAACCCAAGAAAGAAATGGCTCCAATTAGAAGGTATGTGAACTAAAACCCACCTTATATTCGATTTTTTGTTGTGTTTTGATTGTGAAATTGAGTTTGGTAACTGAAAATGAGAAGTTTCATTGAAAGGGTCGTTACTATCGAAATGGAAACCCCTAGCGACTTTTGATTTGCATGCAGATTCTATGAAAAATCGTTAGTGTATTAGGTTGAAGATGACGACCCTAATCTGATACTTCAATATTTTTTTCCCTAGAATAAAATCGTTACTCTATTAGGTTGAAGATGACGAATCTGTTTTGAAGATCTTTTTTTATTGGTTAACGACTCTAGATGGAACTCGAGCAACCTTTTGTTTCAAAAATTGATAGTGTCGTCATCTTAGGTCCCATAGAATCGTCATTTAACTATATTCCCTAGAGTTGTCAACCCAAATCGTAGGATCGTCATTGCTTTTTTGATGACCCATTGTTACACGATAACGACCCTGTAAGAAAAAAAATAACCTTCTCTGTCCAAATATTTGGAAGGGTCGTTATCTGGAATTGGTAAAGTCATCATTTTTTGTTATAAAGTCGTCATTGTATATATTAGAGTCATCACCTTATATTGAAGGGTTGTTTGCTTTATAGATCATCCCACTGACGACCCTTTAGCTGATACCATAAAATTGATATCTTATTGGTTTTTTTTTTATTTGGACTATAGTACCAAGAATACCAATGACATGGTTCCAATGATGATAACTCCTCCTTCCAAACCTCCCCTCCACGATAAATACTTAATTTCCAGCCCATTACGCGGAAGAAAGCTGAGTGAGGTAGCATTTTCTATTAGCGAACCAAGATACAAAGGTAATGAGTTATCGGATTCATAAGAATCATCATCTCCTGTTATTTCCGCTAATGGTAGCGATGATGAAGAAGATGAGATACAAGAAGATCCTACCGTACGAGGTGAAGAAGAAGAAGATGAAGAAGAGAGTGGTAATGATGATGAATATAATGGTAGTGGTGATGATTCTGATGATGGTAATGGTGGTGATGATGAGGAGGAGGAATGGGATGAAGGTAATAATAGTGGTGATAAGGAGGATGAAGGTAATGATGCTGGTGATAAGGATGATGAAGAGGATGAACAGCCGAAGCCAGCAAAGAGGGTACGAAAGGATGGAGCGGATATTGCACCCAGTGCTAGACACGTTCTCGCTACTCTGCTGGAACGAACCTCTTCGCAGTGGTAATCCTAGAGGAGAACCTAGAGATGGATGTGAAGTTCTATTTGGATATCCCGGATCGTGGGCTCATACCATCTATGAGACAATCGTAAGAATCCCAACTTTGCTTGTTATTTGATTAGTTGATGTTAACTTTCTAATTATTTTTTTAATATTTACATGTTTCTATTTTGTAAGATCATAAGAATGCCGCACGTCTTTTCAGGCACCAATCTTCTTTTAAGAAAATGGAGTTATAGCCGCTAGAAGGTGAATGTGAGTAGAGAGTATGTTTAAAACTCCGGTTTGTATAATGCCGTTGTGAACTCTGTGATTTCGTCTGACAAAGTTGCGGTATCTAGTTTCTATGAAAGGTATTACGGTGAAGTTGACACACTCCAACTCCTTTTTGGTGAGATAAAAGTGACTCATGATGATGCAGAACAGATATTAGGGCTATAGGTCGAAGGTAAATCCACCAATGACACGTTTAATAAAAGGCTTATTTGCGATAAAATTTATGCATTGACCAGGAAGTTGTTTGGCTAGGATAAAGAGACGACTGATGAGCTTTTCTTGCATGGAACTAAATACCCGAAGAAAGAGTTCAAACTTTTAGAGATTAGGGAGATGTATGCTGACACATTAACCGGAAAAAAAAGTTGGTGGTCTCTCTGATATGGAATGTCGTTATACGGCGGCTAGGTATTTGTTGTACGTCCTTGCGTCGGTTGTATTTCCCGACAGCAAAGGTAACAGGGTCAGCCCCAACCTTCTTCAACTTTTGGATCCCTTGGAAGATGTAAATAAGTACTCTTGGGGGACTGCCATGGTAGCACATTTGAATGGTCAGCTTTCCAAGGCATCTCGCGAACGAACTTCTCAAATTAATGGGAATTTGGCTCTACTCCAGGTATTTGGATTGATGAAAGTTGTATTCTTTGTGTACGTTTTTTTCCTTTAATCTTTTTATGTTTATTTGATTGTTTTAAATTTTTCAACTTTGCTTGTTATAGGTGTGGATATATGATCATTTCTCGTCACTGTTCAAAGATAATGAAGACGTGAAACTCAACCCAGAATGGAGCAATGGTAGTCCAATAGGAACCTGATACTTGTTCACCGGTTCTCAGGATAAGGAACAAACTGATGCGTTGATAGAAATGCGCCAAAAATTGGAAAACATCACGTCGAAAGAGGTAATCTTTAATCCGTATAAGGATGGTAGAGTTGGCGCATTGGAAGATGTTGTGTATTACCATGGTCCTTTGTTTCACCCTTACGGTTTTTCAATGTATAATCCGATGAGAATCATATGTCAACTTGGGTTTATTCAAGATTCACCCGATGACGACTATGTATCTCCATTCAAGCACAATTTGGACAAATGCGAGGCTGACGTGTCAGATATAAAGGTGGTTTACGAACCTGAACCTGATGTCAAGCATTGGAATGCTAGACACTCTAGCCTAGTAGATGTCATATATTGGGTGCATGTTAATGAACATCACGAGAAAACAACAGATTACTTTGCATGGTACGAAGGCTTCTCCCACAGTCGGGTGATACAGATAGATCAGAGTACGGGTAGGAGGAGTAATAGAGCATCCACCTCTGCTTCTCAAGCTGACACTAGAGATGATACTACCATTCTTAAACTAGTGGTGAGTATTTATTTTTGTAATTGTGTTGTTCATCTACATACAAATATAAGTTAGTTAATGTGAATTGGTATTTGAATGAATATAGAGGGAACAAATGAAGCTTTTTGTCAAGGCATTATATTGCTCGGCTGACAAAGGGGAAGTATTTGATCCTGATAAGCAATGTCGGTACGCTGATTACTGCACGCACATTGAAAATCCCAATGCAAATAAGATGTTTGCTGAGCTGGCTAAGGAAGGTAATTAAGACGACCCGGAAAACACATAGCCAGCTAACACAAGAACGTGTTGAACAGGGGAAATATAGCCAACATCATTATTAATAAGGTACTAGATAAGATGGTGGTTCCCTAGGGGGCAGTGCAACTCAGGGTCCTCCCAAGAGAAGCCGGAAAGTTTCCCGGTCAGGGAGGTAAATAGGAGGTTGATATGGTGGTCTTGAGTAAGGAGATGTTACCGTCAACCTGAACTTATGTTTCATTTTACTGTTGACTTGAACTTATGTTTCTTAACTTTTCTTAGATGCAACTTATGTGTTTGGTTTGGATGGTTTGTTTAAACTACTTTGTTTTCATAAGATTTTAGAACGATGTTTACAAGTATCTTTGTTAGAATGATCATTTCCCGACTCTAAAGTAGACAAGATTATATACTGTGGCAGAGTAAGGGTCGTCAGCCTTAAATCTAGCAGAATAACGACCCTAACTCTGATAAGTTGGATTTTCCATTTCAGCCAAAGAGTCGTTCACCCTATTTTTATCAAGCTAATGACTCTAAACCTAACAATTTAAAAAAATTCACACCTAGAGTCTTCATCTTGATATTTAGATCCAAATAACGACTCTTTCGTAGTAAAACTTCCAGGAGATTGCTTAAAAAAATTAATGAAGGGGTCGTCAACGTAATATTTATACGTGAACGACTGTAGCTTTCACAAAAGGATCGTTAATGCATAGACATAAGAGACTATCGACTCTTTGAAGAAACTTTGAACTAAGATGAGAAAGGCCATGGATTTGAATAAGAAGATAACATTACATAAATCCCGCATTATAGAAAAGGTAGTAAGGGTAATCAAGAATCTGACGCATCAAATGTTCGTGATGGATGTCGAAAGTGCAATCAAATTGATAATCTTATTTCCACTTAATTAACTGGTAATATAATGGAAGTAAGGATCGTTCCCACGAAAAGCAGTGAGTTTTAGTTGTCAAAATGTCACAAAGGGGTTTTTTGTCTTAGATTGTGAACAAAATAAATAATCAAAGAAAATAAATGTTGTATTGTAATCAATAGAGAGATATATGATCGAGGAATCCTTCTTCGTTAATAAAACGTCAATGAGTTATTATAATTACCTACTCGTCGTTAATCATAGATTACCACCAACCGTGGAATAACAGCTAGCTCAGTGTTGTACCCTAAATTCCTTTTATCACTGAATACGGAAGCTCTCCAATACCAGATTCCATTCGTCTAAACCACCTAGTAGTATCTCACTCAAGGTGTAATTTGTACGAATGCTTTATCTTTTGTAAATTTATAGGTTGATCCTAATAGTTAGACTCTTATCTCAAGGTCCGCTTTCTAGCGTTGGTTATACACACAATCGCTCCACAGAATCCCTCTGCAAGGTTTTGTGTTCTCTACTTGTGTACAAGCTATTCGACGATTACTTATCTCCTAACTCAATACTAGAAATAGTTTAAATCAACAAATCAATTTAGTTTGCCACCTAAACAATCTATCAATCAATCATAAATATATTCATATAGTATAAACAAACGATAATCATACGAAGAACTTCAAAGTAGATTAATATAATAACTCAAATCTTGTTTACAACTTAGAATTCATCCTCAATCAATAGGTGTTTAGCTACTCATGGATGTAGAAACATCCATGATATACATATGAGAAAATTAAAGAGATAATTTTATGATTGTGAATCACTCCGTGTGATTTTTCTTCTCTCCAAGCTTACAATTTCGTGACCTAATGATGTGATATGATTTACATAACGTAATACCTTTTTATAGGTTTACATTACTTGGTCTTCACGTATTTAGTTTGGTTCAAGAACCCGACCCAAAATAACGAAATAACGTTCCCAAACGTTCCCTTAGGCCTTCCAAGGAGTTTATACACGTTTTCCTTCTTGCTAAGTACGCGTACCTCAAATTCCAGCAGAAATGTTCGGAACTAGGGTATGCGTACCCATATGCGTACCTTACTGTCTTCAGTTTTCAAAAAAAGCTTGTTTTGGCCAAAATTTCTTCGCCCGGACTGGGAATGACCTCATTCTTTTTATATTTCAATTATTTTCAAGATGGTGATGAGAAATCATTAATTTGAATGAGTTAAGATTGTCCATTGGCCCTTCTCTTGATTTTGAACGTTTTGCTCCTTTTCGTCGCACTTCTTCCACTTCTCTTGGACTTGGGCACTTGGATACTTGGAATACTTCTTTTCCTAGCTATTTTCAGCACTTTGTAGCTCCTTTTTGAATGATTCGCCTAATAGAGGCAAATAAGAGAAAACAAGAATAATAATACGAAAATATGCAAGAATAATAGCTTAAACAAGTATGGAATGGACACTAAAATCATATGAATTATGCACATATTAAATTCCCCCACACTTAGCTTTTGCTAGTCCTCGAGTAAACTAAATAAAACTAATCCTAAATACAACAACTCCATGTCATTGAGAAAACGGTTACACTTAACATGTATAACAAGCCTTCAAACCCCTAGGTGTCCCTAGTGGACGAGTTATAGTCTCGTGAGATCTTACAAGAGGTATACCCACAAAACCTACTCAAATTTATTGCCTTGGAAGAATCACTAAGGATAGACACAAAGTAGTAACCCAAATAATTAGCTCGCTTATGTTCTTTAGCTGCAAACATCCCACATACATTCCAATCATCACACACAAGCATTTACTTATGTGTGTCATTCCACCGGATTGAAAAACTCTACTAAGATAGTCATCGTACTTGTTGCAACGTTTATCACAACACTCGCATACTGAAATCACATGGATAGATAAGAAAATAGAAATGGAAAAGTGAAGTATGCAAATCAAGAGTATAAAGCATAGTTTGGCTAACTTTGCCTATGTAAGTGGCGGTTCATATTTGTCCTCACAAGAGATTAATGTAGGGATGTAACCGTTTGTCATAAGTGATGGTTGTGATTGGGATTAGAAATGCATCTAACGGATAAAATTGATCATGTCATTAAGGTTCCATAATTATTCTTAATAAATACTTTTAATTTTCCATGATAATATTTTATTAAATATCAAATTAAAAATTATAATATATAAATTATTCTACTAAATATTGAATGCGATTCATAATAAAAAAAATTTATAGAAATATATTTTTTTATTATTGGATAAAGAGTATTATTACATTAACTAGTTGGAATCCTAACAAGCTAAGCTCCAACAACATACTACTACATTAATTGAACAAGTTGTTGTGCTAACATACCAGCGAGCCTCATGGGTAACCTAGCCAAGGGAGCCGAAGCGGATGGGGGGGAGGGGGATCTGAGATTGTGTCACAAGGGGGGCAAACTAACACTACCTTCCATGTTAATTCCTGCAATATTACACTATTGGAGGCTTGAACCTGGGATTTCCTAGAACGCATGAAACTTTGGGGAACGGGGATGACCAGCTGAGCTAGGGCCCATTCTACTAATGATGATAATAAATATATTTTTATTAAAAATTATAATATATAAATTATTCTACTAATGATGATAATAAACATATTTTTATTAGATAAAATTTAGGATTAGTTTGGTATTGTTGCGAGTTTTACAAAAGTGCTTTTTCGATGTACGTTACTGTGCCTAGCTATGTAAAAAAAAAAGAAATTGAATGATTGCCGATATACGTTACTGTGTCGAGCTCTGTAAAATAAAGAAATTGAATGGTTCTAAATTATAAACTAAAGCTAAAACTATTTTGAAAAGCGATCAAATTGTATCTGGGAAAATATCAGGTTAAGCTATAGTCAGTGAGAAAATGACAAAAGAAGACATATCTCTAAAAATTGTTTATCTATTTTATTATGCTTAAAATAAGAAAAAAATTCTACTATTAGAGTACATATATGTAATATTAAACTTACTAATTATTATTATTACTAAAAAGTATTATTTTTCTTAACCACTTTTTAGAAATCAATAATTGCTTAATATTTATTATTGCTAAATTAAAGTATATTTCAGTGATACTATATAACATAAAGTGCATTGTTACACAGTAACATAAAAAATAATTATCTTTAAAGAATAAAATATAACGAATAGAAATTGGTGATATATAGGTTCAAGGATAAAAAAATTCAGTTACAAAAAAAGATGGGATAGAATTGGAAAATAAAATATGTGATTAGGGTAAACAATAACATTTTCTTTTAAAGCTTTTAAAAGATCCTTATCCCCCACTTTAAAATTTGATAGATTTTGGAAGTTTTTTGCATAAAAATCACTTTGTGACATCTTTACCAAACACTAGGATGAAAAAATATTGCTATAAATATGTTTCCAAAGTATTTTTTTATAAAAAGAAAAAAAGTAGCACCAAACTTAGTTATATTGGCTAACAATTATATAAGTGGACCATAGTGACGGTGGCAAGTATTGATGTCTAGTGAGTAATTTTGCGTCATCTCACGTATTTCTTGATAAAAGGTTTAACGTTATTTTTATTCAATGATGATGGATAACATAGTTTATTGTCAATAGAGCATATTTTTATTAGGTTAAGTACTTAATAATTTGACTTACTAACTAATCATGGTTTTATTATTTTTATGCAACGAATAACCTCACATTTGGAAGCCTAAGGTCGTAGAATGTAGTGGAATGACCCTCTTCCGATAATGTCCTCACTTAGCCACTGCGGTTATCTAATAGTATGGGGTTGTGAAAGGTCACCATTGCGGTCATCCAACATCACCTTCTCAGGTGGTCACCCATCCCAGGGTTACTCAATACCAAGCATGCTTAACTATAGAGATTTTTTACCCACTATGGAGCCAATTATGCTGAAAAGCTCTCGGTATTCGAAAATGATTTTTTTTACCTATATTCCATTTGACGAATCTTAACTGGAAAGTCGGAGTACATTAATACCACCAACTTAATTTGGAGCCTCCCCCGGCTCTGGAATATGTTCCATCCTAGACTCTGGCATTTTTTCTCACTCATGAGACCCTTTCCCGACGCAATCCATCAAGAATACTCTTTCACCCTCCACGGGTAACCAGTGGTCGACTCTAATACCATTTGTAAGGACCTGATCCTCCGCCAATATTTTCCCCGCTTAGTCACTGCGGTTATCCGATAGTGTGGGATTTTCAACCGACACTGATGCGATCATCAATCAACAGTTTTCTGGGAAGTACCCCATCCATATATTACTCTCTCCCGATAACTCATAAATACAATACTTTTTACCGACTCTGGATCTAAGTATGTTGAAAAGGCCATAATGTTACGAAAGGACAAGGCATCACATATATTCCATTCATTGAACTCTTCCTATCGAATGGAATTACATACATAATATATTTTGGAATTTTGAAAAAATAGAACTACATTGTATGTGAGTAAAATGGTTTCCATCGGAAATGACTTAATGTTTTAAAATATAATAGCTTAAGTAAATGAATTAGCTTTTCATTATGTTATTATATTAGTAAGAACATACAAGTGTTGATTCAATTATGATTTTTAGTCTTTTTAGACTATTGTTAAAGGAGAAAAAAAAAAACAAGGATCCGAACACTATTAATATCTACACAATTATTCTTGGGCGAATGAGTTCAGGTGTTGTAATTTTGTTACATCTTACATAGTTTAATGTTTTGGTTCCGCTCGGTTGTTGGAGCATGTGGAATAAATAGGAATACATGTGGAGCTTAATAAGCTTGGGAATCTCCAAACATAGAATCTAGGCCTTTTAGTTAAAAAACACCCACACTTCTTACCCAAGGTGGTCAAGTAGGGTTCGGGGTTATGTGCTCGGGCACTGGGTAGTGTCCGATAGTCCATGAAGATCCTAACAATTGGTATCAAAGCACATGGTTGGGGATACTGTCCGAACGTAGAATTGGTTATGGATGTCACCCTTTATAGGACACAAGTGGTGTCAGACTCAAGGTGGAGCAGGCAAGGCCCAAAGTTGAACTCAAATTCAAGGTGGAGTTAGTGTCTCACCCATTAACTCATGTGGAGCAGTTCTAGATCGGAAATGAAACACTCAAGGTTGGACAGGCGCTCAGGGTGGAGTTTGTGTCTCACACATTAACTCTCAAGTGGAGTAGGGTTCTAAGTGGGCAAGGAAATGGTCAAGGTGGAGTTAGTGATTGCCTTATCATTAACTCAACGTGGAGTAGGATTCCATGATGCATAGTGACACTAATCAGGAACGATGGGTAGCATATACATATTGTAATCATATGGTGGAGTCTGATTGGAATGGTGAAGTGGTTTAATCTCTCCAAGGTGGAGATTTTTGGAATATGTGGCACGACAAACCACATATGTATAGCTAGGGATAGTCCCACATGAGATAAAGATGAGTACATGTGGAGTTTAATAAGCTTGGGCATCTCCTTAGGTAGCACCGATGCGTTTTAGATTAAAATTGCACACCTCTTATCCCAAGTTGTTCAAGTAAGGACATCATCGGTGCTACGTAGTCGGGCGCATAATAGGTTCTTATGGTCCATGGAGATCCTAATATCGTTCACTGAAATAAGAAAGATGCAGAAAGGTAATACCATTTCAAAGAATCGATAAAATATCTTTGTAAACTAAAAAACATATCAAACAATATTTTTTGTTTTGTATGCATAAGTGATTTGTTGAATTTTTATTTTAACTTATTGGATATTTATTTATAATTACACAGAGCTCTTAGTTGGCAACCTAGCAAAAAGATGGGCCCCAACTCCTCTTTGAATAGTAACACCTAACCAATAAAAAATAAAACTACCAAAACCACTACTAGCATCATTACTAACTAAACAGTTCCTTAAACGCTTAAAAAAAAAATCAAAGTGTCCTCACCAAGCTCCCCCAAGGTGGTGAAGGCTAGTACACCCATACCGTATCCATGAGCCGCGCACTTGTCCAAGTATTTATCCCGTTTGCGATAAACTGCACCAGAAATATCCTTAACAGGGGCGAAGGAACGGACATCACCAGTAAAAGGAGAGACACCTGTAACGTCCATACAAACGTCTTGCCCGTTTTCCCAGTTGAGGACGAGAATATCGGCAGATTTTAGGTCTTTACCATCATCTGACTGAAGACCTAAAGAAACCTCCTTGCGTGCAGGCATATTTAATTTGTAACAAATGTCAACGACAGCATCACGAATCACATCATGACGAAATTTATAACCAATATCTTTTGCACAATGAAGCGCGTGATCTCCGAAAATATCCATAGACTTGTTACAACTTGGACACAAGATATTCTCAGCAAATAGAGGAATACCCAAACGATAGAAAATCATGGATCTAAATTATCTAGGTCCAAGACATTGGTTGAGCCCACTGATGGGTACATCCAAAATATAGTCCTAAGCATGATTGATACGATTACATTTCCATAGGATGGAATCTCTTTCAGACATATGGAATAGGTATGGGATTTGTTTCTTAACTGCATCAAAATAAACAACTATCAAGGAATGCATGGAAGGGGGGCAGAGTCATCGGCACGGTAAGTAGACGGTAATCCACATACCTGGGCGAAGGTCTGAAGAGCCAACTGATAGGCTACACCTTTGTCTGCTGAGAATAAGTTACCAAGGATCGTCTTCTGTACTGAAGTAGTCTGACTTCGAGAAGTAATATAACAGTAAGTATGAGCATCCGCCATGGTATAAATTCCAAGTTCGCCATCCTTAATAGGTAAGGTATCCAATCTCTTTTGTAAAGGATCAAAACCTGCACCATCTCCAGTGATCAGAAGCCTTAAATACTGAAAAAGTTGGTCATCAAAGATATCGATAGCCGGCTGTATTGCAGCAGGATTGGTAGTTCGCATAGAAAAATAAAGTACGCCAGTACAGTTGCGAAGCAAAAGCATCTCACTTTGAGGGTCCTTGTGTTTCTTGATCGCGTTCATTAGTTGAACTGTTTTGTGCACCCTGTTCAACATCATGTCACTAATAAAATCCATTAATTATGCGCAGGCCTACCAATATCATAAGCCACCATCCGAGAGGGTCACCTTGTCAGACTAGGATCAAGAGAAGGCCAAAAGACCTTTGTTAAGATGGAACTGTAAACAACAAGATATTTTCTAACACTCACTGGAACCTCCTTTTACATTTGCACTTTGAATTATGAAAATTTCATATTTCCCCGAGCCTTCTATCATCGTATCATTTTATATCTCTTTTCTCCTTTATTTATTACGATACTCGTGGAACTATTATCTTGCGATATTCAAGATTTTGTATCTTGCCTCTTTCATGATATCATAATCTTCATCAAACTCTTATAAATATTGTTTGATTTACTAATGTAATCGCAACCTACTCCCTTGTTGCACTTCAGAAATAATAAGACACAATGTCTAAACTCACTGGGCCACCCAAAAGTTTGACGCCCTTAGAAGGCCTACCAATATCATAAGGAAAGACACCATCCATTGTACTCCTAGGATCAAGAGAAGGCCAAAAGACCTCTGTCTTCCTTATGTTAAGATGCAAACCCCAATATGGTCCTTCAGTTTGAATTATGCGCAAAGCCTTGGCTACCTCTAGGGTATCCCCAACTATCATACCATCATCCTGGTACCAAGCATGCAAGTCAAGTTTGCATCGAGACGCGATAGACTTCACTAAGGGGTGAAGTGTCAATGCAAATAACAAGGATCCGAGAGGGTCACCTTGTTGCACACCAAGAGAAGAGGACAAAATATATTGGGCATAATAAAGCTTAGCTGGACGTAAATAACAAAATTCTACCCAGCGAGAGATACCTGGGCAGTGGAGACGAACTTCTTTGATGAGCTGAGATCTACTCACCATGTTGAAGGCATTAGAAAAGTCAATTAGTAACATTGACGTATCAGCTGAATGACCCTTCAACTCTAAAAGGATATTTACAGTATGTAAAATACCTTCACCTCCAACAGGAACACCAACCCCAAATTGGTAATCTCCTAAATAGGAAGTCATGTCTTTCCCAACATCAAAGGCAGCCACCTTAGAAACTAATCTCCGCCAGACTTTCCAACTGCAATAGGCCGAAGACCTCCACCTGGCTTAAGCAAAGGATTCAAAGGAGCGCTAGCAATGAATTCACCCAAAACACTAGGGCATTTACCGGCCAACCAAAGGTTGGAAACCCCAGAGATAGAAACAAGTAAATCATCTGCTACTGCTACTGCCGCTCCACTGAGGGCATTAACTAGGTGTTGTGCCCGTAAGCTATCCCAACCACACGACGTACCTTTCGGGAAACTCTTAATATTTCCCAAAACTGCATTGGAATCCACAAATATGGGATCCACCGCCATATCATCTGTTGGAACCTCAGGTGAAGAAGCTAAGGGGCGTTTTTCTATCAAATCAAGATATGTATTCTCGTCGTAAGGGCAACTCCGGATGAATACAGAACCCGTATAGATGCTGCGAAATGACCCGAATTAATCTTCTTCTGACAAGCAGAAATAGCAGCTGCTTGCTTTTTCTCTTCCATTTTCTTCACGTCAGCCTTCTAAAAACCCCACGGCAAAGGCTGATGCAGTCGTTTGTTGATCAAAACAAAAAAACCGTTAGGCTCTCTCCAATCATTGAGCGCTTGTAAAATAGTTTCCACCTGCAGCCGTTTGCGATTGCCCGACTTGCGTTCAGCAGAACTCTTAGGTTGGTAAAGAGCAAGAGTACAGATGGGTAGTAAAAGCAAATGAATCCAAGAAGAGAAACAACCTGGAAAATAAGGAAAATATGTAAAAATTAATTCTGATATAATTTCATGGCTGGCTTGAGACATCTTTCACTGAAATAAGGAAGATGCAGAACGGTAATACCATTTCAAAGGATCGATAAGATATCTTTGTAAACTAAAAAACATATCAAATAATTTTTTATTTTTTTTTTTTTGGGGGGGATATGTAAAAATTAATTCTGATATAATTTCATGTCTGGCTTGAGACATCTTTCACTGAAATAAGGAAGATGCAGAAAGGTAATACCATTTCAAAGGATCAATAAGATATCTTTGTAAACTAAAAAAACATATCAAATAATGTTTTTTTTGGGAGACAAAATATGTAAAAATTAATTCCGATATAATTTCATGGATGGCTTTAGACATCGTTCACTGACATAAGGAAGATGCAGAAAGGTAATACCATTTCAAAGGATCAATAAGATATCTTTGTAAACTAAAAACATATCAAATAATGTTTTTTTTTTTGGGGGGGGGGGGGGGGGTGAATACGTAAAATTAATTCCGATATAATTTCATGGCTGGCTTGAGGATACAACTCGAGAAAAGAGAGCCATAGTATGGGAACATGTCAAGGCGGAAAATGCTAGAAAGGATTTGAGGAGTGAAGAATAAAAATATCTATCGGGTTTTTCTTTACTTGTATAATGATAAGAAGGGTAAACTTGATATTATATTTAATATTCATATGTCGAAAAATCCATAACTAAATAAAAATCATGCCTGTGCCGTTACGGCATGGGTTAATCCCTAGTGTTGACTTAAGTGAAAGATGTTACCCACAAGACTTGTATGAATGTCGTCAAAGGATTCTTATTTATAGCGCAATAGTTGAGAAAAGCACCCATTTAACTTGACCACATGATTAGATACTCTAAGCGCATGTTTCCTCGGATCCTGTGTTACACGCTTGTTTAGGCGATGGAGACAGGGACAATGTTTCACGCATACTGTCATCCAAGTGTCAAGAACCTCATCAATAGTCTTTTTGACTTGCTATATTATGATGATATGGTTTTTTATTTTCATCGACTACATGATTAGATATTCTAAGAGCATGTTCCTTTTCAGCAAATACGTGATAGTTGCCTTGGATCCTGCATTCCACGCTTGTTTAGGCGACGGAGACAGGGACAATGTTTCACGCATACTGTCATCCAAGTGTCAAGAACCTCATCAATAGTCTTTTTGACTTGATATATAATGATGATATGGTTTTTTATTTTCATCGACAACATGATTAGATATTCTAAGAGCATGTTCCTTTTCAGCAAATACGTGATAGTTGCCTTGGATCCTGCATTCCACGCTTGTTTAGGCGACGGAGACAAGGATAATGTTTCGCACGTATTACTATCCAAGTGTCGAGAAATGAAGAGGAGCCTTATATATATGTTTTTTTATTCAGCTCACTCTTTATGAGTATAAGAAAATTGTCTTATGGGGCTTTTAAATAACTCAACCAATGATTACCTTGCTACAACATCCACGGTAGTATCAGGATCCCACTAAATCACTTTAGAGAAACATAAAACTGCAAAAATAAAAAGAAAGTGATTCAGTAATGATTAATTGCGAGGATGAATCTTTCAAATGACTACCATAGCTTAGTTTCGCATTCAATTATGAACATATATATTTAATGATTTTTGAAGGTTAAAAGTGGAACTCAATCTACAGCCGTAAGAACTCTTTCAATCTGAAAAGGTGTATGGTGTCATCCTAAATAGCTCATAAGTAACTCCAAAATATGAAGTCTCAATAATGCAAGAAATCAAAGAGTATTATTTTATTTAATGTGTATATGCATAAAGTATGACACTAAATGCTCCCCCACACTTAAACTCGACATTGTTCTCAATGTTCAAAACCGAAAATTCTAATTTCTGACATAACAGGCCTGAAAAACATGAAAAATGTACCAATAGGAAGGGAACTAGGAAAAACATCACAAACAAAAGTTTTTTTGCCTATGTATTTTCTATAACGTGTCAAAAGGGCACGGTGTTTCGATAAATGGTCTGACTTTTATGGCCTCCGGACTGACTGACATGCAATCGAAAAAGTTCTGGAACAATACCGAAACTCAAATGTCCAGGCCTATCACTCCAATTTAATAGACTCCAAATTCATATTTTCTTTTTGTAAAATAAAGTTGAGTATTTCCTATTTAAAATTTGGGGTCAACCACTCAAATCGGACTCTGTATGAAGTCTCAAGAGTTGTTTTCGTGATAAGTGCGCAGTCAAAATATATTCTGACGAGAATTCGTCAAAACTTTCATTATAGAAATAGGACTTGTAGAATCTAAGATGGCAATGAAAGATATGATATGCAAGACTAAGAAAATTAAAAACAAAAGGAATAGAGATACAAAACCGATGGGTTTCCTCCCATTTAGCGCTTAGTTTAATGTCCTCAGCCCGACTTGGCATTCTCCAAACTACTTCTCCAGAGGAAGTAAATCATGAAGCTCAATCTCTTCCATGTTCACATAAGCAATGCTTTCATAATATGGATTCAATCTATGGCCATTCACCTTTAAAGTTGTTCCATCTCTAAGACTAGAAATTTCAACTGCACCATAAGAGAAAACATTAGTAACAACAAACTGTCCAATCCATCTGGACCTTAGCTTCCTAGGAAATAGTCTAAGACGAGAATTAAATAAAAGAACTTTTTGTCCCACAAAAAAATTCTTTCGAGAAATCATTTTGTCATGGAAAAGCTTCGTATTTTCCTTGTAAATACGAGAACTCTCGTAAGCATCATTATGTTTCCCCTCTAGCTCATTAAGTTGTAGCTTCCTTTATTTCCCTACATTGTCATAATCCATGTTGCACATCTTTATCTCCCAATAAGCCTTGTCTTCAAGTTCAACCGGAAGATGACAAGCTTTGCCATAAACCAACCGATATTGAGACATACCAATCGTTGTTTTGTATGCCGTTCTATACGATCAAAGCGCATCGTTAAGCCTATAACTCCAATCTTTCCGTGTAGTGTTTACGATTTTCTCAAGAATGGATTTAATCTCACGATTTGAGATTTAGGCTTGCCCACTAGTTTGTGGGTGTTATGGTGTACCAACCTTGTGTGTTATGTTGTAATTATTGAGTAAAGCATGGAAGGATTTCTGAAAATGTGAGCCTCCATCGCTGATAACCACTCTTGGTGTACCATGTCTAGAAAAAATATATTCCTTCATAAACTCACAAAAAACTTGAGAATCATTAGTAGGGGTGTGGCTTTAGCTTCCACAGCAAGAAGTATATAAAATTTTCCATAAGAATTGACAAAAGGACCCATAAAATCTACACCCCACACATCAAAAATATCTATAGTGAGAATATGATTGAGTGGCATTTGATTTCGAGCACCTAGATTGCCAGTTCTTTGACATCTATCACAAGATTTGCAAAAAAATATATGCATATTCAAATAGGGTAGGCCAATAAAATCCACTTTCAAGTACTTTGAAAATGGTACGTTTAGAACCAAAGTGACCACCATATGCATAAGTATGACAAAAAGTAAGAATAGATTAAAATTCAGAATTAGGTACACACCTGCGGATGATTTGATCATAACAGTATTTCCACAAGTAGGGCTCATCCCACACATACTGCTTGGCTATTTTCTTAAACTTAAGCTTTTGAAAATTAGACATTATACTAGGTACTTGTTTTGTAACCAAGTATTTCACTATATCCGCGTACCAAGGTGTTGAGTCTTCGATTGAGAAAAGTTGTTCGTCTGGAAAACGATCTTGTAAAGGAAGTTCTTCTTCAGAAACAACTAGTCCACTAAGGTGGTTAGCAACAATATTTTCAACACCTCTTTTATCCTTGATTTCATAATCAAATTCTTGCAACAACAATATCCACAATATAAGTCTTGCCTTATCTTCTTTCTTCTTTAGTAGGTACCTAAGTGCTGCGTGATCAGAATACACAACCACTTTTGAACCCACCAAATATGATCTAAATTTTTCTAATGCAAACACTATAGCCAAAAATTCTTTCTCGGTGGTAGAATAGTTGATTTGAGCATCATTTAGGGTCCTAGATGCATAATCAATCACATGAGATGACTTGTCTACTCTTTGACCCAAAACGGCTCCCACTACATAGTCACTTGCATCACACATTAATTCAAATGGAAAACTCCAATCCGGTAACTTGATAATTGGTGCAGTCGTCAACAATTCTTTTAATTTATCAAAGGCATCCTTGCACTCCTTTTTGAAGTCAAAAATAACCTCCTTTTGCAATAATTTGTACATCGGCATTGAGATTTTGGAGAAATCCTTGATAAACCGCCTGTAAAAACCTGCATGACCAAGAAAATAACGAATTTCCCTCACCGAAGTGGGATATTGTAAGTTCCTTATTAAGTCTATCTTTGCTTTGTCAACTTCGAGCCCTCGGGAGGACACAATATGACCGAGCACTATTCCATGGTTTACCATAAAGTGACATTTCTCCCAATTTAAAACAAGATTAGTGTCTATGAATCTTTTAAGCACAAGTTCTAGATTTTGTAAACAAAAATCAAATGAATCAGCATAAACACTAAAATCATCCATAAATACCTCAATCATGCGTTCCACGTAGTCAGAAAATATACTGACCATACGCCTCTGAAAAATGGCAAGCGCATTGCAAAGACCAAACGGCATTCGTCTATAGGCAAACATACCAAAAGGACAAGTGAAAGTAGTCTTCTCTTGATCTTTTGGTGCAATAACAATTTGATTGTACCCCGAATAACCGTCCAAAAAGCAATAATGTGAATGTGATAGGAGTTGTGAACACCTTAATTATTATCTAGTATTTATGCTTTCTTTGCTATTTATCTTGTGAATTATGTATCTTATGTTTTCTTTTGAGTTTAATAGGTACTTTGAGTCATGTGGAGAAAAATAATGAGAAATTAGCCATTTGGAGCGAAAAAGGAAAAAATGTCAACTCGCAGACGGCATTTGGAGCATGCTAGGTTGCACAAGAGGAGTTAATCCGGAAATTAAGCTGTCAGTCTCCTTGAACTGAGAATTAGGCTGTCGGTTTTATGAAACCGACAAGCCATGTTTGAACTGGTCATCCCTTATCCTAACGCAGTGGGTGTCTAAATCCATTTTTCTCTATAACCTTAAACTAAAGGTCAAAGACCTAACCATTTCATCTCAGCTCATGTCGTTGTTAACAAGAGTTCTTCTAGCCGGGAAAACCAAGATCGATATGGGTTCGTGGTGGTTGACTACCATTGAGTTACAGGGAGGATTAAATGGTTGTGAGGAATTTGAGTTCGAGAGTTGAAGTTGATGCCGAGAATGAAATGGGGTTGAATTCGAGCAAGGAAGAAGAGATTTGCTGATACCATCGATTTGTATGGTTTAATAATGGAAATTGATGTTACTGCTACCAGGAATTGAGACTGTTGATGGGTTGTTACGGATTAGAGCTTGATTCAGAAGAAGAGAAGATATTTAAAGATGAAGAATTAGAGGAATTTATGTTGAGGGTTTGGAAAAATACAGAAGACTGAGATGCTTTTGTTGATGCCATTAACTTCTGGTAATGAGTCTAATTTCAAGATGGAGGTTAATTTGACCTTCT
The DNA here is from genome assembly GCA_023529315.1 of Papaver bracteatum. Lineage (NCBI taxonomy): Eukaryota > Viridiplantae > Streptophyta > Magnoliopsida > Ranunculales > Papaveraceae > Papaver > Papaver bracteatum. The sequence goes on along the minus strand of JAJJWX010000810.1, from coordinate 88,102 downwards.
ATGGGTTTTGTTTCTATGATGAATTTGAGCAGAAGCTGTGAGTTACGAATTTACAGATAAAGTGAACCTGGGGTTTGAGCTGAATTGCTCTATGGGTTTGAAATTGTGAGCTAATGGGTACTGGTGCTGTTAATCAGATGAACTGTTGTTGGGAGATGCTGCAGCTAAAGGCTTGCTAGAGCTAATGGATGCAGTATTGGCTTGATATTGGTGATGGCTTGTTTCTGAAATTGGTTGTTGCAGCTGGCAAGATGAAAGGAGATAATGGTACTGTAACTGACTTTGGTGAACAGATGCATTGGTGGTATAATTGGAGTTGTTGCAACAGGGAAGAAGATTTGAATGTTATTGGTGTTGGTGTTGGTGGAGATCAGATGAAGCTAACTGGTGTCTATACAGGGAAATGGTGGTGTTGTTGCGTCCAGGAGTTTGAGAGCTGGATTGAATTGCAGAAGATGTGTTGAGATGAACCAGGCAGTGATGCCAAATGTATTGCAGTTGCATTTCTGGTTGTGTACGGCAGTGGCAGATGATGCACTGAGCAAGGTTGTGTTACAGGAGTAGAGTTGGGTTGGAAGCAAGCAGAGGCAATAAGGGTATGAAACTGCAGGCGATGGCAAAGCGATGGCGAACAAGCAAGTGAACTTGAACTGCAGATGGTGTATCAAGTGTTGTTGCCATGGGACTGAAACTGAGATCGCAGTGGTGGAATTGAATCTGCAGGGTAGAGTTTTGTGAGCTGCAGGAGATGGTTGTCGAAGAATGGCTCGAGTATGTTGCTGCAGCTGAGAGATGGATGAGCATTTGGTAGCGAGGGGTGTTGGTGCTAGACAACTGAAGAGAAGGTGATGAAGACTGCAGGGTTTTGTTTGTTGTAATGGGTACTGCAGTTGTGTGTATGTGCAGTGATAGTGAATCTAAAGGCAAGGAATTGATGGTGCAGTGATAGTGAATCTTAAGGCAAGGAATTAATGGTGTCAGGTGGTGATAATTGTCTTGAAACAGAGCTGGTGGTGCTTCTGTAGGTTATGAAGGCAGTAAAGGAGATGAGAAGCTAGGTTTGAATGCAATACATTGCAGGTACAGGCTTTGAACTGCAGGTAATGGTTCTAGTGTTTATGAGAAGTGTATGGTCAAGGGACTCATAAGCTACTATTTTTGAGTATTTGTGAATGGGTTAAGTAATGGATGTATGGCCTGAGCACATTTGAGTTATGGGAAGCTAAATTGTACTGATAGTGCAGCTGCGCCTAAGAGATGGTAATGCTGAATTGAATGTGTGGATTAATGGCTTGAGGCAGAGATGAAAATGGTGTTGGCTTGGGTCTGTGAAGCACAATGAGTGTGTTGGTGACAGTGAAGAAATTGGTGCTGGATGGCAGGGAAGGAGGGTTATGGATCGACTGATCCTGGTGATGCTATGGGCTGAATGGCTTGTCAGTCCCATGAGACTGACAGGAAAAGTAAATATTTTTAAATGGGCTAAGGCTTGAATTGGGCTGGCCTGAACCGTGAGAAGGAATTGGCCTGACCTGGGAACTGAGTTGGTCAAGATTTATAAGCCTTATAAAAACCTATTCACACAACAACAAAAGGGGATCTTCTTCTTTACTTTTATTCTAGGGTTTAGAAACATGATAGGTTGTATTTTCCTTCTTGTTATGAACTCCTATGCTATGAATACCTAGTTTTATTATTGGTTTAAGGAATAAGTTGGATTTCCAAATATGGGTTTATTCAATGAATTAGTTTTGTCTCCATGCTTTATCGTTTATGATTCACCATTAATATTGTTAAATGATTTGAATGCTAGTTTGATCGAGTCGCGAATCGATTGAGTTTACTTTCATCTCTATTGCTATATTAGAATTTATTATACGCAAAATTGATAAATTTCTGATTGCAAGTAGCATAATTGTGAATATTGCTTGTAGTGATACATCCTAGTAGTCACAAGTGGATCATAACCTTTGTTAAATTGGATTAGTGCTTTTACACGTTCGATTGCTTTGATTGGCCTGATTTCAAAGAACTTAATGCATCTAGGGAATTAAACTTGAGTAGTGCTTTTACACGTTAGGTTGTTCTCTTAGATAGAATTCATATTCGCATCTTTTAATGTGTTTGTTGATGACAAGAGGAAATTAGCGGGATATTCTTGCGATCAAGGTATCCCAGGGCTTTTGATTAAGTTGAGATTAAATATCAATTCTAGTTATTGTGAAAAGCATGTTTGTGAATGACTATGAATCCTTAACCAATATCGTCTCTATTTTATTTGCTTGCTTATTTCTTTATTTGCTTTTATTTTAGTTTGCTTTATTAAAAATCAGAAAACCCCCCATTGTTTTATATAGGAAACCGAAACAACTTGACAACCTTAGTGCTCTATGTGGGAACGATCCTTTCTTACCCTTGCTATATTATATATTTTGAGTAGTGAGAAAGTAATTTATTTTTGACGCATACGACAACGATCAAAATGTTCCGCTAACCTCTCTAACATATGATCAATGAAAGGCAAAGGAAAGTGATCCTTTCGAGTTGCGGAATTAAGCTTTCTGTAGTCTATGCACACTCTCCATCTTGTTTGAACTCTTGTAGGAACAAGTTCATCATCTTGATTTCTAACAACAGTGATACCTGCTTTCTTAGGTACCACCTATACCGGGCTAACCCATTTGCTGTCAGAAATTGGGTAAATCACCCGAACACTTAGTAATTTGAGGATCTCTTTCTTCATGACCTCCATCATTGGGGGGTTAACTACGCCGAGCATCACACACTGACTTGAAATCATCCTTCATTAGGATTCTATGCATGCACATGGATGGACTAATGCCTTTAATATCAGCAATTGTCCCACCAATAGCCGTTTTGTGCTCTTTCAGAACCCTAAGGAGACGTTCTTCTTGTATTGGGGTGAGGTTCTTTACAATAATCACCGGAAGTTCTTCTTTATCACCCAAGTAGGCATACTTTAAGTGGTTTGGAAGCGGCTTCAATTCAATTTTAGGTGTCTGCACAATATAAGGTAAAGGAACCTTATTAGTTATGGGTAACGAAATATAAGAAATATTACCCGTTTTTGCTTCTTGTAGTGTTGTTAAGGCACCACACATCTCCACCAGTTCTTTGGTAAAGGAACCTCATTAGTTATCTCAACGTCCATGCTCGGCTTTCCATGAATGTCCAAATCAATGATATTTCATAACACAACTCCAAGTTCATCTTCAACATTTAAATCAAATATTTTTTATGCTAATGAACCAATAACATCAATGGAGAAAGATGAGTGAACATCACTAAGATAACGCATGGTTTCAAAGATATTGAACCGTATGATCTCCTTATCAAATTCCATAGTGAGTGCACCACTATCGACATCAATCTTCATCTTTGCAGTTTTCATAAATGGTCTCCCAAGAAGTAACGAAGTAGATGAACAATTATCTCCATTGTGCATATCCACAATGTAGAAATCAGCCGGAAAGATTAACTGATTCACTTGAACTAACACGTCCTCAACGACTCTCTTAGGATATATATTGTACTTCTTAGACAATTGAATAGTGATCTTCGCCTCTTTTAAAGGTCCAAGATTCAAAGAATCATAAACATCGGCTGACATAACACTTATGGATGCTCCCAAATCAAGCAAAGCACGCTCGAATTGTCGGTTACCAATGGTAACGGGAACTGTGAAGCCTCCAGGATCTTCACACTTTGTAGGTATTTTCTTTAATAACATAGCCGTAGCACTTTCGCCTACTTGAGTAATCTCATTAGCAATTAACCTATCCTTCCTTGTACACAAATCCTTCAAAACCTTAGCATACCTGGGTACGGTTCTGATGGCCTCAATAAATGGAATGTTGATGTGTATATTGCTGAAAATATCCATGATCTCCTTGTCTTGAGATTTTTTCTTGGATTTGGCAAAACGACTAGGAAAAGGAGTTGGTATGGTAAAGGTGGGAACCTTATCCTTAGGTTGGCCGTTTGAGGTTGGCTTTTCCTTTGGGGAAATTTCCTCCTCTACTTCCTTTTCGATGTTGTTACTAACCTCTTTTTGTTGATGTGGCTCTTCATTTTGTCTCCCAATTCTTAGAGTTACTACATTAACGTGTTCTCTTGGGTTCACAAAAGGTTGTGATGGCAACTTTGTTGAAGCTTGCGCCTTCATGAGATTCATATCAGTAGCCAATTTCCCCATTTGAGTTTGCAATTCTTTAATAGCTACATCATTATTTAACTGATTTTGATCGGATTTCTGTTGGATTTGTTGGAACAAAGAGGTAATACCTTGCATCATAACACTCAGTTTATCATTAATGGAAGAACCTTGCTCTTTATGTTGTTGCTGGAATTGTTGTTGAAAACCACCTTGTCTTGCATATGGATTAGAAGCTGCTGCTTGCTTGTTGGCATAACTGAAATTAGGGTGATCTTTCCAACCAGGATTATAAGTATTTGAGTATGGGTCATACCTTGGCCTCTGATTAGATAACAAAACATTCACATCAGCTTCTCCTTCGTATGTAGGAATAACTGCAGAACCTATCCGTTGGAACATTTTTCCACATTACCCATCCGTTGCTCTATCTGTGATGAATCTCCCATCTCACTAACTCTTCTAACCGTTGATGAATCTCGAGTGTAAAATTTTTAAGTGTTTGCATCCATGCTCTCAATCAAACTAGTGGCTTCCTCGATAGTTTTATTATCCAAAGCACCACTACTAGCAGTATCAATCAAATGCCTCTCATGCGGTAATAATCTCTCATAAAAGTGTGTGATAATTAGTTGCGGTGATGTTTGATTATGTGAATAACTCGCCAATAATCTTTTGTATCTCTCCCAGTATGCATACAAAGATTATCCAGTAATATGCACAATGCCACTGATCTGCAGCTTTAGAAGCAGGAAAATACTTCTCTAAAAACAACTTTTTCATTCCGGTCCATGTGGTAATACTTCTAGAAGGGAGATAATATAACCATGATTCTTCTTGGTCCGCTAGAGAGAATGGAAAAGCTTGTTGAAAAGTTGTATTCTCGTCATCATCATTCTTCTTCATACTTCTTACTGTATTCTGAAATTGTTGTAGGTGTCGATTAGGATATTCACCCGATAGTCCCTTGAACTTTGGAACACAATGAAGAAGACTTTAAAAAAACGGGGGTCGAACAACCACACCCAATATTTTGAATTAGTAATCTGTATGGAAAAACTCCAATATACTTTCTAGAGAATCAACCAAACAGTCAGACTCAATCTAAATAAAAGTATATCAAAGAGTTTATATCTCTATCTCTCGATTTAAATCTTACTCAAGCAAACTGCGAGTCTCAATTTAAATACAAGAGAGATAAACTTGGATGGTACCAAAGACCAATATCCAAATGTCAATCAATTTAAATCAACAAATAAAAGGTCGGATATTCTAATTGATTAAACAACGCACAACCTGTATTATTTAAATTATATGACAAATATAATGCGGAAAAGAAATAACACAGACACCAGAATTTTGTTAACGAGGAAACGGTAAATGCAGAAAAACCCCGGGACCTAGTCCATATTAAACATACATTGTATTAAGCCGCTACAAATACTAGCCTACTCCAAACTAACTTCGGTCTGGACTGTAGTTGAACCCCAATCAATGTCACACTGATCCAAGATACAGTTATGCTCCTACGTCTCTGACCCCAGTAGGATATTGTGTACTTGATTCCCTTAGATGATCTCACCCACAACTAAGAGTTACTATGACCCAAAGTCGAAGACTTTAATAAAAAAATATGTATCACACAGAAAAGTCTATGGTAATAGATAAATCCGTCTCTCACGAATATACCTACGAGTTTTGTTCCGTCTTTTGATAAATCAAGGTGAACATGAACAAATTGATAAACCAGACTTATATTCCCGAAGAACATCTCAGTATTATCAATCACCTCACAATAGTATTAATCGACGCAGCGAAAAAAGATATTGTGGAATCACAAATGATGAGACGAAGATGTTTGTGATTACTTTTTATCTTTCCTATCGGAGAAAGAAATCTGAAGCCAATTATTACAATTGTACTCGTAAGATAGAAATAGAAAGATCAGATCACACAATTACAAGAAAAGTAGTACCGGTCCGTCTTCACAATCCTAATGTAGTCTTTAAGTCGTTAACCTGGTTTAGAAGAAGAAACCAAAGGTTAAAGGAGAATCGACTCTAGCTTAGCACAACTAGTATCACACAGAATGTGTGGGGATTAGGTTTCCCAGTTGCTAGAGTTCTCCCTTATATAGTCTTTCAAATCAGGGTTTGCAATCAATGTTATCTTGGTAACAGAGCATTCAATATTCAACGTTAGATGAAAAACTGATTAAATTCAAGATAATATTTGTCAACCGTTAGATCGAAAACATAGCTTGTTATACACACATGCAATGCACGTTTCTAAGCTTGTGTAACCATACCCAAACTTGTACATTAGTTGGTTCAACAATAGTTAACCAAATGGTTAGCCATATGATAACTTTCATATCAACCATATTCTTCTTCACCATAACTAGTTCAAATGACTCAAATGAACTAGTTAGAGAGTTTTTCAATTACAAGGAAATATCATGTACTACACAAGACACAATTGAAGCAAAAACGATTTGATTCACTCGAATCGGTTCATGAACTATATAGCCCCGGTTTGCAATATCATTCCTTAGTTTATAAAGATAAGTTCACAAACATCGTTTTTAGACATAACCTACTCAAGTTCGCGGACTTAAGTTCCTGGATGGAGTTCACAAACTCCATCAGAAATTCTAGGGTCGAGAACTTCTGCCAGTTCGTGGACTGAGTTTGTGGACTTAGCTCACACACTTCTTTGGTTCTCTTGATAAACAAAGTTCGCAAACTTTGGTTCAAGGAATAAGGACTTATACATATATGTGTTTCCACAACAATGCTTATATCCTCCAATTGTTATATAGTCTAAACTCTCATTTCAATTATCGAAACATTTTCAGAGGACGTTATATAGTTGTTATTCACAAACCATTTTTCGTCAGATCAGTTTTCAAAGTGATTGAAATTTAGCATGACTTTCGTCACTAGGTAAAGATGAACTTGGCTAAAGCGAAAGCTTTACCAACCCATATTTTGATAAATAGATAGGCGAGGTAAACTCGGCTCAAAATACCAAATGTATATAATTTTAGTCTATACAGCAAAATGACTTTTGTCTCAAGATAGGAGATAAATAGATTTTTGAGTGATAGATAAGTTCAAGTCTCCACATACCTTTTAGTCGATGAAGATCCACTAGTTCCTTGAGTAGTCTTTAGTCTTGTATGATGATCGCCATGGAGTTCTTGAGCTCAACTACACTTTCTATCCTAGTCCGAGACCTTATCTATAGTAGACTAGAAATCAAGACTTTATAGTTTTGATCACTAACATTGACAAAAATGCTTGAGATAGCAATGCATGCGAGTTCGACCGAGAAATATTCTAACAAACTTGATTTAAGTTCCATCGTGTCATTCAGAGTAATACACATGGGTTGAGAATCCAAACATGGGGATGTTACATCTCTCAAACGTTTTCCTCTCCGAAGGTGGAGGAGGAGGTGGTGGTCCATCTACCATCTCTTTTGAAGAAGGTTCTTGTTACAACGGCTGACGTGCTTGAAGTACCGTTCCTTTACGGGTTTGAATTCCCATCTCAGATAATCCCAATCTTTCGGTGCCAGAGATTAAGTACATGGAACCACAAGTCTAAAAAACAAAAATAAAATAAAAAGTAAATTTAAAAACAAGAATAAAAATAATAAAAATAACAACAAAAGCTACTGACTGCTCCCCGGCAGCGGCGCCAAAATTTGATGGTTGTCGTAAGTGCAATCAAAGTAATAATCTTATTTCTATACAATTAACTGGTAATATAATGGAAGTAAGGATCGTTCCCACGAATATCAGTGATTTTTAGTTGTCAAAATGTCACAAAGGAGGGTTTTGTCTTAGATTGTGAACAAAATAAATAATCAAAGCAAATAAATGTTATATTGTAATCAATAGAGAGACATATGATCGATAAATCCTTCTTCGTTAATAAACCATCAATGAGTTATTATAATTACCTACTCGTCGTTAATTATAGATTATCACCAACCGTGGAATAACAACTAGCTCAGTGTTTTTCCCTAAATTCCTTGTATCACTGAATACGGAAGCTCTCCAATACCAGATTCTATTCGTCTAAACCACCTAGTAGTAGCTCACTCAAGGTGTAATTTGGTCGAATGCTTTATCTTTTGTGAATTTATAGGTTGATCCAAGTAGTTAGACTCTTAGATCAAGGTCCACTTTCTAGTGTTGGTTATACACACAATCGCTCCACAGAATCCATCTGCAAGGTTTTGTGTTCTCTACTTGTGTACAAGCTATTCGACGATTACTTATCTCCTAACTCAATATTAAAAATAGATTGAATCAACAAATCAATTTAGTTGGCCACCTTAACAATCTGTCAATCAATCATAAATATTCATATAGTATAAACAAACGATAATCATATGAAGAACTTCAAAGTAGATTAATATAATAACTCAAATCTTGTTTACAACTTAGAATTCATCATCAATCAATAGGTGTTTAGCTACTCATGGATGTAGAAACATCCATGATATACATATGAGAAAATTAAATAGATAATGTTACGATTGTGAATCGCTCCGTGTTATTTTTATTCTCTCCAAGCTTATAATTTCGTAACCTAATGATGTGATATGATTTACATAACCTAATACCTTTTTATAGGTTTACATTACTTGGTCTTCACATATTTAGTTTGGTTCAAGAACCCGACCCAAAATAACAAAATAATGTTCCCAAACGTGCCTTTAGGCCTTCCAAGGAGTTTATACACGTTTTCCTACTTGCTAAGTACGCGTACCTCAAATTCCAGCAAAAAAATTCGGAACTAGGGTATGCGTACCCGTATGCGTGCCTGTATGCGTGCCCGTATGCGTACCTTACTGCCTTCGGTATTCAAAAAAATCTTGTTTTGGCCACAACTTCTTCGTCCGAACTCGGAATGACCTCATTCTTTTTATATTTCAATTATCTTCCAGATGGTGATGATGCATACTTAATTTGAATGAGTTAAGATTGGTCTTTGACCCTTCTCTTGATTTTGAACGTTTTGCTCCTTTTCGTCGCACTTCTTCCACTTCTCTTGGACTTGGGCACTTGGATACTTTTTTTCCTAGATCTTTTCAGCACTTTGTAGATCCTTTTTGGATGATTCACCTAATAGAGGCAAATAAGGGAAAACAATAGTAATAATACGAAAATATGCAAGAATAATAGCTTAAACAAGTATGGAATGGACACTAAAATCATATGAATTATGCACTTATCAGTTCGTCAATGAACCTTCTTGCTCGTCGATACAATGTTGTATATTCTTTGTGGTGAATGAACTTAGTTTCCCTATTACGTATTGTCCATAACCCATTGAAATGTTCCATCTGAAAATAAACGAGGAATGTTGTACGTTAGTAACTTTGAACAATGAGAAAATTATAAATATTATCGGATTACTCACTTTTTCCCTAAGAGGATCTCTTGGATATTGATTGTACACCATATTTCTAACTTTTACGACCCTCAAAGTTGTCACCTTATTTTATAGGTTAACGACTTATTTGCCTAAAACTCTGATCTTCGTCCCAAGGATAGAGTCGTCATGGTGTGTTTTAGCATAATAACGACCCTTTTTCGCAAACCGACGACCCATCTTAAACCCTGACGACTCTACATTGACAAATATACACCATTATGTTCAGTTTTCACCTTAAGTCGTTAATGTATATATATCTAACATGACGAATCTAAACGAAGTTATTGCAAATTTTGAAAATCAACGGTAAGTTTGACTAGTACGAGCAGTTATTACAGAGTTGGGAAAAAGGTAACCGTTTTTTTTTTAAGTAGCCGTTGGGTATTTTTTTATTATAAAAGGATACCTTTCCCTTTCAAAGTTATTCACCCATCACTTGTAATCTTCCCAAATCAGTCACCCATCACTTTCAAACACTAAAAATGGCTCAAACTCCGTTCAATAATCAAGAAGATGTTGATATTGTTAGAGCACACAACACGGTCATGAAGCACGACTTTGAAAAAACGCACTGGGTCGCCAGTAACCACGACCAAATCAGAGATTCGTACCTTAACATGGATCAAACATCCGATGCTTGGTGGAAACGTGTGTTTATGATTTTTAAAGCACTAAACGGAAATCGTTATAGAAGGACGCTCCAGCAGATAAGGGAAAGAAAAGATTATTTATACAATGAATACGTAGTACTACGTGATGAATTGAAAGCTCGGGCTGACGCTCTTCCCAACGAACCTCAAATGGATAGAGTAAGTTTGTGAATCAATAGGTCGTTCATCAAAAATTATTTCTTTGGTTATTTTTATTCAACAACGCTAACTTATAAAAAAAAAATGTTTTTACATTACACTTTGGGTCGAAGCCAATACGAATTAAAGTACGGAAAGGAGTTTTTGCACGAGGACTGCTATCGTCTCTTGAAGGAAAGTGAATAGTAATTCGCCGCATATGATTAAACTCGTTTAGGTGTTCAAACGCAATGTAGTGAACTATTTTATGTGTTTTCCTTCTATTTTATTTCATAGTACATGTATGTTTTTTTCGGATTCAAAAAAATGCATGAGTTCAAATATTGATTTAGTAAACATAATTCCCAAAATGGGTCGTTAGAGTTTGTAAATATACGAGTGACGACTCTATATATTGTTTGAAATTGTTGGTATGAGTCGTCACTTTTTTAGAAAGACATATTAACGACTCTAAATGTTATTTAATGCAGAGACTTTATGATAGTAGAGTCGTCATCCAATTACCATAACAAATGACGACCATATGGATCTTCAAGCGTTGTCACTTTGTTAATTTGACCGGTAACGACCCACTTAGCAGTTAATGTGAATTTTGAATTCACCAAATATGGTTGAGTCGACAAACGGAAAAAAAATAATCAAAAACTTGGCAGTTGGGTCATTAAATTCTATAAATAGAGACCCATATCTCACATCTTCCTCACCCAAACCATAATTCTCAACCTTCTCTTCCCCTTTTCATTTATTTATCATCCAAGAGGAAAAAGAATAGGAAACACCATGACTACTCCCAAAACTTCCGAAGAGAATTACGCCATTGCGAGAGCTTGGTTGATAGTCAAAAACCACTTTGAAGATCTAGGAAAATATATTGATCAAACATTGGATTCTTGGTGGAACCGTGTATTCATCGTTTTTGTGGCGTTAGACGGAAATTGTAACTCAGGGTCTTTGAAACTCGTTAAGGAACGGTTTGAGGAGATACTTATCGAATGTGAAGCTTTCAAAAGACAAATGAAGGTCGTAAGGGAATCCTTACCCAATATGTTGGGTGCTATAAGAGTAAGTATTTAAACAAGAGGTAAAACTTATCGAAATCTTTGAACAATACTAAGTAAGTATATTATTATTATTTTTTGTTTTCAGTTGTGGAAGGCGTATACCCGATACGAGGTGCTTTGTGGAAAAAAGTTTGAGTTCGACGATTGCTACCTCATCTTGGAAGGCACTGCCAATAATTACAAAGTTTATGGTTAAGTGTATAAGTGCATCGTTATTATTTATTCTATTTCATTTCCTTTAATGTATCGCTATGAAAGATGTATGCCTTTTACGATTCAATGAAATGATTCTATGAAATAAAAAATCTTAAAAATTAACAGTCGTTAAGGTATATAAATATCGAAAGTGACGAATCTAACTAAAATTATTAATGGTTGGTTAGGGTCGTCAATATATATGAATATCCCTATGACGACTCAAAAACTCAAAAACCCAAAAACTTGCGTTTTTTACAGAGAGTTTGGATTCGAGAGTCGTCCGGGTATTAACAGAAACGACTAACGACTCTAGGTGAACTAGCAACAAGAGTCGTCATTGTTAAACACACCACCTTGACGATTTTTCATCACCTACAAAAGTTGCAGGTTAGAGTCGTCGATGTGAGTGTCAACAGACTGACGATTCTTTACAGCCGTTAGTGTATACAACACCCGACTATAACGACCCTCACTCTGAGAAGTTCCATAGTGACCATGAATCGACCACTTGGAGCACCATTCAGACAATTTGAAGAGTATATGAAGTTTACCTGATTGTTTTGAGCTCCAGGTTCTTCATTTCGAGGATTGGTTCCTTCATTTTGAGCAATATGTTCTTCATTTGCACCATTATTCATGGATTCCTCTATTAACATCTCTTCATCAAACATCCAATCCATATGATTAGTTGAGATAATCTTACCATCAGCACAATCATGGTTGTTATTTGAACCTTCACCAACCTCATTCCCTCCACTTGAATCACTCATTTCTAAAAACCTTAGTTTTTCCTCACAAAAATCCTCTTCTTCTTCTCAACACACAAAAACTCTAAAATAAAATCTCCCCAAATTTTTATCCCAAAATCAAATTTTAATCTAAACACACTTACCACACTAATTAACATAATTAATTCTTAATACTAATCATTCGGGGACATTTTAGTCATTTAGGAAAAAATCGATAATGGATGACTTAAATTAGGGTGGGATGACTTTTTTTGTCCTCTAATGGGTGGCCCCAATTAGTATTCATGTCCCTCAATCAAACTAGGTATTTTTAATTTAGTTACTTTTAGTCACGAAAATTGTCTCTGGTTCCATCTTAAGTAGCTGGTGTTACTAGTGATGTGTAGTGAGTGTGACACGTTTTTATGTAGAGGCTATGCATGAGAAATATATATTCATTAGCACGAATTCATTTGGTGAAAGATAGAGAGAATTTTAGGGAGATTTTTACAGGGGCGGAACTAAGAATTCTGAAATGGGGTGCAAAAATTTACTTTAGGGTTGGAGTTGCAAAAAATAATAATTAGGGGACGCAAATAAGCAAAATTAGGGTTGTAGATAGCAAAAATATTTTGTTGGACTTAAATTAGGCTTTGGATCTAGCTAAGTAGGTAGAGGTGCAATTTCATACCCTTGCAATGGGCTGGCTCCGCCCCTAGATGTTTATTAGAACAAAGGGGGAAATTAAGATCAAAGAGATGCATAAACTTCTTGAGTGAGAATATTTTGGTTTGAACTTGAAGAAGCAGAAAAGATACCAGAGAGTGAGAGGGAGAACTTGTCAATTATGAGGGTAAACTCTTAATTAATTTCTCTAGTCTATTTTGATTTCATTTTCACTTACGGTGGGTTTGTTTGCAGAATTCACCGTTTTCGAGAATTTATGATTCCATGGGATTATAAATTATGGGATTCATATATATTCTTTGTGTGTTTGGTAACTCAATAAAAATTTCTAGAATTTATAGAGTTTTCATATATTAAAGTCTTTGTACCGTTTGGCATTACCCTCAAATCTTAAAATTGCATATACAGTAAAAACTCTATATATTAATAGTCTTGGGACCTTGCAAAATTATTAATATATGTAGTTTATTAATGTAGAGAGGTATACTAAAAAAAATGTTTTTGTTACTTGTTTGATGAATGTTAATGTTATTATTGGATAATGTACACACATATTATACTATAATAAAGAAAAGACTCATTTTTGGTGAAGCCTTTTTTGGTTGTGTTGATGGTGGATTTCTATTTAAGGGCTAAAATTGTAAAAGACAAATTCTAAGCTGACGTCCTGCAAGGGATAAAGACTTCATGCGGTGAATATTCTCACCATATTAATTCATTGGAGCATGTGCAACCATCCCTGAGAATTAAAACCTACCCAGAGCGGAGCATGTAGCAACCATCCCGATTTTCTGTAGGTTTGCAGCGTTACAATTAATGCCCTACTCAAAGCCTTGTGTTCGACATGCAAACACCCGTAGTCTACCTGACGGCGGGTTATATTAGCCCCGTTGAACGCATGCAAGACTACCCATGTTAGTCTCACCTGCTGAAAACAAACTCAAAAATAGATCTCATCCGTCCAACTCCGCAGGCATGGTTGGACGGCCTAGATCACGCGCGGGACCGAGTAGCGCGCACGCACATGCTCACCGCCGGTATACCTTCCTAATGGTGCAAACGGCTTCACCATAGGAGCCATGGGCGTCGAGATGCGCTAGCATGAAGCTGCGGCTCACAAACCCTAAAATTATGGTTTGCTTACAGGTTGCGACCAAGCAAATTTGGGCATGTGCGCACTAACGATTTCGAAGCACAACTGCTGGCCGATGACGCCTGTGTACTCACCATAGGACCGGATACACGACCAGCCAATCGGCCAAGGGTCGGTTGCAGACCAGCCATCTCGAAATTCGTGCCCAAAGGCAGCATGCGAGATCCCTTCTAATCTCGGCCATCCGTCATCGCAGGCTAGAACGGGCGACCCAGATTGCTCCGATTGACTTCCAGCTGGCGTGGACGTGTAGAGTAGCGTCCCACCTACATGCAGGGACAATCGGCCACTCCATGCACGCCTCCCAAGGCATAAAACCGTTAGGGTGAAAGAGGAACCTCGCAAGCCTTCCAAACCCTAATCCAACGGTTATTCCTCCATCAATCTCGTCTGTCCAAGTTCGCATGCTTGGATGAATATCCTAGGTAGGGAGTTAGGTGGCAAACAAGGTATCACCGTGATCACCATCCTCCACACTTCCCCATGACATAACCGGCCAAGGTGGGTCCCGCTCATGCGACCTCCGAACAACGCCTGAACATAGCTAGTTGAGTCACTTCAACTTGCAATCTTTTCATCAAGGTTGTGTAGGCTTCAAATATGTTAAGAATATTTAATGCACCGCATGCATACAATATGCGCCTACAAACAACTTGATTATTTTACCTAGCACCGTTTGCTACCTTATGTGGGTCCCACGACTCACTCGAGACGTTAATCACGTCACAACTGGGGGATACAAATTGGGGTATTGGTCTGGATGTTTACAGCGTGCAATACGCCATCACAAGATCGTGTCAGGGAAACATGGGCGGTTAGCGATGATAGGAGAAGTGGGCAAGCAACCGTGTGACACTAACCCACAACTCCACTTCCTCCATCACTCCACTTCCTCCACTTTCCCACGAGAGACGTGATGAAGGCTTATCGAGTTGTATAAATAGGTTCTCCTCCCTATTTCCAACAACACAGAAAAACCGAGTGTTAATACCATCGTATTCAACACCCGAGCTTTGCAACAACATTTGCTATCCTGCTCAACCTTATGTTAACAAGTCATCAAATAGCCTTCACCTTCATACTCTCAACACCTTCTTCGCTTCCCTCCCTAAGATCAACCTCACATCCTTCACCCGTGACCGAAACAAATCGGAACGGCAGTGTGTCTTCGGTTTAGGCCAGAATTGTACAGATTATCTCTCGAATCAAAAGTTCTCATCGTGCAGCACATTTGTTGAAGGTTTAAATTCACTTCTCATCCACACACACCCAAAATTACCTAAACCTGCAGAAGTAGTTTTCTCCCACAAACAGGTTGGTCACAAAAAAACAAAATAGTTTGGTGTCACCTTGATATTACTAATATGACCTTAAATATCAATCATAACAAAATAGTTTGGTGTCACCTTGATATTACTAATATGACCTTAAATATCAATCATTACTATACATATATATTCAAGGTAAAAATGTATATTAAAACAATGATTATATATTTACATGAATGCCATTATTTTAAAATTAGATCTAAAAGTTTTAAAACTTGATATCTTTCAAAATACATACCGGATTTTTGCAAAATTAGTGTATTCGGAAAGCTCTTTGAATTATCTACGTAATAAGTACAATAAGAATATTAAAAAAAAAATTATTAAGATTTTTTTTTCATTACCATCAAATTTGATGTTGTTAAAACAATCAAAATCAAGCATGTGCATCGCACATGTGGTCTTACTAGTATTTATAATTTTAATACAAAAATACATGTACTTGTCTATGTATGTGTAAGATTTTTAAGATGTTTTTTTGAAACTATAAATAGAATATGTACATATCTATGGATTTGTACGGCCAAAGGTCTTTAAACATACTCGACAAGTTGAAAATATTTTGGCCTCAAAAAGATGGTGTCTATGGTGATGAGGTCTCACACATCCGCAAGCAAAAGATGCGGTAACAACCCAGACATTTACATATTTTTCTCATTGTATTTCATCTTAAATTTTGATGATTTATGAATTTCCAATATAGTGTCGATTATTAATATATGGAGGTAAATTCCTAATGCCGGGATTATAAAAATCTATAGATATTAAAATGGGGAGGTTATTACTATTTATAACTAGCCTAAATTGGGACTGCAATTTTATATTAGTATATAGAGTTTATTAACATATGGGGTATCAATATATGAAGTTTTTACTGTATATGGGATTTAGAGTAAAAAAAAAAAGTGGGTCCATAAATCCCTTGATAAGTTTCCCAGCAAATCTTAAGAGGGAGGGGTCGGACTCCATATGGAGGATTTGCTGGAAAATCGAATCCTGTAGGAAATGTGATTCCAAGGATTCGGGAAACTAAACATACAGAGGGAAACATAATTCTACCAAATCTCCTGGACCCATTAATTCCACCTTTAAAATTCTACATCCAAACCCACCGTTAGATATTATAGTACAGTCGTGTGTTTCAAATGATAATTAAACTACGCTAATTTATATCATCATTATTTTAGAAGGATTGGTCTTGAAAAATGCTTGATTAAGCTAAGTTTGTATTGGTAAAAGGCTCATAGGAATTGATATTAGAGGGTGCATACAGGTCTTGGTGTTTTCAAGTTAATTACCAAAACGTTAGGTTAGAGATGGAGATTATCTTAGAGAAGGGGAATGATCTTTGGTTGAATCTATGAATACTATTATTACAATTACAGTCCTAAAAATGTTAGTTGTCTGAATTACTACAAGAGTTTAGCGATTCATATGGATTAGTGAGTTGTTGCTATGTACTGAGCTGGTCAGGTCCGTTGGGCTTAGCGATTCTAGAGCCAGTTTCCTTAATTTGTGTTGTGTGAACCTTCTAGCTAAATGTTTATGGATAAAAACTACTTCTGCTGGTTTTGGTAATTTGGGGTGTGTGGATGAGAAGTGAATCTAAACCCTAAACAAATGCACTGCACGGGAGTGCTTTTGATTCGAGAGATCAATCTATACAATTCTGGCCTAAACCAAGAAATGGTCGTTCTAGACTTGTTTCGGTCACAAAGTGAAAGAGATGGGGTTGATCTTAGGGAGGGAAGCGAAGAAGGTGTTGAGATTGTAAAGGTGTAGGTTGTTTATGACTTGTAACAGAAAGGTGAGCAGGCTTACGAATAATGTAAGCAGGCTCTGGGTGTTTGAATACGTGTTGTATTAACAGTTGGTTTCTGTGTTGTCTTGTCTCTGTTTTGGAAATAGGGAGGAGAACCTATTTATACAAGTCATTTGAGACTTATTCACGTCTCTTATGGGAAGTGGAGGAAGTGAAGTGATGGAGTAGTGGAGTTGTGTGTTAGTATCACACGATCAATCTTGCCCACTTCTTTTATCATCACTAATCGTCCATGTCTTCCTGACATGTTTTTGTGATGGCGTGTTGCACGCTGTAAACCTCCAGACTAATGCCCCGGTATGTATCCCCCAATTTGTAACATGATTGATGTCTCGAGTGTGTGGATCGTGGGACCCACAGAAGGTAGCATGTAATGCTAGTTAAATAACTAAGTTATTTATGAAGTCGATACTTGTAAAGTATCGTGCGTATTCTATGCATGTTATGCATCGAATGTATTCGGCATATATGAAGCATCGATGTTGATCATTATGCCCTGCCTACTTCACGTGAGGGTTTGGAGGATGCACTAGCAAATCCTCTCTTGTCCGACCATATGGTGTGGCAGAGTGGTAGACGGTGATCACGGTGATACTTCACTGGTCGCCTAACTTCTATCCTAGGCCGTCCGTCCGAGCTGGCAAAGTTGTACGGACGAGATGACTTGCGACCCACATCTGCGACCGTCGGATTAAAGTTTAGAAGATGTGCGAGTGCACTCTTTCAGCTTGGTCGAATCCAAGCATGGGAGGCGTTTCATGGAGGACCGATCAAGCATGCGTGTAGATGTCATGATGATATCTATGTCCATGCTTCACTTTCCCACGAAGGTTTGATCTCGGCCACTTGAATTTACCGGTGAAGTTGAGTGGCTGAGATCGATTTACGAAAGAAATCCTATGCCGCAAAGGATTCCTAAAGGGCACGATATGCCATCTTCAAGGCACGCATTTCGAGACAACCAAGCTTGGTCGGTCTCGACCGTTTGGTCCGGCATGTAGGTGGCAGGCTGGTATTCACGCCTATACCTGACTGTCCCATGGAAACGTGATCTAAGCCACTCAATATGTCTGGCGAAGTTGAGTGGTCGAGATCAGTTTGTCATTTGGGAAGCACGACCACACTAGTTTGGGCGTGCGTTTTGGAGAAACTAGGCATGATATTCCTTGGTCGGTCGGGTGAGGAGATAGGTGGTTCCACGGTGATCATGTTTATGCTCACTGGACCTGCTCAGTTGTATCCTAAGCCCTTCATTCGATTAGGAGAAAACGGACGCTCGTGATCGATACAAACCCTAATTAGGGTTTTGGCCGGCCATGCTTAATGCATTGTTTTGCGCGAACGAATTAGGACAAACAAACATGGTTGGTCCTGACCGCTTGTTCATGTATGTAGGCGGTCCCATGGTGATTGTGTTGACATGCTCTGGGCCCTTTGAATTCACATCTACACCTTTTATCTATGCCTGCGAAGATGGATGATTATGATCGTTTTGCGACACATATAATGTGCTGCAAACCCTAATTTAGGGTTTCTTGTCCATTCTGTTTGGTTTGGACGGTTTGGCAAGCTATGCCACCCCTTTTTGGAGGGTGGCCATGCGGGGTCCGCGTTGGGTCGGCAGTGAATGTCAAATACCTGCTTGGGGGTATTGGATTTGATCTGGACCACCCAATCATGATGGTGAAGTTGGATGATCGTGATCGTTTCTAAACTGCTATGGACAGTCTAGGCGCTCAATCGGGCTAGTATAACACACCGAGAGTTACATACTCAATCGGGATAGTATAACACACCGAGAGTTACATGCTCAATCAGGCTAGTATAACACACTGAGAGTTTACATCCTGTACGGGAATTTCGTGCATGCCTCACTGTTGGTACTTGGATATTCATGTTACTCTGCTGCGAGTAATAATTAGTCATCATGCCGCACCAATAATGAGAGTTATGCTAGGAACAACACATGAAATACAAGGCGTTCTATGCATTAATCAATAATGCTAAAATTCACAGAATATTCGGGGGATTGTTGTTACATGCTCCATTCTAGGTGAATTAATAAAGTGAAGAAGTATTCATCACTTATAAAATAGTCTCATCCTCTGCAGGTTGATTACACAAAAATTGGTTTTACAACTTTAGCCCTGAACTAAAATCCACCATCAACATTAAGTCCCCTGCCTAGCAAATAATGGTTACACTATTGTGGGGTAGGCATATGATGGTGACAGTTAAATATAAAACTTATAAGACAAAGTTAGATGTTACCAGGAGAGACGGGTCATCCTTTTCTTCGAGCATGTCACATTCAAGAGACGTCCAGGAGAGCGTTCCCCTAGCATGATGTCGATCTTTCCTAATCGATAGACTATTGCGCCTGCTTCATTAGTGGGGCTATTGCACCTGCTTTATCAAACGTGGGCTTGTTGTGCCTGCTTCAGTTAAACATGGGTCCACTACGTGCCTACTTTGGTTGAACATGGGACTCATCATGCACCCGCTTCGGTTAAACGTAGATCAACTGCGTGCCACGTGCCTACTTTGGTTGGGGTCGTATGTGCCTGCTTCGACCAATATGGGGCTGGTTGTGCCTGATCAAGTGGGACCCACCACGTGTCTGCTTTGCTTTGGGGCCAATTGTGCCTACTTCGACCTATATGGGACTGGTTATGCCTGGTCAAGTGGGACCTGCCGCATGCCTACTTTGCTTTGGGGCCGGTTGTGTCTGCTTCGACCAGATACCAAAATATGTTGCCTCACCCAACACCAGACTCTCCCCTTGACCAATACCATCCTTGCTGATTTGACGAACCCCGACCTTGCTGACGGACATCGCTGCCTCGACGCCTTATTGTCATGTTTCTTTCAAACACCGGCCTTATCCCGTACACCAGCTTTGTTACTTCTGCCAACATCGGCCTTGCTATTGTGACCAATACCGGTCCTACTGACTAATACCGGCCTTGCTAACCAACATCGGTCTTGCTCGAACATGGGACCCAAGCGTGCTTGCTTTTCCCAAACGTGAACCTTGTATGTTCGAACATGGTGTGGCTCCAGCTGTGTTCATTTCCTCCTAGGAGCATGCTTCACTTCTCATATCGACTTCAAGGTTTGTCATGCACCACTGGGATCTTATGAAGGATAGATGAGACGTATGTTGAGCAATGAGTACATCAAAGATAACTTGACCAAAGCGTAGATTATTGATGTAGCTTGTGTGTTGAAACGACTCGAGAAGATGTTAAAGTGGCTTCTGGTGCGAACGTTGAGGTGGATCCTAGGGAGAGTGCTGAAGCAGGATTCTGAAGCAAATGTGGGTTCCGGAAAGAGCGTTGAGGAGGCTCTTGAATAGAGCATCGAAGCAACTTCTGCTAGAAGGAACATTGAAGTGGATTCCTCTTCAGTTCGATTCACCCTTGCGAATTCCATGCTTCTTGACTGAAAATTTCTCTCGTATTGAAGAAGTCCTTGGCTGACGGTGAAGGAACTTCATGCTGAGCTTCAGTCCCCAAGCGTGGTCTATGTGGCTCTATATTGTATGCCCGGTGGGTCTTTTGTACGTAATGGTCATTGATATGGTGAAGCTTTGGATGGCATTCATCGACAAGCAACAACAGTTCCTGGGAGAATCTATGATCATAAGAGACTATAAAGGAGAGGCGTGATAGCTACGAGCACGAACTTGGCAGTCTTCATATAGTGGTAGAGATCGTCTCATTGTTAGAGGGATAAACCGGAACCGATGGATTTCTTGATGTTGCCTCTCGAATGAAAAAGAGGGAGATAGTCCCCTGCCCACGAGTATCCACTGAGCCTCCGACTTGATAGATGTTGTCACTCTAGTTTCATGAGGCCGTCTTTACTACGTTGCGTCTCATAGACATCCGGGAATATCACTTATCTTTGACAATACGTCTGTTCTCTTGAGTGTATACTCATATTTGAACATCTTGGAATCATAATGATAGCGTGCTTGCATCCATGTTTGAGGTGGACAACGCGCTAAGAAGACCCCCATAACACTCCTTTGGTAACGCAACTACTTCTTTTATGGGAGACGAAATTTTGAAAGCGTCTCTTAATGTTTCTGTTGTAGATACAGATATAGAATATCTTGGACGTTGTTTCGTCATTGTGGCAGTCGTGTATGCGGTACTAGAGTTGGAGTTGGCGCGCAGGATATTCTATCTCGGTGGTTTTCCTCTCACTTCTTCGGCGAAACTGGTTCTTTCTAGCAGAGCAGATGTTGTTGTAGATGAGCGTTCAACAGCTCCATAGGATGACCAAAAGCGTAGATTCTCCAACATAGCACGATAGACGTGCACCACTGTCTGATAGAGTGATTCGTCCGGATCTTGCTCAAAATGACGCGTGGACATCGTTGTCTTCTTGAGGCTGCTCCCTTGAGGTATCGGATCCAGTAGAATATTGCCACCATAGAGCGTTGATACGTTGCACCGGCATTATTTAAACCAAATAGCTGTACAGTATAATAAAAATTTCCGAGAGGAGTTCGAAAAGCTATCTTACTTGCGTCATGATCGTACATCCTCATCTGGTTGTAGCCGCTACATCCATCCATGGAGGAGAACATGTCGTGTCCGCTGGTGGCATCTACTAACATATCGATGTTAAGTAGAGGAAAAGCATCTTTGGGGAAGCATTTGCTCAAGTCTCTGAAATCCACACAACACTTGATCTCGTGTCTGAACTATCTCGGAGACTGTTTAACCGAATTGGATCCAGGTATGACATGTAGATGATGGGTGACCAATTTTTCATCTAAACCGGGCATTTCTTCATACGTCCAAGCGAATATGTCATGGTACTCTTTGAGAATTTCCACAAGCTTCGTGCGTTCATCCGTGTACATGGTTGAGCTGGCGGAGATAGGCCTAGGAGATTCCTCATTC
This sequence comes from Papaver bracteatum, assembly GCA_023529315.1. Lineage (NCBI taxonomy): Eukaryota > Viridiplantae > Streptophyta > Magnoliopsida > Ranunculales > Papaveraceae > Papaver > Papaver bracteatum. The sequence goes on along the minus strand of JAJJWX010000810.1, from coordinate 65,770 downwards.
CCGATGTTAACGACTTCGAGCTCATCAGTTGTGGAGTTGGTGCCACCTTGCGGCTGTCGTGGAGTATCTGGCACTTCTTCTTCTTGTGTCCCGTCGTTGTTGCAGCATTCCGTTTATCGGAGAAACTGGGTAGCAGCCGTAGCTTTACGTGATGAGGAATAGTTGGGATGCCTCGTCAGCACAGATACATCATGGGACTTAGTCTGCAATGATGAAAGCCAGTCTTCCTCCTAGATTGACACCCACGTGGGGAATGGGATGCAATGAACTCTGTCTGATTCCTCATGCGGAGCTTCTCTTGGATCAAATAATTCCCCTCCACATATTGGTGTATAAGGAGATAATGATGCAGGAATACAAATGACTTCTTTATTCAGCATAGTCTTCAGGAATTGGTGATACGTCGAGGGGACGGCCCTATTGTCATGAATCCATGGTCTCCCCAGTATCATATGGTGGTCCGACTCTTTTTATATGACTTAGAATTTCACCTTTGATTGGATGGGCCCTACTAATAAGTTCAGATTGACATACCCATACGTGTTGGTTTGGTTTCCTTCAAAGTCTATCATCGTGGTAGGATGCGGTACGATCTTGCTTGGGCGAAACTTGGCCGTCCTGAGTGTCTTGAGGGTAATCACATTCGAAGATGCTCCTGTGTCGATGAGTTACCTCTTGAACTTAGAATCCTTGATGCATGTAGTAACGTGTAGGGCCCGGTTATGACCTTCTTCCGCCATCATGTCTTCTTCTGGGAATGTTACGTTATTCGCAGACATCTTCGGTGTTTTGGAGGCTTCTGGGTGCAAATGAGATAACTGTACATCCAAGGTTATCTGGTTGATTGAAGCAAATGTCTCTGCCCACTGATCCTTCGAGATGTGTAAAAGTTCACACAAACTTTCCACTAGAGAACCAGCTTCCTGGTCCACCGGCCTCTGGTTCATAGTGAAAATGTTGACTTGAGAAGGATCGTTGTGAGGATCAGTCCCCAGTGTAGAAATCTCCGTGACAGGGGAACCGCTCATATCTGATGTCATCTTGACGAGGAGATCGAGTATGACATTTATTGTTTCTTTGATCGGGTCCATGTTCTTCGCGTGAATATCATGCACCCGTGCTAACTCGATCAATGTTGGTATTCTTACGGTTACACCATTAGACACACCGTTGGGAGGATGGGCATCTTCGTTGGAGAAACTTCGACCGGAATTCGAAATTGTTTGGTGAGTCCTAAGACCAACCATTTTTAAATCAACCAATGGGATTAGGTATTGAAGAAATTGATATTGTAACCAAGAGATTAATCTCCCACTGTGGTCGCCAATTGTTTATAAGTAAAAACTACTTCTACTGGTTTTGGTAATTTGGGGTGCGTGGATGAGAAGTGAATCTAAACCCTAAACAAATGCATTGCACGGGAGTGCTTTTGATTCGAGAGATCAATCTATACAATTTTGTCCCAAACCAAGAAATGGCCGTTCCAGACTTGTTTCGGTCACAAAGTGAAGGAGATAGGGTTGATCTTAGGGAGGGAAGCGAAGAAGGTGTTGAGATTGTGAAGGTGTAGGCTATTTATGACTTGTAACAGAAAGGTGAGCAGGCTTACGAATAATGTAATCAGGCTCTGGGTGTTTGAATACATGTTGTATTAACACTTGGTTTCTGTGTTGTCTTGTCTCTGTTTTGGAAATAGGGAGGAAAACCTATTTATACAAGTCATTTTAGCCTTATTTACGTCTCTCATGGGAAGTGGAGGAAGTGGAGTGATGGAGTAGTAGAGTTGTGTGTTAGTGTCACATGATCAATCTTGCCCACTTATCTTATCATCACTAACCATCCATGTCTTCCTGACACGTTCTTGTGATGGCGCGTTGCACGCTACACGCTGTAAACCGCCAGACCAATACCCCAGTATGTATCCCCCAGTTTGTGACATGATTGATGTCTCGAGTGTGTGGATCGTGGGACCCACAAAAGGTATCATGTAATGCTAGTTAAATAACTAAGTTATTTAGGAAGTCGATACTTGTAAAGTATCGTGCGTATTCTATGCATGTTATGCATCGAATGTATTCGGTACATATGAAGCATCGATGTTGAGCATTATGCCCTGCCTACTTCACGTGATGGTTTGGAGGCTGCACTAGCAAATCCTCTCTTGGCCGACCATATGGTATGGCAGAGTGGTAGACGCTGATCACGGTGATACTTCACTGGTCGCCTAACTCCTATCTTAGGCCGTCCATCCGAGCTGGAGAAGTTGGACGGACGAGATGACTTGCGACCCACATCTGCGACCGTCGGATTAGGGTTTAGAAGATGCGTGAGTGCACTCTTTCAGCTTGGTCGAATCCAAGCATGGGAGGCGTTTCATGAAGGACCGATCAAGCATGCGTGTAGACGGCATGCTGATGTCCATGTCCATGCTTCACTTTCCCACGAAGGTTTGATCTAGGCCACTCGAATTTACCGGTGAAGTCGAGTGGCTGAGATCGATTTGCGACAGAAATCCTATGCCGCAAAGGATTCCTAAAGGGAGCGGTATGCCATCTTCAAGGCACGCGTTTTGAGACAACCAATCTTGGTCGGTCTCGGCCGTTTAGTCCGGCGTGTAGGTGGCAGGCTGTTATTCACGCCTATACCTGACTGTCCCATGGAAACGTGATCTAAGACACTCAATTTGTCTGGCGAAGTTGAGTGGTCGAGATCAGTTTGTGATTTGGGAAGCGCGACCACACTAGTTTGGGCGTGCGTTTTGGAGAAACTAGGCATGATATTCCTTGGTCGGTCGGGTGAGGAGATAGGTGGTTCCACGATGATCATGTTGATGCTCATTGGACCTGCTCAGTTGTCTCCTAAGCCCTTCATTCGATCAGGAGAAAATGAACGCTCGTGATCTATACAAACCATAATTAGGGCTTTGGTCGGCCATGCTTCATGCATTGTTTTGCACGCACGAATTGGGACAACCAAACATGGTTGGTCCTGACCGTTTGTTCATGTATGTAGGCTGGCCCACGGTGATTGTATTTACATGCTCTGGGCCCTTTGAATTTACATCTACACCTTCCATCTATGCCTACGAAGATGGATGGTTGAGATCGTTTTGCGACACATGTAATGTGTCGCAAACCCTAATTTAGGGCTTCTTGTCCATTCTGCTTGGTTTGGACGGTTTGGCAATCTATGCCACCCCTTTTGGGAGGACGGACATGTGGGGTCCACGTTGGGTCGGCAGTGAATGTTCCAATACCTGTTTGGGGGTATTGGATTTGATCTGGACCACCCAATCAGGCTGGTGAAGTTGGATGATCCTGATCGTTTCTAGACTGCTATAGACAGTCTAGGCGCTCAATCGGGCTAGTATAACACACCGAGAGTTACATACTCAATCAGGCTAGTATAACACACCGAGAGTTACATGCTCAATCGGGCTAGTATAACACACACAGAGTTTACATCATGTACGGGCATTTCGTGCATGCCTCACTGTTGGTACATGGATATTCATATTACTATGCTGCGAGTAACAATCATTCATCATGCCGCACCTATAATGAGAGTTCTGCTAGGAAAAGCACATGAAATACAAGGCGTTCTATGCATTAATCAATAATGCTAAAATTCACAGAATATTCGGGGGATTGTTGCTACATGATCCATTCTAGGTGAATTAATAAAGTGAAGAAGTATTCATCACTTATAAATAGTCTCATCCTATGCAGGATGATTACACAAAAATTGGTTTTACAACTTTAGCCCTAAACTAAAATCCACCATCAACACTAAAGTTTTAGAGCGCTTGTGTGATTAACATTTAATCTTTAACAACGATCGATTCAAATAATTATCTGGTGGATCACAGATTTTGAGGTAGACATGGCTTGTCATCAAAAGAGGTGGGAATTGATTACGAACTCTCTTTTATTCATTATTATGAGTTTTTCATGGTCATTTGCTTTTACGTTGGTGGTTCCTCAATATTACGGGTGTGTACGACCCAATATATAGGCCTATATGTTATGGGGACTTCCTCATGTTTTCCGGTATGGAATGGTGCCGAGCCCCGGATTTTCCTGGTAGTATTTATTACTTTTATTATCTAGAGGAACTTTTAACATATGAGTGAATGCATTTTCCCCGTATTCATATGACATGCATTATCATTTTGGTGAATGTTTGAAAGTTTGTTATATATTTCTTCTGAGCACCCCTTTGGGGATGATGTACTCATTCGTTTCCCACTCCAGTTTCAGATAACATTGATAGGTGTAGAATACACAGTATTTACTATCTAGAGTTTATGCTTTCTTTGCTATGATTTCTTGTAAATTATGTATTTTACGCATGTTTTTGAGTTATTAGATACTCTGGAGTCATACGGAGGAAAAGAAGAAGAAATCACCAAATTTGAGCACAAAAGGGAAAAATTGTCATTCCATGAACGAACACTATCTGGAGTCAAGTCAAGGTTAAGGGGAAACTCTTTTTGGGAGGAATATTAAATACATCCAGCTCTGGTTAAGGGGTATCCAGCCTTGTATTAGAAGAGAAATGTTAAAAACACCCAATCCGGGTGGCTCTTATGAGTGGAGTGTCATTATCCATCCCGACCTCTTTACCCTAAATCGAGAGAAATCAATAATTCTCTCAATCATTTGCATCTGAAAAAAATACAGAGAGAAAGGGGAGAAGCTTTAGCCGCACCCGTTAATGGCGTAAATAGAGATTGAGAAGAAGTGAGGGTGTTGGTTTTCCTGAGAGATTCAATGGATATGAAGGTGGTTCTGTTGTTGTTTTGAGGAGAATGAACTTAGGGTTTGCTGGAAATCAAAAAGGGGATCCGAAAGCTGTTGGTGGTGATGTTAATTGGTTTGAATCAAGAATGAGTATGTGATTGATGTGGAGATGCTGCTGTTGAGATCGAGAACAGATTGAATCTGAGAAGATAATAGTGATTTTGAGTTCCAGCGGCCTAAGATAGAATGGGTTTGAGAAGATTTGAAAAGGAGTAGTGATTCTGATTGATTTCGAGATCTCAGAAGATGGGTTTTGTGGATCTAGAATTACTGTGAGATTTTGGTCTCGATTGAGATTGAATTACTGCTGATGGATTGGAGTTTGAGAGTTCATGCGATGAAGATTTGGTTCTCCTGCCGTTAATTGAAGATAACATTGAACTCAGGGGATGCTGTTGATTGTGCGGTTGTAAAGAATTGAGTTCATTATGTTGTTATGAGAGACAGTGGTGGAGCTGATGCCGCAGTGAACCAAGAACTGAGTAGCAGATGGGTGTGTGACTGTGTGATTTGGTTGAGCTGAACAAGAAGGATATTGGTGCTGCAATAAAGCTTGGAGTTCTGTTTCTGTGTACAAACTGCAGGAGAGCTCAACTGTGTTAATGAAATTGAATGTGTTAGATGTATGTGTTAGGCTTGTTACAGGGGAGTGAATAATGGCCTGAAATACGGTCGGAAATGCTGTGAAAACAGAGGAAACTCCGTTTGAATCACCCCTCTGATGAGTCGACTTAATGACTTGGTGAGTCAGCCGAGTAAACCAACTCAGCCTTGATCAAGATAGCTGACTAGTGGCTGACTTATCCTCCCCTTGACACTCTTGACTAACGGTTGAACTTCTTGACCGTTTACTTTAACAGAATCGTGACGGAATATTCCGTTGACGGTAACAGAACTCAGGTAACCGGCGGTGCCGAATTCAAGCGAACTTCCGGCGAAAAATCTTGTTTTCTGACGACGTGTTTTGGACAAAGTTTTGTTGGGTTATTTCCACACATGGGCTTGGTGGACCACTTGAAGATGGGTTTTGAGAAGAGTTAATATTGGAAGGAGTATCCTTTATGGAAATTGAAAAACATATAAAAGAGAAGAATTTTACCTAATCTCAGGATTATCTTTTATCTTCTACTTTTTGTTCTAGGGTTTAGAAACATGATAGGTTTTCTCTTCCTTCTTGTGATGAACTCCTTTAACATGAGTACTTAATTTTATTATTGGTTATGGAATAATTGGATTTCACATAATATGCTTTTTGATATGATAAATTAGTTTTGTCTCCATATTATCGATTTTGATTCACTATTTATATTGTTACATGATTTGAATGCTTGTTTGATCGAGTCGCGAATCAGTTGAGTTTGTTTTCATCTCTATTGATAGATTAGGGTTTGTTATACGTAAAAGTGATAGATTCCTTATTACAAGTAGCATGAATATGGTTATAGATATGTTGATGGTGGATTTTCATTTAAGGGTGAAATTGTAAAACCCTAAAAGTTATGCGCTAACATCTTGTAAAAGATAAGGCCATTATTAAGTGATGGATACTCCTTCACTTTATTAATTCACCTAGAATGGAGCATGTGGCAACAATCCCATTCTGTTAATAAAATACATGAAATTCATCCAGGTTGGAGCATGTAGCAACAATCCCATATACCCTTTGAATTTACAGCATTATTAATTAATGCGCAACCATCCTTGTATTTCCTGTACTCATTATCAGTGCGGCATGACGACTGAGTGTTGCTCTCAGCAGAGAAATACGAATATCCAAGCATTATAATGAAACATGTACGAAATACCCGTACAGCCTGCAACTCTCGGTGTGTTATACTAGCCCGATTGAGCCACTCTCGGTGTGTTATACTAGACCGATCGTATCAGTCTGGATATGATCACGACCATCCAACTCCACCAGCATGATTGGATGGCCCAAATCGATTCCATAATCCCCAAGCAGGTATGGAATATCCACTGCCGAACCAATGCGGGCCCCGCATGGTCGACCTCCCCTTGACCTAGCTTGCCAAAACGTCCAAACCAAAACAGTATGGACGAAAACCCTAAATTAGGGTTTGCGGCACATTACATGTGTCGCAAAATAGTCTCAACCACCCATCTTCGCAGGTATAGATGGAGGGTGCAAATGTAGATTCAAAGGGCACGGAGTATGTCAACACAATCACCATGGGCCCACCTACATACCTGACCAACCGGTCAGGATCAACCATGGTTGGTCATTCCAAATCGTGCGCCTGAATGGAGCATGACGCCCGGCCTTGAAACCCAAAATTAGGGTTTTGAATCACGAGCGTCCATTTTCTCCGGCACGAATAGAGGGTCCGAGATTAGATCAAAGCAGGTCCGGCCATACCAACATGACCACCGTGGACCCATCTATCCACTCAAATGATCTCCCAAGGCATACCATGCCTGGTTATCCCAAATCGCTCGCCCAAACTAGCGTGGTCGCACCTCCCAAGTTGAAAACTAATCTCAACCGCTCGACTTCTCCGGACGAATTGAGTGGCTTAGATCATGTTTTCATGGGACGGTAAGGAGGCGTGAACACCAGTCTACCACCTACACGTTGGAGCAATCGGCCAAGACCGACCAAGCATGGTCGTCTTGGAACGCCCGCTCAAGGTTGGTACGACGTGCGGCTTTTGCGACACCAATTTTCTGTCGCAAATTGATCTCAACCACACAACTTCGCAGGACGAATTGAGTGGCCTAGATCACACTTTCGTGAGACAATGAGGTATGGGCGCATATACCGTCATGTTGTCTACACACATGTATGACCGTCCTAGCCAAAGTTGAAAAAAATTGATGCTTGCGCACCTTTTCATAAACCCTAATTTCATCAACGGTCGTAGATGAGTGTCTCAAAGATCATCTCGTCCGTCCAACTTCACCGGCTTGGCTATACATCCCTGGTCAGGAGTTAATTGGTCAGTGTGGCGTCATGGTAATCACCACCCATCACTCTACCACACCATGTGATCGGTCAAAGGAGGGTTTGCATGCGCAACTTCCAAACCATCACATGAAGTAGGCTGAACATGAAGTTTCTTTGAGACTCTCAAACAACGATGCTTCATGCATCTTTGAATATACTCGATCACGTATACTGCATAGTATACACACGATACTTCACAAGTATCGATTTCCTAAATAACGTAGCATTACATGTTACTTTCTGTGGGTCCCATGATCTACACACACTCGAGACATCAATCATGTCACAAACTGGGGGATACATACTGGGATATTGGTCTGGAGGTTTACAGCGTGCAGCGCCCAACGCGTCATCACAAGAAAATGTCAGGAAGTCATGGACGGTTAGAGATGATGGGAGAAGTGGGCAAGCCTGGTCGTATAACACCAACACACTACTCCACTACTCCATCACTCCACTTTATCCACTTCCTACGAGATACGAAGGTTAGGCTAAAAGACTTGTATAAATAGGCTCTCCACTCTATTTTTCAAATAAGACAAGACAAAATAGAGAGAGCATAACACGGAAACCAAGTGTTAACATCCAGAGCTTGCTTGCGTTAATTACAAGCCTGCTCACCTTTATGTTGCAAGTCATACATACCCAACACCTTCACAATCTCAATAACTTCTTCGCTTCCCTCCCTAAGATCAACCCCATCTCCTTCACTTTGTGACCGAAACAAGTCTGCAACGTCCATTCTTTTTGGTTTACGCCGGACTTGCACAGATTGACCTCTCGAATCTACAATCACTCACCGCGCAATACATTATTTAAGGTTTAGATTCATTCCTCATCCACACACCCCAAATTACCAAAATCGGCAGGAATAGTTTTCACCCAAAAACAATTGGCGACCACAGTGGGAGGTTAATCTCTCGGTTACAGAAAATTGAATTCTCAATTTTTCGGTTTTCATCTCGGTTGTAAAGTCAATTTATTCAACACCATTTAATCGATTTGGAGATGGTTGGTCTTAGGACTGCCTCAACAGTCTCGAATCCCGACGGTTTCTCCAACGGAGATACCCCTCTTCCTAACAGTGCCGCTGATGGCATAACCGAAAGAATCCCAACATTAAGCGAACTAGCACGGGTACATGAGATTCACACGAGGAATATGGATCTAATCAAATAAGCGGTAAACGACATCATTAATCTCCTCATTAGGATGACATCAGAGGTGGGCGTTCCGGAGACCTCCACACCGGGGAATAGTTCTCCTCAGATTAACAACTTTAATATGAACTAGAGACCAGTGGATCAGGAAGCGGCATCTCTAGTGGAAAGCTTGTGTGAACTCTTGCACCTCTCGAAGAACCAACGGGCAGAGACATTTGCTGCGATTAATAAAATAGCTCTGGACGTACACCTGACTCCTTCACGTCTAGAAGTCCTGATTGCGTCATAAAAATCTGTAAATAATGTTACATTTACAGAAGACGACATGATGGCAGAAGAGGGTCACAACCGGGCCCTACATGTTACCGCACGCATCAAGGGTTCAGAATTCAGGAGGTCCCTCATCGACACAGGAGCTTATTCGAATGTGATTACTCTTAAGACTCTCAGGACCGCCAAGGTTAATCCATGCAAACTTGTACGGCATCCAACCACAATGGCGAACTTCTAAGGAAACCATACTAGCACGTACGGGTATGTTAATCTGAATTTATCAGTAGGACCCGTTCAGTCGGAAGTAAAATTTGAAGTCATAAAAAAGGAGCCAGACTACCATATGATACTAGGGAGACCGTGGCTTCATGACAATAAGGTCATCCCTTCAACGTATCACCAATTCCTGAAGACCATGATAAACGAGGAAGTCGTACGTATTCCTGCACCATTGTCTCCGTACGTGCCAATATGCGGAGTGGAATTGTTCGAACCAAAAGAAACTCCGCGGGGTAGATCGGATGAAGTCCTATGCACCCCACTACCAACGTGGGCCTCAATCCAGGAAGAAGACCGACTTGCATCACTAGGGACTAAGCGCCATGACACACCTTTTCTGACGAGGCGTCCACCTTTACCCGATAAAGTTTCAACCCATGCTCACGCCAAAAGGGAACGCACATTCGAGGCAAGCCGTGATCAGAAAGGGAAGACAATATATCGGCGCCGCTGTTAGCAATTAGCAGGAGCGACTGGTACCCAGTCGCTCCGCCCAATTGAATGTTGCAAGAACGACGAAACACAAGAGGAGGTATTAGACGCTCCGTGACAGCTACAAGATGGCACCAACTCCACAACTGATAAACTCGAGATTGTTAACATAGGGAATGAAGAATCTCCCAGGCCGGTCTCTATCAGTTCGACTCTGTCCATGGACGAACGTGCGAGTCTTGTCCAATTACTTAAGGAGTACCAAGATGTATTTGCCCAGAAATATGAGGAAATGCCAGGACTGGACGAGAAATTGGTCACCCATCACCTTCATATCATACCTGGATCCAAGCCAGTCAAGAAATCTCTGAGGCAGTTCAGACACGAACTGGAAGAGCAAATCAAGAACGAAATTCAAAAGCTACTAGCTGCTGGTTTCATCAGACCTATCCATCATCCGACTTGGTTAGCTAATGTGGTCCCAGTAAAGAAGAAGAACGGACAGATTCGATGATGTGTGGATTTCAGAGAATTGAACAAATATTGTCCCAAGGATGACTTTCCTCTACCTAACATCGACATGTTAGTAGAAGCCACCAGCGGACACGGCATGTTCTCCTTCATGGATGGTTACAGCGGCTACAATCAGATAAAGATGTATGAGTACGATGCAAGTAAGACTGCCTTTCGAACCCTCTTGGCAATTTTTACTATACTTTTATGCCATTTGGTTTAAAGAACGCCGGCGCAACATATCAACGCGCTATGACGGCAATCTTCCATGACATGATGCATAAACAAGTAGAAGATTACGTAGATGATATTGTGGTCAAGTTCAGGGCCCGAGAAGATCACGCCAACGTATTACGGCAAGTGGTTGAAAGGTGTCGAGAATACAAGTTGAAGATGAATCCTTTGAAATGCACTTTCGGTGTCTCTTCAGGCAATTTTCTAGGATTTCAAGTGACCGCGGAAGGGATCAATGTGGACCCGTCCAAGACTCATGCTATCCTCACAATTCCACCTACCCGAACTATGAAGGAACTCCAAAGTTGCATGGGCAAGGTAAACTACATCCGAAGTTTTATACCTGGTCTATCCCAACTTGCCACCTCATTCACTCCCTTACTGAAGAAAGGAGCTAGCTTCGTCTGGACCGCAATCCAGCAGGAAGCTTTTCGGAAGATTCAATGAATACTGTCATCCCCAGCCATCATGAAGTCTCCTGTCCAAGGAAGCATGCGTCTTTACACCTCCTTCAGTGACACCGCCGTAGGGGCTCTACTAGCTCAGGATGATGATGAGGGAGTCGAACATCCTATATACTACTTCAGCTGAATATTAAGAGATGCCAAACTCAGATACCCCAGGGCGGAAAAATCATGTTTGGCCTTGATCCATTCCATTCAGAAGTTTAGACATTACTTACTATCTAATAGGGTCATACTCATGTCTAAAGCTGATCCTGCAAAGTTTTTACTTTCAAAGTCGGTCCTGATAGGAAGGACAGGAAAATGGCTTCTCCAAATGTCAGAGATGGACATAACATGTATGTCACCTAGATCTATCAAGGGTCAGGAAGTCGCAGACTTACTGGCAGCGTTTCCTGGAGAAGACACTACGGGACTACACGAAGACCTTCCTGGAGAATTTCCAGACGTCTCCGTTTTGGAAGAATAAGTGTGGATCCTGTATTTTGATGGCTCTGCTACCCCTAGTAGTAATACTGGAGGAGAGGGTGTGGTATTAGTCTCTCCAACTGGAGAATTTTTCTCACATTCCTTCAAGATGGACTTCGGATGCACCAACAACTCAGCAGAGTATGAAGCTTTCCTCATATGGCTGTCAATAGCTAAGCAAGCAGGAGTCACATGTCTGGAGATAAGTGGTGACTCCAAGTTACTGGTAAATCATATGAATAGAGTATACGCATTGAAGGAAGTAACACTAGCCCCATATCGATCAGAAGCGCAAAGGTTACTAAATTGTTTTCCTGACGCCACCATAATCCATGTCGGTCGCAGCAACAACAAACACGCCGATTGTCTGGAAACACTGGCTTCCAAATTGAAGTTTGAAGGTTCGGAAGAGACCCTAACAGTAAAGAGGAGAACCATAGAATCGACATGGCTATCACAATATGGAGACACCAAGATTGATGATTGGCGAACTCCGATCACTCAAGAGATCAACAGCTCGCTCTCCCAAGGAAAGGTCATACTCAAAACCCTACAGAACTTCTTCATGCTTCATGGTATGTTGTATTATCGAAATCCGGACGGCTCTCTTTCAAGATACCTCGGAGATGACGAAGCACAACTACAGAGGAATCGTGTTCACAATGAAATTTGCGGACAATCACTGGTGGTAACGCTTTACCGACGACTCAACGTCTGGGCTATTACTAGCCGGAGATGGAGACTCAATCCAGACTACTTCAGAAGTCTTGTCCAAATTTTCAAGCACCGCCACACCAATTGGAAGTCTTTAGTGTGAACCACACTGGGGACTGGAGAGAGTCATACATCAATTATCTTCGTGATGGAACAACTCCTGTCAATCAAAAAGATTCCATCAAGATAAAGCAAAAATACAAGCGATTCGTATTCTACGAAGGGATCTTGTACCGCAAGAGTTTCAGAGGTAATCTGTTAAGATGCCTGGCTGGGGTAGAAATTCCAGTCATTCTGAAAGAAACACACGAAGGGGAGCATCAAGGGAAGAGGAAACTGTTTCTCCAGATACATGAGAAATACTATTGGCCAACCATGGAGGATGACGCGTCCGCTTTTGTTCAAAGCTTCCACAAATGCCATATTCATGGGAATCTTGTTCACGCGCCTTCCACCCCTTTGCACTCAGTAAGCAGTCTGTGGCCATTCTACAGTTGGGGACTGGACATTATCGGAAAAATCAACCCGCCCTCATCGAAGCAGCACGAATACATCATAACCGCAATAGAATACTTCACCAAATGGGTAGAAGTCATTCCCCTGCGAGGAACTACAGGAGCAACCATTGCGTCTTTCATTAAAGAACACATCATTTATCGTTTTGGTGTACCTAAGCATATCATCACTGATAACGTCACTTCCTTCGCCAATAAACAGGTACGAGAGTTACTTGAAGGATATGGAATCAAACAGGTTTTCTCCACCATCTACTATTCACAAGGGAACAGACAAGCTAAAAGTACCAACAAGACGCTGATCCGGATCATTAGTCGAACAGTACATGACAATCCTAGGGAATGGCACGACCAGTTACCAATGGCACTATGGGCATACTGGACATCACCTAGAAGCTCCATTGGAGTTTCCCCATATTTATTTGTTTACGGAGCAGACGCAATTCTCCCGGCAGAGATCAAAATCTCATCATCCAGGATTGCGGAAGCGATCGGGATCCAATGGGACGAGGAAGATGCTTCTAATTCCAGAATAGCAGAGTTAGACACTCTGGATTTCAGAAGAAATAAAGCGGAAGAACGCACTCAAGTGTACAAGAACAGAATTTCCAGGGCATATAACAAAACTGTGAAACCACGTGTTTTCAAAGTGGGAGATTTGGTCTTGAAAATGTCTAAGAACATACATCAAGACATGTCCGCATCAAAATTCTCACCAAAATGGGAAGGTCCCTACGCAGTGACCAAGTCTTACAATACTGGATACTACAAGATCATCAAGGTGGACGGAGGTAGGATGGAAGCGGTCATCAATGGAAAATGGCTCAAAGCATATCATGCTTGACCATTGTTTACTCTGTCTCGTGACGCTACAATACATGCATTTATTTTCATTACATGTTTGAATTCTCAGTTATATTCATAAACGCATTAATGAAAACCTGTTTTACCAATCCAAAAAAAAAAAAAAAAGTGCAGTTTATTCCGCAAAGATGTTCAAAAGAACACTTTGGCACAAACGTCATTAACAATAAGGGAATACAGCTACATGCGATTTAGAAGAGGCCATCTAGAAGATTATAATTCCTTGAGAGCATCATTTCCATTCTATCCTGATACCTCTCTGTCCTTTTCTTCAAGTCATGTACTGCCTGTTCTACCTTATTTGATTCTTCAGACAGATCCTTCTCCTCTTCCAAGATAGCTTTCGCAGCAGGAACAACATTTACGAGGATACCAACTCGATCGACCTTGATGATATCAAGACGCCGCAACCAACCCACATTAAACTCCATGGATTCGCAGGTAGATACCATATCCTCCTACTTTTCGAGGCTTGATTCGGCAACGTTGCGGATATAAATCTTCTCCATCTCAGCAACCATGTGAAGAAGGCAGTTTACTGTGGTGACCAGAGCAGATGAGCAGTGCCGGACCACATTCTTGGTTGCGATGTGGCCGTACTTCCTCCATAACTTTGTTTACAAAGGTACAAACTCCTTCCGCACTAAGAACCCACCAACATCTCGGTAGTTGGAAGATAAACACTTCATGCGAACATCGAATAAAAGACCCGCATTGGGGTATTCATAAGATGAGATACCCAAATCAGCATCTTCGAGGTCCGCAGGGGTAGGCGTGTTTGAGTTTTAAGGAAGAGGATTGTTTAAGTCGTCATCATCAATAACTGTCACACATGTTCCGGCGGGATATCTCTGCAAGGAAGAGAGGATTATTCACCTGACCATTATGAAACAAGCAAACAGAAAAGGAAAGAAGATGAACAGGCACGATCTTCTTGACTCGAAGAACATGAGCAGGGGATTCATCATGAAGCTCGGACGCAGACCGCGTACACTTGACAGAAGATCCTGGGTGGTACGAAGAAGATGATTTACTATTTCTTGACATGTTGGAGAGATAGATCTTTCTGCAGAAAAGTTCATCAATGAACGGCGGTTTTAAACCACGCATATACACTAAAGGAAACCCTAAGAGAGACCGGATCAACTATAATGGAACTCTTCCGATAAATGAGGTCTCAACGTCGACCAGGTCGTACTTCTCCTCCAAACCCTAATCAGGACTCCCAGGGCGACACCTGACGATGTCGACCTATACGGTAAATATGCATTCACTTTAGCTTGGTCATTTCAGTGTAAAAATATGTCACCATCTCATACCTACCCCATAATATTGTAACCATTATGTGCTAGGCAGGGGACTTAATGTTGATGGTGGATTTTCATTTAAGGGTGAAATTGTAAAACCCTAAAAGTTATGCGCTAACATCTTGTAAAGGATAAGGCCATTATTAAGTGATGGATACTCCTTCATTTTATTAATTCACCTAGAATAGAGCATGTGGAAACAATCCCATTCTGTGAATAAAATATACGAAATTCATCCAGGTTGGAGCATGTAGCAAAAATCCCATATACCCTGTGAATTTACAACATTATTAATTAATGCGCAACCAGCCTTGTATTTCTTGTACTCATTATCAGTGCGGCATGACGACTGAGTGTTGCTCTCAGCAGAGCAACACGAATCTCCAAGCATTATAATGAAACATGTACGAAATACCCGTATAGGCTGCAACTCTCGGTATGTTATACTAGCCCGATTGAGCCACTCTCGGTGTGTTATACTAGCCCGATGGAGAATCCGGACTGACCGTATCAGTCTGGATATGATCATGACCATCCAACTAGACCAGCATGATTGGATGGCCCATATCGATTCCATAACCCCCAAGCATGTATGGAATATCCCATGTCAACCAATGCGGGCCCCGCATGGTCGTCCTCTCCTTGGCCTAGCTTGCAAAAACGTCCAAACCAAAGCAGTATGGACGAAAACACTAAATTAGGGTTTGCGGCACATTACATGTGTCTCAAAACAGTCTCAACCTTCCATCTTCGCATGTATAGATGGAGGGTGCAAATGTAGATTCAAAGGGAACGAAGTATGTCAACACAATCACCGTGGGCCCATATACATACCTGACCAATCGATCAGGACCAACCATGGTTGGTCATTCCGAATCGTGTGCCTAAATGGAGCATGACCCCCGGCCTTGAAACCCAAAATTAGGGTTTTGAATCACGAGCGTCCATTTTTTCCGGCACGAATGGAGGGTCCGAGATTAGATCAAAGCAGGTCCGGCCATACCAACATGACCACCGTGGACCCATCTATCCACTCACATGATCGACCAAGGCATACCATGCCTGGTTATCCCATATCACTCCCCCAAACTAGCGTGGTCGCACCTCCCAAGCTGCAAACTAATCTCAACCGCTCGACTTCTCCGGACGAATTGAGTGGCATAGATCATGTTTTCATGGGACGGTAAGGCATAGGTGTGAACACCAACATACCACCTACACGTTGGATCAATCGTCCAAGACCGACCAAGCATGGTCGTCTTGGAACGCCCGCTCAAGTTTGGTACGACGTGCGGCTTTTGCGACACCAATTTTCTGTCGCAAATTGATCTCAACCACACAACTTCCCAGGACGAATTGAGTGGCCTAGATCACACTTTCGTGAGACAATGAGGTATGGGCGTCTATACCTTCATGTTGTCTACACACATGCACGACCGGCCTAGCCAAAGTTGAAAAAAATTGATGCTTGCGCACCTTTTCATAAACCCTAATTTCATCAACGGTCGCAGATGAGTGTCTCAAAGATCATCTCGTCCGTCCAACTTTACCGGCTTGGATATACAGCCCTGGTCAGGAATTAATTGGTCAGTGTGGCATCATGGTGATCACCACCCGTCACTCTACCACACCATGTGATCGGTCAAAGGAGGGTTTGCATGCGCAACTTCCAAACCATCACATGAAGTAGGCTGAACATGAAGTTTCTTTGAGACTCTCAAACATCGATGCTTCATACATGCTGAATATGCTCAATGCAGTACCTGCATAGTATACACACGATACTTCACAAGTATTGATTTCCTAAATAACGTAGCATTACATGTTACTTTATGTGGGTCCCACGATCCACACACACTCGAGACATCAATCATGTCACAAACTGGGGGATACATACTGGGATATTGGTATGGCGGTTTACAGCGTGCAGCGCCCAACGCGCCATCACAAGAACGTATAAAGAAGTCATGGACGGTTAGTGATGATGGGAGAAGTGGGCAAGCCTGGTCGTGTAACACCAACATACTACTCCACTACTCCATCACTCCACTTTCTCCACTTCCCACGAGATACGAAGGTTGGGCTAAAAGACTTGTATAAATAGGTTCTCCGCCCTATTTTTCAAACAAGACAAGATAGAACAGAGAGAGCATAACACGGAAACCAAGTCTTAACATCCAAAGCCTACTTGCGTTAATTATAAGCCTTTTCACCTTTCTGTTGCAAGTTATACATACCCAACACCTTCAAAATCTCAATTCCTTCTTCGCTTCCCTCCCTAAGATCAACCCTATCTCCTTCACTTTGTGACCGAAACAAGTCTGGAACGTCCATTCTTTTTGGTTTACGCCGGACTTGCATAGATTGACCTCTCGAATCTACAAGCACTCACCGCGCAGTGCATTGTTTAAGGTTTAGATTCATTCCTCATCCACATACCCCAAATTACCAAAATCGGCAGGAATAGTTTCCACCCACAAACAAGCTTGTAGTGATGCATCCTTATGATCATATGTGAACCATAACCTTTGTTAAATCGGATTAGTACGTTTTCCAAGTTCGATTAGTTTGATTGGCCTGATTTCATAGAACTTAATGCATCTAGGGAATTAAACTTGATTAGTGCTTTTACACGTTAGGTTGTTCTTTTAGATAGAATTCATATTCACATCTTTTAATGTGTTTGTTGATGACAAGAGGAAATTAGTAGGATATTCTTGCGATCAAGGTATTCTAGGGCCATTGATAAAAGAGAGATTAAATATCAATTCTAGTTATTATGACATGAGCATGTTAGTGAATGAAAACGAAATCCTTAGCCAATGCTTTCACATCTTTGAATCTATTTATTTACTTTTCTTTATTTTCTTTCATATTGTTTTACTTTACAAAAATCAGAAAACTTCCCATTGGTATTTATAGAAAACCGAAAACATATTGACAACATAGTCCTCTCTGTGGGAACGATCCTTTCTTGTCCTTGCTATATTTATATTTTGAGTAGTGAGAAAGTGTAATTTATTTTTTTGTCAGCTGACAACCGTCTAAACATGTACGGTGACATTCGCGAAGATGATCAAGATTGAATGAATTTGATTTATTTGCTTTCATGTATATACATTGTTTGAAAACAAATACAATATTGTATATGTATCACTGGAGATACAATCTATATTTTTCATAGAGGGTTTAGATTTGGGTTAATCTTACTTTAGAACTTCTTTTTATTGCTTCAATAGACATTTAAGATCCTTGATGCCTCATATTATAGTTAGTTAGCCTAGAATTCTAAGTAGGTGGATCTTAGGGGCGTTACATTAACAAACTCCATTCTATGTGTGATTGATCACAGGAGAGTTCAAGTGTTGTTGTGCAAGTATTTGAAGGCAATAGAAGATTTGAAGACGAATAAGAATTCTTATTAGTTTTCGTATCTTGTGGATTTAGTGCACAAACCTTTATCGACTGGGATCCAACTAGAATCAGTTTATCTTTGATAGATCTGATTAATTAGTTGCGTGAGATCGGTATTTTATATATTTCTCTTTGAGATCTATATATACTGAGTGTGAATCTAGACTTGACTATTTCGGTAGTTATTGGATAGATTGATCTAACCAGACAAAGGAATTTATTAGATTAAACATAAGAAGCTTTGTCAACAACTCATCTTATCTTTAACAAGATTGATTAGAGTGGTTACCAAACAGATTATTCCTTTGTTGTTTGGAATACGATCCAAAGGAATTGCTATTCATGTGCATGACTCCAGAAGTCGAAGGCGCATGGATACTGAGGTAAATAAGTAGCTAAGGGTAGGCTTCTTGGTCTCAACTATACGAAGTTGGTATTAGATTTTGTATAGCGGCTTAATTCTAAGAGTATTCAAAATTGGACAAGGTCCCAGGGTTTTTCTGCATTTCCATTTTCCTCGTTAACAAAATCTTCTAATTTCTTTGATTTCTGCATTATAATTGTTAATTTAATTCTGTAAAATTCACAAGTATGTTAACTCTGTAATACTTGATATTGATCATATAGAGTTTCGGTTATTTCTGAACCTGTTATCAAGTACACACTTTATTATCGTATTTTCTTGATCTTGTATCCATAGTCAATCACACAAGTGATCTTGTTGTTGTATTGTATTGATCTTGTATCCATAGACGATCACACCAAGTGTGGACCGAATTGTCGTATTGTCTCGACTTTGTCCATAGACGATCACATTCGGTAGAGGACTTATAGGTTGAAATAAAAATATTGTAGTGTATTTGGGTACCCTCGTATTTTCAGTCTTCACTAAGGGATCCATAAAGCTTGGTCAAACTAGCTTTTACCTGATAGATCCCTAATGTCTGAAATCTTATCTTGATTATCGTAGTTTTTGTGTATTCTAAAGGTTCATCTCTTCTGATGTAAGATCATTCAAGAATTATTGATTAGGGAATAAAATTGATAGAAATTTCAAAGTACTCCTCGTCTCAGACTTTGTAATTTCACAAGATTGATATTTGTACTTGTTTTAGATTGATCATATGAGGTATAATTGATTAGGCCTCTTTGTAACCTTCGTTACCTTGATTGAAACATATATGAAGAAAATCAATGGGCTTTTTGCTATAGTTAGGTAAGTTAGAGTCCTTACTTCGGCTAAAGCAATGCTTGTTCTTACGAGATCCAAGAGAAATAATGAGCACGACTAAACCTAAATTTCTTGGAGGGATGATTCGGTCTTAACTACATTCAAGTCTGAAGTCTGATAGTAAGCTAATGTTTGTAATGGCTTAATACAATATGGCGTTCAAACTAGACAATGTATCGGGGTTTTGTTACTAGATTGCAGGTTTCCTCGTTAACAAAATTTCGGGTGTCTTGTTTTATTTCTTTTCCCCATTATATACTTTTATATGTATAACTGAAATATTACTATTAATACGTTAATCAACCTAGATAGTTTTAACTCGTTTGTACAGATCCTAGAAGACTTGTTCTTGTTGAATAAGCATTCTGAAAAAAATAGATTGCAAAAACTTCTCTTGTTAAATTTCGGATCTTAAAATGATTTGGTACATAGTAGGTTGACCTTGACTTATAATCAGGAATAATGATCTTATTTTTAGAGATCAAGACGTATTAATTGTATATGGATAGTCCATACAGTAGGTTCACAAACGAAAAATATGGTGGTATACTAGGTACCCTTTTATTTCCAAAGTGTTTTAGAGGAGGCAATCACCGAGACCTAACAAGTTTGTGTTTCTAGCGACCAAACCACTGGGTGGGAATTATTAGAGCCTATTAAAAGGAAGGTTTATATGATTCTATAATAGTTTAGATCGACTGTAGTATTATGAAAAATGTCCAGTGCAAGGACTCGAATAGCCAACCTCAAGTATGAGATTTTATCCTATGTAAGCCAGAATGCAGGCAGTAAGTTTATTTGTCTTGAGTTTAAATAGTATTGATTTTGGAACTCAAATTTGTGTAGTAGTATTGTAATTACATTAATTGGATTCAATAAGTTAAATTTGTTAAAAAAAAAAATTTCACGGACTCTAGTCTTATATGTTTTCCAATATTTCGATGATATAAGTAATTTTTGTTGTATTTACCAGTAAGCATTAAGTATTTATTCTTAATTATAATGGATATAAAATGCCTAGCGATAAGTGTGTTAAGTCCTTCGTATATTTATGCAGCGTGTCATCATATTTCGATAACAACACAATAACTTCTACTGCTTTAGCATCTATAAATTAAGCATAAAGTTTTTCCAGTTTTAAGCACAACACGCCATTTTACCTTAACTCTAAGATTCTTAGTTGGCGATCTTCATCGTTTTTTTTTTGTTGTATTTCCTTGTTTTCAACTAATAACCATGATTATGCACGGTTCCGTACCGTGTATGTGTTTATTTCAACTTTAAATTCAAGAAAAAGATAAACATTCGCCTATTTGTCATAACATCTAGAGGCATTATGAATATCCAATTGGCTTGCAATAAATCGAAAACTAACCTTGACGTCAGTTTGATCCCAATTTACATCTACCAACTTCCACCGCTATTGTAGGTTTGAGTTATTAGCCTTTTTTTATCATCGTCGCCGAGATATATAATCTTCCGACTCATTATTTGTTATCGTTTATTTTCTTTCTGTAGAACTATATATGTTGAATCGGCTTCAATGGCATACAACAAATTATACAAAAAGTTCATTATTAGTACTCCAAGAAGATTCCACACCAGATGACGAAAATGGATCACTTGAAACAACTACAACATCATTATCATCAAAATCACTAATTTAACTCTTCAATAGGATTGATGGTATAGATGGTCATGGTGTCTTAATTGATTCTAATATATTTGGTTCTGACTGTAAACAAATTGTTCAATTGGGATCTCTATTTCTTGTGTCTTTTGTCACATAAATTGGTTTAGGCTGCTAAATTTGCTTGTGTTATTTTATGTTGTTATTGTCTTTTGTCACATAAACTGGGTTCTAATGCTATATCTGTGTTATAAAAATAAAATAGTTTGTGACGCATTTATGTCTATTAATTAAGCACTAATTTTTTTTCAAACATTAAACACTAGATATCTAGTTCACCATTCTGCATCAAATTTTTTTAATAAGTGAATTTGTGATCCTCGTTGGTTTTTCCCCCGCTCTTGTTTGTTACCAGCAACCATGACTATGCACGTGTTCCTCTACGTTTAAATTCAAGCGAAAGATAAATGTTGGTTACTATATCATAATCACCAAAGATATTATATGAAGATGAAAATATAATCTTAAATTTATATGTCTAATCACAATCAAGGCTCACAAAAGCCTCTTCCACCACGCGTTTAAGTTAATAACTCTTCTATTTTATCTCATCCAAATGTGGGAAGAATGGATGAATTCTATAGAGGAATTTTCCAAAATTTTATATGTATAAACTTGGTGAATGTAAGATTTTCTAGTTACTCTTCTAACTATTATAACTTTTATTATATGGTTTAGGCCAAATTGTGAACTCATTGAGATAATTGTTGATTTATTATACTTGTGGAAAATTTACCAAAATTGTACACTGAAATGAAGTCGTATATCAATTTCTAATGATTTTCTCTCAAATTCTTATCTTAATTTATTTTTTCATTTATTCACTGCCTTCATTATCAAAAGAGCAATTACCAAGCTTTTTTAAGTGATGAAGAATAGTGTAAACAAACAAAAGTGTACATATATTATTATAATATTTCCTCGTATTTTACCACAAAATTTAAGAGTATACTAGTTCATTGAAGTGTATGTAGATGATGTTAGATGGTCATGGATATCATTGCAGTGGTTAATATCCACCGGGTTGTAAGCTCTGAACTGCCGCAATTTTCTTCATGACTGGAATATCTTAGTTTAAGTCGATGGGAAAATATTTGAGTCCAGTTATGCGCGAAGTGACATTTTCATCTCCTCTAGTAATTTGATTTTGAAAGTTATGTAATGATGGAAGAGATTATAAGCATGTTAATTACTCAACCAATCAGATGAACTAGTTAAATTCACATTCTCTAGAGGAGTGTATACAAAAAATAGATTCCATCTATGTAGACTTTTCATTTTCTTCTAGCTTTTGCTAATTTGTTGACTATTATTATTACCATAGTCAATCAAAATGTAAATTTCTATCACCACCTTTAAATCCTCTACCAAAATGTAGGTTTCTGTTACCGCTAATTTTAGATCGAATGTGGTGAGTTTTTTTGTTTTGAACTTCACTAGTTTTAATTTTGGATATCAAATGTATGTACTAGTTTTATATATAACATCACTATGCTTACACCTTTATATTTAGTGTAAATTACTAAAATATAATTGATTAATTCCTGTTATAACATTATTTGGATTCACTAAATTAAATTTTCTCATTATTTTTTATTTAGTTTCATGGATACTGATATTTTATGTTTTATATTTCGTGTTATCGCTAATTTTAATTGTATGTGTTGTGAATATTAAGTTTTTTTTTATTATAACAGATATTTCTCGTTGTATGCTTGAAGAGGAGTCTGTTTAGTTGATAACTAGGGGCACGGTGAATAGTCTGGGCATGTAGACAGTTTCTGTATTTGGAGTATAAATGCTTTTTCCTTTCTTTTACTATAAATATTATACATATATATATAAATGCATTAATTAAATTTTTATCGGAGTTTGGAGTCTATGAACGTTTTTTTTTTGGTTTTATACGATAATTGAGCATACTAGTAAGAAATGAATTATGGATACACACGTCTCTCTGCTGCTGTTGAAATGTCAGGCCTTTATGGTATCCCACCACCGGTGGCTACCCTGGGAAGACTGTTCGGGGAACAGTATGGTTTGTAACCGGAATAACTCTGACACTAGATTAGGACCTACAATTAGAGGTTGGCTTATGTGATTAAAATGAGTAAGTAATTTCAGAGGATTTTGACTTATGTGGATTTTATTTATTTTTATCGGCTGCATGGTTTAATTTTCGTTGCACTATATTATTTTTTGAAATTCCTACTGGGCTGTGGTTTGCTCACCCCAAATTCCTTTTTCTCTCCCAACAGAGTTTGAGGAGCGATTAGCACAGTAAGCGGACTTGGAAGCTTACGGCATAGTACTCGGATGTTAGTATTCTCACAAGACACTACTATATGATATCATGGGGATAATGGGTACTTTTATTGATTATCATTTTTATTACTTTGGAGTTTTCAAGTAATTTAATAGGAGACATTTCTAGTTAAATACTTTTTAAATTATTGTTCTTATTTTATAAATTTTAGAACATCATTAGTGATTATTATTATTTGGGAACTTTTACTTGGAATTTGAGTTGGAAAAGACATTTAATAATATCGTCTTTATTCATTTTGTAGTTGTAATTTGTTTTATTAGCATTCTTTATAATTATTAAAAAAAAATGAAGCATGTTCCATAGTCATGCCTCAAGGATTCGTTCTTGCTAGTTGGGTTGGAAGTGATCCATTGGGTCAAATCCGGCTCAATAGAAGCCCGAATTTTTGACGGACGTGACAGTTTGGTATCAGAGCATGGTTCCGATTTACTTGGACCGTGCGTGTGGACTTACTAGTTTTGAAAGTTGGTTTAAAAAAAAAAAAAATTACACTCTGATTATTTTATTTATTTATTTATCGACTTATGATCTGAAATGATTTTGAGAGTTAGGTTATGTTTTCCTTATTCTTTTTGGAAAATTAAATTTATTTAGTTTTCATCAAGTTTTTCTTTTCATATTTAATTTGGGGTTGGGTAAATAACTAAAAGCCTTATAAAATAAAACGTTGCGTGTATTAGTTAAATTAGGTTTTAGACGTAGATATTAACATTAGTGCGCGTTTATCTTTATTTAGAAGATGCCGCCTCGTCGTGATGCTACCAACGGTGCTCAACCAAATGGAGAAGAAAGAGAGTACAGAAGGGAACGCATGGAAGCTACCCTTGACTGAGTTGTTGGGACATTGGGAACACTGGTACAGGTTGTTGAAACCCAACGCTAGGGTAGAGTGGACTTAGAAAAATTCTTGAAGGTGGTTGGAAGAAATGAATTTAAGGGGACGGAAGAACCTCTTGAGGCTGAAAGGTGGTTAATGGGGATACAAAAGGAGTTTTTAGCCTTAGAGTGGAAGAGAATGACAAGATCCGTTTTGCTACGTACCTTTTCACTGGAGCTGCTGATTTTTGGTGGGATTCGATAAAACGAGTCCGAAATGTTACCGTTTGGGCAGAGTTTGAAACGCTGTTTTTTGACAAGTATTTTCCTGAGACGGTTA
The DNA here is from genome assembly GCA_023529315.1 of Papaver bracteatum. Lineage (NCBI taxonomy): Eukaryota > Viridiplantae > Streptophyta > Magnoliopsida > Ranunculales > Papaveraceae > Papaver > Papaver bracteatum. The sequence continues at coordinate 40,957 of JAJJWX010000810.1, read as the reverse complement.
AAGCCCAGATATGTGCTGAATTTGCAACCTTAGCTCAGGGAGACATGACGGTTTCTCAACTAGACAAGAGGTTCGTTGAATTGGAACGTTTTGGGGATAACTTGGTCAATACGCCGTTACGAAGAGCAAGAAAACTTCAGGATGCACTGAAAAATGCCATCCGTGCTAGGTTGGTACCATGTCGCCTTACTACTTATGAGGATGTCCTATATGCTGCATTAGCTATAGAAGTGGACTGGATCAAGAACCAGAAGGAAAGGGAGCCGAGAGATCCCAAGAGAAACTAGAAGACGGATTTATCGACTCGTCGGAAGCGTCCGCGTACGGATAACCCTGGGAAGGTAGTTGCACCCAAACCTTGCTTTCATTGTGGAGTTGTGGGTCACTTCGCTTGGGATTATCCTAAATCGAAGACACCTGGAAAACTGAATGCAATCTCGGGTTGTTATCGTTGTGGTAAGGAAGATCATTTTGTGAGGGAGTGTCCTTTACCTGCACCACCTAGGCCTCCAATTCATAATCAGTTTCAGAATGCCCCAAGGCCGAATTTTCAAGCACGACAACCATACCATCCGCGAAACAATGCACCACCCTTCCATCTAAGGCGTCAGCCAAATGTTCCGAGGCAGCTGAACCATATTGCTACTGTTGAGAAGAGGACATAAAACTCTGCGATTGAGGGTAATTTCTTGATCTTTAGTTCTCGTGCTAAAGTTTTGTTTGATTCTGGAGCTACCCATTCGTTCATATCTTTGCATTTTGCTACTTATCTTGGTTTGAAACCAGTACCCATGGGGTTTACTTTGAACGTCTCTTCACCGCTAGGAAATGTAGTGACCCTTAGTAAATTTTGCAAGGATTGTGAAATAACTTTTGGTGATTATAGAGTGAAAATAGATTTGATACCGATGAGGCTCCATGATTATGATATAATTATTGGTATGAACTGGTTGTCGCAAAACCAAGCTATACTAGAATGTTTTGAGAAGAAGGTATCTTTCCAATCATCGGATGGAAGTCGAGTGTCTGTTCAAGGAGAAAGGTGGAAAGTTATAAATCCATCCTTACCCGGGATGAAAAGGAGGGATGAAACCGAAGAACACATAGCTTATCTTGCTAATTTGAGTGAAGAAGAGTATACCAAGGTGGTAGATAAAGAGTTACCGATAATTCGAGATTTTTCGGATGTCTTTCCAGAGGAATTTCCTGGATTACCACCAAAGAGATAGATTGTCTTTGAGATTGAAGTGCAACCGGGAAGTATGCCAATATCGATGCACCCATACCGCATGGCACCCAAAGAGATGAAGGAGTTACGGAAACAACTTGATGAGTTGGAAGATCTGGGATTTATTCGACCAAGTACCTCAACGTGGAGAGCTCCTGTTCTATTTGTACTCATAAAGTATGGATCAATGAGGATGTGTATTGACTACCGGCGACTAAACCGAATTACAATCAAGAATAAGTACCCCTTGCCGAGAATTGATGATCTTTTTGACCAGTTGAAGGGAGCGTGTTATTTAACAAAGATTGATCTTCGATCTGGGTACCATCAGATGCGGGTCAGAGAGGAGGACATTCGTAAGACCGCATTTGGAACTTATTACGGTCATTATTAATTTCTCGTGATGTCGTTCGGGTTAACAAATGCACCTGCAGTATTCATGGATCTGATGAACCGAGTTCTCCGAACTTTTGTAAACAAGTTTGTAGTAGTGTTCATTGACGACATTCTCATTTATTCCAAGACTAAGGAAGATCATGAGGAACATCTGAGAATGGTTTTACAAACTCTAAGAGAGCACAAGTTGTATGCAAATAGGATCAAGTGTGAATTCTGGATGACGAAAGTATTATTTCTCGGACATGTTATTTCCAAGGATGCCATATCTGTTGATCCCGAAAAGATATCGGCCGTAACGAAATGGAAACCTCCAAAGAGTGTTTTTGAGATTCACAGCTTCTTAGGTTTGGCTGGCTATTATCAAAGATTTGTTGAGAATTTCTCGAAGATAGCAGTCCCTCTTACTCGTTTGACCAAAAAGGGTGTGAATTTTGAATGGACTACTGAGTGTGATAAAGCATTCGAGGAGTTGAAGCAGCGATTGACTACGGCACCCATTTTGGTTACCCCAAAACCAGGATTAGGTTATGATGTTTATTGTGATGCTTCAAGGAGTGGTTTGGGTGGAGTTCTTATGCAGAAAGAGAGAGTGGAATCTTATGCTTCTCGACAGTTAAAGAATCATGAAAAGAACTACCCAATTCATGATCTGGAATTAGCAGCTGTAGTGTTTATGCTAAATCTTTGGAGGCATTATCTTTATGGAGAAAACTTTATGGTATTTTCGGACCACAAAAGTTTAAAGTACATCTTCACTCAGAAGGATTTGAACTTGAGACAGAGGAGATGGCTCGAGCTTCTTACGGAGTATGAGTTTAAATTGGAGTACCATCCTAGGAAAGCGAATGTTGTATCGGATGCACTCAGTAGAAAGGAGTCTGGATCCATAGCTTTATTGAGGATGGTCAAGGTTGTGGAAAAATATGACTTTGTTGTTGAGTGGAACGATGAAAGGGCATACCTGGCGCATGTTTTTGCAGTACCTGAGATTGTGGAGAAGGTCATTCATGCGTAGATGTTAGACTATGGTTTACAAGAAATCAAAGGAAAGATGGGTACTATGGATCAACAGGAAGGATGGACACTGGGAGTCAATGTAGCTATACGCTATAAAGGACGGTTGTGTGTACCAGATGTTGAGGAATTACGAAAGGAAATTTTAACGATGGCTCATAAGTCTGTATTGACAGTACATCCGGGAAGCACAAAGATGCATCAAGACATGAAGCGTCAGTTCTGGTGGAAAGATTTGAAAAGGGATGTTGCATTGTTCGTCTCCAGGTGCCTTACTTGTCATCAAGTGAAGGCTGAACATGGTTGGACGGCCTAGATCACGCGCGGGACCGAGTAGCGCGCACGTACATGCTCACCGTCGTCCCAATATTCCCCTCGCACCATCGACCTCACCAAAAGAGGTCGGCAAATGCCGGATTCGGTCGGATGTAGGTAACCGGTCGGAAACCCTAAATTAGGGTTTGCATCAAGTGGTCGCAGGAAGCCACTTTGAGACAAATGAACGGAAGCCAAAGGAAGGCAGGATTAGCTGGCCGACCATACCAGCATGTCCACTGTGGGCCCAGCTACACGGCCAACCAATCGGCCGTGAACGGTTGCAGCTAGCCATCTCGATTTGCGTGCCCAAAGGTAGCATGCACGACCCCCTTTTAATCTCGGTTGTCCATCATCGCAGGCTGAAACGAGCGACTTAGATTGCTCTGATTGACTTCCAACAAGCATGGGCATGTATAGTAGTGTCCCGCCTACCTGCTTGACCGATCGGCCACTCCATGCATGCCTCCCAAGGCTAAAAACCGCTAGGGTGAAAAGGGAGGCTTGCAAGCCTTCCAAACCCTAATACAACGGTTATTCCTCCATCAATCTCGTCCGTCCAAGTTCGCATGCTTGGATGAATAGCCTAGGAAGGGAGTTAGGTGGAAAACAAGGTATCACCGTGATCACCATCCTCCACACTTCCTTATGGCATAACCGGCAAGGTGGGTCCCTCTCATGCGACCTCCGAACAACGCCTGAACATAGCTAGTTGAGTCACTTCAACTTGCAATCTTTTCATCAAGGTTGTGTAGGCTTCAAGCATGTTAAGCATATTTAATGCACCGCATGCATAATATTCGCCTACAAACAACTTGATTATTTTACCTAGCATCATTTGCTACCTTATGTGGGTCCCACGACTCACTCGAGACATTAATCACGTCACAACTGGGGGATACAAACTGGGGTATTGGTCTGGCGGTTTACAGCGTGCAGCGTGCAACACGCCATCACAAGATCGTGTCAGGGAAACATGGGCGGTTAGCGATGATAGGAGAAGTGGGCAAGCAACCGTGACACTAACATACAACTCCACTTCCTCCATCACTCCACTTCCTCCACTTTCCCACGAGAGACGTGATGAAGGCTTATCGACTTGTATAAATAGGTTCTCCTCCCTATTTCCAACTACACAGAAAAATAAAGTGTTAATACCATCGTATTCAACACCCAGAGTCTGTCTGCAACATTTGCTAGCCTGCTCAACCTTCTGTTAACAAGTCATCAAATAGCCTTCACCTTCATACTCTCAACACCTTCTTCGCTTCCCTCCCTAAGATCAACCTCACATCCTTCAGCTGTGACCGAAACAAATCTGGAACGGCTGTGTCTTCGGTTTAGGCCAGAATTGTACATATTATCTCTCGGATCAAAAGTGCTCATCGTGCAGCACATTTGTTGAAGGTTTAAATTCACTTCTCATCCACACACACCCAAAATTACCTAAACCTGCAGAAGTAGTTTTCTCCCACAAACAACAATGTATATGTTTATTTAAACCTTTAAATTCAAGAAAAATATTATTTTTCGGTGATACATCCAAAAAGATTACGAGAATATCATATTAGCTAGTAAAAAAACAAAATTTAACCTTGAGGTCATAGGTTCAGTCCAAATTTACGCCCTTGAACTTCCTTCGGTATTACAAGTTGGAGTTACTCATCCTTTCTACACGAGCATTATGATTGGTTTTAGATCACTAATGCCTAATTTTTCTTTTATTTCGGGTGTTTTATTGCATGATAACCTAATTATAAGATACCTAAGGTAATCTTCATGTGCCAGTACCCAATCTACATAATAAAGAAATTACAAATAATGTAAAGAACAAATGTTGTGCCTACTTGAAGATGAGAGCTATCAAACAAGATGATAATTGAATCTAAATACTAGATTCTCATTAATTCTGGCCCCACCAAAATCTGATGAGGACAACTGTGGTTAGAGTATTAGTGAATAGAGTTTTCTCATTAAATTTGGTCCCACATTTATAAACAAAACAAATAAATTTCCTTACACCCTATTTAAACCATCCATTACCAAACTCCCCCCGCTTCTATTCGGCAATTTAGACCAACCGTTCCCACTTTTGTTTCCATGATTCCATCGAAGAAACTACCCCCACTAGACCATTCTCTTTCGTATCACATTCTTCCGTGTTTTGTTCCTCAATTGGAAAATTAGGGTACATAAAGTTCACATATTATTTCTCAAATCAACAACCCAAGTTGTCTTCCGCCCAGACCTTATTCTTGGTATTCTCTTCTGACGACCGGTAATTAATATACTTCAAATTTTAAGGTTTTTATTTTTTGGGGTTTTGATTTTGATGATAATTGTAATTTTGAACTCATCATATGAAAGTAAGTAACCATATCTTGGACCTCTCTGTGAATAACTTCAATGATCATCACCAAACATCAGTTGCATCTTTAGTACCGTTGTTGAGATTTCGTCGAGTGTTGTTGAGAGTTTATTGAAAGTCAGTAGTGAAAATTACTTCAATCATTTTTCAAGCAACCTCTGTTAAGTTAGAAATGTTGGATTCATATGGATATGAAACTTCTTATTAACTGTGTGTCATCTTTTTCCTTTTTGGTGGTCACTTAAGGATCCCTTGGAAGATGAATTAAATCTTCTCCTACAAAGGTATCATCTACCAAATTTAAAATAACAATACATTTTTTTGAAGCATGCATAAATTAAGAAATGACTAGACATTTATTACATGAGGGAATTTTATACCCATTGTATCATTTAAAGTAATTTGATTTATGCACGGAGGGATAGCCTGGTCCCAAATTTTTGTTGAGAAATTTGTTGATTGGCTTCCGTCTGCCGCTTTATTTGCTAGATCGTCTGGTGCTTGATTTCCTTCTCGATATGTATGTTGGATATCGCAGAATGGGATGTGGTGTATTCTTTGCTTTATTTCCTTAATCATTTCTGAAATATACCATGGGGCTTCGGTTGGTGTCTTTATGCATCTCATGAGATTTTCTGAGTCCGTTTCGAAAAGCACTTTGTTCCACTTTCTATCAGTCGCCGTTCTGGTATCTAGAAGCGTCGCCCACGTCTCAGCGGTGATTGCATCAGTTATTTCTAAAGGTTGAGCGATAGCTAGAATTGTAGACGCGCTTGAGTTCCTACATATGATCCCTGCCCTTGCCATACCTGGGTGTCCTCTAGCTATTCCGTCAATGTTTATCTTGATCTAGTCTGGTTCTGGTTTGGTCCATCCTATGTATATTGTTGTTGTTTTCCTGAAGATGCTTGAAGTTATTCTGGTTGGTTGTTCTCCAGAGAGAACTGGGGGGCAAATTTTTTTGCCCATTCATATTCTTGTTGTTGTTGTAATGCTCTAGAAAGAATGGATTGAGGAGAAGAGGTGACCTGTCTGAAGACGAGTTCGATTCTGGTTGTCTATAGGGACCAATAAATATAACAATAGGCTGTGATCGTAGCCGTATTGGCTAGAGTTTGAAGAATCTGAGCTAAAGTTGTTTGAGATGTTATTGTAATTGGGTGGTTGTTGTCGGCACTTGATGTTGTTGATATGTGATTGGTTAGCCTATTCCAAGTGTCTATTTATATTTGGCAGTGAATAAGCACGTGGTCTGTTGATTCGGGTGTTGTTTTGCATCTTGGACACATATTGGAGTTAGTGAGGTTGATATGGTTTAATAGAGAGAAGGTCGTAAGACCTTCGTTGATAGCTTTCCACAAGAAAAGCCGAATTTTTGGTGGACAAGGAAGCGTCCACAGGAATTCGGTTGGAGGTAGGTGGATTTGTTGTGAACATGTATCGTGTTGCATTAGACTATGGTATCCAGAAGCTGTGGTATAGTTTCCGGATTTGGAAAGAGGCCAAACGATTTTGTCTGGGGTATTTTTACTAGGGATTTGTATGTTTATAATGTGTTGGATTGATGTTGGCGGGAGGTTGAATAATCGATCATGGTTCCAATTATGGGTGATAGGGTCAAGGATATCTGCCAAGGTTTAAAGAGGGTAACATTGGGCGGGGTCAAGGTTTTGATAATGAGGTATCCAATTCACATGGATATGTTTTTCTAATCCGTTTCCTATTTGGTGAAAATTTTGTTGTTTAAGATAGGGAATGAGAGATGAAATTTGTTTCCATTGTGGGCTGGCAGTATTCGGTACTTGTATGGTACCTTGGAAAATAGGTTGATTATTGAGGTATTTCTCATTATAGAGTTTGGTGCATATTGAGTTAGGCTTTTCATGTATGTTCCAGATTCGTTTCATGAACAAAACCTTATTGTGATGACTACTTTTTCTAATGCCTAGACCTCCTTGGGAAATTGGTTTGTTTAACTTGATCCAACCTAAAGGATGAAGTTTCCTGACAAAAGAATCATGGCCCCAGAAGAAATTCCTTGCTATTCTATTTATTTGGTTGTGGATGTGAGTGGGTAAAAACTGAGTTTGCATAAGGTGATTGGAAGTCAGAGTTAAAGAGGTTTAAATAAGTATTAACCTTCCTGCCGGCATAAGACATTTGGACATCCAACCTTGAGATTTGCGGGCCAATCTTTGAAGTAGTGGTTCAAAAATATGTCGAGACGCTCTTCCCTATTTGAATTGAACCGCCAGATACATCGGTGGCATTGATGTGGTTGGCATGTTGAAGCATTGTTGTAGGGAAGCCAATTGATGTGGATTTAGATGGGGGTGGTGAATGATTGTGGATTTTGCGGTATTGATAATTTGCCATGCCGAGGTGTCGTAAGCTTGGAGAATTTTTTGTATTTGGTAGTTACTATCTTGAGTTGCTTTGTAAGAGATTAGAAGGTCATCAGCATACATTAAATGTAAAATCGGAGGAGCTTTTTGCGAAATGCGGAGTCCTCCTGTCAGCTTTTTTGCCTCTAGGTTTCCCAGATTTGTTGATAAAATTTCTGCACATATAATGAAGATATATGATGATATGGGATCCCCTTGTCTAATGCCTCTCGTTGGGGTGATGAAACCATGAGATGTTCCATTGATGTTGACCGAATAGGAGACATAAGAAATGCAGAGCATGATATAGTCCACAAACATGGGTGGGAATCCCAGTTTAGTAAAGGTTGTTTTAATGAATCCCCAATCCAGGCTATCATAGGCTTTCTCAATATCTAGCTTCATAGCAATTTTGGGATCTTTGGTGTTTGTGGAGGTTATTATGTGGTGGAATAGCTCTCCTGCAATTGCTATATTATCATGAATGGATCTTTGTGGAATGAAGGAACTTTGATAAGGGTTGATTATGAATGGTAGGAGCGGTCTTAAACGGTTGACTAATATTTTTGAGATTACCTTGTATGTGACATTTCATAGGCTGATAGGTCTGAAGTGTGATGGTTTTGTTGGAGTGTCTATTTTTGGAATTAGGGTAATGTTTGTGTGGTTCATCAGAGGGTGAATGTTTAGAGAGCCAAAAAAACTACGCACCGTTGCTATTAGCTGAGATTGAGTAGTTTCCAAAAAAACCTTAAAAAACTTACTGTGTAGCCGTCGGGACCAGGAGCACTTTCAGAATTTATGGAGAACAGGGCTTGTTTGATTTCCTCTATGGTTACTTCTGCGGTGACCTTGTCGCATTGGTTTGGCATCAGTCTTGGAGTAATTTTCGCAAATAGTTCCTCGTCTATTATTGTTGTCGGGGTTGTGTATTGGTTAGAGAAATGATTGAGGATTAGATGTATTACCTATGCTTTATCTCATACCCAGTTGTTTTGAGGATCTTGAAGTTGTTGGATATTATTGCGGCTTCGATCGATAATTTCTTTTGTGTGAAAGAAGGTTATGTTATTATCTCCTGACGTGATCCACTGTATTCTTGATCTTTGTTGCCAATAAGTTGCACGACATTGTAGGAGATTTAAATGTTGGCTTCGAAGATCTTTCACCTTTTCCAATCAATACTCTAGATTCCTTCCAATCTGAGTAGCATACTGATGTTGAGCCCAGTGGATTTGCGTTGTAGACTTTTTTATTAAGTTTGGTAGGTGCCCAAATGTTTCTTTATTCCATTCCATAAGAATTTGCCCAGTTGTTATTAACTTTAGATGAAGATTTAGCGTTGGTTCCATATCTGGTTATTGTACCCAAGCAGATTCAACAATTTGCTTGAGTTGTGGGTGGTTCAACCACATATGCTCGAACTTGTAGTTTTTTTGTCCTTGCCAGTCCATCGTTTTTGTATTCAGCAAGATGGGAGCGTGATCAGAAGCGATTCTAGGTAGATGGGTGACTGTTGCATGAGGATGGGATGTACGCCAATGTGGTGTTGCAAGTGCTCTATCTAGTCTTTCCAAAATGTTGTCTTGACCTTGTTGATTGTTTGTCCAGGTGTATGGGTCCCCACGTAATCCAAGGTCCATTAGACCCATTTGATCTATCATGGTGAGGCAAGGTTGAGTTTGACTGTAAGTTACTTGTCTGCCTCCTTTTTTCTCTGACTGATGCAATACTCCTTAAAGTCCCCTATTATCACCCATGAGGTTGAATTGTTGATGTTGGGAAGATGGATGAAAAATCTTGCGACAAGTCGGTTCTAGCGTTTGGATGCGGCGGGCCGTAGAGTCCTTTACAGAGCCAAGGAGCCCCTGGAGTTAGGGGAGTGACTAGTACGTGGATGTAACTTTGGGATTGTAATAGAACCTGAACATTAATATTATTTTTCCACATGAGGCAAAGACCTCCTCGTCTTCCTATCTTGGGCACCGTGGTTAGGTTTAGGTATTGAAGGGCTTGAGCAATTTCCGACATATGTCGCTCATTTGCTAAAATTTCAGAGAGAAAAAAGATATCATATTTGTGTAATGAGATGATACCCTTAAGATGCTGAAATGTTGGTGGGTTATTGATTCCTTGACAATTCCATGCTATAATGTTCATGACTGCTTTGGTATATGGGCTAGGGTTTTGGTTTTGAGATATTCTGTAGTTGAGAATTAGGGCTTTGGGAAATGGTTTTGGGATAATTGTTAATCTTGTAGTTGAAAAAAGGAAGGGGAGTTTTCTTGGCCCAATGTATCAGTTTTGACAGGCTTTTGAGGTATTATGTGATAGTGGGCCTTGATAAGAATGGGCTATATAAGATTGAGGTCTTGTTTAAACTTGAGATACAAAATTCCTGGAGAAGTGTTGATCTTATCCTTTCTAAATGTTCTTATGATAGTAACTTCTGAGAAAAAAAATCAAGCTTATAGTTGTATAGGATAGCTAAATAAAAGAAACGACACTGGGTTATCACTAAAGTAGAATCTTAATCTTACACCAACACTAAGAGTAAGGTTGTTTACTAAAAGCAGCCTGGATAAAGGGAAGTTACAAAACCTTACTCTCAAGGACTATTACACACCCAAAAAATACTCATTGACGAACCAAATAGGTTTCGACTTATACCTAGAAACTTAGCAATACCAACTTCGATTAAAGTTGTACCAAAATATAAACAGATAAAACCTTATCTAACCTAGGCTAAACAAGTTAAAAACAAACTTTATATGACTAAGTTAGAGAGGATTCTGCAACTGATAAACCTGCACAGAAGGCTGAAACCAACAAGTCAGTTGAAGGGTAGGGAGACCTAACGTTATCTTAGTCACAGTAAACAAATTTTGAAAAGATAATTCAGGTGAAACTGCTCCGGCCCTGAAGATGTTTCATCACTTTTGTACCTAGTGTTCATTTAAGATGGTTGGTAGGCTGGCAGCACTCCTGTAAATCTCGTTGTCTTGCTTTTAATGATTGTTGTTGTTTGTGGTGCTGCTGCTAGGATGATTATGGTTCACTGCATTGGAGTTGGATTGTTCAACAAAACTGCTTTTGAACCTCTTAGCAGGAGCACTTTGAGATGTACAATGGTTCAGTTCTTCCTTGGAAAAATTCCTGGAGATATTTGTTGAGGAAGAAGTCCCTAAGTAAATAAACTTGCTGCTCAGGGTTGGCTCTCTTATGTCCCGGTGTTGGAATTCTGTTTGAAGAGCTTGACGAATAGTCTGAAACCACTTCAAAATCTGCTTCAATCTCTGATGTTATAAAATTGGTAGGGCTTCTCTAACTATTCTGTCTATGCTGATGTTGTAGGGATTCTTCCATTGGTTCCTCAGAGATTGCTCGAGATTTGAAACCTTCTTCATCAGATGAAGAAGCTATACTGTTTTCAGTTCTGTGCATAGCGTTGTTTCTCATCCATCCATAGAAGTTCTCAGAATCAGTACCCTCAGTATTAGAATTCATGAAGGAATTGAAACCTTCTTGGTCGTAACCTCTAAAATCTTGCTCACCTCTCGATATTGAAATGACTGAGGGTTATTGGCTTGAAATAATTAGAGAAGGATGAACTTCTAAACTCCAGTCACTCCATCCAGGCTCTGGGTTCTTCAATATTGATGTTAATTCTTTCTTCTTTATAATAATTATCTTCAATAGCAAGAACATTTTGTAAAAACTCATGGTTTGGTATTTGAAGTGGTGCTGGAGACTGCAATCTTGGATGAGTAAGGATAAAAATATCGATGCAGTCTTAAGCATTGTGACCAAACCTACGGCAGTAATTGCAGAGTAGCCTAGGAAGTTCCAAGAATTGGATGGCAATCTAATTGACAGTATTGCGGTTGTTGGGAGCATGGGTACCATAAACAATTGGATGATACAGGTTGATTCTTAGCCTAATTAACATCCTATTGTAAACACCAGAAGATGGGATAGGGTTGCCAAAACAAACAAGCTCTCCTAATTCAGAGGTATTATTTTGGAGCTGTATGAAGTCTGTTTGCTCAGGATAGAGGTTATGCACCATGATTTCAAAAATTTCAGAATCCAGGTAGAAGGTTTCAGGGTTCAGAAAAGGACTCCAAGGGTGTAACATGAAAATATCACCAAATGCGATTCTTGTCCCCTGCTCAAGGACTCTTTCCATTTCATGACGAGATTCAAACTTAAGAAGAAAGTAAAACTTACTAAATTTGCTAACAGATAAACCCCCTTTAATGAACCATCTATAACTCAAGGCACATCCAACATCAAAAGAGTTTTTATTTAATCTGGTTAAGAAACCACCAACAAGCTTGTGCTTCCATTCCTTAAAAGTTCTATTAAAATGCCTATACTGGCCATCACTTTGCCATCTAGAGGACATGATCAATCCTAAAACACTACCACAGAAAGAACTCAACAAAACACAGAAACCTGAAAAATTAAAAGTCTCTAAAGCAGGGGAACAAGAAAGGCTAAGAACTGCATAATTCTAATCCTGAAGGGGCTCAAAAATTAAGAAGAGGCACCATGATAACAAACCATGGAAAGATACGATTACTTTGAGTGTTGGAAAATAAGCCTAGGAAACCTGGATTTCAAAGATTGTAAAATGAAAAGTTTACAGAAGCAAGCTAAGACGGTGATTAGTTCGTATCTACGGTGATTGCCTACTATGGAGCCACCTAGAAAGGTAAGTATGCAATTTGAGAAAAACACGTTATGTGTTTCCAAATATTAAGAAAGGGAGCAGCGAGATTGAGGAACCGGGGTACCTTGGAAATGATTAGCAAATCCAGTTTCAACAAATAGGTCGTGATAGAGATATCTTTTGCAGCAATACCAATATCAAATCTTTGAATCACAACTGTTTCATCTTTTCTTGAGGAGGTGCTCAATTTTAAATTGATATCCTTGATTGAATCATCAGAAAGAGAGTTGAGCAGCTTTGGTCTTCTTGCCTGATATCAGAACTGTGGGACATGGGATATGAAGTTACAGGCGGCAACACCAACAATCATCAGTAAATCTCCAAAGATTAACCATCCATTCATCGAATCAAAACCTCGGTAACTTATGTGATTACTTCATTCGATCTGGGGCCGGAGGGTGAGAAAATTAGCTAATAGTTGAGATTGAAATCATCAGAAAATTTTGGTATTGAATCTTAGGGTTAGCAGAAAAACCCCCAAATTATCGGGTTTTGGGTGTGGAAGAAATTCCAATACATGTTATTGTATCATCAGTAACAATATTTTTGTTTCCATTATTTTTCGTTTAATAAATTTCAACTTTCCAATACAGTTTGTTTATTTGGCAAAAGCTTTAACTGTCCAACACTGTTTTTTTTTTAACTTATTAAACCCATATCTAAATGTTTAATTTATGCAGGATGAACATTTGGAAATTATTCCTTTAAATTTTCATCATGGAAGAACTTTGTACAAGTATTCTATGCCTAGCGCCATTTATTTAACTTAGGTGTTTATACTCTTTGATGTGTTTGTATGTAGGAACGAGGGGCAGGAAACATGTTTCTGAATTTTTAAAAACAACCATAGCAATTTATTTAAGTATGGCTATATATTATGATTATTGAGAAATCATGCATTTATTTTTTAGAATGAATATATAACATGCATGTATGGTATTCGGATCACATAACAGTAGTTCAATAGATATATATGATTAAAGATTTGACTACTTGCACAAAAAAATGGGGTGTTGAAGAATAATCCTGGATTAAAGACTAAACATCGGTCACATACTATAAAGCTTCGTGCAATATGCTTACAGATTGGCTCTCTCAAAACGTTTCTAATAACTAGTATAACCCTTGCCACGGTGAAGGGCCGACCGAAAAAGAATCTGAAGATGGAGTTTAAATTTGATATTGTTGTTTGTGCTCGTTGCGTAGATTTTTTTACAACCTTTCCAACGAGATAAAATTAGTAAAATTCTAAGGCACGGATTTTTATATATGTTATATTAAAGTTGGTTTTCCAATTATACCCCTAAAAGTATGATCTGCACAAAGAGTTATAGAATTGGACTAAAAAAAGAGATAATCTTGTCTAAGTGAAAATGTGACGGGAATCTGTAGGGAATATTCTTTCTCAATCTTTTTATGAAATTGAACATTTACGTTACTTTTCATTTAACAAAAAAGTGGTCATAAAAGGGACTCCCTCCCTACGGGCCCTCCGGTCGGTCGGCCCAATTAACAATATCTTCATATGCAAGGTATTTTTAATGTCGATACGTAAGTATATGGTATTTTATTTTCAAAGTATGCAACAAATGAGGGAGCAAAGCAGTAGGCGGCAATGTAATTAATGATATCCTCCTCAAAACAAATGGTACTTTTTTTTTCATATCAGTTTGAGAACATGAATGAGGTGCATTTTTTTTCTTTTAATTTATGATTATCAACTGAGTCAATTTTTGACATTATAAACTTCCTCTTTCTGATACTCTAGACATGAATTTTTGATGAGAACAAAAATGTCGGATACATGGAAAATATGAAGGAAGTTAGCATTAGCCTATTAGGCAATACTGATAAAATTTATTAACAATATTGTTGTGGTTGCAATGTTGTATTGCAGTAAACAAATGAAAACAATAAAGTTAGGTTCCAGACTCCAGTGGGCATGATTTTTTTTAATCATATATGTATATACTAGAGTTGCATACCATATGTATATATGCAACACTTTTGGCTTAACTTAACAGAGTTCAAGAATAGGTACTGATAGTGATAGGATCAACTGAAGAGATGCAGTCGAAAATAGCTTTGGACTGGCAACTACTACATTTATATCCTCCAGAAGAAGCCCGCATTGTCAAGTGTGACCCACTTTCATTTACAATAGTATACTTGGTTCGAGATGCGTAATTTTTTGTTGACCACTGTAGTTTTCCTCTTTTTTTTTTCTCTTCTCTTTCTTTCTTTTTAAGAAAATCAAGGAAAGAGTAACATTAAACATTTATTGTATCATGTGTGATTCAAACTTCAAACTGTATTTTTAGCTATTTTAGTGCGAACATGACGTACATTATCTTTCTTATAAATTAAAAGCTCAACCCGGTGCGCAACACGGGTTACTATCTAATTAATTCTTATTTGTTAATTATCACCAAAAGTTCAAGGGAAAGATGAACATGTAATTTAGAGGGGGGATAAATTGTCGATGCACAAATAATGTGAAAGGTGCTCCACCGCTACCTATATTAATGTTTTTTCTTAGAGTTCTCAGAATAGCATGAATCCGGATCAACCCCTTCAGATGACTAAGAAGAAAGGGATGACAAATATTCCTTAGTGATTTGTAAAGAAAGAGTAAATAAAGGGAAAAAAGTGTTACTTAAATTAAATCTTTAACTTTGATATTAGCCGAAATGGCCAAGGGTTCGAATTCCTCACAAGTTGCAAGGGAAGGTAACAACAACAACACTATCATCAAAAGTAACTACAACAACAGTAATAAGGATAATGGTATCTATTCTACAACAAATGCAACCACCGAAAATAGTACTACTAATGGTACGAATGGATTATGATAATTATAGGGTTCAACTTTGAAGAATACATAATCAACATCATCTTTGATTTTCATGATGACTTTTTCTCTCAACTGTAAATATCAAGACATGGAAACAACAAAGTTAATTTGTGGTTGTTAAGAAAGGTTTTTTTTTTTCCGTGATCACCCATTATTATATAAAACCACGAAATACCTATCAGTTATTAGAAGAGCTAATAAATTTATTTCTTTGGATGTTACTCTTCATTAGGAAGGACTTATCTACAAATTTTATCTAAAAAGTAAAATGCTTTACTATTTTAATTCTCATTGTGAATCCTAATATTATTTGTTTAGTTGATCCAGATGAATTTGGCTTTGATTTTAAAATTATGCCTCCATTTTGTGGTTGACAAGTCTCTAAAATTTTCATGTTTCTTATGTGTGATTAATTTGAATTTTTTTTTTAATAAAAATATATGTGATTCTTGTGATAATTTTTGCATTTCAGAATGTAAAATGCTACATATATCTTGTAATACTATTTGAATGATACTTTACTTTTCTAGGTTTTCGTTTATTGAGTTTGTTACATGGCATCACGATTTAGTTTTTAATGGTATAAATTTATTTGGACTCCAAATACATACAAAGTTAGTGAAATTACTTTCTTTTTTTTGGTTAACCAACATATTTCAATTTATTTAAATCAAAATAGTGAATACATGATCGCTAACAAGAATAGCGAAAACATTAAAAACAAGATAACCAAAACCCTAATACAAATGAAGATATCAATTATAAGTAAATCGCGAAGAGAATAATCCATAAATCATAAAGATATCCAATTTTTGTATATGTAGAAGGGAAGAATGATGGTATAATTCGCAATCGATTCAACCATTTCACATGATTTGCTTCTTCTTCTTTTTCTTCTTCTTCTTCTTCAATAAGAGATGCTCTTATAAGAAATTACCGGGAAGAAGTCCCTATCAAACAAAAACTAAAGATAAAAACATAAGGAAGTATCTTTAGTGTATTGATTACTACCTGGTACCATTACCTGGGCCACAGTGACAATCTCTGATGTAGACAAGAGAGATGCTATTTTTGATGGATACACAGTCGTCACCTAAAAACAACAAAAAGGTTTGTAAGAGTTTGATTATTATTTTTTTACATAAATTAATTCTTTAGGAATAACTTACCGCTTTGAAACTCATTGTTGCTGATGTTAACGTGCTTCACGTTCTGGGTATGCAGTTCATTCGTATTTGGACTGTTTTCTGAAGACTATACCTTGATTTTGTGGACTTCAAAAGTTATTCAAATCCAGAAGAGTGATATAAAATATTGGGCTATTCTTCACTGTGATATCTTTGAAATGATTGTTACTTGTTCCCCTGAAGTGTATGGAAGCAGGTTGTGATTTATAACACCCTATAGAAGACCAAAAAAACGTCAACGTCAAAACAAAAAAATATAAGCACAAACTATTAGAAGAATATGGAACATCATAAAGGAAATAATCAACACAAGTACAATTGACTATGACATTATGAAATCATTATACTACAAACTCAATAAGTGACGAAACCCTAAAAGTCACACAAGAACAAACTGATAACAACTACAGTTATATTGCTATGACAGTAGATGCGATAAAATATAATTAACAATGCAAGTCATCAAGTTGGTTGAAAACATCAACTTTTATGAACCCTATTGTGTACTGGTATTTTTTTAAGTTTATAGTTTGTTACATATCAATAATGTATATGTTATTAACTTAAACAAGTATAAACCTCTACGTAAAACATATAACTATGTATATGAAATATAAATGCAAAAATTCATTTATCAAATATAAGATGTAACTTTAATATTCTTTAGTAAAAAAAAAAAAAACTCTCTTAGATATCATTTATTCAAAAGCTAATATATATATATATATATATATATATGATATCATAGAGAAAACTGTGATGCACAGTTTTAAACATAGTTGTTTATTACGTACTATAAATAACCCGTGCCGTAACGGCACGCGTTATAACATTTATCTTTTATCATGATGAACCCTGAACCTAACTAAATTACTTATAATATGATGTTAATGTTCGATAAAAAATATTAAAAAAGAGGATTACATAAAGAGGTAGGATCCATGGACACTCTTAGATGGACAAGGTCATACAAGATTTGCGTCATTTTCTTCGCAAAACCTAAACAACAATGAATTTAAGTGTAATATTTTGATGATATGTTCCTCTTATAAGACTCTACATTACTACGAAAAATGAAAGCAATTCGAGATAGAAAACCTCACCATCTAAAAATCTTAATTTCAACCGTTAAATTTGAACGACTGATATTCAAAGGGGTAGATGGTCATTTTATACATCTCGAATTGTATTCATTTTTTGTAGGAATGTAGAGTCTTATAAGATGAACATATCATCAAAATATTACACTTAAATTCATTGTCATTTGGATTTTGCGGAGAAAATGGCGCAAATATTGTCTGACCTTGTCCATCTAAAAGTGTCAATGGATCCTCCCTCATAAATAAAAAGGTTTATCTAATTTAATTATTGCTTCTAGTGAAAATATAGTTGCCTCTAATATATCTTCAAAATTTGGTTAGGCTGAATCACACACATTTCGTTTTAGTATTTTATGATATTTTTCTTAGGATTAATTAGGATGGTTTGTACATGTATATACAATTATTTTCTGTCTCCTAAAAATACTGACTTTCTCAAAACTAATAACTTCCCTCAGATATTCATCGATCTCCACTACGTCTTTGGTTTTCACTTCAGATAAGTTAGTGAAACCCTTCAAATTCTCAGGTGATGCGGATCAACTGAACGGATTTTAAATCCATTTTTTTTATTTTTCATCTCATATCTACTAAAAAAAATTTGGAAAGGGTGATTTAGTGATTTCATATATCAGATTTGTGGTGTGTACGTGGTCGGGGAGAAAACATGTAAAACTCGTTATGTAACTATGATTCTTTGTACATGTTTATCAATTGAAGGGTTTGATTCATAGAAATGTAAATGTGGGTTGTGATACTTTGCACCAAACGTCTTTGTATCACCAAGGTTATTATTTACAAACAATTTTATCTTTGATTTGTTTCTTTGTTTCTAACAGGGACAGAGCCACTAGTGAGGTGTGTGGTTCCCTGGACCCACCTAAATCTTTGCAAAATCTCAATTCTTATATACGTTATAGAAAGTTTAACTGTAATTACGAGTGGGTAAAAGCTAGAACCCTAAATATTTAACTAGGAATTTACGTTTTCTAGAGACAAAAAATATTAATAATCACCCGATCCCCTCCTACTCCTGCCCCCATACACACGAAAGTAACATTATTGATCCGATTTTGTTGAGCTAATGCTTCATCTTTGTTTTGTCACTCATTTTCTTAATTAATGGTTCCCATCTCGATACTATTATATTAAAAAGTAAAATTGCACATAATCCAACGGAATCCCAATTTCAACTATAATCGAGATATGTATTTTTATTGTTTTTTTTTTTTTTTTTGACATTTTCGGCGGGCATGTATTTTTTATTATATACATGTAGTAGGTGTGCAACATTTATCATCTTACAACGTTATAATTTGCTTACAGAAAAATGCAAGGCAACTTAAGGTGCTAAGTTTTTTTTCTCTATAATGCCCTCCCCCCTCCCAACCAACCAAAAATCCTAGCTCCGTCACTTTCTAGATATGCTATAAGAATTTTTTTATTTGTAAATGATTTGTAAATTATTTTTATTTTTGATACGTGATTTAACCAAAAAAATAAAACTTGTTATCATGGATTTTCTATATAATTGTTTTTTTATGCACCGGAGAATAATTTAGTTTTCATTTAATTTTGTGGATTTAATTGAAATTTTCTATTTTGCATAAAAAAATTTTTTGAAATTTTGTTTTGTTAGATTTGAGTGGTTATTTATTTATTTTTAGATGGAGAATACAATGAAAAAAATAAAATAATGACATAATTAAAGCCAAAAGTCTTAATCATTTTTATTTAATTTAATTTAATTTTTATTTATAATCATAATTATGACAGAACCTAATTAATGTATATTCATAATTATTGTAGGTTACAACTCTTGCATCCATCAGATGTGTTTCGCTAAGATAAGACTGGGATGGTCGGATGCAAGTTTGTCTCTCAAAATGTTATCCGACCGTCCAAGGCTCCAAAAACCCCTTCTGTTTTGTATTATAGATTGGGTTATTTGGTTTTTGGTACTTACATTTTGACCAATGTTAGTGTCTGGTCTAACATTTGTCCAACTTAGGATTTGGTACTTGGACTCTACGTTGACATGAGTTGACTCAGTTAAATTTTGACTTCTGTTTTGAAATTATTAATAGAAATAAATTAATAAAAGAAAATTAAAAATATTAACAAATTTACTTTAATAACCTTTACTTTCCTAACATTTGTGTAACCCCTTCTCTTCAAACCCGTCACCACAATCATGCATCTCTCTTTCACACTACAACCACCATTAAAACCCTAATCACAACTCCTTTGATCAAATCAACACTAAAAATCAAGCCAATCAAAATAGCAACAAAAAATCAAACCCCCTTCTTTAAACCTAAACTCTCCCGGAATTAAAAGAACTACCAACACCAATATTTTACTGTCTGCCGGCGACTGTGGAGTCAGTTGTTCTTCATCCTTGATCATGACACTGCACACAAACCTTATTATTTATCATCATATTATTTTTTTCTAATTCCCCAATCCATGATTCTTATAATGAAATACCTAATTTTCCCAATTTCTTCCCTAATTCAGAAAACCCCCTTAAATTCTTATTATCTCCTTCTTATCAATTGATGAACTTCACAATATAACTTTTTGAGCAATTCGGAAATAATGATTCCGTCGAAGCAAGGTGTTGAATAATTCAGAAATCTCAAATTCAAACAACAGAGAGAACCAATATTTTCTTACCCCTAAAATGATATTGATGCTCAAACTGAAACCCCCATTACCCAAATCAAACCAATACCAAATTGAGCAAATTCAACACCCCAGAAACTAAAAGATTATTCCAGAACACCCATTTCGAAATTAAAAAAACTGAAATCGAAAGAGACAGAATATTATAGGTTATCAACGATAGCGTCGAAAATCATCAAACACCAACTTTGGCGTCGCTTCTCGAAATAATCTTTTGCATAAACCCCATCAACAAATCTTGTTCTTACTTCTCAAGATTACTTGCTAAAGGAAAGATAGTAGCAGATTTCTCGTGTTCTTCATAACGGTTTTTTTTTTTTGATGAAATTTATAATGGGTTCTAAATGTATCAGATGGAAGAAGAAACGAGATATAAGGTATGGATGTTTAATCGGCGTATTATCTTACTATAATAAAGAAAAGGGGTCATTTCTCCCGTCGAGAATTTTCTACCGCTTCCAGTAAAAGGACTAAGTTACCCTTTCGTTTTTTTTCTCGCTTGCACACTTTATTGTTGATTTCGAAAATATCAGGGGCAAGTATAAACTGCTCTTTTCTTAGATCTCTGAAATCTCCTTATCTTCTTTGTTCTTCTTCCCCAAATCGAACACCTCTAATACCCATTAAACGTGTCTCAGATTACGATTGAAATCTTATTACACAGAAACATTTAGCTACTATTTCGATCTTCACATGACCAACATAGATTCGTCTTTCCATATATGTTTACATGTTTCTGCCTAAATGTAATATGTGAGAATATTTTATTTGTGTAGATTATTGAATGAAAGTTTGTTTTGTAGGTTTTAGGTTTATGTCGTTATGAAAAAATCTCTTTTTCTAAACAATTAAAGTGGTGAATTGTTGAGTGGGTACCATTTCATAGCAGTTTTAGAAACCTTCAAGTTCAGGTTCTGGCGGCATGCGCATCGCGAGTGCGGTTTCACTATACTAATAATGTTTTTAAGTCGTTGGATTCTAGGCTCTATTCAGGGGTACGATTGTAAACTCAGTGTATGTATTTTATAAAATTAATTAAAAGCTGGTCATAAACAGTCATAGAGGGTCAACGTAGAGTCCAAGTACCAAATCCTAAGTTGGAAAAATGTTACACCAAACACTAACATTGGTCAAAATGTAAGTACCAAAAACCAAATAACCCTTATAGATTTTGATTCTAATTTTAATAGTCTCTTTCTAACCGTTAATTGATTTTGTGGACCAAAGATGGAGTGTGATCTTGCTGGTTTTGCAAAGCAGTTGTGTTAGTAATTATAAATGCAGTATTTATTTGCTCAAACGAGCAATTATAAAGGAGTGTGATCAAACGAGCAATATTTATTTTGTTTATTCAATTGGGTTCAGAACTCATTGATTCAACTATCAATTGCTTGACTGAGCAATATTCCTCATGTTGATTCAACTATCAATATTCTAATTTAATATTTGGTCCTGCTACCAATATTTTTGCTCGACTGAGCAACATGGCTCTAACGGAAGACCATCCAATATTTATGATTCATACTCTGTCATTTGATTATTCATGATATATTAGATCATAAATGAGCATTCTGCATAATTCAACAATATCTCTGATTCCCTATCGAACATATCAAAACAATTCGTTGATCGATCAACCTCATTGGACGACCATCCAAATTCCCAAAATATCATTATTACCTCGACTGGTAAAATGATATATATATCACAATTCATCAAGACTCAGCGTCTGAGCGTGTCTCTGCAGACACCTTATGCCCAATACATGAGTTTTAGGGCATACCACATTCGTTAATTATGCTCGACTCATCAAGGCTAAGACGCATCGTATAGTCAAGTCAACAACTGACTAATTAAATACATGTCTGCCTTGCAGATTCCACATTCATGAGACTTAAATCACGTCACATGGGGGGATATTAACTAAGGTTTTAGTCTGGCGGCCTACGGCACGTGTGTACACCCACGATGAGAAATATGAGTAAGTCATGCAAGCAGTTGAGGGAGTTAGCAAAGTAGTGGATGGACAATTTGTTAGAGCATTGCTCGGTCGAACTCGTATGCATTGCTATCTCAAGCATGTTTGTCAATGTTAGTGATCAAAACTATAAGTCTTGATTTCTAGTCTACTATAGCTAAGGTCTCGGACTAGGATAAAAAGTGTAGTTGAGCACAAGAACTCCATGGAAATCATCATACAAGACGAATGACTACTCAAGGAACTGGTGGATCTTCATCGACTAAAAGGTATGTGGAGACTTGAACTTATCTATCACTCAAAAGTCTATTTATCTCCTATATTCAGACAAAAGTCGTTTTGCTATATAGACTTAGATTATATACATTTGGTATTTTGATCCGAGTATATCTCATTTATCTATTTATCGAAATATGTGTTGGTGAGGCTTTCGCTTTAGCTATGTTCATATTTACCTAGTGACGAAATTCATGTTAAGTTTCAGTCACTTTGAAAATTGCTCTGACGAAAAATGTTTTGTGAATAACAACTATATAATGTCATTTGAAAATGTTTCAATGATTGAAATGAGAGTTTAGACTATATAACCATTGGAGGATATAAGCATTGTTGTGAAAACACATATATGTATAAGTCTTTATTGCTTGAACCAAAGTTTGCAAACTTTGTTGATCAAGTAAAACCGGGGAAGTGCGTGAGCTAAGTCCGCGAACTCAGTCCGCGAACTGACGAAGTTCTCAACATGAGAATTTCTGCTGGAGTTTGTGAACTCCATCCGGGAACTTAAGTCCACGAACCTAGTCCGCGAACTTGAGTAGGTTATGTCTAAAAACGATGTTTGTGAAATTACCTTTATAAACTAAGGAGTGTTATTGCAAACCGTGGATATATAGTTCATGAACTGATTCGAGTGAATCAAATTGTTTTTTTTTTCAATTATGTCTTGTGCAGTACATGAAATTTCCTTACAATTGAACAACTCTCTAACTAGTTCATTTGAGTCATTTGAACTAGTTATGGTGAAGAAGAATATGGTTGATATGAAAGTTATCATATGGATAACCATTTGGTTAACTATTGTTGAACCAACTAATGTAAAAGTATGGGTACGGTTACACAAGCCTACAAACGTGCATTTCATGTGTGTATAACAAGCTATGTTTTCGATCTAACGGTTGATAAATATTAGCTTGAATATAATCAGGTTTTCATCTAACGGTGAATATTGAATGCTTTGTTACCAAGCTAACATTGATTGCAAACCCTGATTTGAAAGACTATATAAGGGATAACTCTAGCAACTGGGAAACCTAATCCCCATACATTTTGTGTGATACTAGGTGTGCTAAGCTAGAGTCGATTCTCCTTTAACCTTTGGTTTCTTCTTCTAAACCAGGTTAACGCCTTAAAGACTTTATTGGAATTGGGAAGCCATGCCGATACTACTTTCTTATAGTTAAGTGATCTGATCTTGTTGTTTCTATTATACGAGTACAATTGTAATAATTGGCTTGATATTTCTATCTCTGATAGGCAAGATAAAAAGTAGTCACAAACATCTTCGTCTCATCGTTTGTGATTCCACAATATCTTTTTTCGCTGCAACGATTAAGATTATTGTGAGGTGATTGATAATATTGAGCTGTTCTTCGGAAATATAAGTCTGGTTTATCAATTGGTTCATGTTCACCTTGATTTATCAAAAGACATAACAAAACTCGTAGGTATATTCGTGGGAGACGGATTTATCTATTACCATAGACTTTTCTGTGTGATACAAATTTGTTTATTAAAGTCTTCGACTTTGGGTCGTAGCAACTCTTAGTTTTGGGTGAGATCAGCTAAAGGAATCAAGTGCGTAGTATCCTGCTGGGATCAGAGACATAAGGAGCATAATTGTACCTTGGATCATTGTGAGATTAGTTGGGGTTCAACTACAGTCCAGACCGAAATTAGTTTGGAGTAGGCTAGTGTCTATAGCAGCTTAATACAGTGTATGTTCAATCTGGACTAGGTCCCGGGGTTTTTCCTGCATTTGCGGTTTCCTCGTTAACAAAATTCTGGTGTCTGTGTTATTTCTTTTCCGCATTATATTTGTTATATAATTAAAATAATACAGGTTGTGCGTTGTTCAATTAATTAGAATATCCGACTATTTGGTTGTTGATTTAAATTGATTGACACTTGGATATTGGTCTTTGCTACCATCCAAGTTATTTCTCTTGTATTTAACCGAGAATCATAGTTTGCTTGAGTAAGATTTAAATCGAGAGATAGAGATATAAACTCTTTGATATACTTTTTATCTAGATTGAGTCTGACTGTCTAGTTGATTCTCTAGAAAGATTTAAATCGAGAGATAGAGATATAAACTCTTTGATATAGTTTTTATCTAGATTGAGTCTTACTATCTAGTTGATTCTCTAGAAAGTATATTGGAGTTTGTCCATACAAATTGCTAAGCGAAATATTAGGTGTGGTTATTAGACCCCCTCTTTTTTAATTTGTATCAGAGCCGGTAAACACGTTCAAGACCTTATAAGTATGTGTTTGTAGCGATTTGACTCTATGGACAGAAGTGTTATCTCTAATAATGTACCAGTTCAGAAATTACCACATGATTCTAAAAGCTTAGATTCACTTGAGAGAACTGTCACATATAAGTCAATATTTAAACATTCCCTTGATGTAAAAACTGTTGATTGGGAAACTCTCATAGAAGAACAGTTGGATGAACTTTCTGATGAAGGTGATTCAGATATTAATAGATATGTTGATGAGGAAGTCACATAGTAAGTTAAGTTTTTAGATTCGTGGAATATGAAGAAGATTGTAACTTCTCATGTCTCACCTCTTCTGACTCCTCTCTGTTGAGAAACAAGAAATTGAGAAGATGTTATGCAGGTGTTTATCGAATCGTTCTAACGAATCGATCCTTAAGGATTCTGAGAAAAACCTACGTATGAAGTCACTTGAATGTGATAATATTTATCAAAAGTACTTTTTGTTGGAAGAGAAACTTGCAGAATCTGAAGCAAGGTTTTACCCTCAACAAATTAGTTTTGATGACAGAGAAAGTGCTTGTCTCGCTCGAGAAAAACACCTTGAGGCTGATTTAGCTGCTTCTCTTGATAAAATCAAGATGTTGGAAGATGACTTGAAAAATTTCAATATTAGTTCAAGCAAATTAACCACTATGCTAGGAGCAAGTAAAAATCATCGTGATACAAGAGGATTGGGCTATAATGGAATAGATGCTCCAAGTATTAGAAAAGAGGTAAAATTTGTCAAGGCTAGTGATTCTTCTCAACAAAAGGTTTCCACTGATGGCAAAAGTGAAATACCTTCACCGGCAGTTAAGGTTCGAAAGTGCAAAGTATATCAACCTCCAAAGTCAGCACATACGGATCGAGGTAAGAACGTTCCTTAAGTTTGCCACTATTGATGAAATAAAGGTCACCTGGAAAGGAGATGTCGTTTCCGTAAAAGGATTAGAAACTTCATGATGTTCTTGTTTGGGCATCACAAGAAGTTGTGAAACCAATATCATATGTTAAGGCTAATCCCCTTATTGCTACAGGTTGTAACTGTCCAACCTTTAGGCAAAGGAATAAGTGATGTGATAAACCTATTTTTGCCTATAAACATCATATGAAGCCTTTTCACAATCGTAATGGTTATCAAAAGGATAACTTCTTAAAGACGAAGACAAGATCCGATGCTCCCAATTGGCAATAGAATAACTTGCAAAAGAATAGTCAATCCAATTCTCTTCCGAGAAATCTTGAAGAGAGTAATGGGAAGAAGGTTCCGGTTGTTCCTAAGCGCACTCAGAAGTGGGTACTAAAGAAAGTCAATGATGCTTTGAGTGGAAAAGGAATGATCTTCCAGAAAATTCCATGTCTATGGAGAAGGCAGTATCCATGATGTTGGAACTTAACAAGTTTTTTGGAAAAATGGAATTGGATGTGAAAGGTTCTAAAAGTGATCTCTTTCATGATAATCCAAAGGTCACTTGTGGTGAGAAATACATTGTTCACCCCAACACAACTTGAGTGTGTTGTAAGTGCATCATCACCAAGGAATGCCCTGCTCTGTATACGGAGCACGAGAATTGGGGCACACAGATTATGTTCGGTAAGGATGTAGAGTTCGACTAGATTCTTCTAAAAAGGTATGTCTATAAACCTGAGCAAGATTTATGTTTTTATTTGCTTAGAGTACTTATAATAATCCATGTACCTTGCTTATTGTTCATGTCTACCTAACTTGATCTGTGTTTAAGGTTCTTAAATGTTTAGGTTTAAAAATAGTGGTTTGGGATGTTGGACTTCATGGTACACATACCAGGTGTGCATACCATCATTTAAAGTCAAAATCCAGGGGTTTAAGTACGCATACCCGTATGCATACTTGCATGTAGACGTCGATATTCGGTGAACTTGTTTTGGCCGTAACTTCTTCGTCCGAACTCGGAATGACCTCATTCTTTTTGAATTCTCTTTCTCATTGAATTATATTCAAATTAGAGATGAGAATTCCTGAATTTGGATGAGTTAAGATTGGTATTTGTCCTGTTACGCCTTTGGAAACTTTTCTTGGTATAAATCCGGGCGAAAAAGATTGATTCTACCCTCTAAGGACAAATTATCTTATATGTGCATTACGAGTTTTTCTTGATGCCTAGGAAACTTCTTATGAGAATTTATTCTTATTTTTGAGAAGGATTACTAGAGTTTGGAATAGCAATTAATTTGATTTCACATAGCTATGTCCAACGTTTTCATTTTGCAATATTTTTAGATTTATTCTAAAGTTGATTTGGAAGATGATTATTGCAGTATTTATCCTTATGGTTTCATATATTGCAATATTCTTATGGAATATGTGTTTGCATCCGTGAACTTGATTGTCCCATATCTTGTCAAAAGTAAAGTCGTTCATGAGTTGATAAACATATATTGATAAAGAATGAATTTACTTTTGAAAAATACAAAAGTTAAGCCTATTATGTCAATTTTTGATGGAAGATAGGTTAAAATATTTTGTTTTCAAGGATTATGTCTATTGAGTGTCATTGTGCAAATGGTGATGGAAAATAGAATGAATCCTTGTGTATTCCGCAATAATTGATCTTCCCTGATCCATATTTTATGTATTACTATGAGGCTCCGTAATGTGTCTTATGTTGAGAACTAAACAACAAAGTTGATTATTTTTATGATTAGCTTAGTTGTTGTTCCGTAAGGTACTTTATGTCGAGCATATTGAACTAAATTAATCATCTTATTTGGTTATTTAGTTATGACTCCGTAAGTTTTCTTATGTTTGAGCATTTTTGACTGGGTTGATTATTTTCATGATTAACTTAGTCATTGCTCCATAGATTTTCTTATGACGAGTATGACCAATTAAATTTATTACTTTTGTGATTAGTTTAGTTGTGTATTTCGATTAGATTAATTATAGGTTTTCTTGTGATTAATCTAATTGATTTTTTTTTAAGTTTCCATAAGTTTACTTATGTTGAGCATATTCGGTTAAATTAATTATGAGTTCGCTTATGGTTAACTTAGTTGAATATTTTGGATTCAAATTCATACTTGTATGTGATTTTTTATGTCCAAAGAAATCCTTCTTTTATTTTGAAATTAAGGTCGCTCTTATTGTTCTTTCGAGAATGACATATTATGGGGGAGAGTTCTTAATTGAATTTGTGCTTAATTGCCAAATCTTTGAGGGGAGTACGGTTGTGGAATATTATAGGGGTTATCTTGTATCTTTATAGACTCCTTGATGAATGCATTTAGCTTCGGCTTTATGATTGCATCTAAATAAGGTGATTTACACTTACTTCTAGTCATGAAACGTCTCTTTCGGAAATTCATTAGGATCCCGTTCTTGTACCTTTGCCAATTTTATTGATAAAAAGGGGGAGAATTAATATGTAGTTCACACTACAAATACATATGGTTTTCAGATCATTATGTAAGGGGGAGTGGTTTCCATGTGAGATGGAGTATTGACTAAGGGGGAGTGACTTATCACCATAGTATTGTTGTTAAAGTTATGATGCAATTGGACTTTGATGTTGTGTAATGATACCATGATACTCTATAACAATGATTGAGAACTCTTGTTTTCTCGTTGTTATAGCTACGGATTTTCAACACCGATGATGCTAAACTTACAACCTTTGGGGTCATTGGAGTACTTGGAAGTGACGAAGATTTCGAGTAATGTTGAAGATTAGACATGTGGAATAGGAACTACAAAGTTTATTTATATATTTTTTTGTATACCATATGTATTGATAGTTTTGTCACTAAAATTGACAAAGGGGTAGATTGTTAGAGCATTGCTCGGTCGAACTCGCATGTGTTGCTATCTCAAGCATGTTTTTCAATGTTAGTGATCAAAACTATAAGTCTTGATTTCTAGTCTACTATAGCTAAGGTCTCGGACTAGGATAGAAAGTGTAGTTGAGCTCAAGAACTCTATGGAAATCATCATACAAGACGAAGGACTACTCAAGGTACTGGTGGATCTTCATCGACTAAAAGGTATGTGGAGACTTGAACTTATCTATCACTCAAAAGTCTATTTATCTCCTATCTTCAGACAAAAGTCGTTTTGCTATATAGACTTAGATTATACACATTTGGTATTTCGATCCGAGTATATCTCGCTTATCTATTTATCGAAATATGTGTTGGTAAGGCTTTCGCTTTAGCAATGTTCATCTTTACCTAGTGACGAAAGTCATGATAAGTTTCAGTCACTTTGAAAATTGCTCTGACAAAAAAATGGTTTGTGAATAACAACTATATAACGTCATTTGAGAATGTTTCAATGATTGAAATGAGAGTTTAGACTATATAACCATTGGAGGATATAAGCATTATTGTGGAAACACATATATGTATAAGTCCTTATTGCTTGAACCAAAGTTTGCAAACTTTGTTGATCAAGTGAAACCGGGGAAGTGCGTAAGCTAAGTCCGCGAACTGACAAAATTCCCAACCCGAGAATTTCTGCTGGAGTTTTTGAACTCCATCCAGGAACTTAAGTCCGCGAACTTGAGTAGGTTATGTCTAAAAACGATGTTTGTGAAATTACCTTTATAAACTAAGGAATGTTATTGCAAACCGTGGCTATATAGTTCATGAACCGATTCAAGTGAATCAAATCGTTTTTCTTCAATTATGTATTGTGCAGTACATGAGATTTCCTTGCAATTGAACAACTCTCTAACTAGTTCATTTGAGTCATTTGAACTAGTTATGGTGAAGAAGAATATGGTTGATATGAAAGTTATCATATGGATAACCATTTGGTTAACTATTGATGAACCAACTAATGTACAAGTTTGGGTACGGTTACACAAGCCTACAAACGTGCATTTCATGTGTATATAACAAGCTATGTTTTCGATCTAACGGTTGACAAATATTAGCTTGAATCTAATCAGGTTTTCATCTAATGGTGAATATTGAATGCTTTGTTACCAAGCTAACATTGATTGCAAACCCTGATTTGAAAAACTATATAAGGGAGACTTCTAGCAACTGGGAAACCTAATCCCCACATATTCTGTGTGATACTAGTTGTGCTAAGCTAGAGTCGATTCTCCTTTAAACTTTGGTTTCTTCTTCTAAACCAGGTTAACGACTTAAAGAATTCATTGGGATTGTGAAGCCAGACCGATACTACTTTCTTGTAGTTGTGTGATCTGATCTTGTTGTTTCTATCATACAATTACAATTGGCTTGAGATTTCTATCTCCAATAGGCAAGATAAAAAGTAGTCACAAACATCTTCATCTCATCGTTTGTGATTCCACATTTTCTTTTTTGTCTGCGTCGATATAAGCCTGGTTTATCAATTGGTTCCTGTTCACCTTGATTTATCAAAAGACAGAACAAAACTCGTAGGTATATTCGTGGGAGACGGATTTACCTATTACCGTAGAATTTTCTGTATGATACAGATTTGTTTATTAAAGTCTTCGACTTTGGATCGTAGCAACTCTTAGTTGTGGGTGAGATAATCTAAGTGAATTAAGTGCGTTGTGAAAAGGCGAGGGTACCCCAAATATACCTCAAGCTATTACATTTCCTTCATATAAGTTCTTTCCCCAAAAGTGATTGTCTATGGACTGAGTCGAGACAATACAACAAATCGGTTCACACTTTGTGTGATCGTCTATGGATACGAGATCGAGACAATACAACAACAAAGTGTGTTTACTTGATACAAAGGTTCGGACTTAACCAAACTCAAAAGGATTCACGTATCAAGTAAATAGGAATTAACATTTGTGCAATTTACTTTAATTATAATAAAACAATTATAATGCGGAAATATAAAGTAAATGTCACAGCAAGATTTTGTTAACGAGGAAACCGCAAATGCAGAAAAACCTCGGGACCTAGTCCAGAATTATACTCTCAGGATTAAGCCGCTATACAAAATAATACCAACTTCGTATAGTTGAGACCAAGCAACTAAACCTATAGTTCACATAGTTCCGTCTGTATTCCCGCGCCTCCAACCTGTAAACAAGTCACGTACTTGGACCAATTCCTTTGGTTCGTATTCCAAAAAGTAAAGGAACAACAAATCTGTTTGGTATCAACTCTCTTCAACCAAGTGATATGAGTTGCGCAAAGGTTCCCTTGTTTATCTTAACATAAACTCCTTTGTGCCAGGTTTCAAAATCTATCTTATGTTCAATCACCCAAAGGAAATTAAGCCAATCAATACCTTTAATCACAAGGAAACGTATTGATGCCGATATTCCTCAATGATTCTATCAAAATACCCAAAAGGATAAATCAATTACAGTCGGATCCTCTTTTTCCCAAACAAGTATTGTGCACACCAAAGATTGTAAAAACCAAGTCAGAAATCTTCAATATCTTATTTGTCTTCAAATCTTCTTAAATATTAAATAAACACCTGCACACAACTACTTGAATCTCTTGTGATCAATCACACACAGAACGGAGTCTGTTAACAATGAATTATCACAAGATCGTCTTTAGATCTAGCAACAGTTTAAAGATCCCTGTCGAAACCTTGAACTAGTTTAAGTGAATCTTATATCAGAAGATAAGATTCTCAAGAATAAACAAACTAGGTGCAATCAAAGTTCAACCACCGTTAGTCAATCAAATCAATATGAAAACTAAAGATAAATCGCAATATCTAGTTTCCCACTAACGGGTCGCGCTAGAGCTTCTCAATCCCAAAGAAGACTTTAAATTGAGCGGCTGTAAGATATTTCACCTAATTAGATTACTCTCCTCTCCGATAGACGGCTTTACCAGTAACAAAGACAAAAGAGGAAGTCTATGTTACGCAGGATTAGTTTGCTAGAAATGCAAACTCAAAGTATTTATAGACAAGGAAGTTTGGACACCAAGGAATTTCCAAAACCGAAAATATTCTCAAGATATTTTTCATTACTCCACCAAATTCGGTTTTCATAATTCCTGTGAATGCACTGTCCAGAAATAATGATCGAAATCTCCTTGGAAAATCTCTAACTAGAAAATGCACATTACTAATTCTTATTTTCCATATATAATTAAAAACCATTAATTAAAAAGATTCTTAACTTATTTAAATTCGATCTTGGGATTTACTTCCTTCTCAGCCTTTAAGGAATATCTTTGAACAATAAAGAATAAGCATTAATGTAACAATGAATTATCACAAGATCGTCTTTAGATCTAGCAACGTTTAAAGATCCTGTCAAAACCTTGAACTAGTTTAAGTGAATCTTATATCGAAGATAAGATTCTCAAGAATAAACAAACTAGGTGCAATCAAAGTTCAACCACCGTTAGTCAATCAAATCAATATGAAAACTAAAGATAAATCGCAATATCTAGTTTCCCACTAACGAACGGTCGCGCTAGAGCTTCTCAATCCCAAAGAAGACTTTAAATTGAGCTATTGTAAGATATTTCACCTAATTAGATTACTCTCCTCTCCGATGAAGCGCTTTTACTACAAGAACAAAGACAAAAGAGGAAGTCTATATTACTGCAGAGATTAGTTTGCTAGAAATGCAAACTCAAAGTATTTATAGACAAGGAAGTTTGGACACCAAGGAATTTCCAAAACCAAAAATATTCTCAAGATATTTTTCATTACTCCACCAAATTGGTTTTCATAATTCCCAGAATGCACTTGTCCGAGAAATAATGATCGAAATCTCCTTGGAAAATCTCTAACTAGAAAATGCACATTACTAATTCTTATTTTCCATATATAATTAAAAACCATTAATTAAAAAGATTCTTAACTTATTTAAATTCGATCTTGGGATTTACTTCCTTCTCAGCCTTTAAGGAATATCTTTGAACAATAAAGAATAAGCATTAATGTTTCGTGTTCAAAGAGTGATGACATCTTACTCTTGCAAGTATTTTCCATGCTTGCTCACTTGAAACCTATTTACCACACTTCCAAACAAGTTTAGAATTGGTTCATATGACTTTCAAGAACTATGTGATTGATCAAGTACCACTCAATCACAACTCATGGGTTTACGATTCTACTAAAACAAGTTTCGGTTCTACCTCCATGTGAGTAATGTGCATAGTTACACTAGCTTACCAAAGATATGGATGACTAGGTACTAGGATCGGTTCCCCACATATATTTGGTATCTAACTTGTCTGCACTGCACATGTTCATAGGACCGATGTCCCCTTCCCAAAAATGTGTTGCACATGTTCATAAAATCGGTTCCTTTTTCTTCCATAAACCTTGTTGCACCTCATACAAGGATCGGTTCCCCTTGTGATGCACTACACCTCTTACTAGGATCGGTTACCCTTATCCCAGTAATAAGTTTAGACACTCACAACCCGATCATACCCCAGGTGATTACTTAAGATCGGTTTCACTAATAAAAGTCATACCAATACATAAGTCAGGCCTCATATGAATAGTTTTACCAAGAACACAAACAAGTCATGAGTTGTTATACTAATCACACATATTGGTCGTTCATAAGATATGAAATGAAGAACATCCCCAATAACACCTGGCGATTTCCTTTTCGGTTCACAACACATATCATGAACTTACTTCCTTAGAACACATGTAAACATTGTTCCCTAGGATGAAATCCTCACCTCATACCCATACATAATCACAATATCATTCATACGATTATGTCGATGTCTTATATACAAAGTTCAATGGTTAAGCAAGAAACTTCATATTGTATTCCTTAATATTATGTCTATCTAGAGTGTTTATGCTTCACAGTTTTATGTTTTCAATATGCACGACTTGAAAGATACGTTAGGGAATGAAACAGTTCAAGTAAAATATCATTAACCTCAAGTGGAAGGATAATGTTGTCGTTGTAGCTCTGTACTTCTTCACTTCTTCAAGTCTTCGCAATACTTGTAATGTCTCACCCTAATACTTTCAATCTAACCTATACGAAGTTGACTCTAGTACATTTAAATCAAGCGACTTCTTAAATGAGTTTTGGTTCACTAAAATATGACAACCAAAGTTGACATACCAACGCTTAGTGGGTTCAACCGAGCAATGCTCTAACAATCTCCCCCGTTGTCAATTTTAGTGACAAAACTCTTAAAATCATATGGATAAACAAATTACAAGAATTCATTACACATACGCTTGATTCACGAATTCAACAACACATAACCTGCATTAATTCAATCCTTAAAATATTGTTGTTGACATTATAATAACAAAGCTCATACTCCCCCTAAAGGTGAGATAGGTAGATTTTCAATCCGCACGTCTTTATTATCCCAATCATATGATATGTTACTCCCCATTAGTCTATGTTTTTCCTCATTCGTTAGATAAACGTTCAAGCACCATTGTCCTCTTCCCTAGTGACACCAATCAACCATAAATTGATACCAGCATCACTTGTTTACTCCATATATTTCTCCCTATTTTTGTCACAAAAATGACAAAGGAGCGAACAAATAAAGGACAACACGAAAAGGATCTTACAGATCTCAAAATAGACTTGCAACCTGTTGAGTCAAGCACGAGGGTTTTACACACCATTTTTGATAACCAATATCAAAACCGAAACTACAAAGTAATTAAATTTTGATATGTTATCATAGAAATAATTGCCCAAAGCAATTTTCCCAACTAGTTTAGCAAACCAAAAAAGAACTAAACAACTTAGTTCTTTTGCTAAACCGATTGTATAAATACAACCGCTTCATTCGATAAGACCATAACAAAGATAAACTCCATTTTTCTTATCAGGTTCTAATTATCCATATAACTTAGACCTTTAGATTTCCAACAGGCCAAATACTAGGTTAGTTAACTAGCATTTCCTTGTTTAGGATTTCGGCTAGACTTGAATAACTGAAACCTCCACTTTGATAAGTCTAACTAAGATCATAATTAA
Source organism: Papaver bracteatum (assembly GCA_023529315.1). NCBI lineage: Eukaryota > Viridiplantae > Streptophyta > Magnoliopsida > Ranunculales > Papaveraceae > Papaver > Papaver bracteatum. Next base: position 6,271 of record JAJJWX010000810.1, on the reverse strand, counting down.
CTTAGTTTATCTTATCCGGAATCGAATTGGACTAAACAACTCGTCCCGTCAACATATTCATTCGTTAAGCCATAAATAATTCATACAAACCAATAAATCAACTTGCATAATTATTCACCTCAACCGGATGCAATTGAAACAACACACATAAATCAAAGTTTCACTATTGCATCGAAATTTTGTAAGCCTAAACAATTGATACTACACAATAAAGCAAAATAACAATTGTTTTACTTAACTGAAAGCAATTGAATTAACATAAACATTAAAGCACCGCAATTGCACCAAATTTCGTAAGCCTAACTATTGATATCACACAACAAAGCAAGATAACAAAAGTTTTAACTAACCGGAAATAATTGAATCACACACACATCCATACATACATAATGGAATAAACACATCAATTGTACCAATAATTTTGTTTAAGCAAAAGCAATATATATATCAAATAAAAAATAGGCTTTTCTTAAAATAGGAAAACAATTAACTAACAAGATTGTTACCTCAATTTCGCATCCAACTTCTCCAAATATGATTGCATCGTTTTCTTCTTCTGGGAGAATTGATATCAAAATACCATTATGTTGTCATTCTCATGCCAAAAACAAAAGAATAACAACAACCAACCTTTACCAGAGAAAGGTTGAAAATGGGTTTTAACAATTGCAAGCAAAAGTTGAAAACCGTCGAAACACATATGCTTTTATGCTAAACCAAAACCGATTCAACATATTGTGACTTTTTCACATATTGTTTTTACAGGAACCCCTCAGGATCCTTTGATAAAGCCTACCAACATGGGATAGAACTTAATCATGCTAAATCAAAAAGTCACCCAAACCATAAGGGTACACAACATATTATGAGATCGAATATCAAGGTAATAAAACCGAAATCAAACATCTTATACACATACATAGCAAATAAATGAAGCATTAAAGTACTGGCTATGTAAATCAAAACTATCACAAGAAAAATTATAAATCAAATAACTTTATTCATAATAGTTTATTCAATAGACACTTAAAACTTGAAATAAATCAACAACTAATGTCTACTCTTATTCTTCCTTGAAGGTAAATCAGCCTTCATTTGTTTGCTCTTCAGAGTCTTCTTCTTGTTCTTTATTTAAGAACTCATCATTGATCTTTAGGATACCATTAAGAGTATCTGTATCATTTCTGTAGGTGAATGCCAACTGTTTCTGAATACAGTCTAATTTTCTTCCAAGACGTAGAATATGGAACATAAGATCTCCATTGTTGTAGACTTGATCATATGAGATACTAAATTCCATTTTTGTTCCTCCCATTCGATTGATGATGCTTTGTGAGAGAGTTTTTATACCTTTCTCATCTTTAAAGATGTTTTCCAAAGCTTTTTCACACAGTTTGGTAATAAGACAGGGATAACCAAGGTTTCTATGAAAACCTATCACATTGAGAGATTCAATGATCTTTATCATTTGATCGATAATCATTCCACAAATATCAATTCGCTTATTTCCTTCAAGAAGAAAGTAAATTGATTCAGCAAATTCTCTATTCCATGAGGAGGAATCTCTTGAACATGCAAACAGAGATGCTACACCCAATTTTTCGAACACCCTTAAATGAAACGGTACATCTTTGGTCAACATCTTTCCCTTTATCCATTCAATAGTTTTCCCAGTGATAAGTTTTGAAATGCTATCGTGATCAATTTCAGAACCAGTGACCATGTGGCCTTTCACACTATAATTGATGATTTCAGATATCATCTTTCTGTTGACATGAAGAAAGGTATTTCCAACCAAGGTACTAAAAGTAAGTTTTTCATGATTAATGTTGTGAATATTTCCATAAAAAATTCTTACTATGTCAGGTGAATATTTTTCAAATCTTAACATATTTCCCCAAATTCGGTCTTGAACAAATTTCACATAATTGGTTTCTAAAACCTCTGGATCGAATATCTTTTCTTCAGTGAAGGTAGCTTCTTTCAAGGCTTGGTATCTTCCAAAACATGTAGTGTCTACGAAATACGTAATATCATGTTTTCCTTTGATCAAGTGAGGGCGCTTGATTTTCTCAACCTCTTCGGGAGGAATGAATTCATTCAAGACAAACTTGTCTATTTCATGGTTTTCTTTCACTGATTTTCTCTTTCTCATACTTGCGAAAATATGAAAAACCCTAGTTACGGATTTGACTAGTCTTCCCTAATATGTTCGAACACATAGTAAGAGATAGTCTTTTATAGGAAGACTTGAGATCAAAAACCAGAAACAACTAGTTTTAGGAAATACTAGCAAAATCGGAAACCAAGACTTGTGAGGAGACAATTCCGATTTTGTATATAGGTCTTTCTTTTGGAGAACAGGTTCTTCATGGACTGGATCTTTATTTCGGATTGATTCCATGTTTTTGTCCAAAAGACTGTTTACTATTTTATTACCAGAGATTGATAATATTACTTGAAACTCACTCAAGAATTTTATAGAGTATACAGATACATGTTTGAACAAAAAATGATATTTGTTAAAAATACCACTTGAATCATAAATCCTGTAGAATTTTAATAGATCACTTGCTTCATTAAAATAGTTGTGAGGTGTATGAAGCAATCCATTGTTAATAGAATTATTAACTGAAAACTCAATCCTTGGAGGATCACATATTTTCCAAATTCGTACCAATAGATGCGAATCATTAACAGTCTTTGATCTGAAAATGTATACAAATATACTTTGATAGGCTATCCAAAATATATTTAAGATTTTAGTTTTCACAAGAACATAATAGCCGTGGTTCATAGAAATCTTAAGTAGAATCTTATGCATCTTCAAGATACTATCTGTCTCATTGACCATTGAATCATTATGATAGGACAATCCTATGAAAGGATTATCTAAGTCATTCACGACATACATATGCATCATTCCTAACAAGTTTAGGAATAAAAGTATTACATACTTCATAAGTGTTATCCACCACAAACTCCTGAAGTAGTCAAATCCTGCCATTACGTTAATTGAATCATTAACCAGACTCAATTCTTATAGGATGGATCGCACCAAACACAGATTGTTAGATCTTTTCGTATTTGCCTGCTCTGATACCAATTGAAAAGGCGATAGTACCCCAAATATACCTCAAGCTATTACTTTTCCTTCCTATAAGTCCTTTCCACGAAAGTGATTGTCTATGGACTGAGTTGAGATAGTACAACAAATTTGTTCACACTTTGTGTGATTATCTATGGATACGAGATCGAGACAATACAACAACAAAGTGTGTTTACTCGATACAAAGGTTCGGACTTAACCAAACTCAATAGGATTCACGTATCAAGTAAATAAGAATTAATGTTTGTGCAATTTACTTTAATTGTAATAAAACAATTATAATGCGGAAATATAAAGTAAATGACATAGCAAGATTTTGTTAACGAGGAAACCGCAACACCTAGTCCAGAATTGAATACTCTCAGGATTAAGCCTCTATACAAAATAATACCAACTTCGTATAGTTGAGACCAAGCAACTAAACCTATAGTTCACCTAGTTCCGTCTGTATTCCCATGCCTCCAACCTGTAAACAAGTCACGTACTTGGACCAATTCCTTTGGTTCGTATTCCAAACAGTAAAGGAACAACAAATCTGTTTGGTATCAACTCTCTTCAACCAAGTGATATGAGTTGCGCAAAGGTTCCCTTGTTAATCTTAACATAAACTACTTTGCCAGGTTCCAAGATCTATCTTATGTTCAACCACCCAAAGGTAATTAAGCCAATCAATACCTTTAATCACAAGGAAACGTATTGATGCCGATCTTCCTCAACTATTCTATCAAAATACCCAAAAGGATAAATCAATTACAATCAGATCCTCTTTTTCCCAAACAAGTATTGTGCACACCAAATATTATAAAAACCAAGTCACAAATCTTCTTAAATCTTCAATAAACACCTACACACAACTACTTGAATCTCTTGTGATCAATCACACACAAAACGAAGTCTGTTAACAATGGATTATCACAAGATCATCTTTTGATCTAACAACAGTCTAAAGATCCTTGTTGAAACCTTGAACTAGTTTGAGTGAATCTTATATCAGAAGAGAAGATTCTCAAGCATAAACAAACTAGGTGCAATCAAAGTTCAACCACCAGTTATCAGTCAAATCAATATGAAAACTAAAGATAAACCGCAATATTTAGTTTCCCACCAATGGAGTCAGGTCGCTAGAGCTTTTCAATCCCAAAGAAGACTTTAAATTGAGTAGTAGTAAGAGATTCACCTAATTAGATTACTCTCCTCTCATTAGGAGGATTCACCAAGAACAAAGACAAAAGAGGAAGTCTATATTCTGGAGTTAGTTGCTAAATGCAAACTCAAAGTATTTATAGACAAGGAAGTTTGGACACCAAGGAATTTCCAAAACTGAAAATATTCTCAAGATATTTTTCATTACTCCACCAAATTCGGTTTTCATAATTCATGTGAATGACTGTCCAAAAATAATGATCGAAATCTCCTTGGAAAATCTCTAATTAGCAAATGCACTTTACTAATTCTTATTTTCCATATATAATTAAAAACCATTAATTAAAAAGATTCTTAACTTATTTAAATTTGATCTTGGGATTTACTTACTTCTTAGCCTTTAAGGAATATCTTTGAACAATAAAGAATAATCATTAATGCACCGTGTTCAAAGAGTGACGACATCTTACTCTTGCAAGTCTTTTCCATGCTTGCTCACTTGAAACCGATTTACCACACTTCCAAACAAGTTTAGAATTATTTCACCTGACTTTCAAGAACTATGTGATTGATCAAGTACCACTCAATTACAACTCATGGGTTTACGGTTCTACCAAAAAAGTTTTGGTTCTACCTCCATGTGAGTATTGTGCATAGTTACACTAGCTTACCAAAGATAAGGCTGACTAGGTACCAGGATCGGTTCCCCACATATATTTGGTATCTAACTTGTATGCACTGCACATGTTCATAGGATCGGTTCCCCCTTCCCAAAAAACGTGTTGCACATGTTCATAGGATCGGTTCCCCTTTCTTCCATAAACCTTGCTGCACCTCATACAAGGATCGGTTCCCCTTTTGATGATGCACCTCTTACGAGGATCGGTTCCCCTTCTCCCAGTAATAAGTTCAGACACTCACAACTCGATCATACCCCAGGTGATTACTTAAGATCGGTTTCACTAATAAAAGTCATACCAATACATAAGTCAGGCCTCATGTGAATAGTTTTACCATGAACACAAAACAAGTCATGAGCGGTTATGATAATAACACATATTGGTCGTTCATAAGATATGCAATGAAGAATATCCCCAATAACACATGGTGATTTGCTTTTCGGTTCACGACACATATCATGAACTTACTTCCTTAGAACATATGTAAACATTGTTCCCTGGGATGAAATCCTCACCTCATACTCATGCATAATCACAATAGCATTCATACGATTATGTCGATGTCTTATATACAAAGTTTAATGGTTAAGCAAGAAACTTCATATTGTATTCCTTAATACTATGTCTATCTAGAATGTTCACCGGCACTACACAGTTTTATGTTTTTCAATATGCACGACTTGAAAAGATCGTTAGGGAATGAAGCAGTTCAAGTCAAATATCACTAACCTCAAGTGGAAGGATGATGGTGTAGTTTGTAGCTCTCAGGTACTTCTTCACTTCTTCAAGTCTTCGCAATACTTGTAATGTCTCACCCCAATAATTTCAAGCTAACCTATACGAAGTTGACTCTAGTACATTTAAATCAAGCGACTTCTTAAATGAGTTTTGGTTCACTAAAATATGACAACCAAACTTGACATACCAACACTTGGTGGTTTCACCGATCAATTCCCTAACACGTAGTATCCTGCTGGGATTAGAGACATAAGGAGCATAACTGTGCCTTAGATCAGTGTGAGATTGGTTGGGGTTCAACTACAGTCCAGACCGAAGTTATTTTGGAGTAGGCTAGTGTACGTGGTGGCTTAATCTGATGTATGTTCAATCTGGACTAGGTCAGGGTTTTCTGTTTGCGGTTTCCTCGTTAACAAAATTCTGGTGTCTGTGTTTATTTCTTTTCGCATTATATTTGTTATATAATTGAAATAATACGGGTTGTGTGTTTTTTGATTAATTAGAATATCCGACCTTTTGGTTGTTGATTTAAATTGATTGACACTTGGATATTGGTCTTTGGTACCATCCCAAGTTATTTCTTCTGTGTTTAATCGAGACT